>JAQSUU010000563.1:17547500-20047500 GCA_038087645.1 Saccharum hybrid cultivar R570
ACCATTTGGATGCCAGGCCCACGAGCGACAGGAACACCTCGCCGCCGCCGAACATGAGAGCTGTGAGGACCAGGAGCTGGCCGTTGGAGAACACCTCCATCTCGACGGCGGACATGCTGGACACCGTCGCGGCCGACACGGCGGTGAAGAACATGTCGATGCCGCGGGGTCTCCTGCCGGACGCCCGCACCTTGATCGCCTCGAGGAGCCCCCACCCGACGCAGGAGATGGCGACGAAGTAGACGACGTGGACGAGGAGCGAGCTGAGGCCCCCGGCGACGTCGACGGCGCGGCGCCACGCCTGGCCCGTGCTGCACCGGAGCGTGCGCCGCGACCGTGCCACGCGGTCCGTGACCTGGTGGTGCGCGTAGGCCTTGGAGACCGAGCACACGAGGGACATTGCGCTGTCGAGCACCGCCGCCGAGCACCGGCGCAGGTGCTGCAGGAACCCGGCGAGCTTATGCGCTCCGGCCATTGCAGTGCTGGCGCTGTTATGTGGGACTCGCCGAGCTATGTGCATGTGCATGCGCGTTCTGTGCGTGCCTTGGGTGCCTTCGACACGCACCTGCACCTGTGTATATATAGAAGTGATGCGGAGGGCATCAACGTAACCTCCGCTTCTAGTTGCAACACGTGGATAGTAGTATTGCGTGCTCAACTTGCCTCCCTGCTATAAAGAAATTCACAACTGAGAGATGAACTAGAATAGGCGTTGTAGTGAAAAATACCATCCCGCTTGTACGTCCCCACCACCCCCTCCTTTTTTTTGGAAAAAAAAGACTTCCAGAAGCCACGAGTGAGATGAGAAAAATCATGCTGCACCAAACAGTAAGAATGAAACTCTTCCAATATAAGTCTTCATATTTGGAGTAATATATTTTTATATAGGTATTTATAGTCCAAGTGCCATATTAAAAACCATGTTGATGTTGTACCAGGTTTATTATGGATCTGTTTGGTTCAGCCGTGAGTTATGAAAAGGCTAATATGAGATATGAGCTATGAAGAAACTATTGTGAGCTATGTTGTGTTGTAAAAAAAACAATAAAGTGTTTGGTTAAAATAACTATAAAACTTATCTCTCTTTATCTTCCTTAAGCAATAAACATCACTTTATTTGTACCTATTTAGAAAAGCAGAAAGTTGAAAGTCAAAGTAGGATTTAAGGTGCCAAAAAATTATATTGCACAAAAATAGCCAGGAGCAAAGCCAAAGAAGTTGATTTTTTGAATGTTAGGGAGCCAGCGGTTGCTTTTTGTTTTACCAGTTTGGTTAACGTTGTGCTTTTGACAGCTTGGCCAAAATACAGCCTGTATCTTGGATCAAAGCAAAGTATATACCCATCCCGATCACGTTACTCCATCGTTTTTGTCAGTGCAGGAATTAAAACTCTTATGCAGTAACATTGGGGGTGTTTAGTTCCTAAAATTTTTCAAGATTTCCTGTCACATCGAATATTTAGACATATGCATGGAGCATTAAATGTAGACGAAAAAAACTAATTACACAGTTTGGTAGAAAATCACGAGATGAATCTTTTGAGCCTAATAGTCTATGATTGGATACTAATTGATAAATACAAACGAAAGTGTTACGGTAGCCAAATCCAAAAATTTTCGTAAACTAAACACACCAATTGATGAAGTATCATGAAATGGCCACACTACTAACTAGCTCCGTTGAATGTGCACGTTGATATATCTTCTGTCCATGAGGTGAGGGCGTGCATTAATTTGGTCCTACAACAAACAACTGTGGCTGATGCCGATGCGGTGGTCAAGCTACATTCACTGTATAAGAGCAAGAGCAATAATTTCGCCCGCTGCTGGCGAAATGAATCCAACGTGGATAGCATGCAGTACTCTCTCTTGCTCTTCTCTCTCCTAGGACAGCAACATGCAGCCATAGGAGCCAATGAAAAACCGAGAAACGCGTAGCACAGTGCTCTTCGCCCGCTTTTGGCCGGCGCATCACCAAACGCTCGCTCCACTCTCTCTCCTGCTTTCTCTCTCCTCTATGTCAAGATACCACCCGCTCCCAGCCCATCATAATACTTGCTCTAAGGCCAGTCTCAATGGAGAGTTTCAATACGTTGTTTCCAAGACTGCCATGCCATTTGAAATGAAATAAAACTAAGATGAAACACCCACTCTCAATGGAGAGTTTCATTCCATGGTTTCATAGTCATTTAATTCCCAGACTCATAGAGAGTCGGTAATCATGCCAAGAGAGTTTATCTAGATGAAACTCATTTCTTCTCTCTTCTTAAATACACTGCCATATCATCAAAAGTGCCAACGTGACAACCTATTTAATGCAAATGAAACTCACGTGAAACTCCCACTGAGACTAGCCTAAGATACAAATTCACATTTACAACTGTTTTTTTTCAGCGCCGTGCGCTACACTTCGGTCTATCAGACACGTGGCATTCAACAAGAAGTTCCGTACCTCGGAGACTATGCTGGTAATAATCACTCTTGTACGAAATATTTTTTTCGCACCTCGGAGACTATGCTGGTAATAATCGAACCAGCGTGTGGTCATAATTTCGTACATGTATAAGTCGTGGCTTGACCCAAAACGGTCTTTAGAAGTTAGTATATTTTAGAGATACACTTCTAGCAACAAAATCATAATCACTCAAGATACATAGCTAGCGCTTTCAAGTGTAAATCCAGTTATATATATCACTCTTGTACGACAAAGTTTACATCTTATATGACTAAATAATAGTGTAGTTGAAAAGTGCCAGGTTTGAAAATTGTTAAAGTACAGAGGCGCTTTATATAAACAAAAAAAAGGAGGGAGTACCATGGGTATCCTCGTTTAAAACGAATGCGTGCATATTTTAGCACTCTGTTTGTTCTCTAGTATATTTATTTGCCGCTCAGCATGCAAATCTTGACGACACAAGGTTATAAAATGTCATTTTTGGTACGGTTAACCACCATTCTAAGGTTTTTTTTATTGTCAGAACGCGCATTTTGCACTTTTGTTCCCTTGATGCAGCTCGCAAGAACCAACATGGAAGGGGGAAGCAGTGGCAGTACTACGCCGTACGCGCGGTCGGAAGCTTGGAAACACGTGACCTAGGCGGTGTTTAGACGGTGTTGTAAATTTTTTGAAAGTACAGTAACTCTTTCGTTTTTATTTGGCAATTAGTGTCCAATTATGGACTAATTAGGTCCGAAAGATTCGTCTCGTGATTTATAACTAAACTATATAATTAATTATTTTTTTATCCTTTAGGGCCGCCGCTGCATGGAAGTGGAAGAGCGCAACACGCAGACACAGTTTGGTGAGCCGAGCCGGTGTCCATTCAGATCGGCGGCGCCGGTGCGTACGTGTGGCCGCGTGCGTGTGGGCGGCGCGACCGCATCCAAAAACCCGGCTGGCCACGTATGTTCAGCAAGCAGGAACGCAGCTGGATCGTGAATCAACCACGCTCTTCTCCGATCTGCCTTTAATTAGCTTGTGTGACATTCAGTAGCACTACACCACAACACCGAGATTAGCGTCAGACGATCTGACGCTAAAAGCGGATACAGTGTCAGACGATCTGACGCTAAAAACTTATAGTGTCAGACTTCTGCAGACGCTGTAAGTCCTGACGCTAAAAATCTTTAACGTCAGACAACACTTTTAGCGTCAGACAGTCTGTTGCCCTGAATATGTATAGCGTTCCGTTGCTAACTTATAGCGTCACACAATACCTTTAGCGTCAGACAGTCTGTTGCCATGTATTTATAGCGTCAGATTGTTCAACAAGACAATATAAATATGCCAAAAAAATAAATAAATAAATACAATTAGAATAGATTTAGCACATATCATACTCAGATTTAAGCTCAAGGTCCATCACATAAAGATACACACACATCACATGAAGGTCAATTATATAACATACAATCTTGTCTAGTAGTCATCCAATAAAGTTAGGCACCAAAAGATTACATGAATGCACACTTAGCAAATAAGACTAGTAGTTTGTGTTTGAGATAATAAGGTTTGTGCACACAATCATTTCTAGGAACTCAAAAACCAAAAGTAATGGTTGCCAACACTCCATCAGGTCTTGTGCCAACACTTCCTGAAAAAAATAATAACCATATAATTAGGCAAGTGGAGAAACCAAAGGTAATTCAATTTAGCATCCCACAAGCAAAACAAAGTACAGATACTGGGACCTGAATTGACACTATATATCTCAAAGCCGACAATCTAGTACTTTGTGTTATTCAAGTTTCCAAAATTTTAATGATCTTATTAGTGGCTGATGCCTCTTGTTGCCATAGATATTAATCAGATAATCTTATTTTTGAGAATCAACAAATGCACTTCAAGGCAGCAGCCATTATTAACTAGATAGAAGCTTTGCCCAGTTGCCAATTAACTCATCCTGCACCGAGCATGCAGTTTATATAAATGTAGGTGTCAAGAGGCACAACTATTTAAAACATACAACTTGGCTAGTAGAGAACAGATGCATCTGCAATCTTGTTGTTTGCTAAAATGTTAAAGAAACAAAGCTACCACGCATAAAGTGATGCAGTCCATTTATTAAGATAGCAGCACCAACTATCAGTTCATATGAGATTCTAGAGTAAATATAAAATTTGAGACGCAGATCCACAGCCAGCAGGAGACATTTTCACAGAGCCACTAATATTTCATAGTGAAGCTTCATATATGCTCTAAAATAAAGGTCAGGGGGTGTCATAAGCTAACAACCTAGAGGTGTTATGAGGAAAGCTTAAATTTTTCTCCAAACCATCTCATGAAAAAAGCTTAATTTTTTAACTAGCAAAAGAGACAGGCATCCAGCGTTGGAACAACAGGCCATATTGCAGAGCTCGGGCTTGTAGAGAAGAGGAAGAAATAAGATCCTTGCCTTACGAGCTACGGCTTGCAGAAGATCAATGGTGGCCTTGTCCTTCATCTGCCTCAGCTCCTACATAAAAAATGAGAACTCAACTTGAGCCTCAATCAACACACATAGTGACAGACAATACAAAACTATCAAGTAAACCAATTACCAACACTTGATACACATGTTCAGTCAAGTTTTATGCGTTGGTTTTATAGGTCCGTCCATGAGTACACAATACAGTACATAACCTACTAAAATTTGGTACCTGATAATATCTTAATCTTATCACACATAGATGGTTGGCACTAGGCTGCCAGCACCACCCAGAACTAGATGGCTAGTTACAGGAGGTACTTATGCCAAGCTTTCTCCTTTAGCCCTTTGTAGCTTGAGATTTTAGAAGAAATGACTGGGGAAAGACACTTAACATGGTACAATACACAGGAGAGCAATGCACACGATGACTGAATGGCTAGCTATATTCAGCTACTTACTGCAGGTTACTTGAGAAAAAAACAAAAGGTTCACTTACTACATGTTACTTGCACACTTACTGTATTTTTTATAAGAGTCTGCACTTGAGAACTTTATTTTCCTACCAAGTACAAAAGGCTAGGTAGGCATGCATGGTGATAAAACAGGCTATGTATGATTCATTGCCTCCAACATGTACAGTATGCTACTCCTTGTGTGACAGGCTTTTAGTAAAACTCAGAATAGTGCAACATTTTAGCCATGGCTAGCATTGCAGATAGTAAATGTAATATTTTCCCTGTTAAACTCAAAGGTACCAGGAAGTAAATATTGAGATCTAAGTCCAAATGTGTATCATCCATATTCACTATATTCATTTTAATATAGAGAAAGATTGACTATTATATTAGAAAAATGGAAAACATCTATTTGGTAGATGGGTTCAGAATTCATAGTACTATGTTCTGACAAGAAAAAACAAGTGTCTCTAGGTTTGTACATAATCATGAATGTAAATTTAGGGACATACTAGCAGTGCCCTTGAGAGTATATGCCTTCTTGCATTTAGGGACATATCTCAGAAGTTGACATCCTACAACCTATCATGCAGCCATAAATTCAGTTAACTGCATTCAGAAATTCAGAGAATTGCAAGGGACTACTGCACAGTTCAAGAAATTCAGAGACAACTGTATTGCAAGAAAAATTCAGTGACTACTGCATTCAGAAGTTCAGAGGTGTAAACCAATAATGCTGGGCAAAGTAATTCAAGCCTTCAAGATATATACAGTTACAGACTACAGCAGAGTCAATCACCTAATCTCATGTGACTCGTAGTGATTGCTTCTTGAGGATGGCATCACATATCTTTAGTACTTCTAAATCAAAAACGAACTCAACACATGTTGAGAGCAGTTGTGTCAATGACATAAACATGAATTTGATTCAAACTTAAATATATGGCTGCATGCAAAACATATTTCTAGCTTATTCACATTTTCTATATTTCTAGCAGCAGCTCTTTAGATCTAAAATAATCCATGTTATCCAGTTCCAATAAAACATAGTTAAAATGCAATAGAGAGATTCTAGCTAAAATGTAAAACACTAAAGCCAATTGTCCATGTCTCTGCATACTGATGAGCCAGTTATCCACATGGCCTCGATCCTCCTCATGAGCATATTGATTTGTTTGGTCAACATCTTACAAGTGCCTACTAATAAACTATGATATGCAAATTGTGATTTAATCTATAGAATATGCACAGCTCAACTAGAACACATGTTTTCAGTTTCAGTAATCTCATAAGGCCAGGATCGATAGATCCCTAATGTAAACCTAGCAGCCATGAGCAGCAACGCCATCCAAAATCAGGACTCATGCACCAGACACCAAGACACTCAACAAGAGAAGGGAGGCTGCTAGATGTCCCTGGCATCCCAAGCAGGTCCTTCATTAGCACAGCCGACAGCTGATCAATCATGTCCTCTAACATATATAGATTCTGTGTAATAGAGACCAAATTGATCCAAGTTAAGAGCAAAAAAGATAAGCTGATTTCATGTGAACTCCTATTAAGGATAAGGATTCATTGCTTCAATGTCAATCGTACAGACAAGACATGTGTGAGAAGTAGCATAAGTGCACATTATTTCACAAATCCAGATTGTTTACATTTCTCAATGTTCCCTAATATAAAATACTTGGTTCTGAACATGTGTAATATATAAGAAGTTTCAACAAAATGCTATAAGTCATGATTGTGCATACAAGATTAGAACACCACGGATGGCAGTGCGACACCACGGATGGCAGGGGCAACTATAGCGGTCCTGCAGCACCACCGCAATCCACATGTTTGTTCAGCAAATCAGGGAAAAATGCAGCTGCCCAATGAAAATTCAGTGCCTATTGTTCAAATTCAGTGTTCTAACACATCTATAGATGGGTAAATAAATTGCCTAAAACAATCTAAAAGGATTTTCTCCTCCATAGAAGAGCAAATAAATTACCTAAATAAAACATTACAAAAATCAGTGTTCCAGTGCTGAAACCAGATCTCATAGGCTCGTGGTGACTCATTGGCATGGATCCGCCAGAACCCACTTTTCTCATACATGGCTGGGTAGCTCGTGCAGCGCCGCCATGGTGGACGTGAACAGGGAGGAAGTGGAGGGGCTCACGCGTCTCCCATCGCGCAGATCTGGCCAGGGAGGGACTCGTCTAGCGCTGCCATAGCATGGACCAGCGGGAGGAGGAGGGGTGCACCTGGTTGGATCCTGGGGATGACACGATGGTGGTGGTGGCCTTGTCAGCGTTGGGCCGCCCTTCGCCGAGATCACACCGAGTCACCTCCATGACCGGTACCTCACGCGTCGCCATAGCCCTGAGTGCGAAGAAAAGGGAGAAGCTGCGAGAAAGAGGACCTCGCCTCGCCAGGCCCCATGGACGCACGGCGGCAGCAGCGACATCCTCGCAGGCCGTGCTCCAGTCGCAGGGGGGAGGCGTGGGGGCGGCGGCGGCGGAGTAGCGGCGTCGCGAGGCAGCGGTTCGGTGTGGTGCGTGTGAATGGATTGCGGCGCGGGGTGGTGTGCGGTCACGAGGCGGGGGAAAGTGAGGATAGGGTTGGGGGAGGTGCGGTGACCGGCGGGGGTGCCGGGCCGGCTGCGCTGCGGAAGCTTTGGGGGCGGGATGACGCGAGCGAGCAGAAGTTTAGGGTAGGGGTGGGCTGAGATTCGGGAGCGAGCTACAGGGCGGCGGCGGGCAGGAGATTGCGAGCTGTAGTTTGGGGGCGGGGCGGCTGGGATTTGGGAGGAAGCTGAAGGGTGGCGCCGGGCAGAGATTTGGGGCCGGGCAGGCGCGATTTGGATGGAGGAGAGTGGCGGCGCGCGGGCAGGTTGGGCGCTGCTTCGATTTGGTATCTGGGGAAGAGAAAGGTTTAGGGTTTAGCCAGGCCAAAAGGAGCTGAATGTAAGCGGACGTGCGAGCTAGGTGGAGCCCATTTATTTTTAGCGTCAGATAGATTGATGGCATATCTGGCTTTAGCGTCAGACAATTAAACGTTAAATATGAGTACCTATGGCGTGAGACAATGAGTCTCTAAATAAGGATTTAGCGTCAAATAGTCTCTAAGTTATCTTTAGCGTCAGATCGTCTATCGATAAAAAAAGTTTTAGCGTTAGATGTCTGACGGTGATGCGGTGTTGTGGTGTAGTGTAGTTAGGTGCTCCGCACGCTAACATGATCGTGTGCTTTGTACTGACTTTCGCTTCCTCTTAATGAAAAACGGATGAATGGTCTGATCGCGAAAAAAATAGCTTGCGCGGATCGTCGACCGATTCATCAGCAAAGCCATGCATTCACCTTGTGTCGTACAGCTAGCGGCCTGGCCCTGGCGTGGCACCTGATCAAACTCTGCCATTTCGCCGGGATCGCGGTCGATCGTACCGTACCTTTGCCCACGGAGGCAGTGTACGTACGCAGGCACGGCGCGCGCCCGTACGAGTGCAGCAGCCCAGACCGGAGGTCAGGGATGACGACCTTGCACTTGCACGCGTGTGTCGTTGGTTCGTTGAGTATGTACGGTAAGTACTCCGTACATACTATTCCTAGTAGAGTGTCAGTTGATCAGCACGCGTGGGCCGAACAAGGCCAGCGTGAGCGTGATAGTGGGCCGATGGATAGAATAGTCATGCATTTGTTTGTTTGTTGGATGTTGCCGTCGGATGGTACACCAAGGGTGCTGGAGGCTTGGACGTCCCTCTCAAGTAGAACCGAGTACTCCGTACGTTAATCTCGTTCCAGTTGCTGTTGATCTCATGCATCGTCAGCCGGCCGGACGACGCGATAGTTGATGTGCCCTAGCTAGCTTTCGCTGGAATTTACATCTCGCATGCGGGTCTCGCTTCACTCGCTCACTCCTAGTCCCAGTCATATAGCGCAGGGATCGTTATGCCGTCGTGCGCCGCTTTCAATTGTCTTCCTGGGGATCTCTTGTAGGCTTCCTCTGTTTGCCCAATCATGCCGTATTGAATATGGCGCCGTCCAGTGGGGTTTTATCTGATCTTGTTGGAATAATTAGAGTGAGTGGCTTAGCACTTTCCATTCATTGAGTGCATGGGTGGAGCTACATCGATGCATTGGTATTCCTGGGAATACCCAACTTTTTTGCACAACAATAAGTATATATACATGTATACTCAGATATATAATGTATATTGGTGTTAATTTGATCATTTTCGAACACAAACTGAGTTCACAGCCAATTCCCATGGCCTTCTACCGTTTTTAGCTCCTAGGCCAGCCCGCAAGGGGCAAGGGTACAAGGCTCAGTGGCCTAGAAAGCCTTGCCTCTCCTCTATTCGGTGCGGAGATGCTCGAGCCCCCAACCATGACTCCATGCAGTCTGTCGTTCCCCCAATCCCCAATCCCTAATCTTCTCGCTCTTCTCCTTCTATTCTTGAATCCTGGTGACGGCGAGCGGCCAGCCAGCTGGTGACAGCGCTCCACCTCTTGACCTCCTCATCTCCACACGTGGCTAGTGGCGGCAGCAGGCAGGGCGGGGCCTGCTGGCCTGGCCGGGGCGTCCAGGTGTGGTGGATCGGTAGGCCGCGAGGCTGCCGGCTGGCGGAGGCTGAGCAGAGGAGCATTGGAGCAGTGCTTAGTGGCAGGGCAGCAAGAAAGCATCGTTTCGTACTTTCATCCCTATCTTAGGTATGAACAGTTTGTTATTTCAGTACTGTTCTGTTTTTATGACTTTAGTTAATACTATGAACTATACTTGAAACCTATGCTGCTACGCATTGGAATTTTTTCGGTTGTGGGAATACCCAAGTTCAATCCTGGCTCCGCCGCTAATTGAGTGGGAGTTTATATAGGAAAATTACATGACTCTTGACATTCTAAACTTATCACATTCTATACTTATTACATTCTAATACCCTCCCGCAGTATCAACCGGGAGAGGAGCGGACGTTGAGACTGGATTGGAAGTTGATGAAGACAGCAGTGGGCAGTCCCTTGGTGAATATGTCGGCATATTGAAGGGACGTCAGAACATGTAGAACCCGCACAGCCCCAAGGGCCACACGTTCCTGAACAAAATGTAGATCAATCTCCACGTGCTTGGTCCTTTGGTGATGAACTGGATTTGTGGACAAATAAACGGCACTGATGTTATCACAATATACAAGAGTAGCACGTGCTAGAGGGCGGCGAAGTTCACCTAATAGTTGACGAAGCCAACATGCCTCAGCCACGACATTAGCAACACCTCTATATTAAGCTTCAGCACTAGATCGCGAGACGGTGTGTTGGCGCTTGGAGGACCATGATATAAGATTATCGCCAAGAAACACGCAATATCCAGAGGTGGAGCGGCGGGTGTCTGGACATCCGGCCCGGCCCAATCAGCATCGGAGTAAACAACTAACTCATGTGAGCGGCTGCAAGAAAGAACAATACCATACTCTATGGTGCCTTCGATATACCGCAGGATGCGTTTGATTAGAGCAAAATGGGACTCCCAAGGGTCATGCATATATAAGCAAACTTGCTGAACAGCATGAGCAATATCTGGCCGTGTGAGAGTCAAGTACTGTAAAGCACTAGTGAGACTCCGATATAATGTAGGATTGGCAACCGGCGGCCCGTCTTGGGCGGACAGCTTGGAGTGAAACTCAAGCGGAGTTTGACAAGGATTGCAAGATGACATGTTTGCCTTGTCCAAAATTTCAGCAGCATATTTAGCTTGAGAAAGAAAAAGACCTGTGGATGAGCGCTGAGCTGAAACTCCCAGGAAATAATGAAGATGGCCGAGATCAGTCATGGCAAATTCGTGCTGCAGGGAGCCAATAATATGCCGAAGAAGGCGTGGAGATGAAGCCGTCAATATAATATCATCCACATATAACAGAAGATAGGCCATATCTGCCCCTTGAGTGTAGATAAACAATGAATTGTCACACTGAGAAGCCCGAAAACCAATTGAGGTGATGAGTGTTGGGCATTCTTAACGTCATTACCAAAAGTAGACTTAGTTTTCTAATTCTGATAACGGCGCCAAAAATGCCGAACCTATCCCTCATGCCACTTAAGCCAAGTTGTCATCCCCAGCATGACATGAGAGACGCGGTATTGAAATATGCAACTGCTCTTCTAAATAAATAATAAATAAGATCTGCAAGCGCACAGATTAATACCGATGTAGCATTTTAACCGGGAAGTATTCCAGGTATCGTTATTTATATTTTTACCACTGGGAAGGGATTACTAACATCAATGTTGATTATGGAATGGAATATAGGAATGAGTAGCAATCATTGCATGTATAAGTGAGAGCATTCATCTATCTCTTGCATACAGGGGTAAGTGTCACATAAAATATAGATAAAGTATGAATGGTGACAAAGATAATTAATCTGATCAGCTAGCCACATATAATAATGATAAGCACCTCAACAGATATTCTAGCAAGTCATTAGCATGGTATTAGGACGAACTACAAGGATATTTCCTAAGTTATTCTTAACTATAAAGTCTAGCATATCATAGTTAGTGCAAGTACACTTGGCAATCATTGCGAGAAAGGACTACGCCCATACATAGTGATATTATCAAGGAAGATGAGAAACATAGCAATCACTCCCCCGTAATAATGTTGCTCTGCCTGCCTTACACACGGGAGGGGGACTATATAAGAACCAACGAAGCTGTCACCATCGCGGACCACCCCACGATCCGGCATATAAGGTGCAATCGCAGATAAATATGGTCTAAGCACCACGCCTACACAATATTTATCATTTACCCATGGATCCGATGGATAAACGCTATACGATCCTAAACATGTATATAATTCCAATCTAACTAAGCCAAGCGTATAACTACGATAAACTAAGAACAATATAATCGCAAACATAAACAAGTAGAGCATAGTCATAATTAATATATTGAAATAGAACAAAGTTGTATTCATAATATTGAAGAACAAAGATGAACAATGAAGAACAGTAAAGGAATTACCAAGAATCCTCTTGACAGATCCGGAAACCAATTGAAGATTGACTCCTTCTAGTTCTAATCCTATGTAGCTATGCTATACTAGAGATCTAGTTGATGTGGTGGCTCTAGGGCTTGATCAGAGACTCTCCTCCTGAGATTAGGGTTTGAAGAATTGAGAATGAGGGAGTGCCTCCTCCAGGGGCCAGGGGTCATGCTTATATAGCCCCCTCAAGTGAACGTGGGCCGTCGGATCAAACCGACATTAATCGCACGGTTTTCCTTGATCCCTTAGGTCGGTGGAGCATAATCCGCGAGACGGAGCCTGATTGGCTCTCAGGCCAGGGCGGGCGCCCTAGGGAGCAGGGCGGGCGCCCTGCCTCTGGGCCCGTTCGGCCTCCCGTTCGATCTCGTGGCTTCTGGAGTCTTCTAGATGATAGAAAATCGGTGAACACGTTATTATCTCTATGTAAACCCGACGTGTGGGTCTTTCCTCCGTATTTTCTGATAACCCCCTGTAGAAACAGACAAACACCAAAACTCGTGGAATTCTGTCAGATAAAACCCTAAGTCTAGGTGTTGGTTGCATTTGGATCATTTTCTTTATTTATTTAATAACTATATTTGGTACTTAAGGACCGTCAACAAACTCCCCCAAGCTTACCTCTTGCTCGTCCCTGAGCAAGGATAGACTCATTATGGATCAGAAGTTGCTGCAACGCCTTTGAACGTTGACGGTACATATGCTTTCAAATAAGGTCTCATCCCTGAGTTAGAGTAAACTGTCAAGACTTAAAACTTACTCATTTTACCTTTTACCATGGGGCTTGCAACCGTCACCTGCATCTTGAGTGGTTAAAAGATAGAACGGTCTAGTCAAACGCCATGTCTCTTATTCTTGATCAGCTATAGCTCTGGAGTTTTTGCAAATTTTTCAAATAAAACTCAGAGATTCCTTGTATGACTTTCTCGGGTCTCTCTTTTGTGGTATTTCTGGATCCTTACCAGGGCAGTAATGGTATATGCCTTCTCTCTCAAAGTATGTGGTATTTATGGTATAAGGCGTAGTGACATTGCCTTCTCTCTTACCCTACTCTAATAAGGCTTTGATATCTGGAGCTCATAGGTGGGAGATACAGTATACATACTCATAGAACATTTATTGCATAGTCAAACCATGGATCCAGAGAAACAAGTCAATAAATCAAATCAAGATGTGCATGTGTGGTGAATGAGTGGTGTATGGTGATAACAAAAGTCTAATGCTCTTTTTGAGGGAATACATACCTTTCTTGCTTTTTAAAACTTTTGAGGGGAATGAGATGCTCTATTTTTTTCTTTTTCCTCTCAGGTGGATATCTTGTACCCCTAATTTTACTGTCGGACACTTGTCCATTTTTACCTCTCGTCTCACTTTTTCTTTCTTCGAGGTTCCGAGCACTTGCTCCTTTTTATTTCCTCGTTTTTTTAGAGCAATCTCCCTCTTTTGAAAATATAGCAAGTGGTAGTAGAAATGACTTGAGCATTAACTTCACAGGGAATAATAGGAATGGGATAATGTTTTTGGCTATTCTCTCCCGGGTCAGGAGTAGGATAATTTTGGGTGAATCTGGAGATGGAAATGAGTGGATATATGTGGATGCGTACTTCCAGAGTAGAAGCAGCATGTATGAGTGAACGTGCAAGTGAATCTTGATTTTAACCACATGACAAGTTCCTAAGGGTCTACACAGCTTGACCACACTCAATGCCCATAAGCAGTAAGTAGTAAAAGTGCGGCTCTTATTCTAACAAGCATATATATATGGCTGTGGTAGGAATTTAAACTCTCATCATACAGGAACTCATCATGCAACATTTTAAAGATTTTCAAAGATAACATCTCTAGGAACAGATAAACAGCAGCTCAACCTTCCCATATCATATCCGTTAACAACTTAGACTTCAGATCAAGTTCTCTTCCCACTAGTTCAGGTTTAGAGCCAGTTTTAAATTATAACAGTTATGTCTAAACTAGAGAGAGAACAAATTTGAAAATTAGGCAGAGCAACTATTCATCATATCCATGCTAGAGTTTTATTTTCAAGATTCAGTTTAGCATAGCTACTTTATTTATTTATTAAACTAAGCAAATATATATAAACACAAAATATTTATTTGGGTTTTCATGATTATGCATCTTTTTATTTTAATAAAGCATAGGTATAACTGTAGATAAAAATACTTATCGGGATAAATGGGGGTGCTCTCCCCCAAGCTGGATCTTGACGTAATTTCTTCTGATGTAGCTAGCAGGTGCAGAGGTATATTTGAGTGTCGGCAGCACCCTGACAACGATTAGGATATCCTCCGTCTGCTAGTCTTCCTGAATTCTGTGGAGCTTAAATAGACAACAAAGCTTCGTGGAACTTGATTAAGTGTTAGCATAAATATCTAGCCTTTATCATGTTTGAGCTTCCTTGGTAAATGTCACTCTCTATTTTTATTTTTATTTTTATAGAACAGAAAAATATATATTATTTATTTATTTTTTTATACCACCACAGTGAATGTACTTATGGGTTTTATGCCACTCGCATACTCACATGGGGCTTACTGTTTTTAACATTTTTTTAAGACAGAATGAACATGATTAACTAAGCAATAATTAAAGGGAAAATGATAACTACCAAGTTTACCTCTTGGCACGGCGTTCGGTGTTTTTAAGTCCTCCGAACAGGACTTCTTTTCTTCTTAGTTGTCCTGGGATTTGGGTGGCGTAGACAGTGGTTCCGGCAGCGCCTCCTCTTCTTGTGTAACTGTCTTCGCTTTCCATACCCGACTTGGTGCTTCGGTCTCCTGTTGTGTATCCTCGGGCCTTATGACCTCTCCTTCATAGTCTGCCCATACGTCCTTGATGGTTTGCCTCCTTTGGTTACGGTTACGTCGCCTTCTTCTTGTCCTGACCTGCTTAGAATCTTCAACTATATAGTTAGGGTCATTAAAGTAGCGGCGTACCTTCTCAGAGGGGAAATGCATATGGACTTCTCCGGTTCCAATGTAGATGATTGCTTTGACGGTGCCTAGGAACGGTCTTCCTAGGATGATGGGTGGATCGTACTCGTCGTCTCCCATGTTAATGACCTGAAAGTCTGTATGGACAAAATGATCGTTAATTTTAACAGGGACATCGGTTACTATACCTTCGACCTTTCGGGATGTCTGATCTGCCATCTGAAGCTGAGTGTATGTTGGTTTTAAGGGCATGGTTCCGTACAAGAGCTGATAGGTGACTGTGGCCATTATGTTGACGCCTGATCCAGTGTCGCAGAGCGCCTTCTGAAAGGAGTATCCATTGATTGAGCACTCAATGCTTGGCATACCTGGGTTGTCCTTCTTGTTCAGGAAGGGCGACTTGAGTCGACCATCTTGACCTCCTTGAACTGTAGTGACCATCTTAACTGATTCGGTTCATCCTTGGTTGTTCTTGTTCTGCTTGTTCCTCCTGTTGGTCCTCTTTCTTGGTTCATGTTGGGGTTGCTCTGGGATTTGTGTAATCTTGTTCTTGAAGGAAAACGTCTCCTTCCTCCCCTTGATGTTGAAGTTGATCTTCGCAGCGCTGGCGTAGATGACAGCTCCCGAGGTGTTCAGGAATGGCCTTCCCAGAATAACTGGTGACCTCTCATCGGACCCGGTCTCTATCACCACGAAATCAGCTGGAGCGTACGAGGTACCAACTTGGACACACATGTTCTTTAATATTCCTTTAAGAAAGCTTAGTGTCCGATCTGCAAGCTGCAAACACATAGTTGTTTCTGATAAAGGATATGTAAAGAATTTTTCATAGAGTACCCTGGGCATAATGTTGACGCTGGAGCCAAAGTCACAGAGTGCTTCTGGGAAGTCCACCATGCCGATGGAGATCGGGATGACGGGGCGTCCTAGATCGCCTCTCTTGACTGGCAGAAGGTCATTATGTACTCCGACAGCGGGATTACTCCAATAGTTACCTGCATCAAACATGTCTACAAGATTTGTAGATTCTAATCCTTCCGGTTGTGATGGTATACCGGGGTTAGTAGCAGGAACAGCAGCAGCTATTTGATTTAACTGAGATTCAATCATTTTATTAAAGCTAATTTGGTTTTTGATGGCAGTAGAGAAATTATCCATTCTATTATTTATGTTTTCTAGTATCTTATCATTGGATGCCAATTTCTTAGACAAGTTATCCATTAGCTTTCCTTGATTAGACACTAACTCTCTCAGGGGTGGAAAATTATTATTGTTGTTGTAAGAGTTATTACCTTGATAATTACCTGAGTAGTTACCTGAGTAGTTAGGCCTCTGTTGATTCCAACCTTGATTTTGTTGAGGACGGTTGTAGTTGTTGTTTGTTGTTGATGTACCTTGCATCCTCAAGCATCTCAGGGCAGTGATTGCCTGAGTGTCCAATATCTCCACATTCCTCACAAGTCATGTGAGAGTCGTAGACGTTCATGACTTCTCTTTTGTCTCCAGCTTTGTCATCGAGCTTTTTCATGAGTAGGTCTAACTTTGCAGACAGCATGTCTACCTCCTTGAGCTGGTGCATACCTCCACCCTTCTTGCGTGTTTGGATCCTCTCTTCGTTCCAACCTTGGTTGGACGCCATCTTCTCCACAAGGGCTGTAGCTTGTGGTATGGTGAGTGATAGAAATGCGCCTCCAGCTGCAGCATCCATGGTCTCACGAGCACTAGTGATGAGCCCATGATAGAAAGTCTGCATAAGTAGCCAGCTCTCCATTCCATGATGGGGACATTCTAGGATGTAATCTTGAAAGCGCTTCCATGCTTCTGGAACGGATTCATCATGTTGTTGCTGAAAACTTGTAATCTTCCCACGGAGAGCATTGGTCTTGCCCATGGGAAAGAATTTAGCCAGAAAGTTCGTAGAGCAGAGTGCCCACGTAGTGTTCTTATCCTTCGTCGCGTAGAACCACTGCTTCGCTCTCCCCAATAGTGAGAATGGGAAAAGGCGAAGTAGTATGGCGTCTCTGGGAACATCTAATATAGTGAATGTGCTGCAAATCTCCAGGAAGTGTTGGAGATGAGCACTTGCATCTTCGTGCGGCTTCCCACAAAACTGGTTGGCTTGTACCATGTTGATGAGCCCTGGCTTGAGCTCAAAGTTCTTGTCGATGGCCGTGGCAGGTCCAGTGCGGATGTTGTCCGTAGTGGGAGCTGAGAACTCGCGGATCGTCTTGTTCGCCATGGCTGCGAACTCTGTTGACAAATTTCGGATGAAACTTCGGCGGTCTTCTGGATTGGATGAAGTGTTGCGTCGAAGTGTTGACTTCTTGAGCTTGGCTCTTGCCCCTCTGATTAATGCTTCGGGGTTGTCAACAAAATTTTCTGGAAGATGTCCTCTATTCATACATCACCCTGCAAAACAATAAGAATGGAAAAAAATACAGGGGTAAATCTGTATGGGAGAATTGATGATCTCAATCACTTAATGATGCGAATGATGACTCAAATTCCGTATTCATTCCTTGTTAGTAAATCAACCTTCCCCGGCAACGGCGCCAAAAATGCTTGTTGGGCATTCTTAACGTCATTACCAAAAGTAGACTTAGTTTTCTAATTCTAATAACGGCGCCAAAAATGCCGAACCTATCCCTCATGCCACTTAAGCCAAGTTGTCATCCCCAGCATGACATGAGAGACGCGGTATTGAAATATGCAACTGCTCTTCTAAATAAATGATAAATAAGATCTGCAAGCGCACAGATTAATACCGATGTAGCATTTTAACCGGGAAGTATTCCAGGTATCGTTATTTATATTTTTACCACTGGGAAGGGATTACTAACATCAATGTTGATTATGGAATGGAATATAGGAATGAGTATCAATCATTGCATGTATAAGTGAGAGCATTCATCTATCTCTTGCATACAGGGGTAAGTGTCACATAAAATATAGATAAAGTATGAATGGTGACAAAAATAATTAATCTGATCAGCTAGCCACATATGATAATGATAAGCACCTCAACAGATATTCTAGCAAGTCATTAGCATGGTATTAGGACGAACTACAAGGATATTTCCTAAGTTATTCTTAACTATAAAGTCTAGCATATCATAGTTAGTGCAAGTACACTTGGCAATCATTGCGAGAAAGGACTACGCCCATGCATAGTGATATTATCAAGGAAGATGAGAAACATAGCAATCACTCCCCCGTAATAATGTTGCTCTGCCTGCCTTACACACGGGAGGGGGACTATATAAGAACCAACGAAGCTGTCACCATCGCGGACCACCCCACGATCCGGCATATAAGGTGCAATCGCAGATAAATATGGTCTAAGCACCACGCCTACACAATATTTATCATTTACCCATGGATCCGATGGATAAACGCTATACGATCCTAAACATGTATATAATTCCAATCTAACTAAGCCAAGCGTATAACTACGATAAACTAAGAACAATATAATCGCAAACATAAATAAGTAGAGCATAGTCATAATCAATATATTGAAATAGAACAAAGTTGTATTCATAATATTGAAGAACAAAGATGAACAATGAAGAACAGTAAAGGAATTACCAAGAATCCTCTTGACAGATCCGGAAACCAATCGAAGATTGACTCCTTCTAGTTCTAATCCTATGTAGCTATGCTATACTAGAGATCTAGTTGATGTGGTGGCTCTAGGGCTTGATCAGAGACTCTCCTCCTGAGATTAGGGTTTGAAGAATTGAGAATGAGGGAGTGCCTCCTCCAGGGGCCAGGGGTCCTGCTTATATAGCCCCCTCAAGTGAACGTGGGCCGTCGGATCAAACCGACATTAATCGCACGGTTTTCCTTGATCCCTTAGGTCGGTGGAGCATAATCCGCGAGACGGAGCCTGATTGGCTCTCAGGCCAGGGCGGGCACCCTAGGGAGCAGGGCGGGCGCCCTGCCTCCGGGCCCGTTCGGCCTCTCGTTCGATCTCGTGGCTTCTGGAGTCTTCTAGATGATAGAAAATCGGTGAACACGTTATTATCTCTATGTAAACCCGACGTGTGGGCCTTTCCTCCGTATTGTCTGATAACCCCCTGCAGAAACAGACAAACACCAAAACTCATGGAATTCTGTCAGATAAAACCCTAAGTCTAGGTGTTGGTTGCATTTGGATCCTTTTCTTTATTTATTTAATAACTATATTTGGTACTTAAGGACCGTCAACAATGAGTGCCTGAAAGCGGTTGTACCACGCCTGTGGGGCCTATTTGAGACCGTATAGGGCTTTGTTGAGCTTGCACACATGATTAGGACGTGCCGGATCAACAAACCCAGGAGGTTGCTGGCAATAAACAGTTTCATTCAGAGTGCCATGTAAGAATGCATTTTTGACATCCAACTGATGAATAGGCCAATCACTAGAGACGGCGAACGATAATACTATGCGGATGGTAGCGGGCTTGACCACGGGACTGAAGGTTTCATCATAGTCAAGACGGTGCTGCTGAGAGAATCTGCGCGCAACCCACCTAGCCTTGTACCGAGCCAAAGATCCATCAGCATTGTGCTTGTGACGATAGAGCCATTTGCCTGAAACAATATTAGCATGTGGTGGCGGTGGCACAAGATCCCATGTTTGACTGGTAATGAGAGCACCATATTCCTCCTCCATAGCAAGCTTCCAATTTGGATCAGAGAGGGCACCTCGATATGTTTTGGGGAGCTTGCTAATATCCGCTGGAATTGCAGACAAATTAAAGATTTGTCGAGGTTGACTGATACCTGATTTGCCCCGGGTTTGCATAGCATGCTGATTGATAGTGGGCGGAACAACAACAATTGGCACATTAGAGGATCGTTGGCAGCTGGTATGACACTCGAGGTAGAGGACGACGACGTAGTCGTGGTAGAGGATGGTTGTTGTCGGCGCTCGTAGACCTGGGTGATCGGTGGCCATGGAAGATCACCAGGTCCTGATGATGTCGACCCAGCGGTAGCGCCAGGACCAGCAATAGTGCAAGCGGCAGGCAGCTGTGTTGCACCAGCTACAGGGCCAGGCAGTGGTGCCGAACCAATAGTAGTCTGGTGTCCAGGATGTGTCGGACCAGCAGCAGCAGTCCCAAGCACAGGAGGTGCAGCATGCACGTGGTCTCCAGTATGTGTCGGACCAGCTACAGTAGTCCCAGGCACAAGAGGTGCAGCATGCACGTTTTGTGTGGAGGAGCTGCCCGCACAAGTTGGAGCGCCAGCATTGGGTGCGTTGTGCGATGGTGATGGCACCACCTGATGGTGAGTGGGGCCACTGGCACCATGCCCGTTGGAGGAACCAGCCCCGTCAGGCCCCAAGGACGCGAGCCTGACGTTGGAGGTGAAGGGCCAGGTGCTGCCATGGGAAGGATGCTATACATCACTTGATCACCTGTGTCATCCAAAAAGTCATAGGCACTCAAAGGTGCCGGTGAGGTACGAGCAAAAGGGAACTGGTGTTCATCAAATGTCACATGACGGGAGATGATGACATGGTTGGTAGAGAGGTCTAAGCACCGATATCCCTTGTGATTATTGAGATAGCCAAGAGGCACACACTCCGCTGATCTTGGTGCGAGTTTATGTGGCATAGTGGATGAAAGGTTTGGATAACAACGGCATCTGAATATGCGGAGATGATCATATGTGGGTGGTGTACCAAAAAGGGCTTGGTGAGGAGTACGATTCTGAATGGTTTTGGTGGGGTGGATGTTGAAGAGTTGAGTGGCGGTGCGCAGTTCAGCCCAATATGCCGGTGGCATGGAGGCTTGGAAAAGCAAAGTGCGCATGATGTTATTAATGGATCGAATGACCCGTTCGGCTTTGCCATTTTGTTGGGATGTGTGAGGACAAGATAGACGAAGATGGATGCCGTGTTCAAGAAAGAAGGAGCGAGCTGCATTATTATCAAATTCACAACCATTGTCACATTGAACGAACTGAATACGAGAATTGAAGTGAGTGAGCACATATGTGTGGAGATTGCGTAAGGTGCTAAACGTTTCAGATTTTAGTTTTAGAGGGAAGGTCCATAAATAATGTGTGAAATCATCCAGACACACAAGATAGTATTTAGAACCGGATATGCTTATAATTGGAGACGTCCACAAATCACAGTTAATTAATTCAAACGGTTTAGATGCACGTGACAAAGAATTGAAAAAAGGTAGACGACTGTGACGACCCAATTGACAAGCATGACACAGTAATGATGACTAGGAATAACAGAAATAGATTTATTGGACCGTAAGCGAGATAGAACTTGAGCGCCGGGATGCCCCAATCGCCGGTGCCAAGTAGTCTCCAGGGCAGCGAACAAAGCGCTACCAGAGCTATCACAGCGGTGGAGCACCGCCCTGGTATGAAGATCCTTCACAGATAAACTAAAGGGGTCAAATTCAACTGAGCATGAATTATCTTTGGTAAATTTACGAACTGAAACAAGATTAGCTATGAGCTGGGGTGAAACAAGGACATTGGATAGGTGAAGAGGACGGTTGGAATTGGGAAACGAAGTATGGCCCGAACAAGTTATAGGTAAACGAGTTCCATTACCAACAATGATGTTGGAATTAGAAGGAAGGGAGGCAGTGATGGAAGCGAGATTACCAGACGATGATGAAAGATGCGAGGATGCACCGGAATCCATGTACCAAGTGACGTCGGGTTGCTGTAGAGTCATTGTGTTGAAGGCGTTGGCCAGCGCAGCCTGGTTCCAGGACGCTGCCGGATCAACAGGAGGACCACCCGAGGGAGCGCCGTAGACACCATACGGGTAGACGTCGTAGGGGTAGCCAGGCTGAGGAGCAGCAGCAAAATATGCCTACGATGGCGGTGGACGATGATGCTGCTGAAATTGCCCAGCACCCGGACGAGCGCCCAAGATGCCTTGGCTAGGCATGGGCCACATTTGGAAGGCGCCACTCCATGGGTTGGCCCATGGATGAGGAGGACGCCAGTTGTTATGGCCCCTGCCTTTGCCCTTGTTGCGCCCCCAAGGACGAGACGGAGGACGGGATGCCGATGATGCTGAGGGAGCAGCGAACTCAGCAGGCACCGATGACGCCGGTGCAGGCGCACGTGTGGGGGCACCTCGAGTCACCGTGAAGGCAGCAGTGGCGGTAGATGCCGGGAGCTCGGACTCCTCTAGGGCAAGGAGTGACTGGGCCTCGAGAAACGAGGGCAGTGGAGTCTTTGTCTTCAATATGGAGGCCATGCTACGAAGAGGCTCATTGACGCCGCGGAGGAGGGCGAGCAACAGGGTAGAATCGCTGACCGGCTGGTCCAAATCAGCGAGCCCAGCAGCGAAATCTTTAAGCCGTTGTGCATAGTCAAGGACCGGCAAGTCGCCCTATGACAGGGAGTGAAACTTGGCTTCAAGAGTCATGGCATGGGATGCCTTGTTGTCGAGGAAGAGGTTGGCCTCCTTGGTCCATATGGTGTGGGCGGAGGCGTTGCTCGCCATGATGAGGCGCATCACGCGGGGTGACGAAGAGGAGTAGATGAGGGAGTGGATCGAACAATCGATCGCCAACCAGGAAGCATCAGGAATTTCTGGAGCCGGTGTGCCATCGATGTGAGATAGCACACCAAACTTGCCGGCAAGGGTGAGGAAGAGTTCACGCCAAGTAGAGTAGTTGGGTGGATCGAGTTCGAGCGCGAAGGGAATATGAGTTTTCACGTTGATCGTGGCAAGCGCGGAAGCCAAACTTGGGCCGGGATTGGGAGGAGGCATGGCAGCGACGATGGCTGCAGCCAGGGCGGCGACAGCCTGAGCGTCGTCGTCGGCCATGGCAGAGTGAAGAAGCTCAGTGGGAAGATGCATGGAAGAGGAACAGAGCGGCACGGAAGATGAACGACGCGATGAAAACGTCGGGGGAAAGGAGAGGTCAAGGAAGGTAACCGGCTGATACCATGTTGGAATAATTAGAGTAAGTGGCTTAGCACTTTCCATTCATTGAGTGGGAGTTTATATAGAGAAATTACATGACTCTTGACATTCTAAACTTATCACATTCTATACTTATTACATTCTAATAGATCTGATGAAGAAATCAAAGACGGACTACTCCGGTGGTAGTGGGTAGTGGACTAGTGGTGGCTTACAGCTGCGCCCAATTCCACCGCAATAATGCACATGACTGGCTAATCTGTTTCCAAATCGCGCATTACGAAGGCGTAGAATACGATCAATCAATCCGGAGTATACTACATATATATACTCCAGTGGCAGCATCATCAGCATGCATGATTGCAGCAAAGAACGAAACAATGTAGTTATTGACCCGGCGTAGAAACACCTTTTGTTTAATTTCTTGCAGGCCAGGCAGGAGGGAGTTCCCACATGTGGCTCTGCCTTAGCTTATACTCCCTCCGTTTCAAATCCAAATTATAAGTCGTTTTAACTTTTTTGGTACATCAATTTTACTATGCATCTAGATATAATAATATGTCAGGCAAAATGGATGAACCAAAAAATTAAAAGCGATTTATAATTTGGAACGGAGGGAGTACATAATAGGTTCGTCATTTCTCTTAGTCCATCAACTTGTTTTTTGTACGGTTATAATTTTAGAAAACTAAACAATAGAAATTCACATTAATACCTATAAAGTAAATATTTTTCTTGGTACCTCTCTATGGGTATTAATTTTTTTCTACACACATATAGACAAAGAGACAGACAACGTTTTGTCAACTAGTAAATTTTTAGTCGCGCATCGCTGCATCAGCTCTAGTTGAGCACTTGAGAACCCAGGGAGTATACTAGTTTAGCCATTTAGGCAATCGGACCTTATGTCTAGTCGGGGTTCGTCCATGTTCCTGAGATCGAAGGGCTCAAAGTTTACGGTGAGAGTTACAAACAAGCACGAGTTAGGGCCAGAGAGCTAAGAATTTGAGGGGTTCGAAGTCCAAGAGTAAAAGGAGCCCTTGGCTAGCCTTATACAGCCGAGGGAGCAGGCTTACACAAGAGGTGGGTCCAACATGTCTGTTAGACTCCAACAGGACCCTCCGTTACATATCCCCTGCTACTATCCTCCCTCGCTGTTCGTTATCCTGCCCGAGCCCATGGTGGAGGACGTGGGAGGGGGCGCCACGCTGGTATGTGCCCATATCGTATAGTTGGTGGAATAGCACCACCACAGTTGCTAGTAAGGCATGTCTCCCGTCCCCTGCTCTGCACAGGGGCAATTGCGATGTAGGACGTGTCGTGCCTTGATCGCCATACCAGAGTGATATGGAGTGCGTGGAAGTCCTATCATGTGTTGTACAATATTTTGACCCTTGCTCCAAAAGGGTCTGATGCCGGACCACACCCTATTCATGTGGGCCATGAGTAGCATATGTGCATTTGGGGTTAGTCGGACCCCTGACTTATTGGTTTCAGGAGTCAGGAGAAGTTTCATCCCTACTCGGAGGGTCGTACACCAGGTGAGCTCGGGATGCTTCCCAATGCAACTAGTCACCAGGGCTCATGCTTTCGAGTTAGAACCCGTTAAGGGCGCACAAGCGCACTCCATGAGTGTAACTCTTGAGTCCCTTGCTGACTGGGCACAGTTGGTCGGGGACTTAATGTCGGTTGAGTCTCTGTTGCCCGATTGGTGAGGGTATATCTGCGTTACCAAGTACTCGTCAGTAGCCATGGAGCCTCCATGTGGTTTGGAGAATGGCATGGAGGTTTTAGCATAGTCAAGGTGTCCGTCCACTTTCTGGAGCATAAGAATACTAGCCAGTTTTATTAATAGTAGTAGTACCGATGAATTAGATATTAGAGTTACAATGGATTTATTGTCCCATTCATGATCCGAACTCGCAATCCATGCTTATATGAGTTAGGTAACACACCTGTACAACCACGATACATAGTATGATTCCAAAACATACTAGCACAAACCAAAACATACTAGCACAAATGACAACGATATAAATTTTCAACCCACGGTGCTAGTTACTGAAAAGGTTTAACACCTAGAACTCCATGACGAATTGTCCGCGGCATGATAAGAGCAAGTATAATAGCAGGCTGTAAGCCGGTTGAATGCTGAGGTGGAGGAGAGAGGGAAGGAAAGAGAAGAGAAGCGGGCTGTAAGCTTATAGCCGGCTTATACACAAGAACCGAGAAACTATGTGAGAGTGACAAGTGGGTCATGTATTAAATACTGAAGAGCTAACTGCTATATGGACGGGCTAAGAGAAGGCTGTAAAAATCCTTACAGCCGGCAGGTCAGCTGTATTATTAGCCTTGCTCTAACCTAACTAGCCTAGACCGACACACAACCGGGGGCTTCATCCAGGCAAGTCAGCAGTAGCAGACGGTTGAAACTGGAAAATATTGGATGTCTGCCTTATTCCGTGGTACATTATTGGACAAACTTAATTGAGGATCATTACATGCTAACTGCATCATTAGATACCAAGTCTCATGAACCCACTCGCACAGAATCGAAGGCTTAAAATATATTTATGGTGAATGTATTGACTGAGTCGCCCTGCTTCATGCATTATCACTTATACTAACATAGATAGATGCCCAAGCTCAAGCTCAAGCAGCGAGGTGTGAACTCTGGATTATTTTTGTTTAGCTCAGCTCGACTCAAATGCGTTAGAATTGACACCATTGTGTTAGTAGATCGAGTTTACTTAATTCCTTGACGCTCTCGCTCCGATCTGATGCAAGTCAGTATTTAATAGTCACAATTCCAGAGAACTCTTGCTGGGTTACTCTTAATGTGTTATGATATCTCTTCTAACGCCTTGTTTAGATTGCTCCCAAATTCAAAGTTTTTACACTCTCTCCATCACATCGAATCTAGAGACGCATACATGGAGCAGTAAATATAGATAAAAAAAACTAATTGCACAGTTTGATTGTAAATCACAAGATGAATTTTTTGAGCCTAGTTAGTCCACGATTAGACAATAATTACCAAATACAAACGAAAGTGCTACAATACCAAAAATTTTTTAACTTTAGCAATCTAAACAAGGTCTAAGTCAAACTATCCTAGATTGATTAAATTTTATAGAAAAAAGTATCAACACTTAGGACACCAAACAAATATATTTCATGACAAATCTAATAATACTAATTAATTTGGTATTACTTGTTTCAATAAATTTGGTCAAGCTTACTATGATTATTTCACTAAGGGCTTATTTGGTTCTACAGAAATGGGTGGAATTGAAATTGATTTCAAGGAATAACCTGTTTGGCCGCTGTCCACGGAATCTGAAAGCAAGATTCTAACCATTTCCACACTACGAATTTAACACGATTCTCGGCGTGTGAGACGGAAAAGGATTCCCAGCCTCTTCTTCCCGACTCCCCCGGCCCTGAGCTCCTAACTCGCCTCTCTCGATCGATTCGCGTATCTGCTCTCCCCACGCCATGGCAGCTAGGTCTTCCTAAGTCAGGGATGCTGCAGCTCATGTCCCGGGGTGCTGAGGGCCTCATCTTCGTACCCTACGGCAATGGGTGGCGGCAGCTCCGCAAGATCCGCACCCTCGATAGAGCTCCTCAGTGCCCGCCGCGTCCACTCCTTCCGTCCCATCCGCAAGGACAAGGTCGCCTGCCTCCCGCTCACTCGCATCCGTCACGGCGGCGAGGCTGCCCGTGATCCTGGATCACGGCGTTCGTCACGGACGCAGCTGTGCGCTCCATCACCACGAAAGGATTCCATGTACATCCAAACATGAAAATTGAGTTGAATCAATTTCTGAGTAATTTATTGCTTGTTGAATCTAATACCAAGAATAGGTTTCAATTCCAGAGATTCAAACGGGCCCTAAGGCCAGTCTCAGTGTGGGTTTCATGGCCCAATTTCTAACACACTCATATTTTGGAAACAGTGGAGAAGAGTTTTATCCTCATGAAACTATCTCTACTCTCATAAAACTTTCATCATATCTCTTTTAATCAATGCAGTGTCATGTCAACGTATTTAATGCACATGAAACTCTATGAAACTCCGTTGAGATTGGCCTAAGAAAAATCTACTCCCTCCATTTCAAATTATAAGACATTTTAGCTTTTCTAGATACATTGCTTTTACTATGTATCGATGCATAGTGTATATCTAAGTGCATAACAAAAGTTGTGTATCTAGAAAAGTAAAAACATAATATAATTTAAAATGGAGGGAGTATAATGTCATATTTGTTGGAGGCAGTATTGTTTGGTTATATTCAATAGGCATGTATGCCATATCACCAAGGAAGCATTAAATATAATCTATATATCTATATATAGAAATAAATTCCCACAATGGACCGTAGTAGGAAATATATTGTTCTTTTGATAAAGTACGATTATATTGTTATTTCTTAGGGCCTTTTTGGCACGGTTTTATCTGACTGCGGTTCTGTCTCCTTTCTACAGCATGTAGAGGAACTAGAGCTCGTCAAGCAAAAAAAAAAAAAGTAGATTCACCGGCTCCTAATTCATTTTAAGAAGATTGATAAAAACACAACCTTACTATAGTACACAAATTAAGGAGCTGGAGCCAACCAGTTTTCCACCAAACGAGACCTTAGGCCACTCAAGACAATTAATAATTATGAGTTTCTCTGTCTATATACAAAAGTGAACCTAAAACACTAACGCAATTTCGTGGTTTTGATATCAAGGTGAAGCTCTCTCTCTCTCTCTCTCTCTCTCTCTCTCTCTCTCTATATATATATATATATATATATATATATATATATATATATATATATATATATATACTATCAAGGATGCTTTAGAAATCTAACCGGAGGGAGTATAATACAACTTCCTTAACTCTTCGATTAACTCTGTGTCATCATGTCACTAGATAAAATTATATGCGACACCCATCTAATGTGCATGATATGATGTACAAACTGAGACTTTTCTCAGGACTAAAGACTGCATTATTTCAATTTTCAATGTTAATGATGATAGACTTGAACATTTGAGAATGCATGCATCACGTGTGTAATTAACTAGTAATCATTGTGTTGAGGACTTAACTACTCCTGCAAGCTTATATATGGTCAATAATGAGAGTTTGATTATATCTTGATGAACAACCTCGAACACGTAACTAATTGAGAGCTTAGACTGTCAAGGGGTGAAACAACGGTTGAGCATCTCTCGCGTAAGCTGCAGCTCTGCCAGTCGCGCACTGCGGAATGAACAAACTCTCGACCAATGATATAATTCTCGTGTAGTCATGTTCATGTATGACCCGTTTGTGATGAACTATACTATGTATGGTCAACATCTATCCTCTCTAATTGCCTTGTAATGATTGGTGATTTTATACTACATACACAATCTCAATCTGTGAAGCCAAATCCTCATGGCAGCCAACCAACAAGTAGTACGGCGGCGAAATTCTGAAACCACACTTGAACTCAGCTGGTAACATGTGTCGCCAAGCCGTTGTAGGCTGCACCCGGACCGGCCAGGCCCCGGGACGGGAGTAGGCAGGAACTAGCTAGGATATGATGCCAGGACGCAACCGCCGCCGCGCCAGTCCGCCATCCCTTGCCGCCGGTTGCGTTCTAGAAACCACGCGTCTTCAGCCAAAACATAAAACTATCCTTCTATTCCAAAGTATAAGATGTTTCTATGTCTCAGTACACATTCGCATGAGTTTTATCATTTCTATTAATATTTCAAAAAAATAATTTAAATCTCAACTTTTCAATATGAGCATATATGGATGAACTAAAATTTTCGAGTTAGTGAAGTATATTTTTAGTTAGTTTATATTTCTTGACTGAATTTACACCCTGTTCGGCTGGTACAGTGTTTTTCTCTCACAACAAAACAGCAACAGCCGGCTTATAAGCCGCAGAAACAGCCGGCCAAACAGGGTGTTAGTCTTCACCGAAAATCCTGTCGGTCACGTGATCACGCCTGCTCAGCTCGATCTTTAACCGGCCGGTTATGTATATTATTATATGGTGTCAATCAGTACTCATTAATTAAGATTCTTTTAGGTGTTTAATAATTCTATTATTGTCCAATCTTGTATTACCCTGAGCCTGAGTTGATTAACGTAGGACGAGTGGACAATTATTTGGCCGGTAGCGAACACCTAACGCCCAATCATGGCGGGGGATATAATACTCTGTACATAGTATAAACTGGTCAGTGGTCACCGCATGATTGCCGTACTATATCCTACAGTAGCTAGGAAGAAAATGCCAAATCATCAGGCACATTGCATCTCATCCGTCATCCGTGGTCTAATCCGTTGGTTTAGGGTGTGTTCACTTCTTTCAAACTTTCAAAAATTTTACAAGATTTCCCGTCACATCGAATCTTTCAACACATGCATAGAGCATTAAATATAGGTAAAAAAATAACTAACTACATAGTTTGGTTGTAAATCACGAGACGAATCTTTAAAACCTAATTAGTCCATAATTAGACACTAATTATCAAATACAAACGAAAGAGCTACTGTGCTTTCAAAAAATTTACGGCAGTAACTAAACACACCCTTAGTGTGCGTGCCCTTTTCTGAGCCTGAAATGATTGCACAAAGTACGCGCCTGCACGTTGTCGATGTACGGTCTAGAACACATGCCTTGTACACGTACTACTACGCTGGTCCGAACAGAGCTGCTGCATACATGCACATTCAGTGGATCAGTGCCTTCGATTCCTTCGGTGCAAAATGCAATCACAGCGAGTATGTGTGTAGCCTGGTAAGTACTTATTAGGAGAGACGTTACTAGGTTAGTATCACTCACACTAATCAGTGTCTCAGCAAGGCTTCGTTCGGTTTAGTGGAGATCGAAAAAGATTGAAAGCTTAAGAGAGATTAAATCTCCTACAGTTAAAATCTTTTTTAATTCTTTCCAATCCGCGTCACCAACGTGACATTGTAAACTCTGTATGCTAATTTCAACAACAAAACGGGAGGTTGCAGTGAGAACTACTCCTTCCATTCCAAATTATAACCAAATTATAAGTGATTCCAAGAATTTTAGAGAGTCAAAGCCTCTCAAATTTGACTAAAATTATAGAGAGAATTACAAAAATTTGTGACATTAAATAAGTATACTATGAAATAACATTAATGAAGAATCGAATGATACTTAGTTGGCATCATGAATATTATTATCTTATCATATAAATTTGGTCAAACTTGAGATGATACTTAGTTGGTTCTTAGAATGATTTATAAAATGGAACGGAGGGAGTAGAATTTTGGTATAAGCGATATCGACGTCCAAGATTGTTTGAAAAAACTAAATTTTAGATTTCAAAATTTGAAAACTTAAAATGAATGTTTTGGATTATAAATAATTTAAAATAAAAAATTATCAACTACAAAGTCGCAAATCACTAACAGTCGATTTATATAGGTGGCATCCTTAGGATGTCTATCTTTGTAAGCGATTAGCACACGCAACCCATTTAGAGCGCACATTAATACAATATCGATCGTTGCTATGATTCTGCCGCTGACACAGCGGGCTTCAGCAACCATGCCCCTCACCTGCGTATGTGGTTGAACTCGGACTCGATCACTAGCACCCAGCCTCTCAATGATTCGGCTTACGGCGTTTTGGTTCATACCTCTCCTACAGTTTAGTCACCTAAACCAGCTCCACAAGTTTAGTCACCTCTTATTTGGTTTGGTGGACTAAAAAAGATTAAAAGAGGTTTTTTAGTCTCTTTTAGTCAGAGTGTTAGGCTGCAAAATGACTAAAAGGTGAAAGTGTTAGGCTGCAAAGTGACTAAAAGGTAAGACAGTCTGACTAAAAGGTGGACTTTAATCCCATTTAGCAGCACTTAGATGACTAGTTGGCTAATGCACTTTTAATTATATTTAATCATAATGTTTGGATAAAAGTAATTAAATGAGACTAGATTTAGAAGGTAAGGAGTGAACCAAAAGGTAAGACAGCCTGACTAAAAGGTGGACTTTAATCCCATTTAGCAGCACTTAGATGACTAGTTGGCTAATGCACTTTTAATTATATTTAATCATAATGTTTGGATAAAAGTAATTAAATGAGACTAGATTTAGAAGGTAAGGAGTGAACCAAACACCCCTTACTTCATCCCTAGGGCTAGCAATAATACACATTACTATTATTGTTATTAAGCGTTAACTCGAGTGCTCTATCGTCCGCGTGAGCAGCATATATGCCGGAACGATGCCATTAGCAGCAGCATGGCATCGACATCGATCAAGCCATCAACTCACACCTGCTCTGCCACGTGCCCCGTCCCTCTGTCGTCCTTGATAGCACAGTCCGGTCTTGTCCTTTTGCTTCCTCTAGTTTAAAGAACAACAACCCAGTCAACCACCAAGAAAAAAGGACAGGTTAACAAACTCTTGAGGCCGCGCGTCGGGGAATCCAAACTGCCGCGCCACCGGGCGAGTGGCGCGTAGCATGTACGGATAGTTCGCGCAAGTGTGGGAATCGGTCGTGGTCTCGTGAATAGCGACTAGCGAGTGGGGCTAGTGAGATGAGATCACGCCCGGGAGGCGCGAAATGCCTTGCCCACCAAGGATATATGAATCGGAAATCCTACGTGCAGGGCGTCCATCCGTCTGAACGGTTCTTCGTGAGCCTGCATACCAATCTAATAAACTGCTGCCCTGCGCATTCTCGTTATTTTTATTACGGTATTCGCGTCTGTCTCTTCCGTTACGCCGGTTAGATAAGGAAAGGAAAAGGAGACAAGAGACTTGTTCCACTCTGCTCTGCGCGTCGGCGGTCATTCCGCCTCCTCCTGCTCCGTCGGTCACCCCGCTGCTCCTGCTCTGCGGCCCACTCCGCCGGCGACGATCACCCCACGCTACTCCTTTTCCTGCTCCACCACGCCGCCCCGCTCAGTGGCGGATCCAGGATAACGACAAAGGGGGCTACATAGTGAAGATTTAAGGCTAAACCTAAAGATTAATAGAGATTTAAGGCTAATTAACACTTATTTAATGGACAAATCAGGCTCATGGGGGGATGGAGCCCACCCAGCCCCCCCTTTGGATCCGCCCCTGGCCCCGCTGCTTCTGATATTCGGCCCACTTCGCCTGACGGCGCGGGCGCCGCCATGCCCAATGGCAGAGGCGGCCGCACTGAGATACGATACATGTTGCAAGTGTTCGAATGTTTTAGATGTTTTAGAGGTATGTTGCACGTGTTTCGTAAGGATGTCACGAAAGTAGATCGCGATGTTGCATATGTTGTAATGGGTTATACACGTATGTTTCAATATGTTTCAATTGTATTGAAAGGATCAAGATGCCCAAGAGGGAGGGTGAATTGGGCTTTTCTAAAAATTAATTGCAAGAATTAAATCCTACAAGCCGGAATTCACCCCTAGTGCCTACTTGTGTTCCTAGAGATTCTACCGGTAAAAGTTTTGCACCATAGTTTCCAATCCTAGTCTAGCATGGTAATTCTAGGAAAGTAAATCAAGCAATGAAAGTAAATACGAGAATGTAAATGCTTGAAAGTAAGGGCAAGGAACACGGCGATGTTTTTCCGAGGTATCGGAGAGTCGCCACTCCCCACTAGTCCTCGTTGGAGCACCCGCGCAAGGGAGTAGCTCCCCCTTGATCCGCGCAAGGATCAAGTACTCTCTACGGGCTGATTCTTCGACACTCCGTCGCGGTGAATCGCCCAAAACCGCTCACAAGATGAGTTGGGTCATCCACAAGCTCTGCCGGATGATCACCAAACTCCCAATCACCACCAAGCCGTCTAGGTGATGGCGATCACCAAGAGTAACAAGCTAGAACTCTCACTTGACCACAACGAGCCTAATGAGAAGGAGGATGCACACTTGCTACTCTCTAATCACTAGTGAGGAACTCTCAAGCTTTGATTCTCAAATCACACTCCTCACTAGAGCTCTTGCACTCCCTTGCACTCCAAAGGTGTTTCTCAGCTGAACAAATGAGCAAGAGACCTCTAAAAGAGGTGGTGGGGATGTATTTATACACCCCACAGTCGAAACGAACCGTTACTTGCCAACTCAGCAAAATACGAGGTGACCGGACGCGCCGGTCGAAGTGACTGGACGCGCCGGTCGCTCGTAACGGTCGAAATTCTGAAACTTCGGCTGAGTGACCGGACGCGCCGGTCAGAGGTGACCGGACACGTCCGATCGTGTAGGGAGCTTACTGTAACGAGACCGGACGCGCCACCGCGTCCGATCGGTGATGACCGGACGCGTCCGGTCGTCAAAGGACCTTACTGGAACGTGACCGGACGCGCTGATCACACCCCAGTCGCGTCCGATTAGATGGTTTCCCTCAAGTGACACGTGTCAGCCCTGACCACCGCGTCCGGTCCACGCAAGGGCCGCGTCCGGTCGTTAGCGCCGAAACACAGTCGCGGTTTTGAACTGACCGGACGCGAAGCCAGGAACCGCGTCCGGTCAAGGGAAAAACCCTCTAAACACTCCGAAACGCGACGCAACTTGAACCGAGTTGCTTCCAACTGAACTTTGAGCTATTCTAGAGCTACCTAGTGCTAAGTTTAACAAGTGTGCACCACACCTAAACATAAGACTCACCTAGGTCAAGCTACCCGCTCATGCTCTCCTTTATAGTATGGCCAAAAGAGAAAACGAAGATCCTAACGAGTATTCCGAATGTAACTCAACACCTCGACATCCGGAACTAACCGTCCTTAATCTTGACGTCACTCCTTTGAAAACCGAAACGATTTCCATCAAGGAGCATGAATACCATGGTGCCCAAAGCAGTTACCAACTCCATGACCTAACTTACCAAGGTTTCTGCAAAACATACGTTAGTCATGGTAATAAAGCGTTGTCATCAATTGCCGAAACCAACTCTCGGGGCCTAGATGCTTTCAATCTCCCCCTTTTTGGTGATTGATGACAACACTAGGATTCAAAAGATAGGAGTTGAGGTTTTTGAGCATGCTTGGTTCACATAAGCAGAAATCAATAAGCACAAGGGGTTAGAAAATGCTTATGTGCCCCAAGCCAACAGAGTGTACTCATAAGATAAGACGTGAGACGTTAGTACACATAAATGTATAGCTCAAAAGAAATCGGAGTAAGGCACGGAAGCACAACCTTATGAGCTATAACCAAACAAGTGACATGATTTGAAACTGTGACTAGATAGATCAAAAAGACTCAAAGTATCTCACACGACCACATGTCACAAGAATGCAAGTACTGAAATGTAAATATGATGCATGAATGTAGCACACAAAAAAAATGAAAACCTTCTATCAAAACTCCCCCTGAATCTACTCTCTCCCCCCTTTGGCATCAACCGCCAAAAAACTAATCTAAGGATCTGACGGGGGAACAGACAGAGTCGAGTCGGGTGCCGAGGAGCGCGGAGTGATCACAAACTGAGAAGTGTCTTCCTCGGACTCGGAGCTGTCAGGCTGACCCTCTGAAGAAGTACGTGGCTATGAAGCGGTCTGGGTCTGAACAACAGGAACAGGTGCTGATGTAGTAGCAACAAGTGGAGCAGTCTCTGTGACCTGTGCCTGAAGCGAGCCAACAGCTGGGGGATCTGTCGAGGCAACTGATGAAGGAACTGTCTCTGTAGTGCCCGTCCCTGTCACAGGAGGAACAGCTGCCTCTGAAGCGGACAACCCTGAAGAAGTAGCAAAAGTAGTGTGCGAGGGCGTCGGCTGACCAGTCAACTCGCTATATGTGGCACTAAAATCAACGAATGGTGTGCCTGTCAGTAGGTGAGGGCGAGGCTGGTCTGAAGGAGTGAACCCCGTCTGAATAGGCATGTAGCTCGGGGACTGGAATGACTGGGGAACCTGTTGCTGTGGAGAAGTGAACTGAAAGCTTGGCTGTCCCTGACTCGAAGGTCCACTAGACTGTAAGGCTGGAGTCAGGACAGATGCAGGTGGAGGAACCCCAACTGTGACTAGGTGACGCAGAAGATCCAAGTACTGCTGCTAGTTTGCTGCCTGCTGTCGCTGCATCTCAACCTGCTGACGCTGGATCTCAAGCTGCTATCTCTGGAACTCATCCTGTCCAGCCTGGATCTGAGCAAAGGCTGCAGCTGTGTCCTGAGCTTGCCTCTGTATATGAAGCTCCTGTCGCTCCTGTGCCTGGGTCAGCCTCTCAAGAATAGCCACCATGGCTGGGTCTGAGCGGGAGGCTGAACCAGAGCCATCGGCCTCGTGGTCGTGAGGCCGAGGAGACCGATACCTGGGGATGGGCTGATAATCCTCATCAGTGCTGTCAGAGGCCTCATCCTCGGCTAGATCAGCAGGCTGAGCATCTAGATCTGCAAGCTCTGCCTCAGCAAGACCCTCAACGGTGGCGTCCTGCTCAGCTGCTGTCTCAGGTACCTCATGTCTCTCTCGCTGTCCTAGCACTGGGGCCTGCTCTCTCGTAACTGAAGTCCATAGCTGACGGATATCATACTTAGGAAAGGCAGTGGTAGTATCAGATATCTCAGCTCTAATCTCTGCAGGAAGCTCAAGTGCAGATCTGATGATGAAGCAAATCCAATGAGTATAGGGCAGCTGACGGTGTCCCTTGAAGCCTTCTGCCAGGGTGTCCTCCATCTCACTAAGCATAAGATCCCATATGTCAAAAGGTGTCTGTGAAAGAAGGTGGTGAACAACCCATAGCTGCATCCTGGTCAATCCCTCTCTGTAGCCCAGCCTAGGAAGAAGCGTACGCCTAACAATAGCATCCAGGACTCGGGCAAGTGGTGTCAAACTGGCAGGTGTGCGACGAGACCCTTCGCCAAAAGGCTCACGGAAGCATGGTCGAATTAGATCTGTAGGAGGCACAGTACCGCCATGAGGATGTCTGGGTGGAGCTGTCTGACCAAAGCAGAGCTGATGAATCTTCGTGTCTGAAGCTGGGAGTCTGAGAATCTCCCGCACTCTGGTGCTGTACAGTCTGCGGTCGCGGCCTCGGAAAGCAAAATGTATGAACTCATGGGCTGGATCAATCTATAGTGAAGCATAGAACTCCCTAACCCAAGTGCCGCAGTATGCACCTGTCCATCTAAGAAAGTCAGACAAGCCCGGTAGAAAGGACAGGTGCGGACGAAGCTGCTCACCCACTACCTCAACAAGAGACTCAATGCGACAGACCCTCTATGGTCAAAAAGCAATGCCACTGTCAATATAAGCTCTATAGAAATCCTCCTGTAGAGGTGTATAGAATCCCTCTGAAGCTCTGGAATCCCGCTGAGGTGGGAACCACCGGCTGACCTCAACAAATCTCAAACCTTGCACCTGACGTGCTGTAGCACCCCTCAAGTCAAAGTGCTCGAATGGGGGTGAACCTCTAGCCCTGGGAGGTGGACGTCCTCCATGACGCTGGCCCTCTGGCCTAGGAGTCACCTGAGCTCGTGCTCGTGTGGAGCGGCGACGCGGTGGAGTCTGAGCTGGCTGCTCCTCTGTCCCCTCTGGAGCCTCTGCAGGTGGATCAACTGACATAGCATCTACATCCTCTGTGCCCTTTGTGCCCTCTGTGGCCTCTGTGGCCTCTGTACTGAGCTGTCGACCTTCAAGATGAAAGCGACGCTCGCCAATGCGAATACCACTGCTCCGGTCTCCCCTCTCTGCCTGCTCAGCTGCATCGGCGACTGCCTGAGCGATCTCTGCATCAGTAAGGGTCTTCTTCTTTCTGGCCATAACCTTAATGCGCTTGCCACGCGCAACCTCAGACAGACGAGGAGGACTATCGTCCCCGTCACTAGGAGCACCACCGGCGTTCTTGCAACGAACCATACTGTCAAACTGTCGGGAATCCTCTGAAAGATGGTGTACTGACACTCAAGAGGCTTGGCCTCAATCCGTATCCGCAGGCTTGGCCTCGGATTCAGCAACTGAACAGTGGTCACCCCGACACATCGACAAACTCGCTAAAAAGACGGAATAGATGGATCTACTATAAGCAACATATATAATCTAAAAGGTACGAAACCCTAGAGATAGCAAGCAAATAAGGTAAGATATGAATCGAAACGTGATAGCTACCTCGGATCGACGAGAACTCGGTGAAAGGTAAGATGACCTAGTTCACGAGACGAGCTCTGATTTGCCGAAACAAAAGATAATTAGGATATCAATAAAGAACTTTCGGCAAACCCTAACAGGGAGAATCAAGGGATGCGAAACAACCTCGCGATGAAGACGTCGCGCGAAGAAACTTCGACGACGAATGACCGAGACGACGCTGTGCGAACCCTAGGGTTAGGGTTAGGGCAACACGCGATGGCCAAAACAGAGACGAGCGCGAGGGTGGCAAGAACCGGCCGGAGGTGGCGCAGGTGAAGATGGCGAGGCACACCGGCGGCAGCAAGTCACGGCGGCAGTCCAGGCGAGGCTAGAGCAGCGGCGCGGCGCGGCTAGGGCGGCGGCGCGGCGCGGCTAGGGCGGAGCTGCACGGCAAAGGCAGGCGCAGCGGGTCGGGCGGCACAGCGCGGTGGAGCAGTGCAGGCGGGCACGCCGGAGGAGGAGGTGCAGGGCGTGGTGGTGGCGCGAACTCCGGCGACCTAGGGCAAAGGAGGCGGCGGATTCGGCGAAAAAGCGGCGGCTAGGGCACGGGCGGCGGTTGGATGAAGACGAATAGATCGAGAACGAAGAAATATATGAAGGGTTAGATCCGCTCGGGAAACGATGACCGGACGCGGTGGTCGATTTGACCGGACGCGGTGGTGCAGCGTCCGGTCACACTCCAGTAAGCTCCTGGAGCGACCAGACGCGTCCGGTTAGGACTGACCGGACGCGGACAGAGTCCGGTCGAGGGTTATCCGGGAAAGTCATCGCGAATGACCAGACGCGGTGGTGGTTACCGGGACCGGACGCGGTGGTCAACTCCAGCGCGTCCGGTGCAGCGTCCGGTCACAAGGTCAGGAGAAGTTCTTCTGGATGATCGGACGCGCTGGTGGTCGCCGGGACCGGACGCGGTGGTGAAGCATCACTGCGTCCGGTGCAGCGTCCGGTCCAGCGTCCGGTCACTGTTTTTCGCCTTTCTTCAATCCGAACTTCGACGCGACTTCTCCCAATCAAGTTCTAATTCAAAGAGACACAAATAAACACCAATTGGAACCTGATATGAGTGACCTCACTCAAACCCTCAAGTTTTTCAAAATAGTTTGCCTTAGGCTAATATTATTTTTAAGAAAATAGGCAACAAACACCCGAGGAGCAACGTATGGCCATGCAATAGAGTTTGTGAACCCTTAGGAGCGTCAAATGCTCTCTCTCTCTCTATCCATGGACGAACACAGAGGTTGCTCAAAGCCAAACCAAAAAGAAACGACAAAGCAACAACCATGCATATGCAATGCAATACAAGTAAGTAAAGCTAGGTTGCTTGTCAAGTTTGATCCACGGTTAGGCTTCTTCACTCCTCCAAAGGAGGATTATCGTAACCGTGTTAGCCAAGCCCTAGATGCATTGCGGGTAATTAAACATGACATATAATACAATGCAATGCAAGGGACAACACAAGCTCATTTTTTAAAGTTACTAGAGTCAAGCACATTGAGTTCACTTCTCAACCTACAAAAGGTGGCCTCATCCAAAGGTTTAGTGAGGATATTCGCTAATTGATTTTCACTTCTTACACCTTCTAGTGATATGTCATTTTTAGCAACGTGATCTCTTAGAAAGTGGTGGCGGATATCAATGTGCTTGGTGCGAGAGTGTTGTACCGGATTATTAGCAATTTTAACGGCACTTTCTTTATCACATAAAAGTGACACCTTTTCAAGAACAATTCCATAGTCTAGGAGGGTTTGTTTTATATATAAGATTTGTGCACAACAAGCCCCCGCGGCAATGTATTCCGCCTCGGCGGTGGACAAAGCCACACTATTTTGCTTTTTAGATGACCAAGATACTAAAGACCTCCCAAGCAAATGACACCCTCCGGATGTGCTTTTTCTATCAATTTTGCAACCGGCATAATCCGAATCGGAATAGCCAACTAGTTAGAATCTAGCTCCTTTGGGATACCAAAGACCAATGCTTGGGGTGTGCTTAAGATATCTTAAGATTCTTTTTACGGCACTTAAGTGAGGTTCTTTAGGGCACGCTTGAAAGCGAGCACACATGCACACACTAAACATGATATCGGGCCTAGATGCGGTAAGGTATAACAAACTACCAATCATAGAACGGTAGAGAGTTTGATCAACCGGTTTACCTCCCTCATCTAGGTTGAGATGTCCATTAGATGGCATTGGGGTCTTGATTGGTTTGCATTCTTCCATCTTGAATCTTTTGAGAAGATCCTTGGTATACTTTTCTTGAGAGATGAAAATCCTTTCTCTCATTTGCTTGACTTGAAAACCAAGGAAGAATGTGAGCTCACCAATCATAGACATCTCGAACTCCTTCGACATCAATTCACCAAATTCCTTGCAATATTCTTCATTTGTTGATCCGAAGATGATATCATCAACATACACTTGACAAATGAAGATCTCCCCATTAAGCTTCTTGGTGAATAGTGTGGTGTCGACCTTCCCAATGGTGAAGCCCTTCTCAATGAGGAAGTCCCGGAGGCGCTCATACCACGCTCTAGGGGCTTGCTTGAGCCCATATAGCGCCTTGGACAACCTATAAACATGATTAGGATATCTAGGGTCTTCAGACCCGGGAGGTTGATTAACATAGACTAGTTCATTTATGAAGTCATTTAAGAATGCACTTTTCACATCCATTTGATATAGTTTCATATCATGATGTGATGCATATGCAAGGAGGATACGAATGGCTTCAAGTCTTGCAACGGGTGCAAAGGTCTCTCCAAAATCAAGACCTTTAACTTGAGAGAACCCCTTTGCAACTAGTCTTGTCTTGTTCCTCACTACTATGCCTTGGTCATCTTGCTTGTTGCGGAACACCCACTTGGTTCCAATGACTCTTGCACCTTTAGGATGCTCTTCAAGTGTCCATACTTGATTGCAGGTGAAGTTGTTCAATTCTTCATGCATAGCATTCACCCAATCCGGATCTTAAAGAGCTTCTTCTACATTCTTAGGTTCAACACAAGAGACAAAAGAGTGATGTTCAATAAAAGAAGCAAGCTTTTGAGATTGAGTCATTACTCCCTTAGTAGGACTCCCTATGATGAGATCTTGTGGATGTGCTTGAAGTAGAGGTGAGTTTCTTCTATCAACCACTTGAGGTGGATTTGGAGCATCAATATCTTGAGCTTGTGCCTTGGCTTGTTCATGAGAGACATAAGTGTCTTCATTTTCAACTCTCTCATTCTTGTCATCATCTTGAGGCACATGTGATGAAGATGGTGGATCAACAATTTGTACATCGTCTTCATCATCTTTTGGCTTGATGTCTCCCACCGGCATGTTCTTCATTGCCTCCCTCAAGGGTTCATCACCTACATCATCACAATTCTCAATTGCTCCTTGGGAGCTGTTAGATTCATCAAATTTCACATCATATGTTTCTTCAACCAAACCAGTGGCATGGTTAAATACTCTATATGCTTTAGACTTTGATGAGTAACCAACAAGAAAATCAATATCACAACGTCTTTGAAACTTCCCTAGGTGTTGACGCTTCTTGTAGATGTAGCATTTGCAACCAAACACCCGGAAGAATGAGACGTCCGGCTTCTTCCCATTTAGCAACTCATAGGGGGTCTTGCCAAGAAACTTTTGTAGGAAGAGACGATTTGAAGCATAGCATGCGGTGTTGATTGCCTCGGCCCAAAACTTCTCCGGAGTGTTGTACTCATCTAACATTGTTCTTGCAAGGGTGATCAAAGTCCGGTTCTTTCTCTCAACTACACCATTTTGTTGAGGAGTATAGGTTGAAGACACTTCATGCTTGATTCTAATTTCATCACAATAAGCTTCAATGTTTGTGTTGTCAAACTCTTTGCCATTGTCACTTCTAATCTTCTTTATCTTGACTTCAAATTCATTTTGAGCTCTCTTTGCAAACTTCTTGAAGCAATTTGCCACTTCGGATTTGTCATGAAGGAAGAAGGTCCATGTGTACCTTAAGTAGTCATCCACTATCACAAGACAATAGAGATTTCCACCCAAGCTCTTGTAGGTTGTAGGTCCAAACAAATCCATGTGTAGAAGTTCTAGCACTCTTGAAGTTGACATAAAAGCTTTGGTTGGATGAGTGTTTGCAACTTGTTTGCCCGCTTGACATGCACTACAAGGTTTGTCCTTTTCAAACTTTACATCCTTCAATCCTCTCACTAGTTCTTTCTTCAATAGCTTGTTGAGAGTGTTCATTCCAACATGAGCAAGCCTCCTATGCCAAAGCCAACCAAGTGAGGTCTTGGTGAATAAACATGTCATCAAGTTTGCATCTTCGGAGGTGAAGTCAACAAGATAAAGATTGTTGTATCTAAAGCCTTTGAATATCACTTGCTTGTCATCTATCTTTGAAACCACCACTTCATTAGGTGTGAACAAGCATTGGAAGCCAAGGTCACAAAGTTGCCCAACGGATAATAAGTTGAAACTCAATGAAGCAACATAGAGCACATTTGAGAGTGAGTGATCATTTGATATTGCAATCTTGCCTATACCCTTGACTTTGCTCTTTGAATTATCCTCAAATGTGATCTTTTCTTGACATATCCCATTCTCTTCAATGGAGGTGAACATACGAGGATCACCGGTCATATGTTGAGTGCAACCACTATCAATAACCCAATGAGATCCACCGATCTTGTAGTTCACCTACACACAAGAGATCAAGCTTTTTGTTTAGGGACCCACACTTGAGAGGGACCCTTGACTTTCCCAACTAGTGACTTGGCAACCCATATTTTCTTTGGCCTATTCTTGTTAGGGGGACCCAAGAACATAACTTTCATCTTTCCATTTGAATCTTTTCTCAGCATGTAATGAGCACTGAAGGCAAAGGGTCTAGCATGCTTGGGCAAGGGTTATGGTGGTGGAGTTTTGCACTCATGAGCAAAATGACCTTCTTGTCCACACTCAACACATCTCTTTGGCTTGGGCTTTGACTTGCTTTGTTGTTGTTGAGCTTTTGCCTTCTTCTCTTGATTTGCCAAGTACCCAATACCATTTCTATCCATCTTCATTATGGTGTTCATGAGTAGCTCACTTTGCAAATATTGACCTCTTGTGAACTTGCTTAGGCCGGTCTTGAGATGCTCTTTCTCTTTCTCTTGCTTGAGCTTTTTGTTTTCTTCAATGAGTGACTCATTTGTTGTTTGCTTCTCAAGAGCCATCAAGCCATTTAGCTTCTTGTTCTCATTTGCAAGCTTCTCATTTTCACTCTTGATCTTGGCATAATCATCATAGTTGCTTGACTCAACCACACTCTTGCCTTTGCTACTAGAACCTTGCTCAATGCTTTCAATGATCAAGTCATCACATGATGTAGCTATGTCACACTTAACAACTTTGTTAGTAGCATCATGTGTCTCAAGAGAAAGTTCATTAGCAACCACAAGACTATCATAGTCAATTTTCAATGTTGTGTATTTGTCTTTTAGAGAGTTATGCCTAGTGATGAGCTCATCATGCTTCTTCTCAAGTTTATCATGTTGATCTCTAAGCTCTTTATTAGAAGTTTTGAGCTCCTTGAGAGTGGAAGACATAATTTCATTTTGATCTTTGAGCTCACCACTAGCCTTTTGAGCACTTTCAAGCTTAGATGAGAGTGATTCATTTTCATATTGAAGTTCATCGTTTTCATTTCTTGTCCTTCTTATGACTTTAGTGTATTTGTTTAACAATTTTACAAGTTCATCATAAGAAGGTGCGTCATATTCATCATCACTATCACTATCATCATCATCATCACTATCATGGTTTTGTACCTTTCATTCACCCTTAGCCATAAGGCATAGGTGAGTAGTAGACGATGATGGTGAAGGAGGCGGTGAAGGTGGTGATGAAGATGTTGGTGAAGATGATGGCCCCATCACAAATGCGACAACCTTCTCTTTCTCATCACCGCTCTCATCTTCAGAGGACTCACAAGATGATTCAATATCGGTGAGCCAATCACCAACAATGTATGCCTTTCCTCCCTTCTTCTTCTTGTAGAACTCTTTCTTCTTGCCATCCTTCTTCTTGTATGGCTTATTTTTTCTTCCTCTCTTCTTCTTCATCACTTGAATCATTCTTCTTGCCCTTGTTCTTGTTCTTATACTTGTCTTTTGGAGGTCTAGGGCATTGATGAGCTAAGTGGCCAAGTTCACCATAATTGTAGCAATCCATCTCCGAGATTGGCTTCCTTTTGCTACTTGTGAAGAATTTCTTTTTCTTGCCATCGAACTTGATGCCACTCTTGTTGAGCTTCTTTAGCATTTTGGTGGTCTTCCTCACCATGAGAGCAAGTGATTCATCATCAACATCACTTTCACTTGAGCTCTCTTGCACCATCATGGCTTGGCCCTTCTTCTTCTTGTCATGGCTAGCTTTGAAGGCCAAGTCTTTCTTCTTGGAAGATGATGAGCCCTCTTCCGGAGTGATGTGCATGTCATCTCATGAGCATTGATCTTCCCCAATACTTGTGTCAGTGTTGCGGTGGAAAGATCACTTTGGTGAAGCACGGTGACAATGTGACCATACTTCTCAATGGGAAGAACACTCAAGATCTTCCTTGCAACATCCGATTGGCTCATTTGAGTGAGCCCAAGAGCATTGAGGTCCTCTACAAGAACATTCAAACGAGTGTACATATCATTAGCACTTTCTTTGGGAAGCATCTCAAAAGAATTGATTTTCTTTAAAGCAATGTGATAGCGTTCCTCACGCTCACTCTTAGTTCCCTCATGGAGAGCACAAAGGTTTTCCCACAATTCATGAGTGTTCTTTGCATTACGCACACGATTGAAGATATCCTTGCCTAAGCCCCGGTAGAGTGCATTTTTGGCCTTTGCATTCCACCGGTCGTACTTCTCCTCGTCACCACTTGGGTTAGCGGGATCCCTAATGGCGGGAAGCCCTTGGGTTGCGGCTCTAAGACACCCAACATCTATGGCTTCGAGGTACGCCTCCATTCGGATTTTCCAATATGGAAAATCATCCCCCTCAAAGGTGGGAGGTGGTCCTTCCCCGTTAGACATCTTGCTCTAGGCGGTAAAACCTAAATTTGGAGCAACTCGGCTCCGATACCAATTGAAAGGATCAAGATGCCCAAGAGGGAGGGGTGAATTGGGCTTTTCTAAAAATTAATTGCAAGAATTAAATCCTACAAGCCAGAATTCACCCCTAGTGCCTACTTATGTTCCTAGAGATTCTACCGGTAAAAGTTTTGCACCCTAGTTTCCAATCCTAGTCTAGCATGGCAATTCTAGGAAAGTAAATCAAGCAATGAAAGTAAATACGAGAATGTAAATGCTTGAAAGTAAGGGCAAGGAACACGGCGATGTTTTTCCGAGGTATCGGAGAGTCGCCACTCCCCACTAGTCCTCGTTGGAGCACCCGCGCAACGGTGTAGCTCCCCCTTGATCCGCGCAAGGATCAAGTGCTCTCTACGGGCTGATTCTTCGACACTCCGTCGCGGTGAATCGCCCAAAACCGCTCACAAGATGAGTTGGGTCATCCACAAGCTCCGCCGGATGATCACCAAACTCCCAATCACCACCAAGCCGTCTAGGTGATGGCGATCACCAAGAGTAACAAGCTAGAACTCTCACTTGACCACAACGAGCCTAATGAGAAGGAGGATGCACACTTGCTACTCTCTAATCACTAGTGAGGAACTCTCAAGCTTTGATTCTCAAATCACACTCCTCACTAGAGCTCTTGCACTCTCTTGCACTCCAAAGGTGTTTCTCAGCTGAACAAATGAGCAAGAGACCTCTAAAAGAGGTGGTGGGGATGTATTTATACACCCCACAGTCGAAACGAACCGTTACCTGCCAACTCAGCAAAATACGAGGTGACCGGACGCGCCGGTCGAAGTGACCGGACGCGCCGGTCGCTCGTAACGGTTGAAATTATGAAACTTCAGCTGAGTGACCGGACGCGCCGGTCAGAGGTGACCGGACGCGTCCGATCGTGTAGGGAGCTTACTGTAACGAGACCGGACACGCCACCGCGTCCGATCGGTGATGACCGGACGCGTCCGGTCGTTAAAGGACCTTACTGGAACGTGACCGGACGCGCCGATCATACCCCAGTCGCGTCCGATTAGATGGTTTCCCTCAAGTGACACGTGTCAGCCCTGACCACCGCGTCCGGTCCACGCAAGGGCCGCGTCCGGTCGTCAGCGCCGAAACACAGTCGCGGTTTTGAACTGACCGGACGCGTCCGGTCAAGCCAGGAACCGCGTCCGGTCAAGGGAAAAACCCTCTAAACACTCCGAAACGCGACGCAACTTGAACCGAGTTGCTTCCAACTGAACTTTGAGCTATTCTAGAGCTACCTAGTGCTAAGTTTAACAAGTGTGCACCACACCTAAACATAAGACTCACCTAGGTCAAGCTACCCGCTCATGCTCCCCTTTATAGTACGGCTAAAAGAGAAAACGAAGATCCTAACGACTATTCCGAATGTAACTCAACACCTCTACATCCGGAACTAACCGTCCTTAATCTTGACGTCACTCCTTTGAAAACCGAAACGATTTCCATCAAGGGGCATGAATACCATGGTGCCCAAAGCAGTTACCAACTCCATGACCTAACTTACCAAGGTTTCTGCAAAACATACGTTAGTCATGGTAATAAAGCGTTGTCATCAATTGCCGAAACCAACTCTCGGGGCCTAGATGCTTTCATGTATGTTCTAAATGTTTCATATGTTTCAGACGTACGTTGCAAGTGTTTCATTTGCATGTTGCAAAAACTAGATCGAGATGTTGCATATATATGCAAGTGTTTCAGGTATTTTCATACGTATGTTGCAAGCGTTTCATCTTGATGTTTGCATATGTTTGCAATGGCTACACACGTGTTTTCAAGTTTTTTTCTTCTAGTGTTTTGCAAGTGTTTCAGACTTATGTTGCAAGTGTTTCAGTTATTTCGGACGTATGTTGCAAATATTTCGTATGCATGTTGTAAAAGTAGATCGGGTGTTGCACATGTTGCAATGCGCGTGAGAAATGGAGGGGGCACAAGCGGTTCTGGCGCGCGGTCTGGCAGCACGGGCGTCGTCCGGGCAGCGCGGTCCCCGCGTGGGCACGTGAAATACGGGCTTGGGCGGGGACGTGCTGGCTCGAGCGCAAGAAATGGAGTACAGCACGGGCGTTCGTCCGGTCGTCCGAGCGCTTAGCACTACCGTATATGAATATATGATGATGATGCCTACGTTTACCTCAGTAGTCAATGCTGCTTATTACTCCTAAGGTGACACTAGGTTCACCATCCATCATCTATCCATGCAGTATTTAGAGTTTTCTATAAAATAAAAGCGGTCTAAATTTATCCATTTGATTCAAAATAATAATACAACACTTCAAGCCCTTTTTCGATCAATTCGGGAAGGAGTTGCCCACCTACTTTTTATTGAACGAATGTGCACCGGACACTGCATAGGGGGGGGGGGGGGGGGGGGGGGGGGGGCACAGAAAGGGGAACAAGATTTCACGACACGATTGGAAGAAAAAACACTCATTGCTCTAGCTCCAAGAATTTGTGGAGGTAGGGATGGCCGACTTGGTTTCCAAAAGTCTTGTCTTGGAGATAAAGTAGCTCAAACAGACCCTATAGATAAGATGTATGGCGGTCTAAGCATAGCGGTGAGGAACATGTAAAAAAGCACTAAGCCAAGCTTGACATGAGCATGTGCTCATTCTCTTTCCTTCAACCTCACGTGTCTACAAGCTGACATTTTAGGAATGCTAGTTAAACATAGCTTCTTAAAAGCTGGAAAAGATGTCCTTGAGGATTTGTTTTGAATGAATGTAGTGCATGTGCATACTACAAAAGAAGACATTGGGTGCATTTGGTTCAACTTATTGGTACGTTTAAGCCAGAAGAAACGTTATTTTTTTTAAAAAAAAAGGTTCGCGTCTCGGTTCCGCCCTCGCATGCGAAAAGAGAGATTTGAATTGCGTGACGCGTCCTCGTGCTCGCGTCTGGCAGACACGGCGTGCTGCTGCACGCAGTGGAAACGGACAGGGCCGCCGGCCACAAACGAACCGGCAATGCCACGCTTATTGCTTCGTACTACTCCGTACGAACGAATGGATGGAGTGGTCAAAACACGTACACGAATGCGCTGCACCACATACAGCCACGATAGATCTAATCGAGGCGGGGCGCAGCAGGTCCGTTCCGTTTATACCGTACCGCCGGTCGCCTCGGTCTCCGTCTGGGCCGCGGAATGCCATCAGGAGTGCAGGTGAGGATCGGGCAATATGACGCGCGCGGAGTCCCCGGGCTCGCAGACAAGCACACGGCGATCCGCGGGGATCCTGGAGACCAGCTCGGGCTGGGCCTTTTCGTACTCGGCCCGGACGTACGCGGCCGCATCCTCCGCGCGCTCGCTCTCCACGAACGCCAGGCAGCAGCCCCTGAAGCCGGCGCCGCTGAACCGGACGCCGAGGACGCCGGGGGCCTTCAGCAGGATCTCGTACAGCTGGATCATCTCTTTGCTCCCTGCGGTTTCAGATAAATCATTGCATCACGTACTGTTTACCTGACGATCAACAAGCGCTAGTGGGACGATTAAAATTGTAGAGTGAAGCACATGGTGCCAAGTGTTTCAAGTACACAAGTAGCATACCACATTCGTAGTTGAGTATGGAGCTGCGACCAGATGCAGTGATCAGCTGTCCAAGTTCTTGTAGGTTCCCATGAGCCCATGCATCCCTGCCTGAACAAAGATCAGCGATGAACTATCAGGCCATTGCAGAGCCATTTGACGCTTGCGTGGAGATACAAGTAAAAGAGTGAAGTGTTAACTGTTGCTGGATAGTATTAGCATACCCAGTGAATAACTGTATTGTGAAAGGGAAACAATAAGTGGTCAGTAAGGTTATACTAGAAGTCCAATTCATTCATGAATACAAGGTAGAGTAGTACTTATCCAAACAGTACATTTATGCAGAAGCCGGAGGTGGCCTAACTGTATTCTTTTCTTTTTTTTTTTTTTGAAACGAACCTAACTGACTTTCTTTGTTAAGATTGCGGTGTTGGTGAGTGGTTGATATGGTGAAATGATCTTTGAAACAATAAACAAACACTTTGTAGTCGCGACCATGGAAATATGTCATGAACAACTAGTTTACACACTGAAGGAACACATACACCAATATGTGATTAGCTCACCCTTAGTAACCCGCTTCATTTCAGAAAAGTAGTGCTCAGCTCTCCTGGAAAGATTTTCTTCTAATACACACTGCAGGAATAAATTATGTTGGAATGACATGAAAATGTTAAGAAATTGGGCCTAGAAGTGATAAGTACCTTCTGGGCCTCATAGACAACTGGATCAACTGTAATAACAAAGAAAATGTCAGACAAATTATACTTTTGCATTGGGTAACAACAAGAAATATTACTTAGAACATGTACCATTGCAAAGTATATTTGGCGTATCTTCACAGCCTGAAGCACTAAGGATTCAAACAAAAACATAATCAATGAATCAGACTACATTGAACATGACAATGAATAACAAACACTGTAGAAGAACGACAAATGTCAACCCATATAAAATTGAAAAACATAAGAGTATATCTGTTTGCATGATGAAATATAGCAATATTAAGTTACTAACAGAGGAACTCACTGCAAAAGAGCACGGGCAGCCTCTTTGCACTCAAAAACCCGCGTATTATATCCACTCTTCTTTGGCAGATTATGTTGCAGTCCTGAAAATGCCAATAAAATCTTGAATGGTAGCTGTCCCTGAGGCTGTTGGCTTTTACTCAGCTCCGAGAAGCAGACGTAGGAAGGTGAAGCAGTCTACTCAAGTAAGAGAGTCTCAGTCACAACAAATACAAATACTCTCTCCAGTCACAAATACTTGACACGTTTAACTTTGCAAGGTTCGATACGTATCTTTGACCACTCACCACTGGTTACTTCTAGAACAATGTTGTAAAATCCTTATAAGAGATTTTGCAAGTATCTTGAACACAATCAACACGTATAACTCCCACGCTTCGAAACTAAATAATGTAATAGTTATTGATGTTTGTAGTAGTTTTTAAGGTATGACCAAATCTTGGCCTAAACAACTAGTTCTTTGTAACTGGAGGTAGTAGAGAAAGAGAAACACTGCAATGAACACTATCTAACAAAGTATGTGCATGTACAGCACAAACAAACAGACACTTGGCAGACTTAACCCAATTAAAGGGGCTCAAAGTTTAGTTTATCAACAATTGAACTTACGGAAACATATATCCTCATGTGTTTTGTGGCACTAGTTCATCATGCAAACATATCCTCACATGTGTTTTATTAAATAACTCAGTGGCCTTGAAAGTTGAAACATTATAAGAAAAAAAAACTCTTCATATCAATAAGAAATTAAATAAACTTCGTATAAAATGCAAAAGTATTACCTTGCAATCCATGAAAGTGAGACAGCCATACCGTGAAAGCAAAATGGCAGATGGATCTAGAATGCCATTTTTGAGACCTAAGTATTTATTTTCAATGTACCTGACATATAGGAACAGAGTTAAGTGGACAGCTGAAACCCTAACAACCATGAATATCCTTCTAAGAGGGTGACAACAATTAATTTATTATAAAGCAAGTAGTAAAGTCTAAAGTACGAACAGTATTTTCTTGCATTAAGACATTGCTAAGGCATTAGCTTATGGTAGCAGGCTTGCAGCGAGTTCAACAAAGCTGTTTGTAATTAAAACAGGTATCAATCAGGTGCATGCACCCATGAAATTTATCCTTGTAGGATAGTAACGGGAATAAAAAAACTTACTTGTCTAACTGAATGTTATCCACTGGTGATAGAACCAGATCATTTACATGTTCTAAAGCCAGTAAGTAGGCGATGCCAACCTGTTGAAGCGAACAGACAAACAGTTATCTTATAATCAATATCATTGGTCAAATTTTCTTAAAATTCATTTTGAGGTTGTAGGATAATGGAAATGTACTAGAGAAAATCAGTGATCTGGGACAAATTCCAATCTATATGCTTGTGAAGTTAATCAGGTTATATATCAGAGTTTCATTGAGATGAAAACACATATAAAAATTTACTGCCACCTTCCAGCACCTAATTTAACACTACCAACAAACAATAGATAGGCCTAGAAGTAACACCAACTCAGTAAATGTATACAATATGTCAGTAAGCTTACCGCCGCAGAAGAACTGAGCCCTGAACTATCAAGACCTTTCACACCAGAAATATATCCTATGATACCCTACAAGAAATCATTTGCCAAAAATTTTAAAGTACAACACAATCTGGACTGTTTAAGACATAAATGTGATGGGTTACCTTTCTTAGATCATATCCACTATTCTGCAGTGCATAAACAGCACCTCTTGCATAACTTTCCCAGTTTATGTTCTCAGGTTTATCAATAGGTTTTTGCAAGTCATCAACTCTGTTGGGAAAGAAAACAATGGAATATGTATGATCATCTTAGCTTGGCGGTACTGGAAGCTTAAATAAGCAAGGATTCAGGTATAAGAACTACAGCTGTAACACAGAGTGACCTTGAGAGTATTTCCTAAGCAATGTTATCCCACAGATGGGGCTAGTTTTCAATAATATGCAGTGTTAGGAGCGCTGAAACACAGTGGAAACTGTGATCAAGGAAAAACAGATTTTTTTTTTACGGTGTTACCTGAATCTTATAACACCTTCAAATTGACCAGATTGAAGTAGAACCTGAAAGAAAAATAAAGTTTGCTGACTTTATAGATAATATAGCACTGTCCTGAATCATGAATGATAGTGCACAAGAACTTCAACTTTGCACAGGGACCATAAGTTCTGCTTGTGATGCATTTTTACCAAACATGTAAACAAGCAGACATGAATACCAAAACACGGAGTGACGAGGAGCCAAGGCAGTGTACTATATTATTTCAGGAAAAAGAAGCCGACTTGATTTTTTTAATAAGAAAACTAGGTAAATTGTAGTAATTTGACCAACCTCGGAACCATTAGAGGGAACAAAACCAAGGAGTACTCCATAATTTATGGTCATAGCTGTGACAACTCCACCCTGCCAGATTGCAGACCAGAATTTAGATAACAATTATGGTGTGATGACTGTCTATACACTGTTTGAAGTTAAAATCAATTACTACTGTAATAGTATAACATTCAAGCATTAATCAAACTGAAATTATGGGTTCATGCACTCTGATCAGTTGGACTGTCTTTGCCATAGGTTTTGAATTTTTTTACCAAATTAGTAGAAGGCATAGTGTATTCAAGCATAATATTCTAAATGAAAATACCAGAACATGTTCCAAACAATACTCAAATGGTTTTTTGTTTATTGGTGGTGATTAGTTACCACCACAATGTTAAGCCATAAAGCTTGTTCATCACTGTCACTATACATAGCTTGATGCAACTTCAAACATTTGCACAGGGAGTGGCCTAATGTTGTCCTGGAAGTCATCTAAGCCTGGTCCATATCGGAGATGGCACTAGGTCAATATATGTACAGAATAATACATTTATATGGCAACAACGTGACCTCTGGAACATGCTCTGTGTAATCTGTGTTGTCTGAATAACGACTGAATTAATATCAACAGCCAAACTGAGATAAATTTAACTAAGATGTACTTTAACTTCTCGATTCTAATCGTGACCTTATCTTCTGGGGGAAAAAATATGAACAACATAGTAACACAAGGTCACCTGATGATCAATGTGAGCCCCCAAAGGGCAAATTCTGTAGGGGCAAGCAGCAACCCTAACCTCTTGTTCATCCCTTCCACTAATCTCCACCACCTTCTTCCGTACAATGTCAAGCTGCAATACCAGCAACAAGATGTATTAAGAAAACATTGCCATACACTAACCAACAAGATGAACTCAAGGTCAGCCACCCTGCACTAACATGGGGTTTCCCATTTGAGATCATGCAACTTTGACAAAGATCAGTTTCAGTCCCATTTGTTCAGCTAGGTACATGAGCAGGTGGGGTCATCAAAAATTAAGATAGCACAATAATGTGCACACATTCTTCGTGTCCACAGAAATGGCCAGCCATATGGTCCTTGCTTACTTGGAAGTTGAAACCAGGAAGATTCAGGCTGTATAGAAAGGTACAGGTCATTATAGCCAGACTCGAAACAACAATGCGAACCCATTATCCAAACAAAGCATACTGGATATCCTTTTTGTTTCATCAATCAAATCAAAAGGGAAATAATAGCACCTTACTTTCCTCTACCGGACACATCATCAGAAAGCAAAAGCAGGGCACGATCTTATCCCAAATAAGTCAGGTCTCACTAACTACCACCCAGCATTCTAACATTCAACTCGAAGCTAAGAGAGACGTCTCAGGTGCATAACCTTAATAATCAAAAGAGATGCATCTGCAACAAGCAAAAACGGCATGAACGGATCCAGATAAACTACTCCGAGATTAATTAAGTGACAAGTAAATCGAGTAGTGGCAAAGGCTGCCAACTGGAGCCGCCTTCGATGGGCGTCCCCGGCCCCATACACGGGACACGGCATCCCACAACACCCAACAATCTGAAATCTCCGGCCCGCGGCTTCACCCCTGAATCCCCCCGAGGCGGCCGCGAGATCGCGACCCAACAACCTACGCCCGCCGCCCTCAGCTCCATGCGAATCCCCCCGCCCCGCCCCCACCCCCATTTCGGTGCAGTGCAATGCCGCGCGCAACGCAACCACTCACCTCCTCCGCCGCCGGCCACCGCGACGGACCTCCTCCTGCTCCTCCCCCCGGCGCCACCATTCCTATTCCGCCCGCCGATGGGTGTGGCTGTGGTCTCTCTCTCCCGCGCGCGTGGTGGCGGCGCCGGCGCGGCCGCAGTGGCCAAGGCGCAACGTGAGCTGTGGGATGTGGCGCGTGCGACAGAGTGCGGTGCGGCCGTGCGGGTGGCGAGGCGATCGTATATACAGTACGTGGTGGGATCGGGGGATTGCTTTGATTGCTTCGGCCGTTCGGCGGTCAGCTTAACTCCCCCGTGCGTTTCGACCGTTCGTTCGGCGTGTCGTTTTGCTATAGGTCGCGTGAGTCATTGGCGTCTCCGGGTTGGGTCGAGGTCCATGGCTACAGGCTCCCGTAGAGTTAAATACTCCCGCGCCGCGAGTGGATCCGTGAGATCCCAACAAGGTTGCTTTCTTTTTGTTGGGGTGGATTGGATTGACGCCGCGAGTGGTAGCGTCGGTGGGCTGTGGGTCTTTTGGCGATGTGGGGCATCGACGGACGGATAAAGGTTTAAGGGTTAACGGTGGAGGCATAAGACTACCCGCGGTGCTCTAAAGGATACTCTAAAGCTTTAGAGTATGAATATAGAGTAAAAACTGCGGTACTGGATACTCTAAAACGATACTCTATTATTTCTCTCACTCTATATTTAGAGTAGTACAGTGCTTACTCTACAGTGGGCAGTGGTGGGCCCCACTAGCTAAACAAAGGAAAAAAAAATGCTATAACTCACAAACCAAAAATCCAAATTAAATTTCGATTGCACCATTAAATTCATCTCAATAAATTCTTCAAAACTAGATCACACATGGATATATTTAGATAAAGTGACAAGTGGGTCTCACAGTGGATAGAGTGGATAGAGGATGATATAGAGGATGAATGGGTGCGGGAGAATTGAGTATAGAAGAGAGAATCTTGCTGACTAGGACGTATAGAGGATGAATATAGAGGTAAGTGCGGATAGCCTAAGGACTAGGTGCGCCGCTGTGCTCTCTCTGTTGCTTTACACCCACGCTGCCATCGGCGGACACCTGGCTGGCATACCTCGCTCACAGGACGTAATTGTAGGCCATGCACGACAAATGACCGCGAAGCGGATCACGGGCACGGGGACAAACGACAAAGGACAGAGCAAACGGTCGGTTTGGTTCTTTGTGCCGTGAGCCCGTGATCCGCCGCCGCCGCATACGGCGATGGTCCTTGTTTCTGTTCTCTTCCTTCAGAAGAGATCATGCCAAATGCAATTATGCGCTCGTTTTCGTTTTCCTTTCCGATCATGGCAAATGAAATGACCACCCCATTTCCCTTTCCGGTCAGGGGATCATCCTCTTCTTGCTCGTCAGCATCAAAGGACCACTCTTGCTCGTCGCCACGGAGGCCCGCTCCAGGTTTGCTTTGACGCAGTCATGGCCCAGTTGGACCGAGACTGTTCTGGGCCGTCACGAGTCTACTCGGCTAGCTTACGCAGCGTACGCAGGGAGCGCTGGTCTGGTTTGGCCCACATGTGTGATGCCCAGAATGTTTGATAAAAATAAGGCCCAGGCGGCAAGAGCTGGACGGCAAAACAGCACCAAACGCAAAGATAGGCGGGAGTCCGACGGAAAAGGGAGCTAGAAGCAGCGACGCAGACGATCAAAGGAAATAGGCTTATGTGCTAATGAATCGACGGGATTCAACTTTTCTATAACAAACTCACTTCATTCTAAATTATAAGTCGCTTTGACTTTTTTGGTTCATCCATTTTACTATGTATCTAGACATATTATTACATCTAGATACATAGCAAAATGGTTATACTAAAAAAGTCAAAGTGATTTATAGTTTGAAACGGATTGAGTATTTAAGAAAATCGTAAGCTTTCCATGTGGCCTGAATGGGGATAAAATTTACATGAAGATTCTAGTCGATGAGTTATATAACTTTGTGGTATATAAATTTTTTTTGCTAGCCAAAATAATCAAATATGATGTTCAAATCTACAGATACATAACCGAGTATCAGGTCAAGATGGCTTCAAACGAAAAGGTTATGGACTTTAAAACTGAAGATTTGACCAATCCCTATAGTTTTTATAAATTATATTCATACGAGGTCATATGATATAGATGTGTTATGCTAGTGAGCGGATACAGCAGGGGCTTTTTTTATTAAATATACCCTACATAGCAAGCTTCCAAGAAATTTATAACTTTTTTATATGACCTAGTATGAAGATAGCATTTTATTTATTATATAAAAATTACAACGTCCGATTATGACTTATAACATTTTTGTGTGAAGGTATTTTGGTAGCGAAATAATTTATACAATGTTCAGAGTTTCAAGCATGTATTTATATATGTGAATATCAAGGTGACTCCTAATGAAAAGGTTGTAAGCTACAACACTATAGCCCGACAATTTTCATACCCGTTTTGGGTTTGTTTGGAACACAGGAATTTCATAGGATTTACATAATAATTTCACAAGAATCAGTTTAATTTTATAGGAAAAACATAGGAATGGGAAAAAATCTCGTGTTCCAAACAGACCCTTTATCTCTATCCAAGTATACAAGGAAAAGTTATGATCTCTTCAAGATAGGACGCTGTGCAGAAAAGAGAAATTTTGCCCGTTGGATTTGAATGGGCAAAAAATGGAAATTCCGCGAATTTAATTGGTGCATGCAATTAAAATATGGACAGTTCAATTTATATTTCTGAATTTTTTTCATTCAGAAAATTTACTTTTTTTAGAATTACACAGTACAGTATAACGTAGAATTTGAATGGATTGATGAGAAAATAAAAAGGTCATTCATTGTGTGGGCGTTTTTTATTTACAACCCAAGGCAGGCAAGCGGACCCGCGAACACAAGAGCGGCCGTGGCGTCAGCCCAAATTCACCGCATCTCCTCCTAGGGCAGAAGGCAGCCCGCAGCCCAGCTTGACCCAAAGCGGACGTTCCGTTTCCAGGTCAATACACAGAAGCGTCATGAGAAACACCAGAAGTCTCTCGGCAGGGGAAAAGAAAGAAGCGTCGGCGTCGGACGTTCTGCCGTCTGCGCACGGGCAAACTGCGGCGACTGACTACGACGAGGACGACGAATGTTTGGCTCTTTGCAGCGGCCCGCGGACGACCGGCTCGCTTAGTATCCCAGTCCCAGGGTTGAACGGCGAATACTGCCGGGCGGTAAGAACACGCGCGCGGCCAGCTGGCTGATGTCGACGGCGGACATTTCCAAAAGATATGAGAAGATGATGAGCTCGCACGCTAAGCTAGCGATGGAATCTGTGCTCTGCATTCCATGTTCATACAATCATTCTACTACCAAGTTACCCGTCTTCGTCCTCGACGTGACGATTGGGTCACTGGTAGTGACTGCTGACGTACAACTCTATCTATCCGTGCGTGACCTGAACTCTAGGTTCTCGGTTTGTGCTGCATGTTGAGTGTCAATCTATTACGTAACTAGTATCTCTGTTAGCCCCTTCGAAGCACCCTCTTTTTTTTAATTCTACGTTTTTTCCCTATAAAATCGAAGCGATTTATGTAAAATTTAATTTAGCGTTCCAGATGAACCCTTAGGCTGTGTTTAGTTAGGAAAAATGAGGTGAAAAGTTACTGTAGCACTTTTCGTTGTTATTTGGTAAAATTTATCCAACCATGGATTAATTAGACTTAAAAGATTCGTCTCGAACTTTACAGACAAACTATGCAATTAGTTATTTTTTTACCTACATTTAATGCTCCATACATGCGTTTAAAGATTCGATGTGATGGGTGGAAGAGGAAATATTTTGGGTTTGCATGGGAAGTAAACAGGGCCTTAGTTTTGTGCATGGTTGGTTGCCCTGCACTGCTTTCTTCGTATGGATAAAGAATCCCTTGCCAACGTATCGACGCTGAAAGCTCGAGCAGCAGTCGGAGCCTCGGAGGCCAGTGCTGTGCTGCGGTGGACTGTTACTACTCCAGTACGAGGTGACGGTGAAAAGGTAAGGGAGGGTAAAAGTGCAGAGATGACAAATGAGTGGCAGCCATTGCTTTTGCGTTCCACCAGTTCTTGCCTGCGTGCGCTTTTTCCTGTGAATGTACCAGTCGATAGTCAACCCTACTGAAGTGAGTATTGACGGAGGGACGCAGCATGCGGCATGCTGCCTGCCTGCCTCTGCCTGCGGACCAGCGACACGCGCGCGCGAGTCGTCGGCTCCTCGCAGCTGTAGCAACTAGGAACTGCATGCATTTTGGACTCGGGAGAAAGCTCGTCGCTCGACAACTTTTGCCCGCAAAATCAAACGCACATGCTGGACATTTTGCATGCATGCCCATGCCTTTAGGGTTGTCGCATCAATTGCCCCCCAAGCGCGAGAAATTTGGTGCGAGCGCGCAAGGTTTCCAACAGACGTCGACGATCAGTCTCAGCAGCTAGGCTCGTCCTTCTAATTTTTTTTCGAGAACACGACGTCCTTGATAGCTGTGGTCTGTGGAAATGTGGATTGTGGATGGCTACAAACATTTAGTGTTGAGAGAATAATTAGCTAGCCCAAAACACGTGCTGGTGATGAGCCAAAGACCCAAACTGTATATGGACATGGTGCTATTTATTCAGATCTATTGGTCAACCTTCTCGAGCACAAATATATTTTGTCAAATTTACATGCAACTCTCATGCGTCACCTTTTAGCTAGCATGCAGGCAGATCAACCAATTTGATTCTCACAAGACCCAGAGCTTCTAGAGATCGAACGAGAGATCTCCCTCCGATGCTTATATGGATGCAAGCATCATGGCTTTGAAAGTAAGCTACGTCATTACGCGCACGTTTTCTGCTGAAAATTTCAGTAGCAAACACACACATGCACCTCAGCTGAAGAAACTTGCAACAATGACGTCTCGTAGCCGCCCAGCATACTATTCAGCTTTCAGATTTGTCACATCATTATATTTTCGCTCGTGCGCAACCACCTCTCGCTGAACGTTGTGTTGGACATATATTCACAGGAGGAGAATAGTATAATTAAAGAGATCTCTTGTATAGGCATAAAAAAAAAGAGATCTCTTGTATACTAACTCTGTGGAAAAGATACGTAAAACTATAGTTTTGTCCTAAAATCAAACTATTTTAAGTCTAATCAAGTTTACAGATTTTATATAATTAATTGACCAAATAGGTATATCGTGGAACTAATAACGCTTATTTAGTAATACAAATATAAATATTCTTGTATATAAACTTAGTCAAATCTAGTATCAATGTTCTCAGCGGGAGTACTGTATGGTCGGAGAAAACTATAAAATGGTTCGTCCAATCAAAGAAGGACAAAGACGAACGGGACCCTACGATGTGATGGGTGTCCACACTTTCAAAGTCCGGTCATCAGATTGACCGTTTGTTGGAGACAATCAGATAATAGACTTTGGGTGTGTTCGCTTCCTTCAAAATTCCAAAAAATTTACAAGATTTTTTGTCACATTGAATCTTTAGACACGTGTATGTAGCATTAAATATAGGTAAAAAATAACTAATTATACAGTTTGGTTGTAAATCATGAGACGAATCTTAGAACCTAATTAGTCAATGATTGAACACTAATTACCAAATACAAACAAAAGAGTTACTGTGCTTCAAAAATTTTACAGGGTCATCTAAACACACCCTTTCAAAGTTCTACTCCCTCCGTCCAAAAAAATGCAATTCTAGAACAGTATCACGTGTTAGTATATCAACTTTGACCAACTGTAGATAAAAAAGTATAAATATTTATAATATCAAATAAATATCATTAGATTAATTACGAAATGTATTTTTATAATAAATTAATTTGGGGTTATAAATATGAATATTATTTACTAGAAACTTGGTCAGACGTAAACCACTTTACATGGCACGCAATCCATAGTTGCATTCTTTAGAGGCAGTACTACTACTCCTCCTCCTACCCCTTGTTTAGATGGCAAACTTTGGAGGCAAAGTTTGCATAGTAAGTGTCCCGTCACACTGTAGCAATTTTGTTTTTATTTGGTAATAATTGTTCAAATATTGATTAATTAGACTTAAAATGTTCGTCTCGCAAAGTATAACAAAACTGTGTAATTAGTTTTTGATTTCATCTATATTTAGTACTCCATATATGTGCCGGTATTTTGATGTGACGAGAAATAGTAATTCTATATAGTGAATTTGGGAGGCAAACTTTGAAATCTAAACCAGGCCCTAGCTTGCTAGGGTTTGGCTGTGCCAACCACCAGTGGTAGAACTGCTGCATGCATGCTGTGCAGTCTCGAATTTCGATGCTTTGGAGTTTGGCCTCTTCCTGCGGCGGTACTGTTGCCTTTGCATGCAGCGTGCACCGGCCTAGCAGATGAAAAGTCAAACTTAGACCGGGCAAGAATCTCAGATAGCGTAGGATACTGCTGCCTCATGTTACCGATGATGCAGGTCCGGATCATATGTAAATTAGCAGCGCTGCATTACCAATTATTCCTTTCATTCCTGTCTAGGTATATAATTAGAAGTTGATTTATTTTGAACTAGCTATTTTAGGTTCGCAGTTGCAGATTATTAGTGATGTCGCTAAATAAGGCACCAATTAACATCCAGAAATATGTTACTAGTAATAGTAGTTAACACTAAACATATGCTGATCACCGAAAACTTTTTGAGACCTAATCTGAATTCTGATCCTAGAATAGGGCCTGGAGGTCGATGTGGGTATCACTGGCCACCTTTCATTTTCATTTCCATTTAGGATTTATGGTCTCGGCCTGCATCACTAGTAACTTTGTTTAGGGCTGGAAATGGGTCAACCTAATTCTGGTCTTGGACCCAGTCCCGTATCCTCAAGGTTACTTTAGGGGCTATATGGATCGACCCATTTAACTAAAGCAGGTTATATAGTTTTTTTGGATACTATGGTAAGTACTAAGTCCGACTACTAATGATATATTGACCTTGCTTTGTAGGTCGGTCAACTACCCAACCGGCCCATTCCCATCCCTAGTTTTGTTCTTCGATCTACACAGATTTGCGGAGAGAGTCACGGTGTTTACAGACATAGATTAGCATTTGGGGAGATTGGATTAGAAGAAATCCTAGTGAACTATAGCAGCATGCATGACAGTTGTTACTTGTGACGGTCTGCAAGAGAGAACATATTAAATTACAGCATCCTCGCGCATCACGAGAGAGGTTGTTAATTCTGTTTCCGCTGGATCTCAAAGTTTTAACAATACTACTCTTCTTTTAAGTAGTGTTGCATTGGCTAGCTAGCGGAATAGTTCCATGTTCTTTGCTTTGCAAATTGTCGTGTCACGTTTAATTTCCGTTCATAAATGTCTCAATTAGCAAGGCCGGCTACCAAACAAAGTATAATTCAGAGGAACGTACGGTACTGTATCCGCCAGCAGGGATCATCGTGATGCCAAGGAGGAATCCACATGCATGACCTGCATGTTGTGTGGACCAAGAGAAACTCTCTATTCACAGGGTATAGAAGTAGTCCTACTTGAACAACTAGCCATGTTAATGCTATTAATTATAGTGTCTCGTTTTTTCGAGACGTGCATGGCACGTGTTTCTAATTAGTGTCTCGTCACTCATGTCTTGTTGCTGATATGGTTATGGGTTGAGCTTGTTCGGGTTTATTTCACCCAACGGCATGTAAAGAGCTTGTTCATTTTGGTTCATGCGAACAAGCTATAAGGTGGTTAAATGCGATGAGACCAGAAAGGGACCAGGCAAACTGCCAAAGTGCTTCATTAGGTTTTGCGAGAGTAAGGGCTCCAATGTGGGCTGCCTAGCTAGGTGGAACTACCCACTCTCCACTAGCCAGTTTATAGTAAGTCTAAGAGCGAGAGTCCTCTAATAATGATGGTTCATGTTAGAGTAATCAACTATGCAAATTATTGTGCTTTGATCGGATGATGAGTCGCCATATATGATAATGGTGGTATGTTAGTATTGGGAAAAAACACATGAACTTTCTAGGGATGACCAAGTCTAAAGAATGATGTTATATATATATATATATATATATATATATATATATATATATATATATATATATATATATATATATATATATATATATATATATATATATATAGGCATACAGCAGCATTATGAAGTGGAAGTACTTCCACTTGCGCTTGACTAGCGATAACCAACTGTGTTTGCTTAGTTGGTTTAGCGATGAAATGTAGATGCTCTCATTAGTGCCGATCTTACTGGAGCATGCTTAAGTCTGTCATCACGTGCCTCACCGCAATTTGCAAGTAGTTTACGACGAAGAACAGCCCGGAAATGTAATGGAGCCAAATATGACTGCACGTTGTGTTGGCTGGTTGTCACAGTCGTACAAACCATCTCGATCGTCGCCGACGCGCGAGCGCTGATCAGAACACATGACATACAAGCCTGGCCGCCTGGAAGAATACCCTAGTATATATACTAGCGCGATCGTCAAGGCAATCAAGTTGCGATCACCCATGCAGGTGTCGATCATGTTACCTCGCTCATCTCTTGGTTCAGGCAAGAAGACGAACGCAGATGCTTTGTTTCATCTGTGTGCTACGGGCCAGAGGGTTATCATTAGGCGTACGTTGGCAGATGAACATGTTGTTTTAATATACTTCCAAATTACATCTAGTGTACTCTCTATTTCAAACTATAAGTTGCTTTGTCTTTCATAGGTACATGTCAAGCTATGTACCTAGATATATGTTGTGTTTAAATACATAATAAAATCAATATATCTAAATAAAAAAAGATAAAACGCCTAAAATTGAGGGAGTAGCTTGTAGCTTATCGATCGACCGATAGCGAGGAAGAGGCCAAATTCTCAGAGCAGACTAATAACAATGCAGAAAGGTGAAAGAGGATCGGATTCTGCCGCTCACTAACTAACTAACCGAACGCGGCAACAAATGATTGGTTTGTTCTGCCTCCCGTCGTGGCCGCAACTCGCAAGTAATCGATCTTACCAACTAATGCAAATGATGACCTCGATCGCGAACAAAATCCGTCACCACCTGCCAGCAACTCCTTGATATAAGAAGAACAAGACGACGACGTACGATGACGACGCAACGAACACGAACCCGTTGGCATTGCGATTTGGGACACACTTGCCGTTGCGCCGGCCCGCTTAATTAACCACCGCAGTGCGTGGCGGTGTTCAGACTTTGGTTAACCAACCGATCTGAGCAGACAGACTAGAGAGTGTAGAGAATACTCCACCGATCATGTGGTACGTTTCGTACGGGACAGCACGCGGTTGCGCCGGTGCACACAGGACGATGACGGAGAGAGGATAGGAGCAGGGGCGGATCTAGGATTTTTGTATAGGGTATGCCGGATCAAATTTTTCACATCAGGATCGGTACAAACCATTTACTCCGTCCATCTCAAAATATAAGTCATTCCAATTTTCTCGAAGAGTCAAAGCATCTCAAGTTTGACCAAAATCATAGAGAGAATTACAAAGATTTTGATATCAAATTGGCATAGTATGAAAATATAAGTGATGAAGAATCTAATGATACTAAATTGCTATCATAAATGTTATTATTTTATTATATAAATTTGGTCAAACTTGAGATGCTTTTACTCTTCAAAAAAATTGAAATGACTTATAATTTGGGACAAAGGGAGTAGCAATTTGGTAAAGTATCACAAAATTTGTCCTACAATTTGGTAGATAACCATTTCTTTGCAGCATGCTTCTGGAACATAAAAGCAACGCCTCCATCCCTCTTTACAGTTCACAAATCCTACAACCAAATAGCAATATCGTATATAATGCATAATACCGTAACTAATGTGATGATGGGCTTGGCCCATTGCAGAAGCCCAGTGCGCCATCTCCACTACCTCAAGCCGCATACCTATCTTCAACTTCGTCTCCGTCCTGCGTGGCTCCGCGCGGCCGCTCGGGGCTCGCTCCAGCTTCCAGACGAAGGGATGAGGGGTAAAGGTCCGGCCAGAGGGAACAAGTTGCAGATGGCGGCAGCTGATTCCGTCGCTTGCTGCTTGCGCCAGCCTAGGGTAGGGTATGCCGCACCATACCCGTGCCACCCGCTGGCTCCGCCACTGGATAGGAGGACGACGCCGTAGATGCCGAAATCTGATGGAGAACATTTTTAAAGTAAACGAGCGCAGGCCAACTTTTTTTTTCCCTTTATCCCAGTCAATGCTGCCATTGCCAACCGCCAAAATGATCAGGGCAAGGCAATCACAGGCCGCAGCAGGTTGGCTAATTAATTAAGCTTAGGAAATTAGTGCTAGTAGTATAATGCTCGGCTTGGCTGGTGCATTATTAAGTGTGCTCATCACATGCATGTAGCTAGTAGTAGCTTCTTCCACCTGCCGTGTGTTCATATTCTGATCCCGGCCTCAGGAAGAAGGAGACGTCCTGTACGATGGAGCGACCCCGTAGACACGACACGACGCATATGCATGCAGTGTAGATCTCGCTGGTCGCTGGATTCCTGGCCGCCCAAACCGCAAGAGGCTCTGACACGCCCGACCTGCTGTAGATCTGTTGCAGCTGCAGCAGAAGCTAAGGGGGGAAACTGTTGGTCAACTGGTGGTTTTCGGAGCAAGGCGGCCGGGCTGTTGCTTGTTGGCAAAACGCTCTGGAGATCGGCAACGCTTCGTTTGACTGAATATTTCAGTTCAGGTGACGGTAGATTTGCGGTGGTCTTGGATCCATTCATTTTCCCTTCGCTAGATCTGACTGAGCCGCCGTCAGAAAAGCGACGAGTTTTGGATAACTTTTGCACATCCACAGACGGACGCAAAGGTCAGCATTTTTGTCCAAGATGGCAATGGCATGCATGGCGCGAGAAATCTACCAGCGTCTCCGACACGTCAACTAGAAGAGAGCACCGCTAGTTCTCGTTCACAAGTTAACATTACTCTGCAAAACAATACATGCGGGTTTATATCTATTCCGTTCGTTCGTTCTAAGACTTATCCAAGTATGGTTAGGGCTTTTCTAAAAATATATATTAACATTTATAAATTTGAAATAAATGCAATATCAAGATGTTAATATATTTTATTTGATTCATCTCAAAATATATATATATTTTATTTGATTAGTTTGTTTATTTAGTCACTCTCAAATTTAAGGGATTTGCTAAAATTTAGATGTAGGAAGTGAGCCTAGCTCAACTGGTTGGGTGAGAGGTGTGTGCACCCAACCACTCAGGTTCAAATCCATTCTTAGACTAAATTTGGATGTTTATTTCTCTTCTTAATCTATATCTATACCTAATATATCTATATCTATACCTAATAATAAAGAGACAAAATTTCAAGCTCTTTTGTTTCGTCCATCCATTTGTTTGGTCCGTCTTCCCCTAACTAACTTCGTGAACAATGAAGGGTTTCTTTCGTCCGGACTTATATATATAACACGTGCTTATACGAGTTAGAATAAATCTTATCTAGTGCGATACGGAGTCTGAGTTCAAAATGTATTGCACCTTGTATGTTGACACCTAAATTTGAAAAAAAGACAAGCACGACATGCGGAGGTCCTAGCTACGTGGTGACAGAAAATAACAGAGTATCTGCATCGATCTCCATGAGAAAGACCTGACTAAATTGGAATTTTGGATGGTACGTCATGGGAAAAGCCGATGGACCAAGTCCGTTTACTATTAATTTTGGACAGTGGTGATTAGACCATAATACATGGTATAACGTGCACAAGAAGGCAACAACAAGGTACACGTATGTGATATCTAGGTTAGGAGTCTGTTAAAGTCCGAATATAATTATGGAAAATTAACGTGACTAATCTAGCCCAATAATTTTATATTATATTCTATATACCAAAAATGCTAGCTGCCCTATTACGTGACTAATCTAGCCCAAGAATTTTATATTCTATTCTATATACAAGAAAGACTAGCTGTCCTATTATATCTATATCTATATCTATACCTAATAATAAAGAGGCAAAATTTCAGACTCTTTTTTCGTCCATCTATTCTTTTTTGTTTATCTTCCTCTAACTACCGAACAACAGAGTTTCTTCCGTCCAGACTTATATATATCTCGTGATTCACGTCTAGATTGATATGGAGTCAGATTCTGAGATATAAACTGAATAGGAATAGATATCCTAATCAAATAGAAAAGAATAGATAAATACGACTGTTTTGTGGTCGGTTGGACTACGTCACGTTTGTCATGGCCGTCGTGATCTATTTCGCGTTAGATTTTCTTCTTTGGCCGTTTTTCATCTATATATTCTATTGATTGTCTGTTTCTCAATTTTTTCTATGGCTTTTCTCAAACAAAGAAAAAGGAAATAATTATGGACTACAATGGATACAAAGTCCGATTTCAATACGCATTGGTTCACGTTCTTCATATCGTTTTGTGATTTGGACTCCGTGAACCGCGCAACAGCTCACGTCGCCCATGCAGTGGTGTGCTCTGGTTGTCCAACCTCGACCTCGCCGCGTGAAACGGCTACACCCTGGTCTACTTGTTCCGCCGCCCAGGGAGGCAGCGACCAGCCTCAACCGGACTTCTTCTCGCCCGACGTGGGACTGCAATGCCGCGGGCGCGCTTCTTCATCGTCGCATGGTCCGTGGCCACGCTCAAGGACTTCGATGACTTCGTGCCGTCCAAGGCCATGAATGACACGTTTGTGCCGAAGTACGACTTCGTGGGCCCTGACGCACCTCCTGCTTCAGGTTGCTGCATGCGTTGACTTCCTGTTTGCTGGAACAAATCATCGCTTTCTCGATGGAGTTTATGCATGCATGGCATGGTTAATGAATAGAATGATTCAACGAGATAAGGATGGTGGTAAAGATGAAACGAGGTTGCCTTTGGGATTTGGCAGATCACCTTCTTTTATGTGCGGTGGCAAGCGCTCGTCACGGAGATGCACCACTTCGTCATCGACGGCAGCAGTGCCGTCCACTTTGTCCGGAGTTTCGGACGTGGTCCAACATCGCCGGCGGAGACATTACCGTCGTCGTCGTGCCCCAGCCTCTTGACCGCATTCCTTACGCCCCTCCAAGAGTCCGGGCACGCCCACGGCTGAGTGCCCTGTTTAACCACACCCACGAGTACGGCGCGCGGTCGCACCTCCAAGCCAGCATTAACCGGTGGCAACAAGGCGGAGTACGCCAGCACGATCCTACGTGTGACCGGCGCGGTGTCCACCTGTAAGGTCCTAGATGGCTAGAGGGGGGGTGAATAGCCTATAAAAATTCTATAAATACCACTAAGCAAACTTGTTAGCATAACAAACGGCGTAAAGCGAGTTTTGCTTAGCCAAAGGTTGTGATGCAAGCCTCCTATCCACAAGTCTAGTAAATTATGATCTCTAGTTCACACAAGAGCTAAGTCACTAAACTTACACTAGAGAACAAACTAACAACACTACTAGCAAAGCTACTACTAGAGCTACACAAGATAAACTAGTGATTGTAAATGCAAGAGAGAGGATTGTGATTCTTATACCGACGGTGGAGTGAAGATGTTGCCAATCACCAAGATGATATACAATCAATCAATATTGACAACAACACAATATGAAGACCAATCACCGGGAGACAAGAGACACACTATTTTTGTTCACCCGGTGTTCACTTGTGCACCGACAAGCTACGTCACCGGTTGTGTCGACCAACACTTAGATGGTTCCCCGGTGTAACCCTCAAGTCACTTGCCCCTCAAGGCACGCCCCGCAAGGCACCGCAAGACGCCACTCTCAAGTGAGGTAACTCAATGACACGCGGATTCCACTAGAGTTGCTTTTGGCGTCCCGCCGAGGAAAGCACAAGAACCTCTCACAATCAACTGGAGGTGGCCAAGAACAATCACCTTCTCTTGCCAACGCCTCCAACAATCTCCAAGCCGGCTAGGAGCGGTACTCTCCAAGAGTAACAAGAAATCCACCGGCTAAACCACCCACAAGTGCCACTAGATGCCCTCAAGCTATGCAATGCACTTTGGGATCACTCAATCTCACTTTTGATTTGCAATCAAGCAAGAGAGATGAGTGGGAGGAGTAGCTCTAGCTCAAAGGATGCACAAGAGTGTTAGAAATGCCAAGAGACCTCCCCAAGGGCCGGCCAACAAGTATTTATAAGCATCCCAAACAAATAGAGCCGTTGCAACTCCGCTTGTCCGTTTTTTTTCGGGACGACCGGACGCGCCGGTCGTAACTGACCGGACGCGCTCAACCGCGTCCGGTCGCCCTGCGACGTCCACGTGTCCACCGATTTCAAACGCGACCGTTAGATCCTCCAACGGTCACTGCGCGCCAACGGTCAAACGCAATGACCGGACGCGACGCTCAAACCACCGGACGCGCCGGTGCGCACAGTACCCGCGCGCGCGAAGACATGACCGGACGCGCTCCTCGCAACGACCGGACGCGACAGTGACCGCGTCCGGTCGGAGTCCAGTAAGCTCCTTTGACGACCGGACGCGTCCGATCGTGTGTGACCGGACGCGCACCGCGTCCGATCGTCCTTGTGAACCGCTGTTCGCCTGACCGGACGCGCCGGTCCCGCGAGTCACCGGACGCGCCGGTGGCAAACCCTAGCCCGCGCGCCTGACTCCCGCGCTGTACTGACCGGACGCGCCGGTCGCACAGTGACCGCGTCCGGTGCAGCGTCCGGTGCAGCATCCGGTCACCTCTGTGACCGCGTTCGCCTCCGTTTCTTTTCCGACTTCCGGCGTAGTGGAAAATAGGCATTTTATTTCCCCGAAATCGCCTGAATCCCGCGCTCGCACGCTCGGCGGGAGGGAGAGAGGAACCCAAACCCCTCTCTACCCGCAAACCACAGCGCGAACAACGCCACCTTTGCAAAAGTGCCAACACCATCAAGTGTACATCTCCATGTGCTTATGTGTTAGCTTTTTCTCGATCATTTTCAAAGGTTTTCCAGTTAGCTCACTAGGCCCTACATGCAATGCACTTCATGAATTCACCTAGTGGCACCCATGCGTCGAATAACCGATAAGACTTCCCCTCTTGATAGTTCGGCTATCGACCCTAAACCACTCACACCCTCTATGGTGTCTTGAGTGTAAAACAAAATGGCCCTATGGTTATACCTTTGCCTTGAGCCCATTTTGTTTCTCCAAATGATATGTTCCACTTCATATCATCACATGACCGTCTCGATCCATCGACCTTGATTTCACTTGCTCTTCACCGTTGCATTGGTCCGTCGGCGCCAAGTCTTGCTCAAGCTTCACCATCGCATGGTCCTTCGCTTCGAAGCCTCGACTTGCCCTTCACCTTCACAACCGGTCCATCGAGCCAAGCCTCATCTTGGTCTTCACCATCTTGGTCACATGAGTCAATGTCATGTCTCATATTCAATGACCACCTTTATCTAAATCATCCACTTAGATACAAAGGTTAGTCCTCGGTTTCATCAATTAGCCAAAACCAAACTAGGGACTTTCAATCTCCCCCTTTTTTGTAATTGATGACAACCCTCACAAAGATGATTTTGATAATAAAAGTTTTGAACTTGTCATACTTGTCCAATCATTTTGCTCATAAGTAAAGTTTGGACAATTATCACAAGCTCGATTTTGGTAGCATTAGCTCCCCCTACATATGTGCATAGAGTTTGGATTGAAAGCTTTGCACATATGCATGGATAGAAGTGTTGGGAGAGTAATTCTACCAAAATGATGCTAAGGTGTAAGAAATGGACCTTTGAAGCGTGATACTAATCGGAGTTGCCTTTTACACCATCCTTAGCATCATGAAGTAACTAGACAACCATCAAAACTCAAGAACCCCGTGAGATCAACATTATATGTAAAGGTTCTTGGACCACTTGTAATAACTTTAGGCAAGTCTAGATACCACATGTAAAACTATTCCTATGCATGCTAGTAGATCAATTCATCATCCAAGTTCTATACTAGCATTGCACCACACAAGCATGTATATTGAGTTTAAATACATGTGCAATGAGCAAGTCATATGAAAATGCACAAGCAAATGCAACAACTTTGTTTATGAGCTTGCTCCCCCTACTTGTGTGCATCAAAAAATTTTATTTTTTATTTACCCCTTTATCATGTTGAATCATCTTTTTCTCTCCCCCTTTGTCAACAACTTACCCAAAAATGGGATCAAATTGTGGAGAGAAGAAAAATGTTCGATATAGTAGGTTAAAATTCATCAATTTTGGTTCAACCTAGAACATTTGCCAAAGATATTTTATTCGATTTGAACCAAAGACAAGCTTCTTCACACCTCATAATAAGGGTTATCTTGCCTATGTTGAATTAAACACTTATAACAAATCTTCTAGATTCAACACTAGGTTTGCAAGCTCACAAACATGTCATATGTCACCACTAGATCAAAACAAACATAGAGGCAATAGTGGTAACATATATCCATCAAATTCATTTGATTTATCATGAATGCTCATGCATACCACTTATCATGTCTACATGCTCTAGCAAGTCCTTAGCATAGAATGAATGACATGTCAATCAACTTTACCTTGCAATGTCGAAGGAGAGGCATGTCAATAAGTGGGCGGGGTGCATTCAACTCATGTTTGAGAAATCAAGAATGTTCAATTCATTCCTTAGCTTGCAAAACCTCTTTTCATCAAGTGGCTTAGTGAGAATATCGGCAAGTTGATCATCGGTGCCAACACTCTCAATGGCAATATCTCCCTTTTGTTGATGATCTCTAATGAAATAATGTCTTATGTCAATATGCTTTGTTCTTCCATGTTGAACCGGGTTTTGTATCATCTTGATTGCACTCTCATTATCACATAGCAATGGCACATTCTTGAAGTTGAGGCCATAATCCTTCAAAGTTGATTTCATCCATAGCAATTGTGCACAACAACTCCCCGCACTCACATATTCGGCTTCGGCGGTAGAGATTGCCACACTATTTTGTTTCTTTGAGGACCATGACACAAGTGATCTTCCAAGTAATTGACATGTGCCACTTGTGCTCTTTCTATTGATCTTGCAACCCCTATAGTCGGAGTCCGAATATCCAATCAATTCAAACTTTGACCCCTTGGGATACCATAGTCCAACATCTCTTGTTTGCTTTAAGTACCTCAATATTCTCTTTGCGGCCGTGAGATGACTCTCTCTAGGTGAGGCTTGATATCTAGCACACATGCAAACACTAAACATGACATCCGGCCTTGATGCGGTGACATAGAGTAGACTTCCAATCAAAGACCGATATTCCTTTTGATTCACCATATTGCCATCAAGATCACTATCCAAATTGCCATTTGTACCCATTGGAGTTGAAATTGGCTTTGCATCTTGCATTCCAAACTTCTTCAACATGTCCCTTATGTATTTTCCTTGACTCACAAATGTCTCATTCTTCAATTGCTTTACTTGGAGACCAAGGAAGTAGCTAAGTTCACCAATCATAGACATTTTAAACTCTTTGGCCATCATAGCACCAAATTCTTCACAATAAGCTTGATCGGTTGATCCAAAGATGATGTCATCAACATATATTTGCACTATGAATAGATCATTTCCAATCTTCTTGGTGAATAGAGTTGTATCAACCTTGCCCATCTTGAATCCCTTAGAAGGAAATCCCTTAGCCTCTCATACCATGCTCTAGGTGCTTGCTTTAAGCCATATAAAGCCTTCTTTAACTGGTACACATGGTTGGGTTTCTTGTCATCTTCAAATCCAGGCGGTTGCTCAACGAAGACTAACTCATTGATGATCCCATTGAGAAATGCACTTTTGACATCCATTTGATATAGTTTGATGTTGTGTGCACAAGCATAAGCCAATAGAATCCTTATTGCCTCCAATCTTGCCACGGGAGCATATGTTTCATCATAGTCAAGACCTTCAACTTGAGTGTAACCTTGAGCAACTAGTCTTGCTTTGTTCCTCACTACAATGCCATCTTGATCTTGCTTGTTTTTGAACACCCACTTGGTTCCAATCACATTGTAGTCATTTGGCCTTTCTACCAACTCCCAAACATCATTTCTTATGAAATTGTTAAGCTCTTCTTGCATAGCCATGATCCAATCGGCATCGCTCAAAGCTTCTTCTATCTTCTTTGGTTCTATGGTTGATACAAATGATGCATGCTCACAAAACATAGCCAATCTTGATCTTGTTTGCACACCACTTCTAATATCACCAATAACACTATCAATGGGGTGATCTCTTGCAATATGTTGTGGTTGGAGTACTTGCACTCGATTGCTTGAGCTTGGTTGATCACTTGATGTATCTTGATGAGATGTACTAGCACCATGATTTTGCACTTGAGAGTCACTAGCTAGCTTGAATGGTGAATTGAGCACTTGATCTTTATCATCATCTTGAATATCAATTACTTGCTTTGCTCTAATGTCTCCAATGTCCATGTTCTTCATTGCTTCCACTAATAGAGTTCCACCAATATCATCTAGATTTTCTTCTTCATCTTGTGACCCATTGGTTTCATCAAATTGCACATCATGGACTTCTTCTAGAATGCCACTTGAGTTGTTCCAAACTCTATAAGCTTTGCTTGTAGTTGAATAACCAAGTAGGAACCCCTCATCACATCTCTTGTCAAACTTTCCCAATCTAGTGCCTTTCTTCAAGATATAGCATTTGCAACCAAAAACCCTAAAATAAGAAATATTGGGCTTTCTTCCATGAAGTAGCTCATATGGGGTCTTCTCTAGCAATGGATGACAATATAGTCTATTGATGTAGTAACAAGCGGTATTGATTGCTTCATCCCAAAATGATTGACTCACATTGTACTCATGAAGCATTGATCTAGCCATATCAAGCAATGTTCTATTCTTCCTCTCAACTAGGCCATTTGATTGTGGAGTGTACTTGGCCGAGAATTGATGTCCAATACCATAATGATCACAAAGTTCTTCAATTCTTGTATTCTTGAACTCACTTCCATTGTCACTTCTCACTTTCTTGATTCTAATCTCAAACTCATTGTGAACTCTAGTGAGAAATGTCTTGAAGGTGTCAAACACTTCACTTTTGTCACTAAGAAAGAATACCCATGTGAATCTTGTGAAGTCATCCACTATGACAAAGCCATACTTGTTGCCGCCTATGCTTGTATATGTTGTTGGTCCAAATAGATCCATGTGCATCAACTCGAATGCTTTGCATGTGCTTATTGTACTCTTCTTTGGATGTGAGCTTCCAACTTGCTTCCCGGCTTGACATGCACTACAAAGCTTATTCTTCTCAAATTCAACATCTTTCAAACCATTGACAAGATTGTGAGTTGTAAGCTTCTTCAATTGTTTCATGCCAACATGACCAAGCCTTCTATGCCAAAGCCAACCCATGCTTGATTTGGAGACTAAGCAAGTTGTCAAAGAAGTTTCTCTAGCATTGAAGTCAACTAGGTAGAGATTCTCATATCTAAAGCCCTTGAATGCCATATTTGAACCATCCACACTAATAACTTCCACATCATCAACCCCAAAGATGCATTTGTAGCCTAGATCACATATTTGTGCCACGGATAGAAGATTGAAATCCAAGCTTTCAACTAGCAACACATTGGAGATACTCATGTCATTTGATATTGCAATCTTGCCCAAGTCAATAACCTTGCCTTTCTTGTTATTGCCAAATGTGATAGAATCAACACCACTATCATTGTCATTGATTGAGTCAAACATTCTTGATGTACCGGTCATGTGTTGAGTGCACCCACTATCAATAATCCAATGCCTTCCTCCGGCTTTGTAATTGACCTACAAGCAAATTAATGAAGCTTAGGTACCCACTTTTGTTTGGGTCCTTATAGGTTAGTAACTAAGCTCTTTGGTACCCAAATAGCCTTCTTCTTTGGGCCCACAATTGGTGTACCAACAAACTTAGCTTGTACACCCTTCACACCCTTGGTAAGCACATAGCAAGAATCAAAAGATATAGCATTAACAAGGTTCTTGCTTTGGTTCTTTTTATTGCAATTATGCTCTAGGTGCCCAACTTGCTTGCATCTATTGCAAAACCGGCCATTGCCCTTCACAAAGCTAGGCTTTGGAGTTGCGAAGGCCGACTTACCTTTATTGGGGGTATAGCCCAATCCCTCTTTGTTAAGAGAGAACCTTTGGCTACCCAAGCACTTAAGCAAGCGGGCCTCACCACCATAGGCCTTGCCTAGGGCGTGAGTGAGCTCATCCACCTCTCTCTTGAGAGTCTCATTCTCAACCATTAGTGAGGCATCACAAGTGAAACCATCACTAGTAGTGGAGGTAGAGTTAGTGGTGGTGGATGAAGAGCTACAAGAAGGGTTATTATTTGACATGATGATAGGTTCATTAAAGGATTCATCAATTATATCACATGTAACACCTATATCACATGATACAACAACCTCCTTCTTTGCTTGTTGCTCAAGTAGCAATGAGTGAGCTTTTTCAAGTTTGGAATGAGCCTTATCAAGATCCTCATGGTCTTCCACTAGACTCTCATGAGTGGTCTTAAGCTCACTAAGGACTTTCTCAAGTATTGCTACTTTCATTGAAAGCTTCTTACACTCTTTGTCCTTGGCAATAGCTATGTCTCTAGTTTGTTGCATCAAGTCATATAGTTGTTCTTTAGTTGGTTCATCATCATCATTTTCATTATCATTATCATTATCACTATCATGAGCATATTCCATTTCACTTTCATCATCACTCTCATCATATAATACCTTAGCTTCTTTAGCCATGAAGCATGAAGAGGATGAATCAAATAGTGATGGCTTCTTGTTGATAGCAATGGAAGCAAAGGCCTTGTTGGATGATTCTTCTTCTTCTTCATTATCTTCACTTTCCCAAGTGATCACATAGGCACCATTTTTGCCTTTCTTGAATGTCATCTTGGCCTCTCTCTTCTTCTTCTCAAACTTGTCCTTTTTGTTCTTCTTCTTATCATAAGGACATTCCGCTTGAAGGTGCTCGGTGCTATCACAATTGAAGCACTTTCTTTGTTGCTCATTTCTTTTGAAGTTGTCATTTCTCTTCTTAAAGCCTCTTCTCTTGATGAACATGTGACCCATCTTCTTGACTACAAGAGCAAGTGTCTCATCATCAATTTCAAATTCCCCATCTTCATTGTTGTCTTCTTCTTCTTCAATGATGATGGTTTTGCCCTTGGAGGAGGTGGCATTAAATGCTACGGTCTTCTTTTTCTTCTCATCTTCCACCTTCTCCTTGTCATCAACACCTTGATCATATTTGTCAAAAGTCAATACTTCACCAAGCAAATCATTAGGCTTCATTGCTTCAAGCCCATCTCTTTGCAACATCATGATCAACATCTTGAATCTTCTAGGTAAGCTCAATAAGAACTTGTGACAAAAATCTTGATCTTGAGTCTTGTGCCCTAAGCTCTTGAGATCATTGACTATCACTTGCAATCTATGAAACATTTCAATGATTGTTTCATCATCCTTTTTCTTGAAGTTCTCAAACTCACTCTTGAGCCCATATAGCTTGGCACTCTTCACAACCTTAGTGCCCTCATATGTTTCACTCAACCTTGTCCACACTTCATTTGCCAAATCTAAATCCTTGATGCCCTCAAATACTTTTGTGTCAATACCATTGTAAAGTGTATTGAGAGCCATTCTATTGCATGTTCTATTTGCTCTATCTTCATCGGTGAGATGATCGGGATCAATGATAGCAAAATAATTCTCGGTGACTTGCAATACTCTCTCATGAATAGAACCAAGGTACATTGTCATTTTTCTCTTCCAATGAGCAAAAGAACTAACACCATCAAAGAACGGTGGCTTGCCCCCAACATGATTGAACACAATTTGAGCCATTTTTCACACCGAAGGATGTTAAGCCTTGATAAAAACGGTGACCACGGCTCCGATACCACTTGTAAGGTCCTAGATGGCTAGAGGGGGGGTGAATAGCCTATAAAAATTCTATAAATACCACTAAGCAAACTTGTTAGAATAACAAACGGCGTAAAGCGAGTTTTGCTTAGCCAAAGGTTGTGATGCAAGCCTTCTATCCACAAGTCTAGTAAATTATGATCTCTAGTTCACACAAGAGCTAAGTCACTAAACTTACACTAGAGAACAAACTAACAACACTACTAGCAAAGCTACTACTAGAGCTACACAAGATAAACTAGTGATTGTAAATGCAAGAGAGAGGATTGTGATTCTTATACCGACGGTGGAGTGAAGATGTTGCCAATCACCAAGATGATATACAATCAATCAATATTGACAACAACACAATATAAAGACCAATCACCGGGAGACAAGAGACACTATTTTTGTTCACCCGGTGTTCACTTGTGCACCGACAAGCTACGTCACCGGTTGTGTCGACCAACACTTAGATGGTTCCCCGGTGTGACCCTCAAGTCACTTGCCCCTCAAGGCACGCCCCGCAAGGCACCGCAAGACGCCACTCTCAAGTGAGGTAACTCAATGACACGCGGATTCCACTAGAGTTGCTTTTGGCGTCCCGCCGAGGAAAGCACAAGAACCTCTCACAATCAACTGGAGGTGGCCAAGAACAATCACCTTCTCTTGCCAACGCCTCCAACAATCTCCAAGCCGGCTAGGAGCGGTACTCTCCAAGAGTAACAAGAAATCCACCGGCTAAACCACCCACAAGTGCCACTAGATGCCCTCAAGCTATGCAATGCACTTTGGGATCACTCAATCTCACTTTTGATTTGCAATCAAGCAAGAGAGATGAGTGGGAGGAGTAGCTCTAGCTCAAAGGATGCACAAGAGTGTTAGAAATGCCAAGAGACCTCCCCAAGGGCCGGCCAACAAGTATTTATAAGCATCCCAAACAAATAGAGCCGTTGTGTCATAGAACCTCCTAAATTATATGGCCCACATGCACCTGTCATTGTCCCTAAGACCTCTGACGGCTATGCATGTACACCAGATAACCTAAGAAGATCTGCCGGGTGCCCTCACAGGCCCCCGATTGAACTACTTTTAACAACTCATATCAGGATCAACAAAGGAGTAACTACAACATTACAACATTTGTTACAAAACTTTACATCAGAGTGCGGAAGAATAACAACAATAAATTTATAAATTATGATTAAGTTAACTTTTTACAAACTTAACTTGTATTGCGGAAGTCGAGTAGAACTACAGAAGACAACTTAGGTAGAGGAGCTAAGTCAGGAGAGGACAACCAGATCATATCGAGCCCACCGATATGACCTCGGTTAACAGTACCCGTCAATACCTGCAACAGGGGTTAACAAACCCTGAGTACTCAATTGTACTCCGCAAGACTTACCCGACGAAAAGAAAAGACTCCAAGGATATGCTGGCTTAAGGGAAGTAGTGAAGCTAGAAAAGAGAAGTTTTGCAGAAAAGTTTACTACCAGTACATCCTTGCTTTCAAACTTTTAATTAAGTTTTGGCTCCAGTTTTTGTATAGCCTAATTATAGCTAACTTTTGCACCTGTATCTATCTCAATAATAAATATAAGCATTACACTAGTTATTCATTTCTTTTCCATCTCAAGTCCAACAGTAACCATGTTCCAGTTGTTGCTACGATGTTGGTGCAAGGTCAAGACTCCTTTCTCGTGGAGCAACGACGATTCGAACCGCTTCATCTACCCAGCTGGGGCTTCCTAACCACACGACATATGCAAGTCCTTGACCTGCATATATCAACTCTTACTTGGGTCGCCCAAAACCAGAACGTGTCCATCGCTACCCGAGAGCACAGTACTCCTCGAACCCGGCCCGATTCTAGCCCCGAGGGTACACGCTACTCTCGCCATCTCTCCACTCCCAGTGCGAGGTTAGACGTTCTCGTGATGGAATAACCGAAGTAAGGCTTACCCGACATGGGTACATGGTTAGTACTAATAAAAACTCCTTGACTCGAGGGCCAACAACGAACGGTCCTTAACCGACACAGACGGGGACCAACCACCAAAGACGATTCCCATGCCCCGTCCGGTCTCAAGTTCATTCTCATATTCATTTCACATGCTCTCATGACCTGTCATTAGGTCAGGAGAAGCAAGTAATAAACTTGTTCTGGTGATCAAAGAAATATTATTCGACTCCTACCGAAGTCTAAGCATAAGAGATCGACCTACATATACTTGCGGGATATCATCTGGATATAAATGTAGATCAAGGTAATCATGCAGCAACGGTATCAACCAACTCCTACTAACATAATGCACATTACACTAGACTTAAGGTGTAATAAAGCATTTATAAAAACAGAAGAGTGGTTGTATGTCCGGAGCTTGCCTGCGTTGCAGCGGTGGTTAGTTCTCGTAGAAGTCAAGTTCGACGCCAACATCATGGGTGGATGACACCTTTCCGAAGATTGATCAACACCAACCTCGTCATCACTTGTTCACCACGAATCTTCTCACTCTCGTAAGCACTACACGTATATAAATGATGCGATGCTTAACATGATGGAATGCATGCCATGATGCATGATAATGAACAAAGCATAGCATACAAGAGACATTTAGAAATGATAAACATTAGTTATCTACTTGAGTACAACTTTCCTTCGTGGTACAGTTGCAAACTAACAACATTAACTTAACATTACAACTAGGGTTCATTAAGTGGTTAACACTACTGACTTTGATTGAGTACATGAAATATCATTAACATTTTTAGTTGTTCTTTTATCAAGCCAAAGGTTCACTTATCATAAAACACTTTTAGTTAACCACTTAACAAGCTAATCATGAAGTTAACAATAAATTATGCATAACATACATTACAAAAGGCAAACAAGGCAAGGCTAGGATTACATTAACTCATCGTACTAAGCTAACAAGGCATATCAAGAGAAACCTACAAGTTACGGTTTCACTTAACATACACGCTTACTATTTAAAGCTACATCATGAAAATATATGTAGAAGCAATGTATATGAAAATGCATAACTCAACTTGTACCATCTTTTATTAACTTAATCTTTTCACCCAAGAGGTTGCATTAAAAAAAACAATCACATCACATACATGCATCAACTAATGGAAAGCTTAATTAAACTAAAAAGCATTTTTAGTTTCCTATTATCTCCAATCGATCATGAGCATACCAAACAAACAATTATATGCCATGAAACAGCAAAGGTAAGGGTGTTCCAAGGTCCACAATCAACTTCAAAATACACCCAATTCATTTTTGGATTTATGCTAATCATTTAATATTTATTAACTAATTAACTAAGCATATAATTAAGGATATAATTAAACATCATCAAATTAATCCCAAACTTTTTATGAAGGTTGATTCTAGCATAAAACAGTTACACAAAAAGTTTCATGACCATTGGATATTTATTTTAGCCTACAAAAATCATGTAATAAGCATTTGTTAATTAAAAGAGCTAATTTTTAAGCATCCAAAAACTATTGATTTTTTATGGTTTCATATTTTTCCCACATAGATCACATCATGAAGAGACTGCACCAAAAATTTCATGATTTTATTATGTACCAATAATTAGTTATGAAAATCACAAATTCAACATATATCCTGAAAAGGAAAAAGAGAAACAGCACTGTGCGCACTATTCACCTGAGTCATGGTCTTCGCACTTAGGCCCCTGTCTTTGTTCCTATTCTGGCGCGAAGCCCCTGGTCGCGATTTCTGAGCAGAGGAGGCGCCGGCGAGGCTCGGTTCCGGCCGGTTGATGCTCGTCGGCGACGAGGGAGGTGCGTCATAGCACTGAGGCATCGGGCCGCACCTGAACACAGTCCTCGCATGGCCAGAGACGGTTCGTGGCAACCCGGCCACGTGCGACCACGGTGCTACTGGCCATGGCGGACGACTGCGGTGGCAACCGGCGTATCCTGCGGATGGAAGGTAAAACCGGCAAGCCGGTGAGCATCACAGCATCTAGGAGAAGCTGAAACACAAGATGGAAAGAAAAGAGATGCTCCAGAACGAGCTGTCCACGGTGAGGTGGAGCATGGCAACCATGGCAGACCGCCGCGACGGGAATCCGGCCCGTGGCCGATTCCGGCGAGGAGAGGCGACACAAGCGGGTCAAGGAGGTTCGTGAGGAGCCATTGAAATTGGAGACGCAAGCAATTGAGCTGGGAGCGAGTGATGGTGGTGAATTTCGCTGGCGGCCGAGCTCACCGGCGACGGAGCAGAGGAAGGAAATAAAGAGAGGGCGACCGGTGCGGGCTTAAAACGGCGAGGACGAGCCAGGAGAGAGCACGGGCACCTTCTGGAACGAGCCACGCGGTCGTCCACGTGCCCAAACGCGAGAGGCGACGCGGAGTTGGCCAAACGGTGCACGGCAGCTCACCGGTGAAGCAGACAGCCGAGCTGCTCCCGTCGCGGTACTGTAGCAGCCTGACAGTGCATCTTCAGCTCCTCTTTTCTCCTAATTCCACAAAAGAACAGGAAAAACTTCCAATATAAAAGTTGTTCTCCTTGATACTCTCTACAACTTTGCTTTCATGCTCATACTCCAATTCGGACCAGATCGTGGAGATTTTGAAAGGGGAAGATGGACACAAGAAACTGCCTTTTGAAAACTGAACTGAAACAGAACTGCAGTTTCAGAAACAGCCTGAAACCCTCCACTTCCTCCTCTATGTTCTCCAACTTTTATACAGTAACTTGATCTGCTCCCAAAATAAAAGTTGTTCCTTGATCCAAGTTCTCCACCTTTGCTTAAGGAACCCTCACCCAAAACTTGATGGTTTGAAAAATATAGAATTTTGAAGAGAGACACTTTAACACTGAAAACTGCATTTCAGTTAGGGCTTTGAAAAACTGATTTGATTAGCTAACTTGTGACATTAATTAGTGATCACCCATTAATCAAGCATCACAATCAATGACACAATATCAAAGTTCAAACATTGCTCCAATCAAAGAAACTTAAGTTGCACAAATTTTATTAATGAAAATTAATTTCATAACTCACCAAAGATTGAACTTAAACACTGTTTTTTTAGAACTTAGGTAAAAATGGCTAAGTTAGAAAATCAACCTTAAATCCAACCTTTGAGCTCCAAATTAAACATATTTGACTTGGAAAACATTTCACTAATTTGCCTCTATTTCTCAGAGCACATTTTGAACAACAAAGTTTATTTTAGTAAAAATTTTATTTGCTTAAGCAAAGTCACATATAGAAATTCACATAGAACCTTAATTATTATTCATGACATCATTCCATGCAACACTTGTAAATCAACATTTGCAACATAGGAAACATCACATTTGCAACATGGACATGCTCTTATTGAAACATTACTATGCAACATATGAAACACTGCATATGCCACTCACATAAAAAAAAACATGTGATTACTTTACTTGAAACATATGAAACACTATAAATGCAACATAAAAGTGTTATAAATGCAACACATATGGGACACTATATGCAACATATTCATGCCATACTTGAAACATGAAATGCGTTTATTATTGAAATCAACATAACAATTCACTATTGAAACATGTATATGTAACATACAAAACATCGATCAAAACCTATGAAACTTTACTTCGAAACATAGCCATACTCGATATGAAATATTGCAAGGCAACATGTGAGACTCTTTTTGTAACATGTGAAATATGGCATATGAAACATATGCAACACATGCAACATGATTAAAATAACTGGTGCAAAATGAGTGCATTGATGGCATGTCATTTGATGTTTATGCTTGATGATGCTTCATAATCAAGTTTTAATTGTTTCTTAACATCAGGGATGTTACAGCCTAACCCCCTTAAAGAAATCTCGTCCCGAGATTTAGGGAACGACATAACCCGTGGGGTTACATAATGGAAAAGGAAATGTGTCAAGCACATTAACCTTGAGAAAGTTCATAAAGCAACAAGGATTGGTTCAAGAATTACAACCGATTTCAAAATGATGATTGTAATCAACAAGGTATTTAGAGAAGTCCAGGAGACATGGATTATTCCAAAAAGAAATTCCAAGAGAAACGTAAGTACGTCAACTGCGGACTATAATGAATCATGGTCATAAACCTTGCTATAGCAAATACCCCGTATTCCCGTACAGTGATCAGCCATAGGGATTTCCAAGATACTTGCTATACCATTGTTACAAATCATGGTACCACTATAGAGCACAATTGTAGCCAAATTTTTTTTAAGAAAGTAAAGTCTTGTTGAAACAAAAATGTTCACAGAAGAGATCAAGAGTGCAACCGTGATTTAATACCGGTTCCAACATCAAGGATTGAGATAAGTCAAAAGAAGTATGGGCATGAATTCCCAAGACATATTACAAATAGTGAGGGCATATTAGTCATAGGACTATAATGGATCACGACCACATACCTCGATACCTGCGTGCACCCAGCAGAAACCTGTATGACCCGGGCACACAAGAGACTCTAGGTTCCGACGCGGCACCATGGTCACAGGACGTGGCACCACTATAGGGCACAACAGTGATAACCCTCGTCTCACAATATTAAGAATGCAACCGGAATCAGAAGTCGGTCACAATCACAAGGCGTCTAGGGATTCAAAAGGACAACTTTAAATCCCTAAGGAGCGTCCAGAGAATGAAAGCACCCTAATTGTGGACTATAAGGAATCATGATCATAGACCTTGATAACAGTGAGTGTCCTGTATTTCCTTATGGTAGCAAGTCACAAGAAACTCCAGGATACAACGTTGTTCCATTGTCACTGATCATGGTACCAGCATAGGGCACAACTGCAGTAACTCATTTGTCAATGTCAGTATTATAACCAAGATCAGAGATTGGTTATAATAACAAAGGATCTGGAGAGGTTAGAATTCTCCGACGAATGTCCAACGAGTGAAAGCACATTAATTGTGAGCTATAATGGTTCAGGAGCACCGACTACGGTACTAGTGCATGTTCTGGTGGAACTCGTGTGGTCATGAATCACAGAGTATTCCAGGTTTAACACAGCACCATAGTCACGGGTCGAGGCACCACTATAAAGCACAACTAAAGTAACTCTCGTCAAACATATGTAAGTGATCAATATCAAAGTAATAGCATGTGTCAGTAGGGAAGAAATCAAAACATGGCACATGCATACATGGAGAAGTCAATGCAAGGAGTAGTCCCAGGTTTTACATAGTCGACATGGTAAATAAAGTGCATTCAGAAGTTCCCTAAGAATTAGGAACTTGTGGAGCAGTGATCATCAAAGGACTAATAGAACCTGGTACAGGACGAGATTCATCAATAGAACAGTTATAACGAATAATAACTGCTCCTGAATATAAGGAGGGAATTTTAATCATTATTTTATTATCATTTTATGCATGATATGAAATATGCTCGTCCTATACGTCTTCTCAACGTCAGGAGTACTTCATCTTCATCATGTTAGTAGATTATAGGGCTTTACTTATACACTATCTTCACTGGCCAAGACGGACTATTGAGATATACTTTGGTAGAGCTTTATCGGTGAAGTTGACTCTTTACTTGACCTTCCCAAGACGAGTTGACGAACTTCTTAAAGCCTTTGTACTTGAGCCATCAGAAAATCCTCCTGAAGTCTTCCAGCAAGCAAGAAGATAGAAGTTTATTTTTAATTTGTTATCTTCAAAAACTTTTATATTGTAAATTCATTTTGAAGTTTTCAAATATAACGTTGTAGCTGATCCATTGTATGAGCTCTGATACCACCTGTCACAGAACCTCCTAAATTATATGGCCCACATGCACCTGTCATTGTCCCTAAGACCTCTGACGGCTATGCATGTACACCAGATAACCTAAGAAGATCTGCCGGGTGCCCTCACAGGCCCCCGATTGAACTACTTTTAACAACTCATATCAGGATCAACAAAGGAGTAACTACAACATTACAACATTTGTTACAAAACTTTACATCAGAGTGCGGAAGAATAACAACAATAAATTTATAAATTATGATTAAGTTAACTTTTTACAAACTTAACTTGTATTGCGGAAGTCGAGTAGAACTACAGAAGACAACTTAGGTAGAGGAGCTAAGTCAGGAGAGGACAACCAGATCATATCGAGCCCACCGATATGACCTCGGTTAACAGTACCCGTCAATACCTGCAACAGGGGTTAACAAACCCTGAGTACTCAATTGTACTCCGCAAGACTTACCCGACGAAAAGAAAAGACTCCAAGGATATGCTGGCTTAAGGGAAGTAGTGAAGCTAGAAAAGAGAAGTTTTGCAGAAAAGCTTACTACCAGTACATCCTTGCTTTCAAACTTTTAATTAAGTTTTGGCTCCAGTTTTTGTATAGCCTAATTATAGCTAACTTTTGCACCTGTATCTATCTCAATAATAAATATAAGCATTACACTAGTTATTCATTTCTTTTCCATCTCAAGTCCAACAGTAACAATGTTCCAGTTGTTGCTACGATGTTGGTGCAAGGTCAAGACTCCTTTCTCGTGGAGCAACGACGATTCGAACCGCTTCATCTACCCAGCTGGGGCTTCCTAACCACACGACATATGCAAGTCCTTGACCTGCATATATCAACTCTTACTTGGGTCGCCCAAAACCAGAACGTGTCCATCGCTACCCGAGAGCACAGTACTCCTCGAACCCGGCCCGATTCTAGCCCCGAGGGTACACGCTACTCTCGCCATCTCTCCACTCCCAGTGCGAGGTTAGACGTTCTCGTGATGGAATAACCGAAGTAAGGCTTACCCGACATGGGTACATGGTTAGTACTAATAAAAACTCCTTGACTCGAGGGCCAACAACGAACGGTCCTTAACCGACACAGACGGGGACCAACCACCAAAGACGATTCCCATGCCCCGTCCGGTCTCAAGTTCATTCTCATATTCATTTCACATGCTCTCATGACCTGTCATTAGGTCAGGAGAAGCAAGTAATAAACTTGTTCTGGTGATCAAAGAAATATTATTCGACTCCTACCGAAGTCTAAGCATAAGAGATCGACCTACATATACTTGCGGGATATCATCTGGATATAAATGTAGATCAAGGTAATCATGCAGCAACGGTATCAACCAACTCCTACTAACATAATGCACATTACACTAGACTTAAGGTGTAATAAAGCATTTATAAAAACAGAAGAGTGGTTGTATGTCCGGAGCTTGCCTGCGTTGCAGCGGTGGTTAGTTCTCGTAGAAGTCAAGTTCGACGCCAACATCATGGGTGGATGACACCTTTCCGAAGATTGATCAACACCAACCTCGTCATCACTTGTTCACCACGAATCTTCTCACTCTCGTAAGCACTACACGTATATAAATGATGCGATGCTTAACATGATGGAATGCATGCCATGATGCATGATAATGAACAAAGCATAGCATACAAGAGACATTTAGAAATGATAAACATTAGTTATCTACTTGAGTACAACTTTCCTTCGTGGTACAGTTGCAAACTAACAACATTAACTTAACATTACAACTAGGGTTCATTAAGTGGTTAACACTACTGACTTTGATTGAGTACATGAAATATCATTAACATTTTTAGTTGTTCTTTTATCAAGCCAAAGGTTCACTTATCATAAAACACTTTTAGTTAACCACTTAACAAGCTAATCATGAAGTTAACAATAAATTATGCATAACATACATTACAAAAGGCAAACAAGGCAAGGCTAGGATTACATTAACTCATCGTACTAAGCTAACAAGGCATATCAAGAGAAACCTACAAGTTACGGTTTCACTTAACATACACGCTTACTATTTAAAGCTACATCATGAAAATATATGTAGAAGCAATGTATATGAAAATGCATAACTCAACTTGTACCATCTTTTATTAACTTAATCTTTTCACCCAAGAGGTTGCATTAAAAAAAACAATCACATCACATACATGCATCAACTAATGGAAAGCTTAATTAAACTAAAAAGCATTTTTAGTTTCCTATTATCTCCAATCGATCATGAGCATACCAAACAAACAATTATATGCCATGAAACAGCAAAGGTAAGGGTGTTCCAAGGTCCACAATCAACTTCAAAATACACCCAATTCATTTTTGGATTTATGCTAATCATTTAATATTTATTAACTAATTAACTAAGCATATAATTAAGGATATAATTAAACATCATCAAATTAATCCCAAACTTTTTATGAAGGTTGATTCTAGCATAAAACAGTTACACAAAAAGTTTCATGACCATTGGATATTTATTTTAGCCTACAAAAATCATGTAATAAGCATTTGTTAATTAAAAGAGCTAATTTTTAAGCATCCAAAAACTATTGATTTTTTATGGTTTCATATTTTTCCCACATAGATCACATCATGAAGAGACTGCACCAAAAATTTCATGATTTTATTATTATGTACCAATAATTAGTTATGAAAATCACAAATTCAACATATATCCTGAAAAGGAAAAAGAGAAACAGCACTGTGCGCACTATTCACCTGAGTCATGGTCTTCGCACTTAGGCCCCTGTCTTTGTTCCTATTCTGGCGCGAAGCCCCTGGTCGCGATTTCTGAGCAGAGGAGGCGCCGGCGAGGCTCGGTTCCGGCCGGTTGATGCTCGTCGGCGACGAGGGAGGTGCGTCATAGCACTGAGGCATCGGGCCGCACCTGAACACAGTCCTCGCATGGCCAGAGACGGTTCGTGGCAACCCGGCCACGTGCGACCACGGTGCTACTGGCCATGGCGGACGACTGCGGTGGCAACCGGCGTATCCTGCGGATGGAAGGTAAAACCGGCAAGCCGGTGAGCATCACAGCATCTAGGAGAAGCTGAAACACAAGATGGAAAGAAAAGAGATGCTCCAGAACGAGCTGTCCACGGTGAGGTGGAGCATGGCAACCATGGCAGACCGCCGCGACGGGAATCCGGCCCGTGGCCGATTCCGGCGAGGAGAGGCGACACAAGCGGGTCAAGGAGGTTCGTGAGGAGCCATTGAAATTGGAGACGCAAGCAATTGAGCTGGGAGCGAGTGATGGTGGTGAATTTCGCTGGCGGCCGAGCTCACCGGCGACGGAGCAGAGGAAGGAAATAAAGAGAGGGCGACCGGTGCGGGCTTAAAACGGCGAGGACGAGCCAGGAGAGAGCACGGGCACCTTCTGGAACGAGCCACGCGGTCGTCCACGTGCCCAAACGCGAGAGGCGACGCGGAGTTGGCCAAACGGTGCACGGCAGCTCACCGGTGAAGCAGACAGCCGAGCTGCTCCCGTCGCGGTACTGTAGCAGCCTGACAGTGCATCTTCAGCTCCTCTTTTCTCCTAATTCCACAAAAGAACAGGAAAAACTTCCAATATAAAAGTTGTTCTCCTTGATACTCTCTACAACTTTGCTTTCATGCTCATACTCCAATTCGGACCAGATCGTGGAGATTTTGAAAGGGGAAGATGGACACAAGAAACTGCCTTTTGAAAACTGAACTGAAACAGAACTGCAGTTTCAGAAACAGCCTGAAACCCTCCACTTCCTCCTCTATGTTCTCCAACTTTTATACAGTAACTTGATCTGCTCCCAAAATAAAAGTTGTTCCTTGATCCAAGTTCTCCACCTTTGCTTAAGGAACCCTCACCCAAAACTTGATGGTTTGAAAAATATAGAATTTTGAAGAGAGACACTTTAACACTGAAAACTGCATTTCAGTTAGGGCTTTGAAAAACTGATTTGATTAGCTAACTTGTGACATTAATTAGTGATCACCCATTAATCAAGCATCACAATCAATGACACAATATCAAAGTTCAAACATTGCTCCAATCAAAGAAACTTAAGTTGCACAAATTTTATTAATGAAAATTAATTTCATAACTCACCAAAGATTGAACTTAAACACTGTTTTTTTAGAACTTAGGTAAAAATGGCTAAGTTAGAAAATCAACCTTAAATCCAACCTTTGAGCTCCAAATTAAACATATTTGACTTGGAAAACATTTCACTAATTTGCCTCTATTTCTCAGAGCACATTTTGAACAACAAAGTTTATTTTAGTAAAAATTTTATTTGCTTAAGCAAAGTCACATATAGAAATTCACATAGAACCTTAATTATTATTCATGACATCATTCCATGCAACACTTGTAAATCAACATTTGCAACATAGGAAACATCACATTTGCAACATGGACATGCTCTTATTGAAACATTACTATGCAACATATGAAACACTGCATATGCCACTCACATAAAAAAAACATGTGATTACTTTACTTGAAACATATGAAACACTATAAATGCAACATAAAAGTGTTATAAATGCAACACATATGGGACACTATATGCAACATATTCATGCCATACTTGAAACATGAAATGCGTTTATTATTGAAATCAACATAACAATTCACTATTGAAACATGTATATGTAACATACAAAACATCGATCAAAACCTATGAAACTTTACTTCGAAACATAGCCATACTCGATATGAAATATTGCAAGGCAACATGTGAGACTCTTTTTGTAACATGTGAAATATGGCATATGAAACATATGCAACACATGCAACATGATTAAAATAACTGGTGCAAAATGAGTGCATTGATGGCATGTCATTTGATGTTTATGCTTGATGATGCTTCATAATCAAGTTTTAATTGTTTCTTAACATCAGGGATGTTACACGTTGCAACTCCGCTTGTCCGTTTTTTTTTCGGGACGACCGGACGCGCCGGTCGTAACTGACCGGACGCGCTCAACCGCGTCCGGTCGCCCTGCGACGTCCACGTGTCCACCGATTTCAAACGCGACCGTTAGATCCTCCAACGGTCACTGCGCGCCAACGGTCAAACGCAATGACCGGACGCGACGCTCAAACCACCGGACGCGCCGGTGCGCACAGTACCCGCGCGCGCGAAGACATGACCGGACGCGCTCCTCGCAACGACCGGACGCGACAGTGACCGCGTCCGGTCGGAGTCCAGTAAGCTCCTTTGACGACCGGACGCGTCCGATCGTGTGTGACCGGACGCGCACCGCGTCCGATCGTCCTTGTGAACCGCTGTTCGCCTGACCGGACGCGCCGGTCCCGCGAGTCACCGGACGCGCCGGTGGCAAACCCTAGCCCGCGCGCCTGACTCCCGCGCTGTACTGACCGGACGCGCCGGTCGCACAGTGACCGCGTCCGGTGCAGCGTCCGGTGCAGCGTCCGGTCACCTCTGTGACCGCGTTCGCCTCCGTTTCTTTTCCGACTTCCGGCGTAGTGGAAAATAGGCATTTCATTTCCCCGAAATCGCCTGAATCCCGCGCTCGCACGCTCGGCGGGAGGGAGAGAGGAACCCAAACCCCTCTCTACCCGCAAACCACAGCGCGAACAACGCCACCTTTGCAAAAGTGCCAACACCATCAAGTGTACATCTCCATGTGCTTATGTGTTCGCTTTTTCTCGATCATTTTCAAAGGTTTTCCAGTTAGCTCACTAGGCCCTACATGCAATGCACTTCATGAATTCACCTAGTGGCACCCATGCGTCGAATAACCGATAAGACTTCCCCTCTTGATAGTTCGGCTATCGACCCTAAACCACTCACACCCTCTATGGTGTCTTGAGTGTAAAACAAAATGGCCCTATGGTTATACCTTTGCCTTGAGCCCATTTTGTTTCTCCAAATGATATGTTCCACTTCATATCATCACATGACCGTCTCGATCCATCGACCTTGATTTCACTTGCTCTTCACCGTTGCATTGGTCCGTCGGCGCCAAGTCTTGCTCAAGCTTCACCATCGCATGGTCCTTCGCTTCGAAGCCTCGACTTGCCCTTCACCTTCACAACCGGTCCATCGAGCCAAGCCTCATCTTGGTCTTCACCATCTTGGTCACATGAGTCAATGTCATGTCTCATATTCAACGACCACCTTTATCTAAATCATCCACTTAGATACAAAGGTTAGTCCTCGGTTTCATCAATTAGCCAAAACCAAACTAGGGACTTTCACCACCTTCCACGCGCTTGTGGTCCACGTCTAGCGTTGCACGTGCTGGCTCCCGATGCTGAGTCCCGCCTCGGTGGTGCGCACCTCGCTCAGTGTCTGGCCGCGTCGGTGACCTCCTGACCAACCCATTGGGGTTTTGGCGCTCGTCAGCTTCGCGGGGCGATGGGGCACGGGGAGGAGTATGCGCGGTCGCTGTTGGACTACGCGGACCTGGCTGCGCTACCGCAGAGCGGGCTATCCGGCACGGACCTACGCGTGATCAGCCTGGGGATGCTGGGTGGGGCGAGCCAGCTCTGCTGGCACCGGCGCTCATGTACTTATATACAAAGTCATACATTAATTTGATATACAAGTTTAATAAAACATTGTCATATTATTGATTGCAGCTTTAAAAGTAAAATACAAATAGATCTACATCGTTCCTATTATCATTTCCTATGAATATTCAATTGCTTATGTTTTTCGTTGTAACACACGGGCATATTTGCTAGTAAATATAAAGGGTGATAGCCAATTAAGACATACAACACCCAATTGTCAAAAAACACATCTATTACTTTTATCTTATACCTCAAGCTTTTCCAACCCCTATTGTCTGGCGCATCTCTCGACGAGATATGACCGCGTTCTAGGTGGACTAGCCGATCCTAGAACACCCCATCACGCATTTTTACGGCGGGCGTTCATGGGTTTATCGGGCGAAGAACGAGCGTCTGATCGGCCTCGTCAACCTGCTAGTCGGCCTTGCCGTTTGGATTCACAGAGATTCAAGGAGGTCGGGCCGCAGACGTCTATCCAGCTAATACACTGAAATAACAATGCACTTTGATCCATAGGATAAGGAAGAAGGAACATGTTAGCTTCACAAGGAGGGGCCATTGCCGATGGCATGGTTCACGCTCAACGCTCACCCTGAAGGCCACCCTGCCTCCCGCAACTGCGAGACGCGTTGCCTGCATGGTGAGCAGCAGCCCCGGTAGCAGGCTCATGTTGAGCTCCGGAATGAGGCGCACGAACGTGAGCACATCATGGTTGTCGCCCGCGAGGCGGCGCACGTCAGTGTCATACTGCGTGGCGACAAACTTGACACAATTGTTGTCGCCACCGCAGCCGATGGAGTAACAGACAGCGACATCGCCGATGTCCGCAAGGTAGTAGAGCTTGCCGATGAGCCGGGCGTGGATGGCCAGGGTCGTCACGAGGGAGGATCGAAGGAAATGGAGGATGTTGTCGAAGGGTGGCAGATGGTCACCCTCGAAGAGCAGGAGGTGTTGAAGCAGAACCAGAATCCACTGCGCCTCCATGGCGTTGAGCTTGATGCTAGGCTCGGACGGCAGTGCGCCAGCCGTCACAGTGATGTAGGTGACGTCGGTGATTGTGAAAACCGAAGCCATGGGTTCTGGGCGATGCCTGACTGCCTGAGCAAGAACTGTGCCGGATTATAACCTTTGTGTAGCTTAGATGCTTAGCGTCGTTGGTGGTGTTTTCTTGCGCTCAAGCTTGAAGTGTGTGGAAGCTGTAGAGAACCCGGTTGCATCTCGCTGGCGGGTGGCGGCTGGGTCCCGTAAGGTGTGTTTGCATCGCCTGACTCCATCTCCATGAGTGCGAATGGGTGAATTAATTGTCCAATTAATCAAATCAAATAATTAAATAATATAAAAATTAAAGTTAAAATATTTACAAGTAAATATTTCTTTATTTTCAAACCAGATAAATTTTTTTCAATGTTGTATTTTATTTCAATACAGCTAAGTAGGACATTATCATATAATGGCCTAGGATGTCATTATCATTATAAATAAGTTATAGCTTTTAAATTTTGTAAAAATAGTGGAACATAAATAGATATATAGTATTTTGTTGTCGTTTTCTACGAACGCTTAATTTTGGACCTATTTGCTAGTGATTAATAAAAAAACCATCTAGTTGGATCTCAATTTTTTTTTAAAAAACAGATGCCTGAATTTTAGTTTCCTTTCCTGCGAGTGTTATTGCATATAATAGAAGAACGCCTCGCGCATTCTGTGGGAATTTTTGATAAAATTATACTACTTATATTTACTAATATGATTGAATAAATATCATAATACATGCTAGTGGATGATTTTTAGCATTCTGATGTGGACAACTAAATATATATTAGTAGATGATGTGGTTTGTTAATGTGAATAGCTTGAATGAAGACATCATGTGTTAGTGGATGTTGATGTGGACACTTTTGTATGGCAAGATAAATTGCTCGTGGAGTTTATCTTTATAAGAGATATATATTTTATACTAAAATTATAGATTTCGTTTATTGCATTTTCTGTAAACGCAATCTGCAATTTTCGGAATCGAGAATAAAAAACCCGTTACACAAAACCACAAACCCGATAAAAACTAATTTATATTGGCACAAAGACAAGTAATAATTAACAATTATTTTTATAGAAAAACAAGGATAAAATTTAATATGTTACGACACAGCGACAAATAAGAAACACATCAACCGCTGTTTTTTCTGTTTGTGCTTGTTGTCATAAAAGGTTGTCATTCGGTGGATCCACTTCCGTCTCCAACACGAACATGGGCAGCTCTTGTTGTTCTATATAGTAGAAAATGAGGCAATTTAGGATGTCTCTAGTGGTAAAGTCATTATCTATAAGAAACATGCACATCAACCGCTGTTTTTTCTGTTTGTGCTTGTGCTGGAAACTGGTATTCCCAATCTGAATCAAACTATTATTGAATTTCTTAAAAGCCGAGTTAACCTTCTTTCAAAAAAAAAATACACATCAATCGAAGATGTAGACAACATATCCAATGGATAAATTATAACTTGTTCTTCAAAGTTAACATGGGTCCACATGTCATAGAACTTTATTAATTACTTCTTTAATACGTACTAAAATAAGAGATGATTTTCAGTTATCCTAAATCAAATCACTCTGAGTTTGACCAAGTTTGATAAAAAGAACAATAATATTCACTATGAAATGTATTTTCATGATTTATGATTTTGATATAGTAGACATTAATAATCTTCGCTATGAATCAGATTAAATTTAGGACATTATTATCCTCTCTGGGTTTGAAAGGACGGACGAAATCATGCCTTAAGAAGATGGAGAGAGAAGAGCAGCTTTCTTGACCAGTTAAAAATCATGCCTAAGAAGATGGAGAGAGAAGAGCAGCTTTCTTGACCAGTTAAAAATCATGCCTAAGAAGATGGAGAGAGGAGCTTTCTTGACCGGTTAAACTAATCGACAGTTTGCTTGAATCAGTAGAGCTTAAGATAATCGGCAGGGAGAAATTCATCCAAAAAATAAAATACTAAAGTGGGACCCATCCGAGAAAGAGCCTTAAGCTGGGGCGGTGGGGCCCATCGCTCTCCTGCCTTTAAAACCCCCTCGATGGGCGTGGCAGAGCTCCACCACACCATCAAAACAAACTCGTTGAGAGCGCCTCAAAACCACCCGAAGATTTCCCCAGATCATCCCCAGCACAAAGAAGCAGCGCAGATGGAGCAGTCCGGCGCCAAGAAGTCGAACAAGATCACCGAGATCGTGCGGATGCAGCAGATGCTGAAGAAGTGGCGCAAGCTCTCAGTCACCCCCAAGGAGCCAAGCTCGCCCACCGCCGCCGCCGGCGGCGGCGGCAATGCCGGCGAGAGCAAGGCCAAGAAGTTCCTGAAGCGGACGCTTTCCTTCACGGACGGCCCGCCGTCGGGCTCCCCTCCGCCGCCGCCCAAGGGCCACCTCGCCGTGTGCGTGGGCCCCGCGATGCAGAGGTTCGTGATCCCGATGGAGTACCTGAAGCACCGCGCCTTCGCGGCGCTGCTGCGGGAGGCCGAGGAGGAGTTCGGGTTCCAGCAGGAGGGCGTGCTCCGCATCCCCTGTGAGGTCCCCGTCTTCGAGTCCATCCTCAAGGCCGTCGAGAAGAACAAGAAGGATGCCGCCTTCTGTTACTGCAGCGTCGAGTACGCCGCCGACGAGGTCGGACTTGGCACGCCCAACAACCCGCTCTGCAGATAGGTGGAGCTCAAGAACAAAACAAAAAGGAATATTTTCTTCCTCTTTTTTCCCCTTGTTCTTTGTAACGTGGTGTGGTGAGGGATGAGTCGATAGTATCTCCCCCCGCGGATTAGAATTACTACCTGATTTTTATTTCTGCTGAACTGAGCTGATCTGGACTGGACAATGCAGCCCTCATGGATGCAACGAATTATGGAAAAATTGATGTGGAAACGAAGGGTTTTCTGTGTTCTATGAAAGGCAATGAGGAGGAGCTACCTCTAACTGAAAGATTCGATTTTTTCCCCCTTTCCGTTTGTCCTTTGTCATCCTTGATTTGCAGTAATTGCTATTCTATCTTTATGTAGTACATCACTGTTTGTTTATAAAGAATCTTGACTAGTTGGGCATACTATAAAATATAATGTACATTATGTACTTCATCAGTACATTTATGTAGCAGTGATATCGTAATGAAATGGTTACTACTTTAAAATTAAATTGTGCATAGTTTGATGGACTCTGGAATATCAGTTGTTGTTTAAAGTGATAACCAACTTTTGCTGTTTTTTGTTCGGATGAGAGTTTTGACTACTACTTCACATGAAGGCAAAGTATGAGGTATAGTGTTCAAAAAAAAGTATGAGGTATGCATCAGTCAAGACTTACCTGAGCGAAGAAATGAGCAACAGCTCTGATACTGATATGCTGCAAATTGGCAGCAAGTTGTTTGATATAGAAAAACACAGCTTTTGAATTCCTGAAGAGATATGCTGATACCTGATGTATGCATGTTTGTTCCCATGAGGCCATGACACACCTAGTATGTTTTCTGAGAAGGGTTTGAACACCGAAGTTGCATGAGATTTCACCTCCTCTATACTAAGCCTATTCAATCTCCATATTCCTGATGAATGCATATTTGTTTTTTTTTTCAGGATTTCAATCTATTTCTAAAGAATTTCTTGAAAATACTGAATTCATCGATTTGCTGCTAGAAAAGTTCTTACTCATGCGCTGTTGCTTGACATTTTTCTTCCCTTATATGCCACTGTGGCTATGACGGACTTAATTCTAATAATGGCACATAGGGGATGACAAAGCTTAATTCTTTTCACCCTTTTGTACCGTTGTCATCTATACAATTTGACGGCAGTGACATAGAGGAGAAGGAAAATTTGATGTACTGTATATGAGAGATGAGAACTTTTGCGTTGGCAACCAAGGAATGGTGGATAAGAAATTATCTCAAGATGATTGGCACAATATCTTCACTTTGAAAATGGAAAAAACTTTGTAAGCACAAGAGATCTGAGAAAATTCACTCTTGTAAAAGTATGATGTTTTTTTCTCTAAAACAATCAGGAGATCTGAGTTTGATGTTTCTTTGACCTTATTTTGTTTCATTTTGCTGTTTTATTTTTTCCTTTTCTTAGTGGTGATACTAGTTATCTAATGGTCTATTCCTACTTATCCTTGAGAGTTCTGTACTATTTCTGCACCTTTTCAGCTCAATGTTTTGTTTTTGTCCGTTGTTTTCCTCCTTTCTCGTTGGCTTGAACCCAAAGGAAAAGCGAAGGTCTTTTTTCTCAATTAAAAGGAACGGCCCAATGATTTCATCTGTCGTCTTACTAGTGCATTTTTTCCCATTAAACGTGGCGAGAAAATTAGTCTAAATTATGAAGAGATCTCTATGTTACTCCAAGAAAAGTACTCCAGCTTCAAATGATCAAGCTTCGGATCGCTTCTCGTGCTTATATCTTGGCCTCTCAAAAAGGTCCATCCATCAGCTGGTCCAACAATTCATCTCGATAAGGTGCGGCTTCGCCTCCCAATGCAAGCGCATGCAGTACCTCACCCGGAGGTCTACTACGCCTAGTCGCCTACGTTGAAATTCGGGTCAGGCCTCGTTTAGATACCCGATTCGGCACCTCCCGAATGTACTGTGCAGTACTGTAGTAAATTTGTTTTTATTTGGTAATAATTGTCTAAACATTAATTAATTAGGCTCAAAATGTTCGTCTCGCAAAGTATAACAAAATTGTACAATTAGTTTTTGATTTCATCTACATTTAGTACTCCATGCATGTGCTGGCATTTTGATGTGATGGGGAATCTTCTTTTTGCATAGTAGAATTTACGGGTGAATTTGGATATCTAAACAAGGCCTTAGAAGCACAAGGTCGTTCGCCCCGAGGAGCATAGATGCCGCGATCCCCTGAAGTCCAACCCAATTATCAGCTTCTATATTTTGAAAGCTTCAGTCCAACCCAATCATCCAGTATGTTATACGAAATTGTGAACAAATGAGCCGTTTGTCAAGAACTTGCCGCAAATTCTTCGCACATGCTTCTCAATGAGCAAGAGGATTTCGCCTGTGAAAGGAATGACTTGTGCCGGGTCAATTATCTATCATTTGTCAAGACTGAAAGGTGAAGCTGTCAAAGATTTCTGAACCATTCAGATTTGTGACTTAATCGCACTGTGAATTTCCTCATTTACCCGGTTCTTGAACCACCGCCATCTTCGACCGTTACACATCTGAGAAAGAAAAGTGAAAACTTGTTAGGATTTCATGCCGATCCCCATGAGCCTTTCGAAACTGCAAGAACCACCGGCCATGTGAGCGCGGGCGAGCATGTGCTCGGCACGTTGCGAAGTGCCAAGCAAGCAACGGAGAGCGTCCCCGTAGGTTGGGGCGGCAGGCAGACTTGTTTTATTTATGGCCATGGATGGGTCGCCAGCCATTGCCCAGGTACCTGCAAGAACGTACCTGCAGGTGCGGCTCCAGTACTTGCATATGCATTGCGTCTGCGTTGGATCCCACGGATACATTGAATCGCATTTACCAAGGCGCGCAGTGCAGTGCACATTGCACCCACCCGCAAACTACCAGTGGTTGCCGGCTGCCGCTGCTTGTTTTTCGGCAGTCGGGTCGCCTCATGTGGGATTCACCGTTCACGCGACTGTCGATGAGGAGAACCGGCCGGGCCGGCCTATGCAATCGTAGACAATAGGATAGTAGTACTGAGTTATCTGCTCTAGCTGTCGCTGCCTGAATATTGCTGATTTGCTGATGATAAGGAAATAAGAGCAGCATTGCTCGGCAGGCACAACAAAGATGATGAGCAAGTTTCTTCGTTTTCTTGTGCAGAGAGAAGTATGAAATGTGAAAACAAAGTTTGAATTGTGAGACGTAACTGACGTGTGAAACACTGTCGCGGTTGCAAAAAAATCTAACAGAGTTGGAGCTGGAATGAAAGTAAAGGAAGCAATAATTTGCTGCCATATTGTTTATCGTGGAGCTAAAGAAGTATTACTGAATGGACCACGAAGGAAGCTTGAGTCAACTTTGCATCTTCGCTTATCAGTATAAGATTCTTTTTTGGAAGGAATGTCAGTACATGTTTGAATTCTGAAGAAATTCAAAGCTAGAAAGTTAGACCGAGCATTTGGTTGTTTTCTGCAGCTGTTGACAATTTTTTTTATGGTAGCTGTTGACAATTAATTCAATGCAAAGAACGACGGTGGGTCACCATATTCAATTGTCAGGCAAATGATCGTCGTGTTTCGTCTGTCTGAAAAGAAGTTTCTTGTTGTAGCGTGACATTGCAAACAAAGGGTGGACCACAGCAAGGTAGCACCAATTAACAAACAACCACCCCTGTTCAGTCAGTGCTCCTGGCCTACTGACAGTTATTCAGCTGAAACCATACGTCGGATTGGAATGGTTTCATGTTCCGCAAACTGCAAACATCAGAGCGTGAACGAAATGATGTTGCCATGTAGGCGCATGTGACAAGGCACCTCGAAATGAAGGCAGCATACAACTCGCATTACTTGCTCTGCCCTACGGAGGATGGCCAGGGAGATTTTGTTCATGTGCAGCTGTTTTGCAACTGTCCATAACACAGGAGCATCAGAAGCTTATGCAAAGCTGTTGTCATTCATCTGCACGTGACGGGATATGGAGAAGGATTCTGCTCGTATTTTGCTTCCAACTCGTGTCAGAGGTGTGTAGTTGCAGCATGCAGAACCAAGATCGACAACTGAAGAGAGAGAGAGAGAGAGAGAGAGAGAGAGAGAGAGAGAGATGACAAACGAAGGCACACAAGGTTTTACCAAAGAAAGAAGATATGGATGCACATGACCTAAATCCTATAACACGTTTTGTGCCCAAGTTTCATGTGTGAAAGGAAGAATAAGAAGGCTTGATCCCGATTTTCTAATCATGTGAGATTATGAGAGGGTATCAAAGGCTTCAGAACATGTTTGGTATGGTATGGCTGCTTGCTATGTCTCTACAAATGGAATATAGAAGTATTGATTACGACCGCAGTTTCCTTGGTTGCTTTGTTTTATTTTCGATGCCAATGTCATCCAAGATATAGAAATTAAAAGAAGAACAAGGTGACAAGCATACGTCGCCTAATACTAAGGCCCCGTTTAGTTCCAAAAACACCCAAAAAATTTTGCACAGTACTCGTCACATCGAATCTTTGATGCATGCATGAGCATTAAATATAGGTAAAAAAATAACTAATTGCACAGTTTATCTGTAAATGTCGAGACAAATCTTTTGAGCCTAGTTAGTCTATGGTTAAACAAATTTTGCCAAATAACAACAAAAGTGCTACAGGAATTTTTTCCCAAAAAATTTCGGATCTAAACAAGGCCTAATACTGATATCATTCATGTGACAAGATCTTAGCTCATGTTTCCTGCATCTTGCTGTCGTAGGGATGCCTAAAATCCTGTAGCCTAACCATGGATCTGTGTAGTTTCAACCGCTATCCAGCGCAGACAAGACGGCTTCGCACGATACGCTATCAGAATCACCACATCAGACTGACCGAGAAACGAAGATAGACGAATCATCTGACAGATCTGCACTTCGTTCCCAGCTGCATCGACTCATGAACCCACACATGGATTCAGACGTTGTGGCCATGCCATCCATGTGCCGGAGGTACGCCAGAGGTTTTGGCTCCACGTTTTGCTGTCCTGAGCAACCTGTTATATGGACGCTTTGAGTAACTACACATGTCCAGAGACCAGAGAGATAGGCAGGCAGAGAAGCCATTCAGAAATGGGTTCACAACTGCTGCTTTGCCCCTATGTACCCAGCACAAGGGAAGCCATTCAGAAATGGGTTCACAACAGCTGCTTTGAGCAAATACAGTGTTTCGCTGAAATTTGACTTATGCTGATGCTTATGCTGAAATATTTTGAGAGGAAAACACCGTTGGTTCGCTGAAAAGTACTGTTGAACTAGTGCATTAGAAAAGGGTCGTCTCACGAATCATGATCTGCTCCCGTTGCGCTGTCATCAAGAATTGAAGATGACGAAGAGTAGGAATCTAGGAGATTATCATACGTTGTTGTTTCCATTTTTTTTTCTCTAGAGACAAGGCTGCTGTTGTATAGATGGGCCGAATGGGCGCATGATGTGTCCATATGAGTTCTATAGATGGGCCTATGACACAGTTGGGTTTGTTGTGTTGTGACGTGTGACCCACTTTGGATAATCTCGCCTGTTTAGTTGGTAAAGTTTTTTTGGTTCGGCTATTGTAGCACTTTTCGTTTTATTTGGTAATTTGTGTCCAATCATGAACTAATTAGGCTCAAAAGATTTGTCCTGTGATTTACAACTAAACTGTGTAATTAGTTTTTTCTTTCGCCTATATTTAGTACTCCATACATATACCGCAAGATTTGATGTGACAGATACTGTAACACTTTTTGGGTTGCCTATTGGGGAACTAATCAGGCTCCAAAACTGCAACTCCAGCCCAAATAACCTGCTCCCGACCGTTCCACTACACTCGTCGTCCTCGTCGCCGCCGATGACTCGCATCACCGCGCCGCCGCCGCCGTCCTCGCCCCCGGGGTCCCCGCCACCCATCCGCCACTCCCCAGCCCCGGCAACCCCGCCCTCTCGCCGCCGCGGACGCCACTCGCCCACCCCATCCCTCGCGCTCACCCCCTCCTCCGCTTCCACCTCCTCGAGGACGAAGCTGCGGCCCACTCCGAAGCGGGCCTACTCTCCGGCGCAGTGGGTTCCTCTGAACTCTCACCCCGTCTTCTCCCGACGCGACGGCGGCGGCGGCGGTGCCGCGTGGGACGCCGCAGCGTCGCGGCTGTACGCTTGGGACCCTTCAGCGTGCGGCGCCCACCGGATTGGCGTGCGGACTAGGGACCCGGACGCGGAGAATGGTGAGGTGGATGTCGCCGTGGAAGCCGCCGTGCCTTCCGAGGTGAGGTGTTTCCCCGTTGTTGTTGCGTTTTGCTGCTAGTGCCATACTGCCATGTGAAGTGCTAGGATAGCATCTGTCCTCCCCGTGTTCGATCTGATAGGGGACGTATGCTTGAGGAATCGACCTAGGGACGAGCTTAATACACAATGCACTGCCACATGGATATCCAATTTGATAGCATGTTGGGATTTTAGTGTTCTGAGGGGTATTATAATTCAGACACTACTTTTTTGCTCTATATTATCTTCTGTGGTAGCTTGTACTTTCGAATTTGTAGAAATGGGAAGCTTGTTTTCAGCATCATACATAGCAAGATGGGGAAGACTGGAAGAGGCAGGACTACCTTCCTATCTCTGTTACCATATGGCTTTAAGGGCCCTTTCCCCTCTCCCAATCATGTTGAGTGTGTCATAAAAACAGGTCAACAGCACTAAGTTTCAACGAGGTCATTGTGTTAGTTCAAAACTGGATAACTAGTGTCGTTCAGTAAAGGGATAACTAGTGGGCCTGTTTGGTATGCTCCAAGAATATTTGTAGCTGGTCATTCCTAGCTCCAGAAAGTCTTGGAGCTGGAGCCTTGGGCAGACTAGGGAGGGCTTTTAGTTGAGCCATTCTGTTGCTTTGGATTAAATACAGATGTTTGGACCACTTTTATCTATCATACAAACTCCAAATCCTGCATGGATCTAGGAGCTGGAGCTCTGCCAGACAGCCCGTAGCACTGTACAGTAGTAGTTTGTGTGCAACATGAAGTATTGAAGTTTACACATGAAACTTGCACTACTTATTGTGATTTGACTCCAACAAGGATGCAGCATCCCTCCCCATCCTTTTTACTTTTGCAAAGAAATTTCTCATATTCCCTCCTTGTGCTGGTGTATTTGTGATATTCCTCATGGGAGCTGAAATTCGTCGCGTTTAATGCAATTCTTCTGTCTACCCATTTGAATTATCTTAGCACTTTTGCCCCATCTGACCTCAGTTTTGTACATGAAATTCTTTCATAATTATGCATCGTTTGTTATTGAGATCATATTCCATGTTATCTCATTCCGATATGTTGCTTTTGCTATACAGTTGTTGACACCAGAGTCTGATCTTGGTTATACGGTCACTCACATATCACTTAACACTGACGGTTCATCACTGCTACTTGTTGGATCACATAACTTAAGTGTCCTGTATGTACATGAGAGGGTGTCTGAAGATGGGGATACAATCATATGCAGGTATGTTGCTCCATTATGATTTTATCACATGCTGACAGCATTCTCTTTTTACTTCATTACCTAATAACTGTTGTGGTTATGTAAGTTACAGAACTAAAATCAATGGAAAACTTGTGTCCCCTTCATTCCGTTGGTCATGCACTAGATTATTAATTATTTGAAGATTGTGCTAAAAAACTTGCGATCTTCTGCCCTATAGGTTAATGAGCTGTTTAGCTATCTCTTTGCTTCATTTGACTTGTACATATGAAATTCACAACAGGACTGCACCGGTTGCTTCTCAGATCCTACCCAGTGACAGTGATGGCATAAAAGTTCTCCAGGCATCTTGGCATCCCTTTAGCAACAACCATTTTGCAGTTTTGACATCAGATGCTGTTTTCAGGTATGCTACATGGATGAGTGCCATATAACCTCATTTGTCCAGTTTATAGTTGGTGTGACTGAGAAAGATAAGAAGTGTGTCTCACCCGTTTTCTTATATTTTTCTGAATAACCCTTTTATTGAAAATCAAGAAACCATTCTGCAGGTTATTTGATCTCTCATCCGATTTAGAACAGCCAGAACAGGAATTTTATTTGCAGCCAATTCTACCTGGGAAATGTCAAAATGCTTCAGCGATTTGTCCAGTGGCTTTCTCTTATGGGAGTGATCATCTATGGGATAGATTTTCGGTATGTCACAATTCACATAAATAAGCATATCAAGATCTTATAGAAGTCCTTTAGAAAAAATTACTTACCACTTACCAGGAGCGTTGATAACTTATGTTAGGTGCCAAGGAGAAAAAATAGAGTTGATTTCACATTCCTGGATTATTATGGTAACTACTAATGAAGATTATAACAAAGTTAGTTCCTACTTCAAGTAGATAGTGGCCTTGTTCAAACCATCCTTAGGTCAATTTACTTGTAATTTTTTTAAGTCTAGTTAGTTCCTACTTCAAGTAGATAGGCCTTGTTCAAACCATCCTTAGGTCAATTTACTTGTAATTTTTTTAAGTTTTAAGGTTTTTACAATATTAATCTACACAATTTGCATAGTGACATCTTTGTAAAATGAGCATGGGAATGTCATGCTGTTTTTGTTTGTTTGTTTATGTGTTTAGATGGTGCATGTATTTTTTTTTCTTTTTGGCGTGAATCTATGCCCACACTGTAAGTCATAGTAGAGTTACACAAATACATGACATGATTGCCGTGTATCAGGTTTGGTTTTAAGTTACCATTTGGACATGCGTACTCTTTATAGCTATCATTTAGTTTTGTGTTGGATGGTTCGTTCTTCTGCTTGATTTCACAATTCACATGCAAACCCATCTTTTATGCAGGTTTTCATCTTATTCAGTGATGGTTCAATTTTTGTGCTCTGTCCTGTTGTTCCATTTGGAAGGTAATATGACGTTTTTCTGTTTTATTTGTTGAATTCTTATGATTTTCTATAATGCCTGGCATTGTTGAAGATACAAATTGTTGAGCTGATTTTCTTTTGTAAAAGGCAAATATGGTGCATCAATTAGGCAATGATATGGAAATGTCTCAGTATTCTTAAATCCGTAATATACATTCTCTTTTATCTGTGGCCTGTGGATTGGTTTTTAATTTTGAAATTTCTTTTTCATGATGCAGTGACTATAGCAAGAAACAGATTCAAGAGATATATGAAGATGTTAATGCATTTGGATTGAAATCTTCAAATCCAAATGTTGTCACTAATTCACATTTGGCCATAGCTTGGTTGGAGGCAACATTTCCTGACCTGTTACATCAATCAACAGATACCAGTTTTCTGATGTCAAAAGCTCATGCATATGCGCCAGTAGATGATTCTCTAACATTACAGGTCTTCTTCTACTTTGATTTTATGAGATATTTGTCTGAGAACAACAGACCTTGTGCTATGCATCAATAACTGATAGACTGCGTGTTGGGTAACAAGTTAATTTTTCAATGGATTAGTATTGAAAATGGTGAAGAAATTCATTGTTTATTTTGGAGTATGGGCTGGTATTTCTCACCTTTAATTTTAGCTAGTTTTATCAAATGTTGGGGTGTGGGATGGTTAGCTTTGTAACATGTCCTCATACTACATTATTGCATCTATTTGTGCATTGACAGCAAGTCAATACTTTTAAAAGGAAAGAAGGGGATGGCTATGTTCCCAAATTATAGATGGCACTTCATTTTGTGTAAAAAGAGGATATAATCTCTACCAGTTTGGGTATATAAAAATCTACACTTTTGGAGGTTCACAGTATTTATGGATAACCGAACTCAAATAGTAGAAGGTCACCTTACTTTCAATAGGTCTAACATCTATAAATCGATCTATTGTAAACCTGAAGTTTCTTTGATTGCCATTTATTTTTCTCATTGGTGTATCTTAATAGTTAAAAACATATATGGAATTTACAGTTTTTATTAAAAGGAAAGTTTTTAAATATCATGGAACTGAAAAACTACTCAAAAAGTGTTCATTCGTTTAGATTTGGCATTCCAAATTTGAACATCCTATTGTGTATAACTTGTGTTCTTTGCTTTTAACGTGAAGCTCATGAATCACGATCTATGTTGATCTGGTTGAGAACCTATGCAGGGGCCTCTTTGTAGAGTTTGTGAGGAAAGTAATGAATCTGAAGGCAAGAGCAGCAGTTGCGAAGGAAAAGCTGTAGGTTTTATGTATAGTTCTGCTGGCAAAGATTCAGTTCTTGTGACTGCCTGGGGTAGTGGGCAGCTCCAGATTGATGCTCTTGCAGATGAAATTCAACCGCAATGGAACATTGGGGTTCCTTCTCGCCTTAATGTCGATTCACATGGACAAATAAAGAGTGTTGCCATGATATGTGACTCCAATTCACAAGATCCATTGGCTTTGAGATCACATCGACCATCTAGTACAGGATCAAACGTGAAGAGCAACATAGAAGCTGTTTGGATGGGGAACTCTCCTCCTTTGCTAAGGCTCGCAATTGTGGATTTGGCACTACCAAAAACTCCTAATGATAACTCTCTCTCATTGTTTCCTGACCCCCTTGTTCCAGAGAGATTTTATTGTGCGCATGGTGGGGGGCTTGACATGGTCACACTGCACTTCCTACCTTTTTCATACCCCGAAATGTCTTCAACACCACCTTCTGTGTATCCTGTCCTCACTACGGGCAACAGCGAAACAAGTTCTCCTTTTCTTTCTGGATTTGTTACCATAGCTGATGCATATGGTCATGTACAGTTAGTTGGCATCACATGCTTGGGTGAGTGTTTTGTGGTGGAGATGAAGGGTTGGAAGGAACCGACACCTCTTCAGCTAGACATAGAAAGCAAGAGCACCAAGGATGTAGAGCCTCCTGCAACTGGGATGATCAGCAAAGAGCTTATTGCTGGTCCAGACCCACCCATACTTCCATCTTCATCAAGCTTGAAATCATTGACCCCTGACTCTATTGAAGGAAAATCCACGCTTCATCACTATATTAAGGTCTTCCATGAGTACTATGTGGAGTACGGGCACAAGGTAAGAAATTGCTACAATGATATTTCTGTATTCAACCATTACCGTTTTTGGAAAAAAATTTCAGGCCGTAAAACATGTTATCCGGAATTATTAGCCAAAGTTTGGTGGACAACTGAAAATCACTTGATTCTGTACACCGTAATATAAATGCGTCATTACTGATCCAGTAATAATAAATGAAGGGATGAAAGGAAAATGCGCTGATCAAGAGGTTAATTTATTGATAATTAGGTTTTCATTGAACTCAAGGAGCATGCGGACTATTTGAAGACAGAAATGGAAGACAAACAGAAACGCTTAGAAGCAGTGAAGAAATCACTTATATCCATAGAAGCCAAAGACGGAGACATTAACAAGAGGATAGATCGGGCCTTCAAGGTGTATGAACTGTTGGAGAAGCGAATAGATAGCTTCAAGATGCTTCCTGCTGCAAACAAGAAACCATTATCCCAGGCAGAGCAGGAGTTCAAGGCACAGCTTGGTCCGTTTATGTGTTATCTGATTTCGCATTCTTCACCTTGCAGTTTCATGTGCTAACTGAATTTGTATCTGCTAAAACCTTTTGCAGATAGGTTTGCAGATGTGGAGTTGGATGCTTTGCGCTCTTCCATTGCCGCCCTGAGTGCTAGGATGAAACGGTTTGCTCAGCAATCCATGGGCGGTGCAGCTAGCACAGGAGTGACACCATGGCAGGCGCCAAAGGCTGGACGGAGCCATATCTCAGAATCCCAGATGTCACTGCTGAAATCTTCGCTTGAGAAGCTCTCTCTCCTCAACGAAGAGAACAATCTGAAGCTGCGCCTTATTGATCATGAACTCAAGAACCAGGAACAATAGGTTGGCAGGTCCATGCGACTTATTGTACAGGATCCATAGGAGCCTGTTTGCTATCACTTTCTGTGGGGGCGAAACCGCGGAAGGGTTGGGCCTGTGGGCTGCCCTTGATTGCAGCAGCAGAACCTCTACACATGTCGCGAACTGCATTTGCATGTCAGCGTGATGTAACTAGCACTCCAGAAGCACGTGCAAACCGCTTCACTTTTTCCTCCTGCAGATCGGGACCGGTAGGTTTGGTATTTCTGTGTACTGCGTGGTCTGAAGCTGCAGACTTACGATTGTCGATTGAGGGTAATGAGTAATGACAGCAAATGGTACTGGAAAAGTAAGTAGTACAGGCGAGATGGCCTGTGCCTGAGAAATGAGAACAGAATGATCGAACATGATTCGAATACGGCTATCGTTTAGGGGACATTTTTACTTGCTGCTCTTGTGTCATTATTTGGCTTGTTGGCTTGTACTAGGATTTAGTAGCGACGCTTGTTTATTTTGCCCGTCAGGTATAGGCTGTTTGTTTGTCATTTAACGTGCTGCTCTTTTCCCACTTTTGTGTCGGTACTGCTACTGTTTTTGCTACCGTAAACACATCTGCGTAGAGTCAAGGCTGAAGAAGGCAAAATTGGCAGAAGGTGCATACACGTGGCAAATAGCTCGCGTGGCCGATCGTTGCCACACATTGCACTCTCGGCGAAACTTTTTTTTTCTTTTTTGGAAGGTTCTCGGCGAAACCTGGAGAGACAGGCGACGACGTGTTTAGAAGTTGTAGAGTGCCCATCGATGTCTGCAGAATGCTGAAAGGTGGTGGGGCAGCAGTGGCACTGTCGGTGCTCGACTGCTACGGCCTACGGCACGTGCCTTCGCGCTTGGATCAATTTCAATGGTTAGCACGTTGCCAGTTGCTCCATGCTCAGAGTCACAGCACATGCGCCTCTTGTTCGTTTTCCGGTACACCTTACATTGAGGCTGACGGACAATGCTATTTTCCGGTACACCTGCTCGCTCTCTCCCGGCAACCTGAACCGGGGCACGACGGAGACGGGGCGAACGAGACAGGGAGGGAGGGTCGGAGGGGAGCACGTGCACTTACGCCGTCGCGCGCGCGGCATGGGTAGGCCCGATACGCGATCGCACAGCCGGCCCGTCGCGAGCCCTCCTCCTATCGTGGCCAGCCTGCGCGGAACGGCCTGACTTGGACCACGACACGCGAGAGGATGCCAGGCCGCGGTGCGGAGAGTGGAGACCGCGATCGGTGGTGCTCTGTGGTCTGTACAGAATGCGACTAGGCCACACCGGTGTCGTTTCAGCTGAGATCGCACACGATTTCAGACGCAAAACGCTTTGACAAGGTGAAGCTGCAACGCCAACTAGTGCTCTTTAACAAGCTGGAGACCTGGAGTACATATAAGCGTTGGGCAGAATACTGATGTCTGCTCATCCTGCCATCTGAAAACAGACCTCGTCCAACCGAAGATATGCGATCAGGTACCAATTCATCCACAGTTTCACACACAGATAAGTTGGCGTTCGAATTAAATGTCAGCAATTCCACAAGTGACTTGTGACTGTAATACTGTGTAATCAAACTACAAAAATTGCATTTGCTTAGCAGATAGCAGGGCAACTCTGCGGCAGCACACAGCATACATGACAGCAACCGCGGTGAAAGGAATTTGCACGGGGTGGAGCAGCTTGCGGTCCGCATCATCGGCATCCATGCTGATTGGAGGATGAGCACATTCTATCTTGCCTTCTCATGCCTCGCCCCAGCTCGCTGTCCATCTTTATCCTTAGGCTTACATATATCCAAAGTAACCTTGATGTTTCCACCACGGCTGCTCCCTCCGCTGGGATACTGGAAAGCATATTGCTAGAATATTACTCGACCAATCGCACACACAACATGCCGAAGATGCTATTCCTATCCTATCCTAGCATACGGTAATCTTTAAAACCCCAAGCATCGATGTTTACAACGAAACCACAAAGCAGCAGCAGTTTTTCTTGTTCCGTTGTTAGCACCACACAGACATACGGGAGAGATGGGAGGAGGGGAAGAGGTGAAGAAAGAGGTCAGCATGTCACAGTTGGCCGGTGTTCAATTTCTTCTCTCCAATGAAGGAAAGGTGAGAGGAATCATATAGTGTTTGGCAGCCCTGAACTTCAATCTTCTGTTTTGTTCCTGTTTTCTATATATGATGTATTGTGTTTTCTAGCTCTCTCATGAGAATTAATCATATGCCCAGAAACAAAGCTTGGCTTTTCAGTTTAGTCTTCGTCACTAGTTCCTACACCAGTTTGTGTTTACTGTTCCAAAACATGTTCTGTGAGCAAGCCTTTACTACAATGAACAAGCATCCAACTTATATGAATCTTTCTAGAGAACTTTTTGTAGTGCTCCTTCCTCAAGCGTAAACTGAAATATTTGCTAAAGTTTAACATTGAGACATGCGTATCTGACCTGATTTTTCTAAAGTAATAGCACTTACTGACTTACTGTTTCATTTAAACGACACTATAGTTTAAACAGTGTCATAGCACACGAATCTCCAAAGTTCTGCAGTGCTAGTTCTAATAAGAAAATGATTTCTTGTTTGTGAAAAAACAGCAAGTACCTCTGTCCTCCATTGAAGGGAAGACGACCTGCCTCTTCTTCTCAGCTCACTGGTGCAGGCCATGCAGGAACTTCACCCCAAATCTTGTGCAGATCTACACGGCGCTCCGGAACACCGGCAAGAATATTGAAATAATCTTCATATCACTGGACCGTGACGACGCAAGCTTCTGGGATCACTTCAAAGGCATGCCGTGGCTTGCGTTACCATTTGACACTGGCTTAAGGCAGAAGTTGTGTGCACACTTTGGCATTGAGCATATCCCAGCATTGATCCCTTTGTCAGCAACGCCATCCAGTGGGGTAGGATTTGAAGAGGATGCAGTGAAGCTGGTTGACGAGTATGGAGAAGATGCATACCCCTTCAGTGCACAGAGGAGAAGGGAGCTGGAGGCCATGGATGATGCCAGGAGAAAAGGAGGTAAGCTTCAGGAGCTTCTTGGCTGCAAGGAGAGAGACTATGTCATAAGTGCAGATGACATAAAGGTGAACAAAAAAAACTCATGAAATGCCTCTGTTAATAGGAAATATGTTTAATACTACATACTACATTTGCAAGTTTGATAAAAAAAAATAGGACATGATTCAGGTGAGAAAATTGTCTAGATACAGACTTGAGAAACTATGTCAGTAGGTATGTCCTATGACAGGGAACAAGAACAACACACAATCTTGCAAATAAAAGAAAGGCATTATAGCAAGGATCCCAATAGTGCACATAATAGAAGCTAATATGCAAGCACCATCTTGTTCTTCCTAATATCTCTCTAATTTTATTGTAGAAGAATATATACCATGTAAATTGGAAATGGAAGATTAATAAATATTGTTAATCTAGCTATGCTTAAAGCTGTAATCATATAAAGAATACAAAACTAGAAATGGGGAAATGGGTGTGATATCTCAATAATGCATTTGCAAACTATGTAGCCACCATTGGGGCACGACAAATTTGCAGATAATTAGATTGTAGAGCATCATTCACCAAAAACACTTCTATAGATGATACGCAATTGTTGGTAATTGTGTTGCCATACTAAGTCAATCCATGATCCATGTCTCCTTTGCATTTTTCATTCTGACCATTTAGTTAATTTGGTTTAATTTTACAGTTCAATTTCTCCTATGACAATGTTTTTTCAGATTCCTATAGCTGACCTTACTGGCAAGACAGTCGGCCTGTATTTTGGAGCACATTGGTGCCCACCTTGCCATGTCTTCACCAAACAACTCAAGGAGGTGTATAATGAGCTGAAAATCTTGAAACCTGGAAGCTTCGAGGTCATCTTCATTTCTATAGACCGCAATAAGGGAGAATTCCAAGCAAGCATGAGTTCAATGCCATGGCTTGCCATCCCTTATTCTGACACTGCCAGGCAAAAGCTTACAAGAATCTTCACTGTCAAGGGCATCCCAGGACTCCTGATACTTGGTTTGGATGGTAAAGTTCTAAAAACAGATGGCAGGACAGCAATATCAACTTATGGTGCAACAGCATTCCCATTCACGGAATCTAGAGTTTCTGAACTGGATGAAGCGCTCAGAAAGGAAGGAGACAAGCTGCCTCGCCAAGTGAATGATCCAAGACACAGACACGTGCTTGAGTTGGACATGGCTAAGGCCTATGTTTGTGATGAATGCCAGAAGCAGGGGGGGTATTGGGTGTTCTCTTGTAAGCAGTGCAACTTTGATCTTCATCCCTCTTGTGTATTAGAAAATAAAGTAGACATCATCTAAGATATGTATGTAGTTAAAAGTATGAAGTTCTAGCATCAAAGTGGACTGGAAAATGTTTCTATTGTACTCTAAACTCTATAAGACTCGACGAAAGTAATGGGCAAGAGTCTTAGTTCCTCGAATACCATAGTATAAAAGGATGGATTCTAAAGACTTAAATAACAATATGTTACATGATGGTTTTTAGGAACATTGCTGGATTCCTCATCAAATACAATGGACATTCAGTAGTTCCCCCATACGGTCATAATACCCCATGGAAAAACTTTTTAGAAAGGTGGCAAGAGCTTTGCCGGATTTTTATTAGACGATAGAAAAAGAGAAAAACGAATTACAACCAAATTACAATAGGAAACAGGCCACTAAACAGCACACTAACTCAGCACCCCTGCCGCCTCCCTGGCTGTAACATCCAGTCCCGACATACACGGCCCAGGCCCACTCTGCCGAGGAGTGGTCCCACCTGCGTAGCAACCCGCTTGAGCTTTCGTCCTCGCTTCGCTCAAAACAGTTAACCGAAGGTTACTACGCGTCCCTGGCCCTGATATTTAAGCTGGTGAAACTTCCTTAGGATTCACGGACAATGTAGCAGTACTGGATGTACAGTACCCGAACAATGTAGTACTGTAGTAGCTCGGACAACGTAGCAGCCTGTCTACAGTACCGGCCCACTGCCCGAGCCACAGTATACCGAAACTGGCCTGGCCCGATCCGGTGAACAGTAACGGGATGCTACATTGTCTGAGCTACAGTAACAACGGCCCATTCCGCGAATTTGGCCCACTGGCCCATTTTTTAGGCTGTTACACTGGCCTGCTCCCCCTCCCCAACGACTGAAAACAGAGATAGCCTCCTATGAAAAAGGAAGATAGGAAGACACGCCACTGAACAAAACCTGGCCGATCAAAACAGCTAAAGCTAAGAATGTTGATGCTATTGGATTCCCCGATGATTCCTCATCGCCAACTAGTACTGCTCTATTTCTTCTTTGCAAAGGAAAGCTACCTGTCTTGGCTGCATCGATGTGTTATGAAAAATTCTTCAGTTGCGCTCCTTCCACACATTCCACCATAGATAGATCATTATTCCATCGAAAACACGTCTCTGGTCTTTATTAATTTTTGCACAGCACTTTCTCCAGTAATTGTGAATTAAGCCCCCCATTGGCACCGTGTCTAGCACCATAGTCCAAGCCATTGTTTCAAAACTGACCAAACTTGCTTTGAGAAAACACAATCCTTACAAAGGCGTGTTGGTGTCTCCGGATCAATACCGCACAACTTGCAAATTGGATCATTTGGCCAGTTTCGCTTGCTCAAGTTGTTTGCTGTTAGGATTTTCTTATGTAGCAACGTCCACGCGAAAAATTTACATTTGGGCTCCGCCTTCGCTTTCCAAATTGGTAGGATTCTCAATTTGCTAAATGATCCTTGGAATTGAATGTCGTAAGCACTCTTTGTTGTGTATTCCCCGTCTGTTGTCCATCGCCACCGGATACTATCTTCCCTGTCTTCATGGAGTTGTGTTTGTCCTATAGCCTCCCATAACATTACGTATTCTCTTATTTCCTGTTCTGTATTTAATGGGGTTATATGAGAGATACATCGGTTATCTTGTATAGCTTTTCTTACCGACAGGTTTTCCTTTTCGCCTTCTTGTACAGAGTCGGAGCAATGTTTTTTGGCGTTCTTCCATCCACCCATGATGACTGCCAGAAACTTGCCCTATTTCCATCCCCTATTGTGACCTCTGTTGACGCGGCGAAGAGATCCCTATCTCTACTATCAACTGGTAGATCTAGGTCGTTCCAATACCTCTCTCTATGCTTCCACTGAAACCATAGCCATCTTAGTCTAAGAGCCCTTACAAAGCGTTCAAGGTCTAGAATCCCTAATCTTCCCTTTTTCTTGGGCCGGCATGTCATTGGCTAGTTGATGATAAAATGTCCTCCATATACTTTATCTGGCGTTTCGCCCCTCCAAAGGAAACTCCTTCGCAGTCGATCAATCCTCTTAATTAGCCATTTGTGCTCTGGGAACACGGTCATATGGTAAATAGGCTGTGATGATAGAACTGTCTTTACCGGTGTTTCCCTACCTGCCGTGGAAAGAAACCGTCCTTTCCAACCCGGCAGCCTAGCCCCTATTTTGTCTATCAACGGTTGCACTTCCACTTTCCATAACTTCCGAACATGAAGAGGGAGCCCTAGGTATTTTCTGGAAAATTTAACTATCTTTCCCAGGAAGTTCTGTAGCAATTGATTCACCACCGCGATGTCTACTCTTATTGGGAATATTTCAGTCTTAGAGATATTGATTCTTAGTCTGGAGCACTCCCCCAAAAAATTCAGAATCTTGTAGAGATGATCGAGTTCCACGTTACTTGGGTTAGCGAAAATTGCCGCGTCATCGGCATAGAGGGAGCAGCATAAATTGGTTGCCTTTGGTAGCACCGGTTTCAGAATGCCTCTTTGTGCAGCAGCTTCGACCCCATGGAAAATCTCATATAGCTATTTCATCAAACACATGGCATGCAGCCATTAACACACGGACAAACATGAAAGTTGTACCTTTATTTCTAGGAATCATAGTATGACTGAAGACTCGGAGAGTTCTAATGGCGCTACATATATTGGTTTCCAAGTCGCAGTTTCAGAATCATAAGAGAAACGGTGGCTTCAAATTTGAAGAACGCAAACAAAGGAGCACATCATGATTGCAGAAAATCACCTTAGGATTAACAGTTAACTGATCAAATGTGGCCATGTATGGAAGCTTCGCAAGAATTCTATGCTAAGATAAGAGGAATTCCTTTCCTTGCTCCAAGTAGCAGGCGGGCAGATTTGACGACAGGAAAATCGGGGTCCGGAATGGAGACTGAAGGTTGAAGGGAACAGGATAAAAGAAGCCGAACAAATCACATGGATAATTGCACTAACGCCCTCGTCACTCAATTCTCATGGCAGATGTGCCCTTGCAGTTTTTACGGATGGGCTTGGGCCTCCCTTGCAGTTGGCCACCTGGGCCTGCCTGTCGGTGACTCAAATGGAGCCATGCAAGTGATTTTTAACGTTTTTGATAACACGCGTATCTATGCTAGATTGTAAGGAAAACATACAGATACACGTACATAGACCGACGCATACAGCAAGGATACAGGGATAACAACCAACCTACACAGAGGCCCCTACAAAAACATGGAAATAATATACAAGTCCTTTGGGGTCTCTGCATCCTCCCGAAACGCCATCCAACGCCGGATTCCGCCGCCGCCGAAGTCGCTGGAGGAAGCCCGTGAAGATAGCTGGCCGCCACAGACCAAGACAAGCGCCATCGCACCAAGGCTTTGAACAGAGCCGCAAAAGATGTCCGCCACAAAGGGGAGCAAAACCATCGAGGAAGAGCATCGGCCGGGGACGCACCCCACGCCGTCTTGCCCTTGGATTTGAGCTCATCACTGGAAAACGACGGAAGGAGAGGCCAGATCCACATACCTGTCAAGCACATACCCAACTCCTCTGCATCCCAAGCGCCACACCGTCGTCGACAACTTCACCGCCGGTGAAACCACCAAACGGAACAAAACTCCTGTACAGGGGCTGGACCGGTCCGTGAAGGCCAAAGGGCTTCCAGATCCGGCAGCACCCAACCTTACAAAGCCCATCACCGGCACCGGAGCATGCGCCACCGGGAAACCTACCCCTAAAGGGACCTGCTCTACACCGCCGAGCAGAGAAGCCGAGTTCCCCTCCACATCCGAGGCCTATCGGCCACCGGATGCGAAGGGGACCGAAGCTCTTGTCGGCGGGAGCACACAACCGCGGAACCGCCTCCCTTTTCGCCTCTCTCAACTGTAGCAGGACGGGAGGCTTCGGGAGTCCTCTTAGGTGATTTTTAATGTTAGGGAAACTGATCCAGCTTTTATATGAAATAGCTTTTCATTGGTCTATTTAATGTCAACTTAGTCTTTTTCTTTATTTATTAGAAATCTCTCTCATACTCCCTCTGTTTTTAATTATAAGATATTTTGACTTTTATACATTGTTTTTACTATGTATATCTGAGTGCATGGCAAAAATATGTATGTAGAAAAAGTTAAAACGTCTTATAATTGTAGCAAGTTAAATCACAACCTTATTTAACAAGTTGCCTTATTGTGTTTGTTTTGAATTACTCATATTTTATATAATAGCTCTGTTCGCTTGTCTTATAATCCGTATTTTTTAGCTTGTTTTTTTAGCCGGAACAGTATTTTCTCTCACAACAAATCAGTGAATAGTACTTTCAGTCATGGCTTTTCAGCGAAGCGAACGGGCTCAACATCATGGACCACAAAAAAACTTTTTTTTTGCGAGGCCATGCTGATATGATGGTAGAGCACGATAATAACCAACGGGTAGTGACAACTGGTTTATTATAGGAATTTTGATAACATTTTAACAAAAATATTATTTCATAGATTAAACAAATATGGATTAGTGGTTGCATTTTGATACTCAGACCTAGGGAATACATCATCGTCTCAGAGAGTTCGGTATCTCTTGATTTGCTCTTTACCTTAAATTTAAGCTTCTGCATTGTATTTGTCTTGTGTTGCATTGATATTTCCCATATTACCATATGGTAGTTCATAGGATTGACTCTAGATTACAAATCTCTTCTTGGGTTAGTCAAGGTATAGTGCACTATAAAAACCTATGATGCACTCCATGGTAGTTAGTTTATGCACATCATATCTGAGGTGGACTCAAATTAAATATAGATTAGATCTCCAACTTGGCTTTGACGCCCATGTTGGTCTTTTCCGCCTCCATGCCTCTCTCCAAGCAATAATATCATTAAATAACAGTTTATTACCATAGTCATAAAAAGGAGGACTTAACAACATTCTTGGAGATTTAATTAATATACTCGAACTCTATAAATTGGCCATTCTCGAGAAATGATGTTCTCGTCATCGAACCTTGCTGTAAGCCCCCTTTAGCCTTCGGCTACTACTGGTGGCCGGACGTAGTCGCACTAGCAGTGGCTAGGGCACAGTCCTAGCTGGAGTTAGCCGGGCAATCAACAACCAACTAGGTGACGATCAAGAGTGGTAGAACAACAGTGAGGGACTTTCTCGTGCGGGAGAAAGAAAACCAACAACAAATATCGTAGAAAGTGTGCAACACACACATGTGTCTGAGAGTTGATGTGGAGATTTTACTGAGTGTTTATCTTTAAAAATTTAGATATAAATTTTTTCGAGGGCTAGTTTTTTTAACAAAAAATGAATTAGGGAGAGAAACTATTGGAAATCCTCTTACATCGTTAAACATTTCAAAGTTTGTTTGTAGTCGGCGCGTCTTGATTAAGCTAGGTTATGCTAAGTTCATTGCCTCGCATTCTCGTCCCTATGTGTCCAGAGACATGGATAATAGTTTTGTTGCTTTGCTTCGTTTTGTGATCTTAGAGATTAAAGGTTTGATTGGTTCAACTCTGAGTTTTGAAAAAGTTATTTGAGTTATGAGCTATGGAAAAGATTGCTTTGAGCTATGTGCTTTAAAAAAGTTATAAGCTATTTGGTTGCAACAGCTATAAAATCTATCATATCTCTTTATCTTCCTTGCAACAATTATAAAACATTTCTCTATTTCCACCTGCATAAAAAAGCAGAAAGTTAAAAGCCAAAAATAGGGCCCAAGGTGCTATAAAAATTATGCTACCTAAAAACAGCTTTTGATTCTACCATTTAGTTCGCGTTCTACTTTTTAAGTACTTTTTAGAAGCTGAACCAAATATAACCTAGAACTGAGTTTAAATTGTAAGACCTCGTTATGTAGGGCTCCTCTCTAGCTCTGACTCCAGCTCATGCGGAGGAGCCCTATCAACGGTTTAGTAGGAGGAGCTATTTGGAGTCTTTCTTTTTTTTTTTTGAAAAAAGGAGGATCTAGAGCCGCTTTAAATCAGCCACAATTCTTTGAGGAGGAGCCCTAGCTGCCAAACAAGGCTTAAGTCATTTTTAGTTTTGTCATAAGTCAAACTTTTTTTAACTTTAACTAAAGTTATAGAAAAATATATAAGCATTCACAACATCAAACTGGATTAATTGGTTACACCATGAAAATAATTTAATAATGCATCTATTGATATTCTAGATGTCAATACACTCTCTTAGTCCCTTTGTTAAGACTGTCTCCAACAGCTCATGCAAAGCGAGACGCAAATACAAAATAGGTCGAGCACAGTGCTTTAGCTGTAAAAAACAACGCTCCAACAGAAGACACATATAGAGCACATATTTTGGGTACGAGACGAACCGGGACGCTTATTTGCATCATCTCTCTCCAAGACACAAACCTCCGGCGCCCGTAGTGGTGGGCTCGTAGGAGGCGTCAGGGTGGAGCAGCCCGCGCTGCCAGGTAGGACCATGGCGGGGCGTGGCCGGCTCGGTGAGGCGTGCTCTCCGTGGGAGCACCTCTGGAGCCGTCGGCCTTGGCTGCCTTGCCGGATCTGGGACCGCTACCCCGCCACGTGGGGGCGGAGGTGCTCGCTGGATCTCGCAGGGAGGGAGGCCGCACAAGGGAGGGAGCTCGCCAGTTGGGATCCGAGTCGTGCTCGGCAGGCAGGGCCGCAGGGCTCCGGGTCGTCGTCGGGGTGACGCGGATGGCCTGCAAAATGGTGGTCGATGGCATGGCCTGGTGCTTGGCGTGGACGGCGTCGGTGGAGGCTCGCCGCTTGGCGGCTCGGCGGGGAGGGAAGCGGGATCTGCTCGGCGCTCGAAGGCTCGGCTGCTCAAGGGCTCTTCTTTTTTGGGTCCGCTGTTGGAAACTGGAAGGTTTGGGTGCGTGACCCTTTTTTTTCTTGCGAGACCCAAACGAACGAATGCATCTCGTATTCGGGTGAGGACTGTTGGAGACGATCTAAGATGCTCTTCTTGTGATAAATTTAGTCTAAGTTATTAGTCTCGTAGGCCAGCTAAAATTAAGTACTTTCTCCGTTTCCTTTTAACTGTCGTTCTCACATTTCGAGCAATCAAATAAATAAAATAAACTATTAATATTTATGGTGCATAATAAATATTATTAGAGTAATCATTTGCATATATTTTTTTATAATAATATATACTTGTTTGAGATACAAATGTTATTATTAATGTTTTCTATAAATCTAGTCCTTCTCAAGAAAATTTGTTTGGCACAAAAATCTAGAAGCGACGAAGGATTATATAATTTGGAATATATTAAGAAAACGGAATTACGTTGACATATAAACCCTCATATCTTCTCTATATTTGCATACCGCACCTTCGTTCCTTATTTGTTTTCATCAGCTGTCGTCGACTCATCCAAGCAGGACCCGCGATACCCAAACCCTCGCACCTTCTCGGCGGCGGCGGCGGCGTACGGGACGGCAGAGGTGGCCATGGCGGCGGTCGCCACGGTGAGCTCCGCCAGTGGGCTCCTTGCTATGCTGCAGGAGCCGGCGCCGGAGCTGAAGCTGCACGCGCTCGCCAGCCTCAACTCCGTCGTCCACCTCTTCTGGCCCGAGATCTCCACCAGCGTTCCTACCATGTGAGCCCAGCCTCCTCCGCTCCTAGCTTCCGCTGAGCGTGCCCGGTTGCCGCCGCTGTAGCTGCAGTGTTTGCGCGATTTGTTCAGGCGCCCACCTTGGTTTGCCTGAATTTCTTAAGTGTTTCGATCTGCTTCTCTTATTGATGATGATGACTCTGGAGGAGACCTTGACCTAGATGCCTTTTCTTTTGCGCAATTCGTTCAGAATCAGGGTTTGTGCAAGGTAACCGTAGGTCACGGGTTGGTTCTGATATGTTAGATGCGGATTCCAGAGGCCCAATTCGCGTCCGTGTGCAAGAGTGTGATAACCATACTTTCGTACAGTGATTGTAGCTGAATTGGTGCCAGTCTTGTACTTCTTTTGCCCTTACTTGGATTTAGCGTGGGTTTTAGTGGAGAGGCTAAAGCTATTCGAGGCAACTATATGAGGAAAGGATATCAGTAGGAGTGAGCTGAGTGTAGGTAATTCAGAATTTTTTGAAATTTCATGGGTGGACAGGTTTACATTTTATAGTTGCTGTTGTGTTTTGATATACTAAGGGAAATATTGTGTGAAACTGTGAAGTGAGGATGGGAAGGCTTGGTCTTCACATATGAAAGGAAAATGAATACATGCATCATCTTCCTTCAACAATTTTGTTTAATTTGTTAGGGGCTTCCCTGTTCGGTTCAGTTATGCATAATTTGGTTGCAGTATGATAAGCTTGTTGTTTTTGGTGGTTATGTATCTCGATAGTAGTTGCTTTCTTATATATATTATGAACCTCTTGTTTCTGGAATGCCTGTTCCACATGGATCACCCTTCTTTGTTTGAATTATTAACCACAACTTCTGTTTTTAATTGCTATACAGCTAGTTAGATTTCATTACATGCCTATGTTTGTTTCATGGTAGCTATCGACTTCTTGATACAAATGTAGCTTTAATTTTAATTCTCATTTAGTTTGTGGAGCTAGTCTGCCCCTTATTTTTTGCGGTGAAGATGATTGGATCATCGATTAAAGTTCATGATTGGACAAGCACAAAAAGTGTGCCTTTCTTGTGTCGCCCATTTCCAATAATTTTAATCACTAATTAGTTTCCAACTGTTATCTATTTCCTGCAGCGAGAGCTTGTATGAAGATGAGGAGTTTGAGCAGAGGCAACTTGCAGCACTTGTTGTTTCTAAGGTATTATGCCTCAATAGTTTTTTTATTCCTATGAAAAGATCATTCTTCTATATTGTTAAATGTTAATACTGATGTTTGTTGTATATCATGTAGGTATTTTACTACCTGGGCGAGTTAAATGATTCACTGTCATATGCACTTGGTGCTGGACCCCTATTTGATGTTTCTGATGATTCTGACTATGCCCATGCTCTTTTAGGTGAGAAGGGTCATAAGTTTTGAGCTATTATGAATGATAGTTTTTATCATGATCTTTTGGTCATCATGTTGAATTGCTGGTTATTCTTTTTCAGCCAAAGCATTAGATGAATATGCCAGTATCAAGACCAGAGCCTCTAAAGCTACAGAGGAGGAAGAGAACATTGATCCTCGATTAGAGGCCATAGTGGAGAGGATGCTTGAAAAGTATGATAATATTATATTGTTTGGTGCCGTCGATTTGTCGGATGGGTTATGAATCTAATATAAATTTTTTGGCTCAGGTGTATTCTTGATGGGAAATATCAACAGGCCATGGGTATGGCTGTTGAATGCAGAAGGCTGGATAAGCTGGAGGAAGCAATTGTTCGGTGTGATAATATTCAAGGGGCTCTATCGTATTGCATCAATCTTTCTCATCAATATGTTAATCACCGTGAATATCGTTTTGAGGTATTTAGTCCTTTTGCTTTGTTGGAGGCAAATGCATGGATCTTTTTAGATTTTTGTCTGTTTCTGGCATATAGTGGATGCTGCTAAAATAAAATTAACTGACTTATCTTACACTTTTTTCAGGTTCTCCGTTGTCTTGTTAAAATATACCAAACTTTGCCAAACCCAGATTATCTGAGCATTTGCCAGTGTCTTATGTTTTTGGGTGAGCCTGAAACTGTTGCAAGCATATTGGATAAGCTGCTTTCTGGAAGCAAGGTACATTTTTGTTCTTTCTTCTGCTGCATTATTAATGGCATTTGCAGTTGCTTATATGAGATGTCATGCTCGGTCTCCAGGATGATGCTCTACTTGCATATCAAATTGCCTTCGATCTTGTTGAGAATGAAAACCAGGCTTTCCTTTTGAATATGAGGAATCGTTTGGCCTCACCGACTCCTGAGCCATCTAACCCTGAGAGCGAGCCAGCTGTACAAGATGATCAAACTGCCAGTACTGTGGTTACAGGCACAGAAGCAGCTGGAGATGTTCAAATGAGAGATGATACAACTACACCAAACGGAAATGCCCACACTGTGGATCCAAATGAGGTAGCACATGCTGACAGGCTTGCAAAAATTAAAGGGATACTGTCAGGGGAGACTTCTATTCAGCTGACATTGCAATTTCTATATAGCCACAACAGGTAAAGCAATTATTTCTTGCTAAATGGTGGCAACTGGCCTTGAGCATATGCCTTTTCCACCTGATACTGATGTGGTGTGGTTGGTTGCTTCAACAGATCTGATCTTTTAATTCTGAAGACAATAAAGCAGGCTGTGGAAATGAGGAATAGCGTTTGCCACAGTGCAACCATATGTGCCAATGCAATCATGCATGCGGGGACTACTGTAGATACCTTTCTAAGAGAGAACCTGGTATATGTTTTTTCTACTTGCTGCCTCTGCATTAATTTTAGCTGTTGCACTGTTTCATGTTGCCATTGTGTTCCAGGAGTGGTTAAGCAGGGCAACCAATTGGGCGAAATTCAGTGCAACTGCTGGACTAGGTGTCATTCATAGAGGCCACCTTCAACAAGGCCGGGCTTTGATGGCCCCCTACCTACCTCAAAGTGGTGCAGTTGGCGGTGGCAGTCCATATTCAGAAGGTGGTGCCCTCTACGCACTAGGTCTGATTCATGCCAATCATGGTGAAGGAATCAAACAATTCCTCCGTGAAAGTCTTCGCAACACCAGTGCAGAGGTGATTATTGTTTATTTCTGTCCTTTTGTTTTGTTATTCATTTCATGCATATTGTGCTAACTCCATCCCCCAATGTCATACAGGTCATCCAGCATGGTGCATGTTTGGGGCTTGGGCTTGCAGCTTTGGGCACAGCAGATGAGGAAATATATGAGGACATAAAGAATGTCCTTTACACCGACAGTGCTGTTGCTGGTGAGGCAGCTGGTATTGGCATGGGCTTGCTCATGGTTGGGACCGCCAGTGAGAAGGCTAGTGAGATGCTTGCTTATGCACATGATACGCAGCATGAAAAGATTATAAGGTTGGTGCTGTTTGATTGTGCTAGAGTCTAGAGTGAATGATTCTCTATTGATGGGCTAACCCTAGAAGGGTAGCTATATAGGTTCCATACATGGGCCACATGGGCCTTAGGCACATGGGCCTAAACATATACTCCAACACCCCCCCGCAGTCTGAACTACCGGCGCAGCGGAGTTCGAGGCTGAACAAGAAAGAACACACACAACCCCCCCACAGACGCAACTAGCCACCGGTGATGTTGAGGCTGGAGCGAAACTCGGTGAAGGTCGAGGACGGGAGGCCCTTGGTGAAGATGTCCGCGAACTGGGAGGTCGTCGGGACATGAAGAACCCGCACCTCGCCCATGGCCACCCGATCACGGACAAAGTGTAGGTCGATCTCCACATGCTTCGTCCGCTGGTGCTGGATGGGGTTGGTGGAGAGGTAGACCGCACTGACATTGTCGCAGTAGATCAGTGTGCTCCGGGAGGGTGGAGTGTGCAACTCAGCAAGCAGCTGCCGGAGCCAGGCGGCCTCCGCCACACCGTTAGCCACGGCGCGGTACTCCGCCTCGGCGCTGGACCGGGAGACCACCGGCTGGCGCTTGGAGGACCAAGACACCAGGTTGCCGTCCAGGAAGACGGCGTAGCCGGAGGTGGAGCGGCGAGTATCCGGGCACCCGACCCAGTCAGCGTCGGTGTAGACAACAAGGTCGGTGGAGGATGCCCGGTGGAGGAGGAGGCCGTAGTCGAGTGTGCCCCGGAGGTAGCGGAGGAGACGCTTGAGAGCCGTGAGGTGAGGCTCCCGGGGATCATGCATGTGGAGGCAGACCTGCTGAACTGCATAGGTGATGTCCGGCCGGGTGAAGGTGAGGTACTGAAGGGCCCCGGCAAGACTCCTGTACGCAGTGGGGTCGGCCACCGGTGGTCCCTCAGCCTCAGACAGCTTGCCCTGAGTGTCGACCGGAGTGGAGCAGGGCTTGCAGTCAGACATCCCAGCCCGCTCCAGGATATCCCGAGTGTACTGCCGCTGGTGAAGAAGGAGCCCAGCAGGACGGTGCTCAACAGTGACACCGAGGAAGTGATGGAGCTCACCCAAGTCCTTCATCGCAAACTCCTGCTGGAGAGCTGCAATGATCCGGCGGAGAAGTGGCTCGCTGGAGGCGGTGAGGACAATGTCATCAACATAGAGCAACAAGTATGCAGTGTCGGCCCCATGGTGGTAGACGAACAGGGACGTATCAGACTTGGCCTCCACGAATCCCAGGGTCAGCAAGAAAGTAGCGAACCGGTGGTTCCACGCCCGAGGTGCCTGCTTGAGGCCATAGAGGGACCTGTTGAGCCGGCAGACCATGTCAGGACGGATGGTGTCGACGAACCCCGCCGGCTGACTGCAGTACACCGTCTCGGTGAGAAGGCCGTGCAGGAAGGCGTTCTTGACGTCCAGCTGGTGGACGGGCCAAGACCGAGCAAGCGCCAGTGATAGCACGGTACGGACGGTGGCCGGCTTGACCACCGGGCTGAAAGTCTCATCGTAGTCGACGCCAGGGCGCTGAGTGAAACCCCGGAGGACCCATCGAGCCTTGTAGCGCTCGAGAGAGCCGCCCGCTCGGCGCTTGTGAGTCCAAATCCACTTGCCGGTGACGACATTGGCGCCCGGCGGCCAGGGCACCAACTCCCATGTCTGGTTGGCGAGTAGCGCGGCGTACTCCTCCTCCATCGCGCGGCGCCAGTGAGGGTCCAGCAGGGCGTCGCGGACGGAGGAGGGTACCGGAGAGACCACCGCGTCGCCGGTCGAAGCCTCGAGGACACGAGGCGGCAGGGTGCCAGCCGCGTGTCGTGTCACCATCGGGTGAACATGCCGCGGGTGTCGGTGAAGCAGCGGCGGGTGGTAGACCGGCGGGGCACCACGGGCCGGCGGAGACAGTGGCGGTGGTGTCGGTGTCCCTGGTGGAGAAGGGACAGTGAGCGGCGGTGGCCGCGGCCTGCGCTGGTAGACCCGTACCGGCGCGGCGAACCTCGACGGAGGCGCCGGGACGGGTGCCGAGACAGGATCCGGCGTCGGCAACCGGCACGACCCCCCCGGGGCAGAAGCAGGGGACGAAGGCCCCGGGTCTGCACCAACTGAAGGAGACGGGGCCGCGCCAGAGGACGAGGGGCCCGGACTCGCAGGGGAGCCGGGACCGGTGGCGGCTCGGAGCGCGGCGAAGCGGTACCTGCAGGAGACCACAAGAAAGGTGGCTGGACCACCGGGTCAGTGGGAAACAGGGTGGGTGGGTCAGTGACCGGAGGAGTAGAGGTGCTGGAAAAGGGAAAGACGGACTCATCGAACACCACATGGCGCGAGATGAGAACACGTCGGGAGGCAAGGTCGAAGCATCGGTACCCCTTGTGATCTGGGGAGTAACCGAGGAAGACACAGAGCGTGGAGCGAGGGTCCAGCTTGTGAGAAGAGGTGGCAGCAGTGTTGGGGTAACAAGCACACCCAAACACGCGGAGGTGATCGTACCGAGGCGGGGTACCGAAGAGGGCGTGGTGAGGGGTGGGAGCGGGACAGGCAGCGGAAGGAAGGCGGTTAAGAAGGTAGGTGGAGGTGTGCAGGCCCTCAGCCTAGAAGCGAGCAGGAAGAGAGGCCTGAAACAGAAGAGTGCGCACGGTGTCGTTGGTGGTGCGAATCATCCGCTCTGCCTTGCCATTCTGCGAAGAGGTGTATGGGCAAGACATGCGCAACTGAACACCGTGAGAGAGGAAGAAAGCTCGGGAGGTGGAGTTATCAAACTCGCGACCATTGTCACACTGGACGGCCTTGATGGTGAGACCGAACTGAGTAGACACCCAAGTAAAGAAGTGAAGGAGCGTGGTAAACGTATCCGACTTCGCACGGAGGGGAAAAGTCCATGAATAATGCGAAAAATCATCAACAACCACAAGATAGTACTTATAACCAGAAATACTGATGACAGGAGAGGTCCATAGGTCGCAATGTACAAGATCAAAAATGCGGGCCGCATGAGAAGAAGAACTAGGAAAAGGAAGACGAACATGTCGGCCCAATTGGCACGCATGACACAGTTGCTCATCATGAGCTCGAGTACATGGAAGACCAGAGCTACGACTGAGCTGTATCAGGGCATCACGTCCAGGATGGCCGAGGCGCCGGTGCCAAGTAGTAGAGGAAGTAGAAGCGACGAAGGCAGCTGACAAAAGGGACGGCGAAGAAGACGAATGCGCCGCCGGGAAGCGAAGGGTGTAAAGGGGCCCGGTGCTGTCACATCGGAGCAGAGGACGCCGGGAAGCCAAATCCTTTACAGTAAGACCAGAAAAGTCAAATTCCACAGAACAAGAATTGTCAGCTGTAAAACGACGAATAGAAAGGAGGTTATGAACCATAGATGGGGCAACAAGAACATCAGGAAGACGAAAGGAGCCATGAGCACCGGCGGTACCCACAGATGTGACAGGAAGACAAGAACCATTTGCGACCATAATGGACGAAGGGAGGGAGGAGGAAGGAGAGTGGAGCGACGAAAGTATACCGGGGTCAGGAGTGGTGTGGTAGGTGGCTCCTGAATCAGCGATCCACTCGGGTCCTACCGGAGGTGTCAGACCCATGGTGGAGAACGAGCGAGCCAGGGCCGTCTGGTCCCATCCGGCGCCCCCCGGTGGAGTCCACGCTGTAGCAGGGAAGGCGCCGGGTGGAGGACCAGCAGGAGGAGCGCCGGTGAGCAAGGCCACCGGTGGGCGCGACTCGGCCCCGGTGGTGTGGTAGGGCCACATGGAGATGCGCCCTGCCCATGGGTGCTGGAAGGAGGGCCATGGTGCCCCCCCCGGAAACCCACCGGGAACCTGAGCCTGGGTGTGGCCGCCCCAGCCACCCCCGCGACCCCCACCGCGGCGGCGGCGACCGCCGCGACCCCCCCGCCTCCGCTCGGTCCGGAGGGAGGAGGACCCAGGAGAGACGACGGTGGAGCAGTGGTCCGCGGTGGAGCAGGGGGGCGCGGTGAAGTAGCAGCCAGGGCCGTCGAGGAGGACGAGGACCCCGCGGGAGTGGTGGAGACCGGCTGGAGGCCCTGCGTGAGCTCCTCCATGACGAGATCGTCGCGGACCTCCAGGAAGGTGGGGAAGGGCCGCTGGCGGGTGATCCACGTCCGGAGGTGGGCGTAGCGGTCGCTGAGCCCCCGGAGGACGTTGAGGACCAAGATGCGATCCTCCACGGGCCACCCAAGGTCCCCCAGGGAGTCGGCCATGCCCTTCATCCGGCGGCAGAACTCACCGACGGAGAGGTCACCCTGGACGAAAGTCCGGAAGCTCGCGTCGAGGCGCAGAGCCCGGGCCTCGGCGTTGCCCAGGAACTGGCCCTCAAGGGCAAGCCAAGCCCGGCGCGCGTCAGGAGAGGTGCGGACGAGGTCGTGGAGGTCGAGAGAGATCGTCCCCAGGATCCAGGAGAGGACGATGCTGTCCAGACGAAGCCACGACGGGGTCTGGACGGCGGCCGAAGCGTCGAGGAGGACGTGGTCGTCGAGGGCGTAGCGGCGAAGAGTGAGAACCACGAGGTCCCGCCAGCGAGCGTAGGAGGGTGACTCCGGCTCGAGAACGACCGGCACGAGGAGGCGAATGTTCTGGACCCCCCTGGCCTGGTAGTGAAGCTGTGCCACGAGCGGGTCAGCCGGGTCGTGCCAGAGAACAGCAGTGTGAGACACACGGCGACCCGGTGAGGCCGAGGAGGTGGCACCAGCCGGAGAGGCGGGAGAGAGGAGCCGCTCCGCCTCGGCAATCTGACGAGCCAGGGCGTCGGTCGCTTCGCGCTCGTGCTCCCACACGAGGGCGGCCGCCCGCACCCGGGCCTGCCCCTCCGCGGCGGCGGCACGCGCGGCGACGAGAGCAGCGGCGAGAGAAGAGGTGTCACGGCCGGCGTAGATCTGGGAGAGGAGTGGCGGTGTCGGGGCCGGGAAAGTCTGGGCACCGGCGGGAAGGTGGTTGCCGGTGTCCATCCCGGCGCCGGGAAGGTGGACGGCGTCGGCGGGGCGCTCTGTCAGGGCATCAACCCCCCCATCCTCAACTCCTCCTGCAGGAAGGGCTGCAGCAGGGGGCCCCCCATGCCCCCCAACCGCCGGAGCAGTGAGGGGGGAGGAGCCCGAGCCCCCTGCAGCTCCCTCAACAGCAGCGGCTGCTATGAGGGCAGCAGCAGAGGGAGGGGAGGCGCTGAGGCCAGGGAGGAGAGCAGGGGAGCCGACGGCGCAAGAGTGGAGAGAGGAAAGTCCAGCGGCAGGGGAGACCGGCCGGGCGGCCAGGGCGGGCCAGCCACCGGCGGCGGCGGCCAAACCCCCAGCGGCGTCTGGTCGGGCGGCGGGCAGGCCCCCTGCAGCGGCAACCTGGGCGGCGGACAGGCCCCCTGCAGCGGCAACCTGTGCCCAGGAGGAGGTGGGGAGAGAGGGGAAGGAGGAGAAATAGGAAGGGGAGGGGGGAGGGGAGCGGCGGCCGGCCATGGTGGAGCGCCGGCCAAGAGGGTGGCGGCGGCGGCTCCTCCCAGGGGTGGCGGCGGCTGCTAGAGGGTGGAGAAAGAGGCTGCTGATACCATGCTAGAGTCTAGAGTGAATGATTCTCTATTGATGGGCTAACCCTAGAAGGGTAGCTATATAGGTTCCATACATGGGCCACATGGGCCTTAGGCACATGGGCCTAAACATATACTCCAACAGATTGCTGTACAGTGCAGATGCACTTGATCTCAAGAACAATCCTCTGACAATTCTATCTTTGTCCAGGGGTTTGTCACTGGGAATTGCATTGACAGTATATGGCAGGGAAGAGGAAGCAGACACCTTGATTGAACAAATGACTAGAGATCAAGATCCCATATTACGTTATGGTGGTATGTATGCGTTGGCTCTAGCCTACAGGGGAACTGCAAACAACAAAGCCATCCACCAGCTGCTGCATTTTGCTGTATCAGATGTCAGTGATGATGTTCGGAGGACTGCAGTTATGGCTCTTGGATTTGTTTTATACAATGAGCCCGAGCAGGTTTGTGGAATACTGGAATCAGTCGCCAGGTTGCATTATCTTATTAATTAGATGCCTTTTGCCTAAATCTGTTTCGTTGATTATCATACATGAAATTTGACCCACAAGCATCAATCCCATTTTTAACCCGCACATTACATCTGCTGTATTTTTGCAGACTCCAAGAATCGTATCCTTGCTCTCTGAGTCATACAACCCACATGTTCGCTATGGTGCAGCCTTAGCTGTTGGGATATCATGTGCAGGGTCTGGATTAAGTGATGCAATTTCCTTGTTGGAGCCTCTTACATCAGATGTTGTTGACTTTGTGCGTCAGGGAGCTCTCATTGCCATGGCAATGGTAATGATCCAAACGAATGAATCCTTTGATTCTCGTGTTGGAGCATTTAGGCGTCAGTTGGAGAAGATCATTCTTGACAAACATGAGGACACCATGAGCAAGATGGGTGCCATACTAGCTTCTGGCATCCTCGATGCTGGTGGTAGGAATGTTACAATCAAGCTCCTCTCAAGAAACAAGCATGACAAACTCACTGCTGTGGTTGGTCTTGCTGTTTTCAGTCAGTTCTGGTACTGGTATCCTCTCTTGTATTTCATCAGCCTGGCCTTCTCGCCAACAGCCTTCATTGGGCTCAACTCTGATTTGAAAGTGCCAAAGTTTGAGTTCCTATCACATGCTAAACCGTCTCTCTTTGAGTATCCCAAACCGACAACTCAGCAGACTACTACTTCAACAGTGAAGCTGCCAACAGCCATTTTGTCAACTTATGCGAAGGCAAAATCTAGGGCAAAGAAGGACGCAGAAAGCAAAGCTAACCAGGAGAAGGCCACAGAAGAGGCTTCGGGTTCTACCTCAAGCAAGGCGGCTAAAGCTCAGGAGAAGGATGCTGATGCAATGCAGGTAACAACTATATGTCTTTCTCTTCATTGTGTAAACACCCATGGGCAGTGGCGGACCTATGATTTTTTCATGGGGTATGCCGCAACAATATTTCCACATGTAATTCGCTAAAACACATTTAGGAAATTGATAAACAATCAAAGTATTTGCCCTACGGTACACAGATACTAAATAACACAATAAGACTCAAATTTACTTTTTTTTCTTTCATATCTCAATCCCTCTTCATAATTCAACAAAGTACATAATGCACCAGCAATGTACCCATCAATCAATTTAACTAATTCGCAGCTAAATATATCTACATCTAGGCATCTAGTCATGTTATATACTGTCACCCAGGGGCTAGGGTTTGCATACCTTGGGAAGTCTCCACTGATCATGGCAGCCCACAAATTCAATGAACTTACTCAAACTAGAAAAAAAAAGTATTTTTGAAAAGCCACTGCAATGCCAGTGAAGACCACAGTGATAAGCTCATAAACGATCAGTGTATTTTTTTTATTGGACATTTGGTTATAATTTACTGCCATGATCTATAATCCAAATGAATTTGCTATTTTACCTAAACTGGCTTGGAGCTATTTGAAGTTACACTGTAAACTTAACTGACTCAATCTTTGTTTCAAGGTTGACAATGCCACTGAGAAGAAAGCTCCTGAACCAGAAGCAACCTATCAGCTCCTGACAAACCCAGCTCGCGTGATCCCTGCCCAGGAGAAGTTCATCAAGTTCCTTGAAAACAGCCGATACGTCCCTGTGAAACCAGCGCCTTCTGGATTCATCCTCCTCCGAGACCTGCAGCCCACTGAGGCTGAGGACCTTGCACTGACCGATGCTCCCACAACCGTTGCAGGAAGCACCGGCAACACTGCCCCTGCTGCAGGCCAACAGGGGTCCGGATCATCTGCCATGGCTGTCGACGACGAGCCACAGCCGCCGCAACCCTTTGAGTACACCTCATAGGCGTAGATGCCTGGGTCTTTTGTTCTTTTTTTAACCCTTAGTATGTAGTGTGCGGAAATTTGTTGTTGGTTGGACTTTTTGTAGAAACATGAGCAGAGAATTTTACTTGAATTGGCGCTATAGGGTCAACGTTGGAAATCTGGGATATCACCTGGGTCAATCCCTGCGCTCCCGCTTGCTCTCTCTCTTTTTTTTCCCCTGTGATGTAATATGCTCAAGTATTTTTCCTGGAACACAATTTTGCCACGGTTTCATTATCTGTTGCAATGCTGGTATTGCACAAATGTCGACGCTGGGCACCTGTGAGCATATACTTGTCTGTTTCCTGCTGAATTCTATGTGTGTTCTATCCGTGTCTGATCTACCTTCGTAATATGGAGCTTGAATGCAAAGTCTCGAGTATACATGAACTAAACACGGCGTCAAAAATACACATAGTTTCGGGGTCCAGCCTTGCAAATGTGAATGTAGCATTCTTGGCCTCGTCAGACTAGCCGCAGGGGCATACTGTAAACGATACTCTAAAGTTTTAGAGTATAAATATAGAGTAAAAACTGCTGCACTGGGTACTCTAAAACGATACTCTATACTTTCTCTCACTCTATATTTAGAGTAGCACAGTGCTTACTCTATAGTGTGCAGTGGCGGGCTCCACTAACTAAACAAAGGAAAAAAATGCTATAACTCACAAACCAAAAATCTAAATTAAATTTTGATTGCACCATTAAATTCGTCTCAATAAATCCTTCAAAACTAGATCAAATAGAGTGGATAGAGGATGATATAGAGGATGGATGGGTGCAGGAGAATTGAATATAGAGGAGAGAATCTTGCTGACTAGGACATATAGAGGATGAATATAGAGGTCCATGAGTGCGGATAGCCTCACGCCAATGTAAACAGACGCTGGTCTCGGTGGCCCGCGCGTCGCTTCCGCTGCGGAACGCCGCACCCCGCTGCTCCAACATGCTACTGCTACCGTCGAAGAAGTGATTTGTGAGACCGGAGTCAGCGGAAGACGAAAGAGGACGGAAGTCCTGAAAATCTTTGCTTTGGATCAGTACGAGCTGTTGGATGTGAAATGGAGGGATGAGATGAGAGCTAAGTCACGTGGTGACTTATACCAGAGGTAAAGTTGCTGCTGCTCTCCAGCATCAGAGAGGGCGGCGAGCCAGCGACCAGGCTGCCAACCGCCGCCGCCGCACTCGCGTCTCCGCGAGTCCGCGTGCTTTGGCCAGGCCGCCGGCTGCCGAGCTGCGCACTCGCCGGTTCGCGGCTTCTCGTCCTCTTGCTGTCCTGTACTCTGCCTCACCTCTTGCTACAGGGAACTGCGTATTCTTCAGTTCCCAATCTTTCTTTTCCCTATTCTTACTAGCTATTTTGGTATGATTTTGCTAGATTGAAAACCAAACTGACTACATTTGGTTTCTTAGTTCTTACTAGAGCTTGTAGTTTCGCCCCCCACCCCCCCTACTGGTGATTTGGTTGGAATGAAGGAGAGGATGAAGCTTCCTAAGACCTTCGAGTTCGAACCCTCCCTAACTGTCGCGGAAGATTTGGATGAGTATGCTAGATTCGGGTGGTTTACTCGTGATAGGGCTAGGTGCTCTGGTGGTGAAACGGAGCCTCGGCCGAAGCCCGGTGAGGCCGTGGTGTATCGTGATTTTTTCGTTGCGGGGCTTCGCGTTCCTACACATCCCTTTGTGGATAGAGTTTTGGAGCTTTTTGAGGTTCAGCTGCATCATTTGACTCCAAACAGCATTGTGAATTTGTCCAAGTTTGTTTGGGCCTGTCGGACCTTTGGCGCGGAGCCAGACTTGGATTGCTTCTGCAAGTATTACGAACTTCACAACCAGGGCCCGAAGAAGGTTCTGATTGGCGCGGAGGAGAGGCTTATGGATGGTCAGTATGCTCGATGCACGTTTCATCCACGTCGCGCGCTTGGGGGACATACGAAGGTTGAACTCTCCTATGCTCAGCGTAACCGCTGGGACGATGATTGGAACCGTCATTGGTTTTATATCAGGACTGTTGGTTTGAAGCGAAAGGATAAGGATGGGAAGGAGGACTTGGTGCGTTCGTTGATGGGTACCTTTAAGCCGAAGAGCATTATACCACCGGTGAAGACCTCTTTGCAGGTGGCATGTGAGAAGGCTTTTGACTTGGCGTCTCGTGTATGCTCTGGTCGAGATTTGGTTGAGGAGTTCCTTGCTGCTGGGATTTACCCCCTAGGTCGAGATACCTGGACGGATTTTACTATTGAGAAAATGGAACTTCGATATCTTGACGAAGGCGTGCATATGCCGTTTCCTCGGTTTGGTTTGAGCAGGCCTAAATCTCAAAATGATGGTAAATTTGTGCGTCGCATAGAGGAAGAGGCCAACAAGATCCTTGGTGACTATTCTGACAAGGAACATGCCGCCCGAGTGGCTGTACTTGGTACCTGTCCGAGGCTGAATAGGGTTTTTGAAGAGATGAAGGTGACATATTCTGAGCGGCCTGTTCCTGAGAAGTTTTGGCTTAGGGAGCAGGCGGCCTGTTTGTGGAAGGAGAATACCTCTGGAACCTCTGGTGGTTCAAAGCGCAAGGATCTGTCGAGGAAGTCTGTGGCTTATCATAAGAGGGTTAAGAGTTTGGATGCTGGGCAACATGAGGCGAATCTATCTCCAACATTGTCTCCGGTTGCTGAGTTGGCCAAGGATGGGGAGGCCGAGGATACCGATCTGTGCAGCGGTGGTGATTCTTTGGATAAGAATGTGGCTGGATTAGTTCGTGAATGTCGTCTGCCTTCCGTGTTCGATGATGACGTTGAGGACATGGAATTGATTGACGATGATGACTCGGGATTAGTTACTAGCACTTTGCAAGTGTTGGCCTTCTACTCAACTCCCAGGTGAGCAGCACCGGCTCTCCTTCCCTCCTCTCCTCTCTTGCTCCAAGGTAGAAGAAGAGCTGAGCTCTCAGCTCACACACACACACACAGGCAACAGCAGTGGCCGAAGGCTTGAGAAATGAATGTGAGGCAAAAGACTGCCTTTGATAGATTGCATAGCATAGGTATATATACAAGCCTCATACCAACTATGGTACCTGAGGTATGGCTGAGTACAGCCCCAACTACTCCTAGTACAGATGAAGTAAGCCATGAACATGGCTGTCTACTTCTACTCCTAGAAGGCCTATTGCCATACTGCTGCAGTACCAAGGGTACAACTGCTCCTTGACTGCAAGCAGGGAGAGGGGAGAGTGGAGGATCAGCAGATTACTTCTAACAATTCTTCCCCTAAACCTGCTGTCCTCACTTGACCACCACCATGCCGATCAACCCCCTCAGCTCCTGGAACCGAAGCCGGCCGAGTGGCTTGGTGAGGATGTCAGCGAGCTGCCGGCCGGAGTCGACGAACTCGATGACCAATTGTCCTCCATCGACGCAGTCACGGATGAAGTGGAACTTCACGTCGATGTGCTTGCTTCTGTCGTGGAGGACAGGATTCTTTGCCAGCGCGATCGCTGGCTGGTTGTCCACCTTCAGCGCCGGCGGGCGAGCCTCAACTCCGGTGAGCTCACCCAGCAGCCGGCGCAGCCAAACCACCTGGCAAGCCGCCGTGGCCGCTGCGACGTACTCTGCCTCGCAGGTCGACAGCGCCACCATCTTCTGCTTCAGGGACTGCCACGCGATTGGCGACGCACTGAGGAAGACAAGCACGCCGGAAGTGCTCCGCCGCCCGTCCACGTCCCCAGCCATGTCTGCATCACTGTACGCCGTGATCCCCGGCTCGCCATCCCTGGCCTTGGGCGGAGCCTCGCTGAACGCCGTCAGCTGGAGGCCGTCGTGCTTGGGGAAGACGATCCCCATCTCCAATGTGCCCTGGACGTAGCGGAGCAGCCGCTTGACCGCCGTCCAGTGGTCCTCTCTTGGGTCCTCCATGAACCGGCTCACGTATCCGACCGCAAACGCGATGTCCGGTCGCGTGTGCGTGAGCCAGCGCAACCCGCCGACGATGCTCCGGTAGAGCGTAGCATCCATCTTCGCCGCCGTGCTTGCCCGCGAGAGCTTGATTCGCTCCTCCATGGGTGTGGCCACAACCTTGCAGCCCGCCATGCCTGCCCGCTCCAACAGCTTCAGCGCGTAGGCGCGCTGCCCGAGCTTCACTGCATCTGCGCTCTGCTTCACCTCAATGCCGAGGTAATATGATAGAGCTCCTAGGTCGCTCATGCGGAACTTGGCGCCCATCTCCTCCTTGAACCGCGCAATGTCCTGCGCGCGCGCCCCGGTGACGATGAGGTTGTCTACGTACACCCCGACGATGAGTTCCTCCTTCCCCCGTCGTCGGGTGTACAGCGCATGCTCGGTGACGCAGCGTGCGAACCCAAGCTCCGCCATGGTGGCGTCGAGCTTGGCGTTCCACGCCCTTGGCGCCTGCCGCAGCCCGTACAAGGCCTTCCTGAGGCGCAGCACCTTGTGCTCAGCGCCCTTCACCACGAACCCCGGCGCCTGCTTGACGTAGACTACCTCCGCCAAGTCGCCATTGAGAAAGGCAGACTTGACGTCGAAGTGGTGGACTTGCCAGTTCTTGGCCGCCGCGAGCGCGAGGAGGAGCCGCACCGACTCCATCCGCGCCACTGGCGCGAACACCTCCTCGAAGTCAATTCCCTCGCGTTGCACGAAACCGCGCGCCACCAGGCGTGCCTTGTGCTTGACGACGGCGCCACGTTCATCCTTCTTGACCTTATAGACCCACTTGAGTCCGATCGGCCGGCAACCCGACGGCGGATCGACCAAGTCCCAGGTCTTGTTGGCTTCGATCGCCTTCATCTCCTCGATCATGGCCCGCCGCCACTCCGCGTCGCGCTCCGCAACCGCGAACGTGGCTGGCTCCTCCGCGCTCATGAGCAGGAGTGCTTGATCATCGTCGAGCAGGCGCGCAGCCAGTCCTGGCACCGGCGCGTTGCCGACGACATTGTCGACGCGCCGGAACCGGACCTCCTCCCCTTCGTGGAACGCGTCCACGAACTCGTCGAGATTGGACGGTGGAGTAGCGTACTCTACCATCGATGCTCCCGGCGTCCCCTGTTCATGCAAAACAGGGGGCGAGTCCGCCATTGGCCCCGGCGAGCTGTAGTGCCCTGCTCCCGGCGGGCTAGGTGGTTCCACCCCCTCCGCTGCCGTGGGCCCTGCTGCTTCCCCGGCCGCCGGCTCCCCTCCTGCTGCTTCCCCGGCCGTTGGAGCCTGCTCCGACTCGCCGTGACCGTGCACCACCAGCCGCTCCACGACGAACGTGTCTCCAAACCCATGGCCCTGCTCCGCCCCCAACTCCTCGGCATTCCAGTCCCAAGCCGCCGCCTCGTCGAAGACGACATCCCTGGACACCAGCACCTTGCCCCTCGCCGGATCGTACAGCCGGTAGGCTTTGGATCCTTCCTCGTAGCCGAGGAACACCGCCTTCGTGCTCCTGTCTTCAAGCTTGCCGAGGCCGGGCTTGGTTGCCTTGACATGGCCGACGCACCCGAACGTGCGCATGAACACCACGTTCGGCTTGCGCCCGTGCCAAGCCTCGAACGGAGTCTGCCCCTTCAGGGCCTTCGTGGGCGCGCGGTTTAGGATGAAGACCGCCATCGTCATGGCCTCGCCCCAGAACGTCGCCGGCATCTTCTTCGCTTTCATCATGGAGCGCGCCATGCCGACGATCGTCTGATTTCGGCGCTCCACCACACCGTTCTGCTGCGGTGAGTAGGGCGCGGTGAGGTGGCGCCCCACCCCCTCCTCGGCACAGTAGGTGGCAAATTCCACCGCCGTGAACTCCCCGCCGCGGTCGGTCCTCAAGACTCGGAGCTTCTTCCCGGACTCCGCCTCAGCTCGAGCCTTGAACTGCTTGATGGCGTCTGCTGCCTCGTCCTTGGTCGCCAGAAGCCGCAACCACATGAAGCGACTGTGGTCGTCGACAAGCAGCAGAAAGTACCTGCGCCCACCGTGCGTTGCCGGTGTGATCGGCCCGCAAAGGTCCCCATGGACCAGCTCGAGCGGATCCACCGCACGGTAGCGCGCAGCCTTGGGGAACGACAGTCTTCTCTGCTTCCCGGCGAGGCAGCTGTCGCAGAGCTCCCCTGCGTGCTTGATGCGTGGCATGCCAGTCACCATCTTCTCCATCCGGCCTAGAGCGTCGAAGCTCAGGTGGCCGAACCGACCGTGCCAGAGCCATGGCTCCTCCACGCTCACCGCCGCCAGACACACCGGCTGCTCAACCTTCAAGTCAAGGAGGTAAAGTCGATTCCGAGATCGCATCACCTTAGCTAGGAGACGCCCGTCCTGGTCCTTGATGTGCAGCACCCCTTGGCGGATCAGCACCTCTGCTCCATGCTCGTCCAGCTGGCCAAGGCTGATGATGCTAGAGCGGAGCTCCGGGATGTAGTAAACCTCCGTGAGCGCGCGGTGCTCGCCGTTCTTGCACCTGAACAGCACCGTGCCGCGCCCACGGATCTGCACCCGGGAACCGTCGCCGAACCGGACGCTCCCACGGTGCTTCTCGTCCAGCTCGGAGAAGGCAGCGTGACAACCCGTCATGTGGTTGCTCGCGCCGGAGTCGAGGTACCACCTCTGCTCCGACTCATCCCCGGAGACACCCAGATGAACCTGCGCGCGCGGCTCGTCGAGATGATGGACGACCGGCGGCGCAGCCTTCTGCTCCACCTCCATCTTCCCCGGCTTGCCACTCTGCTCCGCGCAGAACACTCCCATCAGGAGTGCATGATCACCGTCGTCGTCGGAACGCGCCAGGTGCGCCTCCTCCTTCTTCTCCGGCTTCCAATTCGGGCATTCCCGCGCCCAATGTCCAACCTCGCCGCACTTGCGGCAGGCGTTGGGGTCGGTGAACTTCTTCTTGCCCTTCTTCTTGTCCGCCTGCGCCTTGCTGACCTTCTTCCTGCCGACGCCGTCGCTGGAAGAGCCCGCGTTGTTCCGGCGCTTCTCCTTCATCCGCACCACCCATTCTTCTTCCGTCAGCAGCAGTTGCGGCTTGGGCTTCTCCGCCGGTGATCGGTCCTCCACAGCACGCAGCCGCCCCGTCAAATCCTCCAGAGACAGCGTGGACAAGTCCAGCATGGTCTCGATGGACAGGGCAAGTTGGGCGTACTTGGGCGGCACGACGCGCAGCAACTTGGCCACGACGTCCTCGTCGTCGATCGGCTTGCCGAAGACCGCCAGCTGCCCTGCCAGCGTCTGCAGGCGCAGCGCGAAATCCTCCACCGTCTCTCCGGACTTGAACCGGAGTTCGTCGAAGTCCCTCCGCAGCTGCTGCGCCTTGGCTTTCTTGGCTCGATCCGAGCCGAGGCGAAAGGAGGCCAGCATGTCCCATGCCTCCTTTGCCGAATCCTTGCTGCCGAGCGCCTCGTGGTACTCGCTCGGCGTGGACGCCATGAGCGCCTCCATGACGCCGACCTCCGCATCCTCGTCGGCATCACCCTCCTCGACGGCCTTCCACCAATGACGTGCCTTGAGCTTCCACTTCATGTGGACGCTCCACTCGCCATAGTTGGTGCGGGTCAGCATTGGCCAATTGTTTGGCCCGCTGAACTCGCGCACCCGGTGAACCTCGGCAGCGGCCTTGGAGCTGGCCCCCTCTGCGGCCTTCTGCTTCGCAGCAGCAGCGGCGGCCGCAGCAGTAGCCTCGGTGTCCATCGCCGGCGATCAAGCACAGCGACAGGGACCTGCTCCGATACCACGAGTTGGCCTTCTACTCAACTCCCAGGTGAGCAGCACCGGCTCTCCTTCCCTCCTCTCCTCTCTTGCTCCAAGGTAGAAGAAGAGCTGAGCTCTCAGCTCACACACACACACACACAGGCAACAGCAGTGGCCGAAGGCCTGAGAAATGAATGTGAGGCAAAAGACTGCCTTTGATAGATTGCATAGCATAGGTATATATACAAGCCTCATACCAACTATGGTACCTGAGGTATGGCTGAGTACAGCCCCAACTACTCCTAGTACAGATGAAGTAAGCCATGAACATGGCTGTCTACTTCTACTCCTAGAAGGCCTATTGCCATACTGCTGCAGTACCAAGGGTACAACTACTCCTTGACTGCAAGCAGGGAGAGGGGAGAGTGGAGGATCAGCAGATTACTTCTAACAGCAAGGAGCTATTGCTGAAGAGAAAGAAGATGTGGACCCCATTGGTGATGCTGATCCGAAGATCGCTGCAGTAGCTTCGGTGGAAGTGGCTGCTGCTATTGACGTGTCAGGCGCTGCTCTTTCCAGCCCTTCTTCCAGCCGAGGTAGCAGGGCCCATCTTCTGGCAGTTCTGGAGGGGATTCTAGCTCTTTTTCTAGCTTGGGAAATTTTGACTCGAGCTACTCTTCAGGGGTTGTGGTGGAGGCTGTGGGCTCTACACCAACTGAATCTGCTGGGGTCGCTCGAGCAAGTGTGATGCCTAAAGTTCCGGTGGCGGGTGCGGACGGGGTAGGTCATGGCATTGTTGAGGAACAGGGGGTTCGAGCTTCCTTCAAAGGTGAATAATAGACTTTGGTGTAGACTTGTTTGGATGTTTTTGCCTGCTTTCCTTACTTGATTTTGTTTGCATTAGCAGGCCCTAGAGCTGATGAGGATATTGGGGCGCGTCTGTTACAGACAAAACATGGTATGTGTTTCGTTGTCTTTGCTATTGGGGTGGGGGTTTCACAACATTGGTTGTAGATGCTTCTTACACGGTTCTCTGTGCACCAGCTTTCGAAAGTTACTTGGATAGCTTGTCGTGTGATGATATTCTTCACCTTACCCATGAACATGCTTACCAGGTGGGCTGGCTTTGGCCTGTCAGTTCATTTTTTGTTTGGTTTTCGTGTTTATTATTTCTAAAATAAAAAAGAGGGTGTTTCACTTGCAGACTTCTGTCATGGCTAAGTATCTGAAGGTTAAGGTTAAGGGTGCACTTGATCTTCGCAACCAGAGTTTGTCTGACCTACAGGATAAAGTTATCTCCCTTGAGGGGGAAGTTGCACAGCTTCGCGAGGACAAGGCCGGTCTGGAGAGGTCTCTGAAAGATAAGGAGAACGAGAATCAAGCTGTCCTGCAGCTTCTTCGCAAGGATTATGAGGCCGCATGCAGAGACAAAACCTCACTAGAGAAGGAGCTTGAGAAGATGCGGGATGCTGCAATTGCTAAGTTGACTGACCTTTCCAAGAACCTCGAAGAGAAGGTCCTGGAGCTTAATTATTTGAATGATGAGAAGACTAAGCTTGAGGGCCAAGTTCGTGATAAAGAGGATGTGATTGAGGGCCTGCGGGCCCAGGTTGCTAAAGAGTCAACTGCATCTTTTGATCTTATGAGCCGGGTTCAGTTTTTGGAAGACAAGGTGGAATCAACCAAAGCGCAGGGCCTGGAAGCTTCAACGCTGTATTGCCAGATGCTTCAGAGGTTTGGTGGTCTTGGCGGAGGTCCTTCCCATAGCGCGTCTATTGAGGACTTGTTTGCTTGGATGAAGTCTGAGTTTGCTGAGCTGCCGGATTTTATTGGCAAGGTTGGGGACTTCGGAACTTTGTCCGGCGTGACCAACCTCTTATCTATGATGGAGAAATTTGGATGCGGGCATCTCCAAGAATTCTTGAAGAAGAGTTATGCGTTTCCGTCTCCTAACGAACTCGGCGAGCCATCAAGGACTGTGAATATTGCCCGGCGACGGTTCTTTCGGGAGTTTTGGGCTTCGCACGGGAGAGACCATGCCCGAAGTCTTGCCGAGGCTCGTCAGGCAGAGGTTTGTTCTTTCGTGTATTGCCGCTCCCCTTCATTTGTTTGTTTGCGGTACAAATTCTTATCCTATTTGATTGTGTTTCAGGTGAGGAAGGCTAAAGGGAAGATCGGAGAATCTATTTCTGGTGAAGATTTGAAGGATGAGCCCCCTACGGAGGTTTAGACTTTGAGATTTAGTTAACGGGGGTGTATCCTCTGTGGATATTGGTGTAAGGGCACTCACAGTGCAGACTCCACCGTGGAGTCTATCCGTATTAATTACACTGCCACGTAGGTATTTTGCTGATGTGGCAAGCCATTAAATGAGGAAAGAGGGGAAAAAACAAAGAAACGACGTCTAAATAAGACGTCGAGTCGTCGTTCCCTTCGAGGCCGGAAGACTCCACGAGACTCGCGTTGGGTGAGGGCAGAGTCGAGTCTATGGATCCCGTACGCCGCCGCCGCCCCTCTTCCGCTCGCGCACCACCGAGCGGTCTTCTCCCGTGCGCGCTCTTCTCCCGCGCGTCTCTCTCCTACGCGCGCGCCATCTCCCGCGCTCCTCAATCTCCCGCGCGCGCTCGCGGAGGTGAAGCCGTCGCCGCCGCCAAAATTTCCAGGAAGCGTGCCTCTTTCAGGCCCTGTCCCCTCCAGCCCACCTGTTAATCTCCCTCCCTATGCTGCCCATCTCCCATCGAGGTTCATATCCAGGTGCATCCATAGCTCCCTTCGATTCCATCTCCTCCCCCATCCACTCTAACCAAAGAGATCCCCCAATCTCATGAATCGATTAACAAAGACTGATGGACGGCGAGGCAAAGGCGCCCCTAGAACCCATCCTCCATCCGTCCGTGCTGCTGGGACCTGTGGTCCGGTCGCCGGACCTGCTGGAACCCGTGCTCAAGCTGGAGCCACCGGTGTTCCTCAAGATGCTGGTGTTGGTCAAATTAGTGCTTCTCCTGTTGGTGGATGGTGGCCAACGTCATCTCCTAGTGAAGGGTAAGTTTTCAGAGAAGTGGATCTGTGGATTATAGATTGGTTATCTACTAAGTCTAATGAGATCTGCAACAAATATGATACTCTTCCTTTTTTTCCTTTCTGACATCCGAAACTTAATGTCTTGAAATTAGAATGCCTTTGTGTTAATTTGACAGAGAAGCTACTGCAATTACTTTTGTGACCACTGAAGTTTATCGGCATTCTGTGGATTTTAGTAAATAGTGTTGTATGGCATGCTGTGCTATTTTGGTGAAGATATAATTAATTTTAGCATGGAAATTCATATGGTTGCAGGTTATACCCACAAGGAGGATTCTCAAATCTTCTACAGTCAAACCTATTTGCTAACCATCCTAATGGGAATGAAAATTTTCACTTTGTTGGTGCTGGAATGAGTCAGTCTTCAGTACCACCAATTGACCTGGGTGCTACAAGAACTCCCTCTCCAGCATAGCAAACTGATGATATAGTGGATGATTTAGATGCAGAAGAAGATGAAACAATTGACGTCGATGAAGATTCTAGAACTCAACATCGTTTGAATTGGACAGTCCCTGAAGACGTACGATTGGTACGTTGAAACAATTATCTTCATGCACACTTGAAGATTAACGATTGTCTTTTTTCATTCTGTTTTTTTGTTGTTTCTGTAGGCCAGTGCTTGGTTGCATAATTCAAAGGACCCAGTAGATGGAAATAGCAAGAAGTCAGATGCTTATTGGGCAGATGTTACTAAAGAATACAACATGAACACAGAAACTAGCCGTAAGAGGAACCGGAACCAATTGAAAATACGTTGGGATCGTTCTAAGAAACCATTAACTGATTTTCATGGAGTTTGGGTTAATGCCGGTAGAGTGTGGCAAAGTGGGATGAGTGATGACCAGTTAACTGACAAAGCATTAGAGATGTGGGCCGGCCAAAATAATGGTAAGGCCTTCCATCTGCTGCATATGTGGAAGGTAGTACGTGGTCAGCAGAAGTGGTCAGCATATCTTGCTAGGTTAAAGAAGGAAAAGGAAAAGGAAAAGAGTGTAAAGGCTAATCCAGCTCAGCTGGTGAATTTAGAATTAGATGGAGAAAAGCGACCTATGGGACATAAAAAAGCAAAAAAAGGCCTCAATAGCAAAAAGAACTCATCTGATGCTTTGGTTGATTTTAGTGCAAAATTTGAGAAGTTCATTGAAGCAAGCACCAAGAATAGGGAAGACAGAGAGAAGATGACTGAAATTCAGCAAAGCTTGGCTGATAAAAAGATTGAAGCAGCTAGGCTTAATCATCAAGCAGCTCATGAACAAACTAAGTGTAAAATGCTAGATACTTACACACAGTTGTTGCTTGCACCTACTGATCAGCTTAGTGCAGATGCTTTGGCTGAGAGAAACATGACATTGGAGAGCCTGAGACTTGCTTTATTTCCTAAGGTACGACATTGTCAACCCTTCAATTGCTTATTTAATTGCTTGGAATTGGTAACTGATGGTCTTGTAATTTTCTAGAATTGATTATGCAGTAGCAAGTGTGTGCAAACAAATGTGACCATGGAAGTAATTTCTATAAGGTAATTGAAATCCTTTTATTTCATATGACAGTGCTATTTTAATTCATGTGATTAGTGCTATTTTAATTCCTGTGATCAGTGGTACTTTAATACATGTGATCAGTGCTATTTTAATTCCTGTGATCAGTGGTATTTTAATACAAGTGTGAACTCCTTCCACTTGTTTTTTGCATGCAAGTGTGAACTCCTTCCACTAATTTTTTTGCATGCAAGTGTGAACTCGTTCCACTAGTTTTTTTGCATGCAAGTGTGAACTCCTTTGCTGCCCACAGCAATTGTGGCTATATATAGCATAGGCACGGCAATTCTGCTACTGCTTCCCTTTCTTATCTGCTGCCCACTATTCTCTGCTACCCACTATTCGTTGCTATCCTTTGCTGCCATGGATGAAGATGGCAGCATCGACCCTGCTGATCTGTACTCCATGGATGACTATCTTCAAGAGCAAGATATTCTAGATGATTTAGGCGATCATCTAGTAGCTGAAATGCAGTCCGTTGTTGATGTCACACAAGGTGGAAGAACTCGGTGTGGCCCTAGACGATATGTGGATAGGCCTCGTGAACAAGCCAGCCAACAACTAATGGATGACTACTTCTCTCCTAATCCAGTCTACAATGAGACACAATTTCGTAGAAGATTTAGGATGCGGAGGCCCCTCTTTCTGAAGATTGTTGAGGCCTTGAGTGGGTGGTCTGAGTATTTCACCTTGAGACCGGATGCTCTGAATCGTCCCGGGTTCTCACCAATTCATAAGTGTACAGTAGCGATCCGTCAATTAGCATATGGCGGCTCTGCAGACCAGTTTGATGAGTATTTGAAGATGGGAGAAAGTACTGGTGTGGAGTGCTTGAAAAAGTTTGTTCAGGGTGTCATTGAAGTATACGACGAAGTGTACTTGAGACGCCCCACAGTACAAGATGTAGAACGATTGTTGGAGATCGGTGAGCGTCGTGGTTTTCCTGGCATGTTAGGGAGCATTGACTGTATGCATTGGCATTGGGAAAAATGTCCCTATGCATGGAAGGGACAATATACACGTGGTGATCATGGTGTACCAACCATCATTCTAGAGGCCGTTGCTTCACATGACCGATGGATATGGCATGCTTTCTTTGGAGTGGCGGGATCCAACAATGACATCAATGTGCTGAATCAATCTACTTTGTTCGTCGATCAGTTAAGAGGAGAAGCTCCCCAGGTGCAGTACTTTGTGAATGGAAGGCAATATACCAAAGCTTATTATCTTGCAGATGGCATATACCCAGAGTGGGCTGTTTTTGTTAAGTCCATACGTGCACCACAATCAGCTGAGCACAAGCTATTTTCAGAAAAGCAAGAGGGTGCAAGAAAAGATGTTGAATGTGCATTTGGGATTTTGCAATCTCGTTTTTGCATTTTGCGTCGACCGGCACGTTTATATGAACAAGGGGATCTTGAGAATATCATGTTAGCATGTATAATACTTCACAACATGATAATCGAGGACGAGAAGGATATAGAGGACAATTCATTTGACTTGAACGAGGAAGCAACCACGTCTACTGTTCAGCCATCTACAATCACTCAAGGACATGATCCGGTGATGGAGGAGGTACTACAGAGAAATACTAAGATTCGTGATCGTGAAGCTCATAGGCAACTACAATCTGACTTGATTGATCACATCTGGCAAAAGTTTTCGACTACAAATAATTAGGTAGAATTATGCATATATATATATATACTAGCCTTCATGTTCGAGAACCATTGAGATTTTGTTTTTTTACTGAACTATTGAGATTTTGTTCATTCAACCACATGTATAATTTTGTTATTTTACTAACTCATTCTCATTTTTTTAGCAGTTCTGCTTGGATGATGATGGACATGGAGTTCTGTGTGCAGGATGATGATGGATGGCTTAATATTATCTAAATATTATTATTATCTATTTAGTTTGCAATTCATATCTAAGTTTCTATTGCTATATATTGTAATGGATGACTCATGGCTATTATCTAAACTTTCATTGAAGTTCTGTGGAGTATGTTTGCCAGTTCAGTGATATGTATGCGTTGTGTTTGCCGGTTCAGTGATATATATCCTGTATGTGTCTGGTCATATTGCCGTATATGGTGATACACTACTATGCGTCTCGTCATATTTCATATTGCTGACTTGCCGTATCCTGTATGCTTCTGGTGATATGCTGCTATATGGTTCAGTTGCCGGTTAATCATGTCGTATATGGTTGTTGCATAGCTGTTGAGAGGTGTAGGGTGGATCACATGGCAATATGCCACGGCTGATCAGCTTTCTTTGTGTTGCATAATAAATTCCTTTATCTATAGAAACTGCTGTTACAAACTTTACACTGGGGAACATGGTTTCTTGTGATGGAGTCTCTGAGGCATAGACTCTATGGGTAGAGTCTGCACTGTGAGTGCCCTAACCATGCTCTGCTTGACATGCATAGATGCGACACCGGTCGTTCCATCAGTTCCTTTTTTATACAGTATCTGAAAAGGTGTGAACAACGATTGAAGCAGGATTTCTCTTTCATCAGCACCCAATGCAAATAATCATCCCCAATAACTTTCCAGGCTTTCCCTCAAAAAATAGCTTTACAGGCGCTCTAGGTCGTTCGTTCTCCCTCTTTATTTTTAGAGAGACACTCACATTCAACAAAAACAATAGCTCATACAAAAGGACAACCTAACACAAAATGATCTTAAAAAATAAGAGTACATTGAAGATTAAACTAGTCATTATTTTTCTTTGATCATCCATTGCCTGTTGAAGATTATGCACTAAAGAGACAACAAAAAAAGGGACACCTGCAAGCACCCTCGCATACAAGGTTTTGAAAACCACAAAATCCACTCGTTGCTGACAAAGAGATCTAGAACCCCACTGCATTAACATCAGTTGGAGGAACCCTCCAAGGAACATTGACTTACAATCCTTCACCATCAGATCAGAGTATTGGAGATGCCATGCCTTGCAATAGAACAAACCAAAAGAAAAGGTCAAAATCGCTATAAAGAGAGCCAACTGACTGCTTCTCCTGATAAACACACCAGCTGCCACCAAGATCTGAAGAGAACCGACATATCTTTTTTCTCGAAAAACGCAGGAGAGCTGCACATCATTATATTAAGAGATAAAAATGGGAAAGAATCCATACAACACACCCTGGGCAGCCGAAAGGCAATCCCTAGGGGCACAAACTCACTCACACCAACTCAAGCCAAACTCCCCCAAACTCTCTGGTCCTTATGATAGAAGAGCACCACGTCTGTTTCGAAGGGCAGAACCAACAGATCTAACAGACCGTCACTAGCACTTTGTCAACGCCGGAGCAAACATCCACGGGTAGGGAGAGACCAGACAGACTTTACTTTAGTGTGTCATCGTCGCCACCACCTCATTGATCATGCCAAAAAGCAAATCTTAGAAGAACAAGAATCAATAAAAAACTAAAAATTACGGAGGAATCGGGTCCCCACTCCTCTGAACACCAACGAGGGCGCTGGATGAAAGAGAGGAGGGAGACCGAGGCGTTGCTATGGGAACAAAACATACATATAGCGTACGTACGTACCACAGCTAGCTAGCACAGGGTCGTGGTGTGCACTCGATGGTCCATGATCGAGATTAGTCCTAGCTAGCTTTGCATGTGCACCGTGCGCGTGATCGATCCGGTCCATCGCCTGTCTCGTCCGTCCGTCCTTATCCTGCAGAAAAAACACGACATGAGATCTAGCGGAATCCAGAAAAGAACATCGTCAGCGATTACGGCCCCAGAGTTAGATGCCGATGCCAAGCACAGAGATGGATTAAACAAAACGTGTCACCCGACAAGGCCACGTCGACCTTGCAATGCAACATAGAGAAGGTCGTCAGATGGAGATAATTTATTTAAATATAAGAGCCGCTAGCTCGCTAGCTGGCGCACACAACAATGGAATTTTGGAATGGAGGAGAGAGATCGAGGAATAACAGCGCCGCACCTTGATCGATCGCTCTATATATGTGCTGCCAAAATAAAGAAATGGAGTACCGTACCGGCCGGCTCTATAGCTAAGCTACAATCATCCTCAGCCGCGCGTATCTGACCGGTTTCATGCTTCACACTAGTCATTTTCATCTTCATTACGTAACTGTTGTTCAGGCGGCACAGACACTGTCTGGCATGCACGTACCATTGTACTGGCGGTACTAGCGGCACTGATAGATAGATAGTGTCATTTCAGTCGTGCATGCAGCGGCGGTCGACGTGTCGACGCTCCAGAGTCCAGACATGGCCACATGAAGGCCACCAACAATGCAAAGGCCATCCCGATAACCATTGAGTAGTGGACTGCCTGCTGCTTTAACACCATGTGAAGGTAAACAGGCGTCGCGTCCAAGGGTCACTGGTGGGGATGGGATGGCACCAGCATTACAAAGAATCTAATTCCAAAAAAAAAGGCAACAGAAATTGCCGACCTGGTGGTGCCAAAACAGGCATATGTGCACAGCCGACACCCCCGGGCCTCGGCCCCTGTCTCTGCGTTAGGTGGGTTTTAGTGTATTGATGACTATGCAAATAAGGGCCTATCGGGATTATAACATGTTATAAATAAGGTAGACCATGACATGAGTGGTGCGGCGCCAATAACGATGGTTTTGCGGCTCCAAACTCAAAGCGTATGCCAACAAAAGTTTTGCAACTCCAAAAACTCAAATGAGAAGCGTGAGAGTGATGGATGAATGACTTGTGGATGGAAGAGGAGTTGGTGGAGAGAGTGAGAGATAGAAGAAAGAATTTTTTGCTCTTTAATCTTAGGTATAAATACATAAATGTCGCAACACTAACTAAGTGATTCTATGCAATTTGATTGGTCCAATCCTGAAAAGTGATGTCATATGACGTCATCAAATCAGTTACCCCCACTAAGCCTCATTTCTCCCAGTCGTAGCACCTAAACCAAGTATCGTAATTAAAATCCAATTGCACCATGGTGTTCCTCACAATAAACTCTTCAAAACAGACCCCACATGGATATATTTCGATAACTTTTTTGCAAACATTTAAACGGCCGTTCCTAAGCAAAAACATAGCAAAACTGCCGTTTCTAAGCAAAAATCTAGCAAAACTGCATATCACATGGATTACATGTGGTCCTCCGAAACATGCATGATTTTGTGAAGGAAAACTCCTAGAACTTTTGGGAGGAGGATGACCCTCAAGTATAGTAGGGGTGAGGGGTTCGGGTGGATGAGGTTAGCCTCCCGTACTGGCCGATCCTATAGGTTAGTGACCGTGTTTTCTTTGATAACCGTTTCTAAGTAAAAGCTAGTTTGTAAGAAAAATCTAGCAAAACTTCATATCACATGGATTACATGTGGTCCTCCGAAACATGCATGATTTTGTGAAGGAAAACTCTAGAACTTTTAGGAGGGGGGATGACCCTCAGGTATAGTAGGGGTGAGGGGTTTTGGTGGATGAAATTAGCCTCCCGTACTGGCCGATCCTATAGGTTATTGACCGCATTTTCTTTGATAACTGTTTCTAGGCAAAAGCCCGTTTCTAAGCAAAAACCTAACAAAACTACATATCATATGGATTATATGTGGTCCTTCGAAACATGCATGATTTTGTAAAGGAATACTCCTAGAACTTTTGGGAGGGGGGATGACCCTCAGGTATAGTAGGGGTGAGGGGTTTAGGTGGATGAGATTAGCCTCCCGTACTGGTCGATCCTATAGGTTAGCAACCGTGTTTTATTTGACATGGTTTTTGTTGTCTTTAGTTACACCTCTAGCAAAAAAAAACTAAATTGTTCTCTGCTTATATCGCATATATACTTATGTATTATAAACCAACGAGATTCCTTCTACATCCTATTTCTCCTAACTCAATTCAAATTACTTTTGCATTCCCGCAGCAACGCGTGGGGAATTCACCTAGTTACAAAGAATCTAATTCCCAAAAAAAGGCAACAGAAATTGCTGACCTGGTGGTGCCAAAACAGGCATCTGTGCACAGCCAACACCCCCTGGCCCTGGCCCCTATCCCTGCGTCAGCCAGCCAATTAGCCAAAAAATAAACAAATAAAGAGCAGACATGCACTGACAAACTAGCCAAATCTCTCTTTTTTTGGGAGGACAAACTAGCCAGATCTTGAACCCAAAGGCCCAAAGTTGTGATTAAATTCATAACCTTTGTATGTCCTTGATTTAAGTTTATATTCCAACCCAGGGGGGTGGGTGTCACTAAAAGAGCATCTAATCTAAGGCAAATAGGTGGGTTTTAGTGTATTGATGACTATGCAAATAAGGGCCTAATGGGATTATAACATGTTATAAATAAGGTAGGCCATGACATGAGTGGTGCGGCGCCAATAACGATGGTTTTGCGGCTCCAAACTCAAAGCGTATGCCAACAAAAGTTTTGCAACTCCAAAAACTCAAATGAGAAGTGTGAGAGTGATGGATGAATGACTAGTGGATGGAAGAGGAGTTAGGTGGAGAGAGTGAGAGATAGAAGAAAGAATTTTTTGCTCTTTAATCTTAGGTATAAATACATAAATGTCGCAGCACTAAAGGGGGAAATGGGTAAAGAGTAAGGTCACACCCTCATGTGCCGTACAACCACACTGGGGAGACCGCTTCCACAAAGAGTGATTCCGTTTGGCAACCACTAGCAGGGCTTGACAAAGAGAATTAAACACTATTGTAGAAATGATTCCACAATTAGTCAAAATGGTTTTTAGTGGCGATGTATAAAACCGACACTACGCCATCGATTGTAAAGATGTGTACTTTGCATTGTCAGGCTTTCAACCGAACCTAGAAATACTTTTTCAAGAATGGTTGCAATAAGAAAACCTTCTCTACCAATCCATTTCCAAAGGCGGCTGCATTAAAAAACCGCCTCTAGAAATCCATTTCCATGGATGGTTCAATCAAGAAAATAGATGGTAGAAATCCACTTCCAAGGGCATTTGAGCAAGAAAATTGCCTTTGGAAAATGATTTTAGGGCCAGTTGCTTTTATGAAAATGGTTTCTAGAAATAAATTTCCATGAGTGGTTGGCTTAATGAAACTGCCCTAGCTTGAAACTGATTTCCAGATGCTTGAGCAACCACCCCTAAAGATTCATTGTTAGAGGTTGTTAGCTTAATAGAACCACTATTGGAAATCTGTTTAAGGTTTGTTGGCTTAACATAACCGCTATTGAAATTCTATTTCCAAGGCCGGTTTCTTTTAAATTTGACCATCCCTGAAAATGTTTCTAATTTTTCATATTGCCTGCCATACTTGAAATTGTATCATGACCAAATATTTCACCATTTCGCAGATAGTTTATACAATGTTTCATGACAATTTATGCATGCATTAATGTACTAGTTAATGAAGTAAACATAATTGCAAACTATTAACAATATATTTCATGATGATAACAATGAGAAGAAAGTCATATTGCCTGCGGCGTGAAGTCTATCGTACTTAGAATCATGTGCATAATCAAATTTGAAATCATAGAAATAACCATCCTTGTTGCTTGTTGATCACCTCGTGCATCAGAAACTTGCAAAAATCATCTTTTACCTTTTCAATATCCTTTTGGGTGAGTCCAGGAGATCACATAATATTGTGTTTCTAGTGCCAAATGAAAAAAAGGAAAAACATGACTAGCCCTAAAAAATGCATTTAGGGGCGGTTCACTTAACAAAATTGTCCCTGAACAAGGATTTATTTCTATGACAAATTTCATTACTGAATTGCCTGTGAAAATTGGTTTCTAGTGTCGGTTCACGAGCTACAGTGCTCGTCGTCCTAGTTAGAGGTGTTTTTTATGTGAACCATCTCTGTAAAAAATGGACTAATCTACAAAAAAAGATCTATGCAATAGTGATAAAATGGTGATTTGATTTTTAGCCTCGATCCTTTGTTTACTTATTAGTGAAGGAAATTAAGGAGGATAGATTACGATGGAATTCTTGTCGTCTTTTTTGGTGTGTGGGTTTTGGAGTGAGAAATTGTATCATAAGTCATGATGAACTATGTAATGCATTTATCTTATTTGAGTGTGTAGCAGATCCTGCCCAACCCACGACTGTATCGATGAGTTGGTGCCACACAAGGCCTAATCCCACCGGAGCCCACCATAAACCAAGACCTTGAACCTAACTCAATCCAAAAGACTAGTCTAATGAGTAGTAAGGATTACCCCAACCTTATATGTTATGCTCCCCACCATCAATTTTTGTTATAGGACTAAGTCTAACAATCTCCCACATTAGACATCGAGCCCACTCTTCACATCACCCCCTCGTGTAGTCATGTGTGATATCTGAAAGACGTTATCTGAGGACCCAAGTCCAACTCTCTATGTCACACACAACCTGTGTGACCCTCTAGAGATGATAACAAGCTCTTTCATAACCATGTGACCCTGACATGCTATAGGTTTACCAACCATTTCTGATACCACTAGATAGAATACATGTTACCAAAATCCTAACGAATTGTGGAAACATAAACACCATAGAAGAGAATACTCAAATGAGAACAACATTTAGAGATGATGCTTTTGACGAGGTTGAACCATATGCCTACATCCTTACAGCATGATTAAGACCGCTTCTCCCCATAAACAGTAGCTATACCAGCATCTGAGCACTCCTGCTTCCTTGTTATCACCCAAACCAGTCATCTCATGGTTGCAATAGAGGTTGCCTCATATTTATTGGCCCATGGGTACACAGTTCTACTCAAACTATATCTAACCATGAATACAACCCAAGTCCTAACATAACCAAATTGTACACATATTCGACACACATCTAACATAACTTTCACTAAAGCACAATTCTCAAACAATTCTACCCTTCCCTAGGAATCAAGTGGGTGGAAGTTGGCCCTCTAAAGGTCATTCCCCTTCCCATCAAAACTAACACTCCCATGGTCCCAACCAACAAACAAATGAGGGATTTTAAAAACTCCCACCCTAATAGCATGTATCCCTTCCCTTATGAATGTTGTGCCAACCAAATAAACTGCAAAGGAAATTATTCCTCATCAGTATCTTTGTTGTCACCTCACTACCACCATAGAAACCAAACCCTAGACAAACTAAAACGTAATAATACTCATACTATGGAGAATCACCAAGTCCGCTCACCTAGTTGAGGGGTGTTTGGATCCAAAATCTAGAAACTAGACTTGGGTTTTGGTTGGCTAATAAGAGCTAAGTGGACTAATTGGTGCCCATTAGCTTTTGTTAGTTCATATTTGGCTATTATCTAATAATTTTCAGTCCTAAGATCCAAACCCCTTGAATTCTTTTTTATCTCACTGTAACATCCCTGAGATTCAAACATCCAAAAATCACAACTACAAAATTTTTCTTGAATAAACCATTGCATGGTGAGTGTACATGCTAGGGAACCATCTTATAGTTGCACAAGTAGACCCCAAGTAGCATGTTTGAGCATTGCATTAATTAACCAACATGTGATTTGGGTCTTTGTGATTTTATGTGATGTTAAAAAAATCAACAATCTATGGTTAATTAAGTTATTTAACCAAACTCTTGTGTGTGTGCCAACCCTTGGATGTGGACCCCACCACCCTAGACCCCTAGTGGACCACCCCTAAGGGTGTGTACATGCTTGGAACACGTGTATACACACATGGGAACCATGGTTTAGCATAGAGATGGAAGAAAGGAAATAGAAAAGACTTTAGAATAAAAAGAGATAAAGAAAGGCCATTTCGGCCTAGATCACCAGCCGACCTATCCGCTGCCAAGCCGGCCCAGTGCAAAAGATGGCCTGCCAAGCATCCAGCCATAGCCGGCCTAGCCCCGCCAAGCCGGCCCAACCGAGCGACCTGGCTGCCCCGCTTCACCACGTCACGACGAGATGACTCCGTCGTCTTCCCCACGCCGCTGCCAGAAGGGCCCCATGCGTCATCCCCTCCCCCTCAACCCCTCCTCTACTTTCCCCAAAAGCAGAGCATCGGCGCCCGCTGGGAATCCCAAGCGGCCAGGGTTGCTCCCGGCCGTCCGCCTACGCCACCTACCTCACTAGCAATCGGATGAAGGCCACGTCCATGATCTGCACCTGCGCCTCCCCTTTTCCCCATTCAAACTTGGTCGGGGTGACATCGCCCGCCGTGGCCCAAGAGCGGACGCGGAGCCGCTCGAGATTGCGCAGTGCGCCAACCCTAGCCCAGTGCATCCCGACCCTCCACATAACCCTCCTTCGTCCTCCACTGTTCGCCACAACACCATGGTCGGGCTCGGCTATATAAGCCACCCGGTGCCCTAGCCCCCAGACCATCTCACCGTCGCCACCTCATGGCAGCCGACCAACTGTGCTGAGCCAAGGAGAAGGGAGGCGGAGGCGAGGAGAAGAGAGACAAAGGAAGAGGAGGAGAACCCGCCGCCAGAGCCTTTCGTGATCACCGAAGGCAACGGCGACGCTGCGGTCATCTTCATCTCGGGAGGAGTCGACATGGCACTGCTTCTAGTCACCACCGCACCGAATCACCCTGCACCAGCAGCCTTCGACTTCGCCACCACCGGTGAGCCGCCGTCGCCCTGATGCCTCTCCTCTATTCACCGCTGCCGTGCACGGCCGGCACCGCCTTGCCGTTTCTGCACAGAGGATGACTGAGGCCGCAGTAGCGCCGCACACACGAGTGGGCACGAGCACGACCGCCGCCTGGCCTTACCAAGCCGCAGGGGCTCGGGAACACCGGCGCCCCGCATAGCGCCTGCACGCGCACACCATTGCCGGACCCGCCGTGGCGAGGCCCCGCTATGCGTATCCTAAACCGGTAGAGGCGGGGGTCGGAGCGCTACCCGTTCCACCCCGTTGGGGAACACGTCATGCACAAGGAGAGGGAGCAAGAGGAGCGTGGGAGTAGCTTGTTGCCTCCGCCTCTTCGGGGTCGACGCGCCCCATGGCGCCGTCGTGGCGAGGTCATCCCGGCAGACTCCAGCCACCCCGCTCGACGAGGGATGGCCGTCGAGCAACGCCTAGACCCCTCAAACCAGCCGAGCAGCCGGAAGGGGAAAAAGACCCAGCCTTGACCTGGCTCGACGGAACCACTACCGCCGAGCGTACGTCGGTCGCTGGAGATGCCAAGCCGCCACCCTAGGGCCCCACTGTGCAAGCCGGGGATCCCTGTAGCCAAAGGGTCACGAGAGGCCGGTGCCAAGCCATCGAGGCACGAAGAAGCGCGAGCTCGCCGCCGACGTAGCGCCGCCACGAGAATAGGGGAGGCCCAGGGGGAGGAGCCAGGCCACTACGTGGATACGGTCTGCGGTGAGCTGAGGGAGCTGTAACAGAATCGACCAATTATATGAAATTAAGTAAGAAAATCACCCGTCGAAGCAGATAATTTAGCAAACTTAAGCCCGTATAACCCGGTAGTCCGTGAAACCATGAAGGATTTCAAACCAACCAACATCGTACAAGTTTAGCAGCCACAGTCACATATTACATAAAGTTTGCAACGACAGTTGAATATATCAGAGTTTAGAACATAAAGTTATTACAAACCGAGTTCTAAATAATGTAGCGAAAGCAAAAGATTTCATAAACCACGCACACATGTAGTTCAAATACAACGCCAGAAGATAGTCACTTTCCACAAAAGCATTAGGTAAGACATACAGAGTGACCATTGCCTTTGGTCCTAGTTGTCACCCATCACCGAATACAGGCAGTTGATGCAATAGCCATAGTACATCTGACCATGTGCAACAATAATGGAAACAATGCCCTAAGTACAAGAAAGTACTCAGCTAGACTTATCCGTCTTAAACCAAAATAAAGTGACACCAAGGGGTATGCAAGGCTTTCTTTAGTGGACTAGCTGACTCATTTGCGAAAAGCATAAGCTATCATGACTAAACCATTTTACGTAATTTGCATCATATTTATTATAACTTATCCATCTAGGTAAGCACCTATGCTATAGCAATCACTTAATTAACCAATAACATCCAGTTACCATTCCAGGTCTAGCATTGCCAACATCATCCATATAACCATCAGTGTTCCATCATCATTACTACGATGCCGTAACTCGAGTCAAGTGCTCACTATCCAGGAGCGATGGCGATTAGAATCGATTCCTAACTAGCTGGTGATTTATTCCTCACACAAACCACACTCACCCGCTAAAGTGAGCTACAGATCATCAATGATATTATCCAGGTAAACTTCGCGGGACAAACTGGAGCCGCAATACCCAGGGACCACCCGACAACCAAGACGCACCTTGGGCTCACTCTTCGCGACTCCACCATACCCCCTGCAGCACCAATACGCGCACCCATATAGATCCCAGCCCGAATAATGCCACTAGCTTCGCGGTCGAAAGGTACTTTATTCGGCTAGCTAAATATGAGGCATGCATTCAACATGACAAGAGAGATGAGCAATGATCGGTCCTTAACTGACACAGATGGAAAACTAATAGCACCCCAGAACCCTGTCTGGTTGCCTCCAACTTTTCCGTCCGGTCTCTAATTATCCATCAACACATGGTTATTTCCAGGATTTCATCCATTCCATAGCTAAAATATTCCAGTAATCACCTATAATTGCAGGTGACTGGAAATCACCGATCGCTACCGGTCTATGCAGGGCTAAGCAGTATTCGATCCTAAACTTAATTAGGTAATAATGTAGGTAAGGATAGTAATAAATGCATCAACGGTTTCACTCAGTATTCGATCCTAAACTTAATTAGGTAATAATGTAGGTAAGGATAGTAATAAATGCATCAACGGTTTCACTCAACTCCTATAACTTAATGTAACAATATATAAACTCATATATATATATATATAAAGAATTGCTTTTATAAAGCAGAAGACTTAGAATGCTCTGAGGCTTGGCTCGTTCGAAGGAACTGGGTCTGTGGTCCACACTCAAGTAGATCCTCTTCTTGCTCGTCTACCTCAGACACCTCCTGTGCCTGGGTTTCTTGTGGATCAGACCCGGTCTGCTCCTCTTGCACTGCTACTAGCATTTCCTCCTGCGATCTTGTATGATGCAAGTGCATAAGCGAATATGCAAACGGTGCATCGAATGCGGTGGCATGCGATAATCATGATGACATGATGTGCAGATGAACACATTAATACTTTATTGGATGGCATAAAGGTAAAACCTTTCTACAAGGTAGTCAACATTATTCAAGATCAGTTGTACGAATACATGTCATCTACTGCATTCTCTTCTACTACAGTTTCCGATTACTTTTACGCTAACGTAACATATAGCCCTAACATAAGTGCTACTACAATTTATCAAAACACCCAAATTAACTTGTCAAGTAACATCAGCAAGTGATTTGATGCTTCAAAGATACACCAAAGCTTCGTTATTAAACTAATTATACATAAAGAATATTACTTTTTATTCACTTTAAACTAGGGTTACAACAGCAACCTATATTTCTAGTGCATAGCAAAATCTATGAAAACTACAGTAGTATAGCACTACTCTAAGTAGCCTACCATAATATTTTCATGGCATTTGGATAGGTAAAACAGCCTACACAAAAATGACAAGCTATGGCATAAATATAAGCATGAAAATACTTTGTATTATGAAAAGTATCAAATAACAGATTTAGTATTTTTTCTAAGTTCTACACAATAAATAATCACTATACAAAAATTATCATATGCATGTTTTATACAAATTTGTCTCTCTAGCAAAAATAACAAAAATCAGCCAATAAAGGCACTTGAACTACAGATCAAAATTTTTCTACAGAACATGCATGGCATATATTTTTCATACAAAGTGCATCATATAAGAAGAATAACAAACTTGGAATCATATTTTTCTGAGCTTCATATGATTTATTATGCATTTTCTAAGAAAACAACAATTGTAAGAATTTAATAAAATCTTATACAAAAGTATCACAAATTTGGCATACAATATTTTTATACTATAGATATACTCCTAAGAAGTCTACCTAAATTGGTTTTATCATTTTTGGAGCAATATTTCTCAATATATGATTTTTGGAAGCCTTTAAATAATTTCTGGAAATCAATTTCAAAAATCCTTTTAATCCAAACCGGCCGAAAATGCTACGCGCACCTGGCTGCCTTTCCCCCAACCCACACCGAGGCGCTGCCACCGGGCCCCAGGGTCAACGGGTCCCCACCCGTCGGCAGCATCGAGGTCCGGCCGTTGCTGACCGCTGGGATCTCGCCGACGGCGAGGTCCCGGTGGAATGGCCACCACCGATGGCTTCCTCGTCGCGAGGCGAGCACGGCACGCTAGGAGATGGCGGCACAGGAGCTCAAGAAGGGGCTCGTCGCCGGCAATGGCAGACGGTGGCGCTTGCATGGCGGCGGTGGCGCCATCCCCGGCCACAATGGAGTGGGAAAAGAGCGCGACGGCTCCACGGTATCAAACCGAGCACGTGAAGGCGAAAAAGGGAAGAAGAAACGGAGCGGGAAGGGGCCAGCCACGGTGAGCAATGCTCAATGGCCATGGCGGTGGCGGAGCAGGGCGCGGCCGATTTGGCCCTCACCTGAGCACGAACGGTGAAGACGGCTCGTGTTCGAAAAAGCAGAGGACGAGGCCGAGCTGTTGGCGTGGCGGATCGAAGCGAGACGGAGCAGCGAGGCCGGAACGGCGGCGGCAATGGTGCAGCGGCTGAGATGGCGAGCGCGGCCGCTGTTGTGCGTGGGCGAGGCGGAAAAGGCGAGAGGGTGAAGCAAATGAGATCGAGAAGGGAGGCGAGCTGCTGCTGGTTTTTGAAAACCGGGGGCGGCGGCGGGGGCCACCAGAGGGTACACGTCGGGCGACGCCGTACGCCAGTGACCATGCGACGACGCGCCCCTGCCGCTAGTCGAGCGCGAGCGCGCGCGGGCGAGAGCGGAGGCAGGCGCGCAGGAGGGAGCAGGCCGGCTTTGGCTGGCAGGCCGAAAGTGGAGCGCGTGGCCGGTAAGCAAAGAAAACCTTTTTCTTTTCTAATTTCAAATCCAAATTTTCCTAAACAGTCTCAAATTCAAAATTTGAAGTGGAAAATGGCATTTTCAAAACTTGACCCCAAAACAAAAGTTGTTCAAAATTTAATTTTCTACAATATTTCTTTAGGGCACAAATTTGAAATTCCAAATAGATTTTGAATTAGAGATTCAAAGTTAGTTTAAATCAAAATCCCCTTTTTTCTTGATTATTTTTAAAAGCAAAATTTGGGGAAATTTTAAATACCAAACTTGCTCCAAATTTTATGCTAAACATTTCTAAATGTTTTGCACTACTAACCAAACATGTTTTAATGCCCTAACAATCATAATCAGGGTAAAATTGTATTTAAATAGGCACATGCAATATTTACGTTTCGAAGTCATGTTTCGCATGTTTCAACTCAATGTTACACTTATATTACATGTGATTATGAATGCAAGATGATGCTCATACTCATGATTTGAAATGCTTAATGCAATGCTTAACACCTAGGGTTACAGGAGAAGGGTGAGTGAACCTAGTCTACGGTCCACCGTGAGTCGTGCCCCGGTGAGCCAAGTCTAGTGGGAGTCCAGTGCGCCACGTGGCCATCCCCTTTGCTCGACACGTGTCCAGGCCGGGCCAGCCCGACACGGCCCAAGTCCGGCCCAACTCGGCCCAGCCGAGCCCAGCCGAGGACCGGTCAACGTTGACCGTTGACCGGTCAACGCTGACAGTTGACCCGGACCCACACATCAGTAGCACTGTTACCTAGCTAGTCACAACATGCCACGTGTCAACCCAGAGATTTTTCCCTCTTCTATCTTTTTCAAAATATGATTTAAACTTAGAAAATTCGTACAAGCTCAGAAAAATATGAAACCAGAGTCTAAATTTTTCTAAAATCAAGCTCTATGTCATAGGCTTATGATTGAGTGTATTTGGTTCTTTTGATTTTTAGTTGCTTCTTTGTGCTCATCTATAGGAGCCGCATTCGCGGCTATATGTTCCGTTTGACAGACCCGGAGGAGCCACTGACTGAGGACTTCGACCCCGACTACACCGAGGACTTGGGAGCCGACCTGCCAGGTGCCACGTCCCACCCAACCTCGTAGAACCCTAGACATGCTATTACTTAGAATGTTAGCGCTTTACTTTTATGCAAATGAAACCGTGATAGGTTTCATGGTAGTTTTGCTTGTGAGCCTTTACCTTGTCGCAACCTATACTCCGGCACACCTGCTGATAGGCTAGATGCTCGCATACTACTTATTTTTTTACTTTTACTTCGCATTATATCTGTTATGTGATGCTTTGTGGAGGAAAGACGAGAGTGGGTAAGGCACGAGGTGCCGATAACTTGGTAATAACCAGATAATGAACTTGGAGAGATCTTGGCGTGTGTCTTGGGTGTGTGGTGAGGGTCGAGTTGACCGAGCATGATCTACGACGAGTCACGAGGACAAGTCTTGCCGGAGGTTGCTACCTGGGCATTCCCCACGTGAGGTGCCTATGGCGGGTGCAAGGTGACAAGGAGAGGTCTCGGGGTGGAGTGTCTTTGTGGGATGAAGCCTCAGGATGGGAGGTGCTGTTGTAGCACGGGGTGCTAAGTGTTCCGTTGAGCGGGTCGTCAGTTGCCTCTTGAGAAGATGTTCTGTTCGGTCCAACTAAGGACTGGTATGCCTTGAGAACCTGATCTTAGGATACCTTACGCCCCACTCGCCCTTACCATGGAAACGGGACGGATGTACAACTTGCTAGTACGGTGCCACTACTATTGGGAGGTTAGCGGATAGTGTAGGGAGGTACGAGCAAGAGGACCCACACCCTCCTAAGACAGCGTAGTGACCACTGGGGCCTGGTACTACGTCTTACAGTCTCAACGTGTCGGTGGTACTCTGACACGGTCCCAGTTCTGAGTGATAGGGTGGCATTGTATCTAGTTGGAAGGCAGCCCGAAATCAGCCTAGACGAGGCGCATCATCGATGATGGTGATCTTGTGGGTAGTGTAAACCTCTGCAGATTTTCTGGTTGATCGATCGATACATATGCCGATTCGTCGGCTATGGACATTTCCTAAGTACAACTTCACTTGATTAGTGAGAGGAGTCCTTTCTACCTTTCCCCGGGTTTGGTGTTGGTTTCTGGCTTGGGCCGTTGAGGCAAGGCACGAGCGGGAGTCGTCCTTGTCGCCTAGAGAGGGTGAGAGTGTGGTGAGACGTGTGTGGTGGGGTGGGTGAACGTGTGCGGATGAGATGGGTTAAAACTTGACGAAATACTATTATAAAATTTTGACTTACTCACATAGGAAAATAAACTACAGCTAAAGTAGGTCCTTTTGCTTACCTTTTGCATTCCACCTACCACAAAGCAACGCAAAGCATAGGGTGGGAGCCAGTGGCCAGTACAAATCATACTGAAAGATTTTTGGCAGGTTCTGAGCCTGAGTACGACTACGAGGGCGACGACTGGAAGGAGTAGAGTTTTATCCTTCGCTCAAGTTGGTGCATGGAGATGAAGACTGCGTCCGTTGCCATTCTACTTTGATGCAGTTCTAGATGCTGTGTGTCGAGTGATTCCGCCAAGTGGCGATGTAATAATGAGTAAACCCTACTGTTGCACTTCCTTTTATTCGATGTATGACTATGTTATCGACTGAGATTTGGATAATGTGATGCAATGACCATCTAGGACTATCACGTTATACTTCGTATCTGTGAATTTTCCTTCGTGGAAATCGGGATTGTTTCACTCACCCTTTCATGTTGCAGTAACCACAGCCCGACCACTCCATTGTATGAGTTGCTAGCTGTGCAAAAGAGCTAAATCCGTTGCACAGACAAAATACCGAGCAAGTTAAGCCAAGCAGGCATCTGTTACCTTTTTTCACGAGCGGGTCAGAGCCCGTATTTCATTAAGAGGTAAACACCTATTACCTCACCCTTTCATCTAGCAAGGTACGGTTTACTTATTGCCTATATAGGGTCTGTTTGGATCCATCAACATTTTTTGACCGAATCGACAGGGGAGTCCCCTACCTATATTTTTTCCCTTTTTCAATTAAATAAAATAATGCAAAGTACAGGTAAAAGAGTTACAAGGCTGCCAGGCCCAAAATAAAAAAGGAATATACATCACATATAGTTATCTCTCCATTGATTGAGTTGAAGTCGTCTTGTTGTTTTGGCCTTAGTACAAACAAGGCCAAGCTCTTCTTTGGATCCACCAACTAAATTTTAGCTTGCTGAATTTAGTTACTAGACGATCCAAATGGCTTAGCTAAAAGATTAGTTGTTTCAACCCAGCTAAAGTTTAGCTAGGTCTATTAGCCGAGGATCCAAACACCCTAGCTAAAGTTTGGATGGGAGAACTTTTAGCTAGCTAAACTTAGTTGGGTGGATCAAACAGGCCCTAGTAGTTGTTTGTTCTCTTTGGCTTGAAAGATCACCCTGCGAGGTTGCATACCAATCACATTTAGGCAGACCGGCTGGCAGACACAATCCAGTGGAGATACGGAGGGCATCAAATCAGGGAAGGGTCGGTTGGAGACCCATGCAAAAAAGAAGATACTGCAAAAATATCCAATTTGCAAGGTGCTCCAAGCATACCACCAGTAGTGGCTTGATCCTTATATGGCAAGAATAATGGCCGAAGAATAACGGCGGCTTCTGACAGCGACAGTAGTATCACCTTTCCATTCCTCTGGCTGTGTTTAGTTCCAAAATTTGTAGTGCCAAAATTCACTGTAGCGACACTGTAGCATTTCGTTTGTATTTGGTAATAATTGTTCAACCGTTGACTAATTAGGCTCAAAACGTTCGTCTCGCAAAGTACAACCAAACTGTGCAATTAGTTTTTGATTTTATCCACATTTAGTACTCCATGCATGTATCGCAAGTTTAATGTGACGGGGAATCTTTTTTTGCATAGTGCACTTTTCAATAGAACTCAACACAGCCTCTATCGATTTTGTAGTCCCTAGTCAATCAACTTTCCGAGCTACACCATTTGATTCAATTTATAAAGCACAGTTTGATATGACACCATCAAACTAGTACTGTGAAGGAGTAATTAGAAATAGAAATGTCAAAACTTCTTATAATTTGAAATAGAAGGAGTAATGAAGTGTAATTTATTAGGAGATCGTGCCGATAATAAACCGTGTGCTTTCCAAACTGTGACGTGGAAACTAGTACTGTGAATTGTTGCTATTTCAGCTAGGATCACAGCCAACAGCGAAGATGGAGCCATGCAATGGCAGGAGACGTCAGGGATGAGGGAAGGAGGATGGGACTAGGGTTACAGTGTGCTGCTAGTTATCAGCGTCACGCCCATAGTGAGAAACGAGGCAGGAGGAGAAAAAAAGAGCGTCGTTGGATGAAACGTGTTACGGAGATCTAGCTGACCAAAATTCAGGTATATAGGAATGTGAATGGTGGTGGTGGTCTAAGGTTAAAGTATCCAAGTGATATACATGGACTGGACCCTATTTATTTCAGATAAAACATTCACTAAGTAAGAGGTCTTATTAGTTAAAGAAAAGAACAGAGCAGCCACAACATGAAAAAAACCAATGCTTATTATGAGGAAGAAGATCGAAGCACTGCCTTTTTCACATTGCAAGGGACGATGATTGGATAAGAAAAAAAAACACTATAGCCTCCAAGCCTTTACATTCAACTATGCCCAGTTAAGAATAATAAAATAAACGTCAATATTCTTTTTCCAGACTGGTATTAGTTAGTCCAACTTATTGCGATGCAAGGATTCTAAAATGGTTAACATTTTAGTAATTAAGAAAATAGTCCTGAAAAGATTTATGAGTTACTCATTGAATGATTGTTTCGACATGAAGGTCAAATACTATTTCGAAGACATGTTTGGTAACAAAGAAAATAAAGATATATTTCAAGCAATACACATGTACGTATATCATCACTATATTCTACAGTGAAGGTTAGGGGTCTAATATTAAAGTTGGTACGGTGTTTCGGTGATTGTTAATATTACCTCTATTTTCCTTTATAAGGTGCAGCTTGATAAGACACAATCTCCTATATTACACTTTGATCATTTATTTACTTTATATTATATTATTTATGTTTATAAATTTATAATTATTAGATTAGATAGTACGTTTGATCACAAATCTAACCGTATAAAGTTTATATTATAATGTCAAAAGATTCGTGAACAGCCATAGCATATATATATATATCTAGGAGGCCAGGGGAGAGACACGTGAACAGGATCCTAGTGACCACAAAATCTCCAATATTTAGCTCCATCATCAGTTATAAAGGTGAGACTTGAGATAAATAAACATGTGTGTGTTGCCATCAAACTTTTTCTAATCGAAGAACCGGATGTAGGACTGCAACGGGTACAAATTAAAGGTGATGCTTGCGACACTTGACACGGCACCCAGAGAATCGTTCTCTAGCACCCCTGCAAATAGACGCTACAGTTGGTCGACATCGACATGGTCACTAACACTGATCTATACGAATATACTATACAATATTTTTGAATAGAGAGTTATATACTACAAAAGCAGTAATATGAGAAAACAAAACATTAACCCGAGTGTTTATCAATCTGTAAAACTTTTTAGTGTTTATATTTTTTTTCGAAAGTGTGCATTGCACGTGCTTCATTAAGTGAAAGTGAGAATTTATAATAAAAGGAACAAGCTCACTTTTGCCAACCCCCCCCCCCCCCCCCCCCCCCCCCCCCCCCCAAGTGTTTTTGTCCAAAAACTAGTAACTTTGACACCTCAACTATCAAATTCCAACATACTTGACCCTGTGGTTGAAGTGGTTTTTCTAATGGCTTAGATTTGCTGTTAGCCTGGGCCTAATGTAACATTTATGCAAGAGGTTTTTTTGCAAGATTGCCAAGACAGAACTTTAGGGTTAGCTTTTGATATTCCTGAGGGTCCTTGCAGCAAAAACACTAGGGTTAGTGATGGCCATGCCTGGCATGGTCGGTGTCGCACTCAGCTTGCCCATTGTTAGCAATGGTGCCAATGAGAGAGCACGGACTGCGGCAAGAGAGAGGTGACTTGACAACAGAGGTCGATGCTAGGGTGGAGGCACATGTGTAAGCGATGGTGACACAAGAGGACAATCAACGATGGGTGGGTAGGGTGGGTTGGCGTAAGCGGTGGTCGCTCAAGAGAATGGTGCGGCTAGGGTGATGTGGCAGCCCAGCAGATGGTGGCAAGCACCTAAGGTCAAGTCGTTGAGTGTAGGGCGAGACAGGTAGACGAGGGGAGTTGGGGGGGGGGGGGGAGGATGCCACAACGCATTGGCTGGAAGGGCAACTCTTTAGGCGGCGATGTTCTCACATGGACAGTATCCAATGATGGTACCTCAACTCCACTACCATACGGCAAGAGAGGATGAGCTAGGGTTTTAGTATGGCCAAGAAGGGGGAAGGGGGAGATATGGATGCGGTGACGGTGGTGGTGAAAGAGATGGGAAGGCAAAGAGGGTATTGACATGTAGGCTTGAGCCACCTAAAACTACTCGAAGCAGGTTTGGAGGTTGAAATTGAAATGCTTTGATAGTTGAGTTGCCGAAAATACCTAGTTTCACACTTGAAGGTCAAAATTAATAAACAAAGATAAGACTTGAGGGACATAAATAGACTCATTCCATAATAGCTGAAAAAGTTTGGACTTAGGATATAAATAGAGTTACCATTATTTGCCAAGGCATGTTTGGAAAAAAAATAGCTGAAAAAATTTGGACTTAGGATAAAATTAAATACACTTCTGGATCGGACAGGGTACATCTAAATTAACCAGGCACCGCACTAGCTACCATCATATTCAGAACATGCCTGAGTCCATGGGACCCACCAAAACAATTTAAAAATGAAAAAATCACATCCAGACCACCCAATTGGTGAGCCATCGTATCGCATCCCAAAATGGAAAGCCTTACGTTGAAACTTTTGTAATAAAGAATTCAATGTGCAGTGATCTCTATTATTCCAAATCCAACTTGTTCGTGCCGCCTATAAATGCACACCATACCGCACCCCATAGCAATACACACTTGCAGACTACACACACACACACACACAAAAGGAAGAAACCACGACAGGGGAAGGGAGAGCAGGGAGAGGGAGGAGTCCTTGTAGCTCTAGAACCAATACCAGGGTTGCTTCTGCTGGGTTGCCATGCGCTATGAGGTAGAGAACGGGATGTAGCAGGGAGAGCAGGGAGAGGGAGGAGTCCTTGTAGCTCTAGAACCAATACCAGTGTTGCTTCTGCTGGGTTGCCATGCGCTATGAGGTAGAGAACGGGATGCAGCCAAGGATGACTTGCCGGCTCCTCGAATTTGAAGCGTCTCAGCTGCAGAGGCTTAAAAACTTAGTCGGCAAGTCTGTCCTTGGCTACATCTAGTTCTCTTCCTCTCGTGTATGGCCCTCACGCACCGTCAAGAGCTCTAAGATCTGCATTCATATCGGCTCCACTAAGGAAATGTAAGGACAAGTATATGCATGTAAGTCCTAAAAAGTCTGCATCTCAAGCTAAACCTCTAGTTGACATATTTGCAGCTTTAGCTACATGCCTACATCTGCATGTATATTATCTGAATTCAGAAACATCTTGCTATTTCTTCTGCAATTTGGATCTTTCAAAAAAAAAACTTCTGCAATTTGAAACATATGAATATTATTCCAAATATACAGGGCTTGCATATAATACAAGCTCAACCTCGATCTGGCATCACACGTATTTTATATGTGCATCTGTCAGACAATATTCTCACTATTTTATACCATTATCGCATGCATGCTAATCTTTGGTGTTTAATGGAAAAGAACTACTTACTTTTGTATCGCCTGATGATGATACAAACGAAAGGCCAAATAAAGTGAAGTACAACAGGCACTGCACGACAAGATTCCTCAAGCCTCCTGCTCAGCAACAGCAAATGTCATAGTATCTACAGTAGATTGTTGTATACAAAAGAAAACATGTAGCATGCAGGACAAGATCGGGGCAGAAGCGAGCATCAACCATGGAGTTGATGTGTACCATATTGAGAAAGTGTTGCATTCCTTTACTCAAAAGGTTAAGCTTTCCTCCTGTAATCAGTAATTGTGGTCCTGCTTCATGTGAAAAAGATGGCTATCTTATGAACACAAAAGTGATTGGCCAACCAAAGCCTAAAAACGAGATCTAACACATCATCATCACATTAGCGCATCTAATGGTGGCCTCAACATCATTAGGTCATATGATCATTCCTTTATATATTTCTAAAAGGACAATGGAAAGCAAGGCTTCATCTAAACTTCATCAAAATTCAAGATTTCCAGTGGAGTGGGTTAAAGTTCCAGCCAATATAATGTATATACCTAAAACTTTTATCATAGTACGTTTCAATGTAAATAAGTTTCAGTCTGAGGCACACCCTTTATTACCCCAAAGGTGACTCAGATTTAAGAGATAAGATCCATATCAAGATTGTATCCAGTATCCACAGACCAGAGCTACAATTATGGCCACAAGCCCACAACAACACTCCAGTGTCCTGGTCTGATGATAGGTATGGTATGTATGAAGTATGAACACTTGGTAGATTTCCATATATGCGTTTTTTTTCTTGGGACATTAGACAAGAAGTTGATAGAGAATAATCTTGAGACACGACAGAAGACATCAATGTTTGCAATGTACTGTATGATGATATTTTTTGCAGTGGTTCAATTATCTATGTGAACTATGACAGTGTTATGAGAAAATATTTGCTAATAATGAAGCAGAAGAATAGGGCAAGCTTAAGATATGTATATATTGTATATAAAAGGGTTAATTTCTAGCCTGTCATTGCAATTTGGTAGAATCAGTGACATAGATGGACCCCACATGTCCTCACACCAACGGAAAATAAGGAATTGCAATTTTCTTTCAATGGCAAATAAAGACTTGTCTCTAAATACAAGCATTGCCCTGAACTTGTAACAGGACTCCTGTCATCCATTACATGAATCTACAACTTTAATTATCGGGACAAGTCAACAGGAGTCAGGAGGTATGGAGATATCATTGTCTTCTTTCCCTTCCAAGGTTCTAAAAACCTGAGACGCGGGGTGTTCAGTTACCCATCTAGTTGTCATTGTACAATCTAACTGACCCAGTTATTGCCTCAACCATTAAATTATAGTAAAAGTAGCGGAAACGGTTCCTTATATATGGACCTAGACCTAGCAGACCTAATCTTTGAAAAACGATTCCTTATATGAAACAATTAATAAAGGTAGAATCCTTCCAAGATTAGAACAACGACTCAAAAATTCTAGAGAGGCCGCAAGCAGACAGCCAATGCCTGATCAACAAATAATAGGTCTACTTTGCACACATAGGTGGTGGTAGTGGCACCAATCCTATTGCAACCTTTTCTTTTTTTTAAAAAAGCATGCTTTTAGTAAGTATTCTAAAAAAACCACCACTAATAAGCTGTTGTTTGGATCAACAATAATTAAGCCCAATCCTTTTACATAGGAATGAAAATAATTTCAGCGCATCAGAGGGGTGAGGCTCGAGTCCAGGAAAAGAAAGAAATTGGTTCAATACTTCAATCCCTGCCTATATATACAAACAAGCTCTAAGAATGCCCAAGAATAGAGCTGTGCACGAACCATTGAGGTATCTGGTAAGTCAGCTTACTTGCTACTTTTAAGAAAAGCTCAACCCAATGTTCTTCTGTATTTATGTGTCTCATGTCCAGCTAGCCAGTGCTAATAAATTTGGTATTGTTACAGATGAAACCAAGGTTATAGATTAAATTGAATCAACAAAAGTTGTACTGTATTCATATTGATAAAAACATGGAGCTATATATAAAAAATAGATCAGAACTATAAGTATCATTGTCTAAATAGATAAATCAGGTCATCAGGAGCAGGGTGAGATATGTAAATAAATAATAAACAGTGGTATTATGCTGATGGAGTGCATTAATACTATACGTGTTCTGGTCGGTCCGTGCACTCCCACAGGCATCAAAACGTTTCTGACATAAATAACAACATAATTAACATGTTGGAGTGGAATGACCAATAACCATTCCATCTCAAGAACAAAATCAAAGAAATAAAGATCAAGGATTCTCTCTAATATTAGGTCAAGATGCTCCCAGTCTCATGTTAGTACACTTATTACCAATGGCATCTTCGCTGCCATGTTCTACCAAAGTTACATTTTACAAAACAGATGTCTGAAGATCACACACTATATTCTTTTAGAGGACGATCTCCAAAGATGACTGCAAAAGCATGAGGCAAAGGTTACTGATATCAGATTGCTGGAGCTCAGAATAAATATAATGAACAATGCATATTTACGCTTGAGTATTTCACAATCAGGAATGAAGATACAGTGCAGTTGAAGAGAGAAACGTAATACCTAACAATTTTGGGTTAAATCAAGAACTTTAAAAGCATTGGAGAACTTGGATAATTAAATATATATATATATAGTATTAAGGCATCCTGCCCAAAACACCATAACATCTGCAATATTTGAAATAACTTCACGCTACAATTTAGATGGACTTTCAAGCTCAGAGATAAAAAAAAATTAATTTCATTCTCCTGTTTGCTGTGCTCATGATTTCCATATAGTGACGGCGCTGGCACTGAGTGCACAGGCACAAGGGTAGTGGAAGTGAGCGCCAACACACAGATGCAAAATTAAAACAGTGACAGAGAACCTAGCAATGACTAGCAGATCGAAATGTCATGCCCAGTTTTAGCTCTCTCTCTCTTTTTCCTCGAATACACAAAAGGACTGCATGTCAGTATGTTATGGTAATTGTAAGATAACAGAAGATAATTCAGCGAGATATGTGCATGTACCCTATTTTAGATTGTGGATTCCTTTTTGGCCCTTGCCATGGAATGCACCGGTGGCATACATCTGTGTCCTAACATAAGATTTTATATATGCTTTATCTGTGTCTGCGATGCATCAATATATCTGCTCAGAATAGACCCTTATAAGCCACGTTTACCAACAAGAAATAAAAGGGATAGAGCAAAGTTTTATAATGCAATTGTGCAATACTTTGTCGGTATAAGAAACATGAACTTAATAATGCATATATAATAACAACTCAGAGCCATATGTAAGCTTGGAAGTCATCATAATTATCTTGGAAAACAAACCGTCAAAGTAAGAAAGTTTCACATAAGCCATGACCAAAAGGCAGTACTGACTCAGATCACACCAGATAATGTAACGTAGTACGTGGGATGCAAAGCAATGCCAGAAGATGCAGCTGAAGATAATTTGTCGGAATGTTATTCCTGTTCCTGCTGTAAAGAACATGTCACTGTGAATAAATCTGCCATATGGCTAGTAGGTGAAGACAAATTATTCAAACAAGAAAACATCAATACATAAGTATATATATTATTGCTATACAAAATTCTTGCCCTCTAAACAATAAAAGCGAGCTCCAAATGAAGGTCATATTGGAAACGAAGTTAAAAAAACACAAAATAGGTCAGCAAAAGAAAAAAAATGATATAACTTTCAGCAGCAATCACTACAGGAAAACGCCTCTTTGCCGACTGCTTGCCCCGGTCGGCAAAGGCATAAACCCAGTCGGCAAAGGCTTTGCCGACCGCAAAGCCACGTGGCAGTCGGCAAAGAGCAGTCGGCAAAGCCTGGGTCGGCAAAGGTGGATTTGCCGACTGCCACGTGGCACACAGTCGGCAAAGCCTTTGCCAACTGCCACGCCAGCAGTCGGCATAGCCACGTGGCGCCGTCAGCCCTGACGGCAGGCTTTGCCGACTGCTGGTTTCTCGGCAGTCGGCAAAGAATTTTTTTTTAAAAAATTATTTGCCGACTGGTCGCCAGCTCGGCAGTCGGCAAAGAAAGAAAATATTTTTTTTGAAATGTTCTTTGCCGACTGCTTTCGGAGTTGCAGTCGGCAAAGGTTTGACCTCTTTGCCGACTGCCTCCCATTGCAGTCGGCAAAGACTCTGTCCTGGGTTTTTTTGCCCAGCTTCGGCAAAGCTGGATTTTTTTTTTCTTTTGTTTTCCGTTTTCTCGCATCAAAACCCTGCAAAATCACAAATTTAATGTTTTTTTGGCCCAAATACAAATTGGCATGTCTTTTCATTATAGGCTGGGCCATATAAAAAAACATCACATATTATAAACCACATAAATAATTATATAGTGGCCCATTTAAAAAATCATCACATATTATAAACCACATAACCAATTACATAGTTATAATAACCATACATAATCCTCCTTCATAAATAATGCTTCATTCAACAGAATACAAGTTCAAGCCAAAGGTATAACTCGTTACACTCCAGTGTGTTACTATGAGATGTTGAACACTTTAGTAAAAAAAAGTGCAAGCAAGCCATAGAGAAATTTTGGAGAAATTAGCACCATATATGCTATCTCGGGTATTGCTTTGTCTGCTTTGTTTGGCTGCATAGTGCAGTCTGCAGCAAACTTCTTCAACCTCCACAGCTTGTTTCACCACCAATGAGAGTAGAGCCAACAGCAGGTTCTGAGTCCTAAATGAACAAATAATGAAATATAAGTATCAAGACGACATGCACAAAGGAGTAGAAATGCAGAAGTGAATGGATCTTTGCTGCAAACTACAGGGAAAAAATATGCCCACGGCACTTGATTATTTAAAAGTGATAGTGTTCCTGTCCAGATTAATAGCAGATGAATATTTGTAAATGGACTGCCTGATAGCATGCTCGAACAGAAGGAACATGTACAATAGTCAGCAGGTAATCTGATGATGTATGGGGGACCTAAATATTAATGATATAAAAAGATGTTTAACCAATTGTAGAAGTTAAATAACCAACTTTAAGTAATCCAACAAGTGATAACATGCAAGCTACTTCAGTACAGGCAAACGGTACTACTGAACAGCAATATTTAGTCAGGAAAAAATGAAGAACAAGCAAGCTACTAATTTCCAGGTCACTTTTCGCTAACTCTGAAATCAAGACTCATCTTTATTTGCCTTGCCATTTGAACTTTGAACTCTAAATTCCTGAGCAAGCAAGCACGCAAATCTACTAAAGAACTTAACAGTTCACAACACTGCTGCCACTAGGCCTGGCCGGTTTCACAAGTACCCCTAATACACAGTGAGGATGCAAACTCCAGATGCATGCATCATTGACAGATTGACACAAATAGTTTATTTTAAAACTAATCAGTCTATATGAAACGTCATCATGCTGCACAAGTAATAGTTGCTGCCATCAATCAAACAAGGAAAAGCATACAGGCTGCTCACCTACTGCACCTCGCTGCTCCACCGCAGTCACCGCAGTCACTGGTAAATGATCTGAAATAATAGAAGCAGCAGTGAACCAGATCTCCTTTCTTGAGACTTCCTCAGATGACTCAAATCTGAAGAAAAAATGGAGATAATAGGATGAAAGAGCACTCACTGGTGGAGACGAAGACGCGTCACCACTACGCCCCCTCCGCCACGGAATGGATGGATCCGGCACCACCTGCCTCGGACCGGGGCTCGATCAAGCCTCGTCCTCACTGGATCTCGGCGCACGCTGCCTGCAGCCCACCGAACTCCTCCATATCCTCCATGAACGCTGTTCGGAGCTCGCTGGTATCCTCCATCCTCTGCCTTGGCGTGATGCCTTGATCCGCTGCCTCCTTCTCGGGTCTTCCTCGTCGACGTCTCCACGACGATACGCGGTCGCCAGCGCCTGATCCGCTGCTGCCAGCGCCAGATCCATAGCTGCCGATTCCAATCCCGGCCGCCAGCGCCTTAGATCGGATATGGAGGTGTGGCGTCGCAGTCGGAATCCCCCCGTCAGATCTCCAATGTTAAAGTGGTGAGTGGGTTAAAGTTAAAGAATCACTCGTGCAAAAACACTTTGGAATGCAAATAAGTATAGTGACTAGTAACTGCTTAAATGTATGCATTGAATAACTCATCACGTTATGAGTTCCAGAATGAGTGAAACATTATAAGCTTATCATAGACAGATCTCCAATGTTACAGCAACAGAGCATCATGAAAGACGAACAAGGAGAAATATATTTCTTGTGTCATATCCACACATCCTTCGTTGCCTAAGCTAGTTGTCAAAGGAAAAGCTAATGACGTACCGTATGAAGATCCAGTTCTTCCAATGCTCAAATCCTCATTGAGAGGAAGACGGATTTCTGGATTACCGGTGAGGTAACTTTTCATTTGAATTGTTCCATCAATCTCAGATGTAAGTATATAGCCCTGTTTGATGGAAATGAAAAATGAAGTCATGAAATGACTGGTCTATTAGTGCTCCATAAAAAACAATACTATGAGAGAGCATAACAAGGAAAATAAATGAGGTAACAAAATGAACTGGGCTTTAGTAACTCAAGTGAATTCAGTAGATCTGATGCACCATTAAGTGGACGAAGATCATATCACAAGATATATAAGATTGAGAAGTAAATGGTCATAACTCATCTCAATGGCCCCCCTACCCCATGGATTTGGAGTATCATAATATAAAAGCAATGCACTAGTGACTGTCATCTTTATTTATTCCAGTTAAAAACAGTGAACACAGAAGCTATTTTAACAGTAGTGATATAAGGAACAAATGGCAAAGAGGGTAGTTTCTGGCAGTAAAGGCAAAAACCCAAGAACAAACCAAAATTAGATGATGATATATGAAAAATGGCAAAGAGGACTGGTGCGAATCTTCTGATAGAAGGAAATGAACGCCAACTAATTAACTAGCTAAACATGTGGAAAATAAACCCAAGAGCAACACTAATTATATCTTCACAGCATTTTCTTTTTAGGTTTATAAAATCCACACAAGAAGAAAGGGGAGGCTTCAAGGTAGGGCCGAGGACATGCAAGTACCTCGCAGTATGACAAACTAGCGTCCACTTGGGGTTTACAAAATTTCAGATCCAAGCATATGTCAGTTTTATGAAATTTCAGTGAACATATGCAAAAAGAGCACACTGCTACCAACTAAGAAGATAATTCAATGCAAAACCGAGACAAGCAACATGAGTTCAAAATACACAGCTAGTAATAATTAAATGATTATGGAATGATGGCCGATATATAACAAAGGTCTATCTACTGTTCATGTGAGTAGGCAAGTCACAAACTTATGTTAATTTGAAGAAGCAGGCACACAGGCAACAACCTCTCTACCGACATGTACTAGTAGTGTACTACTACCAGTGTCTTCACTCATTGATCATAGCAAAACCAGGGCACTACATGCTGGCAGCCGTATTGAGCAATTGGACAAAAAAAATAAGAAAGGGAGAAAACCTGCTAGGCTCAGAGATAAATTTTACCAAATTCCATTTGCCTCATATTCTGTTGTGTAATTCAGTGGCCTCGTACGTCAAAAATCTGCACATAAATGCAAAAGTTAGGACATCTGTTCTTTTCCATTTTAGTTCTGAACTGCAGTAGTCTTACAGTACATAGTAAAAATCAACTACTGAAAAATCATATCTAGAAATATTAGCCCTACACAAATGTTGGCTCCCAACTGCAAGGTTTTATTATTTAGAGTTTAATGGAAACACCTGCAGTTCTAAAACCCAAACCCATAGGACAAATACATTGAGAAGACAGAAAATCCTATCTAACATATATTAGCAAATATTATGTGCTCATAGAAATGTGCACAACCAGAATCGAAGTACCACCTATTAGGCTTCTAGTGTCAGCATAAGTACCACCTATCTGGCTATTTTAGTGCCACAAAATGTCTACAATGGTAATCTGGTATGCAGGGTCAAGGCAGAACTGCAACAGGTTAATCAATGCAAAGTTGTTTCCATCTAATAATTCTAGGGATTTCATATTACATCAGGTTCTATTTCTGATTTCCTGAGAAGGCCAATCAAAATTACATTGTAATGAACAGCAGCACGTTGCAGAGAACTGCAAGCATATAGAAGTTGCTCTAAGTTTTAACAGGTTTTATGGATAGCCTCATATATGTGAATCGAATTCACTGATAAAGATACATGTTTTATATCATAAACTAAAACTGAAAGATACATGAACTAGCTGATAAAAAAATGGCTACAATGTTTCATCAGCGATATCAAGGGAGTACATTTGCAGATTATTAACTGCTGGCCATAACTGAATTAATTATAGCTTCTGTTGGAGCTTATACTTCTTATTAGTGGCAAGACACGAGAAAGGCTACGTACTAAATATCTAGCGGGAAACTTCCTTGGCTGGTCAAAACCAAGGGGCACATTTCATGCCTGAACATGGCCATCGACCCTTCAATGTCAGCTGCGTGCCCCGCAGGTTGCAGATCTAGGGCTGCCAGGTCGGCTCCCCGAACCCTAACCATCGAGCCCATCAGATCGGTGAAAATCGAGCAAGAAAGGGGCAGCACACCTTTTGCTGGAGCACGGTGCCGGCTGGCCAACTCGCAGCCGTGTCGCGCCGCAGCCGTGCCGCGCGTGCACACATGGCCATGGGCATTGCGGTCGCTATCCGAGTGTGTGTGCCATCGCCTCACCATAGACTCTGCAGAAGAGGACCTTGGCGGCGCCGGTCTTCTCCACCACGTCGTCGGCTCTGGCTCAGCCACAGGCCCACGAGTGCGCGGACGCCTGAGCGTGTCCCGGTCGTCGTTGTCGTCGCCGCACTGGCCCTCCACGACACGCACCTGTGCGAGTGCTCGGTTGCCGCCGCGCTGGCCCTCCCGATGCGTGCGAGTGAGCGCTTGATGGCCGCCGCCGCTTGCGTGTGTGAGAGAGAGAGGAGGGGATGAGAATAGATTAGGGTTTGGAGGAGGGTGGCTGTAATCGGTTTTGACTGGCTAAGGGATGACGTCGACCGTTGGATCCGATCGGACGGCCACGAGACATCCGGTGGCCTAGCAGGCAGGGGGCGCAGGGGAATTAACAGCCGTGCATGTATGTTTTTTAATTTGTTTTTTTATTTTTAATATATGGAAACTTTAGACTTAAGTTTAGGAACATAAATGATCTTAAATAAAAAAAGTCATCAATAAAAAAATTGTAAACCTCATTGAGATTTACAACTTTTGTTTTAGTAATTTCTTCACGTGACATACTTTGAACAATTTGAAATTTGAAATTCAAATATGACAAATTCAAACAAATTTTTGGGGCAGTAAGACCCATCCAACCCATCCAACTTTTTAAAAACAATTCAAAATTTGTGTTTCAAAAATATGAGAACGTCAATCTGAATTTTGAGATATTAAATTATTTTAAATGGAAAAGTCATCAAAAACAAAGTTGTATAATGCATCGTTTCTATGACTAAAAAAACTTTGTCATATGAAAATTATCACAGAATTTACGCGAATAGGGTTTCTGACTTGTGGGCCTGGCCAAAATTTGCACGGGAGCTAAATAAGCGGGCACGCGAGAAGTGGGCGCATTAGCTAGGTGGGGTCCATTTATTTTTGGCGTCAGACAGGCTAACGGTGTATATAGTTTTAGCGTCAGATTGTCCGGCGTTAAAAATGAATACATATAGCGTCAGACAGTGAGTCCCTAAAAGTGGATTTAGCGTCAGATAGTCTCTCAGTTATCTTTAGTGTCAGATCATCCATCGATAAAAAAAAGTTTTAGCGTCAGATGTCTAACGGTGATGCAGTGTTGTGGTGTAGTGGTGATAACAAGTTAGCCACCCGACGTTAGTCCAGGTTTTAGCCACCCGACGTCGCCACTTGCTCGAAACTTTCTCAAATTTTTACCACAGCCTCCGCATGCGATGGCAAGACACGTCGTCAAGTTTCGTCATTTTCGGACTCCGTTTCGATTTTATAAAATTTAAAAACACTTTTCACGCGCGTGCCTCGGCGTGTTCCGACACCAACACGGTCGAAATTTCACACGAGGCCCCGCACACGGCCTCAACATGCTCCAAACATCATGAATATCATTTTCTAAATCGCCGGATTCCATTATTTCATGTACCTGCAGTTCAAATCTAGAGCTGCCGAAAAAAATCAAAGAAACAACAAAAATCAATGGAATATAGCAAAATAAATCAAAATGACCCTAAACTTGGAATATATCATGTACTTACTGTAGCAAGGCAACACAAAAAAAACTGGGATCGAAAATCGAAAAAAAAAAATTAATTCTTTGCCGACTGCCATCAATGGCAGTTGGCAAAGAGCCTTTGCCGACTGCCAGGGAGGATGGCAGTCGGCAAAGCCTGCACCTTTGCCGACTGCTGACGGAGTGGCAATCGGCAAAGGTGACGGTGTGGATGGCGTCAACCATGGCCTGCCTTTGCCGACTGCAATTCTTTGCCAACTGCCTGGCAGTCGGCAAAGCCAGGCAGTCGGCAAATCCTGCTTTGCCGACTGCAGGAAATTCCAGTTGGCAAAGGGACCTCTTTGCCGAGTGTCGAAAAAAAACAGTTGGCAAAGAAAACTGCAGTCGGCAAAGAGCCAGTTTCCTGTAGTGAATAAGCAGATACCTTCCTTTTTCAATAGAGCAACATGTTCCTCCATTACAAAATGTAAACCGTTTTAGTTGTCACAGGTTAAACTTCTCTAACTTTGAACAAGTTTCTAGAAAAAAATACATGAACATCTACAACATCAACACTTTTCATTCTCTCATCTAATATAATTCGCGGCAAAGCTCTTGTCATCCTTTCAAAAGAAAGTCTACAGCCTCAAATTAGTATCCAGAACAAATATATCTTGACAATGCATTTCTTTGCTGTTGTAGATATTAATATATTTTCTACAGACTTAGTCAAGGTTTGAGAAATTTTGACTTAGGACAAAACTAAAATTACTTACATTTTGTTACACATCAGGGGGTACCAAAGTTGACCCAACAAGATTCCATGCAGCTGCGATTCATCAGTAAATTCTCAGAGTTGATCCTGTAGCATATCATTCTCCACATTAGGCCAGCTTCTATCTTGAAAGACTTTTGTACAACAATTGAGATTCTTCTTCCAACAATGCAAAACGGATGTGTACGAGTTATGTTAGTATCTCATTTAAGAAAACCCAAATAAGCCAGAGCTCCCACACCAAAAAAAACTTTCTCAACTGGAAATAATTTTCAATGCATATCAATCAATCAAATGGCCTATAGATGTTTCTTTCAAATTTGCTCACTACAACACAATATTGAGCTCGTAGTAACACGTGTTCAGGAGATATGCAAATTATCATAGATGTTTTACCTTGCTAATATTGCTAGCTAGACAGTGATAAACTAAAATAACGTACACATCAACTCCAATATTCACATCACTAGAGAAGTTAAGGAGGCTATGTTTGAGTCATTCAGTCATATATATGTGTGAAAATAATTTTATTGGGAAGAGAAGACAAGGTATTCAGGAGCATATTCGCTTGCTTCCTGGGATAAGTACGCGAACGGGCTCTAGCTCAGTCGGCTAGAGAACCTCAGTAGCACCCCCCAGGTTCTGAGTTTGACTCCCCGAGCGAATTTCAGGCTGGGGGCAGAAAAAAAATCCCCTCGTCCGTCCCCACAACCAAAGCGCAGGTCTAAGGCCCGGCCCGGTTCTCACAGGGTTATGGTTCCACTGTGTATGGGTGGGAGCGGAGGTTCGAGGGTTTTCTCTTTTTGTGTGAGAAGGTCTTCCTCTTAACAAAATACCCGGGGGACCGTCATAACCCCCCGCAGGTCGAGTTTTTTTCCCCTAGGATAAGAACCTTGGGACATAAAAAGTGATTAAGAAATATAAAACTTGCACATTATCTTCATAAAACCGATGAAGCATCAAAGAGCCTTTGTCAATAAGAATGTATTGGGATTTGGGACTAAACCATCTAGAATAGAATCTGAAAAACGTGGATTAGACATTACTAGCTTTGAGCACTGTTACTGAAAACAAGGTCTTAAACTTGGCAGGCTAGTTTGAGCACATAAATTCCAGTGACAGTGCAACTAACATGAGGACCCTGGGCCTGTCTATCAAGTAAACCACAATATAGAGAACAGTTAGAGATGCGGTTGTTCACGGAGATGTTTATGAAATCTGCCTAGCAAATCTAGAAGAAAAGAAATGGAGAAGTTCTTCAAAATCAAGCTCCGTTTATCGACCAGTGGAAGATACCTTTCAGAAGTGTGTGGATATCCTATTCAGCATTTATTTAGGATAAAACAATCTCTCCAGATGCTGGTTAGCTCATGTCTAGACACTTCAGGCTAATTTGTCCTGTAAATTCTTCCCAGCTGCGGTACATAAACCTCTCTTTATCATCCCCATGTTGCTTATATATATAAAAAAAAGGAAAAGACGATAAGACAAATTGTAAGGAATAAATTTTCTTTCGAGATTTATGTGGTCAACCCAAAAAAATAAAGGGAAATGAATACATGGTACATCAAAACGCTACAATATTAACAATGTCCATGCACATAAAAAAAAGGAACTCAAATGCATCTGCCTTTTCTTTCTTATTTATACTAGAAAGCAGGAATCATCACGCTCTAGCCTTATGTGAATATACTAAGATGGTTGGACATTTCTATGTAGAGAAATGGAGGAAACACGTGTAGTCCAGGAGAGTAGGTATTTGATTCACTGAAGAAGAATAGAAGAAAGTTGAGGACATTCTGCATAGGTTATAGAACTATATAGCATCAAAACTTGCTGCACCACTAAAACACTGCCAACAAGACTATTAGACGGTGAGTTACTTAGGCAGTGTTTAGATCCCTTCAAACTTTCAAAAATTTTACAAGATTTCCCGTCACATCGAATCTTTAGACGTATGCATGGAGCATTAAATGTAGGTAAAAAAATAACTAATTACACAGTTTGTCTGTAAATGTCGAGACGAATCTTTTGAGCCTAGTTAATCCATGATTGAATAAATTTTACCAAATAACAACGAAAAATGCTACAGTCACTTTACACCAACTTTTACACCATCTAAACACTACCTTAGGCTTTTATGCTATACTATATATATTTTTTTGAAACTTTATGCTATACTATATTGATGAGACTCCAAACAGGAGTAACCTAATTATCAATAACAATAAATGAACTAGGAACTAAGCCTAGCTTGGTGGAGACGTGGAGGTGTGGTTGACTGGTTGTACATCCCTACCACCTAAGTAGCAGTATGTGAGGTGATGTCCAGATTATTAGACCCAAGCGATGGAGGAAGAGTCAGCATTGGACCTCCCTATAATAGGTATTATTCATGTAAACAGTACCGGGCATTACATTGGAGGTGTTCTTGTTAAGTTAGAGATTAGATTGAGTTGTCAGCTATTTCCTTAATTCTAGTGATTGGCTTCTTAAAGGTCATCTCTCCCCATATATATAAGGATGGGATTATATCTACTATGGAAGAATGCTCTATTCAGTGCTTGGTGGATTAAGGTTGATTCCCTCGTGGCTCAGCCACTAAAAGAGGGCTTGCACTCACTGATAATTATCGGTGCTTGGATGATTTGGAAACATCGGAATGACTTATTCTTCAAAGCCACATAAGAATAGTTGGTTAGAGCATCTCCAATAGTTCCTAAAAAATCAGTTGGTAAATCAACGAGTTTTCCAAGTGAGTAAAAAAATTAGGAGCATAGTTGATGAGTTCCTCCAACAGTTTCTAGAATCTCGCTCCTCAAATATATAAGTCAATTTTGCATCCAACTATTTTTATACTTTCTTTCTCTCTTGTATATTTGCATTGGGAACCATGTCCTTCTCCTCGTTCCTCCCCACTCCTTTCACCTCCAGATTGGCGAACAGATACACGCGCTTATATTTCCGCGCGGTCGGGTTGATTTTCCCAAATGCGAAAAGATTGGGAGTTGAGATAAGGAGTTATTGGAGAGTGTTTTTTTCAATCTTGCCAAAAAAAAAACAAGACCGGGAGTGGGTTTTGGAAAGTCTTGGAGATGCTCTTATGATATGTTGTTGGGAAAAAGTCTATTTCACCCCCCAACTATGGAGGGTGGACTAGTTAACCCCCTCAACTATGAAACGGTCTACTCTCTGTAGCAAATTCGTAGTACTGTAGCAACACAATGGTTACTGTAGCAAATCCGCCGTTTCAAAACCGCCTGGAGGGTAATTTGACCGGTTTTGAAAAGTTCAGAGGGTAAAATAGACCGTTTCATAGTTGAGAGGGTTAAGTAGTCCACCCCATAGTTGAGGGGGTGAAGTAGACTTTTTCCTTGCTCCATCGTCGACGAATGTGTCCTTAAAGTAGTCCGTAAGCACTAGTGGTGGAGCGTGACCCAATATTAAGGGGGCTAATTCAATGCTAAACACTACAGCATTGTCAAAATTTCTATTGTAAGCACCAGAACACGTGAATTTATGGAGCATAAAGAGTGATTAGAATTGTAGGATTTTCTAGCACCAGTATAGGTCCCAGCCTAAATATCGTGGCTACTTGTGAGACGACGTGACTGTTTGAACTGAACGCAAAACCTAGCAAATTATAATGACAAAATGGGCACGTATCGTGACTTCTAACAGCCTGTTGCCTACTCCTATGTCTCTCGCTCTCTGCTGCCCCTTTCCAGATACTACTAGGCTTCATGATTTTGCTGCAGGCAAGCAGGAGCTGGAGCCCAGTTTCGTCTCTACTGAGCTCTTCCCTTGATAAGCACTAAAATATTCTCTACTGGCTAGCCGAAGCATTGTGACAGCAGTCCATATAGTATTCCATAGTATCAGGTATCCATATACATATACACCACCCATAAAGAATAAATAAATATTAAATTCTCTCTCTTTCATCACTCTCGTTCCAGCTGCTTCCTCCCTCTCTCTCTCGGTTCCAACAGCAGAGACAGAGAGCGTCGCCGCCCCGCTGTCCCTTGGAAAGAAATCACGACCCAGGGCTGCTCGTGTGTGTGGTCACCGCCCCGACCGTAGAAGATTGATTTCTGTCCAATCTGGCAAGGAGAAAGTCGATCTGGTTTGGGGAGGCTGATTGGAGTTGGAGACCGTCCAATCCGGATTGAGGAGAGCGGCAGCGATGGCTGAGAAGGAGGAACAGAAGGTGGTGGCTAAGGAGGGATTGTAACATCCAGTCTCGGCATACACGACCCAGATCCACTCTACCGAGGAATGGTCCCACCTGCGTAGCAACCCGCTTGAGCTTTCGTCCTCGCTTCGCTCAAAACGGTTAACCGAAGGTTACTACGCGTCCCTGGCTCTGGTATTTAAGTCGGATAAACTCACTCAGGATTCACGATACGGTACTAAACCACCGACCAAACAGTGTTCCACGATGCTACAGTACCCGGTAAACAGTACCTGGTAAACAGTACTCGAATTCAGCCCGGCCCAACTCGGTGAACAGTACAGTATCCAGCTACAGTGTTGGACCGCTACAATACCCGGAGCCCAGATGTGCAGTACTCATGTCTACAGTACCGTCCCCACTGCTTGGCTACGGTACCATCGGCCCGTTCGTGAATTTGGCCCACTGGGCCCATTTTGGGCTGTTACAATCACCCCTCCTAAGGATTCGACGTCCCCGTCGAATGTCAAACCGGCTTACCCTTTCGGGACACTTAATCCAGGATCCTCCTCTCTTGGCCATGTTTGTGTGTTCCCGTGTCGGCGCATGTGTAATGCCATGCCGTGTCCACGACGGGCCCACGCGCATGCACACATCATACCCGAACAACTGATCCCCACGTGCCCGTAAAACCGCGAGAGTCGGCTCTGATACCAAATGTAACATCCAGTGCCGACATACACGGCCCAGGTCCACTCTACCGAGGAGTGGTCCCACCTACGTAGCAACCCGCTTGAGCTTTCGTCCTCGCTTCGCTCAAAACGGTTAACCGAAGGTTACTACGTGTCCCTGGCTCTGGTATTTAAGTCGGGTAAACTCACTCAGGATTCACGATACGGTACTAAACCACTGGTTAAATAGTGTTCCGCGATGCTACAGTACCTGGTGAACAGTATACCGAATTTGGCCCAGCCCAATTCGGTGAACAGTACTAGTCTGCTACAGTGCTCCCGTCTACAGTTCCGGTCCGCTGCCTGCTACAGTACCATCGTCCCGTTCGTGAATTTGGCCCACTGGGCCCATTTTGGGGCTGTTACAGGGATGGACAACGGCGGCATCAGTAGCAGCTTCGAGCGAGCCACGGACGGAGACCGTGAAGTATCAGAGAACTGATGAAGGTAGACGGGAAAGAAAGTGGGCCCGGCTAGAAACTGTATTTGATTCCCAATTGAAGGCCCAACATTGTGGCAATTTCCATAGTGATAGCCTACTGACATATAGTCTATATACATGGTGGTTGCTCTTAGGGGCTATTTGATCCTGCGACTAAAGTTTAGTACATGTTACATCAGACATTTGGATGCTAATTAGAAGGATTAAACATGAGCTAATTATAAAACTAATTACACAGATGTAGAATAATTTGCGAGATAAATCTATTAAGCCTAATTAATCCATCATTAGCACATGTTACTATAGCAAAACATTGTCAAATTATGAACTAATTAGGCATAATAGATTTATCTCGCAAATTAGTCTCAATCTGGGCAATTAGTTTTATAATTAGTCTATGTTTAATACTGCAATTAGTGCCTAAAACATCCAATGTGACATAAACTAAACTTTAGGAGGTAAACGAAACACCCCTAAAACGTTAAAAAAATCTACTTAGCCCCCTCAATTATTAGTGGTTTTCTACCTCACACCTCTCCTATAAACTAGGTATTTTACTCCTTAAACTATTCAAAACCATCTGGATAATTCTCTAAGACGGTTTTAAAAATGATTTTACTGACATGGTATAATAAAATTCTATATGACCACCTATCATATCAAGGGTTAACTATATGACCCCCAAGTGATTAGATAATTATAAAGCGAAGTAAGTGTTGCGCTAGCCTACTCAAAATGCAAGCCTCCTATCCACAATTCTAGTTGCTATGATCTTTATTTCACATACAAAAGGCTAAGTCACTGCCACTAAGTTAGTGATCTCTCAAAGACTAACTAAAGAGCCTCACTAACCACTAGACAAGACACAAGCTAGCTCTCAAAACTAATTACATTAAAGAGCTTAGCTACACTAGCAAAGTAAATACACGACTGAGGTAGTGAAGTTATATCGTCGTGAGAAGAGACAATCAATTAATCACAATAAATACCAATGAAATCCTCGGAGACAAGATGACACAATGATTTTTCACCGAGTTTCACTTGCTTGCCGGTAAGCTAGTCCCCGTTATAGCGATCCACCCACTTGGAGATTCACACACTAATAGGCATCATGTGCCTAACCCGCAATCAGATGCCGCACCACCATAGGCTTTGCCTAAGGTGAGAGTGAGCTCATTGACCTCCTTAAGGGTCTCATTTTCAACCATAAGTGAAGCATCACAAGTGAAATCATCACTCATAGATGAAGTAGAAGTGGATATACTAAATGAGCTACATGAGGGGTTAGTGAGAGCAACAATGATAGGCTTATAAAAAGATTCATCAGTGATATCACAAGTTAAGACTTTGTCACATGTTACAACATGATCTTTTTTATTTTGCTCATCAAATGGAGAAGAATGAGCTTTTTCAAGTTTCTTGTGAGCTTTGCCAAGCCTCTCATGGGCTTCCTCTAGCCTCTCATGAGATACATTGAGTTCATCAAAGGCTTGCTTAAGGGCTTTTAGTTTCTTATGCAAGTCTTTGCATTCCCTTCTCTTAATGTCAAAATGTTATTCAGCATCTTCTAACATGACAATTAGTTCATCTTTGGTGGGTTCATCATCATCATTTTCACTTTCATTATCATATTCCTCATCACATCCATTACAAGATTGTACCTTAGTGGCATTGGCCATGAAGCAAGTTGATAGAGTGTCGAAGAGAGAGCTTCTCATTTATGGCAATGCTTGCAAGAGCCTTCTTCTTGGTGGTCTTGTCATCATCACTATCATCATCATCACTTGAGGAAGCATCACTATCCCAAGTGACCACATATGAACCACCCATCTTCTTCTTCTTAAAGGTCATCTTGTGCTTCTTCTCCTTCTCCTTCTTCTTGCCCTTCTTATCATCATCTTTATTCTCACTATTGTAGGGGCATTTAGCAACAAGATGATCCTTACTACCACACTTTAAGCACCTTCTTGTATCATCTTTGCTCTTGGATGATGACTTTTCCTTCTTGCACGATAGCCCTTCTTCACCATAAATTTGCCAAACCTCTTCAAAAAAGAGCCATTTTCTCATCATCCATATCATCAAAGCTTAAATCATCATCTTCACTTGATGTATCTTGCTTGGTCTTTCCCTTTGATGATGATGTGGCTTTGAATGCCACACTCTTCTTCTTCTCATCCTTCTTCTCATCTTTCTTCTCTTTCTTTTCTTTCTTCTCATCATCATCTCTATCTATGTCATCGGTCATCACATCTCCCAACACTTGATTCGATGACAAGCATCTCAAGAACTTGTGGGAGAAGTCTTTATCCTTCACCTCTTCTCTAAGTGCTTTGAGATCATTGACAAACACTTAAAGCCTATAGAACATCTCCGGCACACTCTCATCTTCCTTCATCTTAAAGCTAGCAAACTTCTCCTTGAGAATGTATGCCTTTGCACCTTTCACCGCTTGAGTGCCCTCAAATGATTCTTCCAACTTCTTTCATGCCTCATGAGCCATCTCAATGTTTTTGATTTGCACAAATGTCCTCTCATCCAATGCATCATGAATGGCACTAAGAATAATGTCATCGTTTTGGAGTAGTACTTCTTCGGCGACGGTGGGAGCCTCCTCATTGGCAACCTCAATCTTAGTCCCCACCACCTTCCATACCTTTCTATTGATTGACTTGATGTAGGTGGTCATCTTCGCCTTCCAATATGGATAATTTGAGCCATCAAATTAGGGTGGCTTCTTGGTGTTGTTGATTTGAGCCATTTTGACACCGAAGGTTAAGCCTCAAATCAAGGTGACCACGGCTCTGATACCACTTGAAAGGTCCTAATAGCTAGAGAAGGTGAGTAGCCTATAAAAATTCTACGACAACATTTAAGCCAAGTGGTTAGATAATTATAAAGCGAAACAAGTGTTGCGCTAGCATACTCAAAATACAAGCTTCCTATCCACAATTCTAGTCGCTATGATCTCTATTTCACACACAAGAGGCTAAGTCACTACCACTAAGTTAATGAGCTCTCAAAGACTAACTAAAGAGCCTCACTAACCACTAGATAAGACACAAGCTAGCTCTCCAAACTAATTACACTAAAGAACTTAGCTACACTAGCAAAGTAAATACAAGAGTGAGGTTATACCGTTGTGGGAAGAGACAATCAATTAATCACAATGATACCAATGAAATCCTCAAAGACAAGATGACACAATAATTTTTCATCAAGATTCACTTGCTTACCGACAAGCTAGTCCCCATTGTGGTGATTCACCCATTTTGAGGTTCACGCGCTAATAGATATCACACGTCTAACCGCAATCGGGTGTCGCACAGCCAACACAAGATGGGAATCACACAAGCCACGAGCAATTCACTAGAGTACCTTTTAGCTCTCCGTCGGGGAAAGAACAAGAACTCCTCACAATCACCACGATCAGAGTCGGAGACAAGCACCTTCCTCCGCTCAACGATCCTCGCTGCACCAAGCCGTCTAGGTGGCGGCAAGCACCAAGAGAACCAAGCGAAATCCTCAGCGAAACACAATCACCAAGTGCCTCTAGATGCACTCAAGTAATGCATTTGAATTCACTCCCAGTCTCACAAAGATGATGAATCAATGATAGAGATGAGCGGGAGGGCTTTGGCTTCGCTCACTAGATTGCTATGTCAATGAAAATGACCAAGAGAGTGAGCAAGAGCCGGCCATAGGGATTATATATAAGCCCCCACGAAATAGAGTTGTTGGCTTCCCACTGCCAACCTTCACAGGGTGACCGGACGCGTAGGACACGCCGATCAGACGCAGGACACGCAGCGTCCGGTCGCAGATCTCCGTCCATGTATTCCCCGCGTTCAACCTCCTCCGCAGATCTCCAATGGTCAGATTCGCCCGTGCCAACGTCCATATGACGACCGGACGCACAAGAGACAGGACCGAACGCGCCAGTGCCAGCCCTGCTCGCGCACACCCGTGCCACCAAGCACTGACCGGACGCACCACTCACTTCACCTGACACCGCGCCACCCAGAGTCAGGTCGAATTTAGAGAGGGTCCAGAGCGTCGTTTTCACAATCGGACGCGTCCGCTAGACCCTGATCAGACGCAGGCCAGTGTCCGATCCTCACAAGCCACGTGCGCAGCCTTGCGTTAACGTACGTTAGTAGTGACCTGACGCAGGCCCTGCACGTCTGGTCGCACCTTCGCTCAGAGTCCGGTCGCGAAGACCGAGGCCACACGCCTCTGTGCCACTGACCGGACGCACCCAACGCCGAGTCCAGTCACTACGCGACCAGAGTTCGGTCAGCGAAAAACACCACCTCCTCTTCACCAACTTTACCACCTTTGATCAAATGTGCTAACCTACATTGTGCACATGTGTTAGCATATTTTCACAAGCATTTTCAAGGATGTTAGCACTCACTAGAATCTAAATGCATAAGCAATGAGTTAGAACATTTAGTGGCGCTTTGATAACCGTATTTCGATACGAATTTCACCCCTCTTAATAGTACAACTATCTATCCTAACTGTAATCACACCCATTAGATATCTCGATCACCAAAACAAAATGGCCCTATCAAATTCACCTCTGCCTGGAGCCCGTTTTGTTTTTTCTTTCTTCTTTTCCAAGCCCGAGCACTTGATCATCACCATGGTCACACCATCGTCATCATGATCTTCACCAATTCCTTCACCACTTGGAATGTGCTACCCTATCTCATGATCACTTAGAGCAAAAGGGTCAACACCTAAGGTTTCATCAATTCACTAAAACCAAACTAGAGCTTTCAGCGTGGGCGTAGTGCATGTGCTAAATGTCATCGAGGAGTGCATGAAGTGGGATATGAAACAAGGTGATGATCAGCGAGCGGTAGCACAAGCTTGGAAACAATATGAGAGGGAGACAGCCGATGGGCCTGCATGCAAGCATGTGTGCTTAGACTAGTGTAGTGAGATACAGTGTTCAAACAGCCCTACATAACCATCCGAGGGGTCATTTGAACATTATTAGATGCTTTACGAACTATAGTATCATGTTTTTTGAGTTGAGGGGTCATGCAATCAATACTTACTTGATATGCTAGGGGTTATATAGACTTTTTAATATGTCACGTTAGCTAAACCACCTTTAAAACCATCTCAAGGTGTTATTTAGACATTTTCAATAGTTTAAGGGGTGAAATACCTAATTTTATAGGTGAGAAAGTGAAGTAAACAACTGCCAATAGTTGAGAGGGTTAAGTAAACTTTTTCGTAAAAAAATTATCCTAGCTGTACACGGACAAATTTTTTATATAGGAGTACGTTCAACTAAGTGGTAGTACATTTCATACTCCTATCGAAAAGAATCTAACTAGTTAAAGTGACTCAACCAAGTTTATAATCAACTAGCAGGAACCCCGCGCGTTGCCGCGGGCGCAACACAGCAAGTTCAAAAGAAAAGAATTAAGTTGTGTGGTAGAATTGACAATGGGACGAACACCATGAATGAAAATGTTGGGTGTCCAAAATTTATAAATATACAAAGAGCAAGAGTGGGCATTACACATAGTGAAATGGTCCTGATAAGATAAATTGATTTGCTTTCCAAATTATATGATGAATTGAATGGTAAACCAAAACATACATGTGGCTCCAGTTTTTGCCTGTTATTTTGGACACAAAGACAAACAAAATACACAGTAAGATCTGGGGATAAACAACCTTGAAGGCATGCCTCTATTTTGATCTCATTCATTGCCTGCTAGCGAAATTCACTGCTAGCCCCTAGTATTTGTTCAAAAACCTTAAAGGTATGAAATGGCAAATAAGATTTAATATGTATAAGTAATTCACTATAAAATCAGGAATATAAGATAATCATTAAGGATAACATGTTTGTAGTAAAAAAACGAAGTGAATAAAAGAAAAGAGCAGACCTACAATAACAGAGCCAGAACATTCCATCCACCCAGGTGGCAAGCTTAAAAGGTCATACAATGCTTGCTATGTGAATTAAGCCCATATAGAACCCATATTTATATTAAAAAATGGCATTTGGTATGGGTTCAGGACCACAATATAACGGGTCTATGCCATTAAATTACTGAGTCACATGAAGTGTCCAGGCATAGGCACCTGTAGGGATAAGGAAATATACAAAGAAGGATAAATAGGTTGCATTTGGCATGGGTTCAGTGTTGGTAATCCATTAGGAGCTAAAAAAGTGACCAAAGAAAATAAAAACAATAGAGTATACACAAAGATTACTTGGTCCATTTCCAAACCAATCAAGAGACAAGACTCAACCTTTAATGTTGGAAGTGCATTAGGATGTCACCACGTGGACGATAAGTATATCACACTTCAACAACAGTAGGTACGTAGAATTCTTTGTCAAATGAAAGGCATATGCTGATCCCTATGCCTGCTTGGTTATATGTAGTAGAATAATCAATCAAGTTTATATCTGATTAGCTACAATATTTATATATTTGACCTTTTGAGGAAACCAATAAAGTACACATGACATCATTATGTCTTATGAACCATGGAGTGAGCAAAATAAATGGATAGCTCTGCATTTTCGTCAACTAAAATATAGAGAAGCTCATATCACGATGAAGCTGTGTTTTTTTAGACAACTGGAGCACATATTTTAGCTATGACTACGAAAAAGAAAAGGTTATTAACTGCTTATGGAGAACCTCACATCACAATGTACCCTGTTTGAAACATATTACATGAAGACAAAAATATTTGTGATTAAGTGGAAGCAATCATTTCAATAAGAGATGCACATTCCGGCAAAGCATGGTATGAATATGAACTGCAGGAAGGCTGCAATTGGTAGATCTAAAATTCTAGGCAGCTATATGATCCAAGAATGCTGCATAAATGTATCAACCAACTGAGCCTAAGGAATGAGGACGTTGTCTAGACTGCCAAATGCACGGATAAATTTGCATTGATGAGGCAACTCTTTTTATTTTAATAGCAACATGTACTACCATAGATAAAACACATAAAAGATTCTGATCTATATAAAGGAAATGTGATGAGAACAAATTGCATTGAATATATAACAATATAAAGAAGGGAAAATCACTGATACAAATTTATGTGCCTGTGACTTAAATGAGTCTATATATATCTTTCTCCAAGAACATGGTACCTTTAAATGGGCATCACCTTTAAATGCCAGCCAGGGAAGTGAATCTGCAGACGTAATACAGCACAAAAATCAGTGTATTACAGTTTGAATGTAGATCCTTCTCTAAGCAAATTGAAACACTCACCAATTCATCCCCTCTGTCCGCAGAAACAAACTTATATATGATCTTCTGAACTGCAGGCAATTCACAGCAGAAGAACAAAAGAAATATAACCTCCCTGTACCCCTGTTCTCGTCTCTGCAAAGAGAATGGCCAATAAATACTGAAGAAAGAAGGAAATCGGCACATGTATAATAAAAAAAAGTACTTTTCATACCGGACCTGGTGGTAGACCGCTCAATCTCTTCCGTGAGAAGTTCCGAGAACAGTTGCTGGGATCCATGCAGGTATGGATGGGGATTGGGAATCCAACAGCGGAGCGGATCAGCGAGCACCCTTCTCCTCGCGGGAGGCCAGGAGACTGGGTCGATGAAGAGGCTGAGAGATTGATGACGGTGGCGACCCTGAGGAGGCGAAGTGGTGGGAACGAAGGTGTAGGTAGGCCGGATCTGCCGTGCAGAGAGAGACGGGAGCACCTTCGGGAGGAGGCATAGAGTACTGCCCGGCGAGGCGGGGACCGATGCAGGTGCGATGCAGCCGCGACAACGCTCGGCTAGAGGATGCGAGGGAGAACTTACCGATGCAGACGATCCACATACGAACACAGAAGGGGAGGAGATCCGATGCAGGGGGGAAGCGGGGCGCGTGGCCACCGGTCCAGGACCACCCGTGCAGGCAGAAACGGTCGAGCTGCCGGTGCTGAGGCCGTCGAGCCGCCGGTGGCCGCTCGCGTAGGCCTACTCCAACAGCGTCGCCGGTGCTGGGGCCTCCGCGTCGGGCGCCCGCACGCGCAGGGGTCCGCCCGAACCAAGGCCGCCTTCCGTTGGGCTCCATGTGGCCTCCCCGGCGACGGCAGGATCAACAGCTGGCGGAGCGCAGGGCTGGATGGGGCAGGGGGGGCCTGTGCGGCGGTCTCGAGAGGGCCGCGTGCCCGCTGCGGAAGGCAGGCGGACGCGGAGGCGACGCGGCGGCTGCGGGCCGAGGCCGTGGCGCGCCGCTGCCCGAGGGCGTCGGCAGGCTGGCGCAGCTGCGGAGTCCGAGCGCAGCGCCGTGCGTGGAGGGGGCGAGGCGAGGATGGCGGCGGAGGGTGTTTTTTTTTTCCCTTCCCTTATCTGAAGGAGAGGAGGGTTTCCTTTGGGCTGGGTTCGGCTAGCACTTTTCGTTTTATTTGGTAATTTGTGTCCAATCATGGACTAATTAGACTCAAAAGATTTGTCTCGTGATTTACAACTAAACTGTGTAATTAGTTTTTTCTTTCGTCTACATTTAGTACTCTATGCATGTGCCGCAAGATTTGATGTGACAGGTACTGTAGCACTTTTTGGGTTCACTTTTTGTGAACTAAACAGGCTCTTTGTTTCAAAAGCAGAGGAGGCGGAAGGGCTTAGGGCTGCGCGGTCTGCGGAGGACGGTTCCTGGCGTCGGTCTTTCCGGAAGGGCAGACGCGTGGACGGCACTTTTTGACTCCTCTCGTCTGGGTGTTCAACCCTACCCACGCACACCACACCACACCACACCACACCACACGTAAACAAACCTACAACTACACTCAGATCATATCGCGTCCTTCATGAGATCACCGGGTTCATCTATGACACTGTAGACGACGGATGCGTCGCATTCCCTTTATGGCTCCACGCGTGGACGACACTTGAGGGGAAGTTGTGGACAAGTAGGATCGGACGGCGCCGGTGCTACGTTGTTATGCTGTTAACGAGTAGTATACCCGTGCTAACTTACGGCGGCATTCGGATATATAAATTAAAACAGCCAAAATATGAACCGATAAAACTTAAGTTTCTTCAAAGACAAAAAGAAAATATACATGCCTTTTCATTCCAATTCTTTTCTTTTTCAACAATTACATTGTAACTCCATTAATTATAATACAACAAAATATACGACGAAAATATTTGTATGTCCTCTGTAGTTCTTTTTGATAAACTGACCGGAAGGGGTTTTTTTTGGCAACTATCAATATCTACCGTCTCTGCTCTTTTCCTTTGCCATGCTTGCATTTTCCCTTTGCTGATGTCAATATGCTTCTACCTGACAACTCATATGATAAACAGTAAACACCGTGTTCTTTGAAGGAAATCACTGTATTAGTGTGTTACTGATGCGGATAGTTTCCAAAAGTCATTCTGTCATGTTTTTATTTGTAATGAACTAAATTGATTCTTCATACCATCTCAGGATGAGTTGAAGATTTCAGAAAATACGCGTGCCAGGCAAACTTTGGAGTATCAGGTGAACTCTGCTCAGGGCATTCCTGCATGGATAACCAGCTTCTGAACAATTCAACCATTCGAGACCATATGCTGTGGAGGCTGACATGGAGGAGAAAGCAATGATCAAGAACACATGGATCATCAGCTTCTAGAGACCTTGCAACCATCGCGAATGGCATCACCTGTTGTATCCTCTGACCTCTGAGCAACTTGTCAAGTGCGGCAAAGTTGAAAATATGATATTTCAGATTGACAGTCAAATCTGGGAATATTTGTGCTGCTTATTATCTATATGGGTTATGGACTCCAAAGTTGTATATCTGCTGCATACAGTAACAAACAAGCATGTCGGCATCGCAAAAGGGAACTGTTTGCTACTTTCACTCGATTAAGTTTGAGGTCCTACCATTCATCTATTCATGGTCTGAAAATAGGCATTGTCATGACTGATAGATCTTAACTGGCATATTCATATATTCCATAAATAGATGGTGTTGCCATGTTAGGATCTAGTTCTGCTAAGAAAAAAGTTGGTTTAGAGGACTAAAAATAAAGGGACGATAGGCCTGGTTAAAACCAAAACCAAAGAAGTATTTGTGTTCGCTGTATGTACCTAGATCAAGGACACCAAGAATTTAATGAACGTCAATTGTAGTTCGTGTAGATTGAGGGAGTGTTTAGTTCCTAGGTGAAAAATTTTGGGTGTCATATGAAATGTTTCAAGGAATGTCGGAAGAGGTGTTCGGATACTAATAAAAAAACTAATTACATAACTCGTCTGGAAACCACAAGACAAATTTATTAAGCCTAATTAATCCATCATTCGCCATGTACTGTAGCACAACATTGTCAAATCATGGATTAATTAGGCTCAAAAAATTCATCTCGCAAATTTATCGCAATCTATGTAATTAGTTATTTTTTTATCTATATTTAACACTCCATGCATGTGTCAAACATCCGATGTGATAGGCTGAAATTTTTTTTGGAGGAACTAAACACCCCTGACCTACTTGCTCAGTTACTGAAGCATAAAACTGACTCCCAGTCTGCCTGCATATTCATATATTTCACACTTTTGTGCAATATTCTCGGATATCGAACAAACTGATTTGGTTGGCTGCACAATGGTATGTCTGATTTATACTGATTCAAGACACACAGATCTGCAAGATGCACCTGGAAACCATTTCATGATGGAGACTGAATGGTAGTAGGTACCCTTTTTTCGGTCTATATAAGGAAACTTAAATTTCACCGATTAACAGAAACCAACAATCTTGCTGCAACATCATTTCTACCTCATTATTCCAGTCTAAAAAGAAACAAAGATAAGCATATATGGCAATCTGTCGTACACCATCTTGTGCATATATAGCATTCAAGACAAATGACGTCAATGGCCTGGTCTGGCTAACAACCAATCAAGGCATCAGACAATTGAAAAGCAATTCAAGAAGAGCACAGGACGGGAAGGGGAGCTTCTAAATTGAATAGGATTGGGTGATTTTTTTTTGACAAGGGATCTGGATATATTAATTAACAGCAAGAAGCTGTTAGAACCATTACAGAGTTAATGGTTACATTGGGGAGTGCCACAAGTAATGGGCACTCATGATCATGAACCTCATAAGCACAAACACCTTGAAAAGTATGAAGTTCAGTACCTATGGCTCTAAGAGCTTGTCTTGCAAGAGAATCAGCCATTTGATTCTGATCTCTTTTAATCCTCCGAATTTGTGTTGTAGTACCAATCACCTTGGACGAGATGAGCTGTGTGAGAGGCTTGATGTGCCAATCCGGTGGATGGGCAAGATCAGGGCCGTTCATGAACTAGACCAGTTGTTTGTTATCAGATAACACGGTCACTTGATGTATCTGTAGTGCTGAAACCACCTCGGCGGCAAGAGCCAGAGCCGCTGCCTCTGCCATGATGACTGAGGAAGAATTTTTCATGGCCGCCTTGATGAATATACTGTGCGGGGGTTGTACCTGTGTGTCAACAATGAAGATACCAATCCCTGCATCTCTAGGGACAGCAATGGATTGGTCTGGCTGGGTTGACGCATCAGTGTAACAGCGCGGACCCTGAAGTGAGCTTGGGAATGGCACCAGCAATGGATCCGTCAAACTTGTTGACGTCCCAACTTCCTGTGCGCTGAAATTTGTAGCTCCTGCATGAGGAGAATTTATACCTTGATTGGCCACCATGCTTGCCGAGTTGGTGGCTCGATAATGAAGTGTCGCTGTTGATGTTGGCTGGTGCATGCAGTTGTAGGTCCCTGGAGTTTGATGTCGATGGTGGTCCTGAGTACCTGCATTGGAGGAGTGTGGTTCTGAAAGCCCTGTCCCCTGAACCTGTAGAGGCTGAGGGCTGCCTAGCAGGTACTGAGTGGGAGGTACTAGCTCTCTTAAAGCTTGCAGGTGATTATTCATGTGGGCATTTGCTGCACTATGTATCTGAATAGCTGACCAATGCTTTCTCTGAAACCTGTGGTCATTCCTAGCCTTCCAAATATACCATAGGAAGAACAAAGTATTTAAGATGATAGCGTCAGTTGGGTTAGAAGATATGAGAGCAGGTAAAGTTATTTGGATGCCATCTATTTCTTCAGGAATGTTATTAGTGATGATAGGAGGATTAGCATTGGACCAAACCTCTGTGGGAAGAGTACATTTGAAAAAGAGGTGTTGGTCAGTCTCTATGGCACCACAGTAGGAGCAATGTTTATCAATGTGGATAGAATATCTACCTGCCCTTTCACCAGTAGCCACTGCTCTTCTAATGAGTCTCCAAGCAAAGGTTTTGAGAAGAGGTGGAAGAGACTTACTTTTCCAAACTTTCTGCAAAATGTTGTTTGCATCATCTCCTATGCTTCTGGATCCCTGGTTGGGGAGCTGATGTACCTGCTGCTGAGCAAGATAAGAATAAACAGTTTTAGTAGTGCAAAGGCCATTTTTAGCAGGTGTCCATCTGAGGATATCATTGCTATCAGAGCTGACTACAGGAGTGGCTTCAATATTGTTCACAGCCTGGGCACTGAAGGTGGTGGAGAGAAGGTTGTGGTTCCAAGTATGGGTGCCTTGAATCCAGAGATCAGAAACTTTTGCAGGCAGAGGTATATTGACAACAGGCATGATAAGGTGTTCATGGACATGATTCCAAATGGGACTCCAAGGTTCAGACCAGATGGAGGAATTGCCATTATGAAGTTGGTAGATGGAGTTGGAGGTGAGGTGATGTTTGACCTGCATGACAGAAGACCAATAGATAGATCTGGGGCCCCTATTAGGAGCATTCCAGAAGGAATCAAAAGGGTGATATTTGGCCTTAAGGATAGCAGAGAGGAGTGGATTTTTGTTGGTGGCAATGTTCCAAGCAGAGTGAACGATAAGACTTTTATTGACCAACTCCATGTCCCTGATGCCAAGTCCACCTTGTTCTGTAGGTTTGCAGATATGATCCCAAGAGCGATAAGCTATGGGATTGGTTTGTTGCTCTTCCTGCACGCCTGCCCACCAAAATCTCCTAATTATAGAGTTAATTTTCTCAATAAAAGCTTTGGAGAAAAAACAGTGGACATATAATAAATAGGAATAGAAGAAAGCACAGACTTAATGTATTGAAGCCTTCCTGCATGATTAAGTTTGTTAGCCTTAAGGGTCCCAAATTTAGCAAAGAACTTGTTAAAAATAAAATTATAAGCTCTGTTTTTATCCCTATGGTTAAAAATCATGGGGTGGCCTAAGTGCAAGGTGTTAGGCTGTAAAGTAGGAACAGGAAAGACCCCACGGATCTGGTTTTTAATTGGATTAGGAACATTTTTGCTAAAATAAATGGAGGATTTTTGGAGATTAGGAGTCTGACCAGATTGTTGGCAGAAATCATAAAGGATGGTCTTGATTGCCTGTGCTTCATGTAAGGTGGCCTTGCCACAGAGGATAAGATCATCTGCAAATAAAAGTGAATGGATTCTAGGTGCATTGGGTCCAAGGGAAATGCCAGAGAGGCTGTTGTTGTGAAGCGCTTCATGCAATCTTATTGAGAGCTCATTAATAGCAATAACAAAGAGATAGGGAGATAGGGGACAGCCCTGTCTTAAACCTCTTTGAGGGTTGAAGTGCCCAGAAGGGTCATCATTAACAAGTACAGCAAAGGTCGAAGAAGAGATGCACACATTGATAAGATTAATAAAATTATCCTTTAGACCTAACCTGTGAAGAGCAGCTGAAATGAAGTCCCATTCTAATCTATCAAAAGCTTTAGCTAAATCAATCTTAAGAATAAAAGCATGGTCCTTCCAGCTAGTTAAATTGAAGGAATGAATAATCTCTTGTGTAATAATGATATTGGAAGAGATATGCCTATTAGCAATGAAAGCAGATTGAGCTTGGCTAATGTAATTAGGTAGGTGGTTTTTAAGTCTATTAGCCAAGGATTTGGTGATGATCTTGTAGATGACATTGCATAAGCTAATAGGCCTGAAATCATGAGGAGTAGCAGGATTAGTTTTTTTAGGAATAAGAGAGATAAAAGTTTTGTTAAGATCAGTGGGCATATAGGCATAAGTATAAAAATCCTTAACCACTTTATAAATATCATCCTTAGCCCACTGCCAAGAGGATTTGTAAAAAGCCGCATTGAGACCATCAGGGCCAGGGGCTGCATTGCTTCTCATTTGCTTAATGATATCATGGATCTCATTTAAAGTAGGAGTGGAGTAGGTATACCTGAAAATGTCATTGTTGATCACTGCCTCCTCTTCCTGCAAGCTTTGGTCTGTAGTGGGATTGTTGTTAGAAAGGGTATGCTGCTGAGGATTGGAGTGGGAGGTAACTGCAGGCTGCTGCGTTGTGGACTGGGAGGAGAAAATATTAGTGAAGTAATTGATGAGAGTGTCAGCAAGTTGCTCAGGAGTGGTGGAGTGGGAGCCATCAGGATTGATGAGGTGAGAGATTTTGTTTTTCCTACGTCTCTTGATAATAGCATGGTGAAAGAAGGAAGTGTTTCTATCACCTGCAACAGCCCATTGTTTTTTAGCTCTCTGGATATGGTAAGTCTCTTCTTTAGCCATCAAGTCTTGGTGCTTATCATGGAGGTTCTGTTGTAGAGTGTGGTTTTGCTGGGAGGGAGGAAGGCACTGTTGGTCCAGGATTTGGCTTTCGATCTGTGCAAGAAGATCGTTATTTCTGGGTTTCTTCTTTCTCCATTTCCTGAGATCTGCGGCAAGAAACTTTGTTTTCTGTGAGAAATCACGATTAGAAGAGCGTTGCCAACTTTGTTTGGCAATATCATGGTAATCATTATCCATTAACCACCAATTTTCAAACCAGAAGGGTTTATTTATTCGAGGGCGTGGAGAGTTGAGAACCGCTAAGATGGGCGCGTGATCGCTGTACATCATGGGGAGGTGGTAGATTGTAGTAGCAGGATACGCTAGACACCATTCTGCATTACCTAGACAACGATCAAGTCTTTCATATGTGGGCACAGAAGAAAAACATTTATTAGTCCAAGTGTAGGCCGGCCCACTGTAGCCGAGATCAATCAAGCCGCACTGCTTAACATAAGCACAGAAATTATTGATACGATTCACATCAGCATAAGAAGGGCCTAACTTTTCATTGACATGCATGAGCTCATTCAGGTCCCCCATACAAAGCATAGGCAGATTACTATTTAGAGTGACAAAGTTCAACACCTGATCCCATATTACATTAGTGGCCTGGTGATGAGGATCACCATAGATGCAAATTAACCCGTACTGCTGATTGCTAGACTTATTTACACATAAAGCAAAGATGAAGTGATGATTATGATCAAAGATAGTGACATCAACTTCATCTGACCATAAGAGCCAGAGGCCACCTGATTGGCCAACAGAGGGGACAACATAAGCGTCATTCAAACAAAAGTGATTCTTTAAAGAAGTTTTAGAAATAGTATAATTACGAGTCTTTGAAATAAAACATACCTAGGCTTTAGTAGATAGTAGAAGACGGGATAGATGTGCCATGGTGGAACTGCGCAGGTTCCCACCCGCACCCCTGCAGTTCCATGCCAAGTGTGTCATGGCTGTTTGTGGCGCCCTGTTGGCCGGCGCCGGAGCTTGAGCTTGAGGAAGTTGAACTTGAACACCATCACCACCCTGATCTGGAACAGCAACATGGTCTTGGAGGTGAGGGTACATAGCGATTAGACCAGCATCCATGCCCGTCCCTCGGAGGACAGGCTGAGTAGCGTCATGGTCTTGAGGCTGCACCAGATGGTGCTGAAGAAGGAGCTGACGCTGCTGGATGTAGAGGTTGGAGTTGGGGTCGCCTTGGAGGTTCGCGGCAGTTTGTGGCGTACCGGTTCCTAGTAGTTCTCTGAGAGGATAGCCAGAAGAAAGGCTACCAGAATGGCACAGGAAGTCCGGGGAGGGTGCCTGTTGAAGTCGTCCACCTCGATCTTGTTGCCCAGTTGGAGGCATCCTCCCAGGATTGGTGCCGAGATTTCCATCGCCTGAGGGAGTCCCCAAGTCCCAACGAGTAGCTCGAGTGCGAGCTCGGTCTCGTGGGGTAGGGGATCTAGATCTGTCACGGATGAAGTCGCCGGAGATGGCTGAGTTGAGGTCAGAGCCGCCTCCAACGCCGGCCTGTCGATAGCGCTGTGGATCAGTGTGGGTGGGCCGCGGGAGTCCACCAAGATCTGCAGCAGCAGCATGTCGACGGTGGAGCTCTGGTTCTGTAGTTGGAGCTCGGCTTCCGACGTTGAGTTGAGACCTACCACGAGTGGCCGGTCTTCCCCGTGTGCTTGGTTGCCCTCCATGAGCTCGTGTGCCTCCCTGTCGTCCTTCTTGTGTTTCACGACGGTGTCGGTGCTGGAAGGGATCGATCTCCGACGGAGGGAGGCGGGGCCGGATGTTGATCCGCCCACCATCATTGGTTCTGCGTCGCTGCCAGGAAGGTAAATCCGTTTCGTCGGCACGGATCTGGATGGGGAGATCACGAGGGGGCTCCCAAGAGCCGGTGACGGAGTGAGCCGGCGAGCATGGAGGGGAGGGTCGTGGAGGAGGGCCACGCAGGGTGGAACGGGTGAGCCGGCCGCGGAGTGAAGGATGTGCTGGGGCGAGCTCAGATGCAGCCTAGAGCGACGCATACTTGCAGGCAGATCCTCCCTGTCCGGTATGGATGGGAGAGGGAGGAGGAGCAAGCTGAGATTGGGAAGTGGAAGGGGGGTGAGTGAGTGGCGGGAGCTGTGGTGGCGGTGAGTGGGTGGTGGGAGGAAGCATGGGTGGGATGGGGGCGGATTCAGGTGGGGGAGGAATGGGAGCAGGCTGTGGAGATGGCTCGGTGGGGAGGAGTGATTGCTGAATGGCCCACATCTCCATAAGAGTGTCCAAATTAGTAGTAGGATCCTGGGAGTTGACATTGAGATCTAGACTTGCAAGAATTGCTTGAGCTCTGATGCGGGAGAGCAACAGATTGGAATTCTCCGCTCCAGGAGCTGAGAATATAGAGGCTGCTGCAGCAAATTGGGACATATCCTGTGAAGGGGGAGGCAAGGGTATATAGGAGGGGCTCTCCTCAATGACCGCTTTCCCCTTGGACTCCTTTGAGTACGTGGGCCTTGGATGCCCAACTTGTGGCAGAGACTGCGGACCCATAGGTGCCCCCTGCTATGGTTGAGCTTGCCCTGCATGACCCATCGGTACCCCCTCCTGTGATTGCACTTGTCCTGTATGACCAGTGTGTGCAGCGGTTTGAATCGCTTGCCCCTGACCTTGACTCTGATGAGGTGGAGCTTCCTGAAGAGGCATAGCCTGCTGAGTGGGAGTAGGCCTCTGGTGGTGAGTCAGAGTTGTTGCATCCTCCTGAACTTGCATAGCTTGCTGGTGGGTAATTGTGGGAGCCAAGACTGGCGTTATCTCAGTTTGTGTGGTCACCTGCAGTTGTACCTCAGTCTGCTGAATATTTAGCTGTGTGACTTGAAGCATCTGCTGAGTTGTGACATGCTGAGTGGTAGTGTGCTGCATCATGGGTTGAGACACTTGTGATTGCACTGGTAGGTTAGGCATGACTATTCCTTGCATCGGCTGGGCTTGAACATTGGCTGTCACTGTTGCAGTGTTATTTGCACCGGTGTTCAGGTGATTCCCCACTTGGACATTATTTACAGGAGTGAGCTCTGTCTGATCCAAAACCATAGCATCTTGTTGTGCTATCTGTTGGCTTACCTCTACAGCTGGTTTAGTGGTGGAAGGCGGGAGGTTGCCCCCCGGTATGATGATTCCTGGAGGCCTGTTGCCCCTACCAATTGGCGCAGCACTCTGTCCCATTGTGATGCCTGCAAATGCTTCTCTGAGAGAACGAGGCGCGTCAGAAGGTGGAGCACTAAGACCTTGAAGATCAGTGAGCTGGTTATGAACTAGATGCATAGGAATCCGAGTCCACTGAGCCATCTAAAGGTCATGGTGGCCAAAGTCCTGTTGTCTGGCAGTGCTAAGAATCCTTCTATTTCTTATTGGACAGTGTTCAGCATTGTGGAAAAAACCAGCACAGTACATACAGATTCTTTTGACTTTTTCATAATGGAGCCAAATAGTCATGTTTCCCATACTGGGAATCGTCAGCACAATCTTGTCTTTGGCTAGTTTGGTAACATCCAGTTTAACTCTAACAGGCACATAGAAAGGATCATAATGAAAGTTTCTGGAATTCAGTCTATGCCAGTCGGATGCATGTCCAATATGTTGAATAGCTTCGCTAATTCTATCCTCAGTTCTAAGAGATCTAGGAATACCATACAGCCTCACAGAAACTTCCATGTACTGAAACTCATATTCATCTCTATGTTTATGTGGCACATATATTTCAAGAAGCAAGTTTTGTCCACGCAGAGTCCATGGCTAACCTCTAATGACTGACATCATGTCATATTCAGAATTGAAGCCAGCAAGAAACAAATTTGTAGTTACCTCATCTATGTCTCTGACTCTGTTTCCCCAGGCGTTGCTGAGATCTGCTCTGGCTGCATCTTCTGTGATGGGCACTGCATTGCCCGTCGGATCTGCCACCATCAGCAAAAGGTTGTACCTTGATGGACCGCCGGAGCTGCCTGATGGACCGCGGCTGCTGCTTGGGGTGGCACGTGCCACCGTCAACTGGAGTTCTTCAAGAGATCTGAGGTTCTGGTTATCCAATGCAGGTTCCCGTGAAGAGGAATCTATGGCACGTGAATGAGGTGGGTGCGAAGCTACGAAGGTGGGCGGAGTGGAGATGGCTGGTGTGCAGGGTGGAGGATGGGATCATGGTGGGGGGGTGATGGTGGTAGGCATGAAAGGGGAAGATCCAAGAGGATCAGGGGGAGCGGGTGGATGGGGCGGATCAGGTGGTGTGTGCTCCATTGTCAGGGGGACCGGAGCATTGGGGTCATCGTCGTTCATGGTTGGGAGCGGCAGTAGGAATCTTAGAAAAGGGATGAGAAAGATGAAAGTGGAGTTCGGGTGAAGTTCATAAAGCATGGTGAAAAGGCCAAGGAGATTCACCGGACAGGAGCGATGACGACGAGGGAGGTCCGGCAATCGGCGCGTGGCACTGAAGAGCTGTGGGGCGGTGGAGGGGCAGGTGTCACCGCCGCCTCAACTGAGTTTAGAGGAGCAGGTGTCGACGGCTCAGAGGCCCCAACTGGAGCGGAACCCACCGATGGAATCACCAGGAGACGGCGAGCACTCACAGATCGGTAGCAGGAGACCGCATGGAGGCAGATCAAACAGATCGGGATGGATTAAGGAGGGGGATCTGGGATTACGGGTGGATCGATAGGAGAGAAGGTAGATTACGGCATTTCGCCCGCTACTACTCAGAGCTATCTACTCTCGGGGTCGATTGGGTGATTTTTGTTTTGACCAAAAAGACTGTGGGGGAGATCCCCACAGTGAGCAACTTTTTAATTAATTTAAAATAGAAGAGAGGATCTTACATAGAAATCTAGCTAAAAGCATCAAGCCAAACACAGGAGGTTGACCTAAGGTCATCCTTAAAATGAACATACTGGAGTTTACATTGGTTCTTGAAATTCGATAACCAAATACTAGGGGTTGGGTCTCTTCTCTGGAAGATCTCGTCATTGCGCACTTTCCACAGCTCCCAAGCTACTATCAGAGTTGCTTCTATGAAGAAAGGTATGTTGTGGGCGCCTCTAGCTTGGGTGAACCTGTCCAACAGAGGTAGTGATGTGTCCCAGTTGATATGTATAGTCGCCCAGCATTCTTTTGCAAACGTGCATTCAAAGAACAGATGGTCGATGGTCTCCTCTTGTCCGCTGTCACACATGACGCATATTTCAGTGCCCTGGACGTCGAGTGTCTTCTACGCAGGATAGTCTTGGTGTTGAGGTGATCTACTAGAACTAGCCAAGCAAAGAATTTGACACGCGGGGTGCATCTAGACTTCCAAATGATCTTGAAGATCGGATGTGCATCCATATTCTTGAATACCTAAGAATAGAAACGTCGTGAGGTATATGTGTTGCCCCAAACAAGAATCCATCGATCCACTGCATCTTCATCATATGGTATATCTTGCAACTGAGCTTGTAGAGTTTCAAGCTCTTCAAAAGCATGTTGTGATAGAGGTAGTAGGAACAAGCTGTCAAGATCAATGGTCTCCATGATTTCGAGCACCGAAGCACCCCTATTTCTGGCAAAAGAGGCCAATCTTGGATATGTTTGAGCTAGCACCGAATCTGTCCATAGATCATCCCAGAAGTAGACTGAGGAGCCATTGCCTAATTCACACCTGACAACACCTCTGAAAATGATGTTGAGTTTGAGCACATCCTTCCACTAGAAGGAGCCCGATTCTCTAGCAACATGTGGCACTTTGGTCGAGTAGTATTTATTCCAAATCAAATGCACCAAGGGATGTCGGCCTTGTTATAGAACTTACTTAGGTGTTTCATGAGGAGGGCGTCATTTTGCAGTCTTAGGTTCAAAACACCTAGTCCACCTTTCTCCTTTGGTTTCATAACTATTTCCCAAGCAACCAGATTACCACCTTTTTTGCGTTCAACATCATTGTCTCTCCATAGGCACTGCTTCCTTGCTCGGTCAATGTTGTCGATTGTAACACCGCGGGTGTTAAGCATGCATTAGTATTTGCAAATCATGTGCATAAGTATCATCATGCATTCATAAGCATCACATGAAATAATAATGTGAAACATTGCCTTGCAACATGTCTGGATATGCTATGTTTCAATGTGTGCCTATGCCATGCTCATACTTGTAATGCTATGTTTGTCTTTGTTTGGTCACCAAACCAACTTAGAAATATTAGGTTGCAATTTGAAGCAATGTTCATGTTAACTATTTTGCCTAATTAAGCTCCTAAGTGTGATAATCAAAATAGGTTTTTGATTTAAAATCGAGTGGATTTTTGTAATTAAAAATCTGTTGAGAATTTGACCTAGAACCTTTAAGAAAAGTTGGAGAGCATGAAAAATGGAGCAACTTTTATTTTTGGGACTTTTCTTAAAAACATTTGGAAAATGCTCCAAATTTGCATTTTTATGTGCTGTCTTTAAAAAAAAGAGAAGGAATTTTCATTTTGAAAATGGGCCGCGCCCCCTTCTTTCTGGCCCAGCTGCACAGCCGGCCCAGGCCCGCTCCCGCTCCTGCTTTCGCGCTCGGACGCGCGCCCGCCTTGCCCCACCCTGCATGCCCCGTGTGGCAGCCAGCCACCGGCGGCCGTGGGCGGTGCCGGCGCTCCGACCGCGCCTTATGGCCGGTCGAGACAGCACCCAACACCCCCACGCGCTCCACTCCCTCCACTATGCCCCCTCCTCGTTCGCTCTTGCTCTTGCACAGTGCAGCGGAGCAAGCAGACCTAGCAGCGCTGCACTAGCTCGCCGGCCACCGCGCCTCCACCGCCGTGCCTTGCCCACCTCTGCTCGCGCCGAGCTCCTCCCTCCTCTGTGTCACCTCCTCGACCGAGCCGCAGCCGAAGACGACGCATGGTGAAGCCCAATCGGGCATTTTCGCCATGGCCACCGCCACCGAAACTCCGGTGAGCTCCCGGTTCGTCGTGGCTAGGGCGCCTCATCCCGTTCTTCCCCCTCTGTTGAGTGCTTCGCATCCGCCTTGGCCGTTGATGCTCAAGCCCTTGATGGTATGACCGGCCCGGGCTCCAGCGTGCCGACGCACCGCCGCACAGCTCCGCCGCCTATCACCGTGCCTTGCGACCGTAGCTCACCACCACAATAATTCCGACCAAGTAGCTCGTTGGGTTTGGGTTGTCAGGGGGAAGCCCATGAGGGTGCTCGCTTCGCCGGAGACCTCACCGGCGGCAAGATCTCACCAGTCAAAGCCAACCCCTGTCTCTGTGTGGATGAGAGGTGGGGTCGGGTCAACCGGCCGGGCCCGTGTGGCAGTGGATCTGGGGATCCCTGCCCAGGTGCACCTAGCATTAAGTTTTGGTTTTGTTTTTGAAATGAATTTCAGAATCTGTTTAATGCTTATAAAATCCATATCTTGAGTTATACCAGTCCAAAATTTGTAAAACAAATTTTGTCGTGTTTGCCTTGAGTAGATCTACCGATTAAAATTATAAAATGTCATTTTTCTGATACTTTTATATAGGGCTTTATTTAATTCTTTAAATGCTTGTAAACTTTGAAAATGCATATCTAATTCTGTGAATGTCAGAAAAATGTGGTTCTTGTTTTGTTAGTCTTGTTATGTCATGTAGATTCTGGGGAAAAATATATCACATGCCATGACTATGCAAGAAAATGGATTTATGAATTAAGTGGATTAAATGCTTGCCTCTTGTGAAATTTGTAGTAAATAAAATATGTGTGATTCATGCCTGATAAATTTTGTACACTGCTCTTGTGCTAAGGAGTAAGCAAGAAAAACATGAAATATGTTGTTTGAGACCTTTTATGGTACAAAGTATTTTCATGTGCATTTATGCCCTGTTGTTTGTCATTTTGTGTAGGCTAATATGCTTATCATTTTGGCATGATATTTTTATGATAGGTTCATATGCGTATGTTTATGCTGCTGTAATTTTTATAATAATTTTCTAGGCAACCTAAATATATGGTCTAGTTATGTCCTTTTAGTGATATATGGTTAGTGAGGCTTTAATAATTTAATCTTGGCCATCCATGATACTTTTGTAAGCTTCTATAACATATGTGACCTGATGGTGTGATTGGCTGTGATCAGTTTGGAGTTTACATAGGTAGCATGTATATGATTAATTTATTAGTGTGCATGCATGCCTTGCTCATGAGTGTGTGTAGCTCTTTCATGATTGTTTACAAGTGTTTAGTCTATGAGAAACATGATGTTAGCTACAGGTGATAAGTTGCTTTGTCTTATGTTACTTGATCAGGGTGAATATGTGTTTAAGTTGCTAGAGAAGGGATATGCACATACTCGGTAAAATAGAGTTAGTTGCTTATCACCTAAATGTGACCAAGCTTAGATGTATGCAAGCATTCATGTTCATCACGTCATATGCAAGTTCATTTCCAAGTGCATTCCTTATAATCATATACGCATATCACACTTCCATGCATTCAGACATCTGTATTGTTGCATCTCATTTAGGAATGCGAGATGCGCGAGAAGGACGTGGTGTGGAACCAAACCCGAGACGGTGTCCAGTGGACCATCCCGAAGGTAGAGGGACTGAACAAGTGCTAGGATCGGAGATGTCGACAAGACAGTGCAAGCTAACTGAATTGACTCTGTGTCGGATCCCAGGCAAGCCCCGGAGCATTTCTCCCCCGGTTTGCAAATATTTAATTAATGCTTTACTTAAATTAATGCATTACGTTTAGGAGTTGTTTGCAACTGTTGTTGCATGATACCTTGTCTACCTTTGTTATACCCTACCCTTCCTACCCTGGTATCCGCAGTCGAGTCAATGCTTAGCTGGCTTAGACTGGTAGAAGTCGGGTGATTTCCTGTCACCTGCGAGCTATAGGTGGTTACTTGGATCTGTTCGGATAACTATGTCATCATAGTATAACTAAGTGTTAATTTGAAGTTGAGATTGGACGAAGACTTACAAGGTTTCGGACTGTAGTGCTTTCCGTCTGTGTCGATTAAGGACCGACCGTTGTTGGGCCTCGGGTCATGTTGAACGCATGCCTTACATTTAGCTAGCCGAATAACGTACCTTTCAACTGCGAAGCTGGGAGATTATTCGGGCCGAGTGGATTGCCCGCAGCGCACTGTACCGGAGCAGGTGTGGTAGGACACGGGGGCGCCATGATAAGGTCAAAGAGCAGTCGGGTGTCCCCCGGGTACATATGATTCCTGGCGAACTCGAGATTTTACCTTAATAGTTGACTCGGCGACCAATATCTCACTTTAGCGGGTGAGTACGGTTTGTGTAAGGAATAAATTACCAGCTGGTTATTAATCGATTCGAATCGCCATCGTTCACTGGACAGTGAACACTTGACTTGAGTTACTTCATCGTAGTAATGTTGATGGAACACTTGGACAGTTCTAATGGATATGGCATTATGGAAGTTGTTAATGATCATTGGTTTTCATTATTTGCTTAATCACATGCTTGCTCTAGTATAAGTATAAATGTAGTCGACAGGTTAATAATGATTAACTTGACATAATCCTTTTGGAAAAGGTTCTTGCAATGCTAAAAATGCCTTTTTGCAAATGAGTCAGCTACCCCACTATAAAGCCCTTCATAATCTTGGTGTCACTTTATTTTCGGTTATGTCGAGTAAGTCTAGCTGAGTACCTTCTTGTACTCAGGGTTTGTTCTCACTTGTTGCAGATGGGCAGATGTATTACGGCTACTGTATGAACTGCCTTTATCCTGCGATGGGTGATGCTTAGGACCATGGGCAATGGTCATTCCTTACGTCTTATCTAATGCTTTTGTTGGAGATGATCATCAGCTGACACTGTACTTGAACTCCGTGTGAGTGTGTGTGATTTGAACAACTGGCTTCCGCTACTTTCTATTTGAACTCAGTTTGTAATAACTATGTTTAAACTCTGATGTATCTGTGATGTAAACTTTTATATAATATGTGATAGTGACCGCTAAACTTATTACGATCTTAGCTGGTATGTGAGTTGGTTTGAAATCCTTCATGATTTCACGGACTACCGGGTTATACGGGCTTAAGTTTTCTAAATTGTCTGCTCTTGCAGGTGATTTTCTTACTTAATTTCGTATAATTGGTCGATTCTGTTACATCGATCACCCCTTTTGGCAGCTTGATAGTGCACATTGCATAGGTGGTAATGGGTGTGATCGCAGAGTTGACCATTTCTAGTCTACCTAAGTAGGACAACCAAGTGGAGCATGCTGAGAGCCTTCTTTCCACTCTATCCATCATTGGGGTTAGGTCTTCAAATCTCGGCTTGGTGGTGCCCATGGGTAGCCCCAAATAGGTGAACGGCATTGAGCCCACATCACATCCAAACGTAGCAGCAAGATGAGACAACTTCTCTTGAGTAATATTGATAGGGTACATATGTGACTTTCTATAATTCACATGAAGACCTGTTGAGATTGTGAAGCTATGTAAAAGGGCCTTGAGGAAGAAGAGTTGTCTGGCATCAGCTTGTAGTAGCAGTGCGTGTCATCCGCATATTGCACTATAGGGAAATCTGCCATAGGTTGGGGAATTGGTGTGGTGAGTAGATCCATGGATGCAGCCCGGTTAACCAAAATTTGCAGAAGCTCAGCCGCAAGCACGAAGAGGAGAGGTGATAATGGGTCCCCCTGCCGGACACCTCTCTTGCATTTGAAAAATTTCCCAGGAACACCATTCAATAACACTGTCGAGGAGCCAGAAGAGAGGATTGTTTATACCCAAGTCAACCATCTTTCTGGAAATCCCAAGTGCCTCATAACTTGGATGATGGTAGAGTGTTCCACTGTGTCAAACGCTTTCTCGAAATCTAACTTGAGTATGATTATCTCCCGTTTTGACTGGTGGCACTGATGGATATACTCGTAACTCCATGCTAAACAATCTTGTATCGTACGTGACCAAATGAAACCATATTGGTTGGGATGGACAATTCGTAGTATGACTGCTTGCAATCTCTTAGCTAAGATTTTAGTGATCACCTTTAATGAAATGTTCATAGGATTGAGTGATTTTGATGAAGGGTACCTGAAAATAGAGTATTCCTCGTGATGAAGAGAAGGCAGCCGTGCTGGCCTGCTAGGGCGGGGCTGGGTGGGAAATCGAGATGGATAAAGTGGCCTGCTCGACATGTTGCTGCCTACTACTGGTGGTCGTCGGCGCCGGCCTCCCGGCCCAGGCCTCGTCAAAGGATACGCCTGAGAGATGCATGTGGATGGCAATAGGGTGCCTCTAGATTGGAGATGAATGATGACAGGTAGAAGAAATTTGGGTTGTAGAAATGGAAGCGGAGGATTTAATTCCTTTTGACATGCATGCCTGTTTTTGGAAACGGTAAATCAGGAGGAGAGGACGCGCGGGATCTCTGGGGAGGATCGCGTAGCGCACGGCGAGTGGGTGCGCGTGTTGAAGCCTCAAATCGTCTGTGATCGTAGGATCGTGGTGAAGCCTCTTCGGATTAGATTTGGATCATTAATTTGTCATGTGAGGTTTTTCCGAGCGCACAATTTCGTGTGGATGGAGGAAATGTCATCTCTGTGAGGGGTAATTTTCTGGGTGGACTAAGCACAATTTGGACGGTCCCTTATAGTAGAAAAAGAGATGTACAGTGAAATATGAGAGGGGTTGTGGTATACTCCCTCCGTCCTAAAAAGAGTGACGTTTTTTTACTTTCAGACATCGTGTTTGACCGTTTGTCTTATTTAAAATTTTTGTGTAAAGTATAAAGTAAATAAATCAATATTAAAGTATCTCTAATGATAAAATAAGTCATAGCAAAATATATGATATTTATAAAAAAAATTAAATAAGACGGATGGTCAAACAAGAAGTCTGAAAGTAAAAAACGATATTTTTTTTGACGGAGGGAATACATCTTTTAGAGTATAGGTAGATAGGTAAATAGGTAGATAATATTTACATTTATAGGTCAAATAAATTTATTATAAAAATATATTTCATAATTAATTTATTGATATTTATTTAATATTATAAATACTGATTCTTTTTTGTTAAACTTGATATACTAAATCATGACACTATGCTAGAATTACATTCTTTCTTGCACAGATGGAGCATTAATCTAAGACGATTTCATACTACTCCCTCCGTTCAGGAAAGAATGTAATTCTCGCTTTTCGAGAAGTCAAACAGTTTGAACTTTAACTAAATTTATATAAAACTACTATCATTCATGATATAAAATAATTACCGTTAGATTAATTGTAGAATATATTTTCATAATAAATTTTTTTTGGAGACATAAATGTTAACATTATTAACTACAAATTCGGTCCAACTTGAGTTAGTTTGACTGGCACGAATGCCATAATTGCATTCTTTTCTGGACAGAGGGGGTACTTAGTACTTCTTGTTTTTAAATTATAAATATTTTTTAATATATAATATTTGCTATGTATTTAGATGACCACAGCAACAAGCCCACTGTTCCTTCAGACGCTTTTAGATGTTTGATTGATAAACTTTAGGTGATATTATTTTCTAAAACACAAAACTAATTTGCATTTTTGTTTGCACCATACTATTTGTATTGATTTTATCTATAAAATAAGACCCATATTTGTATTGAGATGAATGAATTGGAAACAACTGAGTGTGTTTGGGGGTGTGAAACACTGAAACAGCAGAAGTGTGCATACTCTCTCACCCTCCCTTGCCTCTCTCTGTGATCCGGAAGAACTGGAAAAACACGCCAGCGTCGCACCATGGGCCTTGTCAGCTTACTTGTAAAAAACACCATGCTCTATCATTTATAAATTTATTGAGTACAACGTCAATGTGTATAATGGAGAAGAATGATATCAGCTGTCACAGAACCCCACATGTACCTGTCATCGTCATAATGACCTCTGACGGCCGTACTTATGTTCCTCGTAACTTAAAAGGCCTGCTTTCCTCTAAACAGGATCCAATCACAGGAGTATTGCAATATTACAACAGTTTATTTAAAATATCAACAGAGTAAAGTAGCGAAAGTCTTACAATAACTTAAGTTTACAAACCATAGTTTTCAAACTTCAAACCTTATGTAGCATTATTACAAACCGGTAGTAGAGAAGTATCAATAGTAACTTTATTAAATCACACAAACGAGATGCCTTGCCTAGAGGCCACACAGTCTACTCGTCGTCACTTTCTTCAGCCATAACGGTCATGCAACAAGGCTCAAAGCAGACTTGTTCATGAACCGCACCTGCAACAAGGGGTTTAACAAACCCTGAGTACAAGAGTACTCAACAAGACTTACCCGACTAAGAAAAAGACTCCAAGGACATGCTAGCTTTAGGGAATCAAGGTACGGGTATTTAGAATCAAATTTTTTTTTGCAGAAAAGCTTACTAAAGTAAGTCCTTACCTTCAATATTTTACTTTTACCATTGATGGTTCATTAATCAATTCTAAGTGATCATAATCTAGATCAAAGTAATTCTCATCGAGACCTTTCTCATTCTCTTTCAATTCCAGTTCTTAACTACGATGTTGGTGCAAGGCCAAGACTCCTTTCTCGTGGAGCAACGACGATTCAAACCACTTCATTTACCCAGCTGGGGATTCCTAACCACACGACATATGTAGAACCGAATCTTGCATATATCAACTCTTACCCGAGTAACCCAAAACCAGAACGTGTCCATCGCCACCCGAGAGTACAGTACTCCTCGAACCCGGCCCAATTCTAGCCCCGAGGGTATACGCTACTCTCGCCATCTCTCCACTTCCAGTGCGAGGTTAGACGTTCTCGTAATGGAATAGTCGAAGTAAGGCTTACCCGATATGGGTACATGGCTAGTACTAATAAAAACTCCATGACACGAGGGCCAACAACGTACGGTCCTTAACTGATAAGGCGAAAACACTACATTGAGACTCCTTTCCCAATGCAAGTTAGCAGTGGCCAAACCACCCGCCCGATCTTACAAGTTCATTCTCATATTTCAATATTCATTAAGTATGTCGTCATGGCCATGTAAACATTCATTTAAAAAGCTTAACTCATAAGCATAGCGAAGCATACTACGCATTTTCAGTAAAAACAGGTATCAAGGGTGATATCGCAATAATCAAGGATGATAATGCAACAATTAGGTTATCACTCAACTCCTAATTACTTAATGCAGTAAACCATAGTATAAATAATAAATATTTGTAAAACTCAAGGTAGGGTTTAAATGCACCGGGGCTTGCCTTGCTCTGACGCGACGACTGACTCGGACTTGAGGACTCCGACTTCCGGTCCGGAACCCACCGACGACAACTCTTCTCCGGAGACTCGCTCGCCAACTTCAATTTCTTCGAAAGCGGGAACTACACGAGTATAGAACATGCTTCAACATGATGCTCGATGATAAACATGATGCTTGATGATGCTATGCCACGGTTTACGACTTGAGTACAACTTTCCTTCGCAGTACAGTCGCAAAACAGTAAAACCTACTAACTAATAGCGATAACTCAAGCGATACTAGCATTTCTTACCAAACATGTTACTAACGAGCTCAAACATGAAATTAAGGTGCCAAGGATCACTAAGAATTAGTGACCCAAGGTCATCACTCAATCAAAAGGGCACACAACACTTAAAGTGATCAATTTAACATTTATTTAATATTTAATTAATTAGGGCATAATTAATATTAGATCAAACTTCATCTAAATAAGCTTAAACTTTTTCTATGGATTAATCATGGCCTAAAACAGTGTCAAAATAAATTTCATAATTTTTGGATTAATATTTTAATTACTAAAATTCATGGAAGTTGCATTTAATATTTAATTGAACTAATTAAATATCCTGCAAAAGTAATCAAATTTAGCATTTAATATTTTTCCTAAGTAGGTTACACCTTGAAAAGCTTACACAAAATTTTTTCATTATTTTTGGAGCTCCACAGAATTTTTAATGAAATAAACAAATACCAATACTATTCACATTTTGTAAAAAGAAAAACAAAAACTTTCATCAGGCCGACTCCCTTCCTTCCTCCGGCTCGGCCCAGCCAAATGGCCCGCTCGCGTGCTCTCGCCCGCGCGCTCGCGCCTGCGCTCGCTCGGCCCTGCAGCCAGCCCAGCCCAGCCGCGCCCGCGCGCTCGCCCGCTCTCTCTCCCTCTCTCGCTGACAACCCGACCCCGCCTGTCATCTTCCTCCTCCCGCTCTCTCCTTCTCTCCCGCGACCCGGCCATGCCCGCACGGTGGCCGGCCGGTGATCACAGCGTCGGTCGCCCAACCAAGCTGCTCAACGGCATCAACACTTCACGGCGAATCCATTTTAACACCTAACGGCTACGCTATAACTCCGGGAAGACCTTACCGACGGCCATGGCGGACCGGCGGTCACGGTGACCGGCGTCCCGACGGTCTACTACGGTAACATCTAAAGCAAAAGCACGGGGAGCAACAGGAGCTTACAGCGGTCGCAGTGAAGCCACAAGGAGGCGCTGGGAGGCGGTGGTGGATGCTGGCCACGGGAGGGCGGCTCGGTCACTAGAGTTGGGCATGAGAAATCGTGGTGCGGCGGTTCAGGCGAGAAAACGGCTAGCTCAGGTGGACCAACAGATGCGCGAGGGCGAGGCGAACTTACTGGTGCGATTTTGCGTGGCCGGTGGCGGCTTAACGGTGACAGCGGCGAGCGGCGGAGCTGCGGTGGCGATGGTGGCAAAACAGAGAAAGAGAAAAACTCCACGCTGACCTCGGTCATATATATAGGCACGACCTCGGTGACGGTCACTGGAAGGCGCGCGTCGTCACGCTGGCGTTTCTGGGCGAGCGCGAGAAGGGCCTGGACGCCGCCCGGTGGCTCGCCGGCGCCCATACCGGCCGGTGGCCAGCCGCCATTGGTCGGCTACTGTAGTCCCCCCCCAACTTTGTAAATTCAAACTGTTTTCTCAAATTACTCTCAAATTCATGTAATAACTTGAAAAATTCCCAAGATATGAATTGGATTTCAAGCTCTACAAGTTTTGTATTGAACACTTTTTCAAATTCGAATTGGATTTTGAAATTTGAGTTTAAATTCAAAAAGGGACACTTTTTGGAAATTTAATAATTTAGAAATTACTTTGGATTTTATATTGAAACTTCAGAAACTCCAAACACCAAAGTTGTACATCTAGCCAAGACCTACAACTTTTCTATTCAAAACATTTTCAAATTCTTCCTCCATTTTGAAATTTGAGCTTGGGGATGAAAAGGGGTCAAATCTGAAATTTGCTTATTTTCAAAATTGCTCCACATTTTACACTAAAACTTTAAAAACTCAAAACACCAAAGTTGTAGCCCTTGAAAAGTTCTACAAACTTGGTTTTAAACTTTTTTTCAAATTTTGCTTAGATTTTAAATTATTTCAAAAGGGGTAAAATAGGGTTTTGGATTTTAGGGTTTTCGGAGGAATTTCCAATTGAAATTTGTTGCTACCTTAATTGGTGATTACTTAATGATCAAACCATCACCCAAGTGTATCATTGAGTCAAGTATCACATAATTGACCAAATGCCACTCTTGGTTGACCAATTTAGCCTTTGAAAATCTTTTAATATTTCCCCAAATTTGAATTCAAATTTGAACTGGAAAACTCATGACAAGTTTTTAGATTCCAACTCGAACTCAAACTTGGAGCTTCATTTTGCATGTTGTACTTGAGTTCATACCCTACACTGGACACTAGTGTGTAACACAGTCACACACCTCAAATTACGCAGGCCATGGACTAAGTATTTGCGGTGGCATTCAAAATTAGCGTTTTTGATTCAAATCACACCACTGAGAAGCACATCCAACCTAGAAAGGTAAACTCATTTTAGTTAATGCATAACAGGGTTGACCTAATCATGGATGTTTTGCGATGCAATATGATGACATGGCAGATTAATTAGCAACTATAACACCCGGAGTGTTACATTGGTTCACAGTTCTTTTGATTGCTCTAATTCTTGTTAGCGCTCTGAATTAGAGTAGTAATTATTAGTATAAGCATGGTGCTTAGGCTATCGGTTACCTATGTTTGCACCCTATTCTTTGGTTGTGTGGTAGTTACGGGAGGTGACAGCCCCGTCCACATCGATTTGAAGTAGGTTCTTAAATTAGTAGGACCGAAGTCGCGTCGGTAGAGTTATCCTTAGTGGTGCTTTCCCGTCTAGCGGCGTCCTGAAGTAAACATTAGAAGGACATTTGAATCATGATCTTGCCTTGCATAGGATCATTACCATAGGAATCCTCTCTACCCATCATATCTTAACCTTGATTGCTACCCTTGATAAACTAGTGGTTAGGCGGCTCACACACGTTTCCCTATGGATATGATATTTAAAACCCTCCGGGTGAAAGCTACAACGGTATCTGTGCGCTTGCGGATTTATCTGCGTGCGTTAAAAATACCAACACCATCGTAGACACTACTTGACCGGCTTTGAACCAAGGTTAAGATCCAATCTGTGCGTAGCTAACTCTCTCGGAACACCTAGCATGTCAGCAAGCTTCCACGCAAAGATATCCATGTTTTCTCTGAGAATGTTGGTGAGCGCGAGTTCCTATTCCTTAGAAAGGTGGGCGCTGATGACCGCCGTCTTGGAGGGATCACCAATACCCAGATCAATCTCGATAGTATCCGTCTTAGAGGGTGGTGCGATGATGCCTGCCTTCTTAGTCATAATCTCCATATCTTCTGACTTGGTCTGCTGTAAAGGTTGGCAATCTCCTGTGCTTCATAGGCTTGCTGTGCTCTGGCTGCAATCTAGACAACTTCCGTGTCATAGTCGTATGAGCGCTTGAGGTCGCCTCAGAAGGAGAGTACACCATTAGGACCTGGCATGTTGAGCAAGAGGTACGGGTAATGTGGAACAACCATGAACTTGGCCAAAGCGGGTTGACCGAAGATAGCATGGTATGATGACTCAAAATCAGCCACCTCAAACTTGATGAACTCCATTCAAAAATTATGTTCAACCCTGTGCCGCCATTGATCAGGACCTCGGGGACTATCATGCCGGCTATTGTAGGACCCAAGACGAGTGGGTAATGCCCGGCATTAGCCAACCTAGTCCATTAATCTTTTTTGGAGAATTGGATCGGGTACTCGGACCAGTTAAGGTACTTTGGTGTTGAGGGTTCTCCTACCATGATGACCCAAAGAGCTAACTTTTTCGCACTCCTGGGTGATGAGGATGGGACTCCAGCAAAGATTACTACAATTTGGCCCTTGGACTGCTGGAAACCTGGATCAGCATTGACATCTCTGTAAGGTCCTAGATGGCTAGAGGGGGGGTGAATAGCCTATTAAAAATTCTACAAATACCACTAAGCAAACTTGTTAGAAAAACAAACGGCGTAAAGCGAGTTTTGCTTAGCCAAAGGTTGTGATGCAAGCCTCCTATCCACAAGTCTAGTAGATTATGATCTCTAGTTCACACAAGAGCTATGTCACTAAAGTTACACTAGAGAACAAGCTAACAACACTACTAGCAAAGCTACTACTAGATCTACACAAGATAACCTAGTGAATGTAAATGCAAGAGAGAGGATTGTAATTCTTATACCGACGGTGGAGTGAAGATGTTGCCAATCACCAAGAAGATATATAATCAATCAATAATGACAACAATACAATATGAAGACCAATCACCGGGAGACAAGAGACATAATATTTTTGTTCACCCGGTGTTCACTTGTGCACCGACAAGCTACGTCACCGGTTGTGTCGACCAACACTTAGATGGTTCCCCGGTGTGACCCTCAAGTCACTTGCCCCTCAAGGCACGCCCCGCAAGGCACCGCAAGACGCCACTCTCAAGTGAGGTAACTCAATGACACGCGGATTCCACTAGAGTTGCTTTTGGCGTCCCGCCGAGGAAAGCACAAGAACCTCTCACAATCAACCGGAGGTGACCAAGAACAATCACCTTCTCTTGCCAACGCCTCCAACAATCTCCAAGCCGGCTAGGAGCGGTACTCTCTAAGAGTAACAAGAAATCCACCGGCTAAACCACCCACAAGTGCCACTAGATGCCCTCAAGCTATGCAATGCACTTTGGGATCACTCAATCTCACTTTTGATTTGCAATCAAGCAAGGGAGATGAGTGGGAGGAGTTGCTTTTGCTCAAAGGATGCACAAGAGTGTTAGAAATGCCAAGAGACCTCCCCAAGGGCCGGCCAACAAGTATTTATAAGCATCCCAAACAAATAGAGCCGTTGCCACTCCACTGACCGTTTTTCGGGATGACCGGACGCGCCGGTCGAAACTGACCGGACGCGCTTCACCGCGTCCGGTCGCCCTGCGACGTCCACGTGTCCCCTGATTTCAAACGCGACCGTTAGATCCTCCAACGGTCACTGCGCGCCAACGGTCAAACGCAATGACCGGACGCGCTTCTCAACCGACCGGACGCGCCGGTCGCACTGTACCGCGCGCCCGCGAAGCAACGACCGGACGCGCTCCTCGCAACGACCGGACGCGACAGTGCCAGCGTCCGGTCAGAGTCCAGTAAGCTCCCTCGACGACCGGACGCGTCCGATCGTGTGTGACCGGACGCGCCCCGCGTCCGATCAGCTTCACGCCACGTGCTACACTACTGGGCGCCTGACCGGACGCGCCGGTTGCAAACCCTAGCCCGCGCGCCTGACTCCTGCGCTGTACTGACCGGACGCGTCCGGTCACACCGTGACCGCGTCCGGTGCAGCGTCCGGTCACCTCTGTGACCACGTTCGTCTCCGTTTCTTTTTCGACTTCCGGCGTAGTGGAAAATAGGCATTTCATTTCCCCGAAATCGCCTGAAACCCGCGCTCGCACGCTCGGCGGGAGGGAGAGAGGAACCCAAACCCCTCTCTACCCGCAAACCACAGCGCGACCAACGCTACCTTTGCAAATGTGCCAACACCATCAAGTGTACATCTCCATGTGCTTGTGTGTTAGCTTTTTCTCAATCATTTTCAAAGGTTTTCCAGTTAGCTCACTAGGCCCTACATGCAATGCACTTCATGAATTCACCTAGTGGCACCCGTGTGTCGAATAACCGATAAGACTTCCCCTCTTAATAGTTCGGCTATCGACCCTAAACCACTCACACCCTCTATGGTGTCTTGAGTGTAAAACAAAATGGCCCTATGGTTATACCTTTGCCTTGAGCCCATTTTGTTTCTCCAAATGATATGATCCACTTCATATCATCACATGACCGTCTCGATCCATCAACCTTGACTTCACTTGCTCTTCACCGTTGCATCGGTCCGTCGGCGCCAAGTCTTGCTTAAGCTTCACCATCGCATGGTCCTTCGCTTCGAAGCCTCGACTTGCCCTTCACCTTCACAACCGGTCCATCGAGCCAAGCCTCATCTTGGTCTTCACCATCTTGGTCATATGAGTCAATGTCATGTCTCATATTCAATGACCACCTTTATCTAAATCATCCACTTAGATACAAAGGTTAGTCCTAGGTTTCATCAATTAGCCAAAACCAAACTAGGGACTTTCAATCTCCCCCTTTTTGGTAATTGATGACAACCCTCACAAAGATGATTTTGATAATAAAAGTTTTGAACTTGTCATACTTGTCCAATCATTTTGCTCATAAGTAAAGTTTGGACAATTATCACAAGCTCGGTTTTGGTAGCATTAGCTCCCCCTACATATGTGCATAGAGTTTGGATTGAAAGCTTTGCACATATGCATGGATAGAAGTGTTGGGAGAGTAATTCTACCAAAATGATGCTAAGGTGTAAGAAATGGACCTTTGAAGCGTGATACCAATCGAAGTTGCCTTTTACACCATCCTTAGCATCATGAAGTAACTAGACATCCAACAAAACTTAAGAACCTCGTGAGATCAACATTATATGTAAAGGTTCTTGGACCACTTGTAAAGCTTTAGGCAAGTCTAGATACCACATGTAAAACTATTCCTATGCATGCTAGTAGATCATTTCATCATCCAAGTTCTATACTAGCATTGCACCACACAAGCATGTATATTGAATTTAAATACATGTGCAATGAGCAAGTCATATGAAAATGCACAAACAAATGCAACAACTTTGTTTATAAGCTTGTTCCCCCTACTTGTGTGCATCAAAAATTTTATTTACCCCTTTATCATGTTGAATCATCTTTTTCTCTCCCCCTTTGTCAACAACTTACCCAAAAATGGGATCAAATTGTGGAGAGAAGAAAAAAAATGTTTAATGGAGTAGGTTAAAATTTATCCAATTTGGTTCAACCTAGAACACTTGCCAAAGATATTTAATTCGATTTGAACCAAAGACAAGCTTCTTCACACCTCCTAATAAGGGTTATCTTGTCTATGTTGAATTAAACACTTATAGCAAATCTTCTAGATTCAACACTAGGTTTGCAAGCTCACAAACATGTCATATGCTACCACTAGATCAAAACAATCAAAGAGGCAATAGTGGTAACATATATCCATCAAATTCATTTGATTTATCATGAATGCTCATGCATACCACTTAATATGTCTACATGCTCTAGCAAGTCCTTAGCATAGGATGAATGACATGTCAATCAACTTTACCTTGCAATGTCGAAGGAGAGGCATGTCAATAAGTGGGTGGGGTGCATTCAACTCATGTTTGAGAAATCAAGAATGTTCAATTCATTCCTTAGCTTGCAAAACCCCTTTTTATCAAGCGGCTTAGTGAGAATATCGGCAAGTTGATCATCGGTGCCAACACTTTCAATGGCAATATCTCCCTTTTGTTGATGATCTCTAATGAAATGATGTCTTATGTCAATATGCTTTGTTCTTCCATGTTGAACCGGGTTTTGTATCATCTTGATTGCACTCTCATTATCACAAAGCAATGGCACATTCTTAAAGTTGAGGCCATAATCCTTCAAAGTTGATTTCATCCATAGCAATTGTGCACAACAACTCCCCGCACTCACATATTCGGCTTCGGCGGTAGAGATTGCCACACTATTTTGTTTCTTTGAGGACCATGACACAAGTGATCTTCCAAGTAATTGACATGTGCCACTTGTGCTCTTTCTATTGATCTTGCAACCCCCATAGTCGGAGTCCGAATATCCAATCAATTCAAACTTTGACCCCTTGGGATACCATAGTCCAACATCTCTTGTTTGCTTCAAGTACCTCAATATTCTTTTTGCGGCCGTAAGATGACTCTCTCTAGGTGAGGCTTGATATCTAGCACACATGCAAACACTAAACATGACATCCGGCCTTGATGCGGTGACATAGAGTAGACTTCCAATCAAAGACCGATATTCCTTTTGATTCACCATATTGCCATCAAGATCACTATCCAAATTTCCATTTGTACCCATTGGAGTTGAAATCGGCTTTGCATCTTGCATTCCAAACTTCTTCAACATGTCCCTTATGTATTTCCCTTGACTCACAAATGTCCCATTCTTCAATTGCTTTACTTGGAGACCAAGGAAGTAGCTAAGTTCACCAATCATAGACATTTCAAACTCTTTGGCCATCATAGCACCAAATTCTTCACAATAAGCTTGATTGGTTGATCCAAAGATGATGTCATCAACATATATTTGCACTATGAATAGATCATTCCCAATCTTCTTGGTGAATAGAGTTGTATCAACCTTGCCCATCTTGAATCCCTTAGAGAGAAAAAAATCCCTTAGCCTCTCATACCATGCTCTAGGTGCTTGCTTTAAGCCATATAAAGCCTTCTTCAACTTGTACACATGGTTGGGTTTCTTGTCATCTTCAAATCCGGGCGGTTGCTCAACAAAGACTAACTCATTGATAATCCCATTGAGAAATGCACTTTTGACATCCATTTGATATAGTTTGATGTTGTGTGCACAAGCATAAGCCAATAGAATCCTTATTGCCTCCAATCTTGCCACGGGAGCATATGTCTCATCATAGTCAAGACCTTCAACTTGAGTGTAACCTTGAGCAACTAGTCTTGCTTTGTTTCTCACTACAATGCCATCTTGATCTTGCTTGTTTTTGAACACCCACTTGGTTCCAATCACATTGTAGTCATTTGGCCTTTCTATCAACTCCCAAATATTATTTCTTGTGAAATTGTTAAGCTCTTCTTGCATAGCCATGATCCAATCGGCATCCCTCAAAGCTTCTTCTATCTTCTTTAGTTCTATGGTTGACACAAATGATGCATGCTCACAAAACATAGCCAATCTTGATCTTGTTTGCACACCACTTCTAATATCACCAATAACACTATCAATGGGGTGATCTCTTGCAACATGTTGTGGTTGGAGTACTTGCACTTGATTGCTTGAGCTTGGTTGATCACTTGATGTATCTCGATGAGAAGAACTAGCACCATGATCTTGCACTTGAGAGTCACTAACTAGCTTGAATGGTGAATTGAGCACTTGATCTTTATCATCATCTTGAATATCAATTACTTGCTTTGCTCTAATGTCTCCAATGTCCATGTTCTTCATTGCTTCCACTAATAGAGTTCCACCAATATCATCTAGATTTTCTTCTTCATCTTGTGATCCATTGGTTTCATCAAATTGCACATCATGGACTTCTTCTAGAATGCCACTTGAGTTGTTCCAAACTCTATAAGCTTTGCTTGTAGTTGAATAACCAAGTAGGAACCCCTCATCACATCTCTTGTCAAACTTCCCCAATCTAGTGCCTTTCTTCAAGATATAGCATTTGCAACCAAAAACCCTAAAATAAGAAATATTGGGCTTTCTTCCATGAAGTAGCTCATATGGGGTCTTCTCTAGCAATGGATGACAATATAGTCTATTGATGTAGTAGCAAGCGGTATTGATTGCTTCATCCCAAAATGATTGACTCACATTGTACTCATGAAGCATTGATCTAGCCATATCAAGCAATGTTCTATTCTTCCTCTCAACTAGGCCATTTGATTGTGGAGTGTACTTGTAACACCCCGGGTGTTATAGTGCTAATTAATCTGCCATGTCATCATAATGCATTGCTAATCATACCTATTAGGTTAACCTTGTTATGCATCAACTAAAAACAAGTTTATTTATTTAGGTTGAATGTGTTTCTCAGTGATGTGCTCCGAAACCGAAAACCCTAATTTCGAATACCACCGCAAATGCTTAGTCCATACCCTGCGTAATTTGAGGTGCGCGACTGTGTTGCACACTAGTGTCAGATGTAGGGCATGAGCTCAAGTACAACATTTAAAATGAAGCTCTAAATTTGAGTTTGAATTGGAGTCCCAAAAACTTGTCGCGAGTTTTCCGATTCGAATTCGAATTCAAATCTGGGGAGAACTGTAAAACAATTTCGAAAATGAATTGGTCAACCAAGAGTGACATTTGGTCAACTATGTCATGTTGGTCCAAATGATGCCCTTGGGTGAGGTTTTGATCACTAAGTAATCAAAAATCAAAGTAGAAACAAATTCCAAATTGAAATCCCTCCAAAACCCTAAATTTCAAAACTCTGTTTTACCCCTTTTGAAATAATTCAAAATCTAAACAAAATTTGGGAAAAAGTTCAAAACCAAGTTTGTAGAACTTTTCAAGGGCTACAACTTTGGTGTTTTGAGTTTTCAAAGTTTTAGTATAAAATGTGGAGTAATTTTGAAAATAAGCAAATTTCAGTTTTAAATCATTTTTGTCCCCAAACTAAGATTTTAAAATGGAGACTGAATTTGAAAAAGTTTTGAACAGCAAAGTTGTAGATCTGGTCAAGATAAACAACTTTGATGTTGGGAGATTTTGAAGTTTCAATATAAAATCAAAAGTAATTTCTAAATTACTAAATCTGAAAAATGTGTCCCTTTTTGAATTTAAACTCAAATTTCAAAATCCAAGCAGAATTTGAAAAAGTGTTCAATACCAAACTTGTAGAGCTTGAAATTCTGAAGATTTCATACATTGGAAGATTTTCAAGTTGTTATACAAATTTGAAAGTAATTTGAGAAAACAGTTTGAATTTAAAAATTTGGGGGGGGACAGCTACAGTGCGCCGGCGTATCACCGACGACCACCGCGCGGTATGGGCGCCGGCGAAACGCCGGACGGCTTCGGCCGGCTTCCAGGCGTGTTCTCGATCGCCAGCTCGACAACGCGCGTCTTCTAGTGAAGTAACCGGGGTCGTTGCCTATATATACATGAGTTCACCGTGACGTTTTTCATTTCCGCCACCGCCGCCGCCGCTAGCTCCACCGCTCGCCGCTGCCGCCACCGGACCGCCTCCGGCCACGCCAGTCGCACCAACAGCATCGCCGCATCCTCGCGCACCTTGTGAACCACCCGCGCCAGCCCAATTCCGCCGGAACCACCGCGACCACCGCTTCCCGTGCTCAACTCCGGCGACCAAAGCCGCTCTCCGTGGCTAGAGCACTCCAGCCGCTCCCCGTCGCCACCAAGACCTCCACTGCAATCGCGGTGAGCTGCTCATGCTTCCCGACCCTTCAATTTGACCTCTACCGCCTTGTAGTCGCCGGCGTGCTGCTTCCGCGGCCACCGTGCCGCCATGTCATCGGTGATGGGTCACCGGAGCTCGAACCGTAGACCTACCGAGCAAAATGGAGTCGTGGGGAGGTGTAGTTAGCGTTGGTGAAGTCGGTTTGCCGTTTGGGTCACCGGAGCTCGAACCGTAGACCTACCGAGCAAAATGGAGTCGTGGGGAGGTGTAGTTAGCGTTGGTGAAGTCGGTTTGTCGTTTGGGTCACCGGTAGCCGGCCGGCCACCGCGGGCGAGCGCGCGAGCACGCGGGAGCGAGCCGTCGAGCGGGAGGTGAGGGATGACAGGTGGGGACGCGCTGTCAGCGAGAGAGAAGGAGGCCGTCGCGCGCGGGCGGAGCTGGCTGGGCTGGGCCGCGGCTGGGCCGGTCGCGTGCGGGCGCGGGCGCGCTAACGGGCCGCCGGGTTGGGCCGGACCGAGGAGAAGCAGCCCGAGTTCAGTTTTTGATTTCGTTTTTGTTTTTCTTTTTTTCAAATAAATGAATAGTGTTATTATTTGTTTATTTCATTAAAAATTGTGTAGAGTTCCAAAATTCATGAAAATTTTTGTATAAGCTTCTCAATGTATAAACTATCTAGGAAAAATGTTAAATCATGAATTTGAATACTTTATGCAGTAGAAATAATTGGTTCCAATAAAGATTAAATGCAACTTCCAGTAATTTTAATAATTAATTTATTTATCCAAAAATTATGAAATTAATTATGGCACTGTTATAAATCATTGTTAACCCATAGAAAAAGTTTGAACTTGTTTAGATAAAGTTTGATCAATTCCTAATTATGCCCTAATTATTTAAATAGAAAATAAATGTTAATTTGAGAACTTTAAGTGTTGTGTGCCTTTTGATTGAGTGATGTCCTTAGGTCACTATCCTTTTGTGATCTCTGGCACTTTAATATTATGATTGAGCTCGTTAGTAACTTTTAGGTTAAAAGCTGGTATCGCGGGAACTCGTTGCTACTAGTTAGTAGGTTTTCTGTTTACGACTGTACCGTGAAGGGAAGTTGTACTCGAATCGTAAACGTGGCATGTTATCATCAAGCATCATGTTTATTATTGAGCATCATGTTAAAGCATGTTATGTATTCGTGTAGTCACCGCTTTCGAAGAAGCCGAAGTCGTCGAGCAAGCTTCCGGAGAAGAGCGATCGTCAGTGGGTTCCGGACTAGACGTTGGAGTCTCCGAGTCTGAGTCAGTCGTCGTGTCCGAGCAAGGCAAGCCCCGGTGCATTTAAACCCTACCTTGAATTTTACAAATGTTTTATTATTTATATTATGGTTTATTGCATTAAGTAATTAGGAGTTGCGTGATAACCTAATTGCTGCATTATCATCCTTGATTATTGCAATATTACCTTGATACCTGTTTTACGGAAAATGCGTAGTATGCTTCGCTATGCTTAGTAGTTAAGCTTTGAAAATGAAATGTTTACATAGCCATGACGGCATCCTTAATGAATATTGAAAGAATGTGAATAAACTTGTAAGATCGGGCGGGTGGTTTGGCCACTGCTAACGTGCATTGGGAAAGGAGTCCCAATGTATCATTTCCGCCTTATCAGTTAAGGACCGTACGTTGTTGGCCCTCGTGTCATGGAGTTTTTATTAGTACTAGCCATGTGCCCATGTCGGGTAAGCCTTACTTTGGCTAGTCCATTACGAGAACGTCTAACCTCGCACTGGGAGTGGAGAGATGGCGAGAGTAACGTGTACCCTCGGGGCTAGAATGTGGCCGGGTTCGAGGAGTACTGTGCTCTCGGGTGGCGATGGACACGTTCTGGTTTTGGGTTATTCGGGTAAGAGTTGATATATGTTAGATTCGGTTCTACATATGTCGGGTGGTTAGGAATCCCCAGCTGGGTAAATGAAGCGGTTCGAATCGTCGTTACTCTACGAGAAAGGAGTCTTGGCCTTGCACCAACATCGTAGTTAAGAACTGGAATTGAAAGAAAGAATAAGAAAGGTTTTGATGATAATTACTTTGATCTAGACTAGGATCACCTAGAGTTGGTTAATGAACCATCAGTGGTAAAAGTAAAAATGTTGAAGATAAGGACTCACCTTAGTAAGCTTTTCTGCAAAAGAAAATCTTGATTCTGATTTACCCATACCTTGATTCCCTAAAGCTAGCATGCCCTTGGAGTCTTTGTCTTAGTCGGGTAAGTCTTGTTGAGTACCTTTGTACTCAGGGTTTGTTGAACCCCTTGTTGCAGGTGCGGTTCATGAACAAGTCTGCTTCGAGCCTTGTTGCATGACCGTCGTGGTTGAAGAAAGCGACGACGAGTAGATTGTGTGGCCTTTGGGCAAGGCATCTCGTTTGGGTGTTGTAATAAAGTTACTACCGATACTTCTCTACTAATGGTTTGTAATAATGTTACATAAGGTTTGAGGTTTGAAAACTGGTTTGTAAACCTATGTTATTGTAAGACTTCCGCTACTTTACTCTGTTTAATATTTTGAATAAACTGTTGTAATATTACAATACTCCTGTGATTGGATCCTGTTCGGAGGAAAGCAGGCCTTTTAAGTTATGGTGAACATAAGTACGACTGTCAGAGGTCATTATGGCAATGACGTGTACTTGTGGGCCATCATAATTAGGAGGTTCTGTGACAGCTGGTACCAGAGCTTAATCACTCGAGTTATTGTAGTATTACTTTGCAAAACTTCAAAAGGATTTGGGTCAAACCAACTTAATATTGATATTTTGGGTCCAAATTGCTTTTGCTTATCTTAATCTATTCTATAGTTTCCTAGCTCATGTTTGAAAGCTTCGTAGTGAAGTATCATGTATAGTGCCCTATGTTATAAAGATTGCATGTGTTACTTAATCTTTCTGTTAGATCGTAAGTACGATGCATGCATCATGTTTAATTAACCTGCTTAAGTTACCTTCCCTTTTAAAGTGGTTTGGGTTAAGTAAGGTTCAATCCTATTCATGCTAACCTTCAGATCCCTCTATCTGTTCTCATCGTCCTAATTCTATCTTGCTTTAGGATGGCACGTGTGAAGACAACTCCTCGCAAGAAAACGGGTCCGCAAGGAGTGCCGCGTCATCAATTGGCCACCAGAGTTGATGGAGCAAGCAGTAGCCGTAATCCGAACCCGGATTCAGAATCAGAAGTTGCAAGGCTTACATCAGAAGTGGAGCGACTGAAGCGCAATATGCGTTTTTGGAAACAGTTCCAGAATGAGTCTCTGGAAAAGGAGACAGAAGCCAGAGCTCGTGTTCGAGAGCTGGAGCTTTATGTGACAAACCTGGAGCAGTACAATACTGTTCTGCATGAGGAAGTCCATAGGCTAAATGATCTGATGAATCCCAATCATCAGCCCCAGGCAGTGGAAGATGATGTTGGTGCCGTGATTGTTCCGGGTGTAGAGGACAATAATGAAGATGAACCCATGATGGAAAGTGGGGATGATGCAAGTCATGTCACTGGTGCAAGTGTTCCAGAGGTTGATGATGAAGTGATCGTGATCAGCGATGATGATGAGGAGTGAAGTGTTGACATGGATGGCTATGTAATATAGTAGTCTTTCCTGCTTTCTAAGAACCTTAGTGGGTAGTTTCTTGCTTACGAGCAAGTTTGTAATGAAATAATGTAATATAAGTTTGTATGTGTATACAAGTACTGTACTAACTGCTTTTTAATTCAATAAAGCGATGTAAATAAATATGGTTTGTGTACAACAGATGGACGGTACTGGAACTTCCTAGGATGGGGACAATACTCCGAATCCCCCACCGTTTCCACCCACCTTGGCAGAGGCTATTGCCGCTTTGGTTAATGCCACTACACTGTTGGCTCAGAATCAGAATCAAAATGGAAATCAGGGTCGTCGAGGCCGTAACAATGGAGGGGAGACCACCTATGTGGATTTCACCGATACCCGTCCACCAGTGTTCTCAAGGGCAGATGAGCCGCTAGAGGCGGATGACTGGCTCCGTACCATGGAGCAGAAGTTTGAACTGTTACAATGCACGGAGCACCAGAAGCCCGTGTTTGCAGCGCAGCAGCTTAGAGGTGCCGCAGGGGCGTGGTGGGCGAATCTGGTCGCCGCACGGCCTGCTGGCCACCGTGTCACTTGGCAGGAGTTTCGTGAAGCCTTTAGAGCACATTATATTCCAGATGGTGTCATGGCCATGAAGCTAGAGGAGTTTCTCTCGCTGAAGCAAGGGAACCAGACAGTTCTGCAGTACGTGGGTAAATTCAATCATCTGTCCCAGTATGCAGCAGAATATGTGAACACAGATGCGAAGAAGAAAAGCTGTTTCATGAGAGGGTTGAGTACCAGAATCCAGGAAGCTTTGGTCACCTGTTACAATGCTACATACCATGAGATAGTCAACGTGGCTATTGCGTCAGAAGAGAAGTCCAGACTGCACAAAGAGTCGAAGAAAAAGAGGAGCCCTTACAGATGCACTGCACAGAACTATAAGGTTGAACCTGCCAGATAATAAATCTCATCTTCTTATCCAACTTCCTATCCCAAAGAGAACCGTTGAAAGGTTATGTGCAACTTCAGTACAAGAGGTTTGTGATATACCAGTAGTCTGTGAATTTCCAGATGTGTTTCTGGATGATCTACCAGGTCTGCCACCAGACAGAGATGTAGAGTTTGTGATTGAGTTAAAACCGGGTACTGCCCCAATATCCCGGAGAGCTTACAGAATGCCACCCAATGAATTAGCAGAACTCAAGGATCAGTTGCAAGAGTTACGTGACAAAGGTTTTATCAGACCCAGTTCCTCACCATGGGGATGTCCCGCTCTGTTTGTTAAGAAGAAAAATCAGACTTTAAGGATGTGTGTTGATTATCGACCGCTGAATGAAGTAACCATTAAGAATAAATATCCGTTGCCACGCATTGATCTACTCTTTGATCAGCTTGCGGGGGCAAAGGTATTTTCAAAGATCGATCTTCGATCAGGGTACCATCAAATCAAGATTCGACCTGAAGATATCCCAAAGACTGCATTCACCACCAGATATGGGTTGTATGAATACCTAGTTATGTCTTTTGGTCTTACCAATGCACCGGCACATTTCATGTATCTGATGAACTCAGTTTTCATGCCGGAACTTGACAAGTTTGTGGTTGTGTTTATTGATGATATTCTGGTATATTCCAAAAGTAAAGAAGAGCATGTTGAGCATCTCAGGGTTGTTCTGAATCGTCTGAGAGATCACCAACTGTATGCCAAGTTCAGTAAATGTGAGTTTTGGTTAAGAGAAGTACAATTCTTAGGCCACGTGTTGTCAGCTGAAGGAGTAGCAGTAGATCCTGGCAAGGTGAAAGATATTCTGAATTAGAAACCACCAATCTCAGTTCATGAAGTCCGAAGTTTTCTAGGAATGGCGGGTTATTACCGTCGATTCATACCTGACTTTTCAAAGGTAGCCAAGCCAATCACAGAGTTGTTGAAAAATCAAACTAAGTTCATATGGTCTCCAGAATGTGAAAAAGCTTTTAGAATTCTAAAGAAGTCATTGACAACTGCTCCAGTTTTGGCACAACCAGATATAGAAAAGCCATTTGATGTATATTGTGATGCCTCGGGTATTGGCCTTGGTTGTGTATTGATGCAAGAAGGCAGAGTCATTGCTTATGCCTCGAGACAGTTGAAGCGCCATGAAGAACATTATCCGACACATGATCTTGAACTAGCAGCTGTGGTTCATGCATTAAAAATCTGGCGTCATTACTTGTTAGGTAATACTTGCCACATGTATACAGATCACAAGAGTTTAAAGTATATCTTTACTCAGTCAGAATTGAATATGAGGCAAAGAAGATGGCTTGAGTTGATAAAGGATTATGATTTGGAAGTACACTATCACCCCGGAAAAGCAAATGTGGTTGCTGATGCACTCAGTAGAAAGAACCATTGCAATTGTATGACTGTGAAGCCAATGGATTACAGTTTATGTTATGAACTGGAAAAGTTGAATATTGAAATAATTCAACAAGGTCAGTTGACTCATGTCACAGTAGAATCAACAATCAAAGATCAGATTGTGTCTGCACAGAGAAATAATTCTGGAATAGCTCATATCAAAGAAAAAGTTAGAACTGGTCAACAGACAGATTTCAATATTGATGATGCAGGTGTACTGTGGTTTAAGAACCGGCTAGTGGTCCCAAAGATTTCAGAGTTACGTCAGCTCATTCTCGATGAAGCACATAGTACAAGGTTTTCTATTCATCTAGGGAGTAATAAGATGTATCAAGATTTGAAACAGAGATTTTGGTGGACCAAAATGAAAATCGAGATTGCTAAGTATGTTGCCCGATGTGATACTTGTCGCAAAGTGAAAGTTGAACATTTGAAGCCGGCAGGAATGTTACAACCCTTGCCCATTCCATCTTGGAAGTGGGAAGATATTAGTATGGATTTTATTACTGGGTTACCCAAGACTTCAAGGGGCTTTGATTCAATTTGGGTCATTGTGGACCGTTTGACTAAGTCAGCTCACTTTGTACCTGTGAAGGTTGACTATAGAGCATCTAGATATGCAGAAATATATGTTACTCGGATTATGAGTTTACATGGAATACCCAAGACAATTGTTAGTGACAGGGGTACTCAATTTGTTTCGCAATTTTGGAGGCAGTTTCAAAAGTCATTAGGTACTAAACTTCTTTATAGTACAGCCTATCATCCACAAACTGGGGGACAGACTGAAAGAGTAAATCAAATTTTGGAAGATATGTTGAGATCCTGTGCTCTCACCTATCAAGATCAATGGGATGAATGTTTACCGTTAGCAGAATTCTCATTAAACAATAGCTATCAAGAGAGTATCAAAATGGCACCGTTTGAAGCATTGTATGGCCGCAGGTGCAGAACTCCGTTGAACTGGTCAGAACCAGGAGAAAGATGGTTTTATGGAGTTGATCTAGTGAAGAAAACGGAAGAAAAGGTTAGGCAGATACAAAAGAACTTAAAAGTTGCTCAGTCTCGACAAAAGAGTTATGCAGATAAAAGGCGTAGACCTTTGATGTTTAAAGTGGGAGATTATGTTTATCTGAAAGTGTCACCCATGAAAGGAGTTAATAGATTTGGAGTCAAAGGCAAGCTCGCACCACGTTATATTGGTCCTTTTCAGATCATTGAAAAATGTGGGAAGGTGGCATATAGATTAAAGCTGCCTGAACAACTGTCAGCCGTGCACAATGTGTTTCATGTATCACAAATGAAGAAGTGTCTGCAAGTGCCTGATCAAGTTGTTGATGTGGAGGGGGTTGAACTTGAGCTTGATTTGACATATTCTGAATATCCTGTCCGAGTTTTGGATCGAAAGGATCGTGTTACCCGGAGTAGAACAATTAAATGGTACAAGATACAATGGGATCAACATTCAGAGGAGGAAGCCACCTGGGAATCGGAAGATTACCTGTTGGAGAATTTCCCGGAGTTCTTTGCTTCTATCTAGGTTGCAATTTCTTCTTTAAATTGTAACCTATCCTTTTAAAATCGTTGTAATGTAGAAAACCCCTACCTGTTTTGTAGACAAGTCTTGGACGTGTTTGCTTGACACGTTTCCTTTTTCCATTACTTAACTCAAGGCTCTAAATCTCGGGACGAGATTTCTTTAAGGGGGAAGGGCTGTAACACCCCGGGTGTTATAGTGCTAATTAATCTGCCATGTCATCATAATGCATTGCTAATCATACCTATTAGGTTAACCTTGTTATGCATCAACTAAAAACAAGTTTATTTATTTAGGTTGAATGTGTTTCTCAGTGATGTGCTCCGAAACCGAAAACCCTAATTTCGAATACCACCGCAAATGCTTAGTCCATACCCTGCGTAATTTGAGGTGCGCGACTGTGTTGCACACTAGTGTCAGATGTAGGGTATGAGCTCAAGTACAACATTTAAAATGAAGCTCCAAATTTGAGTTTGAATTGGAGTCCCAAAAACTTGTCGCGAGTTTTCCGATTCGAATTCGAATTCAAATCTGGGGAGAACTGTAAAACAATTTCGAAAATGAATTGGTCAACCAAGAGTGACATTTGGTCAACTATGTCATGTTGGTCCAAATGATGCCCTTGGGTGAGGTTTTGATCACTAAGTAATCAAAAATCAAAGTAGAAACAAATTCCAAATTGAAATCCCTCCAAAACCCTAAATTTCAAAACTCTGTTTTACCCCTTTTGAAATAATTCAAAATCTAAACAAAATTTGGGAAAAAGTTCAAAACCAAGTTTGTAGAACTTTTCAAGGGCTACAACTTTGGTGTTTTGAGTTTTCAAAGTTTTAGTATAAAATGTGGAGTAATTTTGAAAATAAGCAAATTTCAGTTTTAAATCATTTTTGTCCCCAAACTAAGATTTTAAAATGGAGACTGAATTTGAAAAAGTTTTGAACAGCAAAGTTGTAGATCTGGTCAAGATAAACAACTTTGATGTTGGGAGATTTTGAAGTTTCAATATAAAATCAAAAGTAATTTCTAAATTACTAAATCTGAAAAATGTGTCCCTTTTTGAATTTAAACTCAAATTTCAAAATCCAAGCAGAATTTGAAAAAGTGTTCAATACCAAACTTGTAGAGCTTGAAATTCTGAAGATTTCATACATTGGAAGATTTTCAAGTTGTTATACAAATTTGAAAGTAATTTGAGAAAACAGTTTGAATTTAAAAATTTGGGGGGGGGACAGCTACAGTGCGCCGGCGTATCACCGACGACCACCGCGCGGTATGGGCGCCGGCGAAACGCCGGACGGCTTCGGCCGGCTTCCAGGCGTGTTCTCGATCGCCAGCTCGACAACGCGCGTCTTCTAGTGAAGTAACCGGGGTCGTTGCCTATATATACATGAGTTCACCGTGACGTTTTTCATTTCCGCCACCGCCGCCGCCGCTAGCTCCACCGCTCGCCGCTGCCGCCACCGGACCGCCTCCGGCCACGCCAGTCGCACCAACAGCATCGCCGCATCCTCGCGCACCTTGTGAACCACCCGCGCCAGCCCAATTCCGCCGGAACCACCGCGACCACCGCTTCCCGTGCTCAACTCCGGCGACCAAAGCCGCTCTCCGTGGCCAGAGCACTCCAGCCGCTCCCCGTCGCCACCAAGACCTCCACTGCAATCGCGGTGAGCTGCTCATGCTTCCCGACCCTTCAATTTGACCTCTACCGCCTTGTAGTCGCCGGCGTGCTGCTTCCGCGGCCACCGTGCCACCATGTCGTCGGTGATGGGTCACCGGAGCTCGAACCGTAGACCTACCGAGCAAAATGGAGTCGTGGGGAGGTGTAGTTAGCGTTGGTGAAGTCGGTTTGCCGTTTGGGTCACCGGAGCTCGAACCGTAGACCTACCGAGCAAAATGGAGTCGTGGGGAGGTGTAGTTAGCGTTGGTGAAGTCGGTTTGCCGTTTGGGTCACCGGTAGCCGGCCGGCCACCGCGGGCGAGCGCGCGAGCACGCGGGAGCGAGCCGTCGAGCGGGAGGTGAGGGATGACAGGTGGGGACGCGCTGTCAGCGAGAGAGAAGGAGGCCGTCGCGCGCGGGCGGAGCTGGCTGGGCTGGGCCGCGGCTGGGCCGGTCGCGTGCGGGCGCGGGCGCGCTAACGGGCCGCCGGGTTGGGCCGGACCGAGGAGAAGCAGCCCGAGTTCAGTTTTTGATTTCGTTTTTGTTTTTCTTTTTTTCAAATAAATGAATAGTGTTATTATTTGTTTATTTCATTAAAAATTGTGTAGAGTTCCAAAATTCATGAAAATTTTTGTATAAGCTTCTCAATGTATAAACTATCTAGGAAAAATGTTAAATCATGAATTTGAATACTTTATGCAGTAGAAATAATTGGTTCCAATAAAGATTAAATGCAACTTCCAGTAATTTTAATAATTAATTTATTTATCCAAAAATTATGAAATTAATTATGGCACTGTTATAAATCATTGTTAACCCATAGAAAAAGTTTGAACTTGTTTAGATAAAGTTTGATTAATTCCTAATTATGCCCTAATTATTTAAATAGAAAATAAATGTTAATTTGAGAACTTTAAGTGTTGTGTGCCTTTTGATTGAGTGATGTCCTTAGGTCACTATCCTTTTGTGATCTCTGGCACTTTAATATTATGATTGAGCTCGTTAGTAACTTTTAGGTTAAAAGCTGGTATCGCGGGAACTCGTTGCTACTAGTTAGTAGGTTTTCTGTTTACGACTGTACCGTGAAGGGAAGTTGTACTCGAATCGTAAACGTGGCATGTTATCATCAAGCATCATGTTTATTATTGAGCATCATGTTAAAGCATGTTATGTATTCGTGTAGTCACCGCTTTCGAAGAAGCCGAAGTCGTCGAGCAAGCTTCCGGAGAAGAGCGATCGTCAGTGGGTTCCGGACCAGACGTTGGAGTCTCCGAGTCTGAGTCAGTCGTCGTGTCCGAGCAAGGCAAGCCCCGGTGCATTTAAACCCTACCTTGAATTTTACAAATGTTTTATTATTTATATTATGGTTTATTGCATTAAGTAATTAGGAGTTGCGTGATAACCTAATTGCTGCATTATCATCCTTGATTATTGCAATATTACCTTGATACCTGTTTTACGGAAAATGCGTAGTATGCTTCGCTATGCTTAGTAGTTAAGCTTTGAAAATGAAATGTTTACATAGCCATGACGGCATCCTTAATGAATATTGAAAGAATGTGAATAAACTTGTAAGATCGGACGGGTGGTTTGGCCACTGCTAACGTGCATTGGGAAAGGAGTCCCAATGTATCGTTTCCGCCTTATCAGTTAAGGACCGTACGTTGTTGGCCCTCGTGTCATGGAGTTTTTATTAGTACTAGCCATGTGCCCATGTCGGGTAAGCCTTACTTTGGCTAGTCCATTACGAGAACGTCTAACCTCGCACTGGGAGTGGAGAGATGGCGAGAGTAACGTGTACCCTCGGGGCTAGAATGTGGCCGGGTTCGAGGAGTACTGTGCTCTCGGGTGGCGATGGACACGTTCTGGTTTTGGGTTATTCGGGTAAGAGTTGATATATGTTAGATTCGGTTCTACATATGTCGGGTGGTTAGGAATCCCCAGCTGGGTAAATGAAGCGGTTCGAATCGTCGTTACTCTACGAGAAAGGAGTCTTGGCCTTGCACCAACATCGTAGTTAAGAACTGGAATTGAAAGAAAGAATAAGAAAGGTTTTGATGATAATTACTTTGATCTAGACTAGGATCACCTAGAGTTGGTTAATGAACCATCAGTGGTAAAAGTAAAAATGTTGAAGATAAGGACTCACCTTAGTAAGCTTTTCTGCAAAAGAAAATCTTGATTCTGATTTACCCATACCTTGATTCCCTAAAGCTAGCATGCCCTTGGAGTCTTTGTCTTAGTCGGGTAAGTCTTGTTGAGTACCTTTGTACTCAGGGTTTGTTGAACCCCTTGTTGCAGGTGCGGTTCATGAACAAGTCTGCTTCGAGCCTTGTTGCATGACCGTCGTGGTTGAAGAAAGCGACGACGAGTAGATTGTGTGGCCTTTGGGCAAGGCATCTCGTTTGGGTGTTGTAATAAAGTTACTACCGATACTTCTCTACTAATGGTTTGTAATAATGTTACATAAGGTTTGAGGTTTGAAAACTGGTTTGTAAACCTATGTTATTGTAAGACTTCCGCTACTTTACTCTGTTTAATATTTTGAATAAACTGTTGTAATATTACAATACTCCTGTGATTGGATCCTGTTCGGAGGAAAGCAGGCCTTTTAAGTTATGGTGAACATAAGTACGACTGTCAGAGGTCATTATGGCAATGACGTGTACTTGTGGGCCATCATAATTAGGAGGTTCTGTGACAGTACTTGGCCGAGAATTGATGTCCAATACCATAATGATCACAAAGTTCTTCAATTCTTGTATTCTTGAACTCACTTCCATTGTCACTTCTCACTTTCTTGATTCTAATCTCAAACTCATTGTGAACTCTAGTGAGAAATGTCTTGAAGGTGTCAAACACTTCACTTTTGTCACTAAGAAAGAATACCCATGTGAATCTTGTGAAGTCATCCACTATGACAAAGCCATACTTGTTGCTGCCTATGCTTGTATATGTTGTTGGTCCAAATAGATCCATATGCATCAACTCAAATGCTTTGCATGTGCTCATTGTACTCTTCTTTGGATGTGAGCTTCCAACTTGCTTCCCGGCTTGACATGCACTACAAAGCTTATTCTTCTCAAATTCAACATCTTTCAAACCATTGACAAGATTGTGAGTTGTAAGCTTCTTCAATTGTTTCATGCCAACATGACCAAGCCTTCTATGCCAAAGCCAACCCATGCTTGATTTGGAGACTAAGCAAGTTGTCAAAGAAGTTTCTCTAGCATTGAAGTCAACTAGGTAGAGATTCTCATATCTAAAGCCCTTGAATGCCACATTTGAACCATCCACACTAATAACTTCCACATCATCAACCCCAAAGATGCATTTGTAGCCTAGATCACATATTTGTGCCACGGATAGAAGATTGAAATCCAAGCTTTCAACTAGTAACACATTGGAGATACTCATGTCATTTGATATTGCAATCTTGCCCAAGCCAATAACCTTGCCTTTCTTGTTATTGCCAAATGTGATAGAATCAACACCACTATCATTGTCATTGATTGAGTTAAACATTCTTGATGTACCGGTCATGTGTTGAGTGCACCCACTATCAATAATCCAATGCCTTCCTCCGGCTTTGTAATTGACCTACAAGCAAGTCAATGAAGCTTAGGTACCCACTTTTGTTTGGGTCCTTGTAGGTTAGTAACTAAGCTCTTTGGTACCCAAATAGCCTTCTTCTTTGGGCCCACAATTGGTGTACCAACAAACTTAGCTTGCACACCCTTCACACTCTTGGTAAGCACATAGCAAGAATCAAAAGATATAGCATTAACAAGGTTCTTGCTTTGGTTCTTTTTATTACAATTATGCTCTAGGTGCCCAACTTGCTTGCATCTATTGCAAAACCGACCATTGCCCTTCACAAAGCTAGGCTTTGGAGTTGCAAAGGCCGACTTGCCTTTCTTGGGGGTATAGCACAATCCCTCTTTATTAAGAGAGAACCTTTGGCTACCCAAGCACTTAAGCAAGCGGGCCTCACCACCATAGGCCTTGCCTAGGGCGTGAGTGAGCTCATCCACCTCTCTCTTGAGAGTCTCATTCTCAACCATTAGTGAGGCATCACAAGTGAAACCATCACTAGTAGTGGAGGTAGAGTTAGTGGTGGTGGATGAAGAGATACAAGAAGGGTTATCATTTGACATGATGATAGGTTCATTAAAGGATTCATCAATTATATCACATGTAACACCTATATCACATGATACAACAACCTCCTTCTTTGCTTGTTGCTCAAGTAGCAATGAGTGAGCTTTTTCAAGCTTGGAATGAGCCTTATCAAGATCCTCATGGTCTTCCACTAGACTCTCATGAGTGGTCTTAAGCTCACTAAGGACTTTCTCAAGTATTGCTACTTTCATTGAAAGCTTCTTACACTATTTGTCCTTGGCAATAGCTATGTCTCTAGTTTGTTGCATCAAGTCATATAGTTGTTCTTTAGTTGGTTCATCATCATCATTTTCATTATCATTATCATTATCACTATCATGAGCATATTCCATTTCACTTTCATCATCACTCTCATCATATAATACCTTAGCTTCTTTAGCCATGAAGCATGAAGAGGATGAATCAAATAGTGATGGCTTCTTGTTGATAGCAATGGAAGCAAAAGCCTTGTTGGATGATTCTTCTTCTTCTTCTTCATTATCTTCACTTTCCCAAGTGATCACATAGGCACCATTTTTGCCTTTCTTGAATGTCATCTTGGCCTCTCTCTTCTTCTTCTCAAACTTGTCCTTTTTGTTCTTCTTCTTATCATAAGGACATTCCGCTTGAAGGTGCTCGGTGCTATCACAATTGAAGCACTTTCTTTGTTGCTCATTTCTTTTGAAGTTGACATTTCTCTTCTTAAAGCCTCTTCTCTTGATGAACATGTGACCCATCTTCTTGACTACAAGAGCAAGTGCCTCATCATCAATTTCAAATTCCCCATCTTCATTGTTGTCTTCTTCTTCTTCAATGATGATGGCTTTGCCCTTGGAGGAGGTGGCATTAAATGCTACGGTCTTCTTTTTCTTCTCATCTTCCACCTTCTCCTTGTCATCAACATCTTGATCATATTTGTCATAGGTCAATACTTCACCAAGCAAATCATTAGGCTTCATTGCTTCAAGCCCATCTCTTTGCAACATCATGATCAACATCTTGAATCTTCTAGGTAAGCTTAATAAGAACTTGTGACAAAAATCTTGATCTTGAGTCTTGTGCCCTAAGCTCTTGAGATCATTGACTATCACTTGCAATCTATGAAACATTTCAATGATTGTTTCATCATCCTTTTTCTTGAAGTTCTCAAACTCACTCTTGAGCCCATATAGCTTGGCACTCTTCACAACCTTAGTGCCCTCATATGTTTCACTCAACCTTGTCCATACTTCATTTGCCAAATCTAAATCCTTGATGCCCTCAAATACTTTTGTGTCAATACCATTGTAAAGTGTATTGAGAGCCATTCTATTGCATGTTCTATTTGCTCTATCTTCATCGGTGAGATGATCGGGATCGATGATAGCAAAATCATTCTCAGTGACTTGCAATACTCTCTCATGAATAGAACCAAGGTACATTGTCATTTTTCTCTTCCAATGAGCAAAAGAACTAACACCATCAAAGAACGGTGGCTTGCCCCCAACATGATTGAACACAAGTTGAGCCATTTTTCACACCGAAGGATGTTAAGCCTTGATTAAAACGGTGACCACTGCTCCGATACCACTTGTAAGGTCCTAGATGGCTAGAGGGGGGTGAATAGCCTATTAAAAATTCTACAAATACCACTAAGCAAACTTGTTAGAAAAACAAACGGCGTAAAGCGAGTTTTGCTTAGCCAAAGGTTGTGATGCAAGCCTCCTATCCACAAGTCTAGTAGATTATGATCTCTAGTTCACACCAGAGCTATGTCACTAAAGTTACACTAGAGAACAAGCTAACAACACTACTAGCAAAGCTACTACTAGATCTACACAAGATAACCTAGTGAATGTAAATGCAAGAGAGAGGATTGTAATTCTTATACCGACGGTGGAGTGAAGATGTTGCCAATCACCAAGAAGATATATAATCAATCAATAATGACAACAATACAATATGAAGACCAATCACCGGGAGACAAGAGACATAATATTTTTGTTCACCCGGTGTTCACTTGTGCACCGACAAGCTACGTCACCGGTTGTGTCGACCAACACTTAGATGGTTCCCCGGTGTGACCCTCAAGTCACTTGCCCCTCAAGGCACGCCCCGCAAGGCACCGCAAGACGCCACTCTCAAGTGAGGTAACTCAATGACACGCGGATTCCACTAGAGTTGCTTTTGGCGTCCCGCCGAGGAAAGCACAAGAACCTCTCACAATCAACCGGAGGTGACCAAGAACAATCACCTTCTCTTGCCAACGCCTCCAACAATCTCCAAGCCGGCTAGGAGCGGTACTCTCCAAGAGTAACAAGAAATCCACCGGCTAAACCACCCACAAGTGCCACTAGATGTCCTCAAGCTATGCAATGCACTTTGGGATCACTCAATCTCACTTTTGATTTGCAATCAAGCAAGGGAGATGAGTGGGAGGAGTTGCTTTTGCTCAAAGGATGCACAAGAGTGTTAGAAATGCCAAGAGACCTCCCCAAGGGCCGGCCAACAAGTATTTATAAGCATCCCAAACAAATAGAGCCGTTGCCACTCCACTGACTATTTTTTCGGGATGACCGGACGCGCCGGTCGAAACTGACCGGTGTAAGGTCCTAGATGGCTAGAGGGGGGGTGAATAGCCTATTAAAAAAAACTACAAGTACCACTAAGCAAACTTGTTAGAATAACAAACGGCGTAAAGCGAGTTTTGCTTAGCCAAAGGTTGTGATGCAAGCCTCCTATCCACAAGTCTAGTAGTTTAAGATCTCTAGTTCACACAAGAGCTATGTCACTAAGGTTACACTAGTGAACAAGCTAACACTATTAGCAAAGCTACTACTAGAGCTACACAAGATAAACTAGTGAATGTAAATGCAAGAGAGAAGATTGTGAGTCTTATACCGACGGTGGAGTGAAGATGTTGCCAATCACCAAGATGATATACAATCAATCAATATTGACAACAACACAATATGAAGACCAATCACCGGGAGACAGGAGACACAATATTTGTTCACCCGGTGTTCACTTGTGCACCGACAAGCTACGTCACCGGTTGTGTCGACCAACACCTAGATGGTTCCTCGGTGTGACCCTCAAGTCACTTGCCCCTCAAGGCACACCCCGCAAGGCACCGCAAGACACCACTCTCAAGTGAGGTAACTCAATGACACGCGGATTCCACTAAAGTTGCTTTTGGCGTCCTGCCGAGGAAAGCACAAGAACCTCTCACAAACAACCGGAGGTGGCCAAGAACAATCACCTTCTCTTGCCAACGCCTCCAACAATCTCCAAGCCGGCTAGGAGCGGTACTCTCCAAGAGTAACAAGAAATCCACCGGCTAAACCACCCACAAGTGCCACTAGATGCCCTCAAGCTATGCAATGCACTTTGGGATCACTCAATCTCACTTTTGATTTGCAATCAAGCAAGGGAGATGAGTGGGAGGAGTTGCTTTAGCTCAAAAGATGCACAAGTATGTTAGAAATGCCAAGAGACCTCCCCAAGGGCCGGCCACCAAGTATTTATAAGCATCCCATCCAAATAGAGCCGTTACAACCCACTTGTCCGTTTTTCGCGGGACCACCGGACGCGCCGGTCGTAACAGACCGGACGCGCTCAACCGCGTCCGGTGCCCCAGCGACGTCCACGTGTTCTCCAAATTCAAATTCGTCCGTTAGATCCTCCAACGGTCACTGCGCGCCAACGGTCAAACGATCGACCGGACGCGCTGTTGCTAACCACCGGACGCGCTGGTGCGCACAGTACCCGCGCCCGCGAAGACAACACCGGACGCGCTCCTTGCAACCACCGGACGCCACAGTACCCGCGTCCGGTGCGAGTCCAGTAAGCTCCCTGGACCACCGGACGCGTCCGATGGTGAGGGACCGGACGCGCACCGCGTCCGATGACTTCGTGACTCGCTGTTCGCCAGACCGGACGCGCCGGTCCCGTGGGTCACCGGACGTGCCGGTGTCAAACCCTAGCCCGCGCGCCTGACGCCCGCGCTGCACTGACCGGACGCGCCGGTCGAAACTGACCGCGTCCGGTGCAGCGTCCGGTGCTGCGTCCGGTCACTTCCGTGACCGCGTTCGCCTCCGTTTCTTTTCCGACTTCCGGCGCAATGGAAAATAGGCATTTCATTTCCCCGAAATCGCCTGAATCCCGCGCTCGCACGCTCGGCGGGAGAGAGAAAGGAACCAAACCCCTCTCTACCCGCAAACCACAGCGCGACCAACGCCACCTTTGCAAATGTGCCAACACCATCAAGTGTACATCTCCATGTGCTTGTGTGTTAGCTTTTTCTCAAACATTTTCAAAGGTTTTCCAGTTAGCTCACTAGGCCCTACATGCAATGCACTTCATGAATTCACCTAGTGGCACCCGTGTGTCGAATAACCGATAAGACTTCCCCTCTTAATAGTTCGGCTATCGACCCTAAACCACTCACACCCTCTATGGTGTCTTGAGTGTAAAACAAAATGGCCCTATAGTTATACCTTTGCCTTGAGCCCATTTTGTTTCTCCAAATGATATGATCCACTTCATATCATCACATGACCGTCTCGATCCATCGACCTTGACTTCACTTGCTCTTCACCGTTGCATCGGTCCGTCGGCGCCAAGTCTTGCTCAAGCTTCACCATCGCATGGTCCTTCGCTTCGAAGCCTCGACTTGCCCTTCACCTTCACAACCGGTCCATCGAGCCAAGCCTCATCTTGGTCTTCACCATCTTGGTCACATGAGTCAATGTCATGTATCATATTCAATGACCACCTTTATCTAAATCATCCACTTAGATACAAAGGTTAGTCCTAGGTTTCATCAATTAGCCAAAACCAAACTAGGGACTTTCAATCTCCCCCTTTTTGGTAATTGATGACAACCCTCACAAAGATGATTTTGATAATAAAAGTTTTGAACTTGTCATACTTGTCCAATCATTTTGCTCATAAGTAAAGTTTGGACAATTATCACAAGCTCGGTTTTGGTAGCATTAGCTCCCCCTACATATGTGCATAGAGTTTGGATTGAAAGCTTTGCACATATGCATGGATAGAAGTGTTGGGAGAGTAATCCTACCAAAATGATGCTAAGGTGTAAGAAATGGACCTTTGAAGCGTGATACCAATCGGAGTTGCCTTTTACACCATCCTTAGCATCATGAAGTAACTAGACAACCATCAAAACTCAAGAACCCCGTGAGATCAACATTATATGTAAAGGTTCTTGGATCACTTGTAAAAACTTTAGGCAAGTCTAGATACCACATGTAAAACTATTCCTATGCATGCTAGTAGATCATTTCATCATCCAAGTTCTATACTAGCATTGCACCACTCAAGCATGTATATTGAGTTTAAATACATGTGCAATGAGCAAGTCATATGAAAATGCACAAACAAATGCAACAACTTTGTTTATGAGCTTGCTCCCCCTACTTGTGTGCATCAAAATTTTATTTACCCCTTTATCATGTTGAATCATCTTTTTCTCTCCTCCTTTGTCAACAACTTACCCAAAAATGGGATCAAATTGTGGAGAGAAGAAAAATGTTCGATGGAGTATGTTAAAATTCATCAAATTTGGTTCAACCTAGAACACTTGCCAAAGATATTTAATTCGATTTGAACCAAAGACAAGCTTCTTCACACCTCATAATAAGGGTTATCTTGCCTATGTTGAATTAAACACTTATAGCAAATCTTCTAGATTCAACACTAGGTTTGCAAACTCACAAACATGTCATATGCCACCACTAGATCAAATCAAACATAGAGGCAATAGTGGTAACATATATCCATCAAATTCATTTGATTTAACATGAATGCTCATGCATACCACTTATTATGTCTACATGCTCTAGCAAGTCCTTAGCATAGAATGAATGACATGTCAAACAACTTTACCTTGCAATGTCGAAGGAGAGGCATGTCAATAAGTGAGTGGGGTGCATTCAACTCATGTTTGAGAAATCAAGAATATTCAATTCATTCCTTAGCTTGCAAAACCTCTTTTCATCAAGTGGCTTAGTGAGAATATCGGCAAGTTGATCATCGGTGCCAACACTCTCAACGGCAATATCTCCCTTTTGTTGATGATCTCTAATGAAATGATGCCTTATGTCAATATGCTTTGTTCTTCCATGTTGAACCGGGTTTTGTATCATCTTGATTGCACTCTCATTATCACATAGCAATGGCACATTCTTGAAGTTGAGGCCATAATCCTTCAAAGTTGATTTCATCCATAGCAATTGTGCACAACAATTCCCCGCACTCACATATTCGGCTTCGGCGGTAGAGATTGCCACACTATTTTGTTTCTTTGAGGACCATGACACAAGTGATCTTCCAAGTAATTGACATGTGCCACTTGTGCTCTTTCTATTGATCTTGCAACCCCCATAGTCGGAGTCCGAATATCCAATCAATTCAAACTTTGACCCCTTAGGATACCATAGTCCAACATCTCTTGTTTGCTTCAAGTACCTCAATATTCTCTTTGCGGCCGTGAGATGACTCTCTCTAGGTGAGGCTTGATATCTAGCACACATGCAAACACTAAACATGACATCCGGCCTTGATGCGGTGACATAGAGTAGACTTCCAATCAAAGACCGATATTCCTTTTGATTCACCATATTGCCATCAAGATCACTATCCAAACTTCTATTTGTACCCATTGGAGTTGAAATTGGCTTTGCATCTTGCATTCCAAACTTCTTCAACATGTCCCTTATGTATTTCCCTTGACTCACAAATGTCCCATTCTTCAATTGCTTTACTTGGAGACCAAGAAAGTAGCTAAGTTCACCAATCATAGACATTTCAAACTCTTTGGCCATCATAGCACCAAATTCTTCACAAAAAGCTTGATTGGTTGATCCAAAGATGATGTCATCAACATATATTTGCACTATGAATAGATCATTTCCAATCTTCTTGGTGAATAGAGTTGTATCAACCTTCCCCATCTTGAATCCCTTAGAGAGAAGGAAATCCCTTAGCCTCTCATACCATGCTCTAGGTGCTTGCTTTAAGCCATATAAAGCCTTCTTTAACTTGTACACATGGTTGGGTTTCTTGTCATCTTCAAATCCGGGCGGTTGCTCAACGAAGACTAACTCATTGATGATCCCATTGAGAAATGCACTTTTGACATCCATTTGATATAGTTTGATGTTGTGTGCACAAGCATAAGCCAATAGAATCCTTATTGCCTCCAATCTTGCCACGGGAGCATATGTTTCATCATAGTCAAGACCTTCAACTTGAGTGTAACCTTGTGCAACTAGTCTTGCTTTGTTTCTCACTACAATGCCATCTTGATCTTGCTTGTTTTTGAACACCCACTTGGTTCCAATCACATTGTAGTCATTTGGCCTTTCTACCAACTCCCAAACATCATTTCTTGTGAAATTGTTAAGCTCTTCTTGCATAGCCATGATCCAATCGGCATCCCTCAAAGCTTCTTCTATCTTCTTTGGTTCTATGGTTGACACAAATGATGCATGCTCACAAAACATAGCCAATCTTGACCTTGTTTGCACACCACTTCTAATATCACCAATAACACTATCAATTGGGTGATCTCTTGCAACATGTTGTGGTTGGAGTACTTGCACTTGATTGCTTGAGCTTGGTTGATTACTTGATGTATCTTGATGAGAAGAACTAGCTCCTTGATCTTGCACTTGAGAGTCACTAATTTGCTTGAATGGTGAATTGAGCACTTGATCTTTATCATCATCTTGAATATCAATTACTTGCTTTGCTCTAATGTCCCCAATGTCCATGTTCTTCATTGCTTCCACTAATAGAGTTCCACCAATATCATCTAGATTTTCTTCTTCATCTTGTGACCCATTGGTTTCATCAAATTGAACATCATGGACTTCTTCTAGAATGCCACTTGAGTTGTTCCAAACTCTATAAGCTTTGCTTGTAGTTGAATAACCAAGTAGGAACCCCTCATCACATCTCTTGTCAAACTTCCCCAATCTAGTGCCTTTCTTCAAGATATAGCATTTGCAACCAAATACTCTAAAGTAAGAAATATTGGGCTTTCTTCCATGAAGTAGCTCATATGGGGTCTTCTCTAGCAACGGATGACAATATAGTCTATTGATGTAGTAGCAAGCGGTATTGATTGCTTCATCCCAAAATGATTGACTCACATTGTACTCATGAAGCATTGATCTAGCCATATCAAGCAATGTTCTATTCTTCCTCTCAACTAGACCATTTGATTGTGGAGTGTACTTGGCCGAGAATTGATGTCCAATACCATAATGATCACAAAGTTCTTCAATTCTTGTATTCTTGAACTCACTTCCATTGTCACTTCTCACTTTCTTGATTCTAATCTCAAACTCATTGTGAACTCTAGTGAGAAATGTCTTGAAGGTGTCAAACACTTCACTTTTGTCACTAAGAAAGAATACCCATGTGAATCTTGTGAAGTCATCCACTATAACAAATCCATACTTGTTGCCGCCTATGCTTGTATATGTTGTTGGTCCAAATAGATCCATGTGCATCAACTCAAATGCTTTGCATGTGCTCATTGTACTCTTCTTTGGATGTGAGCTTCCAACTTGCTTCCCGGCTTGACATGCACTACAAAGCTTATTCTTCTCAAATTCAACATCTTTCAAACCATTGACAAGATTGTGAGTTGTAAGCTTCTTCAATTGTTTCATGCCAACATGACCAAGCCTTCTATGCCAAAGCCAACCCATGCTTGATTTGGAGACTAAGCAAGTTGTCAAAGAAGTTTCTCTAGCATTGAAGTCAACTAGGTAGAGATTCTCATATCTAAAGCCGTTGAATGCCACATTTGAACCATCCACACTAATAACTTCCACATCATCAACCCCAAAGATGCATTTGTAGCCTAGATCACATATTTGTGCCACGGATAGAAGATTGAAATCCAAACTTTCAACTAGCAACACATTGGAGATACTTATGTCATTTGATATTGCAATCTTTCCCAAGCCAATAACCTTGCCTTTCTTGTTATTGCCAAATGTGATAGAATCAACACCACTATCATTGTCATTGATTGAGTTAAACATTCTTGATGTACCGGTCATGTGTTGAGTGCACCCACTATCAATAATCCAATGCCTTCCTCCGGCTTTGTAATTGACCTACAAGCAAATCAATGAAGTTTAGGTACCCATTTTTGCTTGGGTCCTTGTAGGTTAGTAACTAAGCTCTTTGGTACCCAAATAGCCTTCTTCTTTGGGCCCACAATTGGTGTACCAACAAACTTAGCTTGCACACCCTTCACACCCTTGGTAAGCACATAGCAAGAATCAAAAGGTATAGCATTAACAAGGTTCTTGCTTTGGTTCTTTTTATTGCAATTATGCTCTAGGTGCCCAACATGCTTGCATCTATTGCAAAACCGACCATTGCCCTTCACAAAGCTAGGCTTTGGAGTTGCAAAGGCCGACTTGCCTTTCTTGGGGGTGTAGCCCAATCCCTCTTTGTTAAGAGAGAACCTTTGGCTACCCAAGCACTTAAGCAAGCGGGCCTCACCACCATAGGCCTTGCCTAGGGCGTGAGTGAGCTCATCCACCTCTCTCTTGAGAGTCTCATTCTCAACCATTAGTGAGGTATCACAAGTGAAACCATCACTAGTAGTGGAGGTAGAGTTGGTGGTGGTGGATGAAGAGCTACAAGAAGGGTTAGCATTTGACATGATGATAGGTTCATTAAAGGATTTATCAATTATATCACACATAACACCTACATCACATGATACAACAACTTCCTTCTTTGCTTGTTGCTCAAGTAGCAATGAGTGAGCTTTTTCAAGCTTGGAATGAGCCTTATCAAGATCCTCATGGTCTTCCACTAGACTCTCATGAGTGGTCTTAAGCTCACTAAGAACTTTCTCAAGTATTGCTACTTTCATTGAAAGCTTCTTACACTCTTTGTCCTTGGCAATAGCTATGTCTCTAGTTTGTTGCATCAAGTCATATAGTTGTTCTTTAGTTGGTTCATCATCATCATTTTCATTATCATTATCATTATCACTATCATGAGCATATTCCATTTCACTTTCATCATCACTCTCATCATATAATACCTTAGCTTCTTTAGCCATGAAGCATGAAGAGGATGAATCAAATAGTGATGGCTTCTTGTTGATAGCAATGGAAGCAAAAGCCTTGTTGGATGATTCTTCTTCTTCTTCTTCATTATCTTCACTTTTCCAAGTGATCACATAGGCACCATTTTTGCCTTTCTTGAATGTCATCTTGGCCTCTCTCTTCTTCTTTTCAAACTTGCCCCTTTTGTTGTTCTTCTTCTTGTCATAGGGACATTCGGCTTGAAGATGTTCGGTGCTATCACAATTGAAGCACCTCCTTTGTTGCTCATTGCTCTTGAAATTGTCATTTCTTTTCTTAAAGCCTCTTCTCTTGATGAACATGTGACCCATCTTCTTGACTACAAGAGCAAGTGCCTCATCATCAATTTCAAATTCCCCATCTTCATTGTCGTCTTCTTCTTCTTCAATGATGGTAGTTTTGCCCTTGGAGGAGGTGGCCTTGAATGCCACGGTCTTCTTCTTCTTCTCATCTTCCACCTTCTCCTTGTCATCAACATCTTGATCATATTTGTCATAGGTCAATACTTCACCAAGCAAATCATTAGGCTTCATTGCTTCAAGCCCATCTCTTTGCAACATCATGATCAACATCTTGAATCTTCTAGGTAAGCTCAATAAGAACTTGTGACAAAAATCTTGATCTTGAGTCTTGTGCCCTAAGCTCTTGAGATCATTGACTATCACTTGCAATCTATGAAACATTTCAATGATTGTTTCATCATCCTTTTTCTTGAAGTTCTCAAACTCACTCTTGAGCCCATATAGCTTGGCACTCTTCACAACCTTAGTGCCCTCATATGTTTCACTCAACCTTGTCCACACTTCATTTGCCAAATCTAAATCCTTGATGCCCTCAAATACTTTTGTGTCAATACCATTGTAAAGTGTATTGAGAGCCATTCTATTGCATGTTCTATTTGCTCTATCTTCATCGGTGAGATGATCGGGATCAATGATAGCAAAATCATTCTCGGTGACTTGCAATACTCTCTCATGAATAGAACCAAGGTACATTGTCATCTTTCTCTTCCAATGAGCAAAAGAACTAACACCATCAAAGAACGGTGGCTTGCCCCCAACATGATTGAACACAATTTGAGCCATTTTTTCACACCGAAGGATGTTAAGCCTTGATTAAAACGGTGACCACGGGTCCGATACCACTTGTAAGGTCCTAGATGGCTAGAGGGGGGGTGAATAGCCTATTAAAAAAAACTACAAGTACCACTAAGCAAACTTGTTAGAATAACAAACGGCGTAAAGCGAGTTTTGCTTAGCCAAAGGTTGTGATGCAAGCCTCCTATCCACAAGTCTAGTAGTTTAAGATCTCTAGTTCACACAAGAGCTATGTCACTAAGGTTACACTAGTGAACAAGCTAACACTATTAGCAAAGCTACTACTAGAGCTACACAAGATAAACTAGTGAATGTAAATGCAAGAGAGAAGATTGTGAGTCTTATACCGACGGTGGAGTGAAGATGTTGCCAATCACCAAGATGATATACAATCAATCAATATTGACAACAACACAATATGAAGACCAATCACCGGGAGACAAGAGACACAATATTTGTTCACCCGGTGTTCACTTGTGCACCGACAAGCTACGTCACCGGTTGTGTCGACCAACACCTAGATGGTTCCTCGGTGTGACCCTCAAGTCACTTGCCCCTCAAGGCACACCCCGCAAGGCACCGCAAGACACCACTCTCAAGTGAGGTAACTCAATGACACGCGGATTCCACTAAAGTTGCTTTTGGCGTCCTGCCGAGGAAAGCACAAGAACCTCTCACAAACAACCGGAGGTGGCCAAGAACAATCACCTTCTCTTGCCAACGCCTCCAACAATCTCCAAGCCGGCTAGGAGCGGTACTCTCCAAGAGTAACAAGAAATCCACCGGCTAAACCACCCACAAGTGCCACTAGATGCCCTCAAGCTATGCAATGCACTTTGGGATCACTCAATCTCACTTTTGATTTGCAATCAAGCAAGGGAGATGAGTGGGAGGAGTTGCTTTAGCTCAAAAGATGCACAAGTATGTTAGAAATGCCAAGAGACCTCCCCAAGGGCCGGCCACCAAGTATTTATAAGCATCCCATCCAAATAGAGCCGTTACAACCCACTTGTCCGTTTTTCGCGGGACCACCGGACGCGCCGGTCGTAACAGACCGGACGCGCTCAACCGCGTCCGGTGCCCCAGCGACGTCCACGTGTTCTCCAAATTCAAATTCGTCCGTTAGATCCTCCAACGGTCACTGCGCGCCAACGGTCAAACGATCGACCGGACGCGCTGTTGCTAACCACCGGACGCGCTGGTGCGCACAGTACCCGCGCCCGCGAAGACAACACCGGACGCGCTCCTTGCAACCACCGGACGCCACAGTACCCGCGTCCGGTGCGAGTCCAGTAAGCTCCCTGGACCACCGGACGCGTCCGATGGTGAGGGACCGGACGCGCACCGCGTCCGATGACTTCGTGACTCGCTGTTCGCCAGACCGGACGCGCCGGTCCCGTGGGTCACCGGACGCGCCGGTGTCAAACCCTAGCCCGCGCGCCTGACGCCCGCGCTGCACTGACCGGACGCGCCGGTCGAAACTGACCGCGTCTGGTGCAGCGTCCGGTGCTGCGTCCGGTCACTTCCGTGACCGCGTTCGCCTCCGTTTCTTTTCCGACTTCCGGCGCAATGGAAAATAGGCATTTCATTTCCCCGAAATCGCCTGAATCCCGCGCTCGCACGCTCGGCGGGAGAGAGAAAGGAACCAAACCCCTCTCTACCCGCAAACCACAGCGCGACCAACGCCACCTTTGCAAATGTGCCAACACCATCAAGTGTACATCTCCATGTGCTTGTGTGTTAGCTTTTTCTCAAACATTTTCAAAGGTTTTCCAGTTAGCTCACTAGGCCCTACATGCAATGCACTTCATGAATTCACCTAGTGGCACCCGTGTGTCGAATAACCGATAAGACTTCCCCTCTTAATAGTTCGGCTATCGACCCTAAACCACTCACACCCTCTATGGTGTCTTGAGTGTAAAACAAAATGGCCCTATAGTTATACCTTTGCCTTGAGCCCATTTTGTTTCTCCAAATGATATGATCCACTTCATATCATCACATGACCGTCTCGATCCATCGACCTTGACTTCACTTGCTCTTCACCGTTGCATCGGTCCGTCGGCGCCAAGTCTTGCTCAAGCTTCACCATCGCATGGTCCTTCGCTTCGAAGCCTCGACTTGCCCTTCACCTTCACAACCGGTCCATCGAGCCAAGCCTCATCTTGGTCTTCACCATCTTGGTCACATGAGTCAATGTCATGTATCATATTCAATGACCACCTTTATCTAAATCATCCACTTAGATACAAAGGTTAGTCCTAGGTTTCATCAATTAGCCAAAACCAAACTAGGGACTTTCAACCGGACGCGCTTCACCGCGTTCGGTCGCCCTGCGACGTCCACGTGTCCCCTGATTTCAAACGCGACCGTTAGATCCTCCAACGATCACTGCGCGCCAACGGTCAAACGCAATGACCGGACGCGCTTCTCAACCGACCGGACGCGTCGGTCGCACTGTACCGCGCGCCCGCGAAGCAACGACCGGACGCGCTCCTCGCAACGACCGGACGCGACAGTGCCAGCGTCCGGTCGGAGTCCAGTAAGCTCCCTCAACGACCGGACGCGTCCGATCGTGTGTGACCGGACGCGCCCCGCGTCCGATCAGCTTCACGCCACGCGCTACACTACTGGGCGCCTGACCGGACGCGCCGGTCCCGCGAGTGACCGGACGCGCCGGTTGCAAACCCTAGCCCGCGCGCCTGACTCCTGCGCTGTACTGACCGAACGCGTCCGGTCACACCGTGACCGCGTCCGGTGCAGCGTTCGGTCACCTCTGTGACCACGTTCGCCTCCGTTTCTTTTCCGACTTCCGGCGTAATGGAAAATAGGCATTTCATTTCCCCGAAATCGCCTGAAACCCGCGCTCGCACGCTCGGCGGGAGGGAGAGAGGAACCCAAACCCCTCTCTACCCGCAAACCACAGCGCGACCAACGCTACCTTTGCAAATGTGCCAACACCATCAAGTGTACATCTCCATGTGCTTGTGTGTTAGCTTTTTCTCAATCATTTTCAAAGGTTTTCCAGTTAGCTCACTAGGCCCTACATGCAATGCACTTCATGAATTCACCTAGTGGCACCCGTGTGTCGAATAACCGATAAGACTTCCCCTCTTAATAGTTCGGCTATCGACCCTAAACCACTCACACCCTCTATGGTGTCTTGAGTGTAAAACAAAATGGTCCTATGGTTATACCTTTGCCTTGAGCCCATTTTGTTTCTCCAAATGATATGATCCACTTCATATCATCACATGACCGTCTCGATCCATCAACCTTGACTTCACTTGCTCTTCACCGTTGCATCGGTCCGTCGGCGCCAAGTCTTGCTTAAGCTTCACCATCGCATGGTCCTTCGCTTCGAAGCCTCGACTTGCCCTTCACCTTCACAACCGGTCCATCGAGCCAAGCCTCATCTTGGTCTTCACCATCTTGGTCATATGAGTCAATGTCATGTCTCATATTCAATGACCACCTTTATCTAAATCATCCACTTAGATACAAAGGTTAGTCCTAGGTTTCATCAATTAGCCAAAACCAAACTAGGGACTTTCAATCTCCATCTTTGCTATTGTCGTCCTTATCCTTGCCCTTGCGTTTGTTGTTCTTGCCATACCAACCCAGCTCTTGGAGTTGCCTGCACTCGGCTGCCGTGTGCTTGGCACCCTTATGGAAAGGGCAGGGTAGATTCTTAAGGTCTTCAAATTTCTTGCTGTTTTTGTTGGACTTTTTGGACTTGTCCATGGAGGCAAGGGTGTTGTTGGGTCCTCGCTTTCTGCTGGACTGTCCATCCTGATTGCCTCTGGGATCATAGCTCCTGTTGTCCTACGGGCCACGCGGGAATCATTCGCAGGTATGTTCTTCAGATGCAATCATCTTCTGTACTGTGCGCTTGAATTTCTCGGTGGTTTCCGGGTTGTCATCACAAAATTTCTCAAACTGCCACTTGTATTTAATCCCATTAGCGAAGTGATCTATCACCTCCCTTTTTGTGATATCATAGACTTGGGCTCGTAACTCGGCAAAGCGACAGTACTATTGTTGAAAGGTCTCGTCTGGTAACTGCTTGTAGGTTCTAAGCTCATTCCGGGTACTTCGGTGGGTAAGAACACCGCAAAAAAATTTCACAAAATTTGCGCTGGAGCTAGCCCCAAGTATCAATGGAGTTAGTTCATAGCTTGTCAAACCAGGCGAGGGGTACTGTGTCCAGCGCCATGGGAATGTATAGTACTTTTATGTTGTCATCGCCACCTGCCAACTCGATGGACTAGGAGTAGATACGCAACCATTGGTTGGGTTCTGTCTTCCCATCGTACTTGGTATAGTTGGATGGCTTGAACTTGTAGATAAGCCATATAGAGAGTAGCCTATTGGAGAAACATGGGAATCTGTCTTGTGCGATGTCGGCTTCTCTATACTCGGACTCGCCCCTGCCTCCCCTGTTGCTATGCTGATGCCCACGGTAAGCTGACTGTGCGGCACACTGATTCCGATTCTGGTTACTTTGCGGCTCCAGGCGATAGTGGACGAGTACTCGTTGTCCTCCTTCTTGATTACCCGGTTGTCCCAGGTGAGAGTGGGCTCGTGCCTGCTTCTCCGGCCCCGGGAGGGATTATCCTAGGATATCGGTTTTGTGGCTTGCATCTGAAAGGCCATGGATTCCAGGATGACTTTAAGTCATTGTTGATCTAGAGTAGGGTTCTCTATAGCCGCCATCACTTCAACCAGGGTGTAGACATTGGCATAGGGCATAGTGAAGACCCTATGGTCAGCTACATCCATGAACTCTGGCTCAAGATTATGTGATGCAGAGGTTCTGATAGCATTACGATCTCGGCGCTGTCGTTTTGCTTCTTCGTCATGTGGGCGCTGTTCGTAAGCTGCCTCCGCAGCCAAGCGTCGTTGCTCGACGTCATGGCAAGCTACCTCGTACCATGCCCACTCTTCCTTACAGTGGCGGGCACGGTTGCACCAAACCTGTCGTGCTTTGTTCTTCCTCTCCCTAGCCATCCTCTGTTCGTTCGTCTCTCTGTTAGGAGCCGGAGCATCCGGGGAGATGTTGCACTCGGTCTCTTCCCCATCCTGAATATCTAGGGGTTAGGCATAGGGATCTGCGGTGGTTGCCCGGCCATAAAGACTTCTCTGGAGTGCCTCGTGGCCGAGTGAGTTTCGGATTGTGTAGTCATCGCGCTGTCCATGACTCTAAAGAGCCATGATCGCTGTTGTCGATTGGAAGAGTTCTACCATCTTGATAAGGCAAGAGCTCCACCATCCCAACTAAACGAGACGAATCTATTGAAGAGGTGTTTGGCCAAGCACCCGGCAAATGGACGATGCCTCCTTCGGGTGTGATGGACAGGACCATGCCCTTCTGAGCACCCAACAGAGGGATCTCTTGCTCAGACTACATGATGTAACCGGTCGTATCTCGATAGATTGAAGCTGAATTATTGAGTCCGAGTGGAAAACGAACTAGGTCTCCGGCTTGGACTTTCGATGGGATCTCCGACCTAGACATGTCCGAGTGGGAGTCCTGCTTGATGATGACCTCCCTTGTCCGAGTTGGAACGAAGATCGAGAGGTGCGAAAACTCCTTGACGAGTTGATCTAGCGTGGTCGTCGAGATGTCTGGAGAGGCTTGAAGCGCCGAGATCTCCATGAGGTGACTCTGGAGCTTGCCGTTGTCGTCCACCTCATAGATCCAGGAGCCGAAGATGAACGTAGTACCTACCGAGAAAATCATGTTGTCGTGGTCCACTGAGCTCTCAACCGCAGAGTCGTCGAAAGCCCCTACCTGGCACGCCAGCTGTCGGTGTTTGATGACCGGCAACTCGCCACGGGGTACCCAGGGCGATGTTCGAAAGGTTTCGGTGTACGCAGAACTCGACGATGACGCAAAGAGACGAACGATTTATACTGGTTCAGGCCCTCTTTCGAGTAATAGCCTTTACGTCCAGTCAGCGTGTTGCCTTTTGCGTTGGATTGATCGTATGATTGTGTGTACAATGGGGGTGCACCGTGCCTCTCTTTATATAGGGAAAGAGGGCAGGGCACGAAATTAGTCCTAGCTAGTTACAATTGGAGAGTCCTAATCCTATTACAAAATCTAGCTTTTATTGTAAGCCAACTAGGTTGATCCAGTAATAGCTTGAAGTCTACGCCACCTTATCTCGCGTATTCAACAGATCGTAGTTCAGCCCAGGGCCCATCCGGGTACTGTCCCTGTAGGGAACCCTAGGACCCTGATCCGTCATGGATTGAAACGAATACATGTGCATCAAACAAGGCCTTACCCGATCCAGATCCAGTGGACATCATCCAGTCGTTCGTCTGCACACGGAGCAAAGATCTGAGAGGTGGACAGCTATCCTCCGAGGGGATAGAAAACACCCGTGTAATAAAATCCACTCTAATACTTAGGCCTTGTTTAGTTCCAGGGTGTAAAGTTTTGCGGTGTCACATCGAGTGTTATATAGGGGTGTTGCATAGGGTGTTCGGATACTAATAAAAAAATACAAAATCCGTAAGTAAACCGTGAGACGAATTTATTAAGCCTAATTAACCCGTCATTAGCACATGTGTTACTGTAACACTTTTATTGTCAAATCATGGACTAATTAGGCTTAAAAGATCCGTCTTGCAAAGTAGTTGCAATATATGGAATTAGTTATTTTTTAATCTATATTTAATACTCCATATACGTATCTAAACATTCGATGGAATATGGTGTAAACCTTTAAGAGATGAACTAAACACTTATATATATCTAGAAAGCTAAAAAATCTTATAATTTGAAACGATGAAGTGTTAGAATGTTCTTTATGATTTGGTCAAATTTTTGGTTGACTAAAATTGCTTTGGATGTGTTTAGTTCACGAAAATTTTTGGTTTTGCCTACTGTAACACTTTCGTTTGTATTTGTCGGTTAGTGTCCAATTATGGACTAATCAGGCTCAAAAGATTTGTCTCGTGATTTTCTATCAAATTGTGTAATTAGTTTCTTTTTTTGTCTACATTTAATGTTCTATGCATGTGTCTAAACATTCAATATGATCGGGAATCTTGAAAATTTTTTAGAACTATACATGGATTTTTTTTTTCGACGAGTGAGCATGGGAATTCGAGTACAACTCGCCTGCCGCTTCTACAAAACAGCAGAAACCACTCTGTGTACTACTACTCCTTGCGAATCCAAATACTCCGTACAACTCACGACTGCCACTCCTGCGGAGTGTTATCTGAAGAACAGTAGCAGTGAATAGAAGAGGAATTGAGCGATGGATCCTCTCAAGGCTCCAATCGTTGCCACACTCCTGTGCCTATGCTTTGTTCGAGCCCTGTGCGATGCGGCCTCAGCCTCTCCGTTGCCAGAGCAGGAACAAGAAATTCAGATGCTCAGATCGAAGGTCGCGCCCTTAGGTGAGTCTACACGTCTCCCCTCTGTAAGTCACCTTCATGATGAATTTCCCGTTATTGTCTTGCAGGTTGCAGCATGTAGCCTGTTCGGATCTTTTTGTTTACATAAAGAGGCATCATTTTTAAATTTCGAATGCACCCTGAAATTTCAGACTGAGATAGTAGCTAGAACTTGGTTGTTCTTGGTTCTTCTAAGAGCAGATTGATGGCACGTTGTTTCTTGTTAAATTTTCTTAGCGCTTCAAGGGATCTAACACTTAGCCTGATTCCTTATCGTTTGAAAGAATTAATAAGTTCTTTGGCTGCAGAGGATGAGATCAGCAGGAGGAAGGAGGAGACCTCGGAGCTTGAGAGTGTTGTCAGGGAGAGGACCGCACAGATGGCAACATTGGTAGGCAACCTAGAACTTTTGCAGGTCAGAGGATACAAGACTTTGTCAGGCTGCTGTAATTGAGACTATGGTCTGAATCACTGAAACAGTCAATTGCTTCCAATATATGTACTTATTCTAGTTTGTTTGTGAGCCTGTGGTCTTGATCTTCTCGTTTACAATGTTGAATTAGAAGGTGAACTTGGGTGATGATGAGTCGGTGATGAAGGCGAACACATATAATGCAATGCTTGAGAAGCAGGTAAATGAAGCGTGTTTCTGATAATTGACGTTCCAAAAGAACTGGAAAGACACTGACTCATGAAGCAAAGCAGATTGAGAGGCTGGGCAACGATTTGGAAGACCAGATTAGGAAAGCCGAATCATTAGAAGCACGGGCTATTGAAGCTGAAAGAAGCTTGCATGAATTCGGTCGCAGGTTGGAGCATGTAAGTACATGCACACACAGGCATACTGTAATATATGCTGGGATATGATATGATGTAGTGTTGGGATCTTCAGAAACTTATACCAGAATTTCACCCTTTTTAGGCTGAGAAAACTATTGTCGAGCAGAAGAAGAAAAATCAGAACCTCAGTGACAGGCTTCAGTATGCACAGGTTGGCACACGCAGAGAAATTAACAAACTCTTGCACCCTAGCATGCTGATCCTGTGCTTCACAGAGTCATAAGAAAAACGTGTGCTTCATGTGATTTGATTTGCTCAGGACAAACTTTCTTTATTGGAAAACGAGGCAAAATCGAAGGCTGAAGAGTTGGGAAAGGTTTTAGGAATTCTTCTGGTTTCACAAAGATTAGTATTTTTTTCTTCGTTGCCTGATGTTTCCATTACTGTATTCATCAAGGCAGTATGGCTTGTATTCAGGTTCATGGCATGTGGCTTCCCCACTGGCTTGCAGTGCGCGTTTTACGCTGCCAGGTCAGGCACACTCATGCATCAAATTAGTGGGATTTCAGTAGCGTTCAACTTCCGTCCTGTTGTGTTATGCATCTGCACTTTTGCAGGAACTAGCGTCTTCCAGTTTTTGTTTATCGTTCATAGTATGCCTAATCATGTCTTCCTGACTTGCAATATCTTTTGCCTCCTGATGAAGAAACTAGTTCCAGTGTCAAAAGGCCATCTCGACGCACTCAGGAATGCTACCGTGGCATTCACATCAGCAGTGTACAGAGTTTGCAGGGATGTTATCCAAGCGTGTACAGTGACGGGAGGAGAATTCGCAGACAACTATTGGCAGGTTCTGATATTGCATCACTGTCATCTTATATATATTGTGTGGTTGCATTGCTGAACTCCCATTCTGATTCTGAACATCTAACTGTTTCATTCATGAACCCAAGAGATTCTGCCGGGCATACGTCAGCCGCGTCGTCGCAGCATCTGAACCTCACCTGTCTAGAGCAAGGGTAGTTCTCAAACCTTACATGAGGCCCGCAGCATCCGCGTGGAGAAGCCTCGTCTCGTTTACAAGCGAATACCATCATCAGGTACAGCCTCCTACTGGTTTCCTCTCTCGCCTGCATTGCGTATGTGTTTTGGTTCAGAATTCAGATGTCTCTGAACTCATCACAGGCGCCATGCAGGTTCAGAACGGAGTGAAGCGCTTCCTTCAGGGCAATCAACTGCTGACGCCCCTTTCAGCTGACAAACTGGCATGGATCACGGTAGGTTCCCCTGTGGGCTGTCAGCAGTGGCATATGTAATCGCCACTGCTCCAGTTTCGCCATGCCTCTCCGAAACTCACCGGTGCGCCCCAACGCTTGCAGTCGCCCGCTCTGTTCGCGCTGCCGGCGTTGTGCATTTACAAGATCGTCTCAGCAATTGTCTGGTATCCAATTCCAAATAGCGTCTTTTTTTTGTTAACAAAACAATATTGGCCGTGAGACTTTGTCACGGTCACACAGTGATGCTGCTATGACTGACTGCAACTCATGCCCTTCGGCTCTGCAGTAGGAGAAATCAGGCGAGGAAGGACGGACTACGGAGGCAGGCAGGCAGGAGCAGATCTCGTAGCCGCCAGCAGGAACGCAGAGTCGACAGGTAGAGACGTCGCCACGACGAGGGCCCTTGCTCATCCGGCTTATAATCCGTCTTTTTCAGCTTATTTTTTTAGCTGGAACAGTATTTTTCTCTCACAACAAATCAGTCAACAATATTTTTCAGCCGGCTTATCAGCACAGCCGAAGGGCAAGGTAAGAAAAGAAGTATCGAGAAAATTACATGGGCGGTCAACATTCTCCTCCTCGTCGTACCGTTAATGGAGCCCGGAATAGAACACGGTCGTGGACTCGTGGCGGGTCGATCGACGCGTTATCTGTCGACTCGAGACCCGTTCCCGTCTTGTCTTCAGAAGAAGTTCAGAACCTGCGAGCCTGAAGAGAAACAGCTAATTGTCGCATCCAGCACGGGTCGGCGCGACGCGAAACGGTCTGAAACGTTTTTTGTTTTTCCCCTTCCCTGCAGCAGGTGTGTTCCTTGTGAAAGCTGGCGACGCCGAAGGCCGAACAGCGGAAACTTCCTTCCTGGACTGCGCCGACCGCCGCCGAGCCGTCGAACGCTCAGCAGCCTCCTCCGTGCCTTGCAGATTCCGGCAGCTGTGACTCTGACGGATACGCGTACGTGCGTTTAGTTTCTTCCCATTTAGTTCCTGTCACGTCGGCATGTATGGAGTTTTAAATATAAACTAAAAAATAATTAATTGTACAGATTGCAACTAATTTGCAAGACGAATTTTTTAAGCCTAATTATTTCACGATTTGATAATGTTGTGCTACAGTAAAGCCACAGTAAACATATGCTAATGACGGTTTAATTAGGCTTAATAAATTCGTCTAGCAGATTACTAATGACTTCTGTAATTTGTGTTATTATTACTATCCGAACACTCTAATGTGATATCCCAATATGACACTTCGATATGACACCTGATGTGATATATCTAAATTTTAGCCCCTGGATTTAAACACCCAAACATGGATCGCATATTTGCACGTGGTTTTGTTTCCCTTTGACACGGTGCATATAAGTGTGTATTTTTTTTCTCTTTTATATTTATAGCAAAAAAAGCCCGTTGCAACAAGGTAGTATTTTTCTAAAATGCTATAGTATATATTACTGGTCCAAACTTACAAAATTAATTAATGTTAGAAAGTTGATTATTAAAATGCAATATCTATATCTATATCTATACCTAATATTACAGAGCCAAAATTTCTTATTAATTCAAATTTACCTTGAATTTATCAAGTGATGGCCTGGCATGACCCAACTGTTTTCCATATCTAAGCAACTCTGACCAGGTTAAACTCTGATAGCGTGAGGTTCTCCTTAGAGTCACCACACTTGCTATGATTGAAGAAGAGGATAATGGAGGACGTATATGTTACATCATCTATTCTAATACGATTTGGAATTGGATTTTGTGTTGTGACTGGACACATGCTATTCTTACTCCTATAAACATGGTTCGTAAGTTTGGGTCATGGATAGAATACTTAACTGATTAGGACTTCTATCTCTAATTAATCATATACTACTATTTTTAGTAAAACAGACTGATTTATCTCTGATGGAGTACAGGACAGAAACTCAAAAAAGAGTGAAAGACAAGCATGTGAGGATTAAAATAATCACTTTTTAATATTGCATGCTACCAAATATATACCCTATACTTCGCCTCAATAAAAAAAACCAAATATACCCCATACTTTTGCATCAGAAAAAGATCCTTGCATACCTAAACCCAATGAACAAACTCACGTGCTTAGCACTTTTACAAATCAATGCATAACCTAAACTTTCGCTAATTTAAGTTTGCATTCATGAGGTTAACAACCTATTACAAATCATATATTTAACAACAATAGCTACCGTCTCAATAACTAAAGGGTAGCGATTAACAACCTATTACAAAATCATATTAACAACAATAGCTACAGTTAACTAAAGGGTTGCGTTATTTGAGTGAGCAATTTATTTTCTTTTTTTTTCTTCTGAAAGACCCGCTCTACCTTTTCTTTGTAGTAAAAAAAATGACGTTCATCAGCAACGGTGCCGTGTGCACATCAAAGGTCCTGACGTGGTCGGGCCCACTGGTCCTCACGTGGTGGGGCCCACTTGTATGCTCCCGCTCTCTTCTCCGTATGGCCATCCGCCCAGACCCTTTGATGTTGAGGGCGACGCACTGGTGCGCCACGACAGTAGACATGTGCGTAGCTCGGCTGGAGTATCGGGCCGTCAGGCCAGGTTCCATGATGCGGTCCAGGCGGCGCGCGTCCATCAGTTAGGGCCTCCGCCCCCATCAACCGCCCCACACAAGTCGCAAATCAGTGGCCGGCTCGCGCCACCAGCCGCTCCGCGCAGGGCCGCAGGCACGGACTTCTTGTATACACACCAGGCACTGCGTTGTTACGGGACAACTAAATTTTTGTACTAAAAACATATAGATCGCACGATAAAATAATAATACTATAAAATTAAATACCAACGCTAAAGTGACGTTTAATCTAAAAAGTAAAGTTTGTGAAATTAACATTATAATTGAAGTTTGTATGTTGTACCATTAAAAAAAAACAATATTAAGAGTGTGGTTCATAATGACAATCTATATGACCTATATAGATTGTACACAATAAAAGTCATTAATGGTTAATTATATACTCTCATATCAAGCCACATCATCGAAATGTCAGTCATTACATAGTTATACTAATTTTTTTTTATTTGGCCGTCCACTAATCTTACATGGTACATCATCTCCTCACCTGCTTGACAGATTAAAGTCCTTCGCATCCATGTTTCTGCTTCTTTGTGTGCCAACCAATGCTGCTTAGGTTGTATTCCTATGATATAGCATATCCATCTATTCTTGCTTTTACAACCACTCTTTGGTAAGGTAGCCATGAGGTGCATATATGCAGATATCAGCATTGCACATATCTTATTAAAACTGTAGCAAAATTCTCAAACAATAAATGTGTCCCCCAACTCAACTTCTTTCTTTGTTTTGTTTATTTAATTTACTATGTGCAGAGAAAAATAAGTAATATATTCTAACTATATAATAAATAATAGAACCATGATGCTAGTAAATGAAGCTGAACTGCACTTACCTCCCAACATTTGTGGGAGTGCAGCATCTGCAGAACCTTCCCGCAGTAGCTGTTGATGTCCTCTAAACTGTCCTCCCGCCACTGTTATTTTTGTCACAAATGTCAGCACAATGTTCAGGCATAAAATTCAGATATTCCTTATCAAATTTCCAAGACCGGCCTTTGTTAATTTGGCTACCCTAATGTTTGACATGGACTGTGTGCAGTAAGCAAAGGCAGGTTTAGTTCAGGCTGCTGCTCTGCTTTGCAAATGAAGTCATACACTATTTTTGTGATGATGGATGGAATCAACCAATGCACAGCCGCAATAATAGGTACATGACCAGAAATATTAACAAATAAAACATATGGAGCTGCAAACCACTCTTCTGAAACCAATTCAATATGGACAAGTGAAAAACAGTGCAAGCTGGGTGGCTGTATACAAGGAGTGTCTTCTTGCATCTAGTAGATCATGTATTAAGCACCTCTGAAAGCTATCAGCAACAGGTGAAAATACCATACTTCATCCCTTCTAGCTTAAAGATCTGTCAGGTAATAGAAAAAATTCAACAAATCCAGAGCGGAATTGAACTTCATTCAGTTGCACATCTGAAGAGTAACGGCTAACTGCTTGCAGGTAGGCACATTTAGAATAGCCCTATCTATTTGCAAGAGCGTGAACAAGCCTCTTAGATGCAAGTTTATTTTACCATTTGGTGAGGAATGACTTGAAGAAAAAAATAAATAAACAACAGGTATAGGAGGGCAATTAATTAAGGAAACTCATGGTTGTAGTTTATGTTTTCACTTTTTAGTATTTAGCAGTAGCCTATTTATTTGTATTATTTGTATTCAACAATTGCTGATTTTGCGCTAGCATAATCAGTAGCTATTCGTTGATGTCGGTGTGGGCGGCGATGCCTAATTGCCAAGCCGTCCTCGCCGGCGATACTCCAGGCAATACTCTGTGGGATCTTGGCTAGCTGTGCATGCATCATGAATAAGATATGATCAGAAGCAAAGCTCAGTGATGAAAAATTAGGATCCGCAGAGAAGCAGAAAAATGGGCCAAAATCTTATTCTCATACAAATCTATCTTACAGGCAATTAATCAAACACCACATGAACAGGTAAAAATTAGGAACACCATAAAGGTCCTTTGTTGCATTGTTGTACTGATCTACAGTCATATATATATGTCAAAACTGAACATTCAGAATGAAAAGGAGATATACATCAAAAAAATAACTGCAAACACATGATGTATCTAAATCCATTCATGGATCAAAGATCTGCATCCTCATGGGAAAGAGTATGGAAAGGAAGAGGGAGATACCTCCGTCAGGTGCAGGACAGAGGGAACTTGAATACAGAGGGTACCCCTGCTGCAAGCCAGGATGAGATGAGGAGCTGAAAAATCTCCTGTGTTCAAACTTATGGTTGAGTCTAACACAATGAACAACAGACAACACACATATGTAGTACAGAGCTATGAGATCACTTAAAGATTTAGGGAATTCCTCTCTGGCCCGTCCACTTATATATGTTAAGTAAGATAACTTCCTATCATATTGCTGGGAACTCCAAAAAATCCTACTTCTCATCACAACCACAACACTTCTCACCACCAATATGTACCGCTTAACATCTTGTATCTGCAGACAAGATCAAAAGGGGTGTTAGCTGCACTGTAAGACTATAAATAAGATCACTCAAAATTGCAAAATTGCCTAATTATCAACACAACAAGAACAATGCCGCTTTATCTTGGGGATGAACATGAAAACAACCAAACAATGATTAGAATTTAGTATTTTTTTTATCAGTCAAGTTGCACCCTGGCACTGGTACATATAGATCTAGAATGAAAAAAAATATTCTCGACTATTTGAAGAAAAGAAACAGACCTTAGTATGCACAAGCCACACCAATGCTGAAGCTCAAGCACAAAGTGAACAAACCCAGAAAAACGAAATTGTGTGGGTGCTTGTGCTGATAATGATACCATGGGATCATCACTGCCGCAAATATCAGAAAAGAACTTAGTGAACAAAAACCAACCTACTAAGAGAAAATAACAATAATCAAATTGAATTAATCAAATTCCACAACCAGATAGAACAAAGAATAATGGGGCACATAGTACTCTTGAATTTTCTGAACCACTGGATTGTCACTTATCTCCCATCTTTTCCTGACATCTTTACCTACCTGCATTTGCTTTACACAAAACATGAATATTATTACTGCAAGAGAAAACAAACTTTGACCAAATACATCATTGTGATGGTACCTCTTGTCCCTTGGTTACAACAGGCTTGGTGTATTCATCCACTCTTTTATAGACCGGGTGACCTCGGATCTTAGAGAAAAAAGGATTTCAGATAGGAAACCAATATGAGAAAGATAGAAGCAAAGTTGAACAGTCTCCTTAAAAATACCTTATTCTTACATGCATCCCATTGTTCAGAGTAAACAGGTTGTTTGTGGCATCTGAATGCGAGGGTGCCTCAGTTTTCTCATGTGAAGCTTCATGCGAACTATCCCTGCAACTTGTACTCTCTTCTTTTCTGACTCCAAAACTCCTTTACTTATAGACAATTCATCAAGGCAAAGAATACATGTTTACAGAAAATAATCATGGTATGTACTGTATCATAGGGATATTTATTTATCCTTACCTCTTCTTTAGCGGTAAACATTTTTTTCTTTGGTATTTGCAGTAACCTACAAGTGGTTTAGAATGCCCTCATAAATCTATGAGCATAAAAAGAAACAAATCCTTATCAAACATTGTCATTGGCTTACCTTTTTAGATGTCTCCTCAGCTTCACAGGCATTCTGCACTGGTTTGGTTACATACTCAACAAAGAAAAAAACACAGAGAACTTCATTTTTTAAGTAGATTCACCATTGGCTTGAGAGGAGGCACCACCTCCGCCACCATGGCCATCGCCTTGTCAGGGGAATGGGCACCACCTCACACCTACCAATACCATAAGCTGACAATGACAAATTTTAATCAAAGTTGCACTCTCAAATATCAATTAACATCAGTTAAGATCTACTAAGAGATATCTGCAGTAAAATGAAAGTTTTCAGACTTTCACTCACACAAATAGCAGGCTCAGTTGCGACATCAAATCTTGAATAGATTGCTTTCAGGACATCAACTTTGTCCAGCTTACCTGAAGAGAAAGACTAAACGTGACACAAGCAACATTGGACCACAAAAAGACAAGCATAGCAAGATAGTAGGCACAATACATATGACGTCTTGGGAGAAGGCAAGGATCCTGATCCCTAATTCTGCAAAGCCCTACTACTCCCCATATCCCATCACTCTGACTGACGGCGTTCACAAAAGAGCGAGCTTCCACTACCCAATATCCAAGGAGAACGCATAGCAAGGATCTTTTGGAGATCGGTTAACTCCTTGTTGTACATATCACTAATACTGACAGCGTTCACAAAAGATATATTAGAACTCAGAGTTATTTGTATTGTTAGAAGTCACTTAAATATCTATGCATGAACACAGTAATAAAATGCTGTTAAAAAGCACTATTTAGTTAGTCCAAAAAATCAGCCAAAAGGCACTTTACATGTGTACTTCTAGACGTCACTTGCTGAAGCAAAAAAAATCTCTGAACAACCAAACGGTGATATTTTTTTCATAGTTTAAATTTCACGCAATTCTGTATGACCATATATATAATCCGGAAAACTTTTTTTTGCATATCATCAAGTACAGGTCATGAAATAACAAGGCAACGCTTGAAACATCTAATTTATGATTTGCCTAAGTAGTAATTGGAGGTCTCTAGGGATATTGTCTTAACATTCATTTTCATCGCTCTTGATGGATATTCCGCATTCACAATAATTACTTTAGGAGGAAGACAGTATTAAAAAAACAAAGAAACGGAAGTATTGTAAGCTCATAGAACTCTCGAGTTTTTAGACCGCTGCCGTCTGAAGCCTGCACAAGAAACTCTCAGAATGGTTGTCAATAGCTAATATATTCAGAAGACTCAGAAGACTTAGAATTGGGAGTGAGAAAAGTGTTAATTTAGTCAGTGTAGGCTGACTCCGAAGACTCAAGAGTAATCATTGGTATGAAACTTTGACCTAGTTTCTTGTCAGAAATAAAATTTCTTGCAATATAAATCAAATTCGATGTGTTAAAAGCTTACAATATCCAAGTACATGCAGAGCACCAGGATTCTTGTTACACAATTTTATCTTTTGCAAACAACAGACACATGTTTAGCTTTTAATCATACACTACAACTTTGCTCTGGTACTATTATTGGCTTTGGAGATTCAGTAAAAATGGGTGCGATTTTGCATGGCAAGCTTCTAACATCAGCATTTCATGCCTCCTTTTAATTCCTTTGTAATCAATTCAGCATTTCAACATATGGAGAAAGCCAGAAAGGTCATTCCTCAATCCTCATCAGCATACCCTTTTTGCAGTATTCGTGATGATGATCAGTGAGGCAAACAACATCTCCACCCATTCACACCCAAGAACGAAATGAAATCTTACTCTAATTGAAGCAATGCACAAGCTATAGAAACACATTCATACCATAATTAGTGGAGTCGTGGTATGCCAGTTGAGCGAGATGCAATTTTCAAAGGACAAACTTGAACGGATCTTCCTCATCCCCCACCTGGATCACTGGGAGACGCCATCTGCAGCGTGAGGGCCGCCAACGCCATTGATGGGGTGGGGGATGAACGCCGGAGCTCGAAGGGGATCAATCGACGGCGCCCCGCACGGATCCTCCTCATCCCCACCTAGATCCATCGTTGCACTGCCTTCAGCGGGAGCAGGTTTGCGCCACCACCGGTGTGGTGGTGGTGGTGTGCGCTGCCACCGGTGCAGTGGAGGCTGCCGCCACCGGTCACCAAATCCACCACCGTGTGGTGTTTGCGACGAAGCTGGATGCGCCGCCGCGCCTCGGTGTCTGCCGCCTCGCGCATCCACGCAGCCGGGGACGAGGAGGCCGGGTGCCGGGGTCGGCAGCGCGGCGTCCTCCTGCTGCCGAGGATATGGGGCGTCTGGGGGCTCTAGCTGGGGCGCCCTCGCAGCGGGGATGAGGAGGCGAGGTCGACGCGGGGTGAGCTCCGGAGCTGAGCGTCGTGCGCGGGGGCGGCGGTTCTGTGGAAGAGAGGAAGAGAGAGCAAGGCGGGCTGCGGTTCCAAGGAGCGCTCCGGAGCTGGGCGTCGTGCGTCGGGGGCGGCAGTTCCGCGGAAGAGAGAGTGGGACGGGTGATTAGGAGCGGGGCGGAATTAGATCGAGCGGTCCGATTATTTGACGGTGATGATACCATCTGAGTCTTTTTAGTTGCAGAGAAAAAAATAGAGACAAATCCAAAGGAAAATCTTGCACTCCTCTTTTATTTGATTTGTGATTCTTTTTTTATTTGAACCGGAGTTTCTAAATAATTCTCCTTTCCTTGTTTGCCTTGATTTCCGGATCTAGAAGATGTATTTGCCTATTTGGTCTGTGGTTTTGTCATTTTCTACTTGAATTAGGATTCCTATTCCTACTCAATTTATTTAAAGTCGGAGAGATCTATTTATCCTAACTATCTAGGGTTATGTAAGTCTAGACAGAAGAAACCTTCAACTACCGGTAATTAAGGAGAGATATAAAAAAAATGGATGAACGAAAAAAAACTATGTTCAGCTGTTCCGCTGCTGTTTGACGCGGGCGCGCGTCGCCTCGCCTCGCCTGGACCTGATCACCCGACCCGAGTCGTGAGCAGGGTTAAATAAACCGGTCGGTTTACCGCGGTAAACCGCGGTTACCACCCTAACCGGGCCGGACCGGTTCCGGTCCGGTCCGGTTAGGTATTCCCCAAATTCAAATTTAAAATTTGAAAAAAAAATGCTGAAAAAATTCCTAAAAATAGTTCATGATTTATAGAAGCCAATGGTGTAAAATTTTTTCAAATTGGAGTTCGTTTAGTATTTATTTATACGAATAGAAGTTTGAAAAAAGAAAAAAAACCGGTCCCGGCCCGTTAAGGCCCATGAGGCCCATTAGGCCGCCACGGGCACAAAACGAGCCGGGAGCTCGGGGGGGGAGGGGTCAACGCGCCGAGCCTCCTTTCCTCTCCCGTCCGCCCCCCGTCCGCCCCCCGCCCGCGCCGACCGGCCGCCACCGCCGGCTAACCGCCCCTAATCCTCGGTTTACCGCCCGGTCTGGGCGGCTTACCGAGCGACCGCCGCGCGTTCGGTTAACCGGCCGGATCCAGCGGCTAACCGCTCGGTTAGCCCGGTTTACCGACCGGATCCGCGGCTAACCGCCCAGGTAAGTTTTTTTTGTTTTTTTTATTTAGAGTAGTATTAGGATTTAGGTAGAATTTGTGTTAGGATTCAGGATAGGTTTTTGGTTAGGTTTTAGGTAGGATTTATTTTAGGATGTTTTTTTTAGGATTTAGGATTAGAGGTAGGATTTGTGGTAGGATGTATATTTTAGGTATATATTGTGTGACTTTGTGTATATATTGTGACTTTGTGTATGTTAGGTATAGATTTTAGGTATATTTTAGGTATATATTGTGGAGGATTTGTGGTAGGATTTAGGATACATTTTATTTAGGTGTGACTTTGTGTTGTCCGTTTATGCAGGTAGACAATGTCAGGCAGAAACAGAGACGTTGTATGGGAGCATGGTGAAAATCTTGCTCCTGGATGGAGATGCAATTATTGTCATGTGACGAGAGCAGGCGGTGGTTGCACTAGATTTAAACAGCATTTGGCTGGGTACGGGGCGGACACCTTGCATTGCGCCCGTGTGCCACCAGATGTGCGTGCGTACTTTCGGCGAGATCTTGACAGAGCTAAGAAGACGACTGCTGACCGGGCTCGACAAAGGTTGGCACAAGAAAAAGCTGCAGCGGAGGGAAACCATCCCCTCGGTGATGATGAATATGAGGCTCAGATGAAGGAAACACTAAACCAGTCGAGAGCAGAATATGACTACGAGCAGAGGGTGCAACAGAGAGGAGGTAATTACCACCGTGGAGAGGGTAGTGGTGGTGGTGGTGGTTCGCAGGGTGGGAATCCTATTGACAGGTTGTTTAGAAGAGCAGGATCACGGATACCAGTCCTAGAATAGTGGTGACGATGACAGTAGTGACGATGACAGTGACAATGACGGTGCTGGTGGGAGTGATGGTGGCGGTGCTGGTGGGACAGACGGTGGTGGTGGTGGGAGTGGAGATGGTACTATTGGTGCTGGTGGTGGTAGTTATGTAGGTCTTCATTTCACAGGTATCCATTGCACCTACATACACACAATTGTTTCTGTCTATGCCTACTAATTATGGTTGATTGCAGGCGAGACCCAATTCACACATGCTACTCAAGACAGTGACCATGGACAACCGACATCGCAGAGGAGAGCATATGCACCGACGGACTACGACACTCCACAGTACTCTTCTTCCTCCTACAGCGATACCTCACAGCCTACTTATAGCTATCCCATTCCTGACATGACCATGCAGATTCAGACTAGATGGGTGTATAAATGGAAAAACCCCAGTTTTTACAATATATTAGTTCAAGAATGGGAGACAACAACAGCATGGACAGGTCAAACTTGGCAAGATTACAAGGCTGACCTGCTTAGACAGCAAGGTATCTCTCTTATGTCCACCGCCGAATATGAAATGTCGTGCCAACAAGGGATCTTCCCATACATCCTACGTAGTTGACCATGCGAGCGGAAACTATATCTTTGTTTGTGTAAGCGACTATATATTGTATTTGTATGCGACTATATATTGTTGCTTTAGTGACTATATATTTAAGCGAATATGTATTTGTATACGACTATATATTGTTACTTTAGTGACTTATGTTATTTTTTACCACATTGTGTGGTCTTTTTACATTAATTTGTGTAAATAAAGTACCAAAATTTCTTTTTATTCATGAAAAAAAAACTACACGGTTTGGAGCGGTAAACCGGTCAAACCGGCCGGTTACCGCTCCAAACCGGCCGGTAAACCGGACCTGAACCGAACTGAAGGAGTGTTTGAATTTGAATTTGAATTCAGCCGGTTACCGGCCGGTTACCGGTAAACCGGGCCGGTTTACCACTACCGGAGGCCGGCGGTTATCGGAAACCGGTCGGTAAAAAAACCCTGGTCGTGAGTCGTCTCGCGCGTGCGGTGGAGGTGCGCGACAGCTGGTGGAAGCTGTTGTCAGGGTGGGAAGGATGCCGCTCGGGTCGATCACGACGGGCACCGCCGCACCGGTCGGTCGCCGAACGCCGGACCGATCTGTCCCTGTCAAATCGGCCGCACGCTGGCTTATCGTTGGTGTAGCGGGACGTTGTGCCGGGTGATGACGTGTCCTCAGTCCCGGGCGGCGGCCGGCGCGCGGTCCTTTCTGCCGGCGACTCATGTGCGTGGAAGAAACCAGGAAGCCTATTGCTTCGCTGTTGGGATACCCACAGGTTTGGTTGGGCTCAGAACGGTGGTGCTCTCGTGTGTAGTAGCGTTGCAACACAATAAGATGCGTCATCTTCTCCTTTCTGATCCCGAACAAGATGCCCCCACGAAAATACAAATGTGTCGTGCGTCCACAATCTAAGAAAACGGCTTTTGCGCGAGAGGAGGTCCATTTGGCAATGTATAGCGAGTCCCTTCTTTGTCACTCGACGTGGCAGGTCGTGTCTGACATCTAGTTGTTTCACCTGCTCCTCCTTTCCTTCCCATCTGTTTCATTCATTTTCCTTCAGTTAGCCGTCTCTTCATCCTTCCGCGTGTGATTTTTAATAAATATATTTTGTAACTAGACTAACCTGCTCGGGTTCGTTGCATCGAGCCGCAGGAGGTGATACCTTTAACTATGATGCGAGATGGATTTTATGTGAATGGTGAACTTTGGTCACTTTATCATAGAGCTCTCCCTGCTCGAACATTTACCGACTTGTATGTGTGACTGTGACTATGAATTAATTGGCACCTGGCTGCATATCTTCGGTTGAACAGTGTGGTCTGTTTTCGGATGGCAGGACGACAGTATTCTGCCGACGCTTATACTCTCTCTATGTGTACTGTACCCCAGCTTGTTAAAGAGTACTAGTTGGAGTTGCAGCTTCACCTTGTCAAAGCGTTTTGCGTCTACCCGTGCCGGTGAGGCCCAGTGGCATTCTGCACAGACCACAGAGCACCACCGATCACGGCCTCCACTCTCCGCACCGCGGCCTGCTATCCTCTCGCGTGTCATGGTCCAAGTCGGCCGTTCCGCGCAGTTGGGCCACGAGAGAGGGCTCGCGACGGGCCGGCAGGCGTGTGGCACGCCCGGTCGCGGAAGCGGCTGTGCGATCATCGGGCCTATCCATGCCGCGCGCGCGGGGTCCCTCTCCCTCCCTCCCTGTCTCCGTCGTGCCCCGGTTCAGCTTGCACTGCGGGTCTGCGGCATCGGTCGTTGGGCCCGCGTCCCGCTTGACGCTGGCACCGTACTCTGTCGCCGCGGCCGTTCCCGCGACGAAATTTCTCGGCCCGTTCCTTCCCTAGCTAGTACCGTCCTCGGTTCCTGCCTGAGTACGTACGTGCAGCGACGTGCGTCGCGTAATCTTTATCGGCCCCGGAGAGGCGACGTCTCTTGTTCTGAGAAAGTGAGAAGCACCCTCGTTCTGAACATGACGACATCCGATTCCACCCTGCGCTGCCTTCGCCTCGAATCAACCAGATGCAGGCGGAGTACGTGGCGAGGATACCGCGTGTACTACGTAGTACGCGCTATGGCCACGGTCCCTGCGCTCTGACTCAGACTTCACAGCTCCCACCATCCATCCACCCTCATCGGCGAGCAGATCCGATCCGGAGCCCAGTCCTCGCTTTTTCAGCTCCCTGCTACCCAAACTTTCTTCCCAAGAATGAGGGTCCACATCACCACGTACGTCGCCGTGTCAAGATGGTTTGGGGAAGGCGAAAATGACAATAGGGCCGAGCAAGCCACGAGTGACCATTGCCGAGCATTCACACATCTTTATCTTTTTCCTCTCGATGTCGACTTTCTTAGCTTTTTCGAGGGTTTTCACATGGGACTCATGCATGAGTTCCCTGTTGCTATGCAAAAACCCTTTCTGGCATAGCAGTAGTAGCTTGTCACCGATTAGCACAATGTTTCCACAGAACACGTACAGTTCAATTACTAAAGGGTTTAGTTGGGATAAAAAAAAATCCAGCGTCTCAAGCATTGATTTTGACCGAATTTAACCCACCACACATACTAGATTGGACCTAATTTGGGTGGCTAAAACGACAAGATCCTACGTGGCCATGCCACAGAGAACGAGATTACCATGTTCTAAAGATAAGGAACCAGAGTATTTGTTTTTTTTTTTTGGGGGGGGGGGGGGGGGGGGGGGGGGGGGGGGGGAGTGGGGAGGAGGTAAGGAACCAGAGTTAAACATGAGGAAGAGGAATCACGCAAACTGTCTCCAGGCACCCTTTTTATACTCGGCCACCCACAAGTTCAGTACTCGTTCAGAGACCACTCGCAAACCCCGTCTCTTCCGCTTCCTGCCCCCAACTCCTGCGTCCGCTCTCGACACCGCAGCACGCCAGCCGCTCGCCGAGCACGCCTACGCCGCTGCAGCGCTCCAGTCCTCGCTTCCTGCCTGCTTTCGTAGGCGTCCTCTTGCTTCCGCCTCTGGAGTGGGTATCCGTCTGGACTTGGATTGAGCTCTCCTTTCGCGGGTAAGGAGGACTCTTCTGCTTGCCGTGATCCCTCGTCTCGAAATGCTACTTTGTTCTCGATGGATGCTTGATTCCGCTCAGTCCGTGGCGGATTATTTGCTTGGCGGAGTGCTAGTGGTAGCTTATTTGTCCAAAATTTCTGAGGGGGGTTCAAGTTCAGCCGAACCCCCATGCCCGACGTGAAGTTCGCCCGTGATCAGCTTTCTAGGGACTGGAGTTCCTGTGTTGCTTCGCAGGGCATTTGATCATTTGTGTTTGAGCTCAAACAAATGTTTAAGACTTGTGAAACTTCGGCCGCAGGTGTCGCTTCATGATGTATCATGTATCTCCTGTTCAGTGCTCTTCAGTCTTCACTGAAGAATCAGCATTGCTGTCCTGTATGGCGTGTAATGGGAACCTGTTGCCGATGTCCTATTCACATGAAATTTCTCTCAATTTAGCCACAGAAACTGTAACGGACCCGTTTGCACTTATTTATTCAGTATTATGAGAACTTCTTTAACTAGTTCGTGTGTCTGGTTTGGCATGTTAGTCGCATCCCATTATTAGTTTACTTTGCGCTCATCACAATGCAACTTCTACTCCTCACTCAACTTACTTATGGCTGTTCCTTTTCATTAGTTCATATGGTGCCATTGGAGTCACAGATTGTAGTTGAGAAAAACCCTTCCACAAGTGTGGATGCCAAAAAGGTTATAACAGTATAGTATAGTAATGCTTATTCCTTGTTTTCCTCTTCTTTGCTAAACATGAAGTTTGACTAACAGTAATATTTATTGTCTGTCAGCTTGTTTTGACAAAAGATCAGAACACATCTACCACTGTCGTTCAAGATGCAAGCTCCTTAACGTCACCAAAAGGTGTTCAAGAGGAGGCTAGCTTTATGGGTAAAGGTGGAGAACAACAGTTCGGCTACCAGCCCAATGTGTATGCCCCTCAGCCACACACACCCTTTTCTGGAGGTTAGACTACGTTTTTGTTTCTCTGTGTTGATGCTTACACCTACCTGTACATTGTTGCACGAGACAGCATGCGCTGATGCTGCATAGTATGGTTTAAAATCTGCCCCGCTTTCCTAAAAGACAATTTCACGCCCTTACCTCTATCCTGGTCTTATGGTAGGGCAGAATTACCTACTATTTGAGTTTTTGCTTTTTTTCTCTTTTGGTTTTATTAAGGTAGGATATTGTCCCGTTCATGATTTTCTACTTTTTAGCTCCCATGATAGTTTTCTCTGCGTGACGATCTAAGCTTTTGCTTTCATCATTTCATCTACAGGATACTTGAACCATTTGGGTCAATGGGAGGGATACCCATATGCTGTGAGTGCAGAGGGACTTGATGCTTCATACCCTGTAAGCCTGTTTCTTAATTTTCTTGGTCATGTTTACTTAAGTGATTTTACTGCAAAACTAGCTACTCATGTATCTCCTCAATATGCAAACAATTCACAGGTGATGTATGGAGCTTATTCCCCTTTGTCAGCCATTGGAGACAGCCAGACATATTTCTCTTTGCTCTGCCCCATGTCAAGCCCTTGCTACCAGCCACCTGCTTCAAGCACGGGATATTCAAGTCCTGGTACTGGAATATCACAATTTGATCCGATGCACCAGTATTACTTTCCTGACGAAGTTCATTACTCACCAACTCCTGGCTTCTATCAGCCTTTTGGTTCTTTCAATGGAAGTAAGAATTCATTTTGTTGATATCTTTGTGGCTCCTTATAATATGTATGGAATTTGTTATCTGTTTTCATTGTCACATATTTTACTATATTATTCACATGCCATTTTGTGAATTTGTTACAGTTCCAATGCATTCTAGTGGTGTTCCTGGATTTTTTGAGCAAGGAAACATACCCCTGGCTTCTAGAATGGTATGCGGTCATTTAATTGCATTTTAACTTGTTCTTATTAATTGATTGTATTAGTGGGTCCAAAGATGGTTCTATAATAACTAGATTTTTTAGTTTCACTGCACTTTACATGCCAGTTATGCTGTTTTGGAACTAATAGCATGCATTCTTTTAGCATCAGGAATCCATGTCTAATTCTGGATCATACAAGGCATTCCAGCAAGGTGGTAAATTTGGAGGCACTACACAAAGTTGGAGCACTGCTAGTTGCAGATCCGGCACTTTCAACAAAGGCTTCAAGAATGAGAAGGGCTCTCTTGACTTTCTGAATGAGCAATGCCGTGGCCCAAGGGCCACCAAAACACAGAAAGAAGTGGGGAGATCTTCAGCTGAGGACAAAAATAAGAAGAAATTGCCAATAGCTGATTCTGAGAAGTATAACCACCCTGGTTTTGTAACAGAGTACAACGATGCCAAATTTTTTGTAATAAAATCCTACACTGAAGATCACATTCACAAGAGCATAAAGTATAATGTTTGGGCCAGCACTCCCAGAGGGAACAGGAAGTTAAATGCTTGTTATCGTGAGGCGAAAGAGAAGGAAGACCGTTGTCCTATTTTCTTGTTTTTCTCGGTATGGTTATTCACTTTACTGCTAGATTTTCTTTTTAATCTTTTGCTTTCTTGCTGAGGAAGAAATAGAACAATCTCCATGCCTATGGGTGCCAGGTTACCATATGATTTTGGCTAAGAGTCGGTCACTGTGCTCAAGATTATAACTATTTCTTTGCAGGTTAATGGCAGTGGTCAATTCTGCGGTGTAGCTGAGATGACTGGGCCTGTCGATTTTGACAAGAGTGTTGATTACTGGCAGAATGACAGATGGAATGGCCAATTCCCTGTCAAATGGCACATTGTTAAGGATGCCCCAAACAACATTGTCCGGCACATCATCCTGGAGAACAATGAGAACAAGCGAGTTACAAATAGCAGGGACACGCAGGAGGTATAACTGATGCACATAGCCCCTATCTATCTTTGTGTTTCTGGGCAATTTTTGAACAATAGTTCATTAACTTGACAAGCTAACTTGCAGGTGAAACTGGAGCAGGGTCTCAAGATGTTAGCCATCTTCAAGAACCATGAAGCCGAGACAAGCATCCTTGAGGACTTCGAATTCTATGAGCAACGAGAGAAAGCTATGCTAGATGACAGGCAGCAACAGAAGCAACAGTGTTCCAAGACTGGGAAGCAGGTGCAGACCAGTGCACCAGTGGACATTGTGACTGGTATCTCGGACGCTTTTGCAGAGGCTGTCCAACTGGAAGAAACCAGTGACAAAGAAAACAAACCAATGATTGAAGATGCTGCAGCTGCTGATAACGTTCCTGCTGGTCCTGTGAAGATCGAAGAAGCCACGCTGAAAACAGCGGAAGTGGGAGGCCTCTTGAAAGAAAGTGGGTGATTGCTTGTTCTCCTTTCATGACTAATCCAGAGTAGCAGCTGGGTCCATTTCTGATGGTATTTCAGGGAGGAGAGAATGAGGGTTATGCAAATATTGCAGCAGCTGCTTCTTTTGTACAGCATGGGGCTAAAGGCATAGGCATAGACCTTGTTTGTTTCACCTTCAGTTTGGGAGGCTATATAGTCTAATTACTGAGCTACCTAAGTTGTCACCGTTTTCCTCCACTTTCACTGCTTGCTTCTGTAACTTATTTCCACTGACCCCCCTGAAGAATTGATCAAGTGTTTTAGCCAATTAGCCAGGAAAAAGGAAAATATTATTCTCTATTAGTCCTGATCAAATTCTAACATTAGCTAAGACGGACACTATAAGAACTCTTGTCATCAGAACAAATCATTGCCAGGAAATTATACATGCTATATACTCATAAGCAACAAAGTGTTTGTGCATATTCCAGTAGGAGGGTCATAACATGAACAAAGCAGCAGGATCACAAGGACATTACAAGAATAGGACGCCTGCATGATGTTTCGACAGGACATAGGCTAGCCCTAAAACATCTTAAGTGTCTGAAAACGCGAACTAGGTATATATCTAAGGGCAGGAATATATCAAAGACAACAGGCTTACACCTGAGTATACACACACACAGCCATACACTCAGGTGTGCTTTCTACTTCAGCTGAGCGAAGTCTGGACACATGATAAATACACTCAATTATGCTTCCATGGAGTTCTTTTCGATTCTCCTTTGTTTGATTCAGTCGGTAGTCATCGGTTGGGAGATGCAACACCGAAATCGGGCCTTGCGGACAGTGCTCAGGATCTCCATCTCAGCATGCTCCAGCATCCTCACAACGTCAGTGAATGGCGGACGGACATCAGGATTTGGATCCCAGCACCTGGTCATGATCTCAGCAAGGGTGGGCAGGCAGTCCTGGGGTATAGCTGGGCGGACACCCTTGTTCACCACAGCGAAAGCAGCCTGCACTGCTGTCATGTTAGCAAAAGGGAGCATGCCAGTTATGAGCTCCCACAGCACAATGCCAAAGCTGTAGACATCAACTTTCTGGTCATATGGCCTATGCTGAATCATCTCTCTGCAAGATTAAAAAACAATATGTAAACATCTTCAATTCTTCTTTTATAACTTTGTTAAATGTGTATGCATGAATGACTTAGATTCAAACAAGAAAAATGTACAGCCCATGGGCAGCTGGGTATTACCCTAGACAGTCCACCAAAAGCATCATAATCAACCATTACAAAAGTAAATTGAAGAAAGACATAAGTTACTACTCCCTCTATTCCAAAATGTAAGTCGTTTTAGTTTTATCCTAAGTCAAATCTATCAAACTTTGACTAAGTTTGTACAAAAATGTACTGACACCTATGACATCAAATTGGTTTTATTAAAATCCACCATGAAATGTCTCTGAAGTGCATTGGTCTCATATTCTGGATTAGTGGATGTCAATATTTTTCTATGAACTTAATCAAAGTTAGAGAAGTTTGACTTAAAACAGAATTAAAAGTAAAACAGCCTACAGTTTGGGACGGAAGAAGTACTATGCAACAACTGTTTTAGAACAGTGGTGAGAAAACTACTAATTATTTTAATTAACCCTGGCGTGAAAACGCCTATTTCTATAAACTTTACAGTAGGTGGTGTTTTAAGAGCAATTCTTTTCTTTTCAGTAACCACTAATTATTTTTGCCAACAAAAGAGGAATATGTGAAATGTGATAAAGTTTTCAGTTTATGTCTTAACACATCTGGAGATAACAATGTAATAAACCCAAATCTATTCTGGGATCAAAGCTTATGTTAAATATTCAAAGACAATGCATGAATTTACATTCTTTCAGTCCCAAAGCAGCTCAACAGGTAAATGATGCCAAAAAACAGTAGCAAAGCTACAAACAAAAATAATTCCTGGATAAGCATCATTCGAGCAACCTGCAAACACCTTAAAATCATAAAAGTCCAGTATAAAAAAATATACGTGGAATTACATAACCCATACTTTCATACTATTGAATTGATCAACACTAAAGTTCAATATATGATGTGACTTTTAATTTTAATTAATATCATGTGGCTAAAAAAGCTCTGTAAGCAGCACCAACAATATCAGAGTGTTCAACTTACGGTGCCATCCAACGATAGGTTCCCGTTTCAGGTGTCATCCCCTCAGTTTTTACTTCAATCCGAGCTACTCCAAAGTCAGCTATCTTGATAGATTTATCACCAGATATCAAGAGGTTATCTGACTTAAGATCCCTATGGATGAACCCAAGACCATGAACATATGCCATCCCCCTTGCAACATCCAATGCTTGCTTAACCGCCAGTTTTAGTGGAACTGACCTATTCTGCCTCTTTGCCAGAAACTGCCTAACTGAACCACCCTTGGCATACTCCGTCACAATGCACCAAACCACTGGCTTCCTGCATGCTCCTACAAATTTAACAATGTTCTGGTGCCTCAAGGTTGCAAGCATCATAACTTCTTGCACAAACTGCTGCTCCATTAACCCAGCTCTCTCTGGATCAGCCTCTGGCCTCTCCAAAAGCTTAATCGCAACATCTTCACCGTTGTAGGTACCCCTGTAGAGCTTTCCAAAGGCACCCTGTGCAAAGGGCATTCCCATGTGGAGCTTGGCCAGATCAATTGTCCACTCCTCATAATCCTTGAGTGTCTCAGTCGGGTACCTTGGGTCCATCAACGCCTGTGCTAGCGCATCATCGCTCAAGGCATGAGACACCCGTCCATGACGGAAAATACTGTGCCCGCCGACCGAGTAATTGCCAACAACAGGCCCCTTGAGGCCAGGATGATTGAGCATCCTAGTATGGGAGTCGCAGGACCCTACGCTGCTATTGTCCACAGACATTGCGATGGAGCCACCATGTGTGCTGGTCTGCATGCTGTTAAGGCTATCTATCGACATGTTTGAGCCCTCACCAAGCTTCCGGTAGTATGCCATGTCGCAAAAATTCCCACCATTGTCATGGCCACCAACCATGCCAGCGAAATTGGGGCCTTCCACCATCATGCAACAACCAAATGTTCTCCTTTTCTCGGCAATTCACCTGTCGCCCTGTTATCTTTCTCTCACCGCTTGGAGGTAAAAGACACAACCTGCACAGCAAGAGTACATCAGAATTAAGAGCTAATTCTAGGTATTGCAAGCAGCTGTAAGCCTGTATGTATGTAACTAGGGTCTAAAAGTTACGAACATTTAGAGTTACAATTTCAAGAAACGCTTGAAAAACAGCTGCAGGCACCGAAACTATGTCAACCCGACGTCCCGACCTGGGATGGGAACTTCACTTCTGTTTACAAAATGGCCAGAAACCGACGAATTTGAGCAAGAGTGCAGCCATTAAGCATCCCAAACCCACTAGAAAACCATGGAAACCATCACGGAAGCAGCAGGTTTCCAACAAATCATCACCAAGCCCCGCCCAACCAAACAAAGGGGAACGAAAAAAAGGGGCAAAACCAGGCCATATTTACTCGCCTATAAAGAACCTAGAAACCAAATCAAACACAACGAAGCAACCAAGCACCTCCACCAGAACCCCACCCGGACCAAATCCCAAGCTCAGACCACCAACAGAAACTAAATCAAGCTGAGACGCGGCCCACGAAATCGCACCTCGCGAAGTCCACGGTTTCCGGCGATTCGAGGGTCGATCGGGGCGAGGCGGCGGCGCTGAGGCGAGGGGCCGCGTCCGGGAGGCCGCGGCGCGGGTGGAGTCGGCCGCTCGGGACGGAGTCAGAGCGGGGAAGACGGGCGCGATGACCAGAGACCAGAGGAAAGCGGAGGAGAGAGAGAGGGGGGGGGGGGGGGAACGGCTCAGGAGGGGAGGACCGGAGGAGAGAGGGGAGACGAGACGAGTGGAGTCGCCTCTCGCTTTTCTCTCTCCTGGTAGTAAGTGCGGGGTGTTAGCGAGGCTGAGCTGGTTAATTGCTCGCGGCGCCGCGTTTGGATATTATCTTACTCAAACCGAGGGTGTTTCTGTAAACTTTTCCTCTGCTGCCTGCCTGCCTTTCAAGTCTCTCAAATTTTAGTCCAGGGGCTTATCTGTGAATACCGTACCGTCAGGAGGATGCACCCGCGAAAATACTCCGGTAGTCCGGTAACAGCAGAAGCCCACGTGACGTGACACGACTGGAGGCCGTTGGTGTCGGTAATCAAAGAGGGAAGCAGCATGCTCCATTAATTTTGGCAGCAGGCCCGGCTAATATAATACTAATCTCGAGGGCTTTTCGTTAACAAGGTGCCAAATCCGTGGTACTACCGGTGGGGGCCGTGGGCGCACCACGGCGTGCGTTTCTTTCGTACTCGTACGGCTCGGCCTCGCCCGCCCTGGGCGGCTGCCCGGCTGGCTTGGCGCGATCGCACGCCACTGCTGGGTGCTGGCTGGTTGGACGGAGACGAGCGAGCGAACAGCGAACCGCGTGAGAGTCGAGTCCGGCTCGTGACTGTGACCTCTTGCCAAGGGGGAGGGGGGATCGTGCGCGAGTCGCGTGCCTCAGCCTCACGCTCTTTACACACCTGGCTATTTTTTTTAATCATTTACTGTATAATCGGGTAGGCTAGCTGCCTGCCTAGATGAGGTCTGCTTCGTTGAGATTGCAAATTTTTTTAACTCTAGCTACTGTAGCACTTTCGTTTATATTTGGTAATTATTGTTCAACCATAAACTAATTAGGTTTAAAAAATTCGTCTCGTGATTTACTACTAAACTGTGCAATTAATTATTTTTTTATCAACATTTAATGCTCTATACATGCGTTCAAAAATTGATGTGATGAAGAAAGAGTGAAAAAACTTGGAATTTGGAGGCAATCTAAACATGGCCTTAGTAGTGTTTGGGTTTCTCTAAAATAATATCGGACAAGCCGAGAAAAGCTATAGGTCCTCGGTACTTTTCAGTTTGTTTTTTAAGTTAGAAAAATATTTTTCTCTTATAAAAAATTGACCGAAACAATGTTTCGATAGGAACAGTGTTTCGGCTTATTTTTCAGTATAAGCGAACAGGGCCATATTTTAGTGATTTTGGCTTCACTGTTTTTTTTACTGGTTTTGGCTTCAAAGTCGTTCCTGTGCGTGCTCATTAAGCGGGTGGAAAAGCTACAACAAGAATCCTATCAAAGAGACTCTAATTTCTTGAGCTACAGTCTACTTCTCAAACTCCATCGAGTTAAGAGCTCACTTTTCAAACTACTCCATCTGTTCCTCCAAACTGTAAGTTATTTTACTTTTTACTATGCGTATAGTTTTTTTTATACATCTAGACATATGCATTATGTTTAGATATGTACTAAAAACTATATAATCTTGAAAATTCAAAATAACCTATAATTTATAATGGATGTAGTACCTACTAAAATTAGCTCTCATGAATCTAAATACCTCACGCATCAACTAGTAGCAATTAATAACTTAACATGAACTACTAAGCTAAGGTATCATTCCACAAAGCTCTGATCAACTCTGGCTTCTCCGTGCACTATAGTATCTCTTTTCTCAAGATGAACAAGGAACTAGAGTAGGTGTGGCTGGTAGGCACGGGGCTAGCAATGGCAGCTCTGGTGAAGGAAGGGCCGGTTTAGTTCCTGAAATATTTTGTGAAACGCTATTGTAGTACTTTTCGTTGTTATTTAGTAATTAGTATCCAATCATGGCTTAATTAGGTTTAAAAGATCTGTCTCGTCCATTTCGTCTAAATTGTGTAATTAGTTTTATTTTTTTATCTATATTTAATGCTCCATACATATGTCTAAAAATTCGATGTGACGAAGAATATACTGTTTTTCGCGAAATATTTTGAAACTAAACAATGCCCAAGTCATCGAGAAGCATGTTGCGTCTATGTTTTAATAGGTGATTTTTATGCTGTATCAAGCAAATTAAGATGTCACTACATGCTGCTTTGCTGGTTTTAGTTTTGTATCGATGTTGCATTTTTTTTTTGCATACCACGATGGTGGTTATTTTTCCCTTTCAAGTCATGTCTTTGAATCTTGTGTTTCATCAGGTCGATAGGGATTATATTTTCCCATGTTGCAGCGAGCGGCATGTTTCAGATTTAATGTTTTTTTTTTGTGATTGTTGCATTAGTCGAATGAAAATGTTTAGATTAGCATTTCTTAATGTTGCATCGATTGATCAATAGGATATTGCAACACTATGAGAAAAAAGGTAACCGCAACATTTTTTTTTGAAACAAGGTAACCGCAACATTAAAATTTACTTTCTCCAACACATGAATCATCTGTTATAACATGAGCTTTGTTCCGGTGCTTGGGAGGAACCACCAGTTCCTCCCTTGAAAATTATTTTACGGCAGCTATTAATTAAGAAAATTAATTAATTATGTTTAGAGGCAGTTTAGTACTTTCTCTCCTGTACACCGTCTCTAAGACTCTAACTCCACCTAGTTCCACGAACGGGAGTTGCTTCTGCCTGCGTCGCGGGATCTCGATGCCAGTCGGCTCACCGTGGAGATGCAGACTGGAAACATGGCGGCGCACTGCATCACAGGCCATGATCGTCCCTGCCCAACCACACCATCTGCTGCAACCGCTCCGACGACCTCTGACATCTAGTTCATGGTGGGCGACGTGCGCACGGACGCAGCATCCCTGTCCCTGCTGTTCCTGCCGCGAGCATCAGCACCAGAGTCTCCATAGGGCTCGTTTAGTTTGCAAAAAAATTTGAAAAAATTTTCAGATTCCCCGTCACATCGAATCTTTAGACACATACATAAAACATATAGATAAAAATAAAACTAATTACACAGTTTAGACGAAATTCACGAGACAAATCTTTTAAGCCTAATTAATTCATGATTAGATAATAATTGTCAAATAACAACAACATTGCTAAAAAAATTCGGAAACTAAACGAGCCCTAAGACACAAGGCAGTAAAGTTTTGGAGCTATCCGTAATAATAATCATTGGGCCCCATAGAGCGAGCAGCTAACACTAATGGAACAACCGATGCTCCTCCGTTGATGAGATGGATCACTGGATCGATTGGGTTCGCTCCGTGGATCACCCACCCCAATGTATAATTTGGATAAGAGATGCTGAGATGAGCAGCAGCTCCTTTTTTATGGAGAGAAGCAGCTCCTTTTTTTTAATTTAGAGAAGCAGCTCTTGAGACATCAAAATACTATTATATCCTACAAATTTGATTAGAAACCCGTTCCGGGTCCACATATTTTTTTTTTTGCTTTCGGCCCACACTTAAGTTCCTACCATCTGGTTCCTCCTATTTTTATACCATCGAATCTAATGAAATAGAGGGCTCTCATTATTTCCATGCGTAGTAAAATTTCACTTATAACATTTGAAAATTGTCCGTTGCAACACCCTCGAAAGTCTCATGCACAGAAAAATATTAAACACAACATCATAAATCAGATAATACAATAACATCGTCGACCATGCGGGCTTGAATGTACAATAGCTAGGGGATGAAAAAAAGAGTTGTAACCATCATTGTCGAGCTCACCAAAGGGAGGAGTGAAAAGGTCATCACAGGTAGCCAACATCCACCCCCACAACCTGCCATGGACGAGTCCACACCTGCGGTGGTTGTAGCGATAGTCTTGGGCCTTTTCTAAGCATCTTTAACGGACTGCCTAAACCCACTACCTATCCTAAATTTAGGTAGTGGAGTTCAGAAAACCCACTCCAACAGGCTACCAATTGACTACCTATTTTTATTGGCCCAACAAATTTTTCCTCCCACTACCTACATCTGTTGGGCCAACAGACTTGGCTACCTATTTTTCTTCGTCTCTTTCCTCCGACGCTGTGCCAACCGCTCGACTCCGTGCGCGGAGCCTTCCCTTCCTAGCGTCCGTCCTCCCCACGCGCAAGCTTCCCTCCCCAGCGACCGTCCTCCCTGGCGGCTTCCCTTCGTGTCGCCCCTCCATCCCCAGCGGCTTCCCTCCATGTCGCGCCTCCGTCCCCGGCGGCTTCCTTCCCCGTCGTGCCACCATCCTCGGTGGCCCTACCCCTGCGCGCGACGGTCTTGATCCACGGCGCGGTGGCCCTACTCGCCAGCGCGGCGGCGCTCCCTCCCGGCGCACGCTGCCCTCCCCTTCCCCAGGCACCGACGGGAGGCAGCTTCCCGGCATGATCTCCGACCTGATCGCGGCGGATTCGGCCACCGGCCTCCCCTATGCCTCCATCGGCCCCGCCCCTGCTCCCCTCCTCCGCTCCTCCGGTGACAATTTCATCCATGGAGAAGAAGATGGAACAGAGAATGACATAGGGACCCGCATGTCATTCTCTACAAGGATGGGTTTGAGTAGTCTGTTTTAGATAGTACCGTTGAAGTTGAGAGTAAAATTTAGGTAGTAGGAAAATTAGTGGCTACCTAAACAGACATTTAGGTAGTCTGTTTTAGGTAGTAGTGTTGGAGATGCTCTAAGTGGTGATGCGAGCACGACCCCTGCGAGAGACTAGGGTAGCCTATAGCAGTTGCGGATTTGGAAGCAAGATCGATCGAAACATTTCAGATTTGGCGATTGGGTTATATTAATATATGTTGATGTTGCAACAGTAGTTTCTTTCTTGTGGACTTTTTCTAATGTCAATTTTCTAATTATTATGAACATTGATTTTAAATTGTTTCGAGTGCTATTTTATAATCCTGTGCTCATTGTCCCCAAATGTCAACCTATTCCGGCTGGTGCAATTTTCTTCTTTTCTCGTTCCATCTGCCGCCTCGACTTGTCAAGGTCGACCAAAGGCCAATCTGGTCCGTGCGTGCAACGAAGATAAGATAAGGGATGGGCTGACGTTGCGCACGAAACATGACAGTGATGTTTTTTAAAGAGTTTTTCTGTTTTAATTAATCCAACGCTTGCTGTGGTGATAAAAGCGTCCGGTTTACCCAACCTAGTGTTGGACGTCCGGCCGCTAAGTCTAGAAGTGCCATTCATGTCCGCGTAGCCGCTCTGCTACGGTAACCGTAGCAGCATCTCCTCCGACAGGGAGTGGCTCGAGACCTCGAGGGGACCGCCACGGCGACAGGGGATCGGAGTGGCCGTGGCTGCTACCTTCAGAAGCCAGACAGGTCTGGCGCGAGGGAAATGTCTTCGCTCGAGCACCAAAGGCCTCGTTTAGATCAGAGAATTGGGAAGAAAAACGCTGTATCAGAATTCCTATAGCATTTCGTTTGTATTTGATAAAAATTATCTAAATTTTGACTAACTAGGTTTAAAATGTTCGTCTCACAAAGTACAACAAAACTGTGCAATTAGTTTTTGATTTCATCAACATTTAGTACTCCATGCATTTGCCGACATTTTGATGTGACAGAGAATCTTCTTTTTGCATAGTAGAATTTAGGGGAGAATTGGGGGAACTAAGACTATCCGCAGTGGATACTCTAAACCGATACTATAAAGCTTTAGAGTATGAATATAGAGTAAAAACTGCTGCATTGGGTACTCTAAAACGATACTCTATCCTTTCTCTCACTCTATATTTAGAGTAGTACAGTGCTTAGATTGTCCGCAGTGGGTACTCTGAAACGATACTCTAAAGCTTTAGAGTATGAATATAGAGTAAAAACTGCTGCACTGGGTACTCTAAAACGATACTATATCTTTTCTCTCACTCTATATTTAGAGTAGTACTGTGCTTACTCTATACTCAATAGTGGCGGGTCCCACTAGCTAAACAAAGGAAAAAATGCTATAACTCACAAACCAAAAATCCAAATTAAATTTCGATTGCACCATTAAATTCGTCTCAATAAATCCTTCAAAACTAGATCACACATGGATATATTTAGATAAAGTGGTAAGTGGGTCCTACAATGGATAGAGGGGATAGAGGATGATATAGAGAATGGATGGATACGAGAAAATTGAGTATAGAGGAGAGAATCTTGCTGACTAGGACGTATAGAGGATGAATATAGAGGTCCATGAGTGCGGGTAGTCTTACTCTATACTCTATAGTGGCGGCCCCACTAGCTAAACAAAGGGAAAAATGCTATAACTCACAAACAAAAAATCCAAATTAAATTTCGATTGCACCATTAAATTTGTCTCAATAAATCCTTCAAAACTAGATCACACATGGATATATTTAGATAAAGTGACAAGTGGGACCTACAGTGGATAGAGTGGATAGAGGATGATATAGAGGATGGATGGGTGCAAGAGAATTAAGTATAGAGGAGAGAATCTTGCTGACTAGGACGTGTAGATGATGAATATAGAGGTCCATAAGTGTGGGTAGTCTAAACAAAGGGTAAATCGGTCGGAGATTCATGTCTGCCTGCTACCCTTCAAAAGCCAGACAGGTCTTCAATACTCCCTCCGTATAAGAAAGAATATAATTTTAGCATAATATTATGCTTTTGTATCTTAAGTTCGATCAATTATAGATAAAAAAATATCAATATTTATGATATCAAATAAATATCATTAGATTAATTACGAAATGTATTTTTATAATAAATTATTTTGGAGCTGTAAATGTGAATAGTATTTGCTAGAAATTTAGTTAAACGTGAACTACTTTTGTTGGCACTTTTGCTGGCACGTAACACGTAGTTGCGTTTTTTTGGACGGAGGTAGTAACTTTTTCTGTACTAGTACTTTCAGCCATAGTTGTAAATTCCATTCCGGTACCGGCCGGAATGGCCGGAATGCCCCGTACCGGCCCCTAAACCGGTATAGAAGAGCCTCAATCCCGTACCGGCTCCAATACCGGTCAATACCGGTCAACGCCGGTCAATACCGGTCAAATACCGGTCAATACCGGCCAATACCGGCCAATACCGGTCAAAAACCGGTCAATACCGGCCGTAGCTGTATTGATTATATTTTTCCATGTATGAACTTTGGAGTTTAAATTTTAAAATAAGGTCTTATAAACTTGTTGAATGATATCTTAGTTTGGTAAAAATGTTAATTACGCCATAAGTTAAGTCAAAATATATTTATATGTACATTTATGTATAAGTTTATTCACATGTTATTATTATTATAAAGTCTAGAATGGTACACCAGTATGGGCCGGTACCGGAATGTTCCATTCCAATAGCCAAAACGGAATGGGCTCCGGAACGGAATTTACAAGTTAGCTTTCAGCTAGGACCGAACACGGCGGCCTGTACGATGATCGGGCTTTGCCGTGCTTCTGTGCCGTACTGACGTCCAGCGGGCCCCGGCCGGATTGAGATTCAATAATTTTGTTTAGACCTTGTTTAGATATCTAAATTCACTCTTAAATTTTACTATGTAAGAAAAAGATTCTCCATCATATCAAAATATCGGTATTTGCATGAAATTAAAAACTAATTGTACAGTTTTGTTGTACTTTACGAGACGAACATTTTTAACCTAATTAATAAATATTTGGACAATTATTAACAAATAAAAACAAAAATACTACAGTACTACAGTACTGTACTGTGCAAACTCGGGACCTCCCGTTTCAGGTAAGTAAACAAGGCCTTAGTAAAGTTACAACGTAATTTTCTCTCCATCTCACCCCTCTAAATCAGATCCACAGGGTGTCCTTCCTCTCAGCTCATGACTATCAGTTACTCGTTGGCTTTGATTTTTCTTCCCTTCGGCAGTTCGGCTCCATTCGCTCTCTCCATCAGCGCTGGCAGGCGCGCTCCACTCCATTCACGCGCGGCGGCGCTCTCCCGTGTGTCGCACCGTCCTGCACGCCGTCTCGGATGAGGCTTCCAGCGACGAACTGTCAAAGCTGATGATAGAGCGACTAGGTCACAGGGCACTTCCTCCTCAACTTATGCATTGCGGCCGTGATGCGCGGCGCTCTATCGGCAAGGACGACACAGGCCTCAGGTTGTGGTGAGCGCGCATGGCCAGCACGGAGGGCGACGAAGCGAGCGTGCGACCAGCATAGATGGTGGCGCGGCGAGCTGGTTGCCAGTGCTGCGAGCGTGGCCAAGGCGGAGGGCGGCGCGACAACCTAGCAGCTCAGCACAGAGAGCGACGCGGCGAGCTGGCTCCTAGCACTGCGAGCGTGCGTGCCTGAGGCGGAGGGCGGCGCGACAAGCGGCCTGCGCGGAGAGCGACGCGGCGAGCTTGGCAAGCGTTCGCAGAGGGCAGCCAACACAGAGGATGGCGCGGCGAGCTCTCGGACAGCCCCGCGAGTGTGCGTAGCTGGGGCGCAGGGTGGCGCTACGAGCGGGCGGATGACGCGGTGAGCTCTCGAGCAGTGCGGCGAGCGGGCACAGGTGGCGCCGGAGCTCTCGACCAGCGCGACAAGCGATGCAGGGCCGGCGTGGAGGGCGGTGCAGCGAGCTGGCAGTGGCGAGAAAGGGCTGGGATTGGCGAGCCCGCTCTCGGTGAACGCGAAGTCGTGAACAGCCAGTAGTCGTGGGCCCAGCGTCCTCCAGACTCGAAGAGGGCGTCGTGCGCGGCGACGCGGACGGAGGCGGCAGAGCGGGTTTGGTACGCCCGCTTCCCGGAGGAGCCGAGCTGTCCTGCGCCCGCCGCTCGAAGGTGGTGGTATGCAGGCCGCCTCCGCCCTCTTGGATGCTGTCGAGGAGCAACGACGGTGCGACGCCGAGACGCCGTCTAGCTGTGCATCCACAGAGACGCCGTCCAACCGTGCTTACCAATGGTGCGGGAGAGCAGAGCAGCCCGCCGCAGGAAAACATGTCCGTCCTCGCATGCTCGGCGAGGATAGGCACGGGCTGTTCCGCACCGCACTCCAGCAGGCACGCACCGTCGCACGGCACGAGGGACCAGGTTTGTCCATGGGCAACACCGCAAACAGTAGCCACCGCCTGGTCCAGTGCCTACTGCCTAGCGCACCGGGACGACTCAGGTACCCACAAGGTCACAATGCATATCGCCACCTTTCGCCTCACTCGCATACTTGGTACGACTGACAAACCGGCTACCGACCGCCGACGTTCAGGATCAGTCACCAAGAATGTTTCCAGTCGGTCGTTCGAAAAAGAAGAAAAAAAAATTGTTTTCAGCGTGGCTTGCTCACTGCTGTCTATAGGCCGAGGCCCATCTATGCCCGGCTTGCGTATCGTCAAGTGGCCCGCCGTCCTGGGCCACTCTTTTAGCCCTGGAAGCCGTTGGGCTTAATGTTCTAGATGTGATCAAGTGTTCATTTGGAAACGGTAATCTACTCAGAATGTCTTAGCTAGGTGATCACATAGAAACTAACTCAAAATATAAACTTGCGTAACGTGAAAAGTTTTGAAACTTGGCATATCTATAGTTCATACATATATTTATTACACGAAAAGGTTGAGATGCAAAAGTCAAATTCATACGAAAATGAACAAAGTTTACATGCATGTGTACTAGAAGACAAATTCAGAATTTTATCTTGCAGTGCACATATAGGTGAAACTTTTCATTTTCGTTTGAATGTTTCAAAAATGATTTTGCATCTCAACCTTTTCGTGTGTGTGTGTGTGTGTGTGTGTGTGTGTGTGTGGACAATAGATGCATCAAGTTTCAAAATTTTATGCGTTACACAAGTTCAGATTTTAAATTAGTTTTCATGCTCCCCATGAAAGACGTGGTTTGTATGACTAATCCTACCCAACTAGTTGGGTAGGTTCACTAATATACTGGAGTCTCGTGATCGGTTCAACCATTTGATTTACCTTTCTCTCGGCCTTTCTGGAGAGACAAATATAGACATGGCGCTTGCTAAGCATATAGATTGGACCTTTTAAAAAAAGCATATAGATTGGGTGGTTGTATCATCACCTGTACTGCACGGCTTATTTCTTACCAAGGTGACCAGTCATGGGCTTATTGAATGCATGGTCGCCTAAATCACTATATCCACACGCACACGGAGAACCAGTCGTTTTGGTAGCTAGCGCGCAGCTGGGAGTAGAGCACAACCACACAACGGATTATTAGAGCTTAACATTTTGGACCTTCTGAAGGGGCAGGACAGTCATTTAGTTCCTTTGGAACAAAAAAAAAGAGGAATTATGTAGGAATGAAATCCTATAAGGGGCCATTATTTGGATCTTTTCATTTTGGATGAATTTGAATCTCTACTTGATGGTTATTTGGCTTGAAATTTTGAGATTCCACAACTTTCAAAAGTTCACATATAGCCTATCTCAAATTCATAAGGTGGAAGATGAAAATGGATTCTATAAATCATCATGCTCTTCAACTCGCTTCCCTTTTGTAGAAATACAACATATAAGCATCTCCCATGCATGGCTAACAATACAAATATATTTAATATACAACCATATTAGCTTAATTAATATGTGTCTATATTATAATTTATTAAAATGAATTCAATTCCAAGGATCCAAACATGACCTAATTTTTTTTCTACGAATTCCTTTGGAACAAAGGATTTGGTTTCTACAAATTTATGAAATTCTTATGGATTAGAATTAGAATGGCTTGTTCTACAAATTATATGAATTTTAGAGGTTAAACCTCATGGGAAGTTTTTTTTTTGTGTTGCTATCTTTCATTGAAATCATGTGTTTTCCTTACGTTCTATCCAAACGCTCTCAATTTTGTAGTTTAATTGTGTTTTCTTAATCCATAGGATATAAGATGTCAAAGGCTCAAAGCATTATATTCCTAAGTTTTTTCTATTCCTGCATTTCTATAACCATGCATCACAAAGAGGCTATATATGTCACAAAAAATGTTGCAGAGTTTTTTTTCCAGTTTCTGAAAAAAAAACTGCAGAATCCTATAGCAGGTGTTTTCAGTCTCTTGCCTCCTCACATTTACTGTTCTCTGTCTAGCATCTCTCTGACTCGTTTGAATAAGGTTACGTCCAAGTGGCCTTCATATAGCTAATGTAAACACATTTCAGTTTTCGTTCAAGAACACTGCATGGCGATGTTTTCTACCGAAATTTTGCAAAATTTTTATAGCTACACTAGATATACAATAAATCTTTCACTCCTCGAGTATAATGTATGAATTGAATTGAATGTGCTCCACATCGCAGATATACAATAAATCTTTCACTCCTCGAGTATGCAGATGGTATGCCTTTTTCATGTGGCCAACCGAACTTAATATTTGGCTCCAACAATGCAACATCGTGTGTCCTTTTCCTTCTAAATACGATAGCTAGTTTTTGATTGATTTTGTAGAGATATGCCCATTAGTTGTAACCAACGAGATATCTCAAGGTTAAAGCCCAGTCCTCAACTAGATGAGTGAGGTTGCTTGTTCATTTCAACTTGCTTTCACACGTCTCTTTCTTTTGACGATCTCTTACTACCTTTTCTATACGGAGGAGGATCATCTGGCGAGCAAATTCAGCGGCCGGCTTAATGTAGTCTTTTGTCTCCACGCGGTTAGGTAGCTTGAGATTAGTTGAAGCTTCACTTTGTGTAGTAGGTAACCACCAATGTATCTCTCCTAATTTTAGAAAAGAAATTTTATTTGTTCCCCTATAAGAGTTTTGCACAACCAAAATATTACTATAGTTCTAAACTTCGGCTATTTCTAACAACTCTTAAAGAACAAAACCAAACCAAGATGCAACTTAAGCACTAAGTCTCTTAGCGAATTGATAGTAGATCAATTGGTTGGGTTCCTTGTGGTGGAATCTGTCCACCCGGGTTCAACTCCTCGACTTGACACGGGTGCTCGCGTTTTTCTGGATTTATTCCAGGATTTAACAGCGTTATGCTTTCAGTGGTAGGCGATGTCCCCCTCGATAGCGAGACGCCCGTGGTGACTTCGTGAATTTCGAGATCTACCAGCTCAGTCCTTCGGAGGTGCTCATAGGGGTAGGGTTTACGTATGTGTGTTCATAGGGGTAAGTGTGCGTGCTTGCGTGTTGTGGGCGTCTATGTTGTATTGTGTAATTCTTAAAAAACACTAAGTCTCTTAAAGATGGATAGGGTTTGTGTATGTGTTTTCATAAAGGTAAGTATGCGTACATGTTGTGGGCGTCTAAAAAAAGCACTAAGTCTCTTAAAAGATGAGCACATCGATACTTGACGAAGATCTCCATGGTTATGGACATACTATATTGCGTGACAAGCCCACTTTAGAAGAGACATGTTGCTCTATTTCTGCATCATGTTTCATAAGCATATCCAATATGTTGCCCTGAAATAAAATAACCTACCAAAGAGTATAACCTTATTTTTTTTATCAAAGGTCACAACATTTCTACAAAGCTAAATAGAGCAAAAAAAATTGCACTTGCTCCCGCACAAATTTGAGATTACATATAACGATCGATGTACTCATGAAACCAAGGAGTCCCACGACATGCCTCTAATAACATGGGTGTCCGAGTGACCATGATACGTTTTTGTTTCTAAACCATGCATATAAACTATGTTGGTATAATGGTATGTACTACTCGCCATAGCAGTAATGACTTATTAGCCACATTAACTAAGTGGTGACCGTACTAAATGATTTCTAATGAAAAAGTTTCAGTTACAAAGTTTTAGATCTTGTGGAGCTCTATAATTTTGATAAAGGGTGTGTCTCCATTTGAGAGATTTTATAACTTTAAATAAATTGAATATCAAAATATGAGTATTTTAAAACGAATAATTGGTACTCTAAATGTTTTCAAATAAAAAAACTTGTCAACTACGAAGTTGTAGATTGTGTTGACAACTATAACTTTGTTATAGATCATGTCAACGTCAAATGTCGTTTGAAATTTCTAAATTTTAAATTTAGAAATCTTAGAACATGCAATGGATATTTAAGAATTTAAATTTCTTCAAATCAGAAACTTTGTTAACAACAAAGTTGTAGATCGTGTAGATCAATATCTAAGGTTGTTTAAAAATTTTAAATCTAAAAGCTTAAAATGAATTTTTAGTTGAAGCACTAGTGCCTTTTTAATTCATTCAAAATCTTCTTTTTTAGTTTATTGGAAAGTAGACTCTAAATCACATGTTCATTCTAAATTATTACAATGGCGTAAAAGTTGTTTCTACGCTCTAGATGCTTAATTCGTCTAGTAGAAAAATATTTGACTACTAGTATTTTTTATGATTATATATCGCTTATAGTTAACTATTAATGTATATATGCTATGTCATTTTTAATAGAAATATGTAGATTTATGTAAAGTAACAACTTACACAATTTACCATCGTGAAGTATTGGTATAATTTTAAATGAATTGTCACTGTAATTTATATGTGATTCATTAAGATAACATTGTCAAGATTAATAAATTATAGAAAATGTATTTATTGTTTATGCATCCATGTAAAATATTTGGTCTACATGGTAGGCAAGTATGTACAATTACATTGAGCTAAATTTTATATATAATAGTGCTACATGTAGGCCTTTTTAGAAACATATATGGTCATTAGATTTTGGTAATTTAGATTAGATTAAGATATTATATTATATTATTTTAAATATGATAAAAGTGGATAATTTATTCAAATTCAAAGTATGTGGTAATTAACGAACTGAGCATGGCTCAGCTGGTTGGATTCTCATGGTGAAACCTGTCTATGCGAAATTCCAGATTTAAGTCATTGATTTGATACGGATGCTCTCATTTTTCTGAATTGAATTTTATTCTAGGATTTAACAGCTTTGTTTTTTCGGCGGTAGGGGACATATATGTAGACAACGAGACGTTTGTGGTGACTTCGTCAACCTTAAGATTCTGTGGATCGGAGGTGCTAATAAGGGTAAAGTATGCAATATAGTACTGTACTCCAGTAAGATAAGTGCCGGGCTAGCAGCTACCTCTCCTATATAAATGCACTCCGTGTGCCATCTGCATTTCGAAGTTCGAACCAAAGCAAAGTGCTTCCTTCTCTCTACTCTACGCCCTCACTCTCGCGCACGCACTCGTCGCTCGCAACATGGTCAAGGAAGGCACCACCGACGGCGCCAGGCATGGGCACGGCCGTGATGAGGTGACCATCACGGCCGTCTCGACGGTGGCGCCGGCGCTGCCGGTGCAGGAGCACCGACTGCCGCTGTCGAACCTGGACCTCATCCTCCCGCCCATCGACGTCAGCGTCTTCTTCTGCTACGCGGACCCCGCCGGCGGCCGCAGCCACCACCCGGCCGCGGTCCTCAAAGCGGCGCTGGCCAAGACGCTGGTGGCGTACTACCCGCTGGCCGGGGAGGTGGTGGCCAACGCGGCGGGCGAGCCGGAGCTGCTGTGCAGCGGCCGCGGGGTGGACGTCGCGGAGGCGACCGCCGACGGCATCCTGCTGCGGGACCTGCGCCTGGGCCTGCCCGACGAGAGCGTCGAGCCGCTCGTGCCCACGAAGAAGGCCGGCGTCATGTCCGTGCAGGTTCGATCCATTCATATATCCTTAAAATATAAAAAAACTTTCATCGCTACAAAAATAAAATAAAATCTACAGTTACATTCACGGAACTAGCAGTACAAATTTACTTTGGAAAAAAATACAGTTCGACTGCGACGACTGGACTGGCTGCTAACATGGCATCATGTGGCAATATAAATACTCCAGTTACACGTACATGTACGTGCATCGTGTGTGTGTGTATATAAGAATAGTTAGAATTTAGAACAAAAGCTTGCTAATAGATCCGAATATTCTATCGTCAGTAAACCGTTTAGCCGTGTAACCATGGTGAAACGCTACGGGTGTCTCCCATGTTGACCGTGCACCAGGATTGAGGGGCCGCTTGGTTACGGGCCATAGCTGGCTAGGCGCGCGGCGTCGCTGTTGTGGCGCCCAAAATGCACGTTACAATTTGTGGTGAGAATTGGACCCGTTTGAACTGCAGATTTCTATATGGCCGTCTACGTCTAATCATGAACCAAATATCTGCATAAATTTTGGTGGCGCGTCTCAACTGTGGCGTGGCTTTCCGAGGCCGGGGACAAAAACGTGTTTCAAAGAGCTCCATTTACGAGAAACGGACGTGCACCATGTACGTGCGCCATGCGCGTGGTTACCTACGTGTACGGCCGGTTACAGAATCTTATGGTTCACCAACTCACGAAGATTCATTTCGATCCACCCAAAGTTCACCTATTAATAAGAAGGAAAGGAAAAAAAAAAGGCGATCTCCGTTGACAGATTTTTAGGGAGATTCCATGTGGCAGTCAACTACTTCAAACATGTATATCCACCTCCAGGGCTCCAACTACACATTCTTTAACTTAGCAGTATGTCATGCCGCGCCACCTCACCAAGCGTCCGGCTTTTGCATGGAAACGTTCTTTTCCTTACGACTACGACAATAGGGCATTTTCTACTTTGCATTTGGTACGTAGGGCACTTTCATGTTTCATCAACCATCCTACCAGCTTTTACAACCATCCTACCAGCTTTTATTAAATATTTGCACACAAAACTTATTTAGATCTTGTTTGGATGCATGTGTATTTACTTTAATTCACATATGTTAGAGTGGAATGGAATGAAATTTAGTTTAATTCCGCTCCAATCCACTTCATCACATGTGGATTTAGATGAATACACGTGCATCCAAACAAAGCCTTGTATAGGTACACACAAATATTATTTTGTCTGACTAACTACACTAACTTGTGGGAACCACCGCCATGGCGCCACCTTAGAGCTTTGTTTAAATTCCACATGGAACCACTCCAACGCACAAGGATTAAGGTGAATATATGGACATCCAAACAAGACCGTACGTGGTAGCACATGTAAGGGTTTCCACGGTTCCACCCATTAGCTAACGCTACTAGGGTTCAAATCCTACTGGTGTTTAGGATTTGCACACATACAAGTGATTTTAATAATTTATGTGCAGACATGTTGTATGAGGCAAATTCATGGGTGTGCAATTGGTGGTGGATTGTTGTTTTTGTAATAACTAAAAAAACGGGGGGCTTCTTGGTTTCGAGCCAGCTAATTTTGCAAAAGCCATCCAAATTCTTTTTTAGTAAGAATTGCGGTATTCGGCTTGCGATCTGAACACAAAGATGCAGCTTACTAAACTTGTCACGAACTGTTGCAGACTACACAGCACTGCACTATACTTGTACATGCACTTTTGCTATAATCATGGCATCATCATTCATCACTGTAGTTCTAGCACATGCGTGCAGGTGACCAGGTTCAAGTGCGGCGGCACCGTCGTCGGGTGCACCTTCGACCACCGCGTCTGCGACGCCTACTCCTTCAACATGTTCCTCGTCGCGTGGGCCGCAGCCGCCCGCGGCAGCTCAGCGCCTCCGGCCCCGTCCTTCCGCCGCTCGTTCCTCGCGCCGCGTGAACCAGCATCGCTCAGCTGCACCGCCGGCAACCTCGCGGATCGCCTCTTCGTCCCCGTGAGCCGCGCGCCGGCCTTGCCAGACACAGCCGCCACCAACCGCATCTACTGCGTGTCCGCCGACGACGTCGCAGCGCTTCAGGCCTCGGCGGGGTCCGGGCGCACGAAGCTGGAGGCGTTCACGGCGCACCTGTGGCAGCTCTACGCCAAGGCCGCAGCGGCCTCTCGGCGAAAGCAGCAGTCGTGCTGCATGGGCGTGGTGGTGGACGGGCGCACTCGCCTTCGCCGCGACGGCGCCATGGAGACCTACTTCGGCAACGTGCTGACCATCCCCTACGGCGTCATGGGTACCGACGCCCTGCGCGGCATGGCGCTCGCCGACGTAGCGGGCGACGTGCACCGGTGGGTGGCGGAGGCCGCGACCGGCGAGCACTTCCGCGAGCTCGTCAACTGGGTGGAGGCGCAGCGGCCGGAGCCCACGGTGGCGAGGGCGTACCTGGGCCGCGGCCACGGCGGCGAGGACGCGATGGCCTGCGTGGTGTCCTCGGGGATGCGGCTTCCTGTCGGCGAGGTGGACTTCGGGTGGGGCCGGCCGGCGTTCGCATCGTACCACTTCCCCTGGCCCGGCGGCGCCGGGTACGTGATGCCGATGCCGAGCGCGCGCGGGGACGGCGACTGGGTGGTGTACGTGCACGCGGCGCCGGAGGTGGTGGAGGTGATGGAGGCCGAGCCGACGGTGTTCAGAGCGCTGGAGGGTAATTACGTGTTCGACTGGGCGAATTGAATAATTAAGCGCGCGCCTGGGCGGCTGGGATGCATGCTAGCTGCTGGAACGTGATGGCGCCATCGTGATATCGTCGTCCGTGCCTGTGTCGTGTGTGTACGTGTCTGGTTTGTGGTTTACGTTGTTGGGTTCCATCCATGTTACTGTGTACGTGTGTGTGCCGTGTAACACGTACGCAATACTGTGTGGGGTGTATTGTATACGTACGTACGTGTGGAACTTCGTCGGGGGTAAAGTGTAATTAATAAGGTCTTATTGGGATGCGTACAGTGGCGGTGCTTGTCAATTTCCACGCCTAGGGCCGCTATCTAAAGACTTTTGTATACATGTGAACAGGGTTATTTTGCAAGCCATTTGCATTGCTAGCTAGCTAGTTCTTCTCCTAGTTCTCTGGTTCTTCTACTAGTTCTGATTGTGCCTATACAGAATGTTAGTTTTGTGGTCGTGGTTGTATAATTGGTTAGGAGTATAAGAAAAAAATATTCCATGTCTTAGTCCTCTTCATTGTGCAATTCTACAACTCTCCAAAAATCCAGAAAGACACATGGGAAGTGTCTTGAGGATCCCTGGATCCGGAAATCCAACTTTAATGGAGCATGGGATTTGGGGTTGGAGATGAGGAATTTACTTGCTACTGTTGGAGGACTGCCCGTCTGCCTCTCTAGTCTTGTGGTCTTTGTCGCCGTGCGCTGACCTGCTAGTCGCGCCCTTCTCCAACCACGCCGCGATGGCGGGTTGCCGGACAGTGGTCGCGGCTGGATGATGGCTGTCCGGCGGCCCTGCTTTGATATGGCACACAGCTGGCTGCCGATACCCAACTGGATGAGAGTCGAGGAGGCGCCACTACCTTGGGCCTTTTCCCTTGCTGGGCTAGCCGGCTGGGAGTCAGAGAAATGTTGGGCCACCTCTGATTGGGCTAGGAAATTTAAAGGAAAAAGTTCATATTATCTCCCTTAATTTTCGCGAAAGGTCGCTTTTTCTCACTAAACTCTAAAACTAGGTAAAACACCTCTCTCAGCTTTTAAAACAATTTATCTTACCTCCCTGGCCCTGTTATAAACAGTTTTAAAGGCGGTTTTGTCCTTTTCTTTTTTATTTATTTTGGCTGAATCTTTTAAAAAATCACAATAAGTCAACGAAAAATCATAAAATGGAAAATCTAATTTTTGTGGACTCCACGTGAGTAGATCTACACAATGAACATATAATATGGTATGCTTTAGTACAAAGTTTTTGCTGTGGCTTTAGATCTATGTTTTTCTATAATTAATTGAAATAATTCATAGCTGCAGTTTCTATGGTCCAATTGTGATGAAATTTTTATGGTGGGCTAATTATTGCATGAGTGAACTGTAGTAAAAATTTCATACTCATTGGATCATGTATAGCTTAATTATAGATTTATTTATATTTAACAAGCATAAACCTAAATAAAATCTATAACTAAGTTATACATGATCCAATGAGTATAAAATTTTTACAACAGTTTAAACATACAATAATTAGCCCATCATAAAAATTTCACCACAATTGGACCATAGAAGGGTTCTTCTGGCGTCCTCTATGACAAAAGGGTGCCTCAGAAGCTGAAAAGTAAGTTCTATAAGACGGCGATTCGTCCGGCGATGTTATACGGTGCTGAGTGTTGGCCTACAAAAGGCAACATGTCCAGCAATTGAGTGTAGCAGAGATGCGTATGTTGCGTTAGTGTTGTGGGCACACAAGGAGGGATAGAGTCCGGAACGACGATATTCGGGATAGGGTTGGAGTGGCACCAATTGAGGAGAAATTGATTCAACATCGGTTAAGATGGTTTGGACATGTCCAACGGAGGCCTCCTGAGGCGCCGGTACGTAGTGGAGTTCTAAAGCGGGCCGATAATGTAAAGAGCGGTAGTGGTCGACCTAAACTAACTTGGGACGAGTCCGTTAAGAGAGATCTTAAGGAGTGGAATATCTCCAAGGATTTAGCTATGGATAGGAGCGCTTGGAGATTGGCAATCAACGTGCCTGAACCGTGACCTCTTTTTGTCTTGTGCCCTTTATGTCTCTTTATATGTCTCCCTGTTTCTCGTCTCTTTTGGGTTTCATCTCTAGCCTACCCCAACTTACTTGGGACAAAAGGCTATGTTGTTGTTGTTGTAATTGGACCATAGAAACTGCAGCTATGAATTATTCCATTTAATTATAGAAAAACATAGATCTAAAGCTACAGCAAAAACTTTGTACTAAAGCATACCATATTATATGTTCACTGTGTAAATCTACTCATGTGGAGTCCAACAAAATTAGATTTTCTATTTTATGATTTATTTGTGATTTACTATGGTTTTTCAAAGATTCAGCCAAAATAAATAAAAAAGAAAAAGACAAAACCGCCTTCAAAACCGCTTATAACAGGGCCAGGGAGGTGAGATGAACGGTTTTAAAAGTTGAGGGAGATGTTTTGCCCGGTTTTGGAATTCATGGAGGAAAAGCGGATTTTCACAAAAGTTGAGAGAGGTAATGTGGACTTTTTCCAAATTTAAAAGGGGTAAAGGGATTTTCTGGGCCACGCCTAGGGCCACGGCCCTAGTGGCCCAAGGCCCATATCCGCCTCTGGATGCATATGTATTCATCTCAATCCACATATGCTGAAGTTGATTGAAGTGAAATTAAACTAAATTTCATTTTATTTCACTCCAACACATATAGATTGAAGTGAACACATGCATCCAAATAAGGTGTAAGTGGGATGTTCCTACTTCCTATCACGTACCTACCATGAGGGGAATCGTCGGGTAAAAAACACCATAACAATTATAATTTACACATGTGTTTTATCACATCTAAAATATAAAGTTTTGAGTGTGATCGTGACCCACCCAGAGAGCCAGCTAAGTCCGCAATATGGCACTGTGGCTCATATTCAGCCCGCCACATGTTGGGGGTGCTTTCCTCCCTGCAAAGCATAAAATGATTATGTGCTAATCAGCAAATGTGTTTATGCAGCCAAGAAGAAAATGGCTACCTGCAAAAAAAAAAAGAGAAAAGAAGAAGAGGATGCATTCTCACCTGCATCATAGGGTCTACGTTCCTGTTATGACCCTCAATCCTCCCCTACCACTGCTGATCTCATGGAGCCCCTCCAGGGCCTCTCCAAATTTTTTTGCCATTGTTACTATAAGAATGAGAGATTGGTGGTTGAAGATGAACTTAACTTTCATCCTAGAACTGTCACTGCTTTAACCAGCATGCTTCCGCTCAGATGTATTGTGGTTGTCACGACCTTCGGCGAGATGAACATCTTCCAGCTGTACACGATGGTCATGGTGACGACGGTCTTGACGACCAGGTTCATTTGCACGGATCTGTTGTCCAGGTTCATATATGAGCTGTTTTCATGGCGGCCTGGCGAACGACTACGGCGGTAGTCATGGTGTAACACTCTCATGATGAGTTGGTGATCGGTTAAGATGATGGTTGCCAGATGAAATGGCCCGTCAACCAGGCTCTTCATGGTCAGTGACCAATCATATCGATTGTAGGGCCAAGCGGGAGTGATCCGCTGCCTGTTCCATGAACGCCGTGGTCGGGAATGTGGGAATGCGATGATCTTTCCCGTCTTGGCCTCGCCATTGAGTTATTGGGAAAACGACCGGATGCCATCTGATGAAAATTATAAACAATGATAAATATAACTAATCTTTTAAAAATAGTATACATCCCATGGTTATTAGTATTAGTGATGATCGGAGTCTACTGTAATTCTGTAGCAGTACTATAGTGCTATTGGTACCGTGACGGAGCCGCCGCCGGAGCCTCAAATCACTGCTACTTCGGCTCCTCCATTTTGACAGTTATATTTTGCCAGAGCCAGCTAGCACCGTGCTACGGACTACGGTACAGCAGTCAAGCACAGTACACCCGCGCAGGGAGCATGGATGAGCCGGCGGGAGTGGTGCGAAATGGTGTCTTTAGTAATATAGTACTCGAGACCTCCGTCCAGTAATACGATAACTATGGAGCAGTAGATAAGTTAAAGGGCCTGTTTGGAAGTGTGGCCGAGCAGCCCAGCTCTGCCCCTAGGCTGCAATTGCGGTGTTTGGTATGCTTGGCCCGCTTCCCAGCCCGGCTCGCACGGTGCTCAAAGCAGCGAAAAGGGTGCCTCCCAGGAAACGAAAACTACCTCCGTTTTTCTGTGGCCCGACTCTCTTCAGCGCTCTTCAGCCCACGAGCCCAAAATCCCGTCACCTCCCCTCGCCTGCCTCTGTCTACTTCAAAAACTTGCTCCACCGCCGGTGGCCCAAGCCCGACACCGACGTCGATGACCACCTCCCTGCCTTCGACTGCGCCATCATCAAGGCACACCTCCTCCAGCTCCTCACCGCCCCGCCCCTCATCCAGGCGCATCTCTCCAAGGCCCTCGCCGCCGCCGCGGCCTCCGATTTCTCCGCCAGGTGGGAGTCGCTCCTCCCATCCGTCGTGTCCTCCCTCAGCACTGCCGTCAACGCAGGGGATAACATCGCTGCCACCAACTCCCACCTCACCATCCACCTCGACCTCAAGTCCTGCCTTGACATCTTTGTCGCCCCACTCCTCGAGGTCTTCCTCTTCGCCTCCCGCCGTCTTCAGAACGCCGCCACCACGGCCAACCCAGTCGAGCCTCGTTGTCCTCGCCCACCTCGTACGCCCGCTGCACAACCAAGCCGGCCGCGCGCGTGCGTGAGTACCGCCGCCGCCGCCGTGACTAGCTGGCCGCGCGTGTGCATGAGTACCGCCGCCGCCGCCGCCACGCCGAGCCAGCCGCGCGCACGCGTCCTTGCTCCGCCGCCGCCCGCGGGTCCGCATGCTCGCGTCGTCGTCCTCGTCCTCGTCCCTCACCGGTGCTAATCTGCACCATGGCCATCCCTTAGCTCGCGTCCACCAACTGCTCGATGAAATGTAAGCGAGGACTTCTCTGGTGGTAAGGCTACCACATTCCTGTGCAAGGTAGCCACACCTCTTCTATACAAGCAAACAAACACGATCCCGTCTCAGCTCGGCTCTACAAAAACATGCAACCAAACAGACCCACTTGCACCGTTTGGAGAGTCATAGGCCAGCCGGCTAGATGCAGCTTACCAAACAGACCCAAAAGTGCCGGCCGCGGCCGGGCTAGCTGCAGCAACGACACGGAGTACCTCTCGTATAAATCCACCCCGTGTCCCATCAAAGCAACAAGTGCTTCCTTCTCCCTCTCTCTCTACTCTACCCCTCTGAGACATGGTGAAGGAAGGCACCACCGACGGCGCCTGGCACGGGCACGGCCGTGAGGTGACCATCACGGCCGTCTCCACGGTGGCCCCGGCGCTGCCGGTGCATGAGCACCGACTGCCGCTGTCGAACCTGGACCTCCTGCTGCCGCCCATGGACGTCGGCGTCTTCTTATGCTACGCTGCGGACCCAGGTGGCCGCAACCACCACCCGGCCGCGGTCCTCAAGGTGGCGCTGGCAAAGACGCTGGTGGCGTACTACCCGCTGGCCGGGGAGGTGGTGGCCAACGCGGCGGGGGAGCCGGAGCTGCTGTGCAGCAGCCGTGGGGTGGACGTCGCGGAGGCGACCGCCGACGGCGCCGTGCTTCAGGACCTGCGCCTGGGCCTGCCGGACGAGAGCATCGACCCGCTCGTGCCCAAGAATAAGGCCGGCGTCATGTCCGTGCAGGTTCGATCCATTCATATATATCCTTAACTTTCATCTCTTAGAAAAATAAAATAAAATCTACAGTAACATGCACGGTTATTAATTGCAAGCCTGCACAAAACTAGTAGTACAAATTTACTTTGGAAAAATACAGTTGGACTGCGACGACTGGACTGGTTGGTAACATAGCGCATCATGTGGCAATATAAATACTCCAGTTACACGTACATGTACGTGTATCGTGTGTATATCAGAATAGTAAGAATTTAAACAAAAGCTTGTATATACTACATTACCACGTAGATTCGATCATCAGTAAACCGTTTAACCACCGTCTGATCATGGTGAAACGCTACGGGTGTCGCCCATGCTGACCGTGCACGAGATGAGGGGGCGCCTGCCTACGCCGCAGGTGCGGCGGCGCTGTTGTGGCACCCAAAATGCACGCTACAAGCGCTCCTCTCACCCGAAATACTTGCAACATATTAATAAAACATATTAATATCTAGATAAATATCCAGATGCAACAGATGAAACACTTAAAACATACGTCTGAAACGGATAAAACACTTGAAACATGCGCCTAAAATATACGTGTATAGCCATAGTAACATGTGTAACACCATATCTACTTTTGAAACATCCAGATGCAATGCAACACTTACAACATATAAAAGAAGACAGATGAAACACTTAAAAAACGCCTGAAAAACACTTGAAACCCATAGCAAAACATATGCAACATCCAGTTAAACACGTGCAACATATGTGTGAAACATATGTAACATACAAATAAACACACTTGCAACATACGTCTGAAAAACAGAAGAAACATTGGTAACAGACGCTTGCAACATACGTGTATAAACCATTGCAACAAATACAACATCCCAATCTACTTTTGCAACATCCGTATGAAACACTTGCAACATAACTATGAAACATCTGAACATTTGATATGTACGCTTGCAACATGAGCTTTCAGCACAACATCTCGTTACTGTTTGGGAGAAATGGAGGTTCGCTAACGTGTGAAGTTCATCGGTCTAGAGCTCGCCGGTGGCACAGAGCGACCGACCAGGGGGCGCGATAGCCGTTAAGCACAACGGATAGAGCGGACCTGCCTCCCGTCTCTTCGAGCCCGGCGATGGAGCTTTGTGTTGTCGGCGGACCGGCCAAGGGACACCGCAGCCTTGGAGTGGACCGGGCAAGGGGCAGTTGCGGACCAGCCAAGGGGCGCGATGGGGCGGCAACCGGAGCAAAGTTGCCCTCTGTTTCTTCGATCTAGGCGATGGAGCTTCACGTCATTAGCGGACTGGCCAGGGGATGTCACAGCCTTGGTACGGACCGGGAAAAGGACAGCTGCGGACCAGCCAGGGGAGCGCGTTAGGGGCAACAGCTAGCCTCGGGGCACTATGGATTACGGGCTCCGAGGGCACTGGCGAGGTCGGCGGCCAGCAAAGGAACCCCACGGTTGCGGCAGTGCAGAGCAGCGCGGCCGTGCCGTAGGGAGCCTTGTGGAGAATGGACAAGGGGATAATGTTAGAGACGAGTGAATAAGAGGATACGCCAGTTAGGCTGTTGGGCGGGTGCCGCGGTCCGTGAACGTGGCAACGTTAGGACTATCGCAGACCAGGGCATTACCGTATAAAAACAGAGGGTGCTTGGTTTCGAGCAGGAGCAGGCAAATTTTGCAAAAACCATCCAAAACTGCGGCATTCAGCTTCCAATCTCGACACAAAATGCAACTGAATAATAACCTCTCACGCACTGTTGCAAACTACACTTCACCGCACTATACTTGTATACATGCACATGCATTAATCATGATCACGACATCATCATTATTCATCACTGTAAATCTAGCACATGCACGCAGGTGACCAAGTTCAAGTGCGGCGGCGCCGTCGTCGGGTGCACCTTCGACCACCGCGTCTGCGACGCCTACTCCTTCAACATGTTCCTAGTCGCGTGGGCCGTAGCCGCCCGTGGCGGCTCAGCGCCTCCGGCCCCGTCCTTCCACCGCTCGTTCCTTGCGCCGCGCGAACCAGCACCACTCTGCACCACCGACAACCTCGTGGACCGCCTCTTCGTCCCCGTGAGCCGCGTTCCAGCCCTGCCAGACACACCCACCGTCAACCGCATCTACCACGTGTCCGCCGCCGACGTTGCGGCGCTTCAGGCCTCGGCGGGGTCCGGGCGCACGAAGCTGGAGGCGTTCACGGCGCACCTGTGGGGGCTCTACGCCAAGGCCGCAGCAGCCTCGCGGCGTCAGCCGCATTCGTGCTGCATGGGCGTGGTGGTGGACGGGCGCACTCGCCTCCGCCGTGACGGCGCCATGAGCACCTACTTCGGCAACGTGCTGACCATCCCCTACGGTGTCATGGGCACCGGCGCCCTGAGTACCATGGCGCTCGCCGACGTGGCGGACGACGTGCACCGGTGGGTGGCGGAGGCCGCGACCGGCGAGCACTTCCGCGAGCTCGTCGACTGGGTGGAGGCGCAGCGGCCGGAGCCCACGGTGGCGAGGGCGCACCTGTGCCGCGGCAACGGCGACGAGGACGCGATGGCATGCGTGGTGTCCTCGGGGATGCGGCTCCCCGTCGGCGAGGTGGACTTCGGGTGGGGCCGGCCGGCGTTCGCGTCGTACCACTTCCCCTGGCCCGGCGGCGCAGGGTACGTGATGCCGATGCCGAGCGCGCGCGGGGACGGCGACTGGGTGGTGTACGTGCACGCGGCGCCGGAGGTGCTGAAGGTGATGGAGGCGGAGCCGACGGTGTTCAGAGCAGGGATAAAAATACCGCTCGGGTTACCGCGGTAACCGTCCTAACCGGACCGGTTCGGTTCCGGTCCGGTCCGGTTAGGTATTCCCCAAATTCAAATTTAAAATTTGAAAAAAAAAATGCTGAAAAAATTCCTAAAAATAGTTCATGATTTATAGAAGCCAATGGTGTAAAAATTTTTCAAATTCGAGTTCGTTTAGTATTTATTTATACGTATAGAAGTTTGAAAAAAAAGAAAAAAAATCCCGGTCCCGGCCCGTTAAGGCCCCAAATTCAAATTTAAAATTTGAAAAAAACAAAAAATGCTGAAAAAATTTCTAAAAATAGTTCATGATTTATAGAAGCCAATGGTGTAAAAATTTTCAAATTCGAGTTCGTTTAGTATTTATTTATACGTATAGAAGTTTGAAAAAAAAAAGAAAAAAGAAAATTCCAAACTCAAACCGAGCGGTAAACCGGTCAAACCGGCCAGTTACCGCTCCAAACCGGCCGGTAAACCGGACCCGAACCGAACTGAAGGAGCGTTTGAATTTGAATTTGAATTCGGCCGGTTACCGGCCGGTTACCGGTAAACCGGGACGGTTTACCGCTATCGGACCCCGACGGTTACCGGAAACCGAGCGGTAAAAAAAACCCTGGTTCAGAGCGCTGGCGGGTAGCTACATTTTCGGGTGAGTTATTAATCGCCGCCTGGTCGGCTGGGATGCTAGCAGCTGCTGCATGCTGGAATGTGATGGCGCTATCGTGTATGTATACTAGCACAGGGGCGCACTACGCTGGCTTAAAGAGGCGTTAAAAAAAAAGCTGAGCAAAAAAACACAAAACAAAGTGAATAGTGTATGTGAGACCCTATAAACAGTGACTGGGACCCACATAAAAGTAACCAAAGTCGTGTGAACAGTGTCTGCTACAGTGACCAGGTGGCTGAGAGGCCGGGGATTCATTCCTCGTTGAAGATACAAGATTTATTACGAAAATACATTTCATAAGTAATTTAATGATACTTATTTTGTCTCATAAATGTTAGTATATTTTTATATAATTTATGTCAAACTTTAAACTCTCGGAAAGTGAGAATTGCATTCTTTCGTGCGGAATATGTCATAGCATGCTTCTTAGAAGGATGTGACAGAAGAGAAAGCCAAGAAAAAAACAGTCCGATTGGATCTTGATCCATGGGCTCCAAAACATTTGATCGTTGAAGAGCCAACAATTTCCTAGCTGAAAGATATAGGCCAGCTCTCTGAATTTACGATTGGTTTGAGATTTGTGGATAGGATGATTATTTTTTAGTATTTTGTATCATGTTGCATGTCTGATACTCACTTTGCAATGTGATATAAAAATATGTTTTCTAATAAATTAATTTATCATGTATCTTTAATAAAAAGTTTAGCTTCATGTAATATACATTTTATTTTGCAAAAGTAATATCTTTGAATTGACATCTAAATGTACCTTGTCATCATCATTAGGATTCTGCTGCCTCAAATAATTAAAATTTTTAATTAAAAATAGCTTCATGTAATGTAAAAATTGTTTTGCAAAAATAATATCTTTTAGTGGACATCTAAAAGTACCTTGTCATCGTTATGATTTTGTTGCCTCAATTATTATTGTAAAACTGGGAAACTATCGTACGCCATTATATGCGACATGGTTCAGAGCAGTGCGTTGACAAGTGGATCGAGATATTTTTTATGGAAGTTGGGAAGTTATCGTTCCATACACGGTTCCGGTGACACATGGTGTGAGGATACAGTGCACTGTTGTCTCTTGTTGCTTCGCACGTAGTCAGTACCGTCATAATTCCACTCCATGCGTGCACAACTGCTAGTTCGTATAGACTGCAAGCAACGCTGTGGAATCTCCGTGCCATGTCTGACGAAGAGTCCGTTCATTTCACTTAAAAGACATTCGTTGATTTGTTGTAAGAGAAAAATATTGTTTTAACTAAAAAAACAAGCTAAAAAATACGGATTATAGACAAACAAACAGAGCCTCAAGAAGGAACATTTATCACACTAACCAAGTTCATATAAACGGACGGCATATACAACTTGGAAGAAACACCTTTTCCCCAGAGAAACTTGCAAGGCCAATCCATCTTGAAAAGATCATCCCCTGTTCGGCTGAGCTTATCAGCACGGCTTATCAGCCGTGGAACAGTATTTTTCTCTCACAACAAATCAGCCACAGTCGACTTATAAGCCAAAAAACAGTCTGCCGAACAGGACCCATGTCTTCGTGATTAGGTGGTGCTTAGTTGGGGAGGTGAAAATTTTTGGGTGTCACATTGGATGCGTCGGAAGGATGTCGGAAGGAGTTTTCGGATACTAATGAAAAAACAAATTACAGAACCCGTCAGAAAACTGCGAGACGAATCTAATGATACTAATTAATCCGTCATTAGCACATGTTGGCTACTGTAGCACTTATGGATAATCACGGTCTAATTAAGCTTAAAAGATTCGTCTCAAGATTTCACCGAGAACTGTACAATTAGTTTTTCTTTTTATCTACATTTAGTACTCCATCCATATGTCAAAACATGTCATTTTATTGTGGAAGACGAAAATTTTTGGGAACTAAACACCCCCTTATCTGCTTGCCCTTGTCTGTGCTGGTATGAGCCAGCCGTAGAACTTTAGTATCCACTTTATTTCTTTGTTATTCGTGCAAGAATAGGCGCGTTGTCACTCGTCTTTTTCTTTTCTTTTCCTTTTGTTGTTTTCGAGTGCCATGTGATCATGTCTGTCTCGTCTTATTTTTCTGGTCGATAGCACAGGGGGCGCACTACGGTTGCGCCGATTTAAAGAGGCGTTAAAAAAAAGCTGAGCAAAAAAACAAAACAAAACAAAGTAAATAGTGTATGTGGGACCCTTTGAACAGTGACTAGGACCCACATGAATAGTATTAAAGTCGTGTGAACTGTGCTTGCTACAGTGACCGGATGACTGAGAGGCCGGGGATTCATTCCTCGCTGAAGATACTAGCACGGAGGCGCGCTACGCTGCGCCGGCTCAAAGAGAAGTAAAAAAAAGGTCAGCAAAAAAAAAATAAAAAATGAACAGTATATGTAGGACCCCACTGAACAGTGACTGGACCACACGGACAGTGTATGCGGGACCCACATGAACAGTGACCAGGACCATATAAACAGTGCCTGCTACAGTACTGGATGGCTGAGATACCGGGGATTCATTCATCGTTGAAGATATCTATTATCTATTATGTGTATGTGTATATATGTACGTGTCTGATTCGCAATTTACGTTATGTTGGTTCCATCTGTGTTACCGTGTACGTGTGTGCTGTGTGTAACACGTACGTACTATGTGGGGTGTACGTATACGTACACCCAGAACTTCGGTGTAAAGAGTGTAATTAATATAAGTGTGGTATTCCTATCACGTTACCTATCACGACGGAAAATCTGTGACAAGGCATACACTAGTGCGGCCCAGCGGCCGGCCGGCTGGAGCCTGGAGCAAAGCGTGAAAGGGATGCAAGCAAAGATGACTGCACTGTGTTCTCTGAGGCCTCGCAAAGAGGGGCTGCTCCGTTACAAGAAATTCTCAACACATATAGTAGAGACAAATCTATTAAGCCTAATTAGTCCAAAATTAAAAACTTTTTATCAAATAAGACGAAAGTGCTACAATGTTTATTAAACTTTAACACCTTTAACCAAACAGGCTCTAAGTCCACAGTCTTCTTCAGTAATAAGTGTGCAAATGAGGCAAAAAAAATGAAGTGCGATCACTCTGCAAATTGATGAAGCTTTAGCGAAGAGGCATTTGGGCCTGCCTACTGCCCTGGGGCGTGCTACGAAAGAAGCCTTCGAGTACATGCTGGCAAGAGTAAGAGGTCTAGTAGGCGCCTGGAGCGGCCGTGAAGCAAGTTGTGCAGGAAGAGAGGTGCTGCTGAAATCTGTTGCACAAGCAGTTCTGACCTATCCTATGAGTTGCTTCTTGATTCCAAAAGATACGTGTCGCAAGATGAAATCCATGATCTCGAACTATTGGTGGGGCAGCTTGGCAGATAGCAAACACATCCATTGGCAATGATGAGAGCTGTTGACCAGGCCAAAACCGCTTTGGCAGGATGGGCTTCCGAGACCTCAGGTTATTTAATGTTGCTATGCTAGGCAAATAAGGGTGGCGTTTGATTGAGCATCCTGACTCGCTGTGTGCACGGGTACTGAAAAGCCGATACTTTCATGATTCAGACTTCCTGACAACAAGAAGGAAGAAGCATTCCAGCCACACTTGGCGCGCTATTCTTGCTGGAAGGGAGGTACTGCAGAAGGGCCTTATTCGCAGAGTTGGTGATGGGAGCACAACGAGGATATGGCTGGACAGATGGATCCCAAACCATTTCAATGGGAGACCGATTGTCACTAATATGAATGCACCAGTGACTATAGTGGCGGACCTTCTGACTCCGAGTGGTGCGTGGAATACAGATCTGATAAAACAAGTTTTTGTGGATGTTGATGCTCATGCGATCTTGAGCACACAAGTGAGAGGGTTGGGGGCCGATGTCTGGGCCTGGGAGCCTGAGAGACATGGTCTCTATACGGTTAAGTCAGCATATAAACAACTCTATGATGAGCAGTGCCGACTTCTGGAGGGTGATCATGCCTTTTCATCAGATGATATAACATGGAACCGGATTTGGAAACTTGAGGTGCCCCAAAGATCCAAGTTTTTTGGTGGAGAGTGGTAAATGGCTTCCTCCCGACCAAAGGTGTTCTTCACCAGAGACATGTGGAGCCATTACCAAACTGTGATACTTGTGGAGCAGATGAGGAAACGATCAAACATGCCCTGCTAGAATGTACGGTGGCCAGGGTTTTTTGGGAGCAGGTGAAAGTGCTTACTGGTGTGAAGGTGCCGGCACTGCACCCCCTTACATGGGCACATGACCTTGTTGATCCAGGTCTGATTGCAGCTAAAGATGCAGCTATTATTTTGTGTGGCATGTGGTCTATCTGGATGTCGAGGAACAAGAGGAGACATGAAGTTGGGATACTGGTTGGGATAGTAGCTCGATGGGCAATAGACACGGCCTTTGATCTCTGGCAATTGTCCCACCCGATCAAGAACACCGGAAACTTAGTGCGCAGGCAGCAGTGCTAGCGGCCACCGGAGTCGGAGTGGATAAAATGTAATGTTGATGAGATGCTTTGACTCTCCAAGATTCTTGGAATGACTTATAATTTGGGATGGATGAAAGGTCTTGATGGCTAGAGGGGGGTGAATAGCCTTTTAAAAATTTCTACAAGGACAAACTAAACAAGTTTATCAATACAACAAATAGCGAGATGCGAGTTTTGCTTAGCCTACGGGGTGTTTGCAAGCCACCTATCCAATTCACAATTCTAGTATATTTGCACTCAACCGCACAAGTCAAACCGAGGAGGTAACTACCACTACAACTAGCAAGCTACACAAAAGAGCTATTCTAGCAAAGCTAACTAGCTAGCAAAGATAACTAAGAAAGTAATACAAGTGAGAGTTAGGAGGGTATCACCGAGGGGCGGAGTATTGAGCCAACCAATATGATCAACAATGAATACCAAGACAACCAAACACCGGGATCAATCAATCACAATATGAAAGTGATGACACGAAGATTTATCCCGAGGTTCACGTGCTTGCCGGCACGCTAGTCCCCGTTGTGTCCCTCTTCACCACGTGGTTCGGTGGCTAATCGGTCTCACACCGAGCCTCTCAAAAGGTGCCACAAGAACCTACCAAATGGCAAAAGGTTGCAATGACACGAGCAATCCACTAACGTTGCCTTTGGCGCTTCGCCGAGGTAGGCACAAACCCCTCACAATCACCGGAGGTGGCCAAGAACAATCACCAACTCTTGCCAACGCCTCCAAGCTGCTCCAAGCCGTCTAGGTGGCGGCAACCACCAAGAGAAACAAGAATCCCGCAGCAAATCAACCACCAAGTGCCAACTAGATGCTATCTCACAATGCAAATGCACTTGGATCACTCAATCTCACTTCGAATATGCAAACAAGCAAGAGAGATGAGTGGGAGGGGAGTTGCTTAGCTCAAAGTGCTCACAAGTATGTCAAATGTGTAAGAGTTATAGCCTTGAGCCGGCCAACGAGTATTTATAGACGTACCCCTTCGAATATAGCCATTAGGAACGAGATCCAGCTGAAATCGCGCTGACCGGACGCGCTGGTCCAACTGACCGGACGCGCCGGTCGTGTAACGGCTAGTTCGCGATCCACTGACCGGACGCGCTGGTCCCGTGACTGACCGGACGCGCCGGTCAACACTGAGTCGTGCAAAACGAACCAGCGACCGGACGCGCTGAAGAACTGACCGGACGCCACAGTGACCGCGTCCGGTCGGAGTCCAGTAAGCTCCCTGGACGACCGGACGCGTCCGGTCGCCTGTGACCGGACGCGCCTCGCGTCCGATCAAACAACTGAAAACCGCGCAGACACTGGACACTGACCGGACGCGTCCGGTCAAACAGTGACCGAGTCCGGTGCAGCGTCCGGTGCAGCGTCCGGTCACTACTGTGACCTCCGTTCGCCTCCGTTTGATTTCCGTTTGATTTCCGACTTCCGGCGTAGTGGAAAATAGGCATTTTATTTCCCCGAAAACGCCTGAATCCCGCGCTCGCATGCTCGGCGGGAGGGAGAGAGGACCCCAAACCCTCTCTACCGCTTAAACTCCAACGCCATCGCAAATGTGCTAACACCACCAAGTGATCACGTCATGTGTGAGTGTGTTAGCATTTTCACAATCATTTTTCGAGGCGTTATTAGTTCTATCCAAATGCATATGATCATGAAATGCACATCTAGAGGCACTTAGGAGTTCATTAGCCGCGTCATTCCCCTCTTTATAATACGGCTATCTATCCTATAATGTAACCACACCCACTAGGTGTCTTGGTTACTAAAACACAACCCTTAAGCATATACCTTTGCCTTGATCACGTAGGGTTGCGTCCAAATCCAAGTGTGGCCATCATGATCACCATGTCCATCTTGCCACCAACCTTGGAACGTACTAATCCTCATATGCTACATACAACTTAGGCATAGGATTAGTACATAGGCATTGTCACTAATTACCAACACCAAACATAGGACTTTCAATCTCCCCCTTGTTGGTAATTGGTGACAACCCTTTCACAAAGATATTATGATAAAATTTTGATTGAACCCATGTCACATTGTCCAAGTATATTACCATGTGTAAGAAGTATGGACAAGTGATCATGAATTCAAATTGATAGCAATGGCTCCCCCTACATGTATGCTATATATTTGGATTTAGGAAGCATACATGCTTAGATAGGAAAAATATAGGAACATTGACTACCAATAGGTGCTAAGTGTTTTAGATTAAAGACCTTTGAAGCGTGATACCATCGGAGTAGCGATAAACACCATCTTAGCATCTTGTGTAGTTAGATACCACTTGGAAAAGCACAAACATAACTAGAAACCTCGTGAGATCAACATTATAAGCAAGGTTCTAGTACCGCTTTGAAAAACATGAAGCAAGAAAAATCTAACTACTTCCTATTCATGCTAGTACTTCAATACACCATTCAAATTATACTAGCAAATCACCACACAAGCAAAGTATCGGAGAAAAAGAAATGCATAACTATGCAACATACATATAAAGTGCACATGGAAATGCAACATTCATGTTTAAGAGCTTGCTCCCCCTACTTGTGTGCTCAAAATTTTAGTTGATCCCCTTCTTTTATCAATTTTCCCTTTTAGGATCTATCTTTGTGAACAACATTTTTCTCCCCCTTTGTGCTTCTCCCTCTTTGAGTTCTATCTTTGTGAACAACATTTTTCTCCCCCTTTGGCACCAATGACCACAAGGGACTAACTTTAGATAGATTGTTATGTTGAATTATGGGGTGAGGATCAAGTTTGTGATTCAACCTAGATTGCTTGCATAAATAAAATGCTTCGGTTTGATCCAAGGGCAAGCTTCTTCACACCTCACTAGAAGGGTTATCAAGCACCATGTTGAAGCAAATACTTAAACAAGATATCTAGATCAAACACTTAGGATCACAAGCTTCTTAAACAAGTTATATGCTACCACTAGATCATACAAGTCATGGAAACAATAGTGGCACCATATAAACTTCAAATTCATTTGATTTTCATGAATGAGCCTAGAACATGTAAATTATGACTAGATGCACTAACCAAGTCCTTAGCATAGAATGTATGACATGTCAACCAATTGTACCTTGGGGCTCGAAGGAGAGGCATGTCATATATGGGGTGCATCAACTCATGTTGGAGAAGTCAATTATGTTCAACTCATTCTTTAGCTTGTGAAATCTCTTCTCATCAAGTGGCTTGGTGAATAGATCGGCTAATTGATCTTCGGTGCCCACACTCTCAATAGCAATGTCACCCTTTTGTTGATGATCTCTAATAAAGTGATGGCGAACATCAATATGCTTTATTCTTTGATGTTGAACTGGATTGTTGGTTAGCTTCACGGCACTTTCATTGTCACATAGCAATGGCACATTCTTAAAATTGATTCCAAAATCCTTCAAAGTTGCCTTCATCCACAAGATTTGTGCACAACAACTACCCGCGGCGATGTATTCGGCTTCGGCGGTAGATAGTGCAATACTATTTTGCTTCTTGGATGACCATGACACAAGTGATCTTCCCAACAATTGACAAGTACCGGAGGTGCTCTTTCTCTCAACTTTGTCACTGGCATAGTCGGAATCTGAATATCCAACTAGCTCAAAGCTTGCACCTTTGGGATACCATAATCCAACATCTTGTGTATGCTTCAAATACCTCAATATCCTCTTTGTTGCCTTCAAATGACTTTCTCTTGGTGAGGCTTGAAATCTTGCACACATGCATACACTAAACATTACATCGGGTCTTGATGCCGTCACATAGAGCAGGCTACCAATCATTGATCTATAAAGCTTTTGATCCACCATGTTGCCACTCTTGTCACTATCCAAGCTTCCACTAGTGCCCATTGGGGTTGTAATGCCCTTTGCATCTTCCATGCCAAACTTCTTGAGCATATCTTTGATGTACTTGGTTTGGCTCACAAATGTTCCTTCCTTCATTTGTTTGATTTGAAGTCCAAGGAAGAAACTAAGTTCACCAATCATTGACATTTCAAATTCCTTTGCCATCATTTTCCCAAACTCATCACAATAATCTTGATTGGTTGAACCAAAGATGATATCATCAACATATATTTGCAATACAAACAAGTCTTTACCAATCTTCTTGGTGAAGAGAGTAGTATCCACTTTGCCCATGACAAATCCTTTGGATATCAAGAAATCCCTCAATCTTTCATACCATGCTCTAGGTGCTTGCTTCAATCCATACAAGGCTTTTCTCAATTTGTAGACATGATTAGGTTTCTTGTCATCTTCAAAACCGGGAGGTTGCTCCACATACACCTCTTCTTGAATGTACCCATTGAGAAATGCACTCTTCACATCCATTTGATATAGCTTGATATTGTGAGCACAAGCATAGGCAAGTAAGATCCTAATTGCTTCCAATCTTGCAACCGGGGCATAAGTTTCACCAAACTCAAGACCCTCTATTTGTGTGTAACCTTGAGCCACTAGTCTTGCTTTGTTTCTTACTACTATTCCATCTTGATCTTGCTTGTTGCGAAAGACCCATCTTGTTCCAATGACATTGTGATCCTTAGGCCTCTCAACTAGTTCCCATACTTCATTTCTCTTGAAGTTGTTGAGCTCTTCATGCATTGCATTTACTCAATCCGGATCACTCAATGCTTTATCAATGTCTTTGGGTTCTTCCATTGACATAAAAGAAGAGTGAGCACAAAATGATGCCAATCTTGATCTAGTTTGAACTCCCCTTTGTATGTCACCAATGATGGAATCTAATGGATGGTCTCTAGCAATGTTGGTTGGTTGAAGTACTTGCACTTGATTGCTTGGATGTTGATGTTGATCATGAGTCGAAGATGATGAACTAGCCACTTGTTGATCTTATTGCACTTGAGATGATGTACTAGCTTGATTTTGCATTAGAGACCCACTAGCTTGTGTAATTGGACTTTGGAGCACTTGATCTTTGTTGTCATCCACATCAATCACTTGCTTTGGCCTAATATCACCAATATCCATTTCTTTCATAGCATTGGTCAATTGAGTTCCTCTCACATCATCTAAGTTATTTTCCTCATCTTGAGAGCCATTTGTTTCATCAAACTCAACATCATGAACTTCCTCAAGTAAACCACTAGCCAAATTCCAAACTCTATAAGCTTTGCTAGTAGTGGAGTAACCAAGTAAGAATCCTTCATCACATTTCTTCTCAAACTTACTCAATCTAGTGCCCTTCTTCAAGATGTAGCATTTGCAACCAAATACCCGAAAGTATGCAATGTTGGGCTTTTTTCCATTTAAGATCTCATACGGTGTCTTCTCTAGGAACTTGTGGCAATAGAGGCGGTTACTATAGAAGCAAGCCGTGTTGATTGCTTCGGCCCAAAATGAATGACTCACATTATACTCATTCAACATTGATCTTGCCATATCAATCAAAGTTCTATTCTTCCTCTCAACTAGGCCATTAGATTGAGATGTATACTTGGCCGAAAATTGATGTTTGATTCCAAGCTCATCACATAGCTCGTCAACTCTTGTGTTTCTAAACTCACTTCCATTGTCACTTCTTACTTTCTTGATTGTGGTCTCAAACTCATTTTGCACTCTCTTGATGAACTTCTTGAATATGTCAAAAACATCACTTTTGTCCACAAGAAAGAATACCCATGTGTATCTAGTGAAATCATCCACAATCACAAAACCATACTTATTGCCACCAATGCTTGTGTATGTAGTTGGTCCAAATAGATCCATGTGCAACAACTCAAATGCTTTGGAAGTACTCATGATGCTCTTCAATGGATGAGTGTTGCCTACTTGCTTTCCGGCTTGACATGCACTACATAGCTTATCTTTCTCAAATGTGACATCCTTCAAGCCTCTAACTAAGTCATGCTTCACTAACTTGTTCAATTGCTTCATGCCAACATGACCAAGTCTTCTATGCCATAACCAACCCATACTTGATTTGGTGAGCAAGCATGTTGAAAGTTGAGTGTCACTAGCATTGAAATCAACCAAGTATAGATTCTCATATCTAAAGCCTTTGAAGATCAAATTGGAGCCATCAACACTAATTATCTCCACATCATCAACACCAAATATGCACTTGAAACCGAGATCACACAATTGAGCAACCGAGAGAAGATTGAAGTTCAACTTTTCAACTAAGAGCACATTGGAAATGCTATGATCATTAGAGATTGCAATCCTTCCAAGAGCCTTCACATCACCCTTGCTATTGTCACCAAATGTGATACTATCAATGCCACTATCATTTGATTTGAGAGAGTTGAACATTCTTGAATCACCGGTCATATGTTGAGAGCACCCACTATCAAGCACCCAATACCTTCCTCCGGCCTTGTAATTTACCTACAAAATAAATTAATGTTTCTTAGGTACCCATACTTGTTTGGGTCCTTGGAGGTTAGTAACTAAGCTCTTTGGTACCCAAATGGCCTTCTTCTTTGGACCCACAATTGGTGTACCAACAAACCTAGCATGCACACCTTTCTCACCCTTGGTAAGCACATAACAAGAATCAAAAGGAATGTAATCCATTTTAGCATGAAACTTGTTGTTGTTCTTGTTTATTTTATTGCAATTAATCTCTAGATGCCCAACTTGCTTGCATCTATTGCAATAACGACCATTGCTCTTCATAAAGCGAGACTTTGGAGTAGCAAAGGCCGCCTTGCCCTTCTTGGGAGTATAGCCCAAACCCTCTTTGTTAAGAGAGAACCTTTGGCTACCCAAGCATTTTAGCAAGCGGGCATCCCCACCATAAGCATTGCCTAATGCGCGGGTGAGATCATCCACCTCTCTTTTGAGAGTCTCATTCTCAACCACAAGTGATGAATCACTAGTAGTAGAGGAAGAGTTGGTTGTGGTGGATGATGATGAGCTACATGAAGCATTAGTAGGACCAACAAATAAAGAATCATCAATAATATCACATGTTAGTCCAATATCACAAGTGACAATCACTTGCTCCTCCTTAGCTTCCTTCATGAGCTTCTCCAACTTGAGGTCCTTCTCCTTGATGAGCTCAAGTAGAGAGGAGTGGGCTTCCTTAAGCCTAGTGTGAGCAACTTCAAGGTCCTCGTGGTCTTCCTTTAGACACTCACGAGAAGCCTCTAGCTCATCAAAGGATTTCCTAAGAGCTTTGAGCTCTTGTTCAATTCCTTTGCACTCCTTACTCTTTTTGAGAGCAACAAGCTCCTCCATCAAGGCATCATTTTCATTGCTCTTAGCAATGAGCTCTTGTTCCAAGATTTTGTATTTCTTGGTGGTCCTCTTGTAGCCTTTGCTCATTTGATCTATTATGCCCAATAGATCATCCTTGGAGTAGTCCTCATCCTCCTCATCATCACTCCTACAATCATCACTAGCACAAGAATCATCATCACTATCATCATATTTTACCTTGGTAGGCTTGGCCATAAGGCATGTCGATGTAGTGTCGAAGATGGATGACTTGTTGGAGAGGGCGATGCTTGCAATGGCTCGCCGAGTGGTCCTCTCATCATCACTAGAGCTATCATCATCACTATCGGAGTTATCACTATCCCAAGTGACCACATAGCCACCACCCTTCTTCTTCTTGTTGATAGTGAAGCTCTTCTTCTCTTTCTTCTCCTTCTTATCCTTCTTGTTCTTCTTCAACTTCAACTCCCCATCATGATATCTTTTATCTTCATAGGGGCACTTTGCCACTATATGATCGGGGCTATTGCAATTGTAGCAAAGCACCTCCTTTGCCTTCATGAAGTCCCTTCTCTTCCTTGCACCATATCCTTTCTTCTTCATAAACCTCCCCATCTTGTGCACTAGGAGGGCCATGGTCTCATCATCGAATGGATCATCATCATCGCTCTCCACCTTGCTCTTGCCCTTAGAAGATGAAGCCTTGAATGCAATGGGCTTCTCTTGCTTGACCTTGATCTCCTTCTTCTCATCTTCATCTTCATCATCATCATATTGAGCATCGGTCATGACATCTCCAAGCACTTGGTTTGGAGTCACCTTGTCCAAACCCTCTCTTTGGATCATCTTCCTCAAGATAGCAAACTTCTTAGGTAAGTTCATCAAGAACTTATGTGAGAAGTCCTTGTCCTTGACATCTTCTCCTAGGCTCTTGAGATCATTGACAATAACTTGTAGCCTATAGAACATCTTCGGTATGGACTCATCATCCTTCATCTTGAAGCTTGCAAACTTATCCTTGAGCATATAGAGCTTGGCACTCTTTACCGTTGAAGTGCCCTCATATGTTTCCTCTAATCTTGTCCACACTTCACTTGCCATCTCAAGATCCTTGATTTGCTCAAAGACCTTTACATCAATCCCATTGTAGAGAGTGTTGAGAGCCATAGTGTTGCATTGGTTGTTGATGCGGTCATTGTTGGTGAGGTTGTCGGGATCAATGATAGCATAATCATGATGTGTCACCTCCCAAACCTTCTCATTGATAGAGCCAAGATATTGCTTCATCTTTCTTTTCTAATGATCAAAAGAAGAGACACCATCAAAGAATGGAGGCTTGCCCCCGACATGGTTGAACACAACTTGAGCCATCTTACACCGAGGTTGTTAAGCCTTACAAACGGTGACCACGGCTCTGATACCACTTGAAAGGTCTTGATGGCTAGAGGGGGGGTGAATAGCCTTTTAAAAATTTCTACAAGGACAAACTAAACAAGTTTATCAATACAACAAATAGCGAGATGCGAGTTTTGCTTAGCCTACGGGGTGTTTGCAAGCCACCTATCCAATTCACAATTCTAGTATATTTGCACTCAACCGCACAAGTCAAACCGAGGAGGTAACTACCACTACAACTAGCAAGCTACACAAAAGAGCTATTCTAGCAAAGCTAACTAGCTAGCAAAGATAACTAAGAAAGTAATACAAGTGAGAGTTAGGAGGGTATCACCGAGGGGCGGAGTATTGAGCCAACCAATATGATCAACAATGAATACCAAGACAACCAAACACCGGGATCAATCAATCACAATATGAAAGTGATGACACGAAGATTTATCCCGAGGTTCACGTGCTTGCCGGCACGCTAGTCCCCGTTGTGTCCCTCTTCACCACGTGGTTCGGTGGCTAATCGGTCTCACACCGAGCCTCTCAAAAGGTGCCACAAGAACCTACCAAATGGCAAAAGGTTGCAATGACACGAGCAATCCACTAACGTTGCCTTTGGCGCTTCGCCGAGGTAGGCACAAACCCCTCACAATCACCGGAGGTGGCCAAGAACAATCACCAACTCTTGCCAACGCCTCCAAGCTGCTCCAAGCCGTCTAGGTGGCGGCAACCACCAAGAGAAACAAGAATCCCGCAGCAAATCAACCACCAAGTGCCAACTAGATGCTATCTCACAATGCAAATGCACTTGGATCACTCAATCTCACTTCGAATATGCAAACAAGCAAGAGAGATGAGTGGGAGGGGAGTTGCTTAGCTCAAAGTGCTCACAAGTATGTCAAATGTGTAAGAGTTATAGCCTTGAGCCGGCCAACGAGTATTTATAGACGTACCCCTTCGAATATAGCCATTAGGAACGAGATCCAGCTGAAATCGCGCTGACCGGACGCGCTGGTCCAACTGACCGGACGCGCCGGTCGTGTAACGGCTAGTTCGCGATCCACTGACCGGACGCGCTGGTCCCGTGACTGACCGGACGCGCCGGTCAACACTGAGTCGTGCAAAACGAACCAGCGACCGGACGCGCTGAAGAACTGACCGGACGCCACAGTGACCGCGTCCGGTCGGAGTCCAGTAAGCTCCCTGGACGACCGGACGCGTCCGGTCGCCTGTGACCGGACGCGCCTCGCGTCCGATCAAACAACTGAAAACCGCGCAGACACTGGACACTGACCGGACGCGTCCGGTCAAACAGTGACCGAGTCCGGTGCAGCGTCCGGTGCAGCGTCCGGTCACTACTGTGACCTCCGTTCGCCTCCGTTTGATTTCCGTTTGATTTCCGACTTCCGGCGTAGTGGAAAATAGGCATTTTATTTCCCCGAAAACGCCTGAATCCCGCGCTCGCATGCTCGGCGGGAGGGAGAGAGGACCCCAAACCCTCTCTACCGCTTAAACTCCAACGCCATCGCAAATGTGCTAACACCACCAAGTGATCACGTCATGTGTGAGTGTGTTAGCATTTTCACAATCATTTTTCGAGGCGTTATTAGTTCTATCCAAATGCATATGATCATGAAATGCACATCTAGAGGCACTTAGGAGTTCATTAGCCGCGTCATTCCCCTCTTTATAATACGGCTATCTATCCTATAATGTAACCACACCCACTAGGTGTCTTGGTTACTAAAACACAACCCTTAAGCATATACCTTTGCCTTGATCACGTAGGGTTGCGTCCAAATCCAAGTGTGGCCATCATGATCACCATGTCCATCTTGCCACCAACCTTGGAACGTACTAATCCTCATATGCTACATACAACTTAGGCATAGGATTAGTACATAGGCATTGTCACTAATTACCAACACCAAACATAGGACTTTCAATCTCCCCCTTGTTGGTAATTGGTGACAACCCTTTCACAAAGATATTATGATAAAATTTTGATTGAACCCATGTCACATTGTCCAAGTATATTACCATGTGTAAGAAGTATGGACAAGTGATCATGAATTCAAATTGATAGCAATGGCTCCCCCTACATGTATGCTATATATTTGGATTTAGGAAGCATACATGCTTAGATAGGAAAAATATAGGAACATTGACTACCAATAGGTGCTAAGTGTTTTAGATTAAAGACCTTTGAAGCGTGATACCATCGGAGTAGCGATAAACACCATCTTAGCACCTTGTGTAGTTAGATACCACTTGGAAAAGCACAAACATAACTAGAAACCTCGTGAGATCAACATTATAAGCAAGGTTCTAGTACCGCTTTGAAAAACATGAAGCAAGAAAAATCTAACTACTTCCTATTCATGCTAGTACTTCAATACACCATTCAAATTATACTAGCAAATCACCACACAAGCAAAGTATCGGAGAAAAAGAAATGCATAACTATGCAACATACATATAAAGTGCACATGGAAATGCAACATTCATGTTTAAGAGCTTGCTCCCCCTACTTGTGTGCTCAAAATTTTAGTTGATCCCCTTCTTTTATCAATTTTCCCTTTTAGGATCTATCTTTGTGAACAACATTTTTCTCCCCCTTTGTGCTTCTCCCTCTTTGAGTTCTATCTTTGTGAACAACATTTTTCTCCCCCTTTGGCACCAATGACCACAAGGGACTAACTTTAGATAGATTGTTATGTTGAATTATGGGGTGAGGATCAAGTTTGTGATTCAACCTAGATTGCTTGCATAAATAAAATGCTTCGGTTTGATCCAAGGGCAAGCTTCTTCACACCTCACTAGAAGGGTTATCAAGCACCATGTTGAAGCAAATACTTAAACAAGATATCTAGATCAAACACTTAGGATCACAAGCTTCTTAAACAAGTTATATGCTACCACTAGATCATACAAGTCATGGAAACAATAGTGGCACCATATAAACTTCAAATTCATTTGATTTTCATGAATGAGCCTAGAACATGTAAATTATGACTAGATGCACTAACCAAGTCCTTAGCATAGAATGTATGACATGTCAACCAATTGTACCTTGGGGCTCGAAGGAGAGGCATGTCATATATGGGGTGCATCAACTCATGTTGGAGAAGTCAATTATGTTCAACTCATTCTTTAGCTTGTGAAATCTCTTCTCATCAAGTGGCTTGGTGAATAGATCGGCTAATTGATCTTCGGTGCCCACACTCTCAATAGCAATGTCACCCTTTTGTTGATGATCTCTAATAAAGTGATGGCGAACATCAATATGCTTTGTTCTTTGATGTTGAACTGGATTGTTGGTTAGCTTCACGGCACTTTCATTGTCACATAGCAATGGCACATTCTTAAAATTGATTCCAAAATCCTTCAAAGTTGCCTTCATCCACAAGATTTGTGCACAACAACTACCCGCGGCGATGTATTCGGCTTCGGCGGTAGATAGTGCAATACTATTTTGCTTCTTGGATGACCATGACACAAGTGATCTTCCCAACAATTGACAAGTACCGGAGGTGCTCTTTCTCTCAACTTTGTCACTGGCATAGTCGGAATCTGAATATCCAACTAGCTCAAAGTGCTCACAAGTATGTCAAATGTGTAAGAGTTATAGCCTTGAGCCGGCCAACGAGTATTTATAGACGTACCCCTTCGAATATAGCCATTAGGAACGAGATCCAGCTGAAATCGCGCTGACCGGACGCGCTGGTCCAACTGACCGGACGCGCCGGTCGTGTAACGGCTAGTTCGCGATCCACTGACCGGACGCGCTGGTCCCGTGACTGACCGGACGCGCCGGTCAACACTGAGTCGCGCAAAACGAACCAGCGACCGGACGCGCTGAAGAACTGACCGGACGCCACAGTGACCGCGTCCGGTCGGAGTCCAGTAAGCTCCCTGGACGACCGGACGCGTCCGGTCGCCTGTGACCGGACGCGCCTCGCGTCCGATCAAACAACTGAAAACCGCGCAGACACTGGACACTGACCGGACGCGTCCGGTCAAACAGTGACCGAGTCCGGTGCAGCGTCCGGTGCAGCGTCCGGTCACTACTGTGACCTCCGTTCGCCTCCGTTTGATTTCCGTTTGATTTCCGACTTCCGGCGTAGTGGAAAATAGGCATTTTATTTCCCCGAAAACGCCTGAATCCCGCGCTCGCATGCTCGGCGGGAGGGAGAGAGGACCCCAAACCCTCTCTACCGCTTAAACTCCAACGCCATCGCAAATGTGCTAACACCACCAAGTGATCACGTCATGTGTGAGTGTGTTAGCATTTTCACAATCATTTTTCGAGGCGTTATTAGTTCTATCCAAATGCATATGATCATGAAATGCACATCTAGAGGCACTTAGGAGTTCATTAGCCGCGTCATTCCCCTCTTTATAATACGGCTATCTATCCTATAATGTAACCACACCCACTAGGTGTCTTGGTTACTAAAACACAACCCTTAAGCATATACCTTTGCCTTGATCACGTAGGGTTGCGTCCAAATCCAAGTGTGGCCATCATGATCACCATGTCCATCTTGCCACCAACCTTGGAACGTACTAATCCTCATATGCTACATACAACTTAGGCATAGGATTAGTACATAGGCATTGTCACTAATTACCAACACCAAACATAGGACTTTCAATCTCCCCCTTGTTGGTAATTGGTGACAACCCTTTCACAAAGATATTATGATAAAATTTTGATTGAACCCATGTCACATTGTCCAAGTATATTACCATGTGTAAGAAGTATGGACAAGTGATCATGAATTCAAATTGATAGCAATGGCTCCCCCTACATGTATGCTATATATTTGGATTTAGGAAGCATACATGCTTAGATAGGAAAAATATAGGAACATTGACTACCAATAGGTGCTAAGTGTTTTAGATTAAAGACCTTTGAAGCGTGATACCATCGGAGTAGCGATAAACACCATCTTAGCACCTTGTGTAGTTAGATACCACTTGGAAAAGCACAAACATAACTAGAAACCTCGTGAGATCAACATTATAAGCAAGGTTCTAGTACCGCTTTGAAAAACATGAAGCAAGAAAAATCTAACTACTTCCTATTCATGCTAGTACTTCAATACACCATTCAAATTATACTAGCAAATCACCACACAAGCAAAGTATCGGAGAAAAAGAAATGCATAACTATGCAACATACATATAAAGTGCACATGGAAATGCAACATTCATGTTTAAGAGCTTGCTCCCCCTACTTGTGTGCTCAAAATTTTAGTTGATCCCCTTCTTTTATCAATTTTCCCTTTTAGGATCTATCTTTGTGAACAACATTTTTCTCCCCCTTTGTGCTTCTCCCTCTTTGAGTTCTATCTTTGTGAACAACATTTTTCTCCCCCTTTGGCACCAATGACCACAAGGGACTAACTTTAGATAGATTGTTATGTTGAATTATGGGGTGAGGATCAAGTTTGTGATTCAACCTAGATTGCTTGCATAAATAAAATGCTTCGGTTTGATCCAAGGGCAAGCTTCTTCACACCTCACTAGAAGGGTTATCAAGCACCATGTTGAAGCAAATACTTAAACAAGATATCTAGATCAAACACTTAGGATCACAAGCTTCTTAAACAAGTTATATGCTACCACTAGATCATACAAGTCATGGAAACAATAGTGGCACCATATAAACTTCAAATTCATTTGATTTTCATGAATGAGCCTAGAACATGTAAATTATGACTAGATGCACTAACCAAGTCCTTAGCATAGAATGTATGACATGTCAACCAATTGTACCTTGGGGCTCGAAGGAGAGGCATGTCATATATGGGGTGCATCAACTCATGTTGGAGAAGTCAATTATGTTCAACTCATTCTTTAGCTTGTGAAATCTCTTCTCATCAAGTGGCTTGGTGAATAGATCGGCTAATTGATCTTCGGTGCCCACACTCTCAATAGCAATGTCACCCTTTTGTTGATGATCTCTAATAAAGTGATGGCGAACATCAATATGCTTTGTTCTTTGATGTTGAACTGGATTGTTGGTTAGCTTCACGGCACTTTCATTGTCACATAGCAATGGCACATTCTTAAAATTGATTCCAAAATCCTTCAAAGTTGCCTTCATCCACAAGATTTGTGCACAACAACTACCCGCGGCGATGTATTCGGCTTCGGCGGTAGATAGTGCAATACTATTTTGCTTCTTGGATGACCATGACACAAGTGATCTTCCCAACAATTGACAAGTACCGGAGGTGCTCTTTCTCTCAACTTTGTCACTGGCATAGTCGGAATCTGAATATCCAACTAGCTCAAAGTGCTCACAAGTATGTCAAATGTGTAAGAGTTATAGCCTTGAGCCGGCCAACGAGTATTTATAGACGTACCCCTTCGAATATAGCCATTAGGAACGAGATCCAGCTGAAATCGCGCTGACCGGACGCGCTGGTCCAACTGACCGGACGCGCCGGTCGTGTAACGGCTAGTTCGCGATCCACTGACCGGACGCGCTGGTCCCGTGACTGACCGGACGCGCCGGTCAACACTGAGTCGCGCAAAACGAACCAGCGACCGGACGCGCTGAAGAACTGACCGGACGCCACAGTGACCGCGTCCGGTCGGAGTCCAGTAAGCTCCCTGGACGACCGGACGCGTCCGGTCGCCTGTGACCGGACGCGCCTCGCGTCCGATCAAACAACTGAAAACCGCGCAGACACTGGACACTGACCGGACGCGTCCGGTCAAACAGTGACCGAGTCCGGTGCAGCGTCCGGTGCAGCGTCCGGTCACTACTGTGACCTCCGTTCGCCTCCGTTTGATTTCCGTTTGATTTCCGACTTCCGGCGTAGTGGAAAATAGGCATTTTATTTCCCCGAAAACGCCTGAATCCCGCGCTCGCATGCTCGGCGGGAGGGAGAGAGGACCCCAAATCCTCTCTACCGCTTAAACTCCAACGCTATCGCAAATGTGCTAACACCACCAAGTGATCACGTCATGTGTGAGTGTGTTAGCATTTTCACAATCATTTTTCGAGGCGTTATTAGTTCTATCCAAATGCATATGATCATGAAATGCACATCTAGAGGCACTTAGGAGTTCATTAGCCGCGTCATTCCCCTCTTTATAGTACGGCTATCTATCCTATAATGTAACCACACCCACTAGGTGTCTTGGTTACTAAAACACAACCCTTAAGCATATACCTTTGCCTTGATCACGTAGGGTTGCGTCCAAATCCAAGTGTGGCCATCATGATCACCATGTCCATCTTGCCACCAACCTTGGAACGTACTAATCCTCATATGCTACATACAACTTAGGTATAGGATTAGTACATAGGCATTGTCACTAATTACCAACACCAAACATAGGACTTTCAATGGAGGGAGTAGATTTTTAGAAGCAGCAGTCCGTTAAGGTGTGACCTAGCTATCCATTCTGATTGTAGTTTTTGACTCAACACGTGTTCTTGCACTTACGGCTATTTTTATTTTTAGTGTAGGCAAAGTTTGTGGCGACAATGAGGTACATCCTACAGGTGTGCCTGTTTGTTTTCACGGGGTGATCCTTGCATAAGTAAACTTCTATGCTAGTGTGTAGGCAAAATTGGCCACAGGATATCGCAAATGGTCTGTCTTTGCTATAGGATATGGAAATAAGTGTGATTTTTTGGTGGACGTTTTACTTTTTTCAGATTTGCTAGTGGACACTATGCCTAATAAAATCTTTATTTCTGGCTCTGGAAGAGAGAGATGAGTTGTGATTTGTCTGTTTTACCCCTACTAGTTTCTTCATCCTCCCCCTTCTTTCTCCCACTCCAATCAGCGTCATGTGTGTGACGGGTGGCGAACCTCGACGTGGCCATCGTGTATGCCACCTCACACAATGACGTACCCAGAATGCCACTTGTGGGGCATCACCTCCGGCGCTGGTGCCATCACCACCTGCATCGCCTCCCTACGACGCTAAGGTCAAAACTGTCGGACTTCAAGGTGAGATTTTCGCTACTAGGTCATTGCTTCTGACGTGTAGTAGGTGGTGACTAGAGTGGCCTTGGTGGCTTGCGGTGATGCAGACGAACACGGTCAACGACGCTAGTGCTGGCTATTCAATGAGCTTGATGTCGGCCCATCCTGTTGCCACACAGCGGCAGACACCGCCGCCAGGAGGAAGAAGAAACTGGCAGGGGCAAATGGACAAATCGCAACTCTTATCTCTCCTCTAGAGCAAGAAGTAAATATTTTATTAGACACAGTGTCCACCAACAAATCACACTTATTTCCATGTCCTATGGCAAAGAGAGGTCATTTTCGATGTCCTGTGGTCAATTCTGCGTAGTATGTATTGTTTAAAGAAACACGATAGTGTTGCTAGGTTCCACAATTTTTTTAATCTCATATAAATAATAAGGATCAGTCCCAAAACGCACGATATGACGCCGAAGAGATTTTCTTTAAACTCAGAAAACTATTACTCATAATTCATAACCATTAGGCTCCGTTTGCATTATTAGAATTGAAATACATTCTAATAATCTCAAATTAGACATAGATCTATTAAGTTAATATGGTCACGTACAGAATATACTTGTATACTATCATGGGCCACATGGGGAAGATATTTATGTCTACTACAAGGAAGCGAGGCGTGGAGTGTGCTATAAGTTGTTGAGTAGAAACATAATATGGTTATCTATGAAATCAATTTCTATCTCATACTCTGTAAATTTAAGATACACTTATATATCTAGACTTCAGAAAATTACGAAATATCAGATTCTTAGCTAAATAACGTAGTCTATACTAATTCCTTCAAAATGAAAGGATCTAAACAGCCTGTCTTCTTCGGCAACAAGCCCAGAGACTAGAATTACATTCGGAATTGGACTCGTAGGATCATGGCACATCGAACCAAGCTCGAACAAGAGGACTTCTTTTTCTTGCGAGATCGGCCAAAAGACGACATGATGATGAAAAGATTCTACAAAGCGTGAGCAATAGAGTTCTAATTAGGAACGAGGCCACTCAATTTGAAACCAAAGGCGCCACTGTGTGCATGTAAGTGGCCAACATGGGTACCCGTTAAGCACTAGAGCCGTTGGATTAGAGATGGCAACGGGTACCTGAAACCCGAGTACCCGACGGGTATTATCCGATAAAGAGGCGGGTATGGGATGAATTTTCTACCCGTGAGTATGTTATTGGGCAAAATCCTATACCCATCGGGTATGGCGGGTACGGGTGCGGGTGTATACTACCCATACCCACGGGTGAGACATACCCGCAAAAATAACTAGCCAACCTCAGTTATTTTAGCACATATAAGTCATGAATTTGGCCCATTGAGACATCCACTATATTTCCAGTGGATTGCCTTTGTTGTAATGATGCTAATAATGTTTATTAGCATGTTTGTAACTTATTAGAAACTTAGAATGATTTATTTTTGCACGTGACTATTTGATATTTTTAGGTAATTTTTGGGTATGCTATCGGGTACGGGTTACCCGTCGGGTGAGAATTAGAACTATTTTTTACCCACATGCGGGTACGGGTATAGAACTATTTTTTTACCCGCATGCGGGTACGGTTAAAATTTTGCGGTGCGGGTACGGGTACGGATGGACACTACCCGTCGGGTACGTACCCGTTTCCATCTTAACGTTGGATAGGCCATCAAGAGGTTATCTGTTGTTGGTGCACCTAACGTGTAGTAAGCCTGTGACAAGGATCTCTATAAAGGAACTGACTGGCAATGACGACTCAGTGAGATCGCGAGCGAGGCTTCCCCTATACTATATAGTACTGGTGTACTATATTCTGTGAGTTGTGACTATATATGTCCTTCCCTGTCCTAATAAAACAAAACAAAAAAAGATATAAACGTTTGTGTAGTGGATGCCGCACCATCGGTTGGCAGTTCCTGTAGTCGCACTGCTAGTCACTGTTAGGGGGAGTCCTATGAAGATGTGATTACCGAGAATAACCTCATCATAAGTCCAAGCTAACCGTCGGGATGTTGTCATCAGAAGGGGTCATCAGGGTGTCACTCACCAATTAAATCACCAGCTAGGTGTTGAACTGATCGAGCTTCACCAACTCGCAGGAATTAATCACCAGATCGATAAACATGTCGTATTGACGAGTGCTAGCTAGCTAACTCGAGTGTACTCCCTCCTTATCGGATTTAGAAGTGGTTTTGACAAGGTTTAGGTCAAACATTGAAAATATAAATCATTAATAACTTTTAAGTTGTTGAGTTTGCAAATGTAAAAATTATATGAATAGATTTGTCTTGAAAAATACTTTCATAAAAATATACATATATCACTTTTTCATAAATATTTTTTTTATAAAAACAAGAGGTCAAAGTTGTGTTTTAGAGACCGTGTCGCTGTCCTAAACGATTTCTTAATCTGATACGGAGGGAGTGCTAGTGTAGGTGGCTGTCCCTGTGGAGTGTTGACGCAGGTCGTCCTCTTTCACGGGCCAAACTAAACGAGCGATAGGGTCAAGCAACCTAGCCACCGTACCTTTCGGCTTCTGGTGACCTCATGCGCTTTCAATTCCGTGCTATCGATCGATCGCGATCGAGCATGGGGGAATATTACTTTAAAGTGCGTAGCTTAGGTTATGTTGCTAATTGTAGCTTTATTTGCTTCGTTGTTTCTGTGTACGTCGATCTGCGATTGGTTTGCAAGCTCCAACATTTTCCTAATAAATCAAGACGTCGTCTTCTTCCTTACTACGCTCTGCTAATCGTAATCGCATCTCGATCGCCTTTAGAAGAGAGGGTCGGACCTCGCTCCGTCTCCTCTTTCTGGCTACCCGTCCTCGTCGCCGTCAGCGCACGCCACGTCTCCCTTTTAACTTGCTGTAGCCGCAGGCGATCAGGTTTCACGTCGTCGATCCTGCAGCACCGCCGGAGCTGAATGGATGAATATTCTGTAGCGCAGCTAGAGCTGAATGAATCTGTAGCAAACGCGCCCTCGTTGCTTGCTTGCTTTACATAAATAATTCTCCATTTTCGTCGTTTTGGCTATGCTTGCCGGCCTCAAAAAGAATGTGAAGTCACATTCCTAACCGTCGCATAGGCATTACTCCTACCTGCTTGGTGTGGCCGGTGGCCTGTACGTAGGCGTATGTGACAGGTAAAATTAAAAATGGGTCATGTGGTTGCTCGGTTCAGTTCAGCTGCCTCGGAAACCTGAACGCCGCTGCACTGCATTGGCGGAGTGTGGTTTGTTTGGTTTATATCTGACGAACGTTAAACTACACTTGTTCAGTAGTTGGCAGAGTGTGGTTTGTTTGGTTTATAATATGACGAACGTTAAACGACACTTCTTCAATAGTTCCGAGCAATGCAACCAAATCCGGACTGGTTGCTTGGTTCCGTCGTCACTCCCGCAGTGGCAGTGTGTGACCTGTCCTTCTTGCGAGTTTCTCTCCCAACCGTTTGACAAATAACGCCAAGTTTTTCGGTTGGACCTGGTTGGCACATGAAAGCTACTCACTACTGGGAACGCTGCCTTCGCCGACTGCTTGAAGCAGTCGGTGAAGGGCCTTATCCTGTCGGCAAAGACTTCGCCGACAGGATATCAAAAATCCTGTCGACGACGTTTTTGACGGCAAAGACCTCTTCGCCGACAGCCACGTGGCACCCTGTCGGCGAAGCTCGCAGACAGCCCCGTCCTAGTCGGCGAAGGAGGACGGCGCCGTCAGTCCTTCGCCGACAGCCGGAACCAGGGCTGTCGGCGAAGTCTTCGCCGACCGCCGGCATACCAGTTGGCGAAGATTATTTGCCGACAGCCCACGTTGCAGGCTATCGGCAAAGAGTAGGGCCGTTGCTGTCGGCAAAGCTGAGCTCTGCTGAAAAATTTGTCCAGCTCGGCAAAGCTGGGCAGCATTTTTTTGTTTTCTTTTTTTCTTGCATTTAAACCACAATTTATTGCATATATACCATAGAGCCCACATTTCATCATAGATATTCACAACAATATAGCATATGAACCACATTTCAGCATCGAATTCAGTCTCAACATGAATCCACACATCAAGGTCCTCAAATCCATCGATACATGTCCACAATACACATGACGTTGCCAAAAGAGTCCATACATGTCCAACATACACATAAGATGTCCAGGGTGCCACAAGTTCATCACTACTGGTCCAGAAGAGGGAAGCAAAGGTACCTAGCTCGAGGCGCCGTCCCTAGGGGTCCCAAAGCCCCCACCTTGCTCCCACGGAGACCAGCCTGACTGCGGCGCCACCTCGTACGTCCAGTAGGGCGGCCGAAGCCCCTGCTACGTCTGCCCGGAGTGCCCCTGCTACGTCTGCGCGTGCGGCCATGAGGAGTAGCCCTGTGACTGTGGAGGAGGCCATACGTACGGCTGGGTGGGGAAGGTCGAGTAGGCTAGCCAGCCGTGGGGTGGAGAAGGACCCAGTGTAGGGCTGGTACCTGGACTCGGGTTCGAACCCGCCGACGGAAGGCCAAATGATGTAATTAGTACCTGCAGGATGCCGCACAAGCTAAAGCAACAGACAATATACTCACTGGAGCTTGAACAGGAGCAGGCACTGGGATTGGTGGGGGAGCGAAGAGCGAGGGAGGAGGCTCCTGCGTTCCCGGGATCTGGGAATGGAAGTAGCCTATCAGGTCCGCCAACTGACGCCGGTAGTGCTATGTCAGTGCCGCGATCTACTGCTGGTGGGCCGCCTCCTGCTGCAGACACAGCACCTCCTGCCTTGCCTCCTGGGCCGCCTGGTTGGCCTGTAGCTCTTCGAACCTGGCCTGCAATATTACACCGATATATCAAATGGAGCCATATATTTTAGTTCTCTTTCTATACAGATAAAACAATTCAAGTACTACAACAAGAATTACTACTAACCTACAACTACTACTAACACTACAACTAATAACTACTTAACTAATAATACTAAGAGCTACTTAACTACTTACTAACTACTACTACTAACTACTACTAACACTACTAACTATTACTACTAACCACTACTAACTACGACTAACTACTACTACTAACCACTACTAACTAACACTACAAACTACTACTACTAACCACTACTAACTACTACTAACACTAGAAAGGTAGGGCTTACCTTGGCGGCAAGAACAACAAAAGCGAGGGTTGGCGACGATGGCGGGGATCACCGCAGCAGCACGAGGATTGACGGGTCGGGTCGGCAACTTCCTCTTCTTCCTCCTCCCCCTTCTTTCTTCCTCTTCTTCCTCCTCTCCTTCTTCTTCTTCCTCCTTTCTCCCTTCTCCTTCTTCCCCTCCCTCTTTCTTCTTCTTCTTCTTCCCCCTCCCCTTCTTCTTCGTTCTCCTTTTCTCCCTCTTCTTCCTCAAGGCCAGGGAGGCGGCAGTGCGCGGCTCGCGGCGGCGCAGAGGCGAGCTCGGGGGCGGCGGCATGGCCGGCCCGGGGAGGCGCGGGTGGGCGGCGCTGGGGCGCGAGGAGGAGGGAGGAGTGGCGGCTGCGGAGCGGGGTGGGGCGAGGTCGGGGCGGCTCGGCCGGCGACGGGCGTGGCCGGGGCGGGCGCTGCGGGCGGCGGGGCGGGCGGGGCCGGGGCGAATCTGCCGCGGCCGGCGGCGGGGCGGGCTCGCCGGGGCGGCTGGCGGCGGCGGCGGGGGCGAGCAGGGGGACGGGCGTGCGAGGTAGTGAAAGGTGAGGATAGGGTTTGGCCCGGCCGGGCCGGGCCCAATTTATCAAAATCCTTTGCCGACAGCTGGGCCCAGCCGGCTATCGGCAAAGAGTTTTCTTTTTTTTGGGAACTTCTTCTTCGACAACCCTATTAAAGGCTATCGGCACAGAATCCTTTTCCGACAGCCATAACAGGCAGTCGGAAAATTTGTTTTAATTTTTTTGTTTTTTTGCTCCATTTTTTGTGTGGACTAAATACATTATTACACACTTAATATTAAAATTTGGGTCAATTTTGACTTTTTTTTGTTATATTTCATTAGTTTATTTCTTTAACTTGAATTTTCCCACATATTTCGGATTTGAACTGCAGGTACATGGAATAATGGAAAATGGTGAAGGCAAAAATGATAGTCATGATATTTAGAGCAATTTGAGGCCGTATCCAGGAATTCACATGAAATCTCGAGCATCTAGTTGGCGTAACACATCGAGTTGCTAGGGGGAAAAGTGTTTTTAAATTATATAAAATCCAAACGAAGTCGGAAAATCACGAAACTTGTCAGGTGTCATGTTATCGCATGTGGAGGCTATGATAAAAATTTGAGAAAGTTTAGGGCAAGTTGCGACGTCGGATGCTCAAAACCCAGATATCTCCACATGTGATCACAATTCACAAGTGATCTCTATAAAGGAACTGACTGGCCAACATGGGTACCCGTTAAGCACTAGAGCCGTTGGATAGGCCATCAAGAGGTTATCTGTTGTTGGTGCACCTAACGTGTAGTAAGCCTGTGACAAGGATCTCTATAAAGGAACTGACTGGCAATGACGACTCAGTGAGATCGCGAGCGAGGCTTCCCCTATACTATATAGTACTGGTGTACTATATTCTGTGAGTTGTGACTATATATATCCTTCCCTGTCCTAATAAAACAAAACAAAAAAAGATAGAAACGTTTGTGTAGTGGATGCCGCACCATCGGTTGGCAGTTCCTGTAGTCGCACTGCTAGTCACTGTTAGGGGGAGTCCTATGAAGATGTGATTACCGAGAATAACCTCATCATAAGTCCAAGCTAACCGTCGGGATGTTGTCATCAGAAGGGGTCATCAGGGTGTCACTCACCAATTAAATCACCAGCTAGGCGTTGAACTGATCGAGCTTCACCAACTCGCAGGAATTAATCACCAGATCGATAAACATGTCGTTTTGACGAGTGCTGGCTAGCTAACTCGAGTGTACTCCCTCCTTATCGGATTTAGAAGTGGTTTTGGACAAGGTTTGGGTCAAACATTGAAAATATAAATCATTAATAACTTTTAAGTTGTTGAGTTTGCAAATGTAAAAATTATATGAATAGATTTGTCATGAAAAATACTTTCATAAAAATATACATATATCATTTTTTATAAATATTTTTTTATAAAAACAAGAGGTCAAATTTGAGACCGTGTCGCTGTCCTAAACGACTTCTTAATCTGATACAGAGGGAGCACTAGTGTAGGTGGCTGTCCCTGTGGAGTGTTGACGCAGGTCGTCCATCCGTCGTCATCTTTGACGGGCCAAAATAAACGAGCGATAGGGTCAAGCAACCTAGCTACCGGTGCTTGATATCCCAGCCACCGTACCTTTCGGCTTCTGGTGACCTCATGCGCTTTCAATTCCGTGCTATCGATCGATCGCGATCGAGTGCATGGGGGAATATTACTGGTGGTTAAACTTTAAAGTGCGTAGCTTAGGTTATGTTGCTAATTGTAGCTTTATTTGCTTCGTTGTTTCTGTGTATGTCGATCTGCGATTGGTTTGCAAGCTCCAACATTTTCCTAATAAATCAAGACGTCGTCTTCTTCCTTACTACGCTCTGCTAATCGTAATCGCATCTCGATCGCCTTTAGAAGAGAGGGTCGGACCTCGCTCCGTCTCCTCTTTCTGGCTACCCGTCCTCGTCGCCGTCAGCGCACGCCACGTCTCCCTTTTAACTTGCTGTAGCCGCAGGCGATCAGGTTTCACGTCGTCGATGATGTGCCGGCCGGAAAGGTCGATCAACGATCGCTCACGGCGGCCGGGCATTCAGGACCAGGCAGAGGACGCCGCACCGCGCAGGTTCAGGCCGGGGATCCTGCAGCACCGCCGGAGCTGAATGGATGAATATTCTGTAGCGCAGCTAGAGCTGAATGAATCTGTAGCAAACGCGCCCTCGTTGCTTGCTTGCTTTACATAAATAATTCTCCATTTTCGTCGTTTTGGCTATGCTTGCCGGCCTCAAAAAGAATGTGAAGTCACATTCCTAACCGTCGCATAGGCATTACTCCTACCTGCTTGGTGTGGCCGGTGGCCTGTACTTAGGCGTACGTGACAGGTAAAATTAAAAATGGGTCATGTGGTTGCTCGGTTCAGTTCAGCTGCCTCGGAAACCTGAACGCCGCTGCACTGCATTGGCGGAGTGTGGTTTGTTTGGTTTATATCTGACGAACGTTAAACGACACTTGTTCAGTAGTTGGCAGAGTGCGGTTTGTTTGGTTTATAATCTGACGAACGTTAAACGACACTTCTTCAATAGTTCCGAGCAATGCAACCAAATCGCGGACTGGTTGCTTGGTTCCGTCGTCACTCCCGCAGTGGCAGCGTGGGACCTGTCCTTTTTGCGTGTTTCTCTCCCAACCGTTTGACAAATAATGTCAAGTTTTTCGGTTGGACCTGGTTGGCACATGAAAGCTACTGTAATATTGTGTCACCAAAAACTAGTTTGCCCAAAAAGTTTAGTAATCGTGAGTTTCTTGGTAAACTCGGCATATGGCCCCATTTAACACACCTGCAGAGCTTAATTGAGATCCAGGTTGGACCTATAAACTATAGATTAAATTGAAGTGGCATAAACATTATTTACACCCAGTCCAAACTATATACAAAATGGTTCATCTAAATGCTCTCAACGTACCTCTCGCTCCACATCCAAGATTTTTAAGAGCAATATATCTAGCTCCAAGGATTCTAAGAGCTCGAGTATTTTTTTCCCAAATGGAACACGTTTATATATGTGTTATCAGTTAAAAGACTTGGCTAGAGATATTGCAAATTTGTAATTCGCATATGCCATCATTGGGAGCTTATAATTTCTAGCTATAAAAAATATGTATTTTTAACTGATGCATGAAATTCAATAGCAAAAATCCATTTTTCTCCCATTCCCCAACTTTTCACGGAAGGATAATTTTCGCTGATCCAGTGTAAAGAATATGATTGCGTTACAATATCATTTTTTCCTCGAACACTTAGAGAACCATGAATCATTGTATTAAGAATAAAATACAGTGCACCACTTTAATTTTATAAGAAAACTTGTGGTTAATCTCAGCATTTGAGGAAGATTCACTCTCAAAATAGTAACCAAAGCTATTACTTATTTTATATTATTTACAACCAAGAAATGCAGATGCTGATCGACTGGCAATGATCTATCATTATTTTGTCTATAGCAGAAGAGAATCCCACCAAACCTGCAGACCAGCATATATAAGTGCGTATAATAATAACATGGAATAATAGGGTACTGCAATGTACACATCAGAACTTTTCGATTGGTAGAGGAAATAAAATAGCATCATATACGTAGCAAATTTTGCAAATAAAATAAGGTACTGCATCGCAAATGTGCAGTATAATTAGTTTACCTAACACCCCATCCCTTTAAATACTCATATCATATCATGGCGCCTTATTAGAAAACCTGAAGACCTACTAAGTACAAGGGTACACTTCCTCTAGCCTCACCCTCTGCTCTGAAGTCACTAGCCAACCACAAATACCACGCAGGCAACATGGTGAAATTAGAAGCAACCAAAGAGCACGACGATGGCGGCCGCGACGTGACCGTCACGGTGGCGCCGGCGCTGCCGGTGCAGGAACACCGCCTGCCGCTGTCCAACCTGGACCTCCTCCTGCCGCCGCTCGACGTCAGCCTCTTCTTCTGCTACCTCCACCCGGCGCCCACCGCGGCCGCTCTCAAGGAGGCGCTGGCCAAGACGCTGGTGGCATACTACCCGTTGGCCGGGGAAGTGGTGGCCAACGGCGATGGAGAGCCGGAGCTGCTCTGCAGCGGCCGCGGCGTTGACTTCACGGAGACGACCGCGGCCGGCGCCGAGCTGCGGGAGGTCCGGCTGGGCGCCGTGGACGAGGGCGTTGAGAAGCTGGTGCCTGCCAAGAAGGCCGGCGTGATGGAGGTCAAGGTATGATGATGCGTGTCCTTGTTACTTTCCATGTATACTCATTATTAGGAGCATGTAAGAATGTTACTTTCACGTAAAAGACGTTTCTCCTATGAGACGTAGCATTGGAGTATAAAAAGTCTTATGTAACGCAACATTCTTGAGTGTTGATGACCGTGTTGTTGCATGGCACATGCATGCAACGCAGTTGACCAAGTTCAGGTGCGGCGGCGCCGTCGTCGGGTGCACCTTCGACCACCGCGTCTGCGACGCCTACTCCTTCAACATGTTCCTCGTCGCGTGGGCCGCAACCGCCCGTGACAGCTCTGCGCCACCACCGGCCCCGTCCTTCCGCCGGTTCCTCGTCGCCCCACGCGACCCATCACATCAGCGCGCTCCATCCACCGACGCCCTCATCGATCGCCTGTTCTCTCCTCGCAGCGCCGCGCCACCGCCGCCGCCACCCACCGCCGCGGGCGGCTCCGTCAATCGGATCTACCGCATAGCAGCGGCGGACATCGCCGCGCTGAAGGCCTCGGCGGGGCCAGGGCGCACGAAGCTGGAGGCGTTCACGGCGCACCTGTGGCAGCTCTGCGCCATGGCGGCGGCGGCCTCCCCGAGCCAGATCAGCCAGTGCTGCATGGGCGTGGTCGTGGACGGGCGCGCCCGCATGTTCCCAGACGGCGCCATGAAGGCCTACTTCGGCAACGTGCTCACCATCCCGTACGGCGTCATCGGCTCCGAGGACCTCGGCCGCATGGCGCTCGCCGAAGTGGCGGGCGACGTGCACCGGTGGGTGGCGGAGGCCGCCACCGGCGACCATTTCCGGGGCCTCGTGGACTGGGTGGAGGCGCTGCGGCCTAAGCCGGCGGCGGCGAGGGCGTACCTGGGAGGAACCGGCGGGAACGAGGCGATGTCGTGCATCGTGTCGTCCGGTATGACCTTCCCGGTGGGCAAGGCCGACTTCGGGACGGGCCTTCCCGCGTTCGCGTCGTACCACTTCCCGTGGCCCGCCGGCGCCGGGTACGTGATGCCGATGCCGAGCGCGCGCGGGGACGGCGACTGGGTGGTGTACGTGCACGTGGCGCCGGAGTTGGCGAAGGTGATGGAGGAGGAGTCCACCGTGTTCCAAGCCCTCGAGAACAGCTACGTGTTTGAGTGATTGACGTATTGTGTCGTGCATGCGCATGGTAAGTGTTGTGTACTAGTACTTGTGAAGCGTACGTCTTGGATGCCCGCCGTGTTAGAGTTGATTGGTATGGAGTACTCGCTACTCGCTACTCAGTAGGGCTACCAATTGTCCAGTTGGTAACTGTATATGTTTCGATCTGAGAAAATAATAGTACTCCATGTCACGTGACATGTGGTAACGAATGTTACTTACTAAGGCCTGCTGTGCCTAGTTAGTGCCATCTTTTGGACAGTATATGTCAACTCAAATACTAGTATGCATTGAGTTGAAATTGGCGTGTAACTCAATTAGTGAGTATATATGATTGGAAACTTGTTTTTTTACTAGGTAGCGTGCCCGTGCGTTCCTACGGGATAGCTAACATTTTGTACTTAAAACACACAGATCGCACGAAAAGATAACAATATTATAAAAATTAAATACTAACGTTAAAGTGACATTTAATCTAAAAAACAAAGTTTTGTGAGATTAACACAATCACGGAGAGCGCAGCGTCACAGGCTCACAAACTATGTTGTATACACCTTTCCGTGATGCGGCTAAGGTAATGTTTTATATAAATCTCTGATATTTGTCGGGTGGTATTTTATCAATAAGCGTTCGGATGGATCCATAGAGAGTGGCATTTCAAGGGGAAGGATGGGGGAGCGCTAGGGTGGGATCGCCTGAGGTTTTTGTCGCACGATGTCATTGTCCACCGTGCGCCGCCTTCACCTTGGATTGGAGAGCGACGCTGCTGAGCGACCAACAGGATCCTGAACTCTAGCAATGGCTCCGGCCAGGAAGTTGACTGCATGTGTCAACAAACACTGAGTAGCCTAGACAGGGCCGGATGGTCACAAGTTGAAGATCACAAAAAAATTAAATAGTATTGCCTGGTGATTTATAGAGGATTAAGAGTATTGTTAGGACTGCACATATTCTTAGTAAATGAATGAAAGTATTGCATCTAAGCACAAGACTGCACATAAGCTCAATGCAACTAAATTTAACTAAGCTCCAAAAGCTCATTGCATCTAAATTTATAGACTGTACCTGAATTCAGAGACTGTACCATGAATCAAATTGCACAGAAAATATTAACTTAAGCATCCACCTACTAACAATAAATCCCTTTAAGTAATAATCAGTGTTACTGTTACCTACCGAAAAATTTGGTGAACCAATCTTCAATTCAGTCCTATTCACTTTCCGACAACAGTTCTACATGCTGTTGATGGAGGTTGGCATCCTGAAAGTTCAAACGTTTCAGGAAACAGTCTGAACACTGTGGCCAACAAACCACCAAGTGAAGAGTAGACGGGAGTGAAAACAATCTTCAATTGTTGAATATGGACAGTGTGACACTCAGAATTCAGAAACACCTGGACTGACCTTAGGCCAACCTTCAGTGCTATGAGCAACGTGTGTTTCGCGATGGCGTTGTGCGATGGCAGCGAGCGACAGAGGTGTGTGATGGGCGGCGATGTCAGCTCTTCAACGCATGTCCTCACATATGTGGCGGGCGACCGTGTCGGGCGAGTAGGGAGCGCGACGAGCAGCAGGCAGATGGGAGCAAAATTTTGTTATGAGATAATATAATATTGCACGACAACAATATATACTACAACACATGAAATGATTGAAAAAGGCAACATGAAGAGCTTCCTGACGGATACATTGAAAATAGTGGTCAAGCAAAATAGTTGTGCATACAATAAACTTCTTCACTAAATAGCTTTACAATTCTTCAATTAATCAAATACATAAAAACCTACTAAAGAACACCATTTTGTTTAATCCTATCGCATGGTATTGTTCCCTGTCAAACTAATTCCCAGTCAAAACTAAATTGTCCTGGCCTCACATTGACAGAATGAAGGAACTTACAAACAAGACAGTAAGACATAGCTGTAGGCCAACCATCGTGTAGTCAAGATGGATCCTTTTCACTTACTTTGGTTACAACTCCCATCTCCAAGTTCTGCGCCTTTTGAACTCATGTCAAAATAGCTGCCCGAGGAGGTCCCTTTGATTTGGCTGGAGCCAGTTCATAATCAAGATCAACCACATCAACAACACCATCCCCCCTTGCCACAGCACAAACCTTGTAGAGCCCTCCCAAAATACCCTCTTCAGAAACCGTTACTGAATGAACAAAAGCAGGGTGAAACATTGCCCTGCACTAACAGAAGAACTTCCATTTTGCAATTCAGGTGATCCTGAAACTCAATAATGGATATTAAGTTGATTGTAGGAATTGGACGGTACTTTGAGGTGAAAAACAACACTGATACAACTTTGTCATTGATCAATAGAAACTTATATTTCAATGTAAAGCAGCAAGGTTAACCGACTTTCTGATGGACAATATAAGGGCTCAATTAGCCGTGCTTAATGGAAAGGTATAAGATCTTCAAGGAACTACAAGGATATTTTATTACAAAGACAAATAAGAATATGGAGCAAGATGTCACCTTCCCGACCCACTGCTTGCTGAGCCGTGTCCCCAAAGCCTAGCGCTTGTCATCCAGCACGCTTGTTTCTGCTTGGCTGTTGCCGTTGTGATTTTTACTTAACAGAGCACGTTACTGCAGTGCAAAACAAAAACTTTCTGTTAACACATGAAGAAGCAGGAGAGCAGCATATGACTGCTATGAAGCAAACTATTCAATGCAAAAATATAATCCAGCCCTTGGTTGGTTCAGTAAACAAGTCTGGTAGAAACAATTCCAGCAAAAGAACTGATCCAAGTAAGTGATTTATTTCTCACCAGAATAAATCTAAGACAGTCACCTCTGTCTGGCCTGTAATCGAACACCTGATGTGAAGGAATCTAAACCTGCCAAAAAGGAAATTAGCTAAACATCCGGTCATTTAAGCTGAGAGAGTACATATTATTTGCAGTGAGTGCAGCACGAAGCAACAGACAATGCATACCTCAATCAAATATCTTTAGGATCCCGTACATATAAATTGTAAGAACAAAATTAGATAACCATTTAATGCAGTTATGCTTACATAAATATCATAGTTTTGGCAGTATGTGATGATATGCCTACCACAGTTCAGTTCAACGTTCAATAAATTGGACATTCAGGCCTCATTGTAAAAAAAAAATAAAATTACCTATTAGCTGAGTCCTTTTACTTAATCCAACCTAAAAAATTAAATTTGTAGGGCATATCATTTCTACTGATTCAAGAGTTCAATAACAAATCTCAAAATATTCGGAAATCAATTGACCCCAAGCCTCAGCGTGGCCACTTGTGGTTGAAGCCCATATGTCCCCTAGACCTTGTTGGTGCACGGGATCAAACATAACTATAATATACAAGTAATACAAATATCAGGATGTAATAGAATTATAGGCATATCTCTGGAAACCTGAATACAAACTTGATACAATTGATCTGTTGAAAATAGCATCAAGGAGAACAACTTGATACAAAGTACACACTGCAAGTGATGCAGAAGAAGAAATGCAAGAAAGCAAAAAACCCTGTCACTGTGCAAAAGAAGAAACCTATAGGAAGAAGAATAGTAATCTGGTTGGTTGTACTGTACCTTCAGCATTTCTATGCAGAATGAAATTAGTGCCTTCAGCATTTCTATCTCTACGCTTTAAGGTCTCCACTCTTCAGTCAGTTCAGGATTTTTGCAAGCTCTTTCCAGATGAAGCCTTCTTCTTGAGGCTTTCTGACTGACCGACGCTGCCGATCCATTTTTGCCGTCAGAAGTAGGCGGCAGCCCCGATGACGATTTGCCGTCGTGCGATGAAGCAGTCTGGCGTGCGCTTTGCAGAAAGGCCTGAAAGAGCCAAATCACGTCACGTTTGAATGGACAATGGCTAATTGGCTATAGCATAAAGTACACCATGCATGCCTATTCACATTGATTCAAAATTTGCTCGACTGGGTAAGAAAATTTACAAGAAAGAGAAGGCAGAAGAAAGAAGAACCGATGCAACTCACCATCAGGAGCCGTGCTCGCCCAGCGCCGCCGGAACCGCTCCAGCATGCCACGCAGTGCCCACATCTAGGGCGTCCTCCATGCCATCGCCGAGCCCGTCGGACGACGACGCGTACACAAGCTGTGTGATCATCTCCCCCACGCGCTCCCGCATCCACCGCACTCGCCGCTCGCTGAGCTCCTCCAGGACATCCCGCACGCTCATGTTGCCCACGCGGCCTGTCGGTCGATGAACACGAACCACTCCCCCTTCTCGCCACGCGGCCCCGGGGGCACGTACCACCGGTACTGGTCGCACGCGCCCCGCCTTGCCCGGCGCAGCCTCGAGCAGCAGCCTGGCTCCTTCCTGCTGCGAGGCGTCGTGGGGGGAGGTGTCGTGGTCCCTCACGGTGGTCGGCGGCGTGCAGCACGGCCAAGTGAGGAGTCACGGAGGGGAGGGGGGCAATGCCACGAAGTGGAGTGGAGCGACGAGTCGCGGGGGCCAGGGTGTCGTGCACTCCTGCGCCGTCACAGAGGAGACCCGGGCAGCCACAGATCGCATGAGGAAGGAAATGGGATCCGCGATCAACGTGAGGTTTCCTTCCTTTTTAATTCCTTCCCTGGACGCACCGACGGGCAGAGCGGGGATCGCACGGAGGCGGCGGCGCTGATGATGGAGGCCGCACGATGGCGATTACTGATCGATGGCCGGGTTTCATTTTTGCGTGCGCGATGACTCATGACTGCCGCGTGAGGTTTCCTTTTGCGAGCAGTGGCGGCAATTGCGCTTGGGCGAGCGATGGCGTTGGGAAGCCGGGTCCACCACACGGGCGAGAGAGGGAAGTCGAAGAACGGGATCGCAAGGGGAGAGGGCGTCAGAGGTTACACGAAACTAATGTCGTACGATTAGATTATCTTCGTTTCTTTCTTTTTGTTAGGTTCATGTCCGTACGTTGCTACGGGATAGTTAACATTTTGTACTAAAAACACACGGATCGCACGATAAGATAACAATACTATAAAATTAAATACCAACGTTAAATTGACATTTAATCTAAAAGGAAAAATTTGTGAAATTAACATAATCACGGAAATTGTGGCGTCGCAGGCTCACAAACCCTATTGTATAAATCTTTCCGTGATGTAGCTAAGATAATATTTTATATTGGTATGAAGAAATCTAAAGGCTATGTGCGGGATCCAGCTAAAGCGCAAAATCCCGTGTGTTGCGACGGAAACAAAAAAAAATTTATAAGGTGTCAGATAGTCAAGCCAAAATTGTGATCATGATAATACCTTTGATAATAACTTTGCTCATATGGTGTACCATGACAATGGGAAAATATGATTGCAGTTGAACTAACCGATGAAGTCCTAAAAAGCAGTATGGATGTTCAAACAAGTTCTGCCGAGCAACAATCATAAATCTGGGAAACACAATGCATAAAAGCATAGATAACCGGATGAGGCCAACTATACCACAAAAGACATACTTGGAAAGATAAGACAAAGTCAAATTACAAATGTATGTGAGAAAAGAACAAAGAAATTAGCTGCACTAATCACGTAGGTCTAAGATCTACGTCTTCGTTGCCCTATGAACTACGAAACGCCCCAACCTATATAGCACATTTCATTCAGCCCGCTTCATGTTTGACTGCACGGGTTCCTATGAAAGTCAAACATCCATTTGTAGTTCAAATTTCACATTACGGACATATTATAAGTGCAAAGATCATTTCAAGAGAACTACTAGATCCAGAAGTCACAATCAAGCATCACACATAATATGAGAAGCAATGTTCTGTGCAGTAGCAAATTGAAGAAACAATCGAGTCTAACCCGCTCAGCTGTGCCCTCTACAAACCACAGTAACCAGACCAAACCGGCCACTGCCGGGCTGGGTTGAAAAACCAACAAATCAATGTAAACCATGAGTGGACAGGGTGGTCTATAGAGAAATTAACTGTCTCATCATACAACAAAACTATGATTGATTTTGCAGATTCCAATTATCAGGGACCAATGAATCATAGATAGCATACACGAACGAAGTGGTCAATATCATTTTAGGTATGCAAATATTGCTCAAGCTATAGAGTGTAAGTTAAATAAACAAGAAAAGGGTTTCTTTGCCTCTTCATGTAAATCTTTATTTTATTCAGTTCTAATCCAATTAATCCAACCAGACCAAACAACAAGTTTCAAGTTCATTGGCTGTTGTCTCCTCTCATTCTCAGTGACCAACCACACAAATCACTTGACAATTTGAGCAGTCTAGAAGTCTGACGTAGCTAAATTCAAGAGATGTCTACGTAACTAAATATCACCCATAAGACCATAATCTGTATAAAAGTGAATGTAGTCACAACATAAAAAGTCATACCTGACAGAGGAAAAGCAAAGGCAAGCATAACAGAATCCTCATCAATATGATTTTTTTTACTACTGACCAAACAAGTTACCATACATTAGTAGCAACAAAGTTACTTCAAGCTATCATTTAACAAATCAAGAGCAGCGAAATATACTATATCCTTGTGTCCATGGTTAATTGTTAATAACCAGCCAAGCCATGCTACCATCAGTTCCACTGCTCACCTCAAACTGACGAGGTCCTGCGACTGAATTTTTGTTGCTATAGTATGCCTTAACGAGTTAGTACTAATAGTTCCAGTTGAAGTTATTGTTGCCTACAGATAGAAGTGACAAAGAGTTGGTTTCCTGCCCCTGAAAAATAAAAAAACTAAACTAAACAATTGAACATGCACTGGAATAGAGAGCTAACAGGTAACAGGTCTTGTCTAGCACAGAGAGTAAAGCTAGTCACGGAGATAAGGGGAAGGTCTGGTACAAGAAAGTCCAATCACCAATGATGTGTGGCACCTACTCCGGTTCCCAGGCCATGGCTACGGAGGCATTCAAGTCACACGAACGACCTCCATGGAACTCCATCCTCCGCGTCTCCTTCATGTTCCTCAAAATCAAGCAGCCAATAAAAGAGGAAAAAAATCCAGATCAGACCTCCACGTCTCCTTCATGCTCCCCAAAATCAAGCAGCCTTGAACTGGCGAAAATCCAGATTAGAACTCTGAGGCAGGAAAGAAACACGAGATGCACCTTTGTCATGGTCATGGGCGAAATCATTACCTGCTTGAAGGCCGGGGAGGGGTGTGGAATCGGCGTGCGGGCGAGGAGCCGGCGGAGCGGAAGGGAATCCCGTCGTGGCACACGGTCATTACCTGCTTGAAGGCCGGGGAGGGGTGTGGAATCGGCGTGCGGGCGAGGAGCCGGCGGAGCGGAAGGGAATCCTGTCGTGGCACACGGATGGAGACTGACGGGTTGAGATCAAGAGGAGGCTCTCCGGTACGGCGATTGCGCCAGCGCTGAGCAGAAGGCGGCGGTGCTGGAGGCGCTGACGGTGGCGATGGCTGGCCAGGGCATCGCGAGGGCGGGGGCACCGGGCGGTGGACGAATCACGGGGGAACGAGGCGAATCGCGATCACTCGGGGTGAGAGGGATTGATCGCAGGAGGCAGAATAGACGGCAGGGGACGGCGGCGACCTTTGGAGTAGCAGGGGAGGAGGAAGCACGGAGTGTCGGCCGGCCGGTGGCGGCGCGGGAGGGCGACAGCGGCATTCGACGCCGAGAGCCTCCAGTGCAAGGCGATGGCGGGCGGGAGGACGCGCGCTGATCACGAAGACCGGTGTGGAGCGAGGGTCGCACGGAGAAGGCGCGCTGATGGAGACCGAGGTTTTCCCATTTCCTTTGTAGCTTCCGTTTCCTTTTAAGTTTTTTTGTTTCCTTTTTCAGCGGTGGGGAGAGGGACGTCAGGATCACACGGGCAGACGGTGGTAAACCAAAATTTTACCGCACCAAACAATTACCTTCCTTTCATTTTTTTGTTGTTGTGGGAGGTGAGGGGAGCAGGGGCGAATAGTGCTCTAGTACAAATTATATGTTTGACAGTGGCAGTACTCTTTCGGTTTGTACTTAATCTTTTTATATGGAATCTTGGGTGCAAGCTCGCGCCACGTCGCCCGCTATCCTTCTCGCCCTTTGGAATCCGAACAATCATGAACTTTCTCGCAGCTCCACGTCTCCACCTCTCGCGCCGCTGGCTGCCTGATCTTCCCGGTTGTCCCTGCCACGGAACGGGGCGATCCACCGGCGTCGGTCGCGCTCCCAGTCGTTCACTCTTCCCTCCTCCTCCTTCTTCCCCTTTCCTTCCTCGGCGCGCCACCTCCTACCGCTCCACGCTCGAGCTCGAGCTCGACCTCCAGGGGCTGCCGGGCCAGCCTCCTCATCGCACAACGCTCGAAAGCTCCGCCTATTTGCCTGCTTCTCTTGTGGCGCCTCCTCGTTCGTGGCGTAGTCCTCGATGCCGTGGTCAGTACAGCAGCACGAGACGAGAAGAAGCTAGGCCACAGAAATAGCGGAGGCCAGGCGGAAGCGACCGTTGCCGTGGAGCTCCACTTCATAGCTCTCTTCCATGTCCCCAATGTAGACACGTCACCTTCCTGCTCCTCTCCTTTTGCTGGCTGCCTCTATGGCTGTCGAAGAACAAGCAGAAGTCTAGGCGATGCCATCCTCGGATCCTAGCCAGGCCCAGTAGTATGAGCATCGGGCTACTGCAGTATAGTGGCAGGAGGTCTCCATCTTTGTCGCACGGCCACTGCCACGTCCGCTTCCCGCTTGCACGATGCTCGCTCGAGCAGGCAGGCCCTTCCACTCTGTCTTTAGGTGAGGTCCGAGGAGGGGAACGAGCAGTGGACTCCCTGGTCCTCAGCAGCGTCTGCACATCGTGTGCTCGACGAATTGCCCATGAGAACTCCAGATAGTTGAAGAGTGTGAAAAGGCTCGGGCTAGCAGCAGGCACGGGAGCACGGCCATGGAGCTGATGCTTAGCCTGGAGCTCCAAGCGGTTCAAGCCACAATAGATGCAGTAGACCATGAAGAGATCATGCCCGTATGATTATTGGGTCACATCATTTGTTTGAAGTCTCAACAGGTTTGTTTGTATCATTATATCCATCGTATCGTATTTCTATTTTCCTTCAATCTTGGTTGACGTGTTTATAACAACTTAAATAATGTTTTTGCAGATTGTACGGAGCTATCACAAAGTGAATGACTGCAATCGAAGTATGTACAGGCACCGTTCTACCACTATAATATTAAAGTTGATCCAAGACACATTTCTTTAGTATTCTAACCAGGTTGACAATAGTCCTAAATCTGTAGTATTTTACATCTCAGTTTTATTACCCTCGATTTGGAGCTTGAGCAATTGTTTGCAGAAATAGAGCCATTTAATGAATATAGAACCAGGCTGCCAATAGTCTAAAACATGTAAGTTTTACATTTCATTTTATTCACATGGAGCTGATGTTAAACACAAAAAAAAACAATTAGTTTTACCTTTTCAAATATTCTGGATATAATACCAATTAAGATACATAGTAGAAATTTAGCGCCAATCCATTAGGACAGAAAATAGTTGCTTGAACATTTTGTCAAGATTTACCAAGATTTTACTGTTAACTACTACTACAACTACTTTTTCAAAAAGTACAAACTGATGCTTTACTCGAGTTCATAGTTAGCCTTCCTCATCTCAGATGTAACATTAGGTGCCGTTTATTTGCGTTGAACTGATCTGTTTTTAACACTGAGGTTTTTGCTTCGCCTATTCCATTTACAGTGAGAGAATCATATAATGTATCCATTTATATATCCTGATGCGTACAACAACAACAACAACAACATAGCCTTTTGTCCCAAGCAAGTTGGGGTAGGCTAGAGATGAAACCCAAAAGAGATGAGAAACAGGGAGACACAAAAAAGGACATAAAGGGAGACGAAAAGAGGTCACGGTTCCGGCACGTTGATTGCCAATCTCCAAACGCTCCTATCCATAGCTAAATCCTTGGAGATATTCCACTCCTTAAGATCTCTCTTAACGGACTCGTCCTAAGTTAGTTTAGGTCGACCTCTACCGCTCTTTACATTATCGGCCCGCTTTAGAACTCCACTACGCACCGGCGTCTCAGGAGGCCTCCGTTGGACATGTCCAAACCATCTCAACCGATGTTGAATCAATTTCTCCTCAATTGGTGCCACCCCAACCCTATCCCGAATATCGTCGTTCCGGACTCTATCCCTCCTTGTGTGCCCACAACACCAACGCAACATACGCATCTCTGCTACACTTAATTGCTGGACATGTCGTCTTTTTGTAGGCCAACACTCAGCACCGTATAACATCGCCGGACGAATCACCGTCCTATAGAACTTACCTTTCAGCTTCTGAGGCACCCTTTTGTCACAGAGGACGCCAGAAGCTTGACGCCATTTCAACCAGCCGGCTGAAATTCTATGCCTAACATCTTCATCAATGTCTCCGTCCTTTTGTAGCATCGACCCTAAATACCGAAAAGTATCCTTCTTGGCCACCACTTGCCCATCGAGGCTAACGTCTCCCTCCTCATGCCTAGTCGCGCTGAAATCGCACCTCATGTACTCGGTCTTAGTCCTACTAAGTCTGAACCCTTTCGACTCTAACGTGTGCCTCCATAGTTCTAACTTCCTATTAACCCCTGCCCTACTGTCGTCAACTAGCACCACATCATCAGCAAAGAGCATACACCAAGGGATACCACCTTGTATGTCCCTTGTGACTTCATCTATCACCAAAGCAAATAAATAAGGGCTCAAAGCTGACCCCTGATGCAGTCCTATTTTAATTGGAAAGTCACTGGTGTCGCCATCACATGTTCGGACAAACGTCACCACATCCCTGTACATATCCTTGATGAGGGTAACGTACTTAGTTGGGACTTTGTGCTTTTCCAAAGCCCACCACATGACATTTCTCGGTACTTTGTCATATGCCTTCTCGAGGTCAATAAAGACCATGTGCAAGTCCTTCTTCTGCTCCCTATATCTCTCCATCAATTGTCGTAATAAGAAAATCGCCTCTATGGTCGACCTACCAGGCATGAACCCAAACTGATTTTGGATCACATGTGTCACTCTCCTTAGGCGATGCTCGATAACCCTCTCCCAGAGCTTCATCGTATGGCTCATCAACTTAATCCCACGGTAGTTAGTACAACTTTGAACATCTCCCTTGTTCTTGAAGATAGGTACTAATATACTTCTCCTCCATTCTTCAGGCATCTTATTAGATCGAAAAATAAGGTTAAAAAGCTTAGTCAACCATACTATCGCTTTGGCGCCTAGGTATCTCCACACCTCAATGGGGATACCATCAGGGCCCATCGCTTTACCTTCCTTCATCCTCTTCAAAGCCTCTCCGATCTCTGCCTCCTGAATTCTCCTCACAAAGCGTCTGTTGGTATCGTCAAATGAGTCGTCCAACTCAAGGGTAGGACCCTCATTCTCCCCATTAAACAGCTTGTCGAAGTACTCTCTCCATCTGTCCTTGATCTCCTCATCCTTCACCAGAAGTCGATCTGTCCCATCCTTGATGCATTTTATTTGGTTGATGTCCCTTGTCTTCCTCTCGCGGATTCTAGCCATCCTATAAATGTCCTTCTCCCCTTCCTTCGTGCCTAGCCGCTGATAAAGGTCATCATACGCCTGACCTTTTGCTACACTCACAGCTCGCTTTGCAGCCCTCTTCGCTATTTTATAGCCCTCGATGTTGGCTGCACTCTTGTCATGGTGGAGACGCTTGAAACACTCCTTCTCCCTAATAGCCCTTTGCACCTCGTCATTCCACCACCATGTGTCTTTCGCTTCCCGTTTGCCTCCTCTACTCACGCCAAACACTGCCGAAGCCACCTTCCGGACACATGTTGCCATCTTTAGCCACATGTCGTCGGCATCTTCTCCTTCTTCCCAAGGCCCCTCGTCTAGCATCCTCTCCTTAAACGTTTGCGCTGCTTCCCCTCTAAGCTTCCACCACTTCGTTCTCGCAATCTTGGCCCGTTTGTCCCGGTGGACACGTACCCGAAAGCGAAAGTCCGCCACCACAAGCTTATGTTGAGGGACAACACACTCCCCAGGTAACACCTTACAATCAAAGCAAGCACGTCTATCCTCCCTCTTTGTAAGGATAAAGTCGATCTGGCTCGAGTGTTGTCCACTACGAAAGGTTACTAGATGAGATTCCCTCTTCCTAAAGAGGGTGTTCGCTATCAACAAGTCATAGGCCAGCGCGAAGTTCAAAACATCCTCCCCCTCTTGATTCCTACTACCATACCCAAACCCCCTGTGCACCCGCTGGAAATCTACATTAGACGCACCAACATGGCCGTTGAGGTCTCCTCCTATAAAGAGTTTCTCACTGATAGGCACGGTACTAACCCTGCTATCAAGATCTTTCCAAAACTGCCTCTTGGTGCCCTCGCTAAGACCTACCTGAGGGGCATAGGCACTGATCACATTTAGAGCCGAATCTCCAACTACTAGCTTGACCAAGATAATCCGGTCGCCTTGCCTCCTAACATCAACGACTCCATCCTTAAGGCTCCTATCGATCAAGATGCCTACACCATTCCTACCCGATGTTGTCCCCGTGTACCAAAGTTTGAAGCTGGTATCCTCCACCTCCTTCGCCTTCTGGCCCTTCCCTTTAGTCTCCTGAACGCATAGAATATTTACACGTCTTCTAATTGCTGCATCGACTAGCTCTCTTAGCTTACCCGTTAGGGACCCTACGTTCCAGCTACCTAGACGAATCCTAGTTGGCTCGGCTAGCTTCCTTACCCTTCGCACCCGTCGAGGGAAGGGCGAAGACCCTTGCTCATTTTTTACTACACCCGGGCGTAGATGTAGCGCGCCACTAAGGTTGCGACGACCCGACCCTTGCTCATTTTTCATCGTACCCGGGTCACGATACGACGCGCCACTAAGGGGATGACGACCCGGCCCTTGCCCATTTAACACCACACCCGGGTTCCGATGTAGCGCGTCGCTAAGAGGGTTACGCCCCAACGAATCTCTTGTGGGTTTCAAATCCATGAGAGTGGCTGTTTTTTTACTGTTGGTTCGCCAGACCTTAACACACCCTCCTCCTTTACCTGGGCTTGGGACCGGCTATGTTGAGACGACTTAACCACAAGTATTCATCTGACATTGTATTGAATTAGGGAAGAAGAAAATTGCATTTCTCCTAAGATTGCATCTGTCTCCTAGCATGTTCAGAAATTATTATTTGATCTTATTGTCATCCATGAAAGTACCATGGATGCTCTGTTCTTGGAAGAGAGCATCAGGCAGAGACAACTGGGTGTGTCACTATTGCAGGGTTTATTCTGTTACCATTCTGATGAAGCAAATAAAATATAGCATTATTGATAAATCGAAATTGCCAAAATTTAAGACTACCGTGAATCAACTTGTAGGGATTGTCGTTAGAACAAGAAAGCTCTTATCAAATAATAAACTAATTGATTACTTATAGACAGAAGAAACAAATCCTTGGTCCAGTTGATACAATCTCTACAACACTTAATATAGCCTAAGATATTATGAGGTCAACAGTTTGCTATTTGAAGGAACTTGAGATAGACAACGGCAAACGTGGCTGGCGTTAAATTGGCATTTGTAGTATGTCTCTATTTCTTAAAAGTAAATATTCCTTCCTAAAGTTGATATCTGATCTGCCTAATGGTTGTATTCTGGATGTAAGAATAAAGTAGCCTAATGGTCACTCTGGAAGGATTTAAAGTTAACACCATTCTATGTACCTCATCTTTGTACAGGCAAATTTTATGACAAGCTTGGGATTCCATAGATTCTAATCACGTATCTCAAAACAAGGTAATATTTGTTTAATATTGATCCCCAGTTTTGCAGTACAGGATATATACAAATCATGACAGAAAAAGATTATTTTCTAATCTGTCTTTTGAATTTTTAATTTTCCACCTTGCTAATTTGTGTTATTTCTTTTTTGCTACAACTTTGTGATTTCCAGGTTAGATATATTCATGGTAAAATAAAACTACACTCAAATTTGGAGTACCTTCGAGATGAATACAGGCCAACACAAAGATTTGAAAACTTTGATTTTAAGTTGAATTTGTTGAGGTAAGACTAATACTATGATGTAGAACATTCTGTGGTGGAATGATTTTCTGTTAGGAATGTTTTACTGCGTGTATTTTGAACTCAGTAGCATAACATCATATTTCTTCAGGAGATGCTTCCGAACAAGAAGCTTGAATCTCTAGAATGGATTATCATCATCCTGATCAGCGTGGAGGTCTTAATATTTTTATGACATAATCCAAGGAGCAGCTGTAGTGCTCAGCTCTGTCTTGATTATGAGAAGCATATTTTGACCATGGATATTGGCATATTGGATGATTGGAATGCCATTTACAAAATGGTAAAGGATCGTCAAACACAACATGATTAATTGTGGCCCTCTGACCCTGGTGTTCATCTATTTTTCAGCATAATTTAGTAAGATTCAACAAGTGATTCAACAAGTGGTGTTTTCGTCAGCATCATTTGAGATTGAGAACCGCATGTGTAAATATTTACACTGGCAATTTTCTTAAAACCACCGCCAGTATAAATCAATCTATACTGGCAGTATACTTACACAAACTACTAGTGCAAATATTTTTCAAGAATTTACAGATCAAGCAAAAAAAATAGGAGAGGCCCACCAATTAGCCCCCAAAGTTCATGTGTCACAAGTCATTGCACGAAATACATGCGCGTGCAGTTGACGAGGATCAAACTCACAGCTTTAGGCCTCACGCATTCCTTCCTTAAACCACTACGCCTCAAAGTCAATTGTAATTGAGTATCAAATACATTTCTTTTGTATTTAGTAAATATTGTAATCCATATTTGAGATCCTAAACAAATTTAAATGAAAAGTTTTAGATCCCTTCCCTTCAAGTACTACATCTTTGGTTTAGGCCATTTTTCTATTCAAGGTCATTTGAAAATTTCAAAAATATTCAAAATCATTAATCTTAAAATATAATTTCTAGTATAAATGGTTTATATGAAAAAACAGTCAACTACAAAAGTTATAAATCTTTTCGAGTACTAAAAACTTTCATTTACATCATTTTTTTCATTCAAGATCATATAAAAGAATCTTTAAAAAATGTTTTTAAATTATTTGTCCTGACGCTATGTTAAGAAAACCATCCATGTAAATACATCTTTACGGATGGATTTATGTCTAACGACATCGTTCATGTATATCGTGCAAAATGAACCAATCTTGAGATGTTCACCTGGACTCCCGAATCCGATGGGCCGTTCAATCCGAACCAAGTCGGCCCGCCAGCTCCGGGGCTTTCTGTGGGCTGTAGACGGCATGTGGCGTCTGGTGCTCAGGCCGACCTCGGGGCGCAGAAGAACGAACACTTTGCCTGCACCGTGATGCCGCATCCTCTTGGGCCGCCGGCCCGCGGTCACGCTTGCATTGCCATACGTGGACGGGCACGGCATCACCGCTCACCGGACAGTGCTGCGGCCACTCCTCCCTAAATCGTGCGGTCACCACGGTGGAGATCGGGGATGGCTAACTAATCTTGGCACCACTGCGGAAGGGATGGCCATTGACCAGACAGACCGTCAGGGAGATCATGCAAGGCGAGGCGCTCAGGCTCAGCCGCTCGTCCGGTTCAGACCTCAGAGTCAGGGGACACAAAAGTGGAGTAGTTTCCCGCAGAAGCGGCAAGTATTCAGGAGGTATCAATAGTAGAAGTTTCAGTACTAACGTAAGAAACACCTGGGACACACGAATTTCACAAGAATCGTGTAGTAGTTTCACGGTAATCGGTTCATCTTCATAAGAAAAACGCAGGATATTGGGGGAAAAATCCTTCATTCCAAAGGTGACCTGAACTACTAATATGTTTCATTGAAATCAGATGCATCTACCCTACGAAATGCGAGCCATGAAAACTAAATTAACCAAATTACATATCAACAAGTTCCTTTGCCACCATTTGGTCCATTACCATCACAAGCACACAAGCACTAAGGTCCTGACAGACTCCCCCAAGTCCCGGTCAACGGATGCACAGTCTACGCTGGTGTATATATGCACAGGCGAATGGGCACCCTGCACACACTCACCAACCAGCTCTCAAGTCTTCACTGTCCTAATTAGTTCCAGACCTGTCCACAACTACGATAGGTACAGCAGATTCTATCAGGGAAAAAAATCGGCAAAGGCAGATGATTACAGACACAAATTGTTTCAATCGCTATCATGAGGCGAAGATCGGAGATCAGTGCCGTGGAGAGTGGGTAACTCAGCAGCGGAAACGGATGACAATACAAGAGATATCGTCCTTGCTCTTCCTTGCCAACGCTTCAGTTGTCAATCGCTTCGCTGCTGCCTGGGGATCCTTGACTGACTTTACGAGATCGACTGCTTCTTGGTTCTTCATTACCTGTATTCAGAAAGGAAATACAGAGTACATTAAACTGGTGTACAAACATACTTTTCAAAGAAATATCTCAAACATAGACGAATCACCCAAGAGCTCATCTTAATTTTTTTTCATAAGGTATGTTTTTTCGGAGACCATGGTGATTTGGTAGTGTCCAACCATTTCTTGCCTGCTTATTGCAGGGAGAGAACATGTCGCTGATAATGCAAGAATTGGTCAAAAGTGACCTAAGTTAACGCATTTCAATCTAGGCCCAGGGAAGTACAGGATTAAATAGAAACCAAAGTACAGACCCTTTTTTTCATAAGCATGAGAACAAACAAGATTAATGAAGGAAACAGCTGGAACAAACCTTCCACAATCCATCACTGGCAAGTATGACGAACTCTATATTTGAGTTTATTGGTACGTGTCTAATGTCAGGTTCAGAGCTCAAGTGGGCCTTGAGGCTTTGGTCACCAAATGCCCTAGCAACAGCAAGCTGGCCATTCACCCGAGGAACATCACCTGCAAACAAACCATAAAACATAATAAGGTAATTGCATCTTATTATCAATGATGAAACGATAACACAACTGCATTCAATAAAAGAAACGATAATACAACAAAAATTGTACCAGGAAATGTCGTTACAAAACCACCGTGCTTTTCAATCCTCTGTCTTTCATTAGTTGTATGAGGCTCGTGGTCAACAGTGAGCTGATTAGCAGCGCCTCTTTCACACACAACAGCTCGAGAGTCACCTACATTTGCTATCCACATGTCCTTACCATCAACTACAATAGCAGTAACTGCTGTTGAACCACCTGGTCCAAGTTGTTTGACATTTTCTAGAATATATTTGTTTGTAGAGCAGTATGCATTCTTTATTGCTTCTTGAGGACTAGACCAGAAGAGAGGCTGCAGTAACCAGAATAGGGAAATGGTAAGGAAGGTATGCGAATGCTAAAGCTAAAAAGGATTCATTGGTCTCCAACACAGAATAGAAAGCCAAAGGTAACACTTACCTCTTTCATTATGTTGCTAAAAAGGTTAGCTTTCAGGTAACTTGGCACCTTATCTCCTAAATGGCCATCAAAAATGGCAAAGAGACCAAGCTCATGGTTCTTCACATACTTGTACTCCGCCACATGGTAGTCTTCCATGTCATGGCCGGATTTGCCTTCCACCAGGTGGAATCCATGTGTAACTTTGTTGGTTGACAATTTACTCCTTCCCTTGCCGGTATCAGTAGATGACGAATTAAGACAGGCTGCATTCTGTATACCATGCAAAAGAACCAAATATAGTGTCAGTATATTCTGCCTGCAAGTGTTCTACACACATCGACAAAAGAGTGATTCTAGCAGCAGGTGTTCTACACACATCGACAAAAGACTGATTCTGGGAGCAAGTGTGCTATACACATTGACAAACTGACTCTGGCAGCAAGTGTTCTATACACAATGAGTAAATAGTAAATACTGATTCAGGCAGCAAGTGTTCGACAAACATTGACAAAAAAAGGCTCATAGGGCCTGTTTGGATTGGACCCTGGAAAGGCAGCAATCCCAGGCGTCCATTTTTGGTGGCCTGGGGTTGGATGGTGTTGCCTGGCCACCAACCAAACAGGTCCATGACAGAATAGAGAATACACAAATGTTCCTAAAGTCAAATAAAAAGTATTGCTTAAACAACCAAGCCTGCCAATACAGCTAGCTGCAGAAATGTTGCAAAAGAACAGCTATGCTATTCAGAGACACTATAGGAATGTAAAACTGTATTAATAATCATTCATGAAGAAATTAATAAGCATATCACCCAACTAAGATCGGGGTGGAGAGCCCAAGGCCAAGAACAAGGAACTGAAATTGCAATGCAGTAACGGTTTGGCTTAATAGGTCAGCAACAGGTAGCTGGCTACGAGTTGCACTCTTCTTTGTTTAGTATCCAAAACCTAGTAGACAACGCACATGGGTGCATCCTGAGTATCATGCTGACGGATATCTTTCCTGCTTCAGTTTGAGATATCCGCAACACTTCAGGAGCTACTTTATCGGTGGTCCATGTCTCAACTGGTGATGCTTCTGATTAGACATGTGGTACAAGTGTCGAGCAATGCAAGTTGCTGATACTTGCACGCCATTTGCCGCTAAAAAGGGAAAAATGAAATCCACAGGATTTCATGTGTATCAAGTGGCAGCTTTTCCGAGGCAAGAAGATGAGTACTAAACAAAGCAATTTACTTCATGACATGAATACATGATACAGCTCCTCCTACTCGTCTGCTTCTGATGATATATCATCGCTAGAACAGGCGACAGGCAGGTGGAGCTCAGGATTTGCAACGAGGGGTCCCGGTGCGGCTGTGCCTGTGCATCAGGCTACTTCTACTAGGAGACGCAGACTCGCAGAGCAAGGCTCCAAAAGGCACAGGTTGATTACGGCTGGCGTGACATGCCTAGCCTAGGCCGCATGCGTACCCAGTCAAAAAGGAGCCCTCGTTGCAAAAGTCCGACTTTGCTTGGAAGTCGCGGCCCCAAACCTTGAAATCTTGTGACTCCCAATTAGCAAGTTGCACCTTTTAAGTTTAAATCGGTTAGTTAATTTCCTCACTGGTAGAAAGAATAAACCATCAAAATGATCCTTTTTTTCCCTTCCCAATCGTGATAGTCTCCCTTGCACCAGAAACTGCCGTGATGTCGTCTGCAGAGCACCTAATCGATTCTTTCTGAACGAATTTTTTATGCACAGAAGAGTAACACGGACGCTTCGATTGACCAAATTTACTTTTGCAGGATCAACATCAGGACGACGTAAACTAAGTAAGGACGACGCGTGAAAATAAAATAAAATTATATTCATTCCGACAAGCGGAGAAGCAGCAAGGTGAGTAAATTCAGGCGTACCCGGATCATGTTGAGGATATCAGGCCGCTTCTTGCCGCCGCAGGCCGAGGAGGAGGCGGCGGCGGAGGGGGAACATGACGCTGACGACGACGCGGTCTGCCGCTCCATCCGGCCGACCATGTCAGGGAGAACTCGCCGGCGGGTGTAAGCTGATCGACAACCGCCACCCACAGGCCACAGGAAGTGAGACGGGGGACGGACGGATGGATGAAGACAGAACTTGCTCGCGGAGACACGGGGGGAAGAGGGCGAGAGATCTTTTGCGCTTTTATGCAAGGCCTCGGCTGCCGCCGCGTCTCCGTCTCGCGTGTGACCTCCGGGTGGGAGCCTGGGAGGGGAGGCAGGTCTCCTCTCGTCTCTCTCGTCCCCGGTTGCTTGCTCTTTGAGGCCGGACACTTGTGGTGTGGCTGTGGCCTTGTGGCGTGATGAAGAGGAGAGAAGGAAGGGGGCGGTTGCTGTTTTGATGATTGTGGAGGAGCCGCGGGAAGTGGGGCCCACAGCGGAGGGAGCGGGGTGGTGGAAATCGGCACGACCGAAGAAACGGGGCCCCGCCCCACTCTGCTGCCCCGGCTATGTATGTACTGTATATATACAAATGCAAATACGCAATTCAGGCGGTTTATTATACTTGCCTCTAAAAGGCTCTAACTATATAAATCCTTTGTGTCTGGGGAAGAAATGAGAAAGGTTGATACAGTTTTTGAAAAAAAAATGGTGAGGACAGAGGGAGACCCCTCCTTAATTTAGGCAGGGGTCATTGGCTCATTGCTGCTACTGTATGTAGAAAGCCATGCATGTACGTCCCCCATACATGATAGCGACGAGTTATTTCGAAAATATATATTTTAATGAAAAAATTCAAGGATTTATTTGACTGCACTTTAATCCACTACAGTGTACACAGATTGAGAGGAACTAAGACAAAATTTATTTTAGATTAGCGCCCGGTTAAACAGGCTCTAGTATCGATGATACTCCAAAACAGGTATTGACAAACAACTTATATAAGGTGCTTATTTGGTTGTAATCGGTAGTATCAACCGCTTCATAATAGAATTTTATCAAATAATAAATAATAGATATTTCTTTTGCGTATTCGAGAAAAAATAAATAATAGATATTGACAAATAGTTTTTGTTCCACTGATAATGTTCGACACTGACACAACTTAGTGGTATGATTTCAATATATATCCCTACAATATAATGGCAAATGACTAGTAAAATTTGCAATTGACTATATCCAAGTAGGGTTCGGCAGCCTACCAAATGTGTATGTACTTCATTTTAAATTTTATATATCGTATTTTATGTTATGAATAATATTATCATACTCTCTTAAGTTTATAAATAGATTGCCTTGACAAATAAATTAGATTAAAAAAGGTTTACTGCCAAAGACCGGCTTAGTAAGGACGTTAATAAGCATTAATCTTCATTGTACGTGATTCGTTACGGTGAGGTGCCTGCTATGCAAGTTAGCATCACATCAATACCTGTGCTTTTTTTTTTTTGCGACCATCAATACCCGTGCTTTGTTCTGTTCTGTGTGTTTTCCGTTTTCCTTGTTTCCCTTTTTTTTCGAGACGACTCATTCCTTGTTGTTCTATCTAGAGTAAAAAGGCACTTTAAGTTAGGCAATGTGACACGACTTAAGTGAGCTCAAAATGCCTATCTTAAAATAAAGCACAAAACAACGTTTTGAAAAACGTGGACTGCCTTGCTGTCTTTCTTTATTTCTGATTTCATCTCGGTTATCCTTTTCCTCTCCCGAGCAGCTCGACGGCTTCCGCGAAGCTTCCTCCGCCATCCCTCCTTGGCAAGTATCACTAGGCGCACAAAGCTGTGTGCACCGGAGGCAGCAGCGTAATGGTCTATCATTTCACATGATTTAATAACAATCCTTAATAAAGCAAGAAGAAGCTGTCCATAACTTTCATGTGTCTTTTCCTTGGCTGCCAGTTTTCTTTTTTAATATCTGTAGAAAACCAGCTCAATAATAGTATGGGTGTGAGCAATCTCTTTGTAAAACAAGAAAAATGCTTGGAAACGACGACATCGCTTTGTCCAGCTAGTCCAAGAAAACAGTAGTTGTTATCGTGGGGCTGTTGGGATCCACTAGCACTAAAAATTAGTAGCTAAAATCAGTACCAGTGGATCCAAACCAAGCCTGCTAATAATCTTCAAATTATTAGCCAGAAAACTGCTAATTATTAGTTGCATTAGCAGGTTTAGAATTGTAAATAGGTTCTATTAGTTCAGATGCATCTTTAATTCACTGTCTAACCACCTATTAGCAGGTAGATTCAAACATCCTCCTAGTAAAATTTAGCTAGCTAAAAATTAGCAGCTATTAACTACTCTCCATCCCAAATGATAAGGCATTCAAGAATCTTGAAGAGTCAAAAGATCTCAAGTTTAACTAAATTTATATGATAAGATAATAATATTTATGACACCAATTGAGTATTATTAGATTCTTCATTAATTATATTTTCATAGTATACCTATTTGATGTTATAAATTTTTGTAATTTTCGCTATAAATTTGGTCAAACTTAAGATGCTTCGACTCTCTGAGATTCTTGGAATGCCTTGTAATTTGGAATGGAGAGAGTATTACTCTAGCTAGCTAATAATGGATCCAAACAGACCTTAAGCCGTGCCATTTCTTGCTCTGGCAGATTCATGCAAGCAGCCACTCGCTAAGCTACAAGCATACGTACTCCAGGACAGCGTGGCGACCATTACGCTGGCGTTATTATCTCCGTGAGATTTGTTCGTATTTGGTGGAATGCAAGCGTGGCTGGCTACGGAACGAACGACACATGTTCCTTTTGTTTTGGTGCTTGTAGCAAAATGGGCGGCGCGCGCGGTGGAGCTGTTGCTGGTTGACCTGCTCAGAGTCTCTGTGGGATCGCTCGTCGGCTTGCCGCCCTGTGGGCCGAGCTGTGGTGGATGGTAGCCTGCCGGTCAGAGGCCACCCAGTGGCCGGCCGTGGCCTGGGCCCACGTGTGCACGTCCTGGGATCACCGGAACCGGAACCCGGAGACACGAGGCCCGTGGGCTGGGCCCCAGCAGCCGCGGGGCGGGTCTGGTGACACGTGCGCGCCGCACGGGAGGGATTGTGGACGTCTGAACCGGTCTGCCGCTCGCTCGTGCTGACCTGCCCAGTCGTCTCCACGAGTCTGGATGCGGAGCCGCTCCCGGATCGTCTGTGGAGTGAACAAGCTAGGCCGCAACAGCCAACTGGCTTGTGGTTTCACTTTCCTTTTCTTTCCATTAGAACCAGCCAACCAGCAACCAAGCTACTCCAGGCGAGGGACGAGTAAATTAAGGGTAAGCTTGACCTGTGGATGCATATAGATTTCTACCGTGAGGATCCAAATATAGTGGTTTAGCCATAACCCATAATTGCTTTTCTTTTGTTTTTGTGTGGGTGGCCTGCACCCACTAATCTCAACATAGTTCTGCCCCTAGCACACGCGTATAGGAATTGGAAAGCAATCCCGATTACAAGTCTGTATGTAGCACCTTTGACACAAGTGGCAATCCTAGAAAGAAATGATTATTTCAAAGGAAACTGCAAAAACAGTAGGCAGATTGTAAACCCAAGTAAACTGCTAGGATATAGAATGGAGAGCATTGTTAATATGTTTTGACTTTTTTTAATGTTGATGATCATGGTTATTGGTTAATACTCACTCAATTCCAAATTATAAGCCAATTTGACTTTTTAGTACATAGATTTTGCTAGACATACTCCCTCCGTTCCTAAATAACTGTCATTCTCGTTTACCAAAAAAAAAACTTTGACTAATTTTATATAAAAAATATTAATATTTATGGTACATATTCCACCCATCCCTAAATAACTGTCATTTTCGCTTTCCGAGAAACAATTTTGACTAATGTAAAAAAATATTGATATTTATGGTACAAAATTAATATCGTTAGATAGATTATTGAATCTATTTTCATAATAAATTTATTTGGGGTACAAATGTTGCACGTATTTTCTACAAATCCAAGCAAACTTACGGCACGAAAACAAAAAGCGACAGTTATTTAGAGATTGAGGGAGTAATTAATATCATTAGATAGATTGTTGAATCTATCTTCATAATAAATTTATTTCAAGATACAAATGTTGCATGCATTTTCTACAAATCTAGTGAAACTTAAACCGACTGCACTGGGACACGGTAAATGATCCTGCAGGATCGATTTAGCAGACGAGAGCCCCACAGCGGCGTCCGCTATCGTCTCCGCGGGTCCGCTATCCTCGGCGTCGTCAGCCAAATTCCCAGGGATCCAGGGCCTCAGCTAAAGGACGGCCAGGTCCCACCTCAGCGCTGCTGCTCCTCCGAACTCGCTTCCCCGACATTGTTGCTGCTCCTCGTCTCCCCCGCCGAACTCGCCTCCCGCACCGCCACGCGCAGGCGAGCCACCAGCGCTGCAGCCCTGCGGGAGCACGACCCGGCCTCCCGCACCGCCGCGCGCAGGCGACGCTCCGGCGGGGGTGCCCCATGGCCGTGCTCCTCCCCGCGCGCGCAGCAGCAGCGCCGGCGGTCGAGCTCGTGGTCGCCCTCGTCGTCACGTCCGCTGCGCGCCGCCGTCGCCATCCCATCCATCGCGTCGCCGTCGGCGTAGGGGTCGCTACCGACGTGGCATGGGGCCCGCGCCTCTGCTCCGCCGCCTAGAGGGGAGGGGAGCCAAGGCCGTCGCGCAGAGAGGGACCGGCGAGGAGGACCACCGCGACTGCCGCCGCCCCACGCCTGGGAGCAGCAGCCATCGCCCGCGCCTGGGAGCAGCTGCTCGACGGGTTCAGGGCGGCCGCCCCGCCCCTCGACGTCATTCGCCGGAGCCGCCCACGTCCGCCTGGAGTAGGCGAGGGAGCAGGCTCCAGCTGGGGCCACCGCACGCGCGCTCACCAGTGCCAGAGCCGGAGCTTTGCCTCGCGCTCGCCGGTCCAATGGATAAAGGAGAAAGAGAGGGGAAAAGAAAAGGGAAGAGAAAAAAAAGAAAAAAATTGATGTGTGGGTCCCAGATGGGTATAGAGTAGAGGTATAGAGGATGGATAAGTGCGGGAGAAAGTTGTATAGAGGAGAGAATCTCGATGACCAAGATAGAATATTCCTTTTAGAGGATGAATTTAGAGTATGACGAGTGCGGATAGCCTTACGGCACAAAAACCAAAAGCGACACTTATTAAGGAACGGAGAAAGTACGTTGTACCTATATGCATAGCAAGATTGATGTATCAAAAAAGTCAAAACGATTTATAATTTAAAACGGGGGAAGTAGCAAATAGAATCACTAACCAATCCAATGTACACTCCATTACTGGAAAATGATGGAAGGAGTCATCGGGGCTCGGGGGTCAGGACCTGCAATGCATCTAAAGGCCTCATTAAAAGTGCACACTGATTGATGAAAGCGGATCTTCTCATATTTGACACATTTTGGGGTAAGTCTATAGATGGCCATCGGGCCGGCCCCGCTCGGCACGGCACGGGCACAGCCCGTAGGGTGTAGGGCCGGCACGGCATGCCGTGCCTCCCAGGCCGTGCCTCTGCGTACCTCGTGCCTAGTCTTCGGCCCAAGCACAGCACTACGAGCCGAAATTCGTGCTATGCTGGCCCGTGCATCACGCCCAAAACTGCGGGCCGTGCCAGCCCACAGCCCGGTGACCTCAAAACACCTAAAATAATCAACTCATCGAACACTTATCAAAATTCACAGCTATTGTCACAAAAAAGTTGCAGAGATTGAATTCTCTCATTCATAACACAAGTCACAACTCAACCAAAAGAACAAAAGAACAGAGCAGAGGCGTTGGAGCCGGCCAAGTTCCCATCGCCCCTTCACCACCGTCGTCGTCCTGCGCAACCAATGAAAAGATCACATCAGAATACATCAATGGAAGAAGAAGATAGAAGAGGAGGGTTAGGGTTTTACCTGCACAACCGGAGCCCGGTGCCGGAGAAGACGATGACCACCCAGAGGCCAAAGAAGACGACACTCGGTTAGCAAGGACGGCGAGCGGCGGAGGAGGGACAGACAGAGACAATGAACTCACATAATCACCGAGATCTAGAGGGAAGATAGGGAGAGGGAGAAGGGAGAGGTAGAGAGGGAGGGGAGGTCACCAACGGCAGGTGGTTCAAGGTCACCGGAGTCGGGGTTGGCGGTCAGGGAGGTCGGACACTAGCAGACGAGACGGCGAGGCGAGAGCGACGCGACGGTGGGAGTGGGAGGAAATGATTTAGGGTTAGGGTGGACTAATGGAGAGCGTCGCGGCCCCTTGCTTATATACGTGGGGGTGAGGCGGGGAGCCGTTGCAGGGCTGGCTGGGTCGCTTTGTCGCTGGGCCGTGGGGGTCTGGGGTTGGGAAGGAGGTCGTGGGCTGCTACCGGACCGATGCCTAAAAATTGGGCCGTGCCTTACCAGCCCGCCGGCCAGAGTAGCAGCCCAGGCACGGCCTACTACCCCGTGCCGGGCCAGCCCGAGCCTGATGACCCTCGGGCCGTGCCGTGCTTGGGCTGGGCCAAAATTGCGAGCCTCGTGCCGGGTCGCCGGGCCTCAGGCTGCATGGACATTTATAGGTAAATCCATAAGCCGTAGTACATCTCTTAGGCGTTTCATGAAGCTTAAGCAAAAGCGGACATGCCAACAATTGTTGCATAGGCATTTGGTGCTCAACCTGAACAATGAATCCAACACAATCGCTGTTGTCATTACAAAATTTTAAAGTTGCGGAGGTAATCCCAAGCACCTAGCGTAGGAATGGAGGTTGGTGGTGGTGACGTTATAGCAAGGTTGTACCTGACTACCAGGTTCTAGCTCACCAACTAACCCAACACCTGCAAGGTGACATCGTGAGTCGTATCACTAGACAACTAGATTTTTCTCATGGTGTCGACTGTCTGAGTGTTGCCACTACCCTCTAATCCAAGTTGGGGCACTCACTAACAACTGAGCTCCCTCGACTCACTAAGGCTCAGTCCCCTAGCCGATCCCCGATGATTGCAAGAGCATAGCCAACATCTCGACTCCCGAGCAGTTCCTTGTCCCCGTAGCGATGTGCCGATGAGGAGTAGGAGGCATCATCCTTCAGGGTGATCCCCGATGAGGAAATGCGCCCACGGTAGTGGCGGGAGCAGTAATGGCAAAGGCTATGGTGACTAGTGAGGAGAGAGAAAATATTGTATTTTTTAGTGCTTAATGCCAGGTCGCTAAGTTGCTCTAAGAGCACCTTCATCAGTTCCCGGTAAGACCTCTCGTCCCCATTAAACTGTCATATTGGAGGAGATGGATCAATTTTCGTGCTCCAGCAGCTCCCCAGTAGCCTCTTTTTTTGGTGGCCACCAAAAAATCCCTCGCTCCCCTCAACTTAAGGAGGAGTTGTATCTCCCTAATAGACTAGGGCCCACAATAACTACCTCCTCTTCTTCCTGCACACTAATCCGTGGCCGCCTCCCTCCATAACTCACCTTCCTCCGCATATGGCAATGGCCACATGAACCTCCACATCACGAGCCACCCGCTGCAAGCTGCCTAGGCATCATTGGCGAAGTCATGCTAGTTGAGCTTGTAGCACGGGGCGGGAGGCTTGCCTAGGTCTTCTCAGATCTGAACTCGGTCGCCATGCCATGATTAGCTGGAGCTCGATGGAGGAGATCAATGAGGGGGCGTGGCTCGAAAAAAATAAGGGCGCCATGCCTAGAGGTAGAGGGACAGAGGAAAGGAGGCACCATCGATGGCTTGGGTTGGCTAGGGGTGGAGGTTAGGGGGCTAGGCGTGTCAGTGGTCGAAGCGGGGCTTCGTCTTGGTGTGGCAGTGGTCGGGGCTGGTCTCAAGCGCCTGTATGACCACCACTGCCAACTCCCATGGGGAGAAAAAGAAGATGTCGCAGACTCGCGGTAGGAACAAGACGACTTCTAGGAAGAAAAGGAAAGGAAAAAAATATAATCTAACATGTCGGTCCCATATATTGGTGGAGACTTTTGGTGATCTGCTAAAACATCTTCTCCAATGAATCTGAAAAAGCAGTATTCAGCCTCTTCGGTAGGCTTGCTGGGCTAGATGTGTTGGGCCTTTTAGCCCAGCCGTTCGGTAGCCCAGCCCCAGCCAAACGGCTGGAGATAAGCGCCACCAGGCAACCCTAGCCGCTCCCTCCCTCCCTCATTTCCCCTTCGTGCAGCGCGGCTAGGATTATGCCGCCGTCTTGCTGCTCGGCCTCGAATGCGCGTGCGAGCCTCGGCAGTCGTGAGCCCCGCGTCGCCGCACCTCATCATTGGTCATCCGAGCGGTCGCCGCCACGCCAACCGTCGTCATCGACAGCCTCAGCAATAGTGATCGACGCCTCCCTCCCCGAAGCCGATTCCATCAACTCCGTCTACTGCCACCAAAGGTACCCCCGGATCCCACGCCGCCGCAGTCTCTCTTGGGCAGATCTGACCCGCACGGACTCGTTTTGTAGGTTTTCGCTGCCCACAACCCTCCATCACCGCGAGGACCAGGTCGACTGCATCTCATTCTAGTCGGCCAGATCCACCTCCTAGGTCCATTCCAATCCATCACGGAAATGGATCTTTGCTTCTACCAAGGTCCATTCCAATCCACATGCTTCCTAGTTAGGGTTTGGGCTTTAGGTCCATTCCAATCTAACTACATGTAACACCTCTGGTGTTATAGTGACTAAAATTTGCCATGTCATCATATTGTACTGCAAAGCATCCATGATTAGGTCAACCATGATGTGTATCAACTAAAACGAGTTTACATTTCTTAGGTTGGATGTGCTTCTGAGATGTGTGACTCGAATCGAAAACCCTAATTTTGAATGTCACCGCAAATACTTAGTTTTTGTCCTACGTAATTTGGGGTGTATGACTGTGTTATACACTAGTGCCAAGTGTGAGGTATGAACTCAAGTCCAACTCATAAAATGAAGCTTCAAGTTTGAGTTTGAATTTAGAATCCAAAACTTGCTGCAAGTTTTTCGATTCGAATTTGAATTCAAATTTGGGGAAATATTAAAATATTTTCAAAACGTCAACCTGGTCAACCAAGAGTGGCATTTGGTCAACCATGTGATGCTTGACCCAATGATGCCCTTGGATCATGGTTTGATCACTAAATAATCACCAATTAATGTAGCAACAAGTTTCAATTTTGAAATTCTTCTGAAAACCCTAAAATCCAAAACCCTGATTTTCCCCTTTTTGATTAATTCAAAATATAAGCAAAATCTGGGAAAAAGTTTAAAACCAAGTTTGTAGATATTTTCAAGGGCTACAATTTTGGTGTTTTGAGTTTTTAAAGTTTCAGTGTAAAATTTTGAGTAATTTTGAAAAGAAACAAATTTCAAATTTGACCCCTTTTCAATCCCAAACCCAAATTTTAAAATGGAGGCCAAATTTGAAAATGGTTTGAATAGCAAAGTTGTAGGTCTTGGCTAGATGTACAACTTTGGTATTTTGAGTTTTTGAAGTTTCAATATGAAATTTAAAGTAATTTTGAAATTACCAAATTCCAGAAAAATGTCCCCTTTTGATTTCAAATTCAGATTTCAAAATCCAGGCTGAATATGAAAATTTTTTCCTCATGAAACTTGTAGAAATTCTAAAGATTTCATGTTTTGGGAATTTTTCAAGTTGGTACATGATTTTGGGAGTAATTTCAAATTTTCCGAGTAGGGTTTTGTGTTAGGGGGGATGCTACAGTGCTCGGCGAATCCCAGCCGAGCAACACACGGCATGGGTGCCGGCGAGCCGCTATGGCTGCTTCTAGGCCATTCCCGTGAGCTCTCGATCGCCACCTCGTCCGTGCGCGCCTTCTAGCACCGCCAGCAGGGCCGGAGACCCCTTTAAAAGGCCGAGCACACCATCGTTTTTCTTCTTCCTTCTCTATTTTTGCCACCGCCACCTAGCTCCGCCGCTGTTGAGCCGTCTCCGGCTAAAGCAACCGTATCATCGAGTTCACCTCACTCCCGCACATCTCGTAGGGCCACTCGCACCAGCCAATTCCACCCGGAGCGCCCGCGCTGCCACCTCCTTCCTCTTCTCCGGTGAGCGCAGTCACTGTGCTGCCTCACCATGGCCGGCCACACCTGTTGCCTCTCCGCGTCTACCAGTTGCACCGCTACATTCGTGGTGAGCTACTCTTGCTCCTGATCTCCTCAATTTAGATGTTGCCGGCTTGTGTCGTCGGGGCGTCGTGCGCCGCGGCCACCGTGCCGCCATGGTCGGGTGGGGCTCCCCCCATGGCGTTTGCGGGCAGGTGGTATGCTCAAGGGAGTGCGGTAGGTGTTGTAGGTCATGATGCTCGGGGTAGCTTGACCAGAGCATCGTCACCGGCGTCATGGCCACTGGGCGGTCGTCGTGCCGTCGTGGTCGGGCCGCGGGAAGAGGAGAGTAGGCGTGAGGAGGGGGATGATAGGTGGGGCCGCCTTGTCAGCGAGAGAACGAGAAAGGGAGAGCGAACGCGCGCGAGCGGGCCGCGCGGCCAGGCCTTGATGGGCCACGAGCGGGCAAGCGCGAACGCGCATGGGTGGGCCGCGCGTGTGACTGGGCTGAGCAAGCGAGAAGAGAAGCAGCAGCCCGTATTGCCGATTTTGTTTTTCTTTTTCAAAAATGTGAATAGCGGTAGTTTTTGTTTATTTCAATAAATTTTTTGGTAGAGCTCCAAAAATATTGAAAATTTTTGTGTGAGCTTTTCAGAGTGTAAACTATCTAGGAAAAATATTAAATGCCAATTTTGAGTACTTTTTGTAAGTTATTTAATTTGCTCAATTAAATATTAAATGCAACTTCCAGGAATTTTAATAATTTAAATATTAATCCAAAAATCATGAAATTTGTTTTAACACTATTTTAGATTATGATCAATCTTTAGAAAAAGTTTGAACTCAATTATATGAAGTTTAATTTATTTTTAATTTATGCGTTAATTGTTTAAGTGATTAAATAAATATTTAAGTTGATAACTTTAAGTGTTGTGTGCTCTTTTTGATTGAGTGATGACCTTGGGTCATTAACCCTTTATGGTCCTTGGCACCTTAATTACTTGGTTGAGCTCATGATTAACATGTTGTTTAATGAAGTACGGTTAGTAGTGAGTTCTGTTGGTTTACAGCTATACCATGAAGGAAAGTTGTACTCAAGTTATTAATCATGGATACCATCATCAAACATCATATTTATCACCGCATCATGTTGAAGCATGTCATACTCTCGTGTAGTTCCCGCTTTCGAGAAAGTAAGCATTGTTGAGCAAGTTTCTGGAGAAGAGCTGTCGTCAATGGATTCTGAACCAGACATCGGAGTTGTTGATCCTGAACTAGTCGTCTTGTCTGAGCAAGGCAAGCCCCGGTGCATTTAAACCCTTCATTGAGTTTTACAGATCTTTTATCATGGTACTATGGTTCATTGCATTAAGTAATTAGGAATTGAGTGATAACCCAATTGTTGCATTATCATCCTTGATTAATGTGATATCACCCTTGGTACCTGTTTTATCAAAAAATGCATAGTATGCTTTGCTATGCTTAATAAGTTAGGCTTTTAAATGAAATGCTTATATGGCCACGATGGTATACTTGATGAATAATGAAGTTTAAGAATGATCTTGAAGATCGAATGGGTGGTTTGACCACTGCTAACTTGCATTGAGAAAGGAGTCTCAATGTAGTGTTTCGCCTTGTCATTTAAGGACCATTTGTTGTAGGCCTGCTTGTGTTTCGAGACTTTGCAACTAGCCTCATGCCTTGGGTAAGGCCAAGATATTAGTGATTTCATTTCTAGAATGTCCAACCTCGCACTAGGAGTGGAGAGATGACAGGAGTAGCGTGTACCCTCGGGGCTGGAATTGGGCCGGGTTCGAGGAGTACTGTACTCTCGGGTGGTGATGGACATGTTCTGGTATTGAGAGATCTAAATGGGAGTTGGTATATGCAATATTTGGTTCTACATATGTCGTGAGGTTAGAGATCCCCAGCTGGGTATAATCGGTTCGAATCGTCATTGCTTCTCGGTTATGGAGACTCGATCACCTGACCTGCATCGTAGTTAAGAACTGGATTTGAAAGAAAGAATAAGGAAAGAATCTTGATGAGAATTACTTTGATCTAGATTAGGATCACTTAGAATTGGTTAATGAATCATCAATGATGAAAATAAAAGGTTGAAAGTAAGGACTTACTTTAGTAAGCTTTTCTGCAAAGATCATTTTAATTCTTGAATACCCGTACCTTGATTCCCTAAAGCTAGCATGTCTTTAGAGTCTTTTCCTTAGTCGGGTAAGTCTTGTTGAGTACCCTCCGTACTCAGGGTTTGTTAAACCCTTGTTGCAGGTGTGGTTCATGAGCAAGTCTGTTTTGAGCCTTGCTGCATGATCGTTGTCATTGAAGAAAGTGACGACGAGTAGGTTGTGTGGTCTCTGGGCAAGGCACCTTATTTGGGTGTTGTAATAAAGTTACTACTGATACTCCACTACTACTGGTTTGTAATAATGTTACTTATGGTTTGAGGTTTGAAACTATGGTTTATAAACTTAAGTTATGTAAGACTTCCGCTCTTTTACTCTGATGTTATTTTGAATAAACTGTTGCAATATTGCAATACTCCTATAATTGAATCTTGTTCGGAGGATAGCAGACCTTTTAAGTTATGAGGAACATAAGTATGGCTGTTAGAGATCATTATGACAATGACAGATACATGTGGGCTATCATAATTTAGGAGGTTCCGTGACACTACACCTTGTTGTCTATGGTTGCTTATGAGGCCTTAGTGTGAACTAGTGAAGATTTTGGCTGCTACTTGATCTTTTAGTATTGTCTGTTGGATATCTGAATCTGTGAACTAGTGAAGATTTTGGTTGCTTATGAGGCCAAATGTTCTTCGCATATACTGTTATGTGTGTTCAGCTATGACTTGAATGGGTTTGACATATATTGGTTGACCTCTAGGGTCGACTTGTTCCTAATTGAATCATTTTAGCCCAAAACATAAAAATCACTGCCTCTATTATATATGAGTGTTGCCATTCATCATATGATTTACATAGTTCATGGTTTGGAAGAAATGCAAAAACATGTCCTGTGTGTCTATAAGATGTTGCCAAATCTATTGTCACTGTCCAGGTTGTTCTCATTTGCTCTGTCTGTTGGCTCAGGTCTATGGTACTACATCTCCGTGCAAGTTGTTCATGTGCTACCGTTGAACATTGCCCACACTGACACTGTCATCCATGTCATCATGCTCTCCACCTGAAGCTAGGCACTACAACCTCTGTTCAAAACGCCGCAAGCGTTTCACAAAGGCAAGTCCCCTTTTCCTTCCACAATCGCTTGTTTTTGTAATGCTGCGACCATATGTTTTCCCATTTCTATTCCATCCATGTAAATAATTCCCCAGAATTTCATACATTGCATCAGATGTCAAAACAACGAGCATCCTGGGATGACCAAACATGCACCTTGTTTCTTAACCTAGTCAGTAAATAGAAAGAGCTATGTCACTAGGGCAACAACACCCCGACCAGTATCAGGTGGTCTAATGTCGAGCGTGACTTCAACGAGGCGACACACCGTAGGTACGACAAGAAGATGCTTCAGAACAAGTACAATGACCAAACGAGCGTATTTCAATTGGTGCGATGGTCAGGCCCATACTGGCCTAGGCCATGACCCAGTAACTGGATAGGTGACTGCTAAACCCGGTTGGTATGGCACAGGCACCAGGGTACTAAGTAAACCCTTTTCGTAGCCTCTTTTCTAATCAGTTAAGTTGTCACTAACTCATTACTAACATGGCCAGCACTGTATCACATGCAGGAAAGTAGCCAAAAGGCTCATGAGAGGTTCAAACGTCCATAATGCTGTGAGCAACTGATCACAATTCTGGGACGCACCCCACGTGACAGAGGGGAGTTGTTTGCTGCCGGTGGCCATGAACCTAACCATACCCCCCAAGTGCGAGCCCTCAGACTCCTCAAGACTTATCGGATGAGCCCATACATTCCCGTAGTATTGGTCAGTCCTCCAAAAGATTCACTAGGGACCATTTCGTGGACAGTCCACGCAAGAAGAGTAGCAAGACTCAGTCCATTGATGAAACCCTTGATGACCTGAGCGACGTTATCAGGAAAGTTAACAAGTGCCATGGCCGTGAAGACTCTTACGAAGAGGAGATAACCCAAGTAAAGCATATTTTGGAGGACAATGGTTACAATGAGGAAGATGTAGTCTTCATGCTGGTCCTTAAATCTTTGCTTGAACAAGCATCGTCGGCGTGCTTTTCTAGATTTGAAAAGTAAAGAGGGCCGACTGAACTGAGTGAAGGTGTCCTAGGACTTCGCTGTCCTTAAGTCAAAGTGATACTGAGCATCGTTCCTTCTACAGCTGCTTTAGTTGTTTACTTTTCTAGCACGAGCTTCTCCATTTGTCTGCTTGTCACCATTTGGTTTGTAATGTTTGTTGTAATAAGTACCGTTATTGAGAACTATTTTTTTTGTTTTGTGTTTAATGCAATGTCCGGTTTTCTGTTGCACATACATTTATAAACTGAGCTCAAGAATTAGCATAGGTATTTATGATGTGACTCATTTATCTGTCCATTGTCATAAACGAAATGTTGAGTAGCGTCTTCTGGCTGTGTGGGCTAACTACTCATTTTCCAGGTGTCGAGAGGTGTTCACAACAGGAGGTCGAGCACCAGCATGCTATGGTACATATGAATTAGCAAAGAGGTTCGTAAGTATCAGCTACATGATTTCTTAATTGGTGTTCTAGGTTCAGATAGGTTCTTGTGTCATTATCAACTTTGAGAGGACTTCACCATAGTGTAGCGGCTAACTAACGCCCTTGTACTGTAGCACCTATCTTGGGACCCAAACAAGACAAGAGTCTATTATTGTATTATTAACATTAGAGGTCATAAAGTAGCATCGAATTCGAAGGTTTGTATTTGCTTCTTATGAAGTTGTAATGTCTCCCTATCACTATTAATTGGTGTTCTCGGTTTAGCTAGTTGGGTACATGGTTTCTTAATTGGTGTTCTTGGCTAGCAGACTACCATCCAAAGTTAGAAAAAAACAAATTCTGTTGTTAACTGATAGATGACAAAAGTAGTGTACTTTCTGTTGTTTGAGCTTATTTTCTTTATATATGCATTGCCTCTTTATGAACATGCTTGTCATGGCTATTCCTTTTTTAGGGCCTTCCTTCCACATTTGTGAAGAAAGGTCTTTATTCTCTGAGTGTCAGTTCAGTTTACAAGTACAATAATACCTTGGTTGATGTTAAAGTGGACAACAATTTGATTGTACAAATTGGAGCAAAATCATCATTCTGTTCATTTGCAGCTGTTCCAAGGTGCCATTTGTATGGAAGGTATGTAATGTGCAATTGTTGGTGCTTGCTGTTTAATAGTTCGATTTGTAATATATGGTCTCATATGTTTCTTGTTTGTAGGGTTTGACAACTTACAGTCTTACAGATGATCACATCTGAGGACTCATCAAGTACCGACAATTCCACTCATGAAGTGGACTTGTTGGACTTCATATCCGTAACTATCCTGGTGAGAAAGTTGAAATCCTTTCTAGCGAAGCAAAGTATTTCGGTAAATCCTGCTTGCCCCATACCCAAGCTCGCCAGCGCGCAATGGATGAAACAAATTTGGATAACCCAACTTCATGTAAGGAAAATTTGCGCATGTCCCGTGATGCATTCATGCAATATCATAACATGTTGCTTCCATATGGCTTGCCACATATAGATAAGTGTGATTCCATTGAAATTTTAGGTATGTATGTCTGGACTTATGCCCACCAGTCTGCTGCTAGAGAATGCAAATATAGATTTGAACGATCTTTAGATATAGTTAGTAAAAAGATAACTGAAGTAGCACATGTTATGTATAGGTGGGCACAAAAAATTCTAGTTCCAGCAGATATGCACTATGGACGAGTGAGCCAGATACTTAAGAAACATGCATCATGGTTTGATGGATGCATAGGTGCTATAGATGGCACTCAGAAGTGGAGGTTGACCACGAAGCCAAAGCTGACTTCATGAATAGGAAAGGAGAAACATCAATAAATGTTTGTGCCATTGTGGATATGGATGGCCGCTTCACCTTTGTCGGTGCCGGGAAGGCGGGGGCATGTCATGACATGGCGGTCCTAAAGGAGTGTCAGAGAAGTGCACGGTTCCCACATCCACCAGCAGGTTCGTGATGACTTCCAAATGAAATTCATGGAGCATGTGTGTAGGTAGGTGGCTGGACATTATTGACACTAAATGTGTAATTGCTTGAATTGTTGTAGGTCGATACTACCTGGCAGATGCGGGATACATGGAGCAGCGAGGATACATGACGCTGTTCCGTAACACAAGGTACCATCAGAACAAGTTTAGGGGAGTAAACATGAAGAGGTTAGGGCGTGAGGAGAGATTTAACTACATTCATTCCAGGTTGTGCAATATTATTGAATATAGATTTAGGGTTGTGAAAGAAAGGTGGCATATTCTGGATAAGATTCCGTACTTCAGAAGGGATAAGCAAGCGATGATTATCATATCATGCTTTGCAATGGATAATTACTTGTGGCTGCGTAAGCATGGAGCTGATCGACCGACGTATCCTATGTCGGATTAGGTGGATCTCAATCGTGAAACAGATGTTGGATATCAATGGTTATGTGGACTGCACAATTACCTGACTAAAGGTGAACTAATAAACTTATTTGAGACTGTCAATTGAAGTTAGGTTTGTCTAGTATGCAGTTTGTTTGACACTTGTACTACCTGTAGGATATTGGGCGAAGGCGGACAGTGTATGTGTAGCTACGGATTGCACGTATCTGTGCACTTTGCTTAGTGGCTTCTAGGAAGTCCATAAGTTTTATATATATTGCATATATGCCTAATTTGATAACTCATTTGCTCTGCTGTATTCTTTTGTTGTAAGGAGTAGACAATTGACTGTCATGAGTTGTTTGAACGTAGAGAACAGTTAAGGTTCTGAAAGTCCCTAGTTTGGTTTTGGCTAATTGATGAAACCTAGGGCTAACCTTTTTATCTAAGTGGATGATTTAGATAAAGGTAGTCATTGTATATGAGACATGACATTGACTCATGTGACCAAGATGGTGAAGACCAAGATGAGGCTTGGCTCGATGGACCGGTTGTGAAGGTGAAGGGCAAGTCGAGGCTTCGAAGCGAAGGACCATGCGATGGTGAAGCTTGAGCAAGACTTGGCGCCGACGGACCGATGCAACGGTGAAGAGCAAGTGAAGTCAAGGTCGATGGATCGAGACGGTCATGTGATGATATGAAGTGGATCATATCATTTCCAGAAATAAAATGGGCTCAAGGCAAAGGTATAACCATAGGGCCATTTTGTTTTGCACTCAAGACACCATAGAGGGTGTGAGTGATTTAGGGTCGATAGCCGAACTATTAAGAGGGGAAGTCTTATCGGTTATTCGACGCACGGGTGCCACTAGGTGAATTCATAAAGTGCATTGCATGTAGGGCCTAGTGAGCTAACTGGAAAACCTATGAAAATGATTGAGAAAAAGCTAACACACAAACGCATAGAGATGTACACTTGATGGTGTTAACACATTTGCAAAGGTGGCGTTGGTCGCGCTGTGGCTTGCGGGTAGAGAGGGGTTCGGGGAAATGAAATGCCTATTTTCCACTACGCTGGGAGTCGGAAAAGAAACGAAGGCGAACGAAGGTCACCAGCGTAATCGGACGCTGGACCGGACGTGGTCACGGTATGACCGGACGCGTCCGGTCAGTACAGCGCAGCAGTCAGGCGCGCGGGCTAGGGTTTGCAACCGGCGCGTCCGGTCACTCGCGGGACCGGAGTGTCCGGTCGGGCACCCAGAGGAACAGTGCGTGGCGAAGGGCTGAGCGGACACGCGGCGCGTCCGGTCACACACGATTGAACGCGTTCGGTCACGAAGGGTGCTTACTAGAGTCCGACCGGACGCTGGCTCTGTCGCGTCCGGTCGTTGCGTGGAGCGCGTCCGGTCGATGCGTCGCGGGCGCGCGGCACTGTGCGATCGGCGTGTCCGGTCGGTTGAGCAGCGCGTCCGGTCGTCGCGTTTGACCGTTGGTGCGCAGTGACCGTTGGAAGATTTGGCAGTCGCAATTGAATTCGAGGGACACGTGGACGGCGCAGGGGGACCGGACGCGGTGAAGCGTGTCCGGTCAGTTTTGACCGACGCGTCCGGTCGTCCCGAAAAACGCCCAGTGGGTTGCTAACGGCTCTATTTGTTTGGAGTGCTTATAAATACGTGTTGGCCGGCCCTTGGGGAGGTCTCTTGGCATTTCTAACACTCTTGTGCATTCTTTGAGCTAAAGCATCTCCTCCCACTCATCTCTCTTGCTTGATTGCAAATCAAAAGTGAGATTGAGTGATCCTAAAGTGCATTACATAGCTTGAGGACATCTAGTGGCACTTGTGGGTGGTTTAGCCGGTGGATTTCTTGTTACTCTTGGAGAGTACCGCTCCTAGCCGGCTTGGAGATTGTTGGAGACGTTGGCAAGAGAAGGTGTTTGTTCTTGGCCACCTCCGGTTGATTGTGAGAGGTTATTGTGCTTTCCTCGGCGGGACACCAAAAGCAACTCTAGTGGAATGCGCGTGTCATTGAGTTACCTAACTTGAGAGTGGTGTCTTGCGGTGTCTTGCGGGGCGTGCCTTGAGGGGCAAGTGACTTGAGGGTCACACCGGGAAACCATCTAAGTGTTGGTCGACACAACCGGTGACGTAGCTTGTCGGTGCATAAGTGAACACCGGGTGAACAAAAATATTGTGTCTCTTGTCTCCCGGTGATTGGTCTTCATATTATGTTGTTGTCAATATTGATTGATTGTATATCATCTTGGTGATTGGCAACATCTTCACTCCACCGTCGGTATAAGAATCATGATCCTCTCTCATGCACTTACTTTTACTAGATTATCTTGTGTAGCTCTAGTGGTACCTTTGCTAGTAGTGTTGTTAGCTTGTTCTCTAGTATAAAATTAGTGACATAGCTCTTGTGTGAACTAGAGATCATAATCTACTAGACTTGTGGATAGGAGGCTTGCATCACAACCCTTGGCTAAGCAAAACTCGCTTTACGCCGTTTGTTATTCTAACAAGTTTGCTTAGTGGTATTTGTAGAATTTTTTATAGGCTATTCACCCCCTCTAGCCATCTAGGACCTTACAAGTGGTATCGGAGCCGTGGTCACCGTTTTAATCAAGGCTTAACATCCTTCGGTGTGAAAAATGGCTCAAATTGTGTTCAATCATGTTGGGGGCAAGCCACCGTTCTTTGATGGGGTTAGTTCTTTTGCTCATTGGAAGAGAAAAATGACAATGTACCTTGGTTCTATTCATGAGAGAGTATTGCAAGTCACCGAGAATGATTTTGCTATCATTGATCCCGATCATCTCACCGATGAAGATAGAGTAAATAGAACATGCAATAGAATGGCTTTCAATACACTTTACAATGGTATTGACACAAAAGTATTTGAGGGCATCAAGGATTTGAAATTGGCTAGTGAAGTATGGACAAGGTTGAGTGAGACATATGAAGGCACTAAGGTTGTGAAGAGTGCCAAGCTATATGGGCTCAAGAGTGAGTTTGAGAACTTCAAGAAAAAGGATGATGAAACAATCATTGAAATGTTTCATAGATTACAAGTGATAGTCAATGATCTCAAGAGCTTAGGGCACAAGACAAAAGATCAAGATTTTTGTCAGAAGTTCTTATTGAGCTTACCTAGAAGATTCAAGATGTTGATCATGATGTTGCAAAGAGATGGGCTTGAAGCAATGAAGCCTAATGATTTGCTTGGTGAAGTATTGACCTATGACAAATATGATCAAGATGTTGATGACAAGGAGAAGGTGGAAGATGAGAAGAAGAAGACCGTGGCATTTAAGGTCACCTCCTCCAAGGGTAAAGCTACCATCATTGAAGAAGAAGACAACAATGAAGATGGGGAATTTGAAATTGATGATGAGGCACTTGCACTTGTAGTCAAGAAGATGGGTCACATGTTCATTAAGAGAAGAGGTTTCAAAAAGAGAAATGACAATTTCAAGAGCAATGAGCAACAAAGGAAGTGCTTCAATTGTGATAGCACCGAACATCTTCAAGCCGAATGTCCCTATGACAAGAAGAAGAACAACAAGAGGGGCAAGTTTGAGAAGAAAAAAAGAGAAGCCAAGATGACTTTCAAGAAGGGCAAGAATGGAGCCTATGTGGTCACTTGGGAAAGTGATGATGATGATGATGAAGAAGAATCATCATCCAACAAGGCTCTTGCTTCCATTGCTATCAACAAGAAGCCATCACTATTTGGTTCATCCTCTTCATGCTTCATGGTCAAGGAAACTAAGGTATTATATGATGAGAGTGATGACGAAAGTGAAATGGAATATGCTCATAATAGTGATAATGATAATAAAAAAAGATGATGATGAACCAACTAAAGAACAACTATATGACTTGATGCAACAAACTAGAGACATAGCTATTGCCAAGGACAAGGAGTGTAAGAAGCTTTCAATGAAAGTAGCAATACTTGAGAAAGTCCTTAGTGAGCTTAATACCACTCATGAGAGTCTAGTGGAGGACCATGAGGATCTTGGTAAGGCTCATTCCAAGCTTGAAAAGGCTCACTCATTGCTACTTGAGCAACAAGCAAAGAAGGAGGTTGTTGTATCATGTGATATAGGTGTTACATGTGATATAATTGATGAATCCTTTTATGAACCTATCATCATGTCAAATGCTAACCCTTCTTGTAGCTCTTCATCCACCACCACCAACTCTACCTCTACTACTAGTGATGGTTTCACTCGTGATGCTTCACTAATTGTTGTGAATGAGACTCTCAAGAAAGAGGTGGATGAGCTCACTCACGCCCTAGGCAAGGCCTATGGTGGCGAGGCCCGCTTGCTTAAGTGCTTGGGTAGCCAAAGGTTCTCTCTTAACAAAGAGGGATTGGGCTACACCCCTAAGAAAGGCAAGTCGGCCTTTGCAATTCCAAAGCCTAGCTTTGTGAAGGGCAATGGTCGGTTTTGCAATAGATGCAAGTAAGTTAGGCACCTAGATTATAATTACAATAAAAAGAACCAAAGCAAGAATCTTTTTAATGCTATACCTTTTGATTCTTGCTATATGCTTACCAAGAGTGTGAAGGGTGTGCAAGCTAAGTTTATTGGTACACCAATTGTGGGCCCAAAGAAGAAGGCTATTTGGATACCAAAGAGCTTAGTTACTAACCTACAAGGACCCGAGCAAAAGTGGGTACCTAAGCTTCATTGACTTGCTTGTAGGTCAATTACAAAGCCGAAGGAAGGCATTGGATTATTGATAGTGGGTGCACTCAACACATGACCGGTACATCAAGAATGTTTGACTCAATCAATGACAATGATAGTGGTGTTGATTCTATCACATTTGGCAATAACAAGAAAGGCAAGGTTATTGGCTTGGGCAAGATTGTAATATCAAATGACATGAGTATATCCAATGTGTTGCTAGTTGAAAGCTTGGATTTCAATCTTCTATCCGTAGCACAAATATGTGATCTAGGCTACAAATGCATCTTTGGGGTTGATGATGTGGAAGTTATTAGTGTGGATGGTTCAAATATGGCATTCAAGGGCTTTAGATATGAGAATCTCTACCTAGTTGACTTCAATGCTAGAGAAACTTCTTTGACAACTTACTTAATCTCCAAATCAAGCATGGGTTGGCTTTGGCATAGAAGGCTTGGTCATGTTGGCATGAAACAATTGAAGAAGCTTACAACTCACAATCTTGTCAATGGTTTGAAAGATATTGAATTTGAGAAGAATAGGCTTTGTAGTGCATGTCAAGCCGGGAAGCAAGTTGGAAGCTCACATCCAAAGAAGAGTACAATGAGCACATGCAAAGCATTTGAGTTGTTGCACATGGATCTATTTGGACCAACAACATATACAAGCATAGGCAGTAACAAGTATGGATTTGTCATAGTGGATGACTTCACAAGATTCACATGGGTATTCTTTCTTAATGACAAAAGTGAAGTGTTTGACACCTTCAAGACATTTCTCACTAGAGTTCACAATGAGTTTGAGATTAGAATCAAGAAAGTGAGAAGTGACAATGGAAGTGAGTTCAAGAATATAAGAATTGAAGAACTTTGTGACCATTATGGCATTGGACATCAATTCTCAGCCAAGTACACTCCACAATCAAATGGCCTAGTTGAGAGGAAGAATAGAACATTGCTTGATATGGCTAGATCAATGCTTCATGAGTATAATGTGAGTCAATTATTTTGGGATGAAGCAATCAATACCGCTTGCTACTACATCAATAGACTATATTGTCATTCATTGCTAGAGAAGACCCCACATGAGCTACTGCATGGAAGAAAGCCCAATATTTCTTACTTTAGGGTGTTTGGTTGCAAATGCTATATCTTGAAGAAGGGCACTAGATTGGGGAAGTTTGACAAGAGATGTGATGAGGGGTTCCTACTTGGTTATTCAACTATAAGCAAAGCTTATAGAGTTTGGAACAACTCAAGTGGCATTCTAGAAGAAGTCCATGATGTGTAATTTGATGAAACCAATGGGTCACAAGATGATGAAGAGAATCTAGATGATGTTGGTGGAACTCAATTAGTGGAAGCAATGAAGAATATGGACATTGGGGACATTAGAGCAAAGCAAGTAATTGATATTCAAGATGATGATAAAGATCAAGTGCTCAATTCTCCATGCAAGCTAGATAGTGACTCTCAAGTGCAAGATCATGGTGCTAGTTCATCTCATCGGGATACATCAAGTGATCAACCAAGCTCAAGCAATCAAGTGCAAGTACTCCAACTACAACATATTGCAAGAGATCACCCCATTGATAGTGTTATTGGTGATATTAGAAGTGGTGTGCAAACAAGATCAAGATTGGCTATGTTTTGTGAGCATGCATCATTTGTGTCAACCATGGAACCAAAGAAGATAGAAGAAGCTTTGAGGGATGCCGATTGGATCATGGCTATGCAAGAAGAGCTTAACAATTTCACAAGAAATGATGTTTGGGAGTTGGTAGAAAGGCCAAATGACTACAATGTGATTGAAACCAAGTGGGTGTTTAAAAACAAGCAAGATCAAGATGGCATTGTAGTGAGAAACAAAGCAAGACTAGTTGCTCAAGGTTACACTCAAGTTGAAGGTCTTGATTATGATGAGACATATGCTCCCGTGGCAAGATTGGAGGCAATAAGGATTCTATTGGCTTATGCTTGTGCACACAACATCAAACTATATCAAATGGATATCAAAAGTGCATTTCTCAATGGAATCATCAATGAATTAGTCTTCGTTGAGCAACCGTCCGGATTTGAAGATGACAAGAAACCCAACCATGTGTACAAGTTGAAGAAGGCTTTATATGGCTTAAAGCAAGCACCTAGAGCATGGTATGAGAGGCTAAGGGATTTCCTTCTCTCTAAGGGATTTAAGATGGGCAAGGTTGATACAACTCTATTCACCAAGAAGATTGGAAATGATCTATTCATAGTACAAATATATGTTGATGACATCATCTTTGGATCAACCGATCAAGCCTATTGTGAAGAATTTGGTGCTATGATGGCCAAAGAGTTTGAAATATCTATGATTGGTGAACTTAGCTACTTCCTTGGTCTCCAAGTCAAGCAATTGAAGAATGGGACATTTGTGAGTCAAAGAAAATACATAAGGGACATGTTGAAGAAGTTTGGAATGCAAGATGCAAAGTCAATTTCAACTCCTATGGGTACAAATGGAAATTTGGATAGTGATCTTGATGGCAAAATGGTAAATCAAAAGGAATATCGGTCCTTGATTGGAAGTCTACTCTATGTCACCGCATCAAGGCCGGATGTCATGTTTAGTGTTTGCATGTGTGCTAGATATCAAGCCTCACCTAGAGAAAGTCATCTCACGGCAGCAAAGAGAATATTGAGGTACTTGAAACAAACAAGAGATGTTGGACTATGGTATCCCAAGGGGTCAAAGTTTGAATTGATTGGATATTCGGACTCCGACTATGGGGGTTGCAAGATCAATAGAAAGAGCACAAGTGGCACATGTCAATTACTTGGAAGATCACTTGTGTCATGGTCCTCAAAGAAACAAAATAGTGTGGCGATCTCTACCGCCGAAGCCGAATATGTGAGTGCGGGGAGTTGTTGTGCACAATTACTATGGATGAAATCAACTTTGAAGGATTATGGTCTCAACTTCAAGAATGTGCCATTGCTATGTGATAATGAAAGTGCAATCAAGATGACACAAAACCCGGTTCAATATGGAAGAACAAAGCATATTGACATAAGGCATCATTTCATTAGAGATCATCAACAAAAGGGAGATATTGCCATTGAAAGTGTTGGCACCGATGATCAACTTGCCGATATTCTCACTAAGCCACTTGATGAAAAGAGGTTTTGCAAGCTAAGGAATGAGTTGAACATTCTTGATTTCTCAAACATGAGTTGAATACACGCCATCCACTTATTGACATGCCTCTCCATTGACATTGCAAGGTAAAGTTGATTGACATGTCATTCATCCTATGCTAAGGACTTGCTAGAGCATGTAGACATAAGAAGTGGTATGCATGAGCATTCATGATAAATCAAATGAATTTGATGGATATATGTTACCACTATTGCCTCTATGTTTGTTTTGATCTAGTGGTGGCATATGACATGTTTGTGAGCTTGCACACCTAGTGTTGAATCTAGAAGACTTGTTACAAGTGCTTAATTCAACATAGGCAAGATAACCCTTATTATGAGGTGTGAAGAAGCTTGTCTTTGGTTCAAATCGAATTAAATATCTTTGGCAAGTGTTCTAGGTTGAACCAAATTTGATAAATTTTAACCTACTCCATCCAATATTTTTCTTCTCTCCATAATTTGATCCCATTTTTGGGTAAGTTGTTGACAAAGGGGGAGAGAAAAAGATTATTCAATATGATAAAGGGATGATTCAACATGATAAAGGGGTAAATAAAATTTTTTGATGCACACAAGTAGGGGGAGCAAGCTCATAAACAAAGTTGTTGCATTTGTTTGTGCATTTTCATATGACTTGCTGATTGCACATGTATTTAAAGTCAATATACTTGCTTGTGTGGTGCAATGCTAGTATAGAACTTGGATGATGAAATGATCTACTAGCATGTATAGGAATAGTTTACACGTAGTATCTAGACATGCCTAAAGATTTTACAAGTGGTCCAAGAACCTTTACATATAATGTTGATCTCATGGGGTTCTTGAGTTTTGTTGGATGTCTAGTTACCTCATGATGCTAAGGATGGTGTAAAAGGCAACTCCGATTGGTATCATGCTTCAAAGGTCCATTTCTTACACCTTAGCATCATTTTGGTAGAATTACTCTCCCAACACTTCTATCCATGCATATGTGCAAAGCTTTCAATCCAAACTCTATGCACATATGTAGGGGGAGCTAATGCTACCAAAACCGAGCTTGTGATAATTGTCCAAATCTTACTTATGAGCAGAATGATTGGACAAGTATGACAAGTTCAAAACTTTTATTATCAAAATCATCTTTGTGAGGGTTGTCATCAATTACCAAAAAGGGGGAGATTGAAAGTCCCTAGTTTGGTTTTGGCTAATTGATGAAACCTAGGGCTAACCTTTTTATCTAAGTGGATGATTTAGATAAAGGTAGTCATTGTATATGAGACATGACATTGACTCATGTGACCAAGATGGTGAAAACCAAGATGAGGCTTGGCTCGATGGACCGGTTGTGAAGGTGAAGGGCAAGTCGAGGCTTCGAAGCAAAGGATCATGTGATGGTGAAGCTTGAGCAAGACTTGGCACCGACGGACCGATGCAACGGTGAAGAGCAAGTGAAGTCAAGGTCGATGGATCGAGACGGTCATGTGATGATATGAAGTGGATCATATCATTTCGAGAAATAAAATAGGCTCAAGGCAAAGGTATAACCATAGGTGATACATCCGGCCCAGGTGGGGTTGACCGAGGCCCAATAAATTAAGGTTGCCCGGACCCCAACAGTTCTTATGCACACCCACTCGGGGAAAGGCCCAATGTCCCTAAAAGACTAGTCCGATAGGGGAAGGGTGGCTCTCTCTTTTAAGGTGGCTTTCTCCTCCCAAGCTAAGCAAGGTGGGATTATTCAGAGGCTCACACGGTCGTCGCCCGACTACAACTAGGCCACTTGGCCCTTTTTTGTTACGTCTTGGCCAGCGGGTAATAGTGGAGGATGTCCTCATCATTCCCACCCCCTTAAATAAGGGCCCAGCTCTGATACCAAATGATACATCCGGCCCAGGTGGGGTTGGCCGAGGCCCAATAAATTAAGGTTGCCCGGACCCCAACAGTTCTTATGCACACCCACTCGGGGAAAGGCCAAATGTCCCTAAAAGACTAGTCTGATAGGGGAAGGGTGGCTCTCTCTTTTAAGGTGGCTTCCTCCTCCCAAGCTAAGCAAGGTGGAATTATTCAGAGGCTCACACGGTCGCCGCCCGACTACAACTAGGCCACTTGGCCCTTTTTTGTTGCGTCTTGGCCAGCGGGTAATAGTGGAGGATGTCCTCATCAATAGGGCTATTTTGTTTTGCACTCAAGACACCATAGATGGTGTGAGTGATTTAGGGTCGATAGCCGAACTATTAAGAGGAGAAGTCTTATCGGTTATTCGACGCACGGGTGCCACTAGGTGAATTCATAAAGTGCATTGCATGTAGGGCCTAGTGAGCTAACTGAAAAACATTTGAAAATGATTGAGAAAAAGCTAACACACAAGCACATGGAGATGTACACTTGATGGTGTTGGCACATTTGCAAAGGTGGCGTTGGTCGCGCTGTGGCTTGCGGGTAGAGAGGGGTTTGGGTTCCTCTCTCCCTCCCGCCGAGCTCGCGAGCACGAGATTCAGGCGATTTCGGGGAAATGAAATGCCTATTTTCCACTACGCCGGAAGTCGGAAAAGAAACGGAGGCGAACGGAGGTCACCAGCGTAATCGGACGCTGGACCGGACGTGGTCACGGTTTGACCGGACGCGTCCGATCAGTACAGCGCAGCAGTCAGGCGCGTGGGCTAGGGTTTGCAACCGGCGCGTCCGGTCACTCGCGGGACCGGAGCGTCCGGTCGGGCACCCAGAGGAACAGTGCGTGGCGAAGGGCTGAGCGGACGCGCGGCGCGTCCGGTCACACGCGATCGGACGCGTCCGGTCGCGAAGGGTGCTTACTAGAGTCCGACCGAACGCTGGCTCTGTCGCGTCCGGTCGTTGCGTAGAGCGCGTCCGGTCGATGCGTCGCGGGCGCGCGGCACTGTGCGATCGGCGTGTCCGGTCAGTTGAGCAGCACGTCCGGTCATCGCGTTTGACCGTTGGCGCGCAGTGACCGTTGGAAGATCTGGCAGCCGCATTTGAATTTGAGGGACACGTGGACGGCGCAGGGGGACCGGACGCGGTGAAGCGCGTCCGGTCAGTTTCGACCGGCGCGTCCGGTCAGTTTCGACCGGCGCGTCCGGTCGTCCCGAAAAACGTCCAGTGGGTTGCTAATGGCTCTATTTGTTTGGAGTGCTTATAAATACGTATTGGCCGGCCCTTGGGGAGGTCTCTTGGCATTTCTAACACTCTTGTGCATCCTTTGAGCTAAAGCATCTCCTCCTACTCATCTCTCTTGCTTGATTGCAAATCAAAAGTGAGATTGAGTGATCCCAAAGTGCATTGCATAGCTTGAGGGCATCTAGTGGCACTTGTGGGTGGTTTAGCCGGTGGATTTCTTGTTACTCTTGGAGAGTACCGCTCCTAGCCGGCTTGGAGATTGTTGGAGGCGTTGGCAAGAGAAGGTGTTTGTTCTTGGCCACCTCCGGTTGATTGTGAGAGGTTATTGTGCTTTCCTCGGCGGGACACCAAAAGCAACTCTAGTTGAATGCGCGTGTCATTGAGTTATCTCACTTGAGAGTGGTGTCTTGCGGTGCCTTGCGGGGCGTGTCTTGAGGGGCAAGTGACTTGAGGGTCACACCGGGAAACCATCTAAGTGTTGGTCGACACAACCGGTTACGTAGCTTGTCGGTGCACAAATGAACACCGGGTGAACAAAAATATTGTGTCTCTTGTCTCCCGGTGATTGGTCTTCATATTGTGTTGTTGTCAATATTGATTGATTGTATATCATCTTGGTGATTGGCAACATCTTCACTCCACCGTCGGTATAAGAATCACGATCCTCTCTCATGCACTTACTTTTACTAGATTATCTTGTGTAGCTCTAGTAGTACCTTTGCTAGTAGTGTTGTTAGCTCGTTCTCTAGTGTAAAATTAGTGACATAGCTCTTGTGTGAACTAGAGATCATAATCTACTAGACTTATGGATAGGAGGCTTGCATCACAACCCTTGGCTAAGCAAAACTCGCTTTACGCCGTTTGTTATTCTAACAAGTTTGCTTAGTGGTATTTGTAGAATTTTTTATAGGCTATTCACCCCCTCTAACCATCTAAGACCTTACAGGTTCATGCAATGTTTGCTATGTACTACAAATGGACTGTAATTTGTTATATGCTTGTAGGGAACCGGTTAAGATTGATGAACTGCTAGGTAACTACTTTCTAGGTGAGTGTTATTACTATAGATGTCCAACGGGCCGTGCCGTGCCGTGCCGGCCCGCGTCGTGCCACCACGGGCCGCCGTGCCTGACGGGCCGTGCCTGTGGCGTGCTCGTGCCTGGCCTCCGGCCCAAGGCACGGCCCGTGGGCCGTCGGGCCGGCCCAAGAGCACGGCGTGCCCAACGTGCCGCGGGCGGCCCGAGAGCAGCGGACTGGGAGGAAGTTAGGGTTTGGAGTGATGGGGAGGGGAAGGGAAGAGCAGCGCCGTCTAGGAGAGTGGGAGTGGGAGGAAGTTAGGGTTTGGAGTGATGAAGATATTATATATATGTATGGATTGTAGTGGGTTGTGCCAAATATTCACATGATTATCAATTTAACGGCACGCCTCTTGGATCGGGCCGTGCCCGTGCCGTGCCACGTGCCTAGGTGGCGGCCCAGGCATGGCCTGGTCCCTCGGGCCGGGCCGGCCCGGGCCCGGTGGCCACCGGGCCGTGCCGTGCTCGGGTCGGGCCAAAACGCCGGGCCACGGGCCGGGCCACCGGGCCTCGGGCTACATAGCCAAGTATATTTATTACCATGTAACATGTATGGTTTTATTTGTATTGTGATTGCAATTGTGTTCTAAAGTACCAAAACTGCTTTGTGGGTTGGCGCCATGGTACGAATGGATGTTGCTGTTGGCGCCATTTTTTTAATTTGAATGAGCCGCTGCTGTTAAAACAATTTAAATTGGCTAGGTGCTGGCTGACTGTGGCTGGGGGCTGGCTGCAGCTTGTTGGCCGGGTGGTTCAGCACCAGCGCCAGCCAGCCAATCCATCCCTACCCAACAGGGTAATTGATGGCCATAGGATGAGTTATATTGGTGAGATGTTGAAGATGCTATATGATAGCGTTTTGTTGGGAGAAAAGGTAGGTTAAAATAGTGGTCTGTAAGATGAGACGATTATTATTATTATTATTATTATTATTATTATTATTATTATTATTATTATTATTATTATTATTATTATTATTATTATTATTATTATTATTATTATTATTATTATTATTATTAGTTTGAGAAGGGACGAACCGATCTGTTTTGTTTGGTACGACGAACATGTTCGCTTGTCTTTTCAATCGTACTTTTTTAGCGAAGGAACAATATTTTTCTCTCACAACAAAGTAGCGAACAATCCTTTTCGGCTTATCTTTTTAGAGAAGCAAGCGGGAAGTCATCAAAAGTAGGGGCCTGTTGGTCATTTTCTCCTTATCTCTTTCGGCCCGCATCTTCCGCTCCGTGAGCGCGAGTCGCGCGTCGTCCGCCCGCGAACCCCCTGCGTGGCCACGCCTCCTCCATGGTCAGCTCGCTAGCAAGCTCCTTGCGCACCATTGCCATGCCTCCTCTGTGGCTCTGCTCCGTGCCCCGTGCGTCCTCCGCCCGTGCTCTTCTGCGGCTCTGCCCCTGTTCCTCGTGTGTCCTCCGCTCACGTCTCATCCGCTGGACCTCTCGCCAGTTGCTATTAGAGAGAAATCACTGCCAGAATACGGCCACACAGGAAAGCCCACACGGAAAAACGGTGCAGCGTCAGCCTACACATAGGTCCCTCGACTATGTGGCTTCGGCCTTCGCATATCTGTTCACTTCGCTGAAAAGTCACGATTAAAAGTACTATTTACTGATTTATTAGAAGAAAAAAATACTATTCTTTCGTCGAAAAAGAAGGCCGAAAAAGAATGGCTCGTAAGTCGTAACACAAGCCAACGGGCCATACGTCTCGTCTAGTCGTCTTTACTTTGCAATCCAAAAAAAAAAGAAAGGGGTCTCGTCTCATTTCTTCTCAAGCCGATTCCCCACATCTGCGCCCTGCCTGCCGGAGAGCGCTTGAGCACCACCGTCCCGGCAGCGGGGAGCACGGTCCGCTCCATCCGCGTGGCCTCAGACGAGCGGGGGCGCACGGACGCTGCTACCGGGTAAGTTACCTCGGTTTTCATGCGGGGTTCAGCGGGTCTGGACTCTGGAGCTCCGTCCGGCGGCCGGGGGCGGTTCTAGGGTTAGGTGTCTGGAAGGCGCCCGGGTACTGGGATTTGGCAAGTTGCGTAGCACGGCCGGTGCTTCGTTCCTGGCTAAGCGCAGCAGAGGTGGTGCCATGAGCGCTAAGGAGCAAGAAGATGTGGGGGATGGGAAGAGGAAAATACCGAAATAGACATCTATTTGATGTCAGATCCTTGAGAAACAACTAACTGATAGGCAAATGATTAATTTGGCCTTGCTAAGAACACCGGATCATTCTATCGGACTATTATTTTTCTTGCGCATGAAGCTGTTTGTACTTGTTTATCTGCCTTTTGCTTATGAGCATGTCATTTTTGCAGATGGATCTCAAGGATAGCCTCTCCAGATTTAAGCAACAGCAGGAGAGATGCCAGTCATCTTTGGCGAGCATAGCTGCTTCGAGCTCAAAGCCAAAGCACAGGACCCAACCAGCACATGCTCCCAACGTTCCAGCACGACCATCACAACCTATTAAGTTTTCAAATGATACAGAAAGGCTGCAGCACATCAATTCGATTAGGAAATCTCCTGTTGGAGCACAGATCAAACTTGTCATCGAACTGCTTTACAAGGTATTTTATCGCTATGCTACAAATTTCTTCCATTTCTCTTTTCATATTACTGCAAATTCAAGAGATGATTCCTCCCTTCTGGCCTCACAAAGTGTAATTGATCATGCAAATCCTATTCTAATTCAGTTTTTATTCCACAATTTTTTGTTTATTGAAACCCTGACTCAGTAGATATTACTTCAGGCTTTTATGCTTTTTCTGTTAACTCGTTATTGATATTGTTGTTTGTTAAAGGGTATAAGATGCAGTAGTCCATCTTGTTTTGATTCTATTTCTAGCGTTGCTTGTATACCTTCTTTCACATGTTAGATTGTAAATCTTGCTATGTATAGCCTGTAATCTAGAATGTTTATATGCCGCTTATTCTGTACAGTATTAAGGGCTTGTTTGGTTCGCCCTGTTAAACTTTAACAGGTGTTGACCATGAGGTTGACCATAGGGTGTTCGGATACTAATAATAGACTAATTAGGCTTAATAGATTCGTCTCGTAAATTAATCTCAATCTGTGCAATTAGTTTCGTAATTAGTCTATGTTTAACACTCCATGCATGTGTCCAAACATTCGATGTGATAGGTGTTAAAAAAAACAAGGGGAACCAAACACCCCCTAAGCCCTTGCAATATATAGTGAAATTTCTGGAATACATTAAGTTGGTATGTAGTGACAGGTAAGAAATACTGTGGTGGTTATATTTGCATGCATGTTGCATATGAATTGTCGAGTGTTATATGACTACACACTTTTGCCCTTACTAGAATTAAGCATTTCAGCCAATGTTTAAAAGATTAGAATGACCCTGCAATGATTTCTACTATGGTTGACTAATCTTGTACGTAGTGGTAGAAGCTACTGACATCCTCACCAGGGACAGCAAAACAAATATCATCCAAACTCATTATGTATTTTGATGCTGCATCTAGTTTGTGAATCCCAATTGTTGTATCTTCTGAATTTGCAGACAAGAAAAGCTTTTACTGCAGAGCAGATAAATGAAGCAACTTATGTTGATATCCATGGTAATAAAGCTGTCTTTGACAGCTTGAGAAACAACCCCAAAGTAAGTTATGATGGGAGGCGTTTCTCTTACAAGGTAAATTAATTTGTGCTTATTTTTGTTCATAATTAATTTGAATTACCCATTTGTTAATACTTTCTACTTGAGTGATCGTCTTTGCTCTCTTTCTAGAACCTTAGCCAATTCTGAATCATTTGATTAGTAGCTACAGAACTGGAAATCACTTGTCATCCCTACATTTTCATGTGGAATGTTTTTACTATCTGTCCTAGTCAACTAAATTATCCAGTTGACACATGCGGGGGTTCTATTATAGTTATTTGTTTTAAAAGGTGGACATCCGTCTGCTGCAACTTTGGCATAGTTGGCAGGCTAGGTATAGGCGATGCGGCCATCAGCTTCTTCTCCTTAACTCTCTCCTTCTGTACCTGGCTCCCTTCGTCTTCCCTGCTACTTGCAACTGCGTCCTGCCATAAGTCGAGGCTCTGGGTCTAGCTGCCTAGGTCACCTCCCATACCGTCTGACTTGCACACTGTAACTTATGAAACGTCTATGACAGCAATCTATAATTGATTAAATATGTTGTATTGGAATTATGTGAGCTATAATCTAAAGAGTTCTGTAGTTTGTCAGTTGAACTAGTTCTTACTTCTGAGATCTCATGTGTTGATTTGGTGTTCGTATTTGTGCAGTCCAAGCATGACCTGAAGGGAAAAGATCAACTGCTTGTTTTGATTAGGAAGTTCCCAGAAGGTCTTGCTGTTGTGGAAGTCAAGGATGCATATCCAAATGTATTAGAAGATTTGCAGGTGACCCTAACTCTCCTCATCAGATAATTGAGATGTTTCTGAACACAATGTGATGCAGACACTGTTCTTAAAGGTGCCCAACTAGTTAGCAGCAACAATGCTGCTAAAATAGTAACTCCAAGTTAGCACTACATGCTCTATAATCACAAAGGTACCCAATGTGGCTGAGTTTAGTCAGTGAGCCCATGTATTGCCTTCCCTAGACATCTGTTGTGCTGTCTGTGCTAATGAGGTGTTTGATGTAGTTTACAACAACAACAACAACATAGCCTTTTGTCCCAAGCAAGTTGGGGTAGGCTAGAGATGAAGCTCAAAAGAGACGAGAAACAGGGAGACACATAAAGGGACATAAAGGGCACAAGACAAAAAGAGGTCACGGTTCAGGCACGTTGATTGCCAATCTCCAAGCGCTCCTGACCATAGCTAAATCCTTGGAGATATTCCACTCCTTAAGATCTCTCTTAACGGACTCGTCCCAAGTTAGTTTAGGTTGACCCAGTGTTTGATGTAGTTTGCCTAATATTTTATTTTGTTGGTGGTCCAATGTCCACCAATGTACTTGACCATCCAAGCTGAATGTTCTACTATTTATATTTAAACATATTTGCATAATTTTGAGTATTTTCTGTGCTCTAGGCTCTGAAGGCTGCAGGTGAGGTTTGGCTGTTATCAAACATGGACTCCCAGGAGGACATTGTATACCCAAATGATCCAAAAGCGAAGATCAAGGTTGATGATGACCTGAAGCAGCTCTTCCGTGAAATAGAGCTACCACGTGACATGGTCGACATAGAGAAGGAGCTACAGAAAAACGGTTTCAAGCCCATGACCAATACTGCCAAACGACGAGCAGCTGCCCAGATCAATGGCGTGAAACCCAAGGCTAAGCCCAAAAAGAAGCAGCGTGAGATCACAAAACGGACCAAGCTCACGAATGCCCATCTGCCTGAGCTGTTCCAGAATCTCAACACTTAACCGTGTTACAATCGTTGGCGACTCAAGAGGATTCATTTTACTCATATGTATTCCTATGTTGTGTGTACATGTAATGCTACCCCAGTATGTTGTACGGCTTATGGGCTCTACAAATTTGTATGTCAAGATGCTGGATGATATACTTATGCATTCTGACATAATAGAATGCAAAACCTCAAGATTTTCCTTATTTTAAATATTTTATCTCAATTACAACATCTTCTGAGTTTGCGGCACTATGTTTTGGTTGATTTTGGATCAATCAGGTTGGTGTGAGGGCAAGCCGAACATATTTTGATGGAGTGCTTAGCTTTGAATGCTACAAGAATCCTCATAACTATGAGTACTGAGAAATCTGCAGGTTTAGATGTGTTTTTCCCCCTTGCTGACGTACTGTTCACTTCATCTTCTGAATTTGGAATAGCAGGTTTGGTGAATTTTGGACCCATCAGGGATGCCTGAGCTTTGGTACTGTGGTACACATATCCAGGTGGATTACACAAGGAGGCGAAGACTGCACATACTTAGGGGGTGTTTGGTTCAGGTAGGAGCTCCTAAATCTAGTTATATTTAGTTATTTTTTTACCCAAACACTATGATTAAATGGGCTTTAGTCCTCTCTAGTAACTCTGGAGTGACTAAATCTATTCCTAATAATAAAGAGACAAAATTTCATACTCTTTTTTTTCCACCTATTTGTTTAGTCCATCTCTCTTTAACTATCGGACAATAGAGAGTTTTTTCTATCTTGACTTATATATATAATCCGTACTCGTACAGGAATCCTAATCTAATATGAATCCTTCGTTCCCATATGAAACAGATAACTGGAAGCAATGAGGAGAGCAATTTTGGCTTTACACGATTTTTTTCTACCCGTTTCTTATCCAACGCAGTTACGTACGTACATGGTTTTTGATTTGCACCAATTCTTTGCTTTTATTTATTCTCCAACGTACATACGTATATTGTTTCCGATTTGTTTAGTAATTTTCTGCTTTTACCTTTTCTCAAACGTACGTACGCACATGTTGATTTCGTAATTGTTCTCCTTGCAAGGATCAACACTTTTGGTTACTTTTTCTCATGTAAAACAGGTAAGGTAAGCCGAAAGCAGTGAGAAAATTTTTGGTACGCAACCGTTTATTTTCACGCACCTCCTATATTTCAGTCGCCTCAAATCTGGAGGAGGCGACGCATCTGTGCCCGCGCACCACTTGCCCGTGCCTGCGCCATCTTTCTTCTCTTCGGTGGCCCATGCCACTCCGATGAGCTTCATCTCTCCCAAATCTAGTGCCCTTCTCTCTCTCCCAAATCCAGTGACCTTAGAAAAAGCAGGGGTCCGGGGGAAGGCAGGTGCCCAGATGGTGGTGACAGGGGCGGGCGGCTTTGGGTCCTAACAATGATGGAGGCGGTCGGCCTAGGTTGGGGCAGGGGTGCCGCAGTCGTTCTCACCAGATTTGGAGAAGAAAGCGGTGGCGGGATGGTGGGCGGCGGCAGCGACGTGGTGCGCGCTCAGTAGACAGAGACAAAGTCAGGGCGACGGGAAGAAGATGAATAGGAGACAAAACTAGAGCGTTGGATGAAGATCCAACAGTTGAGATCAATCACCTGAAGAAGAAAAAAACAGACACCTGTAGGATAGCAAATTCCTTGTTTTCAGTGGAAACTAGAAATAATGTTTATCCCTTCTCGTTTTAAGTTTCATTGACGTCACACCACTCAATGCTATGTCCACATCCCTTGACATCCAAACCCAATCACAGCCCATGTGTACACGTGGCTGTTGCTTACTTTTATTAAACTCATAATAGATATACACAAAATATCACCTATTTTAGTTGAGTTAATTTCTTCTTAATTTCTCCTACGGGATTAGTATTTAATTACAAGCTTGGATTTAATTGATTTAACATGGTTGGACCAAGCACATTTAAATTCTACAAAAATATGCCAGGCTAAAAAATACTGTTCACTGATTTATTGTGAGAGTACTGTTGGCTTGGTTGATAAGACAGGCTGATAAGACAAGCGAGCAGACCACCTTGACATGATACTATGTAATAAATTGTATGCCCCCGGTGCAACGCACGGGCATATATTCTTTCATCCAGACTTATATATATATAATATAGCTCATGCTTATACGAGTTATAATTGTTCGCGTCTAGATGGATATAGAGTCTGATTATAAGATTATTCGGATTCCGTACAAACGGACTAGGATTATGATTCTTTCTTCTCTTTTTCTTCTAGCATAGAGTCCGTATGTTTTACAATAACAAGAGTCCGTAAGCAGCTCGTCAAGCCAAAAAAAACAGCCGGCCATGGTACACAGGTAGACACCGGAAAGGAATTAAAGTATCCACAATATATGCTATATTTGCATGCATGCTGTGATTAAGGGAGAATCCTAAAGAAGTTTATAGCAACCAGACTTGTTTATTTGGTATACGTATGCACACGTAATCTGTACAGGAGCCTTTTCATGTGACTGGTTGAATACAAAATATATGTCTCTTCTTGGTTCAGAAAAGGACGACACGTTTTGGGTTCGGACTTTGGTTTGTTGATTGAACCGGTTTAGAAAATATGCTTGTATCATTTGAATCTACTGATTCAACCAGGAAAGACTAGCCATTCTATCTATATCTATACCTAGATACATATTGGAACATATCTCTCTCGTATTGTATGAGTTAATATGACGTGTCCAACCACTATGTGGAGTCTTAATTTAAAACAAATTGGTATACGAGTGACCACAGTTCAGATCTAGGTGGTACGAAATTCGATTCCAAGACGTATTAGAGTAGATAAGACGACCATTGCAAGTCATGTAACCACTTAACAAGCTGTATGTCCCGGTGCAACGCACGAACATATTTTGCTAGTGAAACTAAAGTACTAAACTATTTAGGAGGTATTAAAGTTTAGCAGCCCAAACCAAACACCCCCTTAAACATCATAATTACGGTTTTGTTTCACATGTAGTTAAATCTAACTGGTTCATCAAAATGATGCCTCCAGGCTCCAGCCTGTAGGAAGGACGAGACGATAGCCCGTTGTGGTCGCCGTCGCCTGTATTAGTTATAAAAAATATTAATAATATTTATATTTCTAAGTAAATTTATTATAGAAATAGATTCAATGATTATCTAATGATACTAATTATGTACTAAAAATATTAATATTTTATTGTATATGTTTAGTCAAAGTTTGAATATGTTTAACTCTTTGATGAGAAGTGAGAACAACAATTAAAAATGGATGAAGTGAGTATACATCTCACACTTAAAGTCAATCCAATCTTAAAATTTCACTAGATTTAGAGCAACTCTAGCAAAACCTTGTGCTTCCGAACTCAGATTTTAGAGCCAAAGAAATCTAGTTCCAGCGCTCGCATCCTGGGATTGGCTCCGTTTTTAGTTTTTCAAAAAAAAAAATGGCTCCGTTTTTTCCCTCCCCAGCCAAACTTTCCCGCGCGCCCCGCCCGCGCTCGGCAAAATTCTTCGCGCGCCGCCGCCTAGTCCCGTGCGCGCCCAGAGTTTTCCCGCGCCCTTCCTCCCGCGTGCCTCCGCCGCCCTCCCCGCGCGTCGTCCGTCTCCGTGTGCTCCAGTTCCTCAGCTCCCCCGCGTGCTCCAGGTCCGATCCCTCGCGTTAGGTCCTCATCTGCAGGTACCAGCTGCTCCGATCTCTTCTCTGCAAATTCATGTGTAAATGTTGTGCGTGTATCTCTTTGCCTGGTGCTGATTCGTGCTCCCAGGCCTCATCCCTGTTGCGCAGAAGTTCAGGCTTGGAAAGCAGAGCAAGAGAGATACAGGGATCCCTGTTGCGCAGAAGTTTAGGTCCGATCCTCCACATGCGGTCCTCATCTTCAGCTATCAGCTGCTTCCTGTAGTTTGTCTTTTTTGCTGGTTTTGATGGAGATCATAGTAGATGTATATGGAACCCTTGATGCCAAAATGAAATCCAATAAAATATTCGGTGCTATCATTTGGGAATGCAATATTGATTGAAATTTATTTTTTTATTTATAAGATATTATTGCATTTGCATTGCTGACATATTTGTAGCGACATGGAATGAAATATATGTACTTGAGCATCGGTGGGGCATAATTTAGAAGGAGGTGCATAAGTTTCAGCACTGGCGGAGCTTGGCATCAAACAAAGGAGGGGCTAGTTCATGTAGCTTCTGACTTACCCTTCCTACTCATTGCTCATCTCTTTTAGTCTGACGATGGACAAAGGTTGCAGACAGGAGTAGCAGGTGTTGCAGCGCCGAGCAAGGGGGGGCTGAAGCCCAGCTTCGCCTCCACTAAGCTCCGCCACTGAGTTTCAGGGTTATTTTGAGGAAGTTGAGCGTCGCCATCCTAGTGGTGTGTCTTTCCATGAACATGTAAGAAATCCTTTCGTATTGAAGGTTAGGCATGGATCAATTCATTAATATACCAAACATGCTGACTCACACATGTCTTTGCTTTCAGGTGCTAGAAGCACAAACTATATATGCAGACAAGGAGCCAAACAAGAAGGGTTTCACTTTCAATCATTGTTGGTTGAAGGTTAGGAATTGCGCCAAGTTCACAGCTGTTCCGTCCTCCAAAAGGCCTAGAACAAGCAACTCAAACCCAATTGATGTTCTTGATCAAGAAGATAATGATAGTGGCAAGAGCCAAACTCCTGACTCATCCTTTTTTTTGCGACGAAACAAGAATTATATTATATGATAGCTGGGTATATCAACACATTACACACACTCTGGATTACAAAATAGTACCCACGCTGTGAATAGCACAACTCAAAACCTAACCTGTTAGATGCTTTGTAGTATGGATGACCGCACAGGCAAACACTCGGCAAATGGCCTGAGAACACATGCCCAACGAACAGCGGCCAACATTCCTGTAGGCGGAATTGAGGAACTTCTTCTTTCTGGTGTCTTCCTTCTTCTTTCTGCCATCGAAGAGTGAGGAAGACTGATCTGAAAATTATTCTCCCTAGTCTTTCATCGTGGCCAGATCTAACCACAATAAAACGGAGAAGAGACCGGAGAAAATTATTCCATAGCAGCGACATTATCTCCGCCTTGATGCCGCCGTTCGAAAACAAAAGTCTTCATGTCGTCATGTCGATGAAGATGCTGACGCCAATGTTATCGCCCTCATCTTCAACGGAGCCACCATGGAGAAGACGATTCCACCCTTCTCCTTCACTGTCGACAGAGATGAGGAGAAGGAGGAGATAAAACTCCAGTACCAAGTAATTTTGCATGGAGAGACACTAACCCTAATGACTCGATCTACTGGAAAAAAACTTATTAAAAACAATGGATCCCCACTCCCTTCAACCTCCGGCGAGATGCCGGAGGAGAAGGGAGGGGGACCAGCGGTGGTGGACGGCGGCGGCGGCGCTAGGGAAATCAGGCGCTCGGTCTGGTTAGGCCTCCTGACTCATCCTTGTGTAGTGCGAAAAGGCCTATGGGGAGGAAGCAAGCAAAGGGGAAGGTGAAAAAGGGAGGGGAAGAATATAAGTATGCAGGGATGCTTGAGAGATTTCTTATTGAAAAGGAAAAAATTAGAGAAACTAGATGGCAGGAGAAGAAGATGCAAGAGCGCAAGGCATCGATTGAGGAGCGCAAGGTTGCTATTAAGGAAAGGAAGTTGATGTGGGAGCAAGAACAGAAGGTTATTTTTTCTGATGTCAACACATTGGACTCCAATGTAAAGGCATATGTGTTAGCAATGAGGGCTATATATGTGTTCCTTTTTAAAAATATTATGTTGTTCATGGATCTTATTATTTCCTTTATTGCAGATGGTGTTTACCGATGATGATGATTTTTTTGAGCAATGGTGGGAGGAAGAGGAATCAGATGATGATGATGATGATGATTTGGTTGTGGCTATGCTCATTCTTGCTGATGCTGAAGAAAGGGAACGCAAGAAGGCTCGGTGTGGTTCAATGCCTAGTCGTCAAGTGGCACCGTGAGACATGCATGGTGGCAACCTGCGCATCGACTTTATTTGACATATTATGATGGACTATAGCAATTTATTTGATGTTATGTCATGAACTTTGTGCTTTCAATTTAAATTTAGAACAAGTTTAAATATTTGTATTCGAATTTGTAGATTTAATATTGTTACTTAAAATCATAAATATTTTATTGTCTATTGTGCTTTTGTCCAATATATATGCATAGATTGTGAACACAAGGTTGAAATGTGTCTTTGTGTTTCGTTTTGTGATGAGTGATTGTCAACGTGATCCACGAAAAAGGTTGAGTGGTGACTAACCCTATCATGGCGAAAGCTATGTGTGCGACATGTCTCTTGGCTTGTGTTGTGCAGGTGTGGTGCTTGGAGACGGTGGTTGATGACGGGATGAAGGTCAAGTAGAGACGTGCCGTGCCGATGGACCAGAAGTGGTGAAGGGCGGATGTAAGGCTTGGACCGAGGGACCAGGAGGCCGGGTGACCAGCCGTGGTGGCTGACATCTGAGACATTGACAAGCGCAAGTGTATATGGGAGTGACCGTGTTGACCGAGTCCAGACGGAGGACGTGCAAGTCGAGCGGGGCTCAGAGGACTTGGCGGCCGGCCGGTCGAGGACGGCGGTGACACGTGTCAAACGGCGGGGGACGCGTATGGAGTACGCTACTCACGAGCGGGTTTGGTGGTTTGGGCCTCAAAACCATCGGTGACGGATTTACGAGTTTGGGCTTCAAAATCCGATGGAGGTTCCGAGGAGGAATGGACGGCACGTGGCAGCATCGGGGAGTTCGCGTCGATGCGAAACTACTAATGAAGAGGCACGGTGGTCGTCGGATGAAGATGACATCGAGTTGGACCATAACGTCCTTGGGCTAAGTGGTTTAACTCAATTGTATCCAGGACAAAACTAAGATTATGTAATAGCCCTGTTAAATAGGATGAAGGAGCCCCCATCTCCCCCACCTCCTCTATTTTGCATTTTCTTTCATCCTTGTTAGGGTTTTCCCTCCCCTTAGGTGCCTGTGAGAGAGATCCACAAATCCTTGAATTTGTGTAAGAACTAAGATTTCAAGTGGGAAAGGAGGTCCTAAATCCTCCTTGTATCCTCCGGGATCGGTGGAAGAATCACTCATTGTGTTTTTGATGTGTTCTTCGCATTCTTCTCCTTCCTCCTCTCATTCTTGAGTCGATTCATCATTTTTAGACCTTTTTTATCCGTTCTTTTTGCATTGATCTGATCTATGACGTGAGTTAAGCCTTTCCACCGAAGGAAATCAACCAATTCCTCACGAGCTCGTAGATTGGGTGATTTTTTGGTCTAGATCTCAAGAACCGGTATTTTTTGTTCCCCTTCAGAAAACAACGGTGGATAGTCCACGCATTGGGTGTTTCGCCACTTGTTTTCTGTCTTTTGACCTGCGTACAGTTCGGTCATGAAGCGCGGATAGTCCGTCGTTGTTTTCTGAAGGGTGTTTAGAACTCCTTCTCTTCGGCGTGTTTCTGAGTTTTTGAACTGGGACAGTTCGCCATTCACAGCTGAGCAGAGTCCAGAACCTGTTCGTCTCGGTTTGTTTTCTGAAGACTGACCGACGGACAGTCTGGTGCAGCCCGCGAACAGTCCGCCGCTCATTGTTGTTCGTCAAGTGCGTGCTGTCGGACAGTTCGCCAGTTCTCCGCGGACAGTCCGCCGTTGTGCTCTCGGCCCAATTCAGAACATTTTCCAGTCAGTGTGTTTTTGGAATTTTGGCCGGCAGAGAGTCCGACCCCTGTCTTGGACAGTCCGGCAACTCTGCCACGGACAGTCTGCCGCCTCAGTCCGGATAGTCCGGGAGTGCACAGAAAGTGTTATTTTCCTCCGTTGCTTTGTGTGTTTGTTTCCATCGTCTCTCAAGGGTTCTTCTGTGTGTTTAAGACTTCGAGTGGGATATCTTGCTACCGGTTAGCACGTGTATCTCACGACTTTGATGTGAGTTTGATTTTGGGGTTGTGTGTTAGCCGAGGGCCAAAGTTTCGAAAGAAATTTGAGGCTTCCATTCACCCTCCTCTGGTCGCCGTTTCTGGTCCTTCATAGATAGTGAAGAAAATAGTAGAAATTGAGAAATAGGAGCCTAGTTTTGAGAGCCGATGTTGGAGTGCCGTCGAGACAACAGGGCTCAAAAGTAGGGACCTTGATTTGAGGTCTTTTGCTGGAATTGTTCATATCATTAACATTTGTAAATATGTTTACTATAAAAATATGAGTTTTGCTCCGGTGGTCCTCTTTTCAAAGGTTGCACGCATCTCAAAGCACTTGGATGATTAATTAAAATTAATTATGGTTGGATCTAGGCTAGGACTGACCCTATCCATGCCCACTTGGAGTCCATCTGCTGCCCATCCCAGCCCAGTCATTCTCGATCTGGACTCAACCACTCACACACAGAAATCTGACCCGTTATTCGTGTGCCCCTTGGAACTTGATCCGGAATTCGTAAGCATTTGGAAATATGACCCAGATCGTGCGAATTCTTTGGAAATTTAGTCTTTTCCTAGATTTCACAATTTCAATAATTCCAGCCATGTTTTTTGCACTGTTTGGGACAGGGGAAAAGACCAGACTGTCCCTCCCTCATTCCACAGAGCTTGGACACCTCCTATCCCATCGGTTGCCTTCCAGGACCCCTCTTGGACGTCTCCAACCGCCCCGTGGACGTCTCCAACCCCTCTGTTGCCTTCCAGGTGATAAAATAACACTAATATTTCTCATAAAATAAATATGTGTTGCAAAATAAATGTAAACAAGCTATCATACATAAAAAATTTCATCATAAATAATAAAAAATATAGAATCCCAGCATAGATTTAATAAGAGTACATGTTCACATAGATTTAATAAATAGGTTCACATCTACCACTTAGCCATCTAGCATTCTGGAAAGAGTACATGTTCACATAGTTCAAACAAAAACAACCATCAGCCATACAAAAGAGTCTCATCTAGCCAATTTAGAACCACAAGTTCACATACACAAAAGATGGCTAGAAATCTAAAGGAGTCAGAGAAAAGTCTCATGACATCGATTATTCAAGCATCCATGTTCTTCCTCTTCCTTGGAGTGAGTTTCTTCTTGAGACCTAGCCTCTTCCTTGGACCCTTCCTTGGAGTGGTCATTGTATTACTTGGCCCTTCTCCAGTTTGACTACATATCATAGGTAAATAGAATGGTTCAATACATGAGCTAAGATGCACACACATGTCACACACAGTGAATGATTGTTACCTTATTGTAAGTGCTTTGGGGCTTGTAGTGATTTGACTTGTCCCTCCAAGTTCCCCCATTGTTAGTTGCAATTGGCTATAAAATGAGAAAGGTTAATTGCAATAGGTTAAAAGAGACTAGTGTTGATTTTAGTTTTTAGGAATCACCTTTGCCTCCTTGTAACAGGTACAGGATTGCTGTTGATTTCACTTGTGCCTTCTGCCACTACAACCTTCTGCCTTTTGGATGGACTAGGAGTTTGCATCACCTTTGCTAAAACCTCAGGCCTCCCAGCCTTCCCTTTCTTTGCTCGACTTTTCCTGTACATGAAAATTGAGATGAGTAAAAAAATTCAGCAAGTATGTATTAAAAAGGCATACACATTTACCTCCTCTTTGTTCCATTGTAAGGGCACTTTGGAGAGTTATACCTATGGCCAAGATCACCGCAGTTTGAACACTTAACCTGCCACATGCCTTTGCCCCTAGGCTTGCTTCCCTTGTTCTCTAGGCAGCCAGGTATTCTTTTTTTCCTCACTCTTCCAACATCTCTCTTATCTAGCGGTGGCATCATTTTGAATCCATGTACACGCAGCCACTGAGACTTATCGGGCAGTGGTTTAATCACACCACCATAGGCTAGTCTAAAATGGTACACTGAATAATATGGATCCAAGTAGTCTTCCATCTTAGCATTTCTATATGTGATGATGAGTGCTAAAGCATGTGCACATGGCTTACCTGACTGCATTTCCCGTTGAAATAATCTGTGCGAGATTTCTTTGTTACAAGCTGAAATTGCCCCTTTATAGCATGTTGCCACACTGCTTCCCTAAACTCATCCATACTAGCATATATTGTTCCAACTTCCATTGGAGGGTCATCTTTGTCATAGACAATAGAATCCTCACCAATACATGATCATGAACTGCCAAGTATGCATCTTGTAGATCGACATCATTAAGATTAATCTGAGTCACCTTTTGGGCCGCCATCCAAGCCTGTTCAGCTCTCTCATCCTCTGCTCTAAGGCCAATAAACTCATACACTAAATCCTCATCCATCACAGAATGTGCAGTACCAATCTGTTCTTCTGTAAGAGGAGTTATCAGCAGACATTCCCAGTCAATTGGATGAGAAACAACTGCAGGATTGCTGCAATCTCCTTGTTCTGTGGCATTGTCATGGTCTACATTACTTGTTGCAGCCTCTGCCTCTGTAACAGCTGAGTTGGAAGACATTTGTGCGGGTTTATCCACCACATCACATTTATGTAACACATCAACAGAGCCACCATCATCAAATGGAGAAAATTGGACACACAAACTAAATGCTCCATCCGGATCTGGATCGATTCTACCGTGTACCGACAATAAATAAGTGACACAATTTAGATTGTGTCCCAAATCAACAGGAGAACCCCCTAAACATACAGTACAGAGGGAGGAGATGGGGGTTCTTACCCTAGAGGAGCCATGGAGCACGTGGAGCAGTGTCACCACAGACCCCTTCACCCGCCGGCCTGGAGGCGCCAAGGGGCCGACCTTGCTGCTCGTGCACGGCGGTGGCCTTCCCAACCCTAGAAAGAAGAACAAAAGGTCAAACCATGGATGGGGCGGGGAGGAGGAGGCACAAGGAGAAGCGGCTGTGGGGGAGGTGCGGGGCGCTGCCCGCGGGCGGCGGCCGGACCTGGCCAGAACCCGGGCGGCGGACGGCGGAGCCGACGCGAGGAAAAGTAGCGATGTGCTACTCCTTCTCCAGCCACGGAAACAAAGAGATAAGGGAGGGGCAATGAAGTCTTTTTCCCTGCCCCAAACAGTGCAATAAAATTTATGGAATTATATAAAAAGAGAAAATTCAAAAAAAGACTAAATTTCCAAAGAATTTGATCTGGGTCATATTTCCAAAGCCTTACGAATTCTGAGTCAAGCTTGGGGGCACGTACAACGGTCGTCTATTTGTCGTCTCCGTCTTGATCTTTTTGCAAAAAAACACCCTTCTTTGGCCTGGAGACGGTGTCCTCGTCGCCTCGCGAGACGACGGCGAGGGTCCGTGCTCCGAGGCCGAATCGTCGGCTAGAGCAGCGTTGTACGACGTCGTCTTCTCGAATCGACGGCTCGCTCGGATCCCACGCGGGCGCTCGCTGATTTTGGTGTGGGCCCGCGCGGGATGGTGTTGCGCGCCAAAATCCGTAGCAGCGACGGTGGCTGAGATGTTCGCTCCCTCGTTTGTGGTAGTGGCTCAGCGTTGGAAGCACATCTGGCGGGCCGGACCCTTCCAAGTTCCAAGCGACGAGATCCCAGATGCATGCCAAAATCTTTTGGTAATGCATCTCCTCTTCTAAATCTATCAGTTCTTCGCCTCTTTCTAATCTATCGCAAGTGCCGGCGGAAAGGGCGGCGGCGGCAGCGCTCACGTTCAGGCAGTGGAAGAGATCCAACCTCCTCGCAATGGGGCAGCTGGGGCGACGAATCCTCAACAACTGATTCGTTCTTCTTCTGTACGTGGGAAGGCAAGCACGCACATTTACCAGATGTTAATGAGTCTATTTCCACCAAACATTCCTGATTAATGTCTGCTAATTTTAGCCTGTAGTGTTTGCTGAATTTAGAACTTATCTTGTTTTATGGACATGGTAACTTCTGAATTTTAGCCTTTGTTAGTTGCTTTTGTTGCAAACATTGCTAAAATCCAATGGGTTAGTCAGGCCTGGGGTTAGTACTCGTTCAAACGAATTTGAATCGTGTCTACTAATTCAGTATGAATTGAGTTTATGCCTTAGCAATATTGTCTACTTCTTACTCTATTTCTCAGTCAAACTGAACTATCAGATCACAAAGAACATAATGACATAAGCAGATAATATTTCATGAGAGAATTCCCTGAAAGCCATTATAAAAGATGGTATTTCCTCGGTGGCCATTGAAAAAGTTCATGTTCCTTCTATGCCACCGGTTTGATTTTGTGGAGCCTTACTGACCATTGCCGTGACGTCCGTCCGTGGTTTGAGCTGTTTTAGTGCACGTGGCTGGCCCTTTTTTAAGATAATGGCCATTTTGCCCCTGGCTGGTCAATACATCTCGTGGCTCAGCTGCTCGACTTCTCCTCTTTGCTCGTGACTTTCCTGGCTCCGTCTCCACGAAACCCTAGAGATAGTAGAGCAGGCGGCGGCGGGCTGCTCGCGGGAGGCGGCGCGCGGGCTGCACGCGCGCGGCATCGCGCGGGCGACGCGCGGGAGGCGGCGCTCGGGCGGCACGCGGGCGGCTTCGCGCGGGCGGTGGCGTGCGGGCGGCATCACGTGGGCGGCGCGCGGGAGGCGGCGCTCGGGCGGCTTCGCGCGGGCGGTGGCGTGCGGACGGCATCGCGCGGGAGGTGGCGCTCGGGCGTCGCGCGGGCGGCTTCGCGCGGGCTGTGGCGTGCGGGCGGCATCGCGCGGGCGGCGCTCGGGCGGCTTCGCGCGGGCGGTGGCGTGCGGACGGCATCGCGCGGGAGGTGGCGCTCGGGCGTCGCGCAGGCGGCGGTGCGCGGGCGGCGTGCAGGCAGCGTCGCGCAGGCGGCTTCGCGCGGGCAGTGGCGTGTGGGCGGCATTGCGCGGGCGGCGCGCGGGAGGCGGCGCTCGGGCGGCGTGCAGGCGGCGTCGCGCGGGCGGCGTGCGGGAGGCCTCCCGCGGGCGGCACGCGGGAGGAGGCAGCGGCGCCACGAAATCCCCCATCTCGAACTGCAAGTTTCTTTCTTGGATTCTAGAGGGGTAAGTCTTCTTCCCTTGTAGTCCCACGATTGATTTCACCTGTTGAATGGTTATTTGACCAAAACTCTATTATGGTCTAACTTCACTTGGCCTAAAATGGCCGTGACTAAACCTATGTGGTTAATGGGTGATCAGAACATTGTTGCCTTCATTTTCTGTGATAATAGCTAGTTATGTTGTCTTCTTATGAGCTTGCTGAAATCTGTGAGCATATTTATGTCATGGTATTTATGTTGCCTTCAATCTGTGAGTGTTTCCTCTCATGTGAAATGGTTATGGGCTTGCTGAAATGCTGCTGCTGCTCCAACCACAGAACAAGCACAGGCGCTAGTTGCAGCACAGCAAGCAGCCGTCGCTCCTTTTTTTATGGGATGGAGCTGTCGGTGGTGGCATAGAACGAAGCAGTAAATTTTTCTAATCCATGTTCATTCGAGGGGTACTATGGACATTTTGTCTTCCTGTTAGCAGCTGGTAGAGGCAAATTTCACAGCAATGGCTTGGAGGGGATAAAATTTGTGAACTGATGGTTGACAAGGAACATGAACTTTTCCAGTGGCTACCAGGGAAACACCATCTTTCATTGGCATTATGGCATATAATGATTTTTGCCTGCATCTTCTATATGCACTTGGACCAATAAAATTGAGGTCTCATGGCTGCTGAACATAGTTGATTTTATCTAACAGTTGTTCTTTAATTTGTTCTTGCAGAATGCAATTGAAATTTCATAGTTCTTTTGGATTTGGGTAAGATTGAGATGAGATGCATGTCAACATGTCTGTCCGATCCCATAAAAACTCCTTATTATTTTGAGAAGACTGAATAGGTGCAAATCACATATACTTGAACCAGTTATATTTACTAGAAGCAAAATGTTATGGACTGCATAGATGGTTTACTGTTTTCCAGTTATATCCAAAAACTGAAACTTTCTTGAATGCCCAAATGCTTATCTTGCTGGTCAAGTACTGAATGGTGTTAGATATGGTTTAATCCTAGAGTTTGTTGGACGTTTGCCCATTCCAGTAAGTTTGGCAGCTCTCATTCAGCTGTTATGATGATGATGAAAAATTGAAAACTAGAATCAGCGCTGCTCTTACATGATTTTCATCGTAAAAAAAGGTCTGTTGCATGCTGAAGCTCATGAAAATGATTTGGTATGCTTTCAGATTCTGACCAATACATGGAAAATGTTTAACCTCAACGACGACCTCTGCCCTGGCCACCGCGAGCCACGCTGCAGGGAAGGCATCCATTGATGAAGTGCCGAAGTGCTCAGGCGACGTAATTTTTTTTTTAAAAAAAATCATTCAATCCATTGGAGTAGTTCCTCCCTACAGAACACACTGATTATCCATGTTGCTTCCTTGCCATTGTACAGAATACACTGATGCAATTGATTTCGGTTGACTAGTATGGTGTATCTGTGTAATGCTGCTTGAATATTACCTGAAGCGTTTCAGTTCGATATGGGGCAGCTTGCTTTTGGTTCAGATTGGCAAATCCTGTCACGTGATATGCTGAGCTATGGTCATGTAAATGTTGTTAGTGTGAATTGAGTGTAGCTGTGATCTATTATATATCAAATAGCAACATGGTGGTACATAAAATAGTATTCATAATTGATCTTGTGGTTACATGTACAGTATTAAATAGCTTGCAGATGATCTGTGTCTATGGGCTATATGACCCGTCTTTTTAGTTGTCTGTACATTTAATTCGAGGCACTTGTGGTTGTACATGCCCTTACTCCATTTCTCATTGGAACGACGAACTGGAGAGGTCGCCGGCGGCGGCAGCCATCCAGCAAGTTCTCCGACAGTACCTCGGCCGGAGCGCCGCGCCGCATTCGCCGCCCCCGCATCCAGATCGGTTTCTCCTCCTGCCTGTGGTATTCTCGATCTCCCGTCGTCACGTGATTCGCTGCTCTCTAGTAGCGTCGGCGGCAGCGACGGCTGTGGCGGACCGGGCGTACGTGTCCTGCGGCCGCAGGCAGCAAGGCAGCGGCCCGGCGCATCATTCCCGATCGGGGTCTCGGGCGCTTGGCCTCGGTGGCTCTTGGTGCCCCGGCCTCGGCCACCCGGCGGCCGGCCCACTGCATCGTCGCGAGCGCGACGGCGCCTCCCGCTTCCCCTCTCTTCCTGTATTGGAGACTAGCGTCTCGGTCCTGCTTCCCCACACTCCGCACCCAGCTGCCGCTCAGCCCCAACGCTCCCATCGTATTGCCCCGTGCGTCGGTGTGTGTTCCTTCTAGAAAGGTGCGTCGTCTTTCAGCTACTCCCAGTGTCCCCCATACTTGGTTGGTGATTGTGCTCTCTAGGTGCTTGTTCAATTGACTGAGTAAAAAAAGGTGACTTGGAGCCCGAATTGAGTCGTGTTCAGAACTTCCGATTGCAGTCAATCACAGGAAACCTGAATCCTGAGATTGTTTCATACTTCCTTGACCTGAATCCTTGCCGATTTTTAAAAAAAGTTAGCTAAGGTATATAAACAGGTAAACTTACAAGGTTACTCATGCCTTTGAATTGTTACATCTCAAGTAACAAATTTTAATCACTTAATGAATAATCAGCCAAGCACAATACATCCGATAATATTCATATACAATATGTTTAGTGGCATATATATCTTGTTGTGACATAGATGTGAACACTTGGGGCAGCATTATAAGTAAGAATTAGTTTTTCTGCCCAAGCATGCCAAATAAGATGGATCTGTTTTGTGCTCTATTTCTGTAAGACTAAAGGCAACTTTTTTTTAACATCTAAGACAACAAGATAGAAATGAGCAGGGAAATGCTTCCTCGAATTTATTTGTTTGCCTAAACACAAAGATGTTGCCACGAGCTAGTAGGATTTTTTTTTTCTTTGACTGAATATTCATATTTCCATGATATGCATTGAGATCCCAGTAACTCTTCAGTTTTGGTTGAAATGTGGCTTGAATTCAGGAGACAAACTGCAGCCGGGTCTTGTAATGGATAACAGAGGTGAAGATGAACATGAGGAGGAAATGGATTTCCATCTTGGGACTGCTGATGATAACAGTTCGAATGATGAAAACACGTCGTCGAATTCAAGTTTATCATCAATGAGAAAGGAAATTGGTGGTGATGCACAAAGAGATGCACCGGTAAATTATCCATATGACTCCCTATTTATTTGGTCAATATTGTGGGTTTGTGGCAGCTAGTTTGTGACGGTGTTTCATATGTCCATACGGACGAAACACACCATTTGCGTTTGCAGGGATGGCAACTGTGCTTATGACCAGGATATTTTTACAAGAATCGTAGCTGGTGCAGAGATGAACAATACATTGGATGAGTACTGGGACATAGTCCAAAAGACCTTTGCAACTGAAGAGGAGGCTTACATTTTCTACAACAAGTATGCGAGGGACAAGGGTTTCAGTGTCAGAAAGCAGAAGGTGACGCGTGCCAAGCACTCTAAACAACTATTGTTCAGGTGGTTCTTGTGTTCTCAAGAAGGGGAGCGAGATACAAAATGGATAGAGAAGGATGATTTGAGCCGTAGACCAAGACCTTTGACTCGATGTGTTTGTCAGGCAAAATTGGATATCAGACTGGATCAAACCCATGGTGTATGGTATGTGAGTAATTTTGTGGATGAGCACAACCATCGTCTCGCCACAAAAGATGAATTTCCATTCCTCTGGTCTCACCGGAAATTGAAGGATTTCCAGAAAACAGAAATCATGGCAATGGAAGCTGTTGGGATCCGTAAGCATGTCATTATGGATGTTCTTCAGTGCAGATATGGTGGGTACAGTGAAGTTGGCATCGTTAGGAAGGATGCATACAACTTCTCATCTAGGTACAAGAGAGCTAGGATCGTACAAGGTGATGCAATGTCGGTGTTAGGTCTCATGCAGAGTAGGCTGATGGCTGATCCCGACGTCTATTATGATTACCAGCTTGATGGCGATGGTCGTTTGAGGACTATGTTTTGGTGTGATGGCCAGTCCTGTATGGACTACCAATCATTTGGTGATGTCGTCATGTTTGACAGTACCTACCGAATGAACAGGTATAAGATGCCTTTTGTTCCCTTCGTTGGAATGAACCAGCACCGAAGCAAACAGTTTTTGGGTGCGGTATCGTGTCAGATGAGCGTGTTGAATCCTTCATTTGGTTGCTTCGAGCATTGATGAAAGCAATGTGTCAGCAGAAACCTGAATTACAAATGCATGTGTCGCCAATGACTTTGGCCACCCAGATGCTGTCTAAGTTTGTACGCTACTACTATTCTAAGGTCTAGTAGTATGTTCATGAAGTTGCTTCTACTATTCTAAGGTATAGTTACATCGATGTCATACTGTACATATATGCATTGCAGATTCTGAGTGACATCATGACACCACAACGCATAGGCGTTTAGCCCTAGCCAAGTGGCTGAATTTGGATGCAGAACTCATCTTAAGTAGTCAGGGCCTTCGATTTTTGAAATAAAAAAATGCACAATTCTCGCACAACTGCCTCTGTTACTTTCAGCCTGTATCTACTCTGCTGGTATTTACACGTATGCTACTATCTATTCATGCCCGGATTTATAACAAAGCGTACAATTCAGTACCAAATTGGCATTGCACACGCATGCAGGCGTTGGCAAGTCCTCCCTTCCAGCTATGAATCCAACGAAACATCACAACTAATGAACTACAAATGAACGACCAACATCACCAACACATGACCAAAAGATCACCTGACTCTACACAAAGTTGTACAGACTCAACTTTGGAAAAAAAAAAAACAGGGTGACCACAGGCTACATCTCTCCCTGCACTAGTTTCTCCAGTAGTTCATTAGCCATCTCCAGCTTCTTCGGCTCTAGCAACAGGCGCCTATTTGTGTGGATCACCGTCGAAAGATAATTCAAGATATGATTGTCAAAAACTGCATCCTTCCTTGTATTCTACAATGTCCAAAGAACTCCTGCACAGAGAAAAAGAATTAAACATTTTTTTGCTACCTCTACCTTGATCCAGAGTCCTTATGAATTAAAGTGTACTTTCTTTCGCCATGGAACGTAACTAAGGAGACCAATTACAGCTACGTTTCCTCTAAAATGAAATTTTAGCTGAAACAAAACAAAAGTGTTTTTTTTCTCAAGTTATATCTATCTGCAGGTGCTTGCTCCAAACAATTTTGAAGACTGCATAGTATGATACGATTTAACTTGGCTAATTTGCATAAGACATTGGTGTCCATTTCTAGATACGTTGTTGAAACTTATTGATTATGGAGATGATGAAAATGGCGACGATATGTGACAGATAACATACCTAAGGGCAAACCAACTCCGGGTTCAGAGCATAAACCAGTTTAGACTGTTTAAAACTGCATCTACTAATGTAGTCTAGTGAGCAATCAAAATTGCAAATATGGATGTTTGCTGTCCTGGTGCATCAAAGAGGTGATCGAGCTTCTTCTTCTTAATCAAAATTGTTCTGAAGGCCGGACTGGAGAAGCTGACATGCAACAAGATTAACAGCAGCCCAGCAGGGGAGGCGTCGATGGAGAGATTCAGCTGAGGGCCAGATTCCATGTGTAGGACGGAAGGAAACACGAAAGGAATCCCTGTCCATTGTTAATCCAAACACGAAATAAAGTTTCTTTTTGGCTAATCCAAACACGAAGGGAATTAAACTGAAGAGGGAGGATGAAAGTACACGCGCACATGGCAGATAGAGCGTACGGATTGGTTGCAGAGAGGAGAGGTAAAGGGCAGCAAGGAAAGGGAGGAGGAACTTACAGATAGCTGAGCTCCGACAGGGGGCAGTCCCGTCCCCTCTGCAGCCGCACATGCCACCGTCCGTCCTGTCTCCCGTCCTCCATGGCCCTGTCCGCCGTTGTCTGTCGCTGCTATCACCGCCGCCCTGTCCACCGCCGCTGCCAAGACCTCCGTGCGACGCCGTCGTGGCCCCTCGCCTGTCGGAGCCGCTAACGAGCCCGAGCACGGACTTGTGCCGGCGCCATCGCCGGCCTTAGCCTCGCCTCGGGTCCCTCAGCCCCTTCATGCGTCACCACTGCCAAGTTCTCTGTGCGCCACCGTCGTCAAGCCCTCCGTGCACCGCCGCCGCCCCTCGCCCGTCGGCAATGCGAATGAGCCCGAACACTTCCGTGAACTGTGGATCGAATAAAAATCGGAGTCGGATCTGAGTGGGCTGCGGCTGGGCACGGGCTGGGTCAGCCCTAACCCAGATCCAACCATAATTAATTTTAATTAATTACCCAAGTGCTTTGAGATGCGTGCAACTTTTGAAAAGAGGACCACCGGAGCAACACTCTAAAAATATATGGCATGATTAATATCATGATATTTATTTGGTACAATAAAAATAGTATTTTTTTATATATTTAGTTAAAATTAAGATTAATTGACTTTTCAAAGTATGCACTTATTTTTGTACGGAGGGAGCATCCAAAAGAGGGAACGATTGCTACGAAGGTTGCAGCGTCGTCATCAAGCCTTTGCCTTGCACCACTGTGCATGTGACCCGCCAGCCTGCTCGGATGCCCTTTATAGTAAAAGCAACATATCTATAAAAATTAGAACGTCTTATAATTTGAAACAGAGAAGTATGTAGCTACGTAGCACATATGTTGCCTTTTGTGGTTATTAAGCTGTTCGTAAGACTTGTTTTCACAACCACAAACAACTCAACCAAACATAGCTTTTGGCAAACTTAAAGCTTCCATGTGTCATCATTTGTTGTGCTTCGGCACAACAGCTATTGTACATGCAGTGTTGGTGTTCGATGGAATTTGGATATGTAGAGGTCGACATATGAAACAAGCTAAGATGATTAGTCGAGCTGCAATTTGTTTTTTCCTCTCTTGCTTTTTTTTGTTTTGTTTTGTTTTGTTTAAGTTTCCCTTGCATACATCGGTGATATGGAGTGTTCCTATCTAGGATACGTGCTTCGACTTGTGTGAGTGGTGTTTCAACTTTTAGTCTCGTAATCGTAGTGGCCGCCGTTTGATTAGCGAGTAGTAATTGGCGAGTGCGTTGTTTGATTGCCCAGAAGTGGCGTAGGCGCGAGTGAGTGGCCAACATGTCAAGGTCGTCGCACTGACACACCACCTGGAGAATCCAACATCGAATAATGTTGGGCTAGCTAAGGTTGGATAAGATTTTATTTTTTTCGTTAGCAGCACAAGCCACCAGTACAATGACTTCGCACAACCGCAATTCGTGGCTTGCGATTTCTGGTGATCTCTCCCCACGATTGGCCGCAAGTTTCAAACCATATTTCCCTATCCTTTCGTCAAGAACAACTCGGGAAGCTTCTGGCACAAAGTTCTCTCCCATCTCAAGTGATTGTGTATTTGTGTGTCATCCAAGAACCAACGTCTGTATTTGTGTCATCCAAGTACGTCTCACAAAGATTACGTGCATCCTCTGGACTTCTCGTATGCATAGCTATCATGCTGTCCACCTTGACCATGGTGCATGGCTAACAGGAGTATAGAGTAATAGTAGTATAGCCAGTCGATGGGTCGTCATATAGAGGCATTACTCATACAATGATACGATGTATTGTCATTCCTTACGCTCGTCTTATTTTCTCTCCCCTCAGCGTAGTCACAAGCGTCATGCATTAGTTTCTATAAACTCTTTATTATACATCTAAAATAAAAAATGCGTCATCAAACGTCATTATTTTTCAAAGGATCAAGCCGAGCGTCAAAGATCAGTCCAACACTCCACCGCCATCAACAACAGAGTCAAACAAACAAAATATAATGGACACATCTTGCCAGTTATCACTGGACATAAAGACGTACATGATTTGGCTAAATACGCCTCAGTTTTTCTTGTACTATTCGGTTCGGCATAGGAGGAAAACAAAGAAGAGAATACCGCACCGTGCATCATACAAAAATTGTCTGTATATACCCGCCTGACCTGTAAGCTAAGAATTTCATCGCTTCTGGTAAGTTACCTTGATATCTCCTTGCAAACAAAATCAAATGTGCAGAGGCTCTAAATGCTGCTGCATCCAACATCAGAAATTCAGAACAGTGTTAAAAAGTTTTTAAAAACCCCGGTAAAATGAATGCGGATGAGAAACAAAATTCAAGCCTTTCCATGTCAGTCATCAATGTCCTGGACCCATTGCAAACCTGCAGAAGACAGCATTTGAATTGAGCTTATGCGTGCCAAAATAAAAATAAAAATGAGGAACGAAGGTTGAGCATTACCAGTTAGCACATATTGTAGATACAGGGCAGCATCATACAATTAAGCCTCCCAACTCCCAAGTAGCTACAATAGTCAACAGAATCAATTTTCTTAAGGCTACAAATCGTCCCTGTTGGGTTCTGACCACAACTAATACTCTTGAGATTATGAGAGGATCGCTGGGACATCAGAAACAAACCTGTTAGTACTGACTCTACTGCTGAATTTGGAATCAGCAGTCCAACGATTCGCTGACTGTCATTTGTTGTGACTAAACGGACAACACGTATTCTCCTGTGAATCTGGCGTACCTGTTCAGTTACAGAAGGCAAAGGGCCATTAAGCAACATTCAGAAAGAGGGGTAGGTCAATCACTCAATCTGTAACTTTGTGATATGTAGGTCTCCTAGAATTACCCTATGTTTGGTTTAAAAAGAGAATACCCTATGCTAATTATCTCATGCAGTATTATTGAGCGGAAAGGCTAACTGAACGCACCTTATTAAAAAAAATCCTCAATTATCAAATCATGAACGCATAATAGACTCGAAGCATAGTTCAGACAGATATACAGTAATACACCAACATGTTAAGCATCATGCTTCAATGTTTCAAACTTACAAGGCAACAGCCCAGCTGATAAATAGAGGAACTCAATAACATCATCGAATAGGATTACCAATTCAATGCCCCTCTTTAGCTCCTCTTGCGGTCCCTGTTCTTCTCCCCGATGGTCATGTCGCTCATCCTCATCGGACCCACTGCTTTCTAACCAGCGGTGCCTCCTCTGCCTGCTGGATTGATTCTTGTCATCTGCAAAATCACTGCCACCATTGTCACAGTCAGATGCATCCCTCCGGTGATGGCTCCCCTTGCGGTGATGCCGATGCCTCCTTTCTTCACCTCCAGACACATCCTTCTCATCCAATGAGTCCTCGCTCCTGCAGTGGCTCCTCCTCCTCTTCCTGTGCCTCTGCCTATCAGAGTCACTATTGTCACTGCTATCCTCATCTGATCTTCCATGCTTCTTCGATCTGTTGGACCTCTTCTTCCTGTCCCTGCCTCTTCTGTCTTTCTCCTCTTCATCCTCACTATCATCACTCCTTCTACTCCTTGTGTGCTTTGATTTTCCCTTGCTGCTGCTCCTCCTATAGCGGTGGCTTGACGACTTCTCTTCCTGCCTGGGCCTCCTTCCCCCATTCCTGGCCTGCTCGCGCTGAGCAATTATCTTCTCCAGCTCAGGGTCGATGTCTGAATCAGAGGAATCACTGTCCTCGTTCTTCCACTTCATCAGAAGCCTCATCTGCGTTCCCACCGGCAGCAGCCTTCTTTTTTATCTCGTCGAACTTGGCCTGCGCGGCCGCCTGTGCGGCGGCCTGGGCGTCGGCGTCGTCCAGGTCCAGGTCCTTGACGGAGAGGAAGTTGCGGCACTGGAAGGTGAGGTGGCCAACGCGGCCGCACTTCTTGCAGGCGCCGCGTGTCTCATCGGAGTTGGAGCCGGTGATGCGAGCGAGCGCGAGGAGGCCCTGGAAGCTGGTGTAGGCGTTGCCATCGCCCGAGCCGGATCCCGAAGCTGCTGCGGCGCTGGCGGCTGCAGCGGCGGCGTTGGCGGAGACGGAGGAGGAGGGGCGGCCCGACTGTTGCTTGTTGTTCTCGGGCGCGTAGGGGTCGTATCCGATGGCGCTCTGCCAGATGCCGTGCGTCTGCAACGCCGCGCTGCTGTGCACGCGGTTGTTCGCGGGCATGCGAACGCGCCCCGCCGTCGCCGGCATCTTGGATCGCCGCCGGTTACGCTCGGGGGAGGGGGAGAGTTAGGCTTGTTTTTAGTTCCCCCTGTAACTTTACGTCCTATCGCATCACTTTTTTTTTTTTTTTTACACATGAACTATTAAATGTAGACTAAAAAAATAACTAATTGCACAGATTGCGTGTATTTTGTGAGATAAATTTTTTTAAGCCTAATTAGTTCGTGAGTAGACAATGTCTTGCTACAGTAAACATGTGCTAATGATGGATTATCTTACGGTTTACCAGCGAGTTCTGTAATTATTTTTTTATTAGTATCCAAACACCCCTTCTAATATCCCACGAAACATCCGATATAACACCAAAAAACTTTACACCTCTGGAACTAAACGAGGCCTTAGGGTTTGGTGGGAAGGGAGGATACGAATTGGGATCTGGGATTGATTTCGGCTTGATTGGGGAACGCGTCGAACGGGGTAAAGGGGAAGGAGCTTTGTTTGGCTCCCGCCACATCCATGCTACACCACAGCTGTGGTGTTGTAAAAAACGCCACAGCTGTGGTCGTGCCGTGAGTGTGGCGAACGAATCGTCTGCTTGACAGTTGGCGCAGCTGCGACAGCCGCCAAACCTTAGCGATGTGCCGTGTGAGTGAGTGTTTGGCACTTGCGGCGTGCTGCGCTTACGGCGCGGCGACCTGCGGTGCGCGTTGGAGATGCTCAACATGTTCTATCTTCACCGTTGAATGCTGCTTTGAGATTCATGATGTTTATTCTTCCTAATTCTTCATACTACTTTCTCCAATGCTTCGCACTACTGATTGTAATGGCACATATCTCGATGTGGTGTTTGGATGGTGAGAATAACGCATGCTCAACATAGAGCCTGTTTAGTTTCAAAAAGGGAACCCAAAAAGTGCTACAATACCTGTCACATCAAATCTTGCGGCACATGGAGTACTAAATGTAGACGAAAGAAAAAACTAATTCCACAGTTTAGTTGTAAATCACGAGACAAATCTTTTGAGCCTAATTAATCTATGATTGGACACAAATTGCCAAATAAAACGAAAAGTGCTACAGTAACCAAACCCAAATATTTTTACCAACTAAACAAGCCCATATATGTACCAAAAAATGCTTTGGCAAACAAGAAAGAGCCTCTGCTATCTGAAGTCGGCACGTATGGACTGTAGAAAGAGGCAGGCCAGCAGCCAAGATTGTGGAAAAAGGCGCCAATAATTTCGGATGGACCTAGGATATACCCTGCTTCCCCTAAGTCTCGTCTCATTTCTTCTCAAGCCAATTCCCCATCCCCGCCTTGCCTGCCTGCTGGAACGCGCGCGAGCAGCCTTGTTTGGGAAGCACGTCGCGGTCAGCTCTATTCAAAATTATAAGACATTTATAGTTTTTTTAATGTATTTAGATATACAATTTGTTTAGCTACATAATAAAAAATAATATATCTAGAAAAGTCAAGATGTTAAATAATTTAAAATACAAGGGAGCACGTAACTACGTAGCATATATGGTGCCTTTTGTGGTTATTATTAAGCTGCTCGTAAGACACTGAATTTGAGAAGCTTTTATGTGTCATCATTTGTTTTTGCGTCGGCATAGCAGCTATTGTATCAATATGGAAGTTAGATCTTTAGAGGTCGACATTATGAAACAAGCAAAGATGATTAGTTGAGCTACGATTTGTTTTTCCTTCGCCGCTGCTTCTTTTAGTTTTCCTTGTATACATCGTTGATATGATTGAGTATTCCTTTCTAGGATATGTGCTTCAACTTATGTGAGTGTCGTTTGTAGTCCTAGTCTCGTAGTCGTAGTGGCCAACGTCTGGATGGATGGGGCGTCTGGACACCCGTGGTGTTTCGCGCGTTCACGCGGAGCTCGCGTCGTCACGAACTTCACTAGCATTGAGATTTCGCGCGCCCATGCGTGCTCGCGCCGCCCCGAACGTCACCAGCATCGAGAAGAGAGAGAGGGGGTGGTAGTGATGCCGGGAGGAGACATCGAGGCGAGGTAGCATAAAGCGAGGAGAGAGATGCAATACCCGATCTACTTTTGAGCCATCCCGATAGAACATTTGCAACATGCGCCTGGATACAGACGAAACACTTGAAACATGCGTCTGAAACACTTAAAAAAACACATAAAAACGCTTGAAAAAACCATTGCAAAACATATGCAACATTCCGATAAAACACTTACAATATATGTGTAAAATATATGCAACATCCAAATAAACACACTTGCAACATATGTCTGGAAAAACAAATGAAACATTGGGAACAAAAGCTTACAACATACGTGTACAATCATTGCAACATATGCAACATCCCGATCTACTTTTACAATATCCGCATGAAATACTTGAAACATACCTCTGAGACACTTGAAACATAGGTTTGCAACATGCATTTTTTCACCCTTCTTCCTACGACGTAACGCAGAGCAAGGGATGAGCAGGTGGAGGACAGCGTCGTCGCGGCCCCTTCTGGAGACGAGCGGAGGGGCGGAGATAGGCCACCTGAAAGCCCAAGTTTGGTTTTGGTAATTAATGACACCAAGTTGCTAATGCTATTGTATCGAGTGGAATGAGTTAGGCATAAGCAACACACGTGATGAAGGAGCATGTGGCATATAGTGATGGCCACGAGATCACAAGAGGTGGAGATGCATATAAAATGATGATCAAGGTGATCAAGCATGAGGAGATGGACATGGAACAAAGTGATCAAGGCAAAGGTATAATCGTAGGGTTCACTTTTGCCGGTCTAAGATGAGTAGAGAAGTAATTGACTGGGTCTAGAATTGATAGCCGACTATCAAGAGGGGTAATCACGGTTAGCTCGCGAATCAAGTGCTACTAGGTCTTCTTCTTGAGTATATGCATTTAGGATCTAGTAAAGAGAGCTAACATAACGCTTTGAAAAATATTTGTGAAAATGCTAACACACTCGCACATGGTGATATACACATGATGGTGTTGGCACATTAGCGAAGGCGGCGGAGTTTGAGCGGTAGAGAGGGATTTGGGGTTCTCTCTCGGGATTCAGGCATTTTCAAAAAAAATAAAATGTCTATTTTCCATTACGCTAGATGCGAGAACCAGAGGCAAAGTCACGGTGGTGGTCATCGCTGTTTTACAAGCGACAGACGCTGTCCTCGGGAGCAAGAGCAACAGACGTTGCCCTCAGCGTCTGTCGGCTTACCCTGGCGATGACCTGCTGTGGTGGCGCAACAGACACGGTGGTGGCCGCGCGACAGACGCACGACGTCAGCGCCCGTCGACAGTGGCGTCAGCCGGGCGCAAGAGCGAGAGGAGGCGACGGACGCGCGGACGCTCATGCGACAGACGCTGGCATCAGCGTCTATCGCTCAGTGTTTGGCGGCCTGGCGAGCGCGCGAGCGTCAGGCGCTGCGCCGCGTCTGTCGCGGCTGAGCGGGGGGCGGGAGCGTTCTGGACCGCGTCTATCGCACGACAGATGCTGGAGCGGTCTCACGTCGGACGCGTCTGATGCTGGGAGTCGACCGTTGGATTTCGAACGAGCAGTGGACACGTGGCGACGTTTGAGAGCGACAGACGCTAGGGTCGCGTCTGTCGGCTTGGCGACTGACGCGTCTGCCACCCCTGAATTCTACCTAGTGAATTGCTAACGGCTAGCTCCTCTTCCCCACTCTATAAATAAGAGGTGGCTGGCCCTTGGAGGTTCTCTCTTGCACATTTGAGATATTGAGGCACACTTTGAGCTAGAGAACTTCCTCTCCACTCATCTCCTTGCTTGGTTGCATACTCTAGAGAGATTGAGTGAGATTCAAGTGCATTGCATTGAGAGTTGCATCTAGTGGCACTTGATTCTTGAGTTTGCTGCGGATTGCTTGTTAATCTTGGGTGTTTTCCGACACCCTAGACGGCTTGGAGCAGTGGTGGTGTTGAGCTCATGATTGGAGATTGTTTCGAGCCTCATCAAGCGATTGTGAGGGGTTTTTGAGCCTTCCCTGTGGGAGTTTGCGAATTGGCTACTCTAGTGGAACTCGTGGCTTGGAGGATCCCCATCTTATGAGTGAATGTGCGGTACCCACTGAGGGTTCAACTCTTGATAGTTGATTAGCTCACGATCCATCAAGTGGGTGCATCGCCACAACGAGGAGTAGCTTGCCGGGAAGCAAGTGAACCTCGGTAAAAAATCTGGTGTCATCTTATTGCCAAGGATTTTATTTGTGTATGTGATCACATTGATTGATTGATACATTTGACATATCTCTTCTCATCAACGTTGGTATTAAGAATATGAAGGCACGCCGTCCAGGCGGCCTCCCAGGGTGTCCACGTATGTTCTATTTAGTTAGTGCCTTAGAAATTCCACGGCCCAGATGAAGTAGTACCTCCATGACCCACATGTAGTACCTCCATGCATGCCATGGTTAGCCTCAAGCAAGTGGATGCATAAAATGGAGCAGATGAAAATTTGGATGGACATGCATGCAAGCACCGTCCAAAATTGTACCTGTGCTTTGTAGTACATCCATGACCCACATGTAGTACCTTCATGCATGCCATTGTTATTCTCAAGCAAGTGGATGCATTAAACGGAGCAGATGGAAATTTGGATGGGCATGCATGCAAGCACCGACCAAAATTATACATGTGCTTTGTAGTACCTCCATGACCCACATGTAGTACTTCCATGCATGCAATTGTCATCCTCAAGCAAGTGCATGCATTAAACGGAGCAGATGGAAATTTGGATGGGCATGCATGCAAGCACCGTCCAAAAATGTATGTGTGCTTTGCATGCAAGAAGTTACTATAGGGATTTACATCATTGTGCCTTCTTTTACACAGAGGAGCTTTTACCGCTACCAGGTTTTTACATGGAAGGAAGCAACTTGTGAGACCATAGTAAGGACCTCTTTATTGCTAGCAAAAAAAATTATTGGCCAGCAGGAATTAGAATCGCTTATGGTCCTTTTAGCCAATGCGGTAAATTTTCGTGCATGCACGTATGCTCTCTAGGCTATATAAAAATTATAGGTGCTCTTGCCATCTAGATTTACCATGGACATGTGCACCGTAGTAGCAATCCCAGGTGGGACCTCTTTACCTGCAGAAAATGTACTCTTCAGTAAGGAGTTGCATCACCTCTGGTTCAAAATGTATGGGTGGCTAAAGCCAGTGTGGTAAATTCTCGTCACCTGTGGTTCAAAAAATGTATGGGTAGCTAAAGCCAGTGTGATAAATTTTCGTCACTGTGGTTCAAAATTTACAGGTTGCTAAAGACAATACGGTAAATTTCATGCATGCACAAGTGTTCCCTAGGCTATATAAAAAGTCTAGGTGTCCTCAGTATACTGAGCACGTCAACCAGCCTTCCTCAGCAGTGGATGGATGAAGAAAGTGGATGCATTCAATGAAGTGGATGGAAAATTGAATGACCATGGATGCAAGGACAATATAAAACTGTGGATGTACTTTGCATGCAGAAAGTTACCATGTTAGAGGGATTTACATCACTGTACTTTTACATGTCCTTTGCATAAAAAAAGTTACTACGACAAGAGGAATTTACATCACATGTGCCTTCTCCTTTTACATTAATGAATTTACTATCAATAGATATGTAGTAAATTTCTATGCATGCACGGGTGGCTCCCTATGCTATCCAGAAATTCACTCAGTAAATTTGAAAGCACCGGAGACTGGACATCTTCAACTGCCCATGGTGTGGGTCAATCACATGTGCCTTCTCCTTTTACATTAATGAATTTACTATCAATATATACGTAGTAAATTTCCATGCATGCACGAGTGGCTCCCTATGCTATCCAGAAATTCACTCAGTAAATTTGAAAGCACCGGAGACTGGACATCTTCACCCTCCCCTTCATGCTACTATCAAATAAAAACAAGTCGGGCAGGTGGACACATTTAATGCCTCTCCTCCGCACCATCAAATAAAAAAAATTCACCGACCATGCAGGAACATTTGTACTTGCACATGCATCCATGCATCTAAGAGACGGCTTGGGTTGTGTGCACGTTGCTCCCAAGGTGGTCGGTGGTTGAAGTTGATCGCCATTAATACAGCTACCATACTTGCATCTGCTCCTATGCATGCAGAGGCCCCCTGTTCCTCCTCCAACTCTTGCCTATATAAGCATGTGCCATCCATTGCTTCATCGCACCCATCCCAGCCCTCCTAGTGTCCTTGTAGCTCATATATGAGGAATCAGTAGGCATTAGCTATGACTTCATTGTAGTTCATCCCTGTAGTAGTTTGCGTGTACATCGGCTATGTGTAAGCTCGCATATGCAGCGCCCCTGTTTGTCACCTTCAGATATATACATGTGGTGCGCGTTTATGATGACATGTATTCCATATTGAATGAGTAAACAAACTCTATTACCGTGTTAACAAGCAACTTGGACACAAAATGCTTGAAACCTAAGCATCATTAGAATGGTTCTGGGCAAGCACACTTGCCTATGGCGACAAGGACTGGCACATCCGCTGGCACCCAGTGGCAGTACTCTCAAAAATTCACGTGTACCTAGAGACATTCTATAAGTGCATTAACCACCTGCCGTGTGTCATGTAACCAAAGACATACTAATACATACCAAAGTCTATAATATTTTCAGCTATCTGTAGACTATTCTAATGCCTATGAACTACTTTTCTACAACATTGTGGTTGCTCTTAGATTATGTCTGCGATGGTGTTTCAATGCCACGACTAAGTACACTAAGTAAACAGTAGCCTGCTCACAGCATAAAAACAGGCAACCACGGGATATATATAATGTGTCTGCTGGTTGTGCTTCAATGGAACGTTGGCATGGTTAAGATGGTCGAATTACAAACACATGAGCAAGAAATAAAACGATTTTGATGACTTGGTCCTTTATTGTGTAATTGTATCTTATCATGAATCTAGAAAATCTAGCGTACCCGCACAAATACCTCAGGAATTGCCTTCTACTTTGTCAAGACCATACAAAATCTTACAGACACGGTTTACGCTTCCAAGGCGTTGAAAAAGTTAGTTCAAATTTGGTCACCTCTATTTTTTTAGGTTCATACTTTGCTACTTGACCTGCCAGGTAGCATCACATCACGCTATCTCTAGCCGTGCCTATAAAACCACACCCTCTTTCTAGAGGAAGAAATCAAACAGGCCTAAACAATCCTATACACTGCTGCGCATTGTTAGGTAGCGACGACTTACCGTGTCGCACGAGTAAGAAAAGCATCCCGCACAGGATGGTCGCACACGCACAGTGCCATTCTATATACGCCTACGCCACGCCATGCACTGACGACATCACTGTGAATCTGTCATATGCTGAAAAGTAGGGAGCATCATCAGCCACAGATGGTCGCACACGCGAAGTGCAATTCTATGCACGCCATGCACCGTGAATCTGTGATATGCTGCACGTAAACTATATATTTTTTTCGAAAAAGAAAATGCTCCGGCCTCTAGCACGTATACACATATATGGTATTTTAGAGCTAAGTTTTTTTCCCTAAAAAGACTCTACGTAAGATTCACCATGGTAATTAGGCACCGACCATGCATGCTGAGCATCCACCGTCTATTTGCATGTGGCGTACAATCACCAGGGAAGTTGTCTCGTCGCTCCACTGTCCAGGTATCTGGCCACAACAATGCCATTGGAGGCGAGCAAGCAAGCCAGTGGCACAACCCCTCTTCCTCGGCGTATAAAAGGGCACCCGGAGGTGCTCTCCTCCACCACCCAGCAACACGATCAGCTCACTCGCCTGCTCTCGCTTCCATTTGTCCGTGCATACCATATACGCCTATACGCATGAGCCAGGCTCGGCCGTCATTGCAGGACGAGGTGAGCAGCTCATGAGCATTCCCTTGCTCTTCCCTCCCTCCCTAGGTTTTCACCCTGCTCCCCTCCTTGGTTGTAGAACGTGACTTTAGGCTTTCTGGGTAGTGTTTTACATATAAGAGTATTTTACAAAAAGTCTTAATGCCTTTCCTTTTTCAAAAATGTTTACTCTTATCTATTCTCTCTAAGATGGCAGAAGGAGTTTGGACCAGCAGCTACTGTCTAGGCGTTGAAGGCTTTCCCAAGCTGTTGTATGCTACCATGCAAAGACTTGGAATCAAGGATCGCCCAGAATATGAAGGCAGGGAGTACAAGGAGCATGAAACCGAAAGATGTGAAGTCACCGTCTATATTGGAAAAAGTGAAGACTTCCCTGACATAGCTGAAGCATGGAGTATGACTACGACCGGATTTCGGTTTATAGACACGTATCAAGCTGTCGCCCACAAAGCTTTGAGGTGCCTATGCCAGATCTACGAGAAGCCCATCGCCCGTACACCCATGAGGTTCTTTCCACCCCAGGAAAAGGACCGGCCAGTTTGGAGAACCCGTATGGACATCTTACAAGGACGTTATTCGCTCGAGGATGACCTGACTATAGTATTCATGATCACATACCTACTTGCTATGGATGAGCAATATGATAAGCAAGCATCAGAGTTGAGGAAGTGCATGCACCGCGCGGAAGAAGCTGAGCTCATGGTTAGAAAGTTCCATGTGCAACTAGCGGAGGCTGAGGCCCAAGCAGCTGCAGCCGAGAGTCGTGAAACTGCCATCGCTGAAGCCTTGAAGGAAGCTGAGGACCGCCATGCTCAGGAGTTAAAGGATGCCTACCTTGTCATTAGGGCCAAGAGAAGAATGCAAGCCTTAGAAGACCGAGAGTCCATGATTCTAGAAGGAATTTCAATCATGTCCCTAAACACAGAAAGAAGACTCGACGTTGAAGGCCCATCAGCTCCTCCACCCACAGAAATCTCTCATGAAGCTCTAGAGTTGGAGCCCAGTAAGGAAGAAAATATCCCCCTCACCCAACCACCCCCAAAAGATGATGTTGACCCGCCTCTTAGTCCAAGAGATGGACCACAGATGTCGGAAGAATGATCCTTTTCAACACCAAGGAAATGAAGCCCTTTAGTCGAAGACGTTGAGGATTAGTTGTACCATGTTTCTCCTTTAGTCTTAGGGAGTGAAGTTTATTTCGCTTTTGTTCACCCCAAAGGAGATGAAGCGTATTGTAGTATGCGTATTTTGTTCCCTGCTATGTTGTACCCTCTTATTTAGAATATATATTTGTGTTTGTTGGTTGTGCTAATTGAGTGCTTTATCAAAGTTCTTTCAGTCTCTTTCATAACAATACGATGAGAAAACATATTAGACATATGAGCCATATTTTCTAAGATTTTCTATATCGAACACATCACCCGCAGCGAAGCGCGGGCAGCAGTGGCTAGTATCTATTCAAGCTCTCTTCTTTACTTATTGTTCTTTGTCTTGTTTAGCTTGAGTAGAATAGCTTATCTCATAGGAGTAATTAGCCTAGTAACTTAGGTTGTTGGTGTGAGCTATAGTTCATAGTCTTGTTGTTTACTAGTTTTGTGTAGACGGCTTGCATAGATTAGTTGTGCTAGTGCTAGAAGAGTTTCACCATCTTATTTACTAACTTGTTGTTTACTAAAGCTTATAGAAATTTAAATAGGCTATTCACCACCCCTAGCCATTTGGACCTTACACCACCGGCGAGCTTTGGCCGCGCTGCGGGCTGCCGCTGTCGCAGGCGGGCAGAGAGGGAGGCAAGGACAGGCTAGTAACCGGCGTAGGTCGTCGGCGAACTCTAGCCAGGTGGAAGGGGCCGGCCGCAGGCGCAGACGACTGCCGGCGAGCTCTAGCTGAGTAGGGACAGGAAGAAGGGGCCGACGACTGGCGCTGGCCGGTGGAAGCGCCGCGGGGTATGGCGCGAGATGGAGATGCTGCAGGGAGTGGGACGAGCGAACAACCACATGTGAAGAGTTTTTTTTAGGGCACATCCGAACGGGAGTCATGGACGGACGCCGTGGCGTGTCGTTATCGTTCAACTATACCGAGTAGCAGTAGGCGAGTGTGTTGTTTGATTGCCCTGAAGTGGCGCAGGCGCAAGTGTGGCCAACATGTCAAGGTCGTCGCACTGACACATCACCTGGAGAACCAACATCGGATAATGATGGGCTAGCTTAGGTTTGATAAGAATTTACTTTTTGTTAGCAGCAACCGCAATTCGTGGCTTGCGATTTCTGGTGATTTCTCCCCACGACTGGCAGCAATTTTCAAACCATTTCCCTGTCCTTTCGTCAAGAACAACTCGGAAGCTTCTGGCACAAAGTTCTATCTCAAGTGTTTTGTGTATTTATGTGTGTCCCTTTATTATACATCTACAATAAAAAAAATGCATCATGAAACGTCATTATTTTTCAGGAAGCTTCGAGCCGATGGATGAGGCCACAAGGGATATACAAGGTGATATCAAGGTGATATCGCTTGTGTATGCTCTTTGCTGATGATGTGGTGCTAGTTGACGACGGTAGGGCAGAGGTTAATAGGAAGTTAGAACTATTGAGGCACACGTTAGAGTCAAAAGAGTTCAGACTTAGTAGGACTAAAACCGAGTACATGAGGTGCGATTTCAGCGTGACTAGGCATGAGGAGAGAGACGTTAGCCTCGATGGGCAAGTGATGGCCAAGAAGGATACTTTTCGGTATTTAGGGTCGATGCTACAAAAGGATGGAAACATTGATGAAGATGTTAGGCATAGAATTTCAGCCGACGGGTTGAAATGACGTCAAGCTTCTGGCGTCCTGTGTAACAAAAGGGTGCCTCAGAAGCTGAAAGGTAAGTTCTATAGGACGACAATTCGCCCGGCGATGTTATACGGTACTGAGTATTAGCCTAAAAAAGGCGACATGTCCAGCAATTGAGTATAGCAGAGATACGTATGTTGCGTTGATATTGTGGGCACAGAAGGAGAGATAGTCCGGAACGACGATATTCGGGATAGGGTTGTGGTGATACCAATTGAGGAGAAATTGATTAACATCGGTTGAGATGGTTTAAACATGTACAACGGAGACCTCCTGAGACGTCGGTGCGTAGTGGGGTTCTAAAACGGACCGATAATGTAAGGAGCGGTAGAAGTCGACCTAAACTAACTTAGGACAAGTCCGTTAAAAGAGACCTTAAGGAGTGAAATATTTCTAAGGATTTAGCTATGGACAGGAGCGCTCAGAGACTGACAATCAACATGCCTGAACCGTGATCTCTTTCTGTCTTGTGCCCTTTATGTCCCTTTATGTCTCCCTATTTCTCGTCTCTTTTGGATTTTATCTCTAGCCTACTCTAATTTGCTTGGGACAAAAGTTACGTTGTTGTGTTCAAGCCGAACGTCAAAAAAAAATCAGTCCAACACTCCAACATCATCATCAACAGAGTCAACAGACACATCTTGTCAGTTGTCACTGGACAAGTGGACATAAAGTTTTGCACGTACATGATTTGATCATAATATAAATGCGCCTTAGTTTTCAGCATCAGCAGTAACTCCACTGGAAACACTATGGCAGCACCAGATTGTGAGGTGCTACTTTCTTTGAGGTTAACCTGAGCTTTTTTAGTAGCTCATGCTATACAACATATAAACCAGGTAGAGAACAAAAGAGGAAAAGAAAGACGAGACAACAGCGGTACCGCACCGCATATTTTACATACAAAAGTTGTCTGCCTGACTTGTAAGCTAAGAATTTCATCGCTTCGCGTAAGTTACCTTGCTATCTACCTAGAAACACAATCAAATATGCAGAGGCCCTAAATGCTGCTGCATCTAACATCAGAACAGTGTCAAAAGGTTGGAAAAAACCCCAGTAAAATGAATGCATATGAAAAACAAAATTCAAGCCATTCCATGTCAGTCATCAATATCCTGGACCCATTGCAAGCCTGCAGAAGATAGCATTTGAATTGAGCTTATGCATGCCAAAATAAAAATGACGAACGGAGCTTGAGCTTGAGCATGAGCAGTTAGCACATGTTGTAGATACAGGGAGTGTCATACAATTAAACCTCCCAACTCCCAAGCAGCTACAATAGCAAACAAAATCAATTTTCTAAGAAGGCTACAAATCGTCCCTGTTGGGTTCTGACCACAACTAATACTCATGAGATTGAGAGGATTGCTTGGACATCAGAAACAAACCTGTTAGTACTGACTCCACTGCTGAATTTGGAATCAGCAGTCCAACGATTCGCTGACTGTCATTTGTTGTGACTAAACGGACAACACGTATTCTCCTGTGAATCAGGCGTACCTGTTCAGTTACAGAAGGCAAAGGGCAGCAACATTCAGAAAGAGGGGTGTGTAAATCACTCAATCTGTAACTTTGCAATATTGTGACATGTAGGTTTCCTAGAATTACCCTATGTTTGGTTTTAAAAAAGGCTTATTCCAGATCGATCTACCTTCATCAGAGGCAGGAATAAAGTTCATCCAGAAACAGGAAAAAAAATCTTAGGGTAAGATGTCTGGAGTTACAAATAACACAGTTCATGTGAGCACTATATGCATACTACTTTTGTAAACATATAGTACTAAAATTTAAATACCAATGCATAGATAAAATATCAGCTTAAACAAACACCAAAGGCTGTCAAATCAGAATCTATAATACACTACTTCCATTTTTAAATATATGGTGTTAGGACACTAATTAGCTTGCCCTAAACATCATATATTTAAAAATGGAGGGAGTATGATCCAAAAAAAAAATGGAGGGAATAATAAAATTTAGATTCAGAATGTGTCACTAGGGGCACCCATGTTGGTAATTATCTCCTGTCAGTCCCCATTCCACCCCAATCCTACATGGAGATTATGCCACACCCATGGGTGAATTGTCATGCCTAGCTGCCACCATGGCTTCAAAACTGCAATTGCCCGTTTTCCTGATTATCCCACAACTTCCAGCTTTTGTTATTTGAAGACCATTATTCTTCAAGAGGAAACCTTAAGACTACTGCGTCCTTACCGTAAGGAGTAATGAAGTGGTTTGCATATCTATTTGGAACTAGTAGAACATAGAGGGGCTGATACAAAAATATAGGTAAGATGGCATGTCTTGGAATTAGATCAAGCAGCTGAATATAGATAAATCACAACATTTTACTCTGATATAATGCAACTTGCAAGTAAAAGTAATAGGCATAGAAATAAACCTGCTTGGCCAGGGCCTTTTCTATTGTACCCCAAACTGGAAGTATGAGGCCACCCAATATATTAACCTCTTGCAACCTTCTTCCTACAGTACAGTAGCTCCCAATTTTACATTTAGATCCATGCATACACTGAAATGAGGTAAAGAAGCACTGGATCAGTGATGCACAAACTAGAAAAAAGAAAGCAACACAATAAACTCATCATCTATTTAGTCAAACTTAAATGAAATTAAGGGTGTAAATAGAATATGGAAAATAAAGTTAGTCACAAACTCAATACAAGGACTAAAATAGAATGAGTGCACAAACATATCGCTATTCGCCATAAACAGCACCAACAGAGGTTTGCATATGGAGACACACATTATGCAGCTTGAAATCCCTTGGAGACCAGACAACAAGATGTTGCTTGCATAAGAAATTAAGTCGCAAAAATATGCCAAACACTCCAGTGCTGTGACAGCATACTTAATCTTTCCATTTTTGTAAACATCAATGCTGAAAATAACTTATATTTCTAAGTGCAGCACTAATAACACGAGGAAAAGACTCTTACCAACTTTACATGTCTCCAAAGTATGTAAGCTACACAAATTACACACTGGGTAAAGAACCCTCAGTACAATAATTTACAGAATAACAATACATCATGTTCTGCTAAAAAAACAATACATCATGTTACGTTCATAGACCAAGGAAACAGAATTTGTGGTGTTACCTGCTTCGATGAAGCATCGTACTCTTCCTGCCATCCTTTACTAACTTTGTCTATTGATGACACCTTCCTGTACTTGCTTTTTAGTTCAGTTGAAGGCATCTCCCTGCAAAAGTAAACTGGAGTAGTAACAAAAAGGAGGAACTGCCATCCTTACATTAGATATGAAACCTGCTAGGGTCTTAGCTATTAATTAATCATGTAGCTTTATTATTCACTGTAAAATGTTAACACTAAACTTTGCTAAGAAAAAAAAATTGGTATGATTCATACCTCAATGCTTCACCAATAGCAGGTCTGATTATTTTGTAGATTCCTTCAGTTGAGCTGGTTCAATAAGAATTAAGAACAACTCAGGTCCTAACATCTGATCAAATAAATAACAGTACATTACAGTAAACCTCATATTTTTTATTCATGTATATCGCTGTTTCATACTTGCAGGTTTCTGTCACTCATTCCATCCCTCGTTGTTTGCAAACAGAAATTTTTAACTTTTATTCTTGTCTCTCCTCCTTTATAAAGATGCATCATAGTCCTCAAGAAAACAATAAGGCTTTTTTTTTGTTTTCCTTTTCATTGACTTATCTTCCATTTTGACTTCAATTTATGTGTGCGCTAAATTGCACATTTGGGTAAATGCAAAATCCTAAAATACAGCTAGAGTATAGATATAGTTCTACAAAAAAGGGTAACCTAAACTCGAAATTCTTGTTTCCAGGTCCTTACTAATCTCTCTTGCTCTCTTCATATATGTATGTGGACCACACGAAATAACTAACAAATGAAAAATTAGTCATCATACAAAACATACCCTTCAAAAGCTAGAATGAAGTGCCTTCTCCCCATCCATTCCCTTCTGGACTCATAAAACCCATCATTGGAGGTACCAGCACCATCTTTCTCCCTTTCCTCAAGCTTCGCTTTTGCCAACTTTACACACATGTTCAAAAAAGGAATTATGCAGGTAAACAACAGTTTTGCAACATGGATTGCACTTACATAAAACTACAATGATGTCAAAGTTCTCAAGGAAAAACAAACAATGGCGCTCCTGAACTGTCTGCTTACCTCCCAAGTAACTCCCCGGTCGATGGTGAAAGTAAATAGTACCGTCGAAGCACCAGACAAGCTATCAGTGTGAACAGTCTGCATGGACAACATTCATTGATGGTTAATGAAATAGAGCTGCCAAAGCAAATGTCATCACAATAAAACTTTACCTTAGGTGATTCTGTCATTTCAACATTCTTAGCTCTGATATCAACAATTCCAGAATCTAGCTGCCCTTCTATCCTTGCATTGTTAAGGACAATATCAAGTATACTTGCAAAGAGATCAAACAACCTGTTACATAGAATGTATTAGAATGGTCCAACCAACTCTTTGAAGATATGTGGATCATGCAAACTCACCTATTCTGGATGTTTGGAGGCAACCCCAAAAGGCGGTTGAGAAAACGAGCAACATCATGCATATCTGAATCTACAATCCGACCAGAAAGCTTCCCAGGACCTTTTCCATTGCCTGAGGAAAATCATTTAGTGAGCCATAATTTTTATAACTTAACTATATGTAGAATAACACATAGCCCTGGATGGCTAGGGGGCAGTTCCACTTTGTAAGCATCAGGTGTTGAGGGTGGATGGGCGGCCTCCTTGACAGGAGGCTCAACCAACTGGGTAATTGCTCAATTCTCACGCAGACAATTTGTAAATCATAGTTCTCATGTTCTGTTCAATCAATTATCAATATGCCTAATGAATTGTAGCATTTCAAGGGCTATTCTGGTAAAGAAATGTTTCAAGGGCTGCTAACAAGTCCATCAGTACAGGAGATACATAAATAAATACCGATGAAAAAATAATAAATAACACATATCATAGGAAAAGCTTTTATCTTCAATTCAATAATACCAAAAGAAGTATACAAACAGATAGAAGATATCAAGCATTCTTATTTGTCATTATGTGAAAAAATGTGAAATATAAGCAGTTAAGCAACTTCAAATGAAGCAATAAAGCCATAACAAAAGGTTAGTAGTATGTTAGCAAATTAGCAAAACAAGCATAAACTTAAGTTAAAATGATTTTTAATTAACTTACATATGAAAGCGTCCCTAATAATTCCAACTGATAATAGAGCAGCTTTTGCTTCATTGATGAATTCTTGGATGCTACTTTCATCATCAGAACACCCCGGAGGAACAACTGGAAAAGAATCCTGATCACCTTGAAACCAACTCTTAGAATGTTGTAGGCACAAAAAAGGAAATACCATAAAATTAATTGTACTAGTATAAACCTGTTCCATTATTCCCCTATACATCATGGTTAACGCCTTTTTCCCATAATTGCTATCATAGTTAAAAGCACTCAAAGAAAGCCCAGCCCTGCAAAAGTAGAAATCTTGCCTCTGAAATGTTCTGGCTGATTTTTTTCTCCCAATTTAATTGAAATCAATAAAAACCTGCGATCTCCTTGTGTTAAAGCACCAAGGGACTCTAGCCTTTTTGCCACAATTGATGCAAATCGCTTTTCACCACCAAGATTTGTAAAAAGAAGCCTACAGTGGAGTTCAATTTTTTCAGATATATAGACAATTTTATCTGGTTCATGCATCATATGAAACAGTTTGCAATGTGAAAATAGTATAAATCAAACATGTGAGAACTGAGAGAGCCATGATCCCTTTTTTTTTAAAAAAAACAGTGTTTTCCCCCACACTAGAAAACAGTTCACTTGATTATCTCAGCATTTGACTGATGCACAACTACTCTGAGAACATCATATTTGTGGAAAAAATTTCTTTCCAAATAGACAACTAAATAAGACTGCGCATAAATTTGCTGGGTATAAAACAAAAAAATATTGATAAAACAATCTCATATGCATTCCAACATGTAGGCTACGTAAAACAGAGACCGTCATTCAAATTACTGCATATAATGCTTTGAGAAGTCATTAACTATTCCAGGTTAGCCAGCAGCCATCAGTAGTTACCAGCACAAAAAAGGAGTCCTGCACCTACAATCGATTGTTGACAATTCAATAATTGTTCTAACTTCTAGCTATCATTGCAGGTGCTTTATTCAATTCCTCCAAAAAAAAACTCCTCCAATCTGGCTCTACACCCTTTCAGTCTTCATTTGCAAGGAAATAATACCACAAAACCCTCATCCGAGTGAAGTGCAGCCACCAGTGTGCAATCAAAATTCAAATGTACAAGAAAGAGTGCATGTAAATAAATATCGGACCTATATTGAGGGGCAGAAGTTTGATTAGAACGATGGGTCCTCCCAAACTGCTGTATTGCACGATCTGCACTCCAAGGGAGTTCAAGTGTTATGTGTACTCTTCTTCTCTGCAAAATTAACGCAAGCAGTTTGAGCATTATTTTGATAGATTGGCTTCTGGCATAATTGTCACATATGGCTAAAATGGAGCAACATAAGACCTGGTTTTTTGCCCTTCTATCAGCATGGAGAGAAACACCAGCTGACCCTGCTTCAGATATAATTGCAATTAGTTTTTTGCCATCCATAAACTGCTGCTTTTCGTGCATATTAATCATCTCCATCGAGACTTCTTTCCTACAGAGTAATGAACAAATTTTATACATGGGATTCGCTGAACCGGAAGCCCAGAACATAAAACATAATGGCATAAGTAATCTATCTCACGCGTTCCGCGCCTGATAAACCACGCCTTTCCCATCCGAAGCTCTTATGAGCATTCCACGACGTCCAGTTATTTCAGCAACATTGTCAGGTCCCCCTAGCTACAAGATAACAAATGTGGAAAGTTCTTAATGCATGTACAATCTGATAATGCATGTACAATCTGATGCTAAGAGTATGTGGGACCTAAGAATAGACTGAATTAAGATCTTATATGCAAATCATCTTGCTTATCATTGCTTCCATATTCTACAACAACATATGAAGTGAAACGATATAACACAGAGAGATACTAGATGATGGAACAGAAGTTAGAGGAACAAAGCAAAATCAATGAAAAAGCTCATGTCTTCAGCCAAAATGGATGCCACAAAGCAATAATTTTTAGTTAGCAGGTGCTAGAGCTCTATACTGAGAAAGCTCGAGTTGAGATACACGAATGTCATATCCAGCCCATCAGGGCCCATAAGAACAACACATGTTCTTCCTTGGGGATGGTACTGTTGAGTTGTTATCTATTTCCTTTAGTTTAGAGATTGGTTTTTTACAGTTCAAGCAGCAAAACCACAAGCAGCATGGGTAGAGATAATTGACTGGGACTGGGAATACCTTGCTTTATGAGAAGAGAGGTACAGGGTCATCCTTAGGATGATTTGAACCTTAAACCTAGTCGATGACAGCTTAACTTACCAAACATCCCTTATTCAGACAGTAAACAAATAGTTTGGCCCCCTCCAACCACCCCTTTTGCTGCTTTGGAATGTATGCCAGGCATTAGCCTGATAGGCTGGTACCCGCATGTAACAAGCATCTACAATACATATCATTTTGGAAAAGAAAGAGGAGCGTATATATAGAAGACAGGATAGAAAAACATGAGCCATAATATAAACCAATGAATTCATAGAAACTAGCTAGATAAATGGGAATCTTTACAGAATCCAAAGGTCCAAATTTCATCAAAATCTCATCCCAAGCACAAAGCTTACACATGTATGAAAAACAACTTGCCAGATATTTGCTTAACAAAAAAAATAACCTGGAGTTGCTACATTCTCACTGTCAAGGATATAATGCTATAACTGTGCACTTTAAACTCTCGATGCAGGACTAATCCCACCACTACTACACTACAATTGGGCCCCAAGAGCTCCTAGAATGATTCCAGGGGGAGCTCTGTCAAATGGCAGTTTTCAGGGAATCACTCCTAGAGTGGGTTCCGTGGCGTGATTCCCTGAAACGAACTAAGATGCTGGGAGTTACCTATACAGTTTATCCTAGAGAACCACATAGATTATCCTTCGATACCATACATGAATAAAATGCCAAAAAATCATAAATTTGAGAAACAGTACGGATTGTAATGTTCAACATTATTACTGCCAACAAACCAAAACTACCTGATCAATGATATCATCCAAGGGATTATTGGGGAGATCCAAGGAGCGTATTAGATCCAAAATCTTCAACCTTTTCTCTACTGCAGAATCGTACCTACAAGTCACAAAAGCAACTAGCATAAACTGGGGCCATTGAGCATAAGTTATAAGGATAGCGATTCGTCTAACAAATATGCACCTCTTTGAACAATCAGCTACATGGACATCTTGCTCTTTTTCCTCGTCTTCTACTATCTTGCATGTGTAGCATGCCCAATCATCCGTAATCATCCCAGTCCAAGGTGGAGTTAGACAATTAGGGTGAACATGCCGAGAACAACCAGAACAATGAAGCAACAGGCTCTTTTCCTGATAGATCAGATATTGTAAAGAGAATTTCACAAAAAAAGATTAAAAAAGTAGAGATGGCATTAAACTTTTATTTAACCTTTTTTTCTAAAGTTAAAAAGTGTTATATTGTTCTGAAGCATTCTACAACTACAAAAAGTTTTCAGCGTTATTATCAAGCCACAGCAAGAGATGTTCTGAATACAGCATTACAGCCAAAGGTCATGGTACAAAATATGAAAAGAAAGAATTATGAATACAGCAAAAGCATGCTTAGTAGCATACAAGAAATGGTATGGACAAATTTGGAAATCAATAATTATGAATACAGGCAAGGTCATTATGCATATCAAAAAAGTAGATCATCCTCAATGAAGGTAAAAGAATGTGGAACAGAATAAATGCAAACATCTCTGTATTAGTAAATAATTAATAAATACCAAGGAAGAAAAGTCACCTCCTCTGTGTTGCAGATTTGACACATGTGGAACTCCTCATCAGATTCTGTTGATTCATGATCTGACTCAGCTGAAACATTTAAAAGTATTAGAATATTAATGTTGTTAAATGGAAAGCATCCATGTAAGAATAGTACTGAACTACTGATATGGCTACTTTGGTTGAAAGGTAAGCAGGAGGTGGAGGTGTGCTCATCCTCATGAGGAGGCTCTGAAGTCTGAACAGCCTGATTTGGTGGATTAGATAATTCCTTGCTTCACTCACAAAGTTCTGGCGTACTTATCTATAGTGGATTAGATTATTCCTTGCTTCATTCACAAAATTCTGGCATACTTATATTATAGAGCCCAGCCCTAAAAAACAGCTACTTCCTCTCATCTCCTGTAGCTAACAGTTCAAAAGAAACATGTAGAAATGAGAGGGAGAGAAGAGTGAGAGCAACTACGCAAACAACCAAAGGGCCTGGGGCCTGGCATACTTATCTTATAGAGTCCAGCCCTAAAAAACAGCGACTTCTTCTCATCTCCTGTAGCTAACAGTTCAAAAGCAACATGTAGAAATGAGAGGGAGAGAAAAGATGAGGGCAACTACGCAAACAACCAAAGGGCCTGGGGCCTGGGGGCGCCTGTGTATATATATTGAGTAGCAATTTCTATATAGTAAAGTATACTTCCTCTCATCTTCAAGTACTCCCTCTGTTTGGAAACCTTAGTCATCTAGGGCATTCCTACATGGTCTACAAGATGATATTTTGAGTAGCAATTTCTATAAGGTATATTTTAAAAACAAAGTACTGTGTATTACAACAATATCACAATGGCCATTAGAGTGAAATTTGGTCAAGGCGCCTCAAAGTAGCTGATCAACAAGTATGGCTATGTGGAGTCAAGCTGTAGCAATATACCATGCCACAGCAAGTGCCACTGTTGATAGCATGCAGCAGGATCATTCAGAGAAGTACCAGTTTCTTGGGTACTACTCATTTATTGCACAATTAAGTTTTAAAGCAACATTGTACAATTTATAGTTTTTTTTAAAAAAAAGATTGTACAATTTATAGTTGGAATTCTTTATTCCTATTATACTAAGTATCACATGGAAAGTCCCAATGTCCATCTGCCTACCAGGGACATCTTGGAACATTTAAACATCTAGTCATCATTCTTTTTCCTTTTTCTCGAACTCATTTTCGTCCATAAATCTCGATTGTTACATAATGGGTCTTCGATGCACCAATGACCAACCTACAGGGCAAGTTAATGTTCTTTTTCATCACAGCGTTAACTTTTTTTACCTCATTATTTATATTTTCATTCATTTTTTCCCAGTATTGCATTCGAATCATATCTCATACCTATTAATTCCTTCACTGATTACTTTCTGTTTCTCTGAGATATTTTCTTCCAGTTAATACATTTTATTTTGTTGGAAAGTGATACTCTATTGATTAGGGCTAACCCTAGAAGGGTAGCTATATAGGTTCCATACATGGGCCACATGGGCCTTAGCCTCATGGGCCTAAACACATACTCCAACACCCCCCGCAGTCTGAACTACCGGCGCAGCGGAGTTCAAGGCTGAACAAGAAAGAACACACACAACCCCCCCCCCCCCCACAGACGCAACTAGCCACCGGTGATGTTGAGGCTGGAGCGAAACTCGGCGAAGGTCGAGGACGGGAGGCCTTTGGTGAAGATGTCCGCGAACTGAGAGGTCGTCGGAACATGAAGGACCCGCACCTCGCCCATGGCCACCCGATCACGGACAAAGTGGAGGTCGATCTCCATATGCTTGGTCCGCTGGTACTGGATGGGGTTAGTGGAGAGGTAGACCGCACTGACGTTGTCGCAGTAGATCAGTGTGCTCCGGGAGGGCGGAGTGTGCAACTCCGCAAGCAGCTGCCTGAGCCAGGCGGCCTCCGCCACGCCGTTAGCAACGGCGCGGTACTCCACCTCGGCGCTGGACCGGGAGACCACCGGCTGGCGCTTGGACGACCAAGACACCAGGTTGCCGCCCAGGAAGACGGCGTAGCCGGAGGTGGAGCGGCGAGTATCCGGGCACCCGGCCCAGTCAGCGTCGGTGTAAACGGTGAGGTCGGTGAAGGAGGCCCGGTGGAGGAGGAGGCCGTAGTCGAGCGTGCCCCGGAGGTAGCGGAGGAGGCGCTTGAGAGCCGTGAGTTGAGGCTCCCGGGGGTCATGCATATGGAGGCAGACCTGCTGAACTGCATAGGTGATGTCCGGCCGGGTGAAGGTGAGGTACTGAAGGGCCCCAGCGAGACTCCTGTACGCAGTGGGATCGGCCACCGGTGGTCCCTCAGCCTCAGACAGCTTGCCCTGAGTGTCGACCGGAGTGGAGCAGGGGTTGCAGTCAGTCATCCCAGCCCGCTCCAGGATGTCCCAAGTGTACTGTCGCTGGTGAAGTAGGAGCCCGGTAGGACGGTGCTCAACAGTGACACCGAGGAAGTGGTGGAGCTCACCCAGATCCTTCATCGCGAACTCCTGCTGGAGAGCGGTGATGATCCGGCGGAGAAGTGGCTCACTAGAGGCGGTGAGGACAATGTCATCAACATAGAGCAGCAAGTATGCAGTGTCGGCTCCATGGTGGTAGACGAACAGAGACGTATCGGACTTGGCCTCCATGAACCCCAGGGTCAGCAAGAAAGCGGCGAACCGGTGGTTCCACGCCCGAGGTGCCTGCTTGAGGCCGTAGAGGGACCTGTTGAGCCGGCAAACCATGTCAGGACGGGTGGTGTCGACGAACCCCGCCGGCTGACTGCAGTACACCGTCTCGATGAGAAGGCCGTGGAGGAAGGCGTTCTTGACGTCCAGCTGATGGACGGGCCAAGACCGGGCAAGCGCCAGCGATAGCACGGTACGGACGGTGGCCGGCTTGACCACCGGGCTGAAGGTCTCATCGTAGTCGATGCCAGGGCGCTGAGTGAAACCCCGGAGGACCCACCGAGCCTTGTAGCGCTCGAGAGAGCCGTCGGCCCGGCGCTTGTGGGTCCAAATCCACTGGCCGGTGACGACATTGGCGCCCGGCGGCCGGGGCACCAACTCCCACATCTGGTTGGCGAGTAGCGCGGCGTACTCCTCTTCCATCGCGCGGCGCCAGTGAGGGTCCAACAGGGCGTCGCAGACGGAAGAGGGTACTGGGGAGACCACCGCGTCGCCGGTCGAAGCCTCGAGGACACGAGGCGGCAGTGTGCCAGCCGCGTGTCTGGTTACCATCGGGTGAACATGCCGCGGGTGTCGGTGAAGCAGCGGCGGGTGGTAGACCGGCGGAGCACCACAAGCCGGCGAGGGACTGCGGCGGTGGTGTCGGTGTCCCCGGTGGAGAAGGAAGCGCGAGCGGCGGCGGCCGCGGCCTGCGCTGGTACACCCGTACCGGCGCGGCGAACCTCGACGGAGGTGCCGGGACGGGATCCAGCGTCGGCGACCGACATGACCCCCCCGGGGCAGAAGCGGGGGACGGAGGCCCCGGGGCTGCACCAACCGGAGAGGACGGGGCCGCGCCCGAGGACGACGGGCCCGGACCCGCTGGGGATCCGGGACAGTGGGCCGGCCCGGCGCGCGGCGAAGCAGTACCTGCAGGAGACCACGAAAAAGGTGGCTGGACCACCGGTCAGTGGGAAACAGGGAGGGTGGGTCAGGTACCGGAGGGGTAGTAGTGCTGGAAAAGGGAAAGACGGACTCATCGAACACCACATGGCGAGAGATGAGAACCCGTCGGGAGGTAAGGTCAAAGCACCGGTACCCCTTGTGATCCGCGGAGTACCCGAGGAAGACACAGAGCGTGGAGCGAGGGTCCAGCTTGTGGGAAGAAGTGGCAGCAGTGTTGGGGTAACATGCACACCCAAACACGCGGAGGTGATCGTATCGAGGCGGGGTACCGAAGAGGGCGTGGTGAGGAGTGGGAGCGGGGCAGGCCGCAGAAGGAAGGCGGTTAAGAAGGTAGGTGGAGGTGTGCAGGCCCTCAGCCCAGAAGCGAGCGGGAAGAGAGGCCTGAAACAGAAGGGTACGCACGGTGTCGTTGGTGGTGCGAATCATCCGCTCAGCCTTGCCATTCTGCGAAGAGGTGTATGGACAAGACATGCGGAGCTGAACACCGTGAGAGAGGAAGAAATCGCGGGAGGCGGAGTTATCAAACTCGCGACCATTGTCACACTGGACGGCCTTGATGGTGAGGCCGAACTGTGTGGACACCCATGTAAAGAAGTGGAGGAGCGTGGTAAACGTATCAGACTTCGCACGGAGAGGAAAAGTCCACGAATAATGCGAAAAATCATCAACAACCATAAGATAGTACTTATAACCAGAAATACTGAGAACAGGAGATATCCATAGGTCACAATGTACAAGATCAAAAATGCGGGCCGCATGGGAAGTAGAGCTAGAAAAAGGAAGACGAACATGTTGGCCCAATTGGCACGCATGACACAGTTGCTCATCATGAGCTCAAGTACATGGAAGGCCGAAGCTACGACTGAGCTGTATCAGGGCATCACGTCCAGGATGGCCGAGGCGCCGGTGCCAGGTAGTAGAGGAAGCAGAAGCGACGAAGGCAGCTGACAAAACGGGCGGCGAAGAAGATGAAGGAACCGCCGGGAAGCGAAGGGTGTAAAGGGGCCCGGTGCTGTCACATCGGAGCAGAGGACGCCGGGAAGCCAAATCCTTTACAGTAAGACCAGAAGAGTCAAATTCCACAGAACAAGAATTGTCAGCTGTAAAACGTCGAAAAGAAAGAAGATTATGAACCATAGAAGGAGCAACAAGAACATCAGGAAGACGAAAGGAGCCATGAGCACCGGTGGTACCCACAGAAGAGACTGGAATACAAGAACCATTTGCGACCATAATGGACGAAGGAAGAGAGGAAGAGGGAGAGTGAATTGACGAAAGTATACCGGGGTCAGGAGTAGTGTGGTAGGTGGCACCCGAATCAGCGATCCACTCGGGTCCAACCGGAGGCGTCAGGCCCATGGTGCTGAACGAGCGAGCCAGGGCTGCCTGGTCCCATCCAGTGAACCCCGGGAGAGTCCCAGGAGGTGGAGTCCACGCCGTAGCCGGGAAGACGCCGGGTGGAGGACCAGCAGGGGGAGCCGGAGGAGCTCCGGTGAGCATGGCCACCGGTGGACGCGAGTCGGCCCCAGTGGCGTGGTAGGGCCACATAGAGATGCGCCCAGACCACGGGTGCTGGAAAGAGGGCCATGGTGCCCCTCCCTGCGGAACACCTGGTGCCGGGGCCTGGGTATGTCCACCCCGGCCACCCCCGCGACCCCCTCCACGGCGACGACGACCGCCACGACCCCCCCCCCACCTCCGCTCGGCCCGGAGGGAGGACCCAGGAGAGACTGAGGCGGTGGAGCGGTCGACCGTGGTGGAGCAGACGGACGCGGCGAAGTAGCAGCCAGGGCCGTCGAGGACGACGAGGACCCCGTGGAAGTGGTGGATCCCGGCTGGAGGCCCTGCGTGAGCTCCTCCATGACAAGATCGTCACGGACCTCCAGGAAGGTGGGGAAGGGCCGCTGGCGGGTGATCCACGTCCGGAGGTGGGCGTAGCGGTCACTGAGCCCCCGGAGGACGTTGAGGACCAAGATGCGATCCTCCACGGGCCACCCGAGGTCCCCCAGGGAGTCCGCCATGCCCTTCATCCGACGGCAGAACTCGCTGACGGAGAGGTCACCCTGGACGAACGTCCGGAAGCTCGCGTCGAGGCGCAAAGCCCGAGCCTCGGCGTTGCCCAGGAACTGACCCTCAAGGGCGAGCCACGCCCGACGCGCGTCAGGAGAGGTGCGGACGAGGTCGTGGAGGTCCAGAGAGATCGTCCCCAGGATCCAGGAGAGGACGATGCTGTCCAGGCGAAACCACGACGGGGTCTGGACGGCGACCGAAGCGTCAACGAGGACGTGGTCGTCGAGGGCGTAGCGGCGAAGAGTGAGAAGCACGAGGTCCCGCCAGCGGGCGTAGGATGGCGACTCCGGCTCGAGGATGACCGGGACGAGGAGGCGAATGTTCTGGACCCCCCCCCGGCCTGGTAGTGAAGCTGAGCCACGAGCGGGTCGGCCGGGTCGTGCCAGAGGACGGCGGTGTGGGAAGCGCGACGTCCCGGCGAGGCGGAGGAAGTGGCCCCAACATCGGCAGGAGAGGCGAGGAGGTGCTCCGCCTCGGCGATCTGGCGGGCCAGAGCATCGGTCGCATCGCGCTCCCGCTCCCACACGAGTGCAGCGGCGCGCACACGGGCCTGCCCCTCCGCGGCAGCAGCCCGGGCAGCGGCGAGAGCGGCGGCGAGTCCGGAGTCGGGACGGTGGACGGGAGCGGGGTGCGAAGATGGAGCGGGAAAGAAGAAGGCCGCGCCTTGAGAAGTGATCCCCGCACCCCCATGCTGCGAACCAGCCGCCGCGGCGAGAGCAGCAGCAAGGGCGGCTCCATCCCCGGCGCCCAAGGGAAGAAGAGGAGTCACTGGAGTGGAGGGCGTGGTGACTGGAGCTGTAGCTGCAGCAGTGGTACCGGAGGCATCCAGAGCCCCCGAGGAGGTCCCTGAGGTGGCACCAGAGGAGGCGGCCACCACCAGGTCCCCCCCGCTGTCCAGCCCGAGGACAGGGGTGGCCGCTGGTGGCTGCTGGCCTGCCGCTGCCAGAGCCCCGGCGAGCGCGGTCCCGAGGAGGACAGAGGGCGCGGTGGGGGGAAGGGAGGGGGAGGCGCGGCTCCCAGCAGCAGCCTGGAGAGGGGCGGCGCCACCAGGAACGGCAGGGAGAGGAGCGGCATGGCCCTGGGCGGCGCCACCAGGGAAACCGGCGGTGCCACCAGTAGCGGCCCCAGAGGAGGGAGAACGGAGCAGATCAGCCCAGGATGGGGAGGAGAGGGGAGGGAAAACAGAGAAGTAGGAGGGAGGGGGAGGTGGCCGGCCGGCCATGGCCGCCGGCGGCAAGGAAGGCTGGCGGCTATGGAGACAGGGGCCGGCGGCTGGGTCTGGGGAGAAAGAAGTGGCTGGATACCATGTTGGAAAGTGATACTCTATTGATTAGGGCTAACCCTAGAAGGGTAGCTATATAGGTTCCATACATGGGCCACATGGGCCTTAGCCTCATGGGCCTAAACACATACTCCAACATATTTCAATATAAAGCCATACTTGTAAGCGTAAGTGACACACCATGTAACTAACATTTGTTTGCTACATGGCGAAAAACATGAAACAAAAACCATGTCATTACCAGGAAACTTACATGGAGAATAATCATCGGTGTCGTCATCACTCACATCTACCACTTTCGCCACTTTCCTAACTCGCCCTTTAAACGATACATCCAGTGCTGAATGGCGCTTACGCTGGATCTCTGTGACTTTTTCTTCACCTAATAGAAGAATTTACATTAAAAAATCACAACAGAGCAGGCAACAGGAAAAATCATAAGAATTGAGAAAAAAAAGATGCAGCAGAATTTTAATATAAATAAGTAGGCACAATTAAAATATTGAATCCCCTTTTCTACCAGATGTTAACCCCTATTAGCTAGATGAGAAAGGACCAAACCGCAGAGCATGACTTTGCTTACGCAAGTGGGAATGGATTTTAGAATATGGCATGCATATTTAGCAGAAGGAAAGACCATTGAATCGTAAACTAACTTACAAGTACCAGCATTTTAAGCATTACGCAGTAGTTTGCAAACAAGTTGGACCCAAGGATGGTAAAAACTGGATGAGATTTACATGCTGAATAACAGCAACAAACCTTGCTGAAAAGAATCGGGTTTTGGAGGTAAAGGGTAGTTTTCTTCTACCAACTTAAGAAGGAGCTCCCGAGGGCCAGAAACGAAGTCTTCCATTTCAACTCCCTGATTCAAATTTCAAATAATCAAGTATTCAGATTTTTGGAGCAGTAATCTAATTTGCAAGGATCTATGATTGCTACAGATGAAAAGAAAAGAAGTGTTCAGTAGAAAATGTGAACAGACATATTTTGTGACAGCTTCTTCAGTTCTAGCTTCTCCAGTGCTCTGAAGACCAATCACCACACATTTGTTCTCTGCCAAGGCCTCTTTAGCTAACCTCGCAACAGCAGGTACCTTTGCAGACATGCACATGTGCCTGAAGAAACGCTGTAAAACGTAGTTCATCAGTTATGAAGCATAACGAAAGCAAGTATTTAAGCATGTTAGGCAATTATTATCTACCATAGGGGTCATGTTTTCCATGTGTGTATTATTCACACTACACAAATTTAGAATTTAGAATTATTTCTCAAGTTCAACTATGCAAAACATAGGGGTCATGTTATGTTGGAAAACAATACACACATGGATTTTCAAGGTGAAGTATGCAAAGGCCATAAAATTTCATACAAGCTCATTTTGGAGAGGTAAGGAAGCAATACCTGATGGCTGGCCCAATACAACCGCCATATTTGATTTGAATTGCCGTCAGCAAATAATTCACTTGCTGATAGGAGTTCAAGGCGCAATTCAGCCCAAAATTCAGCAGCCTTTTTGTACATGTTCTGCATTACAAATAACATAAAGAAACTTTATCATGAGCTACATATAGATCCACAGCCTAGGAATAGTTACATAAGCTGAAGTGCACATGGATGTTACTAAAAATTGAGAAAACTTTTTAGTCCCAAGCAAGTTTGGATAGACTACCACAAAAATAAACAATGAATAGAGTTAGATATGTTGTCCTGCATTTGCACAGGATAGAGGAAGACTTTCATTCGTTAGTCTTTCGATGGTTAGGCACGCTATGTAGATACAATATAAAAAGATTCCAGCATTTAACTTGCTGTACATACACCTTTCATGTTATAAATTCTTTTGTGCAGAACTCCCCAGAAACTTTTGGTAAAAGAAAATTAATAGGAAGAGTTCAGACAATGGTTCCTCTCTACAAAAAGCACTCATAGAACAGAAGAAAAACACTGATGTGGTAAAACAAATGAAAGGGCAAAGTGCCAACGCCAGTCGTAAGGCTGAGAATACAATTCAATTTAATTTAGTTTCAATGCAGAAAGGTTGTCAATACCGTATGGTCTTACCATCATTCTTTCCTCGAGTGGAGCCTCCACTATATCAAAATCAGCCCCTTTGTAACTTAATGTACGGCATACATACATACCCCTGCAACAGTTTAACGATAGAAGTACTCAACAAGCTGCACTGATGAACAGAATGCACCAGCCAGTACTTATACTTATAAAGACAAAAGGCTGGATGAAAACTAATCAGTTCCCATATAAAGAAAGCACGACTGGGACATGTTACCCATTACAGATGGGCTCTTCATGTACATAACAATTGAAATTTGGCAGAAGAAAAGATACCTAGCTTTCATGTCCATGGCAACAAGTTCAAGTGCTCCCACACCACCTTTCTCAAGAGCACCTAAAAAGTAAGTATAAATCTGAGCAACTGCATTTAGATTTATAATGAATCACAGAACATACATAAATAATTCAAGGCATGTGATTCTTCAAGTACAAAGACTAGTCCTGAACGAAACATGAAGCAATAAGTGACAAGCATAACATAACCTAACTGAAAATACAGCACTAGACCCACTTCTTAAATGATAATTTAAACTATCAGTGCAGCTTGAGTTATTAAGAGAACAGGTCAACCAAACTTGTCCCTACAGCTCTGCTAGTAATATATGTTCTAGCGATCCATAAAAGATATGCTCATTCCAACTGAGCCATCCTTTACGCATCAAACTGGCATGCTGTTACAGCTGAAAATTCCTATTAAGGTATATTGTGACCATAATTTAGGGTCCAGTATTGGGTTTGGGTCTAATACTCTAGACTCTTAGTGCCACTAGTATGTTTGCGCTGTTAATGGAAATAGGGCCAATCTCAATTGGGAAAAAGAAGTATGTTTGCTGCTAGCAATCTAGCATGGACGCACCAATTACTTATTGTCTTATTGAGTGCAAGATAACTTGATCAAAGAACTTAAAACAAAAGGAAAGATTCACATAAAAAGGATGAAGCAACAAACCTAAAAATTGTGAAAAATTATGAAATGATGTTCCTTCACCCCAAAGTCCAAGCCGAACCATATAGCCCAAATTTCGTGGTTCTGATGCACCAGTTGCTGAGCAGTAAACAACCCGAGCCTCAGGTAACTTTTCCTGCCATGTTTGGTCATGTTACAATGATAGTTTGAATCCTAGCTAGCGCAAATAAATAAAATAATTGTTGCTCTATTTAAGAGTAAATGATTTCTATGGGTCTGAAGTCTGATTGGTTGTCTGCACAGCCCTTTATCCATGCCCCTGTAGTGCAATTCACCCCAATTCGGCCAAATCATGCATATCCAGCTCTGCACCCTCCCTTCCGCACCCACTCTGCCCAAGGCTCAGTCTGACCACTTACGCAAGAAATCAATCACACGCATAACACTGTTCAGACGAACCAAACAACAGCTAATTACATAGCCTTGTGCAGGTTGAAGGTATGCTGCATAACACCTAATACAATACAATGCAATACTAATGCAAGGAACCAATCAGACCCTATAAAATAATTCACTAATGTATTGTGCCTTGAATTTCCTTTAATTATGCACCAAAAACTTGACAAACAGAATCAGATTACACCATCTTCTTGAAATGATCCTCACAAACTGAACAAACAGAATCAGATTAAAGCATCTTCTTAAATGTATTGTGCCTTGAATTTCCTTTAAATGATGCACCAAAAACTCTATTTAAGATAAAACGATTCCTATAAGGGTAATTCACTAATGTAATCACAAACAATTTTTTTCAGTGCTAAGCATAGTTTCTCTAATATTTCGTGATGACTAAGACTCACTAAATTGGAAATAGAAAGATCAAAGGTTTTCTTCCCAGCCAGATTATGATAAGCTCAAGCTATAAATCACGCACCTGGATCTCAAGAACTGCTTTACCAGTGCGAGTGGGCTGGCTTCCGGCATCAGGAATCAGATTTTTGGCCTTGTGGCACTGCAAGAGACATTGTTTCAGCATACATCACATATTCAGGTATGCAGATCTGGCTATAAAATGCATATTATACCAAATGATGATAATTCAAGTGAAATAGATTACCTCATCAAACACAAGGAGACCATCAAACCCTTGCCCACACCATTGAACCAACTGCTGCAAGCGGGAGCGGCCTCTCTCAGACGATGCTATTAGGCTACTATAAGTTACAAAGATTACCCCATTCTTAATTCCAATGGCCTTCGAATCTAGCTTAGAATACGGTAACTTATTTAAAGGGTGCACTGCATAATACATATACCAACATCAGTTGTAAATACCAATAATAGATATAGATAAATCAATCTGCTTAACAGCTAGAAAGCAAATTCTTCTGATAATTAACTAATTGGGTGTGTCCCTTTGATGGTACAAAGCACTAGACCAGACTGGATGCTTAAATGTTATCAAAAAATGTTACTACTGAAATTCATCAAGGACCTCCCAACTCCCGGAAATTATAGGGAGGGAAGAGGTGTGTATCAGGAGATTCAGGCACTTGTTATTCAATAACTTTATTTCCTCATCACTGTGTCACACTAATCCAAGCATTCTAGATAAATATTATATCAAAATCACATACTGTTGAAGGTGCAATATAAATCAAGTTGCAACTCAAAGTGAAAAGGTCTCACACCTTGGACACACTTTGCACCAACATCATCCAAATCTCTTCGAGCATCATACTTTAAGTCAGAACCGACAGATACCCACCTGGAATTGCAACCAACAGCTAAGATCAAGCAATGAAGAAGGCAGCCATAACTGAAATTGTTGGAAAATCATCTAGAATAGCTGATGAATATGATTTTTCAAGTCTTACACTGCCTTATGCCTTCCCTGCTGCCAATTTTCCCAGATTAATCCAGCAATTGTTCGGCCCTTACCAACGCCAGCCCCGTCACCAATGAAAAAACCTGCTCTATGGCCAGTAGGGAGATGATGAAGGTGCCTCTGTCATACAACAAAACAAATATTTACAAGTGTGATAATATAAAAACTTCATAGAATAATCATAGGATGGTAACCAACCTGACAAGCATAAACTATTGTTTCGATTTGCAAACAAGACAATGCCTTTGTCTCATCCAATTCATCCATGATATTCAAGCAGTAAGTTGGTTCAGGAGGTTGCACAGCTGACAAAGAAGAAGTTTCTACAACTGGATCTGGATGAGATAGACCAAGTGATAGCTTGGGAGGCCTCTGGAAATAAGTGCAAACATAGCAAAATTCACAATCAGTTGGACAAAACATATCTATAAGCACAGAAAGCAATTCTGCAAGTGTGTACTCAGCATCTAAGTCAATGGATAGAGTATTTACATAGTCAGTGAAAGTTTCTCCAACAGTGCCACCTTCATCTTCATCACGCTCAACATCAATGGCAACCTGCTTGACAAAGTCCCAGTAAGTTAAAGGTTGAAAGCTTCTTGATGTAATTATGAAGCAACCATTGGGACCTGAGACACTAGTACGATAAAACATAGAAAACAAGCTGGATGTTTATGATAAAACCTTGTGGAAATTTTGCATGCAATGATCATACTTTAACAATTACAATGGAGAATGCTACGCATAAACCAAGAAACATATTGTGCACATTTGCAACATTATACAAATCCTTCAACCTACAACAAAAAAAAAGGTGCACTAAGTGCATAGATAATCTGAAAACTGTCTAATATGAACTGAGCTAGCTTGCCCCATCAACTAAAAAACTAAAAGTGCTTACTGACCGTCCCATTCGACTACCTCAAATGAAAGAAGAACACCATGGAAAAGAAGCAGTGCACAATTCAGATATTTGTTACCTGTGTTGATCACTACAAATTGACAAAACATCCTTCAACTAAGAGTACAAAAAATAAAACAATAGTGCAAAATAGCATAGATAATCTGAAAGGTGTCAAATATGAACGGAGCTAACTAGCCCGTCAATTAAAAAACTAGAAGTGCTTACTGACCAGCCAATTGAACTACCACAAATGAAAGAAGAGCACCATGCATTGCTGAAGGAAAGAAGAGTGCACAACTCAGATACTTGTTCCCTGTGTTGATCACTACAAATTGACAAAACATACAATTCTGCCCACAAAGTATATAAATGAAACTCTTCAGATTATGTCTCCACGCCCCCTCCCCCCCCCCCCCCCCCCCCCCCCCCCCCCCCGCGCACACACACACCCCTGTGAATTGCCCTCTTTTATACGAAAGGGAAAATTGCAAAATGCAAAGCAGAATTCCTCACTCCAACATAGCGAGTACAATGCCACTTATCCCCACCGTTCATCCACGATTACTTCACAAGGTACTGACATGATCACACAACAGCGTACCTCATTGATCTCCTCGGGCGGTTCGGCGGCAGGCAGCACCATGGGAATTGTTGCGCCAGCCACTAGCTGCAGCGGCTGCGCCACGCCAGGCGGCAACATGGGGAGGGATGTCGCCAGAGGCGGCTGCGTCTTAGTCACCGAGGTCGGGGCGGGGCCCGATGGCGCGGCGCTGTTGGAAGAGGCGAGGAATTTCTGCAGCTTGGCGTGGTCCACGGCAAGGTCGACGCCACACTGCGGACAGCGGAAGCGGGCGAGGCCGTGGGGCACGTTGAGGACGGCTTGGCAGCCCGCGCAAGGGAGCTGGATCTTCGTGGGGTCCACCCCCTGAGCCGGCGGCGCACCCCTCCGTGGCTGCGTAGGAGGAGGGGGAGAAGGCTTCGCGGGGGATTTGGGTGCAGGCGACGAGGTCGAGGTGGACTTAGGCATGAGTTGTGGCGGGAGGCGCTGCTCCATGCGGCACTTGGGACAGATGAACTCGGTCACGCCGGGGCCGACGGCGAGGACGCCGCGGCAACCGGCGCAGAGCACCTGAACGGATGCGGAGGCCGGGGAGGGGGACGAGTCGCCGGCCATCGGCGGCGACCGCACGGCGAGGGTTTGGGGAAGCGGAGCGGGGGTGTCTGGTCTCGGTTTCCTTCCACGCTCGGAAGAGCAGAGGAAAGAAACCGAAACGGTACAGCCAGAGTGGGATGATGGTCTGGCCCGGTATTTGAAGATTTCGAGAATGGTTGTGTGACAAATGGGAAACTGAAACACGATGGGACATTAAGTTTTGGGATTTTATTTAGTCTGCATGTATATAATATAAAATATAATATACTGACCCGATGTAACAAAAAAAAATAAAACAAACATACTCCTTCGTCCCAAAATAATTGACCTGGTAGCTCCAGGGTTAAAGAGAAATAAAAAAGATATGACACATAGAAGACGAAAGAGAAGAGATTGTATTAGAAAAAGAAGAAAAAGGTGCATTGAGAAATGAAAATGATAATTATTTTAGGATAAAATAATTGACCTTTAAGTATCTTGGGATGGTCAAGAATTTTGTGGTTTAATCAACTTTAGAAGTAGGTTTTTATAAATACCACACCAAATCTAGGTTTCGCCAATGTGCCATTATGAATGCAGGCTTACACGCTACAGTGTATTTTGATGAGTTTTGAAACTATTTGTCATTCCTGATATTTGTAGGCACATGATTTGACTATTTAAGGGATGCTTTGTTTCTTTTGTTATGCACTGTTACGCCTTGCCCAACGAGAATAGCGAGCGAGATCGCGTGCTTGGTTCCCTTGAAGCGCCTCGAGGACTACGTGGGCAAGGTTTAACTTGTTTGCGCAGGAGAGCCAAATCAGCTTCGTCGCTCGGACGGGCTCCTCATTGCTCGCACCAGTGTAGCGAGGCGAGGTGAGGCAAGCCTCCACCAAGAACCCAGCAGTCCGTTACCTTTGACACTCTATCCATTCATTGGCCAGGTGACGGACGCCTGCACTCATTTTCTTCTCCATGCGTCAAGAGGAACGGGATGTACACGTGTTTCCATTGGTGTTGCCTCGTCGTAGCCCCTTTAACGACCCACCTCAACCTTTTCGCCGACACTCCTCCAACCCAACGCAAGCCCGGCCCCGCCGCCCAGACCAAGCCCGTCCCAAGTTTACTCTCATCCCCCGCTCCTTACCGCCCCCTCCGACGTCACCATGGTATAGGTGCAATTGGCCCTAATTGCAGAGAGGTTACGTCAATTTGATTTGTGCATCGATTGATTTTCTGAACCTCATATATGTGCTCATGAACCTTAAAGCCTATAGTCTTAGCATGATACAATAACCATTGAATGTCATTGGCTTGATCTCGTTCATGCAATGTGGGTAGTGTAACGTGCAACTTTTGTAGCAACTAACTCCGGGTAGTCTTACCTAAGATTTGTGGAAATTAGTAGGTTGCACATCTAACTTTGCTCCTTATCAACTATTTTCTCCCGGCTTGATGTGAGCCCGAGGCTAGTTTAGCTCTTGCTGATCTCTTGTTGTTGTTGCTGGTGTTACAAAATGTTGAACACCAACACCCAGAAGTTTTGACTAGGATGAAAATCATTGGTGGTGAGAAATTGTATGATCTTTTAGAATTGGAGAGAAGGCCGAGGAAGTTGCCAAGGCAGCTCCCACTGATGGTGACAAGGAAAAGTGTTTGTCGTGGAGGATACTTTTGGTCAGGGCCGGCCCTATATTTTTCGAGGGCCCTATGGCAAAATTATCATCATGGGCCCATAGGACCATTTATATTTGTGTCTAATATATATTTGTGTCTAATTATACTTACAAAGAGCAAAACAAAATCAAACAACATTGTTTCAATTAAACATGTTTATCAATCACTAATTAGAAGCTACATAACGTATATAGATTGGATATTTCAATTAGTAGGCCACCATACCCAATGGAGCTACTTCTGGTTGTCGCGTATCTCAGCGCCTGCAGGTTGTAGCTTGCAGACGACGACATCATGCAAGCACCAGGTGGCGGCAAGTCGAGAAACAAGCGACAAGTGAAAGGCGAGGTGGTCCGTTGTCGGGCGAAGAGTACGTCGCGAAGAATCGTTTATTTGGAAGAAACTAAACTAACGTCGATTTGCCATACTACCTGTGCTCTTGTTGCTGGTGAATAGACTATGGCTTATGATGGTTTACGTACTTATTAAGCTAAGTTTGGGCCCCTACTTGAGGTGGGCCCTGGGCGGTCGCACCCGCCGCACCCCCTCAGGGCCAGCCCTGCTCTTGGTACTGTCTGATTGACGATGACATACCATAGAGTAGAAAGTGAGATCTTGTACAACCTGAACTAGGCCAACATAGATCTTAGTATCATACACCCCTGCGTGAAGGAGTTTAGGTTGGCAATAAGACAATTTGCTTTATAACCCATGGCATATTATGACAACTTTGGGAATACCATAATGCTATTGACTTTTAATATGTTCATGCATGTTTTCTGTTTCATTATGTGTTGTTGATAAACAGTTTAATTTAGTTATTTATTTTAGGTCGTAACATCGAGTGCAGGGAGGACTACTGCACGTCTGCACCTACTACTGCTTGTGTTGTTTCAAAGATTGTTCTTATCCTTAAGAAGCATGCAAATATGCGGAGCAAGTAGTTGAGGGACAAGCTGCACAAAGAGCATAAATGTAAAATTTATTATGAGTTTATGATACAATCTGAAAGAAAAAGACAAGTAGCTCTGAGAGAGTTGTATGGGAGTTGGAATGACAACTTTCACACCATGAAGAGGTCCCGCCGCGTGAGGTCCCGGGCATGTATCCTGTCGCACTTTACGGCGTCTCGGCCTCTCGGGGGCTCGTATCCACGTCTTGCCGGCTTGCTGCGCCTTGCCGCGGTGTTGTCGAGCTACCAAGTTGTGCCGGCACTCCATGCCGTCGTGCGCTTGTGCGACTGTGCCTTCTACTTGGCGCCGCTCCATTGGCGCCGCCGCTGGCTGCCTGCAGCTGGGCGGATTCAGGACCCCGACTAGGGGCTGCTGCCTAGGGTCTAGCGGAGCTGCGCAGGTTGCGGACAACAAGTGGTTTTTTTAGTGTAATGATGAGAAGCTCAAAATTTATTACAAAAGCCAGTAGAAAAAAAAAAAGTCGGAAGCCAAAAGCCAGCTTTTAAGCTAAAAACTGCAAGCTCAAACAAAGAGGCCGCCTTGGGGGATCGCTTTCGTTCAGTTCACGGCCGGTCTTCTCTGCATCTCTTCTCTGTTCATTCAGTTCATTTGATCCAGTTCCACCCGTTAGGCCATCACGCATAAACAACTGAAGGAATAAATCATCCACGTACAAACAATGAAAGTGCACCTATCAAGCAAGCTATCTAGTTACTAGTCATGGAGAGGAAATGGCTTAAAGAATGAACGGATGCCTGTCATCGCAAACTGCATCATCATCATTCGATTTGAATGGACTTTAGCTCGATTGGAACAGCATCGATCTTCATAGACTGGGCTCAAGGTTCAGAGAGCCAGCATTACACATGTACTTGGCTTCTCAGCAATGTTATCAAAGTCGTCCGACTAATCACAGCTAGTCATGATTAGTCGGGCTTAACAGTGCCATGACAATCAGTTATGCACTAAGATTAGTCACGATTAGTCAGGCTGATCGGTGCCATAGCGACTAGCGTTGATTAGATGATTGAAAACATTGCTTCACATGGGGCTCCAAAATTTCATCACAGCTTGGTTTTGGACCTGCATGGATGATGACGAATATGGTCCTGTCCGAATCAGAATACGTGGTAGAAGCAATGATAATGGATGGATATTTTCTAGAAGGTACAGTTCAGAATTATAGCTGGATGTTACCTGTAGAAAACCTGGAGGTGACGACGGTTCACCTTCTAATTCCTTCGGGTCCGTGAAGTCTTGTTCCTCAGGTTACCTGCGCTCTTCTTGATGGCTGTAGCCTCCTGCAGCTTTTTCTGACTTTCTTCCATAGCAATCAACTTCTCCCTCAATGCAGCTGCCTCGTCTTCAGCCTTTCTCTTAGCCTCCATGGCTTCGTCCAAAGATGCCTTCAAGGCTGCCTTCCCCCGTCGGCGCTTTGGGCCTTCTGATTGCTTTCGACGTAATTCATGGAGTCGCCGTGCCTGGATGTAAAATGAAATCTCAGCTCTTCCATGCACGTTCCACATAAATAAAAAAGAAGTCATATGAATTTAGTTTCTCGTGTCTCACAATGGCATCAGCTGCAGCCTTCGTCACAGGCCTCCCATCCTTGGGTGTGTGAGTCAATATGAACAAGTCCTCAACAGTTGGCTCATCCTTATTTGACCATTTTTGTTTCTGTTGCACAGAATAACACAATTAGTGCATTACTGACAGTGAAAGCAAAGGAACAACCTTAAATTACCTCCTCTTCAATTCTACGTGCAAAGCTCTTCGTGCCTGAGGTCTGATAAGTGGTTACTTTTGCCTGAATAGCCTTGTTTTGAGCACTTAAAGCCTGATCAGAGATAAACAAACTAATCATATCCAACAAGCAACAAAATCACAAATCACAACGGCAGCAGAAGCTATGCACAGGAAATGGAACATCAAGTATTACCTGTGCTTTTTCAGTACTCCAATATGCAACTAAGAATCACCAATGTTCTTTGAGGACACGAGGATTCCGATCGGCAAGGCGCTCCTCTTCTGTTTCATGAGTATCGAAATGCTGTTGTTTTAATTGAAATTTCCAAGTCCTCCACTTCTTTGCTAAACTCTTCACAATCCATGACTTTGGAAATGGAGCAATGTCAAATTTGAGCTACACCAATAGATAAAGTGTGTAAGAGAACTAAAGGCAGTGGCTAAAAACAGAAACCATATTAGTGCATACCTTGACAATATGACACATCACATCCTTATTTTTCTCAGGAACAAGTTTCCAATTATGGTATGTAAGAGGTGCCAGTATTCCATCCCGTGCTAATGCACCCAGAAAGGAAGTCAATGTGGCTGCTTCTTTTCCAATAGGCTGACCTGAAGAGTTCAATGAAACTGGTATGCGCATGCCCTTATGCATGGTCCACACCTTCAGACATAGTGTTAAACCACGAGGACGTCTACCTATTTGGAAGGTGGCAAAATATCAGAAGTCTTAACAGCTGTACAATCATTTATCTGAAATCACACACAATCTGACTCAACATGGCTTGAACCCAGAGTCCTGTAACTTGTCATAATCATGAGAAAAAGAAATGCCCAGACTCAAGGCCCGTTCAGCCAAGAAACAAAAGGGAACTGCAGTCCGCTTTATATCAAATCTCCCTCCTGTGTTAGATTGGATCAAGTCCAAACACTCAAGTTTTGTATTCGATATGTTGGACTAGCCCAAGTTAATTGTCCTCATGAACTATAAGATTTGGGGAGACCAGGAAAGAAAACAAAACCACTAGCAGCTAGCCATTCTCAGTTCATGTACTGTTGTTGCAAGGGTGTAAAACATATTTACAGGTTAAAAAAACAGTATTGATAAATAAAAGGCATACAGGTTTGCAGATTATGCTCAGTCAGCGTCTCAAATGTATGGATCGCGGTTACTGTAAAAATACCAGAAAGATTGACATCCATGAGTTCCTCACAATCACAATGAAAAAAAAATTCACATGTGTAATGATGCATATTGTCTTCTATTACTTCCATATCACAATTTTCCATAAATGTCAACTAGCTGTTTATCTCACCGTAGTCACCATTCAGAAGTTAAAAAGAGACCAAGAGGAAAAGTTAAACTTCAACGTTGACTTCAAAGTATTAACCCCCGATAAATTGGTTAATAAGAGAAGAGGGATTCATCAGACAACGGAGTCAAGCAGTCCCCACCAGGTCACTTTTCTCCTAGTGGTATGATTCATGTATTAAAAGCCCAAAATTGCACAACTACCCCTTGATATGAATGTGCAACTAAGTTCTCAGATGGAACTGCCACAATGATCCCATTAAAAAGACAAAAACACAGGTGCTATTGCCACTTTGCCATGGTTTCAGCATAACAAAAATTTATCTAACATGCAGCATTGAAGAGGGGAGGGAGCACGAATGAGAGAGGAGTAAAGGCCATTTTCCATCCTTTCTTTATGACTTATTCTGCGGCACACACAATAAGAATGATAGAAATGCAAATTACCTTTTCTCTGAGATGCTAGCTGCACTTCCTGCCCTTCCGAATCCATTGAATCTCGCAGGTATGCCTCACCAGAACTTTGCTGGGACGTCATATGATGAGGGGATGACTTGGAATCTAGCTTTGCGAGGGCCCTTTTAACATCTAAAGGAATATAGGTACGAGCAAAATCCTCAGGATCAGCCATGTCGAGGTTTGAAGAAAAATGCTCAGCATCCGACATGTCATGGTTTGGAGAAGGTAGCGTAGTTATATGAAGGTTCTCTGATTCATTAGAGCATGTTTGAAGAAACTCAGGTGAAGGCAATGGACTGTTACATAAATTGTCGATGATTCTATTAGTATCTGACAGATCAGACGAACGTACTGGAGATACAAGCAGCTGCTCATCAGGCTCACTTTCTGTTTGTTCAGCATCTATAATGGCCGTTGGCATGAGGCCATTTGGAGAAACAGCTTGACATCCAACATTTGAATCTTTTGCCAAACGTTTGCTACGCCTAAGCTGAAGAACTGAATTTGAAGCAGCAACCAAGCCTTTTCGTTTCCCTGCGTGAACTCTGTGGCGTCCTGGCTGTTCTGATTCCACGTGAGTTACTTGATTACCCATTTCCCTGCGAATCACAGATTCAGAATGTTCCCTTCGCACCTCTTGAGTGGCATCATTTGTTGTCTGCTCTTGTCTCCTCTCTGAACCCATAACATCGAGGCCAATCAACTGCCTCCTGCCCCTGTTGTCATTGCCTGCAATAGTCTCATTAACCAGTTGAGTGCATGCCCCTTCTCTGTGGGTTGTTTTGCTTCCAGGTTTTTGTTGCTTTTCCTGAACATGAATTGTCCCATTTTCTGATCCTGCCTGAGCAAGCTCAAGAGATGTCACGTAACAAGAATGTTGTTTCTGTGACTTATTCGTAATCTGTTGGGCGGTCTGCATGATTCCCCTCTCGACACTTACAGTTCTGGGGCAAATAGATCGCCCAACTGTCCCATTTATATCAATTAAGGTAGTATCGTTAATATCTGCAACACGCCCTGATTCACTAAAAAGTGCAAAATTAACAGGATTTTGCAGTGCCTCAATAACTCGATCCGGATTCTGTTGATATGACTGCTTTGCACGAATAGCATGGCTGGAAGTAAGATCTTGAGCCTGGTGCCTGACCTGAGATATAGGCTCTCCATGTCTGTTTTCTGCACCAACAATTCTGGAGTTGCCTGGATATATGTTCCTCTGCTCCTGGTACCTTGCAGTATCCTCATCTCCATCAATCGTGTAATCAGGATGCTCTGATTCTAGCGGCTCTGGAATAAACTGGTCAGCATGCTCTGTATGTGCCTGTTTGATCCAAGTTCGCTAAATGTTAGGTATTAATCTTGCAAAACTTGCAAAGTTTGGAACTTTGGATTCTCTTGTTGAATCTGAAGCGCAAAAGGAGCGGCCAAAAGCTACCATGATTTTCCCGGATTAAACTTCTAAAGCATAAACTGCTGCACTGCACCACCCCTCAAGTCAAGCTAAGAGTTCGATGTGTTTAAACTTTGTTAAATTGTACACTGAGTACATAGACGATAGAAGCTCACTCTAGATTTTGTTATTACCAAATTTCTAAAAGAAACCTAATCCTAAGAATAAAATTCCACAAGGGGGAAGACACAGTTACACAGCAAGAGCAGTATAGCACAATACCTGCCGGACTTGGAGGATGGGAGGCTCCGAGGACAAGGCGCCGAGCGGCACCACGGGGACGGCATCCGCCGACGCGGCGGAGGAAAGGAGGTAGTGCCTGAGCCTCGCGGTGTCGACTGCGAGCTCGGCGCCGCAGAGCGGGCAGGCGCAGCGCGTCATCCCGACGGGCACGCTGAGGAGCGCGCCGCACGCGCCGCAGGGGAGCCGCGCGCCACGCACGTCGGCGGCGCCGCGGGGCAGTGGGAGCGCCTTCCGGCGGGGCGGCGGCGGCGGCATGAGCTCGGGGGGAAGCGACTGCGGCGTGGCGCAGTCCGGGCAGATGAACTCCGTCAGGCCCCGCTCCACCTCCAGCGTCTCGCCGCACCCCGCGCACCGCACCGCACCTCCAGAGACTCCGCATCTACCGGATCCGCCGACGCCGCCCACGCGGCGGTCGGCGGTGGCGCCATTGCCCTGGCTCTCTCGACGAGGGTGGAAGGGTGGTTTTCTTTTCTGCAATGCTTGGGGAAAAACGGAGACGGAGAGATGCGTCGCAAGCTGCGACTGTCTCTAGGTTTTGGAAGCGGAGAAGTAAAAGTGAGACGGAGGAGGGCCTATCCTAAACAGCTCCGTCTCAAAATTTGCATTCCTGGTCAGGAGGGAACACGTCACACGAATATTGTGTCAATGGCAATGCTAAGCGTCAGTGCGTCACAACTATAAACAAGTACCGATATTTCCTATAAAAGGCTAAAATATGAATTGCTAAATCAATAGATTTTCGGAAGCGGATTTGCTGGCGCCCAGACGTCTAATCCGGGCACTAGCGTTCGGACGGTGCCCACATAGGGAGGAAGCGAGCGCCTAGTGTGTCGGGCTCGTGAGCAAGCGCACTAGCAGTGGGCCCGCGCCGCCCTAGACGCCGCCCGTGCCGCCAGCCGCTTCTCACGCGCATCCCACGTGCAACACCCGATCTATTTTTAAAATATTCAGAAACAATAGTTGCAACATAAAAAAAATATTCAGATACAATAGTTGCAACATAAAATAAAGACAGATGAAACACTTGAAACAAAGCGTCTGAAACTAGGGGTGGCAACGGGGGCGGATTCGGATCGGATGGAGTCTTTGTGCACCCGAATCTGAAACAGCACCAAACACCGATTCAGGTGATAATCCGTCCTCAAAACCAAATGCGCGGATACCCAAAACTCGCTTTCTATGGCAACATAGTAAGAGCAAAAAGGACTTTTTATAAACATATGCATGATATATGTACATATATTCACATGTATAAACAAGATGCAGCAAATAATAAATATTTTTATGAGTCAACTTAGAATAAATTTAATAATCTAAGTAAATAAGTTATCATTAGCGTATTATAAAACATGAATTTTAATTCCAAATGGTTTATTTCAGATATCTATTGGATATCCACAAGTGGAAAATCAAACCCAAAACCGAACCCGATAGGTTTCGGGGCCCCGAACCCGAAAACTATGGTGAGAAATCATCCCCGAACCCGAACCCGCGAGACCTGAAACCCGCGGATATCCGACTCAAAACCGCCCCGTTGCCATCCTTATCTGAAACACTTGCAAAAACACCTGAAAAACATTTGAAAACCGCTGCAAACTATGCAACATTCAGGTGAAACACTTGTAAACATATGTATGAAATACCTGAAAAACACCTGAAAAATATATGCTTGCAACATCCAGATTTACTTTTGCAACATTTAGATAAAACACTTGCAACATTTGTCTGGACAGATGAAACATTTCAAACATACACTTGAAACACGTGTATAACCATTTCAACATGTGCAACATCCCGACCTACTTTTGAAACATCGATATATAACACTTGCAACATACCTCTGGAACATCTGAAACACTTGAAACATACTCTTACAAGTTGCAACATGCGCTAGTCAGGGAGACGTCGACGGCCTAGCGTGAACCCAAGCGTAGGTGCAGCCTCCCCTTCCTGCCGACGTGCGAGATTGATGGGGGCGCATGCGCATGCGCATGTCGTTCCTGCCTCCTCTTTCGTGATGGACGAGGTGGATGGAGGCACGACACGGATGGTGGTGCAGACCATGGAGCAGATAGGGATGGGGGCACGGAGCAGCCAAGGATGACCGTGCGAGCAGCCAGGGATGGGGCGTGGGTGCGACGCCGCCGCGCTGGAGAAGGCCGTAGCGGGTGGGTGCGGGCCTGTGGCGAGCGGTCCTGCGCAGCTGCACAAGAGAATACGAGCGATTTTTTTGTAGAGACACGAAGGCAGAGTGCGGGCGCGCTCTGAAGCAGCGAGCGGAGGGATGGAAGCCTGCATCCTATCATTACCGTTTTCCAAATGGCTAAGAAAAAAGGTTATGAGCATATTTATTGAGTTTGCGTAACAGTTTTCAAAATCCCACTCCAGAGCCAATTTTACATCAGGAATCCCAAATTGTTTTCTAATCACCGTAACCATATTTATATTTTCTTTCTCTCATGCACATTTGCATTGAATACCCTGTCCTACTGTTTATTCTTCCCTGCGTCCTTCCACCTCTGTGTTTTAAATACCATGTGGCGAGCTTTATTGAATCATAAGAATAGTTACATTGTTTACGAGCTCTTCTAAAATAAAAATGGGAGACCCATCAACCAAAATACAATTGTTTTTCAAACTAAAAAGCTCGCCTAGCTAGCTCATGCGCTACTCGAGTTTGCATCCCTTTGACAGTGTTCGATGGAAATATTGACGATGTCCCTCCACAGCTCATAGCATTCATCATAGATCGTTGCTCGCAGTTTCCGAAAAAACTCCACTCTCCATTGTTTCAACCACCATCGAACAATCTGACCGAATGATCACACTATTGGCATCAATTTGTTGAGCTAACAAGAGGTGCGTATATTTCCACCTCTAGATTGGCCGATAGATACACGCCCGTATACTTCCGCGCGATCGGGTCGATTTTCCCAAGTGCAAAAAGATTGAGAGTTGAGATAGGGAGTTGCTGAAGAACATATTTTTCAATTTGCAAAAAAAAAAAACAAGATTGGGAGTGGGTTTTGAAAACTCTTGGTCTCCTGAAGATGCTCTTAGAAGCTACAAGTATGGCGCATCCTGTGAAAATGGACTTAAGGTTGAAAACTTGAATATGCTTGTTTTGACCTTTTGATTGATGAGCAAACGTGTATGTACGTTGCAACGGAAGAAATACGAATAGAAATCATACTTCGTATCATCGCTGGACGCGAATTGTTCTAATTTGGTTTGAGAATGGGTCATGAGTCGGATCACATATGAGATACAGAGGTCGTAACCCAATATGTATTGGAATCGAACTTTGTCTTCATCATCACTAGACAAGAGCTGAGTATGGTCATAAGTCCAGGTTAGGTAAAAAAAAGTAGGATGAAAAAAACTTTCCACCATCCAGGTAATCAGAGGAGGTGAATTAAAAAATAGGGTGACATTTTGAATCTTTAATTAATATTAAGTATAGATATAGATTTTGATATAACTTATAAGAGGTGTTTGAAATGCCACGAACGATGCAGGCATATAAGCGCAATGCTTCCTAACCTTAGTGCAATGAATCCAAACAACACAAGCAACAAATTTCCAACCTTAATAATTACCCCATAAGAAACTCCATGTGTTTCACTGTTTCATCCTTGAACTCGAGGATTATCATGTTACTTGATAAGGTTATGATAGTCATTTGAATGGAATTTTACTTAAAACTACCGCTTCTTTTCTCGATATAAGTTTGAATGATGAGTATCAAGTACTGACCCACAAACCCCAAAAGCGAGTGAAGAAAACAAAGAGCATAAGATGGTGGTCAAATGTCGAAGCGGGAGCCCAGCTTAACAGGCCATCACAGGGAGGAAACGCTGTGCATTTTTAGCATTTCTCTGGAGTACAATGGACACCGAACAGGCTAACAACATCTGTTAGAAACTACAAATACACAGTGATGCGACTCAGACGCTCGTAGACACCACTTCAACATCGTCGTCCGCGTCGCTTCCCCCGGTGTGCGAATATGACGCATCCTGCAAATCGTAAAAGAACTTAGATCTGCTGGGACATGCACCAATTTAAAAGGCTCAAGGGAAAAGCCCTATTAATCGGACCAGACATGCATGCAGGAACACAGGTTGTGCAACTACGGAATCATCCAGTTTTTTAGGTGTTGGCAGAAATGACAATTGCTCCCATGACCAAAATGCTGCAACAATGATTTGCAACTCTATTTTTTGTAGTTGATCTTATTTATATCAAAAATATCAATTGTGCAATTTGAAGATCACTTCTGCAGAAATTTTGGTACCAAAATTTTGTTCTGCAAAACATGTTGTAAAAAATACATGATATAAACATGAGAAGCATAGGCTTCATTTTAGACTAAAAAAATGACACACTTAACTACCAACGTCTCATGACTTTCGCTTACCAGATGTCTTAACTGATCCTCCTGGCCTCCCTCTCTAGCCGCAGAAGCTCCAGGAGCATGCTACAGATAGAGACATCTCACATGAGCCTCAAAACCAGTTTAAGACTTTTAAGTTCAGATGAGAAATACAATACTCAGTTATTTTTTTATGTACCTTGGGATCACTACCTAACGGTGGCACACCACGCACACTTTGCTCCAAGGACTTAAACTTCTGCTCCCAGGTTTCATTTAACCCCTGCAAGGCCTGATTAATCATCTGCTGCACCTGCTCCTGTGTGAATTTCTGCCGTTGCCCATTTTTACCAAAACAATCCAGCATGGACTTTGCTACTTCATCAACCTTGTCCTTGTCAATGATACCAGTGAGCCCATAGTACCTTCCACGGTTCCGTCCCCCTACTTGCTGCACCCATGCAACATGGGGGTCTATGTTCTTATCGCCAGCCTCCTCCATACGTTTCGTGAAGCCCTCCTGAAAAATGAAGTGGATACAAAACACAGTTCAGCAACAGTTAATAAGCTCTCCAAACATTTTGCATGTTGCGCCCAATTACTTCTAAATGGTGCAAATAACCCAAACACTGAGGACCTACCACAGTTCGCTTTGCTCTCTCACTGACAAATTCCCCTGTGCCACCTTTACGCCTATGGGTCTTGTTGAATACCTCTAGTTCTGACACTGGCATCCCACCATTTTCTATAACCTATATTCAATTAAAAAACAATTAGTAATTGGTGCTGAAATGAGTTAACCAAGGAATTTGTCTTTATGTCTTCACCATAAGCTGCCTGTGCATGGCAATGCTCCGTGAACCCGACGTGTGATGAGCACGGCCTTTAGTGAATCGGTTCTTCCTGTTCTGGGAAGACATCTTTAAGACCTCTTCTTTGGCCCAGTGCTCGCATAACCTTTCCCACCAATTCGGAAGCATCCATGCAGGGGGGAAAGGTTTCCACAGCAAGGGGTCTTCGTCATCACATCTCTCTAATGCCTGCTGGTCCTTGGGTTCTTCTTCTTCTTCTTGATCTTCCTCTTCTGACGCTGCATGCCCGTTGGACCTATGTGCACCTGAAGTTTCATTGGATTTGTCTACTGCAGCAAACTTTGCTCTAACATTGCGCTTCTCTTGGCTTAGGATAGAAGCAAACTGCCTTGCTGCTCTGCGTTCAAATACCTTCAGACACTCTGCTTCTCGGCCAGGGGCCCACTTGTAGCGTTGCTAGCACAATTGAAATATAAGCTCAATGGTCAAAATGTCCTCAATAACACTCCATAAAGCAAATGTATTCAGCTAATTTACTTACAAGGAATTCATTCAAAATAACATCCCTTGTTTCTGGAGGATACTGTTGCCAGTGGAGAACCATTTCTCCATTGGGTGGATCTTCTCTTCGCTGACCAGCTGGCAGATAGGTAGACCCAGGGTACTTCTGCTTCAAAAGAACAGTGACGGTAGAGGCCACCTTAGGACAAGGTGGATTGACATCCCATTTGCTGCCAAGTCGACTCGTCATGAACATAACAAGAGAATATATTAAGAATTAACTTTGTCAGTTCCTCGATAGACATACTCAATAATATTAGGTGTCAAGACAGGCCTGTCAACTTCCCTTCGTGGTTGGGTTAGTCTTGTAGGTTGATGTCCACGTCCTCTACGCTTCCCTGATGATTTCACAACAGATCCTAATAGGGAGTGGCCCCTCTGTGCATCCTCCTTAATGAGTGATTAAAATAAGCACCCAAACAATGCAAATGTTTTGAACGTGTAGTATTTATGCAGAAATTCAAACCACGGCACTCCGGATAAGAAAATTTACAGGATATTAGGAGCTAATTTTACTTTATATAAACACGTATCACGTGCGTGGTGGAAGGTTGATGTGAGTACTAGACAAGTTGGATAGCACAGATTAACTTGTCATTGGAGAAGGTGGATATGTGATAGGCATTAGGGTGGTATTCTCGAAATCGCAGGAGATGTGCAGCTCACATGCGCGGTCAAGGAAAAAAACAGTGGCAGACTGGTAATGAGGTGCCGCAGATTTTGCTGGCAGCCTGGCAATAATGATCGTTGGGCAGTGTGGCAAATTTTTAATAGAGGTGGCCATGGCTTCAACCAATAGCCACGGGTAGGAACACAGATAAGTGCACCCAAGTCAGTGGAATGAACTGAAGGTTCTCGTACCTGTTGCCATTGCCCTTGCATATGCACATCATGAAATCGGGCTTCTGGTGAATGTGGCTGCTCGTCACCAATTCTATCAAGCCAGTGTTCACCGGGGACCTCTGGAGGGTACAATTGACTGTAGCAGAGTGGGAGTTGCCTATTGTGAGATGCATTATGATTTGACACAGGTGGTCCAGTGGCTGCATCAACTCTGCCTGACTGGTTTGAGATTGCTTCAGGCATTTGAAACTGAGGCGATGGACTGCGACACAAATTGGAAATGATTTTATCAATGTTTAGATCTAAATCCGAATTACATTGATTTGAAGCAGCTGGCTGCTGGGCAGGCTCATTGTCGATAGGATTTTCTGGCTGCTTTGACAAACGTGCACTACGCCTAAGATGGGGGCCTCCATTCGGATAACAAGGCAAGCCCTTCTTTTTCCCCTTCTGACCACTGGCAGTCCCACCGCTCCTTTTCCTCTTCAGATTCCATCCAGTTGCCTTGCTATGATACTCACCTTGGTCCTGTTCAACACGGTTGACTTGATTTGAGGTCTCTATTGTTTCATGCTGGAGGGTACTTGATACAGCTCGATATTCATTTATGTGCTCTCCTTGACTTGCAGTGTCCTCCACAGGTTGCTGTTCTTGGGCACGGAATGAATAATTGGAAGGACGAACTTGTGCCCGGGAGGCTGAGCTTGAATGTACGGGAGGCTCTGGACGTACCACGCCAGTAGATTCAAGACAAGCAGGCAATTTAGTCTTCCTCTTGCTAGCCTTTGCAATAGTCTTACTGAGTGGTTCAATACGTGACTCCTCTCTGTGAGCTGAATGGATACTGGGCTCTTTTTGTGCCAACAGGGTGTGGATTGCTTCTGTTCTGGAAGAACTGAAGGCCTCCTCTCTATGAACTGAACGAGTCAGGTGATTATACTTTTCTACTTGACCCTGCTGCACAGAAAATAATGCAAAAAGAAGTAAGGAAATAAAAATAGGTGGAGTAGATCTATGCATAGACGAGTACAGAAAAAGGAAATCCTAATCTAAGAGATTCTGCAAAAATACAACTGCATGAGTGTCAATGAAATTGGCAAATCAGGCCATCTGAATGGTATAATCTATCTATTAGTTGTGTCTTCTGTGAACTAGAAAGTCTCCATACTTTATTTCTCTCTATCAAGCCCTCACCAAATCTCTATTCAAAATTTTTAAAATATCTTTCTCATCAGCAAAATTGTGACTAGAACATAATAAGGTAGACATTAACAAATAGTCAGACTCATGGTTTCCTTTAATAAAAAGACATCCTAACGTCCACTGCAGAGCATCAGAGCCTTCGAGCGGTCCAAAAGCAAATGCAAACGAAAATACAACCATTGTATCGCTCATAAACAAGAAATGCTATGGCAGGCAAAGTCAAAATGCAGGTGCAGCCTGTTCTTGCTCAACTCACCATGGAAAATACTGCTACAACATCAGGATTCTAGTGGAAGTGTAATAGGGGATACTGCTGAGTTAATATGACAACTTCATTGGGTTGGGACTTGGGACAAAGGCGGAAAAGTTAAACTAGTATATCAAGCGTGAATAAATCCATATAATGAAAATGAGTTTTAAGCTAGTGTTTCTGGTAAATCCATATAGGGAAAAGGAGTTTTAAGCAAGTGTTTCTAGTAAAAGTCCTAAAACACTTGATACGCACCTCGGGACGACGGTGTGGGGATGGCCTCAAAGTAATGCCGGCTGGGGGCGGCGCCAGGACTGAGACTGTGGCGTGGGGCGGCGAGGCGAAGTATACCCGGAGACGCCCGCCGTCGACGGTGAGCTCGACACTGCAAAGAGGGCACGCGAAGCGCGCGAGGCCCGCCGGCACGCTCAGCAGCGCTGAGCAGGCACCGCACGGCAAACTCGCGGGCGCCGGCACAGGCACGGGCACGGGCACAGGCACTGGCGCCGCGGCGGCAGGTCGGCGGCTTGGGATGGGCAGCGCCCTGCGCGGGCGCGGCGGGGGCGGGGGCATGAGCTCCGGCGGGAGCGCCTGCTGAGTCCCGCAGTCGGGGCAAGCGAACTCGGAGAGCCCCGGCTCCACCTCCAGCGTCTCGCCGCACCCCGCGCACCGCACCTCGACGAATTCTGGCGGCGGCGGCGCCATGACGGCGGGACCAGTGGTAGGGTTCCGCTTATCACTCTCGGGCCCTTGGGGATAGAGCAATTTGGGGTGAGAGAGGGAGAGAGATCAGTGAGACGCGACGGCCTACCCCTAAAACCCGGTCAACTGGAGCCGTCAGGAAAAAGGGCTACGCGCGGGTTTCAGCAAATTTGGCTCTTTTGCATGTTGGCCTCTGCTTTCTCCAACTCCAGCTGCGGCTGCATATGCCTAACAGACCCTGATCGAGTAGTGAAAAACTTGCGTTCAAACTCAGATCCATTTCAATATTTGTTTTGTTCGACAATTTGATTTTAGCAGGGACTCTCTGATTTTTTTTAAGGTCACCGGGGGAGAGGATCCCCACCTGAATTTGTATTAACTTAGGCAGTGTTTAGTTCCCTCCAAATTCTAAAAATTTTACAAGATTCCCCGTCACATCGAATCTTTGGACGCATGCATGGAGTATTAAATATAGGTAAAAAAAATAACTAATTGCACAGTTTGTCTGTAAATGTCGAGACGAATCTTTTGAGCCTAGTTAGTCCATAATTGGATAAATTTTATCAAATAACAACGAAAAGTGCTACAGAAACTTTACACCCACTTTTACACCATCTAAACACTACCTTACTCAGAGCCAAAAACGGATACAAAGTTTGTGAATTACAACATTTCGAAGGGACTCTGATTTGAGTAGGGAAAAACTTACGTCATAACTCAGATCCGTTCCAACATTTGTTTTGTTCGATGTTTTGTCATATATGGATGAATCAAACTGGGTAAGTGTCCTTTTATCTAAATACAAAAGAGGAGCCAAATAATAGGAGTAGAATGAGTTTAAAATACAAATACAAATACAAATACAAATGATGTAATTATTTTGATCATGTTATCACACTTTGTTCGCCTTCATTTTGTATTTTCTCTCTCAAATGGTAATCCATGTAATTATACGCCGTGAGTAAATGGAATGTCGAGATGCCATAAAAATGACATGTATATCTCTTGATAGAATATATTGCAACGTGCCTACTTCCTCGCTAACAACACTAGATGTGCTCATGCCCCTAACATGCCGATGACATAGAACCATCTTCCATGGGTTATGTTAGCTATTATATGTCTCCTAAATGTACTCCCTCTATTTCAAATTATAAGAATTTTTGTCATTTCTAGATATAGAGTAAAAACTACGTATCTAGACAATACGTATATCTATATACGTAGTAAAAGCTATGAATCTAAAAAAAATCAAAACATCTTACAATTTGAAACAGAGGGAGTATCACTTAAGACAGTTTAAGGAGACTTATATCGTGAATTGCTAGTATACATATTTGATTTAGGTCCATTATATAAGAGGTATTAGGATGATCATTTGTTGTTTGTTTCAAAACTTTGTTCCTTATGTCTTAGAGGCTAGAGCAACTTCAAGAGCCTCTTTATATCATTCAATATTTGTTTAGAATAGAGATTTTTTGTTGAAAAATGTCCTTCAATAACCTTAATGAGATCTACATATATTATCATGCTCTATTATGGATTTCTCGCTAACCCACGCTGAAAAGTGAGGTTATTTAAATTGTTTGAGGCGAAAAGATATATAAAGATCTATTGTTATTCATGGCTCTTAAAACAATATTTTAGAGAGTGAGTATGAGAAAGACTCTTAGAGATACCTTTATATAGCCATATGTATATAAATTTCTCGTTAGATAGTTGCACCGCAAGTAACGATGGGATGCAAGAAGACTCATGAATGAAATCAATCAAACCTCCTACTCATACTACCCCCTCTTCTAGATAAACCCTATCTTCTTCGCCATCTATTACATTTATTTCTTTACATGTTGACCATGTCCTCCTATATACCGTCAAAGATTTTTCACGTCTTGTTATGCTAATTTTTTCCATATACATGTGCCTTGACTTCTTTGCATGTCACCTAGATTCTGTTGTTGCTTTTTTTCGTTCTAATAATTACATCTCAAGGGTTGTGCAATTTGAAAACAAATTTTTTTACATATTTCAGTGTGTTTATTTAAATAAGTCATCTTACATACGTACACCGTAAATGCTTAGGGCTCCTTTGAACTACAGGATTTCCAAAGGAATTTTGGAGGAATACTGTTGACAAAGGAAACTTTTCTATCCTATGGTTTGGTTGGCAAGAAGCACCACTACTATTCCATAGGATTCACTTCCTTTGTGTTTTGATTACATACGATTTGTAACATCCACCTAGAGCTCTTGGAAAAGTTCCTGTGCACGAAGTACGAGAAGTTGAATGCCAATGTTAGCAGCTAATGATCTATTATGGTTTGTTCTACCCAATCAAAGAGAGGAAACACATGCAAAATATGTACCTGGTGTTATTTTTTATTCAACCCTGACATTCCTGCAAAACAAAATCCTTTGGTTTCCCGGTGTGGTTACCAAAGAGCTTCTCGTTTATTTTCAAGTGCTTTTGTATCCTATATAGGATTAGAGGAACAAAACATATTCCTATTTCTACATTTTTCCTATCCCGTGTTCCAAAGGATAACTAACATTTGTTTAGCCAACTAGTTTGCCGACCAAGCTTTTTTAAATATTCTAACTAAATAATTTGTTTAGCGGACTGGTGACTCCTCTAATCTAGCGCTTAAATGTTGATTATGTAGGTTGAGGCAACCTCTAATTTTTTTTTGGGAACAAGCTTGAGGCAACCTCTAGTTTTCGTGTACTCCCTCCATGTTGGCAAAAGAAGTCGTTTTGGACAAAGTTTAGGTTAAACATTGGGAATATAAATCATGAATAACTTTTAAGTTATTGAGTTTGGAAATGTGAAAACTATATGAATATATTTGTCTTCAAATATACTTTCATAAAAGTATACATATATCACTTTTAAATAAATAATTTTATAGAAAAATAAAGTCAAAGTTATGCTTTAGAGATCGTGTCGTTGTTTAAAACGACTTCTTTTACCAACATGGAGGGAGTACAGGTATATTTTGCCTATCGAAGTTAGATGTAGATTTAGCTCTGAACGTTGTAACAATATATATCGTTATAATAAGTAATACTGTGTATCCCCTATATCAAAAATTTTAAGTTTAACCTTAAAAGACATTTTAATATACTGTGTATCCCATATATCAAAATTTTTAAGTTTAACCTTAAAAGACATTTTAATAAAACAATGTCAATGGGCAAAGGCAAAGCTGCAGATTGCAGTAGCTTGAATTGCTGTCGGGTTAATCACCTTATCATCCGTCATAAGAGAGAAGATGACACGCCGTCACCGTCACCGTCACCGTCACGCCTCGTCGTTAACTCTGATCCCCGTAGCCGTAGGCCAAATTGAGTAGCGCCAACGCGAACGCGGAGGGAGGGGAAGAACAGAAAAAACCCATCCAAAACCTAGCCGTCGCTTCCATCTCCCATGGCTCCGCCGCCGGGGATCGTCGAGGTGCGTTGCGCGGGCTGCGGGGAGACGCTGGAAGTGGAGCCGGGCCTCACCGAATTTTCCTGCCCCGACTGCGGGACACATCAGGCGCTCCCGCCGGAGCTCATGCCGCGGCGCCCCCGCCGCGCCCTTCCGCTTCCCGGGCGACGGGCCCCACTCGCCGCGCCGTCCCGCATCGCGTGCGGGGGATGTAGCGCCGTGCTAAGTGTGCCGCACGGCCAGGGGCGATTCGCCTGCCCGCTCTGTGGCGCCGAGCTCGCCGTCTCGCCAGCTGCTGCCATTTCGGTCGTGGCGCCGCCCGCAGCAGTCCCAATTAGTCCCAGCAGATCGGCGCAGCCTTCTGAGGTATTACCATGCACCGGATGTTCTCCCCAGTGTTTCCGCTGCACTGCATTGTTACGCCACTAAGCGCCTAAGAGAGCTCTGACATGAACAACTGACCAATGTCTGTATTCCATTTTTGTTGAAGTTGCTGTATCTAGTGACACTAATTTGATGGTGTATCTAGTGACTTATAGATGAACAACTGAAGTAGATTATGAAAATATATTTCATCGTGTATCTAGTGACACTAATTTGTTGTCATAAATATTGGTGCTCTTTCCTATAAATTTGGTCAGACTTCAAATAATTTGACTTAGGGCAACTCTAGAAGTTGATTTATTTTGGAACGGAAGGAGTATATTTATAAGAAGTAGGGGGCAACTCCTCCTGATCCATAAAAAAATGTTTAAATAAAGTCACATAAAATTTGGGTTTCTGAAACCATTCTTGTTCTGGAATACGTTGTTGGACGTTTTTAATAACTTTGTCCACTGTATATTACTATTCTTCTTCCTTTTTTTTCTTTTGGCAAGCATACAGATACAATTGGTCACAATATAAGTGCCATTTTTCATTACTTTCCAAGTCCAAAGCTTTTACAATTCATCTTTTACCATCAATATTTATTACTGTATTTTTTTCCAAACCTACAGACTGTTAAGATCACAAAAGTGATTTTTGTGTAGGCTGGTCAAGACTGGCAATAGTTGGCTGCGCACCTCATAGACACTTGTTTTATGATCAAAGGGACATCTGTATATGCTCTATCTCATGGTTCACTTTTCCTCTCTATGTCATCTTTGCTATGGAGCAGGTGTGTCCTGGGCCTTCAAGTCAATTAACTCATGCAAGATACATTCAAAGACCCATTCATTTGGAGAAGACACATGGACAGCATCCGAGACATTCCTTTAGAGAAGAGCCATTTACTTCATCCGGAGCTGACACTGGCACAGAAATTCCTGTGGTGGGAAGGCTACAAAACGAGCCTGCTGACCCTTTGTCGCAGAGAGAAGAGTCACATATTGAGCCACTCGATGAGACTATTCCCAGGCCCAGCAAGAAGAAATCTATATTTGTAGCTAGCCCTGATTCTTATCCTGTAAGAAAGGTTCATGAAGAGCATCTTAATCAAGCCTTGTATGCATCAGAGGAACAAGGAATGCCTTCAAACTCTTCAATTCATGCAGACATGGAGGAACATAGGTTTCCCAATGACACAGTTACAGTGCGCAGCAAACAGAAAGTTGGAAATGTGGTTGCCCCTAGTATTCTCGAACAGGAGCAGACAAAGTCTTTGAATCAAGCTGTGGATGAGCAGCAGGCAGATGAAATTCCCAAGGATACAGTTCATGCAGACAAGGTGCAAGTGGAGTTTACCAGCGAAGCTGGAAGCTGTAAAAAGAGTGTTGGAGGTAGTAAAGGAAACCAAAAGAGGAGAAGTAAGATTTTAATGAATTCTTCAAATGAGTCACCTCAACTCAGGCGTAGTAAGCGCTTGGTAAAGGGATCACATGACGTACTTGACATTGATCCTATTGAGAAGATCGATGCTCCTTCGAATCAAAATATATCTGAAGCTCCAGAGATTGAAAGGACTCAAGCAGATTCTGACACTAGTTCTCCTACTCGGTACCGATTTCCTCTTGATCGCTCTAATGAGTGGGATGTTGTTGGTGCAACTACACCACCTGCTTTCAATCATTGTACACAACAAGCTGAGCAGTTTCCACGAACCCAGATGTACTCTCCAGAGACTAGGTGTGCACTTCCAGTTGCAAGCTCAAATTCATGGCATGACAATGAGATACCTCAGGAGAGCTTTAGTGGGGTCGGCCAACTTGATAGAGGCTATTCAGAAGTGCATTCAAATCCGGCAGAGATGCAAAATCAGGATATGAATGGGCCACTAGTACAAGAGATTTGCAGCAACAAGAACTGTTCTGGACATGGACAACTGAAGCATCACAACAAAAACCGTTCACATTCAGAGCTTGGAAGGCTAAAAGGGAATGGTTTCACTTGCCCTTCTCCAAATGGTGGGGGGCATCCTGAAGACCAGTCCTTCTCTGGAGCCTGCCTCCAGAACCTGTCTGCTTCATGCAGCCGCCTTGCTGCTTCTGCTACCACTACATTGCCCACAATCACACCGCCTTCTACAAGTAAAAGTCTTGTTCCTTTCCGAGGCCACACAACTGTCTCTATTGAGAAACTCTCTATCATTGATGTGCGCTTCTAAATCTTGCAGATCTACCACTTAACCACAGCAGTCCAACATCGCTGCACCAACAGCCGCCATCCGGACTCTACTCACAGGTTCCTTCCCCCAACCCTAACTTGCATGATGGTTCGAAAATGTTTGTATTAGGTTTTAGTGCTTCGATTAAAAACATAATAGAGTAAATTTCACAAAGTACTCTTTTGTTGTCACTCCATATCACAAAATTGCACTTTTGAGAATCAATTTCACAAAACGTCAATTTTATCTGCATGCCTTGTAATTCTGTAAAACTATACTTATATTGTGTCTCACAGAACTACACTATTTTTGTCATTTGATCGACGGTATAAGTGTAGTTTAGCCATGCAAACTCTTAAAAGTGTAGTTTTTTCTTTATGTTAGAATTTCTAGCATATTTCTATTTTTGTCCTAAGCAACTGTCTCAAAAATCTGCCATGTACCTTTTGCACGGATTGTACTATATCATGTGCATCTGCATGATTTCATTACGTGTGGCAGCCATGAGCTTTCTGATATAAAGCCGTTTCAGGATGCACCATGTGGCAATTTGCTGCCAGGGCCAACTAGTAACTCATCAAAAAAGCGCAGGGGACGTGCCCCTGAAAAACTAATGGAACCACGCAAAGAAGCTGAAAGGCCCATGCTGATGCCCAGTGGTACTGAGTAAGTATTGTCCGTGTTTGTCTATGTTTGTTGATGTTTAAAGTACTTTTACATTCAGAGCTGCATTGTATGACAAATTTGCATGAACTAGCAGCTGGATTGTGCAACCACCATGTCCTAAAGTAGCAAATACCCTCTCCGTTCTTATCAAGCAGAACTATCCTGGGATCTATGTATCAGATGATACCATTGGAAATGGCCAATCATGTGAGCATGTGGTTTACCATTGGCACCAATGTCCACCAGATACAAGGACTACTATATTAGATGAATTCCTCGTGAGTAACTATCGAGACATGTTTGTACTATATTTTGCTCTTTATGAAATTTGCAAATGATGAGTGCTTTACTGGGATACTGCAGAAACGGTACAAGTGGTCGCCTGGCCATGAAGAGGAGTGTCAAAAGATATTTGACCGAAAAGCGGTTAGACAGCTAATGAATCTCTTTTGCTATGAGAAGCAAAGGGTTAGACAGGTGTTAGCATCAAAAAAGACCAAGGCTCCATCGGTTCGTAGGGCCCATGATGAAATGGAGCTAGAACAGGATGGTGGTAGAGAAGATCCAGATGAACAGCAAGGAGAAGCGTCAGTAATGGTACTTGAGCATGAAGATCCGCTGAAATGGAAACCATTTGTCCCTGTATGGATGAAGCCAAAATGGTGGGAAATGTTGTGTGACCATTGGGCCAAAGATGAGAACATCAAGGTGTCTTGCCAACAAAGGAAGAATAGGTATTCAGGAAAACGCCCCCATAATGCTGCATGCCCACCAAAGATAAGACTGCATGAGGAGATTGTGGTACGAACGAAGAATTGAAATCCTGCTTTTTGAAATTTATTTCATCATGATTTGATGATTCTGGTGTGATTAAATAGGACTTGGATAATGGTGGAAAGCTGGGGGTTGACGTTGATTCACCCACTAATATATTGAGGGAGTCTGTTGACCAGAGGGCATGTCAAACTGAGGTAACTACCTTTTCAATGTACTGGGATTAACAATTCTGAAGACTAAAGTTATTTAGTGATATTGACTCCGTATGCCAACCAGATGAATTGTTTTGACATGCCTTCTTTTTTTCAGGATAAGAGGGATCAAGCTAACAGGGAGGCACAGAGCATTGAGCTAGGTTCCCATTCCGTGCAGAGACAGGCTGGGAGTGGGAAGCAAGGGAGGCACTGTGGTACTATCAGTGTCAGCAAGAAGGCTCAATGCGAGCCATTATCTAAATCCTCCCCAGTTTATGTGAGCAAACGAGGACAGCAACCGATGTTCACAAAAGAACAGGTGCAAGAGATGATTACTCAAGCCCTGCAAGGGTTAAATGAAGCTTGGGAGAAAAAGTTTTTGTCCTTGGAGCAAAAGATGCCCAGCATTTCCTCATCGCACACTGTCCCTAATGTTAGCAAATTACAGCTGTCCATTCAGTTCACATAGCCATGAAAATTGGGTTGCTGGATTTGTCAATGGCGTTCATTTGCACTTGCAGGGTGTGAAGGAGTCATCATTGGCTGTTGGAAGAAGCAAACGGTGCAAACTGGCACGGCAGGTACTAATGTAATCTGCTTCCTGCCTATTCATATGTTTGCATGCCCTATTATTTGCTAGCGAGAAGCTATTGTGAAACCTGCATCTATATATATATATATATATATATATATATATATATATATATATATATATATATATATATATATCCTTGCTCTGATTAGCATTTCATCCATGTAAAAGGAAATGTGGTGCTAGATTTATGCTATTAGGATCTCATAAGTTGATCACTAGACTGTAGTTGCAAACTTTGTATGGCTAAGTATTTGCAAATAACATAGTATGATCTACAATGTAGAAACGGTGATAAATGAAGATATACTGAAACATGATACTTTGCAGTTTACTTTCCTAAGATGATGAAATGATTAACCCATACGCATGTCATGATGGGAATGGTTTTCTTCTAATTATAATGAAGCGCAGTTCTCCTGCGTTTTCGAGAAAAAAATGATGGGAATGGTAGACAATGTTTAATCTCTTCTGAAATATATTGAAACTGGTCAAAATCACGCTTCTACTGTGCTGCTTCGTACTTGGATGGTTCTGTTACAATGGGATGTGTGTTTAGAAAAGATATAACATCCTTAATTCCCTTGACTATGGGGATTGTAAGGTTGTGGGTTGTGCAAATCCTGACAAGGATTGTATTTCGTTTGGATTATATATGGACCCATGCATTTTCTTACATTCGTTATGTATGAGTACAAGCCATATTTTCTGGAGTTCCTGGAACCCACTATGTGTAGCCGTCACAAAAGGATAGCTTCTTTACTGATATTCTCCCTCACGCGTAACAGATTCATTCACCTAATAAAACAGGTATATTTGCATCCTTTGTTAGACAGACTGCAGTACATTGTTTAATTTGTTTGCAGCTATTCAACTTAAAACTGTTTCAACGAGTGCGGCCTTTAGGCTCTTTTTGCCGGTTAGATTCCTGATTAAATGCGAAAAGGTTTTAAACCTACTTCACATAATTTCTGTGTTTGCAGGATACATTAGATTCCATGGACGAAGAAGATCCAGATGCGGAAGATGATAGTGATTACCAGGAGGAGGAGGAGGAGCATTCGAGCTGAGCCAGCCGTGAGCTTGCTGTGGGCTGTGGTTCAGACTTCAGAGATCTCATTTCTTTCTGGAGTTTGTGCAGGACGGTGCCTAGGCAATTGGCACTGGAGCCAAGTAACTGTGCCGGTTGGCCACGGTCCGCGTGTAAATTATGGGCATGTTTCAGCGAATGAGCGTCGTAGCGGTTTCTTACAGGTTTCTTCTACGCTGCCTTGCCTCAGAGGTCGCCTCTCCAATTCTCCATGCAGTTTGGCACCCCCTAGCGCGTAGGGGTGCATCGGCAATCGCATAGCTCCCGTTGTTTCGAACTTTCAAGAGCCCCTGCCAAGCTTGGCTGCTTTTTGGCCACTCTGTGGGCATGGAGATGCTTCAGACTGGCGCTTCCCGTGCTTGTCAACGATTTTCTTTACGTTTCCTGTTCCAGACGTGAATTCGTGACAGGTTCTCACGATGTCTTTGTGAAGTACACTTGCACCTTTTTTTTTTTTGAAAGTACTGTTTGGTGATTTATTGCGAGAGAAAAATACTACTGAATAGCTAGCTGATAAGTTCAAGCGAACAAAGCGGTCAAACACGCCGGTCAGTGAAAGCTCGAATTTATTCAGTCTCACTCTCGTTCTCACTACATGTCAACCAAGGCCTGGTTGAGTTAGCAATTTTTTTTGGAAAAAATTACTGTAGTACTTTCGTTTTTATTTGATAATTAGTGTTTAATCATGGACTAATTAGGTTCAATACATTTGTCTCGCGATTTCTAACCAAACTGTGCAATTAGTTTTTTTTCGTCTATATTTAATACTTCATGCATGTAACGCAAGATTCGATGTGATGGCTACTGTAGCGCTTTTGGGGAAACTTTTTGGAAACTAAACAAGGCCTAAAACAAATTCTACAAACAAAAATGACGCCGCTGCAGGAGATGACGACAACGAGGCGAAGGCGCGCGCTGAGGCACACGTGTGAGGCCTTCCTCAACGTATGCGTTTTTGCTAGTAGCCCCAAGTGTCACGTAGGATCGGATAAAAAAGTAGGTGCTCTGTACTTATCACAGTGTCTTGTAGAAGCTATATATGCTTAGGGAGAGATAATGTTGTCTATGCTAAAAAAGAAGAGTGGGAGGAAACAAAGGTGATATATGATGAAATGAAAAAGTTTATTTATAAACCACAAGTAGTGATAGTTTATATTGTGTGAATAGTAATCTTAACATTTCCTAGTCTATGTAGATCACTTTATTTATACTCGAACCACTATAAGTGTTAGCTTTCATTGGTGGTGCCCTTGAGTGGCTTAGGGCTTCCCCAACGCTGCTTTTTTACTAGTTGTCTCAAGTGTCATGTAGGATCGAATAAAAAAGGTAGGTGCTTTATACTTGTCATAGTAACTTGCACAAGCTACGTATGCTTGGCGAGAGAGAAGGTGATCTATGCTAAAAAAGAAGAGAGAGAAAATAAAGGTGATGTATGATAAAAGAAAAAAATAATTTTGTAAACTACAAGTAGCGATAGTTTACATTGTGTAAATAGTAGTTTTAACATTTTCTAGTCTGTACAACCACCAGAAGTGTTAGCCTCCGTCGGTGTGGTGCCCTGAATCTCGCGCCTTTCGGGAGTTTGCTGTGCAGGACGGCGCCTTGGTATTGGAGCAAAGTACTTCTGTCGGCGGGGATCGAGCCGTAGCTCGAGTGGTAGACGCTCCAGTGGTGGAGCGGCCGGTCGTGTGTTCGAGCTCTGCTCGACTCACGATTCCTACCGTGGTTTTCCCCCTTATTTTCAGGTGTAGCCTCTCTCGCATGGAGCCACAAAGGGATAGTGTCGGTGTAAAAAACGGCGGTCCTAGCACCAACGAGCAGGGATGAAAGTGGTACGGATATTTTTCGACCGTATTCGAGACCGAATCCGTTTAGAGGGGTTTAGATCTGTCCGTATCCGAGTTCGGATATTCAACATACGATACCGTATCCGTATCCGAATACCCAAATCGCATATTTATGATGTCGATAACCAAATGTATCCTATCCGGCATGATTGATACTATCCGTATTCGAATCCGAATCCGGGCAAAAATACGAAAACAAATGTGATATCAGTGATATCTGTCCGTATCCGATCCGTTTTCATCCCTACCAACGAGTAATGGGTGTCTGCGCGTCGGGAGTCCAGATGATGTGCAAGAAGAACACAGACGATTTATACTGGTTCGGGTAGAGAAATGCTCTACGTCCAGTGAGAGAGGAGAGTTCTGTATTATCTTGCACCGAAGTACTTGTAGTAGAGGTTACAAGCGGACGTGAGAGAGGGAGGAGCTCCAAGTCTCAAGACGTGATTGAAGAAAGTGGGTGTGTGCGACTCTGCTAGTGACCTCGCAAGGTTCAGGAGAGTAGCATGCTCGTATCTTATGTTGTGATGCTGTGGTGGTTCTTTTTTCTGGTTCCCGTGGAATGATCCCTTCATGCTCCTTTTATAGCCTCAAGGAGGTGCAGGGTTACAAAATGTTGGCATACGATGTGACTAAGGATGAAAACGGTCAGAAACGGTCGAAAACGGACTTACGATATAGAAAAACGAAAACGGTCGGTTCGGGATATTTCTACATTTAGCAATTAAAGAGTACAAAAAATGGTTAAAAATGGTTGTGAAACCAATTGAAACTGACAATTTTTCATGTTAAAAAATGATTTATAATATAGAAAACGAAAACGGTCAATTCGGAATATTTCTGTTCCGTTTTCACCCTAGATGTGACCTTGCTGGTGGAGGAGCTTGGAGGCCTCGGAAGGGCCTTATCCGGTGGCATACAGTGTGACCTTGCACTGTAGTCTCTGTCTTTTGGTATTGTAGCGATGTGCCTTGTCATACCTGGTCCTGTAGCTGGCGTGGCGTATTTGTCCTTGTAGTTTGACTGGCGTAGAGGGCTGAGGCCTCGGAGGCGGGAATTGCGGTGCGATCTTATCCCGATCGTGGGAATAGTGGCCCAGGGCAGTTGTTTCGTACACTGCGCAGACTCGAATCGTGTGTATAGTGCCAGTATGGGTGGCATAGTGGTCAGCAGCTCTTCCCCATGCCTGTTGCAGTCGATGGCGTGGTGATTTGACCCTGGTCATTTCCGGTCTGTCCGGTTGGGAAGACGCGAGAACGTGGGTGACGTCACAGGAGGTCTCGAGCGCGCCAATGGGGGAGCGGCGTCAGAGACCGGTCTCAGGCGAGGCGGAGATGGTCAATGCCGCCTCTGGGGCTCGAGTGAGGCGGTGATGTTGTCGGGGGTTGGCCTGTGTCCGAGACCCCAGGGCTGAGGCATCGGACGAATTGGAGGTGTTCCGAGACCCCTCTAAGTGAGGCCTCAGATGAAGTGGGGAGATGGGCTGGTTGGTTCATATGTCTTGCTAGAGGCCCAGCAAGAGAGAGTTTATCCCGTCTCTCTTTTGTTGATCTTTTCCCTTAAATGGGGAGGCCGGGTGATTTTTCATCACAATTTGGGTACCTCTAATTGTGTTACCCGACAGTAGCCCCCGAGACTGTGGAGGAGTAAGGATACTCCTTCAGAGGCTGTACGTCGGGTTTTTCTCTTTGCTGGGCTTCTAGCCGGGTCGTCGCCGGGGCCTCGGCTTGCCTTTGTATTACTTTTTTCTGAGGGTGCGCGCGAGTGCACCCGCCGGGTGTAGCCCCCGAGGCCTTGGAAGGATGGGATATGCTTCCAAGGTCTTGATTTTGTGTGGGGTGCAAACCCGAGGCCTCAGCCTTAATTCAAAGGTAGCCCTGGAGCCTCCGCTCATGGCGAGAGGTCGGTCAAAGGCTTGTTCCAGTTATCCGAGGGTCGTTCAGTGGGCCTCAGAACCGTTTGGTGGGCTCTGAGGGCTCGGTGCCTCCCTTCGATGGGATCCCACTAGTTGACGCTCGCGGGGTCCTGGATATGGCTTGGGGGTGTCCCGAGCATTATTGCTCGGGCTTGGCCGCAAGGGGGGCCTAGAGTGAAGTAAGAGTGTACGAGGTCGAAGACGATTTTGTTTTTTCACTATACTGGCGTGGTAGGACTAGCCCCCGAGCCCTATGGCTTACAACAGTCCGGGGTGTCTCAGAGGGACGATTCCTTTGACCAACCCCCCCGGAGGGGTGAGCCACCAGGCCCGTTTACTTTGTGATGGCTTAGCCTGCTTCCGCTCCTGTGACTTTTGCCTTTGGGCTCCTTTGGTTTTGACCAGAGATCGATGGGCCAAGCTGGCCATTACCAAGTGTTTTTTTACGTGGGTCGAATTGAGTTCGGGGGAGGCCCCTCTAGACGAGACTTTGTTCGAAGGATGCTCATCTCTTGTGAGGCCCATCGTTCGTTCGGGAATCCGTGGTTTCGAAAGTTAGATGGGTGCATTATAGTGAGTGGGAGCGTCGAGATTTAATCGAGGGAAGTGGAGGGGCGGTTCCATTACTCGGTTTTTAGCGGGAAGTGGGAACGTTGGCTCGAGCTCCAACATCACATTGATGATCCTGGGCGGCTGCGTGGCCGAACGGTTGCTTGGATCCTATTTATACCCGGCTCGGCACTTGTTCTTCCCACACCTATTGCCACCTTCCACTCTCCACTTTCCTCTTCCACCATCTCTTAGCACAATCCCACGATCTCGATGGCGTGTGACAACTCTCCGCAGCGATCCGAAGAGGTGGACGGTCCCCCGGCGGCGCAGTGTCGTCGGACAGACGATCGGGTTTTCACAGGGAGGGGCCGCCAGCTACGTACTGGCGACATATCGATGGGGAGCATTCACCCTCATTATGCCCTCCCTAGGGCTCAGGCCGGCCCGTCGGGGCCGAGGGTGGAGCAGGCGGAGGAGCGGGCTCTCGTCCACGCGGCGGTAGCAGACATCGAGGGGAGGGCGAACGTCCTCCTCCGTCAGCTAGGCGACGCGGACCGCCGTGGCATTGGTGAGTTTTTCTTCTCTTCTGTCTTGTTCCTTATTCATCTACAGCTCGATGCTTTTTTCTAATTGTGAGTGAAATTTTGTGTGTGTCAGAGGTGACCGTGGAGCTAGAGGGTCTCCGCACCGCGGTGGATGCTTTCCTCGATTACCTGGGGGTCATCCCGGGTACTAGGGAGGACCGACTCTGGGCCACGCGTCGTCGCGTCACCGCTGCTATCGAGAGCGGCGTCCGCCGTAGCACCGGGGTTTTCCTGGCTATGGCGAAGCTGTTGGTGGGAGCTGACTTCACCGAGGTCGACGGGTTCCCTATGGAGGAGACGCTGCGCCTTCATGAGGACCTGGTGGCTCGCTATGGCCCGGCCAAGGAGGCGGTGGCTGCCCTCGTCCCCGCCCAGCAGATCCTTGCGGAGCTCCCCCGCGATGCTGCCCCTTAGGGCTTTTTCTTTTTTATTTTGTTAGATTTATCGACTGTCGACGCATGGCATCTTTTATTTTATCAGTATGCTAAAATGGATTAATCGTAGTAGTTTTAAGCTCTTTTGTCATTCATTTTGTGTAATTTGTTTCATTAGTATAGGAAGCCACCGGAGCATCGCCGGTGGCGCGCGTGGTGGAGTCCCCTAGGGGAGGCACGTGCCCCGAGGCTCGGTTAGGGTCTTAATCGTCGACAGGACCCCTGCTGCTTCGTGGCCTGAGGTGGGGTCGATGACGCCTGGGTTTAGCATGCGGATGGGACATCCATCGGCCAGACTCTTTTGCCCCTAGGGCACCTTCTGGGCTCTGGGTGATCCGTCCCATATTTTAGGTCTAGGCAGCCTCGGTAGACCATGCATATGAAACAGGTCCTCCAAAAATCAAGACCCGCGGGTTTGATCCGGTCAGGAGGCCCAATGCACTCCCCTCTCACATCTTTTTTCGCAAAGGAGGGGTTGGACAGCGGCACGTCATCCCTCTCGAGTAGGGCCATTTTTCGTGGTGCCCGTTTGAGTTGCTAGCGGGTATTTCATTTCGAGTGAGGTCCCAGATCCCGTTCGCTGAGGATCTGATATAGGTATATAGTGACCGACCTCATACCCTCGACGACCGATTTTAGGTAACCAAGGTCGTTTCGGTACAGCCCCGGCGGCTCGTCGCCTTTCTTCGATGAAAAACCCTTAAATCAGTGTGCGTCAAGGCTCGAACATGGTTCGGGGAGTCCCGCATGGTGCTTCGAGGCACCTAGGTGTTGGCCTCTATCGTGCCACTCTCCGCATTCCATCCCTCACTCTGTTGAGCCGGAGTGGCTGTCGAAACCCCTTCGTAAGGCCAGCCTACGAACTCTGGGCCTGGGTTTGGACCGTTGTGCAGATGATGCGGTATGACATATGCAGAATGGATGTATGAGGCATGTATGATGCACGCTCATGATGCATTTATACATTCGGTATTACAAGGGAGTTAAAAGAAAAAAAACATCAGTTCACAGAGACTTTCAAGAGCGATTAAAGGCGATATTTAACAATGAAGATAACGGGGGGACGGGCTCGGCAAACCGAATGCTGTGTTGAGGCCTGATTATCCCTTTTTACGGCCATGAGAGCTCGTAGCCATCGAAGCGATCGATAAAGTCGTCGTTGAGCGGCTCGTCGTTGAGGAGATAGTCACTGATGTGTAGAAAGCGTTGCATCTTCTGAGGTTTGGCGAAGCCGGTGCTGCCTTGGTAGTCGTCGTCGTCGAAGTCAGAGTTAGAGCTCGTCTCTGTCGATGCCAGGGTGTCGGCGATGGCTTGTCCGAGCTGTTGTGGTAGATCCTCCGGTACCTCACCTGCTTTGGGGCTGAGATAGTGAGCATTAGTTGATGGCCTGCGAACCTTTTGTCGTGGTAGGACTGGGCAGCTCGTGGTAGATCAGGCAGGCTGAATTCGTTAGGCCATGTATTCTTCAGCTCGTCGGAGCGGCGTCGTAGGTCGACCATGGGCTCAGGGAAGTGGGCAGGCTTGTTGGTCGGTGGGACGAGGTCGAGGTCATCACCTTCCTTGGTGATGACGAACTCGAGACTCTCGAACCACATGTGGGAGCCCAGGGTGAGGCTGGCGTTGCCCCTGGCCGCCGAGGACATGCTCGTCGGGTGGAGGTGAGGCGATGTAGCCATCCTGGACTTCTGTAGAAATGGTTAGGCGTGACGCGCAAAATCCCTACTTGGCGCTCCAACTGTCGGTGTAAGAAACGGCGGTCCTAGCACCAACGAGTAATGAGTGTCTGCGAGTCGGTAGTCTGGATGGTGTGCAAGAACACAGGCGATTTATACTGGTTCGGGCAGAGAAATGCCCTACGTCCAGTGGAAGAGGAGAGTTCTGTATTATCTTGCACCGAAGTGCTTATAGTAGGGGTTACAAGCGGACGTGAGAGGGAGGAGCTCCCAAGTCTCAAGGCGTGATTGGAGAAAGTGGGTGTGTGCGACTCTGCTGGTGACCTCGCAAGGTTCAGGAGAGTAGCCTGCTCGTATCTTGTGCTGTGATGCTGTGGTGGTTCTTTTTTCCGGTCCCCGTAGAATGATCCCTGCATGCTCTTTTTATAGCCTCAAGGAGGTGCAGAGTTACAAAATGTTGGCATACGGTGTGACCTTGCTGGTCGAGGAGCCTGGAGGCCTCGGAAGGGCCTTATCCGGTGGCGACGTGGTCTGCACTATGGAGGCATGACGTCGGTACTTCTGGCACTGCTGCTACGTGTTCTGGCATGTGTACCACTGTTGAAGGAGTCGTCTCTGTCTTTTGGTATTGTAGCAACGTGCCTTGTCATATGTGGTCCTGTAGCCGGCGTGGCGTATTTGTCATTGTAGTTTGACTGGCGTAGAGGGCCGAGGCCTCGGAGGCGGGAATTGCGGTGCGATCTTATCCCGATCGTGGGAATAGTGGCCCAGGACAGTTGTTCCGTACACTGCTGTAAGGTCCAAATGGCTAGAGGGGGGGTGAATAGCCTATTTAAAAATCTACAAGCTTCACTAAACAACCACGTTAGTATAAAAGATGGCTAAGCTAATTCAAGCACTAGCTCAACTACACTTATGCAAGCCACCTACACAATACTAGTGAAGCAAGGCTATGATCTCTAATACACACCAACAAGACTAAGTCACTAAGCTACTTACTCCTATGTGATAAAAGCTACACTAAGATTAGTACAAGAAAGTAAAGAGCAAGTGACTTGATTCTTATACCAACGATGTAGAGAAGTAATGCACTCGAAAAAACAATCACAATGATCAACCACAAGAGAAATCCTCGGCAAGGAGATGACACAAGATTTTTTTACCGAGGTTCACTTGCTTCCCGGCAAGCTACTCCTCGTTGTGGCGATGCACCCACTTGTCGGTTCGCGAGCTAATCAACTATCAAGAGTTGAGCCTTCGGCAGGCGCCGCACAACCGCACACAAGATGGGGATCCTTCAAGCCACGAGCTTCACTAGAGTATCCAATTTGTGAACTTCCGCGGGGAAGGATCAAGAACCCCTTACAACACTTGGTGAGGGCTCCAACAATCTTCAATTGTGAGCTCAATCACCTCCGCTGTTCCAAGCCGTCTACCGTGTCGGGAAACACGGAAGAGTAACAAGAAATCCGCAGCAACTCGAAGATCAAGTGCCTCTAGAATGCAACTTTCAAGCAATGCACTTGAATCTTACCGTGTCGGAAAACACGGAAGAGTAACAAGAAATCCGCAGCAACTCGAAGATCAAGCGCCTCTAGAATGCAACTTTCAAGCAATGCACTTGAATCTCACTCAAGATGTACAACCAAGCAAGGAGATGAGTGGAGGGGTTGTTCTCTAGCTCAAAGGATGTCTCTAGGTCTCAAAATGTGCAAGAGTTGCCCTCAAACCCAGGCCAACTTCTATTTATAGCGAAGGGGTACGCAGCTAGCCGTTACCGGACGACTCAGTTGAAAACGCGCTGACCGGACGCTCCGGTCAGGGTGACCGGACGCGTCCGGTCACTACAGGGCAAGCGTGAACAGCGTGCGTCAGAACTAGCCGTTGCCCTGACCGGACGCACTCAACCGTTTGACCGGACGTGACAGTGCCAGCGTCCGGTCGCGTTCCAGTAAGCTCCCGTCGAGACCGGACGCGTCCGATCACACGTGATCGGACGCGCCGCGCGTCCGATCAGCACTCCACTGCACTCTGCCCCTCTGGACGCCTGACCGGACGCTCCGGTTCCGTGAGGGACCGGACGCGCCGGTCGCGCGCCCTTCTTCTGCGCACAGGTGAACTGACCGGACGCGCTGGTCAGGCCAGACCAGCGTCCGGTCATAAACCCTAAGCGCGCTGCGTTGAACTGACCGGACGTGTCCGGTGCAGCGTCCGATCAACGCAGTGACCTTCGTTCGCCTCCGTTTCTTTTCCAACTTTCGGCGCAGTAGAAAATAGGCGTTTCACTTCCCAAAAAGCGCCAAATCCCGCCTCGCAAGCTCGACGGGAGGGAGAGAGGAACCCAAACCCCTCTCTACCGCTTAAACTCCACCGCCTTCACAAATGTGCTAACACCACCAAGTGTACACCATCAATGTGCATGTGTGTTAGCATTTCACAAATATTTTCCAAGGCATTATGTTAGCTCTCAACTAGATCCTAATGCATATGCTCAAGACAATGAACTAGTGACACTTGATTTCCGAGCTAACCGTGATTGCCCCTCTTGATAGTCGGCTATGTATCCTAAATCCGGTCAATCACTTCTCTACTCATCTTAGACCGGCAAAAGGAAAACCCTATGGTTATACCTTTGCCTTGAGCTCTTAGATCCTTCTCTTCCACTTGATCATCATGTCCATCATATTATGTGCATCTCCACCATGATCGACATTTCATGTCCATACACTATTTCTTTGTGATCTTGTGGCCACCACTACTTGCCACGTACACCTTCATCACATGTGTTGCTTATGTCTAACTCAAAACACTTAACACATGGCATTAGCAACTTGGTGTCATTAATTACCAAAACCAAACTTGGGCTTTCAACTGCGCAGGCACGAATCATGCGTATAGTGCCAGTATGGGTGGCATAGTGGTCAGCAGCTCTTCCCCATGCCTGTTGCAGTCGATGGCGTGGTGATTTGACCCCGGTCATTCCCGACCTGTCCGGTTGGGCAGACGCGAGAACGTGGGTGACGTCACAGGGGGTCTCGAGCGCGTCAATGGGGGAGCGGCGTCAGAGGCCGGTCTCGGGCGAGGCGGAGACGGTCAATGCCGCCTCTGGGGCTAGGGTGAGGCGGTGATGTTGCTAGAGGTCGGCCTGTGTCCGAGACCCCAATGCTGAGGCATCGGGCGAATCAGAGGTGTTCCGAGATCCCTCTGAGTGAGGCCTCGGATGAAGTGGGGTAGATAGGCTGGTTGACTCATATGTCTTGCTGGAGACCCAGCAAGGGAGAGTTTAACCCGTCTCTCTTTTGTTAATAGTTTCCCTTAAATGGAGAGACCGGGTGATTTTTCATCATAATTTGGGTATCCCTAATTGTGGTACCCGACAGATAGTGGCGCACCGTCGCCTGCAGAGCCTTGGATGATGCGCCGCCTGCGAAGGCTTGGATGGTTTCTGTGATCTTGTCAAGGACGCGATCTTCAAATCTATGTGTAGTTGTAAGATCTGTTTGTGTATGTGGGTATGAGTGAGATGTGCGTATGTGTGATGTTAGGGTACGTCTGTTTACGAACAGATGCTACAGCTGTACTAGATGAGAGGCGTAAAAAAAATACTTCTGTCGGCATGAACTTAAGTGGGGTTTCGTACGGTTTTCCTTAGCCTCGGAGGTGGCGTCTCCATGCAGTTTCAGCCCGCACCTGGTACAGCTCGTAGTCGTAAGTGACCTGATCGCACTACAGCTTCGCGTGGCAGCGCAGAAGCCGGCCGGCAGCGCCAGGACCCAGACCCAGGAGCAGCCCAGCTCTGCACTGCACCGCTTTGCCGCCGGCCACGCACGCGGCCGTCACGCGGGAGCTGTCGAGTGAAAGCGCGGGCGCGCGCACGCCGCACGCGGCACGCCACCTGCCCCTCCGTCCGTGCGCGCCCACGCGTTGCTCCCCCCCGTGGGCAGCGTGACGCTACCACCGCCTGTCTGGTTCGCGCCCCCCGGTTTCCTCGCACCCACGACGGCTGCGGCGCGGTGCTGCCGTTATGCTCTGCGCGATCGAATCGGAGAATAAGTTCGGCTCGGCGCCTACTCTGCCGTCGTCAACGTGCTGCTCGGGTTAGGTTGCGACGAAGCGCCCAACACTCGGCTCCGTGTCTCGTCGACTCGTTGCTTCTCTTCCATTCCAATCCTCGTGTGACTGCGTGACTGCGCCGGGCCGTCGGCTCCCTTTTACCACGGTGCAGGTGATGTTCTGTTCCCTTTGCGATGCGTTGGAATTCATTCATTCGTCCATACGATTTGTGCAACGACGCTGATTTGGATTGTGAGCCAAATTCCTAGACGGCCAATTGTTGGGGGCGTGGCGTGGGGCGAACCGTCTGTACGTGTTGGAACCTAGCAGACTGACTTGACGCGAAGACGAAAACCAAAAGAAACCGTCGGTGGTCGGTGGAACTCGGACAGGGGAAAAAGGGAGGAAAACGATACCGTCGGCGGGCGGCGTAAGGTCTGAAACGGACAACGCCGTGCAGTCGGCGAGCGGTTGGGAGCGAGTCGAGGCGGGGGAGAAAAAGGAGGAGAGGGGGAAAAAGAAAAAACAAAAGAATATTATGGCGCGCCGGCCGGCGATCCGCGATCGATAAACAAAGGCAGGGCCCGCGTCCACTGGCGTCTGAGCTGTGCGTGTGCGTGTGGAACGGAGAAACCTCTCGCGACGGGGCCCATCGATCGGACGGGGCCGGCTGGACGCCGTGACGGTGGCGGCAGTCACAGCGCCCCGCTGCGTGCGACACGATCCGGTGATCCGGTCCCGGCGTTTTTGCGGGGAGAGCGACAGCGCGAGAGGGGAGACACGGGTGCGGGCGGACGGTGTGAAAACACGCTGCCGCGGCGCGGGTGGACGACGACGGACGTGACACCCACCGCACGCCTCACTCGCCCGTTCGGTGCCGCGTCCTGCGCTCCTGCGCATCTACGCTTCTCAGGTTTGGACGTGATATACGGTTGTTCAGGGCCTGGTTTCGCAGGTATTTTGCGGCAGCTACATCAAATCCAGATGATTTTTTTTTGTTTTATATAAACGAAATATAAACGTCCAGGTGAAACTTTGGCTACAGCTACAGATATGATATCTGCTCTTGGAGGCAATGACTGTCTGGTTCAGACCATGACCATAGGAACATGCGTTCAAATTTGGTTATCTGTGATTGAATCTAGTAGTTGCTTGACCCAGTCGGTTTTCTTAGAGTTGCTACCAAAACAGGCCATAATAGTTCCTCCATCTGCATGGTAGTATTAGTAGTAAAAACATGGAGCACTGCCTGTAGGTAGCATGAATGGACAATTTCTCTGAAGAAATTACGACCAACATTTCTTTTAGCCATGCGAGGTGTAACTGATCAGGTGAAACTGCGTGCCTCCATAGTTAAAAAGCAGGACGATGTTCATTTGCTACAAGTAAACAGTAAACATAACAATAGCATACTACTTTTTAGCAAAGGAACCAAAAAAAAAAATAGTGGAGATTGTCTTCGTAGATTAGCCGTGGACACCTGCCACGGATTCACGACATAAGTATTCGATGCTCGAGAAAGTTATCCAACTGCTTCTTCTAAGCCCGTGTTTAGATTCCATTTTTTTTTTGAAAAATCATGTAGCACTTTCGTTGTTATTTGGTAAAATTTGTTCAACCATGGACTAACTAGGCTCAAAAGATTCGTCTCGACATTTATAGACAAAATGTATAATTAGTTATTTTTTTATCTACATTTAATGCTCCATATATGCGTCTAAAGATTCGATGTGATGGCTAATGTAGCACTTTTTGTAAACTTTTTGGGAACTAAACAAGGGCTAAATATTGGATGTTTGTATGTGAACACAATAGTTTCCACTACTTTAATTTTAAAAGGAGACTACTTCCCTAATACAATATATTATTATTATTATTATTATTATTATTATTATTATTATTATTATTATTATTATTATTATTATTATTATTATTATTATTATTATTAAAACATACTGTTAAACAGTGCAGAAGTAAACTGCAGATAATTGTGAGGCAACTACTACTAGTAGGTGGGTACGCCAGGCAGCTTGCAGCCGGCAAAGCACAGCACAGGCGGGCCGGCCAGTAACGAAACAAGTGGTAGTTTTCCGTTTTCCGCCGCCCAAATCCGGCGCTGGTGACCGGGCGGCCCCTTCCGCTGTGCACGTAAGCAATATCCAAATCCCCGCGCGGATCCGGCTGTCGTGCGCGCGCTGCCGCCGCCGTGGCAGGCAAGGAAGGAAGACGCGGGGCAGGTGCGGTGCGGCGCGGCCGCCCGTCCCCCTCACCCCACCCCGGCCCCGCCGCCGAAGAAAGCCCTTGTTTTTTCCACACCACACATCCGCGCTCCACTCCATGGTCGCCGTCGCCTTCTCTGAACCCGTCGCAGTCACACGCCTCGCGCAGCACCGCACCGCGGGCCACGCGGCTCGCGGCGTGCGGGACCGGAAGCACCGCCGGGCCCCGCCCCCGCCGCGCGCCCCGCGGGACCGCCCACTCGTCTCGTTCGTTCGTGCGGGGCAGGGTACGCAGGCGGTGCCGCTTGTTGGGGGCGTGACCACGACGCGTCGTGCCGCGCTCGGCCGCCCACCCGCGCGTCTCTGGAAATTGCGACGTTTCTGCATGGCTCCTTCGTTGGGCCTTGGGCGGGCGGGCGTCGTGGAGTGCGGCCGAAAGCAACCGGGACGGACGGTGGGCGGAGCGGCGGCAGGCACACCGTTGGGTTGGTAGGTTGGTTGGTTCACTCGCTGCGCTGCCGCTCCAAGACGTTGATGTGCTGCACGCAACGACCGGCGCCAGGTTGCACTTGCAGGTACCGTTCACTCCATTGCTTCAGACGTGTGGACTGGGAAGTGATTATGCCAAGAAGATGCGCAGCTGGGTGAAGCTTTTCCTATGGGAGCATGTGTGTTGCAGAGCCACGCTGAACCGATGATTCGTGCTCGTTGGTTGGATTTCTTTTATACGATACTGCCTTTGGGCGAACCTAAATGAAGAGGCAAATCTGCTCGGTTGTGACTTGTGAGTGCAGATATGTCAGCTAAGGCCTCGTTTAGTCCCATGTGTAAAGTTACATTGGGTGTTACATGGGGTGTTGCATAGGATGTTCGGTATATTAATAAAAAATAAATTACAGAATCCGTCAGTAAAATGCGAGACGAATTTATTAAGCCTAACTAATCTGTCATTAGCACATGTGTTACTGTAGCACTTTATTGTCAAATCATGGGCTAATTAGCCTTAAAAGATTTGTCTCGTAAAATAGTCGCAATCTGTGCAATTAGTTCTTTTTTAATCTATATTTAATACTCCATACATATGTCAAACATCCGATAGAATATGGTATAAATTTTTAGGGAAAGAACTAAACAAAGCCTAAGTTCAAGACTTCAAGTTCTCATCAAGACAGATTTATGTATTTATTTGGAGTTGGTTGCTCAGCTGGGTTTCAGATGAAGACGCTATGCAGCTGGACGAAGAGTGACGGGAGCCGCTATCCTAAGAGTACCTGCAGTGGGTACTCTAAAACGATACTCTAAAGCTTTAGAATATGAATATAGAATAAAAACTGCTGCACTAGATACTCTAAAACGATACTCTATTCTTTCTCTTACTCTATATTTAGAGTAGTACAGTGCTTACTCTATACTCTATAATAACGGGTCCCACTGGCTAAACAAAGGGAAAAATACTATAACTCACAAACCAAAAATCCAAATTAAATTTCGATTACACTATTAAATTCGTCTAAATAAATCCTTCAAAACTAGATCACACATGGATATATTTAGATAAAGTGACAAGTGGGTCCCATAGTAGATAGAGTGGATAGAGGATGATATAGAGGATGGATGAGTGCGGAAGAATTGAGTATAGAGGAGAGAATCTTGCTGACTAGGACGTATAGAGGATGAATATAGAGGTTCATGAGTGCGGGTAGTCTAAGCTTCAAGGATACACCCCTTTGCATCAGGCTCGCTTGACCTGGATCATAGAAAGGAAAAGGAACGGTATAGGTACAATGCATTCCGAAGGACCACGGAGACTGAACAAGTGAGGGAGAAAAATACGGTTACCTGCCGGCCGCACAGGGAGGGACACGCCACCCGTACAACCAAACAAAGAACGCGGACTGAGTGAGCGCCCGCAACGCAAGCAGCCGCGGCATTCCATGTACGGGCGAGCAAACATCGGAGGCCAACGCGGGACGGCCGCCCCCATCTCCCTCCACCTCCGTCGCTGTGGGCGCCTCGCCAGTGGCTGTGGGTCAAACCTCCCCTCCCGCTGGCTCCTCCTCACCTCCCGCCTCCCCTATTAATACCGCGCATCCACCTCCCTTTCCTCCCCGCACTCCAGCCCTGCCCAGCGCACCAACACAACAACCACCACCGAGCGCTGCGCCGCTGCCCAACACTTGGCATCGTCCTCCGCCGTCGTCACTCCTTCCATGGCGCCCAAGAACGCTCTCCCCGCCGCCAGCGCCGTGACCGACGGCATGATGGAGCCCAGGTTCCGCGGCGTCCGGAAGCGCCCGTGGGGCCGGTACGCGGCGGAGATCCGGGACCCCGCCAGGAAGGCCCGCGTGTGGCTCGGCACCTTCGACACCGCCGAGGCCGCGGCGCGCGCCTACGACGCCGCCGCGCTCCACTTCCGCGGGCCCAAGGCCAAGACCAACTTCCCCGTCGCGTTCGCCGCGGCCGCGCACGCGCACGCGCACGCGCTCGCGCTCCCGCTCCCGCTGCCGCCGCCACCCAAGAAGAAGCTGGCCGTGAGCCCCAGCAGCAGCACCGTGGAGTCCTCCTCCCGGGACTCGCCCGCCACGCCGCCCAGGGCTCCGTCTCCGGCTCCGACGGTGATGCCCGCGCCGTCGCTCGACCTGAGCCTCAGCATGCCGGCCATGGTGGCTGCGCAGCCGTTCCTGTTCCTGGACCCGAGGCTCGCGGTGACCGTGGCCGTGCCGGCGCCCGTGCCCTGCCTGCCGACCGCTGTCGCCGCCGGCGCCAACAAGCAGGCAGAGGCAGCAGCATCCTGCCGTGAAGACGACGAGCAGAGCGACACCGGGTCGTCGTCATCCGTGGTGGACGCCTCTCCGGAAGCGGTCGGCGTGGGGTTCGACCTCAACATGCCGCCGCCGGCCGAGGTGGCATAGGTGGTGGACCGGCCGCAACGCCCGATGACACGACGCGGCTCAAGAGGTCGCGTACGCGTAGATGATTAGAGCTTGTATTAGTACGAGGTTGGTTGGTTACTCGATCGTTTAATTTGCTGCGATGAGTTACTACTAGGTGTACATAGATGTTCTTTTTGCATCGGTGGCTAGGTATAACAAAAGCTACTGTCTGCCGATGTTACAAAACAAAATACTACCAAAATGTTTTGTGCTTGGTTATTTGTAACCTATTAATTCGCTGATTAACGAGAGATCTACCGTCTTTTGCTCCTATTATATATGTTCTTCTAAGTACCTGTTGATTTGACTACTTTTGTAAGAATTTTGAGGGAATGATCATTAAAACAATAACGTGCGCAAATCTTACTTTCGAATCCGATAATTTGATCTCAGCAGTCTGCTTTATCAAGAAATATAATGCGAAAAATACCAAAAGAAGTCTTCTTCTTAACGAGCTTAGCACCAGATCGAGTGAACACCCTGTTGCTTACTTACAGTACGTGCAAGCATACAAGGCACGTTGAACCGTTCGTTCTCTATGTGAATTTCTGTACCGGCTTGACAACCACTGATGAGAGAACGACGACCTGAGAGACTAGACGACTAGGAAAGCAACACCGCGAGCTCGGAGGCTGGGTCGCGCCGCGCGGCGAGCTGGCCAGTGTCCCCCGACTCCTAGAGACGAACTGGTCTACCCGTACGCGCTGGTGTCACCTCTCTCCTGCGCACGCCGCGACGCAAGCATTGGCAAAGCAGCAGCCAGTCGGGATCGCCAGCGTGCCCCCGCGGCCCCACGCGCGTTTGACGGCTTCCTGTCGCTCGCGCAGGCGCTCCTATACTACGCTTCGGACCGAGGCAAGCTCCCCGCCACGACGACCCCGAGCAACACGAGGCAAGGCGCGCGAGGCGGGTCACCCGCGCCGCGTCCTCGTGGAGTCATGTGATAGAGTATCAGGCTAACCCAGCTTCCGCGCGGCACTGGACTCCTCAGCACCGGCAGTTTTTTTTTTCTTTGTTTGAAAGGCACCGGTGGATTATTTTGTTCAGGCGGCGGTAGCTTTGGGAGCTCCTGCAAGCAAACCGTAAAGCGTAAACCACCTCTGCTTTACCTGGGTTGCTTGGATTGGTCCAATACAATACGTACGTAGCGCAAAAATACGAACACAAAAGTGATGATAATTCACTATGCTCCTATCAAAATTCCTTTAAAGCTCTGAACACTGGGATATTATATTTTTTTATACATGTATCAATACAATTCTACATGAGATTTGTACACAGAATCACACGTGAATACCCCCTAGCCTGACTACCGCGAGGCTAAGCAAAACTTCATTTCGCTGAGGGAAGCCCCTAGAATGCCAAGATGCTAAAGTCTCGCAAAAATGATTAAAAGAATTCGTGAAACAAGCGGCCAAGCTCGAGCTGAAATAAAAATTGACGGCAGTTGTTGGGGCGTAGGGAACGGCGGGTCGGATTTGTCCGAGAAATGAGAATCCAGTGACATGTTGGTGGTTGTCTGGTTGGTTTTACTCCTTGCAGGAGGTGATGATACGCATCGAGTCAAGCTGGGAGAAAGACGGGCAGATGTTTTTGGCCATTTTAGCTGAATCTGGGCGACGCGAGGCGTCTCCGTTCATACCTGAATGGCTGAATCGTCATCAATCACGTATGCGCTTTGGAGGGAAAGCAAGCACACAACACAGGTCTCCGCCGTGCCCTCCTCGAGTCAGTCTCCACCGCCAATCCGGATCGGAGCCGGCCAGGGCCAGTCCACAGGGAAGGCGGGGGCAGTAGCACCACACCTTTTTCCGTTCCGATTCCAAGCCGCCCAGCCACACGCGAGGCGGCGCGTGCCCGCACGGAACCGCCACACCTCGGAGGCGTCGGCGGCTTTGGATCTCGGGCGGCGTCGGGGCCAGGCCAGAATAAACAAAAGGAGCCGCCGCCTTTGCACGAGGCGGACTGCCGTGCGGACCCAACCCAACGGAGACGGCGAGCGGGCGCGGTGCCCACGCTTCCACGGGGCGCCTCGGATCGTGTCGGCCGCCGGGCCACCTGCGGGACAGCGCACGCAACCTGGCGCCGCAGCGGCGGGTCAACAAAGCACGCTGCCTACAGCGTAGAGATCTACAACGAGTCCGCAGCACTCGGTGACAGCACCTCGTCCGATCCAGCCCGGCCGGCACCGGCAGTGCGGGTGAGCCGTGAGCGGTTAACTAACCAACCTCTCTCACCTCCGTGCCGTCGGATCATGTCGATCGAGGACGAAAAGGCCAAGTCCAGGATCAGGACCACGGGTGGCCGAGCTCGATGGACAGGCCACAGGCCTAGCTAGAGCCCTAGATCGAGCAGCCATCTGCCCAGCCAGCTGCGCACGCGCACAGCCGCGGCGCAGACGGCATATCCTGCAGCCACGGACTACCGCCGCTTGGCGCACGAGCCGTGCGCCCGTGCCCGATGCCGTGGAGGCGCGGGCACCTCGCTTCGGCTCCACGTTTCGGCGCCGCGGCACGCAGCAGGGCGCGTGCAAAAGCGACGAGCGGCGCGGCGGGCACAACTCCTCCCACCGAGGCAACACGGCCGGTGTGGTGTGTTGCCCGCACCGCACGGCCGCTGTCATGACGCGAACGCGCCAACGCCTCCGCCCCTCCACTCCACGCAGAGCGTGGAGCGGTGGGACGGGCTGAGCCACGGGACATCGAGAACCCAAGGGAACGCCAGCCACAAAGCCGAAGACCGGAAGCCTAGAACTTGTCCTCTCTGCCAAACCTGCCATTGCAATCTCAACTTTTTCTTCAGTAATCTGTAGCACGCCAATTAGCGAGACAAATAGACAATCGACCACCACCTCAAGCATCCTCACGGATACAGATTGCCGTGGCAAACAGCAAACGGGCACAGGCAACTTCTCCTAGCATTTCGTGAGGATCTCGGCTCCGGTCCTGGTGATCAGTATCGTGTGCTCGAACTGCGCCGCCAAGCTGCCGTCCGTCGTCACGGCAGTCCAGCCGTCGTCCCACATGTCGCAGTCGATGCTCCCCATGGATATGATCGGCTCTGCACACGAAAGTTAGGCGGTGCTAGCAATCAGTCAGGAAGGCAAGAGCAGTACACTACGTCGAGAGGGAAAGAGGACTCAAACATGGCTCGCTTTACTCCGCGTGCAAGACGTGGAATGAGTTAGGATGCTGCGAACCTATTGTGAATGTCTGCCCTTCAATCATCTGACCCGGCCTGTTGTTCCCTGTTGCAAGCACATCACAACCAGGTCTAAAAATTGCACACCCCAATAAAACAACAACAAAACTACTATTACAAATAATATCTCGGAGATCTTCCAAATTTATCTCATTAATTATGACTCTGCTACTATCCTTTCTTTTGTAGTTTTGTGGCATATATATAAGCATGACAGACTTAGTGGGACTCTGTCTCTTATGAATTTTCATGTTTTGGCTAGGCACATGGTAGTCCCAGTTAGTATATGAGGACTTTATGATTAATCAAGTTAATTATATACTAAAATAGAAATTATGCAGCCTGGAGGGATTTTTGTTCTTTTCTTTTCTTTTTCAATAGAGAAACACATAGAGACATCTAAACTTCAACAGAATTTGCTTTTCACCTAAGCAGTGCTTATCCATTAAAATGTTTGTTCTCAGGAGAAAATCTACAGTCCACTGTAATACTCTATCTACATAAATATTAAAGTAGTAGTGTGCAAAGCCTTTGAAGTTCTCAACTACAATATGCACTGCCTATCATCTATTGCCGAAAAACATGACTTACGCTGGTGATAGATAATTGGTTCTGAGTGAAATACTCTGCCAACTCCATGCCCAACAAAACACTCCACAACACCAAACCCGTTCCTCTCAGCATGCTCACTGAAATGTTCAAGCAATGGGTGAACGTTATTAAGTAATAATGTAATATCTAAGATGAAGTCAATTTTGGTATAGCTACACGAAATCATGTAGGACAAAGTTGACAGCAAAACTTGCTTTCAAATTCGTTTAACATGCAAGAGATGCTGGGTGAATGCTTGCGTAAAAATACATTACATGAAAAGCTACTACTACTGCTAGATAGTTAAAAAAGAGTAGTGTTTTACTGTTCCAAGCAGCCTTTTGCAATGTTAGGCCAGCTAGGGTAGCGAATGAGGAAAATAGTGGCAAAATTTTCAACGGCCAAAGGTGCCTCTATTATGCATTTGGCAGAAAAACTCTTGATTTTCTTCAGTATTTTTCTAGAACATTGTTCCTTTCAACGCTAATGTTTCAAGATCTCAAAGGCTTCCCTTTTGCCATAATTAACCCAGTAACTATGGTGAGAAAAATGATCAAACACTTCTTTTCGAGGAACTAGAGATATGACTATCATGCCATGAAAGAAATCGATGCAAAATATTATACCTTATTCTTCTGCCAATCTTCTTAAAGCTGGTACCATGTTTGCATGTTGATATGCCCCTGAGCAGGCACTCTTCAGTAACCTGATATTAGCATGATACAGTAAGCATCTGGTTCCCGAAGTTTGTTTTGGCAGTCATAAAAGGTATGTACATATGAAATAATAACAGACTAGGTAAGGATAGAAGCACCTTCTTACACTAATCCTTATCAGCCAAAATAAGCAAAAACAAAAAAAATATTTATACAGATCTTTCAGTAATCTAGAGGAAAAGAAACTTATATGTCAGTAAGATGGTCTGACAATTGTAATTGTGAGGATCCCTCATCATTCATCAATTTAAGTCTAGTCAGAAATCAGAATGCTGGCATGAAATAAAAGGGAATAAGTATATTACAGTCAGAATTTGTGAACTAGAGCTGCTAGTCATGACTAGAAAAATAGCACTATTATGTCCGTCCCTAAAAACTTGACATTTTAGTTTGTCCTAAATTAAATTATCTTAAGTTTGAACAAATTTATAGAGAAAATTGCTAACATTCATGACACCAATAGTTATATTATGAAAATGTGTTCCATGATAAATCTAATGATACTTATTTGGTAATATAAACATTAGTATTCTTTTGCATAAACTTGGTCGAACATAATATTGTTTGACTTAGCACACAACCAGAACATCAATTTTTTTGGGACGGAGATAGTAGATTGCAATAGCAAGCATTGCATCTGCTCCACAGAAAAGGATAGATACCTTCACAAGTCGTTTACTGGCTTCATCGACTTCTCCACAAAGAAATGTTTTTGAGGTATCCCCATGATAACCCTAAAATGGTGAGGGCAGTTTAGGTGATGATAGCCAAATTCAAGTCCATGAGGCAAACAAATAAATAGCATGAAGTGACAATAATTATATATGACCAAGAAGATAAACACGTACATTCAAGTAGACAGTGACATCAATGTTAATTATGTCTCCATCCTGTAAAACACAAATGTGAAACGTTCAGTCATGGTGGCTGTGGAACTATGCAACTGAAAGGCCCTGAACTGGCACAAAACATGTCAATGTAAGGATTTGTGAACCTGTAGCTCGCGAGAATCAGGAATTCCATGGCACATGCACTCATTCACTGAGGTGCATACACTTTTTGGAAACCCACCATATCCAAGTGGGGATGGATAGGCTCCAGCATCGATGATCATCTTGTGCACTGCTTTATCAATTTCGTCTGTTGTTACAGAGGGCTGATAGAAAGATGCAGTAGATTTCTCACTCAAGATATAATTATGACGGAGTGCACATGGATAAAAAAAAGAGAAGGGGTCTTATGAACAAAACAAACACATCAATTTTAGAAAGAAAAAGAAAAGAATCGAGCACTATAAAGTGTGCTGCAAAAAACATAATGGTAGCGGTAACTGGTACTTTTATTAGCTACAATATAGATAAACATAGTGGAGATGCAGAAGTGCACGCTTACTTTCACTAATGTTCCTGCATAGTCAAGAACACGAGCGGCGAGCTCGCAAGCAGCTCTCATGTGGACAATGCTCTCTTTGTCGTGCATTTGTACCTCTTTTGCTATCTCTGGTACATATTTTGTGCCAACATAAGGAGGCCGAGGTATGTTTCCTGGTACTGGAAGAGGTGGGCTAACAGTTCCACGAACCAGGGGTGCTCTTTTCTTTGGTTGTCCAGACTCTTGTGTCCCTGGCCTTTGAGTTTTGAGTTTCAGCAAGCGTCAGAACGGTATACAGGCAAGGATGCAATTGCAGTTGCAGTGGCAGAGTGGCACTAGCAATGATATGTCCTACTGTACGTGATTAGACAACTAATTTCGAATTATAGAATGGAAGCAATCAAGCAACTAGTGGATTTCATACCTCGTACTTGCTTTCTCCAGCCCCCCTAGTCTCTTTGCTTGGACAAGGAAGGGCTTCTTCTGTGGGCATGTATTCCTCCCTTAAAATGTTGAAGAGGATACATCGCGATCGAATTAGTAACAGGTGAAGGAACAATACATGCCCATAGAATCATTCTACATGCACAAATTTCAAGTTTCATATGAACAATCACATATTCACATGGACAGGGCCGAGCAAATACCTCGGCCACCGGAGATCAACGGAGAGGAGCGGTGGAGCTCCATGGACGGGACTCTAATCGCCATTGGAGAGGGAGGTGCGCTCCCCAAATCTGCAGTGGGGCGGGCGGCAGGGTCGTCGCCAATTTGGATTGGTAGACCCGCGCAGCGAGGGCAAAGAGCCGGACGAACAGAGCAAGAGGATAATACGTAAGGAAATGGATTTTTCACCTCTTCGTTTTGTTCCCAGAAAAAGACAGTGGGCCGGGCCGGGTCCAGCAGCTATACCTTGTCCCCCCTTTTTTTTTACAACAGTTGTCCTTTTTCCTAACCCTATATATATGGGCATGTTTGGTTCCACGACCGCGACCAGCGAACGTGGCTCGGACGCTGCCTTCATGATTCCTAAGCATGCAGTTCATTTTGCCACGTTTCGCGTTGCGCGCGGTTGTTGAACGCAACGCAGACGGTTCGGCGGGATTTTTCCACTCAAACGCGTTGCCGACGCAGAACCAAACACGGCTATAGTGTAGGCAGGACTCGAAGGCTGGCGTAGGCGTAGGAGCAACCTCGATCTCGTCACGCAGCGGTCTCGACGGGCTGCATGCGGCAGCCTGGGTGCACGGCCTGGCCTTCGACGGCCTAGGCTCAGGGTGTTTGCTGCCTCCCTATGTGCCAGTGTCCTAGGTCGCCAGCATGGGGTGAATGGAGCCCAACATCTAATAAAGCTGTGAAAGACATTACCATAAAGCCATTGATACTTGATAGCCCTGCGATGGGCACAAGAAGCAAAGAAAAAAATGTGATCCTCCTAGCCCTGCAATGAGCACAAGAAACAAAAGGAGACTCAATTTGTGACTTTCACGTGCCTTCATTTTAATTCAATGTGGAATGTCAACATTTAATATGAACTTGATGTATGTGTCAAACTATGTGTCGATCTAGTGCACTATGAAACTGGTATATATGTGTTGAACACTATGTTAAACTATGTTGAGTCCCTTTTGAATTTTTAGGATGATGAGCTTGTTTAAATTGTTTGCCATGATCAAGTTGACATCATTTTTCTACTATAATGTTGGAGGTTTGCATGCTGCAATCCTATGAAAAAGTGCTTAAAAATATGCTGTTATGAAAATTGGGTTCAAAGAGTGCTCAAAATTATCTTTTGTTAGGAGAATTCTCTATCTATTATCTATACAGCTAAAAAATGACACTATAATAATTATAGTCTACACATGTTTAGCATATAAAGTTTCTCCTCTATATTGTTATATCAAACAAAGTATTTAACACTTTAAGTCAAGATTCTTAAGAAGTTAGCCTCATAATGATGATAATATTTCTCTAAATACATATGTGTACAATCAAGGATAATGTAATTTTCTAGGTTGTCCTTGATAATAGTATTTCGGTTACTTAGGATCGGTGAGATTGACGATGTAATTTTGTTAACTAGAAGAGCAATGGTTACTTAGAATTGCGAGCCTTGAGAGGACGCCGTGAGAAGATTTTATTTTTAGCTCCAATCCAACATTCACTTGGTGTGAGAGCAACGTATGGAGCTGTTAGAAAAATATTCGTTTGGCGCTGAACAATTATTGAAGCTGCTGAAGAAACCGTGACAAACAAAATCTTTTGCTACGACGAGTTCTACTTTCATTTGAATCCCATCCTCAGGAAGTGTGACCCGCCCCCGTTAATAAATTATAAGAGGAGTACACAAGAACACGACCAGCCCTAGACTAGGACGACGTGGGTGATGCCGCCAGGTAAGCATCCAGGTTCTTGTTGTCGCTTCGAGACAGGAACATGATGCAGATCGGTGGTCGCGCCTTGAGCATCGCGAGCATGGACTGCAGCAGCGCGCCGACAGCGTCCCCGCAGATGAGTCCGGCGGCCACCGCCATGGACTGCGCGCGCGCGCCGTCGGCATCGAGCCTCCTCCACAGGTACATGCCGACGCTCCCAAAGAACATGCCGATGGGTATCCTGGGCGGCAGGAAGAACCCGACTGCCACGGCGATGGTGCACGGGAGGTACCGCCCGACGCGCCACCCCCTTCGCGCGGACACCTCGCGGAGCACGCTGTTGGCCAGCGCCACGGCGAAGGCGATCTTGCAGAGCAGCAGGCTCTGCCTGGGAAACCCGGCCTGGTCAGACATGGCGATCATGGCCATTTCACGGTACATCTTGGCGTACGGGGGAACGACGACCTCGCCCCAGTCGTGGTACCCCCCGTACAGCACCCAGAAGATGATCGGGTTGACCAGGCAGCCGAGCGCCGTCCCCGCGACCTGGCTGATGAGCACGGCGTGCGGCGAGGTGAGGGTGAGGTAGCCCGTCCTGAACACCTGCATGAGGTCGCTGGCGGTGGAGGCGGCGGACATGACGATGATGCCCACGGCGAGCCCGGCGACCACGCCGCCGTTCTCGAGCCCCACCCACGAGCCCAGGAGGAACAGGGCGATCCTGCCGTACGTGGACGCCACGCTCACGTCAGTCACGCCGACGCCGTACGCGTTGCAGAACGTGAACAGCGGCACGACGAGGTAGGCGATGGCCACGTGCGCGGGCCTCAGCTGCGGGTAGAGGTAGGGTACGACGGCGATGGAGACGACCGACAGGGCGACGTAGCCGACGGCGGCTGCCGGGTCGTACACCCGGTCGCGGAGGAACACCTGCGCCCGCCGCCGGTCGTCGAAGCTCCGCGCCGGCGGCCGGTCGTCCACGCCGAGGCACATGAACGGCTGCGTGGCCAGCTGGGAGTGCCGCCGCTTGCGCATCGCGCGGAGCGTCCTGAGCAGGATGCAGAGCAGGTGGAAGGCGCCGTCGGCCAGGACCATGGATATCCCGATGATGCCCTGCATGTACTCGATGTACGGCAACAGGATCCCGTATGATATCACGGACCCCACGAGCATGGAGATGGTGATCGTGCACGGGCTTAAGAGCCCGACGCCGATGTTGGTCATCGAGAAGTCGAAGTAGAACCTGAAACGAACGTTGCATCGAGATTAAGATTTACGAGTCGTCGTCAGTATGCAATCCATCTTGATTTAAGTATATGATTGCTTCATGGCTTTCTTGTTTAATTCATGCGTGTCTTATACGCACCCACGTTCAGCTGCTGTAAGGCCAAAGATTGGGAACGACTGGAAGCCGCAGCCCTCGCCGCCGGCGAAGAACCACTGCCAGAGCTGCCAGCCCACGGTTCCGGTGAAGGTTTTGAACATGACCGAGACCTGCTTGCTATATATAGCGTGGAAAAAGAAGGGGAAATGTTGTGAGACGCACTGCTTGTGTTTTTGAGGAAAAATAAATCTGCGCTAAAATTGTCACGTAGGATAGATTAATTACCTTGCTTGTTTGGCGCCGTGCGGCGTGTGCATGCTGTTGATGAGGTGCGCCGTGGCGGTGCCCGTCGGGAACGTGAGGTGGTGCCGGATGACGAGGCTGTTCCTGAAGGGCATGATAACGAATATGCCGACGAAGCTGGTGAGGAAGAGGAACGCGACCAGCCGGCCGATGCGGGGCTCGTCGACGTTCTTGGCGCCGCCGAAGAAGCCGCCGTCCTCGACCGCGTTCCTGCTCATGGCCAGGAGGTAGGACCCGAAGCCACCGCTGTAGGCGATGTTGGAGCAGGCGACGACGAAGGTCTGGATCACGGTGTTCTCCTGGCGGGTGAAGGGGAGCTGCGGCACCTCGCAGCCGTCCAGCAGACGCGTCCACATGCGGGAGAGGAAGAAGCCCAGGAGCCCCGCGGGGATGGTGAGGAACGGCATGTACCCGGAGGTGAGGCTCAGCTTGATGGCCACGACGCTGAGCGTGGTGCCCAGCACGACGCCCACGGCCACCGACCGCGCCGTGAACATCTCCGACGGCGTCGGCACCGGCTCCCCCTCGAACACCTGCTCCACCGACGGCCCGGCGGCGGCATCCTGCTCCTGCAGCTGGTCGTCGTCGTTGTCGTAGGCCGGAGGCTCCATTGTCCGCGCGCGGCGAACGCTAGCTCACGCCGAGCTAGCGCTTGCTAACGTTTGCCGCGCGCGTTCTGGTGGCCGTGGCCGATCGGGTGTGCTTGCTTCCGGAAATGAAATGTGAGCTCGGGACGGCTTTTTATGGAGGTGGAAGAGGGAGATCGTTCGGCTGGTTTCCAGTTTGGACCGCGTGACAGTTAGCACTTTTTTTAAAAGAAGAACGTGCCATTTTCGCGCGTGTTGTTGTGGCGGGTAAGGGTTGTCGTACCGTCGTATGTCATGCTGGAACAGGCGACGGAAAGGGCTATCTTCGGTCGTCCAGTTGGCTTGCAGTTCTGAGATTGTTCTTCCTCTGAATAACTCCCCCGGAAATGCTTGCTGTAGGACGTCCGTCCGACCAGACACCGGCTTCCCCAATCTGCGGACGCTCCTATTGGTGGACCACGACACTCAACGGCTCAACACTCGCATCCGCTCGTCCGCTCGCCCCAATGAAATCCATTCGTCCAGCCTGCCACTGCGCTGCGACCACGTGCGACTGCCCTACACGGCTCCACCGTGCTTGTGTCGCTTTGGCATTCTCCATGACGTCTGGGCGCCAGTCGACCATCCCACCTGCCCTCTGCGTCATCACTGTTGTCGCACAGCCCGCACCTCTCCCTCTGTGCGCTGACTCCTAGCTCCGCGCCTTCGTTGCGACTGGGCTCCACCGCGACCGTGCTACCTCGGCATTCTCCATGGTGTCCGGGCGCCCGCGGGTCATCCCACCCGCCCTCTGCGTCATCCGTCGCGCCACCCCCACCTTGCCCTCTAGGCACCGCCGCCCAGTTCCGCGCCACCAACGAGCTCTACACCGGTGAACTCCACACGCCAACAAACCTCTATCCGTCCAAGCAGCAAGGAGATGTTGCACCGAAAGCCTTGTTGCAAACGTATGTTTCAAGTGTTTTCAATGTATGTTACAAGTGTTTTCATATGGAAGTTGTAAAAGTATATGTGAATGATGCATATGTTGTAATGGCTATACACGTATATTTCAAGAGTATGTTCTAAATGTTTTATTTGTTTCAAATGTATGTTGCAAGTGTTTCATCAAGTTATTGCAAAAAAAGATCTGGATGTTGCATTTGTTGCAATGGCTATACATGTACGTTGCATGTGCATGTTCCAAATGTTTGATCTGTTTCAGACGTATGTTGCAATTATTTCATTTGGTGTTGCAAAGTAGCTCTGGATGTTACATTTGTTGCAATAGCTATGTTGCATGTGTATATTCCAAGAGTGATTCATTTGTTTCAGATGTATGTTGCAATTGTTTCATCTTGTTATTGTAAAAGTAAATTTGAATGTTGGCATGGAGGAAGCCCAAGCCCTTGGTGGTCGTGCTGCTGCCCGAGCAGTGTGGCGGCTGCTGGTCTGCTGTGATGGACGACCATAAGAAGCGGGCGGAGCCGCGGAGGGGACCTCCGGCGACGACGGCGTGGTTGCCAGCAGGTGGAGGCTGGACTCCTGTGGGGGTTTGAGAGGCGCAGTAGACGCCTCGGTGAGGCCCACAGGCACGAAGAAGGCCAACTACTGTGGCTCCCTGGCGTATGGGCTGATGGCGTAGATGGAGGCCGTGGACGTGAGAGCGGCGGGGACGGGATGCCGTGGGTGGCATGGACGCAGCCAAGGGCCGGACGGTAATGGGCGCGGTGCATCAGGCGGGATGGGCGCGGATGTCCGTTCAAACATCCGGGCGCTAGTTGCTCTGTAACTCACCGGTTTCACGGTTTGGTTTTAACCAACGAGCTAACTAAATGACCAGAACAATTTTTTTCTTCACAAAGCATATTTCAGACGCTAATCGCATCCACAGACACTTTTTTGAAAATTATTAGCCTAAAATACATACCCCTATACATATCCCGCAAACCCTCTGGCCGATTCAGGAACTTAAGCATTACTTGTGAAATGTTTCTCTGGTGAAACGTTTCGCTCTTCACCTGTATAGCACCGTTTCAAGGGCGCGCGCGCGCAAACTGAGTGAACTTTGCTTTGAATGGGATCTAAGGGAAAGAACTCAACAAACAGAGTTTGCCATCTCAATTCACTGCTCTCTGAACAAACTGTGATAATATGATCTTGTCGTCAGTGAAAGAGATCTGAACATGGACTTAAGTAGCTTTCCATCAATCGGCATCTCTGTGGACGAATAGTCACTGCAAAGGACTGAATTGAAATCCGAAGATAATCTCGAATAAACAGCAATGAGTTATAAAATAGGTTCCCTCTATTTACGTAGCTAGCAGTGAAGAAAGTTGTTGACATTTTTTAAGTGTCTTGAGTACTAATATGTATTTTCCAGAAACAGTTTATGCAAGAAAAGGCAGACACATATACCAATATACCTTCTCCAGTTGAATATTGCTTACAAGAGTTGGGCTAGGTTCACATGTTCCATCTAAAGTTATTAGCTTATGATGCTTGAAAACGCAACAACCATGTTTGCTTGAGCTACTTTTCAGCCATGGAACAGTGTTTTCCTCTCATAACATTTCAGCATAAGCATCAGCATAAGCGAACAGGTACCGATTAAAAAAAAAGGCTGCACCACAAGAGTATCCTACATGAATTCCCACTTTAAGAATGGTGAGGCTATGCATTTAACTATTTTGAGCAGATCAAATAATGAACCAGCCTGCTAAGTTTTCACATAGCAATGTTTGCTTCAACAAGTATGCCTGTCTGAGTTAGTTGCATAAGAAAAAACAAGTGTTAACTTGATCTGTTAAGTTGCATAGTACTGTTCTACATGTGGCAGAAAGGAAAATTAGAGTTTATATATCTTGAGAAAAAGTGATTTACAAGGTATTTTTACAACATTACTACCTTTATTGACTCCCACGAAGTGTTGCTACTCAGAAGAATGCAAGATTGCCTTCTACAGAACTTTGTCAGTTTTGGACATCTAGTAGAATTTTGATACATACTTCGCCTGGATTAATGTTCCAGTAGATTGAGGGTCCTATGTTTCTGATGGAGTATTAACTCTTGTAGAATTCAATTGGAAAGATAGGTGCTAACTAAAAGAATTGGTGGTGCAATTTGGTCTTCTTTGTTTAAGGTAGACACATTCTTTGATATAAACTATCTATAAAGGCAAAACTTTTAGATAAAGTGTAACTCTGTGATGCATTATCTTGAATAATGTATTGAAATATGCATGAACCATTTGAAAGTTGGATTGCAGATCTATTGCAAATACTGTACTACCAAATTCTGCTATGTTTTGCGCTTCACTGACCTATAAATTAAATTGAATAAGGTAGTTGCAAATTCATTGTTCATACAGAATAAAGAGAAATGTCAATGTGGCTAATGATGTTTTTCCTCACAATTTCTGTGTAATTTTTAAACGTTCAATGCTGCAACAGAAGCAAAAGGGGAAGTTTACAGTGCAATCAATGTATTTTAAATATAATTGAAAGACAATAGCCATTCAAGCGAACACTTATATTACTGTTATGTAAAATATATTTGAAAGGCAATAGTAAACTAAATAAATCTTTGCGTTAACCAATAATATCCTTGGAAGTATTATTGTTGCCTGCTTAGATTTTTGAACCAGTTTAATCTTGTATCGCACAAAGAAAAACCTACGTGCATTCTCAACAACACTCTAAGCACTAATAGCCCGATAAAACATATATTTCAGTTTTTTGAGCAAGCATAGGTGAAGTTTAGTAAAGAAAGTTGAATGTCACAGTTGATAAAACCTTCTGCGCTGCTTATCCAAGTCACAGCGCTCTGAACGGTCATTTCATCGAACAATCTAGCGGCGTAGCGAAGCAGCTACAGCGGGAAAGGGGACAAGGCGACAATGGAGTTGGTTGAGGTCTTTGCCGATGATGGCAATCGAGCGCGGAGGCGAGGTGGATCTAGGCGGCCATTGGCCCGCGCCTTACCTCCGCCGTGGTTGCCCCGGTCGAAGAAGACCTCAACGCCCTGGCCGTAGATGCGGACGAGCACGTTATGTGGGTCGCCCTCGCCGCCGAGCGAGGTGATGCAGAAGACGTCGTGGGTCATGCCCTCCTGATCTAGGACATGACGAGCACGCTGGGGTCCACCTCGCTGCCCCAGAGGTCGGCGGCGAGGCGGTGCAGGATGCAGTGCACGTCCTTCGGGATCCAATCGATGCTGGTGCTCCACTTCAGCGCCGGCGTGGGAGCCGCGGCCTCCGCGCGTGGCGGTGGGTCGACGACGTCCATCTGCGGCTCGCGGAGGAGCACAAGGAGGAGGAGGCGATCTGCAGAGAGTCGGAGAGGTGGGGTGAGTCGCGTGCCAGGTGGCCCGAGGCGAAGGCGAGGAGTTTTCAGTCACGAGACTTCGTGAGGTTTCGGGTCTGCTTCGAAGCGGGCAGGATCGGAACCGATCTGCATCGAACGGCCCTTAGCACGAGCTGGCTCGATCTGACGGCTTGCGGGTTTGCAGGCGACGTGGCCCTATCCGTTAGCCCACTTTTGGTCCCCGAATCGTATATAGAGATATCTTGTTTTGTTGTGAGACGCTGGTCGTGGGAAGGGGGAGGGAATCTGGGTCAGGCGGACGGGGTCGATGGCGGCACGGAAATAGGAGGGCAGAGGATGGCGAGCAGCATTGGAGAGACAGGCGAGGGCTGCGGGGCGGTGTATATGCTCGAAGACACCGGCCGATCAAACAGTCGAGCGGAGCGCCGGTTAATCCTCGATATTTTGGTCTTGGCCACCTCTCTTAGGCGCTCCTCTCTTAGACTATTAAAGTTTTATATACAAGCTTATTTATAATTATAGTTTTATATCTACAATTGCTGCTACAGGACTTATTTATAATTATAGTTTTATATACAAAAAATATGTTAACATATTTATTATGGACTATTAAAGTTTATTCATGAAGTTCTATCAATATAAGACGAAATGAGGGCCAAGCTTAGGCCTCCCATTGGGCCACGTCGTTCTTTTTTTTTTTTTATCAGCCGTTACTTTTTGATCGGGCGTCAGAAAAACAGGCAAAGCAACCTGTGTTTCCAGCGTTTCGTCTGTTGCCCGCAGCCCCCGAAATGTCGCGACTCCTCACGAAGCCTTGGACCTCGATGCCGCGCCGGCCGACGCTTGCTGCCGGACAGCCGGCTTCCGCACTTCGCCTGCCCCGCAGCCCTCACCTGTCTCTCCAACGCCGCTCGCCATCCTCTGCCCTCCTATTTTCGCGCCGCCATCGATCCCGTCCGCCTGACCCGGATTCCCTTCCCCTTCCGCGGCCAGCGCCTCGTCCCATACCTCACTAGTAATTTGCGCGCGCCCATGCGCGCGTGATAATTTTGCAATTTTATTTGGCAAATGGAATAATCTTGACATACATATGACAAAATAAATACGACTCAAAGATACAATATTTGGTAACAGCCCATTATATTGAAATAATAGGTTGATATAATGATATGTACATAGCACATTACAGGAGACACTCGTTCTCAAAATGGCAACATAGATTGGCTACTGTTCTTGATAAGGTAGCCGGTGGACACAAAAATTTGAATATAAGCACAGAGAGCTTGTCCAATGACGTAGTTCATGAGTTGTGTAAACCAAGGTAACCAATGCACTAATAAACTCTGTCTACCATATTTTGGGCCTGCGATGTCATAATCCTGGCAATACCAACACTGTTCTCAGAAGATGATTCTGCAGAGTGCATCTAATTTGGAGATGTTAGCTTAGAGTAGATGATACATGAAAAATATAAGGTAAGCACTATATTTTTTTTCCTAGAATACGTATTAGCATCAGCAAAGCATTATCACAAGGAGCGTTTTCTTTTTCTTTGAATAATTAGTCTTGAAAGGAAGCATCATTCGCTCATTCAGCATTATTCTTGCAAGGGAAAACAAATATATTGGTAGATTATAAACTGAAACACACATATTTCTATGATAAAAGAGCCAAAGAGAGTATATACATTCGTCATTCCAAATTTCTATCTCCGAGAAGAAAAATTGCTAATCTTAAGTTGTGGACCTGCATAATAAAAAGAAACAGTGAATTCCAATTATAGCAAACACAGTATAGGTATGAAGGACTGAGGTATGAACCCCATTACATAACTGAAACGCATGGTCTGGTATACAGATTTTCATCTGACCGAAAAGTTTTAAAGCGGTGGCTGCGTTTAGATTATTGGCCTTTACCTACTATTTTCTACCTTTCTCAGAAATCAGCTAGATTAAAATGCATGTATGAATACATTAAATGATGACACACTTTGCGGCTTACTTTTAAAGCTTAATTTGGAAATCGTGAAGGCAGTAAACCCCAGTTAAATGCATAAAGTTTAATGGAAAACATAAGACGAAGAAGCAATGCAAGTAATTTTTGGCACTAATTGTGTATACAATACATACACCATTTCTGTAACACTGAAGTTTTGCTACCTTTCGGGCTCGCTCTCTTCGACTCTCTCCACAGACATTTAAAAAAACCAGGAAAAAGAGAAGTTGCTATGTCTAATCTTTTATTAGTAGGGAAAACATGTCATATAATGCAAACTAATTTTACTGGTAGGTAGGCAATATTGATGAAATAAATTTCAGATATGCTTCAGTAAAATAACCAAAGTTTCAAGTTTTCTTTTCTTATAGCAACAATACCAAAGCTAATTGTTTTCCATCTAAACCAATAATTAATCTTAATTCAACATGTATCAGGATGTGTCATTGAAGAGTTTGAGCAAAAGGATGTGTCATAAAAGGTCCCTGACTTTTTTTAACTGCACAACACACCTAGGATCCTAAATTATAAAAAGCAAAAGGATGAACCAAGGAGCTACACCAAAAAAGTGAGGAAATATGAGCAGATCCACGCTTACCCAATCCATGTATCAGGAAGAGGACAGTGCGCAGTGGCCCGGAGGGAAGGCGTTCTTCTATTGGCTTCTGGCTTCTGCTCCTACGACTTGCGATGACAGGGAGTCATGCAGCAAAGAGAGAGCTCTCACCCCTTCATTTCCTGACCCTTTTGGCACTTCACTTCCTTCTGGCTGACTAACATGCTCAACATCTTTTTGTCAGTGTACAGTTTTTCCAATTCCTTCAAGAAGCTCATTTGTCTAGGAGCAATTTCAGATGTTCGTTCTTGCTCTCCTCGGCCATCTTCATATATGCCACCCGATCACCAATTTTCAGAAGATTCAACCTATTTTTCTCTTGTCATGAGATACATTGACGTGCCCGAACCTGCCATGCCTGCAATTCGCAAGTGAAAAAGGCTCTCAAGCACTGAAGTGGCACATCTAGAACAAGAGTATCTATAGGAATAAAATCATATTACACAGGAATATGGTCTACTGTAGAAAAAATGCAACAATGCGCTAACAAAGTAGAAATTAGAAAACAAGATGGTGCACATACTTTCTAAATATTTCAATTTTCTGTTGAAATTTGACCTTCCATAATCACAAGAGGCAAGCTATAGTCTACTGACGAGGCTAGACAGATTGCTGGTTTAGACTGTGGGCCTTAGCCTTGTGGGTGTGAAGGACATAGGACCATACCTGAACTCCATCATTCAGCTGCTTTCTTTGCTTGAATGTAGTAGCTAATTGCACCTGGTGTTTCCCTAGAAGCACTTAGAATTTCTGCAAAGAACTTCCACTTCCTGATATCTACCTGATTTTTTTCTTCCTCTTTGAGTCTTATCCTCTGAAGTAGGACAGCACCAACATTGGGACCATGGTTTCAACTAAATATAAATTGCCACAAATATACGAAGATATATTGCGCAAACCTCTGTAAATCTCTTTTTGCGGTGAACATCGTCAGCATCCATTGAAAGGATCTCCTATTCCATGCATGGAAAGAGGATACTATATCCGCATCAGCCCCCAATCAAAAAGTTGCCTCTCTGGATATGCACATTTCTTGTGTAGCCAATATTCTGCACTGATATAAACATATGCATCAATGGTTATCAAACGTGCTTCATAGTTTCACAGCTGGTACCATCAATGGTTGGCACATTGAGTATGTACAAAGGCGGCACCAACGAAAAGAAGACCAAATCATCAATAGCTTCATAGGTGAAAGAATCAGATGCTCACCTGAAATTTGCAGCACTAAGATGTACAGAGAAGGCACTGAGAAGATTTGGCAGCGAGCTCATCAGTTTGGTCCTCTGTTTCTGCAAATTGTTACTACAACCTTTGTACATCCTGAAAATACAATTTAGAATATCATGAAACTTAATACCTCCTAAGTTCAAACGCATCAAATGAAATGGGAATGGGAATTCAACTACAGAATCTGTAACTTGCACACAGTCCTACAGAGCCTCAAACTGTATGATTGCAAAGATAATGGTGCAAAAGGTGTTTCTGAATCACTAAAGAACAACCAGCATATGCAGTAAGCACAGATGTAATGTGTCAGCGCCATTGACCAAAAGTATCCTATAAAAATAAACTATAGATGGGGAGGAGGAAGAAGGGAGAGAACCCATCACCTGGATCTGGTTGCGCCGATGCTGGCGCACGCCGGCGACGGGCCCGTGGCCGGAGACTGCCCGCGCTGGGCTTTACGCCTCCGCCATTCGCGCGCGCCGGCGCCGGTGCGCCACCACCTTGCGCCGTCTGAGCGAGGGGGTGGAGCGCGGGGTGCCGGGAGGGGTGGAGGCCGTCGCGGAGGGCGAGTTGGAGAGGGCGGAGTGGCAGCCTCGTGGCGCCGGGACCCATGGCCGCGTGCAGTGTGGGGATCCAGCCGTGCTCGAGCCCGCCCGCTGCGCCGCCACATCGGAGGAGAGGGAGAGGGAGAGGGAGTGGAAGGGGAGGCCTGGGCGAGGGCGGAAGCGGCAGCGTGCTGCCGGAGGAGCCGCCTCGGGCCTAGGAGAGAGGAGGGAGAGGGAGGAGAGGCGGCTGCGGATGCGCGTGAGAAAGGTAGGGTTAGGGTTGGAGCGGTATATATTCAACGTGAAGGAGACAGGAGGACCATCGATCTCTAGATCGAACGCACCAAAATATTTTTGCTAACGTGGCCACGGTGTGGCCGCGTCGTGGCCAGACGTTCTCTTGTCTTTAAAGAACAACCAGCATATGCAGTAAGCACAGATGTAATGTGTCAGCGCCATTGACCAAAAGTATCCTATAAAAATAAACTATAGATGGGGAGGAGGAAGAAGGGAGAGAACCCATCACCTGGATCTGGTTGCGCCGATGCTGGCGCACGCCGGCGACGGGCCCGTGGCCGGAGACTGCCCGCGCTGGGCTTTACGCCTCCGCCATTCGCGCGCGCCGGCGCCGGTGCGCCACCACCTTGCGCCGTCTGAGCGAGGGGGTGGAGCGCGGGGTGCCGGGAGGGGTGGAGGCCGTCGCGGAGGGCGAGTTGGAGAGGGCGGAGTGGCAGCCTCGTGGCGCCGGGACCCATGGCCGCGTGCAGTGTGGGGATCCAGCCGTGCTCGAGCCCGCCCGCTGCGCCGCCACATCGGAGGAGAGGGAGAGGGAGAGGGAGTGGAAGGGGAGGCCTGGGCGAGGGCGGAAGCGGCAGCGTGCTGCCGGAGGAGCCGCCTCGGGCCTAGGAGAGAGGAGGGAGAGGGAGGAGAGGCGGCTGCGGATGCGCGTGAGAAAGGTAGGGTTAGGGTTGGAGCGGTATATATTCAACGTGAAGGAGACAGGAGGACCATCGATCTCTAGATCGAACGCACCAAAATATTTTTGCTAACGTGGCCACGGTGTGGCCGCGTCGTGGCCAGACGTTCTCTTGTCTTTAAATGCGGCCTCCAATTCACTGCGCGGCACCACTGGACCAACACGAACGACGGCCCCCTGCTCCGTTGCAAGCTGTACCTGTGCCTGCTAGGTGTGTGTGCCTGGCTTGCCGCAACCATCGCCCGCCTACGCCACGTGTGCCTGGCGCAGGCTGGAAACGCTTGTGGCCGCCTGCACGGCGAGGGGACACCACGCCGGTGCTTCTTGGCCTGCTGGTCCGACCACTGCTCAGCTAGCCACGATGGCAATACAGAGAGCTGACAGAGTAAGTGATAGCATTTTCACTACAGTTACCTTTACCTTCTCTACTGTATTTCATTAGCAAATAGGCGCTTGTCCGAAACTGACAAGGGCACAGTATTAGATGTACATCTAGATGTTGCATTTAGCCTGAACTGAAATTGAATAGAACAAATATTATAGCACCTGGCAATATGCATATTGAGCTTCCTAGCTTAATCCTTAGTCCTCCCATGTGCAATTGTTAAGTAAATAGACCAAGGCCCTGTTTAGTTTCAGAAAATTTTGCAAATTTTTTCAAGATTTCCCATCACATCGAATCTTTGGACGCATGCATGAAACATTAAATATAGATAAAAAATAAAACAAGTTACACAGTTTAGCCGTAATTCACGAGACAAATCTTTTAAGCCTAATTAGTCTATGATTGGACACTGATTGCTAAATACCAACGAAAAATGCTACAGTAGCATTTTGCAAAATTTTTCGCCAACTAAACAAGACCCAACCTAGCTCTTCGATTTTTTTACTTATTCAACTAGGTCAGAGAGACCTACTTTTTTTTAGAGACAGTTTGATTCTTTAGAGACAGAGAGAGACCCAGCTCTAGTGTGAGCAGCGAACCGAACATGCAAATTCTGCCGTACGTAAGACGGTTCGAGGTATGTAGTTTGAGCATCGATTGCTAGGACCCAAAACTCACCTCTTAAACAAATAAAATAATGTATCTGTGCTAGGGCGTTGCTCCCGGCTGCAGACTTCTTCAGGCCATGTGCTGCCAATGTTATTTTAATTGGCTGGGTTCAGTTTGTCTGCAAAGTTCGCTTTTAGTTCTGACAGGTATGAGCCTCGTTCGGCTGGCTGGTGGCTGGTGGCTGGTGCTGATTTGTTGTGAGAGAAAAATACTGCTGGCTGGCTGGTGCTGAATTAGTGTGAGAGAAAAACACTGCTGGCTGGCTGGGAGCCAGCCAGCCGAACAAGGCCATGGTTTGCAGGCTCTAGTGTCCACGGTTCGACTCGGGATGTTCCATGGTTCGATTCCACCCTAACACTGGAGGTGCTCTTACTCAAGCAGAGATTGTTGCCCGAAAACCTGAAAAAGCATACCCTGACTATTTTTAAAGTTGGAATAGACGTAGGATGCTCTTGTGATCCAGGCTTTTCTACTTCTTTTATCAATAGGGCTGCACACCAGCACCACAAATATTTTATTTACATTTTCAGGCATCAGAAGCAAATAAGTTTAGATGGAACATCTGAAGTTTTCAACCTGCTCCAACTCTTGTAGGCCATATTAACTTGGACAAGGTATAATGGTATATGACATATCATACCTTTTCTTGTATAAACTGATTCTGAAAACACATTATCCAAAAATACCAAGTTTGAGGTATATATAGAAAGAAAAGTCTGAGCACGGGCTCATTCACCCCAACGAGGGGACGGCAAAGCCGCGCCTGTGTTTCTACTAGTGAAAGACGACTTGCTGATTTTAAACAGAGGAAGTAGATGCCTTCCTGAACTTTCTTACAGATCGCCGCGCGAACTCTGATCCTCTGAATGGTTTTGACTTGGCGCGACTGCCCTCCCGCGGGCCAGCAACACACACCAGAGCGCCGCACGCGTCAGCACGTGTCCTCTTCCGGAGCTTGCACCGCAACGTGTCTCCGGACGTGTCACCTCCTCTCGTCTCGTCAGCTCCACCTCCTTGGCTCCTTTATAACAACGCACGGTCTCCGCCCTGCAAGCTCATGATCCTGAAGCCCATCCACAGTTGGTAGCTCGTTGATCCCATCCAAGACCTCACCTCAACGCGCAGTCTCGCCGGTTAGTCGTCGACGTCGTCGTCTATGTCCAGGCTGATGGCCGCCATGCTGCTCGGGGGTGCGCGCGTCGCCGGCGCCGCCAAGCTCACTGGCAATACTGCCGTCAAGCAGGCTCTCCCCACGCCGGCGTGCTTCCTTCATCCGCGCCCGCAGCCGGCGAGCTGGACCCGCCTCTGCTTGCAGGCTGCGCCAAGATCGTCCCAGGTATGCTCACTGCTGCGTCACCGCTGGCACGCCGCTGTCACTTCTGCGATCGAGTTCGTCGGAGGTAGACACTGACGCATGCACGTTCTGTTGCTTCTCAGGCGTACGACAACGCGCCGGAGAACCGGAGGGAGATCAGGGACAAGTACAAGGACGCTGCACAGAAGGCGAAGGACGCCACCGGCGACGCCGAGAAGCACGCCAAGAGGATGGCCGGGGAGGCGAAGGACAAGGCCGGCCGCATGGCGGAACAGGCATCGGACACTGCGGAGAGGGCCAAGGAGCAGACGAAGGGCATGGCGGCGGAGAGGGCGAAGCAGGCGTCCCGGGCGGCGGAGAGGGCGAAGCAGGAGGCGCGTGACGCGGCGCGGGAGGCCGCGGACAGGGCGGGGCACGTGAAGGAGCGGGCCAAGGAGGTGGGGCACGAGGCCGCGCACCGGGCGCAGGAGACGGCGAGGGCGGCCAAGGACCGGACGGGTGAGGCGGCGGAGCGGGCCAAGGAGATGGGGCACGAAGCCGCGGGCCGGGCGCAGGAGACGGCGAGGGCGGCCAAGGACCGGACGGGTGAGGCGGCGGAGCGGGCCAAGGAGATGGGGCACGAAGCCGCGGGCCGGGCGCAGGAGACGGCGAGGGCGGCCAAGGACCGCACGGGTGAGGCGGAGGAGCGGGCCGTAGAGGGCACCGTGTCGGCCGGGGAGAAAGTGGTGGAGGTGACCAAGGAGGGCGCCGGGAAGGTGGCCGAGACGGCGCAGGCTATCGGGGACATGGCGAAGCAGGCGGCGCGGAGGACCTGGGACTCGGCCAAGGAGGCCGCGCACAGCGTCAAGGACAGCGTGGTCCCCGACGAGGAGGACGTGGACGCCGCCATGAAGGAGCGGGACCGGATCGCGCGGGAGCGGAACAAGAGGGAGGCCAGGGAGAAGGGCTCAGGCTTGCCGTAGACCGAAACACCGATTTCCATCGCTCTCCAGATGAATTTTACTCCACTAGCTGGCTGAATAATGTTTGGCGAAACATCATGCATGCGCCAGTTTCGTTGTAGTGTTAGAATCGTGTCAGAATCGAATGGAAGCTCTTTAATTTAAGGCATACGATTTGCTCTGGCCTAGCATCGCTGTGTATGATGGAGTAGTCGCTTCTAAACAGGGACTGTCCCATCTTTTGGGGGAGAATTCTTGAGAACCGCATCTCAACGACCTGGAACCTTTGGTTTGAACGTACTATCACCCTGTTCGTTTGGACTTATCAGCATAATCAGCAGCCATCCAGCAGTGTTTTTCTCTCACAACAAACCAGCGAACAGTACTTTCAGCATAATAAACCAGCGAAACGAACAGGGCGTATACTGCTACCTACTCCTATATAACCATAACTAGCTAGGTCATCCTAGCTTTTGTCTCAAACTTTTCTATAGCTTATGTTTCTAAATTCAACTTGCCTTTGTCTCAAACTTCGCTAACCAACATTTCTAAGTAATATACATTAACAAGATTGTGTTGATATTTATATCTTTCGTCAAACACAGACCTGGGAATTTTCTTTCCCGGATACTAACAAAAAAGGCAGTGGTATCTGCGCAACACGCGTACTACAAAGAATCAACAATGGAATTTCCATTGGTAAAACGATGCTTTTATCTGTTTTTTCAGTAGCTACACAGCAAAATTGTTTCCACGGCAAATTACCGAACATATGTACTGGAATGAATCAGCAATTCTTGATTCGCAGAACGGGTTTGGTTATGAATCGATCGGACAACTTCTGTCCACTTGGGCATCCAACAGTGGAGCACAGTTAGCTCCCTCAGTTGAACAAACGACCTGGCGGAGCTTTCCCTCTTTTCCTTCTAATTACTTCGTTTCATTTGGTTTCAGTTGCATCACTTGACTCCTCAAGCTGCTCTTCAGTTGCATCACTTGACTCCTCAAGCTGCACTCCCTCATCTATGCAATTGGAATTTTGCTCCCTCTTTTCCTTCTAATTACTTCGTTTCATTTGGTTTCAGTTGCATCACTTGACTCCTCAAGCTGCTCTCCCTCATCTATGCAATTGGAATTTGTATTGCATCAGTTGGATATTTTGTGGCAAAGTCAGAGCAGATGCCAGGCAGGGAAAGTGATATATGCTGACTGAAGTGAGATGATTGTCAATTTAGATCCATACCTGCAGGTTCTGTGCTTGGTATAGAAGATTACCACACTCCTCTATCAAGTTTCTCTCAGTAGCGATAACTTGGGCAAGATTACATGCCACATCGTCTATTTGTTCGACCTACATGGCAAATTGGCAATATATATTTTTTTTTGCAAAAACAAGGGCCTACGTGACAACATAATTTTTTCGTTGCATAATAAATAAGTACAGCACATCAAATGAGAACACCATCTTCACCATAATAATTGAATCTATCTAAAATTTTGCAAATTTCCAATATTAGTTAAAGCAAGAAACGGTGACAAGTATATGAACTAAGGAGCAACTACTACACCAGGAAGTAAGTTTTTACTCCATTAAATTTACTATTTCTTTCACCCTAATTGATTTTGATTTATATATAGCTTAGAAATTGCAAATCATATGGTGGTAGATTGAAAGGTTTAGATATTCTCACTACATTTCATCTAAAACTATATTTGATATAGTCAATTTACGGATAAATTTAACGATTTCAGTTATTGAACATGTCTCAGAAGCATCTAAAGAGAGCTAGGCATCACACTGCTTCGGTAGATATGCTTTTCAAAAATCTCTATAGTCTCACCTTTGGCAAGAAATTTTCGATGCAAGGTGAAAGCGGTTCAAGCAATTGTGATGCTGACTTGAGGACTTCTGTCAGTTCTTCGCAGTTGGCCTGTGAAAGCATATCAGTTTACAATATGATACTTGGCCTTATGCACAAAACTGATGTGTAATGAAGTATTGAAGTCTTACATTTACACTCCCAATTATTGGTAGCCTTAGCGAGGCATTATACAGTGCTGTTGTTGCCCCTCCAAGGCAGCTTGCATGACCCCCCTCAATATCACTCCACTGATTCAAATATGGCACCTGAAAGTTTTACATCTGTCTTTTAGAGTAACGCAAGAGAAAGGTGTTACATGTAAAATTCATATTGACCATACATCTCAGCAAACAAAAATGAATCAAAGCACGATAACCACTTTGATACAAAGAATCTCACACAGTCACAATACACATAGCCTTCAAGAGCTTCACCTATATATTTTGTATATTCTATATAGAAAAGCAAACAAGGAGAGTGCCACACAAACCATGTAATATATATTCTATTTTCCTTTCAAAAAGAAGAAATGCTAACTAAATGGGGCAACTGGTTTATATCTGGGTACTTAACTTGTTACATGTAAAATTCAAATTGACAATAGACGTGGTACCCGATTTGATACAAATAAATAGTGAATGGTACCCGATTTAATACAAATAAATTCACGCTGTCAAAGTTTATGCTTTACCGATGTATTTTTCTATTTTATACAGGCAACAAAAAAAGGGAGAGTACCACACAAACTGTATAATACATTTTCTTTTTTTTTTATAAACAAACTTCCGCATGGGAAAACTGGATTTTATTCTGGACACTTAACCCTATTCTGGATTTTCTGGATTTAAATAATGTTCTTCTACTTCTGAATTCAGTTATAGGAGTAAAACATAACCATCTAGTGACATTCCTCAAAGTATACTTGTTGGTTTTGTTAGTGAATAGTGATTCTGAGCGAGGTTTCCCACATCAGTGTCTAACTCAGTAACTCTCCTCACATGATATGACACCCAATGTCCCCTATCATGCATGTGAAGAATAAATTGATTCATGCGATTTATCTGATTGAAGAATTTAGGTAGCTCAGGTTCAACAATCATGCAATTTGGTTAGCACCCATTATGAAGAAATTTACACTGAACACAACAGCAATTCAAATTCAGAAAATCATAGCTTCGTCGTACCTGCGCATTTACTACTGAACTCAATCTATGCTCCCTTCTCATCCTCTCCACTTCTGCCCTCTTCTCAGCAACAGATACCCTGAGGCTGGCAATCTTCTCCTCGAGCCCGTACAACGATTTCTATGCACCCAACAAAACCAAAAACAACAAATCGTCATCAGAACCTTAATTCGTAGCCACCCCCTTGACGGCTGGGCCGATGCATTAACAACCCCTTACCTCTGCAGCAGCCGCCTTGGCCCTGCCTGCCGCCTCAGCCCGGGCGTTGAGGAACCTGTACTGGAGGTACGAATTGTCCATCAGCCGCAGCTGGTGCACGTCTTCCTGCTTCCCCGCGACCTTCCTGCCCCCCACGATCGCCGCCTTCTTCAGATCAGCTGCCTTCGGGCCTTGAGGTTGTGGTGGCCTCCCTGCCGCCGTCAGCTTCCCAGCCGTCGCCGTTGAGATCGACAGTGCCGAGTTGAGCGAGCGGTAGCATAGTGGGTTGGACGCCCGCGAGGACCCGCCCGACTCCGGCACCGACGAGCGGAGCTCTGACGAGAGGCGTCCTCCGCGGCAGGACGCTCGGCCCAGCAGCGGCGGGCTCTCGCACGGCGCGGCTGGGGCCATCCCGAGCGCCACATCGGCCTCAGAGAAGTCAGTGGCCGTGGACGACGTATCAGACGAAGAGCAGCACGAGGCGGCGTCGGATTCCACCGCGGTGGAGGAAGGGCAGGAGGAGCCAGCACGCGCGGGCGTCGGAAGGCGCGGGTACCCTCTCCGCGCGGTGGGCGCGGCCGGCCGGCTGGTGGAGCGCGGGAGTGGCCGCGGAGTAGGTGCTGGGACGGCGGAGGCAGAGGAGTTGGAGCCCACCGAGGCGCGCGGGTTGCCGGCGCCCGTCTCATCGAAAAGCTTCTGGACGGCCCGCCGGCGCGCGACGGTGCCCGTGGGAGGCGGCGGCGGGTGGTTCTCGTTGGCGAAGGGCGTGGCCGCCCGCTGCCGTCCACGAGGCGACGGCGTCGGCGAGCGCGACCGCGTGGAGGAGGCCGCGGAGGCGGTGGAGAGGCGCGGGGTCGAGAGGACAGGCGTCGAGAGGTACCGGGAGCTGACTTCCCTTCCGCGGCGGCGCGGACGGGGCGCAGTCGGCGGCGGCGGCATCAGGTCCCCGCGCTCCGACGGCATGGCGGCGGCCATGCCGGAGAGATCGGATCGGAGTGAAAGAAGGGGGAGTAGCCGTCGAGGAGGGAGGTGAAGCGGGATGGATTTTCGGGAGAGACGGGTACAACGGCTAGTTTCGAGGACGGGTTTAAGACTATCTGCAGCTTTAGAGTACGAATATAGAGTAAAAACTGTTGCACTGGGTACTCTAAAACGATACTTTATCCTTTCTCTTACTCTATATTTAGAGTAGTACGACGTTTACTCTATACTCTATAGTGGCGGCCCCATTAGCTAAACAAAGGGAAAAAATGCTATAACTCACAAACCAAAAATCCAAATTAAATTTTGATTGCACCATTAAATTCGTCTCAATAAATCCTTCAAAACTAGATTACACATGGATATCTTTAGATAAAGTGACAAGTGGGTCCCACAGTGGATAGAGTGGATAGAGGATGATATAGAGGATGGATGGGTGCGGGAGATTTGAGTATAGAGGAGAGAATCTTGCTGACTAGGACGTATAGAGGATGAATATAGAGGTCCATGAGTGCGGGTAGTCTAATGCGGTCGGGCGAAGAGGGGCTTAACGGTACGCACGGGAAATGGGGAAGGACCGAATGTTTCGCTACCGTCGCCGATGGGCTGCACACGTTCCGCGCCGCGCTCGGAGGAGAAGGGGACGACGGAGGCAGTGGGAAGAGGGAGACGCGCGCGTCGCGGCAAGCGGAGGGCGGAGTCCGGTGCGGCAGCCGGAGAGACGGAGGGGATGAGTGGGTTCGCGATCATCTGCGCCGCCGGCTCTGAAAGAGAACAAGAAAGGCATACTCATGTGTCTTTAAATATGAGTCGTTTGCTTCTATGAAATAATTTTGATTAAATATATATTAAAAAATATTAATATTTATAATAGATAATTAGTATTATTAAAAAAATCTTTGAATCTAGTTTTTTAATAAATTTATTTAAAAATACAAATGTTATATATATATTTTTATAAATCGAGTTAAATTTATGATACACGCACCGACGACGACGAATATACAGACACGAGGGAGCACAGTCCCTTGCGGTTAAAAGCGTGGCTCAAGTCCTCCAGTCACCAAAAAAAAAGTCCTCGAGCCCTCGACTAATCTCGCTGCCGCGACGCCTCGAGCCCTCGACTAATCTCGCTGCCGCGACGCCGCAAACAGAAGAGGAACTCTCAAGCCAGGCTGACTTCGACCGATCGGCACGAAGCAAAATCAACAGGATGGCAAAGAAATAACACATACTAGTTCGTCCCATAAAAAGGGTCGCTATAGAAAATACGTGTAACATTTATGGCTCCGTTCGGCTGGAATTATAAGCCGGCTGAAAAACACTGTTGGCTGATTTTTTGTGAGAGAAAAATACTGTTCTGGCTGAAAAAACAAGCTGAATAAAACGGATTATAAGCCAGATGAACATGACCATACTCTAAAAAAAATATATTATAAAAGTATATTCAAGGATCTACCTAATGATACTAATTATATACTATCGGTTACCTAAACAAGGGGTACCTATAATCAACGATTAAGAAAGACAAACCCCTTAGAAAACCACGCCAAAAGCTCTGCCCACGAAGGCGGAACGAGCCGAAACAACGCACGGAACGCCTCGACCGCGTTCCGACTCGCACGAGACTCGCTCGACGGGACGCCTCGACCACCGAGAAATCTCCGACTCGCACGACCCTGGATCGAGCCGGTCGACCCACCTCACTCACCAACTCTGAGACAAAAGTCAAAGCATTTAATGCAACCGCCAACCACTTCCTACCCCATGGCTACAGCGGTAACCAGCATGGAAGCAGTACCAGTGCAAATCTCACTTTTTACTGTCCATCTCCGGATGGGCGGTGAAAACCTGTCACTGTACACGCCATGCCGAGCACTATTCCGCCACTGATCCCCTCGAGGGAGAATTCGACGAGTATCGTATCCCAAAACTCCCGGGACTCGGCCTTATCCATTCCCCGTCGACCCACCTCGACCCGGCCTCGACCAATCGCCGGTCAACAAGGAAGCAAGACCAGCATACCACAGGATCCGGAGTCTTTTCACCATTTCATCCTCTACGTCACCGTGGTGTCCGGGGATGGCCGGCCATTCTCGGGGCACGTCACTACAGCGGCCTCCACAGCGCTCGACAAAACTTCACTTCTAAGGCATCCCCCGGCGTCTCTGCCTCCTCTTGACTCTATAAAAGGGCAGGCAGGGGACTCTACGAAGGGGGACGGACAAGCAAAAACCAGTCACCATCCCACCGTAGAAGATCAACATCTCAAGCAATCTCCTTTGTACTCACTTTTTCTCTCAGAGACCTGGGATTGGCTCCCTCTCACAGCTTGTAACCCCTACACAAGCATTTAGGTGCAAGGAAATACAATACTTCCTCCCCGCTGGACGTAGGACCTTCTTGTGCCTGAATCAGGATAAACCCCCGTGTACTCTCCTTACATCACCATCCAGATTAGGGACACGCAGCACTGATTCACTCGTTGGCTTAGGACCCTCGCGGGACCAGACGCCGACATATACCATAAATGTTAATACTCCCTCCGATCCATTTTATCTGGCGCAGGTTAGAATGACACGGTCTCACACTCTTTATATTATATTATTTATGCTTATAAATTTATAATCATTGGATAGTATAATTCCTTAAAAATCTTATCATATAAAATTTGTGTTATAATAATTAAAAATTATTAACCTAATTATTGGTCAAAATTTTTAAAGTTTAAATCTTGATATGCGCGTGCGTCAGATAAAATGGACCGGAAGGAGTATTTTGTTAAATACATTTGGTCAAAGTTAAAAGTTTGAGAAGCGAGAATGACTCTTTTTTTGAGGACGGAGGGAGTACATATTAACAAAACACACTGATCTCAGTTGGCTCATTGCAAAAGCAAGAACCTATTCTAGGCGAGAATATACTTACAAATGGCCACATTTCACCAGTACATTTGCAAACACCAAAAATCTTGTCTAACAAAATCAAGGAGGGTGACAAAAAGAATCTTTGCTGCACAAGGGAAAAAAAGGTAATACACCACCCTAGTGGTGTGCCAGCTAAAACTTCCAGCCACATTTTGGCAATGTACAACTGCACGGGAGACAGAATCCTACAACAACCGAAGCCATCATCAACTTGTGAACAAAAACAAGAGTGCCGATATCCTCTTTGCCATTTGCCACATTCATCCTTTTACGGTCAGTGTGGTTTGTATCAGACAGCCATGAACAGAACCAGTGCAGTTCCAGCAATCAGACATAAGAAGTCATGCGCACCTGCATCATGTTCGAGTGCGGGATGCTCATCAACATGATCGCCCGGCGGCAGTTGTTCCTCAGGAATGCGAAGAAATAGTTTATCATCAGCTTCTTGAAGAACCACGAGTCCTTCCTAGCCTTGATGATGGGGTTGTCGATGAGGTAGACGGCCCCAGACCGCTTGGACTGCTTGATGAACGCCAGCTCCAGTTCAAGGTTCTGGGCATAATCCAGTACAGGATCGTGCTGAGGCATGGAGCAGCTGGCTTCAGGAATGAGCTCTGTTGAAGGCGCATAGTCCGCCAGGAGAGGGACGTCGAGCGAGTAGAGGCTGCCGTTTGGTGCTTGGATGATCTTCACAGGGGTTGGAGGCTCTTCATCCGAGTCGACGTCATCTTCGCTTTGTAGGGATAGCTCTACTGCCTCTCGTTGTATGAATTTCTCGAGGCCTTCAATCAGAAGACGCTCAAATACGCTATGGTGCTCCTGCTTCTTGTCTTTGTACCCGTATCTGTGCTAGAAACAAGCTAATGTTAGGGGAGGTTTTGCTGTTGATTCCATATGCTGAAGCTTAAAAATCCCTATAGAAGTTCATAACTGGATGGCTAATCATGAATTTATCTACATTTCATATGCAATTAACAACAATCGATCATGATGTTCTTTTTGTAAGTTTCATATGGAACAAAACTTATCTACATGTAAGATCAAGCTTTTACCTTGCTATACAGCGGAACATGTGATAGCCCCTTGAGCATACACGTTGGAAAAGAAACCTTTCACTTTGGGGAACCACAGGAACTGGCACATTCCTGATACACACAAATACAATTATCGAGTGTATCGCAGGGAGTGAGGTCAGAAAATGACCAAAAATTGCAGGAACTCCTTTCACAATATCACTGCAGACTAAGCCTAGTCCAGGAGCTCTGATGGTACCAAGGTTGGGCCCCAACTTCCTCATCAAATCCTTTGAAAGCTTCTGCTTGACTTCACTGTCATACTTTAGTTTGCTCCCGTAGTTCCATATAAACATAATCATGAGTAGAACAGATGCAAAAATCAACAACGCCCAGCCCCCATCTCCGACACTACTCAGAGCTGATGAGAAGAAAATCAGCTCCAAGAATAGGAATGTGATAACAAATGACAGAACCTTCATAATATTGAACTCCCATATTAGAAGCATTATTATTGTAACATAAACCGTGGCCATTATCATCACCCCAAGCTCAGCGATAGCTGTTTAAGATGGAACTTTGTTAGAGCAGCAGAAACTAACAGATTGAGAACATACTGGCATCAAAAGCATATCAATACATCATTTACCATATGCATTGCCAACGTCATATATGTTTCTGAACAGAATGATAAAGCCCAAGCAGGAAACCATTAGAAACCAGTTTACAACGGGAATGTATATCTTAGCCATAAATTTCCGAGATGTATGAACAATTTTGAGCCGGGGAAAACAACCAAGTGCTATAGACTGCTTTAGGCACTGGAATATAGCAACCGTCATTGTCCTACTGGCAATTAGTGCAGCGAGATTCGCCACTAAGAAAACAGGCCAGAAAACTCCACCTGCAAAGAGAAGACAGCATAAAATAAGTGGAAGTAGCTAGTCCCCCGGATAGGTTAAAAAAAAACAAGCAGAAAACACAACTGATTTAAGCAGCGACTGTTTATGTATTGAAGAAGCCTTATTGGAAAATATCCATGAGAAAATGGCAGATAAGCTAAATGTTCAGCACCATCCAACTTACTTGGAATAGATGAAAAGAAGACCTGCTCAGATGACTTTTGGTTGGCAATGAGAAAGGCAGCTTGTCCTAGATACGCCAAGACAAGGCAAGGAAGAACAAGAAGCACAAACATATACTGCAAAGTAAAATAAGAGCTTATTAAGTACATACAAATCACATAAGTGTTTCAAATATTAGCTGCAAGTAGGGAGGAACAAATGAAGTTGAGGCTTCATTAGCTTGCAGATAATACCTGAACATATCTTACAGGAAAGTAACAAAGATTCGAAAAGATGGCCTCAGATCCTGCAATATAGTTTGGATAAGCTTAAAGTGAGTCTCTTACAATGACAGAAACAAATGTTTTTACTCACATACTCAAGACAGAGTTCTGAACCACTATGCTATTACAGAAGAGAATCTTATTTCATTAATAAATGCTCGATAGTAAAGATATCCAACAAAGTGAATAAGACGACAACCAAAAGGGAAAAAATGTTGGACATTCAGCTGAATATAGATCAATAAACTATGGTGATTACCTGTTGCACATAAAAGACAACCACCGAGGGACAGCCAAGCCTGAAAAGGATTCCTCCCAAAATAATAAATAATGTAGAGAGGATTAAATGCCTTAAAAGCTGTTGGGCCATATAGACTCAGATTGTATATTCCAATCCCTCCAAGGCAACAAAACCATAAAAGTAAAGAAGGGCCAATTGCAAACCCCACTTTGCTAGTGGCATACCTCTGTACACTAAACAATACTACAAGAAGTGCAACTGAAATCATCACAACAGCATCTGCAAAGAACGTTCAATGAAAATACAAAGTAAAGTAAGGAATAATTCATTAAAAAAATAAACTCCATGCTATGAGATACAAGAGAACCAAATAAAATCACCTTGTGAAGTATTTGGTAGCCCAACTTTCAAGCCACTGACAGCAGATAACACTACATTCAAGGATAAATAATTAATTTGGCTGGACAAAAACGCTCTCTAGCATTGAAATAAGTTGAAATGACATGGAAAAGACAAAGATTCATTCGATGTCTATAGTATTCTTCATGGTTAATCCACTAACAGAACTTTTGTGATTTAAGTTGAAATGTGGACACGATGAAAGAGAAGCAAACCTGACATTGCTGGTGTGATAACTCCATTGGATATGAACATGGAAGTCCCAAACAAGACTAAGCCTAGAAGCAACTTCTTCAACAGTAGTGACGATTCAAGTTTCTCTTTTACTTTTATGGATCTCTCAAGCTCTGGTGTTGGAAGCTTGAGTCGAAAACTTGACATCCTCTTCTCAGACTGTACTTGGTTTGGAATGAGACTCACTTTTGCATTTCTACAAATCAAAGAATACAAAGCAAATATACCACCTGCAGAGTCATGGAACCAATGGAAGATGTAAGCCTCTGGCACGCTTTTGCATAAAAGCCTGAACCTGATTAACTCAATTCACAACCTCGCATATACCTTCACCGTCATCATTAGCCCTAAGGACAACCAAAACATACTTCACTAATGGCATCAATATAAGAGTATACAGAACTAGTGAGAGTGCTCCAAGAACATCATCCTCTCCAACAATAGGGTACTTGTTAAACATGACATCAAATGTATACAATGGACCAATTCCAATATCTCCAAACACCACAGCAAGAGTCTGTAGAGCAAGAAACATTGTCCTGCCAAAATCGAACTCCTGCACATGTAAATGAAATAACTAAACCACATGAAATATAATGAGTGAAACATGATCAACAATGGCAGACATTCTTCAGCAAACTGGAACATATTAGGATCTACCTATGTACACCTAACATAATTTCCCGAAGTGTCCAAAAAAATTGCATCTATCTGGTACAGGAGTTTGAAACAATGGTTACTGTTTTTTTTTTAAAAAAAGGAAACAGTAGCTGATGGTGTTCCACAAAACCCACCTGGAACATTATTGAACATTTACACTACCTGCCTGTAAGTTTCGTTTCAATGTTGCCCTATTTGCTTTTACAATACATTCATTAATTGCAATCATGTGAATGTACCTTACACTGCACTCAATCTTCTTAGCCTAAAGCTCAAATTACGCGGTTCTCGATCAATGATTAGATTTCCCTTCCCCCGTCTGATTATATTTAGGCTGCGTTTAGTTTCCCATGGAATGCAAAATGCCAACTGCTTTGGAACGATGAAATGCAAAATGCTAAAATTTTCATGGGTATGTTTAATTCTATCCAAAATGCCAAATTTTTCATGGGGTGGGTGAGGGCTTTTTGACTTTTTTTTTTTGTCTCTCGAGGCCAAAAAAACTAAAATGAAGAATGAATACCTTCTTGCCAAAAAATTTGCACGGTGTTTAGATGATGGGCCAAAACCCAAAAAATTTTAGATGAAATGGGGAACTAAACACACCCTTACTACAAATCCCGAAATCCTTCTCCAAATAAGCAAATCAGCACGTAATCCCGGCCATTGTAAGCGCACGAGCACAGGAAATCCATCTCGATCACGCAACAGAAACAACACCCGTGCCCTCCTCACCTCGGAGTCGTCGAGCTGCTGCGCGACGGAGACCTCGTTCCCCTCGACGTCGAACCAGTCCACGGACGGCACGGTCCGGATCAGCCTCTTCCTCCCCTTCTCCTTCTCCTCCTCCTCCTCGTCGTCATCCTCGTCGTCCTCCGACTCGAAGCTCCCGCCCCTGCCCACCGCCCCGACGGCCGCGGGGGTCCCGACCCCGGCCCCGGCGCGGTCCTCGTCGTCCTCCTCCTCCGTGGACACCCACCGCCATTCCAGCGACGGCGCCTTCCGCATGCCGCCGGCCGCCGACGATTCCGCCGACGACGCCATTACGGGCTAGGGTTGGGTCTCGATCGGATCGTGAGGGCAGGCAGGGCGAGGAAACTGGTATAGAAAATTTCCGTTTCGTGGTTGCGTGTGGGCGTGCGGCGGTGTGGGGTGGTGGCGGTCTGGAGCCTGGAGGAGAGAGAGTGGGGAGCGACAAAACCGGGAGCAGGAGCGAGAGTGCGCGAAACCAGTGACGATGGCGGGCCGGACGGGAGCGAGCGGTTTTGTTCGCGGAGACGGAGGAGAGGGGGTGCGGTGCCGCTGAGGTGGCAGCACGTGGGGATCACATGAGTTGCGCAAATACTCCTATTTTCTTCTTCAATCAAATATAAAAAAAGTACAACTACTCTAACCATGAAAAAATGGGATAATAAAATTATACTGATTTCCAAGAATAGATTAATTTCTCTACCATTAATATCTTATTCTACTTTTTGAATATCTTTTTCCTTGAGCTAGGATATTATATTTGGATATATACTTTTTTCCATAAAATACAACCCTTGTCCTACATAATGGATTTCCTACAATGCAACTGATTGCTCTTTAACTCTTCTACGTTGTCTCTGATGGCAATGACAACAACAAAGTTTTGGCGCCATACCTAGTTGGAGGACACTTCTCTAGGAAGCATTGCACTGCATCACTTTGAGCAATAGTTGTTGTAATGGCGATTGAATCAATACGTGCGCATTGTGGAACAAAGTTACATCTGCCCACTCGAATACTAGAATTTGTCTTCATGGAGGTTCACATTGAACATTGATGAGATTAGCCAGAGGCAGAGAGAGGCGTAACTCAGAGATAGACAACGAACAACTAGACTATAATTGTTCTGCATACCTAATGCAATTAATGGAATCCTATGGGCATGACAACCTCAACCCATCTAAAAATCTCATGTAACAACACAAATGCAAGATATACACGTGGAAGCTCATCAGATACATGAGCTTAGCAGTGGATAATTTTACTAATTAACAGGGGGTGGCTATATCAAAATGCGTGTGTCATGTGTAATAGGACACTTGAACCGTCCAACATTTTTTTTTGACTGGCATGCCCCTTTTGTATAGTATGTTTGGCGTTTGGTCACTACTTAATCGGACCATTTTGACATCCCATGCAGCTGGCAAATGAAAAAAATGCCCAAACATACAAAAAAAAAGAGGATATTTTTGGTTGGGAGAGATCCTGAATATTCTGGTTACCTATAAGACCTTGCTACTGTTATGATTTTAAAGGATAAATCTGCCTCATCTGGGAAGATCGATCTTTAGAGCTCACCGGTAATACGTGTACAACATAACACCACATCCATGGTTGAAAGCACCACAATCTGTCGCAGTAGTTCTTTGCATCAGATGTCTGACTTGGACCTCATATAAACCGTCACAAAACTGTAGTACTGCTGGAAATAAAGTAGTACTACATACAAAGTAAAAGAAAAAAAACAGGTCTTAGAGAAATACAGTGGTTTCTGTAAATTTGGACCTCATTTGGGGTTTGCCGGCGCTCCGGGCGACCCAACAAGGTGGTATATATGCGATTCAACATCTTGCTTGGCACCTACCTCATCAGGAATCGCGCTTATATGATGAACGCGATCGATGATTTCTTGTTCTGAATCATGCATTTGTTTCTTTTCTGCTCGAGTAGTGTTCAGAATTGAGGAGGACGGGGACAATGACAAAATTACAACAGTCCAACTACAGGTCCGCCCGTCCGCGGAAAGGAGGATGGCTCGTCGTTAGCTTGTCTATGTCCACGATGACGATCGAGCGCTTCCCCCCGGCCCGCCATCGCCATGCCCGTACTTCTCTTCCTCGGTGAGCAGAGCACCATGGCCTGATGGTGATGGGACAGGTCGTCGTCGACGTTAGCCTCCTCAGGCCCTCCCCCTCTTAAGGGATGCCTAAAGGAAGAGAGAAAAAATTTTGGCGCCACTCTTCCTACTGCAACAAGCGAAGCCAACTTCCAACGACCCCAGAAAAATGAAGAGCGACGCAACTACTTTCACCAGTGCCCAAACCATAAAGTAGTATTTCTTTGTCTACAGCATGGACTCGGCGACGTACTCCTCGTGCCTGGCGCAGTCCTGCAGGCGTGGGTGATCTATTTTTTAATTTCTTTTTTCTTACTTCGTGGGTCCCATGAAAAGATGATGAGTGTTGCCCACCATTGCAGCTTGTCAAAGCGATGCCAAAACAAGAGGTGGGACCCAGAGGTTTGTGGAGGGCCTCAGATCGGTCACAATCCTATATCTCTCTTATCCGAAGAATCACAAATCCATTGTTTTTGTTCATTACCGACTTTAGAAGCCGCGTGAACGACAATACTCCATCTCTTCTAAATTATAAGTCGCTTTGACTTTCTTGGTACATTAATTTTGCTATGCATAGATATAATAATATGTCTAGATATATAACAAAATGGATGAACCAAAAAAGTCATGGCCACTTATAATTTGGAACGGAGGGAGTATATGCATACCGATCGAGCTTCTTCATAGACACGTGGCTGCCCAAACCATACTAACTTTCTGAAATAATCTCCGTACGGAAACTACAACCTTCAAAGGCACGCGTGGGCGTGGCAGGACGAGGCGTCTGGCCAAGCGGAGGGAGTGCGTAAATAAGGTTCTCTTCACTGACAGGGCTTTCTGTTGCAAACCTAAATACTCTCTCCGTATCGGATTTAGAAGTCGTTTTGGACAAGGTTTGGGTCAAACATTGAGAATATAAATCATCAATAACTTTTAAGTTATTGAGTTTGCAAATGTAAAAATTATATGAATAGATTTGTCTTGAAAAATACTTTCATAAAAGTATACATATATCACTTTTCCATAAATATTTTTTATAAAAAAAGAGGTCAAAGTTGTGTTTTGGAGACCGTGTCACTGTCCCAAACGACTTCTAAATCTGATACGGAGGGAGTATATTGTTATGAAGAACTACGAATCATTAGGAAACAAGGAAGCGCAACATATATACAAAATATGATTATACAATTGAATAGCAGGTCCGTGTAGGCATAGCCCTATTCGTTTCGCTGAAATTTAGCTTACGTTAATTTGTTATGAGAGAAAAACACTGTTTGTTTGCTGAAAAGTACGGAGGGCCATAATTTCAAGAGATGCATCGGAAAAAGTGCAGAATTTAATATATGGGCTAAACCCTTAAGCTTATCAATCCAGATTCTCTGACTTCCTTCACAAAAGTCACAGGTGGTGACTTTTCCCTGCCTCCAACGATGGCTACGTATCTCATCTCTCCCACTCTCAACCTCCTAGCCCAAATGTGAAAAGCAGCCCAAGTAAAGCTCACTTCGTGGATGAGAGATGGTCGACCCATATTTTGTCGCTCGGAGACTACTTTATGCACGAAAAATCACCGAGCTGAGCTTTTTTTGCTGCGCCTATGTTACTTCGCCGCCGCCGCCAGGTCGCGCTCGCCGTCTGTTCCAACCATCGCGCCTGTCACAGCCGTCGCGCCAGGGAGCGACATCCTCGTCCAAAGCTGCTATGTGAGGGCGGCGCACAAGGCTCGTGTTGTGACTGAACGTGGTATCGCGATTGGCCAAGTGGTGATTGACGTGCTTGCCGTTCAAGATGTTCTTTTAGGTCTTCAATTTAGTAGCTGTTGTCATATATGGGACATTTTGTTCTTTTGGGATGATTGTTGAGCACCTGTGTGCTAATGGATTGCTTCAATGGAGATTGTTTTGGTTTTTTAACCTTGATAGTTCTCTAGCTAAAGGCAAACATTTATATATTGTAGTGGTGACTATGGTGAAATTTATTTATTAGAATGGAAAATATTTTAGTTTTGCGGTGAATTTGATATACCGAACTCTGTAAAATGCATGTCATTCCTGTCAGCCATGAAGTGGGCTTTACTTGGGCTGCTTTTCATATTTGGGCTAGGAGGCTGGGAGTGGGAGAGCTCAGATGCACAGCCACCGTTGGATCAAAGGCCCTGTTCATCCGGCTTATAATCTGTACTTTTCAGTTTGTTTTTTCAGCCGAAACAGTATTTTTCTCTCACAACAAATTAGCCAACAGTGTTTTTCAGTCGGCTTATCAGCACAGCCGAACGGGGCCAAAAATGGATGGCATCAGACAAGGAGAAAGTCACCTGTGATTTTTGTGAAGGAAGTTAGAGAATCTAGATTGCAAGCCAATATGCTGAAATTCTAATAAATATCTAGTCTATTGTGTATGTGCTTTAATGTTTAAGCCCACCAGTGAAAAAAGGACATAGTACCCATTAGAACCATATTGCTAGTTGGCGTGACGGTAGAGGATTGTTCACCTTATATATACATATACCAACCACCCATGACATGCACACTAGAACTACTATATGGGAAGTCTCTATATGCTTAAAAATCCAAAAGGTTAGTTAATTGTATTTTATATATATAGAGACTATTCTATAGCCTGCGCTCCAAATAACTTTCAGCGCACCGGCGTGCCGCCTCCGGCCAGTATGCTAATCTAATCAACAATTAATTTTAGCCTTCCTTTTTAATTATGTCAATTATTACTAGTCGTCACGTCTGAATTTAATTATGTCAGGCCGTGAAGACCGGCTTGATGCCAGCTCCTGCCGATTTTTCCGTCTGCCGCCAGATTTTATAAATTACATCGCCGCTCCCTCCTCCCTTCCCTTCCGGAAAGATCTCACCACACGGCGAGCCATCGATCCACACGCACGACGCGCCCTCGATCCGCGCGCACGACGCGCTCCGGCGGTGGCGGCGCACCATCGGAAGCGGCGTGGAGCGTGCGCAGTTCCTCCTCCGGCGCTCGTCCATCGATGAGGCAGCGTGCATCGACCAGAGCCCCCTGTCGTTGCTCGGAGAGGCCGTTGCGGTTGCGGTTACGGAGCAGGTGGACGAGGAGGAGAAGGAGACGGAGCTGCGTGAGACGGCCGTCGTGCGTGGCATGCGTTCGGAGCGGCTGTTCTTCGAGCCGGCCGGCGTAGAGTTCTTGCCCAAGCAGGTAACATATTCTGCATGTCTTCTTGTGCCGTCAGTCGTCCGACGAGAAGGCACCATTCGGGGCTGGTCGGTTCTGATTCTAACCCCGAGAGAGGTTTCAGGGCGTGGCGCCGGCGAGAGGCAAGAACGAGGCGGCCACCGTGGCAGTGGCAGGCGTCAAGAGCGAGGAACCAGCGACAGCCGCGTCGCCGCGTGGACAAGGACGATCCAGCCGGCGGCGGAGGCCGTCGCGGCGAAGGGCAGCGCGGTGGTGGTGATAGTAGAGACCAAGGACCCATACTAACTGTGTATATATATGCTACTATGTTCAGCATATATATGCTCGCAAAGCATATATATACACACACCAACCACCCATGACAAGAACTACTATATGGGAAGTCTCTGTATGCTTAAAAATCCAAAAGGTTAGTTAATTGTATTTTTGTCCTTATCTCTACTCTATGTTGCGCTGTCGTCATCTATCCTACTATGTTTGCTGGTTTATTAACTGCAGTCGTGTATATGCTGAATATATGCTACTTTATATGAGGAATAGCACGTGTTTATAATATTTCAAAAAAAAAAAAAGCACCGGATGTAATCAGGAGGGCCAGCCGGCCAGCTGTCCTCCGGCGGATCAGATATAATAGCTAGCTTTGCGAGGAGCGTCAGAGAGCACACCGTACGACATGTATGTACATGATGATCGACAGACGATAGCGTATATATATTGCTCTACGTAAGCGTGCGGCCAGCCGGCCACTGAGTCACACCTCCCTGGGGTCCACGAAGATGGAGCGAGCTGCAGGGGCCGACCTGGCCCAGTCCCAGCCGTCCGCGTGGCCGCCGCCGAGCCGCTTCATGCACCACACGTCCTTGGTGCACGACAGGCGGCGCCAGTGCGGGATGCGCCTGGCCGCCTGCCGAGGGGGTCCATGGGCTCCACCTCCACTGCCACGGCTGCCGCCCTGCCGCGCGCCATGTTGACGATGGACGCGAACACCGCCTCCCCGGCCAGCGCGGCGTCGCGTCCTCCGCTCCCGGCGAGGCCGTCCACGAACCACCCCGCGAACGGGCGGAACAGGTCGGGCACGGACGCCACGCGCAGCCACTTGGCCACGCCGTCCAGCGCGAGGCTGGCGGCGGCGGCGCCGCGCACCTCGAGGCGGAACACGCCGCCGCAGTCCCACGCGCTCGCCACGGCCCACGACTCCGGCGGGGACGCGAGGAAGCGGTCGACGTCACCGCCCCACTAGAAGCCGCCGTCGCCGACAATCGCCAGGAACGTGCCGCGGGAGAGCGCGTTGTCCAGGACATGGCCGATGTCCGCGGGGAACAACTCGACGTGCGCGAACCGGCTGCGGTACAGCCGCTCGGCGTCGCGGCGCCTTGAGCCGGTGCGAGTGCACTGGGTGCACGAGCAGGGACAGCGAACGGAACTCGGTGAAGCCGCAGCGGCCGGTGAAGAGACGCAGCGACGCCTTGTTGGACCTGTCGGTGGCCATGTACGCGTACTCGATCGGCGCTCATGAGCTCGAACCACTCCTCCAGCTGACGCACCAGCTGCAGCGCGACGCCCATCCGCCTGGATGCGATGCATGCACCAGTTTATTTAACACAGGAGCATGGATCGATGCTAGCGATCGTAGATGTCAGGAGTAATCCCTAACAAATACTTAGGGACAGCATGCAATGCAACTTTACCTGTGGGAGGCCGCGACGCGGAGGCCTAGGACGCAGCCGACTTTGGCCAAGGCCGGTGCGCCAGGGCGGTTCTTGGCGGAGGCGACGGATGACCCGGACGTCTCAGCGACCTGCAGTTGATGCAGCAGCGCGACTTGAAAAAACAGCCCAGCAGCAGCAAATAAATTGGAGATCGATGCAGATAAACAGCAAACGTCCAACCGTGCAACTGCAGATCGCTGCACAACGTACCGCCATACGTCGTATGTTTGCGCACGCATTGACGCGAACGCGAGGATCTATCAGAGGTCGGTCGGAGCACACGTACGTACCAGCGAGTGGCAGATGCGCGCGACGGGGTCTCCGAGCTGAGCAGGTCGCCGTGCAGCGACATCCCGCCGGCCGGGCAGACGTCGCACCCCCGGTCAACGGCCTCCGTCGTCGCGGTCCGTCTCGGGATTGTATCGCCACCCCACGCCCCTCTTCGTCTCTCATGGCACCCATCGATCTTATGCAGACCGCAGCCGCTTCTCTGCTACACACTAGTACTCCGGGTTTGTATGTACTAGGCTCAGTGCTCATATCACCACGACTCCATACATTGGCAACCGGGCAAATGTAGCATTACATATAGGCGCCAACCATAGAAGATCGATGAATACGACTACACGCTAACCCTGGCTTTCTACTAGTACTTGCACTTGTTTCATATGCTGAACCTGCATGATAGGAAATGCAGCTAAGACCCAGTAGGGTTGTCTCATCTCACGAAGCAACGCTTAGAGTGCTGCGTGGGTTATCTCATGTCACGAACCAACGCTTAGAGTGCCGCGTGACAGAATAGAGTTACTGCACAAAGTAATTTGTGGCAACAAGATTTTAAAAAGAATTGGGATGGTATCGTAGTAACAACGAAGGAGGTTTCAATGGAGATCAGCAATTACATTTAGTTACCGGGATGTTCCAATGGAGATCAGCAATGATATTTAGTTATCGGGTTACAAGATAATACATGTTTTTTCTGTTAGTGGAAAATCTGAGTTTCCAGTAGTGCTACATGCTAGAGATTTAGGCAATTTCAATATTAATTTAATCCAGAAAAAGATTAAGAACAAGTTTGTGGCCTCATATATGTGCATGTGTGATCTAAGTGACACGAACATGTAGATAATACTAATAATCATAATTTTAGTCACATAAATCATAGGACGGGTTGCAGAGCGGCACCAGAGCCAACGCTAGTTGACATAGCGGTTGTCGATGTAGTCGTCCCGCTCGATGCCGTGCAGATGAGTTGCAGTGCCATCACCACACAAGCTGTCGTCACCGGAATGTAGAGGAAGTTGCGGACCGATCGAGTAGTCGCGTGAAGACGCTCCCCCAAAAACCTAATTGTCGGTCTTTACCCGAGCAGATGAACTCACGAACGGCGTCGGTTTCGGAGGCCTACTCTCCCTATTCCTGTGCGTGCAGGAATCGGGACGGGAATGATAGATAGCAGCGCAATAGTAGCGAATTGGTGTTCTTGCTATGTGTTCTCAACCCTCGCGAACAAGAGAAGGGGTGCCCCTTTTATGCAGCAACAAATGAAGGCGAAAGTGAAGAGACGAGCGCATGAAAAGGTAATATCCATCATGGCAGAATCCTTTATTAGTAACTCATGAAACTGACAAATTAATTATCAGTTACTAGTAACGAAAACCACCAAGACATACATCATGAACCACTATCACATAATGGTCATCATACACATAAAACTCATCAAACCGTAAGTTACACTGCATAAAAGCACCCAACAAATTACACCTAGTATTAACTTTAATCTTGGATTTTTCTTTGATTTAATTGCTGAATAAATTGGACAAACCCAATTAAACCCAACAATCCCCACTAAATTCCAAGACATAGAAAAATGCTTGCAGTTCTGCTGATGTTTGATATACCAATTTTTCGGTGGAGACTATTAAGTTGAACATCCACCTAGAACAGAGGTTACACTTATTCACGACTGAACAATGGACTACGCCTTGAATTGAAAGTTTTGTGCGAAATAAGTTTCACCTAAGTCCTTGACTGCTACAAGGCTACCTAAAGCATCCTCTCTGGTTGGAGCATATAAGTCAAATTTCCGGGCCTTTCATGAGTATCTAGAGATTACCCACATCTTATAGACTGTGACTAGCAATCGAACTCATAAGTGTGTTCCTTCTAAGATGTCCTGTAGGCCGACATCTCTGCTTAAATAAGCCACTCGGATCACTCATCTGCAGCGCAATAGCAGCGAATTGGTGTTTTTGCTATGTGTTCTCAACCCTTGCAAACAAGAGAAGGGGTGCCCCTTTTATGCAGCAACAAAGGAAGGCGAAAGTGAAGAGACAAGAGCGCATGAAAAGGTAATATCCATCATGGCAGAATCCTTTACTAGTAACCCATGAAACTGACAAATCAATTATCAGTTACTAGTAACGGAAACTACTAAGACATACATCATGAACCACTATCACATAATGGTCATCATGCACATAAAACTCATCAAACCGTAAGTTACACTGCATAAAGCACCCAACAAATTACACCTAGCATTAACTTTAATCTTGGAATTTCCTTTGATTTAATTGCTAAATAAATTGGACAAACCCAATTAACCCCAACACTACATGGAACAAACAATCCGAGAGCATATTTAAATATTAAAAGCTATTGTTAGTTACTTAAGAATAGCCCAAGCCAATTCAAACAAGAGGGCCAATAGGGGGGTTAGCTTGATAACTCTAGCTAATTTCTAATTCTAACTAGTAACTAATCCTAGCTTACCAAACAGCTAAACATGCTCTAAGGGCATGTACAGCCCAGAGACAGGGGCCGTCTCTAAGAGACCGAAATCTGATATACAGACAATTAAAAAGACGGGTCGTATAACCCATAGACAAGAGGTCGTCTCCAAGCAGCTTAATGCTTTGCATGTAATCAAGATCAGTTATGAGTAGCAATTTGTATACCATTGTGTTGTCGTTGCCACTTACAGAAACTTAACAAATAGCTGAAAAATTCAGATAACAGTTTTTTAATTCTTTCTAGATAAAAGATAGCTGGAAACTTACCATGCATATAGTTGTACATTCAGATAAGATATACTGGATTAACAGATGTTGGATATGTAATGGATACTGGAAACTAAACATGCAACAGATACAAGTTTCCAAAAATGCTATCACTGAATAACAGTGGTTTCAGAAAATTTTAGGAATGCTATCACTGAATAACCATTCAGATACAAGTTTCCTCATATAACAGAGAGTAGATAAATTAAGTACCACCAGATAACAGTGGTTTTCAAAGGGTAGATAATTAAAAGCATTCAGATAACTTAGTAGGTAGAAACTTTCAGAGCATAGAAGCATTCACATAACACATTTAACTGAGCTCTTTCAGCTAGATAACTTCAGAACATAAATACAACTATGCCTAGGTCCTAAATGTGGCATGCTAGATGAAGCAAAGATAATCCTTGAATGCAAATACATAATCATCCAATCCACACTTATTTTCATGTAACTTGTAGACAGGAATTGAATGAACGGCTTTTGCTGGCAGTTTGACGATGGTTGCTGCCCTTCGGACTCCGTAGAAGAAGCAATGACATGAGCCGGCCGCCGAGGCAAAGGCCCGTGAGCCCCGACGGGCGCACCGAACATGAAGAGCACCGAGATGGCTCCATGGCCAGACTCTGCGGCCACTGGGCGAGGAGGCAGATCTGCGTCAGGCGAGAAGGAGACGAATCTGCAAGCGTTAGGCGAGGAGGAGGCGCCCTTGCTCTTGCTCTTCCTTGATGAGGCACCCGACATCTCAACGCGACAGACGGGAGCTGACATCGGCACGGGCGTTGAAGGATGGAGGACGACACACCGGAGCAAGCGAAGGCGATGACACCGGTGGGGAACATTTGGCGCAAGATTTCTCAACGCGCGCCAAAGCTCGAACCCTCTGCGCGCAATGGATCCGCGCCCTCGGGTTGGAGACGCCGCCGACCTGTACAACGCTGCTGGAGAAGGAGTGTCGGCCTCGGGCAACGGGACATCCCCATCGCCTCACGAGACGACGCGAACCCCGTCTCTTGGCATCGGTGGGGTGTTTTTTTGTGAAATTGACGTTGTAGAGACGAGCTCAAAGGACGCGTTGTACTTGCCCTAAGGTTGCTAGAAGGAAGAAACGTGTTTCTCATCCGGATCCTTCCTGTCTCTAGTGAATACTCCATCACTGTTGATGCGTCATCAAAGGAGGATGAATATAGCTTGCATGATCGTCAGCAGGCTGTAAGTCTGCAGGTCAGATGGATAGGAAAAGAAGGCTTAAGGTGCCGAGTGCATCAAAAGGTATTGATAAGCAAAGAAAAATCAAAAAGGTATATATTGATGTCTGGCTAGTGCCTAGTGGCTATGTGATCTGCAGAAGCACGGCATGGCGGTGAAACTCCTATGTCCGACAAAGGGTTATCTTTTTACTAAAAGAAAAACTGAACGGGAATTAACTAGAATCTAAAAAAAAATCTAAAACAACAGCTTCCGCGTGGTACAATTTTCTTAGCACCTCGAACTCTGCTTTTGCTTTAATTTTCAGTTTTTCAAAATAAGTGGAAAGAGAGAGACGTTTTATAGTTGTTTCGATCATAGATTATAAATTTTTAATTCACATCACATAAGCTTTTCCACAATTCATAGCTTAGCGACAGTTAAAAAGGAAGAGAGAGAGTATATGGCTTTGTCCAGTAGCATAATCCCAAACTTGTCTTCTTGTCTGAGACGAAGATGACTGCTGCTAGAAGAGTGAGGAATCTAAAGGGGAGACTTGTTGTATTTCAGTTGGCAGTGTTGGTTGATTCAGGGCCGTAGCTCATCTTCTAGCGCGCTTAATAAGGCGGGGAGCAACAACGGCCGTGGCAGTCAACAACACAGGTTCTGATGCGATGCGTCGCAGGCAGGCCACTGTTTGGTTTGGTTTCCAGGTCGCCCCGTGCGGTGCGGCACCAACAACTGCCCGGCTGGTCTAGCTCCGGCCACGATAAACCATGCTTGCACCGCTTCATTTAAAGCAAGTCGTTGGGTGGGCTCTAGCTTTTGCATCCATGCAAGAATTAGAAACTCCCGGCCTTGATCTCCGAGAATCTCGAGAGCCCAATGCAAGCACCGGGAGGCTCCACATCGCCATGGACCACGCGTCTGTGTACAGTGATTTCACAGTGAGGGAGTACTCGCGGTCTGTCTCGTCAAACTTCTTTGGCGAATCCTGGAGCCTGGGATTCACCAAAGAAGTTTGATGAGACAGACCAGTCATTGAGCAGGATCTGAATGAGCAACCTTTGGCTGATGACTCTCAGGAAGTACTCATTCTCCCTTTGCCACAAATCAACCATCCCTAAGAAATAGCAAACCAGCAGATGGCAGAGATTGCCATCCAACAGTCAGTGCCAGCTGAGACAGTTATTCACCCAGAGGGTATGATGGAGGAGGTTGCTGAGAACCAGCTAGAAGATGGCCCCCAGTTCATCCCAAAAGAGCCAGTCAACCTCCCACATCTAGAAATTCTAGAAGAGGAATTAATAAGAGACCTAGAACTACAGAATCTAGAAATGGACCAACCCATGTACTGGCAGCAAGAGGGGAATGTAGTGAATTTGCATGTGGGGATGGTTAGAATTGATAACAGAATCTTCACAGATCAGCCCAAACCCTTCAGTTTGATGCCTCCTCTCTTACCTCAGTTTGACCCAGAAAAAGCAAACAAAGCAATAGTGACTGACTTTGTTGCAACAATGGCAAACAATAGAGCAAATCTGAAGATTCCTACTGCCTAGGCTGACTTCTTAAAGGCACTCCTAGGAACCCTGTGCACTCTGATTGGGCCAAAAAGTTGCTCCAAACTAGTTTTCCTTTCCTGATTCAATAGCCTGAAAGTAGTGACCAATCACCTTTGCCTGACGTAGGTACAGTAAGTACCTTAGATGTCTGTGGAAAACTAAAAAACCCAGTAATCAGCTCTGTTCCGGAGGAAATCATCCTGGAAGATCAAGAAGCCTCTCCATCTCCCCAGTCTAAAAAGAGGACAAGAAAGAACAAAGTTCAGTCTCCAATAGTGGATTCAGAGGTCAGGCGAAGCAATAGAGTAAAGGAAAAATGCAATGGGTTCAAAACTAGCCAATGCAAGATTGCAAACTGTCTGGGCTGTTCAGTTAAGCCTCCAATTCTGTAGGAAGAACAACTGAGAAACATTGGAACTTCTCTATGTTAGATCCCCCAAGACCAGCTAGAAGAAGGTGCTCTCAATAAGAAGAAAAAGGTTGGAGCTGTGGGTAAGAAGAAAAGCAGTGTCAAGATCCCCCAAAATGAAGATGATGACAAGAATAATAGCAAGAGCAAGAAGAAAGATGAGGAAGCCTGAGTGTGTTTGGCCTTGGGTCTTCTTCTTTGCTTCTGTTCTGGAGGGAGCCTTGACCTCCAGCTCTGATTCCAAGTGCAAAAGTGTCTCCAATGAATACAAATAGATAATGGAAAGTCCTCTGCTGGAATGTAAGAGGGATAAACTCTGACAAAAGATGGAACTCTATTAGAGATAAGATTGTGGAGAGCAGCTGCGATATTGTTTGCCTACAGTAAACTAAGAAGGAACACTTTGATTCAAGTTTCATCAGAAATATTTGTCCACAGGCTTTTGATTCCTTCGTGTTTAAGCCATCAATAGGAGCTTTAGGAGGAATCTTGGTCACCTGGAAAGGAAGAATGTTTAATGGAGTGGAAATCTTCCAAAATGACTATGCAATTTCAGTTGAATTCCGTTCAAACTTCAACAATGAGACATGCGTCCTAACAACTGTTTATGCACCTTGTACGTCAATAGGGAAGAGAGCCTTCCTAGATTGGTTCAAAAGTATACAGATGCCAGATGAAATAGATTAGTTAGTAGTGGGGGATTTCAACCTTATAAGAAAACCCGAAGATAGAAACAAGGAAGGAGGGGATGTGGCCGAAATGTACCTTTTCAATGAAGCTATCAATACCCTAGGTCTTTTAGAACTGCCACTACATGGAAGACACTTTACTTGGACAAACAAGCAGTTGTCACCTTTAATGGAAAGACTAGATTGGTTTTTCACATCAAGTTCTTGGACAACCAAATACCCAAGATCTCTGGTAAAAACTATGGTCATGGAAACTTCTGACCATTGGCCATGTATAATTGAAATAGGTACAAGAATCCCCAAAAGCAGGATTTTTAGGTTTGAAAATCACTGGATGGATAGAGAAGGCTTCATCACCACTCTGATCAATGGGTGGTCCTGTAATCCAGCAGCTGATTTAGCCAAGTCCATCACTGCAAAGTTCAAAAATTTAAGAAGGGCACTGAAAATCTAGAATCAGAAGACACCAAGTCTAATCACAACAATCAATAACACAAAGTTAGTTCTACAGTTGCTGGACACCATTGAAATCTTCAGAGATTTATCTCTATCTGAATGGAACTTCAGGGAAATAGTTTGCCAGAAATTAATCTCCCTCTTAAAGCAGCAGAGAAAATATTGGAAACAGAGGGGAAAGATAAACTAGGTAAAGGAAGGAGATGCCAGCACAAAGTATTTCCATGCTCATGCCACTATTAGACATAGGAAAAATACTATAGCTTCAATCCAGAGCCCTGTTGGAGAGATGGTGACAGATCATGAAGGGAAGGCTATGATTATTTGGGAAAGTTTTAAAGAAAGGCTAGGCACTTCAGATTTCAATATGATGCTCTTTGATCTCAGTAGCCTTCTGACAGAATCCCCCTCTATGAGTGAAGTAGAAGTTCCTTTTTCCAAACAAGAAATTGACTCAGTTATCTCTTAACTCCCCAACAACAAATCCCCTAGACCAGATGGCTTCAATAATGAGTTCATCAAAGGTTGCTGGACTCTGATTGATCAGGACTTCTACAGACTATGTGATGAATTCTTTAATGGCAGTCCATGTCTTAGAAGCCTCAACTCTTCTTACATAACTCTGATCCCAAAAAAGGATGGCCCTATCACAACCTCAAATTATAGACCAATCTCTTTGCTCAACTCTTCAATCAAAATTATCACCAAGCTACTTGCAAACATACTTCAAAAGGTGATAAAGAGGTTAATTCACAAAAATTAGTATGGGTTTATTAAAAGCAGAACAATTCAAGATTGTCTTGCTTGGGCCTTGGAGTATATTCATTTGTGCCACAAATCAAGGAAAGAACTAATCATCCTCAAGTTGGACTTTGAGAAAGCCTTTGATAAGGTAGAACATGAGTCCATCCTACAAATTCTACAAGCTAAAGGATTTGGAACCAAATGGATAAGATGAGTTAAAGAGTTACTCAGTTCTGGAACCTCATCTGTGCTCCTCAATGGAATCCCAGGGAAAGTGATACATTGCAAGAGGGGAGTGAGACAAGGAGACCCATTATCACCACTACTTTTTGTTTTAGTGGTAGATCTTCTTCAGTCTTTTCTGAATAGAGCAAAGACCCTCAATCTTCTTAAGCTTCCTCTGCCCCTAAGGTGCTCAAATGACTTTCCCATAATTCAGTATGCAGATGACACTTTGATTGTCATGGAAGCTTGCAGTAGGCAACTTGTCACCCTGAAAGGTCTTCTTCATTCCTTTGGTGAATCTACAGGCCTCAGAGTGAATTACTCCAAATCTGTCATGGTGCCAATCAACATCTCAGAGGACAGACTTCTTCACCTAGCAAGGACTTTCAACTGTGAAAAGGGCAGCCTACCTTTTACCTACCTAGGTCTGCCACTAAGTTTAACCAAACCAAACGTGATTGACTTCTCCTCATTAGTGAACAAATGTGAAAGAAGATTGGTTGTTACTTCAACTTTTCTCAACCAAGCTGGCAGACTACAATTGACAAACTCTATTTTCTCAGCCTTCCCAACTTTTTGTATGAGCACATTTGCCATTCACAACACTGTTATCAGTTAAATAGACAAGTTCAGGAAACTTTGTCTATGGAGAGGAGCAGATATTAATGCAAACCAAAGACCAAAAGCTGCCTGGACTATAGTATGTAAATCAAAAGAGTAAGGTGGCCTTGGAGTCATAAACTTAAAGACCCAAAATAAAGCCCTATTACTAAAACACTTGAGCAAATTCTTTAACAAGGAAGACATCCCTTGGGTCACACTCATTTGGGAAAGCTACTATGAACCTGATAAACTGCCACCACAAGGAAAGAAAGGCTCATTCTAATGGAGGGACATTCTTAAGCTGCTGGACAAGTTCAAAGGAATAGCAAGAGTCAACATAAATGATGCTAAATCCTGCTACCTATGGTTGGATCTCTGGGAGAATAAAGTACCAATGCAGGCATACCCTGAGCTATTTTCTTTTGCAAAGTCAAAGACAACCTCTCTAGTACAAGCCAAAAAATGCACCAACCTGCTGGATCTCTTTCACTTACCTCTATCACAGCAAGCTTTCACACAGTTGTCACTTATCCAAGGTGAGCTGCTACAGCTAACTCTAAATCTGGAGCCAGATACATGGTCATGCATTTGGAGCTCTGGAAAATTCTCAGTAGCCAAGGCTTACAAACATCTGAGTGGTCAAGGTACAGTACATCCTGGGTTCAATTGGATGTGGAACAGTTCCTGTCAAAACAAGCATAAAGTGTTTTGCTGGCTAATTCTCAAAGATAGGCTGAGCACAAGGGAATTGCTTCGCAGGAAAAATATGGAACTTCCAGATTACAACTGTGTTCTATACAACAATCTAGTGGAAGAATCTCTGGAGCATCTACTCTTTCACTGTCCTTTTGCTTCAGAGTGTTGGCACTGGCTAAACTTTGAGACCCCGCATCAATCTAACTTATACCAGATTTTAGAAAGTTTCAAAATACAGCAAAGAACCCCATTCTTCATGGAGATTTTCATCTTAATGTGTTGGGCAATCTGGAAGGTTAGGAATGGCTTAATTTTTAACCAAATTCAGCCTTCCTTGGAGGATGCAAAAAGAACGTTCAAGACAGAATTTGCACTGCTCCTCTAGCGTGCAAAGAGAAGATACTTTCCTTTAATTGAGCAATGGTTAAACAATCTTGTTTAATCTTCCTAGTTTCTCTTATTTTTTTTCTTTCTTTCTTTGTCTCTTGAATCCTCCTCCTATACTAAGCTCTTGTTTTAAACTCTTGTTTTAATAAAACTCACAGTAGGGGTGCGCCCCTCCTGTTTTGCCTCAAAAAAACTTTTTGGCGATGATATGCATGCATCGCTTTGTATATGTCCCACATCGGGTATGTATATGGATATGATGACGTCTTTCTTCTTCGGCTTGGGGATCCATACCATCCTTACCTCCTCCATCTATTGAGCGCCGGTCCTGAGTTTTTCTAGGCTGCACTGGTGCTGAGTAATATAGAGGCCTATGTCAACATTTTTTCCTCATTCTCATTAATTGTAGCCGGTCCAAAAAACGAAACAGCTTTACCACATGATTTTGCCATATGCAATTGTTATCATCGATGCCGGTGTCGACATTTTCTTCCTCATTCTCAATTTCTCATTAGTTGCTTCATCCACAACAACTATTGCTAACTCATCAGGATTCGTCGAAGCAGCCATACTACTCTTGAAAAATTTATCAAGAGATCATCTCTGTGATTCTATCAATGCATCCACACGTCTTTTTCTTTTTCCTATTGTCATTACCAGATTCGAACTTTCTAGATGACATTATATCTCACGATCCTGAAATTTAATAAACACAATTTAAATTTATCATGATGAGGCCACAGATCATGGATCACTGATAATTGATAGGATCAAGGGATCATCAGATGGAATAGAATAGTCTGGGGGCCTAGGAAGTGTAGAATTGCTCAATTACCTCCTAATGTGTTGTGCCGCGCGAACGCAGTTGCCAGTTCGCTTCGTCTTTGGTCTTCTGAGCGGAATAGGGCGACACCACACAAGAGGTCCAGAGTCGAACTGTCGAAGCCTACAACAGACCTGCACTGCTTGCCGTGTTGGGCCATAGGACTATTGGAACCCAGATACATATACATATACATATACTAGTACTAATCTACTATAAGGTGAGGCCTATCTAAATCTGAGGCCTAGGTCGGCCACACACCCTGTCCACCCTAGGGCGGGCCCCGGTTATCAAAATTACCAAAAAGGATGGAGGAAAATCAAGGAAGAGCCAGCTATCTAAAAGATGACAAGATAACGAGATTTTGGAAGGACGGAGGACTCCCAGAGTGCAATGGAAGGAAGGAGGAGGCCATTGCTTAAATAGTCCTACGGCAGAAGGAGGAGAAGGTGACGTGGGAGGCCGCGCGTGGAGATGGTACTGTGAACGTTTTGGCCAGGCGCACTAAACGACGAGCTCGATCTAGTGCAAGGCGACACCAATTTCAGCTTATCCAAAATGTGTGTGTGAAAAAGAAAAAAAACTAAACCATATCGAATAGAATTATATAGCTGATCAAGTCTCATCTAAATAAGAGATAGACAAATAATAAGGGATAATATTCCTTAAAAAGGAGTTAGTTAACTAATAGTATAATTTATTGGCTATGGAATTAGTACGTACACCCAAATGCACAAGTGAAGATGTACATGCCAATACGCTACTGCCTACTGGTCACCCAAATGTTCCGTAAATGTAAATACGGATGAGATAACATGATGAAAGAGAAATATTTATATACTCTTCGCCATCGGTCGGTCGGCCGGCCGGCAGGTCATCCCCGTACTCCGTTAATGTGAAGATTATACTTTTGTTGGCTGATTAAATGCTAAATACTTACCGATCAGTTTTGATGGTATAATCTACTCTGCAAAAATGTCGGAAAAAACGAAGGCGGTGAAGCAAAAGATAGGATGAACCACGCACTCACAGCAAAATGTTATTCGGCTGATTACACGCACATTTAGCTTTGTTAGGATGCATGTGTATTCATTTCAATTCACACGTGTTGAAGTGGAATAGAATAGAACTTAGTTTAATTTTACTCTAATCCACTTCAACATAAAGTGGATTGAGATGAATACATGTGCATCTAAACAAGGTCTTAGACATTGTTTGATGTTTTCGTATTTGTATCATTCCATATGTGTTGGAATGGATTGAGGTGGTATTTAGTTCAAATTACACTCTAATACAACCCAAGTGAATCGATGTAAATCCGACTACGTCCAAACAAGGACTTATATGAATGGATTAAAACAAGACCATGCGGTGAAACAACCAACACGTGCACGCATATATCGTGTACGTTTCAATGTTTCATGCCGGCCAGAAATTAATAATCAAGTTTCCCTTGATAATTACTACGATTTGAATATATAAAAAAAGACCGGGAATTGAAGAAGGCTTCACAATTCACACGCTAGGCGGGAGTTTTCCTGCGCACGTGCTTTTTCAAACGAAGGCACGACGCCTAGTCGCCTACCACGATTGCACAAGCGTCTGCTTTAAAGAGCAAAGCCTGAGCGAAAATTAATAAATAGAATAGCTCCTGAATGTTCCGGAAACCGTCGTTGGTTTCTATCCTGTCTTGGTCTACACCTAATAAGCCTCCAGTGGAATCGTCTACACCGGCAGAACCATTGCCTGCCTCGACGCTGGATCGGCTCCCTCCCTCCCATGAAACATCCCATGAAAAACGGAAAAGGATGGAGTGGAGTCCGTTGCCATACGGGCAGAGGAGGATACTGTATGCAAGATGGCGTCTGTGTCCCGTGCGGTTGGGAGATGCCAGAGAAACGTCCCGCGAGTGGACGCGTTCTCTCTTCCTCTCTGGAACTCTCTCCTTGCTACAGTTGAGAAGAGCAAAAAGGGGACGATTCGTGCTCCCGCCGGTGAGGTCGCCGTTCCCCTCCGCCTCCGGCGGCCTTTGGGCCCTCGGATGTGTAGGGGAAGGGTGTATCTTCGACCAACGGTGTATATTAGGTACTTTCTATAGGGGTAGGTCTCCGGGCGGCCGTCGTGAGGTGGAGACGGTGTCGCCATGGCGGAATAAGGTACCCTTGGCCCTCTTCTACCTCGCTGTCACTTCCTCCGGTGTCGGCGGTGGGCCTGTGGGAATCTCTGGATTTGGAGACCGAGTTGTAGCTCCAGATCCGGTTAGTTCCTTTTCTGGAGTCTTGCCGGTGGATCCTCGTCGTCTCTGTTGGGCGCCGGTGCTTTTGATGCTCCTCAGCATCGTTGGAGGATGCAGGAGTGGTAGATCTGCTGACGTCGTTGGCGTTTCTGCACCTCCTTCCTTCAGCGATGCTTCGTGGAGATTAAAGGTAGAACTTGGCGGATCTGGATTTCTATGTGTTCTAGATCTTGTCGTGTTCTTCCTTTCTCCATCCCTCATCTTCGTCGGCGTTTGTCTGGTGAAGCTTCTTGGGATGTTTGTTAACCAGCTTGGGAGATCGGGTTGTTTGTTAGATCCCATCATCTCTGGTGGTTTGCATCTCCTTCTGGGTGTCCTCTTCACCGGCGTGCTGGGGTTCATGCTGCTTGTGGCATCGGACCTCTTCGACACCGGTGAGGTGATGGTCGTTGGCCATCTTGCTCGGCCAGTTCGTTCAACGTTTACACGACATTGTTGGATTTCCCGATGTGCTATTCTTGGTGCCATTCCAAAACTGTGAAGCTACTTCGTCGGGAAGGTAGTCGGCTTCTGGGCGTCTCATCCGGCCGCCGGTGACAAGAATGACCGGTATGTCCTTACAAGGACTTGTGTGTAATTTTATTTTCTTTCAAGGGTGTCTTTGTAAGGTGTATGATGTAAACTATTAGATATCTTTGTGAAATATAACCCGGTTTTCTAAAAAAAAAGAGAAACGTCCTGCGATGGCCGATTGGGGGATAGGATAAGGACGGCCGATTGGGGGACATGACAAGGGAGAGAGAATAAGAAAAGAAAATAAGAAAGAAAAGAAAAAAGAGGAATAATAAAGAAAATGGAAAAAAAGAAAAGAACGTTATAGACACTTTATTCTAACTTCATCAGAGAATTTGCTTCACTATAAAAACTCACAGCTGAAGTTGTTTTCGCCACAGTGTTATTATACACCGATTTGGAGACTGAAAGGGGACGTATCAAGCTTCGTTTAATTGGTAGTCTAGAGTTCAGAACTTGATAGCCGCACCTGTTACATACGCAAACCTCTTTCCGTACAAACCAAAAAACACATTATCAAATTGAGAGATCCTATCATTTTTCCTTTTTCTTTAAAGAAAAAACACATCTTGAGCGATCCGGCGTCGACGTAGAATGTGCCAGCATTGTCAGTGGTAATTTTCCTTTTCCTTTCCACTTCGAGACTACGCGATGGATATGTCCGCATTCTCAATTTTTTCTATCAACAAGTTGAAAAAGTGCATACCAATTGACTTTCCAGCTTTCCCCATTTCCCTTTATTTCAGAACGCATCCTATTATGTTTCCTAGGCCAAGTTTAGATTGCTTTAAAATGCAAAAAGTTTTCAAGATTCTCCGTCACATCGCATATGCCGGCACATATATATATATAGAGCATTAAATGTGGTAAAAAAATAATTAATTATACAGTTTATCTATAAATGTCGAGACGAATCTTTTGAGCCCAATTAATTTATGATTGGACAAAGTTTGTCTAATACAAACGAATGTGCTACAGTGTTTAAAAAATGCCAACTACACATGGCCCTAATTTCTACGGGTGGTTGAATAGCAGGTCGACAGGTTCCTAGAGTATAATCCGTTCCTAAAAAATGAAGGCTGAAGCTATGTGCTGTCGCTCACGCACACCGAAATCCAGAACTCACAGATTTGTATCTTCCACGGTTTGACTTTGACACCACTTTAAATCACCTTTTTTTTTTCCCTTTCAACATGCTGTGCATGTGTTATGGTACAACTGGAGTCGGGAGGCCAACATTTCAGTGTGGCGACCACTGTTTCGCTCCGTTTTTCAGAAAACAAGTGACCTGGTCCGGTAAACACAAGAACATGAGGAACAGCTTTCTATGTATGTTACTCTTGTTATCGCCATGAAGTGGTCAGAGATGTATTGTCACTTAACCTCGTGAACCTATCGTGATTAGAATGATTGAGTGAACATAACAGGTTCAGGACATGAATGGCAACAAGGTATAAGCCATTTTATCATCAATCACGTTGTTATTAGAAGCCATTCTAGACGGTCACATCAGGCTGGCTCGCATCGCATCCCTCAGCAGGCTCGTATCGCATCCCTCCCGCAGAATCTGAAAATCCCGAAAGCCTCTAACAAACATGATCCATTTCCTTATCCCCTTTGGAAGCCAGCAGAGGCCGCTCCCACCCACCTCCTGACCTCCACCTCCCTCTCTTTTGACTCTCCCAGCTGCAAAACCGCGGGCAGCATCCCGCCCGCGCCGCTCACCGGCGGCCACCGCCGCCTACATAAAACCACTAATCGACGACTCGCCGAACCAACCCACCCACCCAAACCCAATGGCGTCCTCCCTCCTCTCCACCCCGTCCCGAACCCTAGCCCCGGCGCCGGCCCCCGCCGACCTCCGCGGGCGGGCGCCGGCCCAGGCGCACCTCCCGCGCGGCGGCCTCGGCCTCGGCGTCGCCCCCCGCCGCAGCCGCGCGCTCCGCGTGCGCGCGTCGGTGGCGATCGAGAAGGAGACGCCGGAGAGCGAGCCGCCGCCGACGTTCCTCCGCGAGGACGGGCAAGGCGCCGGGTCCGGGTCCGTGCGGGCGCGGTTCGAGGCCATGATCCGCCGGGTGCAGGGGGAGGTCTGCGCCGCGCTCGAGGAGGCCGACGGCGGCGGCGCGCGCTTCGTCGAGGACGTCTGGTCGCGCCCCGGCGGCGGCGGGGGCATCAGCCGCGTCCTGCAGGACGGCCGCGTCTTCGAGAAGGCCGGGGTCAACGTCTCCGTCGTCTACGGGGTCATGCCGCCCGACGCCTACCGCGCCGCCAAGGGGGAGGCCGGCAAGAACGGGGCCGCCGCCGTGGATGGCCAGAAGCCTGGCCCCGTGCCATTCTTCGCCGCGGGGATTAGTTCGGTAAGTGGCTTTCCTGCTGCATTGACCTGACGGACCTAGATCTCTTCTCCATTTTGGCTCTCGTTATGTAGATTCTTCAGTTGCATGCAGACATTGCAATGCCACTTAGGGAGTTTAGTGTTTAGCTGCCCCTTGCTCCCAGTTACCCAGCATATGTAGTACTCTTGCATTTGTATAATTGACGCAAGGAATCAGGATGCTTGTGGACCTGTTGGCACCTTAGCAATTTTTTGCTGCTTTGGCTTTTCGAGCCCATTCATAGTGTGTAGATTCCCATTAGTTCTAAATATTGCTAATGCTATAGTCGGATAATGACCCTATTGTAGCTGTATATGGTGCATCTTTTCACTGCTACAACTTGACCCTATGTACATGCCTTTTTTGTGATACTGATAATGCTCATCTGCCACTATTCATGTTTATGAATTTTCTCACTCAACTTAGGCAATACTTTAATCTTCTAGTGTTAACCAATGATGATACATGGACTAAAGATAGTTTTTCTTTTTCCTTTTCCAGGTGCTTCACCCCAAGAATCCATTTGCTCCAACATTGCATTTTAACTACCGTTACTTTGAGACGGATGCACCAAAAGGTATCCTTCTATCCTAGTAAATCATGAAGTATTATGATGTAATTAATATCCTGCACACCAAGTGAATTTTGTGCTTCAATATGTGTGCCACCCTCATATACAAAGACCCATGTATGAACTAGATGTTTTATGCTTTGCATTTAGTGAGTATAGGTTTAAAATAGATAAACTCCTCTAGAGATTGGTAAGAGAACTGGGCCCATCTTATCAAGTTGATCATGTCTATTACAATCATTTTGCATATTGTAAATGTCTTGTTGGGAAATGGTATTTTCAATACTCATCTGTTATGACATCCAACTGCAGATGCACCTGGTGCACCAAGACAATGGTGGTTTGGCGGTGGTACTGACTTGACTCCTTCATACATCATCGAAGAGGATGTGAAGCATTTCCATTCTGTATGTACCACTCCCTACATGTTGCAAAACCATGCACCCAATACTGTTTTGTGTTCTACTTCGATGTCTTGGACAATGCTTAATTGTTTCCTAGACAGTATTATGCTCGGCTAGCCTATGGAGTTGGTACTATTTTTGTGCTCCTCCATTTCTAGATGTGAACTAGTCAAGGGTCTTTGATGTCAAGTGCTGTGTTAAATGTAGTTAAAGAATCAATTAGGTTCTCGATATAGTTTACAGTTGCTCTGCTCTCAAAAAGGGTGTCTTCCAGTCCAATACGTGGGCACTTCACCTCAGTACTAGTACATGCAAAACATAATTCCATGCAGTTACACACCTTTTGTTGTTTAGGGTTTCTTACGGGCAAGTCCTTGTGCTAATCTCGAGAGAGGAATCAGAACAGAGAAAATAGTAATAAGTTAGTTAATAACTATTGCTAGTTAGCACTTCAGTTGCTGCTTTGTATTTGTTGTCACTATTCACTAACATATTTTTTTATCTGATTTTAGGTTCAAAAGCAAGCATGTGATAAATTTGATCCAAGTTTTCACCCAAGATTCAAAAAATGGTGTGATGATTATTTTTATATTAAGGTACTTTAAATTCTTTCATTTGTTACTTTAGAAACTACGAAAGGAGTCAATTCTACAGTTTAGACCACATGGTTCCCTTTTTACAATGACAAGATTTTGCATTTGCTGACTTGATCCAGATACCTCCAGTTTTCCTCAATGAAAGAAAGAAATTCCTGACTTTTTTTTGGGTTTATGGACATGCTAGTTTGGCAATCCTGGAGAAGATACTAGTTGCCTTTTCTTAAACTTTGGATGAACCAGTTGATGTTTCAACATAGAGTTTCTGGGATCCTGAATTCTCGTGTTTTGTCTCTCAATGCAGCACCGTAATGAGCGGCGTGGACTTGGTGGAATATTTTTTGATGACCTTAATGATTATGATCAAGAGATGCTTCTCAACTTTGCTACAGGTGAAACCATTTGCTAGAATGTTTGGACGAAATTATTTGTATTCAGGTAGCTTGGTACAGTGGTCTCTAAATGTGTTCATTTATGGGATGGAATTTTTACGTGTAGGATGGGTTCAAGTTCTTGCCAGATATTAGCTTTGACTTCTGTTCCTTTTTTACGAGCTATATTCAGCTTATTAGATGTTGCATTTCAGTGTTTAGATTGCTGTGCAATATGTGCAGTTAGAGGTGAGTTGTAGTTACAGTTATGATAACCAAAGTGATTTTCTTTCTTTACAGAATGTGCGGACTCTGTACTTCCTGCGTACATATCAATCATAGAACGGCGGAAGGACACTCCATTCAATGAGGAGCACAAGGCATGGCAGCAATTGCGAAGAGGTCGTTATGTGGAGTTCAACCTTGTAAGTGGTTTTAGGCGAATACATCCAGTGTCTTGCTTGGATAGTTGGATGCCTATCTTCTGGCTTTAACATACTCGTCTTTTGAAGGTCTATGACCGTGGTACAACATTCGGCCTAAAGACTGGAGGAAGGATTGAGAGCATACTCGTGTCCCTTCCACTTACAGCACGGTGGGAGTATGATCATGTAAGCTTGGACTCTATACATATCGACATGTCTTAGTTTTTCCACCAGAGAATGCTCAAGAGTTCTTGGAAAAAAGCAAAATAAATGAAGAAAACGTACTGCTGATATTGCTATATTCTTAGTAATTATCATTTACTCTGCATCTTACTTATAACTTGGGCAACTGTTCCTCAACACTAAGCATGCAACTTCATTTGCAGAAACCGGAAGAAGGGACTGAGGAATGGAAACTTCTGGACGCGTGCATAAATCCGAAGGATTGGATCTGATTAGCCGAAGTTTGTTTGTTCTTGAGATCTTTTGTTAGAGTTTTCCCTTCTGTAGCGCCAAGATATCAGATCACGTGTAGTTTCATTATTACTTTTGTATCTGTAGAGCCGTGAATAAATATGATGTAGTAATGCTGTAGCTGTCTGTATGTACCTGCTGTTTTTTAACGCATGTGAATGAGAGAACCATTGCCTTCTGTATTTACAAAGGATTCAGGTTTTATAAACACTATCAACACTATCATTTCCCTCCTACTATTGGGAAATACTCACTGATGCAGGCAGGTCTGTATACACCCGCGGTCACATGGACGTTGTGCATTGCAGCCCGGTCTAGTTGGCCCAAAGGCCCCCAAAACACACACAGGGCCCGTTGGCCATCGTGCTGGCGCATCGCTGCGCTTCTCCCATCTCGACCACTTGATGCACCGTACCCATCTGATTTCAAGCCCGCTCGCAATGGCTTTCGAACAACGCCGGCAACATTGCTATGCTGCGAGTCGCGGTTCGACGGCGATTGGTTGGCAGCTGGTACGGAGTGGTCGCTTTGTTCTTTCCTTAAAAAGAAGAGTATCAACTGGTGGCCTGGAGCAGCTTGCTTTCATGTTAACTTTCTGCTTCGCGTTAGATTCAGCTAAGGAACAAGAACATCTACCGGCCCCCTTGTGCCGAAGCCGCTGGAGTTTGCCAATCACTTTCTTCACATGGAATATCCCTGAGGGCTAATTTGAAAACTCAAGACTTTTTCCAAGGTGAAAAATCCATGGAGAAATAATTTGAATAATTATTTAGTTCTCTAGGGAGGATTTTCCATTTCTGGGTGTGTCTCCCCCTTGTTTTCAAATTAGCCCACGAGAATGACCTAAAACTGACATGATGTATTAATTTGCCAAATCCATCGACTTGTGTTGCTGAAATGGTCTAGTAACTTTAAGAGGCATAACATAGAACATACTTCTAATGAAAAAAATATTGTATTTGCTTTGTATCGTTTGGTCATATTCTAATAATAACACAACCCTTAAATACTTTATTACTAGTACTTTATCTTTTTCCGAGATATAATTGAGTTACAGTTACTTTTATCTACTTTTTCGTCCTTGTTCATATTTTTCCCCAATAGTATATCTTTTCAGTCTTATATTTACGGGTCACTTTAGGTTATTTTTATCAATAGTAGAGGTTGGTAATTTCATGCAAATTTAGAGGCTGTTTTATTATTATTTTTTCTAATGGCATATGAGTAATGAAGAGGTAGTTTAAGTTGTTTACATAATGACAGTGATGATGAATTTAGATTAAGATTTAGGGAATTACTTACTATTTTGTAATCGCAAATATAGATAATTTTTAGAAAAATAGAACATATCTAATGCCCGTTCGGTTGCTATAAAAAGCAGCTGCTGCAGCCACTTGCAACTGTTGCTACAGTTTTTTTTTTTTTTTTTTGAGAGGGCATGCAGCAGCAGCTTTTTATGGCAGCCGAACAGGGTGATTATTGTCTACAATGATCAGCATCCTTCAAGTAGATGACGAGATGTCACTGATTTTTATGAGAACTGTATAATTTATCTTTTTTTAGTTTATCTTGTAAACATTAATGCGGAGACTTCAATAGATAACATGCTCTGTTCATCCGGCTTATAATTCGTCTTTTTCAGCTTCTTTTTTCAGCCGAAACAGTATTTTTTTTACAACAAATCAGCCAACAGTGTTTTTTAGTCGGCTTATCAGCACAGCCAAACGGGGCCAAAGATACGGACGCAAAGACATAATAATCTATACTAACACCCTAAAAAGTAATAAACCAGCGACCACCAGTTTACACTCCAAAATTATGCCTCTCAGCAGCAATTCTCATTGCTGCTCCTGTGCCGGGAAAAGCACAAGCACTTGAGTGATTTTCCTCCCTATACTCCCTCCGTCCACGAAAGAAATACAACTACGAGTTGTGTGCCATAAAAAATAATTCACATTTAACTAAATTTCTAGTGAATGTTATTCATATTTATGGTTTCAAATTAATTTATTATAAAAATATATTTTGTAATTAAAATGATATTTACTTGATATCATAGAAATTGATAATTTTATCTATAATTAATCAAACTTAAAGATACAAAACAATGACACTGTACTAAAATTGCATTCTTTCGTGCACGGAGAGAAGATATAGCTATATATACGTGCATTCCGTACCGCTACATATTCTGCTCACCCCTTTGATTGTTTTTATTACCGATGGAGCTATAGCACTTATCCCCTCATCACAATGTCCCGCTGGTTGGAGACAAATATCTAATTTCAGCAATTGAGCATGGCCCCACCCACATAAGATACTTGCATGTGCCTCGAACTGTGAGCTAGTGGACTACTCCTATATGGACATGCTAGATCTTCCCAAATCTTGCTTGCTAGCAATAACAATCCTTTATATGCATGGGATTGCTTATACTAGTGTCCTCAACAGTGCCACTTTAATTAGCTCATAGCAATCCATGTCAACACTTTTCTTATGCGGAAGAGAGAGGAGGTGAAAAATAGAAGAGACTATCTCTTATCTCAACACCTATCTAGCTCAAAAAAATAAGGTAATATGTGGACCTGCTCATAAAAAATGAGAGATAGAGGTGAGAAGATATAGAATAAAAAACTATTTACATGTGGGATTCATGTAATGAAGTGGCAATGCAATGACATGACATGTATAAGATAGCTACTGTCTCTTACTATTGAGGACGCCCTACTGCTCCTTGCTTGTGAATTGTGATTTGCCCGGAGTAGAAAGATATGAGAGGCTAGGGACATTTAGACAGTAGTCTAGGTTAGCTCACAAAGCAAAGAGACACACCGAATCTAGGTTTAACAATCTTTCAGGCATAAACAACTCATGTGCACATGCATGAAGGAATGGAGAGGCGCTAGCTGATGAACTGATTACTGATAGGCCAAGCTAAAGCTGGATGGTGTGTAAAACCTAAAATGAATCGAATTGGAACCTGTAGCCTGCATGCATGAGTGTCATCACTGAAAAAGTTACTCATGTGCCAAGTGCTCAACGTACGTCATGGGTGCGCAATAATATACTCAAAACACCGCATCATTTCCCGCTCGCTTCAAAGTGCTCTGTTTTTTTTTAATAATTAGTATGTGCTAGTATTAGTGCATGACATTGTGCACTATGTTGGCCTTTATCTAAAAAAAAATACAAATTCTAGATTTAGACAGGTCAAACTTTTTGTACATTTGGCAAGTCTATAGAAAATAACATTCATTTATGTTACAAAATAGGTTTACTAAAAAAATATATTTCATAATTAATCTAATAGTGAGCGATTTTCTTTATTACGACAATTGATGGAGAGATATAGTGGGCAGAAGAAGGACTTGCACATGGTCTTTATTGACCTCGAGAAGGCATATGACAAAGTACCGAGAAATGTCATGTGGTGGGCCTTGGAAAAGCATAAAGTCCCAACTAAGTACGTTACCCTTATCAAGGATATGTACAGGGATGTGGTGACGTTTGTCCGAACATGTGATGGCGACACCAGTGACTTTCTAATTAAAATAAGACTGCATCAGGGGTCAGCTTTGAGCCCTTATTTATTTGCTTTGGTGATGGATGAGGTCACAAGGGACATACAAGGTGATATCCCTTGGTGTATGCTCTTTGCTGATGTTGTGGTGCTAGTTGACGACAGTAGGGCATGGGTTAATAGGAAGTTAGAACTATGGAGGCACACGTTAGAGTCGAAAGGGTTCAGACTTAGTAGGACTAAGACCGAGTACATGAGGTGCGATTTCAGCGCGACTAGACATGAGGAGGAAGACGTTAGCCTCGATGGGCAAGTGGTGGCCAAGAAGGATACTTTTCGGTATTTAGGGTCGATGCTACATAAGGACGTAGACATTGATGAAGATGTCAGGCATAGAATTGCAGCCGGCTGGTTGAAATGGCGTCGAGCTTCTGGCGTCCTCTGTGACAAAAGGGTGCCTCAGAAGCTGAAAGGTAAGTTCTATAGGACAACGATTCGTCCGGCAATGTTATACGGTGCTGAGTGTTGGCCTACAAAAAGGCGACATGTCCAGCAATTGAGTGTAGCAGAGATGCATATGTTGCGTTGGTGTTGTGGGCACACAAGGAGGGATAGAGTCCGGAACGACGATATTCGGGATAGGGTTGGGGTGGCACCAATTGAGGAGAAATTGATTCAACATCGGTTGAGATGGTTTGGACATGTCCAACGGAGGCCTCCTGAGGCGCCGGTGCGTAGTGGAGTTCTAAAGCGGGCCGATAATGTAAAGAGCGGTAGAGGTCGACCTAAACTAACTTGGGACGAGTCCGTTAAGAGAGATCTTAAGGAGTGGAATATCCCCTTGATGTCCCTTTATGTGTCTCCCTGTTTCTCGCCTCTTTTGGGTTTCATCTCTAACCTACCCTAACTTGCTTGGGACAAAAGACTATGTTGTTGTTGTTGTAATTAATCTAATAGTATTTATTAGGTACAATAAATATTAGTATTATTTTTTTATAAATTTAGGTTAAATTAAAACTGTTTGACTTATTAGGAAATGAAAATTATATTGCATTCTTTTTATGAATTTGCAAGGTTCGCCAGACAAGACCCTGTTAATAAAACAATGGCAAAGCTTTGGCCGTTCTTTAAAAAAGCCAGACAAACCCTGTAAAAGATGGGGAGCTTTCCCGTACTCAGGCTTCTCAACGTAGAGCCAGCAATAGTAGTAGGATTCGGTCCCAGCTGGGCGGCCGGTGGACGGTGGTGAGTCCGGGTCCGGGATGAGATAAACGGCCACCGCCCCACTGGTCCACTGCAAGCGAGGCCACCGCCGTCCGCCGGCACGCTCCCCTCCGTGCTCCCATCTCTGTCTGTTGCCGTATTGAGACGACTCTTATCTTATTTGACCTGACCATGCATGTCCCTCCATCGCTTTACAGAGTTGCACCCCCAATGCGTGTATGTGCGTGCCAAGCAAAAGGTCGTCGCGAGTTGCATGCCTGCGGCCGTGGACCAACTGCAATCATGGGGAGGGCCGGGGGAGCATGGCGATCGCGGTTGCGAGTTGTTGCAGCGCACTGTGATAACTGATAAGGCCTTTGTCCGGTCCGGTTCACACGAGGGGCAGGGCAACGACGAAAGAAGCTAGAACTGGTTCCCAATCGGCAGCCTCGATCTATTACGTCGCTCATTCCTTTTGTTGATGGAGCTAGGGAAGTACTCCCTCCATTTCAAATTATAAGGCATTCCAAAAATCTTGGAGAGTCAAAACATTTTAAGTTTGACCAAAATTATAGAGAAAATTACAAAAATTTATAACATCAAATAAGTATACTATAAAAATATAATTAATGAAGAATCTAATGATACTTAATTGGTGTCATAAATATTATTATCTTATCATATAAATTTGGTCAAACTTAAGATCCTTTGATTATCCAAGATTCTTGGAATGTGTTATAATTTGGGATGGAGAGAGTATATCTGAAAAGCGCCTGTTGTGGAGCGTGCGTGGCCGACATCGGCACAACTCGATGATGCCTTGCCTTGCCCAGCTGCTGGATCATTTTCTTTGATTCTTTGCAGTTTGCACGCGAGACTGCCTGGGCTGCTCTCGGTTTTTCACAAGGTATTGTGATTGCGCTGTCAGAAACTTCGTGTACGATGATCAGAACGAAATGACCAAAATGCGCAGATTGGGATGGAGATGATGATTCTTCAGGCATGGGAACTGGGAAGATGAGTTAGGTAATGCTGCATGGGTCCTCTCTGTCTGAATGGGAGCTATAGTCTTTGTTGGCAAAAAGAAGGGAGTTCATACTTCACACCCACAGCGGCCCAACTAGAGCTGATGTTGCTGATTGGTGTCAGGTTTGTCCATCGAATCTCGATTTTCGAACTGATGCTAGTAACTGCTAACCAATGGATTTGTATCTGAACTTTTAGAACTCCACTTTTTTAGTGTTTGTGGGAATAATCAACGCATAGAGAGCTCTAGCAAGCCATATATGAAAACATATGCATACAAACTTTTGATCCAATAGAAAATTATGCACAACAGATTAATGAACAAAAAAAGTAGGTGAGCTGATGATCGACCTTTGTTTGCGAATCAGTATTAGTTTTTTTTAAAAAGGCAAATCAGTATTAGTTTGGATAACCAACCAATCAGTGGCACACTGCATGGCGCTCCCATTCAACTTGCAAGAAGTTTGATGCCACTTCCCAATATTATAAAATGGTTCTGGTATAGGCATAACTGGAGTGGACGAGAAAATGCACATGTATATTGGAAGGCGCCACCACCCGCCCCTAACATTTTTATATTCACTAGGTTCGTGCCCGTGCGTTGCTACGGGATAACTAAATTTTTGTACTAAAAACACACGGATCGCACGATAAGATAACAATACTGTGGAGTTAAATACTGACGTTTTCATTTTGGATGCCTGGGTAATCTGGAAACATTGTAATTCTTATGTTTTTTATGGCGTGCGGTCGTGTATCAACGACCTCAGAGAAGAGCAACACCTCTAGTGTCTTGCTGGAGCTCGAAGTCTGAGAGGGCTGGGTCAAGGTCAGGGAGACGAGCTGGGGCTGTCTTAGTATGTTTGCTCGCTCTTTCTGGGTCAGGTCTCATCTCTCCCATGTTTCTTTAGAGTAAGTCCTATTCTTGTAAAACTCAACCCCTCATGGATCGGCTCGGAGTGAGGTGGTGGTGATTGTAAGGGGCTGGTTCTTTCTCTCTATAATACAAAGATACGAAGCTCTCCTTCGTATTCATGAAAAAAATACTGACGTTAAAGTCATATTTAATCCAAAAGGCAAAGTGGCTCTTGATTGGCATGGACTTGTTAAGGCCAAAGTTTATTCTATCAAATTTGAAGTACTTTGCTAATTGTGCTATGCCAAAGCTGTTTGGCATTACCACTGAAAAATCTTATCTTAATATTCCGAAAATACTTGTATGTCAATTAGGATTCCATAATGAAATACTGGTTTCAGAATCTAAATATCACCAATCAAAATACATCCTTGCCTTGTTAGTAATGGTATGCGAAACATCAATCAAAGCACGTGAGTAGACAGAAAACAGATCCCAAAAATGTTGTCACTGCATACAGGTTAGCTAGAAGAAGGGCGATCATATACTTTTCTAGAAGCCTTAATCAATTATTGCATCTCTTATTTGAAATGTAAAGAAGTTCCATTTTCTTTCAGCATGATGGGGAAAAGTTTATTTACAATCTTCATAAAAACAATTTTTCATATATGCAGCAGAGAAGCTTCTTGTACATAGCATTCTGTCATCATTTCAATCATTTCACCTCCCTGTTACAGGCAACATTTTGGTCTGTGCAACCATGATGTCTTCCAAACACTGTGATTGCCAATCAGATAAAAATCGACGAAATAATGTGTGCAAGAGAAAAACAATTGATAATAAATTTTAACCCCACAAAACTTTAGTGTAGTTTCTCACCTGCGGGTGACCCCCGGCCGACCATAGCTGGACATTTTGCGGGTGACCCCCGGCCGACATGAAACAAAATCTGAGTGTAGTTTACAGTGCTACTAACCCCAGTTCATTTGCTCTTCTCCATAGGGTTCCACAACCTCCCCTTGGGCACATTTCTTCGACCAACTGTGACCTGCACAAAATGGGCAGCAAGTCTATCTATGTCTATCCATTTTCGGTTGTTGCGATAAAAAATATCAAAGCATTGGTAATAATAATAGCCATGATTGGGTTTCTTTTTATTGCTTCTAACAAAAAGAGGAACATATCGATGACTACAATCCTTGTTTGAGCCGTTTGAAAAAATAACTTTTAAGAGGCAAAAGGTTTGGTGTGGTCAAATGATAGGGCTCAATTACTTCAAAACAACACATGCCAAGCATATGCAGACTTGTTTTCTGCCCTGAAATAGCATATTCAGTTTAATCTGGGAATAATTTTATATTATGACGAAAACAACAAAATATTTTAGAAAGTCCTAAGGAGGTTGCAGCAAAAAAATCAGTAGTCTCCAAGTAACATGAGGTTGCTGTTATTTGCAGCTAAATACTCCGATGGCACCACCACTGATCCAACTATTAATTGCCAACATAAGATAGCATGTTTTCCATTTTATATAAATTTGACAAGTTCATTGAGAGCGTTCCATACAAATCTGTACTTGTAGCGAAATATACAAAGTATCTCCAATCACAACTATGACAGGATATATGATACGGAGACTATCAAACAAAACCATTGCTCATCTGTAGCACCATGTAGGAAGGAAGAATTCCATATGCTATTTTACAACATCCTAGGCTGTATACAAATCTGAGGGAGAGGAAGGCCTCACCTTGATGGGCGCTAGGGACATGATAGTCCAGTCAGAAAGCAGCCAAGAAATGTTCCAGATGAAGAGACCTGAAAACCAAAAAATATCATATCCTGATTTTCCTTGTTGTACATCAACTAAAATTTAGACTGTTCATATCAAAAGAAGGGCTCTTGACTGCAGTTCATTTCTACTCAGCTAGTCAGTGAATATAGTTACAAAGACAGCATCAGAAGTGGTTCCACACTTCCAGTAAACTGCTGAAAATCAACATTCTTATATACCTTGTAAGGTGCATAAATTAAAACATTTGGTCTCATAATTATGGGGAATCTTAACATGAAAGCTGCAAAAAGATTCCCTGTTCTTCTCTGCTGCTCAATGTCTAGAATATTGCAGAGCAATAAAATCAAGCAGCAAACATAAATTAAATAGCAAGTTCATTATGGCAAAATCCTACTGATTGTTCGACTCCTGAGAGTGTCTTCTCCAGCACTGCTTCCTCAAGTTCCTGAAATCAACGTACCAAAAAAACTGGATTCTGCATATATTATGTATGGCTGATGTTTTGAGAGAACTCAAACAGAAAAATAGGGAGAAATTTTGCAAAACTGATAATTCTCTAAAAAAAATTAGAATCATGTCAATAGAGACTTATGATACATGGCAATTTAAAAACCATGCCAAGATCTCTCCAGCAAATAGAATCATAAGTGAAGCATAGACTAATACATGGTTTCCTGATTCTATCATGTATTTATAGCTTGTTAGGACTGAATCATAATTCATTTACGCTACTTTGAATTTACAGTATTTACAATTGGCATTATTTAAGGCGCGTGTGCATTGCTTCATAGCAAGGGAAAATAAAATTTTGAACAAACAGTATTTTCAAGTCTCCATCGGTACATATGAACAGAACTTTTAAAAAAAATATTGAAACAGCACGCTAATATTACCATCTTCTTGCAACCAATATAAATGTTGCAACCAAGAAACAGAAACCAACAACTCCCAGGATGGACTAACTTACATCATGAGACCTTGTTTTTCCCCAGATTTTAACTTTCACTGCATCAACAAATGGACATGCCGCAGAAAGTATAAATATATGTGCTTACACTTGAGACAAACTTTGAGTCAGAGACAAACGTAAAGCCGTGCATATTAGCTATTAGTTCAATATAAATTGAACAGCAGGACATAATATAGGATATCATCTGAGATATCAATACGTATAAACATTAGGCTAACATGTAAAGAAAATGTTCAACCACATAAGCAAATTGGTCGTCCTCGAGACATCACTAAGGAGAAACATTAGGCACTTAACATGTAAAAAATGTTGAACAGATCCACATCATGAGACCATGTTATTTTTAAGCGCAAGTTATCCATTTTAAACATCTAAATATGTCATTCGGAAGCTTGCCATTGGGAGAGACTAACCTTGTGCGCATGCTGCAGAATCCAGGGGATCTAGAAAAGACTTGTATGTGTTGATCCCGAGCGTCGTCTCCAGCAGCGCCATGGGAACCTCTACCAGCAGCATTGTTAGCAGCAGCACAAGGAAGGAAAGGGAGGAATCGGAGAAGGTTAGGGAAGCACAGCAAAGGGGCGAGAACAGATGAGTTCTTAGGCAATTCAGGTAAGGTTCATTACAGATAGTTCATACCCCTCCTCCAAGCAGGTGCTATCCTATATATAACAAATGACTCACGCCACACACATCTCCAGCTGGGCTTCACATGTTGACCCAATCAGGCCCAAACACACGGCTGCTTCTGGCCTTGGCCCGCTTGTCCCTTTCTCCATTAGGATGCAGCAGCTGGCGCTCCTGTAGCTTGTCCGACATAGTCCCAAGAACAGCCGTCGTAGAGGTAGTAGTCCTAACATCCCCTCCCCCTTGCGCGCTTGGATGACCCCAGACAGAGGCCCGAGGGAATTGCTGATGCAGGTACTCCAAGTCTTCCCAAGTAGATAGCGAAGCTGGTAGATTGGACCACTGGACCAGACCCTGACGAATCGGAGTGGAGCCCTTCATGACAGTCCTGCGCTGAAGGATCTTCTCAGGGACACTCCACCGAACCGTCGATGGAGGCAAGGTGTCGGAAACGGAATGGTGAGCACCCACCGACTTCCTAAGCTGCGAGACATGAAAGACAGGGTGAATGGAAGAAGAAGCCGGAAGCTCCAACCTATAGGCGATAGAACCAACACGCTCCACAATGCGAAAGGGGCCAAAGAACTTGAACGCCAATTTCTGATGAGCTCGATCCGCGACAGAGGACTAAACATAGGGTTGCAGCTTGAGGAACACCCATTCATTCAACTGGAAAGCACGCTCAGAGGGATTAGAATCAGCCTGCTTCTTCATCCTCTGTTTGGCCCGGTTCAGATGTTGCCGAATGATATCAGTCATCAGTTCCCGCTCATGCAACCAAGCAGCCAAGTCAGATACCGGAGGGTTATCGGCCGCATGCAGACCAAATTGTTGTGGAGCAAAGCCATAGAGAACTTCGAAGGGAGAGCGACCCAAAGCAGAATGAAGGGAAGTGTTGTACCAAAACTCTGCAAGATCCATCCAAGAGCTCCATTGCTGCGGGCAGGCATGAACATAACAGCGCAAAAATGTTTCCAAGCACTGATTCACCCTCTCTGATTGACCATCCGACTGTGGGTGATAAGCGGTGGACATGCACAGATCCACCTTGGCTAGGCGAAAAAGCTCACGCTAGAGGTTACTTGTGAATATACGATCCCTGTCAGACACAATAGCAGAAGGCATGCCATGGAGCTTATAAATCTGGGAGAGAAAGATCTTAGCAATTCCAGCTGCTGTGAAAGGATGCTTGAGACCCACGAAATGAGCATATCTAGAGAAGGTATCCACAACTACCAAAATGCAATTCAAACCACCAGACAATGGGAGGCCTTCCACAAAATCCATAGTGATTACTTTCCAAGCACGGTCTGGTACCGGCAAAGGTTGCAACAGTCCTGGTAATCGAGAACGATCCGGCTTGGCTTGCTGGCAGGTAATACAAGCGTGGACAAACTTTTGAACTGAAGATTTCATGCTGGACCAGGCAAAGAACTGCTTAAGACGGCGGTAAGTGACAGGAATGCCAAAATGACCACCCACAGCGCTGGAATGCATCGCTGAAATGATCTTCTGTTGCAGCGCGAGGTCATGACCAACCCAAACACGCTGCTTATAACGAAGCAAACCATCCCGCAAGGTATAGTGAGGAACTGCATTTGGGTTGACTGCCAGCTTGGTCATGAGCTCTTGAACATGACTGTCAGTAGCATACGAGTGGACCAGCTCAGAAAGCCACTGTGGCTGAGCAACAGATATTGCGACACACTGAGAAGATGACAGCCGAGAAAGAGCATCAGCAGCACGATTGTCAGAACCTTGATGATAAACGATCTTATATTGCAGCCCCACCAACTTGGTGAAAACTTTTTGCTGCCAAGGGGTGTGAAGACGTTGTTCAGTCAACTGCGCTAAGCTCTTGTGGTCAGTTAATATAGTGAACTCTGCATGCTGGAGATAGCAGCGCCAATGGTCCAAAGCAAGCAAAATGGCCAAATGTTCTTTTTCATAGGTGGACAAACCTTGAGAGCGAGAACTCAGTGAATTACTCAAATAGGCAAGGGGATGGCCAGCCTGGGTCAAAACAGCCCCAATGCCGCTGCCACTAGCATCTGTCTCAACCCAAAAAGGCATGGTAAAATCAGGTAATGCCAACACCGGTGCTGAGATCAAAGCATTCTTCAAACTCTGAAAGGCCTGATCATGTACTGAAGTCCATGAGAAAATAGCACCCTTCTTGAGCAGATCATTCAGGGGCCGAGTAATGATACCAAAATGCTTCACAAAACGACGGTAATAACCTGCCAACCCCAAGAAACTGCGCAGGTCCTTGACAGATGTAGGAGCTGGCCAGTGGGAGACAGCCTGCACTTTCTCTGGGTCTGTTGCCACCCCCTGCTCAGAGATCACGTGTCCCAAATACTTCAACTGTCGCTGAGCAAAAACACATTTGGACAGCTTCACTTGCCATTGATCTCTGTGCAAGAGTTCCAAGACTTGACGCAACAGAACAATGTGCTCTTCAAAAGTGCGACTATAAATCAGGATATCATCAAAGAAAACCAAGACTCCCTTGCGCAGTAATGGTGCCAAAGTTGTATTCATCGACTTCTGAAAGGTAGCTGGCGCACCAGTCAAGACAAAAGCCATAACCCGAAACTCATATTGGCCCGAATGAGTCTGAAAAGCAGTCTTGGTTTCCTCTCCTGCTTGTAAACGTATCTGATGGTACCCAGCAGTCAGATCCAAGCAGGTGAACCAAGAAGCACTAGTGAGTTCATCAAGCAACTCCTCAATAACTGGCACTGGGTACTTAGCTTTAGCAGTTATGGCATTCAGGTGTCTAAAATCAACACAGAAACGAAATGTACCATCTTTCTTCTTGACCAGCAAAACCGCAGAAGAAAAGGGACTAGTGCTCGGTTGAATAATGCCTGATTGAAGCATTTCAGCCACCTGATGCTCAATCTCATCCTTAACTGATGGGGGATAGCGGTAAGGCCGCACCTGAACTGGAGTTGCTCCCGGAATCAATGGAATAGGATGATCAAACTAACGAGCAGGTGGATATCCAGTAGGTGGAGCAAAAACCGACTGATACTCATCCAGTAACTGGGACACTTCAGGTGGCAACGCTGATGTGGAAGGAATATCAAAATCAGAATACACAGCCGCTACCTGAATGACTGATCCCACCGGTAATTCAGTTAACTGGCCCTGCAGACGTACAGAAGACGGGCCATACGGCAAAATCAACCACTTATGCTCCTAATCGATCTGCATTGGACTATAAGAAGCTAACCAGTCCATGCCTAAAATCATATCATAGAATGGTAAAGGCATCACGAGAAAATCAGACTAGAACACCATATCTTGAACTTCCCATTGCAAAGCCCGAAATCCCAGAGAGCAAGGAACCAAACTACCATCGGCAATACGAACCTTTGGTGCATTAGTCAGCTGAGAACTGCCAGAAAGATGAACTGCCAAAGGCGCACTGACAAAGGAGCAAGAGCTACCAGAATCCACCAGAATAGTGACTGAGCGCCCTTGAACTGTGCCACTGAATAAGATGGCCCGGGCTGGTGGCTGACTTGTGGTCGCTGCAAGGACCTCCACTGCCAATACTTGGTCCTGAATAGCATTGTCATCACAACAATCATCGCTATCGTCATCATGACACAGATCCCATACCTCTTGCAGCACATGGACTTGAATCTTCTCAGGACAACGGTGATCACGAGACCACTTCTTGCCGCAGCGGTAACAGAGGCCGCAGGCGCGACGGTAATCCCGCATCGTAGCCAACTTGGCATCCACAGTGGGTGAACGCCGATCATCCGATGCCGCCGCAACAGCTAGTACCCGGCCACCCTTGTCCACCAAAGGAGGGGTAGGCAATGGCATTGCCCCCTTTGGTGGCAGCTTTGAAAAGCTGTAGCCATCGGACCGCCTACCATCGCGGCGCTTGGATGGGTCCACTAGTTCCTCCTGTAGTAGAGCCAAAACCACAGCAGTATCGACAGAAGTAGGGCGCTGCATTTGAACCGCATAACGAATATCATCTCGAAGACCATCAACAAATTTCATGGCATAGAACAGAGGGTCAGTGTTCTTGCCGTAAGCCAACAATTGACCAATGAGTTTAGTGAAACGATCAGCATACTCCTGCACTCCAGCTGTTTGCCGGATGTGCAACATTTGCCTCAACAACACCTCATGCTGATCCTTCCCAAAGCGATCTAAGAGTAAGCGGCAAAACTCCCCCCAACTGCCCAAGCGAAAACTGGGATCAAGCGACTGCAACTAGCAGGCCGCTGCCCCCGACACCTGCATCGTGTCTACTCTAATCCACTGACTAGGCTCCGCAAAATACATCTCAAAGTAATCTTCACAACGGAAAATCCACAGCTTAGGATTCTCACCATCAAACCCTGGGAAATTAAACTTAGGCAGTTTGCTATTGTGATGGTGGTGACCCCATGATCATGATAATCCCGATGTGGCTGATCCCGGGTAAACCCATTCCCGATCTGGAACATACGCCCTCCCTGCTCCAGCACCGATCTAGTAACCGAGCGATGCATGCCCGGGAACCGACGTGGAAGCGGAACAGGACCAGTGTGGAAGGTAGCAGCAGAGATCGGAATCGTACCCTTGACCGGAGACTGAACCGAAGGTTCGAGTCCCTAGTGACGAAGTTCGACGCGGGGCCCCAAACACGGGCTAGTGGCTGGTTTCCCAGCGGACGAAGTCGCGAAGGCCGCGCCCGGCTGATGCAGGATGCTTGCCGACACCGATGGACCCACGTCGTGTGCGGCACGGCTCACCGTCTTGCGCAACGTCGTCATCTCTTCCCGCATCATCTCCACGGCCTCCTCGGATTTGCGGACCGCGTCAATTTTGAGACGCAGCTCCTTCACCGACGCCTCAATCGTCGGCTTCCAGGTGTCGAACACCTGGGCTGCGTCCTCCAGCTTGGCGAATCGCTCAGAGATGAAGCTCTCCACCTGTAACACCCCTGGGTGTTAAGCATGCATTAACATCCCAAAGCATGAGCATTAGCATCACATTCATTTTCATCATCACATGCAATATAAGTTGAAATTAAATTGAAGTGTGAAAAAACATATGTTTGAAGCATAATTGTTGCATTTGCTTGCTAGAGTTGTAGAACTTGTTTGGCTATAATTTTAAATAACCTAGAATTAATTAGCAAGAATTTTTGGAGCAACTTTTGTATTCAAAATCTCCCCAAATTTTGCTTTTAAAAATATTCTAGAAATTGAGTTTTATTTTAAAATTGGACTTTAAATCATTAATTCAAAATCTGTTTGGAATTTTGAAAAATGCCCTAAATAAAAGTTGTAGAGAATTAAATTTTGAACAACTTTTGTTTTGAGGTCAACCTTTGAAAATGTCTTTTTCATCTTCAAAATTCAAATTTGAAATGAATTAGAAAATCTGGAAATTTTATTTATAAAAGAAAAAGGTTTTCTCGCCTGACTGGGCCAGAGCCCCGTTTCCGGCCCAGCTCGGCAGGCCGGCCCGGCCCGCGTCCGTGCCCGCGCGCTCGCCCGCGCGCACCACGCACCAGCGCACGACCGCGCTCAGGCCGCGGCCGCTGCGTGGAAGCCGCTCGCCGTCGCCGGCGTATGGGTGGCACGCCGTGGCCCCCACCGCCTCGCCACGCCTCCAAGTCGACCGAACCGAGCGGTCGCTCCTCGTCCCTCCCATTTCGCATTCCTCGTGTGCCAGCAGCAGCCGCAGCGGAGCCAGCGGCCACCACGCCATTGCCGCTGCCCTCCGAGCTCCGCCGCCGCCTATCGCCGCCGCCGCTGCACCCTCGTCCGATTCTTCGCGGCCTTTGCTCCACCTCCCTCCGCTCCACCCCGTGCTCCCTCCAGCAGTCGCCATCGTCAAGGTGAGGGGGCCAATTTTGGCCGACCGTTCTTCACCGTCGCTCGTCGGAGCTCGGCTCCGCGCGGGTGGGCTGCTTCCATCGTCTTCCTTCTCTTCTTTCACGCGCGGCAGCTTCGTCTGGTGATGCTGGAGCTCTAGCGCTCCTCGGACCGCCATGCCCTACACCGGCGAGGTGTGGCCGCGGTGAGGTAGCGCCGCCGTGCGCCATGCGCGCCGACGAGCTTGCTCCGGTAAACCACCCGGCCAAGTCCGGGCACCTGTCGGTGCGGCTTGGTGCCTCGAGCACGCTCGCGCTGACCGCCTCGCCGTTTGGCTCACCGCGGCGATATCCACGCGGTCAACGACGAGCCCGCCTCGGCTCCGGCTGACCGGTGGGGTCAGTTGACCCGTGGGCCCCGACTGTTTGTCTCTCGGTGTGGATTGGAGGTGAAACCGCGGGGTGTGCGTAGCGTTTAAGGCCAAGTAGATTTTCGGGTTTTGAAGAAAAGGATTTTCCAGAAATTGTGAAAAGCTTTCAAAAATCATATCTCAAGATTTTTAGCTCCAAAAATTATAAAACAAATTTTGTAGTGTTTCTCGTAAGTAGATCTATGGCTTAAAAATATTGCATGTTAATTTTATGATACTTTTCTGTCTAGATTTATTTAATTCTTATAAGTGCTGATATCTTAGAAAATATCTAGTAAATAGAATATTGATTAGAAAAATATGGTTCCTATTTCATTAGTCTTCTTTAGTGATGTACTTTCTAGGAAAAAATGTTTATGAGGCATGTTCTGTGAAAAATTATTGAAGTGTAGTTCAAATGCCTTTAATTGATGATTTTTGTTATTTTTGGTAAAGAGCAAAAATTGTATAACACATGCATGTGATAGTTTTTGTGATGGGCTTGTTTACTATGTTTAACATAGGAAAAATAATAAATCTGTTGTTTGATACTTTTTCTAGTACAATGTATTTTCATGCTCATTATTATGCTATAGCTTGTTTATTTTGTACAGATTGTTTTACTTATCCAAATCCCATGAAATTTCTGAAGTATGCTATTTGGAGTAGGACTATGCTACTGTGATTTTTGTGGATTTTTACATGCAATAGAAATGGGTGTGAATGTGTAACCCTAGTTTAAATATGAAATAAAAGGTTATTCTTTATGAATAATTAAAAGTACTAAAAAGTGTTTGGTGTATCTTTGAAGCACCAAACTACCTTGCTGGTATTACTTGATAGGTTAAGGTATTAGAGTTTGGCAAAGTGTAGCAACACTTGTGTGAGAATTATATGCTAACTAGTATAAGAGTAGATGACATGTTTTGTGGTACATGTTATTGGATGATGTGGACTACCTTGTAGAAGATTTTGTCTTTAATCTATACTATCAGATTCAATGTGCTCATCTGCATATCATGTCATCGTGGCATTCCACCGCATCCGATGTACTGTCTACATGTTTACTTATGCAATTGCATCCTACAAGATCGCAGGAGGAGTCGCCGATAGTAGTGCCAGAAGAACAGACTTGGACCGACCCACAAGAGCTCCAGGCACAGGAGGTGCCCGAGGAAGAGGAACAAGGAGAGGAGTTGCCCGAGTGCGTAGATCACCAGCCTAGTTCGTTTGAAAGAGGCAAGCCTCAGAGCATTCTAAATCCCCTATTTTATTCAAGCAATTCTTGATATATGAGTTATATATTGTTGCATTAAGTTATAGGAGTTGAGTGAAACACTTGCTGCATATATACTTTTTTCTTGTCCCATAAATATGCCTGAAATCCTATTTTAGTTTAGGATAGAAAGTATTGCTTAGCCATGCTTAGACCGATAGAAGTCGGGTGATTTCCTGTCACCTGCGAGATATAGGTGGATACCTGGTTATGGTTAGCTATAATTGTTATCATGGAAAGTAACCAAGTGTTGATGGATAAACGGAGACCGGGTGGAGTCTTATAGGGTTTTAGACTATAGTGATTCCGTCTGTGTCGATTAAGGACCGATCGTTGCTCGTCCCTCTTGTCATGTTGAACGTATGCCTTACATTTAACTGGCCGAATAAAGTACCTTTCGACCGCGAAGCTAGTGACACTATTCGAGCCGGGATAAACTCGGATTGGCAGACTGGTGCTGAAGGGGATATGACGGGGACGCGAAGAGTGAGCCCAAGTGCGTCCTGGCAGTTGGGCGGTCCCTGGGTAGTGCGGTCCATGACTGTTATCCCGCGGCTACTTGGAAAGTGTCATTGGTGATCTAAGCAACCCTAACGGGGGAAGCGTGGTTTGTGTGAGAAATAAATCACCAGCTGGTTAGGAATCAATTCAAATCGCCATCGCTCCTGAATAGTGAGCACTTGACTCGAGCTACAACATCGTAGTAATAATGATGGAACACGGATGGTTATGTGAATGATGTTGGAAAAGCTAAACCTGATCTGGTAACCTTTGATGTTAATGGTTAATCAAGTGATTGCTCTAGCATAAGTGCTTACTTAGATTAATCAGGTATAATTAAGTTGATGCTTAAATTTTAAATGGTTCATAACTGATAACTTATGCTTTTCTTCAAAACTAGTCAAGCCAGTCCACTTTATAAAAGCCTTACATGCTCCTTAGTGTCATTTATTTCTGGTTTATGACGAGTAAGTTTAGCTGAGTACCTTCTCATACTCAGGGCATTGTTCCCATTGTTGTTGCATATGGTCAGATGTATTATGGGTATTGCGTCAACTGTCTGTACCTGGCGATGGGCGACAACTAGGACCAATGGCAATGGTCACTCCGTCTATCTTATCCCATACTTTTGTGGACTATGACTATCTGCTGGCACTGTATCTGAACCAAGTGTGTGTGGTTTTAAAACTACTTGCTTCCGCTATGTTAATTTGAACTTGTGTTGTAATAACTTTATGTTCTGAACTCCGATGTATTCAACTGTTGTTGCGAACTTTATGTACCATGTGACTGTGGCTGCTAAATCAGTACAATCTTGGTTGGAATGTTGGTTGGTTGGAAATCCTTCGTGATTTCACGGAATCTCGGATTGTACGGGTTTAAGTTTGGTAAATTATCTGCCTCAGCGGAAGATTTTCTTACTTAATCTCGTATAATCATGTTGATCTGTTACACCACCGACCTGGGCCCAGCGAGGACTCTACCTTGCCCAGCGACGACTCGACGCCCCCGAGGCTGCCATCCAAGGCCGAGCGCATCGCCTTCATCTCATCGGCGAGAAATTTGGTGTTCGGATCCATGGCCCCAAGCTGGCGGCGGAATCTGGTGTAGTGGTTGTGGTCGATTTGGTGCGGCTCCAGGGTAGTGGCTCGGATCGACTCGCTCCGCTCGTCACCGATCAGAACAACCTCGGCACGGACCTACGGAATCACACGCTCGACACCAAAGCGACGAGCGGCGATCAACCTGCCGTCGGGGATCACGTTCCCGGATCAAGGTGAGAGCGAGGAGAGAAGGCCGAGGAAGGGTGGCTCCGGTACCAATTTGTTAGCAGCAGCACAAGGAAGGAAAGGGAGGAATCGGAGAAGGTTAGGGAAGCACAGCAAAGGGGCGAGAACAGAAGAGTTCTTAGGCAATTCAGGTAAGGTTCATTACAGATAGTTCATACCCCTCCTCCAAGCAGGTGCTATCCTATATATAACAAATGACTCACGCCACACACATCTCCAGCTGGGCTTCATATGTTGACCCAATTAGGCCCAAACACGCGGCTGCTTCTGGCCTTGGCCCGCTTGGCCCTTTCTCCATTAGGATGCAGCAGCTGGCGCTCCTGTAGCTTGTCCGACATAGTCCCAGGAACACCCGTCGTAGAGGTAGCAGTCCTAACAAGCATCCATCCAACAACCCAACCCAAACCGATGCCTAGTGCAGGGCAAAACGTGCTGAGAAGTCACAGACTATAGGGATGGATGAAATCAATAAGGGTCCATTAGCGAGGACTCAGGATGACTGCACAAACCTCTTGACATCACGCAGCCCCTGCTGCCGGCCTCGTGCAGCCCACCAAGCATGCGCCAAGAAGCTCCCCATGCGGCCCTCTCTCATGGCCGCACCGCCTCCGGCCACGACGCGCTCACCTCCGGCCGTGACTGCCCTACCTCCGGCCGCGGCTACCCTGAGCCGGCCGTGCCAGCCCCGCCCCTGGCCGCGCCTGCCCCTAGTTGCGCTTGGTCGCGCTGAGTTCGATGCCGACCGCGGTCGCCGCTCCAGCCTCGCCTCCGGCTGCGGCTGCCCTGTGCCGGACGCGCCATCCCCACCCTTGGCCACGCCCGCCCCCAACCGTGCTTGGCTGCAGAAGCCACAAGCAAGCACAAAATCGGGGAGTCGGTACAACAGCGTACCCAGTCCTACTCGACCTCGGCAAAGCTGTTACGCGTCGACGCACGCGGCGGTGATGAGGATCTCCGCGACGGCGGGGTCGAGTCTCCGGCGACGCAGCACCCGCGTGCCCTCCCGGTCCCACACCAGGTTCGGCGTCGCCTTCACGTCGCCACTGATTGCCCCATGGATACACGCGCCATCGACGAAATCCTTGATTGCCGTGAGATTTTTCTCCGTGCAGGTTTCCGAATGCTCACTCGTCCGCCTGGCTTTTGCAGAGTTGTTTGCTACAAGGAAAGAAGGAATCACGCACGATAGAAAAGGAGAGAATCGCCACAGCCAATACGTAATGTGATTATTTTTATTTTTAAAGATTTGTTTTTTAAAAGAAAAATGAGAGGGAGACGCAGAAGGAAAGGAAAACTGCGAGCAATTCACGACGGTGATCGCGGGGAGGAGGGGCGGGCGTGGGATCGCACGGACGGCAGATCGACGACTCGAAATTTTTGTCGCACAAAGAGATGGTCTTCCTTTTACTCTTTTTAGTTGTGAGACCGTTCTTTATATGCGTATATTTGGAACTCAAGAATCTGTATATGTTTTAGAAATGCAAAGTTGGTTGAAGTTTCCAGAGAGAGACGGAGACCAATCGTTGACTTACCCAAACGAAAATTTGCAAACTTCTGTACCTTGAACGCTTGCCCGGGGAAGTACACAGGAGCAAACTTGCCATTAATTAATTGCCCTCATTAGGTATAGCGTATAGTGTATGTATGTCATGTAACAAGCTAAGAATAATTTATAGAACCCGATTACACAAAGTCTGAAAAATAATGTAACTTGCAGTATTGTCTGGTTTATTTTTCTTAGCTAGAAAAATCTTGCAACATTGCACAATGATGGGGGGAAATCATTGCTCGTGATACCAAAAGCAGATGACCTTTATAATCATAACTGAGATATGATTTCCCAACAAAAGTGATAAGGTTGTAGCCCCAGTTTGCAGCCTTTGCTTGCGCTCCCCAAGCATTTGATCTGCCGTGGGTTTTGGCTTCCAAGCAAAGCAAAGCAAAGCAAAGCAGAGATGGCTTACAAGCCTATGCATGTAGTATGTACTAACCTATCAGGCTCCTGCAAACACTCACTAGAAACTGGGTCAAAATAGTTTTGTTCCTAGGGATGGTCAGCTAGATAGATGTGGTACCTGAAAGTGAAAGAGGCCAGCCAAAAATAGACTTCTCCTTGCTTTCTATTTCTGTGCATGTTCCAAAGACATTGACTCGGTCCAAGTCCAATACAACCACCTTGCATCATGCCTAGCTCCACTGAAGGAGGTGCCTGTTTATCTTGATGGCCTCCCACCAGCTGCATCATTAAGAATTGGGCTGCTGATGGCAGCCACTAGCAGTCAAGTTGCGATATATATTTATTATATATTTGGTGTGGTTTGTTGCATCACCAGAAGCAAACTTGGATGCTTTCAGCTGATTGGTGACGGTGTGCAAAATAGGCTCTGAGATGGTGCTTTGCCAGTTTTAATTTTGAGATATCATGGTTGTTAACGTCACTTTGGTCATGACAGGTCTGTTGGTTCAGAAAACTATATATGACGCCCATCTTTTTCAAGAAAGTCACTGGTGAGTAGTGACTACCGACTACAGTGTTTATCCCGTAACATCAGCATTTAGCACCCTAGAAGTGTCAATATTTGCAGCGCACACCGTCCATGTGAAGCTACAAAAAATCTGGTTATGAGAAACATCCGTTTTTTATTACAGATAAAAGATCCTACATCAAAGTATCACGGGAAGACAACTTATTAGTGAAAGAAAAAACTTTGCAAAAAAGGATGACAGGAACTCGAGAAAGGCTTTGCAACAGAAGCATCTTACATGGATCTTCCTTCGGTACTGTTTTTAAAAAGAAAAAGGCTCACGTGCTTCTCCCGGCCATTTTAATGCTATTTGTAAGTATCATTTTTCCCTCTCAAAGTAGTGGTGATCACAGTAGAGTTAGGTCCCTTCAAATTTCGTTACAGTATAACAGCACGGCTCCCAAGGCACGAAGCAGTGCCTTTTGTTTAACATACTGTGAAAGCAAGCAATTTTTTTTTGGAAAGGTAGCAAGCAAGTTGAGTAGTGTGCTATACACCGTGATAGTAAGCCAACTTATCATAAAAGTGAAATTTAGTGATCTATCGGACACAAAGCCAGCTACAAGAAGACGATAACATATTTTTGCAAATAGCCCTTCACAGTAAGAGTGCATGAATCTAGGATTTTACCAACCTCAACTATGTTACAACCTTGGATAGTTGGCAACGAATATTATGAAACTGCACCGAAACGTTTACAATATTACAAAGAACATTGAGTTGAGGATCTGCTTGGTTCCTTTGCCTGCCTTGCCTGCCTCATCTCACTGAGCAAGGCTAACTTTGCCAAGGCAGGAGAGCCAATTTAGCTCACCTAAACTAGCAAGGAAAATTCTTGCTTTCAGAGGCAATTAGACAATGAGCATAAGGATCTCAATGCATCAATTGTTCCAACTCTTTGCTTAGCTAGGCAAGGCGAGGGACAACTGAGAATCCAAACGGCCCTAATTATCGAAGGAGGATTATTTAACTGTAGCAAGAACATAGAAAATCAAGTACTCTCTTCGTCCCATTGAAAGTGTCATTTTTGACTTTTAGACTTCTTGTTTGACCATTCGTCTTATTCAAAATTTTTGTATAAATATTATTATTTTGTTATGACTTATTTTATCATTAGAGATACTTTAATAATGATTCATTTATTTTATTATTTGTATAAAAAATTTAAATAAGACGAACGGTCAAACAAGAAGTCTAGAAGTAAAAAACGACACTTACAATGGGACGGAGGGAGTAGTTCTTATTAGAAATGTTCTTTGCGGCAGAAGTTTTTAATAATCCTTCAGAAATGTATATGCTATTATCCATCCTGACGAACTGATTAGGGGATTTTAACTAATGCTTTTTGAAGAAATGAGCGGCAAAATCATAGTTAGGACGTCTAACTCCATAGATACAAGTAAATGCTCATATGAGAATGATTTGTTTTGATGTAGAGATAGAGAGCCCCCAATGGGGAACCAAGTCTAGGATAAGCACGCAAATTAAACTTGATCATGGGCCACCCGGCCCAACCAACCCACTCAAGAAAACACGACCTATCACGCTAACGCGTCGAGTCAGGTGAGGGTCATGATTTTTGACCCATGACTCAACCCGACCTAAAAAATTCGACCCAAATTAGAAAAATCCGAGAAGTAGCCCAATCCACCAATGCGTTAAGGTAGGCTCGAGCCAAAGATTTTAACCCAAATGAAAGCATGGATAAAACTGGATACGTGTTGCTCAAGGTGGAGAACATTGTTTCCCACGTTGGCGATCCTACGGTAAATTAGGGTTCATAGTTTCGATGAAATTTCTTCGAAATTTTATTAATTTCGGTGGTGGCCGCAAGAAAAATCCAAAAATTTATATTACACTAGTACATGTGATTTACTATAAGTATACACCCTGTTCGTTTCGCTGGTTTATTGTGGCTGAAAGTACTGTTCACTGATTTGTTGTGAGAGAAAAACACTGTTGGATGACTGCTGATTCTGCGGATCCAGTGAAACGAACAGGGTGATATAACCTTAAGGTACTGTTTATGTTGCATGCATATTCTTGAACTCAATAGATGAGTAGTCCTTAATCATGTTAATCTTTTGTTTAGGTCTAAATTTTTTAGAAAAAACATACTTCATGTCTATCATTAAAAAATCCACAAAATTCGGTAATTGCAGAGGCGGCCTAAAGAATTCCAATCCTGAGATTGGAAACCTATGGTAAATCATAATGCTGACCTAATTTAACATGTCAAATACGCATCTTATACCATTTTTTGTCGACTACATATTGTGAACAACATTTGACATATGGATTGATGATTTCTAAAAACAACTGGAACCAGATTGCTGGATTGTTACGGTTTAGGTGCGGGACAGTTGTAACTTTGCACTGCAATCTAGAGATGCTAGCTATATAAAAAAAAACTAAATTAACCTAGATGTTTCTTTGAGCTTCGATTTGTTCGTACCAATGTAATCAGGGGCGGAGCCAGAAAACCTCTCCGCCCAGGGCTGAGCCAGTGTTGAGATGCTAGATTAGCTGTAATTGTACCAAATTTTAACACAATAAGCCTAAGTACTATAGAGTCTTGCTTAAGATAAACCGGACTGAGCCCGTGCTGCAGCACGGGCAGCACGGGCCCTAGATCCGCCCCTGAATGTAATGAATTACTATTAGAACCTGTTTGGATCTCACGAACTAAAATCAATATCTGAAAATGGTTCCTATTTCATTATTAAATTACTTTTCAAATTCCCTCGGTCCTTGGGAACCAAACGTGACCTTAGATGAAAGACAAACAGACCTTCCCGTTACCAAAATAGAATCTCTGTATTTCCATGTTTCACCTCCCACCAGCTGAAAGCTGTGAGACACGCCCGCTGCCCGCAACTTGCTCCGCAGACTGCAGCGCACCCCATGTCGTCCACCCGATTTCACCTGTCGAGCGCCACGCACGCATGTGCCGACTACAGCAGACCGCGCCGGCGCCGGGCTGCGGGCCTCGGACTACGAATGCAAGCGGGCCGCTCTGCAGACGTCCTGCAAGCCGCCGCACTGGCCGCAACGCTAGTTTGCCGACTTTGCGGGCGTCCAGCAACTCAAGCGTGGTAACCGCAAAATGCCCGCTGGGCTGGGCGGTCAAACCAGCTAGGCCTAGCAGGACCCGCAAGGCTGTAAAGTACGAAGAAGAAGCAGGCACCTGTGGAAGCCTGGCTCGTGGCCTCATGGGTGAGCTCTCAGCTTGCAAGCGGGGCGGGCTGTGGACCGTCCACCAGCCACTAAGCTGGCCGCGAAGGTATTAAGCGGGCTATGCGAGAGTCCGCAAACCGCAAAGCTATCGCCACGAATGGCCAGCGGGACTAGCGGGCAAGCCACTAACGTCCGCAAGCAGGATGACCACTTCGTACAGCAAGCTAATATACTACTTCAGTTCTGATTTTTGATGGGTGACTAACAAAACACAAGAATTCGCAGCTGCTTGCCTGCTTCGAGAGCCTGCTGGTGTTTCTCTGACAGGAGGGAGACGACGACGGACGGTGGATCGGATAGATGGTTTCGACGTGCTACGCGTGAGTTTGTTGTTGGCCGGATGGACTGCGTGACCCTTCCCTGGCGCCGGAGAAGGAGGAGCTAGGCGGAAGAAGGGGCGGCGGCGGCGCCACGGCTGATGTACTAGCAGTAGGGTTCAGCGGTTCGCAGACCAAAACATCGAGAGAACTGAGAATGCGGGTTCTTGCGGGCTTATCCTCTTGTTCGGTGGACTTTGCGGACTGGACAACATTAGGCCGCAAAATTTTTGCAGCTGAGCCACATCGGCTACAAACGGCACTCTCGCGGGGCGGCTATGCGGGCTCGTGGAAAAGCCCGCCCCGCCTGCAATCTGAGTGAGCTCGATGTTAAGATAGATATCATGCACCGGGTCAGTTGTATCTAAGTTTAGGCTATGACTAGACCAAATTCCTTTGCAGGTGTAACGTTAGTGTAGGAGACTATAGATGGTATACCAGATCTCATCTAGTACATACAACCACCACAATGTAACCAAACTCATGCTGTACATGCCACCGTCAGGGGGCTATTCCCTGAGCCTACATAACATGCAACCGAGAGCCAGAGCAAGACATCTCGTTCCCACCACTCTCTTCTTTTCTTTCACTCGACACCAAGCTCGGCGAGGCAAGCGTAGATCCCGACCGGCGTAGAGGTGCGGGTACCTGACGACGCATGAGTCGACTGCACGTGCGAGGCGGCATGCGAGTGGCGAGCTGATGACGATGTCGCCGCTACCGTAGGCCATGGAGAAGCCGGGGTCGCGGTGGTCGTACTTGGAGTGTGCAGAGTAGGTTCGGGGAGGACGAACGTGGTGGGAGGTGGTGACCATCCTCTCCTCCTGCTTGAGTGTGGAGACGAGCTACCCGGCGATGCGCGTGACACGGTCGGCCGAGGGGAGGCCGTGCAGTTGCGTGTAGGGGAAGCGTGACGCGTCGGCCGAGACGCGGAAGAGCGAGGCCGGGCGGGAGGTCGCGGCGTTCAGCGCTGGAGCGTCGAGGAAGAGGATTTGCAGGTCCTAGCAGATCTTTGCAGGCCCTGCTGACGTCCGCTGGGCTTAGCAGGTTTGCCTGCTTCATACCGCAATAGCATAGCAGGCCATCTGCATTGTCCAGGAGGGGTTTTTTGCGGGGCGGGCAAAGCGGGCTTGCGGGCAGGCCCGCGCCGCTTGCATCCTGACCTCGGACCTCGTTTCCGGTTCCGCGAGAGAGGACGCAGCGAAGCGAGCGCGCTTGCCATGCATGGGAACCGTGGATGGTATGGAACGCCGCGCGCGCGGGTCCCCGGCTGCAGGCCGGCAGCCGGCAGCCGCCCAAGCCAAAAGACGGCGTGGACCGCAGGCAGGCGAATCACGGACCCGGCGGGCGGGCGGGCGAGCACGTTCCAATCCGCCCAGGCCCCGGCCGGCGCACCCCCCTCGTCCGTCGAGCTGACTCGGCTGCCCCGCGCGCGACGGGTGTCCCGCCTCGCCATACGCGGCGGCTCCGCACAGGCTCCGGCGCACATGCACGGGGGCGCTGCTGCCGCGGGAGAATTTTTTTATTTTTAGCCCAAATTTAAAACATATTTTTGGATCTGACTCGTATTTAAAAATATTTTCAAAACTAGTCTGTTTGGCCCCGCCACCATGCATGGCGGCGGGGTCTAGCTGCCACGTGGCCTGCAGCCCGGGGTGCCTGCTGACGTGGCTCGGGAATGTGGAAAGACGTACCCCTCCATGCATCATGGCGGGTTACCCTACCCCGCCCCCCATCATGGCGGGGTACGGTCATGGCCACTTAAACGGCCGGGCCCTTCTTATTTGTGTCTTTCCTTCCATTCCAGGCCGCGCCGCCGCCTCCTGCGTCCGCGCCGCGCCGCGCCGCCCCCGCCGCGCCGCCGCCCGTCGTACCCCACCCCGGCCCCATCCCCGCCCCCACCATCCCTCGCCCCTGGCCCTGCCTCCTCCCCCGAGCTAGCCGGCGGCTGTGTGAGGCCGGTGCGGCCGCGGCCGCCTTCTGCAAAGGGGCAGCGCCCCCTCCCTCGGTGGCCTTGGAGGCCACACGGCCCCGCGCCCTTCCGCGGCTTGGAGGCCGTCTGCACGGCGTCCTTCCGTTCACGGTAATTTTTTTAATTTTTGTTACTTAAATTGTTAGGTAGTTAGTTAGTTAACGATTATTTGTAGTTAGTTAGTTAATATTAGTTATTAGTTAATAATTTAGTTAGTAAGTTAGTTAGTTAGGTAGTTAAGTAGTATTACTATGGTTAATTAGTACTAAGGTTAGTTAGTTAAGTAGTATTAATGTTGTATTTCTATAGTATAATTGTACTTAGTTAGTTATGTAGTAATTAGTACTACTATATTGGTTAGTTGATAATCGGATGTCAAATCGTTTTGTAGTTGAATTACGGTGTAAGAGTTTTTTACGGAGGAAGTGTTAGGAGAGATGATTGCCAATTTGAGGATATGTATGAAGAATTGGAATGGTTTGATGACACCCCTAGTTTCAGCGATCTATGTGACCGTTTGAGTTTGAAGTTTGGCGAGGCTTTCACACTAAAGGGTAGGTTTGATGTTGGAAAGAATAGGGCACACTATGTGATGATGGACTTGTGTAACCAAGCTGAGTGGTCCCGATACAATAGGGTCATCCAAGGTTCGAATGTCGGCATTGCTGAGTTGGTGCTGGAGAATGTTGAGAATGAGGAGTCGTCCTTTGAGAGTGGTACTCAAGGAGATTGTGGTGTGCAGGTGCAACAAACTATTGGGAGTATGGACTTGGATGGTAATTGGACGCAGGAGCGGGTTCATTCTCCTCCAGTTGGTCATATAAGCAATGATTTTGATGTAGACGAGTTTAAACAGGAGGAGGAGGAGGCGGCAGAGGAGGAAATGATTGGTGATGATATTAGCACTGATTCTGACGATTCAGAAAATAAGGAAGGAGGTCTACATGCCATGCGAGCACCGGTTCGTGCCATGTCCTCTGGAGGTGCACCTGTCATGTGTACATCGGTTCATGGCATGCCCTCAGGAGTACCGCTTGAGGTACTTCATGCCATGCCGTAGAGGACAAATGAACTCTTGTTCATTGCGTGGGTTTATCACGGCTTGCTCTCCGCAATGGCACTTCGGAGGATCCTCGAGCCGTCGTGCCGATGCTACGGCCTTCTCTTCCTCCATCATAGGAGGAGGGTTAGGAGGGGGCGGAACCCAGCGAGTAAACACCTCACGCTTGCAATGAACAATGCCGGGGTAGAAAAGGAGAATCCTTGGGTCAAACTTGTCCGGACCGTCGATCCATTGGAAGAAAAAGCACCGGAAGTAGGGCTACAAAATAGTTTCAATTATCTCATCGCGAATACACGTCACAAACTAATAAGAAAAACAGAGGGCACAATTACTTACGCTACAACTATAACATGTGTAGAAGCAACGTGCCGCAGTATCTGGATGTCTCGACTGGCCCACGTGCGCCGGATGACCACAGTCACAGTTAGGGAAAGGTTCCTCGGGAGGCATGGGCGCATCCTTGCAAGACACGTCGGGGTACATCTCTTTAGGACGACCCTTTTTCCTCCAAATCGACTCACGATACGAGTCCTCCATCTAAAAACATGAAATTATTTCAACATAAATCACATATCGCTTATAATTCTTACAATTCAAAAATAATCCACAATATCAATACAATTAAAACTAATATAACTTTACTAACTAAATTAACCAAACATACTATAACTAAGCAAACTAACATGACTAAACTATAGAAACAGAAAGTAAATAAGGAATTTTACCTTCCTTATACGAGGGGTGGCCGGGACAAAGACCGACGATGGGCACTGGGGGAGGGGCGCCGGGGAGGGGCGCTGGGGGGAGGGGCGCTCGGGCGCTGGGGCGGAGTTGGAGGACAGCGGCGCTGCAGGGTATGGAATGAAAGGAAAGACATAAACAAGAAGGGCCCAGCCGTTTAAGTGGCTATGGCCGTACCCCACCATGATGGAGGGCGGAGTAGGGTAACCCGCCATGATGCGTGGCGGGGTACGTCTTTCCACGTTCCCGAGACACGTCAACAGGCACCCCGGGCTGCAGGCCACGTGGCAGCTGGACCCCGCCGCCATGCATGGCGGGGTATAGTTCATTTGCCCCGCCATGCATGGTGACGGGACCAAACGGACTAGTTTTGAAAATATTTTTAAATACGGGTCAGATCCAAAATATGTTTCAAATTTAGGCTAAAAATAAAAAAAATTCCGGGAGGAAGGAGCGCTTTTTCCCGTCGTCTCGCGGCCTGCCCGTGGGCCGTGGTGTGTGCGTGTCAATGGAAGAAGTATTATTTTTTTGTGAAAAAATGGAAGAAGTATTAGAGGAAAGTAGGCGGCTGCTTTTGCTTGCGTGCCCTCGTGGAGTTGCCGATTTGGGTAATTGGGTTAATGGGTTGGGGGTGCTTTCAGCGTGCATGGCCACTTGGCAACTTGGATAGGCTCTGTTTGAACTTATTGTGATGGTTAAAATAATCTAATTGTAATTCAACAAATAGGATAGAGTATTATAATCAAAATCTTATGTTATCCTATAATCCTAATGAAACCCTTTTTTAAAAAAATTATTGGCATTTCTTTCTTTAATCGACGATAAACCATATTAACAATCCATGGATCCAAACACCCTTATTATTATTATCTATAGTCATAATTATAATAATTCCATCCATAATGCATATTATAATAATTCGGTTCTAATCCAAATAGGGCCTTAATACGATGGTTGCCCTTTTCTTTTTTGAAGCACTCGCATATGCTCTATACACGCTAACGTGCACCAGGAACAAAATGCACTTACACCTAACCAGTATAACCATTTGTGAGAGACTGAGTTGGTAGTTTGGTACATACACACCTAACCAGTATAACCATATTAAGCTTGATGAAGTAGCGTTGACAACTTGACATCTCGCTAGTGACTACACATACACACTGCGGCTATAAGCAGAGGTACGCACGCCGTACCCCCTAGTTTTACGAGCACTTAGAAAAAAATTGTATCTGTAGATCTTAAAATTAATAAAATCATCACAACTCGCCATCGACAAAAATATCATCTATTGCCTTTATTCTTAAAATTTGATATTCTCCTAGCGGATGGCGAGGTGGGCACGCGCAAGCAACTCTGCCGCCACTCGGTAGCACGGGCATAGGCCTTCTAGCCGGCGTCTTGATCAGTGTCAAATGTAACAACTTAGCTTACAATACACTAAGGAGGGTTCGGCGTCAATATACAAATTTTTTTTGACCTTAGGGCGCCGCCAATGTGTTGTATTGAACTTTTTCTATGCGTAAACTTTTTGCGTGATCGAGATTTTTTTTTGACATTCTAGAAATCAAGAATTGTCAGCAAAACGTTCCGCTTGTACGCTTAGGGCCTGTTTGGTAGGGCTCCTCTGTGGCTCCGGCTCTGGCTCCTGCGGAGGAGCTCTGGCAAACGTTTTCCTGGAGGAGCCGTTTTTCAGCAAAAAGCAGAGGAGTCGAAGCCGTTTCGAAGGAAATTGTGGCTCCTCCAAAACGGCTTTGGCTCCTCTGTAGGAGCCCCTCGAGAGGAGATGTGCCAAACACCCCCTTAAACATTCAATGGAGCCCATTTATGTATATTAAAATCAACCCCACCTTCCAACCTTCGTCAGATCCCTCATGAATAGATTGTTTATAGAATAAGCCTTCGTTAATCTCAGAATCTGTCAACAGACTCCAGAAGCTGCCCAAAAAATTAGACATGTTTATGTTCACACAATAAAATATACTACTCCCTCTATTTTAAATTATAAGATGCTATGACATTTATATATTTTTTTATATACATTTAAATATACACTATGTCCAGAAGATGCATATTAAAAGTAAAACATCTTATAAATTAGAGTATAGGGAGTACTTTTTTCGTAGAATGCAATTCTGTTTTTCTTTTTTGACAAGTCGAGTAGTTCAAAGTTCGACTAGACCTACATAAATAAGTATTAATATTTTTTGATATCAAGTAAGTATCATTAATTAAATTAATTATGAAATACATTTTATATTATACCTACTGAAATGATAAATGTAAATATTTTTCTTTAATTAAACTTAAGGAAGATAGATTACTTAAGGATGTTTGACTTAATCTAACCTATAAAATTTGGATGGAGGTAAGAAGAACGTACGTATTAGAGGGAGCAATAAGCCAATACTAGTCAATACATGAGTCTAGCCGGATAAATATACGGCTGCTATACGGGATATATACGGCTAGCCAGTAGTGTACAAGGAAAGAAGATGATGATAACAGGTAGACATAATAATAAAGGAAAAACTCAACAGAAAAATAAGCAACGCAACAGGACTTACTTGCAAGTTGCAACCCTGCGCGGTTTTTTTTTTTTTTTTTTTGGCAGCCGCACGTAAACTTTAGCAACTTGGGGTAGGTAGCGTGTGCTTGCAAGAGGAGCACAACCCTGCGCAGCTGCGCTGAAGTTTTTCAACTCCTTTCACACGCCTCCCAGCACCAGCTCACAGCACATCTCTACTCCTTCCTCTCCAATCCCCCGGATCGAGCAACACAAGCAACCACCAGCCGGGCAACCGCCGTCTCGCTCCATGCATAAGGTCTCCGCCCGCCATGCCGCACCGCCGCCGAGCCCTTAACCCGACGCTGCCCCCGCCACCTCCCGCCGCCACCGCGTTCGGCCACCACGGCGCGGACGAGGCGCGGCTGCCGCTCCTCGCAGACTACGCGCTGCTCCATCAGTCCTCCGCCGCCTCCGTCTCCGTCGTCGACGCGCCCGCGGCGGCCCCGGCGTCGTCCGAGTGGAGCGCCGGGAGCGCCTTCACCGCCACCTCCGACGCGGCCACCACCACCGCCACGGCGCCGGGCTCCTCCTCCCAGCTGCTGACCGCCGCCGAAGCCGCTGGCGGGAGGGAGAGGGAGACGTGGGTCCGCCGGGCCAGGGAGGGGTACTACCTTCAGCTCTCCCTCGCCATCCGCCTCACCTCGCAGGCCTTCCTCGCCGGCGCCCCGCCCGCGCCCGAGCTCCTCTTCGGCTGCGGCTCCGGAGTCGTCGCCGACCACCACGCTGCTGGCGACGGCGCGGATGATCCGGAGGCCATCTCCTACCGGCTCTGGGTACGTGCATACTTCCACACGAATGCATATATGGGTTGCACGGACATGGTACAAGTACAACACACGAGCATATGCATATGATCTATGGTGCAATGCTTGTAGAGACGAGAAGCACAAACTCCTGGGCACGCCTTTCAACTATTCTTGCCTCTACTATGACACAACAAGATTTCAAATTTGTTTGGTTTCTATTCTTGCTTGCTTCTTAATTTGCTGGAAAAAGGTTGGGAAAGAGAAAATTCTGTGTTTACTGAAAGTTGGTGATGTTGTTCGTTCCTTGCATACAATAAGTGGTTTAGGAGTGGTGGTGATTACTTAGTGGCCATATCTCCATGCTGGTCAATGATGTCGTCGCTTAAAACTGATATAATATTTTTTTGATAAGTAAAGCTGATATAATATTCATGCGCATAATCTAAGAACAAGCACATTTACTGATTGCAAATGATGCAGAGACTCTTCTCCGCTGAACATTATATATATTTTTGATGCGCTCTAATTTATTATTGCAAGTTGACGCAAGCTGATGAGCCGTGCAACCTTGCGCTTAGTCCTAGTGAACAGTGATGAGCAGTGACGATCTAGCGCGTGCAGCTGTGCTTATTTATTGATTGCTACGAGTAGCAAGCATTGTAAATTGTAATTAAGGAGCTATAGGGCATGTTTAGTTCAGGGGCTGTAAAGTTTTTGGAGTACTGTAGTACATGTATAACTATAGCAATTAGTGTCCAATCATGGACTAATTAAGCTTAAAAAATTTGTCTGGTAAAATACATGCAAACCATGCAATTAGTTATTTTTTTATCTATATTTAATGCTCCATGCATGTCTCCAAACATCGGATGGGATGAGGTGTAAAGTTTTTGAATGGGAACTAAGCACCCTGAGACCTAAGGAGCTGAGGAGGAAGCTGACAGCCAGCAATGGCGATCTGCATGCATGCATGTGTGCGGTGCGCAGGTGAACGGGTGCCTGTCGTGGGGCGACAAGATCGCGCACGGGTTCTACAACATCATGGGCATCGACCCGCACCTGTGGGCCATGTGCAACGTCGCGGAGGAGGGCCGCCGGCTGCCGTCGCTGGCGGCGCTGCGGGCAGTGGACGCCAGCGAGTCCTCGCTGGAGGTGGTGCTCGTCGACAAGGGCGCTGACTCGGTGCTCCTCGACCTCGAGCGGCGCGCCCTCGACCTCGTCCGCGCGCTCGGCGTCACGCTCGACCTCGCCCGCAGCCTCGCCGTCCTCGTCTCCGACCACATGGGGTGAGCACACACTGACCGCGCTGCCTGCCTGCATGGGCGTGTCGCCCGTGTCCCTTCCTTCGCTTCGCTTCAGAAAAGCAAGCTGTGCTCGTAAATATCAGCACCAGCGTACATGCCACGCTCGTGCGCATGCACCGGTCCATGTGCTAGATCAATCGCTAGGCTGCTCGAGGCTACTAGGCTAGGCTTTGCAGTTGCAAGATATTCCGTGAACCCGGTGGTCATGGTCACCGACGAACACGTGAACTCAACAGTCGTTTGACTGTTGGTTTGAGTGCACCAACCTTCATGCATGTGACGTTCTCTCTTTGTTGTTTTTCCCTTTTTCCTTCTGAAGAGGTGCGTTGCGATCGGAGGACGGGGACCTGTACCTGCGGTGGAAAGCGGTGAGCAAGAAGCTGAAGAAGAGGCAGAAGTGCGTCGTCGTCCCCATCGGTGGCCTGTCCATAGGTTTCTGCCGGCACCGTGCCATTCTTTTCAAGGTACTAGCTAGGTACCATCGGTCAGACCCAGCAACGGCCATGGCGCAATGCAACTTGTTACAGTATGTTTTAAGCTCGAGTGCCACCTTTCTTCTCCGAATACTTTCAGGTACTTGCAGACTTCATCGGCCTGCCATGCCGGATTGCGCAAGGTTGCAAGTACTGCTCTGCGCCTCACCGATCATCTTGCCTTGTCAAAGTCGACAGTGAGAGGAGATATGTAAGGTCTGTGCTCATTCAAGTTCTTTTCCCTCTCTTCTGCAGATATATTGTAGAATAGCAGAGCTTTAGACAATTAATACTGCTCAATTAATTTGTAGCTTCTCCTCTTGTGAAGTTTGAGCATTTCAATGCTTTCATATAATCTGACGTTGGTGCATGCCGATGCACACTGAACTTTTTGCAGCTGCCACACTTTTTCTTTTTTGTCACACATCGCCTCAATCTGTCTAGTAATCCTGTTTGTGGTTTCAGGGAATACGTCGTGGACCTTGTAGTTGAGCCAGGAAGCATCAGCAGCCCAGATTCATCCATCAACGGCCAGCTGCTGTCCACCGTGCCTTCACCTTTCAAGACTTCGTGTGCAGTTGGCTCAGGGAACTACACAACACCAGTTGCAGCCTGGAATCAAGCAATAGCAGATGAACGTCGCAACATGGTATTGTCAAATTCCCAGTATTCAGGTATGCTACCTACTATTGCGCAACTCACCATATCTAGGTAATTCAACCGTACTGTTGCCCAAAATAGTCCAATATTGTGCTACTTGTAGTTGCTAGGTGCCGCATTGTGGAGAACAACTCTGTTCAGGTAGCCAGCAAAGAAGACCTGCTGCCAAAGTGTGGGCAGATCACACAGAATGGAAACTGCAATGGTGTATCCATGTTACAAGTGTCGGCGCAATTGAAGGCAATGGACATCGGTGCTGAGAATGGCAACATGGAGACCGTCCCTGGTGTTAATCTTCCGAAACCCTTGAGCATTGAGCCGCCTTTTGCTGTAGACTGGCTGGAGATATCATGGGAGGAGCTTGACCTCAAGGAACGCGTAGGCGCCGGTACTCCTTTGCCTCCAGGATTTCAACTAATTTACTGTGTGCTCTGAATCTGATCATTGTTCTTTTTTTTCGCGAATAGAATCTGATCATTGTTGGGGTACAATGCGGGTTCTTTCGGCACTGTTTATCGTGCAGACTGGCATGGTTCAGTAAGCACCTCAAACTTGCATTCTGAAACCCGTTTTATATGTACTTTTGTGGGTTGTCCTTTGGAGATCATAAATTAAAGATTGTAGATTGGGGTCTGCAGGATGTTGCAGTAAAGGTGCTTACAGATCAGGATGTCGGCGAAGCTCAGCTGAAGGAATTCCTAAGAGAGGTCACTTTACCACCCTAGTTTAAAGTTCTCATGTCTAACTAGCAATCATAACCTGAACATGTGCGCATGGTTTCCAGATTGCTATTATGAAACGAGTCCGCCATCCGAATGTGGTATTGTTCATGGGTGCGGTGACAAAATGCCCACATTTGTCAATAGTGACAGAGTATTTGCCCAGGTAAAATTTTCGTCAATTTCGGCTGTCGGACTTGTTACTGATATTTGGTTATCATTGAGAAAATAAGAACCCTGCTGGTGTAAACAGAGGGAGCCTCTTCCGCCTCATCAACAAGGCAGCTAATGGAGAAATGCTGGATCTAAAGCGTCGTTTGCGCATGGCACTAGACGTTGTATGTATCATATTGTGTTCCACGTGTGAGAAACTCCTGAAATGTCACTGATATCTCTACGTGCTGTGTGTACAATGCAGGCAAAAGGCGTCAACTATCTCCACTGCTTGAATCCTCCTATTGTGCATTGGGATCTCAAGACACCAAACATGCTGGTTGACCGGAACTGGTCTGTGAAGGTTAGTCCACCTCCCAGATAGCATCGCATGGTCCAGATCCACTGTTCTACTTTTGTTTCTTTACTTTCCTTGATGATATGACTTCAGGTAGGTGACTTTGGCTTGTCCAGATTTAAGGCAAACACCTTCATATCATCCAAATCAGTTGCTGGAACAGTAAGTTTCGTAGTTTTGTGCCCAAACAGCAATCTGGCACTGAATTTACTGTTTTCTTACCACCCAAGTACTCTTGTGCTGCAGCCAGAATGGATGGCACCCGAATTTCTCCGTGGCGAGCCATCCAACGAGAAGTGTGATGTTTACAGCTTCGGCGTGATCTTGTGGGAGCTCCTGACAATGCAGCAACCATGGAGTGGCCTAGGCCCTGCGCAGGTAACCTTCCATCTCTTAATCCCGATGTCCTGCTGATGTGGAAAATAGTGGTCGTTTCTGATTTGGTAAGGTCACATCTGCAGGTAGTAGGAGCTGTAGCATTTCAGAACAGAAGGCTTCCAATTCCGAAAGATACCGACCCAGAACTTGCTGCTCTTGTTGAATCCTGCTGGGATGAGTAAGCCTTTCCAACAGCCAGAAGTTATTATAATCAAAATAGACCAAATTTGTGCATGACAGTATGCATTTTTGAGGGAAAAGAACTTTATCACTGATGCTATCTTTGCTTTCAATATTGTTCAGCGATCCAAGGCAGCGGCCTTCGTTTTCGAGCATTGTGGATACGCTGAAGAAGTTACTGAAGGCGCTTCTTGGAGGTTCATGAGGACTCTTGCTGGCTGTCTTGGCTGGGCCTTTGCCACTCCATTTTTCTCTCGTTTTCTCATTCCTTTTCTGTCTCTGTCCATGCTAAACTACAGAAAGGAATAAGGCTGTTGCCTTAAGGAAGGAGAGGAGGTAGCTGACGCAGCACAAGTGCAATGCTGCCTCGAGTTCATTAGGTCACTTATCTTTTTATCCTCATGCAAACCAAAGACTCGTTGCGTTTTGCTCTCCCATGCTGCCCTGGGGCAGCCTTTGTACAGCGATTCCGAGTGCTAACAGAAGTTGCTGACTTGCTCTGGCCTCTGGGGTAGTTGGGTGGTCTGAATATCTGCTATCCTTGAATGTTCTAACCGATTCTATTGGTTGTGCACTAGGACTGAAGATATGTGCTCTAGGAGAAAGGAAAGACAGTTTTGATGCCAAATTAGAATAGCTCACAGGATATAGATATAGAGTTTCTATATTCTATACAGGTCTCGAACAGAACTTCTCTGGAGATTCATTTTTTTTTCTTTGGGCATTGTCATTTGGCAAGCAGACATGAATAGTTCTGACACTGCGAAGCATTTGTAAGCGGCAATTTCACCGATTCATCACCTCAAGTCAAAGAGAACATCAGCTAACCGTAAACCATTTGAAGTTGATTGTTGCATTTCGGTTATCTGCACATAGTTCCAGAGTTCAATACTTCAATTGATTAGCTTCAACGTGGGGAAAGTACAAAATTAACAGAGCGCACCGAGAAAAAAAAAAAGACGAGTAATTGATGAAATGAAATGCATGGCACCGACAACAGCACAGATTGTGACAGAAATTATAGGGAAAAAAGAAGCAAAAGGTGGTGGTTCGATGGAGAGCAAAGCAAAGGACGGAGCGAGCCACCCTCCGCGTACAGGCCCGTCCGGATTTACGATCGCGACCGTCACACCGGATAGCCAGCAGTGAGCCGAAGATGTCGGATCCAGTCTCTGCGCCCCGCCGAGCCAGCACCTTTGCCCCCAAGCTTGGGATGACGTGGGCCACCGCTACGAGGCCCGGCGAAGAGTAGCCGGCCGGGCACGTCGTTATGCTGGTCGCGTCCAGCGAAATGCTCCGGTATGGTACTAAACCAAACCGCGGCGATTGGAAGGGCGTTGTGCAGGCGAGAAACGCGCATGGAGTTGGAGTCGGAGACGGTGCAAGCAGCTGTCGTCACGCGCAACGGTCCGCGCGCCGCCTTCTCGATCGGATCCGGTGGTTCCGCTTCCGCTCGTGCTGTCGTCGTGCGTGCGGGGCTCGGCGCGAGGGATGTAGCCGGCCGCTGCGTGGGCGCGTGGCAATCGGGCGGCGCGGCGCCATGGGCATGGCTTCCGTCACTCGCGTGCTATATGAGCTGGCTAGTTACTCATGTGAAAATGGACCGAAAAAATTATAGATGCCCTTTCAGAGTCAGAGAAGATTATCCCTGCCATGCAAAACGAGTGTCACTACTCAGAACCAGTAACCAGTTGTGTCAACAATCTATTCAGTTGGCATCTTAATTACTTATTAGTTGACACCTTAATGAATGACCATAGAAACCATACTAATTTCTGTTTGTTAAAAAAAAACATACTAGTTTCTGGATTGGGGCCTAAGCACACGCGTGCCAATGGTGAAACCCTCATAGGCTCATACAGTCGTAGATTTTCACTTTTACGCATTCATTATTAGCCAATTAAATAAGATATTGAAGGACACAGACAAGGCACAATTGGTAAACTTTTACGGCATGTAGTTCTGAAGTACGTGCCGTTCTTGTATCAGAAGAATATATATTCTCTATCACAGAAGGTACAAATTTAACCCAAATTTGGCAACCCACCACTGTTAGTCGTTACAAGGTTAGAAGCATGATTCACAGATGCTATCGAACTAAACGCTACACAAATCAATAAAACTAGCTTGGAGGCCAAAGCACTTGGATGTACTAGCAGTGCTACACAGGGCAAGGCTGTATGTACAAGAAAGAAAGAAAAAACGCTAGACCAGCTACGGTGAGCCAGACACAAAACGTCAAGCACCATACCAAATTTAGCAAGGAGAATTCGCAGTCCGTCAACTTCACAATAATAAGACTATCTACACTGGCATACTGCAAAGCATCCTGGAGAAGATTTTTACAGTAAAATAAAGCTCCAGCGGCGTACGCTAAAAGCTACGCTACCATCCAGGAGCGGCCGGCACCCTCTAAATTTAGCGTTGTGCCGTTCATCCGCTACAAGCACATGCGGGGCCCGCGCTCGTCCTGCAAGCTCCTGTGACTGAGGCCTTGTTTAGTTCCCCAATTTGGGGATGGACAAAAACACTGTAGCATACTGTAGTATTTTATTTTTATTTGGTAATAATTGTCTAAACATTGATTAATTAAGCTCAAAATATTCGTCTCGCAAAGTACAACAAAACTGTGCAATTAGTTTTTGATTTCATCTACATTTAGTACTTCATGCATGTGCCGGCATTTTGATGTGACGGAGAATCTTCTTTTTGTATAGTGAAATTTGGCCCTAAGTTGGGAACTAAACAAGGCCTGAGAGATGAGGGGAAAAAGTGGAGAGAGAGAGCGCATGCAAGGTGGGCCTCACTATTTCAACTAACTAAAAAATATTATAACTTACAAACCAAAAAACCAAATTAAATTCCGATTACACCATTTAATTCGTTTCGATAGATCATTCAAAACAAGATCTCACATGGATATATTTAGATAAAATTTATTTATAAGCATGTGGGCCCCACTGTTGGTAGTTGATAACTTGATATAGAGTATGAGATATAGAGGATGGATGAGTGCAGAAGAAAGTGATATAGGTGCCGTTCGGCTGTGCTGATAAGTCGGCTGAAAAACACTGTTGGCTGATTTGTTGTGAGAGAAAAATACTGTTCCGGCTAAATAAACAAGATAGAGGAGAAAATCTTGATAACCAGAATGAAATATTATGGATTTAAAGTACGAAGAGTGGCTAGTGCTCAGGAGTCAGGAGTCGATCAAGGGAAGCAGACAAACGCCAACCATTTACTCGTTCCTTTCCCCACGCGGCAATCCAGCAAAAAAAAATAACCCCGAGAGAAGGAAAAAAATACATTGGAGGTGCGGGGAATCGAACCCCGTGCCTCTCGCATGCGAAGCGAGCGCTCTACCATATGAGCTACACCCCCCTTTGATGCTCTTGCTAGATCTAAAGCTAACTAGTCTTTTTGAAATGATTTCAGATTCCACAAGTTTCCTCTCCCGTTTATAGCGTGAGAACTGCCTACCAAAAACAGCGTGATCCGCAAGGTAGACCCGTTTGCCCCGTGAATTGCACGCGGACGGCGGACCGGTACACAGGCAGGACGTGCGTGTACGAACTTAGCTGTGTCCGGCAGTACGTACGGTCTACTACGATTGAATTGTGGCGCGCATGCAAGTGGCCGGTTGCCGATATCCTATCCTCAACGGCTCGCTTAGCTTAGCTGCACTCTCCCAAGTGGCCAAGTACGTCCCAACCATGCATTTACCGTTAAACAGGGATCGGACTGTTATCCTGTCTTCTTTCTTCCTCGATCTAGTTAGCTTCCGTATATTCCGGCCGTCAGAGATTCAGGATTGCATGGAAGAACAGACACAGGGTGCTCGCTTTTGCAGGTTGTTGCCAATCCTAGTCGGGCCTATAATATCCGGCCATTTTAATCTGGCCTGTGAACAAACCTGAACGTCGATCGGTGGTCAGACGTGATCAACTATACCATACCATATTCAATCAGCGGTGTGCGAGTGCAATCACCAATCAGCGGTGTGAACCAATGTGCACCCCGTTTCCTGCATATGTATCCAGAGATACATGTACTCATGGAAATCGGTATGTTCCTTTATGTGTACTAGCAAATTTGCCCACGAGGCATCCCCTGAATCCGACCGGCGCCCAGACCAGCAACAGCACACCCCTCCTCCTTCCTCAGCCCTCCCTCCTCTCGCATAACACGCACACCTCCTCAAGAGACCCCCGGCGACATCATCTTGTTGGATTGATCTCCGAGGCCCAGCCCAACGGCTAGGGCCTCATTCCCCTTTGGATCGCGCCCTGATCGGGGGCGCCCAACCGATCCATGGTTGGTGGGCCCCCGACGCGCTGCGCTATATAAAGAAGGGAGTGGGGGCCGCAGGCACTTGTCCCGAAGTTCGCCGTGCCCTAAAACCGACTCCACAAACCCTAGGCCACCGATCGGCATCGCGCAGTGGCGTCGGGAAGCACCACCGCGCCGCCACCTTTCCACTGCCGCACCACCGTCGTCGGTCAACGTCGGTGGAGGCCCGAAGGACGACGGGATCTACTCCACCGCGACATCAACACCATGGACGCCTCCGGATCCGCTCCCTCCAATGACGGTTTAATCCCTAAACTTCTAGACCTACTTCACAGTTCATATCTTGTTCCCGATCTCGGTACTCTACTAGAAGATCCTCTACATCTATCAATGGTATCGGCCGATCTAGTAGTAGATCGGGCTCGGGAACTACCTAGTAAGAACAGCGAGTATCAAGAAAGGGGTATTTTCATTTTTTTCAAACCCTAACCCTAGACAGACGCAAGAACGGGAATCCTAACCCTAAAAGCACAAGAAAGGGCCGGGAGTTCTTTGTTTTACCTATGCCGTAGTCGAATCCGTACCGCCGCCGGCTCACCGAAGTCCGCGAACCGCCGAGAAACCGCGCTCGAGCACCGCGCTCGAGACCTCTAGACGGCGGCGCGCTCATCCATCGGAGAGCGCGCGCACCGGCCAGGGGCCTCGGGGCGGCGCCGTCTTCATCTCCGGCCGCCGCAAGGAGCTCCGTCTCCCTTTTGCTTGCGGTTTCGAGCGGTGAGAGATGAGAAAGAAAGCAAGAGAGAAGCAGACAGCGAGAATGACCTAGGGTTCCTTCCACCGGCCGGCTGCCCACGGTTTTGTTCATCCGAAATCAATGCATCACCGTCCGATGACATCCGACAGCTGAGACGGGGTGGACCGGCTTTGAGCCCAGGCGGGTTTAGGCGCTGGGCCGAATGCGCGCCGCCGGCCCAGGTTGCGGCCTGGCCGAGCAAGCCTCCCCGCGCGCGCAGTTGGGCTGGGCCGAAAGTGGCCGTGGGCTGCTTCGTTGGCCGCAGCCTGTTAAGCACAGTGCAAGTTTTTCATTTTCTTTTTTATTTTTTCAGAAGCATTTAAATAATTGTTTTGCCCAGTTATTAATCTCTATTTAATTGCACCAACATGTTTATTACTTAGAGAGCAAAGTCAGCAAGTTATGTTTCTGAGAAATAGCAAGTTAATTAAAGTTTTCCGCTGCGCAAGCTCTATTTTTCTATGCATTTATTCTATTCTGCCCAACGGTAATTAGAATTTATGTACAAGGTTAATTTTTGTATATCTTGATTTTGACCAACGTTAAATTAAGATATACAATTATTTTTTCCTAGATTCACTGTTCATGTCCTCACTATTTTATTATGTTTAATTTCAGACCAAGCGCTAAATGCGATGCACTTTATTAGTGCAATCCCAAAGCTCACGGGACAAAACTATGTTCTGTGGCGCGAAGAACTTGATGCAGTTCTAGCACTTGCCGAGATAGATTTGGCTCTTCAGGAGCCAAAGCCCACTGAGCCAGAGGAGCCCGAAAGGGCTCAAAATGAGACCGATGAAGCTTTTGCTAATCGGAAGCGAGACTATGCTCCTATTAGAGCAAAGTATGATCTTGAGAAGTACAAGTGGGAAAAGTCAAACCGCAAGTGCAAGAGGTGCCATCCCAGAATGTGAAACAGCAAAAGAATACCTTGAGAAAGTAAAGAATCAGTTTACTGGTTCCACCAAAGCTCATGCTTCCACACTGATCCAGAAACTCACTAACATGAGGTTCACAGGGGGGAGTGTGAGAGAGCACATTCTGAGCATGAGCACCATGGCAGCTAAGTTAGACAAGCTAAAGATGCCCCTAGCAGATGGTTTCATCATTCACCTAGCTCTAAACTCCCTTCCCAAAGAGTATGAGATATTTGTTGTTAATTACATTACACAGCTAGAGGATTGGGATTTAGAGAAGGTGATTGCCATGTGTGTGCAAGAAGAAGAAAGGCTAAAGAATGCAAATGGTGGTTCTGTGAACTTTGTCAAAGGAAAGAACAAGAAGCCATTCTACAACAAGAAAGCTCCAGATGCCTCCACCTCTCATAATAAGGGAGGAAACTCTTCACAGCACAAAGCACAGCCAAAACAAGACAACCAGCAGAAGCAGGAGGACCCGGATCGCTGTAGATGGTGCAATGAGACAGGGCATTGGAAGCACGACTGCCCCAAGTTCATGAGACACTGCCTAGTAAAGGGTGAGGACATTATAACTTTTGTTGATGAATCCTTATATCTAAGCTATGCTAGATCCACATGGTGGATTGACTCAGGTGTAACTGTTCATGTTGCCAACTCTTTGCAGAGATTCAATGGAGGGAGAACCCTTCAAAGAGGAGAAAGACAGATTAAGGTGGCCACTGGCGTTGAAGCTGAAGTTCGAGCTATAGGAAATCTATCTCTAGACTTAGCTAGTGGTTTCACACTTGAGTTGCATGATGTTCTTTATGTTCCCTCTTTAGCCAGAAATTTGATTTCAGTTTCATGTTTGTCAGACTATGGTTTTGATTGTCATTTCAGCAAGAACAACTGTAAGCTACAGTTAAATAATCAGTGTGTGCGTCTTGCCTTCCGACAAGACAAACTTTATTTATTATCTATGTCTGAGAATTTGAATGCTGAATGTAATAATGCTGAGAATGCAATACCTGCAGATGCTAGCAAGAAAAGGAAGAGAATTGATTCCTCATCGAAATTATGGCACTGTCGTTTAGGCCATATTTCGAGGGGGAGAATAGAACGCTTAGTTAAAGAATCAATACTCCCACCACTAGAACTCTCAGAGTTAGAGCAATGCATTGATTGCATTAAAGGCAAGTTAGCAAAGAATATAAAGAAAGGTGCTAAGCGAAGCACGGGAGTACTAGAATTGATCCACACAGACATCTGTGGACCTTTTCCAGTAATATCTGTGGATGGTTTTGATTCCTTCATCACATTCACAGACGACTACTCTCGTTTTGGATATATATATCCAATCAAAGAACGTTCAGAAGCTTTAGACAAGTTTAAGATATTCAAGGCTGAGGTTGAAAATCAACTAGACAGAAAAATCAAAGTAGTGAGATCTGACCGTGGGGGGGAGTACTACGGTCGACATACCCCTTATGGACAAGTTCCTAGACCTTTTGCAAGGTTCTTACAGGAAAATGGCATAGTAGCCCAGTATTCAATGCCGGGCGACCCACAGCAAAATGGAGTAGCAGAAAGGCGTAACCGTACTCTAATGGATATGGTGCGCAGCATGATGAGCTATTCCACTCTGCCACTGAGTTTGTGGATGGAGGCCTTAAAAACCGCCATTCATATTCTCAACAGAGTTCCGAGTAAGTCAGTACTTAAAACACCGTATGAATTGTGGACCGGCAGGAAACCCTCAGTCAACCATCTGCGTGTCTGGGGGAGCCCTGCTGAAGCAAAAGTATTTAACCCAAACATAGGAAAGCTAGACCCCAAAACAGTAAGTTGCCATTTCATTGGCTATCCAGAAAAGTCGAAAGGTTATCGTTTTTACTGCCCTGGTAGACATACCAAGTTTGTGAAAACAAGACACGCTAATTTTCTAGAAGATCAGATGATCAGGGGGAGCAAGACAGCGCGAGAAATCACCCTTGAAGAGAAGCGGGTGTTCGTGCCCATCCCTATGGTGCAGGAACCCTACTTCACGCTGCCTGTTGTTGTTGGACCTACGCAAGTGGTGACAACACCTGCTGTAATTTCGCCTACGGCTAATTCGGAACCTGTCTTTCAGGAACCGAATGAACCCATAGTCGATGAACAGCAGCCCCAACAAGATCAGCCTCAAGAACAAGAAATGCCAGTAGCAGAACCTTCTGGCAGACCTCAAAGAGCGAGAAAGTCTCCTATTCCAGATGACTACATAGTCTATGAATGCGAAGAAGTTTAGATGGAGGATGAACCCACCTCATTTGAAGAAGCCATGAGGAGCACTGAAGCATCTAAGTGGCAAGAAGCCATGGAAGATGAATTAAAGTCCATGAGTACCAATAAAGTTTGGGACCTAGAGGAAATTCCTGAAGGAGCCAAAACAGTAGGCTGCAAATGGGTCTACAAAGTGAAACGTGACTCCAAAGGGAACATAGAAAGGTATAAAGCAAGACTGGTAGCAAAAGGTTTTACTCAGCGAGAAGGGATAGATTACAATGAAACGTTCTCTCCCGTCTCGAGCAAGGACTCCTTTAGAATCATAATGGCCCTAGTGGCACATTTTGATCTAGAATTACATCAGATGGATGTGAAGACAGCGTTTCTCAATGGGGATCTAGAAGAAAGAGTGTACATGGCACAACCGAAAGGTTTTGCTGTGACAGGCAAAGAAAGAATGGGCTGTCGCCTGAAGAAATCCATTTATGGATTAAAGCAAGCATCCAGACAGTGGTATTTGAAGTTTGATAAGACAATCATGAAGTTTGGGTTTAAAGAGAATGTTGAGGACAATTGCGTGTATGCAAAGTTTAAGAATGGGAAATATATTTTCCTAGTACTGTATGTAGATGACATTCTACTAGCAAGTAGTGATGTCACTCTGCTGCAGGAAACCAAAAGATTTTTGTCCTCGAATTTTGATATGAAAGATTTAGGTGAAGCTTCTTTTGTCTTGGGCATAAAGATTCACCGAGATAGAAACCGAGGGGTATTGGGATTGTCCCAAGAGGCATATATAGAGAAAATATTGAAGAAATTCAATATGCATAAGTGTAGACCATCACCTGCTCCTATTGTAAAAGGTGACAAGTATGGGGAACATCAATGTCCCAAGAGCAAGTTCGAGCGCGATCGCATGCGAGCCGTTCCATACGCTTCAGCTATCGGAAGCTTACAGTATGCTCAAGTGTGTACACGCCCAGATCTGGCCTTTGTGACTGGGCTGCTTGGCAGATATCAAAGTAATCCAGGTATGGAACACTGGAATTTAGTAAAGAAGGTCTTAAGATACTTGCAAGGAACAAAAGGGCTCATGCTAACCTACAGAAGATCTGATGACCTACAAATAGTAGGATATTCAGATTCTGATTACGTGGGAGATGATAGAAAGTCTACCTCAGGGTATGTATTCACTCTCGCGCAAGGAGCCATATCATGGAAAAGCTCAAAACAAACAATAGTCACTGCATCGTCCACAATGTATGCTGAGTTTATTGCTTGTTATGAGGCGTCAGGACAGGTGAATTGGCTTAAGAAATTTATACCCAGTTTAAAGGTGGTCGACAGCATCGATAAACCACTAAAGTTGTATTGTGATAACGAGCCAGCAGTGTTGTATGCTCACAACAATAAGTCAAGCAATGCCGCTGTTGGGCATTCTTAACATCATTACCAAAAGTAGACTTAGTTTTCTAATTCTGATAACGGCGCCAAAAATGCCGAACCTATCCCTCATGCCACTTAAGCCAAGTTGTCATCCCCAGCATGACATGAGAGACGCGGTATTGAAATATGCAACTGCTCTTCTAAATAAATAATAAATAAGATCTGCAAGCGCACAGATTAATACCGATGTAGCATTTTAACCGGGAAGTATTCCAGGTATCGTTATTTATATTTTTACCACTGGGAAGGGATTATTAACATCAATGTTGATTATGGAATGGAATATAGGAATGAGTATCAATCATTGCATGTATAAGTGAGAGCATTCATCTATCTCTTGCATACAGGGGTAAGTGTCACATAAAATATAGATAAAGTATGAATGGTGACAAAGATAATTAATCTGATCAGCTAGCCACATATAATAATGATAAGCACCTCAACAGATATTCTAGCAAGTCATTAGCATGGTATTAGGACGAACTACAAGGATATTTCCTAAGTTATTCTTAACTATAAAGTCTAGCATATCATAGTTAGTGCAAGTACACTTGGCAATCATTGCGAGAAAAGACTATGCCCATGCATAGTGATATTATCAAGGAAGATGAGAAACATAGCAATCACTCCCCCGTAATAATGTTGCTCTGCCTGCCATACACACGGGAGGGGGACTATATAAGAACCAACGAAGCTGTCACCATCGCGGACCACCCCACGATCCGGCATATAAGGTGCAATCGCAGATAAATATGGTTTAAGCACCACGCCTACACAATATTTATCATTTACCCATGGATCCGATGGATAAACGCTATGCGATCCTAAACATGTATATAATTCCAATCTAACTAAGCCAAGCGTATAACTACGATAAACTAAGAACAATATAATTGCAAACATAAACAAGTAGAGCATAGTCATAATCAATATATTGAAATAGAACAAAGTTGTATTCATAATATTGAAGAACAAAGATGAACAATGAAGAACAGTAAAGGAATTACCAAGAATCCTCTTGACAGATCCGAAAACCAATCGAAGATTGACTCCTTCTAGTTCTAATCCTATGTAGCTATGCTATACTAGAGATCTAGTTGATGTGGTGGCTCTAGGGCTTGATCAGAGACTCTCCTCCTGAGATTAGGGTTTGAAGAATTGAGAATGAGGGAGTGCCTCCTCCAGGGGCCAGGGGTCCTGCTTATATAGCCCCCTCAAGTGAACGTGGGCCGTCGGATCAAACCGACATTAATCGCACGGTTTTCCTTGATCCCTTAGGTCGGTGGAGCATAATCCGCGAGACGGAGCCTGATTGGCTCTCAGGCCAGGGCGGCCGCCCTAGGGGGCAGGGCGGGCGCCCTGCCTCCGGGCCCGTTCGGCCTTCCGTTCGATCTCGTGGCTTCTGGAGTCTTCTAGATGATAGAAAATCGGTGAACACGTTATTATCTCTATGTAAACCCGACGTGTGGGCCTTTCCTCCGTATTTTCTGATAACCCCCTGCAGAAACAGACAAACACCAAAACTCGTGGAATTCTGTCAGATAAAACCCTAAGTCTAGGTGTTGGTTGCATTTGGATCCTTTTCTTTATTTATTTGATAACTATATTTGGTACTTAAGGACCGTCAACAGCCGCCAAGCACATTGACATAAAATATTATGTTGTGAAGGATAAAATCCGGGATCACGTCATAAGTCTTGAACATATAAGCACAGAAAAGATGTTAGCGGATCCGCTTACGAAAGGCTTACCGCCCAATGTGTTCAGAGAACACGTAGCCGGCATGGGTTTAAAGGAAAACCTGTGATTCCTGGATAGTAAGAGGGCCCAAGGCAAGAATCCACCTCTAAACAGAAAAGTGTCTGTGGCTGTCTAATGTAATGGTAATAACTGTTATGATGAAACATGCTCAATACACTAATTTGTGATGGGGTGGGTTAACAAAGTGAGAAAGCAGAGATGAGATCAAGGGGGAGAATGTTAGATTGATCTCCGAGGCCCAGCCCAACGGCTAGGGCCTCATTCCCCTTTGGATCGCGCCCTGATCGGGGGCGCCCAACCGATCCATGGTTGGTGGGCCCCCGACGCGCTGCGCTATATAAAGAAGGGAGTGGGGGCCGCAGGCACTTGTCCCGAAGTTCGCCGTGCCCTAAAACCGACTCCACAAACCTTAGGCCACCGATCGGCATCGCGCAATGGCGTCGGGAAGCACCACCGCGCCGCCACCTTTCCACTGCCGCACCACCGTCGTCGGTCAACGTCGGTGGAGGCCCGAAGGACGACGGGATCTACTCCACCGCGACATCAACACCATGGACGCCTCCGGATCCGCTCCCTCCAATGACGGTTTAATCCCTAAACTTCTAGACCTACTTCACAGTTCATATCTTGTTCCCGATCTCGGTACTCTACTAGAAGATCCTCTACATCTATCACATCTCTTCAAGATCCGAGCGGTCGTCACCTCTTCAAGATCCGGTGACGGCGGCCGGCCCTAGCACGGTAGCACCGCCCGTCCCCGCCTCCAACACCATTGTCGCACATCAGCAGCAGTCGCCGGTGTCCGAAGCGGTGGCTTGGCGGCTGCGGGAGGGGACGAGAAGGCGGCTGCGGCGAACTCACGCAGCGCGCGAGCGATCGGGTCGGCGAACTCGCGGACGACCGGGTGGCAGCGGCGGCGAACTCGCAGAACATGCGACCGACTGTGAGTCTGTGACGAAGAACTCACGGACGACAACTTAGATATTTGCATGGTTACGTGCGGACAGCTCGGAGAAACATTTGTTTTGATTAAATTACATAACAAATTACTTAAGATTAGTTTATGGTTTAATAATTAGTTAAGCCTTTGGCTAACTTGTGTCATAATAATAATTTATTTCTATTTAAAACTATAACTTAGTAATAGAAATATTTATTTATTAAGTAAGATCAAAGTTTCAAAGACCCTAATACTGTATGACTAGGTCTATAAAAAATATTACCAATATTTATATTTTTAAATAAGTTTTTTTACAGAAATAGATTCAACAATCTATATAATGATACTAATTATGTACCACAAATATTAATAACTTTTTGTATAATATATTTGATCAGAGTTGAGTGTGTTTGACTTCTCGAAAAGTGAGAAGGATAGTTAAAAAGGATGGAGGGAGTAGATGAGAAATAGATAATTCATCTCACCAAGGGTAGCTCTAGTCGTCTATACTTCTATCCTCTTTTATGAAATACGTGTCTAACACACGTTGCGGAAAAAAGAAATAGATAATTTATTAGAAGCACGCAAAAGTACAATTGTTATCTTTTTATAATGACAACAATAGATAATTTTGGCGGAGATATTTATAGAGGTTTTCTTTTATGCTGGTTTTCACAATCACATGGAGGTGGATGGTTAAAATGCAAAATTATGATCTACTTTACATTAGTTTTATTTTGTAATGGCATGAGTGAGTAATTTTAGATTAAGGTTATTTTGTTTTATTTTTTAAATAATTAGATTGTGATATTTTAGTATAGATTTATGAGGTAGTTTATTCTATTTTCATAAATTCATAAAGGCAACGTTACAAACATTTTAGCATATTGAGCATAGGCTTCTTGTGGTGGAACCTATCAGCTGTGTGCTGTGTTCTGAGTTCTCGACTTCACAAGTCACTAGTATAGATAATGGCTATAGTATACCGAGCTAATAATGGCTAATATGAGAATATCTACAATTTAACTTTTTAAATTCCCCCTAGCACATTCTTGTAGAATCGGCGTGAAGTCATTTCAATTTGTAATTAGTAACAGTAGATAAGATGGTAGTGGGCTAGTGGCCGGTTAAACGATGAAGACAAGCTGTAGTCTTGGAGATCGATCGTCTTGACGCACAAGAGTCAAGAGTACGACGAGGCACAAGAAACGTGAAACGAGTATAACCGTATCTATCGCTATCTGCAAGCTGTGGCAGCCGACGGCCTTTAGTTCTCAACTTCTCCCCCAAATTCTACTATGCAAAAAAAAGATTCCTATCACATCAAAATGCCGGCATATGCATAAAGTACTAAATGTAGATGAAATTAAAAACTAATTGTACAGTTTTGTTGTACTTTGCGAGACGAACATTTTAAACCTAATTAGTCAAAGTTTGGACAATTTTTACCAAATACAAACGAATTGCTACAGTGCACGTAATTCGGGTGTGCCAATTCGGCGTCTAAACAAGGGCATCGTCACCTGCTAACTGAATCCGGCGGCTGGTCAGCGATCACTGTCACGGCGCGTCTGTGGCTGGTATATATGCACATACATTTGTCTGTTGGATCTAACTATTAACTTTATGGCTGTATTTACTATTAAATTTATGGCTGTATACCAAAAACTCACGGCAGCGAGCCACGTCGCCCGCATTTCCTGTCCACACGATTCAGCATCGACGGCCGCTGCGAGCCTTCATCGTGTTTCTGCTTCCCTGTCCACCTTCTGGAACCATCGAGGCCGTCCGAGACAGTCTTCGGCCGTGCCGCTCTCCGTACTCCCCTGCGCGGGCCTCCTCACTTCCCCGTACGCCGCCTCAGACGCCTTGGCTACAGCCGCGTCGCCCCGCACCCTCCTCCTCGCATGCAGCTCCATCGACGGCGCCGTGGACGATGCCGGGGATGATGTCGATTCCAGCGCCGGCTTCGCCGCTCCCTCGCGTCCGCCTCCGCCTCCGCAGCTTCGTCGGCCTCTCAGGTAGGTGCGCCGCAGCCCCACCATGCCCTACGTCTGCCTCGCCTTCTCCACACAGCCTCCTCGGCATGCCCTAGGGTTGGCCCGTCGTCTCGCCTGACCCAGTGCTGCCCCATCGTCGTGCCTGGCACCAGGGCACCTGCGCGGGCGCCTGCACAGCCAGCCTCAGCGGTGGGACGGCACGCTGGCGCGGGCGGCCCCCAACGCACCGGCCACGGCCGGCTTCGGCCACGGCAGGAGCCCCAGCGCAGCAGCCTGGGTACGACGCCCCCTCCCGCACGGCTGAGGCCACAGACCCAGAGTTAGTTTACCTAATTTTTTGACACAAGAGTACTCTCTATCTCTAATTCCATTCACTTGAAGAAGCTGCCCTGCTGTCACAAATTTTACCTATGTTGATTCAGGATATGAGTCATTCCGCTGCATTCGTTCAACCTTCGGCTGATGTGCTGCAGCAGTTTCTGACAACCATTTTTCATAGCCTTCATACAGGGAATTCGTGGGACGATGCCATTCAGATGAACAATTTTTTGCAGGTGATTCATGTTGCCGATTTACTCTTTTTTTTATATATACATCTGTGCTCCATTAGTATTCAGTTCTCTTATGGTTACTCCTTTTGTGCAGGAATCTAGAATCTTTTTTTATATATACATCTGTGCTCCATTAGCATTCAGTTCTCTTATGGTTACTCCTTCTGTGCAGGAATCCATAAGAAGCTTATCTGACAAAATGCTCCTGACAGCACCACATTCTTTGGTTGTTCCATTACCAAAACACGACACACACAACGGTTGCCAAGGTGCACTGTAACTTTCATGACTAACTGTGGGTACTTTCCAAATAGGCCATTTGTTATTCACAGCAGCAGAAAAGCAAGCCCATCACGTAGGGATATGTATTCTTAGCTTAAGACCATAATCTTAACATGTTCCCAGAGGTTAGCTTAAGACCATAATCTTAACATGTTTCCAGAGGTTAACTAAGCTTTTAAGATCGTACCTGCTTAAGCAATATTTATGTTCGGTAATTGTCTTCCCTGCTTTCTCCGGAAGCAAAAAAACCCCACAGTTACGATGCACATATGGAGCACATTGCACATACAGATATGGAGCACATACAGAAATTATGCAGTTGCCATGTTTCAGGTTGAAGTAATCTTTCTTAAAATGAGTACAGATGCATCCCTCAAACAAAACAGCAACCTTTGCATTTTTTTAAACTAGAATCTTCATATACACTCATGTGCAACAGTTGCCCATCTGTATCAGCAAGGTGCAAAGTTGTGCAATTGTCCAAGCAAATCAACATTATATTTGGGGGCCTTTCCACACTTAACATAGGTAAAATAATTTCCCATTTTTCTATATTATTGACTCTTTGTACATGGTATGTGCAGGTATCGATGGTCATGGTCATGGAATTATATGCAATTATCACAGGCTATGTGCAGTTCAAGCTGCTTCCTACCACTGCCGATGCATTTCCATCCTTCTTTGTAGCGTTGCCGGCATCTGAAGCATCTGTTACTTCTACAATGAGTCGCAGACGTAGGCCACACATGATTCTCTGCAGTGATGGTGAGTTAATTTTAGTGCCTGTTACTGCATAGATTGAGAAAACAAATTTGACCTATATTTTCTTTATTATACCAGTGGTTCTTCCATATCTTAATCATTCGATGCGAGACAACTTTATGTTATGTTTGCATCATAATTGACTCAAACATACCATGTTTACAAATACACTATACATTATCACCTTGCTGCCCGCGCGAAGCGCGGGGTTACTGCCTAGTAAAGAAAGGTTCTAATGGTTTGTTTAGGCTAAAAATAATAATGACTAGGAAAACATGCCTTCATCTCCACAACAGCACTGGGCCATCTGGCGTACAAGAAATGCAGTTTGCTTTGATAACAAAAGGGTAAAATCTCCTACTGAGATTGTTTGTTTGATCTGCTCCTTTCTAACGTATTGGGCAGGTTTACTCAATGAAGGTATGAAGGAACAAGTGATCCAGGGTGCCGAGGTGGTCAAGTCGACGGCTCTTTACTTCCACAAACAAGACCTGCAGACGCACACGCAGGAGGGGCATCAACTGGTGCCGTTTGCTGGATAGAAGCCCCAGGTGGCGATCAGTGCTGCGCATCTGTTGAAAAGTGAAAAAGGCGTTAGTGAAGATGGCGGCTCTAGTCTTCCACAAGTTGGACTTGCAGTCTAGCTCTCTTGATGAGCTGTAGCTAGTTGCTTTTGCTGGTTAAGCTAGAGTAGTTTTTTGTCGCAGCTTTTGTGTTGCTGTGGGTGAAGTGCCCGTGTTTGGAACCCCAGTTACTCTCGTAGGGCCTTTTTTGTTCTGTTAGTTTGTGGCCTTGTTTGTGGTATCAGTGGTGGTTTGTGTCCATGCTTATGTTCCCTCTGTGATCATTTGCATGGATAAGGTCCTGCAGTGGTGGTTGTGTGTTACGGTCTTCAAACTGTTACTATCTGTAATTTCGTTGCCTTGGTAATGAAATTCGGTTTTATCGGTGTGGAAAAAAAATCTCCACAACAGCAGTGGCGAGTGACGACCTTGTGTGCAGCTGGGCGGCGACCTGGGCGTTGATCTGCTGACCCGCACCACCACACCGCTGCAGGCTGGGTAGCGAGGAACCCCGTTTTCTTAGGAGTTTCAGCCCCATACATTTTTTAAACACTGGATTTTTAAACACTTTTCAAACTTAATTTGAAACTTTTGTAATTTGTTCTAAAAGTCACATTAGAAAATATTTCAAACACTTCTAAATCTAAACTTCATACTTATTTTTAATCTAGTTTTTGAAATAAAAAGTTTTAAACTGAAGTTTTGAAAATAGAGTAGAAAACCTATTTGTGGCTTAAACAGAATTTTATCCAAATTCATTTTTTGTTCAAAAAAATAAATGCAACATCATGAATATATCAAGCGGTTTAAATAAAATATTTTTTAAGAAAATCACACTTTTCATTGTTTAAATTGACAACAACTTAATAAAGTTTGGTAAATTTTTAAAAGGTATTAACATCATTTATTTTGTTTGGCATTTTCTATTCACATCTCTAAATAAAAATTTTGGATATGACAAACTACCCCCTAACAAGAATCTCATCCGAGGATTCAATGAAGGAATACTCATTACAAAGAGCTAAATTACAAACGGGCACCGTAACATAACAATCAGCAGCGTAAGAACACACTAACATGATGCTGGCCTTAACCAAGAATACATTAACACTGGACTTAGCAAAAAAAAAACAGAAAAAACTTCTTTTAAGGGGTTTAGGGTAGACGAGCTTGAACACTTTGGTCTTCGAGGGCACTGCTTGTTGTCATTGTTGAATCTTCATCTTCACTAGCATTTCATGAATCTTGGAGCAACGGGAGGTTTAGGTAAAAAGTTTTGTTTTGTTCTTTTACAGAGCGTCAAGGATATAGAGAGTCGACCTCTAAATCCACTACTGCTAGTATATATATAAAGACGTACTACTAGGTACTGTTTGATGATCTGATCAGTGGTGGCCAGCTTCCAAACTTCCAACCCCCGTTCGTCCTGTCCCTTTTGTGCCGTTGTGCGTGGTTCGTACGCCTCCGTCTCCGCCTCCGATCCGGTGGACGGTGGTCACACAACACAATCGAACTACTCGCTGATGACCAACTGGCAACTGACGATGCCGATGCGGATTGAATCGTCTGCCGGCCCTCTTGCGGTCTGCGGAGTACGGAGTATACGTGTACTTGCTAGAGGCAGCTGCCAAGCTGTCTTGGATGGAGTAGATCGCAGTTCGCAGGTGTAGAGTTGGATTGATCAACTGGACAAATTGTATTGATCTCAGATGTTACATATATATAGGTTACATCAGTGACCTTTGGCCAAGCCTATACAGCCGAGAGCGGGCGAGCGCGCTGAACGGATCTGGGCACCGTGGTGACCGCTCGGGCAGGTGCGCGAGTGCGCGATGGAGCGCGTCTTCCGGTGGCGTGGGCGCGACGGGTGCGCGGAGGGCGCTGGACGTGCGAGCGCTGAAGACGTGGGCGTGCTCAGCTGTTGGAGACCTGGTCCCGCAGACACCCCGCAGTCTCGACGTCGGCCGCAGTCACGGAGATGTTGTCTCTGAAATCGAAGAATAGCGCCGAAGGCAAACCTTTGGTGAACACGTCTGCGAGTTGCCGCGCACTGGGAACGTGCGTGACACGAAGCTCTCCAATGGTCACCTTCTCGCGGACAAAATGGATGTCCAGCTCTATGTGCTTCGTTCGCCAGTGATGTACAGGGTTCCTGGACATATAGACGGAGGATATGTTGTCGTAGAAGGCCACGGTCGCACTGGGAACCCTGCACAGGAGCTCGCCAAGGAGATGACGAACTAGGAGCACTCGGAGACGATGTTGGCGATGACGCGGTACTCGGCCTCGGCGCTCGACCTCGACACCGTGGTTTGTCGCTTGGACAACCACGAGATGAGGGAGTTGCCAAGAAAGACGCAGAACCCGGACATAGAACGCCTTGTGTCTGGGCATCTAGCCCAATCGACGTCGGAGTAGGCGGTGATCGTTGGTGTTGTTGCAGCGCGCAGCTGTACGCCGAGGTTCGTCGTCCCTTTGACATACTGGAGGATGCATGTGTAGGCAAACTTGCTGCACAACGTATGCAATGTCTGGACGTATGATCGTCAGATATTGCAAAGCGCCTGCGATGCTCCGGTAAGAGGTGGCGTCGTCGATGAGCTTGCCGTCAGCAGCGGACGCCTTTGGTTTTGTGTCCACGGGTGTGGCGACGGGGTTACAGTTAGCCAAGCCGACGCGCTCTAGGAGATCGTCTGCATACGCAGACTGGGAGAGGACGAAGCCTTCTTTTGTGCGCCGAACGTTGATGCCAAGGAAGTGGCTAATTGGTCCCATGTCCTTCACGGCAAAGGCATCGTGGAGTCGAGCGATGACATGGTGAAGGAGTGTCGCCGAGGATGCCGATGGGATCATGTCATCGACATACAGAAGAAGGTATGCCATGGCTCCATTGCGGTGGTAGACGAAGAGGGAGGAGTCAGCCTTCGACTGGACGAAGCCCAGACTGGTGACATGCCCGACAAAGCGCTCGAACCATGCTCGTGGTGCTTGGCGAAGACAGTAGAGCGACCGCGACAAGAGGCAGACGTCGTTTGGGAGCTGAGGATCAACAAACCCAGTGGGTTGCTGGCTGTACACCGGCTCTTGAAGGTTGCCGTGGAGGAAGATGTTGGAGACGTCAAGTTGATGAGCCAGCCAGTTGTGCGTCGCCACGAGCGTGAGAATGGTGCGGATCGTGGCCGGCTTGACCACCGGCGAGAACGTCTCGCCAAAGTCGAGGCCGGGCCGCTGATTGAACCCCATGAACAACCCATCGAGCCTTGTAGCACTCTAGGGTGCCGTCGGGATTCATCTTGTGCTTGAAAACCCATTTGTCGGTGATGACGCGAGCTCCTGGTGGTCGCGGCACAGGAGTCCAGGTCTTGTTGGCCTGCAACGCATCGAATTCTTGTTTCATGGCAGCATACCAGTGGGAGTCTTTGACAGCAGAACGGACACTCCAGGGGATAGGGGAGATCGTCGCTGTAGCCGCCATGGCGTACTTTGGGTTGGGTTTGTGGATCCCAGCCCGAGCACGAGTGATCATCGGATGACCAGGAGGCACAGCGTCAGGCGACGTCGTGGCAGGTGACACCTTGGTGCTTGCCGTGGACGCCATTGCTAGTGAAGTGGTGTCTGCGATGGGCGGCATCACGACGGATGACTCCACAGTGCTGGTCGCGGGCCCGCCTGCTTGTGAATGCACGGTACTGGTCGTAGGTGAAGATGGCTCGGCCGCGTCGTTCCCCAACTGTACATGGACGTGGCGCGTGTTACGTGCGTGCGTTGGATGTTGCGGCTGTTCGTTGACGAGGCATGGCGGTGACAGCGGCGGAGTTGCGTGGCGTGGCGTGGCGGTTGCGACGCCATGGGCTAGTGAGGGGAATGTCGGATCACAGGCCATCGGTTGTGGTATGGCACGGCGGTCGTGGTAGTGTCGCGGAAGGGGTAGACCGTCTTGTCGAAGACCACATGGCGCGATGTGATCACCCGACCCGTCGCGAGCTCGTAGCATCGATAGCCACGGTGGTCGGCTAGGTATCCGATGAAGACGCGGGAGGTTGAGCGCACGGCGAGCTTGTGAGTCGACGTGGCGATCGTGTTGGGGAAGCAGCGGCATCCGAAGATGCGGAGCTCGTCATAGGAGGGTGCCATGCCGAAGAGCAGGGCGTATGGCATTGTAGTGCCCGTGGCGCGGCATGGACGGCGGTTGATCAAGTACGTTGTCGTGGTCAGCGCCTCGGCCTAGAACTCAGTGGTGCTGCACTGTGAATTAGCATAGTACGCAAGCAATCGTCGTAGAATTCTCTCGGCCTTCCCATTTTGCTATGATGTGTAAGGACAAGAAAGACGGAGTTGAGTGTCGAGAGAAGAGAGGAGGAGGCGCATGGCGGTGGAGTCATACTCCCGGCCATTGTCTGTCTGAAAAGCGACGATGGGTAGGCGGAATTGTGTATGAACATATGAAATAAAAGTGCAAATAGTTGGAAGAACATCAGATTTATTGCGAAGAGGAATTGTCCATAAGTAATAAGTATAATCATCAAGAAAAACGACATAGTACTTATACCCTGAATGACTAAGAACAGGAGACGTCCAAACATCTGAATGAGCTAGCTGGAAAGGGAAAAAAGTCTTCGATGCAGAATCAGCAGAGGGCAGACGAACATGTTTCCCCAGCCAGCAAGAAGAACAAGAATGAGCATCATATTTATTACATTGGAAAGGAAAAGTTTGCAAAACTTGGGAGGTAACTTGGTTTCCTGGGTGTCCCAGTCGCTGGTGCTACAGGGACATTGCCGAGGATGTAGTGAGCGCTTGGTGGTGTGGAAGGCGGAGGGGGTAGAGGTTGCCGCTACTTTCACATCGGAGCATCTCCGCCCTAGAAGGAAGATCCTTGATAGAGAAACTAGAGGGGTCAAACTCGATAGACACATTGTTATCGCGAGTTAAACGGCGAACGGAGATCAAATTCTTAATGAGGTGAGAAATAAGAACATCATTTAATCGAAGATGAGAAGTGGCAGTAGGAATGAATGTTTGTGCTCGATGTGTGATCCGCCATACGGGCACCATTGCCTAATGTGATGATAGAGGATGATGGCCGAAGGGTGGAGGGAAGGAAGTTACCAGGGGAGGATGACATGTTTGACGTCGCGCCAGTGTTGAAGTACTAGACCGACGCACTTGGCAGATGGTGCGGGACGCTGGCGGATTGAAGCACGACATAGAGAGCGCCGATGTCGAAGGGGCCGTCTAGCGGAGGAGCCGACAGATGTGTGGACGCCATCGCCTGCTGCGGCTAGAACGGCGGATGGGGCCCTAGAACTCCAGCGCCCGGGGCGCAAAAAGGCATGGGCCAGGCTTGCACCATGCCTTGCCATGGGTTGTAGCCCGCGGCCCATGACGCGGACTGATTGTTGGAGGTGTTGGGTTTGTTGGCGCGTGACCTGCCGCCGTTGCCGTGACCGCAGTCGCATCGCCGATCTGAACAGTTGTTGGAGCGGTAGTTGCCGTTGCCGCCGCCGTTGTTGGATCGGGGCGCGGTGGAGGATGAGGACCCGTCCTTGGCGCCGGTAAATGCCGAGTTGGAGGAGCCGCTGGATTGGTCGCCGTGAGTCGCGGCGAGGGCCTGTCTAGCTTCGGCGTTGGCGTCATGTTGGGCGCTGAGTTCCTCGAGGATGAGGAAGGAGCGGGCGCTCATGAAGGTGTGCGGCAGGTACTTGGAGGTGATCACCAGCTTGACGTAGCGGTACCGGGGATTGAGGTCGCGGAGGAGGTTGAGCATCTGACTTGGCTCGGAGATGGGGTGGCCGATGTCGCGCAGCTGATCGGCGATCCGCTTCAGCTTGGTGCAGTAGTCGTTCATTGACATGTCGCCTTGCTGCAGGGAGCGCAGCTCGGTTTCCAAGTACACAGCGCGCCGCAGCTCGTTGTCCTTGAAGAGGCCCTCAATGGCGTGCCACAGGGAAAAGGCGTTGTGGCGATCGCGGCGAACAATGTCGAAGACTCCTTTGGAGACGGTGACGAGGATCCAGTTGATGACGCAGGAATCAACCCTGCGCCACTCACCATCGCGTTCCTCGGACGGGGTGGGGGAGCGAACGTGGCCCTCGAGCCCAAACTTGCCGAGGGTGGAATCGAAGAAGAGGCGCCACTGGCCGTAGTTCCCCTCGTCCATGTCGAGGGTGACAAGGACGCGGTGGCGGATGGAGATGCCCTAGACCACGGAGGCGGAGGCAGGGGCGATGGAGAAACCGTCATCGGAGGAGGAATCAAAGAGGCCAGAGAGGAGGGCGTCATTGGAGCGGAAGAAGATGTGGCGAAGGGATTCTGAAGATGAATCTTGGACGATGATACCATGTAGAGTTGGATTGATCAACTGGACAAATTGTATTGATCTCAGATGTGTGTGTATATATATAATCTCATAAATTAGCATAGCAATTATTGTAACTCAAAGTAGTTACATAATAAGTTATTTTGTATCCAGCTGGAGAGTATACTCTATAGCTAGTTACAAAATAAGTTATTTTATAGTCACTTCTATTTACGATAATTTTATATACTAATTTACGACAATGTCAGTATATATTTACGATAGTTGAATTACTATAACATAGGGAGATATTTACCATAATGTTATAGTAAATCATATAGTAAAGAGTTACTATAATCTCATAAATTAGCATAACAATTATCGTAACTCCAAGTGGCTGCAGAATAAGTTACTCTGTAACCCAGCTATACAGCCGGAGCGGGCGAGCGCGCTGAACAGATCTGGGCACCGGGTTAACCGTTCGGGCAGGCGCGCGATGGAGCGCGGCGCGTCTTCGGGTGGTGTTGGCGCTGGACGTGCGAGCGCTGAAGACCTGGGCGTGCTTAGGCGTTGGAGACCTGGTTCCGCTGACAGCAGGCACTACTAATGATCATGCATGTTTTCTGAATCTCTTGTTCCTCAGTTTGCTCCTCGGTAACCGTGATGGCGTGATCTGATTGCGTAGTCCGATCGATCGTCGATCGCTGGATATGTGTATCTCCACAACTAAAAAGCCCGAAGTGTTATCGTCAGATTACGGTAATCGCTTCGCCCCTCTCGTACGTAATCGCCTCACTAACGAGCCCCACGACCCGCACTCTCTAACGTGGAACCATCCACGCGTGCACGACGCCTAGCAGCTCCCCCACGCGATTAGCTGAACCGCCGCCCGCCCGCGCACGCCGCCCAGCTCCCGCCCCCGCCCCGCTCTCCGTAGCCGACGACACGCTCAACCGCGGCCGAGGGCGCCGCCACTGCCGGTTCCTCCACGACGTCCGCCTGCTCCTCTTGCCCCTCGCGCCGCGGCACGCCCGACGGCTTCCAACCACCTCCGCCGGAACCCTAGCCAACCAGGAGACGATAGCATCGTCGTCGCGCCGCCCCCACCCTGCGCCCCTGTCCCGGCCATCGCGCGGCGTCGCGGCTCCGGCGCTCCGTGCCTCTGCAGGACCCTATGTATGGTTGGCCCAAAATTGTTGCTTCTCGGCATTGTCGTTGTCCACCTCTCGGCGGTGTCTAGGCGGCCTTCCCAGCGGCCTTCCTGGCGGGCATCTAGGCGGCCTTCCTGGCGGGCGTCTAGGCGGCCTTCCTGGCGGCGTGGCTCATCCGTGCACGCAACCTCCTGCCCAACGTGAAGGTTCCCCTTGTTTCTTCGTTTTTCTTTCTTTGGCTCCTCTGCTCTTGCAGTAGATGCATCTACACTGTAAATGCTCAGATCTTTATAATATAGTGTAGCAGATGCAACTACACTATAATATATAGTATGAACGACCAATGATTAGAAATATGCTTGCAAATCACTGACAAGGCTCTTGCCTTTCATATATATCTGAATATGACAGCAAATAACCTGGCTACGTGATTTTTAAGTAATTGAGAAACTTGAGATGATAAGGACCAGAGATGCTTTTGCCATTTGTATGTCTAAAAGACGCTAGCAAATAGACTCCAGGGTTTCTAAGTTTTTGATAGAGAAGCTTTTGCCCTTGGTACGCAGAGAAGCTTTTGACAGGAATCAGAAAAGTTTTCATCTATTCATTTTTCCACAAACATATGGTTTATCAATCTTGAAAGCTATTGTTTGTTTCATTCCCTGAGGTAGCCCTGGGTGTGGTCTGTACGGTACCTACTGAGGAATGTACCTGGGGAACCATTCAAGGTTGGATTTCTGGTGTGTTCTGGTCGTTTTAACATTACACAGGTTTACTCCTGCAATTTCAGAGAATCCATACCTAAATTTTTTTTCACAGCTTAACTTTGGATTTTTGAAAAACTAACAATCCAAAATCCAGGACCTCTCCATGCATCTGAAATGCTAATTCATCTCACTAGATTAGTCTCTACAGGCAAAAATTTAGGTATCATCACATCACAGAAGGGGAATGGTCCGGGTTCAGTTTGCTCACATTCCAATTGATAGTATTTGACACTGTTTCAGGCTTACAGCAATCTGGTCCTCTTCTAGGAGCTACTGCAATCTGTAAAAAAGGAAAAGCATTAAAAGGAAGGTCATGCTTAAGCAATCAAACATGTAACTGAAAGCCACACACATCACTTGATGTGGCCTTGTGCTTACCAAACCATGGGAAACCTCTGAGCTCCTTAAAACCCTCAGCCTTTTAGCAGTTGACACAAATACACCGCAGGCATTACACACAAAGAAAGACTTTAGATGGTGGAATAAAGTAGACTTCTATTATATTTCAATCTGCAAGTTAGTGTCAACAGTATTTGATGAGTCAGTTTTAGAGAAGGCACGTGAATCAACATGTTTACTGAGTTGGAGGTGCTGATTATAACATTTTCCTTTTTATGTTGGTAGAGTGTGGTTGAATTGAGCTTACTTCCACGGCATATCCCCTACCAGCATCCTGGCAAAAATTTAGGTATCATCACATCACAGAAGGGGAATGGTCTGGGTTCAGAACTGGATTAATTATTTTTCTTTGAGACATCTTTAATTAGTGTTCATTGTTTAGAACTGGATGTCATTTTCTCTTTGAGTAGTACTCATAGGTTGGAACTGGGTGTGATTAGAACCAAGGAATGACTCTGATGCAATATCTTGGTGTGCCAAGAAACAGATGTAAACTTTTAAACTTAGTAACCTGCCAGTGTGGATTATGGAAAGAACCTGTCTGAAAAATGTGGATGGTAGTCTACTGCTGTTCACTAAAAGAACCTGTCTGACCTTATATTGTACATGCCACAACATAATCCATGGCCGTGACATGCAGCATTTGGTCCAAAGCACTACGAGCACAACGCAGCTGCTAAGAGGTACATCTTCCTTACTCTTAGTTGCTTTAGAAAATCTCCCTTCTATTCTATGGAAAGCTCTGCCGTATTCTCAAAGGAGAGGATGGATGAACAATTGAACAGAGTTCCCTACGTATTCCACCAAATCTTCTTAATTGATGTGCAACAGGAGTAAGGCACACTAACCTCCACTCTCTCTCTCTTTTTCTTTTCTTTTTTTTTGGCAATTGGACCCTTTTTTTTCAATTGGACCTGTTGAGTACTGTCCCCTGATTCCTTTCCCTGAAACAAATAGATCTGCAAATATTGGCTGCACACCAAGTTCTCAAGAAAATGCCTCACTGGAATTAATTGAATATGAATGTCAAGCCTCATGAGATTGAGATTTTTTTTTATTTCTTCACACCAGGTCGAGGGAGCCTTGGTGGTGTGGACAAGCACTAGCTGCTGCTGCCCTCACTTGCACAAGACAAGACCAGGGGCACGGGAGCGGCCGCTGCTGGGAGCCCGAAACCTTGGGACAGAAGAGTGCAGAGTAGAGAGATAGTGTGATCGTCTTTCTCATGTAAAGAGCGCAGAAGGGGAGTTCTTGTTCCTCATCCGCTGTTTGCTATCACAACACTACTCGGCTTCTATCAGGTAACTATGTAAGCACTTGTTTTATCTATAAGCATTTCTTCGCCACATAAACCGCTAAGTTTTCCCTTACAATTTGTAGATTAATTTGGTCCGGATCCCCAGTGGCAGCTTTGATTTTTAGAAATACATCAAATGGTTTTTCCTACAGATTAAGTCCAGGAATATATGTTCGATCTGCACATGTATCCCATAGACCCGTGTGGGATTCAACATTGATCTTCCTACTTTTGGATGTCAGTGTTTTTGCAGTGGCACTAATGAGGAATAGGCAAAGTGTATGATATGCATAAGGCCTGTCCTGGATGTTTCCGTCATTTTGCATCTATTTTGGGATGAGGTTTAAATATATAATCTAGGGGCACTATACCGTCATTCTGCAGTGTTTCCTCCACTGTAATCTACGTGGCATTTTTTGATCTCGAAATATAGATAGATAAATTGATAAGGCACTGAATGGGCTTAGTCTGTAGCTGTTTACATAATTTTATGAATGGGTGGGTGTTCACTGGGAGACAGCAGATTGCTTCTTGAATAATCGAGTGCAGATACTATCTCTGTTCGCAGGTGGTTCAGGCACAGGGCGTAGAAGCAAATCTGAAACAAAATAGGAGCTAGCAAGAAAAAATATATGTAAGGTGCTTGCTCGAGCTCCATGAACTGATGTTTTTTTTAATCATCTTAGTACTGCTTGTTGCTTGTAGTATAATCCAGGGCAATATTTTAATATATGCAATTTGAGGAGTGTTCTTACCAAATTAGTCTCATTAGAAGAAAAAAAAATATTTTTTCTTACTTGAGATGGCTGATGAAGAAAGACAAACTCCTTTCAGAATCATGTTTGTATGGATAGAGGAGTAGTGCATTCTCAAACATATAAATTGCTCATGAAGCTAAGCAATTAGTAAACCAGCCTCTACTTAATCATAGTCCACTGAATGCCTTAATCCATGGAATGGTAAGCAATTAGTTTCCAGCAATTTGACTGTGAGCTGTATGTTGATATGAGAAATGGCAGCCATGGCCTTGGATCCGGCAGCTTTGCAACAGAGCAGACGAGCAGTGGCAGCCATGGCTTGTCCAACTTTCTGAAATTGGCATATTAGTGAGCATCGGATCTACATTTATTGTCAATGAAAACCTTTTTAACATTACACAGGTTTACTCCTGCAATTTCAGAGAATCCATACATATATCTTTTTTGTTACTGCAAAATATCAATGTCTCTGAATTGCGAGTCAGCATAATCTTGTCTTGTGATAATATTGACTTGCTGCTGCTCTGGTACACTATTTTTTACCCCAAATATATATGCATTAGTTATTACCATGCATGAAGCTGAGAAGTACTATACTGGTTCAGAAAAGTAGTAGGTCTAAACTCCATAAAAAAAATCTGGTTTTCAGTAGTCGATTCAGAAGTCCAGTTGCTGGCAGAGATAAAACTTGATTTAGTGGACTTCAACTTGTGTGATCTATAGTTTCCTACAATTAAAGATAAAATTGCTATTGTGGATTAAGGGCACGTTTGCCTACAGAAAAAACAATACTACTCCGAGAGTTCCTCCCGGCAAGCATATATCAATGGAATTCTGATGCAAACAATACTACTCAAATACTTAAATATATACCTATTTTGTTGATAGTCAATTCTATGTTATGCTTGTTCTTTCCTGCAGTGGCAGGATGGTAGCTCCTGTTGCTTGATCAAATGTCACTAGGCGTTTAAATATCTTAGGAGTTATTTCGATGGAAAATAGCGGCTCTCCTACACCATTTGGTGACAAGACTAACACTACTAATGGAGGTAAACATAATACACGGGCATTTACTTATTAAATTTAACGTATTTATATTATTAATGATATGGACGTAACACTGCAGGAAGCGATGCTGGAGAACGCAAGAGAGAAAGAGATAAGGCTCGATGGCACGCAATGTCACAAGAGAAAAGAGACGAAATAAATAAAAAACGTCGAGAAGCATATAAAAGAAGAAAGGAGCACCACCTACGTGCAGAAAGTACCAATGGTAGTATAGTAGAAACGTTGGCAAATGATAATATACATATTACTATTGATGTTCTTATATTTGACGTGTCACAATTACTAGATGGTGTGGATGCATCAAACAAGGAAAATATGGATCCTAATGAAACAGATGATTGGTTGCATAGGAATGATTCAATCCATGCAAACAACATTGATGATAAACTTATATCCAGTCGGTTACCAGGTAATTAAATTGTTGTTAATATGGCACCGATGCCTACTTTTTGTGTTGGTGAATCTATCAGTACCTTTATAGATGACAAGAGGATTGTCGACGGATATCTGGTGTGTTCTGGTCGTTTTGCTACTATTTTAACTCAAACACAACTATGCAGGTGGTGAGGCAATTACCGCTCGCAGCATAGTTATGAATCATCAAATGCAATCACAATGCACGCAGGAGCAAATCATGGCTCATCGTGCATCGTGTAGGAAGAGCCATGCAAACATGACACCTGCACAACGGGAACAAAGGCGCAAGCGACAGAGGCTTTACAATCAAGCTCCATCTCATAAAGAGGCAATGAAAGTTACTACAAACCGCTCCAGGGAGGTGCGGAGACACACCTTAAACAATGAGTCCATTGCAATGGAGAATCCACTCTTTAATCCAATAATGGAGTGGCCCACTGCAAACTCATCTGGGCCTCATGGTCCCATAGTAAGCCCCAGTGATTGGGCTATCCCAGAATCCAGTGCAACACATATTCGCTTCCCACAAGCTACAGAGGAGACAAATGAAGAAGATGATGATGGATGCAGTGATATATTGCCTGGTCATATGACACATAGACAAAATGTTCCATCCGGGCAAAGACATGCATTGTTAACCCGCCGTAACACTGTGTTTGAGCGTCGTATCGGTCGGAACACGGGAGTATCTAATAACGATGGTGAAGGCACGCCCTTACCTCAATCAACCGTGACCAACAATGGTAAATAATGAGGCCTCCCTAACCCCGTTCCTTGACATGAAACAACTTTATTCCTATCTCAACCATGTCCATTATGTGATTGACAGAAAGCGCTGGACCAAGCAATCAAAATGCATCAGCTACACCTGAACAACCATTATTTGATGATACTGGTAATTTGTACTACTTTTAACATCGTGAACAATATTTGCTTTCCTTTATTGTTACCAAAGTTGTAATATGTCATGGCACTGTGACGATCACAGATGATGACGAGGGCGAAATATTTGAAGATGATGAGGAAGAGGATGAGGGATACCTGTTTGCTGGGCAAGGTATTTGTATCAAATATCGAATAACTTTCTAAACAACCACTCCTTTATCTAACCTTCATTTTTATGTTCAAATGTCATTTCAGTAGAGGAATCAGATGACGATGTCGAAAGTGATACTACTGAGGAAGACACGGCTTCTGACCCTAAAGTACCTGACCCGTACGAAAAGGTGTATAGTAACATGCCTAGAGAGACACACATGCTAAAAACTGTCCCAAATTGCCGTCACTGCGGTGCGAAGAGGTTTCACAAAGAACCTCCTGGGTTCTGTTGCCGCAACGGACAGGTCGAGCTGAATGCGCCAGTCATACCAGACCAGCTCATGAGGCTTTGGACGAGCTCCGACGCGGACGCGAGGCACTTCCGTAACAATATCAGATTTTTCAATGGCCACTTCTCTTTCACTTCCCTATACTGTTGCCTCGACAGTGCTACTACTAACATCAGAAACAGCGGCATATATACCTTCCGTGCACATGGCATGATCTATCACAACATAAGGTCATTTGGGAGAGAAGATGGTAAGGAGCCCAGACATCTTGAGCTTTATTTCTACGATGACGATCTGAGCCTTGAGCAACGGTACCGAAGGTGTCGTGAAGAGCAGTACCAAAAAGATAAAGAAGTTATAGACAGACTGGTGGCCATCCTTCGTGACAACCCGTACTCACAACATTTGAGGAGTATGGGGCAGGCTGAACAACTCGAGGACTATCGTCTCACACTTAACCTTGATCAGCGATTGGATCAAAGGACATACAACGTGCCGATGGCTTCAGAGGTGGCTGCTGTTTGGATCGAGGGTAGTGAACTCCTTGGTCAGTTTCAGAATAGTGTTGTCTTGCATGGGAAAGATAGGAGCAGGCATGGCATCCGATCATACCATGGATGCTATGATGCTCTTTCATACCCACTTTTCTTCCCTAGCGGTGAGCTTGGATGGCATATGGATATCCCAAAGAAAGGTGTTACTATGGAGGATGTCAACACGGCTCGTGCCCTGCGTAAGGCTCGTAGTGGTACTGAAGAAGAAGAAGAAGAAACAGGTTTGTTTATCTTCTTATACTTTTCATGTATATCAAACCGTTATCCCAGGAACACCTCTAATACCATAGTTTTTTGTAGACTCTCCGGGAAATTTATGTGTTTCTGTGCGTGACTACTACTGCTACAAGTTCCAGATACGGCCAGGAATCTTTAATCCCATACTTTATGGCAAGCGTCTTTTCCAACAGTTTGCGGTGGACACGTACATAAAAATTGAGAGTTCTCGATTGGATTACATACGTAATCATCAAACAGAGATTAGGGCCGACCTTTACCGAGGATTGATTGATAGCCTGCATGCTGGTGAGGGTAGATCAGAAGCTGTTGGGAAGCGGACGGTGATGCCTTCATCATTTATCAGAGGCCCGAGGGACATGAGGCGTAGGTACATGGATGCCATGGCACTGGTGCGAAGGTTTGGAAAACCAGACATCTTCCTGACTATGACATGTAATCCAAAGTGGGATGAGATCACACGTGAGTTGTACCCTGGACAAACACCACAGGATCGTCCAGACCTTATTGATCGGGTCTTTAGAGCAAAATTAGAAGAGCTTAAGCACTTGTTGTTAAAAAAGGATATCCTTGGAAAGGTTCGTGCACACGTGTATGTTGTGGAGTTCCAGAAGAGGGGTTTACCGCACGCACATTTTTTGCTAATCATGGAGGGACGCTACAAGATCACGTGCCCAGAGCAGTATGACCTTCTCATCTCAGCCGAGCTCCCAAACAAGAAGTATCCGGACTTGTATAAAATGGTTACAAAGCATATGATGCCTGGCCCTTGTGGAGTACTTAATCGCAATTGCCCGTGCTCAAAGGGCCGTGAATCATGCAAGAACCGTTACCCATGCCCTTTCTGTGATGCCACATTACAGGGCAAGGATTCATACCCAGTTTACAGACGACGTGACAATGGTAGAAAACAAAAAGTTCGTGGGCATGACCTTGACAACAGATGGGTCGTGCCTTACAACCCATACCTCCTACGTCTGTTCAATTGCCACATCAATGTTGAGGCATGTGGTAGCATAAAGGCCGTCAAGTATTTGTTTAAGTACATCTACAAGGGTCATGACCGCGCGTTTGTGGCTGTGAGAGAGGCTAACAAGGAGGACAATGAAGGAAACATCGATGAGATCAAACAGTACAGGGATGCTAGATGGGTAACTCCACCAGAAGCCTTGTGGAGGATATATGGTTTTGATATAAGTGATAGGTCCCCTTCGGTGTTGTCCTTGCAGCTGCATCTTCCTGACATGCACATGGTGTCATTTCACCAGCGTGAAGGTGTTCGACGAGTGCTTAATCGTCCAGGTGTTGAAAGGTCGATGCTTACAGCCTACTTCGAGAAGAACAACACATGTGAACATGCCCGCGGTATATTGTATCGGGACTTTCCTGAGTACTATAAGTGGGACTCACAGAGAAAAGAATGGATTAGAAGGGCACAAAAGAATTGTTTAAGACAGATCGGAAGAGTTATATGTGCCAATCCGGCCGAAGGGGAGCGTTACTATCTTAGGGTGCTTCTAAACCACGTGGCTGGTGCAACCTCATTCATTGATCTAAGGACGGTTTCTGGTGAGCTCCTACCGACTTTTCGTGAAGCTGCAGAAAGAAGGGGCCTCATTGAAGCGGACAACACGCTGCACGAGGGCCTTGCTGAAGCTACTCTATGGATGATGCCATATGCACTGCGAAGGCTCTTTGCAACAATCTTGGTATTTTGTGAGCCGAGTGATGTGTTGGATCTCTGGGAAAAGCATAAGGAGGCAATGTCAGAGGACTATAGGCATAATAACCAGTCCAACTTCGCAGTGGAGCAGATGGTCCTCATAGATATTCGGAAGTTGTTAGAATCAATGCAGAAGGACATAAAGATGTACCCACTTCCTGATATCGATGACACATATGATCCATCTGGTGATATTCCCAGGGAGATTTTCGAGGAGGCTAGCGTTGAGGCAAGCGTTGATGACATGGCACTATCAAAGACCCTTAACGAGGAGCAGCAGGCTGCCTACAATGAGATTATGTTAGCTGTTGATAGCGATCATGGGGGTTTGTTCTTTGTGGATGGACCTGGCGGCACCGGAAAGACTTATCTGTACAGGGCCCTGCTCGCTACCATACGTAGTCAGAACAAGATTGCCGTGGCAACGGCAACATCTGGTGTTGCTGCCTCAATAATGCCTGGTGGCAGAACCGCCCACTCGCGCTTTAAGATTCCCCTCACCCTCGACGATGGGGCCTTTTGCACCTTCACAAAACTAAGGATGAAAACGGTCGGAAACGGTCGAAAACGGACTTACGATATAGAAAAACGAAAACGGTCGGTTCGGGATATTTCTATATTTAGCAATTAAAGAGTACAAAAAATGATTGAAAATGGTTGTGAAACTAATTGAAACTGATAATTTTTCATGTTAAAAAACGGTTCATAATATAGAAAACGAAAACGGTCAATTCGGAATATTTCTGTTCCGTTTTCATCCCTACACAAAACAGAGTGGTACCGCCAAGCTGCTTCGGACCGCATCCCTTATTATTTGGGATGAGGTGACGATGATGAAGAGGCAAGGTGTTGAGGCACTGGACAACAGCCTCCGTGATATCATGGACCGTCCTAACTTGCCGTTTGGGGGGAAGACTGTGGTGTTTGGTGAAGATTTCAGGCAGGTTCTCCCGGTTGTTCGAAGAGGGTCAAGAGCTCAAATAGTTGGTGCCTCGCTGCGGATGTCGTACCTTGGGATTCCATGCGACATTTAAAACTGGTACGCAACATGAGGGCAAAGAACGATCTGTGGTTTGCAGAATACTTGCTACGCGTCGGGGGAGGCTCGGAGGAGGTTAATGGTGATGGTGAAATCCGCCTTCCTGATGATATATGCATACCACAGACCGGAGAAGACAGTGATCTTGATACGTTAATTGACTGCATATTCCCTGCCCTCAATGCCAATATGTCAAACAAGAGCTACATAATCTCACGAGCAATATTATCTCAGCGGAACAATTGGGTTGATATGATTAACATGAAGATGATAAGTCATTTCCAAGGGGATGAGATGGTGTATCATAGCTTTGACAATGCGGTGGATGATCCACATAACTACTACCCATCTGAGTTCCTCAATACTTTGACCCCCAACGGTCTCCCTCCACATGTGTTAAAGCTCAAGATTGGGTGTCCAGTCATATTGCTAAGGAACATTGACCCTGCGGGTGGACTTTGCAATGGAACCAGGCTGGTGGTTCGAGGGTTCCAAAGAAATACTATTGATGCAGAAATTATGGTCGGAGACCATGCCGGAAAACGAATCTTCCTACCACGGATTTCGTTATGCCCCTCGGATGACGAGATGTTCCCGTTCCAGTTCAAGAGGAAGCAGTTTCCTATTAGACTCAGTTTTGCCATGACAATTAACAAGGCACAGGGGCAGACTATCCCCAATGTTGGTGTGTATTTACCTGAACCAGTGTTCTCTCATGGTCAGTTGTATGTTGCGCTATCTAGAGCTACTGCTAGATCGAATATCAGGATCCTTGCTGTCCGACCCGCTGATAAGAACGATAAGAAAAAGAAGACAAAAATAAATGGTACATACACAAAAAATATTGTCTACAAAGAGGTCCTCACTCTATGAACAGGTAGTGTCTTCTGTTTTGTACAACTGTTATACTTTTACATTTGTGTCATTTATAAGACATTAGTTGTATCTATCTGAATTTTAGGTAACAATAATAGAGAAGTCGGAAAGAAATGAGAGACAAGTAGTTATGACTTACTGACATATTATTGATTAGATGTACATAGTATATATTATTGTAACCTATTGACTATAGTATTTCTAATGTGTTTTTCTCTCGTATTAATATTTAACTTTTTACATAAAAAAGGTTACCGAATAAGCGAATGACGTTGGTTGCCGCCAAAAAGAAAAAAACAAAAACTTTACATGAGTACGCAAACCAAGCAAATTCTCTCTTTTATGCATGTTTGCTTATCTATTTATACCACGATGCAAATCGACGTCCACACCCTCCATCTGTGGCGTGACCCACTGCTTGTGTGGTTGTATGCCATGAGATGTTTTACTCGTAGCAACGCATGGACACTCATCTATAAATAATCTTAATAGTTTTTGGGCTTCTAATAATTTATCTGAAGTGCTTGTACAAATTATATTTCACGAAGTGCTTGTACAAATTATGTGAATTTCACGAAGTGCAATGCTAATTTATTTTGTTCAAATACCAATTGATTTTTATTCTAGAATGAATTTACAAAAGAAAAAGGAAATAAAAAAGAAAGACTGCCTCCCCTCTCTCTAGCCAAGTCCGGCTGGTCTGGCCCACCCTCCTCTTCAGCCGAGTTGGCCAGTCTGGACCAACCCCTCTCAGCCGCGCGTGCTCCGCTCTCGGGTTTGGGTGTCACGCAACATCCAGCCCGTACATCGGTTTTCCCTATACGTTGCATACCCGTACATTCCTCAGTAGACACCAACTTGAGAAAAGTTAATGTTGGCAAAACCCTGTGTATCCTTATCCAGTTACAGTCTCTTGTGCGTTATTCTGTTATGTACTTATGTACTTATGTGTGATGCATGTTTGCTTTCCTTGGTCTTTTTCTGAAGTGATGTTCTGTTTATTATCTTCATACCCAGTTATTGTGATTTATAGAGCATCTTTGATGGTAAAGAAGTAGATGACCGACCAGTTCATATGTGAAAAGGGACCATTTGGGATCTTGAATTTAGGATTGGATAGTGAAGTATGTTGCTATCATTGGATTAATCGGTGATGGAGGTTAGTTAGCTTCGTATTTTTGTAGGGTCTGGTGATCTTGCATGGAGAAGGATTAGTGATGCTGACTGATTTTGGGTTCTTCAATGGAAATGTGTTTTTTAGTTGTATTTAACACTTTATAAATGAGGATTCTCTTCTACCCATAGTGGATTAATCTATTGGTTGTAGGCATTTTACTTCTATGTTTGGTTGTTCCGTAGGAATTAGGATGCAAATTTTAACCTGTAAAATTGCTGAATAAATCATAAATTGAAATAACACATGATCTTTGTTACCTCAAATCAAAAGCCTACTTCATAGCCTCTTCAATAGCTTAGTTGGAACTTTCCTTTACAAGTTTATATAGTTGCTGAGATTGATGTTCTGAAAAAATAAAGAATCTGCATGAAGATACAATATTGGATTAGTAACCATGTTTTGTGATTCCTTGCGTGCAGTGCAAGGCTACATCAGCTCTGAAGGGGTCAATATCACTGAATCGGGAAGCAAGCATGGATTTTCAATTTCTACTTTGATTGTCCAAAATATTCAGGCAAGTAGTTAGAGCAAGCACAAGTACTATTTGAGTTAGCATCAGCATCGTTTCTGGTATGAGCACGTTCCGCATTGGCATAGCTTATGCATTGTGTAAATGTGGCAAAACCGAGGGCATATATCAACTTTTATTTTCGTGGAAATGGTTGATCAAAACAATAACAGACATACTTTGATAAGCCAACCTGCAGATTTACACTTGAGCAAAGTATTTCAATCAACCTTGCTGCAATGGACGAAATGATGACCTTGTTGCTGCTGTAAAACAGTGGCAAAGACTGATAGGGAGTCAACGGAGATCGAGATATTTGGAATGCAGGGAATCCGTGCACATGTATTGGCTGCTCATTATGGAGAAGGTATGGTGATTTGTCTGCTGCAAAATGTTACCTTTTTTGGATGACCGGAGAGTGCTGAAAACTGTGATGAATTTAGAAGGGCTCCTCCGTTTCTGTAGTTTCTTTTTTCATAGTAGCAGTTATTTTGTTCGCTTTATCACTAGGTAAGCAGTACACATTGTAGGTTTCTAGACTACTCTAGCTGCATATAATGCTCAGATATAGAAAATATAATGAAATTATGCATTCATGGGAAATAAATTGAATTTAAGAGTTGAACTTGCTATTTTGTATCATTCCAGAAAGAGCGTTATAACTTTTTCCTTTTTTCCAACATTTGTTTCAGGTGCAGAGGAAGATCCTTCAGCAAAGTTAGCCAAAGTAGAAGTGCTGCAGGTAAGGCCTGGTATTATGTCCAATTCGCTAGGCATGGCATTTCCTACGCGACCAGCTTATGGTGTACCACCTCAAATGTATATTCTCTATTTCCTCCTGTCTACTCGCACCAATTTAAGATTGCATTCCCATTCTGTTCCTTATATACAAGTTATTGATTTGTATGTATGGAATTGTCATCTAAGGTAATTGGACTATGGTCGCCATGTGCCAAGGTCGTCAATCACACAAATGTGTAAATGATGAGGCATTCATGTATTTTCAGAAGAAATCTGACATCTGTAATGACTAGCAAAGTCAAACACTCAAGCTTAGCCTGGTTAGGTTAAGAGTAAGTAAAAAAGGCAGTGATGACTGATGAGTGTAAAGTAAGCAAGAGGTAGAAGAATACTGATCATTAGTTGCAACTGACTTGTACATTTTGATTAATTGGTCTTGTCTTTCCACGATTTATTGATGAATATTTAAACAAGATGCTCATAGATTAGCCAAACAAGCTTGACAGTTTGCTTCTCAATCTTGTACTTCTGCCTGTCAAAAAATTAGTTATTCTGGTATTTTTATAGTATTATGCTTTGATTTGAGTGCTGCAAAGCACACATGGAGGAAAATCTAGACCCGTAGCAACGCACGGGCACTCAACCAGTGTATAGCAAATTGAGGGGATGGTTAGTGAACCACCTCTGCAGACTGCAGAGTCCACATACTGTATGCGCTAACGATAACCAGCCTGTTCGCTTGAGTTTTCAGCAGTTTATTTTTAGCCAGCTAGCAGTGTTTTTCTCTCACATAAATCAGCCAACAGAACTTTCAGCCGCTTATTTTTAGGCAAGACCTTGTTTAGATCGCCAAAAACACCTCAAAATTTTTACACAGTAACTGTTACATCGAATCTTTAGACCCATGCATGGAGCATTAAATATAGGTAAAAAAAATAACTAATTGCACAATTTATCTGTAAATGTCGAGACAAATCTTTTAAGCCTAGTTAGTTCATGGTTGAACAAATTTTGTCAAATAACAACAAAAAGTGCTACAAAAATTTTTTCTAAAAATTTTTAGGAGGCCCCAGCGAACAAGCTGAACGTCACCTGATCGTGCTTGTCCATCGCGTGAAATCAAAGCGGGCAAGCGGCCTTAAAGTTCACAGCGCGCGAACAGAGGTAGATCCCGTGCGTGCAAACTGCAAACAGAGGTAGATCTATCCTGTGTACGTACGTTCGTCCAGGTCCAAGTCCATGTCCATCTACCCGCTTTTATTATTGACGGCAGAGAGAACAGGATGATCGAATCGAATGGCAAGCAAGGCCTGCCTGTAGTGTAGTTAGATCGACCATCGCTGTATCTGTATGCGATTGCGATCATCCATCGTGATCGTGCAGCCAGGATGGGGAGCAGCACCTCATCATTCAAGAACCAGAGTATGCTCCTCCCATCGATGAGTGGCATGCATGCACCAGCTTTTCTGCCCTAGTTATGGCGGACCCTCTGCCAGGGCGTTCTTTAGTTCCGGTATAATACTCGGTAGTATAGACTGTCATACATACACCGAGCGTGAATTGTGAGCATATATACAGCAGACAAGTTTGATTGCATGATCAAACCAAACTCGATCGTTCTTCGAAAATACTCGACGACCCAGGTAGTGGTCTCGTAAACTCGGATGAACAGTAACGTATATGGACACTACAACTGACATTTCTCCTTTTGCATGTCTGGCACTACACTGGTAGTACTGCTCCCTCTGTTCTAAAAAAAATGTAATCTTGGATTTCAAATCTTGTCTCGAGAAGAATATAAATGTAGACTTGAAATCAACTTTTTTAATAGGGCACACCTATTAAAATACCACACTACATGTCTAAAAACTATCATATTATATTCATCCACGAGAAGAACATTCCAGAATATAACAATTGTTTTTTAGTTTTTAAAATAATAAAATAGGAGTAAATACGTAATTTGACACCTATACTCATCTTACCTCAAAAAGTGAGATTTACCTTCTTTGAGGGAGTACTGGTATTCAGGAGATGCATGCCAATAGATCAGCAGCAGTGCTACTACTAACCGCGCCTGCTGAAGCAAAGAAGAGTACAGCACTGTACCTTGTTACGAGGCAGGCACACTACCAGCCCTGCCCTGCCGAGTAGTGCATGCAGCACCTCATTCAAGACGCGGGGCATGCTCCGATCGATCCAGTGGCACGCACCCGTTTTTTCTGGCCTAATTATGGTGCAGCGCAGCGCGTGCAGGCCCGGCCCTCTCCTCCCCGTCGGCCGTCGTTTCGTTCGTTCCCTCGCCAGACCACCGGGGGCCGATCGCCGGTGCCGGACCCTGCTCCTTGCTACTAGATCCGATCGAGCCTCGCATGCGGATGAGGAGAAAATATACTGTCGCGGCGGGCCCGCCGGGTCGTACCCGTGGATCTATCTATCTGGCAAACGGCGGCAGTGCCACGGCAAATAAAGGCAAACAACTACGGCGGCGCTGTGGCCTGTGGGTTACCAGTCAGTAGTTACCACCAGGCACGGGCATGCACCTGGCACGCTATTCGCTATGCAGCCCAAAAGACAAAAAGAAACTCTACGAACAATAGCACTGTACTACTTTGTCTAGTCTATCAGTGAGACAGTGACCGATCTAAACATGAGCACTTGTGGGGTTAATTACTATTCCAGGACTAAAGACTAGAGACAGGGTACTGCTGCTCGACCTGTGGGGTCGCTTGCACCCGTAAATAGGGCTGGGCCACAACGGATCTTTCTCTCGAACCAGCTCCTATGGATCCGGCCAGTAATTGGCTCGCAACAGATCTCGGGCAGGGCTACTAGTACTCCAAATTACTATGCCACTCTCTTCTCTTTTGCTGCCCTTATTTGTTTCGGGCGAGCCGCGCTTGACCAATCGGGCCCGGACTACATCACGCGAATACCATAACGATACAAACTGAGCTGTTATCTTTCGATCGGCAATAGTGTCGAGAGCATGCGCGAGGCGAGTGACTGGAGTGAGCGCAGTCGTTCGCGGCTGCTTTCGGCCGGTGTACGTACGGGCTACGGAGCACTTACTGGCGCTCAACCGTCCAACTGTGCCGTCGTGGTACACTTCCGGGACGTGTGTGGGTGCGGCGGCCCTGCCGTCACCCATCGGCGTCTCGATCGGGCTCTCCCGTCACCCATCGGCGCCGTTGGGTTGAGCTCCCAACCAACCCGCTCCCGAATTTAATTAAGACCGCCACCTCTGCCTGATGTTCTGTTCGGCTGTGATGCTGATGACCCACCGCCAAGCCGCCAGCCACCACCATTTACACAGCGTTTCCAGCCCTCCTCAGCTATATATCCGCGCGCCGCAAGCGTCTGCCGAGGGGCATAGCATATGCACATCCGCGCGCGCCGCCGCCGCTAGCACCTGACACCCGGGCCGGGCGCCGCCAGCCGAGTACAAGCAAAGCAAAAGCAGCATGGTGTTCGAGCAGGAGCAGGAGGAGGTGGCGCCGGGCGCGGTGCACGGGCACCGCCTCTCCACGGTGGTGCCGAGCTCGGTGACGGGGGAGGTGGACTACGCGCTGGCGGACGCGGACCTGGCCTTCAAGCTGCACTACCTGCGCGGGGTGTACTACTACCCGCCCGGGGACGTGGCGCGCGGCCTCGCCACCAAGGTGCTCAAGGACCCCATGTTCCCCTGGCTCGACGACTACTTCCCCGTCGCCGGCCGCGTCCGCCGCGCCGAGCAGGAGGCCGATGGGGCGCCGCGCAGGCCCTACATCAAGTGCAACGACTGCGGCGTGCGCATCGTGGAGGCCAAGTGCGACCGCGACATGGACGAGTGGCTCCGCGACGACGCGCCCGACAGGCTCAGGCAACTCTGCTACGACAAGGTGCTCGGCCCCGAGCTCTTCTTCTCGCCGCTGCTCTACGTCCAGGTACGTACTACTTAGTAATCTTCTCCACATCTTTCTTACCATAGTATACAGTACTAGTTTAATTTGGAGTAGGTGAGCGCGTGATAGGAGGCAGTTCAACTAGCATAGACTACAGAGGTAGTAGAGTGAAAACGTTCTAGGCCTTTGTTTAGTTCACTCTAAAATATAAAAAGTTTTCAAGATTTTTTATCACATCATATATGCCGGTATATGTATGGAACATTAAATGTAGGTAAAAAATAACTAATTGTATAATTTGTTTGTAAATATCAAGATGAATCTTTTGAGTCTAGTTAATCCATAATTGGACAAAATTTGTCAAATTCAAACGAAAAATGCTACCGTACTTTTTCAAAAAAAATTTGGAAACTAAACATGACCTAAATTTGAGCAATCAGTGAGGCTGCTGTTGGAGCCGGAGATGTGGGTCTTGTTTAGATGAAGGCTAAAGTTGAAACTTTTTCACTCTCTCCATCACATCGAATCTTTAGACATATGCATGGAGCACTAAATGTAGATAAAAGAAATAATTAATTACACAGTTTATCTGTAATTTGTGAGACGAATCTTTTGAGTCTAATTAGTCCATGATTAGACACTAATTACTAAATACAAACGAAAGTTCTAAGTAGTAAAAAAAATCAAAAAAACTAGCCATCTAAACAAGGCTGTGGTCGATTTCTGGCATCGCTGGTTGCCTCATGGTGAGAAAAGGAGATGCAGCTATAGTTTTCACTTTCAGCTCCTTTCTTAGTCACAGCGAATGTTTGAGGCATGTATGAAGTATTGAATTTAGATAAAAAAACTAATTATATAGTAACCACGAGACAAATCTTTTAAGTTTAATTAGTCTATGATTAACCATAATTGCTACAGTAATATGCGTATGCTAAGAACGAATTAATTAGACTTAATAAATTCGTGTCGTAGTTTTCAGACGAGTTATGTAATTAATTTTTTTATTAATATCTGAACATATGTTCCATAAAATATCTGACATGACCCGAAAACTTTTCATCTCCGAATAAAAAAAAAGGCCTCAGTGGTTCCGGGCAGTGCAGTTGAGCAAGCTTTTAATTGTGTCCGGCCGTACCTGTTAACTACCAGACATTTATACTCTGTCCAGTGGTCACCTAGAGCTGGTCACCGACTGCAACCATCTGCCACAACCGTCAACTGTGTAGTGTCTGTTAGCTCGGCTGTCACCATTAATTCAGTCTAGCAAAAATCGCGTGGTACAAAAATGAAAAAGAACGTCGAAACGAGTAATTGCTGAGCCGGGGGTGGTGGAGGGTGGACGCGCCGACGTACCATTCATTCATCTGCCGCCGGTGTAGTTGAAACTTGCAGCCGCAGCCGCTGCTGTTCTTTGGTTCCGGTTCCGGGAGGCGGTGGCTCACGCGAATCAGGTGGCAGATGAAACTTGAAGCTTGTGACAGTGGTTTCATACATCACTCACTGTGTTCTTGAAGAACCGGCTAATTGAGCACGAAACTGTGTAGGCGAATTGTGAACAACTGAACATACCTGATGACTTGAGAACACAGTCTATTTATACTACTGGTCTACTCCATCCATCTCAAAATAAATAAGCTTATAAAATTATCCTAAGTCAAATTATTTTAAATTTAACTAAATTTATAGAAAAAGTATCAATATTTATGTCATCAAATTAGTATCACCAGATACATCACAAATATATTTTAAAAATCTACTTATTTGGTGTTATAAATGTTGTTATTCTTTACTATACAGTTGGTCAATCTCAATATAATTTTTATGATGATTCTAGAAATTGATTTATTTTTGGATGGAGTGTGTTTCTTTAAACAACCCTGGAATTGTTGCTTTTTTCTATGTACTACTCCCTCTATTCCAAATTATGAGCCGGTTTGACTTCGCTAGATATATAGCTTGTGTTATGTATTTAAAATGCTCCCTCCCGTTTTTATTTACATGTCGTGTTAGCTTTGTCCTAAGTCCAACATTTGTATCTTTGACTGTTGATTTAGAAAAAAAAACTTTTATAGGTTTTGACTGTCAATTTAGAAAACAATAACTTATATAGGTTAATAACATAAGATTTATGTTCTTAGATTCACTGTAAGAAATACTTTCATAATCTATAATTCATATATTGTGAAATTATAAATACTTTTTGAAATGGATGGTTAAAGATGCATAGTAATGTTTGACTTAAGACAAAGCTAATGTGACACGCAAATAAAGAACGGAGGAAGTATACACTTCGTCTAGATATATATAGTAAAATCAATGTATTTAAAAATGTCAAACAACTTATAATTTAGAACTGAAGGAGTAGTAGTCTTAGTGTTACAATGCAAAGGTACTTAGGCCTTGTTTAGTTACACTCCACATTCTAAATTTTTACACTCTCTTTTCATCACATCGAATCTTTAGACGTATGTATGAAACACTAAATATAGGTAAAAGAAATAACTAATTGCATAGTTTGTCTATTATTTGCGAGACGAATCTTTTGAGTCTAATTAGTCCATGATTGGACACTAATTGTCAAATATAAACGAAAGTACTAGTATACTACAGTAACAAAATTAAAAAAAAACTTACCATCTAAACGAGGCCTTAGGTAAAAAATAACTTTGGTACTAGCAGGAGACTAGGAGTACTACTCTAATTGCACGGTCCTATCTCTGGCGTCAGAACTTTTTCTGTAAATTTCAGGATTGTTTAAGAAATCTTCTGTTATTGAGCAAAGTAAAAATATTTATCGGCTACATCGTTTCGAAAAAATCTTTTTATCAGCTACGTCCATACTAATTACCATTTGAAAAATTGAGTGACAATCGTTGCTCGCTCGCAGATCACAAACTTCAAATGCGGCGGGCTGGCGCTGGGGTTCAGCTGGGCGCACCTCATCGGCGACGTGCCGTCGGCCGTCACCTGCTTCAACAAGTGGGCGCAGATCCTGAGCGGCAAGAAGCCGGAAGCCACCGTCCTGACCCCGCTGAACAAGCCGCTGCAGGGCCAGTCCCCCGCGGCCGCTGTGGCGGCGCCGCGCTCCGTCAAGCAGGTCGGGCCCATCGAGGACCACTGGCTGGTCCCCGCCGGCCGCGACATGGCGTGCTACTCCTTCCACGTCCGCGACGCAGTTCTCAAGAAGCTCCAGCAGCAGGGGCGCCACAACGCGGCCGCTGGCACCTTCGAGCTCGTGTCCGCGCTGGTGTGGCAGACGGTGGCGAAGATCAGGGGCGGCGACGTGGACTCCGTGACCGTGGTCAGGACCGGCGCGGCCGCGCGGAGCGGCAAGTCCCTTGCGAACGAGATGACGGTCGGGTACGTGGCGTCGGCGGGGTCGTCGCCGGCGAAGACGGACGTCACGGAGCTGGCGGCGCTGCTGGCCAAGAACGTGGTCGACGAGACCGCCGCGGTGGCGGCGTTCCAGGGGGACGTCCTCGTGTACGGTGGCGCGCACCTGACGCTCGTGGACATGGAGCAGGTGGACGTGTACGCGCTGGAGATCAAGGGGCTGCGCCCGGTCCACGTGGAGTACGGCATGGACGGCGTCGGCGAGGAGGGCGCGGTGCTGGTGCAGCCCGACGCCGACGGCGGCGGCCGCCTCGTCACGGCGGTGCTGCCCAGGGACGAGATCGACAGCCTCCGCGCCGCGCTCGGTAGCGCGCTGCAGGTCGCCTGAGCGCCAAGCCGCGCCGCGGCGTACGTAAGTCTCGTTCGGTTTGGCGATACCAGATACCGCAGCTTAAACGAGTGTAGTAGCGTAATGAGGCGCGCGTGTGTTATCTACTGGTGATGTGATGTACGAATGTAGTCTGATGCGCCAATACTGTGGTCGATTTGCGAAGTTATTTGTTATGTATTGGATGATGTTTCCTTAATAATTTGCTCGAATAGATCACGCAAAAATGTACCAAGATTTACACTGGAGACTATAGACAAAAATAATAGTTTGAGACAACATACCTGTTCGGCAGGCTGTTTTTTTGGCTTATAAGCCGGCTGTGACTGATTTGCTGTTAGAGAAAAATACTGTTCCACGGCTGATAAGCCGTGCTGATAAGCTTAGCCGAACAGGGGGATAATCTTGGTGTTCTCACGAAGATTTTGCTTGCTTGCTTGTTGATTAAGTCCAGTTTTGAATTTCAGAAGCATTTCGTGTTTACTTTGGCAAACAGTATGTTTTCGCTTGAAAATCGTATTTACCCCGCGAAATATATTTGAGTACAATTTGTTACTTGGGCCGAATAATTTCAGAGGCATATGGCTTGTTTAGTTGATGAAAAAGTTTGGGTTCGGCTACTGTAGTACTTTTCGTTTTATTTGGCAATTTGTGTCCAATCATGGACTAATTAGGCTCAAAAGATTTGTCTCGTAATTTACAACTAAACTGTGTAATTAGTTTTTTCTTTCGTCTACATTTAATACTCCATACATATGTCGTAAGATTTGATATGATAGGTACTGTAGCACTTTTTGATTCACTTTTTGTGAACTAAACAGGCTCATATATGAAATCGTGTACTTCCACACACACTGGCCCTGTTCTGCTGGTCATGTTTCGTCTTATTTCAGCTTATTTCAGCTTATTCTCTCACAGAACACTATTGAATCAGCCGAACCAGTCCACTGGCTTGATGTCCTGGCTTGATGTCCTGGCGACCTGCAAACTGCGACACTGAATCACAGATCTAGGTCACCGACAACTGGTGCACTACAGGTTGAGTTTACTACCTCGATAGCGCGCGGTCCGCTGCGCGGGAGAACAGTAAAAGGCAGGTGAATGAACATAAAAAATGGATAAACAGTGGCAGACAGCGCATTAACAAGTGTTTAACAGTGCTGCAAACAGTACGTTAATAGTATTGAATAGTGCTTGGTGGCCTGGGAGCAATTTATTTGCGGCTGAGGAAGTATATACGTATGTTCTTTACACGGTTTTGATAGTGGCCTTGGCTTACACGGTTTTGATAGTGGCCTTGGCTGGGCGCCACATTACTACATTAGTGTTAGTTTAGGGATCAATTAGACTTTATAAAAAACTATACAAATTTTTTTGAAAACATGCAAATGAAAATCCTAAAATCTAATCTAATCTTAGAAATTTTGTTTTAGCTTACAAAAAATATGAAACTAGTTTCATTTTACCCCAAAATAATACTCTGTCTTATGGTATCTAACTTGCAATTATTTGAGTCTTGTATGGTCTCCTCTTGATGTTTACTTGCTCGCAGATGCTCTCATTATCTATTAGACATAGACGAAAAATGTCCATTTTTTGGACAATCTTTTTTCCCATGCTGTGTTAGTTTGGCCTTTTGGTTTAGGCCCTGGATGAGCCATCCGCTCGCTTTTAGTGTGAAAATAATAGAAACAAATACATCAGCCCCATGCTCTGATCATACAATTTTTAATTGTATGTTTTCTATAGTTATTGGAAAATAAAGTCTAATTGACCTCTAGATTGTTAACATAATTCGATCTACCTCCATCACATCAGCTAAACTATTTTTAAAAATGCATATGAGTGAATTCGAGTGGTTTCAAATGTTAAAAGGAGGTTAATGTACTAGTTTTTTTAAATTTGGAGAGACAAATCGGAGTTCATCGAAAATATGGAAAGTTTACAAAAAAATTGGAAAGTTAAATGGACCTTTTCTTATATATAATCCATAATCACCGATTTGGGTCAGTTTAGAAACAAGTGGCCCATGCCCCCATACAACCCAATTTGGTGGAACAAATAAGCCCATCCCATATTACATTTTTAAAAGCAAAGCCCAGCCCCCCTTCCTTCCTACAAAACCAAAGCAAGGCAAACCCACTCTGCCTCTTGCTTCGCCGACTCCCAAACCCTAGCATTGCTTGTTGCGGCGGCGGCGGAGATGGCGAAGTCTCTGCGATCCAAGCGGGAGAAGCGGCTGCGGACGTTGCGCCGGGAGATAGCGGAGCCATTCTACGACAAGAAGGAGGCCGCCAAGCTCGCGGCGCAGGCCGCTGCCCTTGCTGCTCCCCCGCTCCAGGTCCGCGGGCCCCCGCCGTCCCAGGATGCAGGCAGCTCCCGCGGCGCTAGCTCGGCCTCGGCTATGGGTGAGCGCTATAAAACTTTTATGATTCACCAGCCGCCGTGGATTGCCTCCTTTAGTTTCTGGTGGAATCGGAATTTCTCCACGCGCCTTGTGTGCTAGACTGCTAGCTGTTCATCCACCGTTCACTTTCTTAATCTGTTAAAACAATACTAACTACTCGCAAGGAGGTGCCCACTGGTTGATTTTCTATCCGGAGCTGTACCCTATTCTCTGTATGGTTTTTGCCGCTGATAACCGGCTGGTGCTGCTTTGGTGTCAGAGAAAAACATTGTGATAAGTCGGGCCGATAAGTTCAGGCGAACAGGGTGATTTAAGCTGTCTGGATCGAAACATGCAGTAACAATCATAACACATTAGCTCTCTCAAAAAAGAACACATTAGCTCAGTAAGAAGTGTCTTAATAGTTTAGTCCTGGAATACAAACTTAATATACCTTTGCAAATTGCGCGCCATCACGCTTAGATCTTTTTTGTTGATTGGAGAGGCTTTGGTATTCTGCTACCAGTTGCAGCCTTATTGTACATTTGATTCGTCTGGGTTTGGATTGGCCTGATCGGAAAGATCTATGGCTAAGCTGCCATATATAAATTTGCAGTTAAGCCCTGATATGTGTGCCATCTTAGTACATACCTTGTTGCTACCACTTGGATTGGATGATGTGAACCATATTGAGAAAGAAAAATCATAAATTATACCTATTTGAAAAACTGTTAACTATTGAACTGATATTTAGTTCTCATATCTAGAAATCTGGTGACCTTAGCAGTTAGCACATGTCCGAAAAGGAACTAACTAGTTCTATGATGTTTTGCATGAACGGTGATGGTTACCATAATCTTGCAACCTTTTGAACGTGTGATGCCATTTAGCAAAATTCAAATGCTTGATTAAATAACATGCAAATTGTTTTTCAGAATTTGCTTTCTGTTATGAATGTCTGTCAATGTATACTATTCATAGTAGCAAGTTTACCCTTTGTGGCTCCTGTTGTTTTCTCTTCCTGCAACTTCACTTGCACCTTATCTTGTTTTTCCTCAACTGATGTGTTCCATGCTCTCATGAATACAGATGTGGAGATGTCTGATGAAGGGAACAACAGGTCTAAAACCTTGTTGAAGCCACTTGGCACCATTAGCAAGAAGAAGGTACAACTTCATTTGAAGATCAAGAAAGACAAGAGAAAAGCTAGGAAGAAGGGGAAGTTTTCTTTTAAGAAGTAGAGGCGTAAAAGCTTATTGTCTTATGAATCATGCATTTTTGTTTCCAGTTTGAACAATCAATGTAACGGCAGTCATGTGCACCTAAGTCCATTCTTGGGTTGCCTACTAAATTATGAAATGAATATGAAAAAGGATAGAGGTGACCTATCAGCTGTTTGCCTGTTTCTGTTTCGTTGATGTCAAGTACTGAAATTGCTGAGATTATGTTTCATTTTCACATGGTATCGTGGTGAACTGTTTTGAGTTGCTGATTAGGCATGTGTACTATGGTTTCATTTTCACAATGGAGGTGTTTCCAGAAGCTGATAAAGTTGATAATAGCTGAACACCTACCTGCATGCCATTTTAGGATGTTAGAAACTTCTCTCAAGCTATTCAGTCCTTAAGAACCATGTTCTCATCGGTTCATCGCCCATGTTTGGAACCAATGTCGAGCATGTTCTCATCGGTTCATCGCCCATGTTTGGAACCAGGTCGAGCAGTTAGGGAGCATATGAGTTGTCATTTGGTGTCACCCATATGGATATGGGGCTGCCACAGGAGCTGATAAAATTATTACAAGTCCACTGGCGCCCATGTACTCATGTGCACATCATCCTGTTTGTGAAACAACATGACAGCAGTTGACTTCGCGTTCGCTAACATCATGTGTGCGGTACTAAACCGGAGGACGAGTACTGTGCAGGATTTTTTGTAGCATGTTCCAAGAACTAATGTTGGTTCCCTGTAGTACTTATGTTATTGGATCAGTGACCTGACGGCCTTTTGCGCCCGTGTTCAGTTCCGGATTTGGCAGCCCCGAATTGGTACAGTGCGCATGCGCACTGTACCAATTCGTTTGTATTTGGTAAAAATTGTCCAAATTTTGATTAATTAGACTCAAAATATTCGTCTCGCAAAGTACAACAAAACTGTGTAATTACTAGTTTTTAATTTTATCTACATTTAGTACTCTATACATGTGTCGATATTTTGATATGATGGGAATCTTCTTTTTGCATAGTGGAATTTGGGTGTTGAATTTGGGAACTAAACAAGGGCGAAATCGTCTTTGCGCATGTATAGTTTAGACCACACGCCCAGTTGTCATCATCATCCCCACCCGCTGACTGACCGCAAGAGCTGGATGGTTGGTTGCAATTGCAACTCTCTCATGTCAGTGTCACCAACGAATTGTTCAAACAAATTAAATTATCGTACCATGATGTGCAATGCAAGCGATGTCATTCCTGCCCGCCTTTGTCATTCCTGCCCCTCTTTTTCTTGTGTTGCGAGGGGACACTTTTTTTTTGTTGGTTCGCGCGAGCGAAATAAAAGACTTCTTTTGAGGTAAATAATAGACTTCTTAACAAGCTTCTACAGGTCAACGCAAGGCCATGTACGGCGACATAGCGCAGAAAGATTCAAACTTTTACCGGTCCAGATTTCAGTTTATGATGCGCAAACTGCCAAAGAATTTGCTGTTCCATGAAGATATAATGACATGTTCCATCTAGTCTAGTACTCCCTCCATCCCAAATTATAAGACGTTTGATTTTTTATCCCAAATTTGATCACTCGTCTTATTAAAAAATTGTGCAAACATAGTCAAATTTAAGTTATTCTTGAAGAACTTTTATTAATAAAACAAGCCACAATAAAAGAAGTGATAATTTGTAAAATTTTTTGAATAAAACGAGTGGTCAAACTTGATGTTAAAAAAGTCAAACGTCTTATAATTTTAAAAAAAAAGTCAAACGTCTCCACTAAGTAGTCGGTCTCCTCGCTTCCTCTCTACCACCTTCGTAAAACTCCATATGTCGTCTCCACTAAGTCTCCGCCTCTAACGAACTACAGGATTTGCCAAACCAACGCGTACAGAGAGGGCCGGGGTTCCCAAGGAACACGGCGATGGCGCTGCACGTCCAAGGCCACGAGAGGAGGCTCGCCGCCGTGGCGTGCCTGGTGGTGACCATGGCGAGCCTAGCATCGGCACGGTTTGTCGTGGAGAAGAACAGCATCAAGGTGCTGTCCCCGCGCTCGCTGCGCGGCCACCACGAGGCGGCGATCGCCAACTACGGGGTCCCCGACTACGGCGGCACGCTGACGGGCGTGGTGCTGTACCCGGACGCGAAGCTTGCCACGGCCTGCGAGCCGTTCGGCGGGGAGAAGTTCAGGTCCCCGTCGGGGCGTCCCGTGGTCCTCCTCGTGGACCGCGGGGGCTGCTACTTCGCGCTCAAGACGTGGCACGCGCAGCTGGCCGGCGCGGCGGCCGTGCTGGTGGCGGACAGCGCCGACGAGCCGCTGCTGACCATGGACAGCCCCGAGGAGGAGACCCCCGACATGGCGTTCCTCGCCAACATCACGGTGCCGTCCGCGCTGGTGTCGAAGCAGTTCGGCGACACCCTCCGCCGCGCCGCGTCCAAGGAGAAGGCGGAGGAGGTGGTGGTGCGGCTGGACTGGCGCGAGTCGATGCCCCACCCGGACGAGCGGGTGGAGTACGAGTTCTGGACCAACAGCAACGACGAGTGCGGGCCGCGGTGCGACGAGCAGGCGGCGTTCGTGCGCGCGTTCCGGGGCCACGCGCAGCTGCTGGAGAAGGGCGGCTACGCGCTCTTCACCCCGCACTACATCACCTGGTTCTGCCCCGACGCGTTCCTGGAGACGCCGCAGTGCAAGGCGCAGTGCATCAACCGCGGCCGCTACTGCGCGCCGGACCCGGAGGGCGACCTGGGCGCCGGCTACGACGGCAAGGACGTGGTGGTGGAGAACCTCCGGCAGCTCTGCGTGCACCGCGTCGCCAACGCCTCCGGCCGGCCCTGGGTGTGGTGGGACTACGTCGCCGACTACCACCTCCGCTGCTCCATGAAGGACAACAAGTACAGCAGCGCCTGCGCCCAGGAAGTCGTCCGGTCGCTCGGTGCGCGCTCTGACCCTGAGAGTTTTTTTTTTCCCCTTCCGGCTTCCGGCCTCCCGCGATGGGCTGGAGTGCTGATCTGGTTTCGGCGTTGCAGGCTTGCCGATGGACAAGATCGACAAGTGCATGGGGGATCCCGACGCCGACGCCGAGAACGACGTGCTCAGGACGGAGCAGATTGTTCAGGTTTATCAGTCTGTCATGCTGATTCTGGAATGTCAAGCGTCCATTTGGGCCGGGAGTGGCGTGTTCTTGCATTGGTAGCAATTCATTCACAAGTGTTTGCACATTCACAAGCTGATGATTATATTTCGGTTCTTGTAGGTCGGGCATGGAGCTCGAGGGGACGTGACGATCTTGCCGACGCTGGTGATCAACAATGTGCAGTATCGAGGTATGGACGTACGAGCCCTCCAGTTTTCATCACAAGATGAGACCATGCCGTGCCGCTTTTCTCTGAACAATTTGGCATTTTCAGGCAAATTGGAAAGCACTGCGGTTCTCAAAGCGATCTGTGCCGGGTTCAAGGAGTCCACTGAACCTCATGTCTGCCTGACGCCCGGTCAGTAACCTCAGCAGACGAAGCCACCACATTACACTCGAGCAATTCCTTTAGTTCAGTAATCAGTACTCGTCTCCGATCCCTGAACTCACCTCTGCGATTTCTTCAGGCATGGAAACCGACGAGTGCCTCCACAACAACGGCGGCTGCTGGCGCGACGAGAAAACCAACACCACGGCCTGCAAGGTAGTACTACTCCAGTACCCACCTCTTCCTCCAACGAAGTTCCTTGCAGAGTGCACATTACCTGCCTGCCTACTAACCGACTGCGTGCTGGAATGGAAGCAGGACACCTACAGAGGGAGGATCTGCCAGTGCCCTGTGGTGGATGGCGTTCAGTACCAAGGCGACGGGTACACCGACTGCAAAGGTATCAAACATTCCATCAGTAGCTCACAGTCGTTTCATTCTACCACTGAAGAGTGAAGACTGAACTTGAATGGATTTCGGACCTGTCCTCAATTGCATCATCAGCTGTCGGACCGGGCCGATGCGCCATGGACAATGGAGGGTGCTGGAAGGACACCAGACAGGGGAAAACCTTCTCTGCCTGCTCGGTAACTCTGTTAAGAATAGCAGTTCCTGTGTTGCTTCTTTGGTGTGATATTCAGGCACGCTGGTTACTGAATGGTCTGAAACTCTGACGCTTCCGGCGTGTGCAGGATTCAGAGTTGAGCGGGTGCAAGTGCCCGCCGGGGTTCAAGGGAGACGGCTTCCATTGCCAAGGTATGAACATGCACTCACCTTGCTCAGATTCCCTGCAAATTTGCATGAGAATTGCATCGAGTTGAGCGAGCCTGGTCTGCCTTTGCTGATTGCTGTTGGCATTCCAGACGTCGACGAGTGCAGAGACAAGCTGGCGTGCTCCTGCCCGCACTGCTCGTGCAAGAACACTTGGGGCGGCTTCGACTGCAAGTGCAACGGCGGCATGATCTACATCAATAACGAAGACACCTGCATTGGTGAGCCATCATCAAGAACCTTTCTGTTCCTCCTGCTCCTCTTTCTGTTATTCTTCTTGCTGTCACTGAAGAGTTAACACTCGGCTGCTTGCTGTTCAACGTCCAGCCAAGAACATGTCGGCGTTCGGGTGGCTCGTCACCGCCCTGGTCCTGTCGTGCGTCGCCGGCGCTGGCATCGCCGGATACCTGTTCTACAAGTTCAGGCTCAGGGTAGGGACCGAACGATCTCTTCCCAAATCCAGGCAGAAACATTAGGTTCTCTCTTTCTTCCTGATCGTGGATTCGCCATCTTGTGTTGCAGCGATACATGGACTCAGAGATCATGGCGATCATGGCGCAGTACATGCCCCTAGACAGCCAGCACAACGAGAACCAGCCGCTGAGGACGGAGGACGCCCAGCAAGCTTAGCTAGGCTTGTGACAGCATCTTCAGTTTAACGTGGCTATATCTCACACGATGAGAATGCAGCATAACTAACCTTCTTTCCACACTTGCTGGAGTTATCCAAAGCCATCTCTCGACGAGTTTTGAGATTTGTAAATTGTATAAATGTTGCCCACAGATAAAAGTGCCACAATGTACGTGACAGCGGTTCACACAGATCTTGCACGTTCTGCTTTTGTTACGGAGAGGTATACACAGGTAGAAAAAGAAACTTAGATTAGATGAGACGTGATCAGTTCAAGTGGTGTATAAAATTTGAGATCGTGCTGTATATACAGTTATATACTGGAGACCGACAGGCTGTAGACATACGCTTGCGATGCATATGATATGCTACCATATCAGATCAGCGAGTTTCAAAATTGATTTAAACAGCTCTTGCATTTATGATGTAGTTTTAATCACTTTGCAGGTTGTGGGATCTTTTCCAGCATTTCTTTTCCTCGGCTCTAAAACAGCACACATACATTAAACAGCCTAAGAGAACCCAGTTCTTCCTAACAAACTGATACTATTGCACAGCATGGTCAAAATTTTCAGTGTAGTCGTTCAAAATCATCACTCTACTATTCTGGAAATTTTAACAGAGCCATCGTCCACAAGACTGCTCTGTTTCCTCTTTCTGAACAAGCTCTGGAAACCGCTGTGTTCGTCCACAAACTGTGCGGCAGTTTTTGCTCGCAGTTCTTCAAGAGTCTCTCCTTCCTTTGCTCGCTCAATCACCTGAAGTGGAGTCAGGAAGTTTGATTTAAAATTTATTACGATGTAAAGTAGATGGCAAGCTTGAGGGAGACATGTCGATCAATTACCAGGTGGCGACCATAAAGATGAGTGCTTGTGAGGGCTTGTAGAGCATTCTGGGCCTCTTGTTTTGTGACATATTCGACAAACGCAAAACCTCTGTGACTTCCAAACTTCATAGGCAACCTGAGGCTTTTGATCTGCAAATTTTAAGGAATTCAAATCAGAAGACTTTTGGGGAAAAGAGTAAAATCACATATCAACTTGAAACTAATGTTTTTTTGGAGAACTGAAAAGACAAACTTGACTAATATTGAACAAAATTTAACCTCATTAACTACCAGTCTACCATTGGTCCCAAGTTGGGACTTCCTCTAAATTCAGACGGAAAAAAAAAACGCTGACCTGGCCAAACGGACTAAATAACTGCCTCAAGTCCTTCTCAGTTGCTTCAAATGCTACATTACGCACAAGCAGTTTTGTTGAACTTTTATCCTTGCCATTCTTCTTTGCAGCTTGACCATCTTTCTTCCCATGACACAGTTGCAAGATCAAAGCATGTCCATCCAGAACCGTTCCCTATGAACCGAAGGAACATTTAGCATGCTGCACACCTATATGAGCATTTAATGGAAAGAAGCAAATAAGGGCCTGTTTGGATGTTCTCTAAACTTTAGAGCTAAAGTGCCAAACAGGTGGTCTAAAATTAGCTCTAAGCTTTAGCTCACCTCACATTAGAGCTTTAGATCTCAAAGTGAGCTAAAGAGCTCTAAAGTTTTTAGAGCTCTAAAGTTTAGAGGGAATCCAAACAGGCCCTAAGGAAAGCAGAAGAGGAGTGATGAGCGCTACCTGTAGATCCTTGCACACACCTGTTGCAGTTTCAACAGAGTCAAACTCAACGAAACCAAATCCCATTGAAACAGTCTTGCCCTTCTTAACATGCTTTTTCACCTAAAGACAGACAAAGAAAATGGATAAAGCAGTATGCTGCAAGATGCACCTGATATCATAATAACAGCACGTCCAATAATCCATACCGTTGCACTTTTAAGGCTGCCACTCTTTAGCTTTGTACTGAAATGCTGCTTCAACGATTCATCTGTTGTCTTGAAATTTAAGTTCTTGACAAACACAGATCGTGACTGCAATGAATAATGGTATCTTTTAAGAACAAAAATTGACTCCAATGATAAGCAACTAAATAAATTTAAGCAATCTTGGAATGCAGCAATTCATATGCAAAAACAGGTGCATACTTGGGAACACAAGTTTTTGCCATAGGAAACCCTAGTGCCATAAGCATAAAGAGGTAATGGATATTCATGCAAAGAAGTTGAAGTTTCAAACCTCCACTCTATCTGGATCAATCTCTTCAGCGCTTACTCCTTCGACAGTTTGCTCTATATTAGCTTTAGTAACAATACGCTCGCCAACTTCATTCTTTTCTTCCTCATCCACTGGAGCTGAGGTAGGAGATAATATGTTTTCAGGTGCCCACTCCAAATACAGAGGAGTATCCCTGCACCACAAAAGATTTAAGATACAGAACACACATTTGTGAAAATAAAAAACAATCTAGCAAACAACCAAATAACATGACATAACCATAAGCAAGAACCAATTAATTACAGCAATTTATCTTAAGCTAAATTAAGTAGTCGATTAAATCAAGCAAATGTTATATAAATAACAGTAGATACACCAATTGCCAAGAGAATTGGAGCTGGCACATCTTCATAGAGGGAAAAATAATCAAGCTTGTAAATGCAAAAGTTTGTAAGCTGTAACTGTCACTGAAATAAAAGAAAAACTAACACAATTGCAGGAACTTACTTGTATCGCGTATATAGTAATTTTTTGAATGCATGTCGAGCTTCAGTTGCTTCAAAAAAGACTACCTGATACACCAAAATGTAACTCAAGATAAATAAACTCGAGGGGCAATATTTGTGCAATTCAGACACTCAGGATGGCATTTGAAAAATGACAGAAGTTAAAAAAAAGAAAGAAAGAAGAAGTCAAGTGCAGTAAAAACATAAGGTGCTGCAATATACAAAAACAGCTGGAATATACTAACATACCAAGGCAAATACTCTTGTTGGAGGTAGAATGATTTTATCCAAACTACCATGTTTCTGAAACATTGCCGCGAGTTCTTCCTCAGTAGAATTAAATGGCAAGTTCTTTACTAATATCACATGATTGCTTCTTTTGAACTTCTCGTTTCTTTCAGAAGCAAGTTCTTCCAATGCAGCAACATTAACTCCAGACCTTGATAGAAATTTCTTTGTCTCTGCAATGATGTGTGTCTCACCAAGAGCAATACGAACAGCAAGGTCATCCGCTTCTCTATCAAGTAACTCACTCTTACTGATACCATTCTTCCTTGCAATGTTTTCAACAACCTAAGCAGGAAAGCAAAGCTCAATCGTTAGACATACTTGACAAGATCATGTGAGTCAGTATCTATCCACATTATCTCAGAAACAACATATCAGAGGAGTATTGAGTTGACACTGGACAAAACAGAAAACAGTAAATCAATTTCAAAGACAGGGAACACATACAGTATCTTGACGCATATAAAAGCTGTTCCATGCTCTCGTATCCCCACTGATCTCAGAAGCTTTCTTTTGTTCCAATCTTTTCTGCTTGAGACTCATTTTCTCCACAACAGTTTCATGATTAGACCTTGAAAATTCAATAGCAAATCAGTAAAAACTATAGGTGTATTGATCTAACAACACAAATGGAAATTTATTTTCTTACTCCAACTTATTATTATTTAGTGGTTTAGCAGCCTTAACATGTAACACTCTGCCCTGAAAGCTTGAGTTATCTAGTTCATCAAGTGCCCTGCCAAAAATAGCAGTTCAATATTAGACAGGTATATAACGGTTAATGTACCATCAAGCAAGCAAGCAACACAAGCATGGAAAATAAGACGTGTCTCAGTCAAACTTCTTGCTCACATAGTGATGAGTGTTCAGTAACTAGGACGTGTATGAAACTTGCACTTGTGTAGTCTTAAAAAGGATAGGTGTGATTGTTTAAAACATTCATTATTGAATGGGATATGCATCTAATGTATGAGATATTTGAGACATCGTTCAGCTTTTGCCTTTGAATCGTTAACATCTTGTTAGGAATTATTTAGGGACAGGTATTAACTATGTGCAGGATAATAAAAATACAAAACAAATTTGAGCCAAGTTCGGTGAATTATATCTTAAATAATAATATCCAAAGGCATACTGTCACATTGCAATTAAGCTTCGTGTTGCAAGTCCTAAGTTCACAATTGTACATTTAAATTTTAAATTCATACCTGACTGCTGAGTCTGGAAGGCTAAAAAGCACATAGCCTCTACCTGTTGAGAGCTTAGTTGTTTTATCGACAACAATATGTGCCTGTTCCACATCACCATATTGGCGGCACAGCTCCACTAAATCATCTTCACTGAGAAAATAAGCAACATATCCTTTTTTTTAAAAGAAAACTATGCAGCTGTATCATGAATATACAAAAATAACATACAAAACGCTGATCCAAGGTAACATGACCAGGCAACAGCAATATACCTGGTTGCATATGGAAGGTTGCAGATATATAGACGACCAGTCTCCAGGGCCAACTTCTTTTCATCAGTAATTGAAGCACCATTTTCATCTTCCTTTTCTTGATCTTCACGAATTTCAGTTTCTCTTCGTCCGCCATCAAGGTCTTCACTCTCTTTGTTGTCAAGATCTTCCATCTCTTGCAAGTTGGTATTCTCCACAAGAGTGTCTTTGTCCACAATGTTTTTCTTGTCCAGATTGCCCTTCAGATCCGCCAACTGGTTATCAGCATACTGTGATTCATCTGATGACTCTTCATCGTCAGTGGTGGTATTTGACTGGTCACCAGAACCTTCATCATCTGATTCAGAATCTGACCAATTTTTCTTCACTTTACTCTTGAAGAAATCTGCATCAGTCATATTCTTGTCTTGTTTATTCTCTGTCTGTAGCTCCTCCGAAGCATTTTCGGAAGACGAATCATTTGCCATTTCCTCATCAGAAGCGTCTTCAGACGATGAATCGTTCTCAGAGGCTGGAACATTTTTTAGAGGTCCCTTAGATTCTTTAGTGGCTACTATGCTATCTTTTGCAGCAGTGTCAAGAGTAGCAGCTGTATCATTTGCCCACATCTTGGCTTTAGAACGGGGCTGCATAGCTTCAAGGAACTCTAGGAACTTGGGATCATTAGCTACACTGCCTTTAGAACCACTAACATGAGCTGATGTTCCTTGGGCCTTGGAATCTTTTGGCAATGCATCAACAGCTCCAGCATTATTCTTGTCTTTACTACCATATTCGGGCTTCTTTAAAGAATGGCGGCTCCAAGGGCGAGGAGCATCAGGGTCACCAATCTTTCGGGCAACCTGCCAAATAACATGACAGATGTAAGGTACCGACATTCCTAATCCGAACTCATCACTGTCCCATTCAATCTCGTACAGACAATTCATCAAACTGAAACCACGGCACCAAGGGGAGAATTTGTTAAAAACGATTAGAAAGGAAAGTACCTCGCAGGTGATCTTACAAGTGTCAATGTATGTATTGTTGAAATACTTGAGTGCCTCCTCTGCCTCTTCATTGGTTCTGTAACCAATGAATGCAAATTGCCGACTCTTGCCATCCCTGCCCAAAAGCGAAAGCTCAATTTTCAAGCAGATTCTTTCCACTAAAATACAATTCATTCGGGTAAGGGAAACGAGAGAAGGCAGCATCCCACTTCGCCTCCTACACTAACCAAGTAAGAGAGCAGACATAATTCGTTGCTCAGCTTGCTTACTTTGTTCGGATGACCTTGGCGTCGGTGACCTCGCCCTTCCGCGAGAACACCTCCCGCAGGCGCTTCTCGTCGGCGCCCTTGGGCAGGTTCTTCACGCACAGCCGCGACGACATGCTCGCTAGGGTTGCTCACCGCCAGGAAACGACGACCTAGATAGACGTCCGCCCAACGCCACTCAGCTTCGGACGAAGGAGGGCGACTGGAGCTCAAGCTTGGACTGGGAGGGCCGGTGCGCCGGAGGAGGTCGAGGGGGAGGTCCTGCTGCTGGCTGTCGCCGCGCCGCCGCCGCCCTGGCGCCCTGCCCGACCGCCGCCGCTTGCCCTTGCTCGCTTCTGTTTCCTGTCCGAGACGGCTCCCAGCGGATGCGCGAGAGAGACGAGAGAGTTTCTACCTGGGCTGCTACTTGGGCTAATGGAGTAATGGGCCATATTTGCCAAATCTAACAATACAGATAAGGATGGCAACGGATCGGGTTCGGATCGGGTGGAGTCTCCGTGCACCCAAAACCGAAACCCGAAACCAAAACCCGAACCCGAACCGAAAACCGATTCGGGTGGAAATCCATCACCAAAACCAAACCCGCGGATACCCGAAACCCGAACGGATACCCGAAACCCGAATGGATACCCGAAACCCGCGGATAAATATACACATATTCACATGCATAAATAAGAGACAACAAATAATAAATATTTTCATGAGTCAATTTTGAATAGATTTAATAATCTAAGTAAACAAGTTATTATTAGCATATTATAAAACATGAGTTTTAATTTCAAATGATTTATTTCGGATATCCATTGGATATCCACGGGTGAAAAACCAAACCCAAAACCGAACCCGATACCAAACCCGAAAACCGAACCCGAAAACCGTGGGTGAAAAACCATCCCCAAACCCGAACCCGCAGGACCCGAAATCCGCGGGTATCCGACCCGAACCCGATCCGCTGCCATCTCTAAATACAGACATGGATCGATCCATGACATCCATTTTGGGGTAAAGAAGCAGAGCAACTCCAACAGTTTGGTATCTTTTATTTGGTAAATCTTGAAGTTTGGTAACTCTCCAAATATTATGGCAAAGAAAAAAATGGTCAATCTCCAATAGTTTGGCATAATTTACTTGGCAAAATTAAAGTTGGACCCACAATCTGATTTTTTCTCGCGGGAAGTTTGTTTCCGCGTGTTCCTTCGCGCGCCGCGCCAAAACGCCGCCCCCATTCGTCCATTCGTCGCGCAATTCCTCCTAGCCGGCGTTCTCCTCCAGGTGGTCTCCAGCCGTCAGCCACCAGCCGTTCCTTGGTCTCCAGCTCGCCGTGCAGCCACCAGCCAGCTGCCAGGTAGCAAGTAGCACTACAGTACCAGGCGAGCAGCAGAGTACAAAATTTCACATCACTAGTACAGGCAGGTCATTTCAGGAGTACAACTCAGTGTCGCTTTGTGCACCAGACATGAATATGCAGCAGCAGCATGAACTTTTGCGCGCGGATGAGGCGAGCGCATATATGCGCGTCGGGGACATATTTTTGTGAACTTTAGCAAAGATGTCAAACCCTTTACCAAATTATTGGAGCTACTTTTTTCTTCTTTTACCAAAAAAAACAAGGATGCCAAAGCTCTTTACCAAACCGTTGGATTTGCTCTAACCGATAAATCGGTGCTCCACTGGCTGTAGCGTGTGAAATTGTGACTACAGAGAGAACAAACTGAACAGTTGGTTGCCCGCGTGGTTGGACAACGGATATTAAAAATTATTAGCACTATATTTGGATCCTAATTAGGACTGTTTGGCACAATTCACAACAACTTTTTTTTGCCAAAGACTTATTTCTAAAATAGTTTCATGGGTGAATTTATTTTTTTCTCCTCTCACAAAGACATGAGTTGTGATGAAGCTGAAAATAGTAGCAACTTATTCTAGCTTCGTCTACCACTCGTGGCCCCAACATGCAAAGAAGACTGCATGTGCCCCTTTGGGAAAGCGCGCTGGGGCAGGGCACGCGCCGGGGGCGTGACCGCCGGTGGGGCTCGGGCGGCGGGATGTGGCTGCCCGTGAGGCTCAGGTGGCGAGATGTGCCGCCGGTGGGGCGCGGGTGGCGGGACTTGGCGGCATGAGGGGCGCCAGCAGCGAGACGCACCGTCGGTGGGGCTCCGGCGGCGGGACGCAGCCGCCGGCGAGGCACAAGCAATGAGACGGGGCCGTTGGTGGGGCGCGGGCGGCGCAAGCGTGGTTGCCGAGGGAGGCTCTCTTAGCGCGAGCTTGGAGACGGCGGGGAAGTGCACGAGGAGGCAGGGGAGGGCGGATTCGGCGAGCAGACGCGCCCTGGAGTCGAGCGGGAGGCGGCCTATACGGCTAGCCAGCGGCGGCACATGAGGGAGTAGCGCTTGCGGTCGCCGGAGCCGAGGAGCTGAGACCGAAGATGAGGGCGAGGAACTCCTCAGGGAGGTCAGCGGTGTGGTCCTTCCCGTCGGCCGCGGCGATGAAGGAGAGGACCTGCGGCGGTGCGAAGAGCTTGGGGGTCGGAGGCAAGGCGGGGCTTGCGGTGGCGCAGCGGGGAGGGCACTGGCCCATGGGACACGGACGATGGCGGATCTGTTGATGCTACAGACGCCACCGAGGAAGAATACATGCGATGGAAAAAAATCCTGTGAGAAAAAAAAGAAAAAAAATTAAATAAGGGTGTAGTCATTTATTTATTTGGTCCATCGTGTGAAGCTATTTTGCCAAACAGTTTTTCTAAAACAGCTCTGCTTTAAAAAAAAAAACCTGCTTCTGAAGTGAACTGGTGATGTACGGACGTGGAGGGAGGTGACCGGTCGAGCTGTTAGCTGTCTGGTCTGGTCCTCTCCGGCCGTTTCCTGCGAGCCCGAATAGGCACTCTGTTTAGATGCGCCGTCACAATAGGCACGGATAGGCCTGTTTGGATCTTTGTCAGTACTAAAAATTAATTAGCACTATGTTTAGATGCTATTTAGAAGGATTAAATGTGAAGTAATTTTAAAACTAATTGCATAAGCGGTGACCAATTAGCGAGACAAATTTATTAATCCTAATTTGGCCATAATTAGCCTATATGGCGCTACAGTAAACATAGACTAATTAAGGACTAATTAGGATTAATAGATTTGGTTTATGCAATTAGGAAATTAGTTCATGCTTAGTCCTTTTAAGATGCATGAACATATTGCATTTGATGAATTCTACTACACTTGTATACTACTTGGTTATTATTACATTCGAATCGCAGTACTAAAATTTTTGGGCAAAGTTATAGCAGACCATATTACTATCCTAAAATCTGGCTAACGCTACGCTTATACTTAGCGAATAATACACACCTCCGAAGAATGGCAAAGCATGGGGATGTTAGCATGCATGCAGTCCACAATTAAGGCATCGTCGTATATAATCACATGTAATGATCCGGTTTAGATGTTCATGTGTTAGGTTAATCAAGAGCGTAACCAAACGTTTACGTGCGCCAATGATTATTCCCACGTTTTTCCTTGTGTGGGTGCTCACACATTATATCGGACGACGACGTACTAGTCATGACCCGTCGTCGGCATGCCAGGTCGACGTGGAGGCACAGCTAGCGCGAGTGCGACTGTGCGAGTGCACCAAAAACAGGTAGCTCGCCTCGCCTGGTCACCACACGTACGGGCCGAAAACACTCATAAAGAGTGTGTCGTTCAGGAGCCCCTGGCGTGGTCGATCGTACGACAAAGAAGACACACATGTAACACATGATCGATATTCCGACGCTGGATCTCGACATCAACCATCCAACGATATAATATGTGTGCCTCTGGTGGCCGGTGGCCGGTGGTGGTGGTGCCCACCAGTACATACGGTGTCGTCGCGCCGCACGACGAGTGCATCGCGCTGCTCGCCGGGTCACTGCCACGGGCCGGGGCCGCGCCGGGCCGGGGATTGCCGGATTGCGTCAATTGAGCACGGAATGAAGGATAACGCGCGATTGAGAGGGCTGTATAGCAAACCAGGATTAGCAACGACTTGCAAACACATGGCGCGTAGGATGGAGTGGCGCGCGTGTGGCGCCCCTTGTGCCCTGACACTTTGCCAGCACCCACCAGCCACGCACTACAAATAAGGCCGCGAGGACGTACGACACGGCAACACCACACCTGCAGAGCAGCAAGACTTACAGCCCGTTCGTTTCGCTAGTTCAGCCAAATCAGCAGCTATCCAGCAGTGTTTTTCTCTCAGAATAAATTAACGAACAGTACTTTTAGCCACAATAAACCAGCGAAACGAACAGGCTGTTACATGCAAACTGCGCGCGGCTACCGGCCTAGCCGTCTTTTTTAAGCCCTTTTTCTTAAAGATTCTCTCAAATATGTCCCTGTCAGAAAGATTTCAGAAAATGGATCCAGGGCTTGGCGTCATCCACGTTGGCACCAAGGTAACACAGCTTGGCGCCGTTGGCGTTGGCGCCAAGCCCCCATGCCACTTGGCCGACGACGCCGAGCTGACGCTAACGTGGTAGCACCTTGACGCTAAGCATGTCGCCATAGATCTTGGCGCCGAGCTTTTACCATATACATCTTGGTGTTTAAAATAAAACAAGTGTTTGTTAGCAGAATCAGCCGCCATCCAACAATGTTTTTCTCTCACAATAAACCTGTGGACAGTACTTTCAGCCACAATAAACCAGTGAAACGAACAGACTGATAATTGTTCCAAGATATATGATGTAACTTCATTGCAGTCCAGCTGGTTAGGGCGTGTGCGTGTGAGTAGAAAGGCATGGGTTCGAACCCCCAGTGCAGCAGTTTTTATGCTATATTTTTCATTGCACTCCAGCTGGTTAGGGCGCGTGCGTGTGAGTAGAAAGGCCTGGGTTCGAACCCCAGTGCAGCAGTTTTTTTGCTATATTTTTCTAAGAAATAGAACACAGTTCTCAGCAAGGGTTCGAACCCCCGGTGAGCAATTTTTTTGCTATATTTTTCTAACAAATACAACACAGTTCTCGTCAGACGCGATGACGAGGATAACAGGCTTTTTAAAACTGAAAAGGCACAATAGTTGTCGTCTGAGTGAGTGTCTGACGCATCATGCGCGTACTCCTGCCATACCTCAGCAGCCGCTTCGTGCACGCACACACAGCAGATTGAAGTCTGTGCCGCCAAGTGCCTGCCTGCCTGGACCAGTGCCTAGTGCCATCTGAACGAGATGTTCGTCTAACGTGCCGATGGAGCTTAACGGAGTAAAGTGTTGAGGTTTGCGAGCCTGAATGGACGGGCACAAAAGTCTGGACGCCATACGAGACGCCTCGTGTCGGTTCGTTCTCTAAAGGCTGGCATCCGCTTTGACCTCGTCATCGCGTCCGGCGAGAACTGTGTGCCATTTCTTACGGCTTGTTTAGTTTCTAAAAAATTTTACAAAAAATTACTATAGTATTTTCGTTGTTATTTGGTAATTAGTGTCCAATCATGGGCTAACTAGGCTTAAACGATTCGTCTCGTAATTTACAGCTAAACTATGTAATTAATTTATTTTTTTATCTATATTTAATGCTCCATATATGTGTCTAAAGATTCGTTACCGTAGTTTTTTGGAAAAAAATTTTAGAAACTAAATGGGCCCTTAGAAAAATGTAGCAAAAAAACTTTGGCACTAGGTTCGAACCTAGGCCTTTCTACTCACACGCACGCGCTCTACAAGCTGGATTGCAGTGAAGTTACATCATATATCTTAGAACAATTATACTTGTTTTATTTTAAACGCCAAGATGTATATGGTAAAAGCTCGGCGCCAAGATCTATGGTGCCAGGCTTGACGCCAATGGTGACGGTGTCAAGGTGCTGCTACGTCAGCGCCAGCTCGACGTCGTTGACCAAGTGGCCAACGGTGCCAAGCTATGTTACCTTGGCGCCAGTGTAGATGGCGCCAAGCCCTGTGTCCATTTTCTAAAATCTTTCCGTCGGAAGCATGTTTGAGAGAATCTTTTAAAAAAGGGCTAAAAAAACAAAAAAAAAACAAAAAAAAGACGGACCGGCCTAGCTACCGCCGCGATCCACCACAGGGCCACCACGTGAAACCCTCGATCGCTCGCCAAGTTTCCTGCGGCAGGCTGAGTGACTGGCTAAGCTAGTAGAGCAAGTACGTAGAGCTCGCCCGGCCGCGTTGCTCGACGACATTGGCGACGCACGTGCCAGGCCAGCAGCTGGGGTTGGATCGATAGCTATACTCGATGGCCAAGCCCGTGAAGCAGCTGACTGTTGCCTCCCTCTCGCTGAAGGCCATCGTCAGCTGCCGCCTCAGCTCGGGCGGGCATGCGCAGCGCGGCTCGTCACTGCCCTGCGTGAGGAGGATGCCGACGCAAACACAACAGAGCACGTCGTCGTCTACGCGCCCTGCACCTGCGGTGAACAGAGGTACAAATTATCCCCCAGCAGTTTTGTGGTTCGATCTGTTTGACTGTGCAGTGGTGCATGCGCATGCACTGCTGAAGGAACATATAGTACATACACATAATAATCGCAAACTCTATTGCTCGTTTGGTCGCGCTCCGCGCGGAGCAAGCGACCCGCGTCCACGGGCCCGACCGCGCCTGCTGCTGGGTTCTGGCGAGGACCTTGGCGGCATCGGAGGACGAAGTTAGGGGCCTCACCGGCGGGCTTAGAAGGCGGCTTTGCGGGAGGCAGGGCGGCCAAAAGGTGGGGACGGCGGGAGGGTGGCGGTTAGGGTCCTGGAGACGTAGGAGGTGGTTGGGCCAGGTCAGGACAGGGGTGCTCCCGGCCACGGCGGTGGCAGGAGGGGGGAGGGAAGAAAGAGGCTGCCACGGGGGTAGTAGGGTCTTGCAGGAGTTCTGCGACTTCAAAGCTCCGGGAAAACTTACCGCGCTGCGGCGGCACGATGGACAACGACGGCGACAGGGTCGCGTGCTCGCCCAATAGCGCGACGGGTCGCGCGTTAAGCATTTACTTTCCCCCATAATAATCCGTAGCAAGACATGCATGGTGAATTAATATGAGGCTACGTAGTAGCAAAGTTTTACCTTTTAGCCTGGGGTAGCAAAGTCTTTTCCTTTTACCCTGGGGTAGCAAAGTTTTTAATTTTACCCTGGGCTAGCTCAACGTAGCGTCGCCTGTGCATGTTCGTGTCCAACCCCAACAGCATGTACATTATTGGCTCAATGGCTCTCTATCGGTTCTTTTGACATAGTGCCATTTTCTTGGATTTTTTTGTTCGCCACCTGGCGCCGATGTGTGTTACTGACATGACACCCATCCGGGCTTCTTTTCTTCAAGTGGTACACGTTGAGATGAAGCCATTGGAAGTAGCACAAGAACGCGGAGACAATAAGCAGCCTGCGAAAACCTGTAAGAATTCATTCAAGCTCGTGTTTGGTGTGTATACAATGACTTCAAATTCATCACGTAACGGTTTATTTCTTGCTTCAGTTAGCCCTGGCAGACGCAAGCAACACGATAAGAGAGCATCGGAGACTACGATAAGGCAGCAGCTCAAGCAAGTCGATGTGCTTGAGAACATGGGGATTTCTCGGCATTTTGCTGGTGAAATCAAGCGTGTCCTTGACAGGACATACAGGTACCATTGCAACACTGTACTGAAAACCAGAATATCCTGTGGGGAACAATTTTTTCTGTTAGTTTTTGTTGGAAACAACAGGAAAATTAGCGTTTAACCTGTCGGCACTGTTTAAACTGGCAGGAAAATTCAAAGGTCCACAGGAAGTTATTTCTAACGCTGAACTAACAAACAAGTTAGCTTTGTCTGTTCACCGTCAGGAAAATTTTGTTTAGCCCTTTTAGTTATTTAAAAAAATTATAGATCTTTTGCATTATCCTGTTGGTTTTTGCACCGTCAAGGAAATTTCCGTTTCTAGTAGTGAATTTTGAACACATATTACTCATTCCTTGCCCTCATATTAGAAACTCATGTACTTAACCAGTCATTTGACAGATGTTGGTTACAGAGAGATGAGGAAATTATGCTGGACACAGCGACATGTGCGATGGCATTTCGTATTCTAAGGATGAACGGATACGGTGTCTCTTCTGGTATTATTTTTCTAGACCTAGAAAAGTTCAGCACTTTTAACAGATGGATTTTAACTTTTGACCCTTACTCAACACACTTATCCGCATGAAAACGTGGTGCAGATGAGCTGTATCATGTTGCTGAAGCATCCGTGTTCCAAAATTCACTTGGAGGATATTTGAATGATACAAGAACCTTGTTACAATTACACAAAGCTTCTACAGTTAGTATCTCAGAAGATGAATATATCCTGGATACCATAGGCTCATGGTCAGGTACCTTACTGAGGGAACAGCTGGGGTCTGGTGGTGCACTAAGGAGAACCCCACTCTTTAGAGAGGTATATGCTTCAGTGATTTATTGTTCTTGTCACGTTTAGAATTTGGAAAGATTAGCTATATATGTTTAGCGCTATTTTTTGTATTTTCTTTTCAGGTGGAACATGCTCTAGACTGTCCCTTCTACACCACATTGGACCGTCTAGACCACAGGTGGACCATCGAAAATTTCAATGTTACAGGCCACCACATACTAGAGAAACCATACTTGTAAGTTCCCAACCCACAAAGTAAGGTTTCACTAAACCTTTGTAATGCAGATACTTGCATTGATGATACTAAATATTAATGTTGAAACAGGTCCAGTCGATATACTAGCAGAGATATTCTAGCGTTGGGTATCAGAGACTTCAGTTCCTCTCAGTTTACTTACCAGCATGAACTTCAGCAACTTGAAAGGTAAATCAGATTGTTATGCACTCCTGTCCTATGTCAAACCTACAACCATCAACAGCTTAGCTTATTTGTGGGTTGCAAATATTGTTGCTACAGCTGGGTGAAAGAGTGCAAGCTGGACCAGCTACCATTTGCACGGCAGAGGTTGGCATACTTCTACTTGTCTGCTGCTGGAACCATGTTCCCTCCTGAACTGTCTGATGCTCGCATTTTGTGGGCAAAAAATGGTGTGCTCACAACCGTTGTCAATGACTTCTTTGATGTTGGAGGATCAAAAGAAGAACTTGAAAACCTTGTCACGTTGGTTGAGATGTATGGTCCTCGTCCTTTCACCACGATGTCTGCTTGTGCATCAGTGCATCATCATCCTTATTAAGAAATAGTGATGGTTTCTTATTATAATTTAACTCTTCTATTTTCAATGGTTTTTATAGGTGGGACGAACATCACAAAATTGAGTTCTACTCAGAACAAGTAGAGATTGTATTTTCTTCAATTTACAACTCAGTTAACCAGCTTGGAGCAAAGGCTTCTTTGCTACAAGACCGCAATGTTACCAAACACCTAATACAAATAGTAAGTCCCAGTTTTTCTTTTTCTTTTCTCTTTTCAGCTGAGTATTGACTAGTTTTGAACGGCTTGTGCAGTGGTTGGATTTGCTAAAATCTATGATGACAGAGGTAGAGTGGCGGATGAGCAATTATGTGCCAACAGAGGAGGAATACATGACAAATGCGTCTTTAACATTCGCATTAGGCCCCATTGTATTGCCAGCATTGTATTTTGTTGGGCCAAAGATCCCCGAGTCTGTCGTTAAAGATCCAGAATACAGCGAGTTGTTTAGGCTAATGAGCACATGTGGCCGGCTCCTGAATGATGTTCAGACATTCAAGGTAAATTACTGGGTTGCAACTCTTAATTTTCATGACAGGCTTGTTATTCTCATGAAAGTAATAGTGGGATTAATTAGCATAGAGAATTACGGGTAGTTGTGTTAATAGGTATAGGAGCATGGTATATATTAAATACTACCAATTTAGCCTTGCACCACTGGAAACGGAAATACTCCTGAAAGCATGAATTGTTTTGTCGGTACTCGATACCGACAGACAAATTTAAAAGCCGACAAGAAAATTGGTTATTGTATTTTCCTGTCAGTATTTCATATCCCCGATAGGAAAATATGACGCCAGTTGACACATAGTGATCAACTGATGTGAGGGAGTATGGCGAGGGCAAGTTGAACAGTGTTTCTCTCCTCGTTCTTCATGGTGGCTGCACATCCATATCAGAGGCTAGAAGGGAGTTACAGAAGCCCATAGACACATGCAGGAGAGACCTCCTAAGACTAGTTCTTCGTGAAGAAGGTGCTGTTCCTAGGCCCTGCAAGGAGTTGTTCTGGAAAATGTGCAAGGTGTGCTACTTCTTCTACTCAGGAACTGATGGGTTTAGCTCACCAGTGGAGAAGGCTAGAGAAGTGGATGCGGTGATCAATGAGCCACTAAAGCTCCAAGGAAGCCATGCATCGCTGCCTGTTGTGTGAGAGAAACCAAGCCTCGATGATGTTGTTCCTTTGATTCAGTAGGTGTGTTTTTACTGTGAGATAGGTCGGTAGGTGACTGCATCAGGTGGTGTAAATAAAAGATCAGGTTTTGGCTTGTGGTTCCTTCAAAATTAATGATGGATCATAAATAAGATTTTAGGAAGATACATGGGTGGGCAGTGGCGGAGCATGAATCAAAGTTGAGGGGCCAATTATACTGTAGCATCCTTGAACTACCACTTGAGAGCAGCTAGTTGTTCTGCTGCAGATGTATTATTTATTACTGGCACGGATATACTCATATTATTACTACTGCATCTCTACTATTGTATGGCTAACTTGGCCCTTGTTTAGTTCCCAATTCCTACCCCAAATTTCACTATGTAAAAAGCAGATTCCCCATCACATCGAAATGCCGGCACACGCATAGAGTACTAAATATAGATGAAATAAAAAACTAATTACACAGTTTTGTTATACTTTGCAAGACGAATATTTTAAGCCTAATTAATCAATGTTTAGACAATTTTTACCAAATAAAAACAAAAGTTGCTACAGTACGACGTGACGCGCACTGTTCCAAGTTGGGTGCCCCAACTTTGGAACTAAACACGGGCTTGCTTGATTGGACAATCCTGCTGCTTTGCGCTAGCTAGTAGTGTGTTGCAGGCCCAGGCTCCTCTGACATACGTATGCACAGACCAAGGGGCCGGGGGGGGGGGGGGGGGGGGGGGGGGGGGGGGGGGGGGGTGCCCAGGTTGGCCACCACTGAGCTCCGCCAGTATGGGTGGGTAATCACCCATTCAGAGACCTTTATCCAGCAGTGTATAATATTACAAATCCTCCCTATGATACAGGGCCAATATTATGAGATCAACACCACTGAATATTTCTTTTCGGAGAGCTCTCTGAGGGGGGATAAACTTGATGAATGGGAAGAGCTAGTAGCCAAGATCACTCATATCAATTAAACTGATGAGAGTGATTTGTTTATTTGGAACTTACAATGGTCAATTTACGGTCCACTCTATGTACCTTCACATGATAAATTAGAATACACCGTTCTCTCATAAATTGATTTGGAAGTTAAAAATCCTCTAAAAATCAAGATTTTCCTTTGATATCTCCAAAAGGGGGTAATTTTAACAAAGGACAACCTCATTAAGAGGAATTGGAAAGGTAGACAACAGTGTTGTTTCTATAATTGTAACGAAACCATTAAATATCTTTTCTTTGATTGTCATCATGCCAAGATAGTATGGAGGACTATCTATATAGCTACTAGGTTAACCCCTCCCAGCTCTGTATCCCACATGTTAGGGAGTTGGCTATCCAATTTTGATTTTAAAAGAGAAAAATATATTTTGGTTGGGGTAGTTGCTTCAATTTGGAAATGTTGTAATGATCTAATTTTTCAAAATTACAAATATACATATTTTATGTAGTCTATTTTCAGGAGAACCTGGTTACGGTTTTGGGCACTGCTGCAACATGATGATGAAACAAAGGAGTCTTTCTAGTTAGCTAGCTGAAAATTAGAGACCACTGCGCTAAAGCTGTTGCTTCTCATGGGTGGAAATTTAATAAGACTCTGGCATGCATAATTTTTGCATTTCTTGTTTCTCTGACTGAAACTATATAATAATGTGAATGCTGTGTGCGGTAATGTAGAAGCGGGAAGTTTCTTCCATTTTCTAAAAAATTCAGGTGGTGCAAGTGTAACCACTTGCGTTGATGTTAGTAGCATAGAGATAGGAATGTTGAGCGAAGTAGGAGATATGTAAGGTATTCACGGAGTGTTCTGCCCTTGGAGTGAATTATACTGATATTTGTAAGCTCATTGTTGATGCTATAATTTGGCTAGTTAGTTTGTCATAATCAACCAAATTATTTTAGTTGACGGTAACTGAATTAAACTAGTTGGCATATTGTTTAAGAGTAGCTATAGGTTAGAAATATGTCAAGCATGAAGACTAGAGGCCACTTTGATGAATGGCTAAGTTCACATAAGAAGAGGAATAAAGCAAAGAAGGAAGAAAACGAAAGCCATGAAAGTATCCTGTTCTGTTGCCATAGACCGAGTAGCCAATATATTATGGGCTAGGGCACGAACACGGCTGATTTTTTTAGAAAAGGACTCACTTACCTCCATCAACTATCATGATTGTTCAATTTTTCTCTATCAATTGTAAAAATAGTTTTTAACACCCACATCAATTTTAAAAACAATTTGTTTTTTCGTCTTGGTGCTTTTGATGGTGGTTTTGTCGATGTGAGGCTAATTGGCTAAGTTGAAAGTTTAGTGAGGTAAATAAGGCTAGAAATATTTTTAGATCCAAAAAGTTCAAAAAAATCAATATTTATTCAAATAATTTTTAGTAATGAAAAAAATTCTAAAATCTGGTTTAATCTAAGAAAAATCATAGAAAGTTTGTTTTACCTCAGAAAATTATGAATCTAGTTTCAGATCTTTTTTCAAAAATCAACTTATGGTGCCTAGATTGATTTTTTTTAAAATTTTGACGGAGTCATTTTGGTGCTTATTTGCTAGTAGGTCTCGTTATCTACTGTAATTAGTCAATGTTGATCATCCAAACTATATAGAAGCACAATGGAGCGGTTCTCAAGACTGTATTAGACGCGGGTCCCTACGTGGATAATTTTTCAAAGTAGTTGTGTTAGCCTGCGTGGCATGTACCCTACCCTGCTTGCTTTTGTAACACCATTAGCACTAAACATGAAAGGTTAACTTGTCAATGACAGACTTATGGTAAGGTTAGTGTAAGAGATAACTAAAAAATACAAGGAAATAAAAACAAATTGTTAAATAAGAACTTCAGATCTTGATGATGCTTGAGGACAACTTAATCATATGTGTGGACATTCAAAACCTTAACTCTCAAACATAAACTTGGATGTGAGCCACCATGTGTAACAAGATTTTGTAGAAACTGGAAATCTCATGTGCGAAGCCAAAACTATGTAACATAGAAATGGAAAACTTGATGTTTGTAACCTGCTTAGAGGATAAGGTCACACTTTGATGAAGTTTCCAACCTGCTTTTCTTATGACCTGTGTGTGGAAACAACATATACAAGTTAGAAACATGAGTGCACACACAACTTCTGTTGTTGTTTATCACCAGATCACCTAACTAAAAGCATTGTTAAGATTATCTCTAACTAAAGATAAATATATCACATGCGATGATAGTTATGCAGAGGTCAAAACCTTTTAATTATGGTCAAAGTCATTTTTTGGTGAAAAAGATAAAGTAAATTAAATAATTATTAAATATAATTTAATGTCAAATAAATGAAAATAATTTAATTTTCCAAACACATGATGCACAAACCTTAACTCTGACTAAAAATAAAAGAAAGATAAAGGAGAAAAATAAAGGCCACATAAAACGATAATGTATTTAAAAGTTTTAAACATATGTTATTAAATATAACTCTATATATTTGCTTGTGCACAAAAGTCAACCTTGTGACCATTAAATCCTAATTAAGTTATTAAACAGCTTTCATTGAAGTTTCATGTGCAAATGGTATAAAGGAAATGACTAAAAGTTATGAATACTCCATTGGCTATTAATTGCCTATTAGCCTTTTGGAGAGCCAATTAAATGATAATATTATTAAACACCTTAAAATTAGTCAATATAAAAAGTGTAGTACAAGTCATGTACTATAAGAGTAAGGCTAATAATTACAGTCGGCTGCTGGCTGTGAGGTTCTTTAGAGCCTTATCTTAGCTCATCCATCTAATAGTTAGCTCTTCACTATTAATATATGGCCCACTTGTCTCTCTCACAAACTTTCTTGGTTCTTGTGCCTAGGCCGACCCTGATTCTCCTCTCTCTCCTCTCCATTCTCCTCCATCTTAATATTTAGCCAGCTTACATCCTATTATTATACTTGCTCTAACACAGTTTACACAGAGCTAATCATTGGCCATTAATTGCCTATTTGCCGAGACCCATGGCCCAAGCCCCAAGGAGTTGGCGACCCCAACATGTATCCCTCTGTTCTCTTCCCTGTATTTTTGTCTGTTTTCTTTACTCTCCACTCCCACATTACACTGTGCTGGCTAAGAAAATCCGGAGAAAAATCGAACTCCAAACATAGTTGGAGTTGTTGGACTGTTGGAGGGGTAAAAAAAACCTTTTGGCCCTTTATTTATTACAGGCAATAACAAGCCAGCTCCAGCGATTTCAGTTCAGTTTGCAGAAATGGCCCAGACCACTACCTCAACCTTATGATCTAGCGAAACGAAGGGCCCGAACATTCCTGTTGGGCCGTCACCCTAATGGCCCGTCCGTGACGTGAGCACGTGGCCCGTCACTGTCCGCCTGCTCTCCTACTCGTTCGCACGCAGGCGGCAGGCGGCAGGCGGCAGGCGGCAGCACGCCAACAGCTCCCAATTGTTTTTCCCCCTTCTTCTTATCGTTTTCCTAGATCGGCAGACAGGGACAAAACTAGACTTGAGAGCATCTCGCAACGAACACCGTCGTCGATGGTTCCCCTCCCGGGCTCCGGTGCTTCCGGAAGTGTGGATTTGGGTATGGGGCCAGTGGCCGACTGACACTGACAGCGGCATGCTCTGCGCCTCTGCCTCAACACACCCACGAGTACGAGTACTATAAAACCAAGGGCTTGTTTAGATGCCATCCAAATTCCAAATTTTTTCACTCTCTCTCCATCACATCAATTTTTAACCGCTTGTATGGAGTATTAAATGTAGATAAAAAAAATAATTAATTACACAGTTTAGTTGGAAATCACGAGATGAATCTTTTGAGTCTAGTTGGTCCACGATTGGATAATATTTGTCAAATAAGACGAAAATGCTACTATTTATCAGGTTCATTTTTTTTTTGCAATCTAAACAAGCCCCAACTCATCGATGGAGCGTACTGTATTGCTATTGCTAGTCCGATTCCGACGACAAACAAAATCAGTCCAGATTTCTGTCCTCCTCCCAGTCCATCTCGAGCGTTCACTCAAGCAAAGCAAGCATCCTAATCCGACGGCAAAAAGGCGCTCCCACTCAGAGCGCAGGCGCACGGCCGGGGACGGGATTCGAACGTCCTCCGCTCGCCTCTTTCTTCTTCGCCGCCGCTGATCCCCTCCTCCTCGGTTCCTCCTAGTCCCACCGACCGAGGTTCTCGGTTCTCCTCTCCGCGGCCCCGGCAGCTGATTGTCTGGTACTCTGCTGGTGAGTAAAACCTAGTTTGGTTTGGTTAGTTCTCTCTATTTTTTATGAGGATGGGTGCGGGCGACCAGGTCCCAGATCTTCAGATTCGTTTCGTGCATGATACATTCCTAAATAAGTAAGGTAGTGCCAAAAACTCAAATTTGCCGATCAGGTTCCTCCTCCTCTTCTTCTTCAGGAATTGGCTCTCGACATTTTTTTTCCCAGGTGGTTTTGCTGGACCCGATGCCCAACGTTACGATCGCCGCCCCGGCCGGCTGCTCACCTTGCGCGGTGACTCCGGCGCGATCGAGCAGAGGCAGAGCATCTCTTTCCGGGGTAGCTAAAGGTACGTCCACGCCGTCTTCGTGGTTCCATCCGTTGGCATCCTACCATGACGATGCCGTCGCGTAACACAGTTGAGGAAAAGTGATATTTATCTTGGTTTCTGTCGCCTTCGACGGCTATGTTTGGTTCAAGCCAGGAAGGATTTTTTTTTTCAGTTCTTATATACACGTTCCCGGGCACTTACTCTGACAAGTTGCTAAGGGCAGGATTTTACTTCACCTTCTTATGCCTGGTACTTATTGCTGCCTGATTCCTTTCTTCGAACAGCATATGCCGAGAGGCGGTTGGTTGCAGAAAACATGAGCCTGCCAAACAAGGTACGGGCCTCATTGTTGATTATTGCAAGTGTGCAGCTTGCCGTGGGTTTCTATGAAATAATACTAGCATGCTAATAAATTGCAGCATAAGGAGGAACTGGAGACTAGAATAAGGAATCAGCTCCGGAGGCCCCAGTTGCCACCTTCTTCATACGACACGGCCTGGGTTTCTATGGTGCCGATGCGGGGCTCTCATCAGACTCCCTGCTTCCCACAATGTGTTGAGTGGATATTGCAGAACCAGCAGGATGATGGATCTTGGGGTGTCAACCAATCTGACTCATCAATCAGCAAGGATGTTCTCCTATCCACGTTGGCATGTGTTCTTGCATTGAGGAGATGGAATGTTGGCAGAGAGAACATGTGGAGAGGTATAAATTGAGGTTCATTGAGAGAGATTTGAAGGTATTTCTATTTCAGTGGATGCTGACCAATCACCTTTTTTTTCTTTTGTGTTTCGAATAGGACTGCATTTCATTGGGAGGAATTTCTCTGTTGCTATGGACGAGCACGTCACTGCTCCAATAGGTTTCAACATCACTTTTCCTGGTTTGCTTAGCCTCGCCATTGATATGGGTTTAGAATTTCCTATAAGACAAACTGATGTCCGTGGGATTCTTCACCTCCGGGAGATGGAATTGAAAAGGTTTGTCAATGACTTATCCTGGCATGAAAGTTCATCTTGTATTTCTTTGTGTTTGCATATCAGGGAAAACTTGTTTTATTGATTTATTGGTATAGATGGATTTAATGTATGAACAGAAATTCACTCGTAATTCTCTTGTTTTTGAAACATTAAAGGAGTTTGCATTAATTTGTCAGATGACCATAATTTTGCTGGAAAGGGGTGCTCCTGATGTTGTTCATATCGTCTTTTGATTGATTCATAATTTGACATGAGCTTGTGAATAATGTACTGCAAGTCCTGATAGTTGATTTAATTTAGACAGGCTGTGGACAGTTCTTCTGGGAGAAAAGCATATATGGCTTATATCGCAGAAGGATTAGGAAACATGCTGGACTGGGATGAAGTTATGAAGTTCCAGAGGAAGAATGGATCATTGTTCAGCTCTCCTTCCACAACTGCTGTTACATTAATCCACAAATACAATGATCAAGCCCTTCAATACCTAAATTTACTTGTCAGTGAATTTGGCAGTGCAGGTGGGTTGCCGTACTATTCCTTCTCATAATCATTCTAGCATTTGGACTATTAGTCAATACCTAATGGCATTAGGCTTTTGCAGTACCAGCAATGTATCCTTTAAAAATACATTGTCAGCTTTCAATGGTGGATGCACTTGAGAAAATGGGAATTTCTCAGCACTTTGTCAGTGACATAGAAAGCATCCTGGACATGGCTTACAGGTAATCGTCTTGTTTCAAAATTTTATATCTTCCTTTAGTAACTTATATACTTGACTATATCCAGCTTGCAGTTGCTGGTTACAGAAAGATGAGGAAATCATGATGGACATAGCAACATGTGCAATGGCATTTCGCCTTTTGAGGATGAATGGTTACGATGTTTCCTCAGGTACTTCAGAACTCACAAGTCTGGAATTCCAGACAAAATTAGTTTTTTCTTTGACTTTGGCCAAACTAATGTGCTAATTTACATCAGATGAGCTGTCTCATGTTGCTGGACCTTCCAATTTTCATGATTCACTACATGGATATTTGAATGATACAAAATCCCTACTGGAATTGTACAAGGCTTCAAAAGTCAGCTTATCAGAAAACGATTTGATCTTAGATGGCATAGGATCCTGGTCTGGCAACTTATTGAAGGATAAGTTGTGCTCTAGTAGGGTGCAAAAAGACCTGATTTTTGGAGAGGTGCTGCATAAAATTTGAAATTCTCATTTTCACTTGGGAGGTTCAGTTTATGTTTAATTCTGTGTTTTCTGATTTCAGATGGAGTATGCTGTTAAGTTTCCCTTTTATGCTACACTGGAGCGTCTAGAACACAAGAGAAACATCGAACATTTTGATGCTTGGGGTCCTCTGATGCTAACAACAAAATCCTCGTAAGATTCTAATTTTGCAGAAGCACATCTCATTAAATTTGAGTAGTTTAGATGCTGAGTACCAATGTTATACACTTTGTTGTATCAGGTCTTTTTGTATCAATCAAGAATTTGTAGCTTTGGCTGTCGAAGATTTCAGTTCCTCTCAATATGTTTACCAGGATGAACTTCAGCATCTTGATAGGTAATATAAATGTCATATACTTGTCTTTTGAATTTTCTCCCTTAGGTAAATTTCTTAAGTTTGTTGCAACAGTTGGGTGAAGGAGAACAAGCTGGACCAGCTACAATTTGCTCGGCAGAAACTGAAATACTGCTATCTGTCTGCTGCTGCTACCATATTTTCTTCTGAATTGTCTGACGCACGCATTTCATGGGCAAAAAATGGTGTTCTCACAACTGTGGTTGATGACTTCTTCGATGTTGGGGGATCAAAAGAAGAATTAGAAAACCTGATAGCACTAGTTGAGAAGTATGTCTACTCTTTATGAAGTAACGCTGATCGCTTATGCATGCCTAATTAATCTCCCATTTTTGGCTGATGGTTTTCATAGATGGCATGCGCACCATGCAGTTGAGTTCTATTCAGAGCAAGTGAAAATAGTATTTTCTGCTATTTATACAACAGTGAACCATCTTGGAACAATGGCTTCTGCAGCACAAGGTCGTGGTGTTACAAACCACCTAGTAGAAATAGTAAGTCTGATGTGTGTCCCAATAATCTTGCATTTGGTTATGTTCAGTACTGACAACTTGGAGCACATTTGCAGTGGCTGGATTTGTTGAGGTCTATGATGGTGGAGACAGAATGGCAGAGAAGCCAATATGTGCCAACAGTTGAAGAATACATGACAAATGCTGTTGTCTCGTTTGCATTGGGCCCAATTGTGCTCCCAGCATTGTATTTTGTAGGGCAAGAGGTATTAGAGCAAGCTGTCAAAGATGAAGAGTACGATAAATTATTTAGGCTAATGAGCACTTGTGGGAGGCTCCTCAATGACTGCCAAAGTTTCGAGGTATTAGAACCCCTTTACACATAAAAGTCATGATTGTCTACTAGATAAGCATATCTTCCTAAAATTTTCCTCATTTTCTCACTTTAAGTTTGCAACTGGATGATTCTTACAAAATTGTTTGTCCATGTCTGCAGAGGGAAGGCAACCAGGGGAAGCTGAATAGTGTTTCTCTACTTGTCCTCCACAGTAGTGGTTCTATGTCCATAGAAGCCGCTAAAAAGGCAATGCGGAAGTCCATAGACGTCTCTAGGAGAGAGTTGCTAAGATTGGTTCTCAGGAAAGAAAGCCCTGTTCCTAGGCCATGCAAGGAGCTCTTCTGGAAGATGTGTAAGATAGTTCACTTGTTCTACTCTCAGACTGATGGATTTAGTTCCCCAAAGGAAATGGTAAGTGCAGTGAATGCTGTTATCAACGAGCCACTCGGAGTCCAAAATAGAACTAGTTCGTTTTTGTCTAGTTCATGAAGAGAGTGAGGATCTCATGTAATTTATCCATTTCATATGGATCAGATACAACAGCAGCAAGCTTAAGATATTTGTGAGTTTGTAACTGGGCTGATGTAGATCGGTGCAGGTACAGTTTTGTTGTATGTGGATCAAGGTATTAGTGAGAGTTATTCGCTCTCTTTCGCAAGATTTTGTCGAGAATTTGCAATATCCTGACCAAAATCCGCTCCCTACCCATAGCCTTTCTTTCTTTAACCCATAAATAAATATTAATCTGTCTTATTGGGCTCTTATTTACCCTATTACGAATTTATGATAAGGATCACGACTGAGGTTTTCTTGTCATCTGTATCCTGCTAGTCACCCTTCTGCACTTGCTTTAGGGGGTGTTTGGTTTAGGGTGTTAAATTTTAATCCGTGTCACATCGGATGTTGACTGAGCTTAACCATAGGGTGTTCGGATACTAATAAAAAAAATAAACAATTTATTCTGTGAGTAAACCGTGAGACGAATTTATTAAGCCTAGTTAATCCTTCATTAGCACATATTTTTACTGTAGCAAAGTGCTAATCATGGACTAATTAGGTTTAAAAAAATCGTCTCGCAAATTATCCTCACCGTATTTTTTTAGTTTCGTAAATAGTCTATATTTAATACTCTATGCATGTGTCCAAAAATTCGATGTGATGGAAACTAAAATTTAGTTCGCGAACCAAACACCCCCTTATTAGTTCTTCTCAACTTCCAAATCAAACACACGCTTAGTGTCGAAAGAAGTCAGCTTGATCATAGGGAACAAAATCCTACTACAGCTTAACATCAGAGAGTAAAGATTCCCAGAGTAGGCGTATGCATCAAGTTAGCATATTTGACTTAAAATAATTGGGCGAAAAAGCTGAAAGTGAAAAGATGGAAAGCAGCAGTCTGAGTAAGAGCTTGTATATCAAATATGTCAAGGAATCACCTTTAGTTTCACCTTTGCACGGTATTGGTCTTACAAAATTCAAAACCATACTAGGGAAGAAGAGCTAGTTACAAAATCTGCAGTGGTGTGGCCTAGAAGCAAAAGAAATGATAAGCCCAAATGAACTTGGGAAAAATTTGCACATCTGCAGTCTGTTCTCCTGCATATCTACGTACCCTCCCTCCTCACAGAAGGTCAAATTTGCACTTCTCGTAGCCTGCAGAGACAAAATAACGCAGTAGGGTACTAGGGTTAGTTGGTTACAATCCAACTCAAGTAAATTAGGAGGGAAATGCAGTTGGGTTCGGTTTAACACGCAAGTTACACCATAGTTAACAAGAATATTGATGGCATTTTTTAGGGGAATTACAGCAGGTCAGATGCCGGTTTGAACAAAGGCATCTCAAAGGAAACAGTTCGATTCCTTAAAAACCTGGAATATGTGGTTAATAAGGATAAACAAATCCCGGAAGGCAAGTATCTAAGTTCAGTTCAGTCAGAGCCTCAGAGCAATGCACTAGTTCAGTCAGAAGCAGAGTAGTCTAAAATCTACAGACTACAGCATCACTGAGCAAGATTGACAGTGATCAGTAAAGGCCAAACATCTTCGAGTTCGAGCAAGATTGACATGAAGCAAAAGTCAAACCAGGCAAATCCACCACGGCATGAAAGCATTGAAGGTGAGGGAGCTGATGACGATGCTTACTTGGGTCTCTGGTGACAATGGTGGCGGTGCCGCCGAAGTCGCAGGTGCCGCCGTTCGCCTTGGCCTGCTGCCAGTAGCTGTTGAACGCGAAGGAGGCGTGCGCGAGCACGGTGTTGGGGCGGTAGCACGCGCCGCTGGGCAGGATGGAGTCGCACTCGGCGCCGGAGCCGCACGCATAGTCCATGGCCTCCTGGATGATGGGGTCCGGCACCGTGGGCTTGGCCACGCACCACAGCGTCTGCCCGGCGCCCGGCGGCATCGGCGGGGCCAGCGGAGGTGGGTACACGATCGGCGGCTGGAACGGGCCGCCGCCGCCGCCGCCGGAACCCGAGCCGCCGCCGCCTGAGCCGGATCCGGGACCAGGGCCGAATCCCGGCGGGCTCGGCACCACGACGATGGGGCTCGGCGGCACCGATCCGAACGGCGTGCCCGGACCGACCTGCGGCGGCAGGTTCGGTGTCGTGGATGCCGGTGGGCCTTCCTGGCCTTGACCACCGCCTCCCTGGCCTTGATCTCCACCCTGGCCTTGACCTCCTCCCTGGCCTTGATCTCCACCACCTCCACCCTGGCCTTGACCTCCGCCCTGGCCTTGACCACCTCCACCCTGGCCTTGACCACCACCCTGTCCCTGGCCTCCACCCGGGGCGCCGTTCTCCGGCGGGCTGGGCTCGAAGGATGGCGGCACGGGGGTGATCGGCGGCAGCGGCGGCGTCAGGCCCGGGATCGAAGGCGTGAAGGGTGTGGACGACGTGGACGGAGGCGTCGTGGATGACGGCGCGTCCGGTGGGTTGACGCAGAACGGCGAGTTGGTGGTGTCGCCCGCGGCGAGGCTCGCAGCGTCGGCCGCGTCGGCGGTCGGAGTGGGCAGCCGGCGCGGTGGGTCCACCGTCCGGATGAAGTTGAGCTTGAACAGCGCGTTGAGCAGCGGGCTGCTGCTCCTGCTCGTGCTCCGCAGTCGCCTCGCCGCCGCCATGGCCCTCGCTTCTGCTCCATGCATGCACGAACAAAAAGTCAAAAACCCTCTCGCTTAGTTATTACTCCTAGCTAGTGATCCAGCATTGTGATGAGGAGTATCGCCATGGCCCTCGCTGTTGGTCGTGCGTGTGAAGTGCAGCGCACGTACTTACCACACCGAGTGGCGCAGAGGAGGAGGAGGAGGAGGAGCGACGCCACCGCGAACCCGGCACTACTGACGAGCACTCTGTCCTTGCTGCGCGCCATGGCTGCCGCCGGAGCTGCCCTGTCCCTGACTCCCTGTGCAGCATCAGGCAGCAGTGGGCCGGGGCCGTTATATGTGTGGCTTTCGCTAGGCCAAAGGAGCAACTGGTGGAACAGCGGTGTGGATCGGCCATGCATGGATCTCCAAAGCGTCGGGGAAACTAGAAAAGCCGGGCGGCGCAGCGGAAAGAGGCGAAACCGCAAAAGGGATGGATCGGCCGCGGTGGCGGATGATGATGCTCATGCCATGCATGTATGCTCCCCGTCTCCGCTTTCGCTTTCCGAAGAAAAAAAAACTTAGAGAAGGCATTGCGACGACTGGTGCATGCAGTACAGTGGGCAGTGGCCATGGATGGAGGGGAGTGACGATGTGTCGCCTTTGTTAGCTTGTTGTTTAGTCTTGGTATCTATGCTTGCTTGCCGCTAGGGAAAATGCTAGTACGTCCGGCCGGGCCGTCGCGGGACGGGCAACGTGCGACGTGTCCGCATCTTCAGCTTGCTTTGTGCTCAAGGGAAGAGATGCTCCTACTCCTACTGCTGTGGAGTGTGACTTGTCAGTTGTCACTAGTGTCTGCTGTGTTCTGGCCGGCCGGGCTTCTTGCATCGAGAAGCTTTTGTGTGTTCGTCGGCCGATGAGCCTATGTTGTCCGAGGTCGGGGGAGACAAAGGGTATTATGCCTTTCTTGACGGGGCCGGAAATCTTTCTGAATCGGAGCGGGGGAAAAGAGGAAAACGGGGCTTGCGTCTTGTAGCCTTTCTAGGTGGTTTCGGCCTGGACGCAGCCCACACACAGGCCTGGGGCAGGGACAGCGTCACCCCCCGGTTGTTTCGGCCCGCGTACGACGCGGACGCGGAAGAGAAGGGGAAGGGCATCCCGGTGAGGAGGGCGCCACGTCCACGCCTATCAATTCTGCTGGGCTGCACCGCGCTTGAGGCGACGAAGAGCTACAATCCATCCATGGACGTAGTTGTCAAAGTGACGTGGATTTACCATTCGATTCGATTCAAATTTGAAAATTTTAAAATATGAAAATGATAATGCTCTACCTCAAACGTCCGATTCCGGACGCGGCAAATAACTATTCGCTACGGCGCTCGCGCGTCCTCCTTCACTCATCTCTCCACGGCCTTATCCACTCGTCGCACCGTCCGCTGATTCCCATGCTGACTCGCTCCCTCCCGCGACGCGCGCCTGCTCGCGGCACAAGGCTCTGCCGCGCGTGCACCTTATACCACGTCGTTGCTCCCCATCCACTCACTCGCGCGCCTCTCGCCCCTCCCGTCGTGCGTGCCGCCGACTCCCTCCCTGGCCGGCGGCGGCGCCCTCATCCACCTGGTGTACTCCTCCCCCACCAGCGGCTCCTTCCCCCACCCTGGAGTCCTCCTCCCCCACCCCAGCGGTGCCCCTCCCCACACACCGGTGTCCTCCCCTACCGGAGCCCCCCAATGCCCGCAGATCCGGCGACTATGGCGCTCCCCGCGCCAGGCTCTCTTTCTCTCCCCCTATGTTGCAATTGTATGTTTCAATTGTTTTAGACATTTCAGAGGTATGTTGCAGTTGAATCATATGGATATTGCAAAAATAGATCGAGGATGTTGCACATGTTGCATATGTTGCAATTGTTTTCATAGGCATGTTGCAATAGTATGTTTCGAGTGTTTCAAATGTTTCAGAGACATGTTTCATCTGTGGTTCCTGGACGCATGTTGCAATTGTCTTATCTGGATGTTGCATATGTTTCACACATATGTTGCATGGGTCTTATTTGGATATTGTGTATGGTTGTAATGGTTTTTAAGTGTGTTTCAGGTGTTTTTTCAAGTGTTTTAGAAGCATGTGTTCAAGTGTTTCAACTGCCTTCAGACGTATGTTGCAACCGTTGTATTTAGATGTCTTAAAAGTAGATCGGGTGTTGCATCTTTTCTCCTCGCACCTTTTGCTGCATCGTCTCTCCCAGAGCCGACAGACATCCATACGACGCCGCAGCCGGGTCCTTCCGAATCGGAGGCGCCACACGCCCTTCCCCTCTTGTTACTTAGGCGATGCTAGCCCCGCGTGCAGCGCGAAACGGGCGCGGCAGGGGCCTGTGAAAGGGGTGCTGCGGGGGGCTTTGCAGAGAGAGTGTGCCTGAGATGGCAGCGCGGTGGCAGGATGGGGGTGTAGAGGAGGTAGGCCGCGCGAGCGCGGTGGGGGGATGCTGCCACTGTTTTCTGTACGCGGTTGCTGTTTTCTGAGGTGCGTCCGGACCCGTCCTGGTGCCGGACGTCCAGGCGCTAGGCACACCGATATGAAAAAGAACTTTTAGTAATATGCATAAGGATATGAACAATCTGAACCAGATTGTGCATGAATGCGAGATTGGATATGTAACAGGAAAAATCCAGTAGATATGGATTGCCGTAAATTTTATGCGGATTATCTAATGTTTAAAATAGGAAATTCAATAGTTTCTCACCCAAGAGTAAACCCAAGAGCAATTTAGGATTTAAAAAAATTGCTAGTTGAGAACTCTTATTTTGGGACATGGTTGTTTGATGTTCTAAATTCTGCAACTGAGAGCTTGCTAGTTGTTATAAGTAATAACTTATATATTACTTATAAGTGAAGATACCCTATTAAGTGTTTGTTGTATCGGTATGATAGCCACAACATGAAATACAATGCAAGATAATCATCTACGGGTTGTTATTGGTTTTACTAAATCAGATCAATTTTTGACAAGTGTACAATTCTCCCCGCCTGCACATATTACTTGACATTTTAAACCAGTCTATGATTCGATTTTACTCCATCTCCGTACCACTTTCGATATCTAAAATATCTGCATCCATGTATTATTGCTCTGATCTGAATCAGACAAACAAAAGCATATTAGAATATAGAAGAAATTATTCGCTTCGATCCAATCTGTTTTCATGGGATGCGTCCGGTTTGGTGGCCTACGCGGCAACAAGCTACGTCTACGTCTGTCTACTATATATGCCGTCGTCGCCTGCTAGTCGCCGTCGCAGCGGGCCGGTGGCTAGTGGGTAGTGGCTACTGTAGATGCCCCTGGTCCGTGGGCACTGCCCCATTGCCAGCATTGGATGCCAAATCGCGATGACAAAAATCGTGCAGGGGTGGATGAGATCGAAGACCGATGGATGCCTGCATGCATGCATGCACGCCCGCCCGCCCGCCCGCCCGCCTTGGCCGCGCGCCGCCGCCGCGTCGGCCTGCAGTCTGTATGTCATCGGACGGCCGGGTCAGTAATACACGCGCGGCCGCAGCACCGTCGTCGCCCACGCCGACCGACGCCCTCAGCCCTCACCGTACGTCACCCAGCGAGTCAGGACGATGCGCGCATACCATGGACTGCACGGACAACGACGACGTGCCTACTGACAACGACGAACGATCGGCCGCGCTCTGCCCGTGCATGCCGACCGCCCCGTCCAGAGATCGATCGATCGAGAGGTCGTCTCGCTTGTCGGTCAATCAATCGACATAGCTAGTAACCTAGGCTAGCTGCTGCTGCTGCGTGGCCGGACGACGGCGGCGCGCGGGTACCCATATGCTATGTACGGCGACCGATTATATTGATTTGAGCGATCGATCAGCACTTCAGCAGATACTACACACTGCACTACTGCTAGTGTACTAGTACGTTCCTGCTGGTGTTCCCTCATCCCAAGTGCAGGCTGCCATGGCAAAACACCACTGCACTAGTGCATGCCACAACGGGAGATCAAGACAAGGGCCTCGTTCGGCTAGCTGGTGGCTGGTGGCTGGGGCTGATTTGTTGTGAGAAAAAATACTGCTGGCTGGCTGATGGCTGGTGGCTGAGGCTGAATTGGTGTGAGAGAAAAACACTGCTGGCTGGCTGGCAGCCAGCCAGCCGAACGAGGCCAAGAAGCCTGCGAACAAGCTGCGCGCGACTACCATTTATAGATATTAGGAAATGAATGGATGAATAAATCACGTAGGTCTGACGTCTACAACACGCGAGCTAGCTAATCGGATTAAGGTTTTCTTTGTCAGAACTTTTGTTATAGAGCATATACAAGAGTTGTTTCTGAAGTCAAAACTAAGCGAAAAGTGGTGAAGCCAAAGCCCTCTTTTTGTTTTTGGCCAGAAGCCAAAACCACCAAAACATGGGTTTTCACCATTTTCTAAGAAGCGCATACCCTGCCAAAGAGACCATAACAAGTGGGGTTCACCTCGACATGAGGGGCTACCACGGGTCATAAAAGCCTAAATAGACACAATTGCATGACGGTTCGTTGAAATAAACCTATCATACTTTAGGATAAGATTTGGTTAAACTTTTAAAAAATCAAACATTATTAATAACTTTTAAAATACACAGCGTAGAATCATCTTGAAAATACTTGCTAAAACTCATAAACTTGGAAGATTTTAAGAATACACTATATTTCTTAAAAGAAGTTATTATTAGGGATGAGTGTGCGTGCGTGTTGTGGACATTAACATTGTATTGTGTAATTCTCAAAAAATATATAACATTGACCATACAAAGCTAAATGCGAAATTTTGTCGAAGTACCCGATACTCCATAGCAAGTGCTAAGCTCTAATAGTGGCGTGTTTAAGAACTACTACAAAAACATGTGTATTTTTCTATGACACTCTATTCTTTGAGAGAGAGAGAGAGAGAGTATGACTTTATCCAATCATAAAAAATTGGATTTAAACATAACTTACACATACATGTATTTAATAAATTGATAAACGAAACAATAAAAGTATGACAAATTAATTTAACAAGCAAGATAGTGTGCTATAGTATAGCTAGTAAAATCGGTCGCAACCGCTACATACATCGATCGGTCTAGAAAGCGATCTAGCTGCCACTAATAAATTCTGGTACGCTATTTATTTAATGCTACAGCAACTATACAACCGCTATTTTGTGTAGTACCTCGTAGATAAACGAAGTTAGTTTCCTCTGTCCCGAAAAATAAACTATCTTTTATAAAATTGTTTTATAAGTTAATGTAAATATATCTTAAATTTGACTAGCTTTATGTAGAAAAAATATATGTATTTATGACATTAAATTAGTGTCATTAGACAAATAAAAAATACATTTTTATAGTGTCTATGTTACACCTTTGGAATACCCCAAACTCGTAGATGTTGATATTTTTGTCTAAAAAATTTTAAACCTAAGGTTGTTTGATTTTGAACAACTCAGGCGGAAGTTGATTTATTCCTGGACTCGGGGAGTAAAAACCAAATACAGCTAAACCGGTCAAGTTCCAAACAAGGGTAATTAGATATACTCTGATCCTCCACAGCGATTCGGACGTAATTGATTAGTGTTAGATGCACCCTGGTGAGGTATCACATCCATCCTGGGTCCTGAGTCCTGACGGAGAGGCGGGCATGCATGCAGATGCAGATGCAGCATGCCAAGCCAAGCCTACAGCACAAATAGTGCAGACATGACAAAGGCCATGTTTAGATACCCAACTTTGCCCACCAAATTCACTATATAGAATTTCTATTTCCCGTCACATCAAAATGCCGGCATATATATGGAGTACTCAATATAGATGAAATAAAAAACTAATTGCACAGTTTTGTTGTACTTTGCGAGACGAACATTTTAAGCCTAATTACTCAATGTTTAGACAATTTTTACCAAATAAAAATAAAATTACTACAGTGTGACACGATATTTACTGTGTAAACTTTGCTCCCCAACTTTGGTATCTAAACATGGCCAAACTGCTGGAACGTGCGTTTCGCCGACTAATAAAAATCTCGAGTAGACCAATATATGCATGCTCCGGTCGTAGGTGTAAAACAGTACGTCTGCTAGAACAGCTGGAGAATTCTTCCATATGAACATGTCATATATATTCCACAGTAGATTCATCCTGGCATAAGAACCACCACTGTATAACAGTATTACATCGCCTATATATCATATTTCTGATCAAATATGAATTTTATACAACCTATGGAGGACCGAGCCTCGGTTGGCTCGCTCACCGGGTGCGCCAGCAGCCGGGCGTGAGTTCGAACCCAGGTTCGACACCTGCGTGCCTCCCTCGCGTGCAGGATTTGTCTGCCGGAGGTAAAAAAAATCCTCTCGTCTGTCCCGCGTTTCTCAAACTACAGCTAAAAGGACCGGTCCACTCACAGGATAATGGACCCCTGTGTGAGGCGGAGCATAGGGTTCGGGAGTTTTCTCGGTCTACATGAGAGGTCTTCCACCTTAAGCATAAAGTTGCGGGGTTGTCTGTCCACCGTAGGCTCAGTTTTTTTTCATACAACCTATATATATCTGTTCATAGCCAAGACACCCAAGAGGCTCGCAAGCATGCATCTACTATATTCTGCCCACTAACTTGGACTAGAGGTGTAAATAAATTTATATATATATGTATATTCTTCTCGCATTGTTCTCGTTTCCGTCTATCAACTTCAGTACATCATCGTTGGAAGTGTATTCTCATCCAACTAATGAAAGCAAAGTCAAACTATATATTTCCTCATATATATGTGGTGAAAATCGAAAGGATCCGGTAAGAGTAGTCATCTACGCATCACTCAAGTGTTTCTGGTTCCCAGAACACTCGATTTTTTTCCTTCACATCTTCTTTCTCCTCCGACATGCCGCCGTTGCCTAGTGCCCAACCGAAGCTCCACGCGCCCCCTGTCATGGACATGGCCGCCCCTGCCCTAACCTGGCCCGGCTGCTGCCTCCTTCGCCGCCCAGTCGAAGCTCTGCGCTCACGGTGACCTCCCCCCTCCCCCACGCCGTCATGGCCATGGCCGCCCCAGCCCTAATCCTGGCCAGGCCGCCTCCTCCTCCGCGGCCCGCTCCAGTGGTGTCACCGCTGCCTCCGCATGCCTCGCCGCCGTCTCTCCCGCCCCCGCCACCTGGCCTGTCTGTCTCACCAAAAATCTCTTCTAAGCCCGCCAAAGATGGAGAAGAGAGGGAGAGGTTGGAGATGGAGAAAAAGACGAATTGAGTGTTCCAACACTCGAGTGAGACATAGAATTACCGTAATAGTTAGCTAGCTTTATTATATCATTATTAGCTATGAGCTACTATTAACCAACCAACCATTATTAGGTACTAGTGATCCAAACACGCATGGCCTAAAGATGATGCCCGCTAATCCTAAACAGGGCTTCACCAACTTGGACAAAATCTTAGTGCAGGTAGATATAGTTAAAGAACTACACCGGTAACGAGTTAACATAGATTGTTGCTGGAAGGAAAGCAAACTATATAGAGCAAATAAAACAATCATCGCACGCCGGAAGACAGGAAGGACGACTAGATTCATTCGCTTGTGATGGACAAGCAGGGCCCAACGTCGACACAGTTCAATTCTCTCTCCATAACAATCCAGCAATTGGGAGGACTTCGCTTGTGGCGCCTGGCATCTAGAGGACACAGGAAGATGAAGATCCAAGAGATCACGAATCCGGTCCAAGCGTACAACAGGTACGTGCATGCACCGCGTTCAGACTTGAGTAGTACACACAACAGGAACATGGGTCTCGCGCTAGCGGCAAAAACCGCAGTCCCGTGAAGAGGGAAATGCATGGCTGGATGACAGGTACGTGGAGGTCGGCACGGGAAGGCGCCAAAGCGGATCGCGGCTTCGCGCCATGCCCTTCCAAAGGGGGCATATGTCGCCACGTCTTGGATCCGTTGGACGGGAGACACCGTCGCCTCCCTATCATATCATATCATATCATATCATATCATATCAGTTCGTCCGGGCTCCCGCCGGCTGGCCCCCTGTAATCCTGCACTGTTTTCTTACGGGACTTCACACGTTTTGTTCGCCTAGCATAGCAGCAGCAGCGTATGACGATGTGCCCTGCTCCTACGGATGCGTGATGGTAGGAGGTATCCGTCCATCGTCGGTCCATGGATCGTCCACTTGCAGCTCATGTGGCCCGGACGGCCGGTGGATCGTCCGGAAGTCCACTGGTGCTAGCTACAGATGTTGTGCGCCCCTCGGCACACGGTATAGACTAAGCAGAGCACCCCTCGGCACACGGTGTAGACTAAGTAGAGCACTACGGAGTATACCACAACCCAAATTAATAACGCCGGACATATATTGTTGATAAAAGTACTAGAATATATTTGCATCCAAGGATCCGTCGGCACACATGAGTTGGGCTCGCGTGTGCTCGGTTGCCCCAATTTGTGCCTTATTTTTAGATGGCCCACACGATGACAAACCAAACCCTAGCATGTGCCTACAAAAAAATGTATGTAGTCCAACTTTGCAAATGCCAGTACGTGTGATTGACTGATTGTATCTGCCCTAAAAAAGACCATCAATGGTTTAGTACAAGATTAGGAAACACCTACTCCTGGCTAGTTAACAAGTTGTAGCAAAGGTGATATGATCAATGCATACCATATTTTTCCATCTCCAATGACATGAAAAGTTGTGTTCTCTTGATGATATAAGATGTTTTCTATAGAAATTGTATATTAAGTTTTAGGTAGTGTTATTGACGAATTGAATGGCTGTTTTGATTTTCAGGTACAAATTACTAGATATATATATAGTTTGTTGAGCAATATGATCAAAGTGCTTATAGTGGTTGTTTTGTTCCATGACTTCCTAGAGATGAAACGGTTTTTAAAAGAACTTTATGATTGTGCAAACAATACCTGTGAGTTATGGGCTATACATGACAAACATCTTAGTTGTGTAGATACTTATTAAGTGATCTAGCTTGGTTGTGGGTATTTTAATAAAACATTGTACAAGTACAAATGCTGATGGCTTCAATGAAAATTGTGAGCATGGTTTAGCCATTTCGGTATTTGATGTTTAGCATGAGCTTGGATGGTTAATGTTTAAATGGATGATGTTATATGGTTACTGTAAGACTAATTAGTCCATATTATGCCTAGTGTTGGATAGTTGGTCGTTAGAAATATATATCATCAGACCATTGGTCAGTATAAGTTTACAATAGATGTCAAACTATCAATCGATATATCTACACAATAACGTCTAATAGTCATTCGGTATAACGGCTTATATCGACCAATGTTAGCCTAAACATTTAAATAGACTAAATGGTCACCTATCATCTAACAATCTATTCGGGCTGAATGGCCAATTAAATGGAGTAAACAATGATGAAACAAGATAAATGACTGATTAAACAGACACGCGTGGCAAGCCGTCGTGTAGGCGTGTAGCATTTGCACGGCGTGTAAATAGGCTGTCCTATGGCATTTGCATGGCGTGTAAACAGGCTAAACGGTCACGTAGACGAACAATGATACTAATACAAAAGGAATCACTATAGATGAGTGTTGTGGTATAGTGTTACGTGGAGTTAGCAAAGCTCTCATTTATTCGGTCTTGAATGATGAAGAGAATATATACGATGATTGTCGACGGCTGAAATATCAATACAAAATTATATAAATGCAATCTAGACTTTAGTTTTAAAGAAGAAAAATCTGAAGATAGCGCCAAACTGCCAATGGAGTATCGGAGTAAGGGCCCATGCAAAACCGCAAACGGATTGCAAGCATACACACATGGTGCATGCGTGTTGCAGAGAAGAACAAAACAAAAACCACGCCAGCTAGCTACTCAAGTTCTTGCACTACGTACACAGTTCATTTGTTTTTTACTTGAGACTTTGATATTGTAACTAGTAGTAGGATGTATAGTATGCACGTTAGCTGGCTAGACGTCATACGATAATGATACAGTGAGAACGTCCGGACGACGTCGGACGCACCCGACGAGCACGACGTGGTGCGACCCGTCCCGCCCGACGGACTCGGGACCGATTTCACCCGACCAAGTCCGCTCCGTCCCCATCCTTATCCGTTCGCCCGGCCTCACTATCCTTCTCCTCGTTCACTCCGCCCCCCTCACAGTCGCGCGCCCGCTCTTCTGCTCGGCTCCATGGCACCAGAGTTTGCCGCGACGCTGGCGGGGAGGAGCACTCGCCAGCAAGCCACGCCTGCTCCCTCTCCCTCCTCCCTCCACTCCCTCCCCCTTTCCTTCCTCCTTTGCTTCCGCGTCCTTCATGCGACCGAGAGAGGGCGGCGCGTGGTGGATCCATGGGAGCTTCGCTCTCCCCGTGGTGGATCCATAGGAGGAGGCGCAAATCCAGCGGCGTGGTAGTCTCCTCCACCCTGGAGCGTCCTCCTCCACCTTGATGGCAGCACGGGGGCCTCCCACCGTGGCGGATCCATGGAGCATCGGGGCTTCCCGTGGTGGATCCATGTGCTCCGACGAGGTAGGTTGGGAAGGATCCCCACGCGCTCCTTCCTCTGGATCTGAGGCGCCCCTCCTCTTCCTCCCTCCCCTCCTCCACCTCGCCCCCCTTTGGATCTATGGTTTTGATGGTGGCTACGTTTTTTGTGGCGAAGCAGATCTAAGCTGCATGCAACAGATGATGTGAAAACACGATTCTGTGATGTTGCAGTAGCTTCTTCTCGGTTTTGTGGTGAGGCAGATGCAAGCTATATTCAACAGATGATGTGAAGCAACAATTTCTCTGATGTTGCAGTAGCTTCTTCTCCTTTGTTGCAGCAGCTTCTCTCTCGTTGTTGCAGTAGCTTTTTCCCCTTGTTGCAGTAGTTTCTTCTCCTTTTGGCGAGTCAGATCTAAGCTACATGGCAACAGATGATGTGAAGCATGTTTCTCTGATGTTGCAGTAGCTTCATCTCATTTGTTGCATTAGTTTTTTCTTCTTGTTGCAGCAACTTCTTTCTCTTTGTTGCAGTAACTTCTTCTCTTTTGTAGCATTAGCTTTCTTCTTCTTGTTGCAGCAGCTTCTTTCTCATTTTAGTGCAGTAGGTGTTCGTGGTGTTTTGCCCTTTGTTTCAGTAGGTGTTTAGTTGTTGTTGCATTAGTTGTCTTGCTTTGGTGCAGTAGGTAGTCGTTCTATGTTGAAGCTTCATTTTCCTGCATTGTTTCAGTAAGTATTTGGTAGTTGTTTCAGTGAGTGTTTGGTTGTCGTTGCAGTAGGCATCATGCCTTGGTGCAGTAGGCGTTCCTTTGTCAGTTGCATCTTCAGCTTCTGTATGGTGCAGTAAGTGTTTTTTCATGGTGTTTCGTCGTTGTTGCATCTTCGATTCCTGCAAGGTGCAGTTTGTGGGGTGGGGATGTTGCAGTGTGGGTAGGGGGCCTTTGAGGGCAGGACGAAGATCTGGAGATGGGGGGAGCGGATCCCCGCGCACGGCCGGGTTGCGTTCGATCCGTCCCCCGCTCGCGTGAGGCCGTTGCGGGTTCCGCGTTAGGTCTGGAGATGGGGGAGTGGATTCCCGCGCGCGGCCGGGTTGCGTTCGATCCGTCCCCCGCGCGCGTGGGGACGTTGCGGGTTCTGCGTTTTTCGCTAGCGTGGTTCGGGGGTGGAAGCGGAGGTGGGCTGGAATCCTTCTCCGACGGCGCGTCCGGATGCTAGCGCCCGGATCCGGACGTCCGGGCGCTAGCAGTACCGTTAGGGTAAAGGTTTCTTTCACCCAGCCGTGTATACACGGGTCGAGCTCGTGTTGACGTGCCTACGCGGACCAGAAGATACCGCGTCAAGCTAGGGCTCGAAAACTACAAGTCTGTTCTGTCCATTACAACAAAACAACGGTGCAGTGCGGGCCGGCTATCTGCCGGTAGGCTGTCGATTCAACCGCGACATGCCGCGGACCCCACTGAACGTCCTCACAACACTCACATATGCTCGCGTTTCCAAGAACGAGCTGAGACAAGGAGAGGACGACTCGTTGGATGATGGATCGCCCAGCAAGTTGCCATGCCTAGCTTGGGCGTCGAAGCAACGACGATGATCGCATCCATCAAACTCGGTCGATGGACGCCAGCCACAACCTTGGCAACCGAGACAGTCAGACAGACAGTGAGACATGGCAGCAGCTCGGCCATTGCCAATGCCACTCCACGGCCTCACCTACGCCTATATAAAGCGCGCCCCACCCCATCCTGCTTCATTCACCACTCGCTTCGCTCGCACCAGTACTCAACCTGAGAAGCAAGTTAGCTACAAGCCGCGCCGCGCCGCGCGCCATGGCCACGACCACGAACCGCCGCCGCATTGTGGCCCTCCTGCTAGTCGCGGCCACGCTGCTGGCGCAGGCCGCGGCGTGCCCCTACTGCCCAACGCCGAAGCCGCCGCCGCCGCCGCCCCCGAAGGTGAAGCCGCCGCCGTCGTCCACGCCGTGCCCTCCCCCGCCCTACTCGCCGACGCCGACGCCGTCCACGCCGACGGGCAAGTGCCCCGTGGACACGCTGAAGCTGCTGGCGTGCGTGGACGCGCTCAACGGCCTCGTGCACGCCGTCGTCGGGACCAAGGCCAGCGACACCTGCTGCCCGCTGCTCTCCGGCGTGGCCGACCTCGACGCCGCGCTCTGCCTCTGCACCACCATCAAGGCCAAGGCGCTCAGCGTCAGCGTCGTGCTCCCCGTCGCCATCTCGGTGCTCGTCAACGAGTGCGGCAAGCACGTGCCCTCCAGCTTCACGTGCCCGTAAATTAAGCCCATTTCTGATCATCATCTGCATATATATGTACCACTATATGATGTATCATCATTATACTATATAATATCCGCATGCATGCATCAATGCATTAGGTTATTAAGGGTTTATATATATAGTATACGTATACATATGATAAATCAGTCAAGTTATACATGCATATAACAAAAATATACATATATCGCTTATTAAGCATATGTAGCTTCATATACATGAGCTCTGGCTTGTGATATACATGGAACTGTAGGTTGTGCATTTATTTTGTAATCATGTACCAATATTATTGTATCATAAATCAGTGTGAGAGTTGTGGCCTTGGTGAGGCCGCTTGTAGTCGTTAAGAAAATTTATGAATAAAGTGCGTGTGTAATATATATGATGCTTCTGGTGTAATGTTGACAAAATCTGTCAACTATTCATAGTCCTAGTATAGTACTACTAACGAACTGGTTGTCTTCACCCATTTATTTATTTTCATACACAAAGTTCAGACTCCGCACACAATTATTTTATTTTCATACACAAAATTCGGACTCCACCCAATTTTCCTTCGAGCAAAGTTATTTCAACTTTTGTATAGACCTGACCTGACCTGAAAGTCCCATCCCATCATCAAGTGTTGTCAGGTGTGTGGCACAGGCACAAATGCGCAAATGCATGTTACTAGTGATATCCCATTTTCGACCTTGGAAAAAAAAATCCAGCCGGTTCCAAGGTTATGTGTGGGCCGGTGGGAGAGAGTAGCGTTTACCGGATGACATTCTTTTCAGCTGTGCTAAAAACTGAAAACTATTGTCTTTTACAGTCGAATAAAATCTCCATTATTCCAGAAATTCTTTCCATGCGGCGAAAAATCACCGATCAACACAACGAAATGAGAAGAGACTACGATCAAGAAAAATACCCAATTGTGTCCCAGAAACAAATGAAGCATACCAAAGAAAGGCGCTGCAAGTACGGTACGACTGTGCAGGCAACGGCAAGACTTCCATGCATTTGAACGAGGCAGCAGCAGCAGCGAATCATCGAATTGTTTCTTTAAACCAAAGGCGACGAGCATTTGCCCAACTTTTCCCACCCAATCTCAGCACAGTATAGGCTGTTTCTTCAGCAACAAGCGTTGCTTGGACACGAATAACACCATAAGCACACTGCCACCACGAAAAACGTCACAATTCCGTTTCCTAAAGCACATGAGCAAATTATTGTGAGGTCCAGAAAGACACGGTCACGTTCTTTATAAGTATGGTTCTCAGATCGTCGCCCACAAGGGTTGACACTTGACAGTATTGCATATATCTACTATAACAAAACAAAATACTGATGTTGGCAATAGATGTAACGGTTCAACATTCTACATATCCGTTTATACAGCAGTTGTAGTACAAGACTGGCCGAGTCGCATTAACAGCGACGATAGACAACCAAAACCACCATACTTTACTGGGTTAACACACTCGAAATGGGAAAAAAGAGATCAATGTGCTGCTTTCTGTAATCTGGTTGGGGTTTGTCGAGCTCAAGCAACGGCTTGGAGGGCCCTCTCAAAGGTCGCTTCTGATGATGCTGCGTTCTTAACGAGCACATGATCAGGATGCGATAGCTTCAGCTGGCTGCAAATGGAAAGAGAGTTACACTTTTTTTTGACAAATCCAAAGGAAAGCATCGTATTAGCCAGTGACCAAGTAAAAACACAAAAACAAAGCAGGGAAAGTTCTAATTATAACATCCGGGGTGCGCCAGCAAACGGTTTCGAATCTATCCATAATATAATTACGGTCTTGATGTTGCCCTCAGCTTTTCAACGTATCAATCTCCTGTGTCTTGGATATGTCACAATCCACTAATTGAGTTAATTAAATGAAGCTTAGGGTATCCCTAAGTGATTTATAACATCCCTCCAAAATCAAAAGTTCATAGGACTCTGCCACTTATTTTTCGTACTATATTAGTGGTGGCATATAAAGCAAGTACAACAGTATTCTTGAATGCGTGTGGACCCAAAGTTGGACTGGTAAACACAGCCAACATAGGTCAGTTTCAAGTTGTTACGAAGGCTTTGTCAGGATATCTGAGATCACGAAGAAGTGGCTGCCCAGATTTGCAAAATCAGGATCAGAGGCCAAAAACCACAGCTAGGCCGCAAGAGACTAGAGCAGACGAATTCATTGAATCGAAAAAATATCTCACAAGTCACAACAATGTCCCTGTGGTCCTAATCCCAGCACGTCACAACACCTGAGCCCAGACTCCAAGGGCACAGCTCTTTCTAGTTTCTATAACAGAAGCTAATTGCACTAGAATGCTTGTCTCTGATGCATAATTATATTCTCATTTCTCAATTTAACTGTTAATCTTAAATGTTTAAGACCCTATACACGAAGTTTAATACAAGTTGCCAAAAACAGTAATGGTACAATCTACATTTGTCCTGCAATCTTCCTAGTTGTTTATATTTAGAACAATGTCTGCTAGTTGTCCATCCATGTACATTCATCAACTGGGTTACTCCCTCCGTCCCAAAATAAATCAACTTCTAGAGTTGTCCTAAGTCAAACTATTTTAAGTTTTACCAACTTCATAGAAAAGAGTACCAACATCTATGATCCTAAATAAATACACCATGAAATTATATTTCACAGTGCATCTAATGATATTAATTAATTTGATCTCATAAATATATGTGCTTGTATCTATAAATTCCGTCAAACTTTAGATTGTTTGACTTAGATAATTCTAGAAATTGATTTATTTGGGATGGAGAGAGTATTTCTAAGACCACTAAATCAATTTACCATGCATTTACTGGATTATTCAAATTCAAAAGAGAAGACATACACAATCACATAATGAGTAGCAGAATAGCAGTAGAAACTGTATAGATGTTTTTCAGTTACACTTTGTACCTGAGGAATCGTGATGATGGTTTGCCAAGGTGGAGATTGCATACAATTAGATTGGCAAGAGTTTCAGGATCCTTTGCATCCTACAATAATAGAAAATTAGAGTTACACGGCTACAACATTATGCAACACCAAAGCAAATGGAAATAAAAAAACAAATTTCACAAGATTTAGAGCTCCCATTGCTGCAAATGTGTGTAATCAGTGCAAACCTTGTTCAGCGCTTCAAGCAATAGAGTCTCGGCCTCCTCAAAGCTTCCCATATGCATACAGCAGACTGCCTTCCCATTTAGAACCATCCCTGTCATTGGGTACTTTTCAGCGAAGTCTTGGAATATGAGATAAGCTTCACGGATCTTAGAGCCACCCTGCAACCATTAAAGATGATGTCAAAGCATATGTTTCTGGACCAATGCAGAGATGAAACTTCAGCATGTCATAACATTGGACTGTGAAATTACTTACAACAGCAATGCCAAGCCATGCGTTTGCAAGTTGTGTCAGTGTATGGTCTTCATCAATTTGTTGCATGATCTTCAACTGCTTCTCAGCATAGTCTGAACGATGCATCTTGATGAAGATCTGGACATTCAATGCATGCCTGTAACCAAGTGCAAGTCCCATCAACAAACAGCTTAAGTTTGAAGGACGCTGGATGTATTAAAGATGTTGTTCAAAACACCAAGCTTCACAGTGAATTTACAAATCAGCAATGTCAGAAACTCAGAATTGAAACCAATACTAAGCAATATCATAACTTCAAATCACAGAACACTTAAAAAACTGAATATCTGTCATTGATCCTACAAAAATGAACATCTAAATAGCCCAACTCTAAAGCATCACAATTTCAACAACATTAACATAATAACATCTAGTCATGGAAGGTTTGAAGCTCTAGCACTTTAGCAAAGGAAAAGCTTACAACCACATCAAGTAGGTAATGAACAGTGTAAAGGAAACTGTAGTATTTTAAGTTACTTTTTCATTAGTAAGATTTCAGTTGCTATACCATACAAGAAATCGACTTGTACACTTGCTGTCTGGCAATCAAAATTCATAGAACATTTGCAGCTGTCCAATCTCATCCATATGGTTCAATACTGAAATTCTACACCATCAAAAGATCGAGGATAAAGGTAAACATAGTAACATACAAATCCAGAGTTCCTCCAGAGTGTGTGTGCTTGAGAGCCTCATTGTAGTCCTGCTCATGCATAAATATAATTCCAGCAATCAATCGCAAAACAGGATTGCTTCCAATTGCTGAATCGCTCAACCATTCCTTGAGACTGGAGATAGCACCTTCCTTCAGGATTGAATGAAAAATAACATAAAAGTCATTTCAGACTATCTGGATGGAAATGAAAAATACTAAAGGTTTGAACATCAGAAGCGCCTTTAAATTGCAAAACAGACACATACATGCACAGAAATTTGGTATTTGTACCACCTGAACTGCTATCTCATTACTATAACCAAATTATAAGAAAGATAAATCATTGCACATAATATTGGTACTCCTGTGTCTCAGATGAGTAATCACCAGATGACAATTTACCACAGGTCCTTGCTTCTGGTATGGGTAAAGTAATTAGTCTATGGTACTAACTCCCTCAAGGAACATCATATGGTCAAATCTATAATTTTCGCTGATATACAAACAGTATGCATTTCACAAAGAGTGATACTTCCAGATGCTTCTTTTTGGTAGCATTTTATCACCTTTATAAATTGTTATAAAGATCACAAGCTAAATAAGTAAATATGTGCCTTTATTATATGAAAAAACAGGTATGCAATTTGTAACTTTGTCCAGTTAGATTCCCACCCACCCAGGCACACAGGGTCACCCTGAGATTTAGATAAGTGGACTTCACACTGCCTAAACTTATAAGCAGCACGTTTCATTGGAGGAGAGGTCATATGCCTAGGCACACACAGGTTGCAACAATGATTTGAAAAGGTCCAACACATGTCCACCAACAAACCTGATAAGCTGATTGTGTTGAGAAGTTTTAACTGAATCGTATTTCCAATGCTATATTGTAGTGATCACATCGTCAACCCTATGCCTTAGTGGGAAGGGGAGGGAGGAGAGGAGAGGGTAGTTTCTAACAGCAGTGTAGAAATGATGATATGCATTGCTGTACGATTGTTGCTCTTACAGATACCTATTCAAAACACAAGCAAAAGCAGGAATACAGGATCATAGTACCCATGGCGCAAACGAGCTCACGCTTTCAACTAAAATGGCCGTAGTGGGATTATCAACATGTCACTCCGTAACCTCTAGCAATGCACGTGATGCACAGGACCTAACCCAGACCACACTACTTAGTTTAGCAGTGGCAGATCTAACCCTACTATCACAACGACTCCCAAACCAACGACTCAGATCCAGACAAGCAGAGCACGATCAGGACCAGATCAGAGGCGACATAGTTCAGATCCAGCGCGCTAACCTTGTCTCCGGTGAGATACAGCGCGAGCAGCTTCACAGCCTGCAGCGAGGTCGCGGCCGACGAGTCGATCTCGCTGATTACCAGCTGCACAAACACAGAGAGGCACCTATCAGAGCCGGAACCAAGTGCGGCGAGCTAGCGGTGAGGCGCCTGACGCCGGATGAATTCCAACCTGGTAGGAGCCGAGGGCGATGTAGGAGCGGAAGACGATGGCGTCGCGCTCGGCGGCGGCGTCGGCGTCGAGGCCCGGGACGTCGCTGTTGTTGATGGCCGCCTGGTAGGCGCCCAGGTAGAAGAGGTTCCGCAGATTGAAGAGCAGGTCGGGGGAGGCCATCGCTGCGGCAGTCGACGGCGGCGACGAGGTGCGGGTGGCAGAGAGATCCGGGAGGTCTGCTCTCGACTCCGCCCTGTGGTCTCTTCGGTTTGGTGATTCGAGTTGCTGCGGGAGGACGGAGGAGAATGGAGTTATACTTATAATTGGGCTCTAGTTGGGCCTTAGATGCATACAATTGAGCCTTGAGTGCGTCCTATGCGGGCCCAAAGCCTTTTGTTTTTGTGACTATGCGGACCCAAAGCCTGATATCGGGCTTCCCCGACCGCCGCGCGCGAATGCGGTGGCGGCGGCCCCAACTAACACAAAGAAGGTCTTCGCTCAGATTTTTATTCTCCCTCCTTCCCAATTAATGCACATCTCGCACGTCGAGAAATCAAGCATTAATAGATTTTTAAAAATTATATTACCCTTTCTAATTTATATATGTTTAATATGAAAATATATAAAAGTGATTCATCCATTGATGTTTGTTTGAGATCATAAACATTAATATTTTTTTTTGTTTATACTTGGTCAAACATAGAATTTGTAGATTCCTCCAAGCGTGAGATGTGCACTTATTTTAAGACAGAGGGAGTATTTGTAAATTCGTTTAAAAAACTATCACACTATTTTTTAGAAAAATTTCTGTCGCCAATTGAGATGCCAAGATGAAAAAATCACTAGTTTAACAGGTGGAATTTCCCTTTCCGTCAAATCAAATGGCGGAAATTCCCTTCACCCATGGTTAAAAAAATCATAATTTATCAATATTGGAGATAAAAACTAGTATGACAATGGTAGAGCTTGATAGATCTGCAACTTTGCAGATCGTACAAAATTCGTTCTAAGCCATCTTGTCTAGCTCTATAATTTTTATGTAATCTAGCTCAATAATTTTCATGTAAATTTTATCTTCATATAAGGTCATATAAAAAAGTTACAATTATTTTAAGATACGATACACCAGTGAGTGGAATAAAAACGCGGTATTCATTCACTGTCCTTCACTATGTTAACGAAATCATAGCTCTTTTATATGATTGCATATGAAAAATAAAGCATATGAAAATTATAATGCTCAAGGAGATACGTAGCTCATGCCAAAATAATTGATACAATAATTCAGATATGTAGATGTAAGTGTGAACATTGTATGAATTATTTTAGCATCATATGGTTTCAAAACACAAAATATTTGTGAAATATAAAGTTGAAGATTTCATCTTAGCTCTATAATTTATATAATATTACTTTGATCGGATTTCAAATGAGAAAGTTGTGATTTTTAAATACAAAGAGTTTTTGCTTATTGACATGGTGGTAAAGGACTTCCACCAATTGAATTCACGGAATTTAAATCTCACTGTTCAATTTAGCGATATAGGAATTTTCTTAGTATTTTATTAGGGTAATCATTTTTTAAAGATATGTCTAGGTCACATTCAATTGTTTTGGCCCTTCTTGTCAACAGAATTTTTTCTCATACACTTACACTGTCTCGTAGCTATATTTACACTATCTTATTACTATATTTACAATGATTTCTTCGAATATAATTTATTGGACAGAGTGATGTAATTTAGAGACTTTTTATTTCTATGAATTGCAGATCTCAGAGAAATATATGCCCAATTTTGCAGAAAAATATACAAATTATTTTTACAGATTGCAGATAGAAATATATATCAAATTGTTCACAAATCTCAGGACAAATTACAAATTACTAGTAGACATGCACGTGCGACACGCACGTGCCTAACCAAATATATTAAAGTGATTTTCAATTTCAAACAAAGGTTATCAGATCAATGGATTTGGTAAACATGTGCATTAAAAATAAACCAGCCACAAGTGTCAATGTTGTGAAGCTGATGCAATCATGTGTACCAAATTGATGACAATAAGATGTTATTATGCATAACACAACATGAGTGAAGACTTTATTGTTGGCTAGCACCATAGTTGAGAGAAATTGGACATAGTAAAGAAATAATTACACTATTGCAATCCTTCATTGGAAGATATCAAAGAATTTAAATAATTTGTCAGTGATGAAAAAAAAGTAGAGGATGAACTAAAGCACAGAGCCATAGGGTAAGATAATATTTGGACTGATACTCAGCCTTTTGAAGTGCTGTAATAATTGTAGATAAATGGTTTACATTATAAAAATATAAGGAAGGTATTTGACTATCTATAAATTGGAGTATTTTTGATACATCTAATGAGGTCTTGAACTCCAGCCGGTAAGTTATCTTCACATTTATTTTCGTTGATAGTCATTAGCTGTCCCAAAAAATGCTTTCTGAAATTGAAGGCATCCTGTTTGTAATAAAATAATTAACATGTAAGTTTCATATAAGTGACAAAAGTATAAAATATTTAAGTAATATAGATATTAATTTTTTTACCTTGAATTGTGGAATTCGAAGTTCTTCATCTTTCCATGCAGACATGAACATGGAAATGAGATAACCAGATAGTTCCCTGAGGACACAAATATTAGTCAACTAGACATCAATCTATAAACATAATGTTTGTTCAAAATCTAACATGTAAAGTAATAGTTACGAAATAAAATAAGCTTACCTGCTGTAAATGGGAATATCAGTTAAAATAATTTGCCGCCATAAGAAGATATCTTCGTTCCATTTAGACCAAGGACATGCTTTTGCCATGGCTTTTTGTAAGTATTCGGAAATGCATTAGAGTATCTTCACATATTTTGCGATTGGATTGTGCTTGTAAATTGGATTAAGAGGATTAGGGTCAAAAATGTATACTTTTTTTTGTCTCTTGGTTTAGTATGAACAAAATGAAGGCACTGCTTAGTTGAGTTATTGGTATAAGAATCTGCAAAAGGCTAATAGTTAAATCAAATTTAAACCAATATCATTATGAGGATGATGTAAGTCATCTTACCCATTTGCATTTTGAAACACTGTATTCAATACCAAGCCATTTACGTATGGACTCTTTTAGCTGTTCGACATCTAACTTTTTACGGAAGTTTGGATGTCGTCCAAAATCAATAATCATCTAACATATTAAATCAGCATTCTAAATTAGTTTTAGAAAATATTGAATATAACTTAATGAGTATATTAAAAAGAGGAAATGTTAGATTATCATACCCAAAACCGCAAGTCTAGATAGTGCTTTGATATTGCTCCTTTGTTTTTCTTCATTTGCTGGATGTAGTCAGACATGTTTTTTCATATGAACAAATTGAAACATTCTTGGTCCATGGGCTCACTGTCCTTCAATATGTGTTGCAGTTTCTGAAGAGTCAAGCTGATGGAATAAGGCTTGGAGCTTTGGATCCAAATTTTACTGTAAAGGATAAGGAAAATGAAATTGATAATGTTAGAAATTGACCTTTTGTTTTACTAATAAATATTGCTTTAAAAAGAAAACTTACTTTAAGGTCTCTGCACAATTAATTGATTTGATATAGTCACAAAGGCAGCTTACTAACTCATGTCCACTTATCTTCGAAAGAACTGACATTAATGACTGGTACTTCCTTTCACTTGATAATAAGTGTAATGATTCCTTTTTAATCTCTGGATTCTCCAAGATGGTAATATCATTGAAACTATCTTCAGCGGCAAGACTTTGTTCATCACTCTGACTCATTGCTGCTGTGTTTGTCTTCCAACATAACAGTATGCTAGCTAACTTGTACCTAAAATGATTAATATTTTTCCTGCATGGTAATAATTGATATTATCTGTTGTCTAGTAATTTAATAGGTTATCTCTTATTATATTCACTAAAGAAAGTAATATATATATATATATATATATATATATATATATATATACATGTGTAATATGTTGAGAAAGTGCTTCTCCAGTCCAGTATTCCATAAACTTGAGCATGAATAAACCACAAGATGAACCGTAAAGTCACAGAACATTGAGTATTTAAAAATAAATCTGTACACATACGTTAAAATTTTCTAGTGTGTTCTACATACCTGTCTTTTTGGATTGGTTTTTCTAATTGTTCTTTGACTGTCCATTTAGTGACGTCAAGGTCTTCCCAATTTTAGACCACATTTTGTTTTTTATAATAATATTTAAATCAGATTTCAGACCTTCCAGCTGTATAGATACATATATTATTAGTTATAGTGTGGCAGAACCGTCTGAATCGGCACATTATCGATAATACTCGTCTTCCATTGACACTAAGTATTCCGATAATGAACCAAGTCAAACACCTCCGTCGAGCACACCCGAAGGAGAACTCGAATAATCCACGTTTTCATCCAGGATACAATAATGAATATAAGCTTACAATACTTAGTCCATTTCATACAATAGCAGTCTTGGAAATTTATTCATTACAATACCAGAGTTTAGAGTGCAATAATTAAACAGCGGAACTAATTAAACATCTAGCGGAAAGCGACACAAGGATCCGTCTGTGCCCACCAGAAGAATCCTTCACCCAGCAGCCCACTTCTTAAGTTGCACCTGCAACAGGGGTAAAATAAACCCTAAGTACAAAATGTACTTGAAAGACTTACCCGACTAGTGGGAATATATATATTTCCCGACTCTCAAGGATATGAAAGGCTTTTTGGTTTGCTGTTTCATTTTTGCCTGCGAAGCTTACTAAAGAGTATCCTTACTGGTAAATATTTAGCAGTCATTCTTTTTTTCATTAGCTAATCATCCTAGGTAAGCACCTGTTCTACTTTCAAGCAAGTGATAAGCAATCAGACTCATTTCTCTTTCTTTTCTTTCTTCCACCAACTTTATTATTCCAGTTGTTACTACGATGCCATGCCATAGTCAAGCCGTACCGTCTAAGCGACGGCGATTCGCGAATCAATGTGCCCAGCTGGGTACCCCGAAAAACACACGCCTCGCTCGTACCCTAGGCACGAGCGAGACCAACCCGTTCCACTCCTGTCACAGGTTCCAGGTCCCCGTCCAAACTTGGACTCCAAACCCCCACACTTGAGGCCCGGCCTCAAAGTGGTGCTTAGACCTCCACCTATCCCCGCCTCCAATCAGTCGGTCCGGAAAGAGCCGGAGCCCATGACAAGAGAGTAACAAGTCTTCCTAGCCCCCATCCGCTAGTATATGCTCGGGATAATAAGATCTGTGACAAGACTATTGTCCATAACAACGAACAGTTCTTAATCGACACGGACAGGGAAACGATGCAACCAAGCTAAGCCCGTGGCCGCGGGACATAACTTGTCACACCCACCCATACCCAAACCATATCCCTGCCCGGTCTCCAATTTTCTTTCACCTTCTTATCATGTGATACAATAATAATCACCTATTGTGAGTAACGACAGGTTACCCGCTACCGTCATCCTAAGCATCGCATCTACACGACCTGTACTAGTAGGACTCATAGGTGGGTATATATATGCAAGTAGTTTTCATATCAACTCCTGAAACGTAATGCAAACATATATATACCAAGTGATTAGTAAAATAGGGGTTATGCACCGGGGCTTGCCTTGGGCAGGCACGGAGTCAACAAAGTCAGTCGGCGGCTCCGGAACCTCCTCCGCTGCAAGGACCTCCTCGATCACCTCCACGACCTCCTCGTACTCCTGGTCGTCGATGGTCACCACGTCCGCCTCCAACTCGTTCACTACATGCATGCAATGATGGTGCAAAAAATTAATACTTAGACAACAACAACTCTTAAAAGTACACAACTACTAAGCTAATTAACTAACTCTAATGGTTAACATGCTAAGCTATCCATTACTTCTACTAAGCAAGAACTAGCTAGCCTAATATTTTCTACTAACTAAAATGCATTTCATGATAAATAGATAAATTTAGTTGAGCTCTAGAGACGAAGAAAATGACATGGACAGACAACTCTTGATTTTCAATGAATTTAGGAAGAAGAATCAACGGAATTGGAGTTCGTATGGTGGAGATATTGGTTGCGCAAAGTAGCTATTAATAATCTCTAAAAAAACAAAGGAACTTAATTAGCTCATGGCTTTCTCCCGTGACTTGCTCATGAATGAGGTCTTTAATCAAAGGGATAATAAAGACGGATGGCGCTGCTAGGGAGAAACAGAGGAAGTACAAGAGAAACTCGCGGGATACTTACCGCAGTCCACTGATGCTTCGATAGACGCAGCTTACACGGCAAGAACAGAGAAACTTGATTAGAGAGGAAGAGGTGGACAACAAGTCTGGCGAGCTCGCGATCGCGAGACGTCTCCTTTTAAGGACGAGAGACGCAGGGACGCTCGCACTGGAAAAGAGATCGACGTGCGCGACGCAGCATACGGACTTTTGCTCTGGCGAGCAGCGACTTCCACGTGCACAGTGTTTCTGCGCTGCTACAGTGCACTCTGCGACGCTACAGTGATCTCTGCGCTGCTACAGTGCATTCTGCGACGCTACAGTGATCTCTGCGCTGCTACAGTACCCCCTTGCAATGACATTGCGTGCTTTCTGGTTTCCTTTCGCAGAGGCAGCGCGCCGTGTGGGCTGAGCAACATTGATTTTTGTGAAGCACGGTGGCTAATTAAGTATTAACTAACACGTCAGTTGTGCGTGGGGTCCGCTGCTGCCGCGGTCGGTTGTCGCCGTGTACGTGCTGCGCGGGCATGCCTTGTGAGTGTGCTGTGAGCACGATCAATGAATTTTAGAAAGAAAAAGAATTTCTAGCGCTGGAGTTGGATCAGGATGACCATAGTTAGTTGAACTGTGCTGAGGAATATTTGGACAAGGAATTAAATTAGAGCTCAAATTGAGAATTAGTGCAACAAAATTTAATTTCTCATTTTGCCATAAACAATAATACATAAACATGATGCTCATGACATGGTTTAGTGATTTATTAATGCAGTAACACCGAGGGTGTTACATATAGTTAGTAATAATAAATAATATAAAATAAAAAGAGGATCAATGTAAAACATTAAAAATAAAGGGTAATGCTGCAATCATAACTTACTATAGTTTTGAGGTCATCTCGATTGTATTCCCAACATAGTGAGTCAAGAACTTGTATCTCACGCTTTTTTGCATGAAGAACAACTAAATACCAATGTGTGTCCTTAATATTTATTGGAAGTAGAATCTAATGAAGACAATGAATTAGTCTCAGATATGTAAAAAACAATACAAAGGTATTAAATTAACATAAAATTAAAATATGGAAACGTATGTTACCATGTCATGGCTTAGATATTTTTCAACGATCCTTGTAACGAAGCTTCCATTTTCATGTATTCTAAGATTGCCATCCCGTTTCAGGAGTACGGTGTTAATAGGATCCTCAAAGTATACCTTAACCCCATTTCTAATTTGTAGATGTGCTTGTTCCTTTAAACAACAGATATATGCACTTATAACCTACAAAAAAAATTATTGAAATAACAATAAGATTATATTATTTATAAAACAGAGAATTATTTATATTAGATAGAGAGATTTTAAAGAATATTGGTACACTTACCTTGTCGTTCAAATATTTAGCCGGGTCTAAAAGATATGACAATTGATCTTGATCGACAAAAATGTCATCTATCTTCACAAGTATATCAGTGGCCAAAGATGACTCTATTATTATTTGAGCACATAAATCCTTGTCGGTCATTGTATAATCTGTAAGTAAAATAAAATTTTATTATATTATATTATATATAACTTTAAAAATTGAACAACATTGTGACAAATAACTATACGTTACAATATAATTTAAATACCTTGTGGAAGTTCATCATATGTCTGGTTATCAATCGTGTGTTCATTTGCAGGGGATTTTTCTTTTTCTGAGTTTTGAACATTTGAGTTCATAACAATATCCAAATTAGCCTGCAAAAGGTAGATAAAAAACCAAATTTATAATTCATAGAGTAATTCTTTGACATTTTCTTTTCATAGGATATATATTTATTATAGCTGACATCTATGCTTTTGTCACACTTATCAATGTTTATAGATCAAAGCTAAAAAAGCCTGGCCATGGACTTCAAGCATAATGTGATAATCTTAGCAGTTGTCATATTTATAAGTCATATTGTCATATTGGTCCTGTGGTACCTGATGTTGAACGTGGTCAGCAGCACGGCGATGTGTGCGTGGTTGGTGATAGTAGTGCTGATTCACCTTGCTGTTTGTCGTTGTATGTTTGATTGGTGACGGTGCTGATCTGTCGTGCTGTTTCATTACTGTTTTGTTTGTTTTCCAACATAATAGTATGCCGGCTAACTTGTATCTAAAATGATTAATATTTTCCTGCATGGTAATAGTTGGTATTATCACATGTCCAGTAATTTAATAGGTTATGAAAAGTAATATATATACCTGTGTAATATGTTGAGTAAGTGCTTCTCCAGTCCAGCATTCCATAAACTTGAGTATGAATAGACCACAAGATGAACTGCAAAGTTGTAGAACATTGAGTATTAAAAAATAAATTTGTTCACATATACGTTACAATTTTATAGTGTGTTCACACACCTGTCTTTCTGGATTGGTTCTTCTAATTGTTCTTTGACTGTCCATTTATTGACGTCAAGGTCTTCCCAATTTTGGATCACATTCCGTTTGTTTATAATAATGTTTAAATGGGATTGCAGACCTTCCAGCTATATAAATACATATATTATTAGTTAGTAATAATAAAGAATATAAAATAAAAGGAGGATCAATGTAAAAAATTAAAATAAAGTGTAATGCTGCAATCATAACTTACTGTAATTCTGAGGTCATCTCGATTGGATTCCCAACATAGTGAGTCAAGAACTTATATCTCATGCTTTTTTGCATGAAGAATAGCTAAATACCAATGTGTGTCCTTGATATTTATTGGAAGTAGAATCTAATGGAGACAATGAATTTAGTCTTAGATATGTGAAAAAACAATAGTAATGTATTAAATAAAATTAACATAAAATTACAATATGGAAACGAATGTTACCATGTCATGACTTAGATAATTTTCAACGATCCTTGTAATGAAGCTTTCATCGCCATCAATTCTAAGATTGTCATCCTGTTTTAGCAGTATGGAGTTAATGGGATCCTCAAAGTATACCTTTAACCCGTTTCTAACTTGTAGATTTGCTTGTTCCTTTAAACAACAAATATATGCACTTATAACCTACAAAAAAAATTGAAATAACAATAAGATTATACTATTTATAAAACAGAAAATTATTTATATTAGATAGTGATATTTTAAAAGACATTGGTACACCCACCTTGTCGTTCAAATATTGAACCGGATCTAGAAGACATGACAATTGATCTTTATTGACAAAAATATCATTTATCTTCACAAGTATATCAGTGGCCGAAGATGACTCTATTATTATTTGAGCATGTAAATCCTTGGCTGTCATTGTATAATCTGCAAGTAAAATAAATTTTTAATATAACTTAAAAATTAAACAACATTGTGAGAAACCCTATGTAACAATATAATTAAATACCTTGTGGAAGTTCATCGTATGTTTGGTCATTTTTTATTTGTTGTTCAATTTCTTTTGGATGTTTACTGTCAATCATGTGTTCGTTTGTAGAAGATTTTTTTTCTTCTGAGTTTTGAACATTTGAATCCATAACAGTACCCAAATCAGTCTGCAAAAGGTGAAAAAAACAAAAATTACAAATCATAGAGTAATTTCTGCAAATACTGTGAAAAGAAATGTGAGGAATAAACATTATTTTTTCTTATGATATTTATGATTTTGTTGTTTCTCTGGATTGATCCCTATAAATAAATCAAAATTTAAAACACTGTTTGTGTGACGTACCTGAAGTTGCATGTGGTCAGTAGGACGGCGATGCGTGCGTGGTCGCCGAGGGTGCTGATTTTTCTTGTTGACAGTCGCTGTGTGTTTGGTTGGTGAGGATGCTGATTCCTCACGTTGTTCTTTGCTGTGTGCGGTCGGCGAGGGCGCTGATTCTCTGCGGCGTCTATTGCTGTGCTTGGAATTGGCCGATCTTCCCTGCGACGTCTTTTGCTTTATGCTTGCTTGGGTTGCATCCTGTCTGCGTGCGTCCGGCGAGGGTACTGCTTTCATGCGTTTTTTATTGTTTTGTTTCTGGTTAGCGAGCATGCTTCCCCATGTTCTCTTTCGCTTCATGCTTGTTTGGGAAGTGTCTTGCGGGTGTGGTTGGCGAGGGCGCTGAGGCCAAAGTCAATATGAGTTATATATGAAAAGAAACCGTTCTAAATTTCACATAAAAATTAAGTAAGAGAAAGAGAACGTGCACAACCACATTAAGTAAGCGAAAGAGAACGTGCACAAGAATCAAGCACTTTGAGCAACAGGAACTACAGGCCATGCAAATCGTCTTATCTGAAAGCAAGTACACATATATACGTTACTGCACACAAAAAGGAAAGGTTTACTCTATACTGCAGGAATTTTTTTAGCATGCCTTTGTTTACTGTGTGTACACATCCACCTTAAGTAAGAGAAAGAAAACGGGCATAAGAATGTAGCACTTTGAGCAACAAGAACTACAAGACATGCGAATTCTCTAATCTGAAAGCAAGTATACATACTGATATACTCTTCTAATCTGAAAGCAAGTATACATACTGATATACGTTACTGCACACATAAAGGAAAGGTTTACTCTATGTTAGAGGAATTTTTTTAGCATTGCTTCGTCGTTTTATGCCTGCTTCCCACTCTCATGCACAAGCCACTGAGATTTAATTCCGACCTTTTTACTGTTAATTAATTAATAACTAATAATACTTTAAAACTCAAAACCACAACATGCTAGCTTTATTACCCAGAAATATTTCCTTTCATATCTTGGGACAATACCATGTCAATATTACTGAGATGTTGAACTATACAATCTTGTGCATATGTATTGGCCAAACAAATAAGTTAACTATATCAATGGATCTTTGAAATTGATGAAATACTCTACTGAAATCGATTGTTCAAACTGATCGAAAATTGAACTGATGCAATGTGTTTGTTTGATAGCTTGGTGCAAGGAAGTTGCATGGACGCAAAGGAAATAGATGACTGTTTCGTATTACCTTGCAATCCTCCGACGGCTGCCTGTCATTATTCTCTTCTGGAGACACCGACCCAGCGGCCACCACCGCCGCCAGCCGGCGGCCCTTCGGGAATGCCAGCGCCTTCACGTGACGGGGCTACGGCAGTGACGGCTGTTGTGGGCGACTGTACTCTGGCGAGTGGCAAACCGGCCGGTGGTGAACGAGCACTTTGAAGGCACGGAGGAAAGCGTCAGGGCCGTCGCTTGTTGGCCCTGGTGCAGCGGAAAGCGTAGGGGCCGTCGCTTCGGCCAGAAAGTATAGTCAGCGGGCGGTTAGTGGCATTAGGTAAGTCGCGCGGCGAAGAAGGCCTAGCCTTGCGGGCGGGTAAACTCTGCGGTGGGTAAAAAAATTTTAGAGGCGAGTGGAGATCTATAACAGCGAACAGTGTTTTGTCACATAAGTAGCATTTTTTTTGTCTTCGGGCCCGCCTGTCAGAGGGTGTACATTGTAGGTGGGTAGGAGACTTTTCTGGTAACAAATATTTTCTAATTCCTTTGCTCCTTTATAATATAGATTAGAGGTCCTTGCCTGCATCCGGTGAGGCCACGACGCCGACGAACACGCTGCTAGCCAGGTACGCCGCAGCCACTGGCGTAGTCAGCTGTATGGCGAGGTCTGGCCTCCGCCATACCTAAAATGTATAGAAAACACTAGTATATTATGTGGATATACGGTTATATACGTGAAGTACAAATATTGAAATACACATGGCCGTTGGCCTCCGCCACTGTGCACGGATGGATTTTGTTTGTGGGCTGGTATCTCATAGGCCTACGTGACTATGCCAAGAGCCCACGGCACTGTCCACGAAAGGAAGGTGCTCGTCCTGGCTGATCGACTGCTTTAGGTTTCAGTGGCTGCCGCGGTGATGCCCGATGCCTGACGCCGACGGCTCGTATTTTCTGAAGACCAAAACCTATTGGCTATCGCGCATCCAAAAATAGCGGCGCGTCCAAGTGCAGAGGCTTTACTTTAGTTCATAACATGTTCGATCTTTATAAAATCCGCCGCACCGAGAAAATATTCGTGCCTCCGGCCGCAGCCCACTTCCCCGTCAGCCCACCGGCAACGCAGCTACACGCTGCTGGCCGTTACAACGAAGGAAGGCAATGCGGTTTGCGGTGGCAGGAAAATTCGGTTGACAGATAGAGATAAATTAACCGGTTGACAGGTACGGTAGCAATTGTCTTTTTTTAAATGGACCAAGAAAATTCATTTGGCTCGCGCTATAAAGAGAGCGGCAACCCCAGCACCACTACCACTCTCCTCCGTTTCTCCAGTCCAGCTCACCGGCCGCCACCTCCGCTGCTGACTGCGAATCAAGCCGCCGCGGCGCAACGATTATGGCACCGGTGGAGGCGGAGCAGCACCCGCGGAGCGCGCTGGCGCTCGCGGCGCACGACGCCTCCGGCCGCCTCTCCCCCTTCCGCATCTCGCGAAGGTACGCCTACGCGCGCGCTCTCGCGGGCGGCGCTGGCAGGTGGCCGTAGCCAGACGCCGCCTGTTCGATCTGTTCCTAGCGGTGGCCTCACCCAATTGCGGTTGATAGCGTGGTAGCGTGAGGCGTGCCTCGGCATGGAATCGAGTGCGTGCTAGTGCAATGCAGGATTAGTAAACCGACGCGCGTGAAATCTCGCGGGCTGCTGGATGTTTTGCCTCCCGTCTGAGAAAGTGCGTTTAATTTGGCTTGGTTCGGAGTTGAGGTGCAATGTAGGATTAGCAGAGCTATGGGGGCGAGTAGGATCTTTGCCTAGTTGTTGCGCGTGGGATGCGGGTTTCTCTTCCAGTTCCACTGCGAAATTGAGATTCTGAATCCTTGTTAGCGTCGATCTGCACCTACATTTGAAGCGTATTTCATGGGATGTTTAGAGCTCAAACCTCACTTTTTTTTATCTCTCAGTTTCTAGTTGAGTTGAGCATCAGTATGCAGTGTTACGACTGAATGCATCATTAAAACATACTTGTACGAGCTTATGTGCAAAGCAAACAAAATTTGATAGCAATCGCCAGCCGGATGGCTTATGTGCCGTCTGCTGTACTTTCTCACGGTTCCAGTATTTCTGGTCAGCCCTTCCACTGCAAATAAACCACTGTAAAAACCTCTAGTACAGAATGATTCCATGCTGAAGTCGTTGAGGAAGGTTCCATACATTAGCAATCACCCCTGACTTGCCAGGGAATGGATTGTGGGTAGTGGTAAATTGGTGACAGCTCAGCTGTTGGCGCGTGCCAGATCTGATCAGATCTCGACGGCATGTACCCTTCTTAAAAATCCTTTGCTGGTGCATCAATACAAGGTGACAACACCATTCCTCCTCCTGCAGGAATTTATTGAGCCCACCACTCATCGCAGTTACCATCACCCATCTGGCCATCTCCTCTCTTCATTGTACGCAGCCATTCTAGTTTCTGGTTGCTACCGTCGCAGTCACCATTTCCTTCCGTTGTGGAGCCTCCACCTCCTAGTAAATAAATAAATGCCCATCACGAGCGTTGGTCCGTGCATGGATGTGTTTCAACCTGTAGGGCCTGACAGCACATGGAGTATGTGAGCAGTGAGCTGCGTCCCTGTTCATAGTCATGTATGCTAATCACCCTGTTCGGCTGCTCTTATCAGCACGGCTTATCAGCCGTGGTACAGTGTTTTTCTCTCACAACAAAACAGCCACAGCCGGCTTATAAGCCGCAGAAACAGCCTGCCGAACAGGGTGAATGTTTTTTTTCCCCTATCTTCCCTCTGTGACAAACGTTTCAATAAGACCAGCAATATCCATAGGGAGACTGAAGGTGGTGTGTTGAAAACAGGTCCATGAGTTGGTTGCATCTGGCCCATGGGTGTTGAAGTCATTACCAGATTTTGTCTGTGCAGCAGCGCAGGCCTTTCCAAAATTTCAACCAGCCAACAATCTGTTTGTTGGTGATATGGCTGCCTGCTTCCCTCGGTGCCAGCTCATCTTCTGCAATTGCTATAATGATATGTTTTCTTTCTCGAGTACTAGTATTACTGCTGGTGAAGCTATGCATTCTATTTCAGCTAAAACTATGCAATCATATATGGAAGGTTTTTCCTTAATCCTTACAGAGCAGCAGTTTGATTGATTGGAAACGACTGTCTACACTTGGAATAGTGTCCAGCAGGGGTTCGGGGCATTTCTTTTCTTCTTGCCTTGGAGCCTCAAGGCAACCAGGAGGTGTCTGGTTTCTTGGTCGAGGTCCCCCCCCCCCCCCCCCCCCCCCCCCTCTAAGCATAAGGCACAAATGCTTTTCTAGACTCATGTGTGTGCTTTGTAAGGATTCTTGCTCCTTAATACAAAGATACACTGTGTGTGTTTGAGAAAAGACTTGGAGTAGTGAAAATCTTGGGTATGAAGTTGAGCTGGGCACTTTACTGCCCATACTTTGGTCTAGAATGATTAGGTGGTCTCTTTTTGTGTGGGGAAATTCGCGACCATATGTGTGATGAAATCTGAACTCTCAGGACTGAATTATTGTCATTCCAGCACCTAATAAATAGTTCTTTCCTGACTTGAACCTTCAAATAGATCGGACAGATAAGCAGAATAGGCTTGTTGCATGAGAAGATGTTTTATACCTTGGCACCTCGCCATTATGCAGGGACACTGGAGATGACGATGTTGCCATACAGATACTGTACTGCGGGATATGCCACTCTGACCTGCACACCATCAAGAATGAGTGGAAGAACGCCAACTACCCTGTTGTCCCTGGGTAAGGGTTCTCATGTCTTGAAAAGAGTTACTAGTTCATAATCCTTTTTTAAAGACTTCATCAATTCTAGCTGCCAATACTTGCATAATGCCCGCTCTGAATCTTCGTTCAGGAGGAGAGAACATAATATCCTCTCTGGATGTGAGATACCTAGCACGAGGCCATCTCAAATTGTTTAGCGCTCTCATTGTCTCACTTTTAACAGAGGTAACTCTGATTGGTTGCTGTGAGCACAAATAATGCTGACGGATGGATGCAGGCACGAGATCGCCGGACTGATCACTGAGGTTGGCAAGAATGTGAAGAAGTTCAACGTTGGAGACAAGGTTGGCGTCGGGTGCATGGTCAACACTTGCCAGTCCTGCGAGAGCTGTGAGGAAGGACACGAGAACTACTGCTCCAAGATCATCTTCACCTACAACTCCCATGACAGGGATGGCACTGTCACCTACGGTGGCTACTCTGACATGGTTGTTGTTAACGAGCACTTTGTCATCCGGTTCCCTGATGGTATGCCCCTTGACAAAGGCGCGCCACTGCTCTGTGCTGGGATAACCGTGTACAATCCCATGAAGTACCATGGACTGAACGAGCCGGGCAAGCACATTGGCGTGGTTGGCCTTGGGGGGCTTGGGCATGTCGCTGTGAAGTTTGCAAAGGCGTTCGGGATGAGGGTGACCGTCATCAGCACGTCCCCGGAGAAGAGGGAGGAGGCTATGGAGACGCTTGGTGCAGACGCCTTTGTTGTCAGCACTGATGCTAATCAGATGAAGGTAAGAAATGTTGGTTGGCTTGGCTGGCTTCATGGGACTTTAAGTAGTCCAATTAAGGGATAAATTGGATGAACAAAAATGCTCATGCACTAGTTGATAAGAACCACTTTGCATTGCATTATGAGTAAATGAACTATTTATCATTGCGGGACCAATCTATCTGTTTGTAGTTAGGGTGCAGCTTCAGATCTCTATCAATGGTAGAATCCTTGGTGAAGTTCTGCTGCTTCATTACAAAAACGTCCAAAGCTTTATGGACCCTAACTTGAGAACACGCCATTTTATACCATCATGTCATCTTCTTTAACCAAGTATTCACTTATATATCTTGATCTGCATTTTGACAGGCTGTGAAGGGCACAATGCATGGCATTCTAAACACGGCCTCTGCAAGCATGTCCATGTACTCTTACCTTGCACTCCTCAAGCCCCACGGCAAGATGATCTTACTTGGCCTGCCTGAGAAGCCTCTGCAGATCTCTGCCTTCTCTTTGGTTGGTGGTAAGTCTGTTTGACGGTTTCTAAATTCCGATACCGTTGCAGAGGTCACTTCAACAATTGCACACGGTACACCATTCGTCATCTTCCATTCTTCCATATGTTGATGATAAGATGACAATACCCATTTTCAAGAAAAAAAAAGACGGCAATACCCATACATCTTGCACAATGGTACTCTGATGATCTTCCATGGCGGTGGATGATGAGAAATGTTGCAACAATCTGTGCACACAGGCGGCAAGACTCTGGCCGGGAGCTGCATGGGGAGCATCAGGGACACGCAGGAGATGATGGACTTCGCAGCCAAGCACGGGCTGACAGCGGACATCGAGCTGATCGGCACTGAAGAAGTGAATGAGGCCATGGAGCGCCTTGCCAAGGGCGAGGTCAGGTACCGCTTCGTCATCGACGTCGGCAACACCCTCAGCGCGGCGTCACTAGCGAGCTCACCGGTCCCAGCTCTGTAGTTACGACACCTTCCCTGCTCGGATCAACAAATGATCACCTAAACATATTGTTGTGTGTCGATATATGGTGCCTAAGTGAAGTATATTTTGAATCTCCTATATATATATATATAACTAAAAAAACAAAGAGTGGACATCGTTTTGGTGCAACATTTTAACGTGGGACCATGAGTCTGCCTCCTGCGATCCCATGTCCGTCGCATCCTACCACGTCCCTTACCATGCGAATAAAAGGAAAGAAATAAACTTGAAAGGAAACACTGGAAACCCGCAGCTAACCACGCCGCCAACGCCTGTGACCCCAGCAGCTGGCCGTGCTGCCGCCGCCCGCGACCCGCAGCTAGCCGCGCTGCTGCCGGAGACCGGCAGCTGGCCGCACTGCCGCCGCCTGCGACTCCACAGTTGTCCGCGCCGCCGCCGCCCGTGACCCGCAGCTGGCTGCGCCTGCCCTGTGGCAACGCCCCAGCCCCACAGAGACGTGTGCGACCGCCGCCGCACTACGCTACGTGCCAGTCCCTTCGCCGGGACAAACGAGCACCCACAGGTACGCGCAACCCTTTTATCCCTTCTTGCCGTGCGAAATTGAGTTCTTCAAACCTAGCTTGATCTATTTGTGTATTTGTAAGCCCAGCTCCGTCTGCCCCATGCGTGCTCATCATCCTGCCACCGCCGTCGTCTCCCTAGTAGCCGGTGGGCCGCGAGCCGCTCACCGGGGTGTTCCACCAAATCGAGTAGCGCGGCCAGGCGCGCGCACTCGGTCTTCGTACAAGGCACCGGCTTGCCAAGGAGGGATTTGACAGCTGCAGCTCCGTCTACCCCGTGCGCGCTCGTCGTCCCGCTGAAAGGTCTAGATGGCTAGAGGGGGGGTGAATAGCCTTTTAAAACTTTCTACAAAGACAAGCTAAACAAGTTTATCAATATAACAAATAGCGAGATGCGAGTTTTGCTTAGCCTACGGGGTGTTTGCAAGCCACCTATCCAATTCACAATTCTAGTATATGGGCACTCAACCGCACAAGTTAAACCGAGAAGGTAACTACAACAACAACTAGCAAGCTACACAAAAGAGCTACTCTAGCAAAGCTAACTAGCTAGCAAAGATAACTAAGAAAGTAATACAAGTGAGGGTTAGGAGGGTATCACCGAGGGGCGAAGTATTGAGCCAACCAATATAATTAACAATGAATACCAAGATAACCGAACACCGGGATCAATCAATCACAATATGAAAGTGATGACACGAAGATTTATCCCGAGGTTCACGTGCTTGCCGGCACGCTAGTCCCCGTTGTGTCCCTCTTCACCACGTGGTTCGGTGGCTAATCGGTCTCACACCGAGCCTCTCAAAAGGCGCCACAAGAACCTACCAAATGGCAAAAGGTTGCAAATGACACGAGCAATCCACTAATGTTGCCTTTGGCACTCCGCCGAGGTAGGCACAAACCCCTTACAATCACCGGAGGTGGCCAAGAACAAACACCAACTCTTGCCAACGCCTCCAAGCTGCTCCAAGCCGTCTAGGTGGCGGCAACCACCAAGAGAAACAAGAATCCCGCAGCAAATCAACCACCAAGTGCCAACTAGATGCAATCTCACAATGCAAATGCACTTGGATCACTCAATCTCACTTCGAATAAGCAAGGAAGCAAGAGAGATGAGTGGGAGGGGAGTTGCTAAGCTCAAAGTGCTCACAAGTATGTCAAATGTACAAGAGTGAGAGCCTTGAGCCGGCCAACGAGTATATATAGACGTACCCCTTCGAATATAGCCGTTAGGAACGAGATCCAGCTGAAATCGCGTGGACCGGACGCGCTGGTCCGACCCACCGGACGCGCCGGTCGCGTAACGGCTAGTTTCCGAACTACTGACCGGACGCGCTGGTCCGACCCACCGGACGCGCTGGTGAGGACCGGACGCGCCGGTCCCGTGACTGACCGGACGCGCCGGTGAACACTGAGTCACGCAAACCGAACTAACGACCGGACGCGCTGGTGAACCGACCGGACGCCACAGTGCCCGCGTCCGGTGCGAGTCCAGTAAGCTCCCTGGACCACCGGACGCGTCCGATGGTGTGTGACCGGACGCGCACCGCGTCCGATGTCCTCGGTTCCCTCAGGGCGCATGACCGGACGCGCCGGTCGCACAGAGCCCGCGTCCGGTGCAGCGTCCGGTGCTGCGTCCGGTGCAGCGTCTGGTCACCACTGTGACCTCCATTCGCTTCCGTTTCTTTTCCGTTTGATTTCCGACTTCCGGCGTAGTGGAAAATAGGCATTTCATTTCCCCGAAATCGCCTGAATCCCGCGCTCGCACGCTCGGCGGGAGGGAGAGAGGAACCCAAACCCTCTCTACCGCTTAAACTTCAACGCCGTCGCAAACGTGCTAACACCACCAAGTGATCATCACCATGTGCATGTGTGTTAGCATTTTCACAATCATTTTTTGAGGCGTTATTAGTTCTATCCAAATGCATATGATCATGAAATGCACACCTAGAGGCACTTAGGAGTTCAATAGCCGCGTCATTCCCCTCTTTATAGTACGGCTATCTATCCTATAATGTAACCACACCCACTAGGTGTCTTGGTTACTAAAACACAACCCTAAAGCATATACCTTTGCCTTGATTACGTAGGGTTGCATCCAAATCCAAGTGTGGCCATCATGATCACCATGTCCATCTTGCCACCAACCTTGGAATGTACTAATCCTCATATGCTACAAACAACTTAGGCATAGGATTAGTACCTAGGCATTGTCACTAATTACCAACACCAAACATAGGACTTTCAATCTCCCCCTTGTTGGTAATTGGTGACAACCCTTTCACAAAGATATTATGATAAAATTTTGATTGAACCCATGTCACATTGTCCAAGTATATTACCATGTGTAAGAAGTATGGACAAGCGATCATGAATTCAAATTGATAGCAATGGCTCCCCCTACATGTATGCTATATGTTTGGATTTTGGAAGCATACATGTTAGATAGGAAAGATTAGGAGCATTGACTACCAATGGGTGCTAAGTGTTTTAGATTATAGACCTTTGAAGCGTGATACCATCGGAGTAGCGATAAACACCATCTTAGCACCTTGTGTAGTTAGATAGCACTTGAAAAGCACAAACAAAACTAGAAACCTCGTGAGATCAACAATATAAGCAAGGTTCTAGTACCACTTTGAAAAACATGAAGCAAAGGAAATCTAACTACTTCCTATTCATGCTAGTACTTCAATACATCATTCAAATTATACTAGCAAGTCACCACACAAGCAAAGTATTGGAGAAAAAGAAATGCATAACTATGCATCATACATATGAAGTGCACAAGGAAATGCAACATTCATGTTTAAGAGCTTGCTCCCCCTACTTGTGTGCACAAAATTTTAGTTGATCCCCTTCTTTTATCATTTTCTCCCCTTTTGTGCTTCTCCCCCTTTGAGTTCTATCTTTGTGAACAATATTTTCTCCCCCTTTGGCACCAATGACCACAAGGGACTAATTTTAGATAGATTATCATGTAGAATTATGGGGTGAGGATCAAGTTTGTGATTCAACCTAGATTGCTTGCATAAATAAAATGCTTCGGTTTGATCCAAGGGCAAGCTTCTTCACACCTCACTAGAAGGGTTATCATGCACCATGTTGAAGCAAATACTTAAACAAGTTATTTAGATCAAACACTTAGGATCACAAGCTCGCAAACAAGTTATATGCGACCACTAGATCATACAAGTCATAGAAACAATAGTGGCACCATATAAACTTCAAAGTCATTTGATTTTCATGAATGAGCCTAGAACATAAGAAATCATGACTAGATGCACTAAACAAGTCCTTAGCATAGAATGTATGACATGACAACCAATTGTACCTTGGGGCTCGAAGGAGAGGCATGTCATATATGGGGTGCATCAACTCATGTTGGAGAAATCAATTATGTTCAACTCATTCTTTAGCTTGTGAAATCTCTTCTCATCAAGTGGCTTGGTGAATAGATCGGCTAATTGATCTTCGGTGCCCACACTCTTAATAGCAATGTCACCCTTTTGTTGATGATCTCTAATAAAATGATGACGAACATCAATATGCTTTGTTCTTTGATGTTGAACCGGATTGTTGGTTAGCTTCACGGCACTTTCATTGTCACATAGCAATGGCACATTCGTGAAATTGATTCCAAAATCCTTTAATGTTGCCTTCATCCACAAGATTTGTGCACAACAACTACCCGCGGCGATGTATTCGGCTTCGGCGGTAGATAGTGCAATACTATTTTGCTTCTTGGATGACCATGAGACAAGTGACCTTCCCAACAATTGACAAGTCCCGGAAGTGCTCTTTCTCTCCACTTTGTCACCGGCATAGTCGGAATCCGAATATCCAACTAGCTCAAAGCTTGCACCTTTGGGATACCATAATCCAACATCTTGTGTATGCTTCAAATACCTCAATATTCTCTTTGTAGCCTTCAAATGACTTTCTCTTGGTGAGGCTTGAAATCTTGCACACATGCATACACTAAACATCACATCGGGCCTTGATGCCGTCACATAGAGTAGGCTACCAATCATTGATCTATATAGCTTTTGATCCACCATGTTGCCACTCTTGTCACTATCCAAACTTCCACTAGTGCCCATTGGGGTTGTAATACCCTTTGCATCTTCCATGCCAAACTTCTTGAGCATATCTTTGATGTACTTGGTTTGGCTCACAAATGTTCCTTCCTTCATTTGTTTGATTTGAAGTCCAAGAAAGAAACTAAGTTCACCGATCATTGACATTTCAAATTCCTTTGCCATCATTTTCCCAAACTCATCACAATAATCTTGATTGGTTGAACCAAAGATGATATCATCAACATATATTTGCAATACAAACAAGTCTTTCCCAATCTTCTTGGTGAATAGTGTTGTATCAACTTTGCCCATGACAAATCCTTTGGATAGCAAGAAGTCCCTCAATCTTTCATACCATGCTCTAGGTGCTTGCTTCAATCCATACAAAGCTTTCCTTAACTTGTATACATGGTTGGGTTTCTTGTCATCTTCAAAGCCGGGAGGTTGCTTCACATACACCTCCTCTTGAATGTACCCATTTAGAAATGCACTCTTCACATCCATTTGATATAGCTTGATATTGTGAGCACAAGCATAGGCAAGTAAGATCCTAATTGCTTCCAATCTTGCAACCGGGGCATAAGTTTCACCAAAGTCAAGACCCTCTATTTGTGTGTAACCTTGAGCCACTAGCCTTGCTTTGTTCCTTACTACTATCCCATCTTGATCTTGCTTGTTGCGAAAGACCCATCTTGTTCCAATGACATTGTGATCCTTAGGCCTCTCAACTAGTTCCCACACTTCATTTCTTTTGAAGTTGTTGAGCTCTTCATGCATTGCATTAACCCAATCCGGATCTCTCAATGCTTTAACAATGTCCTTGGGTTCTTCCATTGACACAAAAGAAGAGTGAGCACAAAATGACGCCAATCTTGATCTAGTTTGAACTCCCCTTTGTATGTCACCAATGATGGAATCTAATGGATGATCTCTAGCAATGTTGGTTGGTTGAAGCACTTGCACTTGATTGCTTGGATGTTGATGTTGATCATGAGTTGGAGATGATGAACTAGCCACTTGTTGATCTTGTTGCACTTGAGATGATGTACTAGCTTGATTTTGCATTAGAGACCCACTAGCTTGAGTAATTGGACTTTGGAGCACTTGATCTTTGTTGTCATCCACATCAATCACTTGCTTTGGCCTGACATCACCAATATCCATTTCTTTCATAGCATTGGTCAATTGAGTTCCTCTCACATCATCCAAGTTATTTTCCTCATCTTGAGAGCCATTTGTTTCATCAAATTCAACATCATGAACTTCCTCAAGCAATCCACTAGCCAAATTCCAAACTCTATAAGCTTTGCTAGTAGTGGAGTAACCAAGTAAGAATCCTTCATCACATTTCTTTTCAAACTTGCTCAATCTAGTGCCCTTCTTCAAGATATAGCATTTGCAACCAAATACCCGAAAGTATGCAATGTTGGGCTTTCTTCCTTTTAAGATCTCATATGGTGTCTTCTCTAGAAACTTGTGGCAATAGAGGCGGTTGCTATAGAAACAAGCCGTGTTGATTGCTTCGGCCCAAAATGAATGACTCACATTATACTCATTTAACATTGATCTTGCCATATCAATCAAAGTTCTATTCTTCCTCTCAACTAGGCCATTCGATTGAGGTGTATACTTGGCCGAAAATTGATGTTTGATTCTAAGCTCCTCACATAGCTCATCAACTCTTGTGTTTCTAAACTCACTTCCATTGTCACTTCTCACTTTCTTGATTGTAGTCTCAAACTCATTTTGCACCCTCTTGATGAACTTCTTGAATATGTCAAATACATCACTCTTGTCCACAAGAAAGAATACCCATGTGTATCTAGTGAAATCATCCACAATCACAAACCCATACTTGTTGCCACCAATGCTTGTGTATGTAGTTGGCCCAAATAGATCCATGTGCAACAACTCAAATGCCTTGGAGGTACTCATGATGCTCTTCAATGGATGAGTGTTGCCCACTTGCTTTCCGGCTTGACATGCACTACATAGCTTATCCTTCTCAAATGTGACATCCTTCAAGCCTCTAACTAAGTCATGCTTCACTAACTTGTTCAATTGCTTCATGCCAACATGACCAAGTCTTCTATGCCATAACCAACCCATACTTGATTTGGTGAGCAAGCATGTTGAGAGTTGAGTGTCACTAGCATTGAAATCAACCAAGTATAGATTCTCATATCTAAAGCCTTTGAAGATCAAATTAGAGCCATCAACACTAATTATCTCCACATCATCAACACCAAATATGCACTTGAAACCGAGATCACACAATTGAGCAACCGAGAGAAGATTGAAGTTCAACTTTTCAACTAGGAGCACATTGGAAATGCTATGATCATTTGAGATTGCAATCTTTCCAAGAGCCTTCACATCACCCTTGCTATTGTCACCAAATGTGATACTATCAATGCCACTATCATTTGATTTGAGAGAGTTGAACATTCTTGAATCACCGGTCATATGTTGAGAGCACCCACTATCAAGCACCCAATGCCTTCCTCCGGCCTTGTAATTTACCTACAAAATAAATTAATGTTTCTTAGGTACCCATACTTGTTTGGGTCCTTGGAGGTTAGTAACTAAGCTCTTTGGTACCCAAATGGCCTTCTTCTTTGGACCCACAATTGGTGTACCAACAAACCTAGCATGCACACCTTTCTCACCCTTGGTAAGCACATAACAAGAATCAAAAGGAATGTAATCCATTTTAGCATGAAACTTGTTGTTGTTCTTGTTCATTTTATTACAATTAATCTCTAGATGCCCAACTTGCTTGCATCTATTGCAATAACGACCATTGCTCTTTACAAAGCGAGACTTTGGAGTAGCAAAGGCCGCCTTGCCCTTCTTGGGAGTATAGCCCAAACCCTCTTTGTTAAGAGAGAACCTTTGGCTACCCAAGCATTTTAGCAAGCGGGCATCCCCACCATAGGCATTGCCTAAAGCGCGGGTGAGATCATCCACCTCTCTCTTGAGAGTCTCATTCTCAACCACAAGTGATGAATCACTAGTAGTAGAGGTAGAGTTGGTTGTGGTGGATGATGATGAGCTACATGAAGCATTAGTAGGACCAACAAATAAAGAATCATCAATAATATCACATGTTAGTCCAATATCACAAGTGACAATCACTTGCTCCTCCTTAGCTTCCTTCATGAGCTTCTCCAACTTGAGGTCCTTCTCCTTGATGAGCTCAAGTAGAGAGGAGTGGGCTTCCTTAAGCCTAGTGTGAGCAACTTCAAGGTCCTCGTGGTCTTCCTTTAGACACTCACGAGAGGCCTCTAGCTCATCAAAGGATTTCCTAAGAGCTTTAAGCTCTTGTTCAATTCCTTTGCACTCCTTACTCTTTTTGAGAGCAACAAGCTCCTCCATCAAGGCATCATTTTCATTGCTCTTGGCAATGAGCTCTTGCTCCAAGATTTTGCACTTCTTGGTTGTCCTCTTGTAGCCCTTGCTCATTTGATCTATTATGCCCAATAGATCATCCTTGGAGTAGTCCTCATCCTCCTCATCATCACTCCTACAACCATCACTAGCACAAGAATCATCATCACTATCATCATATTTTACCTTGGTAGGCTTGGCCATAAGGCATGTCGATGTAGTGTCGAAGATGGATGGCTTGTTGGAGAGGGCGATGCTTGCAATGGCTCGCCGAGTGGTCCTCTCATCATCACTAGAGCTATCATCATCACTATCGGAGTTATCACTATCCCAAGTGACCACATAGCCACCACCCTTCTTCTTCTTGTTGATAGTGAAGCTCTTCTTCTCTTTCTTCTCCTTCTTGTCCTTCTTGTTCTTCTTCAACTTCAACTCCCCATCATGATATCTTTTGTCTTCATAGGGGCACTTTGCCACTACATGATCGGGGCTATTGCAATTATAGCAAAGCACCTCCTTTGCCTTCATGAAGTCCCTTCTCTTCCTTGCACCATATCCTTTCTTCTTCATGAACCTCCCCATCTTGTGCACTAGGAGGGCCATGGTCTCATCATCGAATGGATCATCATCATCACTCTCCACCTTGCTCTTGCCCTTAGAAGATGAAGCCTTGAATGCAATGGGCTTCTCTTGCTTGACCTTGGTCTCCTTCTTCTCTTCTACCTCATCTTCATCATCATTGTATTGGGCATCGGTCATTATATCTCCAAGTACATTGGTTGGTTTGACCTTGTCCAATCCCTCTCTAAAGATCATTCTTCTCAAGGTGGCAAACTTCTTGGGTAAGCACATCAAGAACTTGTGTGAGAAGTCCTTATCCTCAACCTTCTCTCCAAGCCCCTTGAGATCATTGACAATGACTTGGAGCCTATAGAACATCTCCGGGATGGATTCATCATCCTTCATTTTGAAAGTGGAGAACTTGTCCTTGAGCATATATAGCTTGGCACTTTTTACCGTTGAAGTGCCTTCATATGTTTCTTCAAGCCTTATCCAAAGCTCATTTGCCTTTTCAAGATCTTTGATTTGCTCAAATACTTTGTCATCAATGGCACGGTAGATTGTGTCAAGTGCCGCCGTGTTGCATTGTTTGTTGATGCGGTCATTTGGAGTGAGATTTTCTTCATCAAGAATGATGTATCCTTCATTGGTCACATCCCAAACCTTCTCATGAATATTGCCTAGATATTGCTTCATCTTCCTTTTCCAATGATCAAAGGAAGAGACGCCATCAAAGAATGGAGGCTTGCCATTAACATGGTTGAACATAACTTGAGCCATCTTGCACCGAGGTTGTTAAGCCTTGCAAACGGTGACCACGGCTCCGATACCACTTGAAAGGTCTAGATGGCTAGAGGGGGGGTGAATAGCCTTTTAAAACTTTCTACAAAGACAAGCTAAACAAGTTTATCAATATAACAAATAGCGAGATGCGAGTTTTGCTTAGCCTACGGGGTGTTTGCAAGCCACCTATCCAATTCACAATTCTAGTATATGGGCACTCAACCGCACAAGTTAAACCGAGAAGGTAACTACAACAACAACTAGCAAGCTACACAAAAGAGCTACTCTAGCAAAGCTAACTAGCTAGCAAAGATAACTAAGAAAGTAATACAAGTGAGGGTTAGGAGGGTATCACCGAGGGGCGAAGTATTGAGCCAACCAATATAATTAACAATGAATACCAAGATAACCGAACACCGGGATCAATCAATCACAATATGAAAGTGATGACACGAAGATTTATCCCGAGGTTCACGTGCTTGCCGGCACGCTAGTCCCCGTTGTGTCCCTCTTCACCACGTGGTTCGGTGGCTAATCGGTCTCACACCGAGCCTCTCAAAAGGCGCCACAAGAACCTACCAAATGGCAAAAGGTTGCAAATGACACGAGCAATCCACTAATGTTGCCTTTGGCACTCCGCCGAGGTAGGCACAAACCCCTTACAATCACCGGAGGTGGCCAAGAACAAACACCAACTCTTGCCAACGCCTCCAAGCTGCTCCAAGCCGTCTAGGTGGCGGCAACCACCAAGAGAAACAAGAATCCCGCAGCAAATCAACCACCAAGTGCCAACTAGATGCAATCTCACAATGCAAATGCACTTGGATCACTCAATCTCACTTCGAATAAGCAAGGAAGCAAGAGAGATGAGTGGGAGGGGAGTTGCTAAGCTCAAAGTGCTCACAAGTATGTCAAATGTACAAGAGTGAGAGCCTTGAGCCGGCCAACGAGTATATATAGACGTACCCCTTCGAATATAGCCGTTAGGAACGAGATCCAGCTGAAATCGCGTGGACCGGACGCGCTGGTCCGACCCACCGGACGCGCCGGTCGCGTAACGGCTAGTTTCCGAACTACTGACCGGACGCGCTGGTCCGACCCACCGGACGCGCTGGTGAGGACCGGACGCGCCGGTCCCGTGACTGACCGGACGCGCCGGTGAACACTGAGTCACGCAAACCGAACTAACGACCGGACGCGCTGGTGAACCGACCGGACGCCACAGTGCCCGCGTCCGGTGCGAGTCCAGTAAGCTCCCTGGACCACCGGACGCGTCCGATGGTGTGTGACCGGACGCGCACCGCGTCCGATGTCCTCGGTTCCCTCAGGGCGCATGACCGGACGCGCCGGTCGCACAGAGCCCGCGTCCGGTGCAGCGTCCGGTGCTGCGTCCGGTGCAGCGTCTGGTCACCACTGTGACCTCCATTCGCTTCCGTTTCTTTTCCGTTTGATTTCCGACTTCCGGCGTAGTGGAAAATAGGCATTTCATTTCCCCGAAATCGCCTGAATCCCGCGCTCGCACGCTCGGCGGGAGGGAGAGAGGAACCCAAACCCTCTCTACCGCTTAAACTTCAACGCCGTCGCAAACGTGCTAACACCACCAAGTGATCATCACCATGTGCATGTGTGTTAGCATTTTCACAATCATTTTTTGAGGCGTTATTAGTTCTATCCAAATGCATATGATCATGAAATGCACACCTAGAGGCACTTAGGAGTTCAATAGCCGCGTCATTCCCCTCTTTATAGTACGGCTATCTATCCTATAATGTAACCACACCCACTAGGTGTCTTGGTTACTAAAACACAACCCTAAAGCATATACCTTTGCCTTGATTACGTAGGGTTGCATCCAAATCCAAGTGTGGCCATCATGATCACCATGTCCATCTTGCCACCAACCTTGGAATGTACTAATCCTCATATGCTACAAACAACTTAGGCATAGGATTAGTACCTAGGCATTGTCACTAATTACCAACACCAAACATAGGACTTTCACCCGCCACCGCCATCGTCTCCCTAGCAGCAGGGAACCGCCGCCAACCTTCTCTCTTCTCTTTCTAGGAACTGGGATCCCTTCTCCCTTCTCACCTTCTGGGAACTGGGATCCCTACTCATCTTCTGGGAACTGGGATCCCTTCTCCCTTCTCTTTCACTTATCCAGGATGAGGGATTCACTACTTGTTATTTCCCCATGCTAGGTCTTCAGATTGGATTGTGGTCAAGTGCATTTCGTGGACGATTCGATTCGAACATGCTAGGTCTTCAGAAATGAAAGATGTAAATTCCCTCCTCCTGGATAAGCAAAACAATATTCCTATACACATTTCAGTTTCGCAATCCCATGCATATTGAAAGGAGATGAGTGAGCACCCCGGAGAGCGAGCGACCCCCACCCCCGCCCCGCCGGCGTGCACCCCGCCGCCGCCGTCCACCAGCCCCCCAGCCCCACAGCCACAGCCCGCAGTCCATACCTCCCCTCAACCAGCCGACCCCACTTCCCCCACGCCGGTGTGACCGAGGAGCTTGAAGAGGTGGAGCTCCTCGACTGGGATGAGGCTGACGACGTGCCCGACATTGAAGGCTCCCCTGGCGCCATGGATACAGGGGAACGCACAATGTCACTGGATTTGCAAAGCAGGCACGCGGAAGCGGCATTAGGACCAAGATCTGAAGCGACCTCGACTGCCACGCCCCCTCCGTCGAGATCCGGCGGAGCCGCTGCTGGCGGACACGTGCCTGGGTCGGACATCGCGTTGTCCGGCGTGCTGCCTAGCTCGAAGGGCGTGCTGACCAACTTGGAGGGTGCAACTAATACGAAGGATGAAGATCAGGCGCCGACCAAGCTCAAATCGATCCTGGTCCGGCCACCGAGGGCACCGACGATTGCCGCTGCGCACGCTCGCCGCAGGAAGACAGTGTGGAAGCGCATCGATCTGGCCGAAGCTACCGCACAGGGGCCGGTGACGCAGAAGACTCGCCGCTCCATGGCGCCGATCTGCCTAAAGGGGAAGGCCATTTACTCCCCCCTGCCAGCCGCTGGGAGATGGGGGAGAGCTCGGGCGTTAATGCTCAACCGGAGACTCCGCTGTCACCATCTTTGCAAAAAGCGAGGAAAAGGTACTGGTGGCGCAAGGATGCAGACAAGCAGGCGACGGATTCCGGGAAGGCACAACGCTGGGCCGAGACCTCCGCTCGGGGCACCTCCATGGCGGACCCGGAGGCCTATAAAAGGCAGCTCGCCGAGCGCTGCTACCGGTGCCTCGGCCACGACCATCGAGTAGCACAGTGCAGAGATCCTGTCCTGTGCCTTAGGTGCAACGGCGTCGGACACATCTCCCGCCTCTGCCCCTCCCGCCACCAGCGCCCCACCCACAGCCACCGAACCTTTTCCATCCCCTGACCGCCGCCAACCCATCTCCACCGAACTCCGCTCCCGCCTCGTCTTCCCACCCGAAAGCATCCACAGCCGAATCATCTTTCCTCCCCTCCACAGCAGCTCGCCGAACCCATCTGCGCCACCTCCCCCACCGCCTGCGGCCTCCCTGGAGATGGGGAACGTGCCGAGGCATGCTCTGAACCGCCCGGCGCGCAGCTCGGCCGTCCTGGCGGCTGGCGAGGCCATGACCCGTGAGGCCAGGCGCCTGATGCTCCACGCGGTCACCATTGCCACGCCGCCGGGGGCTATAGCCCAACTGTCATCGAGGTGGGGTACGCTCTGTCCCACCAGCTGCACGTGGCGCGGGGCAACTTCCATGTCGTGCCAATCAAGCCGGGCGTGTTCCTGGCGGACTTCAAGACCTCGCCGGAGCGTGACCGTGCTCTGTGCAAGAGCTTCATTGAGGTCGGAGAAACTGTCCTTCCCATCAGTCCGTGGCGGCCATTTGGTGGACTTGGGGAGACTACTTGGCTGTTCCATGTCAAGATCACCATGGAGAATGTCCCCCTCGAGGCCTGGAACGAGGAAGGCGTTAAGCTCATCCTGGGAGACTACTGCATTCTGGACAGCCGCACATTGGCGTGCGCCACGTTGGAGTTCCTGACTTGCTGGGTATGGATGGAGGACCCTGACGACCTGCCGAGATCCATGGACTACACTTTGTTCGCGGCTCGGGCTGGCCAGGCTCTGGAGATGCATGGGTAGATGGCCCAACTCCCGTCTGTGCCGCCAAAGGGCAAGCTGGGCGACAAGGCGATCCTCATCCACCTGATCGGCTACGAGGACTGGCGTGCACGCAGCCCGGACATGGACAGTTCGGGGACCTCGTCGGAGCATGACAGCCCGGGGCCGATGTTCATTCCTTTCCCCTGGATGTCGGGTGTGCTCGACGGGCGCCCGCCGACGCACCGTGCTCCACCACCCCCCTACACCACGACGGGACCACGACCACGATGACGGCACACGTGGTCCACAGCCCCGCGACGACAACGACTTCAAGAACTCCCGGCTGCGGCAGCGCTTCACTAGATGCTCCTCGGACCGCTCGGTCAGAGTGTACACTCGCTCGCCCCCGACCTATCGACAGGCGGTGGTGATGGACACCGAACCACTGGAGCGAGGGCGTTCGGGGACCCGCTCTCCATCAAGATCATCGCGTGAAAGGGGCTACCTGCTGCACGCCACCGACGATTGGGAACGTCGCTGGTCCCACTCACCGCCGGCCTATGGGCGTTCCGGGACGTCCCCTGCTCCTCAGCGACAACACCTGGTGACCTCAGATCCTATTGCTGACCTCTACTGTGATCCAGTGGAGCTTGATGGCTACCGTTCTCGGGAGGACGACCCTATGCTGCATGAGTTCCGGCGCTCGACTGAGCCTTGCTACTCACCTGATGACGGTGGCGAGGCGGTCCGAACGGAGCAGCAGAGGCCCAACTTGGCGCAACGTGAGGTGGTCTGTGGCCCAAGGGTCCAGCTTGATGACCCAATGTACCACGAGGCTGCCGAGGCAGTCCGTTGCGAGCAGAACGGGCCGCCTGACTCAGCTAGATGCTTGGATGATGGTCAAGTCGACGACATCTCAGACCGCGTGACTCGTATGGACATCGACATGGCAGCGGCGGTGCAAATGGACGCCCCCGTTTCGGCGGACGGCATTCCGGTGGCCGGCGGCTGGGACTTGGGCAACACTGCTGCACCCCATGGCAGGGGGGACACCACAACCACAACAACCACGTCTGCAAGGGGCTGTTCTGTGACATCCCTGACCCGCTGATCTCTGCGCCGCTTGTGTCTCCGCCGCGTCCATCGTCCACCCGTGCTGCGCGGCAGAGGAAGACGATGGAGGCCAAGCGGTCCAGCAAGCGCCTGGCGGCCAAGCCATCGACGGTGCCGGTCTCCCAGCGCGCTCAGCAGAAACTGATGCGGGAGTTGGATTTCCTTGTTAGCCCTGGGCAGCACGAACTGCACTCAAGCGCTCACACACGAGAGGAGACGGAGGTGGAAGATGAACAATGGACGCGAGTTTTGCTGGCAACGAACGCCTCGGCCACCGGACGGCCTGTATGTTGGCTTTTATTAAATGGAAAATACATGACTCGAGAGCATCTCAGCTGTCATGAGTACACGGCTATTTGTAGCCCAGCGACGCACACCTGAGCAACAACCTGCTCACCGGAACTCATGCGTGCGTGTGCACATGGACTCGCATGCACTGGCCACTACCTGATGCATGCACCACACAACTCACGCTCCACGATCCGCAGGATCCGGTCTCCAAATTGACAGCCGCATCTGCTACACTAGCGTTAACTAAAAATAGCCTACAAGCACCTACATGTAGGACTGAGTAGTACATGACACATACCTGAACTCGACAGACTCGACCTGAACTAAACATCGACATACGACAGACTCGACCCGGTCGATGGACTCCAACGCGAGCTCGAACACGCGCATCATCAACGACTCACACATCATGCACGAACATGACATGGTTTATTCTAACATTCCTCAACTCCCAGGAGACAGAGCCTGATGCAGCTGTGACAGCTTATGTTGATATGTATGGTGATGACCTCCCTGAGCAGGCAATCAAGGCCATCAGGGCGGCAACTCGTATGGGGAATAAGAAGTTGGCTAAGGTCCTTGCAGTGCTGGCGGAGAAGGCTGATGCAGCTGACATGGAGGCTTAGTGGCTGGTGACTGCAGCATTTGGGGAGTGGGGCAAGAAGGGAAGCAGTGAAGCTGATGATACAGAAAACAAACCCGCAGATCATTTGTTTGCAGGAGACTAAATTGCATGCCATTGATGTTTTCCTTGCAATGGAATTCTTGGGGCCGAGGTATAGCTCCAACTTTGAATGTTTGCCGGCGGATGAAACCAGAGGGGGAGTCCTTATTGCTTGGGATCAGGACCGTGTTAGGGGAGGTGCAGTAGATTGCAAAAATTTCTGTCTATCTGTAGACATCACCTTGCGGCAAACAAATGCTGCGTTCACTATTACAGCAGTATATGGGCCGATAGACAATGCTGAGAAGGATGATTTCCTGGTGGAGCTGATTGCCTCACAGCCGGCAGCAACAGTACCGTGGATATGTTTAGGCGATTTCAACTTAATTTGTGAAGCCAGAGATAAGAACAACACTAATATCAATCGGACCCAAATGAGAAGGTTTAGGCAAGCTCTGGATGCCAGTGATCTGATGGAGATAAGACTTCAAAATAGAAAATTTACGTGGAGCAATGGACAAAGGAACCCCACTTTGGTCTACCTTGATCGTGCTTTCTGCAACAAGGAGTGGGTTCACATCTTCACGGGCATCACCATGCAGGCGCTGTCCAGCTCCCTGTCGGACCACTGCCCCCTTCTCCTATGCAACCTACAGCAGCCGCATAGAATGGCAGTATTTAAGTTCGAGCACTTCTGGACCCGAGTGCCTGGCTTCCTTGAGATAGTACAAAGTGCATGGCTGATACCGGTGCGGGGAACCTCGCCACTCATGATACTCCACAACAGACTGACAAACACGAAGAGATCACTACTCAGTTGGAGCAGATCACTTTTCAGTGATGCCCGTCTACAACTCCACATGGCAAATGAGGTAATCTTGCGCTTGGACATAGCCCAGGAGTCAAGAACTCTATCTATTGCAGAAGTAGAGCTCCAGCGAGAACTCAAACATCATGTCATGGGGTGGGCGGCAATCGAAAGAGCGCGTCGTCGACAGAGTTCAAGGGTCCAAAATTTAAAAGAGGGAGATGCTTGCACCAAATTTTTCCATCATAAGGCAAATGGACGACGAAGGCGGAACCTCATTGGTTATCTGAGGAACGATGAGGGCGAGTTTCTATGGAAGCACGCAGACAAGGAACAATTAGTATACTGCTATTTTCAGTCAGTTCTGGGGACTAGGATTAACAGACAACAAACACTGGATTGGGACAACATGGAGTTTGGGCAACTGGATGATGACACTTTCGACCAACCTTTCTCTTTGGAGGAAATCAAAGGCGCAGTTGATGATCTCCCCACAGACAAAGCCCCGGGGCCGGATGGATTCACAGGCAGATTCTATAAGAAATGCTGGGAAATCATCAAGTATGACCTGCTAGCTGCCATGGCGAGCTTCCACGGCCTGAGAACTGGACCGCTTGACGCACTGAACGAAGCGATCATCGTTCTGATCCCCAAAATGGAGACATCCGAACAGTTAAAGGACTTCAGACCCATCAACTTGATCCACTCTTTTGCCAAGCTTATCTCAAAGATCCTAGCAAGGCGATTGTCAGCTAGAATTCAGTCTTTGGTCTCCAACTCCCAGAGTGCTTTTGTAAAGCATAGATGCATTCAAGACAATTTTTTGTATGTCAGAAACCTGGCCAGAGCATATCATCGAACAAAGACGCCAGCCCTCCTTTTCAAATTGGATATCTCCAAGGCTTTCGATAGTGTGTCTTGGGAATATATGCTGGAACTCCTGGAACACAGAGGTTTTAGCGCTAGATGGAGAGAATGGCTGACTGCACTGTTTAAGACCTCATCCTCGAAGGTGCTGATAAATGGGGTGGCTAGCAAAAGAATCAAACACGCACGCGGCCTTCGACAAGGTGATCCGCTCTCCCCATATTTATTCATCCTGGCCATTGATACACTGCAGAAGGTGCTAGACATTGCAACCACTGAAGGCATACTATCACCGCTGCTGGGACGCCAGGCGAGGCTGCGCCTATCCCTGTACGCCGACGACGCTGTCATATTCATCAATCCCATCCAGTCTGAGGTCACGGCACTTTTCTCGATCCTGAGCAGTTTTGGGGAGGCGACTGGGCTTAAACTGAATTTGGAAAAATGTATGGTTGCACCGATAAGATGTGCCGATCTGAATTTGGACCAGATTTTGGAAACATTCATTGGAAGAAGAGTAGGTTTCCCACTAACATATCTGGGATTGCCTCTAACCCTGGTCGGTTAAAGGTGGTTCATGTCCAAAGTGTGGTGGATAAATCAAGATCGCGCTTGGCTGGCTGGCAGGGAAAGCTTCTGAACATAGCAGGGAGAAGAGAGCTGGTCAGATCCGTGCTGAGCTCAATCCCAACCTATTTGTTGACTGCACTCAAGGCGCCCAAACAGCTCTTCTGTGATCTCGACAAAGCACGTCGGCGCTTCCTATGGGCTGGTGACAGTGAGCTGACGGGTGGCAAGTGCAAAGTGGTGTGGACATTGGTAGCACGCCCGACGGAATTTGGAGGCCTCGGCATCTTGGATTTGGAACGTTTCAGCAGAGCACTGCGCTTGAGATGGCTGTGGTACAACTGGACAAACCCCGAAAGGCCATGGAACGAAACAGAACTACCGGTTGATTCAGTGGACATCACCCTTTTCAATGCAGCCACAACAGTAACTGTTCACAATGGAAAGAAAGCGTCCTTCTGGCTCTCCAGTTGGTTAAATGGTCAGTCTCCATCACAGCTGTGCCCGCTCCTTTTTAGTCATAGTCGACGCAAGAATAGGTCGGTAAGAGATGCAGTTGTGGGAGACCGTTGGATCAGAGACATCTCTCACAGCCTGACGAACGCCCTGCTCGATGAATTTTTCAAACTTTGGAGAGCTATTCAAGCAGCCAACTTAAACCTCGAAGATGATAGTGAAGACACTATAACTTGGATCCTAGAGAGCTCCGGGAAGTATACGGCAAAATCGGCATACAAAATTCAATTTGAAGGCCAATACCTATCTAATTTCCCTAAGCTGATCTGGAATTCATGGGCACCGCCAAGATGCAAGTTCTTCATGTGGCTGCTCCTCCAGAACAGATTGTGGACATCGGCAAGGCTACAACTGCGCGGTTGGGAGAACAATTATTTCTGTGCCTTGTGCGAAAGGAACCTGGAGACAGTCCACCGTCTTTTCATCGAATGCCCTTACTCCTGCCGGGTCTGGGCACTAGTGTCGTCCTAGAGTGGTTGCCTAAACATAAACCCCGCACAATGGCTTGACGTCCAGGACATTGAGACATGGCTAGACCATGTGGTGACGACGGGAAGCAAACTTGGTCACAGTTTGATAATCCTGACACTCTGGACCATATGGAAGCAAAGAAACGTTAGAATCTTCAGAGACAATGCCAAGCCCGAGCATGCTTTGTTTGTGGAAATCAAGGATACATGCCAATTATGGTCTATGGCGGGGGGCACCTTCCTAAAGCCCCTTTTCGTTGTACAACATGTTGTTATGTAATAACGTCTTAGTTTTTCTTTTCGACTCCCTGTAGCTTAGGCTGCAGGGAGTAGCGCAACTCGTGCATGTATTGACTATTGCTACCATCTTCTTATTATAAATCAAAGCTGGGCAACCAGATCTTTAAAAAAAACAATATTCCTAAACATCGAAGAGTAGTAGGTACGTCTCAATTTGCCACCTTGTCCATTCATTTTTTATCCAAATTCCAGTTTGGCTCAATCTTCTCTGTGCAAGCATACATATCGGCTCCCGGGCAATGGCACAGACCATTATATGGCCTCATGGGCTGTAAATATGTGCATGGGGAGCATTTCTGCCAGTCACTTTGTACACAATTTATCATTGTTGCTTCTGCATTGGTTGCTTGAAGATGTTGATTTTACAATATCCTAATAGGTACTTTTAAATTTGTATATGAAGGTGAGTTGAAGAGGATCCTTGTTCAGACTACTAGCTTGGAGCCTGATGAGAGGGAGAGGCTCCTCTTCCCTGGGAAGGAGAAGAGTGGCACGGAAGCATGTGGCAGGTGTTAAGGATGGAGCAAAATCGCCTCTTCTTGAGAAGCCTGCGCTGCCAGCATAGAGCAGAAAGTTGAGCCTGTAATTATGGATGAGAACATGATTAAAGCATGCGAGGCTATTGCTTGTGTTAGGTTGAAATTGATAAGTTGTCTGCTAAGGTGAAGGAACCTTCCATCTGCCTTATTTGTTTAAGCATTCATGTGTGACTTGGAGAAACATGTGCTTCGATGGAGAAAGGTTGATGATAAAGAATTTGTTGTCTTGTCAGAGTTGCTTATGATGCAGCTGCTGAAACTCGATGGCATCGAAGCTGTAGGAGAAGCAAGGGCACAAAGAGAAGGCTGAGGTACACAACTAAACACTTGCTGCTACTATTTTCACTTGTGCTACATGTAAAAATGAGAATGCACTATAGTGACTAAAACATTTAATTGTTGTAATTATCAAGGTTTTATGATTGGCAAATGAATAAAAAATGATTTCAAATAAAGTCAAAAAATATGTCCTTTTTTTGAAGATTTTTATTACCTTGCCGATATGACCATTGCCATGTTTTCAGATAAGTGGATATTGGATCTGAACTAAGAATTCGCATTGTATTTTCCTATCCAGCTAAAGATTTGATATCTTCAAATTGTGGGTGGTTTTCTTAATTGAGCGTGAAACGTAATGAAATGACATGGAAAGGGTGCCTACTGGTGACCGGTGAGTGTAGTAATTGGTATTCTTGTTTTCCCCAAGTTCTTGTATTATCTGAACTCATAGGTTTGCATTCAATCTCATAAACAAGGAGTATCTCATTTTTTTTTTGACTGTCAACGGGGGGAGGCGTTCCCCACCTGATTTATTTGATTATAATGGCCCCAAACGGCCTCATAAAGTACAGAGGCACATAGGTGGTTACAAACTTACATTAGCGGTTAAAGTAACAAAGTGACCAACTTAGCCTTGGCCTGTTCGAGCCATTTCTAGGATCTGGCACCAAACGTCGGCGACTTGTTTTTTCTTTCTTGGAAGTCTGAACCTCCATTGTTCTGCAGCAATCTTACAGCTTATGAGCACCTGATCAACAGAAGTGGATTCCTGTCTGAAGACCTTTCCGTTCCTTGCCTTCCACAGGTGCCAACAACCTAGCGCTACGAAGGCAGAGAACTCATCAGCTGGTATGCCTCCGCACGTTGAGATGGTATGTAAGGATTCAGTTGTGAGTTGGAGCATTTCTGGTAGATGAAGCCTCTGCCAGAACTGAGTCGCAATGAGGCAGCCGTTGATGATGTGCGCCGGTGTTTCGTCGGCCTCGTTATATACCTCACAGGTTTTATCATCTAGTATTCTCTTGGTGTGTAGCACCGATCGCGCTTGGATTCTTCCTTGGACTAGAAGCCACATGAAAAGCTGGACTCTGGGCGGTGCATGGTTGTCCCAGATGAACTTAGCCTTGGGATCATCCGGTTGGCCCTTGGCTTTCAGCAGTTTATAAATAGCTGCACTGTCTAGCCCTGAAACTCCCTTGCTGAATAAAGATGTCCGTTGGTCCGGTGTTTGCGAAAGAGTGGTTGCCTGGATGATCTGAAGCAGGTGATGCAAGTCCAAACTCGCCCGTTGAGACAGACGCGGTACCAGAGTGTGTTGCAGGCCGGTTTGCAGCATCTGGGATACCGTTGCCTCCTTGAACGTGCAATGACTGAAAAGTGCCGGGTAGGTGTCGGCCAGGGCCTCATCTTGCATCCAAACATCAGACCAAAAGGAGCAGTTGTTTCCATCTCCGAGGGTAACCATTGTAATAGCTTGATACAGAGGCAAAATTTGTCGGAGCACCTTCCAGTGGTCACCATGAATATCGCCACCGAGCGTAGCAATTGAGGCCCGTCCTTGAACCCATTGTGCCCATGCAGAAGACTCAGGGTGATGAAGCTTGTGGATGAGTTTGAGCAGCAGGCATATGTTCTGTGTGCCCATGTCCTTGATCCCCAAGCCACCTAGGTCTTTTGGCTTGCATACGTTGATCCATGCAACAAGGCAGTTAGCTGGTTTGGATTTTCCTGTTGTGTCCGCACTCCACAGAAAGGCACGTCTTCTCCTGTCCAGTTGATCGATCACCGATGTAGGCAACTGCAGTGATCTCATGAGGTAGACAAGTTGAGAATCCAGAACTGAGTTAACCATCACAGCTCTACCCATGGGGTTTAGGAGGCTTGCTTGCCATGTACTAAGATGTCTGTCAGTCTTCTGGATATAAGGCGTGTATGCTGACAGTGGTAGCTTGTGCACCGACAGAGGCAGCCCCAGATAAGGTTGTGGGAAGGAATCTTGCCTACAGCCCAGAATCTGAACACATTCCAGGGTTGTCGAGTCGTTCATATGAATTGGCACTAATGTGCTCTTGCCATAATTTATATGTAAGCCAGAGAATGATGCAAAACTATCAAGAATGTTCTTCAGTGCAGCAGCCCCAGTGGTGTTGCCTTGGAGGACGATTAGTGTGTCATCCGCATACTGCAGCACTGCACAAGGTAATCCATCTTCAGTTGGGTGTTTAATCTCAGAACATCCAGCAATCATACCCTGAAGGGTCTCAGCAACCAGCAAGAACAGGTAAGGTGAAATTGGATCTCCCTGACGAAGGCCCCTCTTACATGTGATCCAAGGCCCCGGACAGCCATTGACCAACACTGCGGATTTCGAGGAGGTTAGAAGAGAGTTGATCCACTGATTCCATTTGTCTGGGAAGCCCCTCGCGGATAGGACGCTGAACAAACCATCCCAGTTTACAGTGTCGAAGGCCTTGGCAAAGTCCAGTTTCAGAACCAATGCAGGCTTCTTTCTCTTGTGGCACACTTGAACCAGTTCCAATGCATATACGAATGTATCTGAGATGGATCTTCCCCTGATGAAACCTGTCTGGTTGATGTTTATTAGCTTCGGAATCTCACCCTGCAGTCTCTTGGTTAGCACCTTTGAAAGGATTTTCAGACTGCAGTTCTGTAAGCATATCGGTCTAAAAGAATCAACATCCACCGCAGCCAGCTTCTTTGGTATCAACACCATATGGGATCTGTTAATCGGATCAAGGTTGATCGGCCCTTCATGAAAAGCAGACATGAAGTTCATAACCTGCACCTTTACTGTCCCCCAGGCAGCTCTGTAGAAGGCCGGCCCCAGACCGTCAGGCCCCGGAGCACTGTTCAAGTTCATTGACAACAGAGCCAGCTTTGTTTCATGCTCAGTGAATGGTGCTGTGATCGATCCGCTTGGTGTGAGCCTGTCCGTGTAGATGTGGTGCAGGTGCGAGGGTACCGAGGTTCCGGGGACCCCGATAATGGTCTTGAAGAAATGTGTCAGTGCTGCAGTCTTGCCATCATGGCTGACGACCTCCTGACCATCAACCCTCACCATTCTGATGTAGTTGGTCCGCAGACGTTGAGTTGCCTGTGCATGATGAAAGGCGGTGTTCGAGTCACATTCTTTGATTGCCCGTTGCTTACTTCTCTGCTTCCAGTAGGTTGCTTTGGCCTTGAGCTGCTCCTGCAATGTTGTACTAGCAGAGTTAAATTATTTCATAAAAAACAGAGTTAAATTGATTGCAACAAATTTATTGATTGTGTTACTTGACGTCATCAGTGCCAAACAGAAGTATGAAAAACAAGCCCATTGGCGTCATCAGTGCCGCTGAGGGCCGCGATGATGCTGCGGTGCGACGAACGATGGAGGAGCTTGCCAGCTTCCCCGCCTACGACGATGGCGAGGGCCCTTCCAGTGACTTCCGCATCGACTCTGAGGGCATGTACCGTCAGGTGCGTTCGTGATGTGCAGGCTATGGCTGTGATGTGAGGTGTTGGTTTCCAACAGTGTGTGCTCCTTTTCGCAGATTGATGAGCTGGCCTCGTTCTCTGACTCGCTTGTGCCATCTGTGACCTGCATTCTGTACACCGACAAGGATGTGCAGGCTCGAAGGTAACACAATTGAGATTATCCGTTCTCGTGAGAGCAAGCGAGTGGACAAAAGAACGACTCGACATTAGTCTCTGAAGAGTGTGCTTGTCGTCAATTTTAGTCCTCCAATGTGCCACACTTGAGAGACCTTGATGTATGCTGTATGCAACAATGATCCATCGACTTTAGTTTGCATTATTGTCAGTTCAAATAGTTGTTAATTTAAAAGTGGATATCCAATTCCTATTGATATTTATATCCACAATTGTGCAGCAATTATAACACATCCATGCACCCCTTGGCTGATTGTTGGCTTGTGCTTCGGATGATGTGTACGTATATAAAAGGGATAATGAATCAACTTCGCCTTGTTGTTCGAGAAGATGCTGTTGGTAACATATTTGGCTGCTGGTGAGTTGGCCTTTGACAGCCCTCAGATTCTTTGATTTTGGTTTGTTTCTTGGATTTAGAAATCTTGCAATGATTCCGCAGTAATAGTATATAATATCTAGCGGAAATGTCACTTGAGTTTGTTAAATTTGCTATGTACTAGAATTATCAAAGCCCGTTGAACATTGCAACCTTCGACAGGGAGGGTTCTGAACCTGGACTAGGGGCTTGCAACTGGATCTCATGCTGATGCCATTGAACATTACTAACTGCCATTAGTTACTGTATTTTTATGAATTGTCCATAACTTGAATTGTCTTTGTTCAGAACTGAGAAGTTGTAGACATATAGCACTAGAAAATTTGATATCTTGGGTCCTGAATGTTGTTTCTTTTTCCTCTTTTTCAAGGCTGACTGAATCCTATTTACTGTCTACTTCATGGTTTAAAGACCGTGGCAAGGATACACACATGAGCACACGTGAGCAAGGGCATGGGATCTCTTACAGTAACAATGGATGATTTTTGATGGAAGGGAGAAAGTAGTGCTAAGCATGAGAGTGTGCAAAACCTCAAAACAGCGCTGGTAGTCGTTTGCCAGAACCTGTGTTGCCCTTGCGGCCTTACCATATATATGCTTTGAGTTGTAGCGTATTAGATACACACTACATCAGGTGGCATGTGCTGTTTTATTTGTTTCCAAGTCTTACATAGTTGCAAATATACTCCCTTCGTCCTAAAATAAGTGATGTTTTAGGTTTGTCCTGAGTCAAACTTTTTCAAGTTTGACCAACTTTATAAAAAAACTATTAATGTTTATGATACCAAATAAATATTATTAGATTTATCATGAAATATATTTTTATATTCCACCAATTCGGTGTCATAAATGTTGATATTCTTTCCTATAAATTTAGTCAAACTTGAAATGGTTTGACTTACGACAAACCTAAAACATCAGTTATTTTGGGACGGAGGGAGTACCTTTATATGTGAAAAAATATATTCAGATGATTGATACTTACAAGTTGCAATGTCTGGATTTTTTTTACTGCCATTTTATTTTGTACCGATCACATTCTCATTATGCTAGGTTTTGTTATTGCTCATCGAGCGCTATTTAAGAAGGTCTAGAAATGCTAGAATGAACATATAACTTCAAGATGCTCAATAACAAGCAATCGCCATATACTGAGATGTCCCTGGGTTTTGTTCTGAATTTATCTTACTAAATCCTGTTGAAATGTCCCTACTACATTTCATTAGTGACAGTGAGCGTGCGTTTACAATGTAGAAGCCAGCAAATTAGAGGGTGTTTTTGGATGAGGGGGCTAATAATTAATATTACTCTAAAACCAGTAACCGTATTTGATTTCTTGTCATGTATTGAAACTATAATAATGGTGCTGGCCACTTGCGTGAACTATGGCTGAACCCCACTCTTGATGTTCAGTTAACTTGTCGTGATTACAAGAGGCCGTGTGACTGCTACAAGGTATCACTTCTGCTCTTCCTTTCTTTTCTTTCTCCTGAGGCCTGAACTCTCAGAAGGGTCTCCATTCCATGCTCAACGGGAACGGAGACAGGAATATTGGATCCATGAAATCATGTTGCAGTAGGAGAACGAGAACAGGGACAGAAATACGGGACGGGACTGGACATAGTGCATGGAGCTCGATAATCTCCTCTGACATCCATCTCTTGGATGGTTGATTTTTTTTCCTACCGTATATAGGAACTGAACTGATTTTACATTCTTTTCTTTTTGTTATTCATCCATTGTAGAAAAAATATGTTTGATAGACACGTGCGTGTAAGCAGTGAGCCTGCGACGCTGCACTATTAATTTCACGAACTTTGCCTTTTTAGATTAAATGTCACTTTACCGTCAGTAGTGAATTTTATAGTATTGTTATCTTATCGTGCGATCTGTGTGTTTTTAGTAAAAAAAAATTGTTGTCCCGTAGCAACGCACGGGCATGCTACCTAGTAAAAAGAAGTTCTATATAGCAATTTAAACGCAAGTAATACTATTTGTCTTAAGCATCATGTCCATGTCACTTATACATATACGATGACGCTCTTATGCAGCAGAACAGAACCTTACACTCAATTTGCATTCTCTCTTTTCCCACATTTAGAAACTTTGAATTCCACATTCACGAAGCTTTAGTATACAAACACATTTCAGCTTGCAGTGTTGAAGCAACAAGGCATGTCGTGTCATCACCTAGACATGCCAAGGGATCTTGGAATGGACAGGGACCGGACCTCCGGCGCCGAACTTGGAAACATCACGTTGAGCCTGTGCATCAGGACGTCGGCCTTGGATGGTATCTCGTTCAGGAGGAACTGCTGAACGATTGGCTTCTTGAACCACTCCAGTACAGAGTCACCAGGTGCCCGCAAGACGACTTTGCTCACCTCAAACGGCGACTCCAGTGACGCCAGCACCTGTGCCACCACCATCTTCAGTGTCGGCCCTGTCACCAGCTTGATGCGCCGTGGCACAACCCCATAGTAGAGCATCCGCTTCCTGAACCGATGCAGTGTGTGCACAGTCGCCACGAGAGCTGCGCCCACAGATAAGCTTCGGACATCCAGGGACCAGGCGATGTGCTGGTCAAAGACGATCGCCTTGGCGAACAGCTTATTCTCATATGCGACCTTCCACACACAGCGGGCACGGTTCATCTGCCCCATGAGCACCAGGTAGTTGAGCAGGACGTTCACGAAGTACCTGGCTGCGCTCTCCTCATTGTCGTAGTCGATGCCCTGGAAGAACTCGCGCACGAACGAGAGCACAGGCTGCTTCCGCTGCTCCGGACCAGTGAACAGCCCACACATGAAGTCATGCGCCTTGTGCTTGCTGGCGCTCAGGATGTCCATGATTGCACGCTCGCTGCTCTCGTCCTGGCACCGCACCAAGTGAGCAAGGATGGATGTGTAGAGAATCAAGTCCACCTTCGCTGCCCCAGCGACATAGGCCTCAAGCAACGGCCGCGCTGAGTCATACAGCCCCGTCTTCATGCAAGACTCGAACAGCTGCCTTATGATGAAGTTGTTGGTCCTTATGCCAGCCGAACCCATGAACCGTAGCCACCGGAGTGCAAGGTCAGTCGACCCATCCTTGATGTAGATCATCAGCAGGTCACTTGCGGTCACCTCTATTGGGAAACCTGATGCCTTCATCTCCAGCAGCACCTTTGCAGCCAAATCCAGCAGCCTCTTATTCGCCAGCATCGTGAGCAACGCTGTAAAAGTGCTAAGCCCTGGCCTTGTCCCTGCATTCGCCATGGAGTGATACAACCGCATTGCTGCATCCACCTGCCCTGCCGAGGCATGCATTTCCACCAGACAGGCATATGTGGCCGGTGTAGGGAAAAAACCAGACTTCTCCATGTCACCAAACAACTTGGCGGCCATGTCCAACCTTCCAGACCGTGCATTGGCCTCGACCACCATGGTGTACAAGCCAAAGCTTGGTCGGAGCCCTCCCCTCCTCATCTCCTCCCAAAGCTCCATCCCAGCATCCAGTTTCCCAGATCTCACCAGCGCCTCCACCATGGCGGTGCTCACTGCAGTGCTCACCCGATGCCCAACCGCCACCATCTCTCTGTACATCCCCATGGCCGCATCAAGCCTCCCTGCCTTGGCCAGCACGTCCACCATGACCGAATACACGCCCACCGGCGCCCGCCCAATTCCCTCCCTTTGTTTCATTTCATCGAACATCTTGCGGGCGGCGTCGATCCTCCCGGCGCGCGCCAGCGCAGGCACCGCGAGCTCGTACGTGCCCTCGTCGAGGGCGCAGCCCGAGGTCGCCATTTGGTCGAGCACCTCGAAGGCCTTGAAGGCGAGGCCCCTGGTGAGCAACAGAGAGAGGAGGGCGTTGTAGGCGGGCGTCTCGAGGCCCCTGAAGCTGGCGTCGCGGAGGCGCTTGAAGCAGTAGAAGGCCGGCTCGAGGAGGCCGTGGGTGGCGAGCGCGGAGACGACGGCGTTGAAAGTCTTGGGGAAGGCGGCGAGGTCGGGAAGCCCGAGGGTCTCGTCGAAGAGCGCGAGGAGTTCGGAGGAGTGAGTGGCTGGCGGGAGACGCGCGGCGAGGAGCGAGGAGAGGTCGTCGGAGGGGACGAACCACGGCTGGAGGCGCGCCCATGCGACAAGGGAGATGAGCGGGACCGGGTCGGAGGCTGGGAGCGAGGAGGCTGCGAGCAGCAGCAGCGCGGCGTCGGGCGCGGAGGGCAGCGCGGAGAGCGCGGCGGAGAGTGGCGCGCCCGAGCGGTGGCGGAGCGCGAGCACCGCGAGGCGGGCCGCCGCTGCGGGGCGCGGGAGCGGGTGCGCGGAGGCGCCGGAGAGGATGGTGGGGTCGGCGCCCGGCACGGCCGGCCGCGCCCCGCGCGCCGAGGCGAGCAGCGCGCCCGACTCGTCCAGGTACTCCACCGTGTCCGTCCACTCAGTATCGGGCGGGGGCGGGGGCGGGGGCGGGGGCGGCTCGAACGACAGACGCCGCGCTAGGGGTAAGGAGAAGGAAACGCCGCCACCGCCGCCGCGAAGGCGGGCGCTGCGCGCGAGGCCGACGCGGGGGATATTTCACTTTTTGCCACTCTCATCGTTACCACGAGCTCATTTGCCACCTTTGTACGCGGTCTTAATGTTTTGCTCCCGAACTGGCCAAAAGTTCCCAATTTTAGACATTTTCGCTGCGTGACACGCCAAGTCAGCTTGCTAGCGTGGCAGGTGCACGTAAAAATACCTCGCTGCCCCTTCCCTTATCCCTTAACCTTCTGGGCTCGTTCCCCATATCCCCAGCTGCCCCCATTCTTCTTCTTTCCCCTCGCGCTGAGGAGCAGCGTGAGGAGATCCGGCGGCGCTGCGCAAGGAGCTGTGGTGTTCAGCGAAAGCAAGGCCAGCGGTGCTCCTGGATGTAGGTGTACCTTCCTCTCCTCTCTTCCCCCTCTCGTCTCCTCTGTGGTTCTAGGGTTCGATGTGGTTAGGGTTTAGATTTTGTTTACGGTCATTAAAGTTCATGGTTTGTGTGTTACTGCGCTTCGTAGGTAGTGGATTTGTTCGTCTTGCAGAATGAAGTCGTCAGATTGCCCTCCTTGGTAAGTAGGATATTGTATGGATTGTATTAAATGTGATGGCTGTGGAGTTGGATCAACTAACTCTAAACTGTTTTCATTGTCGACATGTGCTAGGATTGATCCTGGCAATGCTTTTAGAATTGTTGTTGAATGTGCTAAGTTCACTGCCAATCTGGAGTATGGGCCACTAGAAATGGAAGATTCAAGGTATGATGTCTGGTTTGACAGTAGGTCTGTGTTCAATCTAAGTAACTTTGTCGAGGAAATGGCTAGCAACATTATCTGGGGGCCTAGTCAGCAGCTGATTGTGTGGGGAGTTGACATAGAAAGTGGGACTGAGTGGAAGGTAACAACTGACAAGCAGTTTGTTGAGATGTTGGGGGCTAGGATGGATGTTAAGCTGTTGTACCTTGCATGTGAGGTCAGGGAAAAGGGTCAGTCAGCACCAGTTGGCCATAATGCTAGTGGTCGTGCAACATCTGGGGTTACTGCCCAATCTGTAGCACAGTCAGAAGCTGTTGATGATACAGCTATGTCTCCGGAAGCTGAAACTTTCAGTGCACCAGAACCTGTTGTTGATTGGAGCACTCTAACCATAATACCTAGTGATGATCAAGATGGTGAGGCTACTATGTTGGCTGATGAAGATGCAGTATTTGAGGCGTATGGGTTCAAAGCTGTAGAAGAGGAAGCAGCTGCGGCTGCGGCAGAAGAAGTTCCTATCCCATCTATCCCACCAGAGATCCAACAAGAAATGGAGGAAACAGCTATCCCTGTTGATGACCAAGCTAGTTCAGAGCCACTTATTGACTGGGATAGGGACAATCCAGATATGGATGTTGGAGCCATTTATCCCTCAATGCCTGAGTTCAGACTTGCAGTTAGGCAGCATGCAATTGTTGGGGAGTTTGAGTTGCACACTGAGAAATCAGACAAGACAAGGTTCAGGGGTTGCTGCAATGCCAAGGGATGTCCTTGGAGGATTAGAGCTAAAACACAGTTTGATGGCAGTGTCAGGGTACATATTTTTTTTGTATGTTGTAATTTCTGACTTACACTTGAGCATCAGCATCCCTTTACTATTATTTGCTGGACTGATAGTCAATATGTGACCCTGTGCAGGTACAGATAAATGACAAGGAGCATAATTGTCCATCAATAAGCAGAGTTGAAGGTAGGATGGCAAATCAAGCATGGGTTGCAGAAAGGGCTATTCCCCTCTTGAAGAGAAAACCAGGGATGGGTGCAAAGGAAGTGAAAGATGAGATAGAAGAGAATTACAAAATCCAGATACCCTACCAGACTGTGTGGTATGGAAGGCAAAGAGCTTCTGACATTTTATTTGGTAAGTGGGATGATTCTTATGACTGGTTATATAGGTTCAAAGCTGAGGTAGAGCTTAGATCTCCTGGAAGTGTTGTTGAGATAGGTACAGTTGAAGTAAATGGGCAAATTCATTTTAGCAAATTTTTCTGTGCATTCAAGGCTAGCATTGATGGTTTTTTACAAGGTTGTAGGCCTTACATTAGCATAGATTCCACTGCCCTCAATGGGCAGTGGAATGGGCACATGCCTGCTGCCAATGCTATTGATGGACATAACTGGATGTTCCCTATAGCATTTGGTCTGTTTGATGGAGAAACCAAGGAAAATTGGACATGGTTCATGGAAAAATTGAGAGATGCATTAGGCCCAATGGACAAATTAGCAGTCTGTACAGATGCTTGTAAAGGACTAGAAGCTGCTGTGAAGACTGTTTTTCCTCAGGCTGAACATAGGGAGTGCTTCAAGCATCTGATGGACAACATGAAGAAGAAATTTAGAGGTGCAATTTATTCCAAGTACATGTGGCCTGCTGCCAGGGCCTATCTCCCTGACAAACATGAGTATTTCATGAGAAAGGTCATGGCTGCTTCTGCTGCAGTGTTGCCATGGCTAAATGAGCATCACAATTTGCTGTGGGCCAGATCTAGGTTCTCACCTGACATCAAATGTGACTACATCAATAACAACTTGGCTGAATCCTGGAATGCATGGATCAAGGAGCACAAAGATCTTCCTGTATATGCCTTAGCTGATGCTATTAGGGAGCAGACAATGAAGTTATTTGCAAAGAGGAGGACTATATCTAGAGCTCTGAAGGGAACTATACTTCCTGCTGTGGTTCATCAGATGAATGCTGCATCAAAAGGATTGGGGCACTTGAAGGTCACAAAAGCGGATAGAAACCAAGCAGAGGTGTCAGCAGTGTACAAAGATGAAGAAGTGAGAAGACATATGGTGTACCTAGATCAGAAAACATGCACTTGCAGAGAATGGGAGGTCAGTGGGAAGCCCTGCCAGCATGCATTGGCAGTCATTACCACAGAGAGGAACCCAAACATGGAACAATACATAGACATGGCCTTTTCAGTTGAGAAATTTAAAGCTGCATATGCAGGAGTAATACCAAATATCACTGATAGGAATCAATGGCCTCAAGTGGAGAAAGATTTCAAGTTGCAGCCACCAGTTGCCAAGCCAAAAAAGAAAACTGCTGGAAGGCAGAGGAAGAAAAGGATTCTATCTTGCTTGGAGAGGACAGGGAAAGCCACAAGACAATCAAAGTGTGATGGCTGTGGTCAACTTGGCCACAGGAAAGGAAGCTCCAACTGTCCCCTAACTGGCACTAAGAAAAGGTATCACTCTATCCTAATTTACATCATTTTTACTAATATTTTGTACTAACTAACTCAAAATGTAGGAAAAGGACTAGAAAGACTAAATCAACAGTGGGGAGAAAGAAGTCCAAGACTGATGCACCCAAGGAAGGTTCTTCATTCAAGCAACCTTCTTCCTCCAAGCCAGCTCCAAATACTCCAAGAACAAGGGCAGCTGCTGCTAGGGAAGCAGCAGCCGTGGCTGCCCAGGCAGCAGCAGCAGCTGAAGAAGCAGCAGCAGCAGCTGAAGAAGAAGTAGCAGTAGCTGAAGCTGAATCTCAAGCACAACCAACTCCAATTCCACCTGCTAAGAGGTATGTTTCATCCAGGCTCCATGTTTCTGGTCCATATCATAGGTTCGATTGCCTAACAACGCATCCCACGATCCAGGAGGTTGCCCTTAGATGAGCCTTTACCACTGGAGATGGTTGTATGTGAAGATCATCCTGCACCTGCTAAGAAGATGACGCCCAGGAAGAAACAGTTGGCTTCGAAGGTGAAGAAGGCCACTCCAACCAAGGCCTAATCTGTTTGATAAGCAAGAAGTCTGAACTGGGGATATTTTGTAATGGCTATGTAGCCTTGAAAACCTGTAAACAATGGCTCTGTAATCTATTTTGTGCTGCTAGTACTGGCAAAAAAACATGTAATGGTTGGGGATAATGGCTCTGTTGCCCAGCTCCTCTCATTAGCAACTACTGAACTTTAGTGTCTGTGTGCCTGGAACATGTAATGGCTGCTACATGACTGCAAACTTTAGTGTCTGTGTGCCTAGAACATGTAATGAATGTGTTGCCTTGCTCCTTTTATTGCAAACTGCATGTTTGCTGACAATTTTTGTCATGTTCAGCTTGGGGGCAAAAAATTAAGGGAAAGGGCGGCTGGGGATACGGGGAACGAGCCCAGAAGGTTAAGCGATAAGGGAAGGGGCAGCAAGGTCTTTTTACATGCACCTGCCATGCTGGCAAGCTGACTTGGTGTGCCACGCAGCGAAAATGTCTAAAAACGAAAACTTTTGACCAATTTAGGGGCAAAACATTAAGACCGCGTACAAAGCTGGCAAATGAGCTCGTGGCAATGATAAAAGTGGCAAAAAGTGAAATATCCCGGCCTGCTGTGTTTGTGGTCCAGTCCAGTCTCCTTCTCCTTCTCCTTCCCCCTCGTGACAGGCAGGTTCGATCCAAACGACGGCTCCGCAGCCTCCGGACCGCAACCCTCTCCTCTCGTCGCTTCTTCCTCCATCTCTCGGCGTCGAATCTCCTCCGGCCACCGAGCACACTCTACTAGCCGCTCGGAAGGAGTTCTTCCGGGATTGGAGCCGTTGCTGCCCTCTCTGCTGGGGCGGCGTCGAGCGGAGACCCAGTCGGAAATCGAACTGACTTCGTCTCTTGTTGGTAAGAAATCCTCTAGCCTGTTTCGCGGATCCCTTCTTGCTGCCAATGATCTAGTCCAAATCTTTCTGGCTCTGATGTACGCTCCAATCCAGTGTGGAGTTGCTTGCTTTATGTGTGCGCGCGTGCGCTAAAGGCAGTTTAGTCTCTATTTTTTGGGCTCTAGCTGAACTGCGGATATCTGTACGTTGATTTCAGCTTCCCCGTCCGGAGAAGCAATGTCAGGAGTGATCACAAAGTTTGCGATTACATCCATTGTGATGTGGATGGCCCCGGTTGCGATCATGTATGGGTTCTACTACGAGTTGTTTCCAGGTTCGGCTTCTGTTCCTGTTTTGGTGTACCCCATCTACTATGTTCAGATGCAGACATGTAGCGCATAAGTTTTATTTGGTAATGGTAGTTGTTTCTTAATTTCAGGTGTGAGTCAGATGTCATCCTCGGCGCAGACACTCGCCAGCGGGTTCCTGGCCGTCATATCAGTTAATCTGGTGATCGGCTTTTACATATTCATGGCGATGAAGGAGACTCCACACCAAGAGCCACAGCCAGATCCCACCTTCCTGGCGAACGCCAAAGCTAGTATCAACCAGCCAACATCCTCTCAAGTGAGTCATGATTCCAAGGGGAAGGGAAAGGTCGATTAAGCTTGTAGCATGTTGGCTTTGGTCTTGTGTATGTTAAGTGCATGCTATTTAGGAGGAATAGTTGTGCTACGCCATCACACTACACTGCAACCTTTTAAAGCTCATGATTTTGCTGTAAATCTTATCAGTTATGGTTATGGAGCAATACGAAGTTGAACCTCTTGTACCTATTCAATTTGGTAACTGTGTTCAATGTTATTTTAGTTACAATGCTCATTGAAACTACTGTTGGTTGTATTTAGGTCCTTTTTGGTTATTTGGTTTGATTCTATTTAAGCATGTCGCATGTGCCTTGAACACAGCTGCTATGTGGTGTCAATGTGTCATTCTGGTTTTTTGTGAGATAAAATCTATCAACATAGTTAATGGGTGATACTTGTAATATCTGCTTCACTGTGGATATTTTTCTATGCACACTGGTAACCTTTATTAGCTCTGGTCCAACTCGTTATTGATGATTGTTATAATGTTATTATTCCATAAGGAGAAAAATTAATTACCTTGAAGTACACGTGAAAGTTGGTATGGTCATTAATTGCTGCACCTTTTTTTTATATCTTTTGACCTATTGCAACCTTTATCCAACATGCAAACTTTATTATAGGATCAATGGGATTTTGTTGAAAAATGCTGCACGATTCTGTTCAATAGCCTAAATGCGCATAAGCAAAGAACCTCCTGTACAAGAGGCTAATCACAAAGTAATGTATACATCCCTAAGAATTTACAAAGGGCTTCTAAACTCTTATAGCCTTTTTTTTGTTAATTTGGCATTCTTTCTAAAGGATGTCAATCTTCTATGAAGATTTCTCTCAACATAGGACCAAGGTGGATTCCTTCTAATATCACTTCGATCAGTATTTGTTAAAACATGTTTTTCTCAGAAGAGTGTACTACCATTGATTTTCCTGCATATATCCATGGCCTTTGTAGTTTGTACCTCTCAGGTCATATGTTTAACTATGAATTTCACATGTTTCTTCTGGTTATTGCGATAAGCTAAAAGATACAGATTAGTTGATTGTATGATAAAATGGGCTCAAGTCTCTCTTTACGACTGACAGCTCTGGACTGGACCTACAGCTAATGACTAGCATAACTTTAGGATATAGGATTATGCTAACGAATAATGGATCATGCAATGTCACATTATGAAGTACATACAAAGGACCATCTGAGGCTATATGTATGGAAAATGGAGAACTTGTGGATTAATATGATGAACCCTTCAACAAGGGTGTCTTATTTGAGAAAATGTAGAACTCTTGGACAAACAAAATTATGTCTTCAACTCTAGCCATCCTCTGGTGGTTTGAAGATCTATGCCCATATAGCAAGCATGGACATCATCCCTGCACCTAAGAAAAGTGCAAGGTATGTCATCAGCTGAAGCTTTGTATTTGTCTGTAGTTTGGGTTTATTGAAATCTGTGGCCAGAAGATCGACTAATGACATGTAGATCAAAATTCCTGCTGAGGCTGAGTTGAACACTCCTTCAACAATGATGGCTGTAGTGCTATGGCCATTGTAGCTAGATGAAATTGCAATCCCTAATGCAATGCCAATGGGCGCAGTCAGGGAGAAAAAAACTGCCATCATGACGGTAGCCCTCAACTTGAAATTTGCCTGCAGCGAGAAATGGGAGCCAGAGGATGTTAGTTTTTTTTTGTTAAGCGCAATATGAGGTTAATTCTATCTTCTTTGTGTTAATTTATTTTATTTATTGAATAAATGGTAACATATCATTGCTAGGGTCTATTTGCATGGAGTAATTGGTAAAAATTGTTTTTCTGTCTCGAAAAAGTTTGAGATTTATTTGATTTAGCTTTCGAAACATGTCTGTTCAACAATTGATTGTTGATCAGTGTTATATTATGTGCCTTCTGTTATTACTAGAAAAATTGACTCGCAATAGTTTGTACTTGTATAATATGCCATGCTGCTGTTGAAGAATGTTCCATTTTAACTTTGTACATCTCCTTTTTTTTTCCTTCCTCTTGTTTATCCCCCCCATTCTGCCGAAGGGGCACTTAGTATAAATTTTCTGACACGCTGAGTTATAAAAGTGCCTTTTTCATAAAAGCTGTAGCTTCTCGTTATTTTAGTCAAAGGGTCAAAGCATAGAGGATGGTTAGTTTTTTTCAGCGAGATATATTCAGGTATTGTAGGTTATGGTCCAAGTATATACCTGCACAATGCAACCACCCAAGCCAATGCCTTCAAAGAATTGATGGAAGCTAAGGGCACCAACAAGAGGCCTAATGGTGGTTGGCCTCACAGATGCACCTAAGGACACCCCAATTATCACCGAATGCACCAAGATTCCGAGCTCAAGGACCTGCATGGTGAGAGATTTACTTTGTGGTTTCAATATATTTTCGTCCTGAAAATTCTACCTAGCTGATGAACAGTGCGCTCACTTCTCAGGCTGGATAGGAACGTTATGCTCTGAGGCACAAGTTAACACCCACTTTTTAGGTATTTATCTCCTTGTCCCAATCTATATTTCTTCATTAATGTGTTTTGGGAACTGTAAAGATATTATTATGCTTTTTGTTCTCTGGAACTATGAATGACAATTATATGTATCTTACAATGTAAATATATGATTGATCATAATGAGATATTTGAAGCTAATTCAGCATACTGCTGTGATATCTTGATTGTAATGCACTACTCATGGAAAAATGGTGTATTCTTGTTTCTTGATTCTATTTAAAGTAATGCCATGCTTTTTTTATGATTTTCTTTGCTGCACTGACTTCAACTTTTATCAGTACTATTTGCAAGGGAGGTTTATGGACACCAAGGGACTGCACTTGCCTGAGATACCACCCTGTGCCGGATTGTGTCAGCTATTGAAGCCTCCTCTGGTGAACTGATGACATCCGCCTCTCCGTGTGAATGCCCATGTGTTGCATGGGTGTGCACATGCACATGTTGTGCATGCCCCAAGGATTTTAATTTCGTTATCGCAAAAATTTCGGTCACCACCGAAATTACCGAATTTCGCGAAATTCGGCCGAAATTTCGCCGAAATTTTTTTAGAGATTAGGACATGAAGTATGTTGTTTCTAAAAAAGTTTAGATCTAAATAAATATTAGTATGATTTATGACTACACATCTATTGAATAGAAGAATATACAATATAATCAATAGAAAAATACAAATCTAGAGTTATACATCACATGTATTAGAGTATTACAAAATTTCGGAGTTTTCTTTCGGCCACCACCGAAATTACCGAATTTCGCGAAATTCGGCCGAAATTTCGCCGAAATTTTGATCCCTGGCATGCCCAGTCCTCTCCTCATCTCCCGGTTGTTCATGGATCTCTAGGTTGTCGATTGGCCGTGCCTTCTTGAAGTGAGACCGGCGGTAGTATCCGGCAGCTAGTGAGTCTATCACCATTGTGGCCATTGCAGCAGACATTGCAATGAGACCTGCAAAGGGGAAAATGTTCCCACCACTGCCACCTTTGTAGAGGCATGGGGATGTCAGCCCATCAAATGCTGCTGGCAGAATGTGGACCATGCCTGTGGCCAGGATGACACCAGCTGCAAATGCCTTGACAGCGAAAAAGATGTCACCATCAGGATGTAGCGCGGCCATGGAGCGGCCAAGTACTGGTACCAGCACACCAGCTGCTCCAGCTGTGAGGATGGATGCAATGGCAATCAGCTTCAGCTTCATTGCACCCAGGCTGTCAGTCTCGGTCCCATTTGTGGTATTTGTGCACTTGGAGGTGGTGGCCACAGCCAATTGTGCGAAGAGTAGGAGCCATGGAAACACTTTCAAGGTATGCTTCACAGCCCCCGTGGCCATTGGTTATGTTGTGTCTTGTGATATGCTGTATGTTCTAGTATGAGCTGCGAGGAGAGGCATATGGTTTGTGCTTTATATAGGAGGAATGTGTTGATTGGGATGGTTGCCGGATTGGCATCTCGTGGGCCGGGTGGGGTCTGTTACTTTCAGTTTCCACATTCTTGTGTCAAAAACTGCAGTGCAAAGTGTTGTCATTAGTTATTTAATTTGATTAAATTCTTTTGGGGCCTGCACTTTGCTGGTGAGTTCTTTTTGGTGGTGGGCTGAATATGATGTTCCACTCATGCCTAATCATCTGCGATGAGAGATGAGACTAAAACCTGTTCATGAACTGACTGGTAGATTCATCCCTGAGATTAAAATTGACCTTTTCTTTGAGGATATTGCTCCTTTTTGGTGGTTGTTAGTTCACGTATCTTTTATTGCACCTGGAAGACGTTGCTCCACCTTGCTGCTTTATGAGAGTGCTCCTGAACCAAACTGACCGAGTGATTTTCATGACTAAGGCAGGTATCGCACTGTTTTCCTGGAAGCTGCAGCTCTCCTTTTGCTAAGAACCTGAAGCCTCTCTCTCGACCAAGAAATGCATCTTAATGTGTTGTTTGGGGGCTATCTATTCAATGCTAACATGTGGGGAAGATAAAGAGGTTGCTTTTGTTAGAAATAACAAACCTACAAAAGTGATTACACCAGAGCATCAGATTGGAACTGAACTAAGAAGATCACACAATGCAGAGGTGATGGCCCTATATCCATCACCTCCAAATAATAAGCTCATCGGGGGCGACTCCGTTGTGCATGTTCTCTGTACGACTGGCCCAAATTTACGCAATGTACGGCGCTTGGTCACTTTAACTACCCAGTGTCTTGTATTGCATGATTACACCTTTGGATAGTTCGAAGTTCCACTAACCTTGGCACTGCAGAGGTATCCTTGTCCAGTATCAGTGTCATGGAATATTTGTGCATACAACAAATAGTAGGCATCAAATAAAGAGGCATGGCCCTTTGTCTGGAGTGGGCAGCTGATGGCGAAAGCTCAGCTTTTTGATCAGGGAAAGAACGCTCCAATTTGATGGAAAAGAAAGCTGAATGACATTGCATAATTCTGGCCCCAATATAGATAAGATTTCCATGACTTTGCAATAAGTTGGGATGCTCCATGGATTACTGGTTTTGTACAGGATGCAAAGGTGCTGCCATTGTTGAAGACCCCTCTCTATTCAGCTGCTCAATGGGTTGAATGTTGGAATGGATGCCGTCTACATCTTTATCAGAATGGCTATCCCAATTGGTCCCTTCACCTTTCCATGGCACGAACTTTTTTTTTTGAACCAGGGAGTGTTTCTCCTCATTTCCATGCACTGTACACGAAAATACTGCGGCCAACCACAATCCAACCCGGGGTGGCCGAGCGCACGGCCTGTGGCTGGCGCTACTCTGACCAATCGTGCATACATGCAATGGAGAAGGCTGGGAAAGTTGGTCGTCCGTGTGGGGCCGTGGTGTGTGGACCTTCCAAAAACTCTTCCGGGTTCGTGGCTTCGACTGTTGATAAGGATCTATGCCGGATTATTCCTGCTCCGTATCATCCTAGGATTGAACCATTTCAATCCCTAGAGAAGGATATTTCGGTGAAGTGGCTCACCCAATGACTCAAATCTATCAGCCTCTGTGTCATGCCTACCTGTGAACATTGCATTGGCAATTGCCCAAATGATGGGCTCATGGGCAGCCGGCTAAATGTCACAATTAGCCTGACAGTTCACACTACATGGTTTCTTTTCACAGACACGGCAATGGTCACCGGTCATCAGGTCGTGTAAGTTCACATGGTCTACTGAGCAGTGTCCAAATGGTCTACTGAACAGTGCATGCACCAATGGTCTGGTCTACTGAGCAGCGTCCAAGTTACCCGTCCTGCACGAGTTGCTAATTAACACGTTCCAATAATGTCCGGAGAATGACAGATCAATGAAGTGGCTGCCGAACAGATGATCCAATAGCAAGCAACGGAAGTTGGCCTAAAGATGAAAAGAGGCAGCAGATTACACACGCTTGACAGCTGACAGAGCACGGTTTGCATAATGAACATGCTAATGCCCCTCATCATCGGTCATCATCCATCGATGGATCCAAGCTGAGCCCTTGTTTAGATGACATCAAAATTCCAAGTTTTTTCACTCTCTCTCCATCACATCAATTTTTAACCGCTTGCATGGAGTATTAAATGTAGGTAAAAAAATAACTAATTACACAGTTTAGTTGTAAATCACGAGATGAATCTTTTGAGCCTAGTTGCTCCACGATTGGACAATATTTGTCAAATAAGACGAAAGTGGTACTATTCATCGGGTTGAAATTTTTTTCCAATCTAAACAAGGGCCGAGTTTACATCGCCACATGGTTTACTGAGCAGAGCAGTCTCCTAGACAGCCATGGCCGGTGCACTAGCGGGGAAAGAGAGAGGCCGGCCGGAGACGAGGGCGATGCCGCTGCCACTGCCACGCGCAGAGAAGCAAGGGCGACGATGGGATAGATATTGAGCCCGTTTCCTTCGCCGAAAAACCACGACGGAAAGTACTATTTACTGATTTATTAGAAAAGAAAAATACTATTTGAACTAAAAACTAAAAAAATAAACTAAAAAGTACGGACGGGACAGCGTGACTCCTGTGGAAACAGCAGCCGCACCACCGGGGGGAAAAGGCTCGGTTCGTGGGGGAGCCAATAATGCCGGCGAGATGCGTGTTGCACGATGATGCCGAGCTTGACTTGACGCCGGGACGCCGGCCGGTGATCTCGCCTGCTGAGCTCGTCCGTCGGCACTGTGCTTGCTGGTTTGTGGCCGTCCTGAAACCTGGAGCAGGCCTAGAGGTGGAAGGGTCTGCTCCCTCAGTCTCTTTATATCTGTTATTATCGGTGTGTGTGCCATAAGTTTATTTGATTTATAGAAAATACGTGCAATATTTATATCTCTAAATAAATTTATTAAAAAACTAGATTCAAAGATCTTTTCAGTGATACTAATTAAGTATTATAAATATTAATATTTTTAATATATATTTAATTAAAATTATTTCTCCGAAAACGTAAACGATATATATTTAAAGACAGGAGGAGCTATTTTCTGCATAGTGCAGACGGCGGCAGTAGATCTGCCAATCTACGGGTAGGGGACCTGTTGTGCTGCTGCTGTTCTGGAATCTGGACGTGCGCTGGAATGGCGAACAGTAGGTGATGTTGCCATACTGCCATGCTTGCTTGCAGAGTCAGTGCGTGGCCTGATCACTTCGTGCGCTGCGTTCTTGTACGTGTTCTGTGTTCGTGCCTGCTGAGATGCGAAAAGACGGTAAACATGCGATGCATTTTGGGTGGCCACCAGCTAGTCAACTTTCTGGCAATGCGTGCTTGCTTGCGGAATTTTTTTAAATAATATTATCTTAATAAACAATTATAGATCTAGATGCTGCTTTTAAAAATTTATAAAATTAGTATCCTATCGGTCATCCAGCAGCCGACATGACACCTATCGACAGCTGGGTGGCCAATAAGTTCTAATCGACAATTCAACTGCCGACAAATAGTGCCATATGTTCTATAACATGTCCACGTGGAGGTAAATTTTGGTCCTATTCGGCAGGTTATTTTTTTGACTTGTAAGCCGACTGTGGCTGATTTGCTGTGAGAGAAAAATACTGTTCCACGGCTGATAAGCTCAGCCCATCAGCCGATCAGGGTCTGCCGATAGAGATATCGGCCACGGCCAGTCATTGCCGATAGGCAGCAGTCGGCCATCCACACGCCGATAGGCTGATGGACATGCTTGTTTATTTTTTTTCACTGAAACCAGCCCCTGTTGGACTGGACATGTCCTTTCCTTTTTTTTTTTGCATGGCTGCCTGGTCTTAGCACCGAGGTTGAGAGCATAGGCGTTTCAGGTTGAGGCACCGAGGTTGCCTACAAGTCAGAGAACAGACATACAAGTTGCCTACATAACTTATTGTTCATATCTACTCCCTCTGTCTAGAAAAATAAAAAAAAAATTAAAGTTTAACTAAAATTTTATAAAAATATAGACAAAATAAGTATCATTAAATTGCACGTAACTCATAGCTGCATTTTTTTACAAAGAGAGTGTCAGGTAACACAACGTCGTTAAATCATGAAATAAAATTAGCAGAATGTACGTTGTACATTATACGTGCGGGCATAAGAAGCAAGTTGGCTATTAAATTGACCCTATAATTAATGTGACAACATCTATGTCTACACCAACATCAAATGAATGGGGAGCAGCGGGAAGCGGTGGAGAGTGGGTTTATTTATCTCCCATCTCGTAGTGCAAATGGAGAAGTAATTCTCGTCAGCTCGCCACCAGAATCCAATTGCATTTTTAGTATTTGGCAAGGCTCCGCGGAAGCTGAAAGTGAAGTTGGGGTTGGGAGCTATGTCAAAGGGGGCCACATATAAAGTATGACAAAGTACTACTTTCCAACCATTAATTTAGAGGATTTTTTCGAATTCGTGGTGACCATTCCAGGGCTAAACAACTTACCCTAAAACTCAAGTATAACATTACATAAATAATTTCAATTTGAAAACTATAAAAACAATGATGATAGATCCAAGCAAAATTGGTTGTGTTTAATTCTTAGCATGTACATAAAAAATTACAACAATTCTTAAGGTGTTTATGTATTTTACTTAAGATCATAAGAAAATAAAACGTAAAAATAAAGGGTCCATTTGGAAGCGTAGCTGGGCAGTAGTCCAATTGGCTATCCTAGGGCCAATAGGCCTATCGGCACTTGGTTAGCTATCCTAGGGCCGATAGGCCTATCGGCACTTGCTTAGCCGACTATGCCTTTCGGCTGCTGAATTGCCGACTAGTCTTTAGTCGGTTTACTGAACGCTGAGTAGACCATACTTTAACTTCTTCGCTTGCCACGTAGGATGTCGGGCGCCCAATAGCTGATAGGCACCATGTCGGCTGCTGGATAGCCGACAGTATACTAGTTTTACAATTTTATAAAAGCAACATCTAGATATGCAATTATTAATTAAAATAATAATATTTCAAAAAAAATCGCTTGCTTGCTTGCTGCCCTTTTTACTTGCATGGTAACCGGCTAACTGCTGGAGTTACGTCAAATTTACAGATGCAAGGAATAAGGGAGACAGATAGACTGATCAGGGAGAGATAGATTATGTAACTACAGCAGGAAGCACTATGGCACTAGGGGAGAACTTTTTAACAACAATACTGATTTAATAGAGAATTTCAGAAAAAAAATGTTGTGATAGAAGATTTGTAAGAATAGAAGCCTGTCAAGCTAGCTTGAATGAATGCCGATAGTACAGTAATCGGCTCCTTGTCGGAAGCCCAGCCAAGTGTACTCCACGTAGCCTAATTATTTCCCATAGACTTATCGGCTACCACCAGACGGCTGGTTAACTTATCTGAAGTCTGTCGGCAACTGGAAAGCTGATAGGACAATCGGCTCTCGGATATTTAGTTATTTACCACTCCTACGATTAAGTAATTTTTTATTTCATAGTTCTTGTCAACCCAAAATGAAGGACCTAAAGACCTCCAAAACAGTTTGTAACTTTTCAAGTACATAAAAATAATCAAGCACTAGACATTTTGCTTTAATTTGGCATCCTAGATTTTGTTGTTTTAAAATTATTAAAAATCTTCATGTGATGCTTTATTTGAATTTTCAGTAAATTGTTTAGCCTCCAAATCGTCTCCAAAAATCTGACCAAAAAGATCTAAATGCATGGCTTGGAAAGTATTTTCATGTAATTTCCCAACATATGTGCTCAAGTGAAATTCAAATTTATGCCCAAAATTAAGTTTTAGTTCAAAATTAAATTTAAAAGCATGCAAAACGTCTACACGATGACCTTGCCATTAAAGACCAAAGCCAATGACGATTTCAGTTGTCGTATACATAATGAGCTTCTTTTCAATGTTTTTTTTAAATTTTAACTTTAAATTTAAACTTAATTTTGAGCATGTGCCATTTTGTTAAGAAACATTGGATTTCATTTGAGTACATATGTTGGTAAATTACATGAAAAAAAATTATACTTCCTGAGCCATGGATTTAGATTAATTTTTGGGCGTGGCTAGCATCCGAACGTCTGGACGGATGCACGTGTCCGGAGGTCCGCACAGCCTACCTCGTTGCCTCACTCCGACTCGCACGCGCACCCCACCCTCGACGCTGTGCCCGCCGCTCCTCACGCCCGGACGGCCGCGCAGCCCCCCTCCGCCTCGCCCCTTCCATCTCGTGCGGCACTTCGGCAATGCCCCCTTCCCGCCCCGTCGCTGCACCCCGCTCCTTCCCCCCATAACACCCTCCTCTGTCCTCTTTCTCTCTCTCCGCGTGGGCGAGACCCGGGAGCCGGCCCCCATCTCGTTGCGCCCCGCCCGTCACCCCCAGCTTGCCACGCCCCATCCCCTGGCGCCTGGGTCGTGCGCTCATCACTCACCATGCCCCTATGAAACACTTGCAACATGAAACACTTGAATGCAACCTACGTCTGACACAGATAAAATATTTAAAATATACTATTGCAACATCTGTGTGAAACATATGCAACATCCAGATAAAATACTTGCAACATATGTGTGAAACATATGAACGTTCAGATAAAACACTTGCAACATGTGTGTGAAATATATGTAACATCCAAATAAAACACTTGCTACAACATATGTCTGAAACAGATGAAACATTTTGAACAAAGGCTTGCAACATACCTCTTAAAACAGTTGCAAAATAAGCAACATCCTGATCTATTTTTTGCAAACATCTATATGTAACAATTGCAACATACCTTTGAAAACATCTGAAACACTTGAAACATATATTTTCAACATAGAGGATGGAAAGGCCGGGGACGGGTCGATTCCGGTCGTTGCTGTGGGATCCGGCGGCGAGCGATGGCGCGCAAGCACCACCAGCAACAGCACCAACGGCGCACACGAGCACCACCACCACCAATACCAGCAACACCGGTCTTGGCTCGGTGAAAGGTCCTTGTTTGGTTTTGGTAATTAAGTGACAACCTTAGGTGGACTAATTGTGTTTATGTGAGATACACAGGTGATTAGTCCATAGGTATATGTGTGTAAGCAACATATGCCATGATGGTGAAGATGGCTCGGAGTTGTTGCAAAGTTTACATATGTGATGATGAAGGAGCTCATTGCACATGAGACATGACATTGAGTCATGTAATCAAGGTGAAGAAGATTAAGACATGACTTGGCTCGACGAACCGGTTGCAAATGTGAAGGGCAAGTCAGAGGCTTTGAAGCGAGGGACTGTGTGTGACGGTGAAGCTTGAGCAAGACTTGGCACTGATGGATCGACACAACGGTGAAAAGCAAGTGAAGTCAAGATCGATGAACCAATATGATCATGTGATGATATGAAGTGGATCATATTATTGTTGATCGTATTGGTGCATGTGTTGTATCGACAGTGGAGGAGATTGAAAGGAATGCGCAAGGCAAAGGTATAACCTAGGGCATTTTCATTTCACCAGTCATAGGTGTGTAGAAAAGTTGATGACCGGGTTTAGGATAGATGGTTATACTATCAAGAGGGAAAAACATGTCTGCATATCGGTCATCTAGTGCCACTCGAGTGTTCTAACTTTGCATCGTTGCTAGGATCGAGTGGCGTGGCAAGTTGAGTGGCTAACTCCTTTGGAAAAATGTTTGTGAAATGCTAACACACTTGCATATGGTGGTGCACACTTGGTGGTGTTGGCACATTTACAAAGGAGAAAGAAGTTGGAGTTGAAACGGATCAACTCGGCGAAGAAACGAAGGCGAAAAGAGGTCACTGTGAGTGACCGGACGCTAGACTTGACGCGCTGGTGCAGTGTCCGGTCATCACGGTCGCTCGCTGACGCAGTGGCGTAGGCGTGGCATTGACACATGGCAGACGGTGAAGGATCAGACGCAGGTGGTGCGTCCGATCGCGTCTAACCTGACGCGTCCGATCGCGATTTGAGCGCTCTGAGAGCTCTCTGGAAACGATCGAACGTGGGCGTCGGCGCGTACGGTCGTTTTCTCGGCGAAAGCATGTTTGCGTTGACCTAACGCGGGCCAATCACTGTGCTGCGTCCAGTCTTGGCACTGTGCTACGTCCGATCGTGGTTACCGTTGGCGCGTGGCTTATAGCCATTGGATCATGCGGGCGGCGTTGAACCAATAAGCCACATGGACTACACGGAGTGACTGGACGTTGGCCAGGGGCGTTCGGTGTAACACCCCAGGTGTTTATCACCAATTAAGTAGTGGGTTTAAGCTCAAACATGATAGATTAGTGGAGATGACGATGTCAAGGTTAACCTATGGAGATGAGCCTAACCTAAAGTTGGATGTTGCACCATTACTTTACATATATGCCCCTTTTTAAGATATATGCTTGGATGGTTTTATTGCAATATCTTCATGTGTCTCACTTTGGTACCTATCTATATTGATCCCTGGAAAAGTTTCATGAAGTTTGGAATCAAAAAGTCACATGAAATGATAAGTTCCCTTCCTATTGGAATTTGCCCCATTAAGTTAATGGAACTATAGATCATCAACCAAGCTTTGCAACTTTGCCCAAATTACTCTAGATGAACTCTACAACAAAAGTCATGAAGGGTTCATGTTGAGCAAATGTCAAGAAAATGCCCCGATTGGCCTAAAACCCTAGTTTCGGCTTTATCGAGTTGTTACTTTGACTAAAGTGAAAGTTTGACTTCTGTACCAGTTATGAGGTTTGACCTTAAACAAAAGTTGTAGTTCATCTTGTATAGAACAAACTTTGTTTAATGGTCAAGAGCTAGTTTGGCTTCTAGCTTGGTCAAATAGAGCTCACAAGATTGGATAAGCTGCTGTTTTTGGAAGATCAGAAATCTTTCTAAGTCTTTGTGGGGCAGCAATCTGTTGACATGTTTGGTGATCTTTATCTCCCTAACCATGATGAACCAGTCCATGACCCTTTAACAAAAGATGTAGTTTGGTTTATGTGCTGCAACCTTTGTTTAAGGACCTAGGTCTAAATCTATTCTTAAGTTTGTCAAACAGAGGCTTGAAGTTTGAATATTCTACAGTTTTCAGACTTGAAAATATTCTAAGTCTAGAATCCATAGTTATCGATGTGGACATTCCGCGTTCTCTAAATTTTACTAAGCAACTCAAGTTGAGCCAAAAATGAAAGTTGGAAACAATTTGTTGGTGAACAACATGTAAGAAGTTGGGATCAATTTGACCAAGTTTGGCATTGCAAAATCCCAAAACCGAGCCCTAGCTTAACATGTTGACACTGGTAATTTGAGGACTGATTATCTCCTAATCTACGACTCTAATGACTATGACCCCTAAATAGGAAATGTAGAGCATGGTACGGGCTACAACTTTGCCTTTAGGTCCAAGACCCAGATCGGCCCAGATCAGGCCCAAATTGGAGCTCCAACCGGTCCATTCGGACGCATGCCAGTTGTTCGCGCTTTTGCTCCAGAGGCGACGCGTGGACAAGGGCGTGGCGCTCATGCCGGCACCGCGCCCCCACTCCCTGTCTGTGTGCCCGATTTCCCCTCCCTTCGCGTTGTGGAGAACCGAAGCCAGCCGCTCCTCCACTTCCCAAGCTCGTCTCTGCCTCCCCCTCGTTCGGCTCCGCCCCGAACGCGCGTGCCGCGACGACCGCCATGGCCGAGCTCGTGGCCGCCATTGCCGAGCCAAGTCGAGCTCCGTGGCCGGCCACCACCAAGCAACTACCACCAAATCGAACCACCGCGCCACCTTGCCCTCCTCGCACCGCCCCCGACGCCCCCTTTTCCCGGCCGTGTTCGCCGCCGAGGGACTCCGCCGACGGAGCCGCCGTGAGCACGCCGTCGGAGCTCGTGGGCCAGCCACTGTGGACCACCTCACGCCGAGCCGCGACCACCTATGGATGCACCTCGACGCCACGAACCTCCCCGGCCGCTTCCTCGCCACCGGCGCCGCCCTACGCCGGCCGACCGAGCCGGACCACCGCCTCCCCTGTTCGGCCGTCGGGAGGAAGGGGACAACCGACGCCTCTGCCCTTTGTCTCTCTCTGTGTTTATGACCGGTGGGTCCAACCGAGCAGCTGGTCCCACTTGTCAGTTTAAGGAAGTGGTTGTTTTGGGTGTGTTTTCGGGTACACCTAACAGATCTAGGGGTAGGTAGTTAATTGCGTTTTTGAATTTCAGAAATTTTGTAGATCTTCAAAAATTCATATCTCATGCTAGGAAACTCCAAAAATGGAAAATATGGACTTTTTGGAAACCTTGAGAAGAGATCTATGCAGTAGAGTCATAAAAGTTACATGTTTGTAGATGTTTTCTAATGTGTTTATTTAAGTTTTAAAAATGCTCTAAAAATGCCTTTAAACTTAACCAGAGCAAGATCTGGAGTTTTAGAACTCCAAAAATAGTGATTCTTATTTTGTTAATTTTGTAATGACATGTACTTGCTAGGAAAAATATTAAACACACTAGTTGTTCACTGTTTTCTTAGGGTTTTGATTTGACCTTGATAAATAAGGAAATCTACATTATATTGCTTGTCATTTTTATATCTTGAGTTGTGTTGCTCCAATTGGTGTGAAATATTTATGGTAGGCTTGTCATGCTATGGATGTACTGTGGTATAAATTTCATGGCCATTGCTTTCTGTATGCTCAAGTTATTGAGTTAACTTGTTTATGGCTTGATAAATAGCTTATAAATAATATATAAATGATAAAATAGAAAATTTTGTCCCATCACCTTATTATGATGTTGCTCTATGATGTTGGTTCATTCTATGGCCATGTGTTCACAGAAAATATTGAGTTTTAGGTTTAACTTGCTCTCTCATGATTTATTGCTATAGCCATTTGTCTTTTTCATAAAGGTTAGTATACTTGTCCAAATGGATTAAAATTTAGACAGTAGACTTTTGGGAGCATATGTAGGTCACTGTAATTTTGGCAGAATTTATTGAGCATTTTTGGTAGGTGTTCATAATTCCACCTAATTATCTAAATAAATTAAGAAAATGTATTAAAAGAATTTATTTAGGAATTGACACTATGTTTTCTGGTGTTAATTAGTCATGTGTGACATGTTAGTAAAGTTGGTTTTGTCCAATTATATGTTTGCAACATAAGTTAATAATTATTCCTTGCAAACGAGGTTTCTGGACAGATCTGAAAACTTGGCAAAGTTCTTCATGATAATGTGCTTTGTTGTGAAACTTGTTTATACAAAAGTTATATATAATTTTTATATCTAGCTGTTGTTAAAATTTGGTGGCATTTGGCCATGTAGTTTAGGAGTTATAGCTGTTTAAAGTTAGGTTACAGAATTGCTTGCTCTCTGTCTTGTTAGACCAGTTTCTGTGTTTGTGTAAATTCGACATATTAAACTTTGGAATCATGCTATGATGATTATAAATGAAATATAGATAATTTCATAAGCTTTCCATAATGTATTCTTGCAAGTAATTTGGAGTTGTAGATCTCCAGTTATGATTAAATTACTCAGTTGTTGGTCTGATGTCCAGAAGGTAGCAATTTCTAGTTCTAGTACTTTGATTAACTTTGCCATGCTTGTGTATTGAAGTGTGACTCATATCTTTGATGATACTTGGATTAGTACCCTGTGATCTTATGAGACTTGTGTCTTGATTGATGTGATTGCCCTCTTCTATGTTACGCCTTAAGAGAGGATTAAGTTAATTAGCTCTATGTGTTTGTGTGAACTTTGGTATGCTTGTTTGATTACTCTGTTGATTTCACTTCTATGCATTCATACATATGCATTATTGCACCTCATTTAGGTATGCTAGCTGAAGCATGTGAAGAACCTGATGTGGAGCCAAACCGAAGATAGAGTTGGTGGATCCATCCCGAAGATAGAAGGACTGAACAAGTGTTAGATGGAGGGAATGCTCGCCAAGCGAGTTTCTTCTGACATACTCTAACTTGAGTCGGATCCCAGGCAAGCCCCGGAGCATTATAAGCCTCCTACCTTCAAAGCAATTAATTCTATATATGTTATAAGTATTGTTGCATTAAGTGGTAGGAGTTGGTTGGAAACCCTTGCTACATTATATCATTCCTTGTCCAGATATATGAATTCTTGAATCCTACATAGACTAGGATCGAGTAGATGCTTAGCCCTGCTTTAAGCGGTAGAAGTCAGGTGATTTTCTGTCACCTGCGAGATATAGGGATATTCATATATGGCACGGTTGGCTATATTTGCTATCGTGGAATGGAACCATGTGTTAATAAAATGAAATGAGACCGGGCGGGATGACGATAGTAAAGTAACAAGGCATGGAGGTCTTGGGTGTGGATCTATCCCCATCTGAGTCGTTTAAGGACCGATTCGCTGTACGTCCTTGAGTCATGTTGAATGCAGTCTAACACTTAGTTGCCCGGATAAGTCGTTTCGACCGCGAAGCCGAGTAATACGGTTCAGGCCGGGAATCGAATGGTAGGTTGCATCTTGGAGGAGAGAAAGAATGTGCTTGGAGACATTAGCGTGAGACCAAGGGGGGTTAGAGTCCCTATCACCTGGCAGAGTGTCGCCCTTGGGGTTGCGACATCATTCGGACCCGCGATTCCTGAATTGTACGAAAGGTGGCTTGTGCGACCCTGGCAGGGGCCTGCGCGGTGAGTGTTAGAAATACCCCTCTAGCTGGATAGGAATTCGATTCGAATCACCGTTGCTCCCGGTTAGTGAGCACTTGACTTGAGCAGCGGCAACATAGATTCCATTAAATTAAACGGATGGTTAATTGGATAACGATAGAAAGGTTGCCTCAATTTATACCTGCTATGGTTAATATTGTTTGCTCCTAATAAAGTGAGTGCTCTAGTACAAGTTCTAATATAGATGACAGGTTAATGATAATTAACTTGATGCTTAAGCATTAATGATTACTTATCCATAATAAGCTTTTATGCAAAATGTTGTCAAGCTAGCCCACTTTACATCAGCCTTGCATGATCCTTGGTGTCACTTTATTTCTGGTTTTTGCAGGGTAAGTCTAGCTGAGTACCTTCTCGTACTCAGGGTTTTATCCACACTTGTTGCAGGTTGTGATGTATCATGGCGACTGCAAGAGTTGGTTGGCTCCTGCCGTAGAGGCGGAGTGTGATCACGGGCATGATCCTTCTGAGTTATCTTCTCTCTAATGCTTTTGTTGGAAGTCGACCTTAGTACTGGCATGTATTTGAAATAAAGGTGTTGTTAGTTTTAAATTACTTTGCTTCCGCTACTTTTGAACTTAAGTTGTAATAACTATGTTGAACTCCGATGTATATTGGATTACTTGTGAAATGGATGTAACATGTGACCAGGGTTTTATCCACACTTGTTGCAGGTTGTGATGTATCATGGCGACTGCAAGAGTTGGTTGGCTCCTGCCGTAGAGGCGGAGTGTGATCACGGGCATGATCCTTCTGAGTTATCTTCTCTCTAATGCTTTTGTTGGAAGTCGACCTTAGTACTGGCATGTATTTGAAATAAAGGTGTTGTTAGTTTCAAATTACTTTGCTTCCGCTACTTTTGAACTTAAGTTGTAATAACTATATTGAACTCCGATGTATATTGGATTACTTATGAAATTGATGTAACATGTGACTTGTTGTGTTGAATCACTACGATCTTGGCTTGTATGTTGGTTGGTTTGAAATCCCTCGTGATTTCATTGGACTACCGGAGTTATATGGGCTCAAGTGTGGGAATTTGATCACTTCGGTGATTGTTTTTATACTTGTGCTCTTATAATTTGGACGGTTCCGTTACATTCGGTCATTATGACCTGTGCGTTCGATCATGTCGAAAAACACCCAGTGAAGGGGTAACGGCTCTATTTGTTCGAGGGGTTATAAATAGAGCTTTGGCCAGCCTTAGGCCGGTTGCTGAGCACACTAGAGTCTTGGTGGCTTATGTGGTAGTACTTAAGAGTCCTCTAACTCACTTGAGCTTGATAGTGTTCATCCGATCGAGTGAGTAAGCGATTCTAGTGCGATTGTATCGTGAGGTTGCATCGAGTGGCACTAGGTGGTCATCTTGTAAGCCGGTGGGCTTGTTACTCTTGGAGGTTGCCACCTCCTAGACGGCTTGGTGATGGTCTCCGTCGAAGCTTGCAAGGAGATTGTGCGGTGCTCCGGAGAAGAGATTGTGAGAGGTATTGTGTTCGCCCCGCGGGAGCCGCGAAGAGTGTCACACCCATTTTCAAGGATAAAATGGAATGCGTAACCTTATGTGCGCCTAGAGATCAATCACACATAAGTCGACAAATTAAAGAAAAGTATCATCACACTTGTTTATTACATAACAGATATTATCATATAGTCTTTACACAAATGTAGCGAAATTAAATAGATAACTCTCTTGTGGTGACTCCAATCACAGGTACGTTGACTGGTTGACATCAAGCCTAATACTCATCACGATAATTCTCATTCCAATCTCGATCTATTGCCCATCCTGAGGTGTGGGAAAATAGCAAGGGTGAGCACATGTCGTACTCAACAAGTGTAACATGGGGTTCATGAGGCTAAAAAAGGATAGACACTGGTTTACTGCATGTAGCTTTTAGTTGACAATATTTAACAAATGAGTAGCAACAGGTTTACATAATTCCCACAATAAACAATGATCAAATAATTATGAATAACGAATAGCAAAAACATAAAGTCATTAATGTATAGCTATTCCATAAGGGTCCAAGGCCGCTCGTGTCCGTGAGCACGACTATTATAACAGTTTATTAAACTCTGCGCAGAGGTGTACACTTTCACTATGAGTCATGATTTTCAAATGCATGGGTTAGCTATTCCCAAAGCACTGAAAATTATATAAAGCCATTCAAAAGTTCGTCTAACAAGTTAGGGCCGATAGGATTATGTAACCTGCAAATATAGAGCCCTCCTTTCATATGGCATAACGACTACAGCCTATACACATAAGGAAAGAAGCCGCACTACACCCAACCAGAGAAACACCCCATTTACGTCTTTTGGTAACCTCTAACAAGCTAGAAAATGATTTTTAAATAATTAGAACCAAAGCCATGTAACTCTCACAGCTGTATTGTAAGTCCTGGATATTCGCTTACAGATAGATCCTTATGGAGAGAAACTAGAGCACCATAAAATAGCCCAATGCTCTAGCCCCCTTTAATCCTGTTGCTAAAAATTCATATTTTAATGTTTATTGCATATTCCATTAGTCAAATTACAAGATCATAGTTCATGTGAAGCACTAGCAAAAGCTACCCAATACAATATCCCAAAGGTGCCAAGGTATAAGTTCAATGCTAGGAAATCCTTAATAGTGACAAGGAACCACATGTAACATAAATTTTAAATGTCTTTCATGAATAGAACAATAAGAATATTCCCATGCTAAACTTGTCTTGATCAAAAGGTTCCTACTGGTCCTGTTGTCAAAGTATTGCTCCTGACCATCGAAGAACTGCTCATCGTCCCAAAGGTGCTAAGGTATAAATTCAATGCTAGGAAATCCTTAATAGTGACAAGGAACCACATGCAACATAAATTTTAAATGTCTTTCATGAATAGGACAACAAGGATAATCGCATGCTAAACTTGCCTTGATCAAAAGGTTCTTACTAGTCCTGCTCGTCAAACTATTGCTCCTGACCACCGTAGAACTGCTCATCGTCTATACTCGATAATACATCAACATACAAGCATCCATAGACAATCATGCACGAAGCAAACAAGATTATAATTAGAATAGTACATCAATAGTAACAAACAAAATGAAAAGTTTGTAAAATAAATCTACTTCTCGCTATGATCACACAGACGCGAATTGCACGTAGATAGGAGCTATAACGGAGAAGATATGAATTAAACAATATTTTCTATAGTAAAATAATAGAACAAATATGATCTCAAATTTTAAATGTTGAAAACATGATTAACAGTGATACTAAAATGTAGATTACGAGATTACGAATCTAACGCAACTTGAATGGATCAAGTCGGAGTTAAAACAGAGATTTTATAAGCATTTGAATTCAGTGGCCTAGTTGTAATTAAACAGAACTTCAATTTCTATTTGAAATAAATAAAATTTTGGGTTTTTATTCTAAACCGAGGACGACGGGTTCAAAAACAAAGAAATACAGGGGCTCTTTAACAAAAGCGACTAGCGAAGGGGTTTTGGTCATCTTTGGCCGTCGGATCGAGCCTAGACGATCCAGATTAGATTGAAAGGGTCGAATGGGAGTTGCCGGCCGACTACAGGGGAGATGACGGCGGCGCCATGGCCGGCTGCGAGAAATCTTGCCGGCGTTCATCGAATCGGCGATACAGCCACTAAACGGCTCGGGAAGAACACCATAAGAAAGAGAAGCTCAAGGTGGACTCACCCACATAGAAAACGAAGGCGGGGTCGGAGCTAGGACAGCGCACGGCTCGAGATGGAGGTGGCGGTGATCCTGCAAGAGTCCGGCGCGGACGTATAAGCAAAAGAAGGCGGGAAAAAGAGAGGAAACGGGCTTGGCGACTTAGCAGAGCCAAGGTGAAGCTCGGCAACCACTTACGGCGATGACATGATGACGGATTCGCCGAATCCACGAGTGCGGGCGGAGCTTAGGGTTTCGGGTGTCAATGAGCTCAAGGTGAGGCTGCAGTGAGGTGCGGCCTCGGCTTAAATAGCCACCATGGTGCGCTATCGAAGGAAGGGTGCAAGATTGAGCTCGATTCGATTTCAATGGGGGTGGAAAGCTCGGCTCCCATTTTAGGAAGGTGACGAAGGTAGACGATGGAATGGGGAGGGAGTCGCTGACACACGGGGGCAAGTGCGTCAGCGGCATAGTGGCGAGGAGAGAAAGCCACGGCCTCCAGCCAGCTTGCTGGGCTCAGCCCAAGAGTGAGCGGGCCAGAATGAGGCGAGGGAGAAGAAGCTGGGCTCCTGTGGCTCCGAATGGGCCAAAAGTAAAGGAGGAGGGAGCGGCTGAAAGGTCTTGATGGCTAGAGGGGGGGTGAATAGCCTTTTAAAAATTTCTACAAAGATAAGCTAAACAAGTTTATCAATACAACAAATAGCGAGATGCGAGTTTTGCTTAGCCTACGGGGTGTTTGCAAGCCACCTATCCAATTCACAATTCTAGTATAATGGCACTCAACCGCACAAGTCAAACCGAGAAGGTAACTACAACTACAACTAGCAAGCTACACAAAAGAGCTACTCTAGCAAAGCTAACTAGCTAGCAAAGATAACTAAGAAAGTAATGCGGAGTTGAGTTAGGAGAGTTTCACCGAGGGGCGAAGTATTGAGCCAACCAATATGATCAACAATAAATACCAAGACAACCGAACACCGGGATCAATCAATCACAATATGAAAGTGATGACACGAAGATTTATCCCGAGGTTCACGTGCTTGCCGGCACGCTAGTCCCCGTTGTGTCCCTCTTCACCACGTGGTTCGGTGGCTAATCGGTCTCACACCGAGCCTCTCAAAAGGCACCACAAGAACCTACCAAATGGCAAAAGGTTGCAATGACACGAGCAATTTACTAATGTTGCCTTTGGCGCTTCGCCGAGGTAGGCACAAACCCCTCACAATCACCGGAGGTGGCCAAGAACAATCACCAACTCTTGCCAACGCCTCCAAGCTGCTCCAAGCCGTCTAGGTGGCGGCAACCACCAAGAGAAACAAGAATCCCGCAGCAAATCAACCACCAAGTGCCAACTAGATGCTATCTCACAATGCAAATGCACTTGGATCACTCAATCTCACTTCGAATATGCAAAGAAGCAAGAGAGATGAGTGGGAGGGGAGTTGCTTAGCTCAATGTGCTCACAAGTATGTCAAAATGTCAAGTGTGCGAGCCTTGAGCCGGCCAACGAGTATTTATAGACGTACCCCTTCGAATATAGCCGTTAGGAACGAGATCCAGCTGAAATCGCGTTTACCGGACGCGCTGGTCCAATTGACCGGACGCGCCGGTCACGTAACGGCTAGTTTCGCGAAGCACTGACCGGACGCGCCGGTCGCAACGACCGGACGCGCTGGTCACGACCGGACGCGCCGGTCCCGTGACTGACCGGACGCGCCGGTCAACCCTGAACCGCGCACAGCGAAACATCGATCGGATGCGCTGGTGAACTGACCGGACGCCACAGTGCCCGCATCCGGTCGGAGTCCAGTAAGCTCCCTGGACGACCGGACGCGTCCGGTCGCCTGTGACCGGACGCGCCTCGCGTTCGATCAAACAACTGAAAACCGCGCAGACACTGGACACTGACCGGACGCGTCCGGTCAAACAGTGACCGCGTCCGGTGCAGCGTCCGGTGCAGCGCTGTGACCTCCGTTCGCTTTCGTTTGAATTCCGTTTGATTTCCGACTTCCGGCGTAGTGGAAAATAGGCATTTCATTTCCCCGAAATCGCCTGAATCCCGCGCTCGCACGCTCGGCGGGAGGGAGAGAGGACCCCCAAACCCTCTCTACCGCTCAAACTCCAACGCCGTCGCAAACGTGCTAACACCACCAAGTGATCATCACCATGTGCATGTGTGTTAGCATTTTCACAATCATTTTTTCGAGGCGTTATTAGTTCTATCCAAATGCATATGATCATGAAATGCACATCTAGAGGCACTTAGGAGTTCAATAGCCGCGTCATTCCCCTCTTTATAGTACGGCTATCTATCCTATAATGTAACCACACCCACTAGGTGTCTTGGTTACTAAAACACAATCCTTAAGCATATACCTTTGCCTTGATCACGTAGGGTTGCGTCCAAATCCAAGTGTGGCCATCATGATCACCATGTCCATCTTGCCACCAACCTTGGAATGTACTAATCCTCATATGCTACAAACAACTTAGGCATAGGATTAGTACTTAGGCATTGTCACTAATTACCAACACCAAACATAGGACTTTCAATCTCCCCCTTGTTGGTAATTGGTGACAACCCTTTCACAAAGATATTATGATAAAATTTTGATTGAACCCATGTCACATTGTCCAAATGTGTTACCATGTGTAAGAAGTATGGACAAGTGATCATGAATTCAAATTGATAGCAATGGCTCCCCCTACATGTATGCTATATGTTTGGATTTTGGAAGCATACATGTTAGATAGGAAAGATTAGGAGCATTGACTACCAATAGGTGCGAAGTGTTCTAGATTATAGACCTTTGAAGCGTGATACCATCGGAGTAGCGATAAACACCAACTTAGCACCTTGTGTAGTTAGATATCACTTGAAAAAGCACAAACAAAACTAGAAACCTCGTGAGATCAACATTATAAGCAAGGCTCTAGTACCACTTTGAAAAACATAAAGCAAGAGAAATCTAACTACTTCCTATTCATGCTAGTACTTCAATACACCATTCAATTGTATACTAGCAAAACATCACACAAGCAATGTATCGGAGAAAAAGGAATGCATAACTATGCATCATACCTATGAAGTGCACATGGAAATGCAACATTCATGTTTAAGAGCTTGCTCCCCCTACTTGTGTGTTCAAAAATTTTAGTTGATCTCCTTCTTTTATCAAATTCTCCTCTTTTTAGAATCTATCTTTGTGAACAACATTTTTCTCCCCCTTTGTGCTTCTCCCCCTTTGAGTTCTATCTTTGTGAACAATATTTTCTCCCCCTTTGGCACCAATGACCACAAGGGACCAATGTTAGATAGATTATCATGTTGAACTATGGGGTGAGGATCAAGTTTGTGATTCAACCTAGATTGCTTGCATAAATAAAATGCTTCGGTTTGATCCAAGGGCAAGCTTCTTCACACCTCACTAGAAGGGTTATCATGCACCATGTTGAAGCAAATATTTAGACAAGTGATCTAGATTAAACACTTAGGATCACAAGCTACTTAAACAAGTTATATGCTACCACTAGATCATACAAGTCATGGAAACAATAGTGGTACCATATAAACTTCAAAATCATTTGATTTTCATGAATGAGCCTAGAACAAAAGAAATCATGACTAGATGCACTAAACATGTCCTTAGTATAGAATGTATGACATGTCAACCAATTGTACCTTGGGGCTCGAAGGAGAGGCATGTCATATATGGGGTGCATCAACTCATGTTGGAGAAGTCAAGTATGTTCAACTCATTCTTTAGCTTGTGAAATCTCTTCTCATCAAGTGGCTTGGTGAATAGATCGGCTAATTGATCTTCGGTGCCCACACTCTCAATAGCAATGTCACCCTTTTGTTGATGATCCCGAATGAAATGATGATGAACATCAATATGCTTTGTTCTTTGATGTTGGACCGGATTATTGGTTAGCTTCACGGCACTTTCATTGTCACATAGCAATGGCACATTCTTGAAATTGATTCCAAAATCCTTCAATGTTGCCTTCATCCACAAGATTTGTGCACAACAACTACCCGCGGCGATGTATTCGGCTTCGGCGGTAGATAGTGCAATACTATTTTGCTTCTTGGATGACCATGAGACGAGTGATCTTCCCAATAATTGACAAGTCCCGGAAGTGCTCTTTCTTTCCACTTTGTCACCGGCATAGTCGGAATCCGAATATCCAACTAGCTCAAAGCTTGCACCTTTGGGATACCATAATCCAACATCTTGTGTATGCTTCAAATACCTTAATATTCTCTTTGTCGCCTTCAAATGACTTTCTCTTGGTGAGGCTTGAAATCTTGCACACATGCATACACTAAACATCACATCGGGTCTTGATGCCGTCACATAGAGTAGGCTACCAATCATTGATCTATATAGCTTTTGATCCACCATGTTGCCATTCTTGTCACTATCCAAGCTTCCACTAGTGCCCATTGGGGTTGTAATGCCCTTTGCATCTTCCATGCCAAACTTCTTGAGCATATCTTTGATGTACTTGGTTTGGCTCACAAATGTTCCTTCCTTCATTTGTTTGATTTGAAGTCTAAGAAAGAAACTAAGTTCACCGATCATTGACATTTCAAATTCCTTTGCCATCATTTTCCCAAACTCATCACAATAATCTTGATTGGTTGAACCGAAGATGATATTATCAACATATATTTGCAATACAAACAAGTCTTTCCCAATCTTCTTGGTGAAGAGAGTAGTATCCACTTTACCCATGACAAATCCCTTGGATAGCAAGAAGTCCCTCAATCTTTCATACCATGCTCTAGGTGCTTGCTTCAATCCATACAAAGCTTTCCTTAACTTATATACATGGTTGGGTTTCTTGTCATCTTCAAAACCGGGAGGTTGTTCCACATACACCTCTTCTTGAATGTACCCATTGAGAAATGCGCTCTTTACATCCATTTGATATAGCTTGATATTGTGAGCACAAGCATAGGCAAGTAAGATCCTAATTGCTTCCAATCTTGCAACCGGGGCATAAGTTTCACCAAAGTCAAGACCCTCTATTTGTGTGTAACCTTGAGCCACTAGTCTTGCTTTGTTCCTTACTACTATTCCATCTTGATCTTGCTTGTTGCGAAAGACCCATCTTGTTCCAATGACATTATGATCCTTAGGCCTCTCAACTAGTTCCCATACTTCATTTCTCTTGAAGTTGTTGAGCTCTTCATGCATTGCATTTACCCAATCCGGATCTCTCAATGCTTTATCAATGTCCTTGGGTTCTTCCATTGACACAAAAGAAGAGTGAGCACAGAATGATGCCAATCTTGATCTAGTTTGAACTCCCCTTTGTATGTCACCAATGATGGAATCCAATGGATGGTCTCTAGCAATGTTGGTTGGTTGAAGCACTTGCATTTGATTGCTTGGATGTTGATGTTGATCATGAGTTGGAGATGATGAACTAGCCACTTGTTGATCTTGTTGCACTTGAGATGATGTACTAGCTTGATTTTGCATTAGAGACCCACTAGCTTGTGTAATTGGACTTTGGAGCACTTGATCTTTGTTGTCATCCACATCAATCACTTGCTTCGGCCTAATATCACCAATATCCATTTCTTTCATAGCATTGGTCAATTGAGTTCCTCTCACATCATCCAAGTTATTTTCCTCATCTTGAGAGCCATTTGTTTCATCAAACTCAACATCATGAACTTCCTCAAGTAAGCCACTAGCCAAATTCCAAACTCTATAAGCTTTGCTAGTAGTGGAGTAACCAAGTAAGAATCCTTCATCACATTTCTTCTCAAACTTGCTCAATCTAGTGCCCTTCTTCAAGATGTAGCATTTGCAACCAAATACCCGAAAGTATGCAATGTTGGGCTTTCTTCCATTTAAGATCTCATATGGTGTCTTCTCTAAAAACTTGTGGCAATAGAGGCGGTTGCTATAGAAGCAAGCTGTGTTGATTGCTTCGGCCCAAAATGAATGACTCACATTATACTCATTCAACATTGATCTTGCCATATCAATCAAAGTTCTATTCTTCCTCTCAACTAGGCCATTAGATTGAGGTGTATACTTGGCCGAAAATTGATGTTTGATTCCAAGCTCATCACATAGCTCATCAATTCTTGTATTTCTAAACTCACTTCCATTGTCACTTCTTACTTTCTTGATTGTGGTCTCAAACTCATTTTGCACCCTCTTGATGAACTTCTTGAATATGTCAAATACATCACTCTTGTCCACAAGAAAGAATACCCATGTGTATCTAGTGAAATCATCCACAATCACAAAACCATACTTGTTACCACCAATGCTTGTGTATGTAGTTGGCCCAAATAGATCCATGTGCAACAACTCAAATGCCTTGGAGGTACTCATGATGCTCTTCAATGGATGAGTGTTGCCCACTTGCTTTCTGGCTTGACATGCACTACATAGCTTATCCTTCTCAAATGTGACATCCTTCAAGCCTCTAACTAAGTCATGCTTCACTAACTTGTTCAATTGCTTCATGCCAACATGACCAAGTCTTCTATGCCATAACCAACCCATACTTGATTTGGTGAGCAAGCATGTTGAAAGTTGAGTGTCACTAGCATTGAAATCAACCAAGTATAGATTCTCATATCTAAAGCCTTTGAAGATCAAATTGGAGCCATCAACACTAACTATCTCCACATCATCAACACCAAATATGCACTTGAAACCTAGATCACACAATTGAGCAACCGAGAGAAGATTGAAGTTCAACTTTTCAACTAGGAGCACATTGGAAATGCTATGATCATTTGAGATTGCAATCCTTCCAAGAGCCTTCACATCACCCTTGCTATTGTCACCAAATGTGATACTATCAATGCCACTATCATTTGATTTGAGAGAGTTGAACATTCTTGAATCACCGGTCATATGTTGAGAGCATCAAGCACCCAATGCCTTCCTCCGGCCTTGTAATTTACCTACAAAATAAATTAATGTTTCTTAGGTACCCATACTTGTTTGGGTCCTTGGAGGTTAGTAACTAAGCTCTTTGGTACCCAAATGGCCTTCTTCTTTGGACCCACTATTGGTGTACCAACAAACCTAGCATGCACACCTTTCTCACCCTTGGTAAGCATATAACAAGAATCAAAAGGAATGTAATCCATTTTAGCATGAAACTTGTTGTTGTTCTTGTTTATTTTATTACAATTAATCTCTAGATGCCCAACTTGCTTGCATCTATTGCAATAACGACCATTGCTCTTCACAAAGCAAGACTTTGGAGTAGCAAAGGCCGCCTTGCCCTTCTTGGGAGTATAGCCCAAACCCTCTTTGTTAAGAGAGAACCTTTGGCTACCCAAGCATTTTAGCAAGCGAGCATCCCCACCATAGGCATTGCCTAATGCGCGGGTGAGATCATCCACCTCTCTCTTGAGAGTCTCATTCTCAACCACAAGCGATGTATCACTAGTAGTAGAGGTAGAGTTGGTTGTGGTGGATGATGATGAGCTACATGAAGCATTAGTAGGACCAACAAATAAAGAATCATCAATAATATCACATGTTAGTCCAATATCACAAGTGACAATCACTTGCTCCTCCTTAGCTTCCTTCATGAGCTTCTCCAACTTGAGGTCCTTCTCCTTGATGAGCTCAAGTAGAGAGGAGTGGGCTTTCTTAAGCCTAGTGTGAGCAACTTCAAGGTCCTCGTGGTCTTCCTTTAGACACTCACGAGAGGCCTCTAGCTCATCAAAGGATTTCCTAAGAGCTTTAAGCTCTTGTTCAATTCCTTTGCACTCCTTACTCTTTTTGAGAGCAACAAGCTCTTCCATCAAGTCATCATTTTCATTGCTCTTGGCAATGAGCTCTTGCTCCAAGATTTTGCACTTCTTGGTTATCCTCTTGTAGCCCTTGCTCATTTGATCTATTATGCCTAATAGATCATCCTTGGAGTAGTCCTCATCCTCCTCATCATCACTCCTACAACCATCACTAGCACAAGAATCATCATCACTATCATCATATTTTACCTTGGTAGGCTTGGCCATAAGGCATGTCGATGTAGTGTCAAAGATGGATGGCTTGTTGGAGAGGGCGATGCTTGCAATGGCTCGCCGAGTGGTCCTCTCATCATCACTAGAGCTATCATCATCACTATCGGAGTTATCACTATCCCAAGTGACCACATAGCCACCACCCTTCTTCTTCTTGTTGATAGTGAAGCTCTTCTTCTCTTTCTTCTCCTTCTTATCCTTCTTGTTTTTCTTCAACTTTAACTCCCCATCATGATATCTTTTGTCTTCATAGGGACACTTTGCTACTACATGATCGGGGCTATTACAATTGTAGCAAAGCATCTCCTTTGCCTTCATGAAGTCCCTTCTCTTTCTTGCACCATATCCTTTCTTCTTTATGAACCTCCCCATCTTGTGCACTAGGAGGGCCATGGTCTCATCATCGAATGGATCATCATCATCGCTCTCCACCTTGCTCTTGCCCTTAGAAGATGAAGCCTTGAATGCAATGGGCTTCTCTTGCTTGACCTTGATCTCCTTCTTCTCATCTTCATCTTCATCATCATCATATTGAGCATCGGTCATGACATCTCCAAGTACTTGGTTTGGAGTCACTTTGTCCAAACCCTCTCTTTGGATTATCTTCCTCAAGATAGCAAACTTCTTAGGTAAGTTCATCAAGAACTTATGTGAGAAGTCCTTGTCCTTGACATCTTCTCCTAGGCTCTTGAGATCATTGACAATAACTTGTAGCCTATAGAACATCTCCGGTATGGACTCATCATCCTTCATCTTGAAGCTTGCAAACTTATCCTTGAGCATATAGAGCTTGGCACTTTTTACCGTTGAAGTGCCCTCATATGTTTCCTCTAATCTTGTCCACACTTCACTTGCCATCTCAAGATCCTTGATTTGCTCAAAGACCTTTGCATCAATCCCATTGTAGAGAGTGTTGAGAGCCATAGTGTTGCATTGGTTGTTGATGCGGTCATTGTTGGTGAGGTTGTCGGGATCAATGATAGCATAATCATGATGTGTCACCTCCCAAACCTTCTCATTGATAGAGCCAAGATATTGCTTCATCTTTCTTTTCCAATGATCAAAAGATGAGACACCATCAAAGAATGGAGGCTTGCCCCCGACATGGTTGAATACAACTTGAGCCATCTTACACCGAGGTTGTTAAGCCTTACAAACGGTGACCACGGCTCCGATACCACTTGAAAGGTCTTAATGGCTAGAGGGGGGGTGAATAGCCTTTTAAAAATTTCTACAAAGATAAGCTAAACAAGTTTATCAATACAACAAATAGCGAGATGCGAGTTTTGCTTAGCCTACGGGGTGTTTGCAAGCCACCTATCCAATTCACAATTCTAGTATAATGGCACTCAACCGCACAAGTCAAACCGAGAAGGTAACTACAACTACAACTAGCAAGCTACACAAAAGAGCTACTCTAGCAAAGCTAACTAGCTAGCAAAGATAACTAAGAAAGTAATGCGGAGTTGAGTTAGGAGAGTTTCACCGAGGGGCGAAGTATTGAGCCAACCAATATGATCAATAATAAATACCAAGACAACCGAACACCGGGATCAATCAATCACAATATGAAAGTGATGACACGAAGATTTATCCCGAGGTTCATGTGCTTGCCGGCACGCTAGTCCCCGTTGTGTCCCTCTTCACCACGTGGTTCGGTGGCTAATCGGTCTCACACCGAGCCTCTCAAAAGGCACCACAAGAACCTACCAAATGGCAAAAGGTTGCAATGACACGAGCAATTTACTAATGTTGCCTTTGGCGCTTCGCCGAGGTAGGCACAAACCCCTCACAATCACCGGAGGTGGCCAAGAACAATCACCAACTCTTGCCAACGCCTCCAAGCTGCTCCAAGCCGTCTAGGTGGCGGCAACCACCAAGAGAAACAAGAATCCCGCAGCAAATCAACCACCAAGTGCCAACTAGATGCTATCTCACAATGCAAATGCACTTGGATCACTCAATCTCACTTCGAATATGCAAAGAAGCAAGAGAGATGAGTGGGAGGGGAGTTGCTTAGCTCAATGTGCTCACAAGTATGTCAAAATGTCAAGTGTGCGAGCCTTGAGCCGGCCAACGAGTATTTATAGACGTACCCCTTCGAATATAGCCGTTAGGAACGAGATCCAGCTGAAATCGCGTTTACCGGACGCGCTGGTCCAATTGACCGGACGCGCCGGTCACGTAACGGCTAGTTTCGCGAAGCACTGACCGGACGCGCCGGTCGCAACGACCGGACGCGCTGGTCACGACCGGACGCGCCGGTCCCGTGACTGACCGGACGCGCCGGTCAACCCTGAACCGCGCACAGCGAAACATCGATCGGACGCGCTGGTGAACTGACCGGACGCCACAGTGCCCGCGTCCGGTCGGAGTCCAGTAAGCTCCCTGGACGACCGGACGCGTCCGGTCGCCTGTGACCGGACGCGCCTCGCGTCCGATCAAACAACTGAAAACCGCGCAGACACTGGACACTGACCGGACGCGTCCGGTCAAACAGTGACCGCGTCCGGTGCAGCGTCCGGTGCAGCGCTGTGACCTCCGTTCGCTTTCGTTTGAATTCCGTTTGATTTCCGACTTCCGGCGTAGTGGAAAATAGGCATTTCATTTCCCCGAAATCGCCTGAATCCCGCGCTCGCACGCTCGGCGGGAGGGAGAGAGGACCCCCAAACCCTCTCTACCGCTCAAACTCCAACGCCGTCGCAAACGTGCTAACACCACCAAGTGATCATCACCATGTGCATGTGTGTTAGCATTTTCACAATCATTTTTTCGAGGCGTTATTAGTTCTATCCAAATGCATATGATCATGAAATGCACATCTAGAGGCACTTAGGAGTTCAATAGCCGCGTCATTCCCCTCTTTATAGTACGGCTATCTATCCTATAATGTAACCACACCCACTAGGTGTCTTGGTTACTAAAACACAATCCTTAAGCATATACCTTTGCCTTGATCACGTAGGGTTGCGTCCAAATCCAAGTGTGGCCATCATGATCATCATGTCCATCTTTCCACCAACCTTGGAATGTACTAATCCTCATATGCTACAAACAACTTAGGCATAGGATTAGTACTTAGGCATTGTCACTAATTACCAACACCAAACATAGGACTTTCAGCGGCCTCGGCCAGGAGAGGAGGCAGGCCGTTTGGCTAGGCCAGCAAGCCAAAACCAGAGAGGACAGGAAAACCTTTTTTCTTTTCAAGTTTTACAAAGTCAAAGCCATTTTCAAATGAATTTTTGAATTCTATTTTTTATTTAAACAAACCCGCCAATACAAAGAATAATATGCAGAAGCATGTATGCACAGTCATGTGTCTAATCTTATATTTGATTTCATCTTACAAAAATGATTATTGCTCTAGATTTTCATGCACACACAAAAGCATAAATAAATCACTTTCACCTAGTTTAAAGCATGCAAATTTTAGGGTGTTACAAAGAGCAACTCTAGTAAAGTGTGTCATTGAGCTACCCTCACTTGTGGGTATGTTTTTGCGGTGCCCGACGTGCGGGTTTGGTGGATGATACCAATTAGCCGCCGAACCACCAAGTGAGCGGTCGACACAACGGGGACTAGCGTATTGGCAAATACGTAAACTTCGGAAGAAAAATCATCGTGTCAACATTGTTCTTCCCGTTGGTTTGCAATCCTCGAACACAAGCCTCGTATTTATATTTTATATATTTTGCTTGTGTAGTTGCTCTTGTAGTTAGTTGTGCTTGTGTAGCTTGCTAGTTACCTTCTTACTTGTATAGCTAGAAGTAGCTCCCTTACGTGGCTAATTTGGTTTTAGTAACCTTGTTAGTCACGTTGCTTAGTTTGTGTAGCAAGTAATTTGCGCTCTCTAATTTGGCATTGGTTGTCTTGTTATTGAGCACTGCTAGTGAGCTTAGGAGCTTTGTGCTTTTGCTTACTAGTTGAGTAGGAGCTCCCCTGTGTGCAAAATACTAGTGCATAGGTTTATATGACCTTGCTCTAGAATTGATTAGCTAAGCTCTTGCTAAGCTTAGCACCTTAGTTGCTTAATTAGTATCTTTACAAGGTGCTATAGAACTTAGATAGAGGGGTGTAGTCTTGGCTAGATCGATAGTTTTAATTCCGCACTTTTTCGGTTAGCCGACGCGATTAAGTTTTAGAAAGGACTATTCACCCCCCTCTAGTCCGCCATCTTGATCCTACGCTCAGCCGAGTGGGCGTCGTGCTACGGGAGGGAGCGGGTGGCGCGACACAGCGCACGACCGAAGCGAGGAGCGAGGTGCAGGTAGGGTGCACGATGGGCAAGAGAGAGGAGCGAGGAGCGAGCGGTGCAAGTGGGGCGCGCAACGGGCGAAAGCAAGGAGCGAGCAAGCGAGCATAGCGCAGGGTGGGGCGCGCGGTGGGAGAAGGACGTAGTAGCGAACAAAGTGAGGCGCGGTGTCCGGATGGGACGGAGGCCCGTGGACAAACATTTCTGTTATTTTTTTTTGTACATTTTTAGACTATTTGCAAGCAATATAATATAATTTTTTTGACGTGGTAGACATTAGTACCCTTCTTTTTAAATTGAGTTTGACTTATTAGAACAAACTTTTATTCCTTATATTTCAGATGGAGGGAGTATTAATATAGAGTAATTCTTAATGTGCATCAGTAAGCCTGCCGGATCTCTCTTTGCAAGGTTCTTAGTCCAATATCAGACAGACGTGTGCCTAAGTCTTTGGAGCAAACTTAATGGTTTGATCAAATAATTTACCGCACTAACTCGGTAATACCAATACACACGCCGCTGACACGCACGCATGCATATATGATGCGAGACAGATAGAGACAGACCTCAGGCTCAGAGGATGGCCATTCAGTCACGCGGCTCACGGGATGCAATGCAGGTCATCATCAGCTATTACGATTCCTAACGTTGCGATCGCAGTTTGGCGTAAAGCAGTAAAGATGAAGAGACGACGACGTGATAGACATCAGAACGATCATCAGCTATCATGATTCCTAATTAACTGTAGATATAGTAGATATTTTGGACAACGTGATTCTTGTACATGGGCAGCATAAAAGCAGCGGCAGCATCAACATCAATCAAACCAACCTTACCGTTAGTTTAATTTGCTTTCTTATTTGCCGTGCGCTTTGCTAGTTTCTGAACCGGATCATTGTGTTGCTATATACTTCTGCAGCTTAGTTAACTGAAAGGGCCCTGGTGACTTTTACAAGGTGGCAGTAGATCAACCAATCTCTGGGACCTGTCGTGCGAGTTGTGTCTGTGTGAGTGTATCAAGTCTAATATCTAATGTACTATGGAGAGCATGCTTCGAGTGCTGCATCTGCATTTCTGCACTTGTGCCGGCCCGTGCTACAAGTTCAAGCATATTCTTTATCTAAAAAAAAAAGTCCAAGCATATCTGCAACGAGACATGGTAATGGATTGGGGTCCAAATCCATATGAACAAATCTAACTAAATTCCAAGTCCAGCCCTACTCTAATACTAAATGACTCATGTTTAATCCAAAGTCTAAATCTATCGAACATGGTCCAATAATAACAAAATTATCATAACCATGTGTTGATCCTATGTCAAAAACTGGATCGTAGAATTAAAAAGCCCAGGTGCCACGTACACCTTAAACTGGATCTATGTGACTAGATATATATGTTGCCCCACTTCGAAAGCTGGATCCTAGAATTTAAAATATCATATTCACACTATTAGATATTAGTGAAATTGACAAAAGTTTATGAGAGATGATTTTTGTCTATATTGAATATTGATGTGACTAGATATATACGTGGCCCCATGTCATAAAAATCAAAACTAGACATTAAAGGCCTGTCTACCTCTTAAGTCAAAATAAAACTTATAGACATTGGACCTTTTGAGTTAATCTCCAATGGATTTTGGATATTGTTGGATCAAATGATGATAATGATGATGATGGCCATCCAGATCCAAATAAATCACATCCAAATGTAACCAAAGCAATTAGAGTCAAATTAGACTTTGATTATACAAATTCACTCCCATCTCTAGCAACCACAACCAGAATATAAAACTTCTCCTAGTTGATGTGGGGTTTTCCTAGTGTTTAGCATTCAATATTTAGTATTAGCTTTTTCTTACCAAATGTCTCTCAGTAAAGATTCTCATGTGCTGTGACCGGTAGTAGTGTTATTATTACTTTAAAACACTAAGAGAACTCCACCACTTTGGTAGTGAACTAGTGGTTGTGCACTGCCAAGAGGGAGAGTGATGCCCATGACGTAGCAACATGACCACTAGGCTCGTGTCCAAAGAAAAACAAAGAGACCACTGAGCTGGGGTCGCTCTGTTTCTTTGTGATGCATCATGTTTGTGTTGTCTCCTCAATAAGGAACTAAGGTTAATGCACTACTCCCTCCGGACTCATTTTAAGGCGGATTGCGGATATTAACTTAGACCTTGGTCCGAGGCAGGCTATTATGAGCCTAAAAAAGACATTCCCTACCATAAAAGTATAAAATAATTTTCATACCTGCCAAGTAATATCTACACTAAACATAAAAATTGTATTCCTAATTGACTTTTTCTTCAAATTAAATTTTCATGTAATCTTATATCTTCTCTTATCACACATCTTTCTATCTTAGTTCCATGTGAGATTTTTATTTATATGATTCAGTTTATCATTTTCTCTCTACTAATAGACATAGTTTCTTGCATACGAAACCATTTGTTTTCTCTCTACTCCCTAATTTCAGTATCACTTTATTATTTTTGCTTACTTGGCACACTAATTAATGTAAAAAAAATATTCTAGTCCAGTAGTCCTTCTATTGGGACTACCCTAAAAAGTCGAAGAGGTTGATAAGTGATTATTGAATGCCTTGTTGGTTAAGAAACTCATGTCAGACAAACAATTGGGTGGACGCATGCAAGCATGCAGCCAAGCAACTGCTAATCAAGCACAAGGGATCCGTTGCCAGCGTTCAGTTGTGTGCGGCACCCAGCGAGCATCTCCAGCAGCACTACTACTTACCTAAGTAGGAGCTTAACTATTGTCTAGGAGCCTAGCTTCTGTAGTCATCTCGAGCAATACTACCTAAATCAAGCTCATACTTTCCTGTTTATACACAATGACATGCAGACCCATCTGCTAGCTTGCCTTTTTCTCTCTCCTTTCTTATACACTCATGCCTAATGCCCAAACAACTGAGGAGGAAGGATGCTCGGTGGGGGATTGGAGCCGGTGGGGAGGTAATCCTAGGCGTGGAGAGTGGTTTGCTGGGGAGAGAGCCTGGCGGGAAGGAGCTCAACCGGGGGAAGAGAGCAACCGGGGAGTCAAGCTCAGCCCAGGAGGGTGCTCGACCTGAAAGGGAGCCGATCGTGGAGGAAGTCGACGGGGAAGGGGGCCTCGGAGGAGAGAAGTTGCCGGTGAGGAGGCGATTGCGCTAGCCTACAACCATCGAAATCCCCCCTCCTCATTTTCCGGTGATAGTGAGTCCAACCTCGATGATAACATGGTATGTCAAGGAGGGGTGAGGCAGGGAGCTAGGGCTCGGGAGACAGGATGCAGTCATAGTCGAGCATGGGCAGGCAACAAACGCTAGCATAGTGGTAGTGGTAGTGCGAGTGGATGGACGACGAGCACTAAAAGCCACTAATACATAGGTGGGCTTCAATCCCGATTGGGAACTGGGTTTTAGTTCCGGTTTTGCAACTGGGATTGCGGATCCAGGATAAAGGCCGGGGTCATACAACCGGGATTAAAGCCCATCCTTGAAACTAAAAAAATAGTTTAAATCCTGGGAGACCGGTCTTGCAATGCATGAGTTTTGAACCCAAGACCCCTTATCTCACGCGTAGCTTCCTTACCAAGTGAACTGCACACCACATCTGACAAAGTCCTGGACGCTCTCCTTTTGACTTCACTCGTGAGAGACCTTTAGTACCCTTTAGTCACCAACCGGGACTAAAAGGGCCTTTGGTGCCTGTAAAATTTAGACCTAGGACTAATGCTTATATTAGTTCCGGATCCCAGCACAACCGAGACTAAAAGTGTGAACCGAAAGTCGTTTCTCTACCGGTGAGCATTAGGATCAATTGAGGAGGCAGGAGTCCAATCCGGGGGGGAGTCGCAAAAAAAAAGTCCAGTCCGGGGGTGGCCGGAAGTGGGGTGGAGAGGGATTATCAGACATGACGATGGTCAGGCGTGGGAGTCAGGTTGATGAGAGGTGTTTCAAAAAAAATAGACAATTGAAAAGTAGGGGCCTCCTAGGTGACATTTGGGAGAAGGGCTCGAGGGGATTTGGAGAGCCTCATATACTTTTACTTTTTATTAGTGAGTTCTTTTCCCAACTTTAAGTTGGAGGACCATTTTTTATTATTTATGCTAAAATAAGATTTAAGGGCAGTCATTTAGCAACCTTCTAGAGTTGCTCAACCTTAGTACACCACGATGATGTCTTGGTTCTCCATGTTAACCTCAGCGCACACTTCACAAAAGAGTCCGGAGAGAGTGCAGATTATGTCCTGTGATTGGCCTTTTCTTTTGTTTTGTTAGTTGGGGTCAACAATGTCTCTTTTTGAAGGATGACGGCCAATAGATGTTTTTCCATGGCCATAAAAAATCAACAAAAAGGGATTTACCCTACCTGTCTGTACTTTCCCACTTGTACCGTGCAGAATCATATAATTACGTAATAAGCATCGCACGTAGCGTGGGCAACTTTTTGTGAACGTGATTTCTCCGTCAAAGTTGATGTTGAGAGAAAGCAGGCAAGCAAATATTGGCAAATCGACCAGAGCATTCAAAAAACATGCTTCGATTATTTTTCAAATATAAAATTCCGATCGACTAGGATCGGTTGTCCCAGTACCTTTCTCCTTGCTCATGGGGTCATTGTAATATCTTCTCTTTCTTTTTATTTTGAACTTCGCTTCATTGATTAAACATTGTTATTATAATCAAATTGCAAACAAGGCTGCAAGAAGCTAAGGGTCTCAGCCCAAATAAAAGAAGCTAGAAAAGAAGAAGCAGGTTGGGCGCAGAGATGTATTGCAAAATTTGTAGTTCTTTTGGTATGGACCACCTGAAATGAGATGGTCATCTCCTCGACATCATCAAGTATAGCCTTGATCTCCCAAAGTGCTTCCATCTTCTCTCTTCTCTTCTCTTTCTATTCTACTAATAGTATATAAGACTTTGTCTGATCCATGTATCTATCGAATGTGGTCAGCTTGGGCTAGCTTCCATATATGTGCATGGTTGGTCGTTGATCCGATCATCACTTAAGCGAAGTAGTACGCATGAACAGCAACGACCCGCAAGTGTTGGTGTGCATTGCTACGAACTCATCAAACTAGCTAGCAGAGATCCACACACATCCTAGTGCCCCCTGTAGGCGATACAGTGAGTCCACACCACTCAATTTTTTTAGATTGCCTCAACCTTCGAGTGCACGACGTATGACGTATGTCTGAACCGTGCTGACACACACCACACCCACACACACTCATGTGCAAGTTTGATGTGCAACTTATATTTAAAGGTCTAAGATAACTTTTTGTTGTAATCTTTGTGCTGTACTTTTTTGAACTTTCTTTTTAATAAATTTCAGTAGGGGCTCTGGCCCCTCCTGTTCCTTAAAAAAAAGATAACGGCCGAGAGATATTGACACTTGTGACTCATCCATGTGAGGATGTAGAACGATGTTTTTATTATATAGTGTCTACGTGTGTATATATTTGTGATAGAATAGCAACGTCCACATGTGTATATGGATCGGGGGGGTGGAAACTTAGTTCATTTTTCATCCTAATCCATCCTCATCCATGTAGATTGTGATAGATTTGAGTGTCCAAAACAAGTTCTCACTTTATTTGTTGTTTTTCTATTACATTCCTTAGTGACATCGTGAATCTATCACATAATTAAAGAATATAACAGCTGTCGGCTGATGGTTTTTACGGCTGATAAATCGGCTGATGCTGTTTTATTGTGAGAGAAAAATATTGTACCATGACTAATAAGTCGAGCTGATAAATTCAAGTGAACACGGCAGATGCGGTCCAATGCTGAAATTGTATTTGCTCTCTCATATAAACCTAAGTCCCGGCTGCATTAGTTTTTTTTTTTGAGCAAAAAGTTCCGGCTTCATTAGTGGACGCGAACAGCGGCACATGCGGTCCAATGCTGAAATTGTATTTTGTCTTTGTGGCCCAGCAGCGCCCGTCACATTGGAGTTACTGCTGCCGATTTTCCAAGTTTTGTGGACGGACGGACGGGACGCTGATTTTGTGGCCCAGTCATAATGAGCAGCCCACGAGAGAGATAAGGCCCAACTTTTGTTTCAACTCTGATTTCCCATCACACAAAAAAAAATTAAAAATAATAATCAGAAATAAAAAAAAACTAAAATTACTGATCTTTCACATATAAAATGTGTTCCTATCATGCCTAACTTTTCCTTTTCTTAGGGCACTATCAATTATGCCTAATTAATTAATAACCATCTAAAGTACGTAGTGGCGTGCCTCTCGGTAAACATACACATGCAGTATCTTTTACCCTGCCTTTCTTTAACTCGATGGCGCCTCCGTCAAATAAACGAAGCGACTACATAAAAGTAAGCAATTTTAGGGAATGCGACGAACAGGTGTCAGTCAGGTGAGCAACGTACACATATTTGTCAAATCTGAACCATAAACCTTGCCTAGTTGTTCCTGGTCTTTGGTCCATATATGGATCCCCGGCCGCCCTAGGAAATATGCAACACGAAAGAATACCAAACAAGTTTTCCCATGGAAGAGGATCGATTTTCCAGCAAAGGAAGGCAGCCATCAAGTTTGATAAAAAAAGATTTTACTATTACTTTGACGTTGTTACTTGTTAGGCATGCATGACATGACCAGCTAGCGTCGTTGCCGTCGAAGTTGCACTAATGTGGAGACTGACCCTCGATCTCGGTTGGTCAGTTCTTTTAATCATCAAATCTATTCGTCTATGGCCGTGTTTAGATCGTCAGATTCGGCGTCCAAATCACTGTTCTGATTACTGTAGCCTTTGGTTTTTATTTGCTAATAATTATCCAAACATTGATTAATTAGACTTAAAATATTTGTCTCGCAAAGTATAATAAAACTGTGCAATTAGTTTTTGATTTCATCTACATTTAGTACTCCATATATGTGCCGATATTTTGATGTGATGGGGAATCTTCTTTTTGCATAGTGGAATTTGAAGGTAAATTTGGAGAACTAAATGAGGCCTATTTTTTGCTCAAAAATGTGTTTGTCTGGATTCAATTCATAGCTCATATATATTTCGGCTATTTGTTCTTTTAACTGCCATGCATGAACTAGTACTACTAGTCAAGGTCAATGTCTCTGTCTCCCCTGAATTTGGGAGACATGCATGATGCATCCGACGTCGTACGTACGTGGTCACCGATGGGCCAGGCAGACGATGCTACGTACAGCGATTCAGCAACTCGGCGTGCCTGACCTGCTGCTGCCATTAGACCATGGCTCATTTTTTTCCTCTAAAAAATGGTGAAGCGAGAAATGTTACGGTACGGTGCTATGCAACCTGCTGTAAACCTAAAACATAATCAATGAGACGCATCAATTTCTTCACAGCATGTAAAGATCGAGAGAGCGAGAGAGTTGTGTAGGCAGGCTTGCTATTAATTAGGTCAGTCTCAGTGAGATTTCATCAGAGTTTTATGGGTATTAAATAGGATGATGTGATACTGTATTGACGAAGAGAAAGATGATAAGAGTTTCATGGGAGTAGAGATAATTTTATGGGGATGAAACTCTTCTGCACTGTTTTCAAAATATGGATGCATTGGTAACGGGGCCATGAAATCCCCACTGAAACTGGCCTTAGGTAAGGATAATAATATACTGGTTTCCAAAAGAGAAATAATATATTAGCCACATGCAGTCCTATGTCCAATCTACTCCCTCCATCCACAAAAGAATGCGATTATAGGATCCGTGTCAGTCAATCATAGATCAGCTAGTTGGGTTCCCTGTGGTGGAACCTGCCCACCTGGGTTCAAGTCTTCGATTTGACACGAGTGCTTGTATTTTCCTAGATTTATTTCAGGATTTAACGACGCTATGCTTTCAGTGGTAGGCGACGTCCCCGTCGACAGTGAGGCACCTATGGTGACTTCGTGAATCTCGTGATCTGCCGGCTCAGTCCTTCAGAGGTGCTCATAGGGGTAGAGTTCGCGTACGTGTGTTTATAGGGGTGAGTGTGCATGTGTCGTGAGTGTTTGCGTTGTACTGTGTAATTCTCATAAAACTAGCTCAACTTTTAGTAAATTTATAGTAAATAGTATCATGTTTATGTCTTTAAATAAATTTGTAATAAAAATATATTTTATAACAAATCTAATGATACTTAATTTGTATCATGAATATTTGTTCTTTTTACGTAACTTTAGTCAAAGTTCAAATTATTTAACTTTTCGAAAAACGATAATTACATTCTATAATGGACGGACGGAGTACTAGCCATGCAGGACCGGGCCAGGGATGGTTCATAGATGAGACCGGTCTGGGCGACAAACACAATCGACGATGGTTGTTCGGCCGAACACACGAGAAAACTGTCTAGCAGAAAGGACTACAATATTTATCAAAAAAAGAAAGAAAGAAAGGACTACAATATATAGAGAGAGAAAAATTGCACAGGGACCGTCCACACCTGTCACGTGTGGACGTCTAGCCGCGATTTGCAGTGGCGGACCCAGAAATTAGTCAGACTAGAGCCAAAATTAGACATGGTACATCTTGTAATGAGAACGAACCATAGGTATACTGCTACGGTGCTACTAATAGTTTTGGTGATTTCTTCAAACAGGTATGTAGTATGTAATTTTATAGAACTGAACAAGTATGAAACTTTAGTACAAATTCGAGCAATCATTTGATCATGATTACGATTCAATAGAACATGAACAACCAAGCAAGTATGTAATTTCAGTACAAAATTGAGCAATCATTTAACCATAATTTATAACTCAACTTCCAATCCACACATGCCGGCGTGACTCATAGCAGCCGCAGCCGCGGACCGCACCACCACACATGCCTGCAGAGTGCGGACTATTGCCTGCCGACGGCCGGCCTACACCGCATGACTGCACGTAAGGATGAGCCACTGAGGTCTGATGAGGTGATGAGCTTCGGAGATGATGAGCCAACGACCTCACAAAGGCGGATGTCTGAAAGATACAAAACATGCGGTGCTTCCACTTGGGGCGGCCGGCGGCAAGACTGGGACTGCAGTCACGGTGCCCTGATGAAGCTATACGCGGACTTGGGCTTCATCTCTGTGGGCTAAAATCAAAGGGGTATCTTGGGCTTCTTGAGCTATGACTAGGGCCACGGCCCTAGTGGCCTTAGGCCTGGGTCCGCCTTGGGTGCTTGGAGGCAGGGAACCGGTCGATTAACAAGTCCACGTGCCGCGATTTTGGCGCTTGGAGGTAGAAGCAGCCAGTTAATTACGTGCCGCGATTTGGGTGCTTGGAGGCAGGGAGCCAATCGATTAACAAGTCCACGTGCCGAGATTTTGGCGCTTGAAGGTAGAAGCAGCCGGTTAATTACGTGCCGCGATTTGGACGCTTAGAGCGAGACAGAGTCAATCGATCGATTAACAAGTCTACATGCCGCGATTTAGCTGAACGTCGCACAATACCGAGTACGGACGGTCCCTATGCAATTTTTTTTTTCGAACGAAGCCAAGGGCTAAACACAACCACATATTTTTTTTACTTAATATATATCTATATTCAATGGTATATATATGATTAAAAATTCTTGTCATATTATTTATGTCTTCTAGACAACAAGTCACATACACACACAGTTAGAATAAAATATTTAATTTATCTAAACTTGTTTACCTAACATATTAGGACATATTTAACTAAATTTTAGATTTTAATAAATGTGTATTTACATTTCATTAGGTTGTTTCCACCAAGTTATCTAACATATTACTTCGTTTAAAGTATATGGGATTCGATCGGCTAGACTGTGGCCTGCAGTTTCCACCACAAGGTTGAAAACGATTTGACGGTAACAGAGCAGTTATCTATTGTGGCTAATGAAAAGAAGAGCATTATTGCGTATAATTATTAGGGCATAGAAACTGTATCCTAATACGGGCTTACTTGTTAATTAGGGTTATTATTATTCTCTTCTTGCCACACAAGTGCTTAACCAAAACTTGCCTAGCTAGTTGTCCACCACCTTTGCAACTGATCCAAGTATCCCATAGCATCAGCTACATATTCCACAAGAAACAGAGCACCAGGCAAGTATTCTGATCGAGCACTTTTTCCAAGAAGGTACGCAGGCATCAGGTTTTACACGTGCGGGGACGGGATTACTAGCCATGGCACCGTAGCCGTAGGAGCGTGATTTCTTAATATAGAAGCATGACAATTGACAACAAGTCAAGCTAGCGTGGCCGTCCGTCCAAGTAGCACATGGTGTGGATGCACGAATTATGAGGCGGTGGCGCATGGTAGTTAGCTCATTAGCTGGGTTAGGTTAGGGCCATGTTTAATTTCCAAAAATTTTCAAGATTCCCCATCACATTGAATGTCTGGACACATGTATGTATGATGTATTAAGTGTAGACAGTAGGCATAGGGCCATGTTTGGACACATGTACGCTTTCGTCGTTAGGCAGTAGGCATAGGGTGGACGAGGCAGCAGTTGCGTGCAGTTAAGACACATGTATGATGCATTAAGTGTAGACAGTAGGCATATGGCCATGTTTGGACACATGTATGGCCGTGTTTAGTTGGCTCAAATCGGGAGGTCCAAAATCTGCACAGTAAAAGATTCCCCACTGTAGTATTTCGTTTGTATTTGTAAATTTTTGTCCAAACATTGACTAGTTAGGCTCAAAAGATTCGTCTCGCAAAGTACAACTAAACTGTGCAATTAGTTTTTGATTTCATCTACATTTAGTACTCCATACATGTGCCGGTATTTTGATGTGATGGAGAATTTTCTTTTTGTATAGTAAAATTTAGGGGAAAATTTGGCATCTAAACAAAGGCCCACGCTTTCGTCGTTAGGCAGTAGGCATAGGGTGGACGGGGCAGCAGTTGCGTGCAGTTAAACGGCAGGATCCAGGAGCATGCAGCAGCCAGCAAATGCCAACGATTCGTGAGGCGTTCACTTTCCTCCTTCCCCTCTGCGTACGCACGCACGCGCCTAGTAGCTTTTACACATTTTCTTTGTCAAATCAAATACTCCACGTATGATGCCAATGTATCGATCAGCTAGCTGTGAGCCTGTGATGACGGAGCTGTGGAAGGTCATTGTCTCCCCTGAATCTGGGAGACACAGCCTTTACTCGATCGATCATGTTGGCGAGATGCATGTCACAACGCGAGCTGTGATTGTGAACCTGGTCGATCCATGGCCAACGACAGTAACAGTACACACACCTATCTCTGCAGCATATTATGGCTGTGGTCGCATCTCCGCATGTGACGTCGGCGGCAGATCGAGGACACGGTTCAGCAGCAGCCTGTTGTCAAGCAAGTTGCCAATTGTCATGCTCATGCACGTTCGCTACGACTTATTTACGAGTAGGTTGTTACAAGCAGTACGGAGGCAGGTGCAGGTGCAGGTGCCGCGATGCATGCATATGGCGGGCAAGTCACCGAACCATGCATCTGACCCGGCGGGGGAGGAGCAGGGCAACAAGATAGGTCCAACGACCGCCCGCCGGCCGTTCGCCCGCCCGAACACGCAACGACCTAGCGATCTCGATCGGCTCATGCATGACGACGGCAGCACAAGGACCAGTCCAGGTCCAGTCATCGACCAGACTAGTACTGAAGCAACACGCGAGGACGTAGGTGTAGCCGTGTAGGTACCGTCGTTCGTGGGGATAAATCATCTACACGTGCGGATGGCTGATCGTATCACAGAGAAAGGGATTGCTGTTTTATAATATGCTGATGATACCATAATTTGCCTAAAACATGACATTGAAGGTGCCAAAAATATAAAAATGTTATTGTATATGTATGAATTGATGGCCGGGTTAAAAATCAATTTCTCAAAAAGTGAAGTGTTAACTATCAATGGCGAAGATGGCTGGGCAAGGAGATATGCTGACATTTTCAATGGTCAGGTTGGGACTTTTCCAATAAAGACTGGGAGTTCCTGTTAGCCCTAGCCGCCTTCATATGTGTGACTGGACCCCTTTGGTTGATAAATCTGCTAATAAACTTGATATTTGGAAGGGGGACTATGTCCATTGCAGGGAGATCCACTTTGATTGGCTCCAGTTTGAACACTGCCCCCATATATCATATGTCGATGTACTTATTGCCAAAAACCATTATTAGCAGAATTGATAAAATCAGAAGGACTTTCTTTTGGCAAGGGGGATCGGAGGAACCAAAAAGAAATATCATCTTGTTAAATGGACAAAAATATGCGAACACAAGAAAAAAGGGGGCTCGGAATCAAGGATATTAGGAAATTAAACATTAGTTTACTATGTAAATGGTGGTGGAGGCTTGACAAAGAAGAGGGGCTATGGCAAAAAATTGTGAAGTTCAAATATTTGAAAAATGATTCCATTCATAGTGTGAAGCATAAACAATCTGATTCTGCAGTTTGGGCTAATTTGCTGAAAATCAAGGATATTTACTTGCAAGGGAGGAAAATTTTGGTTAAGAATGGTAAAAACACTTATTTCTGGAAAGATTCATGGCTGTATGAGAAACCTTTATGTATCTTATATCATGACCTTTTTAAATTCTGTGAGCAACCAAATGTGAGTATATTTCAAGTTCATTCTAACATTGAAAGTGTTTCCTTCACCAGATGGTTGACTAGTAATTTACTGCTGGATTGGAATGAGATTGTAGATGACATGAATAATATTAACTTCATAACTAATAATGATGTTGTTCTCTGGAGGTTTGGACCTCAAGGCAGATTTAATGTTAGGTCGACTAGGAATGAATCTGGCCCATATCATAAGAAAATCTAGAAAAGCAACATTCCTGCCAAAATTAAATTTTTTCTGTGGTTAATGATGAATAATGCTATTTTGACTAAGGACAATCTTTTGAAAAGAAAGTGGTCTGGTGATCCTTCGTGCTATTTTTGTGACAATGCTGAAAATATTTCACATCTATTCTTTCAGTGTAGCACTGCTAGATCGGTCTGGGCTATCGTGGCTAAGAGCATTGGTGCAAACAATGTACCCAGGTCTTTGGCTCAGTGCTGGACATGGTGTGAACGTTGGCTTCCTAATGGGAAAAAGTTTGATTATGTTGGTATTGCAGCGATATGTTGGGCCATATGGAAAACGCGCAACAAAGTCTGCTTTGAAGGCAAAATGATTAATGATCCAATTTCTATATATGCTATGCATGCGCGCTCATTGGTTACTGGGTAGGGTTGTTTGCTGAGATCGACAAGGAAGCTTTGATCACCGGGGCAAATACAATGCTGGAGATAGCGACCAAGCTCCTGGAGAAGAAGAGGAAGATGGGTGATAGGCTTCTCTTGAAGGAAAGACCTGACGATGACGAGAAGAACTGAAGATGGAAAATGTGCTTCCGTCTTGTTCTAGATGGCATCTTTGCCTGGATGTAGCTTTTGTTTCTGTTCTGTCTCAAACTGTCACTGTGTTGTATGCTCGGCGTTCTGTATGATCTGCGTTTATCAGGTCGGAGGGTATGCAGGCTAAATGTTAGTAGTAAGCTAGTTGGTCTTAACTGTCCCTTTCTGTTTCCTTAAACAGTCTCAAAACTCTGTATTTCCGTTACTATAATGGAAATGGGGGAGACCTCCGGTTTGAAAAAAAAGGTACCGTCGTTCGTGTTCTCGATCGCTTCACCGGCGCGGCGTGGGGATTTCGTGGCCCATGCAGCATGCACGGCACGGCACGCACGCATGCACCTGGGACTGGGACGCTTGCAACAGAGGGAGACGGGACGGGAGCAAACAAAATGCCCCCGGCAGTGCGTCGTCTGCTCGCAGATGGAGATGGCCACAGGCCATAGCTTAGCCTGCGCGTTGGACGCGTACTGGGGCGCCGGCGGTTGCTTTCGGGGCGTCGTGATCGGCCGGATCCTTTGGTCATCCGGTCCCCCGTTTCGTCAGCGGACAAATCAAACAGCTGGCTCACATGCCAACTCCGCTCCGGATGCATGCATGCAGCTTGCCATTGTCACTGCAGTGGAAAATTCTCCTGCACAGACACTATCTGCCTTTTCTTGCGATTCGTTTCAAAATTCAGGTCAGGTGGCCTTCGTGGTGTGCATGGTTGATCCGGCCCAAAGGAATCAATCAAAGGGTGTGTATAGTATTGTTTGTCCCTTGCCATCGCAACTGGATGAGAACAGTAGCATTTCTTTGTATGGGTCGTTGCATGGTCACCGCTACGCGCCTGTCTTTACAGGCGATAAAAACACCGTACCTTTGTAGGTGTCAAAGCACCGATTGGTGCAGGATTACTGTAGCCGCCCATATATTTAAGCAAGCACTCATTTTTCGTGTCACCGCATCCGGTTCACTGCGCACCTTTTTTTTGAATCGAGGTGTCTTTTCTTTTCATTTTCGTGTACTGTGGCGGGAATACCGCGGTCTCCGGGATCAAACCTGAGGTGGCCGGCAGAGCCTCTGGCCTTCTTGCACTAGCCACCGCAAGCTGCCGCTCGCTTGCACCTGCACACCTTCTTGATTATGCCCATCGTCTAGTCTACATAAGACAACCGACCCACATAAATGAGTAGCCTGCAAGTCTGCATAAACTCATCAGTCAGGCATTATGGTTGCTCGATCATCTGCAGGGACGTTTCTTCGTAAAGCGATGGCTCTACAAACTTTATAATAATCTAAACCATATTTACTAGTGCTATTTTGTTTTTTAACATAAATGGCAGGTGCGCTGCCTTTTCATTCGGTAGGAAGCATGGTCTGAATATTTACAGGGAAAAGTAAAGAAACGAAGAAAGAAAAACTATATGATCTAGCGAAGTCTTTAGGTTCAACAGAAATATGATGCTTTTGTGGAGACACGATCGTACCTTCTAAGTGTAGGGAGAAAGCATCTTCAGGTCAGGCCTTGTTTAGTTTCCAAATTTTAACCCTAAATTTTACTATGTAAAAAGAAGATTCTCATCACATCAAAATATCAACACATGCATGGAGTACTAAATGTAGATGAAATTAAAAACTAATGGTACAGTTTTGTTGTACTTTGCGAGACGAACATTTTAAGCCTAATTAGTTAAAGTTTGGATAATTTTTACCAAATACAAACGAATTACTACAGCGCACATTTAATGCGTACTGTGCAGATTCGGCCCCCCGAATTGGGATCTAAACACGGCCTTAGTTGGAAAAGATGATAGCAAAGTGAGCAGCACACTCGCACACTCATTCACTCCACAGTGCTCCCACTCCATCACCCTTTTTCAAGCTACCTCCAAGGTTAAGGAGCTTTCTCCGTTGCAAAACTCATTGTCTTGAAATGCCACTGCAGAAAGCAAAGCTCCATTCTTTTCACCTCTGAACTATTTATGCCTTCCAAACAGGCCTAGATGATGGTAGCTTCCAAGAAATTCAGAGCATCTCGCTAGAATGAAGAATGCAAAGGAAGGGAACAAAGGAAACCAAGAGCGTGCAGGCACGGAGCCAGCGGTGGGGCTAGTGGGGCTCCAGCCCCCCTACCGCTCGTGAGCAAGCGAAGCCTCCTAGAGCCGCCGCCTGAAATTTCAGCCGTAGATGTACAGATAGGAGGGGCTGAGATTTGCTGAACCTCTTTTTTTTTTGCTAATTGGGTCAAATCTATATAGGTAGAGGATTATCCAGGCAAGGCCTAATCTAAAGTTCAATAAGTGAAAGAAACCCTGTCCCAAGTTCCCAATCCACAGTGCTCGTCCCCAACCCATTGAGTGGCGGCTTTAGGCGTGGGCGCGCGACTCCTACAACGACGCGGCCATGCAGGGTCTCGGGCGAGTGGGGAGGTACCGAGCGGCCAGGCAGCGCCAGGCGCGGCTGGCAAGCAGTGAGCGGGCAGCCAGGCGCGGTGGGCAGGCGGGCGAGCGGGCGTTGGTGGCCGGCGCCCGGCGGGCATGCCGACGCCGTTGTTCAGCCCTTCCTAAATTTTTTCCTGGCTTCGTCCTTGAGAGCGTGTAGAGGACCCAAGGAAAGGTAAGGAAGGTAAAGAAAAGGAAAAGAGGAAAAAGATGGTGAAAGAAAAGCAAGGGCAGGCGAACAGCCAAGTCAGAAGCAGAGGAACCCTCACCAATTTGTTAAAATGGATTTTACCGAGCTGATTGGAAAATTTAGTGTGACATGTCCTTTAGCAAAATCCTGCATCTGCCACTACAAGCACAAGCACCCATCAGCAATACACAAAATTCATCCACCCAACACACAAATCTCCACCCTTACGCAATAACACTAGTGCCAAAATGTGTGGAAATGCTCTAAGAGTGCGAAAATGGTGCCCGAAGTTGGTAAAAAAGGAGAGTATTTGCGTACTCCCTCCGTTTCCAAAACAAGTGATGTTTTAGGTTTGTCCTAAGTCAAACTATTTCAAGCTTGACCAAATTTATATGAAAAAGCATTAATGTTTATAATACCAAATAAACTTATTTATTTGGGACAAACCTAAAACATAAAACATCAATTGTTTTGGGACGGAGGAAGTATAATTATTAAAGCATATAAATTGTATCATAATACGGGCTCTTGTTAGGCTTATTATTCTCTTGTTGCCACATAAGGCCTTGACAAAAACTTGCCTATAGTTGTTCACCACCTTTGCAACTGATGAACTGATCCCAGCCAGGATCCCATTCCCATAGCAGCTACTACGTGCCTACTACGTATTACTACCTAGGAGTAGTTCACAAGAAACAGAGCACCTGCAGGCAAGTCTTTGTAATCGATCGAGCACGGTTTTATTTCTTTTTCCAAGAACGTGCGCAGGCATCAGGTTTTACACGGGAACGGGCCGGGATTGGCGATGGCTGGCACCGTTGTCGTATAGGAGCGTGATTTCTTAAGCATGACAACATGTCAACATGGGCTACTGCAGGCCTGCAGCGTCGCCGTCGAAGTATATAGTAGCATACGGTGGATGGACGAATTATGAGGCGCGCAATAAGCCAGTTAGCTCATTAGTTGGTTAGGTTAGGTTAGGTTTCCTGTGCTCTGCGTACGTACGCGTCCCTAGCTAGCTATCCCTTTCGTCTATACTAGTCGTTAGGCAATAGGCATATGGATGGCCGGATGGGGGCAGTTGCGTGCGTCTTGCGTGTAGTGTTAAACGGCAGAGGCAGGAGCATGCAGCAAATGCGAACGATTCGTGAGGCGCTCACTTTCCTCCATCCCCTCTGCGTACGCACGCGCCTGCTAGCTTTTACATTTTCTTCTCACAAGAAAAGAACTCCACGTATCATGGATATGGATCGATCGGCTAGCTGGTGAGCTTGAGACAAATTAGGGGGGGCGAATTTGGGGGCAAAAAAACCAGTGAACAGTAATTAACGCAAGAAATGAACTGGCAATGCATATAATATCATTAATATATACATTCGTACTTATATTAATGGCAATTATAGTAGATAGCAGCAATATGATGTAGGCTCTTCTATCATTTTCTGTTTGTTATCTACAGCCAGACTTGTCCCTCTTCATACATAGCTTCACAAAAGCAGAATTTTATAGAGCAAAAAGAAAAAACAATACAATATACAATGGCAAAGCATGGAAGGAAGGGGGGCAGGTGCCCAGCTTCGCCTCCATGAAGCTCCGCCAGTGCTGGTGAGCCTGTGACTGACTGTGATGATGGAGCTGTGAAGGCCACTGTCTCCCCTGAATCACACTTTGTTCGTGTTGGCGAAATGTCACAACGCGAGCAGCTGTGAACCTGATCGATAGATGGCCAATAAACAGTACACACCTATCTCTGCCGGCATGCATTTGCGTTATGCAGAGACGACGGCTGCGCATATGACTGTGGCCGCATGTATGTGACGTCGGCGGCAGAGAGGCGGTTCTGCAGCTTGTCAAAGCTGTCAATTGCCATGCAGGTTGTTGCAAGAGCGCGTCTATCAGGTGCAGGTGCTGCGATCCTACACGGCGGGCGTAACTCACCAAACCGAACCATGCAGCTGACCCGTCAGAGGGGCAACAAAGACAGGTCGAAACGACCTAGCGCGATCTCGGCTCCTCAAGACGAACGGCAGCACAACCTGGTCCAGCTCCAGTCATCGACCAGTACTGAAGCAACACGCGAGGACGTACTGTCCGCGTGTTCAGGTGTTCTCGATCGCTTCAGCGGCCGGCTTGGGGACTTGGTGGCTGACGCTGTGACTGTGATGCAGGCTGCAGCACGCACGGCACGGCACGAACGCACGCACCTGGGAAGCAACACAGGAAGGAGGGAGACGGGAGCAAACAAAATCCCACCGTGCGTAGATGGAGATGGCCAGAGCTTAGCTAGCCTGCGCGTTGGACGTACGTACTTTGGGCGCCGGCGGTTGCTTTCGGGGCGTCGTGATCTGCCGGGTCCGTTGGTCATCCGCTCCCGTTTCGTCCAAGGACAAATCAAATCAAACAGCTAGCACATGCCAGCTCCGCTCCGGATGCAAATGCATGCAGCTATACTGCACGCACGCAGCAGTGCAGCACGCTAACCATCCTCAGTTCCTCACTGCAGCGGAAACTTCTCCTGCAGAGACCCTGTCTGCCTTTTCTTGCGATTCGTTTCAGAATTCAGATCAGATGGCCTTCGTTCCGCGCCAAGTGGTGTGCATGGTTGATCCGGCGGGCCCAAAGGAATCAATCGATCAAAAGGGCGTTGAACAGTGGCCTTCTTTGTATTGTATATGGGTCGCGTTGCATGGTCACCGCTACATGTGTGTGTGTGTATATATATATATATATATATATATATATATATATATATATATATATATATATATATATATATATATATATACGGCAGTGCTATTCTACACCCTAGGTGTAGAATATTATTCTACACCACAAGCCAAAACTGACCTGAAAAAATACTGAGTACTACTGAACCACGTTCAGTATCAGTCAGTACTACACTCAGCACCTAAAAAATACTGAACAATACTGAAACGCGAGTACTGAACATTACTGAATTCTATTCAATATAACTGTTTGATGTAGAATAGTATTCTACACCTATGGTGTAGAATAGCGCGTATATATATATATATATATATATATATATATATATATATATATATATATATATATATATATATATATATATATATATATATATATATATATATATATATATATATAGAGGGAGAGTATACTCTATAGCTAGCTACAAAATAAGTTATTTTGTAGCCACCTCTATTTACGATAATTTTATATACTAATTTACGACAATATCAATATATATTTACGATAGTTGAATTACTATAACACATGAGGATATTTACCATAATGTTATAGTAAATCACATGGTAAGGAGTTACTATAATCTCGTAGATTAGCATAGTAATTATCGTAACTCAAAGTGGCTACAGAATAAGTTATTTTGTAGCCAGCTGTAGGGTAATAGTTCTATATATATATATATATACGCTATTCTACACCCTAGGTGTAGAATAGTATTCTACACCAAGCTGTTATACTGAACAAAATTTAGTACTGTTCAGTACTCGTGTTTCAGTATTTTTTAGGTGCTGGGTGTAGTACTGACTAATACTGAACGTGGTTCAGTAGTACTCAATATTTTTTCAGTTTAATTTTGACTTGTGGTGTATATATATATATATATATCCCTACAGCTGGCTACAAAATAACTTATTCTGTAGCCACTTTGAGTTACGATAATTATTATGCTAATTTACGAGATTATAGTAACTCCTTACTATGTGATTTACTATAACACATTATGGTAAATATCTCCATGTGTTATAGTAATTTAACTATCGTAAATATATACTGACATTATCGTAAATTAGTATATAAAATTATCGTAAATAGAAGTGGCTACAAAATAACTTATTTTGTAGCTAGCTATAGAGTATACTCTCACACGCGCTATTCTACACCCTAGGTGTAGAATACTATTCTACACCGAGCTGTAATACTGAACAAAATTCAGTAATATTCAGTAGTCGCGTTTCAGTATTATTCAATATTTCGTGGTACTGTGCGTAGTACTGACTGATATTAAACACGATTCAGTAGTACTCAGTATTTTTTTATGTCAGTTTTGGCTTGTGGTGTAGAATAGCGCTGCCATATATATATATATATATATATATATATATATATATATATATATATATATATATATATATATATATATATATATATATATATAATACCTAAAGCTACCGTCTGTCACCCCGCCAAGTTACGGCCAATATCCCATATCCCGGGTTAACCCCGCCGCGCTCGCATTGTCTCACTGCCCTCTACCTACGTTAAACCGCATCTTCTACGCGTCTTCTACCGAGTACGTGGCTTTGTTGGGCTTGGGCTGCTGTAGCCCAGTCCGAGAGTCGCGTCAACTCCGCACAAATAAAAAATTAAAAGAACCGGCTGCTAGCCTGCTAGACCTTGGTTCTCTGGAGTCACGTGCATGCAGGACAGGTAATTTAGGATCAAATCTACGTCTCCAATTTTTTGACTGCCTCTTGGTTCTCAACACAAAATCGTTTATTACCTATTTACTATTTTAAAAAAATTTAAAAAAAACAGCTTAAACTTGTAAAATGCATAATAATAATTCATACAAGTATTAATTGGAAAAAGTGAAACCAATTTTATTAGGCTACATCTGCACAATATAAATGATAAAGATCATGGATCAAATAAGTATTCTAGCAATTTAGTATCGATTAAGAGGCAAACAAATTATGCATCTAACCATCTTTTAACTGTAGAGAAACCTTGTGTTTACTATATTTCGATCATGACAGGTACGCATATTATTTGTAGTTTTCGGGAGTTAATTCACCTCGAACACCATTCAATACCTTATATTTTAGGACGAAAAGAGTAAAAAAAGTTAAACCAAATGAAAGAGTCAGCGACGTTGATGGGGAAGGACATTGAACACCCACAATTGATGGATGCGCCTCCAAACGCATCATTGGCATCAAAGCCACATGCCATATGCATCGCCGTAGCGCGTAGATAAAAATCGTGAACCCGTGCAACGCACGAGAATATATCTAGTATATATAAACAAGCACTCACTTTTCATCATCTTGTTCGTTTCGCTGGTTCAGCGGAATCAGCAGTTATCCAACAGTGTTTTTCTCTCGTAATAAACCAGTGAACAGTACTTTCAGCCACGATAGTCCAGCGAAACTAACAGGATGTCACCGCGCGCGTCCAGTTCACCTGCACACCTGGCAACCGCATCCACATAAATGAGTAGCCTGCAAGTCTGCATAAACTCATCAATCAGGCATTATGGCCGCTCGATCATCTGCAGGGACGTCTGTTCGTAAAGCGATGGCTCTACGAACTTTATAATAATCTAAACCATATTTACTAGTGCTAAATATATATGATGCTCCCTTTTCCTTTTGCGACTTTAGGATCAACGGAAATATATATGATGCTTTTGTGGAGACACGATCGTACCTTCCAAGTGTAGGGACAAAGCATCTTCAGGTTAATTAGTTGGAAAAGGATCAGGCCTGGTTTAGATCCCAAATATTTCCCCAAATTTTACTATGCAAAAAGAAGATTCTCCATCACATCAAAATGCCGGCACATGCATGAAGTATTAAATGTAGATGAAATCAAAAACTAATTACACAGTTTTGTTGTACTTTGCGAGACGAACATTTTGAGCCTAATTAGTCAATGTTTGGACAATTTTTACCAAATAAAAACAAAATGCTACAGTGCGCTACAGTAGCGCACAGTAATTCCGCCGCGCCTAATTCAGGGCAACTAAACACGGCCTCAGCAGCAGACTCACTCACTCCACAGTGCTCCCACTCCATCAACTTCTTTTTTCAAGCTACCTCCAAGGTTAAGGAGCTTTATCTTTCAGTTGCAAAACTCATTGGGCTGGAAATGCCACTACGCAAAGCAAAACCCCCCTTCTATTCAAATCTCTGAATTTATTCTTCATAATCAAACCAAGGTGCACACAGTCCCCCTGTTCGGCTGAGCTTATCAGCACGGCTTATCAGCCGTAGAACAGTGTTTTACTCTCACAGCAAATCAGCCACAGCCGGCTTATAAGCCAAAAAACAGCCTGCCGAACAGGGCCAGTATATTCGACCATGCTTCAGACCAGAAGTCCAGAATTAGATGATGGTAGCTTCCAAGAAATTCAGAGCATCTCACCAGCATCAAGAATGCAAAGGTAAGAGAACAAAGGAAACGGAGTGCGTGTGCAGAGCACCCAAGGAAAGGTAAGGAAGGTTAAGGAAAGGAGAGGAGGAAAAAGAAGGTGAAAGCAAGCCAGAGGCAGGCGAACAACCAAATGGGAATGGAAGCAGTGGTAGAGGAAAAAAGAATCCCCTCACACCAAAGCAACTTTCCTCAACAGCGCACACCAAGCAGGTGCACTGCACTGCACTTCTAGAACCTGGATTCGCGCGGCGTGCTCCCGGCCCCCTCGACGATTATTAAAACCAATACTACTAGTCTATTAGCCACGCCATCATGGCAAGAGTTACCGTTGGTACAAAGCTAATCTGGTCCAATCCAACCACCGCCCGTCACCGATGATTGTTTACACTAATAAATTAATAAAATAAAGCTAGAAGAGGAAAGTGCGAGGATCAAACTGCAGACAGAAACGCCCCGTTCCCTTTCTGAAAAACAAGGCTGAAAATTACTGTTTACAGATTTGTCAGCAGGCTTGCGGCGGGAGGGCTGACGGCTGAGGCGCGGTCAAAAACGGCCGTAGTATTCAATGGCGTAGTTCGACGCTGGAGTTGGCACTTGGCAGGAACGAGGGGTGAATCGACTCATCAAGCAATTATCGATGATTTCGTTTTCGGTCGGCCTCCGCTGTTGAAGCAGGCTACGATGCGAAATGACCCTTTCCGTTCCCATTTCCACCTGCCTTGTAACCATCGCGGCAACATGGGCACTCCAAGCTTTATTAGCTGGTGATGTTGGCGTCGATCTGATCAAACCTATAAATCCTCTATGAGCGCTGTGCAGGTGCAAGTGCGACCCCACCACACACACCCATACACCTCCTTCCTCTACCTGCTCATACACCTCTCTGAGAGAGCCTTGCCATTTCAGCACAGAGAGGGAAGGGCGTAGTGCCACGGGGAGAGAGCGAGACAGAGAGAGGAAAAAAAAAGAGGGAAGGGAGGGGAGCGTTGAGGCCTGGACGTACGCCATTGATGCGGCAGCAGAGTAGGAGGAGCTGAGAGAGGGGCAGCTGCAGCTGAGGCCAGGCTCAAGAAACCGAGAGGCGAAGGGAAGCATGGAGCCTGCGCCAGGACGAAGAGGGAGACGCCTGCCGCTGCTTCTACTTCTGGGGGCTCTCGCCCTCGCATTGGCCGGCGGTGCCAACGCGTGGCCTCACCCTCACGGCGGCGGCGCCGGTCTTGGAGTTGGCGCCGGTGCCGGCAGGACCATGGCGGCCGGCGGCGAGCGGTGGTACAGGGATCTCGCGCTCAGGAGGATGGAGAGCGTCAGATCCTCCTTCGGGGCCAGAAGAGATTTGGCAACGGTATGTCTTTCCTGTCGCATGCTTTTTCTTTCCTTCAGCTTTCGGTTCTTCGTTCTTCGTTCTCGCTTGAGTGCGGTCGGGTGCGGTTCAGGTGTTCATAGCTCTTTGCTCCTACCGTCCTTTTTTCTAATTATTTATTGTTTTTTAATTTTCATCCTACGGTCCCAGTTCGTAGTAGTCTCGTACAGTCAGTCAGTCCCCTCTAATCTCCTCTGATCATGTTATTTGGAGTGTAAGGGCACCAGCAAATTGGAGATAGAAGACAGACAGAGACACATGCGTCGGCTTGCTTTGCAGCTAAGCTTTTACTGGGAGTACAATAATTCTTGCATTTCGCAAGAAAAGTAACGGCCTTTACCACCAACCAAATGGAGCTTTGCAATTACAAGTAAACCAGTCTCGATTTCCGCCGGCCGTCACTGTCGATGCTCAGCAGATCCAACCATCCGAAGCCGAATGGAGAAACATTACTACTCAAAACGTCATGCTCGTCGGTCACCCAAGCCAACCACCACCGACCCATAGCCATAGGACAGGAGCCGTTTCACCGCTGCGTTCCTGCTGCGAGCCCGCCATTTTGCAATGCAGGTGCGTCAGGTTCTTGACCGCAGCAAAGCGCATGACGCCGTCCGTCTGATTCTAATCTCCCCCCGCCTGCATTTTCTTCGCACCAAACTTACGGCAGTTTCCCTGTGCGATTTCGTCAGGAATTGTTTGGCGTGCTCACACTCCGCGCTCCAGCGCTGGCAAAGCAACTTTTTCCGTCTCCGGCAGCGGCAATGCCATGCCAACCACCAATACCTGCCCCGCGCCAAACGCAGCTACTCGTGCAGCCGTGCTCGCCTCGTGCCAGTCGCACACGATTGACGCGTCCGTGCGGCAGTCCTTAGTTCAGCGACATTTTTTTTTTCTTTTCACCTCTTCGGAACTGTATGTACTGCCACGTCTGTCTGACCTGGCGTGGATGCAGGCTTCCGCGAGCGCGCGGGTGTACCACGTGACGGACTACGGCGCGGACCCCACCGGCGCGACCGACGCGACGGCGGCGATCAACAAAGCCATAGCGGACGCGTTCCGCCCGCCGACCAACGCCACCATGACCGGCGGCATCCCGGACCTCGGCGGCGCCGAGGTGCACCTCGACGGCGGCACGTACCTCATCAAGGGGCCCCTCACGCTGCCGGCCTCCGGCGGCGGCAACTTCAAGGTGAAACTCGACACGTACCGATCGACATTTCTGTTTTTTTTCTAATAGAATAAGGTTGCTGTTGCTGCCTGCCTGGCTGGCTGGCTACTTCCACTGCTGAGTGCTGACACGTATGTACCGTACGTCGATACCGGCGCGTGGTGCGCAGATCCACAGCGGGTCGCTGCGCGCGTCCGACGACTTCCCGACGGACCGGTACCTGATCGAGCTGTCGGCGACCAAGAGCGGCCGGAGCTACGACTACGAGTACGCCACGCTGCGTGACCTGATGCTGGACTGCAGCTACCGCGGCGGCGGCGTGACGGTGGTGGACTCGCTCCGCGTCGCCATCGACAACTGCTACGTGGCGCACTTCGCGTCCGACGGCATCGCCGTGCGCGGCGGGCACGAGACGTTCATCCGCAACACCTTCCTCGGCCAGCACATGACGGCCGGGGCCGACCCCGGGGAGCGCGGCTTCACGGGCACGGGCATCCGCCTCGACGGCAACGACAACTCCGTCTCCGACGTCGTCGTCTTCTCCGCGGCCACGGGGATCATGGTCACCGCGCCGGCCAACTCCATCTCCGGCGTGCACTGCTACAACAAGGCCACGGGCTTCGGGGGCACGGGCATCTACCTCAAGATCCCGGGGCTCACGCAGGCGTGGATCAGCAACTCCTACATGGACTACACCAGCATCGTCGCCGAGGACCCCGTCCTGCTCCACGTGTCCGGGTCCTTCTTCCTCGGCGACGCCAACGTCGTGCTCAAGGCCGTCAACGGCGTCGCCAGGGGCGTCCAGGTCATCGGCAACATCTTCAGCGGCCGGGATAAGGGCGTCGACATCGTCCAGCTGGACGGCAACTTTACCACCGTGGACCAGGTGTACGTGCAGCAGAACTCCGCCACGGGGATGACCATCAAGTCCACCTCCGCGCGCGCGTCGGTTGAGGGCAACGGGAGCTCCTGGACGCTCGACTTCTCGCCGGTGCTGCTGTTCCCGGACCGCATCGGCCACGTGCAGTACTCGCTGGTCGCCGGCGACGAGTTCCCGGGCCACACGCTCCGGAACGTGTCCGGCAACCAGGTCGTCGTCGCCACAGACAAGGCCGTGTCGGCCACGGTTCACGTGCTGGTGGACCAGAACAGCGACTGAGATGGGAATTAGATGATGCGTCGAGGCACTCCAGCGTACGTGCGTGTGTGCGTGCTGCTGCCTGCTCGTGCGGCTGCTGCGAGCAAGGCGTTGTTATTCGTTCGTTTCTTCTTCTCGCATATTTCAGCCATTCACATTCATGTCGTCAGCAAGATGGCAATTGTTTGATCGACAAAATGCCATTTTTTTTGCTGTCTGAAATGAAATGACCCAGAAATTCGATTAATCTGCGCTTGAAGCTTGCTGGTTAGCAACTTAAACTTGCAATTAATTCTGGAAAGTGACAAAAAAGAAACAGGGAACCACTTTCACTTGCAGTAGTAGTAGATCTTAGGTGACATGACAATGTCATGATCCATACCTGACAGTCTGTTTTCTGGTCACCAGTCATTCTCAGATGTACCAGAAAATGGCCCTCAAATCATGCAAACTTCAATCATTTTCTCCATTCCAATTCAGAAACGTAGCCCGGGACCAAGCTCTGAAAGTTCCTAAACCACATAGTTCACCTGCTTTTTGTCAAGGGACTGATAGCGTGGGACGGGTGTAGATGGCCAAATGGACGATCCGCTCTGGCAAGACCCTAGTACTATTAGGTACAACACTACTCAACACAATGACCTATTCATGCCATGCCATTGCCATGTTGGCACGCCCGTGCACCTTCTCAGCCTATACACGACACTATGGCCCATTAGCTATGCGTGACGACAGTATTGGCAGGCGTAGAAACACCAATAAGAATTAAAACAGTCCTGTGGAACCTAAAACATAATAATACGTGTTAACTAATGCAAATTTGCTCGTTTGCCATGGTCATCTTTAAATTTCAAAAAAAAACCATATGCCACTCACCTGAAGTCCATTGAGAATGTTGTCATGTCTATTTTACTTGGCTTACAAATTTAAGAAAAATTTGCAAGTTCTCAATAAAACCTTGAAAGGATTTAGTAAGGGCCTAGGAGGGGGTGGGGTGAGTAGGTCTGGTTCTAAAAATCACGAGTAACTCTAAACTGATTAGCAGACCACGGAGTTTCTGAGTATCCCCATGGAACCTCTGTGTCACTGAGGTTTCGGACAGATGCTCGGAGCCTCCGCGCAATAGAGCGCACAGCTTATAGCAGCGAAATACAATGAATGAAACTTGACTCGATTGTTATACCAGCCTTCCTGGAGGTTGTGTTGAGCTATCCAAACAAGTGATTGCACCTCAAACTTGTGGAGAAAGTAGATTGAGTCCAAACCCTAGAAATGAAATTGAAACACAAGCAATAGCAACAAATGCACAACACATGAGACACAATATTTATCCCGTGGTTCAGCTCGTCACCAAGGCTTGCCTAAGTCCACGTTGTTGAGGGAGCCACAAAGGCTTGGAGTTTCTTCCAACTCCTACCTTTTCTCAAGACCACCACCGAGTAGTGAGCTTGAGGGTTCCACTAAGCAAATCTAGGAAATACAAACTTCCCAGAGAACCTCACAAAGCTTGGAGTGCTACACGGTCAACCTTTAGTTGGCTAGGAGCTTTGCTCCAAAAGTAACAAACACCACCAGTGGCTAGGGTTTCGCCATTTGCTCAAATGAGAAGGAGCTTTCTCTTCTCTTCTCAAGTCTCTCTCAAGGCCAATCACCACAAGGAATCACTAAGATATGGAGCTTGGTGTTTGGGAGCATCAATGGAGTAGAGAGAAGTGAGTGTTGGTCGGATAGGAATAAATGTTGGAGAAGATGACCATTGGGGAAGAGAGGGGAAGGTATAAATACCCCTCAACTCCCATAGAAACGGTTGACCAGGCAGAGCGCAGAGGCTTCGCCCATAATACACGGAGATTCCATGCTTGGGCATGGAGGTTCTGCGCAAGCTAGAAAAGATACGAAAGAGTAAGCTCATGGCTATGGCAAGGGTGGTGCATGTTTGGAATCTGTTCTGCTGTAAAGGAATCATCACATTTTTTAGAAAGGACGGCAAAAACTTTGCCGCGATTTCTATTAGACGAAGAAAGAAAAAAGACAAGTGCCAGCCTAGTTTTTTGAATGGAAACTAGACCAGAAAAACATACAATTGAGGAGAGTGCCCCACTCATCCTGCACAACTTTGGTACAACTGTCACAACTCACGCCACCACTTGCAATTTGGTCGAATCGACCCAACTAATAACAGCTACCTAACTATCAACAACTTGGTCGAAGAAATGACCCAACTAGGACACCTAAACTAGAAAAGACAACTTGGAGAACCGAGCACCATCACCCTTGGAGCACAGAGCATCATCACCTTTGGGGAAGCGCAATGACAAATGACAAAGGGTCTACAGTGGTAACTGGATCACCTAGCAAAGCCTTCAAGAAGGAAATGACGCCAAGAGAGTCGACAAGCTAGCCCATCGAGGGAAGGTTTTTACCTACAAAATCTAGCACTGTAGGGGGAGGGTAGAAAAGGATGCCTCCAAGCAGGGCACGACGTTCATAGACGTCGTCATCCAAGCTTTCGTCCCGACCTCATGCAACCTCCACACACTGCCCCTGTAGGAGACCCACCAAGGTAGCCTGACCCTAGGAAACCAGCCCAAGTAAGGGGAAGGCAGATGGCAAGGAGAAGAATGCCGAGATCAAAAGAAACCCCAATCACCTAACCCACCACCATCCTAACCCCTGCCAAGCAGTCCCAGCATTAATTCCTTGCCATGCAGAGCCTCCAGCAGCCCTCGCTATGAACTTTCACCGTCAGCATGCTGGATCCAGCAGAGGAGGGCCGGCCCTGACCATGGAATCCAAGGCTGGCTGCCACTGCCGCATCCGGTCCTGGCCCCACTAGGCCCGAAAGGCGTCGCAGACTGGACTGCCACCACCGACGTCAGTGAAGGCATGGGTACTCTAACCTAGACTTGCTCCGGCTAAAACGCTCAGAGGGGACAGATCTGGGAAGGGGGAAGCTAGATCCGCCCGTCTCAGGATCGGATGCACCGCCGGCAGAGGCCCCTGCGAAGAGTGCGCCGGCCATCAGACGTCTCTTTTTTCACAAAGTGTTTTGACCCATGCATGTTGGATTTGGAATAGGTTCAGACTGAATGACCCCCTCCTCCTCCATTTTTTTTTGTCTGGGGAGGCCAACGTACAGGGAAACATCATTGTGCTCATGAGAATATGGTGGTCTGCAAGAAACAAAGCAAATGATGGTGAGCTAGTGCTGCAAATCAGTAGTGCAGTGACATCTGACTTCACTTTGGATTCTGAGAGCAACTGAAGCGAAGGAACAGAATGCCGATGGATCAAAATGGAGGCCACCGCCTGCGAGCAAGGCTATAATACAGCCAACTACTGGTTGTAAGGATCTTTGCAGCCTGCCTCTCAACAGTTAGCTCTTCATCATTAATATATGGTCCATTTATCTTTCTCATAAAGTTTCTCGGTTCTTGTGCCTAAGCCAGCTGTAAGTTTATAGCCCACTTCTCTTTTCTCTCCTCTCCTCTCTCTTCCATCTCAGCATTCAGCCTGCTTACAGCCTGCTATTATACTTGCTCTGATACGTGTAAGAACAACGTTGATGCTGCGCTCTATGCTAATTAAAGGGTGGATTGGATTTATGGAATAGAAATAGAGCTGGGGAGAGGCCGAATGTATCAGCTGGTGGTGCCAGAAACTTTAAGCATACGGCATCGATAATGCTGGCGGAGGCAACAACATCCAGGGTGTGCATGAGAGCATGGGAAGAAGTACGACTGTTGACACGTCTCACTGACTATTACTATCTGTAACAGAACCTGAAAGGATCAAGATGCCTAAGAGGGGAGTGAATTGGGCTTCTCTAAAATTTAATTGCAAGAATTAAGCTTTACTAGCCCATGATTCACCCCTAGTGCCTAAAAGTGCTTCTAGTGATTCTACCGATAAAAAGTTTTGCACCCTAAGTTCCAATTCCTATTCTAGCATGGTAATTCTAGGAATATAAACAAGCAATGAAAGTAATGCTAGAAAGTAATTGCTTCAAAGTAAAGGGATAAGGAACACGACGATATTTTTCCGAGGTATCGGAGAGTCGCCACTCCCCACTAGTCCTCATTGGAGAACCCGCGCAAGGGTATAGCTCCCCCTTGATCCGCGCAAGGATCAAGTGCTCTCTACGGGCTGATTTTTCGACAGTCCATCACGCTGAATCGTCCACAACCGCTCACAAGATGAGCTGGATCATCCACAAGCTCCGTCGGATGATCACCGAACTCCAAATCACCACCGAGCCATCTAGGTGATGGCGATCACCAAGAGTAACAAGTAAGAACTCTCACTTGACCATGGAAAGCCTAATGAGAAAGGTGCATGCACACTTGCTACTCCTTATGCACTAATGAGGTACTTAATCTTGGATTCTCAAATCACAATCTCCTCACTAGGCTCTTGCACTCCCTTGCACATGAAAGGTGTTTCTCAGCTGAACAAATGAGCAAGAGATCTCAAATGGATGAGTAGGGGATGTATTTATAACCCCCTCACTCAATCCCAACCGTTATGTGCTAACTCAACATTTTTCGTACTGACCGGACGCGTCGGTCGATGGCAACAGTCGACTTTAATTTCAAAGGCGCTGAGTGACCGGATGCGCAGACGAGTCCGATCAGGGGTGACCGGACGCGTCCGGTAGCTCGAAACCTTCTCTGGAAACTCTCTGTTCCATCTTCACTGTTGACCGGACGCATCGAAGCCGCGTCCGATCTGTAGCCCATCGCGTCCGGTCGCTATCCCTGGCAGTGTTGACCACAGACAGCGCCACCTGTGCGTCCGGTCAGATAAGCAATTTTTTTGCTGTCGTCCAATACACTGACCGGACGCGTCCGGTCAAGAAAAGGACCGCGTCCAGTCAAACGAAAAGGTCACAAACGATTCCGGATCGCGACGCGACTTGAACGAAACTTGTTCCAAATGATCTTTGGGCTTCACCTGAGCTACCTAGTGCTAAGTTTGACAAGTGTGCACCACACCTAAACCATTAGACTCACCTAGGTCAAGCTACCCGCTCATGCCCCCCTTTATAGTATGGCCAAAGAAGAAAACAAAGTCCTAAACTACTCTAAATGCCTCTCCAACACTAAACGACACTTAGAACTAGTTTGTCCTTAACCTTGTCGTCAATCCTTTAAAAACCGAAACGATTTCCATCGATAGGGGCATGAGAACCATAGTGCCCAAACAATCACCATTACCATGACCTAACTTACTAAAGTTTCTACAAAACACACGATAGTCATAGTAATTTTACATTGTCATCAATCACTCTAGGGGCCTAGATTCTTTCAGAACCGACCAATTATACAAAATTAAGTAAGAAAATCACCGCCAGAGCAGATAATTTAGCAAACTTAAGCCCGTATAACCCGGTAGTCCGTGAAATCACGAAGGATTTCAAACCAATCAACATACAAACCAAGATCGTACAAATTTAGCAACCACAGTCACATATTACATAAAGTTCGCAACATCATTTCGAATACATCGGAGTTCAAAACATAAAGTTAGTACAAAACAAGTTCATAATAAAGTAGCAGAAGCAAATAGTTTTGAGACTTCACACACACATACTTAGTTTGAATTACATTGCCAGCTGATAGTCATGTCCAACAAAAGCTTCAAGTAAGACGTACGAAGTGACCATGTCCTTGGTCCTAGTTGTCGCCCATCGTGGGATATAGACAGCTGACGCAATATCCATAATACATCTGGTCATCTGCAACAACAATGGGAACAAAGTCCTGAGTACGAGAATGTACTCAGCTAGACTTACCCGCCTTAAACGGAAATAAGGTGACACCAAGGTGTATGCAAGACTTTCTTTTAGTGGGCTAGCTGACTCATTTGCGAAAAGCATAATTTATCTTGAATAAACTATTTTAAGTATTAGCATCATCTTTATTATAACCTGTCACTCTAGGTAAGTACCTATGCTATAGCAATCACTTGATTAATCATTTATATCAAGTTACTATCTCAGGTTTAGCATTTCTAACATCATCCATATAACCATCCGTGTTTCATCATCATTACTACGATACCATAGCTCGAGTCAAGTGCTCACTATCCAGGAGCGATGTCGATTCGAATCAATTCTTAACCAGCTGGTGATTTATTCCTCGCACAAATCACACTCATCGATCAAATGAGCTACATATCACCAATGACACTATTCTGGTAAACACCGCGGGACAAACTGGGGCCGCGCTACCTAGGGACCGCCCGACAACCAGGAGTCGGCTTACCCGCCCTTGGGCTCACTCTTTGTGTCCCCGTCATACCCTCTTCAGCACCAGTCCACGCACCCGTGTAGATCTCGGCCCAAATAGTGCCACTAGCTTCGCGGTCGAAAGGTACTTTATTCGGCTAGCTAAATGTAAGGCATGCGTTCAACATGAGAAGAGGGATGAGCAATGATCGGTCATTAACCGACACAAGCGGAAACTACAAGCACTCTAGAACCCTGTCTGGTTGCCCACTACTTGTTTCGCCCTGTCTCCTTTTATCCATCCATACTTGGTTATTTCTAGAATATCATCTATTTCATAGCTAAAGTATTCCGGTAACCACCTATAGTTACCGGTGATAGGGAATCACCAACTGCTACCGGTCTAAGCAGGGCTAAGCATTTAACGCGGTCTTAGACTTATCAGGGTATATAGATATAACAAGGTAACAAGGATATAATAAATGCATCAACGGTTTTACTCAACTCCTAAAATTTAATGTAACAATATATAGAACTTATATAATTAATTGCTTTTATAAAGTAAGTGCCTTATAATACTCCGGGGCTTACCTTTCTCGAAGGAATTAGGCTGATGGTCCACGCACTCGGGCAGATCCTCTCCTTGCTCCTCGGCCTCGGGCACCTCCTATGCCTGGATTTTCTATGGGTCAGCCTCGGCTAGTTCCTCTTGTACCGCTACTTGCACTTCCTCTTGCGATCCTGTATGATGCATTTATATAAGTAATTATGCAATTGGTGCATCAAATGAGATAGCATATGATGATCATGATTGCATGCAATGTAGATGAACATGTTTAACTTTATTTGACAGAGTAGGTGTAAAACTCTTCTACCAGATAGTCAACATCATCTAAGAACATGTGCCACAAGCACATGTCATCTACTGCATTCTCTTCTACTACTAACTACCATCACGCACCGCTAACTACCATATAGCCACAACACAGGTACTATTATACTAACACCACAATGACTACCCTAACATGTCAAGTCATACCAGCAAGTCAAGATGCTTCAAAGATACACCAAACCTAACAAATTAAACTAGTCATGCATAAAGAAGATTATTTTATTCCAATTTAAACTAAGGCTACAACAGCAACATATATTTCAAGTGTTCAGAAAATTATGAAAAAATTACAGTAGCTTCCTCATACAATAAGTAGCCTACCGTGAAATTTTCATTACATTTGGATAAGTATAATAGCCTACACAAAAATGGCAAAAAGCATGGCATAAATACACATGAAAATACTTTGTACTATGAAAAGTGTCAAACAATAGATTTAGTATTTTTCTCATGATCTACATGGTATACAATCATTGTACAAAAAGTTTTAGCTGCATGTATTATTCATATTTTTGGCTCTAGCAATTTTACAAGAAATAGCAAATAAATACACCTAAATTACTTGGCCATATTTTTCCACAAAACATGCATGTCATATATTTTTCATAGAAAGTAAAACACATGAGTAGAGTAACAAAATTGAAACCATATTTTTCTGAGACGTATATGATTTATTACACATTTCCAAAGATAACAACATTTATAACAATTAAATAGAGCTATATAGAAAAGTACCACAAAAATGACATGCAGCATTTTTAGCAGCTATATCTAGTCATAAGAAACCTAACAAAACTTGTTTCATCCAATTTGGAGCTGTAGATCTCAGGATATGATTTTTGTAATCATTTTCACATTTTCTGGAAAAGTATTTCAAAATCATTTCAAAAACCCGGCCGCTGAAATGCTACATGCACCCGGTCCAGTGCACCCAAACCCCAACACAGGCACTGACGAGCGGGCCCCGCGGTCAACACGGCCCCACCCGCCAGCCACGCAGGGGCAGAGCACGCCGTTGATCGGCGATTCCTCGCCGCCGGTGAGGTCTCCAGCGACAGGACCACTGAAAGCTCTATGTTTGGTGTTGGTAATTAGTGACAATGCCTAAGTACTAATCCTATGCCTAAGTTGTATGTAGCATATGAGGATTAGTACATTCCAAGGTTGGTGGCAAGATGGACATGGTGATCATGATGGCCACACTTGGATTTGGACGCAACTCTACGTAATCAAGGCAAAGGTATATGCTTAAGGATTGTGTTTTAGTAACCAAGACACCTAGTGGGTGTGGTTACATTATAGGATAGATAGCCGTACTATAAAGAGGGGAATGACGCGGCTATTGAACTCCTAAATGCCTCTAGGTGCGCATTTCATAATCATATGCATTTGGATAGATCTAATAACGCCTCAAAAAATGATTGTGAAAATGCTAACACACTCACACATGACGAGATCACTTGATGGTGTTAGCACATTTGCGATGGCGTTGGAGTTTGAGCGGTAGAGAGGGTTTGGGGTCCTCTCTCCCTCCCGCCGAGCTTGCGAGGCGGGATTCAAGCGTTTTCGAGGAATTGAAACGCCTATTTTTCACTACGGCGGAAGTCAGAAATCAAACGGAGGCAAACAGAGGTCACAGAGGTGACCGGACGCGGTCACTATTTGACCAAACGCGTCCGGTCAGTGTTCAGCGTCTACGCGTGTTTCAGCTTTTTGATCGGACGCGCAGCGCATCCGGTCACTGTCGACCGAATGCGTCCGGTCGGTCAGGGTGCTTACTGGACTCCAACCAGATGCGGGCACTGTGGCATCCGGTGCGACTTGCAGCGCGTTCGGTCACTTTTCGTTGGATCACGATCTCTACTTGACCAGCGTGTCCGGTCCGTTACGGGACCAGCGCGTCCGGTCATACTTTGCGCGTCCAGTCCGCGCGACCAGCACGTCCGGTCGGTGCTTCGTGAAAAGTAGCCGTTGTGTGATCGGCGTGTCCGGTCCACGCGACCAGCACGTCCGGTCAGCGCGACTTCAGCTGAATCTCGTGCCTAACGGCTATATTCGAAGGGGTACGTCTATAAATACTGGTTGGCCGGCTCAAAGCTCCTCTCTTGGACATTTGATATACTTGTGAGCACTTTGAGCTAAGCAACTCCCCTCCCATTCATCTCTCTTACTCCTTTGCTTATTCGAAGTGAGATTGAGTGATCCAAGTGCATTTGCATTATGAGATTGCATCTAGTTGGCACTTGGTGGTTGATTTGCTGCGGGATTCTTGTTTCTCTTGGTGGTTGCCGCCACCTAGCGGCTTGGAGCAGCTTGGAGGCATTGGCAAGAGTTGGTGATTGTTCTTGGCCACCTCTGATGATTGTGAGGGGTTTGTGCCTACCTCGGCGAAGCGCCAAAGGCAACATTAGTGGATTACTCGTGTCATTTGCAACCTTTTGCCATTTGATAGGTTCTTGTGGCGCCTTTTGAGAGACTCGGTGTGTGACCGATTAGCCACCGAACCACGTGGTGAAGAGGGACACAACGGGGACTAGCGTGCCGGCAAGCACGTGAACCTCGGGATAAATCTTGTGTCATCACTTTCATATTATGATTGATTGATCCCGGTGTTCGGTTGTCTTGGTATTCATTGTTGATCATATTGGTTGGCTCAATACTTCACTCCTCGGTGAAACTCTCCTAACTCAACTCCGCATTACCTTCTTAATTACATTTGCTAGCTAGTTAGCTTTGCTAGAGTAGCTCTTTTGTGTAGCTTGCTAGTTGTAGTTTCCTTCTCGGTTTGACTTGTGCTGTTGAGTGCAAATATACTAGAATTGTGAATTGGATAGGTGGCTTACAAACACCCCATAGACTAAGCAAAACTCGCATCTCGCTATTTGTTATATTGATAAACTTGTTTAGCTTGTCTTTGTAGAAATTTTTAAAGGCTATTTACCCCCCTCTAGCCATCAAGACCTTTCAACCACCACCATTGGCCTCCTTACGACGACGCGAGCAAGGGGAGCTAGAAGATGGAGCCGATTGGGAAGCGGTGCAGGTACGCCGGTAGCCATGGCGGGCACGGCGATGGTGCTCGCCGTCGATGGGCCTAGCCAAGCCATGGCGAGGCGCGAGGAAGTGCGGAAGAGTTCCGCGGAGGCGATGGTGACCTACTGCGAGAGGAAGAAGGAGGGGCGAAGCAGGTAGGTCAGCATGGCCGCGGACTCCGGCGGGCTCCGATGGGCACCAACGGGACATGCATGGCTGTTGGGCATTCTTAACGTCATTACCAAAAGTAGACTTAGTTTTCTAATTCTGATAACGGCGCCAAAAATGCCGAACCTATCCCTCATGCCACTTAAGCCAAGTTGTCATCCCCAGCATGACATGAGAGACGCGGTATTGAAATATGCAACTGCTCTTCTAAATAAATAATAAATAAGATCTGCAAGCGCACAGATTAATACCGATGTAGCATTTTAACCGGGAAGTATTTCAGGTATCGTTATTTATATTTTTACCACTGGGAAGGGATTACTAACATCAATGTTGATTATGGAATGGAATATAGGAATGAGTATCAATCATTGCATGTATAAGTGAGAGCATTTATCTATCTCTTGCATACAGGGGTAAGTGTCACATAAAATATAGATAAAGTATGAATGGTGATAAAGATAATTAATCTGATCAGCTAGCCACATATAATAATGATAAGCACCTCAACAGATATTCTAGCAAGTCATTAGCATGGTATTAGGACGAACTACGAGGATATTTCCTAAGTTATTCTTAACTATAAAGTCTAGCATATCATAGTTAGTGCAAGTACACTTGGCAATCATTGCGAGAAAGGACTACGCCCATGCATAGTGATATTATCAAGGAAGATGAGAAACATAGCAATCACTCCCCCGTAATAATATTGCTCTGCCTGCCTTACACACGGGAGGGGGACTATATAAGAACCAACGAAGCTGTCACCATCGCGGACCACCCCACGATCCGGCATATAAGGTGCAATCGCAGATAAATATGGTCTAAGCACCACGCCTACATAATATTTATCATTTACCCATGAATCCGATGGATAAACGCTATACGATCCTAAACATGTATATAATTCCAATCTAACTAAGCCAAGCGTATAACTACGATAAACTAAGAACAATATAATCGCAAACATAAACAAGTAGAGCATAGTCATAATCAATATATTAAAATAGAACAAAGTTGTATTCATAATATTGAAGAACAAAGATGAACAATGAAGAACAGTAAAGGAATTACCAAGAATCCTCTTGACAGATCCGGAAACCAATTGAAGATTGACTCCTTCTAGTTCTAATCCTATGTAGCTATGCTATACTAGAGATCTAGTTGATGTGGTGGCTCTAGGGCTTGATCAGAGACTCTCCTCCTGAGATTAGGGTTTGAAGAATTGAGAATGAGGGAGTGCCTCCTCCAGGGGCCAGGGGTCCTGCTTATATAGCCCCCTCAAGTGAACGTGGGCCGTCGGATCAAACCGACATTAATCGCACGGTTTTCCTTGATCCCTTAGGTCGGTGGAGCATAATCCGCGAGACGGAGCCTGATTGGCTCTCAGGCCAGGGCGGGCGCCCTAGGGAGCAGGGCGGGCGCCCTGCCTCCGGGCCCGTTCGGCCTCCCGTTCGATCTCGTGGCTTCTAGAGTCTTCTAGATGATAGAAAATCGGTGAACACGTTATTATCTCTATGTAAACCCGACGTGTGGGCCTTTCCTCCGTATTTTCTGATAACCCCCTGCAGAAACAGACAAACACCAAAACTCGTGGAATTCTGTCAGATAAAACCCTAAGTCTAGGTGTTGGTTGCATTTGGATCCTTTTCTTTATTTATTTGATAACTATATTTGGTACTTAAGGACCGTCAACAATGGCCATTCCAGCCCTACCTTGGAGAAGCGGCGGTGCTGGAGGTACGTTATGTCGAGGCGGGGCTCGCAAAGCTCGGGCGAGAGCAAGATGGCGCGGGCGAGCTTGGCGGCAGCAACAATGGAGCGGCGGCCGCACGGCTTGCTTGCGGGCGAGATCAAGGCGAAGGCAATGTGGAAAAATGGCGAGCTGGTGAAGGAGGGCGCCGGTGCTGTGGTTTTGGAGGCAGGCGCGCGCGAGGTCCATCGGACCACCACCCGACGAGCGGCGTTGACGGCGTATGGCCACGCGGCGGCCTTCCTCTGCGCCTGGTCGGCTCGGGCGCGGGCGAGGAGGCAAACGCGCGGAGGCAGGCGTGGAGCTAGGCCGGGCCGGCTTGCGTGAGCGGGCCAGAAAGGAGGTGCCGCCGGGAGGGAAAAGAAAAATAATTTCCTTTTCTTTTTCAAACAAACAACCCCTATTTCATCATTTTGAGCAAATAAAAAGCATTTTCACAAGTTGACCTAAAAACAAAAGTTGTTCTAAAATTTGTGATCTTCAACTTTGCAAAAAGGAGCAAAGTCAAAATCCCAATAGATTTTGAAGTAAGGATTTAAAGTCAATTTTAAATCAAAACTCTATTTTTTTAGATTATTTTTAACAGCAAAATTTGAGAAAATTTTGAATGCAACCCTTCTCCAAATTGTTTGCTAAACATTTCTAAGTTGTTCATTTACTCAAACAAACACATACAAGGCATAACAAGCATCAACATAATTTTAAATCTACTAAAACAACACATTACAACACGTATATTTCGTTAACATGTTTCGAGTCTATATTTTCATGTGATGATTATCAATGCATGATTATGCTTATGCATATGATTTGCAAATGCTAATGCAAACCTAACACTGGGGTGTTACACTATCTCCGTCCTTAAATATTTTGTTGGCCATTGATTAGTTGATTTTTTTCTTCAATGGCCGACAATATTTTATTAATTAATAGTAGATTTATCTATTCTGCATACATATTTGTAGAACAAACGAATAGTTAAACGAAGAAAAAAAGGACAATGATGTCATATATATATCTAAGAACATCCATGACCATTCATACTTCACCGAATCAAGTTGCACTGCACTCCTGCCGTTGCCGCGCCATGGTGACAACGGCCAACGGGGATGCGATCTTCCGAGAGGTATGGTAAGTTTGATTGTAGAACGCTCGACCGATCTAGGGCTTCGAATCAGACTTAATTCAAGTCCTAACAACCGTTACACAGCTGCTCCAATGGTTATCAATCGCACACAATACAATTGATCTTATTTAGAATCGATATCTATACACAAAACGAGGGGGGAGAAACTAGAGATTCTTGTGTTGAGAGAGCCCGCATGGTTTCCATCTCTTCTCTGTAGATCCCGTGCGCCGACCCATCTCTTCTCTGTAGATCCTGTGCGCCGTTGGTTGGTGAGAGCTCGCGTGGCCGCCGGTCGGAGCTCGCACATGCGGCCGCCGGTGTGGAGCTCGTACGTCCCCACGCTGTTGGCTGTGAACGCCTACGGCAGCGGCGGTATGAACCGCAGCCCGGTGGCCTGGTCGGGCAAGTAAAACTGCTAGAGCTCTTAGATCCGGTATGCCAAGAGCCCTTCAGCGCAGATGCCGCCGGCGATCTCTCGCTCGTCGGCACCCTGTCACCGCAGCTCAGTGTGAGGCGGCAGGAGCTGGTGGTTGCCACCGGCCCGACGCTAGCGGGAAGTACCTGAACATACTATCGCTGTGGGAGCGCTCCCTCCAGATCCGATGCGCCTTGACGCTGCCCTGCTTGGGCATGAACGGTATCATCGACACCATCGGCAGTGACATCCCTAGTGCCTACCGTTTCTGTCCTCCTTCCCTCGATCGTGAGTCGCAAACAACCTCAGATCCTCGCTCGTCTTTCTACCCAAAAAATGCTCCTACCTCCAAAAAAAATAATATAAACAAAGCAATGCACGCGATAAATTCTGTAGCAAAAGAGGAAACTAGTGATATAAGAAAAACAAAATGACACAATTAAGACATCTGGACGAATGAACGCTTCCCTCTACTCCTTCCCGCACGCGCCGCTCGCCTAACGATCTTATATGCTCGTCCCGTCCTCGCGCCCCGATGCTCGCGGCGTCGTTTCCTCCCTATGTCGCCGTGCACATTCGTCCACCCACTCCGCATCGTCGCCGTCGGTCCCCCGCAGCGCCGCGCCCCACATCATGCCCCATTCCCTACGGCCTCCTCCCCGCTGTCTCCCCACACTGCCTTCTCCATGCCACATTCCCCACCGGGCCCAGTCTGGCTCGCCTGCCTCCACCGCGTTGCCTCCTTGCCGTGGCCGGCCTGCTTGCCACGACCGCCTCCATTGAGATGGCGAGCCGCGGCCACCTCCACCAAGCCGGCAAGCCTCTATGAACGGATGCTCCAGCAAGCAAGCGAGGGGGATGAGATTCGTGTGACACCGCGCCCGCCAACGAGTTGCCTGTGCCGCTGCCGCACAGCAAGGTCTATACGCCGCTGTCGACCTCCACGCCAGCGTGCCTCCATTCGTCCAAGGATAGTCCATGTTGCAAGAGTATGTTTCAAGTGTTTCAGATGTTTCATCTGAATGTTGCAAGTGTTTCATCTTGATGTTGTAAAAGTAGATCAGAATGTTGCATATGTTGCAGTGGATATACACGTATTTCAAGTTTATTTTTCAAATGTTTCATCTTGTTTTCCATATGTGTGTTTGCAAGTGTTTTATCTGGATGTTTCATACGTTTTCACACATATGAAGTGTTTTTATGTATTTTTTGCAAGTGTTTTCATACACATGCTTCGAGTGTTTCAACTGTTTTATACGTATGTTGCAAGTATTTCATTTGGATGTTTCAAAAGTAGATCTGGTGTTGCAGCTAGTGTGTCACATGCATGTTTCATGTGTTTCATCTGCCTTCAGACATACTCCTTCCGTCTAAGAAAACATGCAATTCTAGAACAATGTCACGTTTTAGTATCTTAAGTTTGACCAATTATAGATAAAAAATATCAATATTTATAATATCAAATAAATATCATTAGATTAATTATAAAATATATTTTCATAATAAATTAATTTGGAATCATAAATATGAATACTATTTATTAGAAACTTGATCAAACATGAACTGTTTTTTTGGCACGCAACCCATAGTTGCATGTTTTTATGGATAAAGGTAGTATGTTGTAAGTGTTGCATCCGGATGTTTTAAAAGTAGATCGAGTGTTGCATCTCTGTCCTCGCTTTTCTGTTGCCTCACGTTCGCCTCGGTGTCTCCTCCTCCTCGCGGCGCCTTCTGCGCATCCGCCGCCCGTCCCCCTCTTTTGGATGCCGGCGTAGCCACATGCTATAGTCACTGCTCTGCTGGCCGCGTGCATGCGAGTGAGAAGCGGAGGGGGCACGAGCGGGGACTCCCCACGTGCAGTTGGGCGGCGCAGACCCCGCGCATCGGACGCAGGTGCGTGGGGGGAGACGGAGTGCAGGCGCGGGCGTCCGGATGCTAGCACTGCCGAAAACAGAAAGAAAAACATGGTCTTTTCTCTCTCTACAATTGCAATAGCAACAAGCAAGAGACATTAGGGCAGCTCCAACAATCGACTTTTAAGCTAGTTCTAAGTTTTTTTTTATATTTTAATAGAAGAAAGAGCAAAACTAGCTCTTACACATATTTCAAGGTTACATGAGAGTGTCGTATAGGGCTATCTATGTTAAAAGTTATGTGCTAAAAGTTAGCACTATTGAAGAAGTTATCTGGGAGCTAGTAACTAACTCTAACCATTGCGGGTGCCCTCATCAGTGGGCTAGGCAAAGCCATCGCGGGGCATGGAAGAAACAGCGCCCTGGTCGCGCGAGCATAGGATATGAGGGAAGGAGGCAGAATGATTGTGTCGGATATATGGGCCGGGGGTACCCGCACCGCCTGTATATTCGACTGTGTCTACTTATCGGGCCAACGACCACGACGGTTGAAGCCCACGAAGGCCAGGCGAATCCACCAGCTTGGAGGACAAGGCGTAGCAAGAAATATCTAGAAGCCGATTCTATCCAGTAGATCTCCTTGCCCTAAACTAGGAAACCAATCTGTCAGACCGATCGCTCTCATTGTAACCTACCCCCTCTGTCTATATAAAGGGGGCAGGGACCTCGCGATCTGCATCATCTCATTCCACCTTATTCCATCCCATCTACTGCGTAGATAGAAGCAACAGCCCTTGTACCGAGCATATAAATATAAGAGCAGCAGTACCACTGGAGTAGGGTTTAGCGCGTACCGCGCCCCAAACCAGTATAAATCCTTGTGTCCCATGTGTTACCATCTAATTCATTTTATGCGGATTAATTGCTAGGTATTGTCGGAGCTAAATAATCCGATAGATTGGAAAGACCCAACGGGAAAAAATAAGTAGCGTTGTGGAAGATAGTTTCTTGATACATAGCCCAAGGGCATAGATACTGCTCCTGATTTTTATATTGTGAGTGAGTCTAATATATATAATATAATTATAACATGTGAAAAGCATCACGTGACTTGTAAACAGGGCCAAGGATATTTTGCGGATATTTGCCACATTTAATATATTATTATACACAAAATGGATGGAACGAAGGAAGGATGACTAAACTCGATGTGCACAGACGAACCTATATCCGGAATGCCACAGGGTTTTTGTACACGGTCAACACGTTGATGCGCCACCTCATACGTGAAGGATGCGTAAGCGCGATGTCGGGTTGCAGCTACACACAGCCCTCCGTCCTTGTCGTACTTGAGGGAGAAGCAGGTCATCTTGAGCACGCGGGTGCGCGCGTACTCGTCGCAGTCCGGGGGCATCCGCCTCTCAACCATGCAGAATCTGCAATCGCCCATGTACACGAGCGTGGCGCCCAGATGTTGGCGGGTGTCCGTTTCTCGAACAACACGTCCCGCCCGAGCTTCCAGGTGGGCATGCTGGTCTCCCCTCCGCCACCGCCACTGGCGCCGTCGGGGGCCGGGACGGCCGGGATGTCGCAGCAGCAGACGCGCCCGGCCCCTTGCTTGTACAGGCAGAGCCCGACCCAGGCGTCCAGCTCGCGGTCGTAGTGCGCCTGGCCTTTGAACGGCAGGAGCCACTCGCCGACGTGGGTCCACTCGTGGCGCTCCATGTCGAAGGCGAAGGTGCTCTGCCGGCAGTTGAGGTAGTGCGAGCAGATCTTGCCGGGGATGTCGGGCCTCCAGTCCTTGACGGACATGAACACAGTGCGCCCGTCCGGGTGCACCGCGCAGCCGCTGACGACGCTGGACACGAACGGCGGCAGCGGCTCGATGCTGGCCCACGACCACGACCCACCCATCGGTGGGCCGCGGCAGCGCGGGGCCGAGCATCTCGACGAAGGAGTAGACGAACGCCAGGAGCCTGCCGCCGGCGGAGATGTACAGAGGCAGGCTTCCGAAGTCCCCGTGTAGAGAGCTCTGCGGGTGGGGCCACACCGCCATCCCCATCGTCTCGGTGTCGAACACGGGGATGCCGGGGCTGTACTCCGGGGGCTGCATCGCCATTCGCCAAGATCTTGCGCCCGTGCGCGTCGAAGGACCACGAGTGCGGGTGCAGCGCCTCCATGCGGACGACCGGGCGGGCAGTGTCCATGCCGCCGACGGCGTTCAGGTCCGGGCCGAAGTAATCCTCGTCGAACTTGTGGACGCTGTAGCCTCTCTCCAGTCGTCCACCACAACGTACAGATGCTGCTGCATTGCCGACATGGCAGATTCAGACAGATAGGCAGAGCAGCGACCCAAGCAAGGCCTGTTCGAAGGCCGATTCCCTGTTCCTAGCCTCTCAGGTTCGTGGTCGTCGTCGCCATGGGACTCTACGCGAGGCCGCTTCATGTTCGATTGCCCGTCGGCCTCGATCCCCTCCCCGCCCTCCTCTCTCTCTCCTCTTCTTCTGTCACACAGTCAGAACTCAGAAGATAAGGAAATCCGTCTCGGAATCGAATTATCCTCGATTCAAAAACGAAGGCGAGAAAAAGGAAGCATCCTAACTGACTCTCAGAGTCAGGTCGGACTCGGACGGGACTGTATCGGTGGTCGAGCTCAGGGAGTTACCAAACTCAGGTCTCAGGTGACATGAAAAGAGACAGAAGCTCGTGGCATGGTGACGAAAGGATGGCGCAGGAGATTCTGGCGCTATGCATACATCAATTCCTATGCACGGCCTACGGGGAGGCGAGCCTCATTGCCGCTGTTGTGTTGTGTCACTTGTGTGCCACGGGAAATGCCATGCGAGAGGTGGAGAAATTAAAGTGGCAAAAAGCTTAAACAAAACAAAAACTGATAAAATGACTACTCATCACCCAGTTGATAATTGATTCAGTTATCTTGAGACAATCATAATTGAACACGTCATCTGTAGAGCAGGGGTGAGGTGAGGGACCAGCCACTCAGTTAGATCTCAAAGAAGCATCGGTCACCCCTCACGCCCGAACACGCTCCTGTACCCGTTCGCCAGTCGCCATCTTCCCGCGCCGGAGCATGAACGCACAACGGCACAAGGCACCAGCCAAGCCTTTTCACGCGGGCGGCGTGGCGGGAGACGGCATGAACGGCACACGCAAGCTTGAGCGGCGGGAGCCAAGGCCGGCCTGCCAGTCAGGGCGAGATCTCATGCCTCGCTAAGTTTGTCTATTTTTTGCGAGACAAATCTTTTGAGCCTGGATAATATTTGTCAAATAAAAACAAAAGATACTACAGTAACTTTTCATCCACTTTTCATCAACTAAACACACCCAAAACAGAAATATCCACGTGGCCCATTTGAATTCTCTGACCACAGACTGAAAACAGAAGACGAAGATGACCACAGACTGAAAATTGAACGTGACATACAAATACAAATGGGACACAACAACAGATGAAATTAAGCCCACAACACACAAACGGCAACCAACTAAAGCTGGATGAAAACACAAATATCCATCAATCGGATGATGGATAGAAATTCCGAAAATATATTTACAAAATGAATATTGTAGACATATACAAAGAATATGAATCTAGGCAAAAAATAATTTTTGGCTTTGAGTTTTGAACACCCTTGATAATCCAATTGCCTAAAAAAGCGAACAGATGATTCATGACTCAATTTCCAGCTTTCAACAAAAAGTATGATACGAGGAAAGGAAACACGATACATCATCTCTAATCTTCATCACTAAATTTATGTTCTTGCATTTTTCATGAAGCGATGAACCATAGCTTCGTTCGTGTCGTTCATCGTCTCTTCTTTCTCTCTGCATATATAAGAACATTATACCAATAATGCAATGTGTTAAAAGATTTACCTCATTCATACACGTGTATTGCTATATTTGTTAAAACTTTATTTTGGCTACAATGTTTTTGGTATATAATCCATGGATCATGTATGTGGTCAATCTTATGTTCATTGTTTCATTAAAAAAAATATCTTATGTTCATTATTGCACTTATTCAATATGATATAGAAGAGTATTTTTTTTGGCATGCAAGCTTGCCAAAAATAAATAAGGGGCTATATGTTCACAAGCAAAATTGACAAGTTGTATGCAATATGAAAATACCGGATGTTTCGGTATTGCATACCAGATGATTCAGTTTAGGGAATATTCAAATCATTGATTGGATTCCACCATTGTGTCGCTCTTGTCGAGACAATCGAAATGCATACCTAGAACGTCCAATTTAGAATCCGAGTGAAAGAATTACGACCCCTGGAAGATTGCCTCCCTGACAATATAGCGAATGGTCTGGTTTGGACAGTCCAGATCGAGTTTGAGTCGGTTTTAATTGTAAATCTTCATGTATTAACTCGAAGACAAACATCCCACCCTATAAATATGCCCCGAGGATACAGCAGTGGTGGTCGATATAGCGTACGGGAAGTTCGGTTTTCGCTAGGATGCTGCAAGGAGCGCCTCTACGAGCTGCACGAGGGCGTGCTCGTATGCAACGGTGTGTTTTTAGTGTCAACACCGTTACTGCTCTTCAACTCACTCAAGGTACTGATGCTTGGTAGCTAGTAGTGTTTGTGTTCAAACAGTTTCAAATTTCAGTTCTAGTGATCTAGGATGAACTGTGAGGCCTGTTCATTACTCGATGCTTTGCCATATTGCCATTGATGCTGGTCATTGGTCAACAGCGGTACAATACCTTGAACTGAAAATGCTTAGCCGCATTCTGTCTGAGTTCTTGCAGGTGGAGAACGCAAAATGAGGGCCACTGAGAGTATAAAGAGTTGCTCCTCTGTTGGTATAGTGTTGCTGGCCATTGTTGCCATGTTGGCTACCATTGTTGTTTGACTTCCAATCCATGTGTTTTGTGCAAGCATGATTTGAGTGTGCAAGTATAATTTTGAAGTGATAGCCAATGAGCTGCCTCTAAGCGCATATATGACTAGAACGAGCCACAAACTACTAAAATGTTTTTGAGACCGTTTTATGCGCACGGAGACGGAGTTTATTGTAGCTTCGCTGTGACTAAGTATTTAGTGCTATAGGCCTGTTTGGTAGAGCTTATTTATAGCTCCTGATTCAATGTAAAAAGTGATTCCTGCACTGGAAATGATTATCTATGATTCTCTAAAATCAGGCGAAGATGTTTTTAGCTCCAGCCTCCTAATTTATTTTAGAGAATAATTTCAAAGAATCAACATGAGTCACTTTTCTGTTAATAAGTGTTTGGCACTGTTTTTTTAGCTCCAGCTTCCTAATTCATTTTAGAGAATAATTTCATGAGATCAAAACAAAAATTTCTATGTTAAAAAGTGTTTGGCATAGCTTTTCTTATATTCAGCCTAGAAACTGCTCTAAAAGCTGTCAGATAGGTTCTTTTGCACCTGTGAGGAACAACAATATGATTTATTCAAATAGGCCCTTTTGCACTTGCTGTGAGGAACAACAATGACTTATTTGAGACGACGTGGTTGCCTCTACTAATGAGAATAGAAAAATCCCCACTTATGTTCCGGCCAAACCAAACACAACACATTTAGAGAGGGAAAAAGTCTTATTTTGACCTCCCTCAATTACCGATGTTGTTCGATTTTCCTCTGCATCCTAAACTGTGTCTAATATTGAACAAATCACACTCAAAATCCATGTATCGCATAAGAAAGCAGTGACAGCCCTACCCAGTATGAGCATCAGCATAAGCCAAAATTCAGCATAAGCGAACAGAGTGAAGGTCACAAGGGTAATCAAATATAGCCATCTAGTATGTGTTTTATCTAAATTTGCTGTCCTATAGCTACAGTATGCAAAGAGATATTAGTACTTAGTAGTGTCGTGATTCATGTGCCCATATATATATTCTATACATTTCCCCTAGGAACTACCAAGCAACTAGTCCTGGAGCTCATTCCATCCTATGAACAAGCAATTAGGGGCCTGTTCGCTTGAGCTGGCTGCACTTCAAGCTACAGTAGTTTGCAGTTCAAAAACTGCAGCCACAGCCGCAGCCGAAGCTGCAGGGGACAGGTAGACCTCCAACGCCAATGCCAGTGGAACTATGTTCTTCCCGTTCCACAGCTTCCACCACGGCTTCATAAAGCTTTGTCCATGAGCAACCATCACCTGTTCCAACCACATTCCAAAACGTTAAATTGGGGCTCGGTGTGGCGACTACCATGTCAGCAATGCTGCCCACTTTCGCTACTGATCGTGGGAAGTCCAATGCCAAGTTGTCGACTTTGTGCTCGTAAATTTTCCCATTCCTGTCAACCTTGTATCTCGACGTCCCACTGAAGCAGCCATATGATTCCCATGGGACACGTGGAGTGCCCCACAGCTCCCACCGGACAACTATTGAAGTCTCTGTCAGTTGCCAAATGCGTGATACATCAAGCCCAATTTCTCTGAATAGTAGGCGCCCGTGGAATCTAAGTGCCCAGAAGATAGTCTTGTAGTTGTCAATCCCATGAAAAGTGTTTAGTGGGTCGACAAATGTGATGTCTTCACTGCAATAGATGTAAAAATTATTTTCAGTTTCCATTTTTACATGAGTGTAGAAGCATGCCTACAAAGAATAAGTTTGCAAGAGATTGCAAAATTCAGGCCTAGTGTTCTTATCAGAGATAATTAATAGCATAACTGTTGATGATGACTTGCATCTGCCTTTGTGCTGAACTTCGTTGTTTTGACAAAGAAAGGATTTTATTAATTCAAGGTCATTACATAGAGTTGATACAATTACAATTATCTTGACCACACTTCTGACCTCTGCAAAAAGGACACAGCCAAAAACAACCCTAATGGCTCTCAATCCTAAGACTAGATCGCCACCCATGTGCTGAATTTGTCAGTGCCACAAACTAGTGTGCCATATAGTCTGTAATTGTTTTCGGTGTTAGGTTGGTGTCTGTTCAGCTCTGGGCAGTAAGCTATGGCTTAACAGCACTTGTAAAACTTCTTCACTCTTAATGAAAAATGTGCCTTGATAGAGGGTCATGAAAAAAAATGATGACTGTTGCATCTCATTGCCCTCTAACAGCCTAGTCTTAGAACCAAGCAATAAACTTGTTGCTCATCTATTGATTCTCAGTTCTCAATATTGCATATGAGTTATGACAAATTATCAGTTCTACTAGAAGGCTAGGTGAAATAAGCAAACAATTAGTGTACTTCATTTCTAGAATCATGACTGGCATCACTGAAAAATCACCATTATGTTTCATGGCCACTACTCCTGTATTTATGCAAGTGACCATTAGCTGCTCAATTTCTATGTTTGACCTCAATCCCCCCGAAATACCAAACTAGAATTAGCAGCACGGAAACTTCTCTATGATCAGCAATTAGCATACTAATCCAACTTAATCCAATTCATACAACAATCGCGATCGATTCTCAAAGGCCTAACCCAAAATGAACTAAAATATAGCAAACACAAGGGAAAATGGCTCTTTTTACCCACCGGTAGATATCGTAGTTGGGTTCCCGGTCGAAGACGTCGGGCAGGTCGTCCCGCAGCGTGCGCACCGCCGTCCCGAGGTTGAGGTAAAAATCCGACCTTTGCGGATCCCCGCCGCCCTTGCCCCGGTTCTTGGTTGCCGTGGACTTGGACGCTGGGTCTGCTGCCTGCTGCGGGGCGCTGAGTAGGAGAAGGAGACTGAGGTGGCCCGGGGCCGCGACCTGCGCAGCGCCAGAGCCGGAGCCGGAGCCTTGGATTTTGCCGCCGCCGTGGCCCGGCTGGGCGAGCTGGGGCTTGAGGAGGGGACTCGGGGGCAACTTGCATGACGGGCCTGACGGCGTTGTGAGCTTAGGAAGGAGGAACGCCATGGCTCCCTGCTTCTTGCTTCCTTGCTCTTCGATTTCTCTGGTCTCCTCTGCTTCGTCTACGAGGCTCGGTGTCCCATGGAGAAGCTTCCAAATCCAATGGGGGATGCGTTCTTGGGAGCTTGCGTTCGCGTGTGTAGAGAAGGGGAAGGGGATTTTTTTTTTTTTTTTGAACATGAAGGGGAAGGGGATTTGAGTGGCTCTGAAAGCTGCAGCGAAGCCTGTGGGAGGAAAGATTGTGAGTTGTGAATCACTGGTCCGACGTGGTGTAGTCTGTTTTTTCATCTTCCGTTGTTAGCCCTAACACACCACCGTGGACTATTACCTGTATCTTCACATCTTCTCGAATCCATATCGTGACGAGTAGTGGCCTCGCAGCGTAAGAGTCCTGGCTTCATCTACCGAAAAGTGGAACCACTGTTTGCGGTGCACGTAAGAGGTTGATCCCAATACTTATACCAGACTGAGGGAATAAAGCCGCATGCTTACGTTAGACCGAGCTGCATGTATTTGGGAGTTTCATGAGCTCTATTCTACTCCTTTTGGCTGAAGCCAATAAACTAGTTACTCTGTATCATTGGTGAAGCCCTAAGGCCCAAATCTTAGCCTCGTGTATGGTGAAAATCTTATTGGCTTATGACTCTGCATTCTTACGTAAACATCATCATCTCATTTTCTATGTGGGCGTTTAGTTTAAGGAACGATGAGTTCATCGAATAGTTTTTCTAAATGACTTTGTACTAGTCTAGTTCCTCTAATATATGAGTGGGAAGATGATAGTTCATTGAGTATCGGTACAGATTCAGCTAGAATTGTGTTATTTAATTTCATAGAAGATGAGATAAACTTAGAAGATAGCCTACTCCTGAGGGCCAGGTGTGACTTCCGTTTATATTCAAGTTAAGAGCTCACATCTTCTTTTGTTTGTAGGATCAGTTTTTCAGGGCTTCCGGTCTTTTTAAAGCGAGCCCTTCTAGTGGAGTAGTTTTTTTTAGTGAAACTGAAGCACTTTGTAAAATAACATTTGATAAAATGGCTTCAGAGAGTATTTTAAAAGGAACAGATAGAAGCTATTTTTTTAAACTCCGGCTTCTAGTTTGAAGAGAGCTATTTTTTTTTAACTCCGGCTTCTAGTTTGAAGAGAGCTGTAGCCAGGCCCGTCTTAGGGGTAGGGGCAGCCAGTGCGATGCCCGAGGGCCCATGTCGATTGGGGGCCATGAGTATACGTGTCTATAGTATATGTATTTCAGTATTTGACTCTAGTTCACTCGTTTAGGTTCACTCTAGTGTACGGGGCGTTCGATAACTAGTCCCCGGCTCCGTGCATGCCTGTCTGTAAACCTTCATATGCACTCATGGTGTGTATTCGTGAGTTTCCATAACGGCATGAGTGTCATGTATTGTGGCCGTTTGCGTCCGTATATTCTCAACGACTTATAATATAGTTATTTCACCATTGTTTAGTTTCTTTGTTATAATATGGCTATTTTTTGAACTAAGTATATGTTATAAGTTAATTCTTATTACTACTATATAATTCAATCATCATGTTAAAATATTAGGTTGCTAGACCCTTACTATCTTGCTTGCCAAGGGCCCTAAAAATTGTTGAGACGGCCCTGGCTGTAGCTCCTTGGTGGCTTGAGAGAGAAAAAACCGTTTTTTGGTGTCTCATTTGGTAGGGCTTCTCTCAGTCGTTTGTTAGAAGCCCTACCAAACAGACCATAATCAAAATATAATTCTCTAGTTTAAGATTTAACCTCAACTTTTTATGTTTCAAGCTGAAATCTTGAAATCCAGCTAGGAGGATTACTAGGAAAACTTGGAAGTTTCGATGCAAAATGAAGAAAAGGGTAATGATATCGAAGGATTTTACTGAACATATTCAGTTCCTTACTATTTCACTTCATGCATCCCAAACATGCCCCTTCAATGGGATACGAATATATTACTGGAGCGAGTAATTAATTGCTCGATACCCTGGCCCTGGGAAACAAAAATTAATTACTGATTAATTAATTGTCATCTGAACAAATTAAGAACCGTCTACTTTGACACAGTACGCCATTAGAAAGACAAAAGTAACCCATAAACTGGTAAACACTATGCTCGCTGAGAAATATAGCACACGCCGTACTCTTCTTTTCGGTATGCTTTCTGACGGCATCATCCAAAAGAAATTCAAGATCACGACCGATCGGCACAGCGAGAAAGCTTCACGGGACGTGTTCTTCCTCCTTTGTTCTCAGGTTCTGAAGGGTCAACGCACAAGAGCTCCGGTGCAAGAACACAAAAGCAGCAGCCTGCTGAGCTTGTTTCTACAGCATTACATGACAGGCGCACATCAGCTTAACTGCTTATGACAATACCACACAACATTCCTATTTTTACCCCGGCAGAAAGTCAGACTACAACATACTAAGTTTCATCTGGACAGTGGCCAGATCTTCTCTAGTTGCAATTCACTGAGTTGATGTGTTATTGCAGTGAATTGCAACGACTAGACTGCATATCATATTCCCATGCTCATGGGATCCATGCCAGGTTGAGGAGCTCCTCCCATGCCTCCACCTGTCACATTGTGCAGGAGCTGTTGGAGCCAGCGCCTTGTCGCTGGATCATCCTGTTGCAGTAAGTTGGTATATTTAGTATTTATTCAAAACATTTAATTTTACAGGCATTTGTTAGGGAAGAGTGCAATAATGAATTGGTAATAGCTGATGTAAGAGTGTGGCTCACCCTAAGACAGTTATTGAATGTCCCATCTTTGAGCATGTCTGGAAGGCAGCTCTGCAATGCAGCACAGGCCCTGCGTAGAAAGGGAAAGTTAAACAGATTGCATATATTGTTGGGGCACATGAGTAAAATAACTGCAGAATACGAATGATAGCACAGACCTAGGATTATCTGACAGCCTGAGGTAACAACGAATGATGTGCTTCAGCAGCCTTGTGGAGGGCTGATCAGCAAGTGAAACAACCATGTTTGCTAAAACACTGCCTACAGCAAAGAAACGCTCAGCAGTGGCACAAATGTAGCGCAGCCCAACATCATCTAGAAGAATCTTTTGGACAATGAAAGTTGCCACCTGCATAAACAACAAACCTTCTCAGTCCCAAGCAAGCATGTGTGGTTGAAGGTTGTTGGTTCTTGACGAAATACATCAAGAGCCCCCACTGATACACATGGACATGAAAGTGAAACTTGATGTGATCTATGTTTCAATACATGATACTATGAAAATTTAACAATTCACATCTGATCTTAATTTAGATATTGATCTAGATCTAAGATGTTATGCAAATGTACAGGAAAACATTCAAACACAATAAAAGAGAATAAATAACCCAAAACACCAAGGACCTGTTGCTAGCCACTCACATATGCATATTTAGCTAAGTTAGTGACTGAAGGCTACAAATGTAGGTGAACAAGAAGAGCTTGTGTGGTCCATGAGAGTATGAGACATTGCAGCCTTAAAACGACCATGGATCAACCGAATGGCCAAACAGTTTTTTAGGCTCCTTGTATGAGTCACCTTTTAGGCTTATTAATTGTACAAAGTTAAGCTTATCAGAGAGAAGGCTGGTACAGGCCAAGAATATTCTAGAGATAACTGATGGTAGCAAAGTAGTAGTGCACCAGATAAACTTCAGATGACAAAATACATACTAAAAAACCTATTACACCTTTGCCAGTATTAAGCAGAAGAGATAAACACTGATATTTGAATGAGAATAGATGGCTAGCTACATACAGTTTTGGATAGCTCACTACCCATCTCCATGGTTCGCAAGCACAGAGGAATTATTTCAGTTTGCAGCAAAAAACTGATGACTTCAGTATCGTCAACCTGCATTATTACCAAAATAAAAAGGGAAAATTTTCATTTATAGAAATGGTATTTTAGTATTAAGAAGAAAAAGGGGCAAGAGCCCTTACAACACACACCCACACTCCTAAGCAAGTAAGTACTGATTATATCATTATGTATTTTTGAACAAAATGAAGGGAACAGCCCAAAAGGTAGCATACATGTTGTTACTGCTGCATGATAAATTGACAATAAAAGAACATCTCAATGCAATAAATAACAAAGCTGCTATTTTGTCTTATGATTTCTCTCAGGTAATAATGTAGGTATCATGCTATGTTCAGATTCTCCATGATCAATTTCATTATTTAATTAAACTGAAGGCAAATACACTAAGTGGTAAGTGCATTGTATTGTGCTAACTACATAGCAGCACAAGAGAACTGCATGAATCTTCGCTGATAATTGTATTGAAAAATTAGCATATCTGTTTATCACATAGCATGCACCTAAGGTACTCAAATAATGAAAAATACCTTGACAAGAGCACCAATGACCCCCAAGCTAGTAAGCCTTAGGTACTCAAAAGGTCTCGTTTTGCTGGTAGTGTTGAGGAATGGGTACAAGTACAGTGGAATATGAGCTGAAAAGAATTTAAATTTTGTCAATAATAGTTATCATATACATAATTGAGACAATGAGGAAGGGAGGCAGGAGGTAGGTTTAATAATACACCATTTCTGTGCATTTAAACAATATTATGCAAGGGCATGGCTTGTTACCATTTAAGAAAAGGATCCTGGTCTCAGGGTGCGATGCAACACACTGCAATAGTTAACGAAATCGATAAAAAAAAGTTAAACACAAAGGTATGCCATAAACCTAAACGTGTACCCTTACAGTAGCAGCAACCAGAAGCCAAAACATTGAACTATGATCCTGTTAGTTGAAAAAGCGCACCTGCAGAAGTGCAAGAGCATTGCAAACTCGGTTTGATGCTCCAGGTGACAGTGTGGGGGGTGAGAGTGACGGGTAAATAGATATAATCTCCTGCATATGTTTCCAGGTCACCAAGCATAACAAGTTAGAAAGACTGGGTTAAACCAGAAATAAGTTGCACTGCTTATGGCTACCAATGCCATGCTGATTTCTATTAAGACAAAAATGACTTAGCACAATAACAGATTCATCGCAGGGATGCAACAAAAAGTGTAAAGTATCCTCAAACCTAGCTACTAATCCTTTGTCATTACAAGTATTAAAATCATATCTATTGAAGGGCCAGGAACTATGCATACCTGGAGTAGTGCAGCAATTGTGCCAAACGAGTGCCAAAGCAGCGGGGCAAGATCTTGAAAAATCTCCCTTTTCTGAAAAATGGATACATTTAAATATCAAGTAGTTCTGCCTTGCAAAATGCTATTTCATGTTAACGACTAAACGTACAAATATACAATCATTTAATTTCAGTTTTAAGAACAAAATGGTACTCCAAATTTGAAGCCACTTATCTGGGCATCCATTCATAGTCTAACAACTAAGCTACTAATTTTGCAATAGCAACATAAGGTTTACGGAAGTACGGATAAGCTAATGAAAGCAAGCTCATTCAAAAAAAATAAATGTGCCCCATAATGGAAATCTCGAATGACTGCTGCCCAAGATACTGCGTACAAGCTGAGACCATGATAAATTCAAGACATACAGCTAAAATTGAGGCCTTTCAATCAAGAAAAGCAATCAGAAAATAATCAACGCATGGAATAATCCTTACACCAAATCACTAATAAACTAGGATAATCGAATACGACAAAATAGCATAACGTAACTAGGGTAACAAAATAGCATAATGTATCTAGGGCGACAAAACAGCATGACGTATCTAGGGCTACAAAACAGCATGACGTATCTAGGGCTACAAAACAGCACAAACGTAACTAGGCCAACAAAACTGGATAATGTCACAAGGGCCACATAATGTCCTAAAAGCTTCCCCGAGTTGGGCAGCTGTACACGTGTTGGATAACAAATGGAATCTGGCAAGTCCAATAGTGTTTTTGCCAATTCATAAACTGGCACCTGAGTTTGATTCCACCGACACCCGTAACGGAGTAACACTAAGAGCAGCAGTTACTCGGACATCCATGCCCTGAAAATCTTGTCCGATTCAGACAGCCATACACGTGTCAGATACAGATGGGTATTTGGCAATGTCAAATGTTTTGCCAAGTCGGACATCTGGATATGAGTATGGCTCTACCCTACACTTGCAACGGAGTAACGCTAAGGGCGGCAGTTACTCGGACACCTATTTCCTCAAAACATTGTCCGATTTGGACAGCCATACCCATTTTCGATTATGGGTGAATTTGGCATTGTCCAAAAGTGTTTTGCCAAGTCGGACACCTGAACCTGAGTATGACTCTACCCGCACCCGTGATGGAGTAACACTAGTAATGACAGTTCCCTGAACACCCATGTTCTAAAAACCTTTTGCCGATTCAGACAGCGTAAGCATGTTGGATTCCAAGTGATATTTGGCAGTGTACGAAAAGGTTTTGCCAAGTAGAAGACCTGCAGCTGAGCATGACACAACCCTACGCGACCATAATTCACAAGCACAAATCACACAAATCGAATTGCACAAAATTCCATCAACAATCAACAAGAGATAATTCACACACAAATCCAACTGCTGAGGTAGATATCACTATGCGAAAATCATCCCGCACGAGTGGGAGCTACAACAGCTGTGGAGGCAACCTTGGAGAGCTCAAGCAGCGCGTTTTCGCGCAGTTCAGGGTCGCAGAGCTCCAGGACGAGCTGCTCCGCCGACGCCATCTTCTTATCCTTGGCTGCCTGGCCCACGGCGGGGCCGCTGCTGCTGCCAGCCATCGGAGAGGGGGACGGCGGCGAGACCCCGGCGAAGGAGGGGGGAATGTTCGCCATCTCAACTCAACTGCACGACTTCAACGAAACATCGATCACCACACGACTTATCCACAAATCTCCAACACAAAACGAATCGGTGGAAAAGAACCGGCTGGATCGAATTCACAGGTCTCCAATCCGAGCAACCGATTGAATTCCAGGTGGATCTTCACTCCGCTGGACTTACCTCCGTGACTGCCGGCGCGGAGGCCAAGGCTGCTCGAACCCGAAATGGAAGCCACAACCAGTTCCACCCCGGACGAAGTCACTTCAGCAAACCCACCGGTGAGGTCGCTCGGGCGCCTCTAGCGGGCGAAGGAGGAGGAGGAGGAGGAGGAGGAGGAGGAGGCGACGCCGACGGCGAGCCGGAGATATGCAGGCACGGACAGGAAGGTGAACGGAGGGAGATCTCTTGTGGCCTTTGGCTTACCAGCGGACGGATGAGATTAAGCGGCCAGTGAGATCGGACAGTCTGGCGAAAGCTCGGGGTCTGCACTGGCTCCATCCATGGCGTCACTGCGAACCGACGCTGTAGTAACTGAAATTTAGCGGGCCAGGCCCACGGGAATACGGGCCGTGGAACAGTAGGCCGTTTGGGCTTGCTCTATAATCTATAGGGTGTTTTTGCAAAATTTAAGCTTTGTCAGGTATGAGGGCACGTAGCACGATAATGCAGGGGCTCTTCTGCAAATTTCGAGCCAACCCCTCTCGCTCCGCTATAAGTTGCTCCCTAGGGTTTCCGCCGCGCCGCCACTTCCTTCCGAGTCTCAGTTCCGCAGCCCCCAAGCGCCGCCGCCGCCTCACCGCTCGACGCCCACCGCGCAGCCATGGCGGAACAGGTAACGCTTTTTCTGGGCTACTTCCCGTGTAGGACCTCTGCTTCGCCGCTCGCCGTCACTGGCTGGGGGCAGTTTGATATGGGATGCGCATTCGCGTAGATAGGTTTGCTTGTCCCCGATCTGGTTTGGTCCCGTGTGGTGAGCCTGCGCCTGCTAGCGTGTTTAGTTTTGTTGGGATCTATGTTATCGATCTTATCGACCGCTTATTGTTGCATATTTGTCGGCGTGTGGGGGTTGCAAATGGGTAGAATCTGACCATGGTAGAATCTAGCGATGCATCCTTTGTCAAGCGTTTGTCCAGGATTTATAGTTAAGGACACAAGAACTTGACGGGGGGTTTCAAGGTTTCAGTTGGGCTAGATTTGGTAGGGCTGTTTACCGACACTTGTCAATCTCACTTATCATTTTGTAAGGTTGCGACTCTGCTAGTTGGTAATTAGAGGGACGTGATTATTGTTGTCCTTGGAATTGTAATTTATGACCAACAACGAATTCAATACACATTGTGGTGTAAACTTCATCACTGCAGCTCCTTTGTATGCGGTTTTAGCCGTTTAGGACTCAAAATGTCCCTTATTGATGATACAATGTCAGTTCTAATAATTTTTGACCAACAATGAATTCGATACACATAGTGGTCTAAACTTTATCAGTGCAGTTCCATTGTATGCGGTTTTAGCCTTTAGGACTCAAAATGTCCCTTATTGATGATACAGCGTCAGTTCTAATTTCTAGGTTTAATGTGTTATTTTGATGTGATGCATTTATAGTTTGTATTGTCACTCTCTGATTATTTCAGAGCACAGTACTTACTGCATTTGTCAGGGATTTGCCAAGTTTTTTACTTGTTCATGTGTATAAGCAAGTCCAGTATTTTCCAGGTAGTTGCAAAGTAGTTCTAATATTTTCTATCTATCCATTTTCCAGACTGAGAAGGCTTTCCTCAAGCAGCCTAAGGTTTTCCTCAGGTGAGAGCTTGTTCCCTCTTCCATGATTTCTATTCTCTGTGAGCAATATACATTTCATGACCGCAGATTCCTTCTTAATTTTATAGCTCAAAGAAATCTGGCAAGGGTAAGAAGCCCGGCAAGGGGGGCAACCGGTTCTGGAAGAGCATTGGCCTTGGCTTCAAGACTCCCAGGGAAGCAATTGAAGGTATAATGGTTTCCTTCGTGCTGGAAGCTCTATCTTCAAAGTCCTAGTGTTTGAAGGCGGGCATTATTATTTGAGATAATTAAGGACAAATGGTTGTCTATTTATACTTTCAATCCTTTATTTTAAAACGCTAATAGGTGATCAGGTCATCATCCCTTGTGATATGATGTACCTTGTTTTAGATGGTGAGGGACAACATGTACTGTTTATACTACTTTTCTGTTCTGAATTATTTTTTTGTTCCTGCTTACTATAATTTTTGTCCTCAATAATTAAATTGGTAGTCTGGCTCCAAATTTCATTTCCTATTTTGAAAACAATGAGGTTTTGATCCCAAGTACTATGGGTCTATGGCACATGAAAACATGCAATTCTTAGTGATTGTTCTTGCATGCTAACAGATCTTTAATATTTGTTTGCCTACAGGGACCTACATTGACAAGAAATGCCCATTCACTGGAACTGTTTCTATCAGAGGCAGAATTATTGCTGGAACATGCCACAGTGCTAAGATGAACAGAACCATCATTGTTCGCAGGAACTACCTCCACTTTGTTAAGAAATACCAGAGGTAATTGGACTGTTTGTGGAACCTAGAATTGTGTTTTGTCTTCCAAATGAACCTTGTTTCTAACATGAGCTACTCATGTGCCTTCAGGTATGAGAAGAGGCACTCCAACATTCCAGCTCACATCTCCCCATGCTTCCGTGTGAAGGAAGGTGACCATGTCATCATTGGCCAGTGCAGGTAATACTTGTGTCTGATCACTTGTTCTCTTTTGAGTCCTGCTTACCTGGTTTGTCAAGATCAATAAAATGGGCTGCAGATCCTTCTACATTCAACAATGAAACAAAACTACCACCATATTGAACATGATGTTTTCAGTTTAGTTGAAAATCATGTGCATAGACAAACATGATTCTTTGCTGAAGCATATGTTTCTATACTGTGAACAGGCCCCTGTCAAAAACTGTGAGGTTCAATGTTGTTAAAGTCATTCCAGCTGGATCTGCTGCTGCCGGCAAGAAGGCTTTCACCGCAGCCTGAGTTTAGACTATGTTCCATGAGTAGTCTATAGAATGATGTCTTTTTTGTTCAAAAAAATCCCTGCTAGGCTGGTGCTTTTCGACTATGGTTTGGAGATTGTTCCCATCTCAATGAAGTCCCATCATCTGAACATGTTACTATTTATTGTACCTTGTCGTGCAAAGTTTTGCTAAGATCTGTATTGTTTCATGTCTGTTGATGTTGCTGGGCTGTGTTCCTATGCTTTTGACCTATGTTGACCATTGTTATCTAGCAATGTTTCTACAGCATTCATCGGAGTCTGGCAAGCAGTGGCAGCAGTTATTCTCTCAACTGCTGAGGTAGAGCTGAGGCCGTGAAGTTCTCGCAATTCGGCCCGGCATATTTTCATTTGTCGTCTTTACGTTGTATGCTGTGTGAATGTGATCATATCTCCTGAGATAATGATGTGGTGCAGTGCAGCTAGGGCTAATGGTTAATTGGTCAGTTAGCGAGATCATTTGTGCCCGTCATGTTGTGGAAATTAGTCACCAGCCTGTAAAATTTAGCAGAAAAATCCTTATTTGAAACTAAAAAATTTCGCTCTTTTTTCAAGAAGAGTTGAAGGGACGAACTCTAAGGCTGCGTTTAGTTGGCGAATTTTTTGGCGAAATGTAACTGTAGCAGTTTCGTTGTTATTTGGCAATTAGTGTCCAATCATGGTCTAATTAAGCTTAAAAGATTTGTCTCGTCCATTTCATCTAAACTGTGTAATTAGTTTTATTTGTTATCTATATTTAATGCTTCATGCATGCGTCCAAAGATTTGATTAACGACGAGCCACAGACGTCCTGTTCATTTTTTTCCCTCGTACAGTTGGCAGATATAACTACTTTGAAAAAAATCCTTCATTATATATTTTTTCTTTAAAAATTAAAAAATAGCGACTGCATTCTAGTTTCGAGAAATGCAATTACATTAACACGTCTTCAGTTTTGAGAAATGCAATTACCTTTAAAAAAAAGGGCGTACTCAGTGCAGGCAAGCCTAAGTTACCCCAAGTTCTGGCATATGCGATTACCTTACTTCTTATAGAATTGCTCCTTTCTGCCCAGGCACATTTACCCCAAGTTCTGGCATATGCAGGTTCTGTTGTGTCTGCATGGGTATATACAAATCTTCCACTTGGACTTGGGAATCAAAGAAGGTTGCATATGAGCTCTCCAAAATATCTGATATCAGCCTAAGTTGAGTGGTGATGACAGTGTAAATGTGATCTGAAATGGCGAGGAACTGGTAGTTTCTTTACTAACATTGGGCCAGAGTTGGATTGGTAATCATGCTAGTGTGGTTCTTAGGTGTGGTAACTGGTAACCGATACAGAGGAAACACCATAGTACAAGTGTACCTGTTATTGCTAATAATTGAAGATATGGAAATGGACCGTATCGGTCCCGTGGTTTTTTACTCGTATTGAGGAGGTTTCCACGTATGTTACTTTGAGTTCTTGTTGATCTTCTTTCTCTCGTCTGAATCTTTCTTGCACTGGTGAGTGCAAATGGAAATTCGTAATTTGCTGATAAATAATAGAGGATTTGAAGATACGCCAACACCATATCAAAAGCTCCATGCAGTCACTTCAGACATCGGGCTACACTAGATCACTGCATATTTCTTTGGTCTGTATCCTTCCTTATTTCCTTTCATTTTTTTTTCTATGCTTGAGTTTGCATCATTTATATGTAGGGTCTTCCATGGTGTTGTTTCAGAAGAAGAAAAAAAAGGTAAAATAATTGACCTTCCATTTCTGTTGGACTTTCAGAACTGAATATCGACAGCTTCCTAAACTATCATGTGAGAATGAAGCTTCATGGTTCTTCTGTACATTGGTAATCTGTACACCTATACATTGCCTAGAACAGGCCTTGAGCAGACGCATATGCATTTCTGGTAAAGATTTGAAATAGAGTAGGGAAAAAAGTGTTCATCTCGATCAGTTAGCAAGACCATTTGTACCTGCCAATCTGCTATGTGCCATCCTCTCATACACTTTGCGCAACTTGCGGATCAGCCGATACGAAATCTTCTTTGGTGACCGTGGTCCGTGGCCTGCTTGGACGGACGGTCTTCCCGTTTTGAGCAGGCTGCTGCTTCTCTCCACATCTTTTTTTTTAATTTGAGAATTAACTCTGCTTTTATAAAGCAAACGGTAGCCATACAAGGTTCGCTGGGTTACCAGCCACAAGGAAGAGCAAAAACAACTAGTCCTGAAGGACACTAATACAGGTCTTAAAAAACAGAATCAAACATCTGAAACATCAGATAGTAGAATAGCGTTGGGGCGGAAGTTCTTCATCCATGTTAAGATATTCTCCAGAATTTGGTCAACCCGTTCCTTGTTCTTCCCCCTGAGAAGGTGACTCCATTTCTGCATAAGGATATGGCAACGTATATAACATCAGAGGGAGCTTTAGGGAAAACTTTCTCAATGGCCATCTTGTTTCTTGTAATCCATAGTGCCCATGCAAAACCTAAAAAACAAACATTAACAGACTGCAGCTAAAATCTTCCAGGGATGATGGACAGTAGTCCAGATTAAACATATCATTGATAATGCTCCAAATTAGCTTCGACAAGTGGCATTTGAATAACAAGTGATCCACATATTCAATCAAGCCACAAAGACAACAGTGGATAGCCCCTTTCCACCCTCGTTTGGCTAGGCTTTTAGCAACTTGAAGTTTATTATTGAAAACTTGCCAAAGAAAAAATTTGATCTTGAGAGGAATTTTGCATTTCCAGATGTATCCAGCCACTCTGCTAGTAACCCCCTATTGGTTATAAAACGATATTAAGATAAAGGGCAGACCCAGTGCTAGAGGCTCCCACACGAGTGGGGTCTGGGGAAGGAAATAACCGAAACAAAGTCTTACCCCGGCAGAAATTCTACAGAGAGACGGCTTCGAACCCAGGACCTGGTGACGATATTAAGATTTAGTAGTAAAATGTCCTTTACTCTCTAGAGCCCATTTCACAGAGTCAATATGATCTGGAACTAGACTAACACCCTGGAGTATGTTTTTCAGTTCAGTCCACCTGCTGAAATCCTGCACCGAAAGAGAGCGCTTAAACTCCATAAACCACTCTCCTCTTCTCTCCACATCCTGGACGGCATTGGTTTTTCAGTCCAGACTCCAGAGTTGCAGGTTGAAGGGCAGGCCTGGTGCAGTTGGTGAGTGCTAGCTCGCCGAGTCACCAGGTCCTGGGTTCGAAGCCGTCTCTCTACAGAATTTCTGCAGGGGTAAGACTTTGTTTCGGTTATTCCCTTCCCCAGACCCCGCTCGTGTGGGAGCCTCTGGCACTGGATCTGCCCTTTAATCCAGAGTTGCAGGTTCCATGCAAGACTGCCTCAACTGCAGTCTGCAGATACGTGTGAATGGCCGGAGTCATGGACCATATGGGCATTCCAAAGGCTTTGTTGATTCCACACGGCCTCGAAAAGATCTACACTACACAGGAGCGACACAGGTGAACCAAAAAATGGAACTGCAAGGAGATGAGAAGAAAACTCAAGATGAATTTGGAGTTCGAGATGCTACATTACAACACGCATAGAACATACAAGTACACAACAACCTGCCCATCCACATCCATCTCACGCCTAGAAGAAAACATGCGCATCCTGCAATCCTTTCCGTTTGTCTTACAGTTACACAACTGCTGCTCAGCTGCTGCCATGAACAGGCCTACCTAAAACGATATCTCACTCGGCGCATGGAATGTTCGCCCACGGCAGATTGCTTCCAGGTTCTCTCCGGTGTAGGAGGAAAGCGGAGAAACTTCGACGCCTATGAGTGGAAGCAAGAAAGCATCATCAGAGAAACGATACAGGCATAAGTCAATGTTGTTTCCATGTTCGCTACGAGTGCTTAATCACCAATATGGAAAATTACCTGTCATATACAAGGGCACAGAATGCGTCAAGAAGCCACCAGCGGCGACTACCCATCTGCTATGGAGGCGGAGCAGCATGAGCTTCGCGCTATCAGGGGTGTCATATGTTGCGCCGTTGGCATTCTTTACTGGTGCAAATTCCTCCTCCCGCATGACCTGAATTTTAACAGAAATGCACCGGTAAGTTTTTCCAGCTCTTGATGAGAAACAAAATAAGACAATATGTGAACTATGGTTAGCTAAAAATTCCAACCTCAAAAAGTGCCGTGGATGGGGAATAAGTGAAAGCATCGAATATAAACTGTTCAAGCTTCAGGCCTGTTGTAAACCCATGGATGGAAGGAATCTTCTTCTCAGCTAGATGATACCTGGTCACAGGATATACAAATGTCAGGTTCTAGTTGTTAGAATGTATTGTAACAGTCCATATTGGACGGACGGCCCATGGGCCTTGTATATTGTAACCCTAGCCTTTCAGGCTATATAATGAAGGTCACTCCCCTGATTAGGGTGTGCGGTGTTTCTCTACATGGTATCATCCCTAATTACGATCCTGATCTTCCGCTTCGTTTCCCCTCTGCCCGTGCGTTCTCCCTGAGAACGTGCGCCACGCCGCCACCAGCTAGGCCTTGCACGCGCCGCCGCCTACCCTACCCAGGCCGCGCGCAGCCGCCGCCAGCCAGGCTTTACCTGCGCCGCCGCCTACCCTACCCAGGCCGCGCGCGCCGCCAGCCCCGGCCCCGCACGCTCCGCGTGCCCTCGCGCCGCCGCCTTCCCAGGCCGCGCGCGTATCGAGGATCGGACTCCATGACGTCGTCGTCGAGTTCCTCCTTCACCACTGGTGCCCTCACCCACCAGTCGTCTGGCGCCATGGGTGACTCCGTTGCTGCTCCTTTCTTCGCCGCCTACGCCGCCGTCAACGTGAAGCAGCATGTCCCCATCGCGCTCAGCCTCGAGCGCCCGAACTACTCCAAGTGGACGGCGTTTTTCACCGCCCTCTGCGGCAAGTACGGGCTGCTCGGCCACATCGATGGCACAACGGCTGCGCGCCCGACTGACCCCCTCTGGTCTCAGCCTGACGCCTGCATCCGCGGCTGGATGTACGGCTCCGTCGACGACGCCGTCCTCGACTTCGCCATGGAGCCTGAATAGGATGCCCGCGCTCTGTGGGTCTCCATCGAGGCCTTGTTCCAGGCGAACAAGGAGTCCCGCGCCGTCGTCCTCGAGCAGGAGTTCCACAACCTGTTCCAGGGCGACCTCTCCGTCGACGCCTACGCCCAGCAGATGAAGCGCACCGCTGATGCCCTCCGGGAGGTCGGTCACACCATCTCCCCTGCACAGCTCGTGCTCAACCTTCTGCGTGGCCTTAACCCCCGCTTCGCCAACACCGCCGACATCATCTCCAACACGTCGCCGCTCCCGGACTTCAAGTCAGCCACCAACATGCTCCGCGTCAAGGAGCTCCGCCTTGGCACCGAGGGCAAGGCGGCCTCGGCTTCTGCTTTGGCCGCCTCCACCACCTCCTCCTGCACATCGCCGTCCTGCCAGTCCACCCCTTCTGCGTCCACCAACCGTGGGGGCGGTGGCAAGGGCAAGGGTGGCAAGGGCAAGGGCGGCCGTGGTGGCAACGACGGCGGTGGCAATGGCGGCGGTGGGCGCCAACAACAGCAAGGTGGTGGCAATAGCGGAGGTGGCCGCAACCAACAAGGCGGCAGTTTTGGCGGGCGTCAGCCGGCCGGGCCCTGGGTTTGCTATAACCCTTGGGCTGCTCCGTGGCCTCCCCAGCAGCAGCTGCAGTGGGGTGCGCCACCTGCACCTCCTCCACAGGCACACACCGCCTTCGCGCCTCCGCAGTTCAGCACTGCCGGTGGTTCCCCGGCGTATGGGCCTCCGGGCGGTTGGGACTCGGCAGGCCTGATTGCCGCCCTTAACCAGATGGCGATCCAGGGAGGGTCTGCACCCTGGGTCATGGACAGCGGAGCGACATCTCACATGTCCTCCAATGACGGTATTTTACTTTCCCATCTCCCGTCGCCTCCGTCCTCCATTATGGTCGGCACGGGTCAATCAATTCCTATTCATAGTCGTGGCACTTCTGTTATTCAACTAGCTGATCGTCCTTTTCATCTTAATAATGTTCTTGTCACTCCCCAACTCACTCGTAATCTGTTATCTGTTCGACAGCTTACTCGCGACAATAACTGTTCCATTGAGTTTGACGCCTCTGGTTTTGCTGTTAAGGATCTGCAGACCAACACGGTCCTCCTTCGGTGCAATAGCAATGGGATCTCTACACCGTTCCACATCACATGCCACCTCGCTGCCATGTCGCCGTCGTCTCCCCGGAGTTATGGCACTCCCGCCTTGGTCATCCCGCACACGCCATCGTCAACACTCTAAATAAGCTATCAGCTATCCAGTGTAATAAAGCAGCTCGCCACATTTGCCATGCCTGCCAGCTTGGCAAGCACGCTAGGCTGCCATTTACTAGTTCGGTTTCTAGTACATCTGCTCCCTTTGAACTTGTTCACTGTGATGTCTAGACCTCTCCAGTTTTGAGTATCTCTGGCTATAAATTTTATCTTGTCATAGTTGATGATTATACACATTATTGTTGGATGTTTCCTCTTCACCATAAATCCGAAGTTCATGAACATATTGTCCATCGCTTACGCTCACACACAGTTCAGTTTTCCCGTGCGCTGTTTTCAGGCCAATAATGGCACCGAGTTCATCAACAATGCCACCGCTATCTTCCTAGCTAGCCGCGGCATCCTACTTCGCACCTCGTGCCCCTACACCTCCGTCCAGAACGGCAAAGCTGAGCGGATGCTTCGCACACTGAACAACACTGTTCGCACGCTTCTGTTTCATGCCACCATGCCTCCATCCTATTGGGTCGAAGCCCTGTCCACTGCTGTGTTCTTGGTCAACCGGCGGTCGTCATCATCCATACATAATGGTATTCCCTATCATCTCCTCCACCGCAAAATGCCAAACTACTCCATTCTCCGAGTTTTCGGTTGCCTGTGCTATCCGAACCTTAGTGCCACGACTCCCCATAAATTGTCTCCTCGCTCTGTAGCGTGTGTCTTCCTCGGTTACCCTCCTTCTCAGAAGGGCTACCGTTGTCTTGATCTTTCTACTCGAAAGATCATCATCTCTCGCCACGTTGTTTTTGATGAGACTCACTTTCCGTTTGCAGCTTCCAAGCCACGACCGGAATCTCTTGATTTTTTGATACAGGATATACTTCCCGCGCCCGCCCCGTCTACCTCAGACGTTCGGCACTCGCGGGCCTCGGTTGCGCCTGCCTCGTCTGCGACAGACGATGTCGGCGACCCCGTCGGGCTGGACCCTGCCATCTTGTGGCACGGTGCTGCCTACAGGCTGCCCCAGCCGCCCCGGTCGGCCACGTCTACCTCCTCGGCTTCTCCTACGCCGGCCGGTGCCTCCGTCGTTGCAGCTGATCGGCAGCGGTTCGGCATCCACTACACTCGTCGTCCTCGTCCGCCACCAGCTCCTCAGCCGCAGCCAGAGGCGCCGCCGGTCCAGCAGCCGTTGGAGGCACCGTCAGCCCAGCAGCAGCTGCCTCCGGTACCGCAGGCAGCGGCGCTCCAGGCTCCAGAGCCTCCTGTGCGGGAGACTCGTTCCCGGACGGGTTCACTTCCGCCGCCCATGCAGCGGTATGGCTTCGCCGCCTCGACCTCCGACCTGGCCTCTCCGTTGCCAGGAACCATCCGTGCCGCGCTCGCCGATGCTCATTGGCGTGCGGCGATGACCGAAGAATACAAGGCGCTTGTGGACAATGGCACCTGGCGTCTTGTTCCTCGTCCGCCTCGCGCCAACGTCATCACCGGCAAATGGGTCTTCAAGCACAAGTATAATGCAGATGGTTCTCTGGCTCGTCATAAAGCCAAATGGGTTGTCCGTGGCTTCTCGCAACGGTACGGCATCGACTACGACGAGACGTTCAACCCGGTTGTCAAACCGGCCACCATCCGGGTCGTCCTCAGCATCGCCGCCTCTCGCTCCTGGCCGATACATCAGCTGGATGTGAAGAATGCCTTTCTTCACGGCCATCTGAACGAGACCGTCTACTGCCAGCAGCCGCCCGGCTTCGTCGACCCGGCGGCTCCCGACCACGTCTGTCTCCTGCTAAAGTCCTTGTACGGACTCAAGCAGGCGCCCCCGGCGTGGCACCAGCGGTTCTCCGGCTTCATTCAGCGGTCCGGCTTCGCTGCTTCGACCTCCGATACGTCACTCTTTGTTTACAAAGCGGGTGCCGACATCGCCTACTTGCTGCTCTACGTCGACGACATTATTCTGACAGCCTCGTCGACCCCGCTTCTTCGTCGCATCACCGAGCTTCACTCCGAGTTCGCCATGACAGATCTCGGGGATCTTCATCACTTCCTCGGGATCTCTGTCACGCGTTCTGCTGACGGCCTTTCCCTGTCCCAGCGCCAGTACGCTGTGGATCTGCTCCAGCGCGCCGGTATGGTTGAGTGTCATCCCACGGCGACTCCTGTTGACACTCATGCCAAGCTCTCTGCTACAGATGGCGCATCGGTGGCGGATGCCACTCAGTACCGTAGCCTCGCTGGTGCGCTACAGTATCTCACGCTGACTCGTCCGGACCTCGTTTATGCAGTTCAGCAGGTTTGCCTCTTCATGCACGACCCGCGCGAGCCTCACCTTGCGATGCTCAAGCGTGTCTTGCGGTATGTCAAGGGCACTCTCTCCATTGGGCTTCACATCGGCACAGGCAGCATCACCAGCTTGACTGCCTACTCCGATGCTGATTGGGCTGGTTGTCCCGACTCTCGGCGCTCCACTTCTGGCTACTGTGTCTTCCTCGGCGACAACTTAGTCTCTTGGTCCTCCAAACGACAAACTACGGTTTCTCGTTCGAGTGCGGAGGCTGAGTATCGTGCTGTTGCGCACGCTGTGGCTGAGACTTGTTGGCTTCGTCAGTTACTTCAGGAGCTCCACGCACCCATCTCTTCGGCGACGATTGTCTACTGTGACAATGTCAGTGCTGTCTACATGACCGCCAATCCAGTTCATCATCGTCGCACGAAGCATATTGAGATAGATATTCACTTCGTCCGTGAGAAGGTTGCTTTGGGACAGGTTCGGGTGCTCCATGTTCCATCATCTCATCAGTTCGCGGATATCATGACCAAAGGGTTACTTGTACAGTTGTTTACTGACTTTAGGTCCAGTCTTTGTGTTCGTGACACTCCCGCTTAGACTGAGGGAGGGTGTTAGAATGTATTGTAACAGTCCATATTGGACGTACGGCCCATGGGCCTTGTATATTGTAACCCTAGCCTTTCAGGCTATATAATGAAGGTCACCCCCCCTGATTAGGGTGTGCGGTGTTTCTCTACACTAGTGTTACCATATAATATAATATAATGTATCTTCGGACACGATCCTTGCCAGGTAAAATTACTTCCCATGACATGTCTTTTACACATTATTAAAATGCCACAAAATAGAGTTCTATAAAATTATCGTGTGCTTTAAGTTTGGCACTCTCTCATGAAAGAGTTACAAAACATCATTGGAACTAGATAACTAATGCGGTTGCCTATTCTATTGTTGAGGACTGACTTGCAAAATTTTGAAAGAAGGCTTCCTTCCAAAAAAAATTTTGACAGAAGGCAAACTAGAGAATACTCACACACTGTCCTTCTCAAGGCTGTTTGCCACTTGATTCAAAAAGTCCAGAGTGAACATGTGCAGACAGATCTATACAAAAAGGGGGAAAAAAGATAATATGCAACTGTTATACTTTGGAGGGAGGGAGGAGGAAAGGGATTGAGAAGCGAAGGATAGAATCATACATTGCTCCAACAATAACGAAGTCGCCCTGTTGATTGATTAATTTCAGTAGTCATAGCTGCATCCATTTCACTGTACTCAACCACTGAGAGAGGTCCACCACGACCTCGTTGAACAAATACCCCAACATTCTCTTGTGGATAAGCCTGTTGAGTATTCAATTGACTATCAATGAGGTGCATTGCTATATATGACAATGGTAGCCCACCAGTTTGAAGCATGAGACTGGACTGTACCTTCCTAACCACTTTGGCGGCAGAAGATACACCTTTGTCAATGAAGTACCCTAAGAATGTAGGATCTGCAACTCGAACCTATAAACATGACACTGGTCAGAAAAAGAAAAGGAAAACAAAACACAAGGATTTATCTCAAAACATATGTCCTCACCAGTGCGTTGTCAACTCCATAGCAATCTACATATTTCACACCCCGTGCAGCCATATCTTCCAACAACTTTTTGGACTTCAGCGCTGTGAGATGTTATGATAGCCAAATTAATCATCTAACAGGATTGTTTAGTAAATGATGCGATTGAAGTTGCATTTTTTATGGGGATTACCAGCATAAACTCCACCATTGCCGTCAGGAGCCTTTGCTACCTGGTTTTATGCACAGCATGGACAAGAAGAATGTCACAACTTAGCATTGGAAAATACTCAGTATAAAAAAAAACATTGCAAAAATGAAAATCTGAATTCAACAATTGGACTCCGAGTCAAACTCGTAGATCAAGTTGCAAACACAAAAAATTATGGCTCCTGACTATACAAGGTCAAAACAAAATTTGGAAGTCGAAGAAGATTTTTTCTTCAAAAGAAAAAAGTCGAAGAAGATTGTACCCTATATGGTGTCTCCATAATAAATCTACCATCAGCAGAAACGCATGGAAGTGTGCCTTGTTGGAAAAATGTCACCTGCCAAGAAAAGGTTTAAGCCTAATCGGGAAACAAACCTCTTACTAATGAATTGGGAGTCTTGTGCATTTTGTTGAAATGCGATGGAATATTTAGCACAACAAATAACTTTCAGTAACACTTACTTGCTCAGGGTCTAAGCCAAAATATCTACGGGTTTCAAAGAATTTGCGAGTGGCAGCATCTGTAAAGGGGCTTGTCATTATATACCAGTGGATCGGCACAGTGTTACTCGGACCTGCAAGTTATTATCAATTTGAGTGTGATAATCTGAAGCGAAGAAAAGATAAATAACTAGAAGATGACGGATTAAAAATGATTACTTTCACTGGATTGAGAAGCCAGCTTTTGAACACACAAAATCCGTTCAGCTTGGAGCTGGAAAAGTGACTTTCCAGATGGAAGTCCAATATCTGAGGCAAAAAAAAAAGTTACGTTGTCCATCATACAGAATGGGACATCATATTATTAGCAATGAACAAAGATGAGGAGGTAAATACAACTTTTCCCATTTTAATAAAATTCCATGGCATAAATAGATGCAAAATAGACAACCCGGGAAATATAATGGTCATCATTGACCAAAAAATACATTACATATGAAGCAGGAAATAATTCACAGCAGCAATAGCATGCATCTCTGTAATTCCAAAATAGGAAAAGAAAACCCATAACACTGCACATGTGAGATATGAAGTTAAGTACTAACATACAAGGATTCAGCAGGTTAGACCAACTTACTGAAACATCCCTTAGGGTCTGAGCTTCCCAGTCGAGTACCCTGTGCACAACATTTCAGGAGAAATACCATGTACACATTATTTTCCAATTCAGTGCATAACTACACACACACACACACACACACACACACACACACACACACACACACACACACACACACACACACACACACACGATAGTAGAAAGCATAAACTTATCAAAATTCAGAGTACCTGACCACCAGCCAAAAGGACAACAGCCAGCTTCCCCTCCGAGATGGCTTTCAGCCCCTTCTTCCACCATCGTTCTTTCTCCTCAGGAGACCTGTCCTCCACCTTGGACACACTAGATTCCGGCACGGGTTCCACAGCAGGCAATGGGATGCCTGTGATTGGGATGAATACCACATAACTCTAACTGAGGATGCCAGTTAAAGATTCACGTGACAAAGCCTTCTACATTGGAGCAACGAATATTCGTCCACCTCTCACCTTGTGATCCAAGGGACCGCCGGATGATCCGATCGATCCTTGAAAGGTCTAGACTCTGAAGAATACAGCACAGAATGTAATTTAACAACTGTCAGAGTGTTATGATGAAAGAAGAAAAATGCTGCAGATTTCCATCTGCCGACAGAACAAGAAAAACAGTTCAAGGCCATTGGTGGAACCGGGAATTGCCCAGAAACACATATTGAAACTATTAGTACAACGAATCCTCTTATCCAAAAGTATTAACTTAACTGCTTGAAACCAAATCAATAAAACATTCCTGAAGAGTTCCAGCTTAGAACGAAATCTATATGCATGAACTCCAACGGATAATCAAGCCGTTACACAGAATTCGTACCCCGTAATAAAAAGTTTATGTAGAAATAGTCCTTAATAGCTGGATAAAAAACAAATAACAGGAATCTTCGCCGTGGCGTCGACGAGGGGAGAAGAGTTACACAACAACAACAGGAATCAGAACAACAACCGCACTGATAATTCCAACGCAAGAACAGACCTTCACGCGGAATTCCAACTAAAAACCAAATCTTTGGACCCGGCACAGCCGGAATCAGAGCGCATTGCAGCCTCACCTCGATGTCCCGGACGAGGAGCTCCCGGTCCTCGGGCGAGAGATCGTCCCAGAGCGCGAAGGCGCCCTCCTGGCCGTAGTCCTTCATCCTCTCGAGCATCGCCTGGGGCGGCGCGGCGCCCCACCTCCCCACCGGCCCCGGCGCCGACAGGCCGACCACCATCTCCTCCTTCATCCCCTTCACGGCTTCACCTTCCTGCTCCGCTTCTCACCGCCCGCAGCGCCCACCGCACAAGCAAGCAACAGGAGCAGGTAGTGGGAAATGAGGGAGAAAGAGAGGGATTAGAAAGAGAGGGAGAGGAGATCTGTGATTGGGCAATGATACTGGTTTGGCCAAAGATGCCAACTCGGACGAGTGATTGTTCTCGGATCGCCGTCGCCGGTGGGTGGGCCGCCTGCGTGTTTATATACCGGGCGTGATCCCTATGCAAGTGTGCATGTGTCAGTCTCACACTCTTAGGCCCTGTTTAGTTACAAGAAATTTTGCAAAATTTTTCAACATTCTTCGTCACATCGAATCTTTGAACGCATGCATAAAGTATTAAATATAAATAAAAAATAAAACTAATTACACAGTTTAGACGAAATAGACGAAACGAATCTTTTAAGCCTAATTAGACTATGATTAGACACTAATTGCTAAATAACAACGAAATTTACTACAGTGTCATTTTGCAAAAAAAAAAATTGCATCTAAACCGGCCCTTATTCTCCTGGATTAATTTGGACGCGAGCAGATTACAGCGAATGTCGTTGGACTGTTCCTGCAGCAAGAAATCTAACCCTGTCATTTTCTGTGGCGGATATGGTTATATATTGATCAAGATTATTATAAACCCTCTCTAGTAAGTACTGTACCAATCAGTTCCCCATTCATTTTCAGCAGATTCAATTTCGTATCGCGATGGATCTTCAGGAGAAGAATTCAGGCAGTTCTGGACTTCTTGTTCACACTGTAGTGGTAAAATGTGCAGAATCCAGGCAACTATTAATACTAAAGCTTTTGTCATAGGGCTGTTTAGTTGCAAATTTTTTTACAAAATGACATTGTGGCAAATTTCTTTGTTATTTGATAATTAGTGTTCAATCATGGTTTAATTAGACTTAAAAGATTCGTCACGTCCATTTCGTCTAAACTATGTAATTAGTTTATTTTTTTATTTATATTTAATACTTCGTGCATGTGTCAAAAATTCGATGTGACGGAGAATCTGAAAAATTTTGTAAAATTTTTTAGGAACTAAACAATGCCACAGTAGTAAAATGTACGTGCAGGATTCAGGCGACTACTAAGGGCATGTTCTGTTTGGTTAGAGGTGTTAAAGTTTAACAAACATTGTAGCACTTTCGTTTTATTTGACAAAAAAATTATAATTTTGGACTAATTAGGCTTAATAGATTCGTCTCGTAAATTACTCCTAATCTGTGCCGACATACATACAATTAGTCTATATTTAGTACTTCGTACATTTACCACAACATTGATGTGATAAGAGTTAAACTTTAACGTGTGAAAACCAAACGGTGCCTAATTTTGTGAGTTGTGACCTCCGAGGACGACCAAGGACAGCTAAACGAAGAACATCCATCTCGTTGCCAGTGCCTGCCCACCTCCTCCCTTTTTTCAAAAAAAAAAAACAAATGCCTGCCCATTTCAGAGCCCTTCTGTTCTTGTCTTTCTTAATCGGTTAATCACATGATACAAATAGGATAAACCATCGCCTACCCAGGCCTGGTTTAGATTGCAATTTTTTTAACTTTAGCTACGGTAGCACTTTCGTTTATATTTGACAATTATTGTTCAATTATGGACCAATTAAGCTCAAAAAATTTGTCTCGTGATTTACTACCAAACCGTATAACTAATTATTTTTTATCAATATTTAATACTCCATGCATGTGTCTAAAAATTGATGTGATGGAGAGAGTATGAAAAAACTTGGAAGAGAACAAGGCCCCACCCAGGCCCAACCCACTGTTTGACTGACATGGTGGAGGCCTGATGGAGCATGTCCCGTGCGTGGGGGTTCGCGAAAATTTTCATTGGCTTGTTTAGATACCAAATTCATCTCCAAATTTTACTATGTAAAAAGAAGATTCCCCGTCACATCAAAATGTCGGCACATATATGGAGTACTAAATGTAGATGAAATCAAAAACTAATTGCACAGTTTTGTTCTACTTTGCGAGACGAATATTTTAAGCCTAATTAATCAATGTTTAGACAATTATTACCAAATAAAAATAAAATTGCTACAGTGTGACGAGACATTTACTATGCAATTTTGGCCTCCCAAATTTGGCATCTAAACATGGCCATTTTTGGAAGCTTAGGCCTTGTTCAATTGCAAAACAATTAGTGTTCAATCATGGTCTAATTAGGCTTAAAAGATTCATCTCGTTCATTTCGTCTAAAGTGTGTAATTAGTTTTATCTTTTATTTATATTTAATACTTTATGCATGTGTTTAAAGATTCGATGTGATGGAAAATCTGAAAAATCTTACAAAATTTTCTAGGAACTAAACCGGCCCTCATGTGCAGTGGGTTGCCAACTTGCCATGCATGTCACCTGATGATCTGCATAAAGCTGGACTAACGAGCCAGCTCGGCTCGTTTGGCTCGGCTCGTTCTGGCTCGTTAAGATAACGAGCCAGCTCGGCTCGGCTCGTTATCTTAACGAGCCAGAAGGCCGGCTCGGCTCGGCTCGTTTACGAGCTCGAGCTGGCTCGTTTGGCTCGCGAGCCAGCCATATTAAAACATAAAAAATGTAATATGTGTATTATTTAAAGTTTGATAATGGTAATAATATAAAACTAGTCCATTCATAAGTCTTAATAAATCATACAAAAATAATATGTACTATTATATTATAATACTACACACCATACATTGTCTATGGTTCGTACTCCATACCATATATGATGCATCTATCATCCATACATTCATTTAAAATAAAAAGAGTCAAATTAATCTGAAATTTATAGAGTCAAAGTCCAATCATCACTAAATTATAAAGTATAAGACATAAAGTTATATAACACTAATAAAAGTTTAAGGCCAATAACTTTGGCTCGTTAGGCTCGCGAGCTGGCTCGAGCTGGCTCGCGAGCTGGCTCGTTAAGACACGAGCCAGGATGCTTGCTCAGCTCGTTTGAGAAATTAAACGAGCCGAGCCGAGCCGAGCCACTATCGATCCGAGTCGAGCGAGCTATCGAGTTGCGAGCTTTTCGTCCAGCTTTAGATCTGCACGACTGCACGATACGAGCATGACTGCCTGACGACGCATCGGTCTGCAGCTACCAGTTTCATTGTTATTGGGTAATTAGTGTCTAATTATGGTCTAATTAGGTTTAAAAGATTCGTCTCGTCCATTTTCGTCTAAACTGTGTAATTAATTTTATTTTTTATCTATATTTAATGCTTCATATATGCGTCAAAAATTCGATGTGACGAAAAATCTTGAAAAATTTTGAGAACTAAACAGGCTCCTACTCTCTTCTCCCAGTCGGGACTTCGCATGCATTTATGCTCGCGTCGCCCACGTTTGCATTTACATGATTGTCTGCCAAGCGCCAGCACCAGCACCAGCAATACAAAACTTCCACGATCCATCCATCATGGCGGACGATCAGTACTTGTCGTAGCTATTCCATGCACGCATGCTCCAGCTCAGCTCAGTTCAATCCGTGGCCGACAGTATTTGCTCTTGTTTCTTTCCTCACTTTTTTTCCAAGCTTGGCCACGGACTCAAATTCACTGCGGTTTTGTTTGATGCGCATGTATTTATCTCAATCCACATAGGTTGAAGTGGATTAGAGTGAAATAAACATGTATCAAATAAGGCCATAGTGAATGAAGAGATTATTAACCCCAGGCACATCACATCCACTGAACATCTGTCTGGCTCTGGGTGATGAAAGGCTTGCGTTCCAAGCGAGTTCCTAGTTCCTACCCATGGGTTGAAGTGGATTAGAGTAGAATAAACATGTATCAAATAAGGCCATCCTGAATGGAGAGATTACGAGTCTGTTTAGTTGGCCACCTAATCAAAAAAGTTTGCGCAGTATCTGTCACATCGAATATTTGGACGCATGCATGAAGTATTAAATATAGATAAAAAATAACTAATTGTACAGTTTGTCTGTAAATGTCGAAACGAATCTTTTGAGCCTAGTTAGTCCATAATTGGATAATTTTTGTCAAATAACAACGAAAAGTGCTACAGAAACTTACCCAAAAATTTTCAACAACTAAACAGGCCCTATTAACCCAGGCACATCACATCCACTGAACATCTGTCTGGCTCTGGGTGATGAAAGGCTTGCGTTCCAAGCGAGTTCCTAGTTCCTACCCAGCGAAGAAGCATCACCTTTTGTCTCTTTTCACCCCCCCCCCCCCCCCCCCCCCCTCTGGTAGATTGATTGATCCGCAGTGGTAGCTTTTACAGCTTCGCTTTTCACCCATCGTTTGTCGGTTGCCATCTTTAGACTTTGCTCTGGACAAAAAACTTAGCTTTTCTGTCACTCAACCTCAACAAAAATCCATGATGTCAAAGCATGAACGAACACACGGATAGATAGAAAGAAAGAAAACTGCCAATGTACATCTGCAACTGCAAGATCTTGTGTTAATCAGTTGGAGGCACCACCAAGGCACCAACCGTATCAGATTACCAGACGGTATGGTTTTGGTTTGGTGACATGTCACTGGTTCTCGAGCTAGCAGGCCAGGCCATCATCAAGTGGCGAGGGCGCTGCTGGTGCTGAAAAGGAGCCTCATCCTGTCAGTCACCGGACGGCAGATGAGATGAGATGAGGCTTGTTTAGTTTCCAGAATTGGCTCCCAAATTTCACTATGCAAAAAGAAGATTCCCATCACATCAAAATGTCGGCACATGCATGAAGTACTAAATGTAGATGAAATCAAAAACTAATTGCACAGTTTTGTTGTACTTTGCGAGACGAACGTTTTGAGCCTAACTAGTCAATGTTTGGACAATTTTTACCAAATACAAACGAAATACTACAGTAACACTACAGTGCAAAAATACCAACTTTGGACATCAAAGTTGGGATCTAAACATGGGCTGAGATGGGATTCAATTCAACCGCGCTGGCGAGCACAACCACCAGCCGGTAGTGTAGTGCTGAAGACACGGAAAGATTTTTCACGTCAGAGATCGATGAGGCGATCTGGGATCGCATTCGCATCAAATCAGGCTGCCAAGCACAAGAAAAGTGCCAAACGATTTGGTCATGGCTTCAGGCTCTGCCTTGATGCTCTGCAGACACGCAAGCATATATGCCAGCAAGCAGAGCCTCAGGAGACGCATAAAGATGTCAACGGGGAATGCTTCCCTATCCCGTCCCCACGGGGCAGAAAAATCACCATCCCCGTCCCCGTGAATGCTCGCGGGGGATATTTTCTCCCCATCCCCGTCCCGTGCAGGGATTTTATACCCGTCGGGTCCCCGTCCCCGCGAATCAACATCCAATATACAACTCAGTAATTTAAACAAAAACACGTTTAGAAGTTGTACAGGGCCACAAATTTACAGATCGAGCAAGTAGTGCTCTGTCAAAACTCAAAGTCTTGTACACTGACAGAGAAATGTGTGAATGAATTTCAGATCTGCAACTTTCTTTAAAAAAAATCAGTTCTACAACACGGAGGAGAAAGAAACAACAAAATCACTGGATGTGGCGTACAGCAGGAAGAGGAGGAGCTCATGGGATTGCCGACTTATAGAAGAACTGATCTAAAAAATGAAAGAAAATCACTCGAACGAAGCCATAGTGTCTCATCCTCCACTCGATCTGCAAGTGGCATCATGGATTCTCTGTTGCGTGTGTATCTCGCACATCCGTTGCTAGATTTGGAGCTGTTGTGGATCTCTTCTCATCTCTCATGTGCGGTCTGTGTATAGGAATGGACGAACCTGTTGCAGAGGACCGAGGAAGGGGAGCCGAACTACCGATGGACTGCGGACTGCGGCCGGCGAGCGGACCTGAGAACGGAGCAGATAGCCCTGGGTGGTTAGGGTTAGCAGCTTTTATATGTGCCTCTTGACGTGGGCCGTGATGGGCCAGTTCACCATCGAAACAAAAATGGGCTCTTAACACCGACGGTTGTAGCAAACGGGGACACGGGGACGGGGGACGGTTCCCCATCCCCGTCCCCGTTATACCCGACGGGGGTCATTTCTTCCCCGTTTAATCCCCCGTGGGGACAAAATGAGCCCCATCCCTATCCCCTAATAGGGGAATTCCCCGCGGGGAATCGGGGATCGGGTCCCCGTTGCCATCTCTAGAGACGCAGCAGCTCCCGCATTCTTCTGATGTTCCTCACACAGCTTCTGAAGGAAAAAAAAAAATCGGAGTACGTAGTACCATTCATTGGTGTTCATCATTATATTACAACTGATCATCATGGACCACAAAATGCCAGATTTTCCGGCCTTATCATTGCCGATTTGGGGGTAATAAAGCGTCTGGTTTCTGGTGCTCCTAATCGGCTTTAGCGACCGCATGCACTGTGCTGTAGGGCGAAGGACACAGTAGTGGCTGCCGCTGTACTGACTCTGACTCGTGAACTCATCACTGTAGTGTGATTGTGCTGTTCATTCATTCAGGTCTGGAGTCGCTGTCGTGCGAAGGACCTCTACTCTAATCCTATGGTTGCAACAAACTTGACCTCTGAACTGGAGGACCTTGCTCTGGTTTAGTTTGACATGATGTGTCCTGCCTAGAATTCGGTTAGCATCTTTTAGGAGAAGAGCTAAAAGGAATGCATGTGTGTAGATAGGCATGAACTTGGTCTCACTCTCAACTACCTCCGTCCGTCCATGTTGGTCTTTTCTTTTCTTTTCTAGCCTGAAATTTTGTCTAGAAGCTTTAAATTTTTGTCTACAAGCCAGCGAGTCACAGAAGTTTATCCGATTCTTTTGAATCAATTCTGTTCTTCATCCAAACTGATGTGTTCAAGATAAACGGTAGATACAACAGCATAGCATTTTATCCCAAGCAAGTTAGGAGAGGCTAGAGATAAAACCCAAAAGAGACGAAAAACAGGGAGACACGTAAAGGGACATAAAGGGCACAAGACAAAAAGAGATCACGATTCAGGCACGTTGATTGTCAATCTCTAAGCGCTTTTATCCATAGCTAAATCCTTAGAGATATTCCACTCCTTAAGATCTCTCTTAACGGACTCGTCCCAAGTTAGTTTAGGTCGACCTCTACCGCTCTTTACATTATCGGCCCACTTTAGAACTCCACTACGCACCGCCGCCTCAGGAGGCCTCTGTTGGACATGTCCAAACCATCTCAACCGATGTTGAATCAATATCTTCAATTGGTGCCACCCCAACCATATCTCGAATATCGTCGTTCCAGACTCTATCCCTCCTTGTGTGCCCACAATACCAACGCAACGTACGCATCTCTGCTACACTCAATTGCTGGACATGTCGTCTTTTTATAGGCCAACACTCAGCACCGTATAACATCGCCGGACGAATCACCGTCCTATAGAACTTACCTTTCAGCTTCTGAGGCACCCTTTTGTCACAGAGGACGTCAGAAGTTTGACGTCATTTCAACCAACCGGCTGGAATTCTATGTCTAACATCTTCATCAATGTCTCCATCATTTTGTAGCATCGACCCTAAATACCGAAAAGTATCCTTCTTAGCCACCACTTGCCTATCTAGGCTAACGTCTCCCTCCTCAAGATAAACTGTAGATAATTACTTAAAAATAGACAATTTTGATTTTCTTTTTATCTGATCTTTACTACTGGTGACCAGAGTTTTCAGTACTTTGCTTGATCTATTTGTTCTGAATGAAGCCAATTCTGCACTGCACAACAGAAGTTTCACATGTCTCGAAAGAAATATCGTGCCAATTGTTTCTGAAAAGCATCTGTTTTTTTAAAAATCTCCTGCCAATTGTTGGCGTGCCAGAAAACTATAGGGAAAATATATTTGGATCCGTGACCAAAAAAATAAAAGAAGAAATGTGTGGTGAAAATTTAACAGCTGACCTAGAGCAACTAACTAGTGATGTCCACTTGCTAGCAAAAGTCTTTTGGCTTTGCACGTACCACGCGCATATGGGCTTTGCTGCGGTACAACTAAATGACCATGAGCCGTTCATTTATTTTAATCGGACAGTTACGATCAACTATTACCTCTTAGGAGGTAATATATGAAATATATATTTATTTAATTTTTAATTTTGGAAAGTATGATAAATCAGGAAAAGTTTTAGAGATAAATATCATTTTAGATCTAATTGATGCATACATGATCCATTGGATGTGGTAAATCTTTTTTTTTTGCAACTTTAGATATAGCATAATTTAATTAACATAAACTACATATTTTTTATTCAAGTAACTCGTACTACACGTATATACTCAAAAGAGACGTGAAATTGATGTGTGTATGTGCCCAACGTGCACGAAAATCTACGTGCATACATGAAACTTTACATGGCCATCTTGCATGCTCAATATACGTGACAGGTAAAGGCCCTCTCAAGTCTCAACTATAAAATATAGTTTTATTCAAGTTAGTATAATACACACACTCGATTTGTAACGTGTCTACATATAACATGTTTTAGATCGCTAAAGTTCACATCTCAATTAAAATGTTAACTATTGATATTTTTTTATATATGTAATGTAACTTTTGATAACTGAATAAACCGTGGTAGCTGTTGTATACATGTTGATATTTTTTATACTCCAACAACTTGGAAAAAATCACTAGGTAAATCTTGAGTTTTAGTAAGTTACTAATTTATTTGGCAAGTGAAAAAAAGACCTTTCTCCAACAACTCCTTAAAACTCACTTGCCAAAATGAAGAAGCCCGCTAACGAACGAAGAGGCCCGCTAAACGAACGAAGAGTCCCGCTAAGCGAACGAAGAGCCCCGCTAGCGAACGAAGAGCCCCGTTAACTTTTCTCGTCACAACGGCGGCCCACGCTCTTCACCGACGCCTCACCGGCGGCCGCGGCACCTCCTCCCCATGCCGGCGAGGAACAGCAGCACTGGCGGTGGTCCTCCTTGCTCCGGCCAGCCCCGCCCCTCGGCTCCAGCCCCGAGGCCGTCCCGGAGCGTCGCCGAGGCTGCCCGGGAGCGCCGCCGAGGCCCGAGATCGGGATAGCAAGTCCTTTCTGCGCGCGTATTCTTCCGCACGCAAGGCCGGTGAATAGCAAGTTCGGATAAATAGCAAGTTGGTTTGAGAAGTTGTTGGAGAAGGAATTTTGTATTTTTGCCAAAGTTATAAGAATAACAACCTGTTTTAAGGAGTTGTTGGATATGCTCTAATATACTAAAAGGAAGGCCGCGCAATCAACAAGGAAGGGCCGTGCGGCCGGCCGCCGCTTCTGTCAGTCCCGTGCATGAGGGGATTTGAAGATGTTTTTTTTCTTTTCTTAGGTTAATTAATTGATTTAAAGAATCTAAAAATCAACTGTTCAAATTTATTTGAGATATTACCTTAGTATTGTCCTTCTGTTAAAAGTTGCATCTCATCATGAGATGGCATGGGATCAGATTACCAGGCTGAACCTTCACCTTGGAAGTCTTTGGTGATGGTTGAGTTCTCTTTGGACATATTCATTCTATTCTGTTGGGCAATTTGGATGATAAGAAATGATGTCATTTTTAGAAATAAAAACCCCACAGTGCAAGATTGCAAAAGATATTTAACAGTGGAGGCACTCCTTCTCCGGCATAGATGCAAAACTAGAATCAGCCCCCTCCTTCTCCTGCACAGATGCAAAGCTAGAATCAGCCCCCTCCTAGAATCATGGATCAATTCCATTTTGTAATTGTTTGGCCTTTTTTGGCCTTTTTTTCACTCCTTCGCTGTACCTTAACTCCCTCAACTTCTTTTTTTCTTTGCTCTCTTTGTAACTGCTCTCTGTAACCGCACTTTGTGTTCTTTTTTAATGCATTTGCAGTAGGAGCCTCTGGCTCCCCTGATTCTTAAAAAAAAAAAAAACCTTCAGCTTGATCTGCAGCTTCAGTCTAACAACCAATCATTGACCACCTTTGTATCTGCGTACTCCAACTGGAGTCCCAGTCTGCTTTGAATGCACTTTGCAGTATCTACGAGCTTTATGCAGATGACAGGGCCTTGGTTAGTTTCTTCCCCTAAAGTTTAGGGCCTATCACATGGGATGTTTGACATATGGATAGAGTATTAAATATAGAATAAAAAAATAACTAATTGTGCAGATTGCGTCTAATTTGCGAGACGAATCTTTTAAACCTAATTAGTCCATGATTTGACAATGTGGTGCTACATTAACACATGTGCTAATGACGATTTAATTAGGCTCAATAAATTCGTCTCGTAGATTACTGACAGATTCTGTAATTTATTTTTTTATTAGTATCGGAACACCCCATGTGACATCCGATATAACACCCTAAAACTTTACGCTCTGGATTTAAACAAGACCGCCCAACACCACAAGACAGCCTGCGTCATTACAAGATCATCTCTCAAAGATTTCAACTGAAAAAATAGGGAAAAAGTGCAGCACATAAAATTTACAAGTCACAAGTCAATGCTTGGACCTCTCAGAACAGAAATTTTTTTAGCTGTTCTGATTACTGTTCCGAAAATAGTTCCAAGGACCAAGCAAACGGAGATAAGACCTGTGATCTGTGTTTGAGTACTTTCCATGGCATCCAATGCATCTCCCAACAACTGATGTTGGCTTCAACATTATAACTCAACCACAATGTGGTAACCCAAACAAAGAACAAGCATAGCTGCCATCCACATTCAAGTACTTCAAGATTCAATGACGAAAGTATTCGTTTCGCTGAAAGTTGGCTTATGTTGATTCGTTGTGAGAGGAAAATACTATTCGTTCGTTGAAAAGTATTGCTGAAGTAGTTCCGAGCCATTTTGTCGTGCCTGCAATCTCTTGTAACGTGGTTGACATTTTCGCCACACACGAAACAATATGGGGGCCTCTGCCCTCGGCCTCTTCCTCTGCCATCTCGTCCGCCTCGGCTACTGCGGCCTCCTCTGTCGGACCGGTCAAATCCCCTGCCTTGTTGACTTTGAGGAAGATTGTTTGGGGTGTGCTCTGGCTCGGGTTACCTTGATTCTTCTTGCAAATTATTGATGGAGCGGAAAGGCTTCACATTTCGTTGGGTTGTAGCTTGGGGTGCCCTTAGTATTTTGGTCGCCTGTCTTAGACTTTTGCGTGCCACTTTTCGTCGCTTGCAATCGTCGTCTGACGTTGCATAGCGCCTCATTGTTTCGAACAATTCCGTAACGGTGGTGGATGGCTCTCTTGCGAAATGGGCAGCACACTGCCCAATTGCCAGGCCCTCAATTGTTGCTGCTATTACCGTTGCCTCCGGCACATTAGGCACTTGTGCCTTGAGCTGAATGAATCTTTCTAGATAATATGATAAAGGTTCGTTGTCTTGCTGGACACGGTTCATGAGATCTCTTGTGGTTTTCGTGCCCAGTTGGTATCCCTAGAATGTTGCCAAAAGCTATGCTTTTAACTGCTGCCACGAATTTACCGAAAGGGACTTGAGGGACGTATACCACTTTGTGAGCGATGCCTTCGACTGCCAGGATGAGGGATTTCGCTAGTGTTGTGGTGTCTCCGCTGGCCTAAAACACCGCGGTTTCATGGCTTGCTATAAATTTCTTTGGGTTGGTTTTCCCATCAAAAGCTTGGATTCTTGGCTTGTAATTATGCGGCCATGGGTGCCGCTGCAACTCTTTTGATAGGGGAGAAGTGAGCTCGAAAGCCTCTAAGTTTTCGTTCAACGGATCCGCCTTTGGCAGAATGACGTCTTCGCGTGCTCGCTAAAGCTGCTGGATTTCTTTAATTAACCTTTCTCTATGGAGTTCAGGCTGCTTGATAGCGCTTTGCGTTTGCTCGGCTCTGCTGTGAGTTGCCGCATGTTGTACTAACTGATCTCTTTGTTGCTGTAACCTTTGAATCTCCTCCTGGTAATCGTCTAACCTTTTTAAGTTCCTGGCATGTTCGGTGATTTTGCCATCTTCGTCTTCATCTTCGTTTCCATCTTGGTCAAATGGCACATCCTAGACGAAACCCTCTGGTGTATTCACCCGTGCCCCCGGCTCTGCCGTGCCGCCGATTTGCGACTGTGATGTGGGTGGTTGTGCTTGCGGTATAGCTGTCATGGCCGCGACAGCCGTCGCGTTTGCCTCCGTTTCTACCTCGCATCTGTGGGGGCTGCTTTGGATGATTCAGTCCTTTCGTTGACCGTCTTCGCTCCTCCCTTTTTGGGGGCCATGGAAAGCTCGAGCGACAACCATGGCGGGCACCAATGTTCTAGGCCTAGGCCTTCAAACACCGGGGGTGACGCTCAAGCTGCGAAGCGCGAATAGTGGAACTGGCAATGAAGAGATGGATAAAACGCTGGACACAATGCTCTCTAAACATTAATGTTTTATCCTCCCGTTACAACCTCTCTGGGGAACTATTTATACACACCCGTCTTTTACGTGACGACAGTGCCCTGCAACTTTTACATATCCCAGGAATATTCCGCCCTTGAGAAGGGTACTGTAGCCAGACCCAACACACACCTCCACCAGCTCTCGCCTACTCTCACGTGGCCCCCACACATGTCTTCCTTTTCCGTGACCTTCCTGGCCCACCCGACGGAGCTGTCGGCGCCCTGTCCAAAGGCTCTGGTGAAACCTGCGAAGGAAAGACCCTGGGCGAAATACATGAAGCTTGCAGCTTGCAGCTTTTGTCCCTTCACTTTGCTGCTTTTCTCCGCTCAGTCTGGACCGTAGCAGGTGTAAGGTCCTAGATGGCTAGAGGGGGGGGGTGAATAGCCTATTAAAAATTCTACAAGTACCACTAAGCAAACTTGTTAGAATAACAAACGGCGTAAAGCGAGTTTTGCTTAGCCAAAGGTTGTGATGCAAGCCTCCTATCCACAAGTCTAGTAGATTATGATCTCTAGTTCACACAAGAGCTATGTCACTAAGGTAACACTAGAGAACAAGCTAACACTACTAGCAAAGCTACTACTAGAGCTACACAAGATAAACTAGTGAAAGTAAATGCAAGAGAGAGGATTGTGATTATTATACCGACGGTGAAGTGAAGATGTTGCCAAACACCAAGATGATATACAATCAATCAATATTGACAATCAACACAAAAAAGAAGACCAATCACCGGGAGACTTGAGACACAATATTTGTTCACCCGGTGTTCACTTGTGCACCGACAAGCTACGTCACCGGTTGTGTCGACCAACACCTAGATGGTTCCCCGGTGTGACCCTCAAGTCACTTGCCCCTCAAGGCACGCCCCGCAAGGCACCGCAAGACACCACTCTCAAGTGAGGTAACTCAATGACACGCGGATTCCACTAGAGTTGCTTTTGGCGTCCCGCCGAGGAAAGCACAAGAACCTCTCACAAACAACCGGAGGTGGCCAAGAACAATCACCTTCTCTTGCCAACGCCTCCAACAATCTCCAAGCCGGCTAGGAGCGGTACTCTCCAAGAGTAACAAGAAATCCACCGGCTAAACCACCCACAAGTGCCACTAGATGCCCTCAAACTATGCAATGCACTTTGGGATCACTCAATCTCACTTTTGATTTGCAATCAAGCAAGAGAGATGAGTGGGAGGAGTTGCTTTAGCTCAAAGGATGCACAAGTATGTTAGAAATGCCAAGAGACCTCCCCAAGGGCCGGCCAACAAGTATTTATAAGCATCCCAAACAAATAGAGCCGTTACAACTCCACTGACCGTTTTTTCGCGGGACCACCGGACGCGCCGGTCGTAACTGACCGGACGCGCTCAACCGCGTCCGGTGTCCCCTGATTTCAAATTCGTCCGTTAGATCCTCCAACGGTCACTGCGCGCCAACGGTCAAACGAGCGACCGGACGCGCTATTGCGAACCACCGGACGCGCCGGTGCGCACAGCACCCGCGCCCGCGAAGACAAGACCGGACGCGCTCCTCGCAACCACCGGACGCCACAGTACCCGCGTCCGGTGCGAGTCCAGTAAGCTCCCTGGACCACCGGACGCGTCCGATGGTGTGTGACCGGACGCGCACAGCGTCCAACGTCCTCGGTTCCCTCAGGGCGCATGACCGGACGCGTCGGTCCCGTGGGTCACCGGACGCGCCGGTGTCAAACCCTAGCTCGCGCGCCTGACCCCGACGCTGTACTGACCGGACGTGCCGGTCGAAACTGACCGCGTCCAGTGCAGCGTCCGGTGCAGCGTCCGGTGCACCCTGTGACCTCCGTTCGCCTCCGTTTCTTTTCCGACTTCCGGCGTAATGGAAAATAGGCATTTCATTTCCCCGAAATCGCCTGAATCCTGCGCTCACACGCTCGGCGGGAGGGAGAGAGGAACCCAAACCTCTCTTTACCCGCAAACGGCAGCGCGACCAACGCCACCTTTGCAAATGTGCCAACACCATCAAGTGTACATCTCCATGTGCTTGTGTGTTAGCTTTTTCTCAATCATTTTCAAAGATTTTCCAGTTAGCTCACTAGGCCCTACATGCAATGCACTTCATGAATTCACCTAGTGGCACCCGTGCATCGAATAACCGATAAGACTTCCCCTCTTAATAGTTCGGCTATCGACCCTAAACCACTCACACCCTCTATGGTGTCTTGAGTGTAAAACAAAATGGCCCTATGGTTATACCTTTGCCTTGAGCCCATTTTGTTTCTCCAAATGATATGTTCCACTTCATATCATCACATGACCGTCTCGATCCATCGACCTTGATTTCACTTGCTCTTCACCGTTGCATTGGTCCGTCGGCGCCAAGTCTTGCTCAAGCTTCACCATCGCATGGTCCTTCGCTTCGAAGCCTCGACTTGCCCTTCACCTTCACAACCGGTCCATCGAGCCAAGCCTCATCTTGGTCTTCACCATCTTGGTCACATGAGTCAATGTCATGTCTCATATGCAATGACCACCTTTATCTAAATCATCCACTTAGATACAAAGGTTAGTCCTAGGTTTCATCAATTAGCCAAAACCAAACTAGGGACTTTCAATCTCCCCCTTTTTGGTAATTGATGACAACCCTCTCAAAGATGATTTTGATAATAAAAGTTTTGAACTTGTCAAACTTGTCCAATCATTTTGCTCATAAGTAAAGTTTGGACAATTATCACAAGTTCGGTTTTGGTAGCATTAGCTCCCCCTACATATGTGCATAGAGTTTGGATTGAAAGCTTTGCACATATGCATAGATAGAAGTGTTGGGAGAGTAATTCTACCAAAATGATGCTAAGGTGTAAGAAATGGACCTTTGAAGTGTGATACCAATCGGAGTTGCCTTTTACACCATCCTTAGCATCATGAAGTAACTAGACACCCAACAAAGCTCAAGAACCTCGTGAGATCAACATTATATGTAAAGGTTCTTGGACCACTTGTAACAGCTTTAGGCAAGTCTAGATACCACATGTAAAACTATTCCTATGCATGCTAGTAGATCATTTCATCATCCAAGTTCTATACTAGCATTGCACCACACAAGCATGTATATTGAATCTAAATACATGTGCAATGAGCAAGTCATATGAAAATGCACAAACAAATGCAACAACTTTGTTTATGAGCTTGCTCCCCCTACTTGTGTGCATCAAATTTTTTTTTATTTACCCCTTTATCATGTTGAATCATCTTTTTCTCTCCCCCTTTGTCAACAACTTACCCAAAAATGGGATCAAATTGTGGAGAGAAAAAAAAATGTTCGATGGAGTAGGTTAAAATTCATCAATTTTGGTTCAACCTAGAACACTTGCCAAAGATATTTAATTCGATTTGAACCAAAGACAAGCTTCTTCACACCTCATAATAAAGGTTATCTTGCCTATGTTGAATTAAACACTTATAGCAAATCTTCTAGATTCAACACTAGGTGTGCAAACTCACTAACATGTCATATGCCACCACTAGATCAAAACAAACATAGAGGCAATAGTGGTAACATATATCTATCAAATTCATTTGATTTATCATGAATGCTCATGCATACCAATTATTATGTCTACATGCTCTAACAAGTCCTTAGCATAGAATGAATGACATGTCAATCAACTTTTACCTTGCAATGTCGAAGGAGAGGCATGTCAATAAGTGAGTGGGGTGCATTCAACTCATGTTTGAGAAATCAAGAATGTTCAATTCATTCCTTAGCTTGCAAAACCTCTTTTCATTAAGTGGCTTAGTGAGAATATCGGCAAGTTGATCATCGGTGCCAACACTCTCAATGGCAATATCTCCCTTTTGTTGATGATCTCTAATGAAATGATGCCTTATGTCAATATGCTTTGTTCTTCCATGTTGAACCGGGTTTTGTATCATCTTGATTGCACTCTCATTATCACATAGCAATGGCACATTCTTGAAGTTGAGGCCATAATCCTTCAAAGTTGATTTCATCCATAGCAATTGCGCATAACAACTCCCCGCACTCACATATTCGGCTTCGGCGGTAGAGATTGCCACACTATTTTGTTTCTTTGAGGACCATGACACAAGTGATCTTCCAAGTAATTGACATGTGCCACTTGTGCTCTTTCTATTGATCTTGCAACCCCCATAGTCGGAGTCCGAATATCCAATCAATTCAAACTTTGACCCCTTAGGATACCATAGTCCAACATCTCTTGTTTGCTTCAAGTACCTCAATATTCTCTTTGCGGCCGTGAGATGACTCTCTCTAGGTGAGGCTTGATATCTAGCACACATGCAAACACTAAACATGACATCCGGCCTTGATGCGGTGACATAGAGTAGACTTCCAATCAAAGACCGATATTCCTTTTGATTCACCATTTTGCCATCAAGATCACTATCCAAACTTCCATTTGTACCCATTGGAGTTGAAATTGGCTTTGCATCTTGCATTCCAAACTTCTTCAACATGTCCCTTATGTATTTCCCTTGACTCACAAATGTTCCATTCTTCAATTGCTTTACTTGGAGACCAAGGAAGTAGCTAAGTTCACCAATCATAGACATTTCAAACTCTTTGGCCATCATAGCATCAAATTCTTCACAATAAGCTTGATTGGTTGATCCAAAGATGATGTCATCAACATATATTTGCACTATGAATAGATCATTTCCAATCTTCTTGGTGAATAGAGTTGTATCAACCTTGCCCATCTTGAATCCCTTAGAGAGAAGGAAATCTCTTAGCCTCTCATACCATGCTCTAGGTGCTTGCTTTAAGCCATATAAAGCCTTCTTCAACTTGTACACATGGTTGGGTTTCTTGTCATCTTCAAATCCGGGCGGTTGCTCAACAAAGACTAACTCATTGATAATCCCATTAAGAAATGCACTTTTGACATCCATTTGATATAGTTTGATGTTGTGTGCACAAGCATAAGCCAATAGAATCCTTATTGCCTCCAATCTTGCCACGGGAGCATATGTCTCATCATAGTCAAGACCTTCTACTTGAGTGTAACCTTGAGCAACTAGTCTTGCTTTGTTTCTTACTACAATGCCATCTTGATCTTGCTTGTTTTTGAACACCCACTTGGTTCCAATCACATTGTAGTCATTTGGCCTTTCTACCAACTCCCAAACATCATTTCTTATGAAATTGTTAAGCTCTTCTTGCATAGCCATGATCCAATCGGCATCCCTCAAAGCTTCTTCTATCTTCTTTGGTTCTATGGTTGACACAAATGATGCATGCTCACAAAACATTGCCAATCTTGATCTTGTTTGCACACCACTTCTAATATCACCAATAACACTATCAATGGGGTGATCTCTTGCAATATGTTGTGGTTGGAGTACTTGCACTTGATTGCTTGAGCTTGGTTGATCACTTGATGTATCTTGATGAGAAGAACTAGCACCTTGATCTTGCACTTGAGAGTCACTAACTAGCTTGAATGGAGAATTTAGCACTTGATCTTTATCATCATCTTGAATATCAATTACTTGCTTTGCTCTAATGTCCCCAATGTCCATGTTCTTCATTGCTTCCACTAATAGATCTCCACCAATATCATCTAGATTTTCTTCTTCATCTTGTGACCTATTGGTTTCATCAAATTGCACATCATGGACTTCTTCTAGAATGCCACTTGAGTTGTTCCAAACTCTATAAGCTTTGCTTGTAGTTGAATAACCAAGTAGGAACCCCTCATCACATCTCTTGTCAAACTTCCCCAATCTAGTGCCTTTCTTCAAGATATAGCATTTGCAACCAAACACCCTAAAGTAAGAAATATTGGGCTTTCTTCCATGAAGTAGCTCATATGGGGTCTTCTCTAGCAATGGATGACAATATAGTCTATTGATGTAGTAGCAAGCGGTATTGATTGCTTCATCCCAAAATGATTGACTCACATTATACTCATGAAGCATTGATCTAGCCATATCAAGCAATGTTCTATTCTTCCTCTCAACTAGACCATTTGATTGTGGAGTGTACTTGGCCGAGAATTGATGTCCAATACCATAATGATCACAAAGTTCTTCAATTCTTGTATTCTTGAACTCACTTCCATTGTCACTTCTCACTTTCTTGATTCTAATCTCAAACTCATTGTGAACTCTAGTGAGGAATGTCTTGAAGGTGTCAAACACTTCACTTTTGTCACTAAGAAAGAATACCCATGTAAATCTTGTGAAGTCATCCACTATGACAAAGCCATACTTGTTGCCGCCTATGCTTGTATATGTTGTTGGTCCAAATAGATCCATGTGCATCAACTCAAATGCTTTGCATGTGCTCATTGTACTCTTCTTTGGATGTGAGCTTCCAACTTGCTTCCCGGCTTGACATGCACTACAAAGCTTATTCTTCTCAAATTCAACATCTTTCAAACCATTGACAAGATTGTGAGTTGTAAGCTTCTTCAATTGTTTCATGCCAACATGACCAAGCCTTCTATGCCAAAGCCAACCCATGCTTGATTTGGAGACTAAGCAAGTTGTCAAAGAAGTTTCTCTAGCATTTAAGTCAACTAGGTAAAGATTCTCATATCTAAAGCCCTTGAATGCCACATTTGAACCATCCACACTAATAACTTCCACATCATCAACCCCGAAGATGCATTTGTAGCCTAGATCACATATTTGTGCCACGGATAGAAGATTGAAATCCAAGCTTTCAACTAGTAACACATTGGAGATACTCATGTCATTTGATATTGCAATCTTGTCCAAACCAATAACCTTGCCTTTCTTGTTATTGCCAAATGTGATAGAATCAACACCACTATCATTGTCATTGATTGAGTCAAACATTCTTGATGTACCGGTCATGTGTTGAGTGCACCCACTATCAATAATCCAATGCCTTCCTCCGGCTTTATAATTGACCTACAAGCAAATCAATGAAGTTTAGGTACCCACTTTTGTTTGGGTCCTTGTAGGTTAGTAACTAAGCTCTTTGGTACCCAAATAGCCTTCTTCTTTGGGCCCACAATTGGTGTACCAACAAACTTAGCTTGCACACCCTTCACATCCTTGGTAAGCACATAGCAAGAATCAAAAGGTATAGCATTAACAAGGTTCTTGCTTTGGTTCTTTTTATTGCAATTATGCTCTAGGTGCCCAACTTGCTTGCATCTATTACAAAACCGACCATTGCCCTTCACAAAGCTAGGCTTTGGAGTTGCAAAGGCCGACTTGCCTTTCTTGGGGGTGTAGCCCAATCCCTCTTTGTTAAGAGAGAACCTTTGGCTACCCAAGCACTTAAGCAAGCGGGCCTCACCACCATAGGCCTTGCCTAGGGCATGAGTGAGCTCATCCACCTCTCTCTTGAGAGTCTCATTCTCAACCATTAGTGAGGTATCACAAGTGAAACCATCACTAGTAGTGGAGGTAGAGTTAGTGGTGGTGGATGAAGAGCTACAAGAAGGGTTAGTATTTGACATGATGATAGGTTCATTAAAGGATTCATCAATTATATCACATGTAACACCTATATCACATGATACAACAACCTCCTTCTTTGCTTGTTGCTCAAGTAGCAATGAGTGAGCTTTTTTAAGCTTGGAATGAGCCTTATCAAGATCCTCATGGTCTTCCACTAGACTCTCATGAGTGGTCTTAAGCTCACTAAGGACTTTCTCAAGTATTGCTACTTTCATTGAAAGCTTCTTACACTCTTTGTCCTTGGCAATAGCTATGTCTCTAGTTTGTTGCATCAAGTCATATAGTTGTTCTTTAGTTGGTTCATCATCATCATTTTCATTATCATTATCATTATCACTATCATGAGCATATTCCATTTCACTTTCATCATCACTCTCATCATATAATACCTTAGCTTCTTTAGCCATGAAGCATGAAGAGGATGAATCAAATAGTGATGGCTTCTTGTTGATAGCAATGGAAGCAAAAGCCTTGTTGGATGATTCTTCTTCTTCTTCATTATCTTCACTTTTCCAAGTGATCACATAGGCACCATTTTTGCCTTTCTTGAATGTCATCTTGGCCTCTCTCTTCTTCTTCTCAAACTTGTCCTTTTTGTTCTTCTTTTTATCATAAGGACATTCCGCTTGAAGGTGCTCGGTGCTATCACAATTGAAGCACTTTCTTTGTTGCTCATTTCTTTTGAAGTTGTCATTTCTCTTCTTAAAGCCTCTTCTCTTGATGAACATGTGACCCATCTTCTTGACTACAAGAGCAAGTGCCTCATCATCAATTTCAAATTCCCCATCTTCATTGTTGTCTTCTTCTTCTTCAATGATGGTAGCTTTGCCCTTAGAGGAGGTGGCTTTGAATGCCACGGTCTTCTTCTTCTTCTCATCTTCCACCTTCTCCTTGTCATCAACATCTTGATCATATTTGTCATAGGTCAATACTTCACCAAGCAAATCATTAGGCTTCATTGCTTCAAACCCATCTCTTTGCAACATCATGATCAACATCTTGAATCTTCTAGGTAAGCTCAATAAGAACTTGTGACAAAAATCTTGATCTTGAGTCTTGTGCCCTAAGCTCTTGAGATCATTGACTATCACTTGCAATCTATGAAACATTTCAATGATTGTTTCATCATCTTTTTTCTTGAAGTTCTCAAACTCACTCTTGAGCCCATATAGCTTGGCACTCTTCACAACCTTAGTGTCCTCATATGTTTCACTCAACCTTGTCCACACTTCATTTGCCAAATCTAAATCCTTGATGCCCTCAAATACTTTTGTGTCAATGCCATTGTAAAGTGTATTGAGAGCCATTCTATTGCATGTTCTATTTGCTCTATCTTCATCGGTGAGATGATCGGGATCAATGATAGCAAAATCATTCTCGGTGACTTGCAATACTCTCTCATGAATAGAACCAAGGTACATTGTCATCTTTCTCTTCCAATGAGCAAAAGAACTAACACCATCAAAGAACGGTGGCTTGCCCCCAACATGATTGAACACAATTTGAGCCATTTTTCACACCGAAGGATGTTAAACCTTGATAAAAACGGTGACCACGGCTCCGATACCACTTGTAAGGTCCTAGATGGCTAGAGGGGGTGTGAATAGCCTATTAAAAATTCTACAAGTACCACTAAGCAAACTTGTTAGAATAACAAACGGCGTAAAGCGAGTTTTGCTTAGCCAAAGGTTGTGATGCAAGCCTCCTATCCACAAGTCTAGTAGATTATGATCTCTAGTTCACACAAGAGCTATGTCACTAAGGTAACACTAGAGAACAAGCTAACACTACTAGCAAAGCTACTACTAGAGCTACACAAGATAAACTAGTGAAAGTAAATGCAAGAGAGAGGATTGTGATTATTATACCGACGGTGAAGTGAAGATGTTGCCAAACACCAAGATGATATACAATCAATCAATATTGACAATCAACACAAAAAAGAAGACCAATCACCGGGAGACTTGAGACACAATATTTGTTCACCCGGTGTTCACTTGTGCACCGACAAGCTACGTCACCGGTTGTGTCGACCAACACCTAGATGGTTCCCCGGTGTGACCCTCAAGTCACTTGCCCCTCAAGGCACGCCCCGCAAGGCACCGCAAGACACCACTCTCAAGTGAGGTAACTCAATGACACGCGGATTCCACTAGAGTTGCTTTTGGCGTCCCGCCGAGGAAAGCACAAGAACCTCTCACAAACAACCGGAGGTGGCCAAGAACAATCACCTTCTCTTGCCAACGCCTCCAACAATCTCCAAGCCGGCTAGGAGCGGTACTCTCCAAGAGTAACAAGAAATCCACCGGCTAAACCACCCACAAGTGCCACTAGATGCCCTCAAACTATGCAATGCACTTTGGGATCACTCAATCTCACTTTTGATTTGCAATCAAGCAAGAGAGATGAGTGGGAGGAGTTGCTTTAGCTCAAAGGATGCACAAGTATGTTAGAAATGCCAAGAGACCTCCCCAAGGGCCGGCCAACAAGTATTTATAAGCATCCCAAACAAATAGAGCCGTTACAACTCCACTGACCGTTTTTTCGCGGGACCACCGGACGCGCCGGTCGTAACTGACCGGACGCGCTCAACCGCGTCCGGTGTCCCCTGATTTCAAATTCGTCCGTTAGATCCTCCAACGGTCACTGCGCGCCAACGGTCAAACGAGCGACCGGACGCGCTATTGCGAACCACCGGACGCGCCGGTGCGCACAGCACCCGCGCCCGCGAAGACAAGACCGGACGCGCTCCTCGCAACCACCGGACGCCACAGTACCCGCGTCCGGTGCGAGTCCAGTAAGCTCCCTGGACCACCGGACGCGTCCGATGGTGTGTGACCGGACGCGCACAGCGTCCAACGTCCTCGGTTCCCTCAGGGCGCATGACCGGACGCGTCGGTCCCGTGGGTCACCGGACGCGCCGGTGTCAAACCCTAGCTCGCGCGCCTGACCCCGACGCTGTACTGACCGGACGTGCCGGTCGAAACTGACCGCGTCCAGTGCAGCGTCCGGTGCAGCGTCCGGTGCACCCTGTGACCTCCGTTCGCCTCCGTTTCTTTTCCGACTTCCGGCGTAATGGAAAATAGGCATTTCATTTCCCCGAAATCGCCTGAATCCTGCGCTCACACGCTCGGCGGGAGGGAGAGAGGAACCCAAACCTCTCTTTACCCGCAAACGGCAGCGCGACCAACGCCACCTTTGCAAATGTGCCAACACCATCAAGTGTACATCTCCATGTGCTTGTGTGTTAGCTTTTTCTCAATCATTTTCAAAGATTTTCCAGTTAGCTCACTAGGCCCTACATGCAATGCACTTCATGAATTCACCTAGTGGCACCCGTGCATCGAATAACCGATAAGACTTCCCCTCTTAATAGTTCGGCTATCGACCCTAAACCACTCACACCCTCTATGGTGTCTTGAGTGTAAAACAAAATGGCCCTATGGTTATACCTTTGCCTTGAGCCCATTTTGTTTCTCCAAATGATATGTTCCACTTCATATCATCACATGACCGTCTCGATCCATCGACCTTGATTTCACTTGCTCTTCACCGTTGCATTGGTCCGTCGGCGCCAAGTCTTGCTCAAGCTTCACCATCGCATGGTCCTTCGCTTCGAAGCCTCGACTTGCCCTTCACCTTCACAACCGGTCCATCGAGCCAAGCCTCATCTTGGTCTTCACCATCTTGGTCACATGAGTCAATGTCATGTCTCATATGCAATGACCACCTTTATCTAAATCATCCACTTAGATACAAAGGTTAGTCCTAGGTTTCATCAATTAGCCAAAACCAAACTAGGGACTTTCAATCTCCCCCTTTTTGGTAATTGATGACAACCCTCTCAAAGATGATTTTGATAATAAAAGTTTTGAACTTGTCAAACTTGTCCAATCATTTTGCTCATAAGTAAAGTTTGGACAATTATCACAAGTTCGGTTTTGGTAGCATTAGCTCCCCCTACATATGTGCATAGAGTTTGGATTGAAAGCTTTGCACATATGCATAGATAGAAGTGTTGGGAGAGTAATTCTACCAAAATGATGCTAAGGTGTAAGAAATGGACCTTTGAAGTGTGATACCAATCGGAGTTGCCTTTTACACCATCCTTAGCATCATGAAGTAACTAGACACCCAACAAAGCTCAAGAACCTCGTGAGATCAACATTATATGTAAAGGTTCTTGGACCACTTGTAACAGCTTTAGGCAAGTCTAGATACCACATGTAAAACTATTCCTATGCATGCTAGTAGATCATTTCATCATCCAAGTTCTATACTAGCATTGCACCACACAAGCATGTATATTGAATCTAAATACATGTGCAATGAGCAAGTCATATGAAAATGCACAAACAAATGCAACAACTTTGTTTATGAGCTTGCTCCCCCTACTTGTGTGCATCAAATTTTTTTTTATTTACCCCTTTATCATGTTGAATCATCTTTTTCTCTCCCCCTTTGTCAACAACTTACCCAAAAATGGGATCAAATTGTGGAGAGAAAAAAAAATGTTCGATGGAGTAGGTTAAAATTCATCAATTTTGGTTCAACCTAGAACACTTGCCAAAGATATTTAATTCGATTTGAACCAAAGACAAGCTTCTTCACACCTCATAATAAAGGTTATCTTGCCTATGTTGAATTAAACACTTATAGCAAATCTTCTAGATTCAACACTAGGTGTGCAAACTCACTAACATGTCATATGCCACCACTAGATCAAAACAAACATAGAGGCAATAGTGGTAACATATATCTATCAAATTCATTTGATTTATCATGAATGCTCATGCATACCAATTATTATGTCTACATGCTCTAACAAGTCCTTAGCATAGAATGAATGACATGTCAATCAACTTTTACCTTGCAATGTCGAAGGAGAGGCATGTCAATAAGTGAGTGGGGTGCATTCAACTCATGTTTGAGAAATCAAGAATGTTCAATTCATTCCTTAGCTTGCAAAACCTCTTTTCATTAAGTGGCTTAGTGAGAATATCGGCAAGTTGATCATCGGTGCCAACACTCTCAATGGCAATATCTCCCTTTTGTTGATGATCTCTAATGAAATGATGCCTTATGTCAATATGCTTTGTTCTTCCATGTTGAACCGGGTTTTGTATCATCTTGATTGCACTCTCATTATCACATAGCAATGGCACATTCTTGAAGTTGAGGCCATAATCCTTCAAAGTTGATTTCATCCATAGCAATTGCGCATAACAACTCCCCGCACTCACATATTCGGCTTCGGCGGTAGAGATTGCCACACTATTTTGTTTCTTTGAGGACCATGACACAAGTGATCTTCCAAGTAATTGACATGTGCCACTTGTGCTCTTTCTATTGATCTTGCAACCCCCATAGTCGGAGTCCGAATATCCAATCAATTCAAACTTTGACCCCTTAGGATACCATAGTCCAACATCTCTTGTTTGCTTCAAGTACCTCAATATTCTCTTTGCGGCCGTGAGATGACTCTCTCTAGGTGAGGCTTGATATCTAGCACACATGCAAACACTAAACATGACATCCGGCCTTGATGCGGTGACATAGAGTAGACTTCCAATCAAAGACCGATATTCCTTTTGATTCACCATTTTGCCATCAAGATCACTATCCAAACTTCCATTTGTACCCATTGGAGTTGAAATTGGCTTTGCATCTTGCATTCCAAACTTCTTCAACATGTCCCTTATGTATTTCCCTTGACTCACAAATGTTCCATTCTTCAATTGCTTTACTTGGAGACCAAGGAAGTAGCTAAGTTCACCAATCATAGACATTTCAAACTCTTTGGCCATCATAGCATCAAATTCTTCACAATAAGCTTGATTGGTTGATCCAAAGATGATGTCATCAACATATATTTGCACTATGAATAGATCATTTCCAATCTTCTTGGTGAATAGAGTTGTATCAACCTTGCCCATCTTGAATCCCTTAGAGAGAAGGAAATCTCTTAGCCTCTCATACCATGCTCTAGGTGCTTGCTTTAAGCCATATAAAGCCTTCTTCAACTTGTACACATGGTTGGGTTTCTTGTCATCTTCAAATCCGGGCGGTTGCTCAACAAAGACTAACTCATTGATAATCCCATTAAGAAATGCACTTTTGACATCCATTTGATATAGTTTGATGTTGTGTGCACAAGCATAAGCCAATAGAATCCTTATTGCCTCCAATCTTGCCACGGGAGCATATGTCTCATCATAGTCAAGACCTTCTACTTGAGTGTAACCTTGAGCAACTAGTCTTGCTTTGTTTCTTACTACAATGCCATCTTGATCTTGCTTGTTTTTGAACACCCACTTGGTTCCAATCACATTGTAGTCATTTGGCCTTTCTACCAACTCCCAAACATCATTTCTTATGAAATTGTTAAGCTCTTCTTGCATAGCCATGATCCAATCGGCATCCCTCAAAGCTTCTTCTATCTTCTTTGGTTCTATGGTTGACACAAATGATGCATGCTCACAAAACATTGCCAATCTTGATCTTGTTTGCACACCACTTCTAATATCACCAATAACACTATCAATGGGGTGATCTCTTGCAATATGTTGTGGTTGGAGTACTTGCACTTGATTGCTTGAGCTTGGTTGATCACTTGATGTATCTTGATGAGAAGAACTAGCACCTTGATCTTGCACTTGAGAGTCACTAACTAGCTTGAATGGAGAATTTAGCACTTGATCTTTATCATCATCTTGAATATCAATTACTTGCTTTGCTCTAATGTCCCCAATGTCCATGTTCTTCATTGCTTCCACTAATAGATCTCCACCAATATCATCTAGATTTTCTTCTTCATCTTGTGACCTATTGGTTTCATCAAATTGCACATCATGGACTTCTTCTAGAATGCCACTTGAGTTGTTCCAAACTCTATAAGCTTTGCTTGTAGTTGAATAACCAAGTAGGAACCCCTCATCACATCTCTTGTCAAACTTCCCCAATCTAGTGCCTTTCTTCAAGATATAGCATTTGCAACCAAACACCCTAAAGTAAGAAATATTGGGCTTTCTTCCATGAAGTAGCTCATATGGGGTCTTCTCTAGCAATGGATGACAATATAGTCTATTGATGTAGTAGCAAGCGGTATTGATTGCTTCATCCCAAAATGATTGACTCACATTATACTCATGAAGCATTGATCTAGCCATATCAAGCAATGTTCTATTCTTCCTCTCAACTAGACCATTTGATTGTGGAGTGTACTTGGCCGAGAATTGATGTCCAATACCATAATGATCACAAAGTTCTTCAATTCTTGTATTCTTGAACTCACTTCCATTGTCACTTCTCACTTTCTTGATTCTAATCTCAAACTCATTGTGAACTCTAGTGAGGAATGTCTTGAAGGTGTCAAACACTTCACTTTTGTCACTAAGAAAGAATACCCATGTAAATCTTGTGAAGTCATCCACTATGACAAAGCCATACTTGTTGCCGCCTATGCTTGTATATGTTGTTGGTCCAAATAGATCCATGTGCATCAACTCAAATGCTTTGCATGTGCTCATTGTACTCTTCTTTGGATGTGAGCTTCCAACTTGCTTCCCGGCTTGACATGCACTACAAAGCTTATTCTTCTCAAATTCAACATCTTTCAAACCATTGACAAGATTGTGAGTTGTAAGCTTCTTCAATTGTTTCATGCCAACATGACCAAGCCTTCTATGCCAAAGCCAACCCATGCTTGATTTGGAGACTAAGCAAGTTGTCAAAGAAGTTTCTCTAGCATTTAAGTCAACTAGGTAAAGATTCTCATATCTAAAGCCCTTGAATGCCACATTTGAACCATCCACACTAATAACTTCCACATCATCAACCCCGAAGATGCATTTGTAGCCTAGATCACATATTTGTGCCACGGATAGAAGATTGAAATCCAAGCTTTCAACTAGTAACACATTGGAGATACTCATGTCATTTGATATTGCAATCTTGTCCAAACCAATAACCTTGCCTTTCTTGTTATTGCCAAATGTGATAGAATCAACACCACTATCATTGTCATTGATTGAGTCAAACATTCTTGATGTACCGGTCATGTGTTGAGTGCACCCACTATCAATAATCCAATGCCTTCCTCCGGCTTTATAATTGACCTACAAGCAAATCAATGAAGTTTAGGTACCCACTTTTGTTTGGGTCCTTGTAGGTTAGTAACTAAGCTCTTTGGTACCCAAATAGCCTTCTTCTTTGGGCCCACAATTGGTGTACCAACAAACTTAGCTTGCACACCCTTCACATCCTTGGTAAGCACATAGCAAGAATCAAAAGGTATAGCATTAACAAGGTTCTTGCTTTGGTTCTTTTTATTGCAATTATGCTCTAGGTGCCCAACTTGCTTGCATCTATTACAAAACCGACCATTGCCCTTCACAAAGCTAGGCTTTGGAGTTGCAAAGGCCGACTTGCCTTTCTTGGGGGTGTAGCCCAATCCCTCTTTGTTAAGAGAGAACCTTTGGCTACCCAAGCACTTAAGCAAGCGGGCCTCACCACCATAGGCCTTGCCTAGGGCATGAGTGAGCTCATCCACCTCTCTCTTGAGAGTCTCATTCTCAACCATTAGTGAGGTATCACAAGTGAAACCATCACTAGTAGTGGAGGTAGAGTTAGTGGTGGTGGATGAAGAGCTACAAGAAGGGTTAGTATTTGACATGATGATAGGTTCATTAAAGGATTCATCAATTATATCACATGTAACACCTATATCACATGATACAACAACCTCCTTCTTTGCTTGTTGCTCAAGTAGCAATGAGTGAGCTTTTTTAAGCTTGGAATGAGCCTTATCAAGATCCTCATGGTCTTCCACTAGACTCTCATGAGTGGTCTTAAGCTCACTAAGGACTTTCTCAAGTATTGCTACTTTCATTGAAAGCTTCTTACACTCTTTGTCCTTGGCAATAGCTATGTCTCTAGTTTGTTGCATCAAGTCATATAGTTGTTCTTTAGTTGGTTCATCATCATCATTTTCATTATCATTATCATTATCACTATCATGAGCATATTCCATTTCACTTTCATCATCACTCTCATCATATAATACCTTAGCTTCTTTAGCCATGAAGCATGAAGAGGATGAATCAAATAGTGATGGCTTCTTGTTGATAGCAATGGAAGCAAAAGCCTTGTTGGATGATTCTTCTTCTTCTTCATTATCTTCACTTTTCCAAGTGATCACATAGGCACCATTTTTGCCTTTCTTGAATGTCATCTTGGCCTCTCTCTTCTTCTTCTCAAACTTGTCCTTTTTGTTCTTCTTTTTATCATAAGGACATTCCGCTTGAAGGTGCTCGGTGCTATCACAATTGAAGCACTTTCTTTGTTGCTCATTTCTTTTGAAGTTGTCATTTCTCTTCTTAAAGCCTCTTCTCTTGATGAACATGTGACCCATCTTCTTGACTACAAGAGCAAGTGCCTCATCATCAATTTCAAATTCCCCATCTTCATTGTTGTCTTCTTCTTCTTCAATGATGGTAGCTTTGCCCTTAGAGGAGGTGGCTTTGAATGCCACGGTCTTCTTCTTCTTCTCATCTTCCACCTTCTCCTTGTCATCAACATCTTGATCATATTTGTCATAGGTCAATACTTCACCAAGCAAATCATTAGGCTTCATTGCTTCAAACCCATCTCTTTGCAACATCATGATCAACATCTTGAATCTTCTAGGTAAGCTCAATAAGAACTTGTGACAAAAATCTTGATCTTGAGTCTTGTGCCCTAAGCTCTTGAGATCATTGACTATCACTTGCAATCTATGAAACATTTCAATGATTGTTTCATCATCTTTTTTCTTGAAGTTCTCAAACTCACTCTTGAGCCCATATAGCTTGGCACTCTTCACAACCTTAGTGTCCTCATATGTTTCACTCAACCTTGTCCACACTTCATTTGCCAAATCTAAATCCTTGATGCCCTCAAATACTTTTGTGTCAATGCCATTGTAAAGTGTATTGAGAGCCATTCTATTGCATGTTCTATTTGCTCTATCTTCATCGGTGAGATGATCGGGATCAATGATAGCAAAATCATTCTCGGTGACTTGCAATACTCTCTCATGAATAGAACCAAGGTACATTGTCATCTTTCTCTTCCAATGAGCAAAAGAACTAACACCATCAAAGAACGGTGGCTTGCCCCCAACATGATTGAACACAATTTGAGCCATTTTTCACACCGAAGGATGTTAAACCTTGATAAAAACGGTGACCACGGCTCCGATACCACTTGTAAGGTCCTAGATGGCTAGAGGGGGTGTGAATAGCCTATTAAAAATTCTACAAGTACCACTAAGCAAACTTGTTAGAATAACAAACGGCGTAAAGCGAGTTTTGCTTAGCCAAAGGTTGTGATGCAAGCCTCCTATCCACAAGTCTAGTAGATTATGATCTCTAGTTCACACAAGAGCTATGTCACTAAGGTAACACTAGAGAACAAGCTAACACTACTAGCAAAGCTACTACTAGAGCTACACAAGATAAACTAGTGAAAGTAAATGCAAGAGAGAGGATTGTGATTATTATACCGACGGTGAAGTGAAGATGTTGCCAAACACCAAGATGATATACAATCAATCAATATTGACAATCAACACAAAAAAGAAGACCAATCACCGGGAGACTTGAGACACAATATTTGTTCACCCGGTGTTCACTTGTGCACCGACAAGCTACGTCACCGGTTGTGTCGACCAACACCTAGATGGTTCCCCGGTGTGACCCTCAAGTCACTTCCCCTCAAGGCACGCCCCGCAAGGCACCGCAAGACACCACTCTCAAGTGAGGTAACTCAATGACACGCGGATTCCACTAGAGTTGCTTTTGGCGTCCCGCCGAGGAAAGCACAAGAACCTCTCACAAACAACCGGAGGTGGCCAAGAACAATCACCTTCTCTTGCCAACGCCTCCAACAATCTCCAAGCCGGCTAGGAGCGGTACTCTCCAAGAGTAACAAGAAATCCACCGGCTAAACCACCCACAAGTGCCACTAGATGCCCTCAAGCTATGCAATGCACTTTGGGATCACTCAATCTCACTTTTGATTTGCAATCAAGCAAGAGAGATGAGTGGGAGGAGTTGCTTTAGCTCAAAGGATGCACAAGTATGTTAGAAATGCCAAGAGACCTCCCCAAGGGCCGGCCAACAAGTATTTATAAGCATCCCAAACAAATAAAGCCGTTACAACTCCACTGACCGTTTTTTCGCGGGACCACCGGACGCGCCGGTCGTAACTGACCGGACGCGCTCAACCACGTCCGGTGTCCCCTGATTTCAAATTCGTCCGTTAGATCCTCCAACGGTCACTGCGCGCCAACGGTCAAACGAGCGACCGGACGCGCTGTTGCGAACCACCGGACGCGCCGGTGCGCACAGCACCCGCGCCCGCGAAGACAAGACCGGACGCGCTCCTTGCAACCACCGGACGCCACAGTACCCGCGTCCGGTGCGAGTCCAGTAAGCTCCCTGGACCACCGGACGCGTCCGATGGTGTGTGACCGGACGCGCACAGCGTCCAACGTCCTCGGTTCCCTCAGGGCGCATGACCGGACGCGTCGGTCCCGTGGGTCACCGGACGCGCCGGTGTCAAACCCTAGCTCGCGCGCCTGACCCCGACGCTGTACTGACCGGACGCGCCGGTCGAAACTGACCGCGTCCGGTGCAGCGTCCGGTGCAGCGTCCGGTGCACCCTGTAACCTCCGTTCGCCTCCGTTTCTTTTCCGACTTCCGGCGTAATGGAAAATAGGCATTTCATTTCCCCGAAATCGCCTGAATCCCGCGCTCACACGCTCGGCGGGAGGGAGAGAGGAACCCAAACCTCTCTTTACCCGCAAACGGCAGCGCGACCAACGCCACCTTTGCAAATGTGCCAACACCATCAAGTGTACATCTCCATGTGCTTGTGTGTTAGCTTTTTCTCAATCATTTTCAAAGATTTTCCAGTTAGCTCACTAGGCCCTACATGCAATGCACTTCATGAATTCACCTAGTGGCACCCGTGCATCGAATAACCGATAAGACTTCCCCTCTTAATAGTTCGGCTATCGACCCTAAACCACTCACACCCTCTATGGTGTCTTGAGTGTAAAACAAAATGGCCCTATGGTTATACCTTTGCCTTGAGCCCATTTTGTTTCTTCAAATGATATGTTCCACTTCATATCATCACATGACCGTCTCGATCCATCGACCTTGATTTCACTTGCTCTTCACCGTTGCATTGGTCCGTCGGCGCCAAGTCTTGCTCAAGCTTCACCATCGCATGGTCCTTCGCTTCGAAGCCTCGACTTGCCCTTCACCTTCACAACCGGTCCATCGAGCCAAGCCTCATCTTGGTCTTCACCATCTTGGTCACATGAGTCAATGTCATGTCTCATATGCAATGACCACCTTTATCTAAATCATCCACTTAGATACAAAGGTTAGTCCTAGGTTTCATCAATTAGCCAAAACCAAACTAGGGACTTTCAGCAGGCCAAACGCTCGCTCTACTGGGCCTTGTTTAGATTGCAAATTTTTGCAATCTGAATACTGTTGCACGTTTTGTTTGTATTTGACAAACTTTGTTTAATCATGGACTAACTAGGCTCAAAAGATTCGTCTCGTAATTTACAACCAAACTGTACAATTAGTTTTTTTACCTACATTTAATGCTCTATATATGTGTCTAAAAATTGATGTGACGGAGAGAGAGTGAAAAAACTTAGAATTTTAAGGCAATCTAAACAAGGCTCTGGTTCCTTTAGCACTTTGGCAGATGAAGCTGTAGGCGCTTCTGCAGGATACACTGACATACTGCGAGGCTATCATCCGGCGCGAGATGGACAACAAGTGCAGATGTGTCACTAGCTCCAGTACACGGTGGAGCGCCCATATCATTTCGCTATGGCGAAACGTTGATCCCGCGCGGCCTAACGGCCCCGAAAGAATGACCCTGGGCGAAATGTCGATTAGACTCGCTTTTTTCAATCGACGACTGGCCCCTCAGTTCGCTTGGGCAAAATGGCCGTCATACGCACTGCCATGCGCTAGGCGAAATGGCGAGCGAGATCACGCGCGACGACTTCACCACTTCGCACGAGCGAAACCATGCACGTACTCCCTCCGTCCCAAAAATATTACAATTGTAGGACTGGGCACAGAGACCAATGTAGCTCAGAAATTATAAAAATACCCCTATAAAGGTGTCTAGCTGAAGCTGCTATGTAGCTTGTGTTGGTACAGGAGATGGAAGGGTATAGATGGGGAACGGGAGCAGCTCTGGAGGCCACGTGTGTGGGTTGCAGCCTGGCAGCCTCGTAGCTAGTAATTCTTTTCGGCGTGCAACGGCCTTTTTCTCTTTTTTTAAAATGGAAAATGAAAAAAAGCTGCTGCACTGGTCTCGCATGATGTGATAGTGTACCATGACAGTGCCTATGTATGAAAATTTGAACTCCAGAACTGCAAAATTTACGGACGGAGGGAGTACTCTGCTTTGCCTCTGGCCGGGTGGCGGAGGACCGCGGTAGGGGAGGCCAAGGGTTCGACCCTGCCCCCAACATATACCAAAGGCATTAGGTGAACTTAGCTAGCGTAGATAGCTGAACAGGTCCATGTTCCATGGTAAGCCCTCCATTAGAAAGCTGTTGCGAGAAAATAAAGGTCGGCCAAAGAGTTTCTTCGATTGTGAAACAATTCCCTCCACCGTAATGTCCATCACTGAAACTACTAACCAACCAGGAGGAACTGTTATAAATGGAAAATAATTGGGATATTGTGGACATGTGGCAGTAACACACTTCAAATAATGCATTGTAACATTTTTGGGGGCTCAGATTTCTCTTTGAGGAAGCTATTTTAGTGACATGCTAATTTGTGGCATCCTGAACAAAAAGATGCTTCATGTAGACAATGGAACCTAAAGTCCAAATATATTTAAGGAGCTACCAGATGCAAGTGTAAGTAGGTGATAAGTTGCATATTTCAGTAGCCTTGAGTTGGAACCTGTGTTGCTTGTTTAAAAAATAATATAAATCAGTTCAATAAACATGATGAATTAAAACTTAGGCAAATTAAGAGGATGTGAACTCACTCCGTATAGGGTGACATGCTCCTGAAGCCCTTTGGGCAGCATCATCCTTCTCAATTATTTATACTTGCTGACAACAAACCTGTAAAATAATAACGACAACAAAAGTAGTGGAATCAGGTCTACTTGAATCATATGTTCGTGCAATGTGTTTTTTCATAGCTTGGTATTTCCTAGATAAAGGCGTCGTTGTTTTCCATACTATGATACTACACTAAGTAGTTTATTTTGTAAATAAGCAGGGGATTATAGAATTGCGAATCGATCCTTCGGTCATTTGGCCAGCAGCGTATGAGAGGTTGCCGCTACGGGAAAAGGAGGCTACTTGGCCAGCGTGTGGAGTCAATCATGTGTTTTCCGGTGGGATGCCACTCCAGCTCGCCTTGCTAGTAGCGACGGGGCTGATCGGCTACGATGAAACATTCAGAAAACAAGGTTCACATTTAGGGGAACACAAAGCCATTAATGTACACAAGAAATATATCTCATAATCACCAAGCAAACATACAACAATTACATGTTGAGCAGGTAACGAATATGAAGAAACCAATCTTTGAATCCAGTAGACTAAACGCTAAAGATCAAGCACAATTAGGGTGGGGGAAGCTGCCACCTAGTGGCTGAGCTGCTGTGCACCGGGAAAAAGGCGAGGAGTAGGGGATGACCCAGCGCCACAGCCGCCGCGGAACCCGGGTGGAGGGGTCAGCTACCACCACATCCAGTCGCCGATCTGAGGCGCCGGCGCCACCGTCGGAGAGGAAGACGCCACGCACAGCCGGGGCAGTCAAGCACAGGTACCTAGGGTTTCCTTGAGCACAGGCACCTAGGGGCCGGCAGCACGCGGGGCACATCGGGAGGGAGGGAGAGGAAGGGGAGGGCGGGCGCGGGCGGGGGTGCGAGTGGCAGTGGCACGCTTCTGGAGGAGCGTGGGAGGACGAGGACAAGACGAGGCGGAGGCACGATGTTTTTTTCTCGCTGGAAGGATCGGGAAGGAGAATCGGAAGCCCAAGTATATATTTGCTGGCCCGGCTTTAGAGGAGAAGCCGCATAGCACGAAGAGAAGCAGAGAGGAAGCCGGTGGAAGGTAAGAAGGAGCGGCAGAAGCTGCTTCCAGTGGAAGCCGCTTTGAGCGATCTAGGCCACAGGATGGAAGATCCAACGGCAGAACGAATTGGAGGCAATGTGGAGTAGTGTTCTCTTGAGGAGCCCTACGGGTATTCTAGGGGTTAATTAATATCAGAATCCTGTTGCACTACTTAATGACTTCTGGATGAACTAGTCATCAGTGTTTCGAAAGCAATGGCGAAGGCCAACAAGTGCATAAGTTCATCTCATTCCTTGTTTCATCTATTTCCAGTGTACCTATACTTCCAAAATGACAGTAAAGGCAAAATGAAACGAAATACTGACTTAAATAATGCCCCTCCAGTTACATATATGTGATGTTTTGGATATCGATCGATGTCCGCGCAGCAAACTTGATTTTGGCTAAAGTTTTGGCCATACAATGTTTACAGAAGTAGTAAAAGTGCACTTCTAGTACTTTTCAAGACAAATATACTGCAGCAGTGAGTTCGTGGCACAACTTTCAGCACTGGGTGACTTGCCATCACCAATCCCACTCGACTCCTCATTTGCGGAGTAATCCTCATCAGTTCCATTGTATTGTACATGAAGCAATCTAAACATTTTTTTAGGGGAGCAATTTTGACACTTTCATCAGCATAACAGAGTAATCAAGTTTGATTATTGAGATCACCACCAATACATGATTATAGGCTGGCTTACGTCCTAGGCCTCTTCACACTGTTAGTCACTGATCGGTGGGGGTGTCGCGGAAGTAGGCATTGTTGACGAGCGGCACATAGTAATACTCGACAGCATCTGGGTCGATCACGTGCCGCCCAGGCTGGTCATCAGGAGCCCCAGTTGCGTTCTCCTGATAGTGAATGCGCATTGTCCGGACATCACCTCCTGGGCAGTCGTACGCATATGCGGTGACACATTGATGAACTCTTTCGGTGTTGCTGTCGAAGAGGCCGAAGTACCACCATGGCCGAAGTACCACCATGGCTGTCAAGCCGGCAATAGGGCTCCCCCTCCTCCCGCCGATTCTGATAGTGGCCGTGTTTAGATCCCCAATTTGGGGAGCAAAATCTGCACAGTGCGCATTAAATGTGCACTGTAGCAATTCGTTTGTATTTGGTAAAAATTATTTAAACTTTGACTAATTAGGCTCAAAATGTTCGTCTCGCAAAGTACAATAAAACTGTGCAATTAGTTTTTAATTTCATCTACATTTAGTACTCCATGCATGTGTCGGTATTTTGATATGATGGGAATCTTCTTTTTCATAGTAGAATTTAGGGATGAAATTTGAGATCTAAACAGGCCCAGTGTTTTTGAAGGGGAAAGCAGATGACAACTGGACATTTGTCCAAGATGTTGCACAACTCGCTGCCCATAACGGAGATGTCGGCGAGGGGGTTCTCAACCTGGTCACGTCGGTCTCCCACAAAGTGATCAGGGAGAAATCCCTGCAGTGGAATTCCATCATGGGAGTTGTTGACAAACTTCTTGAGCCTCTTGGGTGTTGTACCTGTGGCTCTGAGGACCCCGTTCTCCACACACACCTGGAGCATACAGAAAGCAATGTCAGGAGAGCTGGGACAAGCCGGGGTGCATAAGGAACAGCATAGATCAAACAAACTCACCGAAACTGTTGGGAAGGAGGTGGAACAATTGGGCCGAAGGAGCTGGCATGAGGTGAGCCCAGCTCGCACCGTTACAGGGCCTCCACTCGCCTTGGGAGAAGCTCGTTCCAGTTGATGCCCTCCATTGACCTAGGCAACATATAAGCAAAGTGCAGAGAAAAGTGACAAATGAGATTAACGCTATGCTTGTGAAAGAGTTTAGATTCGATGAAGTAAAACAGACACTCGACGCAATTGGTGATCTGAAGGCTCCAGGGCCTTATAGGATGCCGTCACTCTTCTATAAAGAATTTTGGGATGTGATTGGGTGGCCCAATGCCAGAGGGTTGGAATGACACAAATATTGTCCTAATCCCAAAGTATAAAAACCTAAAGTTATAAAAGATTTGTGACCCATAAGACCTTGTTTGGATGCACGTGTATCCACCTTAATTCACATGTGTCGGAGTGGATTAGAGTGGAACTTAAACTAATTTCCACTCTAATCCACTCCAACGCACGTGGATTGATGTGGATTAATATGCATCCAAACAAGGCCTAAGTTTGTGTAATGTCTTGTACAAGATTGTCTCAAAAGTTCTATCAAACCGTCTGAACAAATACCCACATATATTATTTTCCCCTCTCAGAGTACCTTTGTTCTAGATAGGCTAATCTAATCACATATGATTTGTACCATTACATGCGAGGGTGGCGTCTGATTTCTGGAAGAAACTGTGGAAAGTGAAGTGTCCCGGCAAGGTGAAGCACTTTCTATATGACAATTATTGCGAAAGCTAGATATTGAACAGTATGAACTCCCAACACAACACTAGAAGAACCCCGATGAAATCGCACTCTGCTAACGATCCCTCTGAGCAATTTGCTTCTCCTCCCCCATCTGGGCCTCCCACCTCTACTGCGTCTGCGTCAAATGCGGTTCGGCGAGCCCGGGGAGGCGCCCAAGTTCGCCGCCTCGCCGCACTCCAAAGAGAGAGAGAAGGGGGGTTTTGTGGGGGTTTATACCTAGTCGTAGCCGACGATCAACAGAGTGCGCGAGGACGGAGGAGGGCGGCGGCGCAGGGCGGTGGGCTCGTAGCTTAGAGACGGCTGATTCAATACTATTCTGTGAGAGAGAATAAGCTGAAACAAACTAAAACAAGCCGAAATATGACCAGCAGAACAGGGCCCTTGTTAAATAAATTGGTGGTGAGAACTGGGAAATTAACCCAAAAAAAAGTTGGGTTGGTTTCATCATATAGCATAAACTATATTTTAGATGCATTCTTCACTGAAAAAATCAGCATGTATTTTAGATGCTTGAATGCACATTTCAACAAACACCTAAACTACATGTCGTAGCAAGCTCGCAACACGAACACGAAGCTCAAAGTATTAGCCACAATCAGAGGCAAATCATGAAAGCAACACCCACAAGCAATCACATCAACACCTGGTCCACCTGGTTGACCAGGGATTCCATGCCGCAAGGGCCAAAGGCGAAGGATGGCCGGCGAGGACGACCTGTGCTTCAACATCTTGCCGGACCCAAATGGCAGGGCGGTATGCAGCAGCATCTCTTGGAGGGCGTCTGCGTCCGATGACTACGGCTGTCGAGCAGCTTCCACGACGGATGGGTCCTGCAGCTTTGCCATTCCTCGTATCGCAGCCGGTGGCAACAAGCGTAGCGGCGCTAGGCTCGACGCGGCAAGGAGCAACGCGGCTGGCATGACGGAGAAAATGGCTATTACAGGACTCCAATCGTTTGGTTTCGCTATAATAGGACTCCTAACATTGGTTTCGTTCAAATAGGACTCCAAACAATTACACTAAGCTATAATAGGATTTTGGTCCTTTTTAATCTCTTTTGGACTCTAAATACATGTATTTGTTTCTAAAGTGACCTTTTTACCCCTCATTATGTTTGTAGCTGCTGCATAAGCCTGTGCTCGTGGCCTGCCTGTGCTAGCGTCCTGTGGCCTTGGCTGTCAGGCTGCCTTGCCGCCTTGGCTGGCTGGCTGCCGTGGCCATGGCTAGCTACAGCGTGGCCATTGCCTCCATGCACAGTTACAAGTAGTATATAACAACAATAATTGATTCATATACGATTACAAATTACAAATAAAATATAACATCTAGACCAAGCTCATTATCATCCATTCGACGATCAAATCCATGTGTATGTATATTGGGTGTGCCCTCATCCGCCAAGCCTAGAAGCTCGCACATTTGACTCTCGTTCATAAGTTCAATTCGTCCCTCATCATCACGTGTCTCCATAATATGTAATGTTGTCCAATCAACCCTTTCCAAATTTTCCACCTCATTTACTTAAGACCTAAAAACAAGAGAAACCTACTTTTACTACTGTCTTGTACTGTACCGAAAAAAAGACAGGTACTGCATCCAATATTTACTACTGAAATGGCAGGAAATACAATACAACTGAAAAGATCAAGAGCATTCAGTAGCAAATAGTAACGTTCCAAGTGCCCATACTACTGAAAAGATCAAGAGCATTCAGTAGCAAATAGTAACGCAATATTTACTAGCTTCTCTGTATTTACTTTTCAGTAGTAAATACAATACAACGTTGTATTGTAAAAGATCAAGAGCATTCAATTTTTACCTTTCCACTTCAACAACAGGAACGTTGTATTGTATTGCCGGATGGCAAATAGTAGGCAGCAGCGACCTTGCACGAGCAGCAGCATCTATGGGCAGGGCTTGGTCCGCCTGGACATCGGGTGCCATCTCCACCCCGAGGGCGTCCAACAAGAGACCATCTCCATCGTGGTCGGCCGTGGCCATCCGTCCAGCACCCATCGTGGCCAGCCCTAGGGCGCCCGGCGTCGCCTGATGTTCCCGCGCGTCGCGACCAGTAGAGGACACGACCTCCTGGACAGCAGCCGCGGTCGAGACGTGGCCACTAGGCGCAGGAGCCACGGCCACAAAGCCACCAGCCGCGGCCACCAACCCATCGGCTAGGGTTTGCCCAGGGGTGCCTCCGGTGGTAGGCCACGCTGCTGGATCGGCGGGCGGCGGCTCTCCTCCATCCATGGAGGAGGCAGCGGCGTGGAGGAGGAAGGGCAGCCCTGACGTGGAGGAGGAAAAGCCGCGACGGGAGGAGGCGCAGGACCGACGGGCGGCGGCGGTAGACGAAGAGTTCGCGTACGAGAGAGAAAGACAGCGGGCTGGGAGAGAAACTGAATCGATCTCTTGTATTTCTCAGAAGGGCACTACGGTCATTATCAGAAAATACATGTATTTGGGAGATGGGAAAAATGGTTAAAAGGACCAAAATCCTATTATAGCTTATGATAATTGTTTGGAGTCCTATTTAAGCGAAACCAATATTAGGAGTCCTATTTCGGCGAAACCAAACGATTGGAGTCCTATAATAGCCATTTTCTCGGCATGACGAGGAGCGGAGCACCATCCCGTGCGCAAACCACAATCCGCGAGTGCCCCCCACGCGGGATCCGAGCGCGGCGTCGACTCGAGAAGACGCGGTCATACAATGCAGCTCTCCCCGTCGATTGGGCCTCGGAGCACGGGCCTTCAACGTCGTATCGTGAGGCGACGGGGAGTCCGTCTCCAAGTGGAACAGAGCATGAAGACGGGAAAGTGAGGACCGTTGTACGTGCCCTACACCGTCGTCTTTATCCCCTCCCCCGAGTCGTCGACTCGCACGGTCGCACCGGCCTAGCCATAACCCTAGCCACAGCCGATCGGATCGGAGCAGCCATGGCCACGTTCACGGAGACGGAGACGGAGATTACTCCCCTCTTCGTAGTCGTGCCAGCGCCGGATGCCATGGACCGCCGCGCCGCCGCCGCCGCGGCGTCTTCAGTCGTGCCAGCGCCGGATGCCATGGACCCCCGCGCCGCCGCCATCGCCGCGGCGTCCGTGAAGATGGAGGAGTTCCGCCGCAACATGCTCGACTACACCGAGACGATGACCAGCCTTGGATTGATACCCTCGCGGCCACCACCCAAGCGGTGGTTCCCGCGCCTCGCGCGGCTGTGGCGCCTATTCTTGGTTCGAATAAATCGGTAACCCCTTGTTCCATCCCCCTCCATCCGAATCCTGTGTACTTCAATGTCGTTCTTCTGAGCCAGATGAGTGCCCCACGATCTACAACTTCGACTGGACCCCTGGTGTGTTGGACGGTCTACGCGCGCGGCCGAGGGCTGATGCCTGCCGCCCCCCTCCTAGGTGTGCGCCTGCCAGGCGACACGACGACGACAGCGAAGATGATGATGATCAGCGGCGCCGCTCTCGGGACTTCCCTGACCAAAGCACCCACGCCTTCAACCTGCTGCGCCGCTCTGAAGGCTCCACCAGCAACGGGGGTGGAAACAGGACGCGCACCCGCTTCCCACCGCCGACCAGGCAGTGGAATGTCAATGCGGACACCGTGGCGCCAGGAGACGGCGGTCGTGGCAGGCGCCTGGCACGCGACGAGCACATCTCGCCGCGCAGGCATGAGCTGCCGCGGCACGAGCATGCCGACTGGGAGCGCCGCAGGTCACGCTCCCCTACGGCTAAGACACGCCGCGACGCGGAGTTAGACTTCGGCAAGGGTGACTTCGGCTCCGCCCTGCTCTCGGGGGCCCTCCACAGCGCAGTCGGTGCGCCCCCTCCACCAATAAGGCACCCGGATCCAATGTTGGATTTCTACAAGGAGTGGTGCACTGGACACATCGAGCCTGCACTCGCCCGCCCCCTCGGTGACTATGACCCGATGTTCGGGGAAGCGCTGGCGGCGTGCGACGCTGCCGTAAGCAGGCCGCTCTCCTTCTCCCCGCCTGGAAGCTCATCCATGGAGGTGCAGCGATCCCCGGTGTATGTCCCCAACTCCATCACCAGCTGGGACAAGCTTGCAGCGCTGAATGAGGAGGCGGCTGCTCTGGGGTATGCCAATGTCATCCACTTCGGTCCTGGGGTGCAGCAGGAGATTGAGGGCCAGGTGATCACCACTGGCATCACCGAGCAGGTTGCGGAGCTCATACTGGAGGAGCGCAGGAACACCATCGTCGACAGCATTTTCGTCCCCTGTGAGCAGCCTGTCCTAGAGACGTCGGCTCTCCCAAAGCAGAAGAGCAAGCCGGCCGGCCGGGTGAAAGCGCTGAAGACTGCAGTGCGGAGGAGCACCAGGCAGTTGACAAAGGGCTGCTCGGTGCCAGTACACAAGCGTGCAACTCACAGGCTGATCAAGGCGTTCGAGACAGTGGGGCTGAATGAGCCGATTGGGGATGAGGCGCTGGCGGCCTTTGCCAAGCGCTTTGACACACCGCTGTCCCCAGAACAGATTGTGGCAGTGCGGAAGCTTACTTCACTGGACAATGGACCGGTGATTGCAGCTGCAGCACAGATGGCGGCGTCCGAGGGAGCGGAGGCTATGGAGGATGGTGGAGCCTGAAGGTGTATGCACTGGAGTCTTTGCAAGACAAGATTATGTTATGTTATTTAGTACTGTTTTAGGTGTAAGGGGGTGCTATGGAGCTGAGTCAGCAGGAGTGCAGTCCTGCTTTGTATCGGGTCAGTCAGTTAGGAGAGTAGCCCTGTGTTTGTGTCTTGGTTGTGAGAGCTTTGTCTGGAGGCTGAGGAGTAGTCAGAACTTGAGGTTGTGCTGTGGTCTGTACTGCAATGTGGCTGGTGCCCTTGGTGTGTTACAGGATTGGGGCCAGGGAAGCATGTGCGAGTGTTTGTCTGTCACCTGTGTTTCTTTCCAAGAATTAATCCCAGTAGCCTCACTGTTTATCTATGGATAATGGCGACCTTACTATATTGACATGGAATGTAAGAGGTCTAAATGATGCTGCTCACCGAGAACTTGTCAGAGAGACTGTGAACTGCTCACGACCAATGATAGTGTGTTTGCAAGAAACCAAACTCAGCAGTTTCAACAGCACCCTTGCCATGGAGACATTAGGACAGTCTCTGGACTCCTACCTTGAATTGGGGGCCCAGGGGACTAGAGGCGGCGTATTATTAGCATGGAACAAGGATATGATCTCAGTGACGAATGCCGTGAATAGAGATTTCACCATCTCAGCCATGATCAAAGCAGCCTCCTCTAACACCCAGTTTCTGATGACTACGTGCTATGGGCCAGCTGACGACGCTAGAAAAGACAACTTCCTTGCTGAACTCAATGCTACCAAGCCGGTTGCTGGACTGCCTTGGATCATCCTAGGGGATTTCAACCTCATCTACCAGGCCGGTGACAAAAACAATCTGAACCTCAACAGAAGGCTGATGGGAAGGTTTCGGCGAGCACTGGACAATTGTGAGCTCATGGAGATTGCACTACACAACAGGAAGTACACTTGGTCGAATGAAAGGGAGAACCCTACCTTGGTGCGCTTGGATAGGGTTTTCTGCAATCCTGAGTGGGAGACTGCCTTCCCAAATTTCGCTCTCAACGCTCTCGCAACGGGAGCCTCAGACCACTGCCCACTTTTCCTCACCCGTCAGGATCGAGTGGTCAGGAAAGCGACTTTTAAATTTGAAAACCATTGGCTCAAGCTGTACGGCTTCCGAGAAGTAGTCACGACGGCCTGGAGCAAACCACAAGCAGGCTCAGCGCAAAATGTACTGAGAAAGAAGCTAGAAGAGACGGCACGGGCGCTACGCAGCTGGAGCAAACCGCTCTTTAGCAATGCGCGTCTCCAATTGCACATTGCAAACGAAGTCATCTTCAGGCTAGATGTTGCCCAAGAAACCAGACCACTTTCGGAGGGAGAAATCTCTCTGCGAAACGACCTCAAAATTAGGATCTTGGGCTTAGCGGCGCTTGAAAGGAGCAGAAGAAGACAGGCTTCCAGACTAAACTTCATCAAGGCAGGAGATGCATGCACCAGATTTTTCCACCTGAAGATGGCGGCCAGGAAAAGAAGAAAGTATATATCATCGCTCAAAAATCAGGATGGCTCCTTGGTCTGGGCTCATGATGACAAGCAAAGGGTGCTGCAGGGCTACTTCGAAGACCTAATTGGGAAGAAGGTGCATAGGCAGCAGACCTTCCAATGGTCACAGCTACAGCTCAAAGCCCTGGAGCAATTACCCGGCCTTGAACTCGACAGGCCCTTCACAGAGAATGAGATTCAGCAAGCAATAAAGGACCTGCCAAGTGAAAAAGCGCCTGGACCAGACGGTTTCACCAGTGATTTCTATAAGCATTGCTGGGAAATCATCAAGCCTGATGTCCTCAGCGCCTTCCATGCTTTCTACATGCAGCATAATGGGGCCCTGGAACATCTAAATCGAGCACAGGTGGTATTGATTCCCAAGACGGAAATTGCAACGGAGCCCAAGGACTTCAGACCCATAAGTCTGATCCACTCTTTTGCAAAGCTACTGACAAAGGTGCTGGCCAACAGATTGGCCAAATATATAGATAAGCTAATCTCCAATTCTCAGAGTGCCTTCATCAGAAGGAGATGCATCCAGGAAAACTTCCTTTATGTCAGGGGGCTTGCACGACACTATCACCGCACCAAGACACCAGCCTGCCTCATCAAACTCGACATAACCAAAGCATTTGACTCCGTGTCGTGGGAGTACCTGTTTGAGCTGCTTGACAGAAGAGGATTTCCGACAAGGTGGCTTGACTGGCTGGCAGCGATCCTCAGAACATCATCTTCGGCGATACTGCTCAATGGTTGTCTAGGTGACAACATCTTGCACCGGAGAGGCCTCAGGCAGGGTGATCCACTGTCACCCTACCTATTCATATTGGCAATTGATACACTAAATAGCATCTTCGATATCGCCACGCAGCAAGGATACCTTTCAAAACTCAAAAGTAGGCATGCGCGTCTACGTATATCAATGTATGCTGATGATGCTGTAATATTCAGCAACCCAAGATGACAAGACATTACCTGCATCATGGAGATTATGAATGCCTTTGGCGCAGCCACAGGTTTAAAGATAAATTTGCACAAGAGCACTGTGGCCTCGATCAGCTGTACGGGCCTGGACATGGAAGAGATTTTACAAGATTTCCCAGGGCCGAGAGTAAAGTTCCCTATGCAATACCTGGGACTACCTCTCACGCTTGGAAGATTAAGAATGGTGCACCTACAATACATCCAAGACAGAGCTAAAGTGAGGGTGGCTGGCTGGCAAGGGCGCCTGCTAAATGTCGCTGGCCGCAGGGAGCTGGTGCGCTCTGTGCTCAGCTCGCTCCCGGTATACCTGCTGACGGTGCTAAAGGCACCCAAAAAGTTCTTGAAAGAGCTTGACAAGCTGCGCAAGAGATTCCTGTGGGCCGGTGACGAGGAGCTCACCGGGGGAAAATGCAAGGTTGCATGGATCTAAGTTTGCACGCCAATCATCAATGGTGGCCTAGGGATCACTGAACTGGAAAAGTTCAGCCGTGCCCTGCGACTTCGCTGGCTCTGGTTCTCATGGGATAACGCGGAAAGGCCGTGGAAAGGGATGGAGCTGCCTGTTGACAGTAATGACATTGCACTCTTCAATGTTGCTACAACAGTGATCTTAGGCAATGGGAATAAAGCTAGTTTCTGGACTTCTCGATGGCTTGATGGGGAAGCGCCTGCAACCCTGTACCCGACCTTGTACAAACACAGCAAGAGGAAGAACAGAACAGTTAATGATGCCCTGGCTGATGAGAGGTGGATCAGAGATGTAGACTATAGCATGACGGCGACCTTGGTCCACGAGTTCATATCACTGTGGTCTCGGTTACAGGGAATTGCAGTCCAGCCGGCACAGGAGGATAAGATCACCTGGCTACACTCATCTGATGGCCAATACACGACAAGATCAGCATACAAAATCCAATTCCTTGGAATGACCTCATCCATGACAGCTGAAACCACTTGGAAAACAAAAGCGCCGCCAAAATGATGCTTCTTTACTTGGTTGATGCTGCAGAACCGGATCTGGACAGCTGCACGGTTAATGCTAAGGCAATGGCCCAATGACTTCTGTCAGCTCTGTGTTAGGAACCTCGAAACCACCTCACATCTTTTTCAGGAATGCGACTACTCGAGGGGCGTTTGGGATAAGGTGGGCTCTTGGATTGGCGCGGCTGCTATAAGACCAACAAACTGGACGCCGACTCAAGAACTGGGACAATGGTACACTGACATGGGTAACAGTGGGACACGTTATGCAAGAGATGGGGTGCGATCCATGGTCATGCTGACAACCTGGGAACTGTGGAGGGAGAGAAACAGCCGGGTTTTCAACAGATCCTCCAGGACGCCGGAGCAGGTATTCGGAGCAATCCAGGAGGAAGCAAGGACGTGGGTAAGGGCTGGAAATAGAGGCTTAGAGGCAGTGCTGCCTCATTTGGAGCAGTCACTTCTAGATGCTGTAAATAATATGTAACATAAAAGCTCATAGCATAGGGGTGGCGTGGCGCTCAATAGGAGTTCAAAGCCATGCTTTTTAGGTGCTCTCTGTGACAAATCTTGTAAATATTGTGCTCTTCTCTTATCAATGAAAGCCGGCAACGGATCTTTCGAAAAAAAAATGTCGTTCTCTTCTATTGAAGACGAGAATTGCCGGGCTGCTTCGAGGAGAAAAATGCTAAAATAGGGTCAAGGATTGTCTGGACCACTACAACCGTCAGCATCCGGTTCGTGCCTTGCCTCACCCTACTCTGCATATGCATCTCACGCACGGATTATTAAATGTGTCAATGTACGATAAACTGCCGCTCTGAACTTGGTTTGTACTCCCTCAATTCCAAATTATAAGACATTTTGGCTTTTCTAGATACATAAAATTTTGCTATGTATTTAGATATACATTATATATCTTGATACATAGCTAAAACTATGTATCTAGAGAAGCCAAAACATCTTATAATTTTGAAAGGAGGGAGTACCATAGTAATTGTTTCAGTTTGACACACGTAAACCAGTTACTGGATCTTCCAGGGAATTTACTTCCTATCTGTATACTTGTGTTTTTTCCCCTTTTATTTAACTTGCTATATACACTTGCTCCTTACCCCGTGAATAATTGGATTGGTTTTGAGTCAGGGCAATGAGTATGAGCCTGTTCTTGGCAACGTGACCCAGAATCCCCATATGCACAATGGCATTTGCTGGATCCATGGGAACTTCGTGGCTCGGAAGAAGGGCTCTGGTGTCTTCTCGTTCCTTACTGCTCCACGGTCTGTCTTCTTCTACGAGCTTGTTTACGTGGATGGTTTCGAAGGAGTTGTCACATGCACCCCCGTAGGTATGGTCTACTTCCCTCTAGCTCGATGCATCTTCTCTTCTAGTTTCTCGTATGTGTTCGCTGGAAGATCATGCATCTCGTTTGCTAGTGCCAATCGTAGGTAAAGACTGGGAAATACCATAGCACCCTCCCGCCTTTGCAGAAAAAAGCTACCGCTGTGGATCCACCTTTGTGCATATTTTAGGACCCGTGCTATCATAGGTCATGAATGAATATGACGATGCATTCGATGGTTATAGTCTGTATGGTGTATTTATTTGGTATATAAACCTCAGTAGTGACATTCTAATGCTTTCTGTATAAATTCATTTTTGCTGATCCTTCTGTTTTCAGAGGAACCAGCCTACAGTGTTTTGGGTTACCCTCTTTGGTGGGCTACACGTACTAGTGGCAAATGTATGAACCCCACCCCTCCCTCCCAATCCTCCTCTCACACACCACAGAGACCTCAGGATCGTTCACTATACTCATTTTTAGATATTGCTTGCCTTCCTGTGTTTTCTTGCAGTGGATTCCTTTTGCAAGACATGCTACTGTCGATTTGGTATTCCACGTCCTGGCGTACAGAAGATATCTTCTTGTGGACATAACAATGTGGCAAAAGTCTGTGAAATGTGCTATTGTCGCTCCCATGCACTGCATCCGGACCCTGGAGAATTTGCGTTTGGCTATCACCATCCTTACCACCCCTACCCTAAGCACTGATATTACCGATCGCAGTGGATGGGAAACTGGCTTCCTAGCTTGCTACTTATTTGGTACTTAAGATGGACTTGTTGGTATACACTTGTATATTTGGGTTGCTGGTTGGAATGACTGTGTTTCAAGGAACTTAATGTTATGGTCGCTTTCCATATACTGAGTTACTTCAAAGCTATATAAATTTGCTAAGTTTCTGTGTAACATGGAAAACCGTCTGTATGCTTCTGCTGGAGACATGGAAAAACGTTGTGGAGAGGAGATTGTTGCTGCAGCTCTCAGCTAATTGAAGAAAATATAATGCTGTTTGTTTTGAAATTATTGCATAACTGTTACAGACAGTAGGGGCTGTTTGTTTTGAAATTATTGTCAACTGTTACAGGCATGGACTTGGTCTTACTCTCAACCACCTCCATCCGTCCATGTTGGTCTTTTTCTTTTTCTTTTCTAGCCTGAAACTTCGTCTAGAAGCTTTAAATTTTTGTCTGATCTTCACTACTGGTGACCAGAGTTTTCAGTACTTTGCCTTGTCTATTTGTTCTGAATGAGGCCAATTCTTTTTTTTTAAACACAAGATGAGGCCAATTCTGCACTTCTGAACAGCAGTTTCACATGTGTGGAAAAAGATCTCCGCCAATTGTTTCTGAAAAGCATCTGTTTTTGAAAAATCTCCTGCCGATTGTTGGCGTGCAAGAAAACTAAAGGGAAAGCATTATATGCTTGTATACGTGACAAAAGACAAATTTTAAAATAAAAGAGGAAATGTATGGTGAAAATTTGACAGCTGACCTAGAACAACTAACAACAGGTGTCCAACTTGCTAGCAAAAGTCTTTTGGCTTTGCACGTACCACGAGCATATATTATACTACATCCAAAGAATATGCTTCTTGTTGGTGAACCTTAGGACATCATTCTACCCTAATGATGTGAATTAGGGCAACATTATTCTGTTAAAAGTTGCATCTCATCATGAGACGGCATGGGATCAGATTACCAGGGCGAACCTTCAGCTTGATATGGCATCTGCAGCTTCAGTGTAACAACCAATCATTGACCAGCTTTCTATCTGCATACTCCATTTGGAGTATCCACAAGCTTTTTACAGATGATAAAGCCCAGCACCACAAGAGAGCCTGCATCATCACAAGATCATCTCCCAAAGATTTCAACTGAAAAAAAAAACATGGGAAAAAGTGCAGCACATCAAAATTTACAAGGAAGCTTTGAGCCCTAGTCTCACAAGTCAATGGCTGGACCTCTCAGAACAGTTTTTTTGTAGCTGTTTTGATTACTGTTCTGAAAATAGTTCCAAGGAGGCAAGGACCACAAGCAAACGGAGATAAGACCTGTGATCTGTACTTGAGTACTTTCCATGGCATCCAATGCATCTCCCAACAACTGATGTTGGCATCAACATTATAACTCAACCACAATGTGGTAACCCAAACAAAGAACAAGCATAGCTGCCATCCACATTCAAGTACTTCAAGATTCAATGAAGAAAGTACACATCAAAATAACATTTTCAACTCGAATAAAAGCGAAACTCTGACCAGTGCAGCAGAAGCCAAATACAGGTAGAACTTAGTCCGATGTCACGATGCACATTAAAAGTCTACCAAGTTACATAGTAATACACAGATGTCTGCTCATAGACACAGTACAGCCCAGATCATTTCCTGGGAGGCTGCTCTAACAAGTAACAATGCAACAAGTGAATGCATGATCAAGTTGCTAAAAAAACACAAACAGCAGAAAGTATTGCCAAGTCTACCACCAGACAGCTTCCTGTGAATTAGACTGACTGATCCCATCAGCGCAAGGTAGCATATGACAACTATATTAGATTATTAGTTGTGGATCCTCTACACAGTTACAACGAGCTGCAGTCTTGCTTGCAACATGCATCCTTGTTGAGGCAAGGACCAAAGAGAGCTAAGGTTAGTACTAGGACTTAAGTTTGTTTCTGATCTGTCCTTGCCAGGTAAGAACTTTCTTTCATATTTCCCAGATTGAATTCACTGGGGAGGGAACCAACCACTGCCGTAGAACTTATCTGATGACCTTGGCATAACATGATTGACTTGTGCATGGTTTCTGTTACCATCATAAGCCGAAGCAGACCAGTTGGCTGCAGTGTTTTTATTCATGTTCTGTGGTGGAAGGTAGTAGTCTCTATTACCGTCGTAAGCTGAAGATCGATACGCTCGAGCGTCATCAAGAATAGGAATATCACCCAGGAGAGTCCTGAACGCAAACACAAGGCATGGGTCTGACCAGACATGTTGAAATAGCGACGATAGGGCAGATCCAGGCAAACCATCAGATGTTTCACCTTTCCCTGCCTGTTGTTGCAGAACAGGAGCCTCAGCTGGTGCAATCTGGCATCCAGCATCTCCTGATGAGTGTGGGAAGGATGCTACCTGTACTTGATTGGGAACTGAAGGAAGGTTTTCTGCTGAACTCCTGGTAGATTCTCCATCTTTCCTCTCAGGAAGTACAGAAGAATTTGTCTTTCGCCTAGGTTTTTGGATTTGCTTTGGTTGTGGCTCATTAGTGATGTCTGTCTGTGTGCCGCTATGTCCATCTTTGGGTGCGTTATTTGCTTCCTGGCTAATCTTCAGTGCAGCTAAACGAGGTGATGATCTCAGAGGTACAGCAATCCCTTTGACAGGTTTAGTTTTGTACTTCTTTTCCTTTGGTTTCTCCTTCACATTTGCTCCTTTGCTAGTGACAAAATTAGCTTCCCCTGGAGTCTCTTCTATGGAGCCTGATTGGATGTTCTTACCTTCTGAAGCTTCAACATGATCAGCTTCCCTTTGGATTGAGTTTATATCATCAGGCTTAGACAATGTAATATTTTCAGCATTCTCTCCACTTTCTGGATTTAGCACAGCATCTCCCAGTGCATTGGTACCTTTTGGTAGATCATATCGATTAGACTCATCAGCAGTATCCAGTTGTGTATGATCCGATAGTTTTCCTGTCTGAATTTTACAAAACAAATCAATAGTTGGGGTAGCAACAGTCAATTATGAAAGAGCAATAGCAACAAGAAAATAATTCCTTCCAATTCACTCAGTTAGAGTACAAAAATGCATCATAATTCAGATGACAGCCTACATCAATACAAGATGCATCTTACATCAACCATAACGAAGGTGCATTGCAAGTACACATTGGACAGACTCAGAACCAGTGTCTATCAAGAGCAATGCTTGTGTTCAGGTGCATGTAGGATTTTTTTCCCCCTAAAAGGACGGCAAGGGATGATTTGACAGTGCATATAGGAAATATGAAATGAAGCTTTTTACAGTCCTTGGGGAAGGACCAAAATTACAACTAGGGATTCGGTACCTCCCAAGTTATAATTTGTGGAACCTCTTCATACTTCTCGAAGGATGGTAAAATAGTTCATATGAAATGAAATTCATACACATGTGCCTTAAAAAGAATCAAAATACCTTAAGAATGAACTCCTTGTTGATTTGCACCTAATTGTCAATCGAATATTCTAGCTAAGACAAGGTATCAAGGGAAGTTCAGATGTGGGTCAAAACTTGAAGATGCAACTTACATGATGAGATTGGTCCCCTTCAGTATGCAGGTCCCCAATTTTTCTCTTGTTTGGCAATCTAACACATTGACTGATGTCTCCAGATTCAAGATAACGGTGCACATCTTTGAGAGAGTGAAATTCATATCCATTGATTGGATCAATATAGAACTGCAGATCGAAATGAACTGACTGGTTACAGTTGCGGAACAAATGGCTTATAGAAAGTCAGGCATCACAATGAAGCCTTAAGTAATACGAGATAACATGTTAAAAAAAGGTCAAAAGAAACTTATCAGTTTTGAGATATTTTCACAATCGAATCAGGGGATCGACGATATACCGTGTCACCCTTGATTCTAGATCCATATCGGTTCTTTCTAGGTCTGTATTCTTTCAACCAACCATCAGGCAACCCCTCTCCAGCAGGCTCAGTCTTGCCATCAACCTAAGCAGGTAGTAGCAAGTGGAAATGTAAGCAAAACTGTCAAATAGGACGGCCACATAAAAGAAAAAGAAAAGGAGAAAGGGAAGGACCTTCAAATCTACATACCAATGCAACAGATTTTGCAGGAACAATCTTGTTTTGAGTTATATAATCATCAGAGCCCTCACAAGAATCCATAGTTACGCCCTGTAGACCAACAGAAGATCATGTTTAGCAAGACAATGTTAAGTACTTAAGTCACACAAGGAAGCATAGGCATGTTTGGATACAAAAGTATTTTTGGAGTTTTAGGAAAATACCATGGTTTTGTAGCACCATGAAGTGTTTGGACACAACATTATAGTTTTTAAAAAACCAAAGTATTGCTAAAACTGAATTCTGTTTGGAGTTTTAAAAAGTCCACTCTAGACCTCCTTTTTCTAAACCATGGTTTTGCATGTCTATGGGTTCTAAAACTGCAGTTTCTTAATACCACGGTTTCTTAATTAAGTATGAATCCAAAAAGGGTCAAATATGTTATTAATACGGAAGTATGAATGAGAGTTTGGTTTGTATTTATGTTCTTGAATGAAATACATTGCCTCTTGCGCTAAGAAAACCAATGGAACAAGGGCTCAAGGCCATGGAGGGATGTAGCACTAGGCTCAAAACAAACCTGAGAGCCTGAAATTGTATTTATCCATTCCTAACTCGTTTTCACTCATTCGGTCATTAATGGAACGTGACAATCTAAGCAAATCCTATCCCAGAGATGACCAACTATGCCCATGAGAAGTGAGCATCCCAGCTGTCAAAGAAAAATGCGCATCCCAACTTCAAAGAACCAGTTCGCCATAAAATCTCAGATTCTAAAAGAACCAAAACACTTTTAACTATGAGTGTCAGATATTAATATTATATAACCTGCCCAGCAAGTTGCTTTGAAGATTAACTGGATAAAAAAGTTTTAAAATAAAGCTCTAAATACCTAAGTTAACCAAAAAAAAAGACCTAACTGAAAGGTCCCTTTTCATGGAAATTTGTCTTTTTCACAGTTGTTGTTTGACTGTCCAAATCGCACATTAGCATGGTGCTGCATGTACAGGAACTGAGAAACAATTCAAGTACGAGTCCTAGTCTTGACCAATTTTAATTCACAGAAACTTGCGAACTACTGGACCAAGCTACACACATCCGTCAAGAACCTATCTTTTTGCACAGTTTCTGCATCCGGATCCATAATCTCATGCACATGCATATCACCAAACCAAGCAGCACAGAAGCCACTGAAAGAGTTGCACATGATATCTCCAAAGCACCCGCTCGTGTTCTAAACAACAATCCAAGCTCTAAGTTTCGGAGACCCAAAGAGCCCCAATAGCGCATAAAAAAATCAGCTAAAATACAACCTGTATTACGCATACAGTGACTGGCTCAAAATAGCAGCGGCAGCAAGAAACGAGGCGTCGGAGCAAGAAAGAACTCACCAGGCGGCGCTACTGCCTGGCTTGGACGGCCATGGATGGAGCTCGGTTTCCGCGGAGATTACCACCGACAGGACTACAGGAGGAGAGGAGGAAGAGGAGGAGCACACGGCAAGGTAGCTGCTGTAGCGCCCCACTGCTCCACCTCCACGCACTAGTAGGGCCTTGTTTAGATTCCAAATTTGGGATCTAAACTTTGCACAGTAAATGTCCCGTCACACTGTAGTAATTTTGTTTTTATTTGGTAATAATTATCCAAATATTGATTAATTAGGCTTAAAATATTCGTCTCGCAAAGTACAATAAAACTGTGCAATTAGTTTTTGATTTCATCTATATTTAGTACTCCATATATGTGCCGACATTTTGATGTGACGGAAAATCTTCTTTTTGTATAATAAAATTTAGGATGAAATTTAGATATCTAAACAAGGGCTAGGAAGGAGCAGGAGGAAAGGCAGCAGCTTTCTGTCACCTGTGGCCAGTGCCCTGATGCCGCCGCGAGCCCGCGACTTTTGTCCGCTCCTGGGACTGGGATACGATACGATGAGCCTGTTCCTCTCTCAACCTAAAAAAAATTTACACAGTACCCGTCACATCGAATCTTTATACGTATGCATGTAATATTAAATGTAGGTAAAAAAAAATAACTAATTGCACAGTTTATCTGTAAATGTCGAAACGAATCTTTTTGATCCTAGTTAGCCCATAATTAGATAAATTTTGTCAAATAAAACAAAAAATGCTATAGTAGCCGAACTCAAACTTTTTCACCGACTAAACAACCCCGATGAGGTGCTGACTGCTGCGTGGTGGTGGTGGTGTCGTGTGTCGACTGTGACACTGTCCTCTCTCTGCGACATCAGCCTCTTGCGTTAGCGGCCTTGTTTAGATTGGTGAATTGGGGAGAAAAACACTGTAGCAGAATTCCTGTAGCATTTCGTTTGTATTTGGTAAAAATTATCCAAATTTTGACTAACTAGGCTTAAAATGTTCGTCTCGCAAAGTACAATAAAACTGTGCAATTAGTTTTTGATTTTATCAACATTTAGTATTCCATGCATTTGCCGACATTTTGATGTGACGGGGAATCTTCTTTTTGCATAGTGGAATTAGGGGAGAGAATCTGCGAACTGAACAAGGCGGCTGTTGTAAAAAAAAAAAAACCTCTTGCGCTGCGCTCCCTCTGCTCTCTGATCGGGAATCCTGTATGCTGCAGCCTGCAGCCGACCATTTTCTTCCTCCTCCTTGGCCTTTGGGTTTTGCTTACCACGTAGATCAGGCAGCGTAAGGCAGTGTTTAGTTGCCTCAAATTTTCAAAAATTTTACAAGATTCCCCGTCACATCGAATCTTTGACGCATATATGGAGTATTAAATGTAGGTAAAAAAATAACTAATTGCACAGTTTGTCTGTAAATGTCGAGACGAATCTTTTGAGCCTAGTTAGTCCATGATTAGATAAATTTTACCAAATAACAACGAAAAGTGCTACAGAAACTTTACACCAACTTTTACACCATCTAAACACTACCTAAAATGCAGAACTGCAAAGAATATACGTACTCTTTTCTTTGCAGGCTGTGTTTAGATCACTTGAAAAGTGCACTATGCAAAACTTTCCCGTTACATCAAACTTGTGATACATGCATGGAGTACTAAATGTGGATAAAATCAAAAACTAATTGTACAGTTTGGTTGTACTTTGCGAGACGAATGTTTTAAGCCTAATTAGTCAATGATTGGACAATTATTACCAAATACAAACGAAATGCTACAATGTATTTTGGCACTCTAAAATTTGAATCTAAACACAGCCGCAGTTCTTCGCAGTGGTGGTGATGCTGTCAGTACAGAAATTACCAGGCACCTTTTTCTCTTTTCTTTTTCAGTGGTGGTGATGGTGTAGTCTGAAGATTAGAGTTCAGTCAATGCTGTTTCTGCATCAAACAAAGGCCTCGTTTAGATGAGAGAATTGGGGAGAAAAACACTGTATCAGAATTCCTGTAGCATTTCGTTTGTATTTGGTAAAAATTATCCAAATTTTGACTAACTAGGCTTAAAATGTTCGTCTCGCAAAGTACAACAAAACTGTGCAATTAGTTTTTGATTTCATCAACATTTAGTACTCCATGCATTTGCCGACATTTTGATGTGACGGGAAATCTTCTTTTTGCACAGTGAAATTTGGGGAGAATTAGGAAACTAAACAAGGCCAAACAAACTGCATGGTGTCTACTGGTACTTATCTACTACCATAAAAGAATGTAATCATAGAATGCATGTCAGTCAAAAAAAAAAGCTTAAGTTTAATTAAATTTATAGTAAATATTATTAGTATTTATGTATCCAAATAAATTTATTATAAAATTATATTCTATAACTAATTCAATGGTACTTACTTTATATCATAAATGTTTGTATTTTTTATATAAATTTAGTCAAAGTTTAAATTGTTTAACTTCTTGAAAGTGAGAATTATATACTTTCATTGACAGTGAGAGTATTATTTACTCACTCCGTACAATTCTGCAGTTGAGGTCTAGGTCACATCAATGGCCATCCCATAGCCATTGCCAGTACTGTGCCACTCCTCTTGGCTGCCTCAATTATTGGCCTGCACCGCCTCAGCACCCACCACCCACGCGGCCAGAGGTGAGATAAAAGTCACAGGCTGTGTTTAGATCCAAAATTTGGATAGCCAAAATATACTGTAGCATTTCGTTTGTATTTGGTAATAATTGTCCAATCATTGACTAATTAGGCTCAAAATGTTCGTCTCGTAAAGTACAACCAAACTGTGCAATTAGTTTTTGATTTTATCCACATTTAGTACTCCATATATGTATCGCAAGTTTGATATGACGGGGAATCTTATTTTGCATAGTGCACTTTTCAGTGCATCTAAACACAGCCACAGTTACAAGTGCGGCAGAGGACGATGGGACGAGCAACCAGGCCATACCCAAATTCATCCTCAAATTCTACTATACAAAAAGAAAATTTTCCATCACATCAAAATATCAGCACATATATGGAGTATTAAATGTAGATGAAATTAAAAACTAATTACACAGTTTTGTTGTACTTTGCGAGACGAACATTTTAAGCCTAATTAATCAATATTTAGATAATTATTACCAAATAAAAACAAAATTGCTACGGTGTGACAGGACATTTACTATGCAGATTTTAGTCTCAAAGTTTGGTAACTAAACGAGGCCCAGATTAAAGACAATTACGGGCCATGGGGTCAGCGTCACAAAGTTGAGATGATTGAGATAGGCCTTGTTTAGTTCCAGAATTCCCTCCCCAAGTTTCACTATGCAGAATTCCTATTCCCCATCACATTAAAATGTCGGCAAATGCATGGAGTACTAAATGTAGATGAAATCAAAAACTAATTGCACAGTTTTGTTGTACATTGCGAGACGAACATTTAGAGTCTAATTAATCAATATTTGGACAATTTTTTACACTACAAAACAAAAGCTGCTACAGTGTTCCGACAGGAACACTGTAGCAGCAGATCCCGAATCCGGCATCCGGAATCCGGATCTAAACAAGGGCATAGCAAGAGTTCCCGATCTGAATGGCAGAAGAGTCAATCAGAGGAATTCATGAGAGGGGGGAGCGCAATGGCAGACAGTAACAGGAAGGGATCCGTTTCGCTGACCAATGTAGGATGCAGCTTTATGTAATGACATTGTTTAGCCGAGACAGATCAGTACAGAGGTGGACCTGAGAGGATCATTATGGCCCTGTTTAGTTCCACGAAAAAAATACTATGCGAAAAAAAGATTCCCCATCACATCAAACTTATGATACATGCATGAAGTACTAAATGTAGATGAAATCAAAAACTAATTGTACAGTTTGGTTGTACTTGACGAGACGAACGTTTTGAACCTAATTAGTCAATAGTTGGACACTATTTGCCAAATAAAGCCAAAACATGCTACAGTACTTTTTTACACCGTTTTTACCATCTAAACACACCCTATACCACTTTCGCTGTACCACTGCGGCATGCTGAAACGTGGAAAACGATGGACTCTCACGGTTCCTGTCACTGTTACGTTCACTTGTTAAGCTGCACCTTCTTTCCATCTGAATCCCCAGATTAATAAATGTTCAGAAACGGATTCCACAAATCGGTCCCTGCTCTGTTGTGTGCTTGTCGCGGCCGCGTCAAGCAGAAGCGAAGCAAGTCGTCAGTGATCGAGCAGCCGAGCAGCTATAGACCTACAGTTAATGCAGACGTTAACCCAGACAAGGGCGACCTGCTCCGCTCCTCGGGCAGGAGCACCGTCCACAACGTCCGAATTTTTTTGCGCCGCTGGATCTCGCATCGTATGGTTGTGGTTGTTAGTGCTCGGAGTGGATTCGGACGGAACCGGCTTCTTCCGCGCTCCTTGGTGCCTTCCATCGGATTCGTCTACTTCCCTCTGTGTTTGCCGGCTTTCTGATCTGGAGCTGGCCACTGAATATATACAGTGATTCTCCTATCTGATCCTTCCGGTAAAAAAAAGACTCGGTAAAAAAAACGCCTCCACCTTATCTCTTCCTCGTGCTCCTCCCGAAGCTCACCGTGACGCCGCCGCCGCCGCCGCCCCCGCCCCCGCCCGCTCCTCCGCTTCCTCTTCCTCTCTCCATCCCGATGCTCTCTCTCCCGCCGGCCGCAGGCCGACGCGCCCACGGCGCCGTACCAGGAAGGAAGGGCCCCGCCGCTGCCCTACGCCCGGCGTGGAGGCTGCCGGCGCGGGACGGTCCAGGCGCGGTGCCTCAAGCACGGCCGGGCGGCGACGACTCCGGTGTGACTACCCCCAGGTCAAGGCATCCTCTCTCCCTTGCTCCTCTCTTTTGCTCGCCGCCGCCGGGATCAACCATCAGTCTATGGTTGCCGGCCCCCTTTCCTGTGGTCGATCCGGGCCACCATGCCTGGATCCGTTCGTTCCCCCCACCAGATCTGCCCTGCTGGCGTCCTCTCGCACCGTCTGGTGACGAGGGATGCGGCATGGGTGCATCCTGTGGCACTGTGGCTCCTCCGCTTGCCAAGCGCCGCCCGCTGTCGTCCCCTTCCCTCTCCTACCTTTCCCTTCTCTCCGCGCGTGCGTTCCGGAATGGAGACCTACGCTTATTGGCGCATGGCGACCTGTGCAGCCTTGCCCGCTCATTAATATGCGCGTACAGGGGCGACAGTTCCGAGCTGCCGCGTCAGCGGCTGGTGTCGACTTGTAGTTGCCCGCCTCTACTCAAGCGTAGAGCAGTTGCAGCCATGACGATGCTACACTAGAATTATCGGCTTGTTTTACCAAAAAAAATAAGAGTTCTCCATAAACCTGTTGCCCTGTTATTTCAGTTCATTACAAGGAATTTTTCTATCCTTAGCTGCCGTCATGTATTATTGCAGACATACAAACAGTTCTTTATAACCTTTGTCACATGCCGTTCTCAGCTTCCGTATGTTTCAATCATACGTGAGGTTCCTGATGATGGTGCCTATTTGTATGGCATTGAGGTTGAGTTGCCTATATTATTTGAGCGACACATATTACGATGCCTCTTTTTTAGTCGTACTCACTGATAGATTGCTCGGTCGCTTATGAACAGTACAGTATTTTCTCTCTTCTTTATATTTGTTGCAGACCATATGTTCGCATCTCAGTTTTGTCTCATGCATCCTCATCTTTCAGCTATGTTGTAGTTGCTGTTTATATAACTGTTAGTGTCCTTGTTTTGGCAGTGTTTTGTTGCTTATACTGAAAAATTCCTGAGTTATACCTTTATATATCCATACAGATGCCTCTTTCAGCAGTATTTTTGTTAGATAAAATTGCTTTTCTATTCAATAGTAGCTTTAGCGGAACTTTTCTACAGATTTCGCCTACATGGTTGCTATTTGGTTCGTTAATGATTTTTGGTAGTCTCAGCTGTCTTTGCTTTAGAAATAAGGTCCACCTCCTATGGTGACAGTTCGTCAGCTTCATTCTTCCGAAGAAAAGGTTAGGTTACCTGATAACAAAACTAGTGATTTGCGCGCGCCCATGCGCGCCACACATTCAGCAGGGTGTTGGTCAGGTTGTTGTAGCAAGACACATGTTACGCACAAGATACAGTAGATAGGCTACATTTATAATCCGACATCGAATTGTTCAGACATGTAGCATGCACTGGAGATACCTAAGTCATTACGAAGTTGTGATGCTGCGGCTTAAAGACACATGATCGAATACCTTGGGAAGGTGATCCTCTTCCTCCATCGCTGAGTGTTTCCTGTGTAGGGAGTTCTTAAGGGCACCTCCAGTGTGCTGCAAAAAGCGAACCGAGGGAGAAGCAAAGCGAACCGAGAACACTACACGGTTCGACTGCTCCTTGTCAGAACTAAAAGCGAACCAAACTGAAGCGTCGAACCGTGCCGTGGCTATCGAATAAAAAAATCTTTATATAGGACAGATCACTGATGGTGTTGTCAGCAGCCAAGGTCACTTCCAATTTATTTATTGTTTCTTCGGAGCAACAAGCGACGCAACACTGCGGCTCTCACAAACCCATCCGAACCGTGTCAGTCCGTGCCAGTTCAGTTCGATATAACACTGGAGCTGCTCTAAGAAGAGATGGGAGTAGGTAGGCCTGAATCGAGGAAAACAACGAACAAACGCATTCCCAAACATACTCTGCATCTATTTCCTTGTTCATCGTCAAAGTACAGATCAACAATTTGCCCATAGCTCAGCTGCAAAAGAACCTAAACAAGCAGCAGAACCTCTTTAAGAAAGCAATGACATTGGCTTGCTATATCTTCACACCTCTCTAAATCACACTGATTAATAGCGGCAGCAACATTTGCCACTTCGGTAGCTCTGGTTGGCAGAGAAACCGATGCACGAGCTAACTTTCTGTACAGAACTAATCCCTGAGCTACCCATAGACATTTTGTACTCCTAGGTAGTATGATACTGCCCTGCAGGGTAGCCAGCTCATATGCATAGGCATGATCTGAGTGCATAGGAAACCAAACGAAAAAGCTCTGATTCCCCTGAGTGACACCTGGCAGCGGCAACTGAACTCCACCCTGCACATGACAACCACATCCTCAGGGATTTCACAAACCAAAGACATAGGGTAAAGAACAACGAAATAACACTTGATGCGTAGCTGCTATAAGAAAAAAAAAACCATAAGCAACTCGATGAAATCAGACACAGCACACCACACTAGAGGCCTAAAAACCTAGGAAAGAAAACAAAGCAGCTGAGGGAAAGAAACTCACCGAATCTAGCTGATTTTCAATTCCCTGAAAACAACACCACCCTGCAGCATAGAGCACAAAGAAAAGAAGCATCAGGAACAATGGAAGAAAAAATGCGAGAAACACACAAAAGGCAAAAGACAATGACCAATTGGAGAACTCAGGTCTGTTCACCAAGATTCCAAAGACCAATCAAGCTAGTTGCAAGTTTCATCGGCTTTTTTTTTTGTATTGCTTCATTGCGTCATCCCCCTATGCTTTATATATTATTTGGAAATGCTAATAAGGAACTATATAAATTGGCAATCCAGCAAGGCAATCCCTGAGGAGTGAGCAACAAAAATGAAGTCGCAATCCAGTAATGCAAGCTGGTATCCTAAGTAGAAAACAACTAAGAAGGAAAGGTAGGTGGCTAAAATGCAGAGATCTTTTTGGACTACACTTTTTTGTCCGCATATTTTGGACTATACATTGACTCTATCTATGTAGAGGGGATGGGACCCAGTCATGGAAATATTACTAAAATGAGCTATGGCATAGATAAACCAAGATTAAGACATATATTTGCTTGTAGATTTATATTTCATTTCAAGTATAAATAGCTTTCCTCGGTAGCTATGCACAGAATCACACACATGTATCATAGGCAATCATCTGAAGTATAGAACAAGGTCACTTTCCTCGGTAGCTCAGATTGTTGTCAACCAGAGGAGATCTGCACACACATAGATGCAGAAGTCATTAGGCTTTGGTATGATAACACTAAACTATTAAAGGGTCTAAATCTAAACAACTCATAGGCACCATGTGTTACCTTTTGGCCTCCCTGTGTCCAATTAATTTTATGTGGTATAGGATATAGTATTTTGTATCAAGACAACTCCTTCAATAAAATAGCAAGTTCTATAACTCCATAAATCGTGAAATGTTTGCCTAAATAAAAATTTACCTTTTTCCCTTATGGAGCAAAGCAAGATGGTAACAATTTGCAACAGGGAAGTTGAAAATATGAGATGCTAATGTCAATTGGGAGCTTTCTAACCTCTTTTTCTAGGCAACAACACATATGGTACGGTAGAGTATAAGTCAAATCGAGATACGATCATGGACCAGTAAATCTGCCCAAAGATAATAAAAAGGGATCAAAATAGATATCAAAATAATCAAGCAAAGGGATAAAAGATAAGAAGGGAAACCAAAATACCATGCTTCATCTCTGCTATGCAGGTAGCAGCGTTCATCTACTCCGTTGCCCACCTTCTTCCTTTTCTGTTTCCCAGCTTCATCCGTGCTTCTGGCTGCTCAGCTACTGTGGCTAGCGCCTATCTACTTCGCTGCTATGCATAGAACCCCACACCTGGAATCTTTGTTCCAATATTGAGTAGAGCGAGATTATGCCGAGCGGAGGAAGAAAGAAATAGAAACAGCCGCCATCTGCAGTCAACTAAAGAGACAAGAGTAGTCCAGAGGAATGAGGACTGAGGAGACCACAAATCCATTAAATGCAAGGAGAAAATAGCCTGAATAAAAATTGATACGGCACATACACAAATCAGATGAAGCCTCCTCATGTGATTCGCTTTCTACCTCCTCTCCTCCTCCCTGTCCGAGCGGGGGAGGAGGGCGCGCCGCTCGCGGACCGCGACCATCACGCGGCGTCCCACTCCCATTCACCGCCACCATCGCTCCCCGTGGCTGGCTCCTGGCCGCTGCCGCTCCGTCGAAACGCAGCGCCGCAACTGCTCCCCAGCAGTTTCCCCTTTGTCGGACCAGGACCTAGGAAGCAGTCAAAGCACCGGGAACAGAGGGAGGCCATCAGGACGGATGCATCGAGAAAAAATCCTGACAAACTAAATGTGGATGGAAGGAATTAAGGAAAAGCAATGGAAGTGGAGCACACACCTAAGAAAGAAAATATACACGAGAGCCGTCGCCTCCTCCGTCTTTGGTGCTCCCCCAACACCATTCCTGTCGTAGTCGCGGCTCCAGACGCTGGATCTCGCCGCCGCCGCGCCCTGGGCCGGGGTGCCGCCTATGCTCGCGTCACGCTCTTGGGCGGGCCTGCTGTCGTGAGTGCCCTCTCCGGGGCCCGCGCCCTTGGCCGGCTGCCGCTAAACCCCGCCGCCGCGCATGTCCCTGCTCTTCCTCCTCTACAACCACCATTGTTTTGTGCTGGGAGATCTGCGCTTCACCAAAGCTAAAAAACGACGGCGAGAGAGATAGCAGTCTACCTCACCATCGACGCTAGATCCACCGCCGTCTGTGCCAGGGCTGCCGCGCCGATCCCCTTGAGCAGAGGGAGAAGGAGTGGGAGAGGCAGAGGAAGGGGAGGCAGCACGCCGCGGGAGGAGCCCCGTCGAGCCTGGGAGAGAGGAGGGAGCGGCGGCTGTGGATCCGCGAGAGGCAGCTGGGGTTAGGGTTGGAGCCGATATATATTGAGCGTGGAGGAAACAGTTGCACCGTTGATCTCTAAATCGAATGCACCAAAACAATTTTGCTGTCGTGGCCACCTGGGAGCGCGTCTTGGCCAGACGTTCTCTTGTCTTTAAATATGAATATCTTCAATGTCATTAGTGGCGCCCCTTGCAATTTGAGTTCTACTGCGATGATCTATTCCTGGGCTCACCTAGGCCTCGTTCGTTTGGGGTGGATTGAGGGCAGGAATTAATCCGGCTGATCACTGCTACTGTAAATAGACATGTCATTCCAGCTGGAACTATTCCCGCCATCCATTCCGATGTAAACGAACGGCCCCTATTGGGATCATGTCTCATACTGCATTTTTTTAGCTTCTGCTTTAGCGGCCCCCTTGTTTCTATTAGGCTATCCGCACTCATGGACCTCTATATTCATCTTCTATATGTCCTAGTCAGCAAGATTCTCTTCTCTATACTCAATTCTCCCGCACTCATCCATCCTCTATATCATCCTCTATCCACTCTATCTACTGTAGAACCCACTTGTCACTTTATCTAAATATATCCATGTGTGATCTAGTTTTGAAGGATTTATTGAGACAAATTTAATGGTGTAATCGAAATTTAATTTGGATTTTTGGTTTGTGAGTTATAGCATTTTTTCCTTTGTTTAGCTAGTGGGGCCCATCACTGCCCACTATAGAGTAAGCACTGTGCTACTCTAAATATAGAGTGAGAGAAATGATAGAGTATCGTTTTAGAGTACCCAGTACAGCAGTTTTTACTCTATATTCATACTCTATAGCTTTAGAGTATCACTTTAAAGTACCCACTGCGGGTAGTCTTAGTAAGAACCAGGTTATTTTCCTTCGGAACAGAGCCTACACAGGCAGATACAGCTAACAACCATCCAAAAGCCTTAGATTGGCGGTCCTGTCGATTTAGGTGCAAAACATAAAATCATTTAAGGCACAAATCCATAATTTCTGTGTGAACTTTCCCCTATATGTCTTATTTATTTTTAACCGAACATTTCGCACCGTTTTTTCTAAGAATGGCTCCATGTTTTCTACTTTTCATACATTATTGATTTTGCTATTGTCACACCAGTTCGTTCGCCCTTCATCCAATACTTTTCTCTTCTAGCAAATGGTGACATGAGAGTAGCCCTCTAACTAGGGCCAACATGCTGCTGCCATGCCCTTCGAATCCCACCAGAGTTTGCCAGTGTGTTTATGCCCTCATTTGATTTGATGCCTTGCTGCCCTGGTTCTATTGGTACACAATCCTTGCAACCTTTCCACAACACCACAATATATCGGCGCACTAGAAAGAGATGTCAAAGGTTAAACACTCACTTTTCTGTTCTTTTTCCTTCCTTAATATTTGAAATAGCAGAGATTGGTTGATGAACTGAACTGCTTAGGTTGATCTTTCTGTTTTGCTCTATCGACGATTTGTAATACATTTTGGTACAACGAATTTCGATTTGGTAATATTTTAATTTGTTCAAGCGCGGCCTGTCATCCACTATGATTATGAAGTCAATCTGATGGATTAGTATTAGAAAACTGAAATATGGTGTACCCATACCTCTATGTTACTTCTTTGCCCAGGTTTTTAGTGTCAGTTAAATTAGATGATAAAACTGCTTACTGTTATTGAATCATGGGATTTTTTTGCCTCATGGAGTACCTTGGTTTTAGCATGTCCATTTGAGCAGCAGCTTCCATAGGAGGCCAGGTAGAGGGCAACCACATCTGAGGAAAGGCAATCCATCCTTGCATGATTTGTTCTAAATAGTTAAATCCAAACTCAGACAACAGTTTATCCCTCCTTTCTTTCATTAGCTTATATAAGAACTCTGTATTTGTTGTCTCTTCTCTTCGTTTTCTTCTATTCCAGAACATTATCTATACTGTTTCTCTCATTTTCTTATGTTCATTCATTCCATTAAAATATTTGATTGATTGCAGGAAATGCAGACCCATAGTCAGCTCTCAATGACAGGAACCATGCATTATCTAAAATTGAATTTGGTTTCAACCAGTCCTGTATATGGCTCACAAATTTGTAAATTTCATATATGATGGTAACGGATAGTATTAAAAGTTCCAATATTAATTCAATAAAATAATGTTGCCTGGTGTCATGGCATGCCTCTTACTACACACAAACTGCATGTTACACGCTTCCCTGTCAACTAAACCAGCTATTACTATCATAGATATAACGAGCAAATATGTTCAATTCAGCCCAACTAACATTGTAAGTGCAATCAAGCCCTATTTGTGGGTTTTGATGATAATGACCACACGATTAGAGGACTAATGAGATTTATCGAGATGACAAGCAGGCAAAATAAGAATGAGGATAATGCATGAGATGGTGAAGCCCGAGTTACAAAATGACGCGGTAATGGACTCAAAAGCGTTTAAATTCTTTGATATTTGATCTTGAGTTTAGGTTATGCCGCACTATAAAGGGGGATGCAAATCTAGTTGGTTTGAGGAAGATAGAGTGCTCAAGTATTAAAACTAAATCATAAGAGAGACACTCTAGCACTTCACGAGCACATATAATAATTTTTAGTGACTTTTGGCGTCGGAAGTCCCGACGTATGTCAGAAGTCCCGACATTCAGCAGTCCCGACGTACGTCAGCAGTCCCGACGTACGTCAGAAGTCCCGACGTACGTCAGAAGTGCCGACGTACGCCAGGAGTTCCGACACTAGGCCCCTCGGCTCGCTCTGCTGACTGCTACGTCGGAAGTTCCGACGTACGTCGGAAGTTCCGACGGTCAGCAGTTCCGACGTAAGTCAGAAGTCCCGACGTTGACTTTGCGCAGTGTTTATAACCTTGCGTGAACAGTACTTTCTCTCTACGTCGGAAGTCCCGAGATCTACATCGGAAGTTCCGACGTAGATCTGAATGGTTAGATTTCTACTTCAAGTATAAATAGCCATCTCTTCACTTCTAACCGTCACCAACTCATTTCACTCGACCAAACCTTCAGTGAAAGTGCTCTCTAGCTCTCAAACTCCCCCTTCTTCTCCTCTTTGCTCCTAGATTCAAATCTTCCAAGAGATTGAGTTGAGAGAAGGGATTTGGTGAGAGAAACATTGATTCAAAGCTTGAGCACTTGATTTCTTCGTCAAGCCGGTTGGATTTGCGTTTGTTACTCTTGGGTTCTTGAAACCCTAGCCGGCTAGGCGTCGCCCAAGAGCTCCCGATCTGTGGGAGAACCTTGGGAAGTTTGTATTACCCTTGATTTTCTAGTGAAGAACTCAAGTTTACCTTTGTGGTTGCTTGAGAGAGGCAAGGAGGTGAAAGAGACTCCGACCTTAGTGGTCACCTCGACAACGAGGACGTAGACAAGCCTTAGTGGCGAGTTGAACCTCGGGATAAATCCTTGTGTCCCGCGTGCTTATTGTTGTTGTGATTACTTGAGATTATTTGGTCTTTGTTGTCTCTCTCTCAAGCTATTTCTTAGGTTTTGGTCCCGATCTACAAATTGGTGGCGCTCCAAGGGCAAGGAAACACTTGGACAACTTCATCTTACCACTAGGAAGTGGGGTTGTAAGTTTTTGGCTTCACAAAGTTCATTTGAGCACTTGTAGTTTATTCCACGTAGGCGTCGGAACTGCTGACAGCTGACGTCGGCACTTCTGACGACGTCGGGAGTTCCGACATAATCTGTCGGGACTTCCGACAGTTGCTGACACGTGACTTTGAGTTTTGTGTAGAATTTTTTAGATATGCCTATTCACCCCCCCCTCTAGGCTTACCAGGGATCCTTACAAGTGGTATCAGAGCCGGTTACCTCGCATACGCTTCACCGCGTGAGGTATGAAGCCCGGAGGAGGAACTAGCGGTGTGAAGCCGGTGGATGTCGATCCGGAGCGAGTTGAGCTGCATGACACTGATAGCAGCGAGCTAAGCGTGTCGACAGCAAGTGTCTCCACGCTCCCACATCTTGAGGCTACCGATGTCGAAAGGGTTCTTAATGAAGAAGAGAAGAAAAAGAGAAGAGAAACAAGAAAGCTCAAAAGAGAAGCACGAGAGAAGAAGAAGGAGCAGCAGCGGCTAGATGAAAAGAAAGCAAGAAAAGAAGCTAGAAGGCTTAAGAGAGAAGAAAGAAGAAAGAGAAGGGAAGCTAGAAGGAAGAAAGAAAAAGAAGCCAAAGCTTCCAACACATCTTCTAGTGAGCTCTCTAGCAGCTCCGAAGACGGTGATGATGATGAGTCCTATCAAGTGCATAGCAAGAAGGACAAGAAAGGAAAGGGCAAGAAGAACAACGACAACAAATATGCCGCCGTATCCTTTAATTATTCTTCTATGTCTATGACTAACCATGATCGCAAGTCTTTTATCAATGTACCCGCGGGGAAGTTACCTCATTTCGATGGGACTAACTTTGCCAAGTGGAAACACTTGATGAGAGCTTATCTTATAGGTCTCCACCCCGGCATTTGGGAGGTTGTTTGTAATGGATTTGAGCCACCGGTTGATCCCAAGAATCCAACACTAGAAGAGATGAGAATCATTCACCTTAATGGTCAAGCCACAAGTGTGTTGCTTAGTGCTTTGGATGGTGATGAGTACAATAGAGTGATTGGTGTGGATGTTGCCAAGCAAATTTGGGATACTTTGCATCTTGCACATGAAGGGGTTGACAAAGTGAGAAAGGCAAGAATTGATTTGATGATGTCCAAGCTCAACCGGTTTATTATCTTAGATGGAGAAGGGCCACAAGAGATGTTTGATAGGTTGATGACCATGGTGGGCAAGATTAGAGGCTACGGGTGTGATGAGCTAGATGATCACAAAGTTGTCAAGATTATGTTAGAAGCTTACTCACCAAGAAATGAGACCGTAGTGACTCTAATTAGAGACAAGAAGAAGTTTGAGTACTTCACACCAAATGATGTACTTGGAAGGATCTTGACATTTGACATGCAAAGAGAGGAAGCAAATGAAAGAAAGAAGCTTGGTGAGTTGCAAGCAAAGCTAGAAGGCATCAAGATCAACGATGATGTAGCTCTCAAAGCCAACAAGTCAACCAAGCAGTCCTCTACAAGCAAGTCCAAGTCCAACAAGCAAGCATCAACTAGCAAGCCCAAGGCACCGAAGCAAGTCAAAGAAGAAGTAGAGACAACATCATCAAGTGAAGATGAAAGTGATAGTGAACAATATGAGAAAGTGAAAGATGTTGCTCTCTTTTTGAGGAGATATCAAAAGGGACTCAAAAAGCAAGGCTACAAGGTAGTGAAGAGGAAGTTCCCAAACAAGAAGAAGAGGCTATGCTACAACTGTGGAAGCACCGAACATCTCATTGCTCATTGCCCTCATGAAATCGAAGACAACAATTACAAGAGAGACAAGAAAGAGAGCAAGACCGACTACAAAAAGAGCAAAAGGAACATGGGAGAGGCTCACATTGGACATGAATGGGACTCAACAAAAGATAGCTCAAGTGAGGAGGATAAGAAGATTGCAACCGTGGCCATTCACAAGCCATCCTCCACACCAAGGCTCTTCAACAACATGTCCGATGATGACTACTACTCCCCTCACATTTGTCTCATGGCAAAGGGTGAGAAGGTAAAACCAAAGGCTAAATCTCCTTCACCTCCTAGTGACATCTCTAGTAGTGAACTTAGTGATAGCTCTAGTGATGACGAACCTAGTGATGAAGAGATTGATAATGTAATTAAAAATTTGGATCCTAAAACCAAACTCTTCATCTCTAAGCTAATGGAGGATTTAGAGAGTGTCCAAGCTGAGCTAGCAACTAGAGATGATGATCTTATTGCACAAGAAAATATTTATATTGCTAGCAAGGAAGCTCTTGCATTAGAGAGAAGTGAGTTGGCCTCCTTGCGCAAGGCTTTGGCCAAAGAGCAAGAAGACCATGCTCTCACAAAGAAGGTAAATATTGCTCTCAACCAAAAGTATTGTGACTTAGATGAAAAGCACAAAGAACTTGGGCAGCAATATAGTCTTCTTTGGGAGAGCACCCCACAACCCTCTAATGCAAAGGACATCTCTACTCCCTCCACTAGTCAAGGTTGTGGAAAATGTTATAATCTTGATTTAAATGCTTATTCCACTAACCTTGCAAACATGGAGGCCATGAGAAAGGAGATTGCTAGGCTCAATGAGATCATTGGCAAGGGATGCTTGAGTGGTAAGGCTCAAGTAAGTGACAAGAAAACAAATGATTCAAGAGTGCCTCAATTCAAGCAAGGGAGACACCCCTCAATCAAGCATGGGCTTGGGCACACTGCAGGAACCAAAACAAATGGAAGAAAGGTCATTAATGGATATGAGTGTGTCCAGTTCATGAGCAAGGGAAAAGTAGGTACAGAACAGCCTGCACAGAAGGTGGCACAAAAGCAGCCCCGAGCAGCACAGCCAGCCCAGGGCAGCAGTGCTGCTGTGAAGGGCGGCAGTGCCACCCCCCATAGAAAAGGGAAGGCTACCTCTTCTTCTTCTTTTGCTCTTGTCAAGCCCAAAAAGAAGGTGTATCAACCAAAGCAAGAGCCCCAGAGACCAAAGAAATCGATTTGGGGTAATCCTAACAAGTATGCTTATCAACCGAAGGCTCATGTACCTCGACAAAGCTTGAGTTCTTGCTTTGTGTTGAAGAACAACAGCAAGGGAGAAGTGATTGCCGAATATGTTGGCAATAATAGAAATATTTATCTTAACACTTCCATTTGGGTTTCTAAGATTCTTGTGACTAACATGCAAGGCCCCAAGAACATTTGGGGACCTAAATCAAGGAACTAAACTTGTTTTGCAGGCATACTCCTCCGGTGGATCAAGTTGGGTGCTTGATAGTGGATGTACAAATCATATGACCGGAGAAAGAAGTATGTTTCAATCATATTCCCCAAAGTTGGACTCAAATGAAAATATTGTCTTTGGAGACAATTCTAGGGGGGATGTGCTTGGTCTCGGTAAAGTTGCTATAACCCTTGAGCATTCAATTACAAATGTTTTACATGTTGATTCGTTGAGTTACAATTTGTTGTCCGTTTCTCAACTTTGTGAGATGGGCTATAATTGTCTCTTTACGGATAAGGGTGTGGAAGTCTTTAGAAGGGAGGATTCCTCTATTGTCTTTACGGGTCGATTAAAGAATAAGCTCTACCTAGTTGATTTCAATAAAGGGAAAGCTAATCTTGAGACTTGTTTAGTGGCAAAATCTAGCATGGGTTGGCTATGGCATCGCCGGCTAGCTCATGTTGAGATGAGGAATTTGGCCAAACTTCAAAAAGACGAACACATCCTTGGACTAACAAATGTTCACTTTGAGAAAGATAGGATATGTAGCGCTTGTTCAGCCGGAAAGCAAGTTGGCGTACCTCATCCACCAAAGAGCATCATGACCACCACTCAACCATTGGAGCTCATCCATATGGACCTCTTTGGACCAGTCGCCTACCTAAGTATCGGGGGTAACAAATATGGTCTTGTTATTGTTGATGACTATTCCCGTTTCACTTGGGTATTTTTCTTGTTTGATAAGTGTCAAGTCAGGGACAAGGTGAAGACATTTGTTAGAAGAGCTCAAAAGGAGTTTGGTCTCCCCATCAAGAAAATGAGAAGTGACAATGGGACCGAATTCAAGAACACTCAAGTTGAGGAGTTTCTTGATGAGGAGGGCATCAAGCATGAGTTTTCAACTCCATACACCCCTCAACAAAATGGTGTAGTAGAGAGGAAGAACCGGACACTCATTGCTATGGCTAGGACAATGCTAGATGAGTACAAGATTTCAGATTTATTTTGGTGTGAAGCCGTCAACACCGCTTATCATGCCATCAATCGCCTCTACCTACATAAGAAGTTGAAGAAAACTTCATATGAGCTTCTAACCGGTAACAAACCAAAGGTGTCTTACTTTAGAGTGTTTGGGTGCAAGTGTTTCATACTTAACAAGAGACCCAAAACCTCTAAGTTTGCACCTAAAGTTGATGAAGGTTTTCTTCTTGGTTTTGGATCAAATGAGCATGCCTATCGTGTTTTCAACAAAACCTCCGGTAGAGTTGAAATAGCGGTAGATGTGACATTTGATGAATCTAATGGCTCTCAAGTAGAGCAAGTTGATGCAAGTGTTGTAGGAAAGGAGGATCCACCATGTGAGGCAATCAAGCAATTAGCTATCGGTGATATAAGGCCACAAGAAGATAAAGCCACTGATTTGGTGGTTCCCCTAGCTGCTGATGAAGAAGTTTCCGCTGACGTACCTGATGCTGAGGGGGAGCAAACCCCTGCTGCAGTCCAGCAGGGCGGCAGTGATGCACCTAGGAGCGACAGTGCCACACCTCCTCTAGGAGCAGCAGCAAGTCCAACTCCGATTCGAGGACAGAACCTGCAACCAATCTTTGAAGAAGAAGAAGTTGAAAATCCAGAAGATAATCAAGAGGCCATTGAGCACCCAAGACTCAAGCAAACCATTCAAAGAGATCATCCCGCTGACAATATTCTAGGGAGTCTTCGAAAGGGGGTATTGACACGTTCACATTTAGCAAATTTTTGTCAATATTACTCTTTTGTCTCTCCTGTGGAACCAGTCAAGGTAGAAAAGGCACTTGAGGATGAGGATTGGGTGATGGCCATGCAAGAAGAATTGAACAACTTCGAGAGAAACCAAGTGTGGACATTGGTGGAAAGACCCGAGACAAACGTGATTGGCACCAAGTGGGTCTTCCGCAACAAGCAAGATGAGAATGGCGTGGTGACAAGGAACAAGGCAAGATTGGTCGCTCAAGGTTTCACTCAAGTGGAGGGCTTAGACTTTGAAGAAACATATGCACCGGTGGCAAGACTTGAAGCAATCCGAATGCTTCTAGCCTTTGCTGCCCATCATGACTTCAAGCTATATCAAATGGATGTCAAGAGTGCATTCCTCAATGGCCCTATACAAGAACTTGTCTATGTTGAGCAACCACCGGGTTTTGAAGATCCCATGTTCCCCAACCATGTCTACAAACTCCAAAAGGCGCTCTATGGACTTAAGCAAGCACCAAGAGCATGGTATGAATGCCTTAAGGAATTCTTGCTCAAGCAAGGCTTTGAAATAGGCAAAGCCGATCCTACCCTCTTTACTCGTAAAGTCAATAAAGATATATTTGTGTGCCAAATATATGTCGATGACATAATATTTGGTAGTACTAACCATGAATTTTGTGAAGAGTTTAGTAGGATCATGACCAAGAGATTTGAGATGTCTATGATGGGTGAATTGAAGTTCTTCCTCGGTTTTCAAATCAAGCAATTGAAGGAAGGGACTTTTATTAGCCAAACAAAGTACACCCATGATATGCTCAAGAAGTTTGACATGGCGAATGCAAAGCCCATCAAAACTCCCATGCCAACCAATGGACATCTTGATCTCAATGAGGAAGGGAAAGCCATCGACCAAAAGGTATATCGCTCCATGATCGGCTCTCTACTCTATTTGTGTGCATCTAGGCCCGATATTATGCTTAGTGTGTGCATGTGTGCTAGATTTCAAGCTAACCCGAAAGAGTGCCACTTGGTGGCCGTTAAGAGAATCTTGAGATATTTAGTACACACTCCTAACCTTGGCTTGTGGTATCCTAAGGGCTCTAAGTTCGATCTACTTGGGTATTCGGATTCCGATTACGCCGGTTGCAAAGTAGATCGAAAAAGCACTTCAGGGACGTGTCAATTCCTTGGACGGTCCCTAGTGTCTTGGAGTTCTAAAAAGCAAAATTGTGTAGCCCTTTCCACCGCCGAGGCCGAGTATGTTGCAGCCGGTGCATGTTGTGCTCAACTACTTTGGATGAGGCAAACCTTTCGTGATTTCGGATGTCGCTTTACCAAAATCCCATTATTGTGTGACAATGAAAGTGCCATAAAGCTTGCAAACAATCCCGTAAGCCACTCAAGAACTAAGCACATAGACGTCCGACATCACTTCTTGAGAGACCACGAAGCCAAAGGAGATATCGAAATTCGCCATGTGAGCACCGATAAGCAACTAGCCGATATCTTCACTAAGCCTCTCGACGAGTCAAGGTTTTGTGCTTTGCGTAGTGAACTAAATATACTTGACTCTCGTAATGTGGTTTGAATTGTTGCACACCTTGTTTGATCAACTAGTATCTAGGCAAAAGGTTTGCAAAAAGTTAATAATGTGTTTTAAAATGCTTTATCAAAAGAGAACTTGCACTTTATGGTCACTGCTTGTTTTTGATTATCTGTTGTTGACCTTTTTTTTTTGTCAAGTTTGTTGTATCCCTCTTCCTTCTTTTTCTGCTTTTTGGTGCTTGTTGCCAAAAGGGGAGAATGAGAGGGGGGTACAATTTTTTTTTCTTCGTCGCCTTGGTTGCTTATGTGCACACTTGTCATATGCATCACGTATATTCTTGTGACACTATGTGCAGCACCCCACAGAAGCATGGATGTAGGGGAGCCCCATCACTTAACTCTATATGTGAATTTTGGCCTCTTATGCCAATTTGAGAATTCATTTCTCTATTCACATATTTAGGGGGAGTCTCTACACCCATGGCTTGAAAATCTCAGTTTCATTTCAAATATTGTTGTAAGCTCTAATTGTGTTGTCATCAATCACCAAAAAGGGGGAGATTGTAAGTGCAATCAAGCCCTATTTGTGGGTTTTGATGATAATGACCACACGATTAGAGGACTAATGAGATTTATCGAGATGACAAGCAGGCAAAATAAGAATGAGGATAATGCATGAGATGGTGAAGCCCGAGTTACAAAATGACGCGGTAATGGACTCAAAAGCATTTAAATTCTTTGATATTTGATCTTGAGTTTAGGTTATGCCGCACTATAAAGGGGGATGCAAATCTAGTTGGTTTGAGGAAGATAGAGTGCTCAAGTATTAAAACTAAATCATAAGAGAGACACTCTAGCACTTCACGAGCACATATAATAATTTTTAGTGACTTTTGGCGTCGGAAGTCCCGACGTACGTCGGAAGTCCCGACGTATGTCGGAAGTCCCGACGTATGTCAGAAGTCCCGACTGTCAGCAGTCCCGACGTACGTCAGCAGTCCCGACGTACGTCAGAAGTCCCGACGTACGTCAGAAGTCCCGACGTACGTCAGAAGTGCCGACGTACGCCAGGAGTTCCGACACTAGGCCCCTCGGCTCGCTCTGCTGACTGCTACGTCGGAAGTTCCGACGGTCAGCAGTTCCGACGTAAGTCGGAAGTCCCGACGTTGACTTTGCGCAGTGTTTATAACCTTGCATGAACAGTACTTTCTCTCTACGTCGGAAGTCCCGAGATCTACGTCGGAAGTTCCGACGTAGATCTGAACGGTTAGATTTCTACTTCAAGTATAAATAGCCATCTCTTCACTTCTAACCGTCACCAACTCATTTCACTCGACCAAACCTTCAGTGAAAGTGCTCTCTAGCTCTCAAACTCCCCCCTTCTTCTCCTCTTTGCTCCTAGATTCAAATCTTCCAAGAGATTGAGTTGAGAGAAGGGATTTGGTGAGAGAAACATTGATTCAAAGCTTGAGCACTTGATTTCTTCGTCAAGCCGGTTGGATTTGCGTTTGTTACTCTTGGGTTCTTGAAACCCTAGCCGGCTAGGCGTCGCCCAAGAGCTCCCGATCTGTGGGAGAACCTTGGGAAGTTTGTATTACCCTTGATTTTCTAGTGAAGAACTCAAGTTTACCTTTGTGGTTGCTTGAGAGAGGCAAGGAGGTGAAAGAGACTCCGACCTTAGTGGTCACCTCGACAACGAGGACGTAGACAAGCCTTAGTGGCGAGTTGAACCTCGGGATAAATCCTTGTGTCCCGCGTGCTTATTGTTGTTGTGATTACTTGAGATTATTTGGTCTTTGTTGTCTCTCTCTCTCAAGCTATTTCTTAGGTTTTGGTCCCGATCTACAAATTGGTGGCGCTCCAAGGGCAAGGAAACACTTGGACAACTTCATCTTACCACTAGGAAGTGGGGTTGTAAGTTTTTGGCTTCACAAAGTTCATTTGAGCACTTGTAGTTTATTCCACGTAGGCGTCGGAACTGCTGACAGCTGACGTCGGCACTTCTGACGACGTCGGGAGTTCCGACATAATCTGTCGGGACTTCCGACAGTTGCTGACACGTGACTTTGAGTTTTGTGTAGAATTTTTTAGATACGCCTATTCACCCCCCCTCTAGGCTTACCAGGGATCCTTACAAACATGCAGGACACTCCTGATTGTTAGAATGACTCTTCTGGGCTGTCTTTTGGGAAGTGAATACTATTTTCATTGCTCAATTCTTCTTTTATCCATATATGTGTTATATACATATGGTGTTCTGTTCCTGCCACCAGCCAATGATTTTTCCAACGTTGTTTGAATGTCAGGTGTGACCTTACAGAAGTGGCTTTACGACTCCAAAGGATTCCATCCCATTCTGTGGTGAGTATCTTGTAACACCCAAATTTTAGAGATAACAAAAATTGAAATAATTTAGATAACAAATAATGTCCAATTTAAAATAATAATAAAATAAATTTTGTGTTGCATTCATGCTGTTGCATATATTTTTATTGTGTGGTGTGGATTTGTTTTATTTTATTTTATTTTGGATTAGAATGTATTTTAAATATTTTTGAAAGTAAGTAAATGAAAAAAAAAGAAAAGAGGCTTACCTGCTGTGGCTGCCTGGAAGCCGAGCCGGCCTGTTTCTGTGTGTGTGGGCTGTTTTCTCTTTCTCCGCTCACATGACCGCGTGGGCCAAGCCCACGACCGCGCGCCCAGTCGGCCCAGCTCGGGCCGGGATCCAGCAGCCGTATTCCCCTCTCCCTCCTTTCGCTGACAGTGGGTCCCGGGTGTCAGCCCCTTCTTCTACCTTCCGTAACCGAGCCGAACTCTTATGAGATTTCGGTTGTGACCACGGGATTGTTTCTGATTTCGTCACGAGCCGAGATTTTCCCTATAAGTAGTAGATGACTCGGTCGGTAATTGTTTTTCTTTTAGTTGATGCCCTAAATTCCGCGCTTTAGCTAGCTTTGCCGTCTCTTGCCGCCGGGATAGGACTGCCGCGGTGGTAGAAGTTCTCCTCGCGCCTCCATCTTCCGCGCCTGGTTGCCGAGGTTGCTAGCGAGGTATTGAAGCTGTCCAGAGGTCCTTTCTCGATTTTTGCGTGTTCCGGTGCTTCGTTTAACTTGAACGAACCTCCAGGGAACCCTATCGGTGCGGGGGGTCACGAGCGGTTGCCATCGAGGGTTGTTGGCTCGGGTCGGTGGTCTAGGTGAGTTCGCGTTGTTCCCCGCTCCCTTCTTGTATTTTTCTTTTGGTCGGGGATGGCCGGAAACTCGGTTTCGAGGAGCTCCGGCGAAGTTCACGGCGGCAGCCATGGCGGCCACCGGCCGGATGAACAGTAGACGGCCGGAGTTTTCATCGTGTTATACTTGAATTGATTGACAGCCGTCCGATTTGAGATTGATGGCCCAGATTAGATCATAACGGTTCGCGGGTAATCTTTCTAAAGAGACCCTGCGATTTTTAGTAAACAACCCGGGGTCCTTGGCGCATTCCAGGAGATTACGCTTTCGTATTTTGGAAAGCGTATTTTCAACCGGTTAATTCAAAAATACGTTTTCAGCAATTTACAGTTTTGCCACTAGAATTGTTTTAGTCATAAAATCTTCGTTTTAACTCCGATTTGATCCGTTCAAATTGCGTTAGGTTCGTAATTGCGAACTCTACATGTTAGTATAATTTTGCAGTTAGTTTTGATAATTTATTTTTCGAGTTTATAATTAAGTATTTATTGATCTATAGGAAATCTTAGAAAATTCATAACTTTTACGTTTTAACTCCGATTTTGGTGATCTTTGCGTCTGTGTGATCGTAGAAATGCGTAGAAGAGTTTTATAAACTTTTATTACTGTTTTGTTTCTGTTGGTGTACTGTTCTAATTATATCTACTTGTTTGCTTCGTGTATGTTTGATTGGATGCATGTATGTTGTTGATTGATGATCGAGTATAGAAGGTGAGCAGTTCTTGGACGATTCGGAGTATTACTTTGAGCCAAGTCAGTAGTACTATTTGGAGAGCTTTGATCAAGGCAAGTATAACACAGGATTATCCTTGTTACCTATTCATCAAAATTATCATACATATGCATATGCTTACCTTGACAACCTTAGAGATTATAACTTAGTGCTTGATGTCTTGATTCCTTGTCAACCTTGGGTATGCATATGGGTAGCTGTGGCTAGTGCTTAAACAAAGAACAATGATCTTGCAATATGATTAATGGATCAAGCAACCAATTATTAAGATGATTTAATTATTGTTAAAAGGGGGCTAGAGCATGTGTATTATTTTTGATGCTCTAGTTACTCTCCGTAAGGACTTATCTGTACGTGATCATCCGGGATATACAGTACAGCTGTGAGGGCTATATGGCTCTGGCTTTAGTTGTTCAAGAGACCTTTTCTAGCTTGTTAGTGGTTACCTTAAATGGCGTAAGAATGGCTTGCCACGTTGGGTGTAGTGCGAGCCCCTGTCCTTAGTGTGTATAGGCTGCGGTTAATGTGCCACAGGGAAGGGGGGTTCTACATCTGCCTGCCGAGTGAATCTAATGGCCCTAACTTGTTAGACGAACTCTTGAGTGGCTTTATATGGTTTTTAGGTGTTTGGGCTTGATCTCCCCACTCATTTGGAAATCATGACTCACAGTGAAAGTGTACACCTCTGCGCAGAGTTAAAACTGGTATACTAGCCGTGCTCACGGATACGAGCGGCCTTGGAACATCTACAGATAGATGATCACCATTGTTATATTATGTTTAATTATTGTTGATTAATATTATGTTCTTGTTAAAGTTATTCGTTATCATTATCGCAATTGATCATTGGTTCTTTAATGGGAAGTGGATTATCTTGATGCTACTCAAATGAAAGTTATAAGATTAAAAGCTAACCGCAGTTAAACAGTGTCTAGCCATTTGAGCCTCATGAACCCTGTGTTATATTTGTTGAGTTCGACATGGACTCACTCTTGCTATTTCCACCATAACAGATGAAGATTATGAGGAAGATTATCGTAATGAGTACTAGTCTTGGTGTCAACCAGTCAACCGTGTCCCTGTGTGGAGTTTCCGCTGGAGATTATTTCTAGATATTATTATTTATTGTTCAAGACTATGTTTTAAACATATATTCGTTATGTAATAAGCACTGTGATGATACTATGTAATTTGTCTGCTTATGTGTGCGATCATGACCTGGGGCGCACATGAGTACTTTATGCATCCTATTTTTGTCCTTAAAAATGGGTGTGACAGATTGGTATCAGAGCCGTGTTGACTGTAGGACGCAAGTCTAGTTAGAATGGTCGTTGATAGCATCCATACTTCACTTAATTCATGCTTCTTCTTTTCACCTTGTTAATTACTAAAGTTTTATGCTTCCTCTACTTTATTCTATTACGAAAATACATTGATTCTATCTAATCTATGTCTAAATCTTGTAGATGCCTCCTCATCCCCGTTTGTCAGCTGCACAATATGTTGCTCGTTTCAAACCCCAGGAGCCAAAGGAAGAGGGTGATCAAGAGCTATCTGATGCTGAATCAAGAGTTGGTGATACACCTATGGAGGATGTAGTTATGGGGTGGACTACGAAGTTTCATATCATGGTTCCGAAGGCTGATGCTTTCTTCCATGATATGTTGACAAGAACCCTGGACAACTACTACTACGATTGGGAGGCTACTTTAGAGTATCGCAGTGCAGAGTATAGTCATCCATGGATGGATTCCTATTGGAAGACGGAGTTATGGGTCCAGAAAAGGGATCCTACCACTAAGGAGCCTAAGGTGGAGTCAAAGTTTATTACCCGAGTGAGCCGGGCAACCGTGGAGACAAGCATGGAGGATGTCGCTTTCAATGCATTTGTTTACTACCATGGTCTACGCTCGGACAAGACGCTAAAGGGTGCACTTCGGCACTTTCCTTGTTTCTTGCATGACAAGGGAATTTGGACCGTGCCACTTGCGGATGATTCCTCCTTGACTTTGCAAGCTACAGTGGCATTAGCTCGTGAATTGGCTCTTCATGAGGCGGACTTGAAGGATGAGTTGCTGAAGGAAAAAGAACTTAAGGAGCAAGCTTACAAGGAGATTGACCAATTAAGGGCGGAGTTGGGTCGTCCTAAGATTTATGAGAAGCTTAATTAGGAAATAGGAAAAATCCCTATGTAATAAGAACGATAGTAGTTGCGAGTTAATTTTGAGTTTGGATTGTTTTAAGAGTCAGTTTGTGGTGTGAACAATTGTGTGATTGATGGATTGTTATTATGATAATGTGTGATTTGGATCTTTGTAATGTGTGCTGGAGTTTTGTTGACATGCTTACAAATTCTATTATTAAGAATATTAAGATTGATCAAGATATATTAGTGAATATGAGGTTAACTTAGTTCTGCCCTTTGCTGATTTTTGGATCAGTCTGGGATGTTTTAGAAATAACTTAAAATCCGTTCATGGGAAATTTAAGAAATTTTACTGGGAATAATTAGACTTCCATATCTTTCCAATCCCACAAGAATCACCTTAATATCTATTATGAGTTAAGAGGTATACCTGTTTCAAGTTGGAGTACTGCACAGTCTGGAATTCTGGAACAGTTTCTGTTAAGTTCAGTTTTTGACCAATTTATTGACAGAATCAGAAAAAGTGTTGTGAATACGAGTTGTAGATAATTTTATAAGCTTTCCAACCATGTAAAGATCATCTGGTTTGGACGTCTGTAGCTCGAGATATGACAGTTTTACTGAGTTGCTGAAATTGGAGTTCGCCCAGAAAATCAGATTTTGTTTATCTATTGTATACATCATCTCGGTTTGTATTGAATTCCATCTTCTGTGTTTTGGAAACAGATGTCAGGCAGAAGTCGTGGCAGAGGTCGTGGGGGTGCTAATCCACCCGTTACTATGGAGGAACTCATGCAAACTCAGAATCAGCTGATGCAGATGTTTATGCAGCATATGCAGAACAACCCCCCTGTTGGAGGACCACCACCTGTTCAAGTAAGGGATAAGCGTGGAGAATTTTTGAAGGGACGCCCTCCAGTGTTTTCTCACGCTGCTGATCCTTTAGAAGCAGATGATTGGGTGAGGGCGGTGGAGAAACAGCTGAACATAGCCCAATGCAATGATATGGAGAAGGTGTTGTATGCATCTGGTCAGTTACAAGGGACAGCTCAGACTTGGTGGGAGTCGTACCAGGCTGCACGCCCTGACAATGCTCCTCCTATCACTTGGAATGAGTTTGTTAGAGATTTTCGAGCTCGTCATATTCCTGAAGGTATAATTGAGCTGAAGCAGGAAGAATTCAGAAACATGAGGATGGGACAGATGAGTGTGAGTGAATATCATGACAAGTTTACCCAGTTGGCTCGCTATGCTCCCAATGAAGTTAGGGAAGATGCAGACAGGCAGCGTCTCTTCTTGAAGGGAATATATTATGATCTTCGCTTGCAGCTGAAGGGGAATAACTATGCTAGTTTTCAAGAGCTGGTGAACAAGGCTATTGTGCTGGATAATGAACGTAGGGAGATGGATAGGAAGAGAAAGATGAAGGTGCAAGGCTCAGGAAGCAACAACCGTCAACGCACAAATTCTCAGCATGGCTTTCATCAGAAGTTTCAGGGACCGGTTAGCCAGTGGAATCGCAATTCAAATCAGAAGTGGTCTCAAAATTGGCAAAACAATCAGTCGCAACAGCGTTCATCATATCCACAGCGTCAACAGTATCAGCAGACTGAGCAACAGACTCCTCGCACTGGAAATCCCAATGCTACCCCCATGAAGAATAGTACTCCCAGCACTCCTATTAGATGCTTTGTCTGTGGTAAAGAGGGCCATTTGTCTTATAATTGTCCTGAGAAGCAGAATCAACAGACTCCTCAGAGCCAGAAGAGCAACCAGAGGCAATCGGGTACTGGAAGGGTGAATCACGTGTCTTCTGATACAGCTCATGGTGCACCAGAAGTTATGATTGGTACGTTCAATGTACATTCCACTCCCGCAACTGTTCTTTTTGACTCTGGAGCATCTCATACATTCATATCCAATATTTTTGTTAAAATGCATAGTATACCCATGCTAGCTATGAAAGAACCTCTCTTAGTAAATTCACCTGGAGGTACCATGCAAACCAGTAATCGTTGTCTTCCAATTAGTATGGTATTAAGGGGGGTAGAGTTTAAGATAACTCCTATAGTGTTGCGAACATCTGGGATTGATGTGATATTGGGTATGGACTGGATGAAGCAAAATCAGGCAGAGATTCAGTGTCAGCAGAAAGTGGTAGTTGTGACTGCGCCTAATGGAGATAAAATCAATGTGGATGTAGCAATGCAGAAGCAACCAACCGCGGTGGTGAATCAGATTGAAGATACTATTAATGAGAATTCAGTGATTGAGGAATTTCCGGATGTCTTCCCTGATGAATTGCCAGGTATGCCACCTGACCGAGACATTGAATTTCTTATTGAATTATTACCTGGAACTGCACCTATAGCCAAACGACCATATAGGATGGGAGTAGATGAATTAGAAGAACTTAATAAACAAATTAAAGAATTACAAGAAAAAGGTTTTATTCGACCTAGTTCATCACCTTGGGGAGCACCAGTTATTTTTGTTGATAAGAAAGATGGTGGTCAGAGGATGTGTGTTGATTATCGGTCACTAAATGAAGTAACTATCAAGAATAAGTATCCTTTGCCCCGGATTGATGACCTGTTTGATCAGTTGAGAGGTGCTTGTGTGTTCTCTAAGATTGATTTACGTTCTGGATATCATCAGTTGAGGATTCGTGCCTCTGATATTCCAAAGACAGCTTTTACTACAAGGTATGGATTGTATGAGTATACTGTTATGTCGTTTGGATTGACCAATGCACCTGCATACTTTATGTACATGATGAATAAGGTGTTCATGGAGTATTTGGATAAGTTTGTGGTGGTGTTTATCGATGATATCCTGGTATTTTCCAAGACAGAGGTAGAGCATGCTGAACATTTGAGGTTGGTATTGCAGAAGCTTAGAGAGCATAAACTGTATGCGAAGCGAAGTAAATGTGAGTTTTGGTTGAAGGAAGTTTCTTTTCTTGGTCATATTGTTTCTAATGGAGGTATATCGGTGGATCCAGGCAAGGTGAGGGATGTATTGAATTGGAAACCACCTACAGATGCTAGCGAGATTCGCAGTTTCTTGGGTTTAGCTGGATATTACAGACGATTCATTGAAGGGTTTTCTAAACTTGCTAAACCTATGACTTCTCTGTTAGAAAAGAATGCTAAATTTGTGTGGTCTGATAAATGTCAAGCTAGTTTTGAGGAGTTGAAGAAGAGGTTGACTACAGCGCCAGTTTTGGTTTTACCAGATTTGAGTAAGAAGTTTTCTATTTATTGTGATGCTTCTCGTCAAGGTTTGGGATGTGTTCTTATGCAAGAAGGCAGAGTTGTGGCTTATGCATCTAGACAGTTGAGAAAGCATGAGTTGAATTATCCTACACATGATTTGGAGTTAGCAGCTGTTGTTCATGCTTTAAAGATTTGGAGACATTATTTGATTGGACATAAGAGTGATATATACACTGATCATAAGAGTTTGAAGTATATTTTCACTCAGTCAGATCTGAATTTGAGGCAACGCAGATGGTTAGAGTTGATTAAGGATTATGATATTGAGATACACTATCATCCTGGTAAGGCTAATGTAGTAGCTGATGCTCTTAGTAGGAAGAGTTATGCCAATGAGATAAGAACATTGTCTATGGCTAGTGAGTTATGTGCTGAATTTGAATATTTGAACTTGGGAATTGTTACTAATGCAATGGAATTAGTGGTAGAGCCTACTTTAGAGCAAGAGATCTATAAGGGTCAATTGAAGGATGAGAAACTAAAGAAGATAGCGGAGGATATAGTGATTGGTAAGTCACCAGGCTTTAGAATGGATGATAATGGAATTTTGTGGTTTGGAAAGAGGCTGTGTGTACCTGAGGATCAGGCTATTAGACAGGCAATTCTTCGTGAAGCTCATGAGTCAGCTTATTCTATTCATCCTGGTAGTGCTAAGATGTATTTGGATCTTAAACAGAAATATTGGTGGGTTGGATTAAAGCGAGATGTGGCTGAGTATGTGGCATTGTGTGATACTTGTCAGAGGGTGAAAGCAGAGCATCAGAGACCTGCTGGATTGTTGCAACCAATGAAAATCCCTGAATGGAAGTGGGAGGAAGTTGGTATGGACTTTATAGTGGGGTTACCGCGTACTCAGAGAGGTTATGATTCTATTTGGGTGATAGTGGATAGGTTGACTAAAGTTGCTCATTTTATACCAGTCAAGACTAAATATACGGGAGTACAATTAGCTACCTTGTATATGGAAAGGATAGTATGTTTGCATGGAGTACCAAAGAAGATTGTGTCTGATCGGGGTACGCAGTTTACATCGCACTTTTGGCAAGCTGTGCATGAATCTTTAGGAACTAAATTGAACTTTAGTACAGCATATCATCCACAGACAGATGGACAGACTGAAAGGACCAACCAGGTATTAGAGGATATGTTGAGAGCCTGTGCATCGCAATATGGAACTAGTTGGGATAAGAGTTTGTCTTATGCAGAATTTTCTTACAATAATAGTTATCAACAGAGTCTTAAGATGGCACCGTTTGAAGCTTTGTATGGACGTAAGTGTAGAACTCCATTGTTTTGGGATCAGACAGGTGAATCTCAGGTGTTTGGTACAGATGTTCTTAGAAACGCAGAAGAACAAGTGCGAGTGATTCGCGAGAATTTGAGAGTGGCACAGTCTCGTCAGAAGAGTTATGCTGATAATAGGAGAAGAGATCTAGTTTTTGAAGTAGGTGATTATGTTTATTTGAAGGTGTCACCTATGAGAAGTGTGAAGAGATTTAACATGAAAGGTAAACTAGCACCAAGGTATGTTGGACCATTTAAGGTTATTGCTAGACGTGGGGAAGTTGCTTACCAATTAGAGTTGCCTGAGAATTTATCTGGGGTGCATGATGTGTTTCATGTTTCACAACTTAAGAAGTGTTTGAGAGTGCCTGAGGAGCAGATACCTTTGGAAGAATTGACTGTTAAGGAGGATCTTACATATGAAGAGTTTCCAATTAAGATTTTAGAGACTGCTGAGAGGGTTACTCGAAGTCGGGTTATTAAGATGTGTAAAGTACAGTGGAATCGATATTCAGAGGCAGAGGCAACTTGGGAAAGAGAGGATGAATTGAGGAAATCACATCCGCAGTTGTTTGAGTAAGCAATCCAATCTCGAGGACGAGATTCTTTTAAGGGGGGTAGAATTTGTAACACCCAAATTTTAGAGATAACAAAAATTGAAATAATTTAGATAACAAATAATGTCCAATTTAAAATAATAATAAAATAAATTTTGTGTTGCATTCATGCTGTTGCATATATTTTTATTGTGTGGTGTGGATTTGTTTTATTTTATTTTATTTTGGATTAGAATGTATTTTAAATATTTTTGAAAGTAAGTAAATGAAAAAAAAAGAAAAGAGGCTTACCTGCTGTGGCTGCCTGGAAGCCGAGCCGGCCTGTTTCTGTGTGTGTGGGCTGTTTTCTCTTTCTCCGCTCACATGACCGCGTGGGCCAAGCCCACGACCGCGCGCCCAGTCGGCCCAGCTCGGGCCGGGATCCAGCAGCCGTATTCCCCTCTCCCTCCTTTCGCTGACAGTGGGTCCCGGGTGTCAGCCCCTTCTTCTACCTTCCGTAACCGAGCCGAACTCTTATGAGATTTCGGTTGTGACCACGGGATTGTTTCTGATTTCGTCACGAGCCGAGATTTTCCCTATAAGTAGTAGATGACTCGGTCGGTAATTGTTTTTCTTTTAGTTGATGCCCTAAATTCCGCGCTTTAGCTAGCTTTGCCGTCTCTTGCCGCCGGGATAGGACTGCCGCGGTGGTAGAAGTTCTCCTCGCGCCTCCATCTTCCGCGCCTGGTTGCCGAGGTTGCTAGCGAGGTATTGAAGCTGTCCAGAGGTCCTTTCTCGATTTTTGCGTGTTCCGGTGCTTCGTTTAACTTGAACGAACCTCCAGGGAACCCTATCGGTGCGGGGGGGTCACGAGCGGTTGCCATCGAGGGTTGTTGGCTCGGGTCGGTGGTCTAGGTGAGTTCGCGTTGTTCCCCGCTCCCTTCTTGTATTTTTCTTTTGGTCGGGGATGGCCGGAAACTCGGTTTCGAGGAGCTCCGGCGAAGTTCACGGCGGCAGCCATGGCGGCCACCGGCCGGATGAACAGTAGACGGCCGGAGTTTTCATCGTGTTATACTTGAATTGATTGACAGCCGTCCGATTCGAGATTGATGGCCCAGATTAGATCATAACGGTTCGCGGGTAATCTTTCTAAAGAGACCCTGCGATTTTTAGTAAACAACCCGGGGTCCTTGGCGCATTCCAGGAGATTACGCTTTCGTATTTTGGAAAGCGTATTTTCAACCGGTTAATTCAAAAATACGTTTTCAGCAATTTACAGTTTTGCCACTAGAATTGTTTTAGTCATAAAATCTTCGTTTTAACTCCGATTTGATCCGTTCAAATTGCGTTAGGTTCGTAATTGCGAACTCTACATGTTAGTATAATTTTGCAGTTAGTTTTGATAATTTATTTTTCGAGTTTATAATTAAGTATTTATTGATCTATAGGAAATCTTAGAAAATTCATAACTTTTACGTTTTAACTCCGATTTTGGTGATCTTTGCGTCTGTGTGATCGTAGAAATGCGTAGAAGAGTTTTATAAATTTTTATTACTGTTTTGTTTCTGTTGGTGTACTGTTCTAATTATATCTACTTGTTTGCTTCGTGTATGTTTGATTGGATGCATGTATGTTGTTGATTGATGATCGAGTATAGAAGGTGAGCAGTTCTTGGACGATTCGGAGTATTACTTTGAGCCAAGTCAGCAGTACTATTTGGAGAGCTTTGATCAAGGCAAGTATAACACAGGATTATCCTTGTTACCTATTCATCAAAATTATCATACATATGCATATGCTTACCTTGACAACCTTAGAGATTATAACTTAGTGCTTGATGTCTTGATTCCTTGTCAACCTTGGGTATGCATATGGGTAGCTGTGGCTAGTGCTTAAACAAAGAACAATGATCTTGCAATATGATTAATGGATCAAGCAACCAATTATTAAGATGATTTAATTATTGTTAAAAGGGGGCTAGAGCATGTGTATTATTTTTGATGCTCTAGTTACTCTCCGTAAGGACTTATCTGTACGTGATCATCCGGGATATACAGTACAGCTGTGAGGGCTATATGGCTCTGGCTTTAGTTGTTCAAGAGACCTTTTCTAGCTTGTTAGTGGTTACCTTAAATGGCGTAAGAATGGCTTGCCACGTTGGGTGTAGTGCGAGCCCCTGTCCTTAGTGTGTATAGGCTGCGGTTGATGTGCCACAGGGAAGGGGGGTTCTACATCTGCCTGCCGAGTGAATCTAATGGCCCTAACTTGTTAGACGAACTCTTGAGTGGCTTTATATGGTTTTTGGGTGTTTGGGCTTGATCTCCCCACTCATTTGGAAATCATGACTCACAGTGAAAGTGTACACCTCTGCGCAGAGTTAAAAACTGGTATACTAGCCGTGCTCACGGATACGAGCGGCCTTGGAACATCTACAGATAGATGATCACCATTGTTATATTATGTTTAATTATTGTTGATTAATATTATGTTCTTGTTAAAGTTATTCGTTATCATTGTCGCAATTGATCATTGGTTCTTTAATGGGAAGTGGATTATCTTGATGCTACTCAAATGAAAGTTATAAGATTAAAAGCTAACCGCAGTTAAACAGTGTCTAGCCATTTGAGCCTCATGAACCCTGTGTTATATTTGTTGAGTTCGACATGGACTCACTCTTGCTATTTCCACCATAACAGATGAAGATTATGAGGAAGATTATCGTAATGAGTACTAGTCTTGGTGTCAACCAGTCAACCGTGTCCCTGTGTGGAGTTTCCGCTGGAGATTATTTCTAGATATTATTATTTATTGTTCAAGACTATGTTTTAAACATATATTCGTTATGTAATAAGCACTGTGATGATACTATGTAATTTGTCTGCTTATGTGTGCGATCATGACCTGGGGCGCACATGAGTACTTTATGCATCCTATTTTTGTCCTTAAAAATAGGTGTGACATATCTTTTGATTTAGCCTATACCAAACTCAATCTTTTCCTACCACTACAGAGTTCTTTGTATAGGCTTAAATCTCAACATAGTGTGTACGAACCCCTAGCGTATAATGATGTTTGGTTTTCTAGAAAAAATTATATTCTTTCTAAAAGGAATGAACACCTTCACGCTATGACATACCACCGTCGTCTTTCACCCTCAGAAAAAAACATATACATAAAAGACAGAACGCAGCTTGCTAGATTTATGGTAACAATTCTCTCTGTGTTAGGTTTCTTTTTTTTACATTTTTGTTATGGGGGCTTTCATCATACATTTTCCTACTATTTCATGTTCCAATGTGCGGTTTTAAAACAATTAGGATGTTGCTGACGTTGCTATTGCAGCAATGCTTTCTGGGATACAGGTTTGTGTTCTCCCTGCCGTTTTCTTCTTAATGACCATGATGCTACGGTGTGCTCTCGCTGATGTGATTTATTGTCAATGTTTTCTACCCCACATTCATAGAGATATCTATTTTCTGATAGAGTAAGACATCTTATGTACCTAATCTCCCAAGTGAACTGCGCTCATCCATTTCTGCTACCTTAAGGCCAAAAACTTGCTGATTGAAGTTATGTGAGATATGACTTTTCAATTTTGTTTCGTTCATCTACTCCGTAACTTTTGTTCCACTCTGATGCATACACAACATGTTTTTGATAAATATGTTACTTTTTAAGGTTGAAATATGCACATATATCTTAGTCCAATTAAGTATCTTGATTTGTTATTGGAACGGTTCAGTTCTATCTTACTCATAGTGCTTACGCTTTTGCTTTATTTTCAGAGGTATATTTATTCAAGGTTCGATCTGCAGTTATGGCAAAGTGTAATCATCTAAACACGTCGCAACGGGCTAAGGTAAATTTTGCCTCTGACAAAATGATTGCCAATAAACACACTGTACAAAATGTGAACTAAATATGATACATTTTTTTAATGATTTATAGACAAAGGATTTGTCAACTGTCTTCCCCTTTTGTTACAGATGGATTCCATAAACGTGTTCCTCATTTTCATTCAAAGTCGAACTCTACTTGCTCACATTTGATGCAGAGTGTGAACTCAAAAAAAACAAGCGACAATGTGTTGTCACGTCCAGTTTGTTTCTTAAATTTAGGAACCTATTTTCGTTTTCCAAGCTACCGTTTCCAATCCAAAGTGTAAATCTTAAGAAGACAAAACGGCTTAGGTTAATAAAAAATTGGTGTTTATACATATGTTGGCAGGTACACAATCAGTCAGCTCACTTTTATTCTGTGGACATAACAGATAAAGAAGCCAAAATGGACTTTGTTTGTAGAGTTCATTCAACTGCTAGAAATATATTTAAGGTTTGTTGCCAACCTCAGCCATCTTCTATGATCGTTCGCCCATATAGCTGCTATGATCCATCATTTATTGTGTTTCGGTTCTAAATTTCATGTTCCACAGGTAAATATTTTTTTTCTTCTTACAAAATTGACCATGTATCTTGAGTATGTCCGTTCACTAATAGGCATCGTCTTCTTTTAACTGTAGTATTTCATAAGCAACCTATCTGGTTTTTATCTACTGGATAAGTCTACCTTTTTAAGTGGAAAATATTACTTCACTTCCATTATTACTTCACTTCTCTTTAGTTGTGCATATTGTCGTAGCATAGAACGTTTAAATATGTACCCTGCTGCCTTTTTTTCCCCCAAAACTTTTATTATTTGTAAAAAAAAGGAAAAAAGACGAAAGACTTTTGTCAAAATCATGTTCCAGTATTTGAGATACACACACTGAATCAAGATAAATACACTTCTTCCTGCTTCTTTACAGTCATACAAACACAGCATCCTTACACCCAAGTTCATAGAACATGTTCATGTGTCTCCAGACATTGCCACAAATTCGTCGCTGCACATCTCGGACGACGATGAATATAGCTGGGAATCTGACCATAGCTGCAAGTTCTGATCATCCTTCCATCCATGTCGAAGGAGCCCAACAGAGACTGCAGCCCACTGCCTCCTAACCTCGTATAATATTTGTACTCAACACTCTGATGCTTTTAGATACTGCGGCTAATAGAGCATACAGTCCACATCCTACTAATTCTTGTATAATATTACTACGTAGCACTCTAATGCCTTGTTGTAGGCATTGAAATTTGCCATCTACCAAACTTGGTAACCATGTAATATTCAGTATATATAGTTATGTCTGCTACATGGTACTTCAATCTATGAGCACTATCATGCTTATCACCATCACAACTGTCATGCGTTTCAAATTACCATACTGATGTTACATATTATTGTCGCCACCGTGAGACAATCTAGGATGTTTTACTCTCGCGCAAGGGTGCGCGCCCTCCACTAGTGGAAAACAACCGGATCACACGTTCTTGGCAGCTAGCATAGTGTTATGAGTGCTCATTTTTAAGCTGCCCACCCTCTTTCTATCTGAAACTCCAACGTCCAGAAATTTCCACGTATCCAGCTGCAGTAAATCACAAGGATTTCGCTTGAATAATGTCACTCCTACCTATCAGCTGAAGGAGAAACAAACGACCCCTGCATGATCAGTGCAGTAGACAAGTACTACCTCCATCCTGAAAAGTGTCACGAGAAGTGGTTCACGTTTAACCAAGTTTTTAGTGAATAATATTCACAATTATATCTTAAAATTAATTTATTATAAAAATACATTTCGTAATTAATCTAATGGTATTTATTTGGTATCATAAATATAGATATTTTTTTATCTATAATTGGTCAAACTTAAGTTATTAAAACATGATACTGTGCTAGAATTGCATTATTTTAGGATAGAGATATAGCTCACTAAATGAAGCCTACGCGTCAGAAGCATCTCCGTAGCCTGCAGTGTGCACCAAAACCTACTATGCTTGCCTCCAGCCTCCTTGTTGCAACTAGAGTCTTTCAATCTTACAATGGCGTTCAGGTTCAGAGGCTTACTAAGAATCCTCTATTAGTGGGATTGATTAAATCCCTCCACTATGAGGATTGATTGGGCTATTAACTTCTGTGTCCTGCATATAAGAAGACCATTATGCATCTATTCCTATCCAATGAGAATTGGCTCCTACCTTCTACGTGTTTCTGTGTCTTATTTCTTGTGTGTGTGCTCGTGAGAAAGTAACGCTGCAGGAAATGACCCCATCAAATATTTTGTGACCTTAATTTATTTGTCATCCATTAACTTTCCATGGCTCCATACACGATACAAATCCCATCTAAGCACACACTTATTCATGCACGCACCTTCTACTTATGAACTCTCATGAATGTTTCCTTGGTGGGCACCAGTGATGAGAGCGGAACGGTCCAACCTGACACACGAAATTCATATCATATTCTATTGTTCACATTACATAATTAGACTATATATGCAAGAATAGTTTGAACATGTATTACGCTTCACAAAAAAAGACAGTGTAATTAATAACTTGTTTAAACGAATGGTTAGTATATCGTACTTACTTCCACATCTGCTTCCACTCGGTAATGGCTTGCGGCAATCACGTACAAGTCGTACAAGTTTAACCGCACTTACGTGAACCTCATCACGAGGGTTGAGAAGGCAACAGATGCAAGCCATGTCTGAACGTCCCACAACTTGACGACACATGGCCGTTGTGGGTTCATAGTCACCATTAATTTTAATACTGCCGATGCAGTACTTCTCAACATCTTCTTTCTCATCATGACAATCCTGCTCACCCCAAGCTTGATGTGTTGTAAATATGGCAAAAGCCAAAGCAAACATAAGGATTTGGAAAGTTACTTTTATAGCCATCCGAGATGTTACAAAGCCAAGTATTACTTCGTGCCTAGTAATCCTCATGTACACCATTCTTCTCTATACACTTCTATTTATAGCATATGAGACTCTAGGTTTGATTTATATTAAATGTGCATGAATCTAGAAAATGGAAGTTTTGCATTAAATTTATCTATCTACTGTTCCATATCATAAAAAGAGTCGCTATATGACTCATGCTGATCAAACGTTTCTAAGTCTGACTAGGTTTGTATATAGCAATATTTATATCACCAAATAAGTTTATTATAAAAATATATTCAATGATCTATCTAATGTTACTAATTATGCACCATTAGTATTAATATTTTATATATATATTTGGTTAAAGTTAAAAATGTTGACTTCTTGCAAGCGAGAATGACTCTTTTTACAGCACGGAAGGAGTACCTATCTATCTATCTACGGTTACTGCAAACGTGGAAAATGATGGATCACACGTTCTTGTTGGCAGCTAGCATAGTTCTATGAGAACCTGTTTGCTTGCTGCTAGCCAGGCAAGCATCTCAACCTTAGCTAGGCCGCCAAAATCCAACGCCTGGGAATCTTTGCCTGGGCCAGATAAATTCTCAAGACACCAGAGTGCTCATTTAAGCTACCACCATGTTTCTATCTGAAACTCCAACTTCTAGAAATTTTCCACCCGTCCAGCCTTGGGTATTCAGCTGCAATAAATTATAAATCGCAAGAATTTAAGCTACCACCATGTTTGTATCTGAAATCTCAAATAGCCATATTGTTTGAAGTCACAGACATTTCACCAATAGAAGCTAAAGTTTACATAATCACTAACGAACTGTGGCGAAGCTACGTTACAAAAATTTGGAAAACTACTATTAGAATAAAATTTTTACCGTAATTGCAGCTTAAATTTTCATATCTACTAGAGAACTGCACCATCCTCTAATTTGCTCTGTCTTCACCACTGCTAACGAATAATGTCGCACTTAGGCCCTCTTTGGTTTCGCTTCTAATCGGATTCTGCATCACTCTCCGCGGAAAAACGCTGTCTCTCGCGGTCGTCTCCCTCTCAGCCACCGCAAGAAATAACTGCACAGTCGATTTTGCGTAACGTGGCTTCTTGGCCGCGGCTCCGCTGCCGCACCGTACGGTGGACAACCCCGTAACCAAACAGGACCCTAGCTATCAGCTAAAGGAGAAACGTTCCCTGCACGATCAGTACAGTGGGCCAGTAGCTCACCAGACAAAAGCCTACGCGTCAGAAGCGTCTCCATAGGCCCGTTCGGCTGTGCTGATAAGCCGGCTGAAAAACACTGTTGACTGATTTGTTGTGAGAGAAAAACACTGTTCCGACTAAAAAAACAAGCTGAAAAATACGGATTATAAGCCGCACGAAGAGGTAGCCTGCAGTGTGCACCAAAACCTACTATGCTTGCCTGCAGCCTTCTTGTTGCTTTCAATTTCAATCTTACTTCAGAGGAGCTCGTTAGACTGTTTCTTTCTTTTTCTACATAAAGTTAGGATGAGCTTGGTTAAAAAAAAGGTTAGGATGAGCTGACTGCTATGGGAGATGCCATCCTGACCTGCTCCGCCGTGGTTTTCTCCGTGGGGAAGCGGCGGCAACCGAGGTAGAGCGGGCGAGCGCACTGCGGGAGACGGTCGCGGCCATGGCCCATGGAGGCGGGCAGGCGGCGACAGCATCGCAGGTGAACACAGCGGGGTGGCCGGCGATGAACACGCTGAAATCCTGACGAGTGACGATACAGCGCATAAACCTCGCTTCACTACGTTGCTCTGTTTGGGCCTACATGGGCACAAGGGCCACACATGATACAACAAGCTCAAAGTCGCAAGAGCCCAGGAGCTCTAGTGTCAGCTGGCACCCAACTGTTGCTCAAAAAAAAAGGCACCCAATAACCAGTCAACATTGTTTCCATTATCTCACTCGTCCTGCGTTTTTTTCTATGAAAATAAACAGATTTGTGCGAAATTCCTGTGTGCCCTGCGTTCCAATTCCAAAGGGATTTTATTGGAGCATGCATACTTAGGTCAACATAACATACCGCGCGCCCGCACAACATTGTCTAACCACCTAAAGGAAAATTCAAGTTCTTCAGGAATGTCATGGTTTTGTTTGCCAGAAACTCAGAATATTTCAGTTCTATATCCGAGGACATTCTGAAACATTCAGACATCCAAATATTCAGTAATTAGATAGTGCTATTGCAACTTGCAAGAGCTTGGGATGGGTTCAGTTGGCACTAACGACACATCCACCAGCTTATTCGACACCAGGAGAAACTTCCCCCCACGAGCTCACCGAGCAAAGCCTACGCCTACAGTATCCAAAATTTGCAGTATACCGTGACGAAAGCTACTCATCAGGGCAGCTCTAGAAGCTGCAGCCTCCAAAACAGAAGAGCTTCGGCTCTTAATTATTATGACATCTCCCGAGCTCATTTTACTAACTCCCTAAAAGTTAAGATGAGCAGCCATGGGCATGGCTGCTAATGCTTGAAGTGCCTAACGCCGGTGAGGACGAGCGACACGCCGTACTTGTTGCAGCACGCGATGGCGTCCTCGTCCTTCTTACTGCCTCCTGGTTGAGCGATGATTCCGATGCCGTTCTGGCACGCCTCCTCAACGGCGTCGTTCCAGGCTGCAGGAATTGACGGCCAAGTCACTCGCCAGAAAACCAAGAACCAAATAGCCTCACCAAGGGACTAACAAAACATGAAACCAAGAATTGTGCCGCCTCTCACCAAAAGGAAAGAAGGCGTCGCTAGCCAATGCAGCTCCCTTGGCCTCTTCTCCTGCCTTCCTGAAGGCGATTCTGACGCTCTCTCGTCTGTTCGGCTGACCACTGCCCATTCCCAGCATGCAGTTGTTCTACAGACACAGCATCAGGTGGGGGCCATTTGGTGGCTTCAGTGATTAAATAAGTAGTACATATTAGCTTGCAAATTTACTTTGATAACAGAGAGAAAATCACAAACCTTGGCTATCACAATGGCATTGCTCTTGACATGTTTTGCACAAAGCCAGGCAAATTTGGCATCGGCAAGCTCGTTTTCTTGCGGAGACCTCTCAGACTTTGTGGTAAAGGTGATCTCTTCAGGGGTTAGATCATCAGACTCCTGAGCCAACCACCCACCACTCACCTGCCTAAGTGAAAGCATCCCTTTTCCACTTCTCTTTGCCTCGAGTATTCTCAGCGTCTTTGACTTGCCTTGGAGAATCTCAAGACCCTTGTCTGTATAGCCAGGAGCAACCACTATCTCATAGAACATCCGTGTCTGACCATCTGTAGGACTCCTGAACTCACGAATTTCCTTCGCAAGATCCTAAACATATAGTAGCATATATAAATAGAAGTGGCCAATGATATTAGTAGTGAGTTAGTAAGATGCAGTATGCTGAATACCTCGTCAATTATCGTGTTGAATGCAACTATCCCACCAAATGCACTGACGGCATCTCCCTCTACAGCTAACCTGTAAGCTTCAAGAATGTCCTGTCGTGAAGCAACGCCACATGGATTTGTGTGCTTCACCACAACACAAGTAGGACTATCAAACTCTGATACGCAGTTCCATGCAGCATCCGCATCCAAGTAGTTGTTGTAAGACATTTCCTGCAAAAGAATATTAGTTATTAAAAGCTTCTTCAAGATATGTAGTAGGTTATACAATATAACAGGATTTTTAGAATACACATTAATGGACAACTAAGCAGTGTATCTAGCAAGTTAGGGCCTGTTAGGCAAATTAAGTTTTGTACCATCCTAGCTGTTCTAAATGTATTACAACTGCTTAGCTGCTTGAATAACTGAAGCTAGCCATACAAATCTTACCTTTCCATGGTGTTGAATAAGATTGCCAATGCCACCAGCACCGACACGAGAAAGGCTCTTGTCAGTATAGAACGCAGCACTCTGATGAGGATTTTCACCATACCGGAGTGTAGACTTCAGCTCAAGTGGCACAGTAAAGCTTGGGGGAAACATCTCTCCTACCGAAACATAACATGCATGCAGTCAAATAGCCATATAAAAAATTCAATCCGTGTAGTAACCACTAGTGAGGAAATAGCAGGCTATACCAGGAAATAGCAGACTATAGCGACACTATCAGCGTTTTGAGAAGGCTGCCACTAAATCCAATAGCCAGCTATTTACAATAATGAATTCAATTATTCAGCCTGTTACTGAAGCAGTACCTTTATTCGATTGCTTCCAGAACCATTCTGACACAGCAGAATCGTAAGAGGCGACATGCTGGAAAGCTTTCCATGCCAACATCCTGCGGAACTGCTGATCCTCTTGATTTCCTTTAAGGTACTCCAGTAAAGCAGGATAATCATTATGATCCACCACAATAAGAACATCCTTATGGTTCTGTCAAAACATAGAGCAATAAATTTAACATAGTCATCCATAGTTAAAGTATGCCAACCAGTTTATGTCCCAAATGCAAAAATAAAGCTGCAATCATGTAGTAAGAGTTGCATGGTAAATGGTCCCAAGACCAGAAATAGTTACCTTGGCTGCAGCTCTGATCATTGTGGGCCCACCAATATCAATAGTTTCAATGCCATCCTCAAAAGAGATGTTACCAGAGGTGACTTTGTCATAAAAGGGATACAAATTAACCACAACCACATCAAATGTCCCTGTGCCCCAAGAAAAGAGTTTTTAGTTCATATACAGTTTGTAGGCCTACAAAGTTAGCAGAAAGATTGAACCTTGCTATGTGACAGTTAAAAGTCATAAGCAATGTTAAATAGTGGAATAATAAACTTCACCAATTCCATGATCCTTTAGTGCCTTCAAATGATGCTCCTGGTCTCTCCTGGCAAGAATACCACCATGTACACTTGGGTGCAATGTTTTCACTCGTCCATCAAGCTGAAATAACAAGACAGGCAAACAATATGTGAACATGAGCAAAGAATCATGTTCATTACCACATTTTGTAGGTGTTCATACCATTTCAGGGAAATGTGTGATTTCTTCAACTTTTGTTACACTGACTCCTGCGGCTTCCAGGCTGGATGCTGTTCCACCAGTGGAGACGATGGAATACCTATGGGGACAAAACATTGTTTATGAGATAGGAGTACTTCATTGCTGAGTTAGAATTTTACCTTTTTTTCTCCTCGAGCTTGCACCTTTTTTTAAAGTACTATTACATGGGTAACATATATCACCTACAAGTAGGAATTTATCCAAGGTATACCTAAAATACCCTGGCGAAAAAATTCAGGATGCTTCTTACCCCAAGCCCTGAAGACCGTTGCCAAGATAAGCCAAGTCTGTTTTGTCCGAAAGCGATATCAATACTTGTTTCTTTCCTGAAACTGTAGGATATCGCCATTAGTTAATAAACCCAATTAAGTCTCCCACAGTGAGTTATAGTGAGTTACGAAATAACGGGGATCAAAGAAAACACGCACAACTTATGGGCAATTGGAGCATAGATATATTCATAAACATAACCGATCCCTTAATGAATTCAATTGCCAGAAAAGTGAAATTAGCTGTGACTGTGAGAAGCATCCAATCTAGGATATTAGAGATAAGCAACTAGACGAAATCATCCCAATAAGATATCTTCAGTCACGCTACACGAAAGGCAATCTTTTACCCATACAGCTTTACGACAAACAGGAGAGCACATGAACAAAGAAAATAAATGCTTTGCTTACCGCTGAGCTCGGTCTGCGCCGCTGCCACGGCGGGGCTGGCAGACCGTGCCGCCACCGAGAAGGACGACGCGAGGGCCACGCGGTCCTGCAGGAAACCAGCAGAACGCTCATTAGAAAGTTATTAAAATCCCGAAGCGAGCAACGGGGGAGGGAAGAAAGCAAGCAGGGAAGTAGCAGCAAGGGCGGCAGCGCGGAGTACCGTGTGGCGCGGCGCCGGGGCGAAGCTGTGGCAGCGGCGGAGAGGCGCCAAGCGCAGGCCTGCGGCGAGCTTGGCGGCGGCGGCCGAGGACGAGAGCAGGTGGAGCGGCATGGCTGCGTTGTCCGCTGGGCGGGGCGTGGCGGCGGCGCACCGAGGGGAAACGGGAGAAAAGGCAGGTGCAGGGTACAGGAAAGAACGGCTGCCTTCAAAGCGTTAGAACAAACGCCCTGTTCGCTTGCATGTATTTTTTTTTCGGTGAACAGTGTTTTTCTCTTCCATAAAATTAGGGAATAGTACTTTTAATCATGATTTTTCAGTCCAGCGAGATTTTCTTACAGTACAAAAACTTTTTCTATTTCTATAATATTTTTCTTGCTTATTAAAAATAAACTATTTTTCATGATTTTTTAACATAATCCATGAAAAAGCGTTCCAAAAAGAAACTCTAAAGAAAGTTGATCTCCAGCCAAGAACAACGGGATCTAAATCTAAATGTGACCAAAAGGGATATTAGAATTTTTATTATACACGTAGTAAAATGTCAAAATTTCGGTAGATCAAAATCGTCTTGCTAATAACAGAGAGTCAGCTTAATGGGCCCCGCTAATACCAGGGTCAGCTTAGGCTGTGTTTGATTTTAGATTCGGTTGTGTTGAGGGGAAAAGAATATGCATATTTCGTGTTTATTTTTAAGAATTAGGGCATGTTTGATACACCAGCTAGGTGCTAGGCATCTAAACAGTCTAGCTAAAAAGACCAGTTAAAGTTTAGCTATTTTAATCCAACTAAAATTTAGCCGAGCCTATTAGCTGGAGCATCCAAACACCTAAGCTAAAGTTTAGTTAGAAAACTTTTAGCTAGCTAAAGTTTTACTTTGAAATTTTAGCTAGCTAAACTTTAGTTGTGTGTGTCCATATATTTCCTAAGAAATGAATAATACAGTTACCATTTTCTATCTGTTAGACAATCACCGGTGAGGTCCATACGTGAGTTTCTTCCATCTTCTCTCCCTTCCACAAGTCTAGCCTCCGTTCCTAATTTGTCAGCAAGTGTTTCTGGATCCGTCCAAACCCATCCACCAACGGCTCCAGACTTGCACTCCTTGTTCACCTCCTCGCCCCCATCTGACCTACCTACCACCACACCCGCCACGCCAAGCGTGACCCCTATCTCTACGTCCGTCCGCTAGGGCGGAGCTCGCCTGCTAGTGCCAAAGGTGGTGTTCGATTGTACTCTTACAGCATCGCAACTACGGTAGCTAACAGTGTGTTTGGTTTAGAGAGTGAGTCCATCAGGAACCACCTGATACAGCATGACTTGATTATGCTTGGTTGGTGTCGTCTGATGGATTTTCGAGGAACAAGTCCGTGACCCATTTGTACTAGAGTAGGGAATGAGCTCGTGACAGACTGGTCAGTTCCATATGTCGAACCAAACGCTGCTTTTAGGTCCGGGTTCAGATGGTTCTGTGTGGTCTGCTTCCGCAAACCAAACACGCTGTAAATGTAATCTCTCTCTCGGCTAACGCTATGTGCATATAATATCTCACTATTGAAACCAACGCTCCCATAGGTGTCTTGGTTCAAAAAAAATTATACAAGATTTGTTCCGTTATAGTAATGTCTAATCCGAGAGAATTGAGAAATATTTTGGTTTGTATACGAGATAACCCAAAAAATCCTCTTCCAATCCTCGATTAGAGCTAACCAAACAAGCCCGTAAGGCCGTAACAGGAGTAATATGGAGCGAAACGGACTCCCATTTTAGCCCGACTGATCGTGCCACCGGTGCCAAGCGCGCGCAACCTACACATCTACACGACCGCTCGGTGATGGGTGCCGCCGGCCCAAGAAGATGGCGTGGGCGAGGCGCGTGCCCGGGCCAACGAGCCTTTTCTGCTGAGGACACAGAGGCCTTTGAGTGCGATGCCACAAGGATCGCAGGGCGGAGCCGTGACAACTTCCACACGTTCGTCGCGGCACGACATCACACGCCCAACGGCTAGAGCAGCCAAAGGCGCGCGACGGCGGCACGGCGACACTGATTACCGAGGCACAGAGCTCTACCACTTTGGTTTGCCCTTGGTGTGTACCTGCGTGGCTGCGTCCCTGTCCCATGCCTTTTGAGTGTGGGTGCGAACACAAGGTTGACAAGTACCCTTTGTGTGTTCGTTTTGTGATGAGTGATTGTTAATGTGATCCACGAAGTAGGTTGAGTGGTGACTAACCCTACCTTGGCAAAAGCCTTGTGTGCGACATGTCTCTTGGCTTGTGTTGTGCAGGTGTGGAGCATGGAGACGGTAGCCGATGGCGAGGTGAAGGTCAAGGAGGACGTGTCGTGCCGATGGACCGGAGGGGTGAAGGACGGACGTGAGGCTTAGACTGAGGGACCCGAAAGCCGGGTGGCTAGCCGCGGTGGCTGACACTTGAGACATCGACAAGCGCGAGAAGACATGGCGGGGGACGCGTATGGAGTACGCTACTCGCGGAGCGGTTTGATGGTTTGAGCCTCAAAACCATTGGAGGCGGGTTTACGGGATTGGACCTCAAAAGCCGGGCGGAGGTTCCGAGGAGGAACGGACGACACGTGGCGGCATCGGGGAGTTCGCGTCGAGGCGAAGCTATCGATAAGGAGGCGCGGTGGCCGTCAGATCAACATGAAGACCGGGTTAGACCTCTACGCCCTTGGGCTTATTGGTTTAGCTCTTATGTATCCAAGGGCATCTAGGAGAATGTAAAATAGCTCTGTTAAATAGAGGATAGCAGCCCCCTTGCCTCCTCACCTCTCTCTCCCCACCTTTATTTTCTCCTCTTCCACTTGGGGTTAGGTCTTCTAGTGTTTATGAGAGATGTCACATGAACTAAAAATTCGTGGTATATTTCTTGTGATTTGGAGTGGGAATGAAGGCCCAAATCCTCCTTTTGTCCTCTGAGGAAGCTATGATTTTTGTTCATCTTTTTTCCCCTTTTTTGTGCTTGCCTTTGATTTGATTTTCCCAGAGATTGGGTTAATCCCAGGCAATGATTTCTTGGATTTGATTTTCTCGGAGATTGGATTAATCCCAGGCAATGATTTCTTGAGGATAGACTCATGGTAAGGTGAATTTGGTCTGCAAAGTTTGAGCTCGTTTCCTTTTGTTTTGATTCAGATTTCACTGTTTCTCGTGGCCGCTCCTTTTTCTGTTTGTTCTGTTCTTAGGCTGCGTTTAGTTACCCTGAAATTGCCGAAAAGTGTATTGTAGCACGTTTTGGTTTTATTTGGTAAACAATGTCCAATCACGGACTACTTTGGTTCGAAAGATTCGTCTCACGATTTTGCACCTAACTGTGAAATTAGTTTTTTTTATCTATATTTAATGCTCCATACATGTATCGCAAGTTTGATGTGACGGGATTTTTTTTGCATAGTGTTTTTTTTCAAGGAACTAAACACAGCCTTAGCAGCAGCTCTGAACGTTGATGGATGTGACTCGGAAACAGTACTACAAACGCTGAGCACTCTGTGCTATGCTAGCTCCCATGAGCAGTATTGGTTACTAGTCCTGAGATCTCCTTCCTGCTACTGTATTTTCGTTCTGCTTCCAGTGTTCTTCGCTGTCTGTTCTTGCGAGGAAGCCGAGCGCTGCAGAGCACGCAACAGCTCCTACCGGTGTTTGGACCGGTGGCCATCGGTGCAGTACCGAGCAGCTCCAGCCCCGTTTCCTCGCTGTTTTCCCTGTAGATCGTCGACCGCGCGGTGAGCAGCCCCACCGACGCGGCTTCTTCTTTCTTCTGTCTCTGCGGTGGTGAGCAGATCCGCCTCTGCTCGTTCCGTTGTCCGGGGCCAGTCGGATTCCTCTAGCTCCGTGCTCTCTCAGCGCCTAGCAGTGCTCGTCACAAGGATCTCAGGTACTCGTCAGCTCACCGTGGTGTGCAGCCCCATCACCGGCGGTGTCCTGTACAGTTTGTGCACTTCCGGTCAAAAGCCAAGCAGCAGCGGGCATGTTTAGATGTGGAAAAAGTTTGGGTAAAATTTCTGAGCACTTTTTATTGTTATTTGGCAAAAATTATCTAATTATAGACTAACTAGGCTCAAAAGATTCGTCTCGACATTTACAAATAAATTGTATAATTAGTTATTTTTTATCTATATTTAATACTTTATGCATGCATCGACAGTTACTGTGTAAACTTTTTTTTTTGGGCACTTTTTGCTAATTAAACAGGCTCAGCGTGTTCAACTTCTTTTCTCTGTGCATGTTTGACCGAGAAGAGCAGTCCCGCACCAGCAGGCAGCAGGCAAGCAGTGCCGTCAGGAGCAGCAGCACGCCCTGTCGATTTTTTTTTTATTTTTAGCCCAAATTTAAAACAAATTTTAAATTTAACCCGTGTTTGAATTTTTTTTTAAATCTAACCCGTTTGGCTCCGCCACCATATGGCGGGGCAAATGCACTGAACCCCGCCATGCATGGTGGCGGGGTGCATGGCCCACGTGGCAGGGGTGGCAGCGCGCCTCGCCAGCGTGGCAGGGGTGTACTCCGCCATGATGCATGGCGGGGTAGCCCTAACCCGCCATGATGCATGGCGGGGTACAACCCCGGCCATTTAAAAGCCCGGGCACTTCTTGTTTTTGGCCATTCATCCATTCCATTTCCCGCAGCGTCCCTCTCCGCCCCAGGACCGAGCTCCCCTCCCCTCAGCGGCCTTCTCCGGTGTCCCTCCCTCCTCCCCGTCAGGTATCGGCCCATCGTCGGTCCTTGTTCCGGCCAGCCCTTCTCTGCGTGCATCGTTGCAGTATGTTTGGTTAATGTAGTTAGTAAAGTGTTTTGTGTTGAAATCGTTTCGTGTTATTAGATGGAGGACTCGTATCGTGAGTCGATTTGGAGGAAAAAGGGTCGTCCTAGAGAGATATACCCCGACGTGTCTTGCAAGGATGCGCCCGTTCCTCCCGAGGAACCTATACCTAACTGTGACTGTGGTCATCCGGCACACGTGGGCCAGTCGAGACATCCGGATACTGCGGCTCGTTGCTTCTACACATGTTATAGTTGTAGCGTAAGTAATTGTGCCCTTTGTTGTTCTTATTGGTTTCTGATGTTGTATTCGCGATGAGATAATTGAAACTTTTGTATAGCCCTACTTCCGGTGCTTTTTCTTCCAATGGATCGACGGCCCGGACAAGTTTATCCAAGGATTCTCCTTTTCTACCCCGGCATTGATCATTGCAAGCGTGAGGTGTTTACTCGCTGGGTTCCGCCCCCTCCAAACCCTCCTCCTATGACGGACGAAGAGAAGGCCGTAGCATCGGCACGGCGGCTCGAGGATCCTCCAAAGTGTCTTTACGGAGAGCAAACCGTGATAAACCCACGCAATGAACAAGAGTTCATTTGTCCTCTACGACATGAGGTAAGGTTTGAGTGAACCTTGAAATGTCATGTCCTATATGTGTGTTTTACTGTTTTGATTTTGTAGGATCATGATTTTCCAAAGTGCCGTTTCAAGGAATGGATCTATGGTCCAAAGAGCCATTGGCCGGAGCCGGAGAAGAATGAGGAGGTGCCAGACTGGAGGAAGAAGAGGAGGTCTATTGCGCCTCCTGTGATGTGCAAATGTGGTGTTGAAGCTAGCTACGGCCTTGTCCCTTCAGGCCTTGGTATTGGGCACTTCTGTGGCCACATGATCGATTATGACGAGGTTTACTAGGACTGTTGACACTTAGTGCTAATGTTTTATTTTGTTAACTCTGGTACGCTAACTTTGTATTCATATATTTGTTGCAACAGAGCACTCAGAAATACAACTGGGAATCATATGATGATGTGTATAATTTCAAGAATGAGTATAAGACAATGGTAGCACTTCGCAATACCAGAGGATATCCTGTAAGCTACGTCACTGATTTCGTTAAGAACCATAAGAAGAAAATGCTACGACGGGCCCAAGACCTACGTGTTCGTAACCCGGAGAGTATTGCGTGGAAGAAGTGGTACGAGCAAAAGAAGAAGGATGTAGAGGAGTACCAGGCACGGAAGGCTGAAGAGGATGCAAGGAAGGCTGCAGAGGAGGCTGCGAGAGCATATATGCAAGGCTTGAACGATACTATTGACTCATTATGTGCGAGTGAGTCATTGCGTTTTTGGAAATTCAATCTTCTTTGTTTTACTGTCAATAAAGTCATTGCAAAGATCCTGTTAATTGTTTGCATTTTGTACTTGCAGAGATTGGATGCACCGGCGGCTGGCAAGCAGATATGGCTCGTGCTCGGTACACGGAGAATAGGACAGTAAAGCGGCACGCAGGAGTTGGTGCCACCGCAAGCCGTCCGATTGTGGTTGAAGAGGAGGCCGAGCCGGAGGAAGACGACGACACCGGGAGGATAGGCGAGCTCATTCGTCTAGCCGAAGAATTGGGCTACCCTCAGGACGTTGAAGTAGAGGAGGGTCAGGCAGCGTACCACAGTCATAAGACACCGCTGTTCGACACATGGGGGCCAACAGACATTACCGAAGAAGAGGCCGAGTTGTACTCTCAGGCCGCGGATGAGGCGGAGGCGACTTACTACCGGCGTGAGGCCTCCCAAGCCAATACAGTCGAGGCCAGCAAGGGTAAGGAGGTGGTAGTGGAGGATTCAGAGTCCGAAGACGAGTTGCTTACGCAGTGGTGCACGCAATTTGATTGACGTACAAGTGTCATTTGTAATAATTTGCATTGTCACGTCTTCACGTTGTCGTTGTTAGTGTATGTCATTTCTAGTGGCTTGGAAACTTTGTGTCGTGTAGTTTGTCAGTGTTGTACTTTGAAACATGTCATTGTAATAATTTTCATTATCACATCTTCATTCGTTTCATTTGTTGGTCCACTCACTAAGATTGTTGTGTGGTTTATCGATGCAGTTTATAAATGCAGTTTCTTAGTGCAGTTCCTGCGCGGTCGTAGTTTCAGGGCAACCCCGCCATGGGTGGGGGCGGGTTAGGGGTACCCCGCCATGTAGCGGGGTACCCCTAACCCGCCCCCACCCATGGCGGGGTTGCCCTGAAACTACGACCGCGCAGGAACTATGCTTTCGTTTTGCGTCAACTGATCGTCACAAATGCAGAATGCCATGTTGAGTGATTTACAGCAAGTTTACGGAAGCTATGGCAGAAATAATTACGTTTATGGCAAAGATTAAATGAGTGTTACCAACTACATTAGTCGAATCGAAATAACCAAGTAGAGTACTGCTGCTACACCTACACATAATTTAATTGTTCTAGCACTACATAACTATGATAACATGTGTCCGGCGTCTGCTAAATATGACTACTCTACTAATCGCCAGGGGTGTAGGGGTCTCGCGGTCTCCGTCGCCTCCTTGGATTCGTAGGGACCACGTTGCTTCTCCAGCCAACGTCTGTGCGGTCCCGTTGCTGCCTCTCGCGTTGCCGCCTATGTCCACGATCGAGCTGCTGCGTTGACGACGGCCCCTGCAAGCAAGCAACCTGATGAGCTACTCTAAATGTTGAGCTAAGAACAGTAGAATTAAAGAGAAAGCAAAGCATACGGACCTGTTGCTCGGCTGGTGTGTAGTTCTCCTGCTGTGTGTAGTCGACCCCCTGTGTACCAAAAGGAGCACCGTACAGCTGTGAGGCACCCATCTCCTCGTGACCGGTGTAATCCCACCGGGGAACGTCCTCTTCGTCGTCGTCATCGTCGCCACTCGTCGTGTCATACTGAAGTGCCTCATCCAAATCGTCCGGAGCCGCTGGACCCTTCCCTCTATCCTGCGGAGTACGAATAGACGAGGACGCAGCCCTGGTGTCGCTAGCAGAAGCAGCTGTGGTGGACATCGTCTGGCTCCTGGACCACGTGGGGTTGTACGGTAACTGAGTCGTATCCACACAGCTCAGCTTTTGAGCCAACTTTTTGCAGCCTTTTTTCATTCTCTACAGGTTTAGATGACAACAAGTATTATTAAGCGTGAATTTTAAAGGTAACTGAGTTGTAGTCACGAATGTTACTATCAAAAGTACCTTGACAAAGGCGCGAAGAGGGTTGGTCTTGTCGTCCCTAGTCCGAAAAAGTTGCCTGGAAGCTTCCTCGGAGTAGTTCGACAACTGTTGTGCCTACACCATCACACAACGTTAACTCGATCATTTCAATTGAATTTTAAAACCCTTACCTCGTTTGAGAATGTAAGTGCAAAGTACTTACCACGTATCTATTAAGAGGGGCCTAAGAAGTTGTGTTTGCCCCCTTTGCGCATCGTCGAACGCATCGGCGATGTCATCCTCATCGGCCGCATCTGCAGGCATGTTCGTGTACGGGACCATGAGATGAGTCCTCGTACTTCGCTGCAACCATTGCAGGTACTCCATCCATCTTGCCGGGTGGTGTGGCGGAATTTCATTGATGTGACGACGATGCCTGTTATACCATCTGTTCAAATGTGGTTCGTGCGTCAACGCCCAATCCTTTTGCGTGGTCTGAAGCCTCCGATCGATCCTGCATTGCCATATTGCATTAGAAATGAGGCGCTTAAGTAGAATAAACATATTGGCATCGTACCCATGCATCTGAGCGTTGGTGGAGTACAGCGGTGGAATTCCTTGCAACCTCCTGAACTGTCTGTAAACCCTAAAAGGGTAGTGCATCTCGACGATATGGAAGAAGATAAGTGGCCCTTCGTAAAGCCACTCGTCCGCTTCCTCCTCGCAGCGCGGACTAAGGTAGTCCTCTAGCTCCCACCTAGACCACGGTGTCCATGTTACCTGCAAAGTAAAGAAACTTAATTTAGTATCAATCTCATTGATAGTGCCTTTAGTAGGAAATGTGGATATAACTTACGTAGTTGTGTGTCAACACGTCTATCGCATCCGTGTACTGCTTGTACCTCCTTTCCAACTCGCCCCTCACTACCTTAGCGTCTTTCCAGATGAAAAGGACGGTGGGTCGAACGTCTTGATGTTGCCATTCCTGCAAGTTTACACAAACAAGGTGTCACTAATCTCTTTAGTCGTATGAAGATATCAAAGTTGTCAATGTACTCACAGGCAAATGCGGAGGTTTAGTAGGCCTCCCAACCGGAAACCGCTCCCAAATCCATACTTGAAGTAGGTATGAGCAGCCACCTAGGTTAGCATTGTTCGACTGGCGACGACAGGCGGTACAAAGCTGACGGTATGTCCAAGCAAGGACCGCGGTACCCTAGCTATACGTTGCAATATTCTCAAGTGGCTGGATTAGGATCCTCAATAAAATCCAGCTGATGCTGTCGCCTGAGGAGTCGGGGAACAAGAAAGCGCCCAAGAAGTGCCACAACCACACCTTTGCATACACCTCGACCTCGTGATCTGGAGCACCGAACGAAGGCCCTGCACCAAAGTGCTGGGTTATCCATGACGTCGACACTCCTGAGGTCTTCCTGCAATTGCAATTGAAGTATTATTGTACAAAAATAGATGTAGCTGAAATGGTTGTATCAGTGATTTCAGTGGGGCGCAAATATGAACTTACTTTGTGCCTTTAACTTCTGCCTCTGATGGCCTCCTACCACAGAACTGCTCCACCAACTGTACCCAATTAGACTCGTCGGCGACCCCAGTCACCGGATGACCAGCCAAACTGAGACACAATATCATCTTCACATCCTGCGTCGTGACAGTCATTTCCCCACATGGTGTGTGGAAGGTGTGCGTCTCCGGTCTCCACCTGCATCATTACAAGTTTCTGGTTATAGGCAAGTTGACAGCCCAATTTTACAAAACAAAGACAATAAATGAAAAAAGCAATGTTACCTATCAACAAAGGCAGTAAGAAGTACAGGGTCTAGTGTGGGGAGTGTACTGTTGTACACCCGAACGATCTCAAGGAAGCCCGCCCGCTCTATGTAGGGCGCGTATCGCTCGTCCCAGCTATGTACGCGGTGCGTGCGAACACGAAGCGGACGCAACGGCCTCTGCTGCTCCGACAAGGCCTGGGCCCGGTGGTCCTTGTCGTAGTCAGCCTCAATGAGGCTAAAGCGCGGATGAGGAGCCCGCGCCTCCATCTTGCAAGCCTAAAACTCCCTGTTTGAAAAAAACAAAGAAAATATTAATAACATTAGAACAATTAATAACGTTATAAAAAAACAAAGACAAGTACAAATGAAAATTATAATATCATAAATGCATGTTTACAATATATACCACCTCTTGTCTCGCCCGCCTATGAAATCTAGCGTTATGACCAGGATTCTTGCAAATGGAGCAAAGGTTCTGCGCACGTTCTTCGTCAAAGTCTCCGCCACCATACATGTCGGCGCCGTAACCTTTCATATTGTCCATATCGCCTTTCAATCGCTTCTTCTTCCTCCTTCCCTTCCCTACCTTCTTCAGGTCCGGATAAGGCGCGTAGTCCTCACCATAGTATGGAGGCCACTGTGACTCGTCAAGGTATGGCTCGAAACTCTTCTCCCAAACTTTGAGGGTGTTGGCACGGAGATACAAGGGTGACTTGTATGGTGCAACTGTGTGGTCAAAACCTCTAAGCCAACAAGAGGTGATCATGTGTGAGCAAGGGGCATGCATGATCTGAGGGACGTTGCAACTGCATTCTACTTTAGCAAGATCGACACGGTACGTTCGGCCACCAAATCGTTCGCCGCCCAGGTTTGTGCCCCTCTAGCTCGTACGCAGAAAACAAGCATGTCCCGTCCATAAGCCTCGGCAACCTGTTGTTTGGCCAATTCCTCAGCCTCCTTCAAATATTCATGTGCCGCCTTCCCCCATCTTCCAAGCTCCTCTTCATTCCTCAGGGCTAGGCCATACCGCTTAACAAAATACTCATTGCACTTCCTAAAAGAGAACTCGACAATACCAGACACTGGAAGAGATCGAACGCCTTTGAACACACGATTGAAAGACTCAGAGGAGTTTGTTGTCATGATGCCGTACCGGAAGCCGCCCTCATCAAATGCTAATGCCCACTTGGCTTTATTTTCCATCTGCTGGTCTAACCATGCCTTGCCAGCTTGGTTGAGCATCTTCTCTAGTTCTACCATAGTCTCGTTGAACTCGCGTTCTGTACGTTTATTACAAAGCTCCTTTAACTTGTCAGCCACATCCTTCTTGCGTTGACGCCGCCAGAAATTGGCGGCAAAATATCGCATGCACCAACGGTGCACTAGGGGCGGGTGACCATCAATGTGTTCATCGGCTGCATTTAGAATTCCAATGTGACGGTCCGAAATCAGACAAATGGTGCGAGAAGGGCCAAGCACATGAACACGGAGCAGACGCATAAACCATGACCATGAATCATTGTTTTTCCCCTCCGCCAAAGCAAAAGCCATTGGTACTATCTGGTTCTCTGGGTCTACAGCAGCAGCCATCATCAATGTGCCCCTGTATTTGCCGGTGAGGAGCGTGCCATCAACAAGAACAACTGGCCTACAATACTGAAATGCATGTTTGCACTGATCGAAATACCAGAACACACGGTACAGAATATGCCTCAACGGGTTCTGAAGATAGAACCCTCCTGTGTATATGAACGATCTCATGCCAGGGTTGAAGTGTTCCATCGCACACAAAATGCGTGGAACCCTGTTATAGGCTTCCTCCCAGCTACCCCAACGAATTGCCAGGGCAATTTGCTTTGCCCGCCAAGCCTTTCCATACGTGACCTCATACCCAACAAATGTGACTATGGTCTCCTGCAAGAAAGACACTGATACGTCGTTGTCCTTATCTACAAGACCCAATATACGATGGGCTAGATACCGAGCCGTTAACTGGGGATGGTACCTTTTACCCTCATTAGTCTGGCATCTGTGCGCCTGTTCCACCGAAGTTACCTTCCACTTACCATCACTCCGCCTCTTTCGTGCATTCAACTTCCACGAGCACGGGAATCCAGCCTTACATAATATGTGGAATTTTACCTCCTTGTCATAATGTCGAACCGTATAAGGCATATGATGATACACAGCATAGTCCTGAAGGAACAACTTCATCTCCGACATCGTATTGAAAAGCATTCCCTTCCTCAGTATTAAATTTTTATGGTTGTACAATGATTCCTTACACATCTGCAAACCCGTGTCACAAACTGCCATATGCGACATACTTACATCGTTATAATTTGGCACACCGGTAAAAGGCAAGCCAGTCTCCCTCAGCTGTGTAAGCTCTGCCGATGTATAAGAGGGTGGTGCAACGTATTGTTGTGGCTCCCTAACCCTGCTCCATCCTTCATATTGCACTCCATCATCTGGATAACCGGTGGCTAATGTGCCCTGACTCTGCATGCCATGAAGTACCTCAAGCGGTACTCCTGAGGGCATGCCACGAACTGGTGTACACATGGCAGGTGCACCTCCAGAGGGCATGGCTTCAACCGATGCTCGCATGGCATGTGGACCTCCTTCCTCATTTCCTGAATCGTCCGAATCAGTGCTAACATCATCACCAATCATTTCCTCCGCTGCCGCCTCCTCCTCCTGTTCAAACTCGTCTACATCAAAATCATTGCTTATATGACCAACTGGAGGAGAATGAACCCGCTCCTGCGTCAAATTACCATCCAAGTCCATACTCTCCATAGTTTGTTGCATCTGCACACCACAATCTCCTAGAGTATCACTGTCCAAGGACGGCTCCTCATTCTCAACATTCTCCAGCACCAACTCAGCCATGCCGACATTCGAACCTTGGATGACCCTATTGTATCGGGACCACTCTGCTTGGTTGCACAAGTCCATCATCACATAGTGTGTCCTATTCTTTCCAACATCGAACCTACCCTTTAGTGTGAAAGCCTCGCCAAACTTCAAACTCAAACGGTCACATAGATCGCGGAAACTAGGGGTGCCATCAAACCATTCCAATTCTTCATACATATCCTCAAACTGGCAATCCTCTCTCCTAACACTTCCTCCGTAAAAAACTCTTACACCGTAATCCATCTACAAAACGATTTGACATCTGATTATCAACTGACCATTATGGTACCACTAATTACTACATAACTAACTAAATAACTAATATTACCTAATAAAATCCGAATAACTAATAATCGTTAACTAATTAACTAATAACTAAATAACTAATACGAACCCATTAACTACAAACCAATATTAACTAACTATCAATAATATCGTCAATAACAAATCATCGTTAACTAACTAAATAACTTAATAACTAATATTACCTAATAACTAAATAAATAATAGGTACGTAACTAAATAACTAATATTACCTAATAAAATCCGAATAACTAATAATCGTTAACTAATTAACTAATAACTAAACAACTAATACGAACCCATTAACTAACTAAATAATCATCAATAACAAAATATCGTCAGTAACAAATAATCATCAATAATATCGTCAATAATCATCAATAATTAAATAATCATCAATAACTAATACGAACCAATATTAACTAACTATCAATAATATCGTCAATAAGAAATCATCGTTAACTAACTAAATTACTAAATAACTAACTAAATAATTCAATAACTAACTAAATAACTATTGTTCAATAATAAATAATTAACTAAATAAATAATTCAATAACTAAATAATCATTTAATACAATGAATAATAAATAATTAACTAAATAAATAATAAAAACTTAATAATATTTACTACAAATAAATAATTGAAACGACAAAGTAAAAAAAATTACCGTAAATCGGGTTGCGGCGGCGCGACACGGTTGCCCGGGCGGCGGGGTGCAACGGTCCGCGGCCGGGGTGGCGGCGCGGGAACGAATGCCGGAGACGCGGCCGAGGGCGCGGTCGCCGGGGCCGCGGCGCCGGGGGCGCGGGAGACGGCGCGGTGGCGCGGACGGCGGTTGCGGCAGCGCGGCGGCCGCGGCGGCGGCGCGGCGCGGCGTCGCGGCGGGGCGCGGCGGGGAGATGCCGGGCGATGCGGGGCGCGGCCGGGGCGCGGGGGAGGACCTCCGGGCGAGCGCGGCAGCTCCGGCGGTGGCTACGGCGGCGGCACGGCGCGGGCGACGGCGGAGGCGGCGGGTGGAGTGAGCGGAGGCCGAGCGGGCGTGGCGGGGCGCAGCTTATATTTACGCCGCGCCCCGCCATGACGGGTGACGGGGTACACCCCGCCATGATGGGTGGCGGGTTTGGCCTACCCCGCCACCGATCATGGCGGGGTACGTCCCGGGTGGCTGCCACGTCAGCCTGCCACGCGGGAAGTGTACCCCGCCACCATGCATGGCGGGGTTCAGTGCATTTGCCCCGCCATGCATGATAGCGGGGCCAAACGGGTTAGATATAAAAATATTTTCAAACACGGGTTAAATTTAAAATTTGTTTCAAATTTGGGCTAAAAATAAAAAAAATCGCCTTGTCTAGTAGCTAGTGCATTTGTTGATCGTGAATTGATTTCAAATTTCTTGAGTTGTCTTTTCATGCTACAGGAGGCTTTCAGTACATGTTAATCAATTTCATTTCAGTGATGTGCGTGTGATTAAATTTTGCTCCCAACATTGCTGGTCCTTGTCTGTATGTTTTGTGATCCGATCTGCATACAGGTTCTTGCGTTGTTTTTCTACCATTCCGAGTACTCGTTTTAGGTACTCTTATCACTAGTTGACTTGGGTATTTTAGTGTCAACTATTCGCTTGTGTTTGGTGATGATTTTGCGACAACGGTCGAATATTTCGCGAAAAATTTTACGGCTTCCATTCACCCCTCTGGTCGTCGTTTTCGGTCCAGTGGGCTACAAGAAACCTTACCATTCCCTCCTCTGTTTGGTACATCTCATAGAATGACTTTCCCGTCCGCCGCCGTCGTCAAGGCCGAAAGCGACGGCCTTGTTGTCACTACTGGAAGTTGGGAGCTCACTGTTTTATTCTGTACAAGATCCAAGACAATAGTGTACATATCCTACCGTACCTGGGAACAAAAAAAAAGACAAGCATTTGACCTGAGAACGGAAGAAGAAGAAATAGCCCCTCTCGATCTCATCAAGATATTCAGATGTAGTATATCTGCCCGACATTGAGCAGGCTCTCATGGGGCACGTTGAAGATGACGCTGTTCTCCCTGCACACCCTCCTCATGAAGGCGTACATGTAGTCGACGGCGAGCTTCTTCACAACGCCCGAGTCCCGCCGAGCGCGCACGATGGTGTTCCCGAGGATGTGCACCACGCCGGCGTCCTTGCACCTGTTCAGGAACTCCAGCTCGTCGCCCACCGTGTCGCCGCTGCTGGCCTGCCCCACCGCCGACGCCGAGCACTGCAGCTGCAGCCGCAGCCCCCTCGGCGCCAGGGGCGACTGCGCGGCGGGCACGATCGAGTCTTGCGACGAGAAGCTCAGCTCCCCGTTGGAGCACATGGTCGCGCAGGCCCGCTCGCCCAGGAACGCCGCGCGGCCGGAGCCGGGCGCCTGCTCCGGCACGCTGAACTCGTCCGAGTCGGAGTAGCCCTCCATCATGCTCTCCAGCCGGACGAAGAAGAGGACGCAGTCGAACAGCATCCTCTCGAAGTCCTCGTCCCTCTTGTGCAGGTCCTTGTACCCGTACCTCGCCACGCACCGGAACATGTGGAAGTTCTTGGGCCCGATCCGCCGCACCAGGAACCGCTCCTCCGTCGGCACCGTGTACACGGGGAGGTACTTGACGCAGACGAACACCACCACCGAGTGGATCGCGGGGAGGTTGGTGATGAAGTGGGAGAAGATGTGCGGCACGCCGCTTGCCAGCTCCGTGTACACGAAGCCGATCCCCGGGACCCTCACCAGACCCAGGCTGGGACCCAGCCCCAGGATCCACGCCATGGACACCTTGCTGTGCATCTCGAACTCGTACCGCTTCACCGTGCAGAAATGCCACACGTACATGATGACGAAGAAGGCCGTCGCGACCACGAGCGGGACCCAGCCGCCCTGGTCGATCTTCAGGATGCACGCCACGAAGTAGGGAACCTCCACCATGAGCGAGAGCACGATGAAGGTGACCACGAGGATCCAGTGGCTCTTCCATACCAGCAGCATTATTGGCACCATCAGGAATGTCGTAACTAGCATAACTATAACCACGGCAGTACCTGCTCTTTTTTTTTTCAATATGAAAGTGGACAGTTAAGTGTCGTCTGATGCATTATGCAGTGCAGGTCATGTCATGAAAGTTCAGCACCACCTGTTTGTTCTCATTTCAGAGAGAAAACGATATAGGGGTTGTTTAGTTGGTGAAAAAGTTTGGGTTCGGCTACTATAGCACTTTTCGTTTTATTTGACAAAATTTATCCAATTATGGACTAACTAGGCTCAAAAGATTCGTTTCGACATTTACAGATAAACTGTGCAATTAGTTATTTTTTTACCTACATTTAATGTTCCATGCATGCGTCCAAAGATTCGATGTGACGGGTACTGCGCAAACTTTTTTTTGGGTTGGGGGAGGAACTAAACAGGCTCATATTTTGGTTGTCAGAGAAAAGGAAACCTTACCATATGCATTTCCTATCTGGTTTTGGTTCTTGAATCCAGCAGTCACAGCAATGCAGAGAACCAGAAGGATCCAGTTGATGTCAGGGATGTAGATCTGCCCAAGGAATTTCTTCGAGGTGTGGACTATCTTCACGCGGGGGAAGCAACCAAGTGCAAGAGCTTGCTTTATGATTGAGTAGGTTGCAGATATGGTGGCTTGACTTGCAACAATTGCTGCAGCAGTTGCTATGACAAAGGCTGGCCAGTATATGGCATCTGCAATGATCAAACATATCACTATCACCACCAAATTACAGAAAAGCACTAGCACACAGTGACAATAGGCACTATCAATAATGCGTTATGCACTATGCCCCTGAGTGTGCACCTAGCAGACATGGTGTGGTGGCACACTGACAGCTGTGCCTTAAAATTAATTGTGAATAGGATTGTATGATGTCGTAGATGAGGGACCTGGAATTGATCGGTAGAAGGCGTCAGCCACATGTGTTTTGTTGGAAATTATGTAGGCAGCCTGCCCTGTGTACGCTAGTAGAAGGCATGGAAACACAATCAAGGTGAAAGCAATCTGCAAATATACCTTCACTTTAGCAAACACGCAACTAAATACGCATATGGCTACTTGATACTGAAGGCTTTTACCTGAATTGCCAGCACAGGAAAGTGACAGAGATCAGCAAATAACGCTTCAGTTCCTGCACACAAAAAAGAATGTTTTTCATGCTACAATGGATATTGGATGTACTAGAGGCGCTGAAACATAAGGTAGCTATATTTTTACAATCCCATCCCAACCCCCCCCCCCCCCCCCAAAAAAAAAAAAAAAAACAAAGCGATCCAACTCTGACCCGTGATGCTAAGCATGATTCCTCCCAGAGACGTCCAGATGTCAGAATTCCTTCTCCGTTGGAAAAACCGGTATATATATATTGGGTTGTATGCTTTTAACACAGAGCTATCATACTTGTGTATGTTTATAGCTCCGACGCTTCCAATTAGGATGAACCAGAGGAGAACTATTGGTGCAAAGAGCCATCCCACTTTATCTGTTCCATAGTGCTGCATGCTAAATAATCCAATTAAGATGATCACAGCGACGAGGACAACAACATCTGCAAGATACAGAGGAAAGCAATATCAGTTTTACTTGTCAAGTTATTAAAAAGATAGATTGGGACTTTGGAACTGCTGTAGTAAAACTGAAAAGGACTGATGTGTGATGAGATTGTGATGCATACATCAACAGAAACAGATATGCACTACACTAGTTTCCTTCCATTGTTGCAATAAGAACAAGTTTTGGTTTGCTTACACATCAATAAGTTGCAGTACACCAAAAAAAATATAAAATGGGAAATACATACCAGTACTCATGTTCTGATTCTGGACCTTAATGCCACCTGATGCAGAAAGAACTACAGAAACCACAAAACCATAAGTCACATCCTAAAAAACATCAGATTTTAGTCAAAACAATGCAATGCTTAGCATTGTTAAAAAAAGTGACGATGAGTACCAGATATAGCAGGTGTAAGGATTCCATCTCCAATTGCTGTACAAGTACCAATTAAAACAAGAATAAGAAGAATGTTTCTCTTATATGCATGTGACTCTATCCATCTCTTTATTTTTGCTGCAACTGAATTCTCTTCATAGGTTTGCCGACTATATGTCGTCAATTCCTCATCGGTCCTGTGTTGATTAGGTATGGTGTTGATCTTTGCATGACGGCATAATAGGGAATAAAGAGCAAATGTACCACCTGCAAGAAAGTGCAACATGTTGTCACCTTAGGAGTCGCACACTATGCAAACACTGAGCAGCAGCAAAAATCTCTCAGGTCAAAAGTTTAATCATTATAGAAATGCACTTTAGCACGCTGACATCTCTGAAGAAAAGAAAGGTATTCTTCTAACAAATTCAAGAGGTGTGATATGTCAAAAGTTGATGTGCTATCATAATTCCCATGTACAGTAAAATCTCTATTTTCTAATGTATAGTTCTTTGAGAAGTATTGCTGGTAGTAATTCACTTTTTAAGGCATGCAAATCTTAAGGGGTTGGTTAGAAATTTCATTTAAATAAAAACTTGGTTGCACATTGTTGTCTGTCTGCAGTGAAGGTGCTATTGGAAAAGGTGTTTTTTGTACTTTGTTCTTAGTAATTTTTCTTTTCGTCTCATCTAATGAAACTTAACTTCTCACAAAACTCTTGCCGTCCTTTCAAACAAAATAGGACTGTGAGGATCAAGCATCTTACCTTGACCATTGTCATTTGCCCTCAAGACAACAAACACATACTTCAGAAGTGGTATGAGAGTGAGGGTGTAAATAATCAAGGAAAGAGCTCCAATAACATCCTCATCCTCACCCTCACCTATTCCACGAGGAAATATATTATAGAACACATATAAAGGTGACGTGCCCAAGTCACCAAAGACCACTCCAAGGCTCTGAAATGCCAGCCGTAGTAACAAAGCTGATGAGAACTTCTGCATGAAAGGAAACAACAGTCAACAGAAATTCTTGATTTAGCAGCCTATTTACTTAAATCACAAGCTAGGATTCTTCTTTCTCGGACCAGAGATTCTTCTGGTAATGATTTCATTGGAGGTAGAATGAATCATAGACTTGTTTAAAACAAAAGGGCTCCTTAGGAAAGATGGTAATATGATCCCAGGAGTCTAACCAAGTTTCTTCAATCATCCTCTACAGTTGGAAAGAATACATATTCGTGCAGTCAAAAATGCAGTGGTGTTGAAATGGTGCATTTATTCCAGAATCTAGATGTTTTCAGAGAACGGACTGCACATGCACAATGAGATGGATTGTCACATGCAGACACTAATCTTACATCTACTGCAAGACTGCAAGTATTGAGGAAAAATTCAAGTCTTGGCAACAAAAACAAAATCAACATGAAAAAGACTGGAAAGAGAGAAATGCCAGACCTTTTCTCTGTACATATTCTTCAGCCTGCCCGCCTCCTCATCCATGGGTTGATCAAGGTTCTGATCTAGCTCCCACATGCTTCCCCGGTTTGTCAGCTCACTTTCTGACAGCGATGCCATTGACCTCTTCTCCCCTCAGCGGCAGTTCCTCGAATGTGAAATCTTGTCCTACGAACCGGTATTCAGACTCCACAGCTGCTTGATCTCACACTCGAAATCCAGACTCGAATTTCCTCATCAGCACCGGTGCATGCATTCGATTCTTGGTGTTTGCAAGCACCAAGCCTTCCAGCCAAATCTCCCCACTAAACACCGCTTTGGTTATTGCAAGAAACGAAAACGGAATCTTCGGTCCGACAGTGAAGCGCGACAAATCACACCAACCTCAGCACGGACCAAAATCAAGAAGCAGAAACGGGCCACTGTTTGTTGTAGCCACGAGTAATCCCAACCGAAAAAAAACCAACCTTTCCTCCGAAAAGCTCACCAGAAATCGAATTTTGACGTCGCTGGCGCCAGCGCCACGACCGTCCCCGAACAGGCGAAGCACGAGAGCTGCGCGAGGAGGAGGAAGACGAGGAGTTGAGGTGGAGACTGGAGGAAGCAGCAGCCAGCAGCAATACCCAACCGAGCGGAGCAAAAGAAGGCAAGAAATACTGCCAGGAGCAGGAGCAGCAGATGTCTAGGCACTGCGAGGAGCGGAGGCAGGCAGGCTGGTGGGGCACCCCCACGAATTCGGTGCAGAATTGACAAAGAGCTCCTGCCTTCGGTTATGAATGATTGCAAGTTTGCCACTACTTACAGACAAGGAGAAGAACAGAGGAAGAAGATGAGAGAGAGAGAGAGAGAGAGAGAGAGAGAGAGAGCAAAGGAGAAGTTTTGCGCTTCTTGGCTTCTTGCAGCTTGCTACTTCTTGCCTGGCTGCTGGCTGCTTATGGGTGGCTGTAGACCGTAGTACCGGACTGTAACTAAAAACCACGGGGAGTGCTGATGTTGGCATCATGACATGGCAAGTCACTGTCAGCCATCAGGTCTGGTAGAAAAAAAATAGCTTTTTAATGGCATTGATTCCGCTTCATAAAATATTTGATTAATCAGCTCCTAATCTTCCTGGTGATCTGAGGATCCAGATTTGTCACCGTCACTCCTCAGTTAAACTAGTATTTCGTTCCAGTTTCATCTTGTCTGTTAGTAACCTGGTATGGTATGGTACGGCAGATTGGCAGTTGTTTGCTCACCTGCAGCTTGCAACTTGGAATATCTAAAATTTGTGGTTTGACATCGTTGATTTCTATATGCTCTGGGATTTTTCTATAGTATCTGGACTTCTAGTACTCTAGACAACAGCCAATAGTCAGCTAGTGGGGTGCATTTTTAAAGTTCAACGATGTACAACCTGAGCCAACTTTTTTCAATACTACCATATCTTATTATCTATATTTTATACTCTTGGTAGCAAAGAATAAAAATAAATATTGAGCACAACGTGTACCTACCAGTAACTAGATGCAAAGTACTCATACAAGACATTCATTTATACATACCTATACCTACTAGAACTCTCCCCATCCATGCTAGCTAGGCATGGGTGTCCTTTTCTAGAGATTTTCAGTATTATTTTGCTTAGAAACATTCATTTTTTTCAGAGAATGAAAAAGGACAATTTCGGATGAAACAGTCACATCTGCCACCATCTGGTCCCTCCAGGGAGGCCTACATATGAAAGCTTGGTCGGTGTCCGGCCCTGAAACATGCTGGTAGCTTAGGCTGTAGGAATTTCCCTGTGTCTGTTGTGTTCCATACTATATTCTTCAGATCGAACAAAAGGCGCTGCAATTATGCAAGGGAATTGGAATGCAATGCGATGATTTTGTTAAGTAATAATGCAGGGAATTATGCCGGGGAACTAATTCCTGTGACCTTTTCTCGCCACCAGCAAATCAAAAAAAAATTATTTACAATAATTGCACGCGATTCACCACCGCATGTAAAGACACAATCACACAAGCCATTGAACAAAAAAGAAATATTTTTCCGTAGAAATCCTCTAGTTCTCTTAATATTCGAGACTACTACTGCTCCGCAGTCCGCACTAGTACAGTTGAAGTATCAAACATAGGATTACTTCATGTTTGCAAGCCCTGTCTCTGGATGCCTTTTCTTGCTTTCATTCAGGTTAGTTCTGAATATGCCAAGATTGGCATCAGGGCCAGCAGGAAGCAGCGTCCGAGGCAGCTGCTGAACTGAACGGTGACTCGGTGAGCGCGGCGGCTAGTGCAGGTGCAGCCACTGCGCCTACGTCACGGCTCATAGCCTACATCACCAGGTTAGGCTGTATGTATGCATGTAGTATGTGGTATGTTTATCCATATGAACTTGTTGCAGAAAGTGTCGCTTGTGCCCTCCTTTCATTTGAAAAAGGAGGCATGGCACAGTGAGAGCACCTGAAAGGAATGGATGACCATGGCCTAACCTAGGCAAGAGGTCGCCGTAGCCCACGAGTCATGGATAGCCTGAATGGCTTCTCCGAATGAGTGAGAACGATGGCATGAGAGTGTCAGTGGACGTTATTCTCTGTAGGTGTTGTGATGCATGCTCCACCAGGCCACCATATATGCTCTCTTGGTGGGTTGATACTTGATGATAGGATGAGTATTCCTCTCTTCATCTAGCTTATTCTCCTTTTTTGACACTGAGAGTAGGCCCTGTTTGGATCTGAAGGTAATAATTAACTGCTAATAATTACTTCCTCTAATCAAAATTATAAGACGTTTTAATTTTTCTAGATACGTAGCTTTTGGTATGTACTTAGATATACACTATGTTCAGATACATAGTAAAAGTAATGTATCTAGAAAAGACAAAAGATCTTATAATTTGAAACAGAGGGAGTAGCTCTTTTCGATCCAAACGGTCCAGGGAATAGTCTAGCTAGTTGTTAGCTAATGATCAACTAACAACTATCTTATTAGCTACGTCAAACCAGCTAATAATATCTAATAGTTAGCTAGCTGATAGTAGCTATGAGTATTAGCTAGCTAATTATTAGTAGCTAATGAATCCAAACAGAACCTATATTGGGCTATATATAAGCTATCTAGCTTCACCCTGGTCAAACTGCATTGAGCAAAAGACAATAGAAGAAAGGTTGTGCCTAGTGGAGACATCTTTTCTCTGTTTTACTGTGTTGAGAAGTCTATCGTCTTACACCTTTTCGGCTCAACCCAATGGTGCATGGTAACTCAACATGCTTAAAAATATCTCTTTGTTGTCTTTTGAAACAAAAGTGAAGGGCGGTGGTGCTTTTGGAGTGTCAACTTGTAAACAGTTAGCTAGATGATGTTGAGTTTTATGCTGGTAATGAACTGCATTTTTTTGCTTTCTTTAATGATAATAATTCCTTGAAAACACACCCTGAGTGTACGTGTCAAATACTAATGCAGAGAAAGCAAAAGGAGTGAAAGTGAAGTGCACTTAATTTGGCGACTAGCTAGTTTTACGTTAAGTATCACAAAGCTCCAAAGTATGGTGATTACTATGTCTGTCGCTATTCCTCTGGTAAACGAATACTTTTCATATTTGACTTTGCACAGTCTTTGGTACAATCACACTAATATCTATTCTAGAATATATTCTTAAAAAAATTCTTCAAATTTGTGAGATTTTGCAAGTATATTTGATTATAAATCTTCAAACTTAATTAACATTTGAAAAATAACTTAAAAGTTATTGATGTTTTCTTTTGACCAAATCTCTTCTTAAATGATATGTTTTTTTGTGACCAGAGGGTGCTAGTTTGATGTTTCTACGTTATGTGTATATCCGCAAGGCTGAACGACACAGATATAGTGAGAAATTGATAAAGGAGAAATGTTAGGTTTCATGTTCGAGATTAATTTAGGACATGTTTAGATAAACTAGGACTAACAACTAGTCTTATTATTAGCTCCTATCTCTAAACTAATAAACTAACAACTAGTCCTTGATCAGTGGACTAGCAATTGGCATGTTTGTTTGCATCCTTAGAAACTAAAAATTAGTTTGTTAGTCCTAGAATTCGAGGAGTGCATTAATCCATCATGAGCATCCCGACATCAACGAGAAAAGAAAAGGATAGTTTGGTGAGCTAGTTAGTGAGGCACATCTGCAAAAGGAATAACTCTTCTTTAGGGGTGTCCCTTTTTAAATCGTCAGCAACAACAAGAGCATCCGCAAGAGGAATTTTGCATTATGCACTCACGGAAAGCTACAATTTTTGGTCGCTTACAAACACTGCAGCACAATTAGGGTCCTCATCACCTAGCGATCATGGGTTAGTTCATTACTCGTTCCAATAAATTATATCATTATTAGATTTAAAATTTGTTCCACAAGACCTATCATTGTATCCTTCGGATTAAAAAGGGAGTCCACGTATGTGTATATCAACTCACACCGGCGCATATCTTTCAGATGTTGCTTAATTCCCATCGTATACAAACTCCTTAATGATAGCTGCATGCATAGTTTAATTGAGACAAAGTCGACTGGCCGGATTTCGCGAGAACGGGCGAGCAGGTAGTATGCAGGTGTCACACATGTGTACGGCCTTTACGTCATGGGTACGTACGTGTTGAATTTGAATATACCCCGATGTTAACCAATAACCATGTAGTTTTGGTCTAAGAATGTCTATCCAAATTAAAATAGAGAGATAGTACTAGAATTACTATCTAGTAATATCTATGCTCTAGCTAATGGTCAACTACATACGTACGAGTACGATGTCAAAGATGGAGCTGTGGACCCAATAGATGCATTATACTCCCTCTATTTCAAATTATAAGTCATTTTGACTTTTTTGGTACATCCATTTTGCTATGCATCTAGATATGTATAAACCAAAAGGTCAAAGCGACTTATAATTTGAAACAGAGGGAGTATTGTTTAGCTAGGTAAAATCCAGCACTAACACATGGTGATTATTAGCTCGGTCGTCAAATTATCAAGTAAACACATGCCTTTGGATGTGCTACCAAGGTGACGTGTGTTTCCTCAGATTTTCCAACCCTTCTCTCCAACGGTGAATCGTCAAACTTTGTATTGTCAGCTAGCATTTTTTTCTCTTTTTTTGATAAGTCGACGGAAGGGGAAATGATCCCCCACCTGATTTTCATTCATCCATTGGTCTCTTAAGGCTTGATAAGTCAAAAAACATTTTGTTTGTGCAAGGCGCTTACATGTCCGAGCAGATGGACTTAAGGTTTACATTGTGTTAGCTAAAATATGACACCAAGAGGTAGCAACTTCTTTATCTGCTCTGGGTAGTCTTGCCCCCCATAAGAACACTTCTGCCTTGCAAGCGGCCAATGCACCGGCCAGGGTCGTGCGATCTGTTCTGAAAGTTCTGTTGTTATGCCGTTTCCAAATATGCCAGCAGCACAACAGAATGAAGGTCCCAAAGTGACAAGCAAGGATGTAACTTGGGCGCTGAATATCCATGAGTTTCTGAATTTGCCAGTGTGGAAATGTTGTGATGCCAACCACATTCCAGAAGTTGCTGGTTGTGGTGCATCCGAAGATGATATGGGCTGGGGACTCGTCAGAAGCATGGCAGGTTTCACAAGTTGCGTCTCCCACAATTCCTTTCTTCTCCAAGTTTTTTTTGAAGAATTTCTTCTCCAAGTTTATTTGCACTGGATGCGCCCTTGAGAGAGTAGCCATGCCAAAAACTTCACCCTCACTGGCGCTTTGTTATCCCAAACAAATTTGGCCCATGAGTCTGGGTTGGAATCTGCATTTTTCAGGGCACCATATATGGTTGTATATTATTTGGTTGTCTTGAATTAGTCTACATCCAAACTTGTACAGTGCAATTAACTTTTACCGTGTTTCGTTGCCATAGAGGCTTTTATGTGGATGTAGGATTCCATGTTGTTTGAATCAGACCCAATGTATGCAATATTAGTTAGTACGTCAAATTTAGTCATATTAAATAATGCATATGTTTGCACAAACTAAAGAGGCACCAAAAATGATGAAATCTTCACACCATCCCTACTTTTACTAGACCAGTAAACCTCTACTAAAACACAGAGGTGACTATATGCAACACAATGTCAGCAACAAAACATAATCTTACCAAACATAGCTGCTCGTCTATATACACGCAGGTCAAGTAAACACCAAGCCACTATACAGGACAACTAAAACACCAACACACTGCGTGTGTTTATGTTGTCTTAGGCTATGTTATTTAAGGTCTAATGCAAGCTAAGATCAATGCAAATAACCAATCACACGCACTAAGTATGTGTGGTTTTTCGAATTAATTTATATCACATGGAGCCATTCTTAATGTTGATAAATAAAAGCATCTGCAAGAATTAATTTTTTTATGTATATTATGCACTCAAAGAAACTAGAATTTTCGGTCGCCCACACATTACTGTAGCACAATTATTTGTGTTGATTATTATATCCGTTGGTTCCAATTAATCTATCATGCATGATTGGCTTACTTTTTTCATTGGCCATACCGAACAAAATCCTCTTGGTTGTATGTATTTGTCCCTCCATCATAGTATGATGACTTGCAAAAATGATAGTAGTATAATGAGAGTTGAATTTGAGATAGAGTTTCTTTAATCCTTTTTATATATATTTTTCTATACGGCTAGTAACGTGTTTATTAAATGGTCGAAGACAGAGGAGTAGCAGGTAGCACACCCCTACCTATATATATGTGTATATGGCCCACTCTTATGAATATCTCTAAAAATTAAGACTGATCTCGAGGAGCATATCATTTATCACTGAAAGAATAATGTTGTTAAATTCTAAAGTAAATCCAAGAAAATATAAGTACCCGTGTCAAGTCGATGACTACCCGAGTGAGCAGGTTTTCACGAAGGAACATAATCAGCTAATAAAGCTACTTTTAGTCTGTTAATAACTTGATACTTGGTAGGATGAGTATTCCCCACGCTAAAGCTTATTCTCCTTTCTCTCTGATTGTGAGTGCATGTGTGACAGTGTGAGCATGTTGGTTTATAAGGCTATCTAGCTTCACCCTGGTCACATTACATCGAGCAGAAGATAAGAAAAGAAAGGTTGTTCCTTTTCACTGTGTTGAGGTCCTAGTCCTATTGTCGTCTTACACTTTTAGCTAGGCTCAAATCATTGGCATACTACACTAGCTAACTCATCAGTACACTTAAAAATTTATTTCTTTGTTGTCTTGAAACAAATTGAGTGAAGGGCGCTGATGCTTTTGGGGTTTCAACATGTAGACAGTTATGTAGATCGATGATGTTAAGCTTTATGCTGTTAAACTGCAATTTTTCTCTTTCGTTAGCGAAAATTCATAGAAAACTCCCTGAGTGTCGTAATGCAGAGAAAGCAAAAGGAGTGAGAGTCAAGTGCACCTAACTTTGGCGACTATAGCTAGTGTTATCATTAACCATCGGAGTCTTTTCTAATTCATATACCGTACGTTTATCCTCTAGCTTGCTATAGGATCAGTGTTGATGACAGGAAAAGTAATCAAAATACTAAATAACTGTAATTGAAGTTTATATTTTTTTATTAAGGTTATTTAAATATAGCCCTTGTTAACCATAGATTTCGTCTTAAATAAAGAATGTCTAAGATTAGGATCACGACTAATCGATGCACTAACTGATGGTCAACTACGTACGATGTGAAAGATGGAGATGCGGGCCCCAAAACAATTGTTTAGGCAAGAATGGGTAAAATGCAGCACTAATAACACATGTTGATGATTAGCTCGATCGGTCACCGAATTATCAAGGTTCTAAGAAAGATTTTTAGGAAGTATTTTTAAAGGCATACCCTTTTCTATTAACAGACGTGGGTCCGGCCGTCGTCCCAGTAAATCGAATAATAAATATACAAACATCATGAATTTCAAAAAAAAATGTTCGCTCCCTATAACCAATACAATGTAAATAGAAGGCTGTCCTTTTATAGTAACTTTTAAAAATCTTGTACTATATCCCTTCAAATTATTGGCTTTTTCAGATAAATTACTTTTATATTATAGTTTACTATGTCATAACAAAACCTAAGCATTTAGAAAAGCCAAAACATCTTATAATTTGCAATAGAGGAAGCATTAAATATTTTAGCCCCTAAATAAATTCAAATGAAATGAGTTTCAACTTTAAAGTTTTAGATCTCACCGACTTCTATAATCTTGGTATAGGATGTGTCTTCATTCGAGATTGTTTGAAAATTTGAAAAGTTGGTTTTCAAAATCTGAGCATTTTGAAATGAATATTTGGGACTCTTAAATGTTTTCAACTAAAAATCTTGTCAATTGCAAAGTTGAAAATTACATTGACAGCTACAATTTTGGTATAGATCGTTATTTCAATGTTCAAAGTCATTTGAAAATTCTTGATTTTGAATTTCAAAATATGAGAACATAAAATGAATATTTACAAATCTAAAAGATTTCAAATAAAATCCTTGTTGACTACAAATTTGTAAATAGTATTGAGAACTACAGCTTTGGTATAGAGCATGTCAACACCCGAGGTTGTTTAAAAATTCTAAATTTTAAATTTCAAAATCTATAAAATTAAAAATGTTTTTTTGGGGTAGTAAACAATTTTAAATCAAATTTTTGTCAAATTTTTTAGATCACGTGAAAAATCTTCAATTTTTGTATAAAGTTTTTCTTTATCTAAGAGCATCTCCAACAAAATTACTATCTAACATCCAAATGCTATTTTTAACTAAAGCTCTAGAAAAATGGCCTCCAAGAGACTAGCCAACACGATTGCTATCCTATTTAACATGCTATCATGTGAGCCTCGGTAGTCACGATTGCTATCCTATTTAACATGCTATCATGTAAGCCTCGGTAGTTAAATTTGGCTAGCCAACATGCCTGGCTATCTTAGTGTATGTGAGGCTGAGAGCTAGTGCCATATTTGTGTTGCTCCAAACTCAATTCCTTTCTCTCGGAGATATGGTTAGTCTGTTGGAATGTGTTGAATTATGGAGAAAGGATTTTTATGAAGTGGATAGCTAAATAAAGATATAGAACATGAAATTTAAAATATGTCTGGGAGATGCTCTAAGTTCGTATGAAAAAATAATGTTTTTTGGACAACTATTTTTAGAGACATGCTTAAGCGTGTGTCGCCTTAATCGTTTTCTATAGATAGCACCATTGGGAAGCCTGCCCATGAAAATAACTATTTATAGAGGTAATCATCTTAGGTTGACTGCCGTTGTTAATTGATTAAGAGAGATGGACGTCTTAAGATGACCGCCTCTGTAAATTATTGATTAACAGAGACAATTATCTTAGGATACCCACTTCTGTAGGTCAATAATTAATAAAGACGAGCATTTATCTCAGGCTTGCTTTGCAATTCAAATAGGTAGCTTAAAAATACCCACCTCTAATCTGAAGAAGTGTCTTCTACAATCCATTTCTAGTAGTGTAGCCTCTGCGTGTGTGAATTGTCAATCCTTTTATTGTAAGCAACAAAGAGGTGTTATTAGATATACAATTAAGGATATGCGGTTGTTGAATTAATTTATTATACGTTATCAGTACTATATAAATTATTTTCAGAGAAGTAATTGTCCTTTTTTTTTGTAATTTTCACATTGCTTTTTGGAAGTTTAAGTGGATCACCAATAGAAAGTAATTTTACTAGCGTTAGGGTCATTGTTAGTGGAAATACCCTATTTTTACTGACTTTTTACATTGACGGGTAAATTAGCGCCAATACAAATCAATTTATACCGTCATTAGAGATAGTTTCTGTACTATTATACATTCCTGCTCATAATGTTTTGCTTCTCCAAAACAAAGTATTTCACTCTTGTCATAAAAAATGAGTTTTAGTTCTGGTAATTGTTCAATGTCATTGAGCAGTAATTTCATATTTTTGACTTGCCCCAACTCATGATCCATAAATAGAAATGTATCATCTTAGACAGTCCAGCATCTACGGGACGAGGTATGACTCATCGGATCTGAGTATATCATCCTTTGCCCTTTTAATGAAAAATAGAGAGCATATCAGACACAATACTGAGATTGGTGCCCTCTTAATGAGTTATGAGGACTAAGCTAGGCCGGAGCGAATCTAGCCGATAACATCATTAGAGCCATTAAAGTTATGGTAACGCTGTGTGCCGAGCGTCTGTCTGGTCGGACAGGACGGACCCGGATAGGGTGGACCCACCTGCCCCCGCGCCTCGCTCGCACTCACCCACGCCTCGTGCCTCGCGTTGCGCTCCGTCACACCTCGCGCCTCTCACCCGGACTCGCGCTGCGCACAACCAAGGTCTAACCTCCGCGCCATGGCATCGACCTCCATGCCGTCGTCAAGCTCTGCGTCAACGAGCGTTCAATGGAGGGCGGCAAGTAAATGAGCACATGTTGCAACCCTATGTTTCATGTATTTCAAATGTATGTTGCATATGTTTCATCTAGATGTTACAAAAATGGATCTCATGCTGCATATGTTGCAATGACTATACACGTATATTGCAAGTATATGTTTCAAATGTTTCAGCTGTTTCAAACGTATGTTGGAAGCGTTTTATCCGGATGTTGCATTTGTTGCACTGGCTATACATGTATGTTGCTAGTATATGTTTCAAATGTTTTAGCTATTTCAAACGTATGTTGCAAGTGTTGTATTTGGATGTTGCATATGTTGCACTGGCTATACATGTATATTGCAAGTGTATGTTTCAAATGTCTTAGCTGTTTCAAACCTATGTTGCAAGTGTTGTATTTGGATGTTGCATATGTTGCAAATGTATGTTGTAAATGTTTTATTTGTTTCAGACGTATGTTGCAAGTGTTTCATGAGCAGGCACGACAAGGGGCGCAGGCAAAGGTGGTCTCCTCAGGCGCAGCGGTCCCGCGCATGTGGTAGCAGGCACGGATCCATCGGTGTGGCAGCAGGTGCGGAGCATGAAGTTGCATTCATAGGCGGGCAGCAGGCGTGGAGCACGAGGCGAACGAAGCACGGAGCTGCATCTATAGACGTCCTGTGGGTATCATTATTAAAAACAGGCTGGCAGCGGGCGTGGGCGTCCGAACGAATGCTGTGTCTGGACGTCCGGGTGCTAGCTTCTCCGCTGAAGTTAACTTCATTACATAACATGATTATTTTCTTGATTTTATAAGCGTTTTACTGTAGGATTTGCATATGTTATCAGGTCAGTGGATCCCAATAAACATGCCTAAAGCAAACACACATTAAAAAAACATATATCGATCATATATCGGATGTCTCCGAGGTAAGGATGAAAATAGAAAGAAAATATCTCGAACCAAATCATATCGTTTTCTGTATTTTATCTGATCGAATTTGCATTTTTATGTCCGACTTTACCGTTTTCGTTTTCGTTTTGTATTTAAAATGTAAAAGTAGAAAACGGGTTAGACATTTTCCGACCATTTTCTACTTTTCTATTTTTAATTCGGAATATCCCGAATTCAAAATTCAGTTTAAACCGAATTTGATTGCCAATCATTACTGTCCAGGTAACTAGGCAAAGACAAGTATGGAGCACTGATGCCCATTGGCCGCATTATATAGGGAGCTCATCCCGTCACGTTTTCCTGAGTCGCTGAGGTAGGACTAATCACCTCGCACAGTGTTGCATGCCTGTTTGGCTACATCTAGCTTCACGCGGCGTTGTTGTCGTATTGCATGTGACTGGGCCGACCAAAACAAAGAGAGCTAGATGGGCCATGCGTTGTTGCTATCCTTTCTAGTCTAGTACCGATGGCATCTCAAATTCTCCTCTTCTTTCTTTTTCTTTCTTTTTCTTTTTTTTTCTCTTGTCAAAGAAACAAAATTGATAAATCTGTTTTCTCTTGTCAAAGAAACAAAATTGATAAGTCTGTTCTCTTGCACGATGACACTTGTTAATTGTTATGTATTGTGGATCAGTATTCCGTATTTAATTTTCATATATCGACCGTGTTCGACATAATTTCGCTCGAGTTGGTTCGTTTTCGAAATTCTCGATATTCTGTAAGTTCGCGTTCGTTTTTGTGTCTGACTTTACCATTTTCGCTTTTATTTTCGTATTCAAATATAAAAGTTGAAAATGGTTGAGGAGTTTTTCGACCGACCGTTTTCATCCTTGCTCCGAGGAGACACATATCAGTCATATATACCACGTACATGAGACAAATGAAGAAAGTTTTTCGATCACGGTTCATGAAAGAAACCAAAGCTCCAGAAGTCCAGATACATATATTAATACTAATAATAAAATGTTAAGTTTCATAAACTAGCAAACATGCTCATGGGTTGTAATGGGTGTAAAAAACTATCAAACGTTAGACCTATTCACTTCGTCTTATTGCACAACTACAGCGGCCGCGACATCTTAAATTGTCTCTTTAGTATCAGGCATAGATAGATATGTAATTTTAATATCTTATTAAATTCGGTTTTCACATGTCAACCCCTGTTGAAAGTTGCACCAGTTTACACGGATAGCTTAGAGATTTGCACTGCTATGTGCGGACAGCTTGGAGAAATATTTCTTTTGATTAGATTAGACGACAAACTGCCCAAGATTTTAATTTTTGGTTTGATTATTTAGGCCATCAGCTAATTATTCTTGTCATAATAATAATAATTTATTCTTCTTAACTAAAACGAACAACTATTGCTAAAAAAACCAGAACCAACAACTTAGCAATAAAGTATTTGTTTATTAAGTAAGGGTCAAAACTTCAAGGACCCCTATATTTATTAGTTTTTTTGTCTTTATAAGAAAAACCAAAGTTATTTCATCGAGAAATAAACAACAAAAATAAAAACACAAAAAGGGCAGCACGACAAAGAAAAGTCACTGGACATCACCGGGAGGTGGGAGCACTTTTCTTGACACCTCAGATATGAGACCCAACCTACGAGTGGGAGAAGAAATAAAGAGAGAGCAACGGGAGAAGGAACAGAGACGGAAATGGAAAAAGAGACGTGAACACAACAACGGTGATTAGGCTGGGCGAAAATTTAGAGATGAGAGAAATTTTACCTTTTTGTTATTAGATATAGATATATATTAGTCTTCGTGAAGGCTAGTAGGGTAGTGGCAGTTTTTTTTCTCTTTTCGCTGTTTGGTTTTGTATTTTTATATATAATATAACAAAAGCTTTGCTCGTTGGACAGCATGCTGCCACACGGCCAGACCTATGTGGCCTCGAGGGTGCAACATGCGGCCCTGTCTAGCCAAACCATGGGCCTCTGGGTTCTGAACCAAACCCCTTGTACCGAAGGTTTATTACTACTGGAAAAAAAACAGATCTGTACTCTGAGATATGTGTACACGTGGGGCCAATTCCGACTCGAATGTGTTGTATACCACCTCCTTAGTCATTGTTTATATTGTGCATGGACGTGCACATGCGCGATGCGAAGTTTGGTTTAGTGTCCAGCGTAGACACGGCTTGCTCGATCGGTGGCCGACGTGTTGTGCCGTGATCTTGTTATGTGCTGGCAAGGAATCTTGGTTTAGGAATCATGAGATTACAGGAGAGATTATGGTGATTACAAGGTTCAGGAGGAGAGATTATTAGGATTACACGGTTCATGAGGAATCTGGGTTTAGAAGGAGTCTTACATCTTACATGTAAGATCAGGGAGCCAAAAATGTATTTATTGCAATAGGAATGAGACTATCCAACACTTATTCCTTGAGTGCCCCTGTGCTAAAATGATTTAGAGGATTATTTTCTACGCTACTAATTTAAACCAACCAAGATCTATCAGCCATATGTTTGGTAATTGGCTCATGAATCAGCAAAAAAGAGTCAAAGGTTTGATCTGGGTTGGGGTGGCTGCCATATGTTGGGCTATCTGGCGATGCCGGAATGATGTTATTTTTAACAAATTGAAAACTAACTCTATTATGCAGGTTACTTTCAGGGGAGCATACTGGATGTGTTTCTGGGCTCAGCTGCAGCGTGACGAGCAAGCCAAGGATGCCCTCTCGTTGATGAGCAAGAAATTAGAGATGATTGCTTTAGGGATTTCCAATAGAGGGTGGAAGCACATTTATCATTTACTTTAGTTTCCTGGTCTATTTATAAGACTCTAGCTTGCACTGCTTTTTGTGAACCTGAAACGTTGTAATAATTGGCTGTGTACATCTTCGGATGTAGAGGCCGGATATTTGTTATCCCTTATCTAAAAAAATGTAAGATCAGGGATAACAGAGAGCTCACATAGCACGACGTCTAGATTAAACAGTTATTATAGAAGAAGAGATTCCTTAAAAAAAAACCGTTCTTTTATAGTGTACCGATGTGATGATGATGAAAATGAAAATTCATACCCTGATCCATCCAAGCATGGGTATTGAACGCAGCATTATTGTGGGCCACTGCCTGGTACCAGGTGGCCGTTGGCCGCGTGGGCTGTGGCCTCGCTCGTCGCTGGATCATGATGTGGTTGTGCGTGGCATCATTATCGTTCTCTCGATCGGCATCAACAGCATGAATGCATGGCGCTGGAAGCCTGGCCTCTCGAGATCGAGCAACGCGGCTCGCTCATGCTGTCATGCATGGCGATGGCGTGAGCCGAGAGAAGACCGGCCGGCCTCGATCGCCTGGCACGAAGTCGCGTGGCATATTCCGGCATATCCCGACCCGGCCGGTTAATGACACGACGCGACGGCGCGGCTCCTGTTTCCTGTACGAGAAGGACGCATACACGGTACGTGGCCGATCGTGGAGGCACAAGGGTCGTCGTGCTCGTGGCGACGTGGCTGCTGCGGCTGTGCTGGATTATTGGATTACTTATACAAGTTCGTCTTATTACTACGCGACTGCCTAGTCGGGATAAGAACTCCGCTGCGGTGCGCATGCCGTGACGTGGGGACCGATCGGACTCCCGTCGTCGTCGCCGTCGCCGTCGCGCTCGCAGGCCACCCTGCTGCTGGTTACAATAGTCAGTCAGCAATCAGCATGTCTTTGTGGTCTCAATAGGCCTCTTGCTTTCTGCATCTTCCGACTCCGACGGCTGCTGCGCCTGCGCGTGAACGGATCCAAATCAAAATCTACAAAACGATACAGGGCTAGCTGGGCCGGTTTCTGCCCGCTGTTTGAATTGGGCTAGAAATCCCGTCATTTCAATCCTGCCGGACCCCTACCTACTGACTGGGCCAGCATTATATCATCAGGGCGTGATGATCACTCGCTTAATAAACGTGCAAAGCTACAAAACACGCTTCATTACTTTGATGAAATTTATAGAAAAAATACATTAGCTTAGCATGTACAATGTCCAGTTTTTTTTCCCAAAGCGAGGACATCCCCGTTTCCATTACTATAGCAACGGAAATACAGCAGTTTATATTGTTCAGAAAAACTTGATTACATGGAGAAGCAGAACCTGGAAACAAACAAGACATATAACAGCAACACAAACACATTGGGGAGTCTCGTGATCATTCTCTCCGTCTTGATCTGCTTCCTGAATCGTCTTGATCTACGATGTCTAGTTGATTTCACTTTTCCATGAAATATTGTTTCGATGGAGCTTTTATTTAAACTAATACATGTCATTATGGTCAATACATTTTCCATTTCTCCTAAAATCTCAATAAAAGTTTCACTTAAGTTACAGTCAAAGTGAGCTGTAATTTGACAGGAGACCACATACTCCACGTTCCCCGCAGAAAGAAAAAAAAACAAATTATGTACCCCACGTTTTCCTCGAAAACAATTTGCTCCACTTGTAGGCTTTCTTTCCTCGTGTCAAAGACAAGGCCACGCAATCTATCAACCACAACCAGTGCCAACTGCCGCCATCTTCTTCCCCAGCTGCGCTGCGCTGCGCCCGTCCAGTGCCGGCCCTAAGGGAGGGTCAAGGGGTGCGACGGCCGAGGGCCCAGGCGAGGGAGGGGCCCAAGCCAAGGTATACAAAACCCCCGGCCCTATAGTCCATTAGCGAATTAATGACCTCGCAAGCAGTCGCGCAGAGACCGCAATGTCCGCGAGTGATGAGCGATATGAGGAGTTGTGCGACACGCGGAGCCACCAGCCGCACCGCCGCAGACGTAGAGAGACAAACATCGGATGGAGACAACGCCCGCCGGTGGCAACCAGGCATCCAGGCCTCTAGGTCCAAGGCTCCACCGATGAACGACGACGATCAGTTTTGTTCACCATGTAAGTATTTTCTTTAATTTTTTAAGCCAAATTAATTATTTTTATAGTATTTCAGACTTCTACTAGTGCTCTTTTTTCTTATAGGACTTGTACTATGTTAGAATTTTAGAATGTTACCTAATAAACATTTGTCGGGGGCCGAGAAAAGAAAACGAAAAGACTAGAAGGAGCACCTAAAACTTATGTTAAATTACAAATATATCATTGGATTTGTTTTCACTTTGCAAATAAAATTAGCGCCTATACATTATAAGATTTTATACATGGTTTAGAGGGTCCGTCGCAACGAGTTCGGCAGAGGGCCCTCAAAATACTAGGACCGGCACTGCGCCCGTCCCCTCACCACCAAGGACCAAGGTCCAAGGTCTCCGGAGCGCGACCTGGGCGGAAGGCAGGCAATGGAGTCGCCGTTCCGCGCGGACCTGCTGAGGGGCAAGGCGGCGCTGGTCACGGGCGGGGGCTCCGGCATCGGCTTCGAGATCGCAGCGCAGCTCGCGCGCCATGGCGCGCACGTCGCACTTATGGGCCGCCGCCGCGAGGTCCTGGACAAGGCCGTCGCCGCGCTCCGCTCCGAGGGCCTCAAGGTGCGCATGTATCCATCCCACGTACCCGTAGACTCCCTCCCGCTCTGGCGCTCTGCCTACCACTGCCGTCCTTGTGTTCCTGGGCTCTCGTCGTCGGTCTGAGGAATTAGTAGGATAAAGAAATATAGGTCTCTAGGCAATTCTTTCCAAGTGGAGATTGTTTCATACCGCATTTCAGTAGTCAAGGCAATGATTTTAAATGGCATGGATCTGGTGCCCTTGTCCTCTGGTATTGGAGAAGCAGAGGTGCTCTTCACAAGCTTTGGGACGTGCATGAACATGACGTTTTCAATTGAGAAATCTAAAGTGAACAGGACTATTCTGAAGATGTTAGCCTTGCTCGCCGGCGGCGAGGAAGACCAGAAGGGAAAGGGATCTAAAGAAGGGGAACGAGGCTTGGAGAAGGGGAAAGGAGTTCGGAAGACAGCCGGCAAAGGCGCTCGGCATCTATTGTTTAGCTTCTTAGTTCATAGTTGATTCGTCTTACAGATCACAGCATCACTTATACCCTCACTCACTGTGCTCACATACACACAGATTACATTCCCACTCTGGGCCGGACAGCTTAGCAGGCCGGGCCTTCCTTCGGACGCTCTTCAGGATCACCAGGATGAGGGATGCTGACAGAAGAGTTGATGGGCTTAGACGTAGACAGACGCGCTAATAGATCTCATGAGACGCAAATACCGACATGAGGATTGACGTGTATATTAGGAGGATGGGGAGTTTTGATCTCGTGATTGGGGGCAGTACATGCAACCACCTTGCTAGGAGCAACCATCACTACCAAGATAGCTTGGAGGGCGAACATACTAACTATTGTACCGTTAATTTAGGATCTTTAACTCTATGAGAAGTCTATCATGCAGGATCTGCAGTCTTTACAATCTTTGTTGTCTTAGTTCTAGAATTCTAGCATCTTTTTGTGTGATCGAACTTGTGAATGATTTAAAGGTTGACTGGTTTAATTTTCATGTCACTCTAATTTAGATCTCCTTTGGTGATCAATACAAATTCATTTTGGTGCAAAAAAGGAATTTATTACTGCCTGAGTAACACTGTGAGGAAGAAACATTCGCTGAATGTGTCTTAGCTCACCAAATCCAATGCATCAGCTTTTAGTCTGGGAAGTGGTTCTAATGTAGGAATGCATCTGTGCAGGGCTGCATGCAGTCGAGCACTTTATACTTGTACCTTTGGAATTTAATATTGCCAATGCCTCTACTTATCAAATGAAATTCACTATGCTCCATACCATGGTTCGGGTTAGTAAACAATTCAGCAACTGAAGATTGCTGTGGCTTGCAGGCTGTTGGTTTCGATGGAGATGTCCGCAAGCAAGAGGATGCTGCCAGAGTGATTGCAGCAACGGTTGAGCATTTCGGCAAGCTCGACATTCTTGTCAATGGTGCTGCTGGCAACTTCCTTGCCTCCCCAGAGGATTTGAAGCCCAAGGGATTCCGAACTGGTACTCCATCATGACATGCCCTTGTTTTGATTCAGTGTTATTCTTCATTCCAATTTTGTGTACACTGTTGTCATTATTACACTGTCTCAGTTTGTGTAGTTGTGCTAGGCTGTTACCTAAAGAACTAAAGTTCTATTGACTTTTATTTATGTACTCTTAATACTATGTTTCAGAGAAGTTCGCATTGACAATATTTTCTCTCTTCAGTTCTTGACATTGACACTGTGGGTACATACACAATGTGTTATGAAGGCCTCAAGTATCTCAAAAAGGGTGGACCAGGGAGAGTGAGTTCCTCTGGTGGCCTTATCATTAACATAAGCGCTACGCTGCAATACACGGCAGCCTGGTACCAAATTCATGTCTCTGCTGCCAAGGTACTTGGACCTTCTCTGAACCGCTCTGCAAGAGAAAACCGATGAAGTATTTAGACTTCTCCTGATTGACTGGCTTGTATAGGCAGGTGTTGATAGTATCACAAGATCATTGGCTCTGGAATGGGGAACAGATTACGACATTAGAGTAAATGGAATTGCACCTGGACCAATTCAAGACACTCCAGGAATGAGGAAACTTGCGCCTGAAGAAATGAGCAAGGGGAAACGAGAAACGATGCCATTATTTAAGCTTGGGGAGAAATGGGACATAGCAATGGCCGCACTCTATCTAGCTTCTGATGCAGGTTAGCCGCTTGGCTGTGTTCTTCCCTGTTTTCTATCCAGATTATCAGAAAGCATTATACACAGAATTTCAGTTAATACTGAGCATCCGCTTATCTGAAAGTTAGCCAGAAGACTTTTTGCCCATACTTATTGGACTAACAATAGTTCTGTTTTATATTCATGCATGCCTTTTAAGTAGTCAATGTAACCACCGTGGTTGATCTGTAATAAGTTTTAGCCTCATGTTGATGAAGAAAAAGAAAATAGCCTCACCTGAAAATCTATCCATTTTTCTTTTGTTGATGTTTAAAACCAGACATTTGATGTGTGGTACAATCTGATTTTCAGGAAAATATGTAAATGGGGCTATAATTATTGTTGACGGGGGCCTTTGGTTGAGTCGGCCTCGCCATATTCCCAAGGAGGAAGTGAAGGCACTCTCTAAAGTTGTTGAGAAGAAGGTTAGGGCCTCTGGTGTTGGGGTGCCATCCAGCAAATTGTGATGGCATGTCTGACTATGTAGCTCTTCGGTGTGTTCTGTATCATATATGTCCAAGTATTGTTGTCAGTTTGGCTATGTCACCAGTCCATGCACATGGCTTGTTAGCCGGCTGAGCAGAGTCTACATGTCTTCCAATTTGCATTAGAAATAGTTGAGATCGGTATGGGATCCCAACCAAGAGGTGCTTATTGCCAAATATTCACATGCTAGAACATGGCAAATTGGCTATCCGGAGTTGTAACTACCCAAAAATTAAAGGAAAAATGGGTGAAATTGTATGTGTACTAACAAGACATGTAACAGCTACATCTCTACAAAAGATCTGAGCGAAAGATATTTGGAGGTCAAGCACAAGTGGACAGATGGCTACCTGCACAAGCTATTGGGCCATCGTACTTCTGCTATGAGAATGTGGCACTTTGTTCCAAAAGGTGTCGAGACAACTATATCAAGATTTTTTTAATGGTATTTAACCAGAATTTTTGGACTCAAAGTTCTTATATGCTCCCACGAGAAAAAGACGTTACATACATAACATGCCACTTGAGACCTCTCCTCCCTTGAGGGCTGAGGCTTTCCCTCGTACCAAGTGATGGTGGCTCTCATGGGACCTAAGGAGATTAGGGTGTGTTTGGTTTCATAGACATATAGTGTGTTTGGTTGGACAAGCTGAACTTGATACCTATAATAGGAAATATACTGGGTAGATGTTAAATATTGTGGCCCTAAAAAATCTGGCAGATGAGCTTGTCCACGTGTTGATTAGCGCATGTTTTGTGTGACAATTAGAATAGTATAGTGCCAATTAACATATTTTTATTATTAATTAGTGATTATAATAACAAGATTAGTATCGGTGCATATTTGTTAGTGTATAATTAGTTGTTATTATTTTTAAGTAATAGATATAATTAGTTAAGTATTCTCATCCCATCCAATCTCAACCATCCAACTAAACAGAAAAATAGCTCGTTCCATCCAACCAGACAGACAACATATATATCTATATCCCGAAATCCATGGATGACCATATCTCATCCACCCTTGTCCTCAAACCAAATGGGAATGAAGTAGTATATCATCATCTCACTCTTTACTTTGTTGTTTGATTTATGTAATAGAATGAGTTGATTCATCACCACTTCATTTCTCACAAGCTAATTATTAGGAATAGCATGAGGAATAAGTTCATTCTACTAAATTTGAGAAATGGGTTCATGATTCATTCCCCAAATCAAATACTTCATAAATGCCTCCAAACTTGTGGAGCTTGTGCGGATTTTTTAAAGAAAGAACGGCAAAAACTTTGCCGCTATTTTTATTAGACGATGCAAAAGGAAAAAAACTGTACAAGGAAGTTTACAACTAAAACGTCGGGCTTCACCCATCCAGGGGAACAACAACTGAACAACCAGAAATAAACTCAACTGAAGAAAAAACACCCGAAACTCTGGGGAGGATAACTGCGACCACAAAAACAAACTGAAACAGCAAACTGCCTAAGAGGAAAAAAAACGCCATTACTCGGGGTGAGGGGTCATTTCGAGGAGTGAAAGCCAACTGGTATTGCATGATCTCATCCTTGCAAAGCGAATTATTGAAAAATCATTCTATTTCTTTCCTAACATATGTTCCACCATAAATAAATAAAAATTCCGTCCAGCGTCCACGTCTCTTCTCGGTTGCCTTTCAATTTTTCGCCTGCATCTCCACCAATAGGTGTGCTTGTGCGAAATTGTTATAGAGGATTTCACTAATCCTTACAAAATACAAGAGTTCAGAGGTGTTTGGAGTGTGGAGAATGGAATATTGCTTAGGTTGGTTTCAACAAGACTGCTCTAGAGATTGATGAGATGGGATTTTTATTTGTCTGTCCGAATGATTATATTAGAGGAATTAGTAGGATAGAGATATATTTCTATCCAAATGGACTCCAGTACATACATCTCACTGTATGTTCTGTCATTGTTGTCTGGTATTCGAGTAATAGAGGTGGCTCTCCACAAGCTTGAAATACCCAAGAACATGGTGATTTCAGTTGAGAAATTTGAAGTGCATAGGACTATTTTTGAAGTGCTGCTGGGATTATACGCAGACACAGGCATGCTAGACATAATGGTTTGCACACACAAACATCTGAGAGGATCCGAGCAACCGTCACCACCGAGGTGGCTTGTAGGCTGAACATTATTTTAGGATTTTGGACTCTGTGTGATTTGAAGGCTGACTGGTGTAATTCTCATATCACTCTAATTTACTTTTGTCAATCTCCTTTGCTGTCAATCTCCTTTGCTGTCAATCTGGCTATGTCACCGGAAGTTGCAACACTGTGTTGGCAACACATTCACATGACGTGTTGTGGACAAACTGCAACTTCCACTGTTCTCGTTTGTTCAGGTTGTCGATGAGGAACGTTGCATATATAGCGAACAGATCAGATCTCATGTCCATCCATGTCGAACTCAGGAGAATTTTTATGGGATTGTGCAGCAAAACATGTAACAAGGAGTCCCGCCAGTCGCCAGGTGTTAAATCTCCATGAGAAACAAAAAAAAAAGAAAATAATGCTGGCAGTGACAGGGCATAAAAGAAGTAAAGAACTGTCTGATGAGGACTGAAGGAGGGCATAAAATTTCTTTGTTTACCAAATCGGCCTGGGTGAAGACCAACGGAGCAGGAGGGGCGAAAGTGACGCGGTTTCCTTCTCTGACTCACTGATCTTAGTGATCTTCTCCCTCGAATTTTCCTTCGTGCTTAGCGCCTATCCTGTGCCGTGCCGGCTTGGAAAACACGATGGAGAAGATCAACGCCGCCGCGGTGTGGTTGTGTGGACTGTGGAGTATTATTATTATTATAAACAAGATGGGCAGAGCCCGGCGCCGGCAGCTACAGCAGCCAACGCGAAACTTCAGCTTCCGCCGTCCTCCTCCCGAACCCAAACAAACCTGACCGCCAGCCACCTGTCAAGTACTCGTTCGGTGCTTCCCCATCTGCGCCCCCCGAGGCCTCCGGAACGGCAAGGCCGTCGCCGGCGCGCGCGAGATTTGAGCTGAGGCTATGGAGTCCCCGTTCCGGGCGGACGTGGTCAAGGGCAAGGTGGCGCTGGTCACCGGCGGGGGATCCGGCATCTGCTTTGAGATCGCCGCCCAGCTCGCGCGCCACGGCGCGCAGGTCGCCATCATGGGCCGCCGACGGGAGGTCCTCGACAAGGCCGTCGCCGCGCTCCGGTCCCAGGGCCTCCGGGTGCGTCCCGGGCATCGAGACTCCCTACGCCGCGGTTCTTGGGCTCTTGCTTGCTTTTGCTGGCCTTCCGTTTATGCTTTCTGTTCGCTATTGTTGGGGAAAAAACGATCTTTTTCTCTCTGCTTATACTACCTTAACTAACGTTACTAGCAGTTATGAAGTTGATTTGCTAGCCGTGCATGTTGCTTGTCGTGTGGTAAGGAATGTTGGTCGGATTGCTATTCTCTAGAATTAGTTAATTGATGAATACAGTGCATCAAAATCAAACAGCTTAGATGTTCAGAACTGAATGTGCCTGTGCCAAACCTGTGAAATAAAACCCGTATCCGTATGCTAGCTCCCTGCAGTGAACTTAATGTGCTTAACTTGAATCATAGTTCTTTTTCTTTGGGATAAAGATATAAAACCAGCGTTACCCTTTAATGATCCAACAATTGGTGTGACACGCAGGCTGTTGCTTTCGATGGAGATGTCCGCAAGCAGGAGGACGCGGCCAGAGTGCTCGCTGCAACAGTTGCGCATTTTGGCAAGCTTGACATTCTTGTCAACGGTGCAGCTGGAAACTTCCTTGCTTCCCCGGAGGATTTGACGCCCAAAGGATTCCGGACTGGTACTTCATCAAAGTGTGCTCTTATTTCTATTCACATTCAGTGGAGCTCTTTGTTACAATTGTTTCCAATTGTCAGGGATACACTGAGTCTTTGGTTTGGGCGATTGTGCTTGCCTCTAGATCAACAACTCCATGCCTATGCTAGATCAAAAACTTGTTTGTTTTACTTGGCTTGTTATTAGGCTTTTTCAGAGAAGTTCGTATTGACCAAATTTCTCTCTGTAGTTCTTGAGATCGACACTTTGGGTACATATACAATGTGCTATGAAGCCCTCAAGTATCTAAAAAAGGATGGGCCAGGAAAAGGCCAGTCCACTGGTGGCCTAATCATTAACATAAGTGCAACACTGCATTACAGTGCGTCTTGGTACCAAATTCATGTCTCTGCTGCTAAGGTACCTGGTTCATCTCTGAACCACTCCTTAATAAGAGAAAATAATTGGAAGAAGCAGATTTTTTTTCTGATGGATTGGTTTGTATAGGCTGGGGTTGATAGCATCACAAGATCACTTGCTCTGGAATGGGGAACAGATTATGACATTAGAGTCAATGGGATTGCACCTGGACCAATTCAAGACACCCCAGGAGTGAGGAAACTTGCACCTGAAGAGATGAGCAAGGGGCTGCGAGAAATGATGCCATTATTCAAATTTGGGGAGAAGCGGGACATAGCAATGGCTGCGCTCTACCTTGCTTCTGATGCAGGTTGGTTCTGTTCTACATGTTTCCTAACCAGATTATCATAAGTCAGATACTCTCAGAATTTCAACAGGAGCTGTGCACCACTTACCTGAAGGTCATATCAAAGATCTTGTCCACAGAGCTAATAGAATTAGTTGGCTCTGTATTGTGGTTTTTGCTGTTTTAGTTGTAATCTAAAGGAATCAATAGAGCAGTGAAACACTTAGAATTCAGCTGATACACTGACATTTGACATATTTTGCATTCTTGTTTGCAGGCAAATATGTAAATGGGACTACACTGGTGGTTGATGGAGGTCTTTGGTTAAGTCATCCTCGCCATATTCCCAAGGAGGAAGTTAGGGAGCTCTCAAAGGTTGTCGAGAAGAAGATTAGGATCTCTGGTGTTTGTGTGCCATCCAGCAAATTGTGATTGCATTTGTGTGATCTGTAACATCAATCAATATGTTATGGCAAAACTTTATTGTTTATGTGGCTCTTGTAATCTAATTAGCGAGTTTGTTTAGTTGAGTAAGTTCAAATATTTACAGTACCTTTTCTCTTCTAAGTTCCATTTGAGAATGTTTTGATTGATACGTGATACCAGCCAAGATGTTTGTCGCCAAATGTTAACATGATGTGCTGTGAACGCAAAATACAGCATAGTTGTCCCCCCATCTCTTCATATTGTCAATGAGGTGTTATATTGGATAATATAACTCAAGTCTAGTTTAGGATAAATATATGTGTCAAACATTGCAAATGGCCAATGGGCACTTCAAAATTGTAGCTACTGCAAAATCAGGAAAGTGAGAGGATTTATATGTGTGTAACAAAACATGTAACAACTATATACCATACCTGGTGTGAACACAATGAAGATCTTCAAGATAAAGGAAACCAGACGCTGACAGGCAAGCAAAGTTGTGTGATTCTCCTCCTGTGTCTCAACTGCCGCATGAGAAGGAGAGAATCATTTCTTTGCCTTATAAGTCACTATGATGGTGCCGTGAACTCTTTTGGAGGTATCCAGTTTAAGAAAAAGCTCTTCTTCTACCATCTTGTTCTGCTGGTCTTTGATCATGACTCATGGATGATGATCTGAACTCTGACGGTACCAGTTCACAAGTTTCTTTCTGAAAAAATCTCTCCTAGAAACTGTCTTGTAAGGCTGAGCAAATCAAAGTTTCTGAACTAATTATGATTATTACATGAATTATTGCCTTCATCTTAGAACTTAGAATGCAGTATCTATTAAACGACTGATAATATGTTGTGAATATAAGCAAACCTATCCCATCTCAGAAGCATTTATGTAAGTTAGTATGCGTCTCTTTGAATTAGGAGAGTGAAATTTGCCATGATAACTGAAAACTGTAAGATGCCAACAACAAAATCATAGTAGGATATATGTGAGATGTCATGTATTTGACTATGCCTGACATCTAGTAGGTGTGTAGTGTGGACCCGAAGCTACCTATGGAAACTGGAAAGCATTATTGGCCCTACTTATTCCATGTCTTGGTCAATTCTAGCCTTGCTATCTTATAGATGCAGCCTAGATGCAAAGCTCATCATCTGCTATGGGCAGTTACCAGTCCACAGCATGGTTCTTTGTGCCTTTCAGCATTGCCATTTTCAGTCATCTGGTGCCATCTCTGATACACACACATGCTGCACAACATGCGTTACTTGCAAGTAGTTGATTCACAAGCACATACTGTTCTTGGATGTGATAGTTTGCCTGATAGAGATCTGTAGCGTGCACGCTAGGCTCAAAGTCTGCTCCGTACATACTAATTGATAAATGAACAGACAATAGAAAGTTAAGTACTATAAACTTCTCCATTTACTTAATTTCTGCATTTATAGTTTGACATTTTCCTTATCTGTGATATCTAGTGGGACAGCAGGACAGGTGATGGCGTGAACAATGACTTTCAGAAAAATAAACTCGAGATGAGGAACTCTGTAGACCATGTATAAAGGCGACCAGCCCCCCTTTGCTTCCCTCTATCTTCAGAAGAAGCAGATACAGGTGATACCACTCCTCCATGAAATCTCTCTCTCTCTCTCTCTCTCTCTCTCTCTCTCTCATATTCTCATCCGGCAACTTAGCACAAGAATATTTTGCGCAAATGCTGTTTGTCTGATTTTTTTGATTTTATAGACCTGCTCATGCTTTAATCAATTTGATCTTCATGAAAGTTTGATTTTTTTCTGAAATATAAGCACTGCACACTACTAGCATTTGTACCTGTATAGATAAGTTTCCATTGAATCCTGCATGTGAAACTATTTGCTTTCATCTCTCATGACTTTGATGATTTGAAGCCATTTGCTATCATCTCTTGGTCATGCATTTCATCTTCTTGTGCTTATGAAATCTTTTCATCTTCTCAAGCTTTTTAAATCCATTGATCTTCATGAAAGTTTGATTCTTCTGGACCAACCGTTCCTTTTGTTGAAGTTCACAAATTAGGGAATTAAACATAAGCACTGCACTGCACAGTTATACTATCTTTTGTGCCTGCATGGATAGCTTTCCAAGTTTCTATCCTATCCTGCATTTGAAAGACTGAAACTGTTTGTTATTATCTCTCATGATCTTGGTGATTCGAGACCATTTGCTTTTATCTCCTCTGACACATGAAATCTTTATTTGCTTCTTGTCATGGTTGTACTTTGGTATCCTGAAGCATGACTGTTATGATTCAGCATATGTTTTGGTAGGTTGAATAGGAAAGAAGAAGCACCAAGCTGTACCAATGGGGCGTGGAAAAGTAGAGCTGAAGAAGATTGAGAATCCAACAAACCGCCAAGTTACCTTCTCCAAGAGGCGGATGGGGTTGTTCAAGAAGGCAAACGAGCTAGCCATTCTTTGTGACGCACAAATCGGAGTCATCATATTTTCTGGCAGTGGCAGGATGTATGAGTACTCCAGTCCTCCATGGAGGTGCGTGAAACGTTCTTTCCCATTTCATATCATCCATCCTTTTGTTCATTTTCATCTTTGAGGGGAAGTAGAAATTTTAGATATGGCGTAGTTATCACTATGGTATTTGTCTGAAGAGCATATCATGTGGTTGAAGTTCCTTACTATCCTTAGGCTTGTTTAGTAGTCCAGCAATTTTACAAATTATTTTTTCTATCTCTAGTTGAACAAATTATGTAAGTTTTTCTGGGACATGTCTTGTAATATACAAGATTTAGTTTATTTTTCAGTATGATTTTGGTAAAACACCACAGTATCATGAGCAGTTTAAAACTGAGGAAATACGTGCAGCGCACGTTCTCGAGAAAAAGCAGTTTAAAACTGATTTGTTCCTACCATTTGTAATCTTTTAACTTAGCATATGGCGTGTGACCTTTTAACTTATGGTCTGCGAAGACAATGTGACATCGATCAGCTAAGTGGTATAAGACTGGTACCATGTTATGTCATTTAGATTCAATAAAGACATCCTTCCTAAGTGAGTGGCCGTCTGGAGTTCTATCTCCAGTTAAACATTGCTAAATCATACATTTGCTGTTTCTTTTTTTGTTGCAGAGTAGCAAAAATCTTTGACAGATACCTGAAAGATCCTATCACCATTTTTCATTTTGGGGGGAAATAGAAGTTTTAGAAATGGTGTTTTTTTGTTACCTCGTCGTATTTTCGAGATACATGTCTTGTGGTTGAAATTTCTTAAGATTGTTAAGTTGTCTTACAGTTTTTTGAGTCGTGTATATTGTGTTTTTCAGTTTCTGTTGGGCTTTATCTGTGCATAAGTGTGTAAAGGCCCATGTGCCTATGTACCATGTATATATGTAACACTAAGCAAAGACAAGAGAGTAGAGTTCTAGAAATTTCCCCAAATATCAACATGGTATCAGAGCCGATGGTGGTGGCGATGGAGGCGACAACCTGCTCTACCCTATCCGCGTGACGGTGGCCGACGGAGAGGTGTCGAAGGGGTAGAGCATCGAGTTGCTCAGGTGGAGCAGGGGGCGGCACCCATCAGGCGCGAGAGGAGGCGCGGACTGCGGCGACGGTGGCCGCGCGTGAGGAGGCCGCGCCCGAGAGGAGGTGCGGGCGGCTGCTGTCCGAGAGGAGGAGGTCTGCGCGGCTGCGGCGGTGTTGCTGCGATCTGGGTGTCCGGCGACGGTTGCTGGCCTGAGGTGTGGAACGGGAAGAGGAGTACGAAAGGGAGCTGCTGTGTGTGGATTGGGAGCTGCATCAGCAGGAGGAGAAAGCAAGCAAGAGCTAGAAGAAGCAGCGATCTGGAAGGAGAGGCAAGTTCTGGGGAGATTGAGTTGTGTGTGCTTGTGCTCTTCCTGTGCTGTTGTGTTGCAGAGGGAATTGTTGCCTGGGGTGTGTGTGTGTACATCCTAGGAGTGGATTTGGAGCTGGACTGCAGAAGGCAGAGGAGCAGCTGCTATTGGAGGGAGATTGCATTACTCTGTTCTTAGAAGAAGCAGCGATCTGGAAGGAGAGGCAAGTTCTGGGGAGATTGAGTTGTGTGTGCTTGTGCTCTTCCTGTGCTGTTGTGTTGCAGAGGGAATTGTTGCCTGGGGTGTGTGTGTGTACATCCTAGGAGTGGATTTGGAGCTGGACTGCAGAAGGCAGAGGAGCAGCTGCTATTGGAGGGAGATTGCATTACTCTGTTCTTTGGTCTCGTGAGTAGAAGAACAGCAGGTGTAGAAGGCATTGGAGCTGCTGCTATACTGCTCTGTTCTTTAGTTGTGGAAGCTAGAAGAAGAAGGCCTTGGCAATATTAAATCATGGGGGAAAATCAAGAAATCATGGAAGTTCTTGGGAGATTGTCTGAACTAGAAAAAATGGTAAAGTTACTCATTGTGAAAATCACTGAGATATCATCCTCAAGTAAGGAAACTATGGAGAAAATGGAGATGATACAGAAGGTGGCGTTGATGCCCACGAGTACCAAGTTGGAAGATATTCATGATGAAGCTCTCTCATGCATGAAGAGAGCTCAACTTGGATGGATATTGGACTCTGGTGCTTCCAAACATGTTACTGGTGCTCCTGATGAGTTTATATCTTACACACCATATCCATCTACATATAAGGAGACCATTCAAACTGCTGATGGGACATGTCAACCTATCAAAGGCAGTGGTACTGTCAAGTGTACCCCATCAATTACTCTTTCATCAGTTTTGCATGTCCCTTCTTTTCCTGTTAATCTAGTATCATTAAGTGCATTAGTTGATCAAATGGACTGCCGAGTCTCTTTTGATCAAGAGCACTGTCTCATTCAAGACAGGAGGACGGGAAAGGAAATTGGAATTGGCATTAGGCATGGTGGATTATGGTACCTAGACGGGAAGGAAAATGGTAAGTTTTTGGGTGCTGCTTTAGCAGCAAGCATGAATGAAGATGAAGCTAAGGTGATGCTTCAGCATTGTCGACTAGGGCATTTGTCATTTGACACTATGGCCAAAGTATTTCCAGAAATAATGACTAAGACAGATAAGAGGAAACTAGTATGTGATGCATGTGAGTATGGGAAGCATACAAGAGCAACGTATGTAAGTAGAGGACTTAGGAGTATAACTCCATTTATGCTAGTTCATTCTGATGTGTGGATGAGCCCAGTCACCTCAGTTAGTGGAATGAAATATTTTGTCACCTTTATTGACTGCTATTCACGTGTGACTTGGATATATCTCATGAAACACAAGAGTGAAGTACTTAAATGCTTTCAGGATTTTTGCTCACTTATTGGAAATCAATATGATGCTCGAGTTAAAGTGTTGAGGACAGATAATGGAACGGAGTATGTGAACAATGAATTCTGTAGTTTTCTATCAGCTCAAGGGATCTTACACCAAACTACATGTCCTGATACACCTCCACAAAATGGAGTTGCTGAGAGGAAAAATCGCCATATCTTGGAGGTTGCACGCTCACTTATGTATGCTATGAATGTGCCAAAGTTTCTATGGAGTGAGGCAGTGATGACGGCGGTATACTTGATTAATCGTACGCCCTCGAGATTGCTTGGTTGGAAAACTCCTTATGAGATGTTACGAGGAGCGAATGAGTTTATTGTTCCACCTAAGGTATTTGGGTGCACTTGCTTTGTTAGGGATCACAGACCTTCTGTGGGAAAGTTGGACCCCCGAGCGATTAAGTGCATATTTGTGGGTTATTCCTCAAGTCAAAAAGGCTACAAGTGTTGGTGTCCTATTGAACGACGTCTCTTTGTTAGTATGGATGTGGCATTTCGGGAATCTGAACCTTACTATGGGGAGAAGACTGATTTGAGCTCCTTGTTTGAGCTTGGTGAACCAAGCATGAGCATACATGAACAGGAAGGGATGGATGGCATAGATGTAGTACAAGATAATGAAGGTCATCAATCAAGAGCAACAGAAGTTATCACAGGAGTGATTCCATTGCGTGTTGGTAATTCTAATGTGAATGAGAGACAAGAAAACAGAAATGTTAATAACATAAACACAAAGCAAGGAAATAGAAATATTGTGCAGGTTTATACTAGAAGAAATAAAAATGTTGGAGTGCTACCAGTGGAGCAACAAGTTGAGCAACCACAACTGGTGGAGCAACAAGTTGAGCAACCACAACCGGTGGAGCAACATGTTGAGCATATTGACATTGGTGATAGTGAGGTTGAGCAGTCCACAGAGACAGGGGGAGAAGTTGACTCTTCCATTGATTTGCCTATTGCTCTAAGAAAGGAGGCAAGGAGTACAGCAGGGAAACCTCCAGTTAAGTATGGCTTTGAGCATGACATAAGTAATTATGTCTCATACGAATCATTATCTCCCGCATATAGAGCATTTATTGCTTCATTACAATCTGCACATATTCCTAAAGATTGGAAAGAAGCAAAACATGATCCCAAGTGGCGTGAGGCCATGCTGGAGGAGTTGAGAGCCCTTGAAAAAAATAAAACTTGGGACCTTGTGAAACTACCTCCAGGAAAGAAAGCTGTTAGTTGCAAGTGGGTTTTCACTATGAAGCAAACACCTGAAGGTAAGATCGAAAGATACAAAGCTCGACTTGTTGCAAGGGGGTATAGTCAGACATATGGCATTGACTATGATGAAACATTTGCACCTGTGGCAAAGATGAGTACAGTAAGAACTTTGGTTTCTTGTGCAGCGAATTTTGGATGGCCTTTGCATCAATTGGACGTCAAGAATGCTTTCTTGCATGGTGATCTTCGAGAGGAAGTGTATATGGAGATTCCACCTGGTTTCTCTAATCCCGGGGCAATTGGGAAGGTGTGCAAATTGAAAAAGTCCTTGTATGGTCTCAAACAATCTCCACGAGCATGGTTTGACAGATTTAAGCGTGCATTGTGTGGCATGGGATACAAGCAGTGCAATGGAGATCATACTATCTTCTATAGACATTCAGGGCGCAAGATTTCGGTGTTGGCTGTGTATGTGGATGATATTATCATTACTGGTGATGATGAAAGAGAGATCATACGACTCAAGGAGAGTCTAAGTAAGGAATTTGAGGTCAAGGACCTCGGGCAACTCAGGTATTTTCTTGGCATTGAGATTGCACGGAATCCAAAAGGTATTGTTCTTTCACAAAGAAAGTATGTTCTAGACTTGCTAAGTGAGACAGGAATGCTTGGATGTCGACCAGTATCAACACCGATTGATTTAAATCACAAGTTATTTGCCGAATCAGGTAATCCAGTAAATAAAGAAAGGTACCAAAGGCTTGTTGGGCGCCTTATCTATTTGTGCCATACGAGGCCTGACATATCCTATGCAGTGAGTGTTGTGAGCCGGTATATGCATGACCCAAGAAGTGGTCATTTGGATGCTGTTTACCGAATCCTAAGATATTTGAAGAATAGTCCGGGAAAGGGGCTCTTGTTTAAGAGTCACGGGCACCTAAATGTGGAAGGCTATTGCGATGCTGACTGGGCAAGTTGCCTTGATGATAGGAGATCAACTTCAGGCTATTGCATATTTGTTGGGGGGAACCTAGTGTCATGGAGGAGTAAGAAGCAATCAGTAGTATCACGTTCAACTGCCGAAGCAGAATATAGAGCTATGTCTCATGGATTGAGTGAAATGTTATGGGTAAGAAATCTTTTGTCAGAGTTGAATGTCCTAAGAAAAGGCTCCATGAGAATGTGGTGCGATAACAAGTCTGCAATTAGTATCGCAAATAATCCAGTTCAGCATGATAGAACCAAGCATGTGGAGATAGATCGCTTCTTCATCAAGGAGAAATTAGATGATGGGATATTAGAGTTAATTCATGTAAACTCAGGTGGTCAAATAGCTGATTGTTTAACAAAAGGTTTAGGAGTAAAAGAATGTAATTTAGCATGTAGCAAGATGGGAATGATAGATATCTATCACCCATCTTGAGGGGGAGTGTTGGGCTTTATCTGTGCATAAGTGTGTAAAGGCCCATGTGCCTATGTACCATGTATATATGTAACACTAAGCAAAGACAAGAGAGTAGAGTTCTAGAAATTTCCCCAAATATCAACAGTTTCTCTAGGAATTTTTTTTTCTTAGAATGCACAGGATTCAACCTATTCTGCAGTAAGATTTCAGTACTGGTACCACAGTTTTATGAGAGTTAAGAGCTTATTATGAATTGTTCCTGTCAGCCACAATCTTTTAACTTAGCATTTGGCATGCAGCCTTTCGACTTAGTTGACAAGTTGAAGTCTGCATAGAGAAATTAATGATGAACCACTATGCAGTATAAGACTGGTATCATATTTCATCGTTTAGTGACATCCTTATTAGCTGAGTGTGCATCGGGACTTCAGGAGTTTTACTTCCAGTTAAATGTTCTTATGTCATGTGTTACTGTGTCTTCTTTGTTGTGGTAACACACCTTTGACAGATAACTGAAAGCCCCTAAGCACTCAGTTTTCATTTTTACGTGCAAAGTAGGAGTTTCACATGTGGTGTACTTACCAGTATGTTGTTTTGTCTTGTCATACTTTTTGAAGACACAACTTGTAATTTTTTTTAAAAGACACACCTTGTGGTAGGAATTTCTGAAAGCTTGTTTATAGACTTTAGTAATGAGATCAAAGTTTCATGAGAGCTTCAGAACTGATTTGTAATTATCCTGCCAACTACAACCTTATAACTTGGCATACATCATGGAACCTTTTAACTTATAGAGTTTGAAGTCTTCAATAAAAAAGAAGAGATGATGATTAGGGGTCTGGTATAAGACTGCTATCATATTGCCAATGGTTGATAGTTTCAATAGTAATAATTCTTTATGACTGAGTAGTCATCAGCATCAGGGGTTTTACAACGTTTTTATACCATGCTATATATTACTGCTTCTTTTTGTTGCAGAATAGAAAGCATCTTTGACAGATACCTGAAAGCCCCTAGCACCCGTTTTGAGGAGATGGACATCCAGCAGGTACGCGGATTCTCTTGAACCAAGATGCTACGATCTCTGTTTTCAGATGATGTAACCTATTCTCCCCCCTTTTTCCCTGAAGAAAATCGTTCAGGAGATGACTAGGATGAAGGATGAGAGGAACAGGCTGAGGATGATCATGGCACAGTACATGGGGGAGGACCTGGCCTCATTCTCTGTGCAAGATCTGAGCAACCTTGAGCAGCAGATCGAGTTCTCGCTGTACAAAGTTCGCCTCAGGAAGGTAACTAAGCGCTGACTAGCACGCTGACAGACTGGAGTTGTTGTAGCCTTGTAGGTTCTTTATATCCTACAAAAACCACTCTTGAGAGACGCCTCAGTGCTAACGCTGAATACCCTTGTTTTGTTTCTGGCAGCAAGAGCTACTTGACCAGCAGCTGCTCGAGATCCGCCAAAGGGTACTCTGCATTCCTCCCTCTCTTGGTAGCCTGTACACATCGACCGAGTTGTGACAGTTCTCTTTGGTCCTGAATTTCCACAGGAGATGCACATGCCAGGCGAGCAGAGCGGCTACCTGTGCCTCATGGTAAGAAGACTGAAGACGGCTGGCCCTTCTCCTGACCTCCTCAAGTGATCCCCTTGTTTGTTCCAAAAAATTTCTGCACCTGATTGGACCTGCTTGTGTGGCTTTGACCTGTGATGAAAAAAACAGAACCCGGCTATTGCTAGGGGGCAGCAGCAGCAGGCTCAGGCAGGCGAGATGGTGGGAAACCCGAGGCCGTTCCCGTGGTGGGACGTGGGGGCCAGTGGCAGTGGCAGTGGCAGCCAGAGTCTGCAGCTGCTGCCCGGCCGGGACGCGGCGGAGTCGTCGATGACGGCGCTGCAGCTGTCGCCGCAGCTGCACGAGTACAGGCTCCATCCACGGCAGCCCAACCTGCAGGACGCCAACGTCCATGGCTGGCTGTGGTAAGCTCTGCTCTGCCTGTGATTTGCTGTTGGGATATAGTTCTGGCCGTGTTTAGATCTAATTTTGGAGTGCCAAAATATACTGTAGCATTTCGTTTGTATTTGGTAATAATTATCCAACCATTGACTAATTAGGATCAAAACGTTCGTCTCGCAAAGTACAACCAAACTGTGCAATTAGCTTAGTACTCCATATATATATCGTAAGTTTGATGTAACAGAGAATCTTTTTTTTTGCATAGTGCACTTTTTAATAGATCAAAACACAGCATGCATGCATATGATCGACCGTACGTACTCGACTCTGACGGACGGGATGGTGCTGATGCTTGATTGCCTGCAGATTTGCTGGGGTCGTGGTCCTGATTCCTGAACGAGACGCTGAACGTGAACCTGTTCTAGTCCTTGCAGTCTTCCATAGCCGACGTGCCCTGCTGAAAATAAACTTACTGGAGTTTCCTTAAATTTGTGCTGGGTTGTCATCGCGTTGCTCGTGTTGTGTTGCCGTGTTGGGGTGCCGTGAACGAGTAGCAGTAGCAGTAGAAGTAACGGTAGCAGTAGTAGCGACAGCACAGCATCTTTGCCTTGTTGCTTTTGTGCTGCAAGGATGAGTCTGCGTGCTTCAAACGTTGGCTTGCATAGTTACACTTACATCTACTACTATATATATATAATATGCAGTCTTTGGATCATGACTACCGACTACCCGTAGAGAGACTCATAGAAAATGGGCAAGCACCGTACCCGGTCATTGAGGTATCCGATCAAGGCAAGGCCGACATGCTACAACGATCTTGAGTATGTTGAGCAATTCCGACATACGTACGGCAAGTAAATAAACCGATTGTACGGCCTTTAATGCTAATGCCCGTCCGTAGTGCACCAGCAGCATCTCAGACGCAGAGACTGAACTAGAACATAAAATTAGTAAATAACGCTAGTAAACTTTTGGTCATACATTAACAAGAACCAATCACTCAAGCCATTCAGTACTTAACTACATGGTGACTCAATCACTCAAACCATTCAGTACTACATGATGACACTCATAAGTTTTCTTCCTACACTCTGGTGAAAATAAATGCAAATACTACATGATAACTCAATCACTCAAACCATTCAGTACTTAGCTACAGTGGATGAAAAATTGTTCGCGTTGAACAAGGATCAAATGTACATCATTAACAAGAATGATAGAATACACGTACATTAACAAGAATGAATGATAGAATACACGTACATTAACATGACGAAGCCTCAAATCAGCAGATTGCTTAACTGAAATGACACAAGAAACATCAGCCACAAATAGGCGGCCGATGAATGAATGTTTTGAAACCTCAACCTACAGTACAACAAGCACTCGAGCTCGAGTGCACCCTGACTACATTCATCTCCAATCATAAGAATCAGCACGATGTACTGATTATTTATTGGTAAACATGCTATTGGATGGGCCCGAATCGAACCCAACCAGAGTTGCTCCTGCCGTTGGCTGTTGACCTGCTCAGCTCAGCTCTGATCCTTTTACTGCTCAACAACCTCCCCTGCAGGAGTGCCAACAGAAGAGGCCCTCGCCTGCACCGCAGTTTGCCCCAAAGCGGTGAAACTTGGAGGGAGCTGGTACAGAGGGTGACTCCCCTCAGACTCACCCAGGTAGGCTTGCCCTAGACAGTAGCCCAGTGCCCGGGCAACAGGGACAGCTACTGCATTTCTGACTTGAATATATACCTATCGCCATCAGAGAAAGCACACATGTTCAGAGGCAAGGATTACAATGCAGCATGATCCTGCTTCTGATTTCAAGAGCCGTAACTGACTGATCAATGGCTTATTGCTGACAACTTTCAAGAGTGACTAGATCAGGTACAGGCGAACTAAAAAGAGGAACTTACTTCTCCTTGATCGGGCCAAACAATCGGTAGTAATCAGGGAAGCCCTGTAACCTTGCGTTCTCCCGGATAGTTAGGACTCTTGCTTGAGTCGGATGCAATATAACCTGTGGACAACATGTTCGATCAGGATCATATGCAGACAACACTAGCAGGGATTATCATAAGGGAAAGGGTAGTTTGTACTGAAGCTGACCTGATTGTGAGGCTCTGCTCTAGTTACAACTGTAGGAACTGTCTCGTCCCACCACAGGCGCCCAAACGGCCTACAACATCATATGTATATGTAAGGACAAGTAACCAATAACCTACTTTTTCCCCCAAAAAAAAAGAAAAAGGACTCTTTTGCAACTTATTGAGTGATTTGCCCTTGATGAATGACATTGCATAGTCAGGAACCTAGATAACAAAATATTTGTGCAAAATCTTATCATGTCTTAACCATGAATCTTACAGTAGTTGAGCATCTAATCAGTTATGAGTCTGAATATGTAACATAAATGTTGCACTGTTATGGAAACAACAGCAGGAAATAACACATACCAGTGGTTTCCCAGACAAAAGTTTCACACGCTCGATTTCTGGATCCCACTCAACAATATTGTTTGCTCCAACCTTGACACCCTTTAGGTCACGGAAGTTGGCTCCCTATCATAGGAAAGAATGATGATTGTTTCAGGAGAAACAACAAAGGAAGGCACAAACACTATCAAGCCACCAACCTTCTTGACCGGAATTTGCTGAACCCGCTCATAATCATCATTGTTAAGACGTAAGGGCTGGTGATCCAAGAGCTTGCCTTCATTTGGACTAGCCTCCTCACCAAAGTACCAATCCAACATGTCTGAAAGAATAAAACAGAGTGAACTTGCTGCAGTAGTAGTAAAAGAGCAAGAAAAAGGGGGTTCTTCTGAAATTCATGGAGAAGGTCAACCAGTAAAGTTCACTAGGCCTTTTACCTTTACGACTAAGTCAAATGTAGCGCTGGAATTCTGTCTTGGGGGAACCACCATACTCCATTACATGATTAGGTTGATGGTTTTCAACCTGCAGAGAAGAGTAAGATTGCATGCACATTGAGAAATGTATGAACTTGACAAAACACTTGCCTTTGGTAAATCTGAAATTGCATCAACAAGAAGCAAAGCTTTCTTCAGGGGTGGTTTTTTGTCTCGTCATATGCAACCATACATTGCTGCAAACAAATTCAGTTGGTCAACAAATTTTACACATTCCAAAGGATTTCAAAGTAGTGATTGCACTTACCGAAAAGGCATTAGGGGCTCCTCCACGCACTACAACGTCATATGTAGGCAGAGGATACTTAGGGAGAACCTACATTGTCAACTACACCTGATTAGGCAGCAGTCAATAATGCAACATAAATATAGCAAAGCATATACAAGGTACAAAACAAACTGTTAGAAGAGTCAAGGGCCTATTGGGCCTTAGCCCGTTAGGGTTAATTAGTCGCTTGCTTAGGGGTCAAGTAAGCCTTGCTTGTAAGTCAAGAAATCCTCTCTATATAAGGAGAGCAGATGTATCAATCTAATCAAGCAAGAGATTAGAAGGAAAAACCTTCTCTCTTGCCGGCCGTGGGCGAAGCCCCGCGGCCGGCGTTCCCAGCGCCCCTCACAGCCCTAGCCGCCGTTCCGTCTCTCTCTCACATGAACAGTACCGCGCGGGTACTGTAGCGCGCGGGTACTGTAGCTCCGCCGCCGCTTCCCTCGACTCTCTCCTCTCGATCCCAACGATGTCCATAACAATCTGGTATTGGAGCCTCGTCGATCATGGCCTCCACCACTGTCGCCGCCGCGCCGCCGATCCCACCCACCACCACCCTGCCACTGCTCACGTTGTCCTCGGCCATCACCCTGTCCGCTGCCGTGGGTGCGCCGGCGGATGTTGCCGCGGGGTCCTCTGCTGCCGTTCCCCTGACCCTGGAGTCCCTCGCCGCCGTGGTCACCGAGATGTCTACCAACATGGCGCAGATGAGCCGCAGCATCACCGCCATGCAGGCCGCGTGGATGGGGCTCATGCAGCAGCCGCCTCTGCCGGTTTCGTCGCTGCCCCCGCCACCCCCGCCACCCCCGCCGCACTCAGCGCTGCCCGTGCCCTCCATCGCCGCGCCGGCCGCGGGTGCTAGTCCGCCGCTGAGCTCGGGTCTTCCCCTCCACATGATCCAGTGGCCGACCTCGCCGTCCCCCATCCCCGAGTGGGCGCTCGCCCGCTCTACGGTGGTGCGGCTACAGGCTGCGGCGCGCGGCCTCCTAGCGCGCCGGCGGCTGCAGGAGATGCGTCAGCCTATGCACGAGGCGACCTTGGCGACGGTCGACCTCAGCTCAGCGAAGCGCGACCTCGCCCCGTGGGACGGCCACCAGCAACCGCGCCGACCCACTGCTGTCTTCAGGCGCGAGCATGGTGTTTTTTCCGCGCGCAACGACCTCCAACTCTGCGGCCTCCTTGTCACCGGCGGGGACGCACTACCTAGCGCCACCGCATTCCACCGTCGGCCGCCACGAGGACGTCTCCGCTGGTCGCTATCGCAACTAATTCCAGGTGGCTGTACCCATGCACCCCTCTCGTTCCGGTGGGCTCCATGGGATCCAGGTGGCTACACACGTGCAGATCCATCACACGGAAGGTGTCTGCCGTATATTCAGGAGTCAAAAATAAAGAGTCGTAGTCTATTTCAGGTCAATAAAATAAGCCGAGATATAAAAGGCTTGTTTTTAGGTGTTAGATTTGTGTCTAGCGGAGTCATCGTTAGTGTCATCGTTAAGTTGCAGCTCGAGGACGAGCTGCATGTCCAGGTGGGGTGTAGTGTTAGAAGAGTCAAGGGCCTATTGGGCCTTAGCCCGTTAGGGTTAATTAGTCGCTTGCTTAGGGGTCAAGTAAGCCTTGCTTGTAAGTCAAGAAATCCTCTCTATATAAGGAGAGCAGATGTATCAATCTAATCAAGCAAGAGATTAGAAGGAAAAACCTTCTCTCTTGCCGGCCGTGGGCGAAGCCCCGCGGCCGGCGTTCCCAGCGCCCCTCACAGCCCTAGCCGCCGTTCCGTCTTTCTCTCACATGAACAGTACCCGCGCGGGTACTGTAGCACGTGGGTACTGTAGCTCCGCCGCCGCTTCCCTCGACTATCTCCTCTCGATCCCAACGACGTCCATAACACAAACCATCGAAGAAAGAGCACCCCAGAGGAACACACGCATCCTGAACTGTGGCAGACCATAGCAGCCTGCCACCATCATTCCAAGGCGTGCTTGGTACTTCATAGCAACTAGGCAGCTCAAAGCATATTTTCCTAGGTAGCCATCAGTAAATTTCAGTATGTCCACAACATTTTCCATGAGAACATACTTGGGCTTCAAGTACGCCACAATATCCATGAAAGTCACCATTTGCTTGTTTTTCTCATCTTTAAGTGGCTCATCATGGTTTCTGAACCGATTAAACCCACTGATACCTTGACATGGTGGGCCTCCACAAATGACATCAACATCACCCTTTTGAAAGAATAGATTAGGTAGATATCACCAAATAAAAATGGGGAGCTAAACAAACAGGGAGGGAAACCACACCCAACTAAATACTCACAGGCAGCGGGAGAATTTTTCTTCGGTGCCCTTCTTGTACAAATTCTCTAATTTTCAGTGGGCAATCACTGGTTTGTGAAATAAGGATTAGAGTGCAAATAGATGTACAAGGCAACAAGCAGATGACATACCAAATACTAACCTCAGGTTATCAATCGGTTCCCATGTATCCTCTTCAGGACCATATCCTTCCCACTGGACCTGCAAAAATCTAGCATTAAAACAAAATACACAGAAATATCCATTGTTTGAAAAGCTTTTTTCTATATTCCACAGTAATTGAAGTTCTTTTCATGGAATCAAGTATACATGAACAGATAACACTTAAGTACCTTAAAATAGATGTTGTTTTTCCTTCCACTGCCACCATAGCATATCCCAATAAGCTTCTCTACAACAAATTCGTCCTTGTCAAGAGTGTCTTCATCCTCTTGCTCCTCCGAACCTGCTAAATTCGAATCTACATCTTTATGGACATATTTTTCACATAGGACTGCCCATTCCTTAAGGAGAGCAAGAAACTGGTCGGCTTTCTCATTTCGCACCTACATTCAAAGATCCAAAGAAACTTTGTGAGAGCAGTTGGACAGAACAAATGGAATCCAAGATGTAGTTTGCTATCCATACCTCAGTATGTGGATGATTTTACTTTAAACTTTGGCACGCAAAACTGTTAAGATCAACAGCCCATCGCTGCAATCATAGCCAGAACAATAGAATCTGAGATCATGAACATATTCTATCCAACAGATGACTAGGTAGAAGATTACAGTTTCAAGTTTCAAGCCAGAAAGAGCTGCACCCAAGCAAAGACCAGTGGACATGCCCCCACAGCCAGAATACATATCAAGAAGGGTCACTGTCCTCTCTGGCATACTAGATGGTGTCTCCAGATCCACATCATCGGAAGAAATACCCGAAGCAGTTTCACTGCCTGACTGCCCATTTTCTAGTAGAAAAACAAATGTGAGGGTTTGTAAGAAAAACATGCACATTTAACAAGTGTCAAAGTTAGTCACTGTAGACTATTCAGACTAGTTTTAGTTATTGAGCTACATACACCAACCATTGCACTCACAAGCCTACGAAATGTGTTTCAATTCAATTATATTTAACACCTCTCACATGGAAGCTCCCCCTCACGTGAAATAGAAGTAGACAACAAGCGTATAAGCATTTATGTCGAAACAATCAGGGTCAAAACTTTAAACATATTTGGCAAGCCAAAATCTCCCTGAAAATTAAAATCTTTATGTAGCTCCTTCAAAATGCTATTCTTACTAAGGACAACCTCACAAAAAGAAATTGGAAAAGAAGTGAAACATGTGCCTTTTGTACAGAAAAGGAATCCGTGGAACATCTCTTTTTTGGATGGATGACAGCGAAATACACTTGGAGTCTGATTGCATGTGCCCTTGGAGTCCGTTGCAGACATTAATATTTATCAGTTTTGGGTTTGGATCAAGCTTAGTTTACCGAATGGTAAACTAGTCTATGAATTGGATCAGTTTTGGGTTTGATCAAGCTTAGTACCCGACGAGATTTACTGAATAAAGAGGCAGGTATGGAAGGGTTTCTTCAAACAAAGATATGTCAATGGGTCATCTTAGCCATATATGTGATCTCATTAAGTCAGCCCAAAGATAGCCAAAACACACTCACAGCCCAACCCAACTATGAAATATACATATATCCAATAGATCTATGACTATTCTATATATTGGTGAAGTTTTGTTGTTATGTTATCATTGTCTATTTATGTTTACAAAAACTTGAAGCTATATGATTTTAATGGTACGATATATTTATGATGTTTTTCTGTAACAGGTATACATTTGGGTACATGTTGTGCGGGTATGGCAAATAGAATTTTATCTAGTGGGTATGAGTATGGAATTGTATTACCGTACGGGTATATACACATTGCTATCTCTGATCTCACGAAAGACAGGAAAAGCACCTCTAGGCCTGCTTTTGGCTTCTTCATAAGCTAATTTTAAAAGTTAGATGTTTATTTCAGTTTTTGGCTTTTGACCGGTAGCCAAGATCAAAAGTTGAGATAGAGATGCCTAAGGTGGACAGTTCAGTTATCCTTCAATGTTACTGAAATATGATTGTGTACTCGCCAAAAAGAATGCAATTCTTACTTCCACAAGAGTCATACAACTTTAAATTTTACTAAATCTATACAAAAAAAACACTAATATTTATTATAACAAATAAGTATCATTACATTGACTTTGAAATATATTTTCATAGTAAACCTAATTGGAGACGTAAACGTTGATATTTTTTCCTATAAACTCGGTCAAACATAGAAAAGCTTGACCTATCCAAAACCTAGAATTACATTCTTTTGGGGATGGAGGGAGTATATAGCATACAAATATTGTAACAGGCGTTAGGGGGGAGGGGGGAAGTTATTTGGTAAGTAGTATCACTGCACTAATTTAGTAAAGCAAGTAAATTGCATTCAGCTAGTCAACCAAAAATGGTTGATGGAGAAGCAATTATCTGATGAGATATTAGCAAATGTAGAATATGCAATAGAGTAAGACATGTCATAATATAGGTCACAATGCTTTATCAGTTGAGCCTTGGCTTTTGGATCCATCTAAGGCAAAGAAACAATTGCAGTGAGAAACATTATGTGTATAGCAAAACCACAAAACTCTTAGCAGGGAACTTACATTTGGATCAACATGGACTATCTTGACCTTAGAGATGATGCAATCAAGCACATTGTCATTCTTTTCCTCAGAAAGAAAAACACGTCTAGGGTCATGCTTGTGACCATCAACATTAATTGACACCAAAGAATTGATAATCTGCACTGACATAATTCAGTTCTATGCTACTTCTTGACATAAATAAAAATGACATAAAGCTCAATACGCACCATGTCCTCTGCACGGAAAAACCAACAGCAAGTAAAATAGTAACACCGATCAGTACCCTCAAAAAATTCAGTAATGCAGCCAATGTAATCTGCCTCATTTTCTCCGACCTAAGATAGGCAAAAAGGAATCAGAAACTTAAGGTCAGTAACTATTATTAAAGAACATATAAAAAGATGTGATGTGAGAGCAAAATCATCCAGTGGTGTTGTACACAACCATTAGTTTGAGCATTCTTGTTCATTCCATCATCAATGTTTATGTTTAGTTGAATTACTAAAAATTTTCATCAAACTAAAATTTAAGAGACAAACAAAACTTCCCTCTCATAGACAGGCAAATAATAAGACAAGAAAATTTTCAAATAATCTCAGAGATCATAACGGGATGTAAGCAATCGCTGACACATGCAAATTAGATGCAGGGTTAAGCAGCATTTTTGTTATCCAAAACAACATTTGATTAACAATAGAATTGTTAGTACCATTGAGATTGTTGAACAGTGCACTTTCAACAGAATCAAAAGGATCCAGCTTTTAGGAGCAGGCTATACACCAAACACAGCATTTTGTAGAGACAGACAATTAGAGCACCCCTTTATGTTATACTCCCACTAGTCACAAATACTTACCACATGTGAGTATTTGACCTTGCAGTCTTCCATGCATATCTTTGACCACTAATTTCTTTAAGAATATAATCTTGTTCTACTCCTGACCAGAGGAAGTAATACCATGAACCATTTGTTAAACACCATCACTAGGAATTGATTTTGAAGTTTAAAGCTTCCTTCCATGACAATTATATGATCAGTCACAATTATACCATCATAGAGCACAGCTAACACTCAATGTAAAAACAACCGATCAACTAAACTAATAAGTGGCCAAACTTGGTCATCATTGCCGAACTTGCTGCACAAAGCACCCAAGCAGCTCCGACTTCCAAACAGAGGTCATAAGCAAGCTCCTGGTCGATGCCAAACAGAGTATTTTGTACATGCAGGCATCCAAACTTCCAGCATACCACCATGTACTGCTGACCATTCGCACAACTCATCATTGGAAATGGACAGCAAAAATGAAACGAGTCTTGCTTAAATGAGGGCAGCAACAACGGCATGGCAAATAAAGAAGGCAATGAAAGCGATGAACAAGGACCTTGACATAGACGTCATCCCCGAGGCAGTAGACGATGTTGTCCACCTTGGCGCTCCAGTAGTGGCACCTGGCCTTGAGCTCTTCGTCCTCCTCCGGTCTGCACGCGCAATGAATGAGCAAACACGAGATTTCTCAGCTCACAAGTCACAACATGGAGCAAACTTCTTTGCGGCAGTGCTGCGCTCATAGTGCTTAGGCCAGTTGCTGCGTGCCTCGGCCGCGGGGACGACGTTGCCGACGAACTCCGGCTTGTGGTCGCCGCCAGCGACAGTGCTCCTTCTCCCCACCCTCTTCTTCCCGGGCGACCCGGCCATGACTGCGGCCACCTCCTCCTGCATTGCCTGCTCATCGGCCGCCGCCTCTGCCTCCTCCTCGCCCATGGCCAGCTCCTCCTCATCGGACTCCTCGGCGCACACGTCGTCGTCCACAGGCTCCTTCCTCTCGGCTTCCCCCTTCTTCTTCCTCCCCACCTTGGCCGGTTTGGCCTACTTGGGCATCGGCTTGGGCTTCTTGCCGAAAGACGCCGCCTTGCGGCTGCGCTTAGCGGAGGATGTCGCCACAACCTCCTCTTCCTCCTGGTTCTGGTGAATCTCCTCTGCCTTGGCGGCGTGCTTCCGGCCAGAGACGCGCGTGGGCACGGCGGGCGACGGGGAGCTCGGCGCCATGGTAGGGGCTACGACTGCTCTCTCTGTTGTTGGGAGACGAGGGGGTTTGGCAGGAGAGTGAGAGCTCTGCAGCCTGTTCATTTCGCTGGTTTATCGTGGCTGAAAGTACTGTTCGCTGGTCTGTTGTGAGAGAAAAACACTGTTGGATGACTGTTGATTCTGCTAAATAGCTCAAACGAACAGGGCGTGGAGTCTAGACTAGAGGTGGGGTGCAGAAATCGAATTGAAGGGAATCGATCAAATGTGAAAACAAGGCAGAGCGGAGGCAGCGGTTGGAAAACCGAAGTTTTTATTTTTTTAGCCCTCTTTTTTGATAAATATTCACATCCAGACCTCTAGATATTTTATTTTTATTTATGGACCCAGAGCTTGACGCTATGACTTACGGCGTCAAGGTAATACGTCTCGACGTCATGAGCTATGACGCCGAACATCAAACTGCAGATTGACGTAACTGCAGATTGACGTGTTAGATGACATCTTAGCGCCATATATTATAGCGCCGACCTCGACGTCAAAGATCTTGTCGTCGAGGTCTGACACTTAACTGGCGCCGAAAAGACATGGCATGCATGTTTTCACGGGCCCTCGTCCTCTCTGAGCTGCTTGCAGATCCAACTCCGAGAAGAGTCAGAAGCCTCATCCGTAGACGCTAGTACTAGCTCGTAGCCTAAGATCAGCGTCCATGCAATAGTTAGTTCCGATGGTACTACTATACTAGAGCAAAGTACTCCTTCGTTCTGAAAAAATACAATTCTAAAACAATATAATAGTTTGACTAATTATAAATAAAAAATATTAATATTTATAATATCAAATAAATATTATCAGATTAGTTACGAAATATTTTTTATAATCCCCATGTTCGGCTAAGCTTATCAGCATGACTTATCAGCCGTAGAACAGTGTTTTTCTCTCACAGCAAAACAGCCACAGCCGCCTTATAAGCCAAAAAAAAAAACAGCCTGTCGAACAGACCCAATATATTAATTTGGAGTCATAAATAGAAATACCTGATAAACATGAACACTTTAATTACCACGTAACACGTAGTTGTATTCTTTCTAGACGAGATAGTACAACCCAAAAACTTGCATAGCACAAATTAGAGCCTGTTTAGTTGGCACCTCTACTAAAAAGCAAACCCAAAAAGTGCTACAGTACCTGTCACATCAAATCTTGCGACACATGTATAGAGTACTAAATGTAGACGAAAGAAAAAACTAATTACACAGTTTGTCTGTAAATGTCGAGACGAATCTTTTGAGTCTAGTTAGTCTATGATTGGATAAATTTTGCCAAATAACAACGAAAAGTGCTATAGTAGCCGAACCCAAACTTTTTCATCATCTAAACAGCCCCTTACTATAGGTACATCACCCCTAGCTTTGCTTCTACCAGTACTGGCCTGGTATATTTATGATATCAGATAAATATTATCAGATTAGTTACAAAATGTTTTTTTACAATCTCCTGTTTGGCTGAGCTTATCAGCACGGCTTATCAGCCGTGGAATAGTGTTTTTCTCTCACAGCAAAACAGCCACAGCCGACTTATAAGCCAAAAAAACAGCCTGCCGAACAGGCCCAATATATTGATTTGGAGTCATAAATAGAAATACCTGATAAACATGAACACTTTAATTGCCACGTAACACGTATTTGTATTCTTTTTAGACGAGAGAGTACAACCCAAAAACTTGCATAGCACAAATTACTATAGGTACATCACCCCTAGCTTTGCTTCTACCAGTACTGGCCTGGTATATTTATGATATCAGATAAATATTATTAGATTAGTTACGAAATGTTTTTTTACAATCTCTTGTTTGGCTGAGCTTATCAGCACGGCTTATTAGCCGTGAAACAGTATTTTTCTCTCACAGCAAAACAGCCACAGCCGACTTATAAGCCAAAAAAACAGCCTGCCGAACAGGCCCAATATATTGATTTGGAGTCATAAATAGAAATATCTGATAAACATGAACACTTTAATTGCCACGTAACATGTAGTTGTATTCTTTTTAGACGAGAGAGTACAACCCAAAAACTTGCATAGCACAAATTACTATAGGTACATCACCCCTAGCTTTGCTTCTACCAGTACTGGCCTGGTACAGTTTGTTCCCTAAAGTTTATACTCTATTACATCGGTAAATATAGACTAAAAAAAGCTAATTGCACATGTGCTAATGATAGATTAATTATGTTTAATAAATTTGTCTCGCGGATTACTCACGGATTCTATAATTTATTTTTTTATTAATATCCGAATACCCCATGCAACATCTTCATATGATATCCGATGTGATAACCCAAAACTTTACGTCCTTTGTCTTTGAACACCACGACACAGCTTTTGCTAATGCACAGTTTTTAATATAAGATAACGTGACAAAAAAAACTCCCCTTATTAACACTGTAAATATTAGTAATCTCTTATATATTTTATTAAAGTTGAAGTATGTTTGATCTCTTGATATATAATAACGACACTAAAAAAAAAGGAACGGAGAAAGTAGTGAAAAGGCTGTCTTTATAGACCCGTACAACCGACTTAGCATTTGTGTGTAATACTTTTGTGCTTTACAGCAGAAAGAACAAACTATTTTATAGTTTGATACAGACTTAATTGGATATTATCATATTATTCTTAACATTAACTTCTATTAGGGATGTTATGGTCATCAAAAAATGAATTATGCTTTTTTAATTCGATAAAGGGTAAAACATGTGATCCCACGTCTCCTCCTCTCCGGTTCTGGTCAAAAGCTGGAGAGTAGAGAGATAATTGCAGGTCCTACAGTTGACACGACAAGGCATATATAGCTATATAGGTTGTGTTTAGATTCAAATTTTGAAGTGCTAAAATGTACTGTAGCATTTCGTTTGTATTTGGTAATAATTGTCCAACCATTGACTAATTAGGCTTAAAACATTCGTCTCGCAAAGTACAACCAAACTGTACAATTAGTTTTTGATTTTATCCATATTTAGTACTCTATACATATATCATAAATTTGATGTGACAGAAATTTTTTTTTTTACATAATATACTTTTCAAGTGATCTAAACACAGCCATAGCAATGTAGTCGCCCAAGTCCGCTGTCACTCCATCTCTCCAACTTTTCTCTGGTACTAGTGCACCAGTATGGCTGTGTTCCTAAATGTTTGTCGTCACAATTTATGTGCTAACTTAATTTATAGGAAATACATATAATATTTTTATCTCTGAATAAATTTATTAAAAAACTAGATTCAAATATATATCCCATAATACTAATTATGTATTATAAATATTAATATTTTTAATATATATTTAGTCAAAGTTATTTCTCGGGACACAAAAATAATAGAAATTTAGGAACAGAGAGTATTTGTGTAGTATGTCAATGTGCACGGAGATGCATGCATGAGAGCCATGCACGCCATGTCTTTTCGTCGCAAGTTACGTGCCTGACCTCGGCACCAAGATCTATGGCGTCGAGGTCAGCGCCATAATACACGGCGTCAAGGTGTCACGTCTGTGCCATGTCATCTGCCACGTTAATCTGGAGTTTAATGCTCGACGCCATAGCTCATGGCGCCAAGACGTGTTACCTCGGCGCCGTGAGTCATGGCGCCGAGCTCTGGGTCCAGAAATGAAAATAAAACGTCTAGAGGTCTAGATGTGAATATTTTTCTAAAAGAGGGCTAAAAAATAAAAAATTTCACGTTGGAAAACGAAACCCAACATCGAGGGAGTAGGAGCGGCCAATTTTTTACAGCGTGTGGGGCCCATCTACAGTGGGAGGGCATGGATTTGAATTTTCGCTCGTGGCCCGCGAGGTGCCAGCCTGCCTGATCTGCGTGGCTACGCTTTCCGTCGTCCACCCGTCTCTGCCACATGACCCAGCTGTTGGGTGGGGATGGGTGGAGTGGTGATGGAACAGAGTGTGGGTTAGAGTTTTTTTTTCATTTTCTTCATTTTTTTCTAGGTGACTAATTGACTGACAGGGTTATTCTAATTAGCATGTCTACTTTCCAAACTTGAATTTTGAAATCCATGCACCTAGATATAGTGTTTTTAACGATGCATACGAGGACTACTCTTTGGATTGAGATGAGAGAATGACAAGTTAGATTGTGGAGCTACACACTTCATTAATTAAAGTAGTTAGTAGTTGAAAGTCTCGGGTTTGGTTTTAGGGCACATCTGATTTGTGCTATCAACTCACCACATCTGAAGTGCGGCTCGCCCAAGGTATGGTGGCAAAATTGCTCGCCACACATTTGGCGCAAGAAGCTACGAAGACCGAAGAGAAAATTGTGACGAGCCAAACATGCGGCAACATGCAGCCATGAACCAAACGCTCGCCAAAAATAAGATGCAGATGGTGCAACACGGTGAGGCAACATGCGGCTGTGAACCAAACAAGCCCTTAATAGTTGAGTGACAAATTTAGATGGACCAATGAAGTTTTCATGTGAGATCAACAGGTGATTACTCCACAAGCTATGTTGAGCAAGACATGAAGGCCATAGAGAAGAGATGGCTAGTACATATGTGCAAAGTGCTCAACTAGTGAAGAGTTGATCAAGGGATGATCAAAAGACCATGTGCAAGTGTAGAGGGCAAGCTAGAGGCTCAAGAGGGACCATCATGGTAGTGAAGTGCGAGTATAGGACTTTGCGTCGATGAACCAAGACAACAGAGAAGAGCAAGCAAGGGTAAGGTTGATAGACTATGAATGCTATGTGAAGCTACGATGAGGATCATATCAATTGAGAAGATCAAGCCAAGAATTGATGATATATGTTGACATCACGTGGCTTGATGGAGTGAAGGTGAAGAGCCAAGTATGGTTGACAATGAAGATGTCAAGTAGCTCAAGAAATATTTGAATGGGTGGAATCATGACACTCACATTGGCGATACTTATGTGCCCAGTTATTGACCACAAATGCATTGTTTAACTATCGTTGGGTCTCCCTAATCTTATTACTGATGTCTTCAAACAATAGGAATGACGTTTGACTTTCAAATATACTATTACAAGCGGCAACAGTCATTAGAGCATCTCCGAGAGATTAGTCACATCCACCTTGCCAACCTCATAGAAAACAAGTCTCCAACAATCACACCATTCGCCTCGCCAATCTTATAGGCCCACCATATCAGGCTTCTATCTTGGCAAATATAGCATGCTATAAGGCGCTCGCCATCCTCCACCGACAGAGGGCCAATTTCTTATTTATCTTGTTTTGTTTCAAAATTTCATTGCTTCTCTCCTCTTTCAAAAATTCAAAAGGTGGCTACATCAATTTTCTAAAATCATAAAAAAATACTGCTAGTAGAATAAACAATGGAGAACCCATTTTAACCGGACTTACCTCAAAAACAGTTTCAAATTTCAAATTTAAAATCATCAAAACTAACTGTTTTTAAGTTATTTGAACTTTAGGACATTGGTTCTGCTGGGAATATGCCCTAGAGGTAATCATAGAGATGATGATATTGCGACTGTATCCATGATATATTATGTGTTTATTGAATATCCATTAAAGACAACTTGTATCGATTGGCAATTATGTGAATTGTTTGTGAAACTCTTTTACTTGTATGGTTATTCTAAAGTTGTCACTGATCGGAGTTCATCTGAGGACACACATGAATATTAGATCAGCACATGTATTAGTTGATGACTATGTTTCACAAGTCATAGACATAGAGATGTCAAACTAATAATGTGGGCACATGTATGACATGGGACTGGACTAACCCAAAGTGAGATGTTCTAATTATCTCTTTACACATCATGTACATTATGTCCTTAGATCTGAGATTGTTGTATGTACTCAAGATGTGAAACGACCTACTCAGGGACTGTCAAACGCTACTCCGTAACTAGGTAGTTATAAAGGTGGTTTTCGGGTTTGTCGGGAAACATGCTATGAGACATAGACAATCAAGAAGGAATTTGCCCCTCTCCATGTGAGAGAGATATCACTGGACCACTCGAATGATTGGATCAAGAAATGCATGGCCGTGCTTGGGTTAAGTGTTAACTTATGAGTTGGACCAAATATCGTGAGGCAAGGGAATAACATGTATGTGTTTGTGGTGGTTCGTCTGATATGATCTTTGTATATACATAGGAGTTGACACATCTTGCTAGAGACCGCTGTCAACTATCGGTCGAGTAGGAGTACTCGGGCCATGTCTATGTGTGCGTGAACACATAGGGTCGCACGCTTAAGGGGCTGGAAGCCTGATTCGGGTTGGACCCAAATTAAACAAGGCTTAGGGTTACTAATGGGCCTCCAACACGGGAGCTCATTAGGACGCTTATATAAGCAAGGGGTGAGCGCGGCCAGGGCTAATTGACGCCATTTGGCAGCCGCCGCCGCCCATCCCACGCCCACGCCTGCTGCTCCTCACGGACCTAGCAGTCCGAAGGCACAACTCTTCCTCCCTGTACGTGTGGATACCTCGGAGGTGCTACATCTGGAGCACAAGGATGAACCGCACGAAGGGGACGAACGGACGGCCTCACAACTGCACGGCACTGCTACGATGTGTACGACTACATTGAGTCACCTCCGCTGCACCTGTGCGTCTAGTGGTAATCCCGTGATCTATAACTAGTAGTAGTTCCTAGTTTATGGGGTCGAAAATTTTTGTTTTTCGGCTAGCGTAGCATCCCCATATCCCTACAGGTTCAATTATCAAAAATCAAAGAAAAAATCTATAGATTCTTGTTGTTTTGAATCCCAATAAACTATAGATCAATAGGATATAGACAATGCGATTTGATGAGCCTGTTGGAGTGTTGAAATATAGCATGTAGAGGAATCTTATGGAAATGGATAGCCAAATGAAGATATAGAGAGTGAAATTTAGACTCTTCATTGGAGATGCCCTTGGAGAGTGAAAACCATCTTACCGGATCCACCCCATTCAAATTAGGAACCCTGAAGGACTAGGCCGCACTGCTACAATCGGCTGATGGCTTACATCGTCGTTGTCAAGCAACTTCGTGGCCTTCCCCGCTACTCAGAACTATTCCTCTATTGCATCAACCAGTAGCGCAAGATTTTCTCCGCTTTGTCACATTGATGTGCACCATGCCGTGCTGCACCTCATGCTGTGCAGGCACGACGTCGTCATTGGCCGGCAACCGGAGGGTCTAGCATTGCTATTGCTGCTGCCATCACATCATCAAACAATTGCTAGCTTAGTTCGTCTTCCTGTTAATGTACTTGTAGGAATATTCACCGTTGCTTCTTTCCTCGTCCTCCTTTCACCGAATTCAACTACGAAACCTCAAACCGCAAAGGAAGTCATAGTGTGCGCGGTGCATGTAGGTGCAAGTGCATGTGCACCATAAGCTAGCTAAGCTAATCGAGGGAGGAACCGAGAGAGGGAGGGGGCAAAACCCCCCTAAGCTAATAAAATCTACATTGAAAAAAACAAATTTAACCAAAATTTGCAATGTTGGCCCCCAAATAATAGAGAATTTTGGTTATTTTGTAACATTCCTCTGTTTTGGCCACTCCTGCATACCTTGTAGCTACCTAGGACCACAGTCGGTGTCATGATTGCGGGTGAAGGGTTGAGATGGCAGACTAGAGGGGGGTGAATAGTCCTTTGTAAAACTTAATCGCGTCGGCTAACCGAAAAAAAGCGGAATTAAACTATCGGTTTGGCCAAGACTACACCCCTCTAAGTTCTCTAGCATCTTACAAAGATCCTAATTAAGCAACTAAGGTGCCAAGCCTAGCAAGAGCTCACCTAAACAATGCTAAAGCAATGTCACACAAACCTCTACAGTAGTACTTTACCAACCGGGGGAGCTCCTACACAACTACTAAGCAAAAGCACAAAACCCCTAAGCTCACTAGCAATACTCAATAACAAGGCAACCAATTCCAAATTAGAGAGCGCAAATTACTTAGCTACACAAACTAAGCAATGTGACTAACAAGGTTACACAAACCACGATCGGACACGCCAACGAGCCACGACCGGATGCGCCGAACGAATCGACCTGACACTGCTCCATGCCGTGTCCGATCGAGTCTAGAGAAATCCCGATGAGGGTTTTGCGTGACCTGCCGCGTCCGCTCGAGCCCTCACCGTGCTAGAGCGCCACGTGTCACCGCCGTACCTCGTGTCATTGCATCACCGTACGTCAGCATTGACCGGACGTGGCCCCTGCGCGTCTGGTCATAAAGTGACCCAGCGTCCGGTCAGTGAGGCCGAGGCCGCGCTGCAGCTCCACCACTGACTGGACGCACTAGACTAGCGTCCGGTCCAGTGTCTGGTTAGCTCCAGTGAGCTGTTTTGCCTCTGTTTCTTCACTGAGTTGATCCACTTCAACTCTAACATCTTCTCCTTTTGTAAATGTGCCAACACCATCAAGTGTACACCACCATGTGTATCAGTGTATGTGTGTTATCATTTTTCAAGGAGTTAGCCACTCAACTTGCCACGCACTCGATCCTAGCAACGATGCATAGTTAGATCACTCAAGTGGCACTAGATAACCGATATGCAAACAAGTTTGCCCCTCTTTATAGTACGGTTATCTATCCTAAACCCGGTCATGCACTTCTCTACACAACCTTTGACCGGTGAAATGAAATGCCCTAAGTTGTACCTTTGCCTTGCGTATTCCATTCCATCTCCTTCGATGTTGATGCAACACATGCACCAACCAATCACCAAATGATATGATCCACTTCATATCATCACATGACCTTATTGGTTCATCGACCTTAACCTTACTTGCTCTTCACCGTTGCGTCGGTCCATCGGCGCCAAGTCTTGCTCAAGCTTCACCGTCACACGCGGTCCCTCGCTTCAAAGCCTCCGGCTTACCCTTCCCACTTGCAACCGGTCCGTCGAGCCAAGCCTCATTTTGATCTTCTCCACCTTGGTCACATGACTCCATGTCATGTCTCATGTGCAATAAGCTCCTCTGTCATCACATGTGTAAGCCTTGCAACATCCTCGAGCCATCTTTACCGTCATGGCATATGTTGCTTACACATATGTACCGATGGACTAATCACCTGTGTATCTCACATAAACACAATTAGTCCACCTAAGTTGTCACTCAATTACCAAAACCAAACAAGAACCTTTCAGCGGGTCGCGCCACCTCACAAACTGCGAGCCCATCATGACCGCCCTAAGCCATTATAGCTCCCTGGACTCGCAATGATCGTCCAACGAACGGCTAGGCATCATCGATCCTTGCGTCGTCATCCACTATCACGCTCTCCCTCTTGCATCGAAATGATGCGCCTCGCGCATTAAAGAAGAAGAAGAGCATCTCCCACAAGATCTCCTTTTCCCTTCCCCTTAAAATTCACCATAGAGGATTGAGAAAACATGATTCATGCTTTTACGGAATTATTGTTGCATCAGATCGAGAAAACTCATCCCCTTTTTATTTTAGGTGGGACCCACATGTCTGTAAGGAAAATGGACCCTATGGGCCATTAAGTTTGATTTTGGTGTTTGATGAACAATATGACCATTTGGATGACTAATGTTGTTTGCTAGTATATAAGGTATAGTTCAAATGGAAGCAAGGTGGACTTGTACTTAGGCAAAGTGGTGATATAGATGATCAATACCTCAAGCAAGACAATAGAAGACATGTTGAAGACCTACAAAACATGCTAGAACTCCAAGACACAAGATGGAACCAAGTCAGACGCGAAGACACGAAGAAACGGAGTCCAGTGCATGTTGTTTTCATGTAATAGATTGGTCTGGGCATTCGTTAATGTACCCCAGGGGCACCGAACTATAGGGTGGCAAACCCTAACTGCAGGTGTCTAGAAGGCATTGGACTGATTCGATGGTGGCGACAAAGAAAGGACCAGACTATGCACTAGAATTGTTCTTTCGAGGACTGTTACACTCACTAGATTAGTCCAGTGTGAACAGAGAAGGAGCATCGAACTATAACAATGGCCACCAAAGATGTCTCAGAGACAAGAAGAGGGCGCCAGTTTGATCTGGTGATCAGCACCGCGCAATGCGCCATGAACAGTGCCCAGTGGTCAACAACAGTTAGTTTCAACGGGTAGATGCGGGACATTCACCGGGAGCGAGAGCGGGAGTGTCCAATTTTTTATGATGTGTGGGCCCCATCTGCAGCGGGAGGGTATGGATTCGAATTTTCGCTCGTCGCCCGTGAGGTGGCAACCTGATCTGCGTGGCTAGGCTTTCCGCCAACCAGCCATCTCTGCCACATGACCCAGCTGTTGGGTGGGGGTAGGTGGACTGGTGATGGAACAGAGTGTGGGCCAGAGTTTCTTCGTTTTCTTTATTTTTTCTAGGTGACTAATTGACTGGCAGGGTTATTCTAGCTAGCATGTCTACTTTCCAAATTTTATTTTTGAAATCCATGCACCTACATATAGTGTTTTTAATGATGCATACGAGGACTACTCTTTGGATTGAAATGAGAGGATGATAAGTCAAATTGTGGCACAACACACCTCCTTAGAGTAGACGAGAGTCTCGGGTTTTATTTTAATAGTCGAGTGACAAATTTAGGTGGACTAATGAAGTTTTCATGTGAGATGAATAGGTGATTACTCCACAATCTATGTTGAGCAAGACATGAAGGCCATGGAGAAGGGATGTCAAGTACATATGTGCAAAGTGATCAACTAGTGAAGAGTTGATCAAGGGATGATCAAAAGACTCTGTGCAAGTACATATGTGTAAGTTTGCCCTCTCCACAATCTATGTGGTGTGTTGGAGGGAGTGGTCGGAGTCACGCAGGGAGGCACGGTCACGCCATACAGGGCATATGTGTCTACTAGCCAGCCAGTGGCTACTGGCTAGTGGCTAGTGGGGGAGGTTAACTAATGTCGTTCCAAAAATGACGAACAAAATTAAAGGATACTAGCTATTTTTTTCATAGATGTTCATCAAAACTAATAAAGTGGGGTACCCAAGTCTCATCGTATGCACGCACGCCAACCTAATTTTCACACTGCTCGGTGTCAAATACAGTTCATTTCTCACCATTAACCCTAGTTTTCTTCACTCATTTCCTCTATACCTATACTAGCCATAATTTACATCATTACTACCAAGTCTCTGTTACGTACGTTATCCACCCCTCTAACGATTGTGTACTACCTCCATTAGCAAGCGGAAGGGCTACCGCCTGGACGTCCGGCCGCAGGACTTGTCCGGATGATGCTCCCTTGGCATCCCACGCCCCCCTTGCGCCCGCATCGCATCCCATCCCGCGCCCCTCGCGCCCCACATCCCATCCCACACCAGCGCCTACGTCCGCAGCAAACTCGACGACCCCAACTCGAACACCAATGCCGAGGCGAGATGGATGGAAGGGAAGGAATGGGAGGGAGTGGAGAGGAGAGCGCGAGGCGCGCCGTGCTAGGTAGGAGCCGAAACCCTGTGGCATGGCGCCATTGCAACATGTGCAACACCTGATCTACTTTTGAAACATCCAGATGCAACATTTGCAACATACGCTTGAAGAAGATGAAACATTTGAAACATATGTCTGAAACACTTGCAAAAACATCCGAAAACACATGAAAAGTCATTGTAAATCATACGCAACATACACATAAAACACTTGCAACATACGTGTGAAACATATGCAATATCCAAATAAACACACTCGCAACATACATCTGAAAAAACAACCACTGTAACATATGCAACATCCCGATCTACTTTTATAACATCCATATGAAATATTTGCAACATATATGAAACATCTGAAACACTTGAAACATAAGGCTTGCAACATACGTTTTCACCCTTTTTTCGTATGATGCAGCACAGAGCGGGAGAACGGCTAGTTCCGGCCAGCCGGCGGCCGAGGACGGTGGCGCGGCCTGGCAGCGGCCAGTTGCGCCTATGCCTGGTCTGGGCCCGGCTAGCGACAGCCCCTCTCCTGGCTGCCTGGCCTGGGCGCGACGGAGGACGGGCACGACATGGCGGGGGACGGAGGCGCCGCAAGGGATGGGGTGTGCCATGGGGGATGGCGGCGGCGACGTGCCAGATTGGGCCATGGCGCGAGATGGAGGCACCACGGGGGATGGTGGCGGCGGCACGGCGGAGCGGGGCAGGCAGACGGCCGCATGACGTACGAACGTAGAGTGGGGAGATTTGATTTTTTTTCAGGTCTGGACGGACAGACGCCTGAGCGTGAGCATTATCGATTAGCAAGAGCTGCAACTTTCCTTCTGTTCAAATCCTTGTCGCTTTTATTTCTTCACATAATTACCTTTCACTTTCACACGGAAATCCAAATAATCGTGGGGAAAACAGTTTATCAATAATCGGACTACAATGTTTTCTTCAAGCTGCTGCTCTGATTTCAATTCCTGTTGTTGCTATTTCCAGCAGTAGCCAACTCAGTAATCCTCTGTAGACAGCTATTGGCTGCAAGTGTCTGCCACATCGAGTTCGCAAGGTTAAATTAAATTATTGGGTTAGTTTTTTTAGGGAACAGTGGGTTATTTATTTGGTTGCATTGCCTGCAAAATGTTAAATGCACGTCAATGATCAAGCATGGATAAGATTTCCGCGACATACATCTTGTTGCTTCTTTGAGATTATGCATAATAAGATGAATACAAATAAAAATTTGTTCCAACCATTAATATAATAGTATTTAATAGCGTTGTTATAAATTAATCTAAATGTTCATACAAGTTCACACATGCAGCCAGTCAATACACATGCTACAACAAAACTACTTTTCTCATTAGATTAATTAACTCATCAGTTCAGCACCCCTTTTCAGTAGTTCAGTAGAGACTAGCAAGTTCAGTGTTCCTTTCTGAAGTCCACCCTTTGGTCGTGCTACTGCACAAGTGCACATATGTCCGAAAAAAACATTCTAGAGCAGCAGGTGATGAACATTCTCATATTGTCATACGAAGTCCATGCGTCGTGGGACAACTTTTCTCACATTCTCGTATGAGATCATGAACGTGGATCTGAATTCACCCTTTCAATGAATCGCCTGAAAATCTGAACAACCCAGATAATCATTTTCGGAGTTCATGGGCCCAAACAAGAGAGATCTCTCATATGGTAGCGTCTTTGGGGAATTTGACAGAGAAGAGCACCGTTTTTTTAGGAAATCTTCCCTCAAATGAGTAAAATTAGTTGTAGGGAACTAATTTTTGTTTCGATTTGCTCCAAATGCTTTCATTAACAGCACCTCCCGCCTTTTGTTCGTACTGGAGGCGAGCTGCTGTTCAATTTATGATCTGATGACGAGAAGAAAAATGATTGAAAAAACGAGAAGCCGCCGGTCCTGTGCTTTGTCCGCATCGCAATCTAGTCACCAGGTCAGGGTCACCCCGTGACTCAGGCACGAGATGAAAAAGTTCCGATGACGCAAATGAAGCCGAAACGCAGCTGATTTCTAACCAGCTGTGGTTGGGAACTAGTAGTACTAGCAGACAAGGCAGCTCGGGTAGAAAATCGACCGGGCATCACCTTTGGCTTTACCCCGTGGCGCGCCACCATCTCTCTCTCTTTCACGCCTCCTCGGCCTTGGACGCAGCCGCAGGACCACGGCACTCGCGCGCAGCACCTGCGACTGCGAAGCTGCAATCAGTTCGTGGCAAGCGAGCTCGATCTTGTTGCCGCTCCTCCGCCCATTCCTCTGCCGTATCCGTATGGGCTTGTGCTATTTTGGAGAAAACGATGGCGATGGCTGGACTAACAAAACAAATATCGATCGATCTTGGAATCGAAACAATTCTCTCATCGCTAAATCCCGATAAAAAAAATAAGGAGTACTTTGCTCACACGTGGCCCGACTGACACCCGACCCGAGAGATGTCGCTGAAAAAACAAGGCAATCACATCAAGTCATCAATCACCCTACGCGTGCGTGCCTCCTCCATCGTCCGATTTGCCGTTATCAGAGCGGAGCACGGGGACAGAGATTCCCTGGACAAAATTGGGCACGTCTTCCTCCGCGAACTTCGCCTTCCTCCTCGCCCGCGGCCTGCCTACGAGTCTCTCCGTGCCCCCTCGGGCCCTCGCTTCTCGCGCTCTTCCTCTTCTGCCTCTGCCTCTGCCTGCCTCCAGCAACTCGTTAGGGCGCCGGCGTCCGTCCCGCCTCCGTCTCGGGGAGCGATGATGATCGCGCGACGCCTGCTCCGATCCAATGCCCCCGCCCAGGTGAAGATTATCCATATACCTTGTGTCCTACGCTCCTAGTAGATGCATGCAAAAGATGGCTCCTTTCTCGGGTACAGTGGGCAGAATTTCACAGGCTCTCATCGCCTGAGTGGAAGAAAACCTTGTTTTGGATAGGAATCATCGGCGTTCGCCGCTTCAGGGGAAGTTGGACTTCGTATGGCTGCTATTGGATGGATAATATGCTTTTTTGGTTGCAAACTAGTAGTATTCTTCTGGTCGCGCCCCTTCTCACGTTTTCTTGGAAAAGAGTACGATATATACTTTAGGAGTCGAGGTATCAGATTATACTTTAGGAATCCCTGATTTTAAAATCGCGGACTGACAAAAAAAACCCAGCGTTTTGGCATTTTTTTCGTGGAAAATTAGTAGAGTAAGTATGCTCCCACCTTAAATTTCCCCCCTTTTTTGTCATATGCTTACGATTACGTGTGATTATACTGTACGTGGATTCTGAAACGATCTTTTCGAATCCTAGTGTCGTAGTACCATGTGATGCAAACCTGGGTTCCTTATTCGGGATATGCCATTCCTTTAGTTGACCTTCATGCACAAAGTGCCATGCTTTATTCAGTGCTGCACATTACATACTGCCTTGAGGTACCATGACATGATATTTTCCGTTATCTAAAAAAAAGGTACTATGACATGAATATTCCACCTATTTGTGTGGTTCAGACATCAGACATCACTTGCCAAAGTTTGGCCACTGTCGCAGCTGATATGTGATCCTTTTTTCCTGCCCCACAGGCAAGCAGCTTATTGAAGCATGTAACTGGCACTACAAGTTTGCAAGGGCATGCGGATAGTTTGTTGGATGCCTCAGTCAGACATTTTAGTTCAGCTCCATCTGCCCAGTCTGCCTCAACTGAAGAAAATGGGTATGCAGTTCTTTTATCTTATCTGGAGTTGTCACTGTGTTCTGTACTTCTGTTACACCATGTAAACTACTGCCTATTGCTGATCTGCAAAGTGATTCTTCCAGGTGTAAGGGCCATGGCATGTTGGCACCTTTTACAGCTGGCTGGCAGAGCAATGATTTGCATCCTCTAATTATTGAGAGATCTGAGGTCGCAACTCTGAACTTTAGCATTATTTTTGTTATATCTCTTGAAATATAGTGTTCAATTGCAGAGAAGTAAATTTAGAACGCCGACTATTTTATATATACCTATCTTACATTTACAGAATGTATTATTTTGCAGTCTAGCTTACTATTTGTTTATGCAGGGTTCCTATGTTTACGACATTAATGGGAACAAGTACCTGGATTCTCTTGCAGGATTATGGTGCACAGCTTTAGGTATGTGCACTTGACTTTGTGATAATGTACCACCATTTATTTCTGTGGCTTTACCAATATTTTTGCATCTGTTACTTCTGCATAATCTATGTGCATTATGTCTTCAGGTGGTAGCGAGCCTCGATTAGTCAAAGCAGCAACTGAGCAATTAAACAAATTACCCTTCTACCATTCCTTTTGGAACCGCACAACCAAACCTTCATTGGTACATTTTCTTGAATCACTTGTCAATTATTAGTTTATTCAATTTTGAAATTGCTGTCTCTATCCTAGTTTCTTTTCTAAAAAATCACTTGCCAAATTTCCAAAATTGATTATTGGAATTGTACTGCTGCTTTCAGGATCTTGCACAGGAGATCCTTAGCATGTTCACTGCAAGGGAAATGGGAAAAGTTTTCTTCACAAACAGTGGTTCAGAAGCAAATGACTCTCAGGTGTGACTATTAATAGCACCTACCATTTTCTGTAGTTTACAGTTCAGACCCCTAGTACCATCAATGGTGTTTTTTTTTTGTCGAACACGTAGGAGAGCTGTGTAACATTATATTAAGAAGAAATACCGTCACGTCAATGGTGTTGCTGTCACTGTTCTTTGCTTTTACTGCAGATAACTGAAAGTACTTAAATAGTGATTTTTGCATCAACCGCTCATCTTTAAAGAACTTAAACACAAAACTAAAAGTGAATTTTACATGGTGTTTGCACATCGCTAAAGAAATATGTACGTGCTCTCTCAATTAAAATGGTTGTTGGTTCATTGATCATGGTATTCATGTGTCGATTGTGGCCCAATTTCTCTTTGAAATATACCTAGCTAGTTGGCAGACCATGAGATTTCTATTCTAACATTTTAATGTGTTTTTCCTTCTCTTTGATATAAACATGGTTTTGTTTCTCACAGGTCCATTACTGATGCTTATATTTTACAGGTCAAACTAGTATGGTATTATAACAATGCATTGGGGAGGCCAAACAAGAAGAAATTTATTGCACGATCAAAAGCGTAAGCTTTACTGTAATCAAATTTTGTTCTTGAAACAAGAAAGGTCTTGTTGTGCTTCTTCAGTTAACAATTGTCATAAACGTTGGTTCCAGATAAAAAAATTGCAATGTTCTCTGATGTCAAGTTCCATTCTATGAAAATCTGGAAGCTTTTGAGATTCCTTTCTTACTGCTTGTTACACGTGTTGCAGATACCATGGATCTACATTGATATCAGCGAGCCTAACTGGGTGAGTACTGTCATACTAAAAATGCTGGTTTGCCAGCATACATCTTTAAAGCATGTCCAACGACACTCATAAATAATCTTCAATAGTTTTCTGATTGTAACTCTATCTTTAGTCTTCCTGCCCTGCACCAAAAGTTTGATCTACCAGCACCATTTGTTCTGCACACTGACTGCCCTCACTACTGGCGATATCATCTTCCTGGTAATATGATTTAAAATTTTGCTAGATGAATTCCGAAAAAGAAAAATTGCTGTATAATTGAGCTGCATGTTTTGCTAATAAACTATTTGGTGCGGGACAGGTGAGACAGAAGAAGAATTTGCGACTAGACTTGCCACCAATTTAGAGAATCTTATTCTCAAAGAAGGACCAGAAACAGTAGAGTTCTTATCAACAAAGCTTGTATGCTGTCGATAGGTTCAAAGCTTAATGTCTCCCTAATTATGTGGTATCTTTGATTTATCAGATCGCTGCTTTCATTGCTGAACCTGTGATGGGTGCTGGTGGTGTCATCCCTCCCCCAAAGACCTATTTTGAAAAGGTTATATACTACGAGTTCCAATACTTTGATAGGCATCCCTCTTTGCCTCTTCTCTTTTCTTCCATCATCTCATTGTAGTGGTGTTGTTTGTGAATTGCTATTGTTGGTGTATTAAACGAAGGCCTACATCAAGGACTTGAATTCTTGTTCCGAATGTTTATTCTGTGTCATTTTGTTTTCTGTCAACAGGTTCAAGCAGTGGTCAAGAAGTATGACATTCTTTTCATAGCAGATGAGGTATTGAACACTTTCTATGAAATCAAACAATGTCAAATATGAAGGAAAAAATATAACTTTTGTGCAGATATTATTGACTGATAATGCATTCTAGGTTATCACTGCATTTGGAAGGTTGGGGACTATGTTTGGATGTGATTATTATAACATCAAGCCAGATCTAGTTTCATTGGCCAAGGTGAATTGAGTCTCACTGGACATGTGAACAGTGCTTATATATATGACATTCTGATGTATAGAGATTAATGCCAATTTTACTGTAACAGGCTCTTTCAAATGCGTATGTACCCATCGGGGCAATTCTTGTTAGCCCAGAGATATCAGATGTGATTCATTCCCAGAGCAATAAGCTTGGTAGGTTACTGCAATTTCTGTGAGATCAACTATAGTGTTTCTGCATTGGCACGTGGTGAGTTTTCCCAAAACATCGCATGTGCTGACATGTCATGTCTTACAGGTTCATTTGCTCATGGATTTACATACTCCGGTCATCCAGTTGCCTGTGCTGTGGCCATAGAAGCTCTGAAACTTTATCGGTAATATATGCTGCACTTTTTGTAACACATATTTGAGTTATTTATCTGTTGTTCCTGATGAATGATTTGCCAAAATGGCATCAGCGAAAGGGATATTCCTGGTCATGTCAAGCAAATTGCTCCAAAGTTCCAGGAAGGAATTAGGGCGTTGGCGGACAGTCCAATTATTGGGGAGGTATGCATCTGAATTTCTGAATTGCGAAACCCACCGCTCGGTTCAAATACATAACTACAGTGCTCCTGAACTTCAGATACGTGGCTTAGGGATGATTATGGGAACCGAATTCACCAACAACAAATCACCGACCGATCTATTCCCTGCCGAATGGGGTAAGTCGATGTTGCAGCTATCACACAATGGCATGGCATGTAACAGAGAGTTAGGCTTACTAATCCTGTTCCAAGATGCCTAGAGATGCCACTGTCTTGGATCCAAAGCGCAACCTGAATCTGCCGAAAACTAAAGGTCTGTATGATGTGGGATGATACTTTTTCAGGTGTTGGTGCGATCTTTGGAGAGGAGTGCCAGAAGCGCGGCATGCTGGTCAGGGTTGCTGGCGACGCCATCATGATGTCGCCGACGCTGATCATGACGCCCGACGAAGTAGATGAGGTGTGCCATCAGTAATTCACAGTATCTCCATTTTCCTCAAGCCTCGGTGGTAACCCAGTAACATCAATGGCTTTGCCTTTTCAGCTGGTGAGCATCTATGGGGAAGCCCTCAAGGCCACGGAGGAGAGGGTGGCAGCCCTGAAATCCAAGAACTAGCAAAAGGGCGAGGACGACGACGAAAACGCTGGGCGGCGACGGTCGCAGCTGATGTACATGTGAATAAAAAGTTTGTGGCTGCGAGATGGCAATAACGCACCGGAACGGTCGTCGCTGTTCTTGAAGTGCAAGGTCGCAGCTGCTCTATCACTAAGCAATGGTGACTGAACTTTTAAACAGTACATAGATGTTTTTTCCTATTTATTGGCGACAACAAATATCTCATGCTGCACTGTAGTTCCTGAAGATAATGGGTTTCATGTATATCCTTACTGGTAGAGTATTCATATACATAACTTTGTAAGGCAAAACAATAATAAATGGTCCCAAATAAAGTGAAGGAATTGCGGTTTCAATCCTCTCTGCAAACATATACCTTTATAAATTGTTCACACTGTTGAGGTCTCCAACCCACGAGTTGCCAAAACGAGGCCCTTGTTGCCTTAGGGTTCTAGTTCTGCTGGAGACACCGTTATAGGTTAACCCTGAGAGCAACACTGAGAGAAACACATCAGACGAAACCCTCGTCGGCTTCCCCACTCCGATCCCTATGGAGCAAGAGGAGATCCCAACCTCCCGCAGTCCCGCCCCAACGCTGCCATTCCATCTAGGGCTGCAACTCCACACTAAATTGCTCCAAACAGTCCGTCTGCAACCTCTCATTGAGCGTATTGGACAAAGATTACCCAAATGGAAAGAAAGATGGTTAAACAAAGCGGGACGCCTCACTCTAGTAACTTCGGTCCTCTCCTCCATGCCAACCTACCACCTCACAGTGTTTCCCTTGGTGGCACGGGCTAGGAGTAACTGGCCAATAACTACTAGACCCAAAGACCTTGGTGGCTTAGGCGTGCCTGACCTTGATAGATTTGGAAGAGCTCTCTGGTTGTGCTGGCTCTGGCAAGAATGGGTGAAGGAATCCAAGCCATGGATCGGCTCAGAGCTTCCATGCAGTGATATTGATCGTCTCCTCTTCAACTCCTCAATCAAAATAACTTTGGGTGATGGTGCAAAGACTCGGTTCTGACACCATAACTGGCTTGAAAGAGAAGCTCCAAGGTACAACCCTGAATATGTTTCGGCTTGTTTCGAGAAAAAACTGAACAGTGCAACAAGAACTCCGGAGCAACAGTTGGAGGGTCGCACGAGCCTGGATCTTTATGTTGGTAAATTAATCATAAGGCGGGAACTTAGAACAATTATAATCATGCATGCTGATGCTTGGTGTACATGCGAAGGTTTTAGCTTCAGGTCCTGATGCCCGTGCATTTTTGGGACTTTTTCTCAAGTTTTTGTTAGGTCCTAGTGCCCATGTATTTTAGGACCTCTCCAGGTTTTTGTTTTAAATCCTAGTGCCCGTGTATTTTTAGGGACTTTTTCAGTTTTTTTAGCCTTAGCTCACTTCATTTTGGCCTGGGCTGTACTAAGCAATGCATAAGAATATTAAAAAGGGTCAAACATATCGTGCACTCTACGAAAAAGATAGTTATGCTTGTGCAAAGGTTAAGCTCTGCGTGTAAAGAATAATTCCCTCAAATGAGACTGAGAGGGTCATAGTTTTGGATGACTAGCGAAGGCTGTCATTAAAAAATTGCATAGGTATAAAAATGGCCTGTGGTGACTATAAAAAAGATTAGTTTCCCATGAAGGTTAGCTTAAATTAGTAAGCTTTGGCTAATGCACATTATAAAAACTTAAAATTACTATACAATATATCCTGCAAAAAAGGCAAAGAGTTAGTGTCAGAAGTTTGAAAGGTTTGACATTTGCTAAAAGTTGATAGTTGATGGAGTTTGATGGTTGTTGAAGAGCACTGCTGACTACTGTACTGAAGAACAATGATTGATAGATTTTGATAATTTCCAATAACTTGGCGCTTGATGAAACCCCAATGTGAAAGCAAATATTTGTGAAATCCTAATGCCATTAGATTAATATCCGAGAAGACCAACTGTTCAATGAATATCATTGACTGATGAGAACTCAAGAGCCATTTGAAGATATCTAGCAAAGACCGAATATTCCATGAAAACCATAGGCTGATGAAAACCAGTGACTGATTGAGGCCATTGATTGATGAAAATCACTGTCTGATGGAAAACCATTATATCATGTATCAATTGTCGACTTAGATAAGAAGGTGGAAACCTACGTATAACAAGAAGAATAGATTCTATGGAAGGGTTAGCTTGTGAGGATAGATATTTCAAGTTGGCCGGTTAAGGCAAAACACGTATAGCCACTTAGGGCCATATTTTGGGTGTAGCAAAAATCGCGACAACTTTCTTAGTCACCTTGGTGATTAGTTGTATATGTGAAGGTTAATTTAAAAATTTGTCTTAAGAGACGAAGGTTAAATCAAGACAGTGTCAAAATAAATCACTAGGAAGCAAACTATTAGAGCAAAATATATAAGTTTGCAAGAAATACTCACTTGCAGGTGATTTGGTTCCTATAACGGAATACTATTATCATAAATAACATGCAGTCAAAGCGATATACTATCAATATTCAACATGATAGAGGTGGTGGAATCAAAGCTTCAAACTAAGAAATTTATGCTTCAATAAAAATTATACGCAATGTAGAAGCGTTGGTGGGAAAACCGAAATTTATTACGGAATCAATACCTTATAGGTTCTTGAACCCAGAAACGAAAAGTCAAAGCTAAACATGGTGGAAGATAAAAACTGATAGCAACACTGCCCAAAGACAGGACCAAGAGCGCCACATGGGGCTGATGATAGAGCTTCGCGGGCCATAAAGCTTCGGTGGGCTTCATTGTTGTGCAAAGGCTTAACGAGCCAGGAGATATATATTTCAGCTTCAGAAGAAATCCAAGCGGCCGGTAGGAGAAAAAGAGAGCACTAGAAGAGAGAGAGAGAGAGAGCTTTCGCTGGTGGGCCGAGATCGCATTTGGTGAGCTACAAAGCTAATAAACTAGATAAAATAACATGCACAAGTTTGCAGAAAAAATTGGGTAAGCAAAATGTCTCGGGTGGTGAGGTTCTGAGCTTTGAAGCTCTTTTTTTTTTCAGGTGAGACAATGTGGCAGCTAGTACACAAACACAACGGCATGGGCGCATGGCATGTGACAGAGCGTTAGTGCTTGCTAATCCCGTTCCAAGGTACATAGAGATGCCGCCATCTTGGAGCCAAAGCGCAACCTGAATCTACTCGAAAGCAAAGAGCAAGCTGTACGATGTGGGATGATACTTTTTCAGGCGTTGGTGCGTGCGATCTTTGGAGAGGAGTGCCAGAAGCGCGGCATGCTGGTCAGGGTTGCCGGCGACGCCATCATGAAGTCGCCACTGATCATGACGCCAGGCGGAAGTCGACGAGGTTTGCCATCAGTGTATCACAGTGTCACCATTGTCCTCAAGCCTCGGTAACAACCCAGTAACGTGAATGGCTTTGCCTTTTCAGCTGGTGAGCATCTATGGAGAAGCCCTCAAGGCCACGGAGGAGAGGGTGGGAGCCCTGAAGAAATCCAAGAAAAATTAGGCAAGAGGGCCAGGATGACGACGACAAGGCCAGGCGGCGACGATCGCTGCAGCTGATATATAGGTGAATGAGAAGTTCGTGTCTGTGTGCCTGTGGGATGGCAATAATGCACCGCCACGGTCCGTTGTTCTCGAAGTGCAAGATAGTAGCTGCTCGCCTGCATTGGTGACTGAACTTTTATGCAGGACATAGATGTTCTCTCCTTATTGTTGAGAACAAATATCTCAAATGTTTGCAGCCCTGTAGCTCCTGAAGATAATAGGGTTTCATGTATATCCTTACTGGTAGAGTATTCAGATACATTAGTAACTTTTTTTTTTGCGAAAGAGATACATTATTAGTAACTTTGTAAGGCAAAACGATAAACGGTAATGCTTGGTTGAAGACGTCCGTCCATCCGTCCAGACTAATCCTCACGTGCGTTACGCCTAATTAAAAAAAATAGGGCGTCCTTCTCCTTATCCTCTCCGCTGGCTGGCTCGCGTTCTCGCCCCTCTCACGCTTCTCCGTCGTGTGCGCCCGCTGGCTCAGTCGTGCCCCGTGGCTCGCGCGACTCTCGCCCCCTCCCGTTGTGCATGACGCGCCACTCCTTCCCTGGCCGGTGGCAGCGCCCTCACCCACCCAGCGCGCACTCTCCCCCACTGCGGCGCCCTCCTCCCCCACTCCGGTGTCCTCCTCCCCCAACCCCGCAGCGCCCCTCCCTTGACAGCGGCGTCCTCCCCCACAGGGAGCTCCCAACGCCCTTAGATCCGGTAGCCATGGCGCTCCCTGCGCCAGGCTCTCTCTCCTCCCTATGTTGTAATTGTATGTTTCAATTGTTTTAGATGTTTCAGAGTTATGTTGCAGTTGAATCATATGGATGTTGCAAAAGTAGATCAGGGGATGTTGCATATGTTGCAAGTGTTTCAAAGGCATATTGCAAACATTTGTTCAAAATATTTCATTTGTTTCTAGATGTATGTTGCAATCGTTCTAATCTTGATGTTTCATATGCTTCATACAAATGTTGCAATAATATGTTCCAAATATTTTAGTTGCTTAATTTGTTCCATGTTGCTACAAGTGTTTTATCCGAGCGTTTTATGTTCTTCGGCCGGGGGCCGACGGACAGGGGCGTGTGGCTCGCCGGGGGGGTTAGCGGACGGAGGCGTTGTGGGGCGGCGGATGGGGGTGTTGCGGTCAGTGAGGCGTGCTCGTCGCGCGCATGGGGCAGTGCGAAGGCGGACGCGGCGGGTTGCGGGGCGAGCTGGGGGCGCGCGGCTCGCCGAAGAGCTAGCGAACTAGGGCGCTGGGGCCAACGGACGTGGGTGCTGCGTTCGAGGGGTTGCGCTGGAGGCGTGTACGTGGGGCGGGAGCGGACACGGGTGGGTTGAGCACTTAAGCGGGCGTCCGGACGCGCGTGGTGCATCTATCGTCCGAGCGCTAGACATTCCGCACAATAAATAAAGTGAAGGAATTGCGGTTTCAACCCCGTCTGCAAACATATAAAGTGTCAGAAAGCATATATATATATATATATATATATATATATATATATATATATATACACACACACGGCAGCGCTATTCTACACCTTAGGTGTAGAATATTATTCTACACCACAAGTCAAAATTGAACTGAAAAAATACTGAGTACTACTGAACCACGTTCAGTATCAGTCAGTACTACACTCAGCACCTCAAAAATACTGAACAATACTGAAACACGAGTACTGAATTTTGTTTAGTATAACAGCTTGGTGTAAAATACTATCCTACACCTAGGGTGTAGAATAGCGCGTGTGTATATACATATATATATATATATATATATATATATATATATATATATATATATATATATATATATATATATATATATATATATATATATATATATATATACGGCAGCGCTATTCTACACCCTAGGTGTAGAATATTATTCTACACCACAAGCCAAAACTGACATAAAAAATACTGAGTACTACTGAATCGTGTTCAGTATCAGTCAGTACTACGCACAGTACCACAAAATACTGAATAATACTGAAACGCGACTACCGAACAGTACTGAATTTTGTTCAGTATAACAGTTTGGTGTAGAATAGTATTCTACACCTAGGGTGTAGAATAGTATTCTACACCTAGGGTGTAGAATAGCACGTGTGTATATATATATATATATATATATATATATATATATATATATATATATATATAATTTTTATTACGGAACGCCGGGTCATCATGGGGGCTGTTTGAAACGGTAGCTGGTCAAATGTTGCACGGGCTCTCTGTTCCGCTGGCGATACGGCCCAGGCGTCAATCTCGTCGGTCGCAAAGGCCGCGCGCAGCTGGGCCAGGCAGTACACATGGCGGGCCCCTGCCACAGCTGGAAAGCCCGCTGGGCGGTGGGCGTGGGCCCGGGAAAGGCAGTGGCGTCCACGTCAGCGTTGGAAAAAGGAATCCCAAATCCTCCTGTTTGATCTGGTGATCCCTATTCGTTGGACGGTTACAGAAGACGTAGCTAGCCTTTCGGTGCCTTCCTGCCTGCCTGCCTGCGGTTTCAGGACCGCCCGCCCGCCGCCTCGCCGGAAAGCTGAAAGGAACAGGGAACAGCCCCGAGCCGGCGACTGTTCAGCAGCAAGTCAGCGACGTGCCATCGGAGACGGCGAACGAGGTCAGCTGCGGAACAACGGCGAGGACGGGCTCAAATGTTGGAGGAATTTCACGAGGAAACTGTTCAGTTTTCCTGCTCGGAAACTCGGGCAGAGCAAACAGCAAAGTTTCAGGCTTTGAGAAAGGTAAAAAAAAACTTGAGGAGGCTGGACTGGAGATGTTGGCAGGAGGGAGAAGAAAAGCGCAGGGGCGGCTGGAGAATTTTCGGTGGAAAACCTAGACCGGTAGTAGCTTAGAAAGAAAGAAATGTGTTTGCACGCCATGACGTCCTGACGGGACCGGCGTCGATGGATCTAGTCAGCGAGCAGCCGGCCGGCCGTCCTTCGGATTTTGTCAAGTTCATCCTACGTGATTTGAATGGTACAGCAGAAATTTTGAACAAAAAAGACGGTCAAGGCAGATTTTCAGACCATCTGGAAGCTGGAACGTTAAGCCTGAATGCTGCTTTCAGAGCTACAGTACTATCATAATATAACAATACTCCTGGTTCTTGTCTTTGTATTAAAGAGAAAAGCATGCTGACTTGGCCAGTGAGAAAGTGTGTTTACGGGGCCGTAATCAGCGTGTAATGATGCTGCATCGGCGGCGATCTCTTTTCCGATGGCGCGGACCGCGGACGGGCATGCATGTCCACATGGACTGAACTGAACTGATGGGCCGACCGAGTCACCTGCAGTCGCAGCTTTACACACATGCCTTCAGGAACTTGCCAAATCCGCGCGTTTATTCAAACCATTTCTGTTCTGCTGATTGGACTGAACGCAACAGTGCCGGCGTCCTCGGTCCTCATGCTGATGCTACTACTACTAGCCCTCATGGCCGCAGCGCACGTGATGCTCTCTATCTGCTCCATCTCCACGGTTCTTCTCATCACTTCTCCAGATGTGATTCAGATCGCAGCTCGCACGCACACAGGGGTTACATACCGCTTACAAGGGGATTCTGAGATTTTTGCAAGCTCTGATGTGGTAAACAGTGTCAGTCGTAGAAATCGATGGGGGCATTTCACCTGATTCAGGGTTATTTGGCTGTAATGTAACAACTGACGGAGTTGCCCGCTAATCGTAAACCAAAGCTACCCAGTTCATGGATCTAACTCTGCCTCGCATCACATGCGTCGAATATTGCGGGATCTGGAATTATGGCGTGCACCGAACGAGAGAGATAGAAACAAAAAGGTTTTAGAAACTGCCCAACCATGCAATACGGTAGTGTGTCATGTATATAGTGATAATAAGAATAAGAATCTAAAATACACAAGCCTTTTGGACACAAGAAAAAAAAAACTAAGCTTCAGCTACAGACAAGTACATGCGGGTACAGTACAATGACGGCGTCAGCATGCCGAACGGCGAAAGCTAATCCGCCGCCGCGGTCGGTGTGCCTGTGGCTGTGGCCGGCGGATTATCGGCCGCCGTCCACTGCGCCGTGGGCCCGACGACACCAACCCGCGGAGCCATAAAGGCCAATAGCATCGCTCCTCTTATCCTTTTTCCCCATTTCTTTTTTTGAGGCTCTCTTTCTCCATTTCCATATATTTTTTCATGGAGTTTGTGGCTGAGCTGCACTGGTCTGTGCCATGATGCCAGCACTGCCGCCCACACAGGCCACTATTTTCGTCTCATGCCAACCTAGCAGTTGCATTGCAAGCCTCTCTTTATTTGCGGTGGCCAGCCGTGCCTGCCAATCCGCCATCCTTCCTAGCAAGATATACATAGAAAAAATAACTACTACTCGTATATAACATTAAATTTTGCAGTGGTTTCTGTATCTTTTGGTTGGTGCATACTCGAAGCTTATCACAAGTTACATGCAGTGCAAGCATGACGACATGGGCGTTATTGTCTTGTGCTAGCTTATATATTTGTCTTTGGAATTGGAAGTGGTCTCTCTCGAAAGACTAAGTCATGGATAATCTTAAGATTGTTCGTTGCGTTCCGTTTGGCTAAAACGTGGAATTTATTTTCTTTCATACAAAATCCATGGACTAAAAGTTTGCCCTCTTATATATGCAAAGGCAGTTACGGCCTTTTTTGATAGCATGGGACAATTTCTTATGCGGATTATCATCCAGAGGAGGAGGACCATTCATGTCCATTTTCGCCATGTACATATCAGATCAGTTTATCCAATAATTTCCCGAATAATTGGTTATGGTCACTGAAATTGGGTTTGAGATCGAGAGAGGAGCACAACGATCGTGCTGACAGAGGCCAGACACACGCCTGAAAATGATTGGAGTTTCTTGTTTGCGGATGAACGGAGGGATGGGCTTGCAAGGTAATCCAAACCTTAAAGACGTGCACGATGGAAGCACCTTTTGCTTTTGGAGTGCATTATCGATGCATCATTTTTCCACAAGCAAAGTAGCGATTGATGATGCTAATGTATATCAGTAATCAATGTAACAAATCTTCAATGACAATGCGTCCTCCTACTCCAAAAGGGAAAGGTGTTAATTAAGTGGGATCTGTGAAAACGACCTGGTTTGGGAATACAGATTGTACGTTGTCATTTTGGTGGCCCAAATATAGAATTTTTTATACATATTTCATTACATTAATTTGATTTGTTGGACCCAGGCATGACTAGAGAGCGTGGAAAATAAAAGGATGAGAAAGAAATTGATCACTTTTTCACTTAACCGATCATCGCTCTAGTCTATGGTCTAGGCATGTGTAGGTGGCCGTATGACTTTGTAACACAAACGAGGTGTTTGGTTTACTCAGGCCCTGTTTAGTTGCTAAAAAATTTTTACAAAATTTTTCAGATTTCCCGTTACATCAAATTTTTAGACACATACATAAAGCATTAAATATAAATAAAAAATAAAACTAATTACACAGTTTAGACGAAATTCATGAGATGAATCTTTTAAGCCTAGTTAGTCCATGATTGAATAATATTTGTCAAATAACAACGAAATTGCTACAGTGACGTTTCCCAAAAATTTTCGGGAACTAAACAGGCCCTCACCGGTAACGTAAACGGTTTGGGAATTGAATTACGGAGGGAGCAGCGGTGGCATCAGTGATTACTTAGGGGCTGTTTGGTTCCCGCCGCAGTGCGCCACACCACATCTGCGGCAGCCACGGCGAGCAAGGCAGATGTTTGGTTCTGTGCCCACCTCGCCACGCCACAGTCTACGGCGGCCACTACTCCCGTGGCTGGTGTTTGGTTGCTGTCAAATCTGTGGCTGCCACTACTTCTCCCTTCACAGAATCATGCCACAACTGTGGCGGTGAAATTCTCCGCCTCACCTTCGGCGCTGCGCTGCTGCAGAGCGTGGCGAGCCACGAGAAGCTCGGCGGCGCCACATCTAGCGAGGCGCAGCACGGCGGCAAACCAAACAGCCCCTTAGTTTGTTTGGTTGGGGCACGATAATGTTATTGAGAGCAAGTGGAGCAGATGCGCTGCGCCAGCGCTGTCCTGGGAGGAGTGGAATCAGACTTGAATAGGTCGATATCTGTTAACGTGGTACCTGCTAACGGTCAGACGTTAACCAAACATGAGTATCGTTTTCTATTCCTCTCCGCAATCGGATATCGATACATTTATGGGAACCAAATACACCATGGAAGTCTTACGAGGTGTTTGGCTCGACTAAAAACTAACCCAATATGTGATAATAGACTAAATATGAGCCTATTATGTGCTAGTAAGAGCTAACAGACTCTAACCACATATAATTAATTAATGTTCGTTCCCTCTGCCCACAAAAAAAATGTAATTCTCGCTTTCCCGAGAAGTAATTAGTATCAACTTTGACTAAAATTATATAAAATAATAATAACATTTCTGATGTAAAATCAGTATAATTAGATTAATCATAGAATATATTTTTATTAAAAAATTATTTAGAAACATAAATATTAATATTATTTACTATAAATCTAGTCAAACTTAAGCTAATTTAACCAACACAGATCCCAGGGTTACATTGACGGCCTTCGCTCGCCAAAAATGTTTCGTGCAATACAAATCTGTGTCGAATCCACGTCAGCTCAGTACTGACATGCGCAGTCTGTCGGACCCAGGGGCAACACCGTACTTTGATCACGCCGCCGGTAGCCTCTCGACCGCTTACACGTGGGCCCTACCTGCACGTACACCGCCGGCAGGCCGGCAGGGGCCGTCGCAGAGAGGTGAGGTCACAGGCGGTGAGCCCAGCAACCCCCGCTGGCACTGCACGGGGGTCCCACCCGCCGGACGCGGCCAGCTCAGCAGCACGTATTCAGCGTACGCATACCGCAGCACCGCCAGCAGGTACTTACATATAAACCCTCCTCCCACGACGAAAAAACCCCCCGACGCAATAAAAAGATTCTCTCTCCCTTTTTTTCTCTCCATCCACCCGCTTCTCTCTCCCTTCTTGCCCGGGTTGGTTTTTGGTTCTACTTCTGGCGGCTGATCGCCGCTCGCTCGCCTGCAATCGCCGAGGGAGAGGAAGCACTCGATCGCGCCGCCGGGACCTCTCTTCCAAATCCCAATCCAAAGGTGACCTTCCGTTTCTTCTGATTGGAAAGCTTGCTTAGTTACTTTGTATTGAAACGGCCAGTTTTTTTTTTCAATTTCATTCTTGATGAGTCCGATTGCGTTCGAGGTTAGTGATTGTCCGCCAGCGATCCGCCGTCCGATTTGGCTCGGAGGTCCTCGCTTCGCTCGCTGCTGCTGCCATTCCGATCGGATTTGGCTCTGCCTCTCTGGAGGCCTGCAGTCACTGTGCCACCTCGTTGGCGTTTGTTCTCGGCTTCTCCGATGCGTGCTTGTGCAGCCGGAAGCTGGCTACGAGGATTGTTGTGCCTCTCCTCGTTCGCCTCGCGCTTCCATACTTGCTTCCGTTTCCTTCTCCGGTGTTTCGGTCGATCGCCGACCTTCCGTCCGGCGGGGTTGGCGGCGGCATGAAGCCAGGAACCGGTGGTTGTGTTTCCTCTCGTTCCGATCGGATCGCGCTCGCTCCTCTTTGACTTCGCGGGCGCTGCGGATGCCATGTCCCCACTCGGGGTAGGCAGGCAGTGGACGCCTAGACGATCGTGGGGAGGTTGGTGAGCTCGGGCTGTCGTCTTTGTCTCTTGGCTTTGCCTTTTTACTTGTTTGGTTGCTATGCGTTGCTGTCGATCATTGTGTTCGGTGCCTCCAATCTTGCGCTTCAAGGGTCAGTGAGCTCAGATCAAATAATCTAGTGGTTCCTCTTAAAAAAAACAATCTTATCTGGTCGTGCGCACAGCGTTGTTCACCGATGTCATCGATGTGTGCTGTGATCTTTTCAGTTTGTTCTCTGAGCTGAGCACCTTTGCACGGTTCAGATTCAATCGATTTCCGATCGAATTTCGTTGTGTTATTGGTAAGCTTTGGCGTGAGAAGGAACCACCTAATCATTTCCGAGTACCCCAATGTTTTTACTTTACACTGTGGACACTGGACACCGGACACATTGGATTCTAGCTGTTACCTTTTTCTCTGTATCCTTCATCGTCCAGGCTGTAAAAGAAAACCCGTTTTTTAATGCCGTTGGACTGGACTGAGTTTCTCCATTGGATTGTACCGTTACTTGTTTTATTACCTATGATTCGATTCAGGGATTGATGCTGGTGATTCTTGTTGCAATTGCAGGGACGGACAGCTGAAGTAGCTGTGGAATATGGAAGTCGAACAGGCTGCCGAAGTAAGCGCTCCAGAGACGGCCGATCTTAAGGCGCCTGATAAGACGCTGGTAAGATAACATGTCCCTGGTAATTTCCCCTCAAAAAAAAAGCATGTCCTTGGTAACGATGATAAGATCATGCTATCGGCAACTAATGCCCAGTGAGCAACAAGAGTCTTGTTGTCAGTTTCCTGCTTACGATGTTTGCTAAGGCCCTGAGATACACACTTTTTTGATCGGGAGATGCACTTGCACACATTTGCAATAACTGAAAACATTTAGCTTCCGGTACCTGCCATACACATATTTCCCTGAGGCACCAAAAACTGCTCTAGTTGAATTTATTTCTTTCCATATGCATTATTCGGTGTTTCTCATGCTAAGGCCCTGTTTGGATTGACTAAATAAGTTGCTATCTGCTAAAAAAATGCTCCAAACCTTGTGCTGATCTTCATCTCTCTGGGATCCTGGTTATATTTGATTCTGTATATCCATAATATGAAAATCTTACTGCACTGCGCCGTGAACACTGCAATGCAGTTTTCAGGATTGGTTTGTTGGGGTTATATTAGAAAGCCAAATGCAGTTTTCAGTTTCAGGTCATAAATATTTGCATCCACTGCATTAATAAGGTTATAGAAAATAGTAGAAATTACAAAACTACCAGCAATGCTTAATATAATTCCCACACTGTTATTCATCCTTCAACTCTTCAAGTTTACAAAACCTTTATTTCTTTTGAAAACTGATGTTCCAAACAGATCACTGAATGTTAACAATGCCATTTTCGCAGGCACACGATGATGAAAAAGAAAATATACCGAATGGTAATACGAATTTGCAAGTGAAGGAAGCACACAATGATGAAGATGATGGAACAGGATCTGATGGGTTTGAGCTGATAGATGTGAAGGAAAACTTCGATTCAGCAAAAGTGGAGGAAGAAATGGCCGCTCCAAGTACTACGGTTGATACATCTCCTGTTACAGAAGAAAGTGAAACACAAGAAGAAAAAACAACAGCACCTGAAGAACAATCAGTTGCAGCAAGCACAAGACATCTAGAGTCCTCAATGTTGAACCAACAAACAGAACAATTGGAAAAGCTGACAAGGCGTATTGAGGAGGTTGAATCTGAAAAAGAGAAACTGGTAAAGGACTTGACAGAAGCAGAAAATAAGCAGAGCCTGCACTACAGTTCTCTACAAGAAGCTCAAAGCTCTCTTGCTATGAAAGATAAGGAGCTGGCTGAAGCAACGGAGTCGCTGAAGGAGCTGGGTTCAGAGCTTGAAACCTCAAAAAAGAGGATTCAAGAAATTGAAGCTGAACTGGATTCATCAGCAGATAAGCTTCGTAAACTTGAAGAGCTGAAGGATGAAAGAAGCTTGCATGCTGCACAGGAGGCGAAGAGGGCCTCAGAACTTGATAAGATGCTGGAACTGGCACAGTCAAACATGAAAGAAATGGAAAAACATATTAGCAGTCTTCAAGTGGAGGTAAAGGGCCATCAAGATAAGGCCACTGACCATCAGAAAATAGAAGAATCGCTGAGAAACACAATCTCAGAACTCAAGGTGGTACAAGAAGCACTGGAGCTGTCAAAGTCACAAGTGGCAGATTTGGAACAGAAGCTTGCCTCCCAGGATGCTGATATCAGTAAACTAACTGAAGAGTTGAATCTCCATTGTTCGTCTGAAGATTCCCTTAAAGAGAAGACTCTTAAACTAGAGACTGAACTTACTACTGCGCTTGAGGAACTACAAGCAAAGCTTTTGAGTTTGCAGGAAATGGAGACAAAACTTGATGAGCAGTCAAAAGACAGACAAACAAGTGAGGCTGCACTAGAGAAGCAAAATGAACAGCTACTCATCTTACAGGCTGAGCTTGACAACTTGAAGGATGAAAATGTAACTCTCCAAGGGTCGCTTGCTGATCTTAACTCAAAACTTTCTGAGAAAGATTCTATGCTGCATCAGGCTGAAGATGAGCTTGCTAAAGCACAATTGGTCCTCTCAGAAGCACTGTCACAAAAAGAAGAGTTGGAGCTGAATCTGAACTCTCTCAGTGAGCAGCATGGTGAATCCAAAGCTTTTGGAGAAAATGCAAGTCAGAAGATTCTCGAGCTTGAAGCACAAATACAGGCAATGTGTGCAGCTGAAGAGGCACTCAACTTAGAGGTAAAAGAAGCTGAGGCAAGTGTCAAAGCTGCTGAGAAGAAAGGCTCAGACCTTGAGCAACAACTCAGTGAGATTGAGAATAAATTAGTTGCATCAAGTGAAGAAATAGAGTTGCTGAAAGAGCGTATTCAACAAGAAGCTGCTGTTTCAGCAGAAAGAGGAATGCAGCTTGAAGAAACAATGACCAGTGTAGAGGGATACAAAGAAAAAATTACCGAGCTACAATCCTCCCTAGATTCCTCGGTGTCTAAAAATCAGCTACTTGAACAAGAAGTCAAGGAGCTGACTGATAAATGTTCAGAGCATCAAGAACAAGCGCATTCAGTTCGGCAAAGAAGTCTGGAGCTGGAAGATTTGCTTCACACCTCAAAGACTCATGCTGAAGGTGCACACTCACGGACACAGGAGCTGGAGCAGGAGCTGAACAACACATATGAAAAGCTCAAGGGGGTTGAAGAAGAACTCGAGCAGTACAGAAGCAAGGCTTCACAGCTCTCTGATGATCTAGAAGCTTATCAGACAAAAGCAGCTAGTCTTGAAGCCGTGGTGGAAGGAGCGAGCGAGAAAGAGAAGGAGCTTATGGAGTCATTGAGCCAAATAACTGAAGAAAAGAAGAAAATTGAAGAACTAACTGCAGAATACAAAGCTAAACTTGAAGAGAGCTTAAAGGAAAAGCAATCTCTTGAAGAGAGTTTGCAGAGCCAAGAATCGAAGGTGCTGGATCTGCAACAAGAGCTGGTGAAATTAAGAGAAGAAAACGAACACCATCAAAACAACATTGCTGATCTGAACCTGCAGCTTTCCACTAATAATGACATGTACAGTCAACTGGAGTCCCAGCTAAAGGAGATCGATGATGATCATAGCAAAACAAAATCACTTCTCTCTGAAACACAATCACACAAAGAAGAACTTGAGCTAAATCTGAGATCCCTTAATGATCTGCACACTGCATCCAAAACAGCTGCTGAGTCCTCAATGCAGAAGATTTCAGAGCTTGAAACTCAAATTCAGGAATTAACTGCTTCAGAACAGAGTCTGAAGCTGCAGCTTAGTGAGTTGGAGTCTAAATTAACATCTGCTGAGAAAACGAGCATAGATCTTGAGCAAGAGCTTAAAGCTGCTACAGCAGAGTGTAGTAGTTGTCATGTGAAGATTGATGAACTTTCTGGGGAGCTTGAAGCATACAAGGATAAATCAACTAATCTCGAGACTTCATTAGCAGAAGCAAAGCAATTGGAGGCTGAGTTGTCAGAAAAGTTGGCTCAAGTAAATGAAGAAAAGGAGAAGTTTGAAGAACTGTCAAAGAAAACAACCATAAAGCATTTGGAAGCAGAGAAGCAGGTCCAAACTTTGCAGGATGAATTGGAATCTGTCCGTGGCAAAATGCAAGAGGTGGAAAATGAATTGCAGTCTCTGGGTATTAGAGAAAGCTCAGTGCTTGATAAGCTTAAATCTGCTGAAGAGCAGTTGGAGCACAAAGGCAGAGCGCTGGAACATGCCACTTCCAAGAAATTAGACTTGGAAACTCTGTATCAGTCTTTACTTGAAGATACAGAGGCGAAGCTTCAACAGTCCGCAGACAGCTTGACGCAGAAGGAGACAGAGTGCCAGCAACTGTCTGAAAAGCTGAAGTTGGCCGAGGAAGAAGCAGCATCTTATCAGTCAAGAGCAACTGCAGCAACAGAAGAGGTGGAGGCCATGAAAGTGGAGCTCGAAGCCTTTGAGTCAGAGATTTCTACTCATGAGGCCACCATTGAAGAACTCAAGATCAAGGTCTCTGATTCTGAGTTAAAGGCGGAGCAGGCATTGGCTGAGCTTGCAATGCTGAGTGGAACAAATGAGACCCTGAAAGAGGAACTTGGTATTAAGCTGGCAATGCTTCATGAAGTTCAGGAACAGCTTAATTCTACTCATGCGGAGAAGGAAGAAGTTGCTGCGAAGCTAGCTGAGCATGAAAGGACAGTAGAACATTTGACTGAGGTGCATAGTAGAGGTATAGAACTCCAATCTGCAGCTGAATCAAGGAATGCAGAAATTGAAGCTCAATTGCGGGAAGCTCTTGAGGCAGTAGGACAGAAAGAGGCTGAGTTGAGAAACTTGAATGAAAAGCTGGTTGCACTTGAGTCCGAGATTGAAAGTTTGACGCATGTAAATGAAGCCTTGAAACAGGAAATTAATGCTAAGCTGGTAATGGTTGATGAGCTGCAGGAGAAGTGTAGTTCTATAAATTCTGAGAAAGAAGAACTTGCAGAGAAGCTGTCTATTCATGAGAGAAAGTTAGAACATTTGACAGAAGAACACTCAAAAGGTTTGGAGCTCCGATCTGTAGCTGAATCTAGGAATGAAGAAATTGAGAGTCAACTGCGTGAAGTTCTTGAAAAGGTAGCACAAAAAGAAGCTGAAGTTACAGACTTGACAGAGAAGCTGGCTTTGCTCGAAGCTGAGAATGAAAAGTTGACTGGTGTGAACGAGGCACTAAAAGAGGAAGTGGATGCTAAGCTGGCCATGTTTGATGAGCTACAGGAACGGTTTAGCTCTACTCATGCTGAGAAGGAAGAAGCTGCAGAGAAGCTAGCTGTTCATGAGAGGACAATCTCACACCTGACAGAGGTACACACAAGAACCTTGGAGCTCCATTCTGTAGCTGAATCAAAAAATGAAGAAATTGAAGCTCAGTTCCGTGAGGCTCTTGAGAGAATAGCACAGAAAGAAGGTGAAGTTAAAGAATTGTATAAGAAGCTGGATGCCCTTGAAATTGAGTTGGGATATTATGAGGAGCAGGCAACTGAAGCTGCTGCTGCTGAAGAGAAAAATAAGGTTAAATTTGATGAAGCTTCACAGAAGATAAAGATCTTGGAGGAACAACTTGCAGGGACACATAGCAAGTTGGAATATTTCCTTACAGAGAAGGAAAGCTTGGCTCAAGCAAATAGTAGTTTGAATGAGGAGTTGGAAGTACATCAGAACAAGTTGAACGATTTACAACTTGCACTTGCTGCTGCAATAGCAGAAAAGGAGGAGGCATCTGAAGAGATTCATTCGCTGCGTAAAACGCTCGATGGAATGATCGAGCGCAAAGCAGAATTAGAAATACAGGTAGTGACATGCTTGTCAAACTTCCCGCTTAATTGTAGCTTCAATATATGTTCTTGTGTACATAGCAGTACAAAGAAAAGGTTACTTTTTTTTGTTTAACTGAGTAGAACAATTTTCAGGTATCTTCTACTATACAAGAGCACGACGAACTGAAGAGCAAGTACCAAAATACAATGGAAGAGAAGCAGATGTTGAGCAATAAATATGAAACCGCAAAGAAAGAGCTCAAGGATGCAATAGCCAAGTTGGAGGAGGAAATGAATGTAGACAAGTCAGAAAAAGAGTCTCACATCTCAAAACTTGAGCGACAGATTACATTATCCGAGATAAAGTACATGGAGGAGGTATGTGTCCCCTGTTCATCTCTCTCCAAACTATTTGGGATTTGACCTGGGAATGATATCTCATTTGTATAACATATGTACTATTTTCAGATAAAGACCATGCAAGTGGAGACAACTGAAAAGAATGAAGCACTAACAGCCAAGATGCAGGAACACGCAGACCTGCAGCATGAGAAAGATGAGTTGGAACAACAGTTGCTGGAAGTTAGGAAGGAACTGGATGGTGCCTACCATACCATAGCAAATCAGGTAAACTGTTGTCATTAAATATATTGCCGATATTGCATTGCTCTATTTTGAAGCCTTATTGCTAAGCAAATAAGGGATTGTCAAATATAGCTTCCTTCTTTCTTTAGATTATGGACCAATATAACCTATTGTTTAGAGACGAAACTGTGTCTTGGTCTTCCTTCTATATCTAATAACTGTTAACTTATGTGTCTTTGTTTTCCTTCTGTATTGCCTCGTGCTCAATAGTCTTGACATTGTCTGACTCTGGAACCAAGACAATTAAATCATTCTGACATTTATCTCTTCAAAATTAGTTGGAGGCAGTCTTGACATGATTTTTTTCAGGAAGAACAAGCTTCTGTGAGAGAGATAAAGTGGGACGCTTTTAGGAAGTATTCAGAGGATCGTCTGGAAGCTGAGCAGCAGCGTGCTGAGGAGCTGGAACTACAAGTAGCAGCTCTTAAACAACAGCTCCAAGAAGCTGAGATCCATTACAAGCAAAAGGTGGCTTTTCTTTGAGTTTTTCATTTTGGGCTATGTGCTAATTCACCTGTTTCTTGTTGGACCTAACATAGGTTGTGGTTCCTATAGGTTTTTGTGGCGACTAGATAACATACTAAAAACTTTGTTTTACTTGGATACTTTATTATTTCTGGTACCAGTGGAATTTTTTAAAGTGGATGTTTTTTCTTTTGACAGGAAGAACAAGTTTCTCTAAGGGAGGTTCAGTGGGAAGCGGATCAAAATCATTCACTGGATGAGCTGGAAGCTCAGCGTCAGTATGCCACGGACTTGGAGAAACAAATTGAAGATCTTACACAGAAGTTACAATCAGCTGATGCGCACTACAAGCAGAAGGTAAACATTATCCTTGCAGCAATATTTAATAGTGAAAAAAACATCATCGTATAGATGGTCAGGAAATAATCTCCTTGCAGACAATGGATGCTGTGGAGTCGAGATCCCGTGAATTCAGCCTGGATTCATCAACAAGTTCAGTCAAACAGCAAGACAGAACTCTGGCTGCTGACAAGGCCTCACCGAGCCCAACCCTTCAAGAAGTACAGGAACCTTCTGGCATCATGGCTTTCAAGTTCATCCTGGGAGTTGCCCTGCTATCCATACTCATAGGCGTGTTTCTTGGGAAGCGGTACTAGCACTCAGTTTGTGGAAGTCTGTTGATTCCCATCAGCTCATGGAAAATCCCACTGTTAATATTGCTCTCAGCGAAACTCGGTTATTAATTTGGCTTAGCCAGCAGAAGTATGAAAGGATTGGTGGTAATGGTTCGACGACTTTCTGGGATAAGTCGGAGATCTTGGAAGCCTTTTTATTCTCCTGTTTTTGATTTTTGCCTTAATTTTCATTTTTTGGGTAAGGAGGGCAAGGAATTTGATTTTTGTTCATTCCTACCCTTTGCATGCAAAAGGCCAACTGCATGCAACTGGTTTTGCCGACAGCAAGTTTCCGTGTACATTTCTTCTCTGTAAAGATCAGAAGTCCAGGGACGCAAAACATGAAGCCTTTGCTACTATATATGTCTGTATGCTCGTATGGAGAGTGTAAGTTTTGTTACCATGTACAAATTCAACACATGCAGTGCTTTTTGATGTACACCTGAATTGCTGGAATGAGAGATGCTACTTACATCAGATCAGAAGGTTCCTTGCACTGTTGCACACTAGTTGGATTCAGATTCTCTAATTTTGCAGCAAGTATTTGTTGTTTGTTCTACAAACTGCGATGCCACGTTCTGCACTTATCAACCTGTCTTAGCAAATCAGCTTCGGGCTTATCTGTCGCAGCCAAGAAAAGAATAGTACTTCCAATCATACAGACTTCTTCCACAATAGCATTTGGATTCAAAAAAAAAATCTACTCTTTCTCCCAAATTGGTGCTCTGCACTGCTGCGCGCGATGCGCTTGTCGTGTCGCGGCGCTGCAGTGCCGGAGTGCCGAGTGAACACCTCGGTTGGCACGCCCGCCGGCCAGGTGATGTCCGAGAACCGGTAGCAGAAGGCCAGCGCTGCAGCCGCGTGGGAGAAGGCCAGCGTGTGCCTCCACTCCACACGCCGCCGCCCTAGTCCCCCCTCGAAGACCACCAGACGGAAGCCCTTGGCGAGCGCGGGATTGCCCGCCGCCGGGCCGCTGACGGCGGCGCCGACGATGTCAGCCCCGCGCTCCTACTTTTGCTATTTTTTAAAAAAAAAAACGGGATACGTGTGCTATTTTTCTATTCTAGAGTAATAAAATATATAAAATGCGACAACTAAAAGAAACCCTGGGCCTACCTCTTTCTCCTCCTTAGCCGGCCCAAGCATCCACGCCCAGTTCGCGGAGCCCAACTGTCAAGGCCGCCCCCAGAGGCCCAGACACGGACGCGCACTTGTGAAATTCTGGAGATCCTAAAAAAAAAAGTGAAATTCTTGTAAGCGAGGAATGTCACCATCTTCCCGCAAAACAAAAGAAATTTCACCACTTATATTTTATCTATATAATCCATATGATTAAAATAATAGTCTTGTTTTCAAGAAATCAAATAGTATTGATTAAATTTATAGAAAATATTATTAGAACCTATATCTTTAAATAGATTGACTAAAAAATATATCTTTGATTAGTATTAATCTAATGATATTTGTTACGTATAATAAATATTAGTATTTTTTAAATATTTATTAAATTGATGATTATTTGAGTCCTTAAAAAAGAGATATTTCTATTTTTGGTTAGGGAGAGTATGACTTGAAAAAATAAATTCTATCGTATTTTCTTTAAGAGTAGTATATTCATTGGAGCAGTGTGGTCCTAAACTGTTTGCGGATTATGGTTTTATTATGCATGAAGGCAGCAAAAATAATGATGCTTAGAGCATCTCCAATAGTTCTAAAAAATAATTGGTAAATCAACGAGTTTTTCGAGTCACTACAAAAAGTAGCGAGTATATTTGTTGTCTTTGTCCAACCATTTTCAATGTATAGCTTCTAAAAGCTAGAAGACAATTTTGTATTAGGAATTCTAAACTATTTCTAAATCACTCTGGTCACTTTTACACATTCCTTGTTCTTTTTTTTATGAACCGACCAGTGTCAAATTCTATTAATAAAGAAGAGGTATGTTCCGTGTTTTTTTTCCGTGTTCTTCCCTATGTCCTAGCTTAAGATTGGATACTCTAGATTGGTCGATTGGATACATGCGCGTATCTTTTAGTGTGATTGGATCATTTTTTCTAAGTGCATAAAGATTAGAAGTTGAGATAATGAGTTATCAAACATAGGTTTTTTAATCTTACTAAAAATATAATTGAAAATAGGTTTAGGAAACTCTTTTTTTTTTTGGCAAGGAAGGTTTAGGAAATTCTTATAGATGTGCCCTACCAGATTACTAGTACTCCCTCCATCCAGAAAATAATGCGATTCCCGCTTCCCAAGGAGTCAATCAATCTAAACTTTTACCAAAATTATATAAAAAAATACAAACATTCGTAATGCAAAATTAGTATCATTAGATTAGTCATAGAATATATTTTCATAATAAATTTATTTTGAGACATAAATATTAATATTATTTACTATAAATTTGGTCAAACTTAAACTACTTTAACCAACATGGATCTCATAATTGCATTCTTTCCTACCGGAGAGCTGCTAAGCAAGGATGGATCTCTATCCACGTGGTGACAGTGACGTTTCTGATGAAAAGCTTCGTTCCAGAAGCTCTGCGCTCGATCATGTGATGGTTAATTACGCGACAGGTTCTTAGTACAGTATTAATTAGCTGCCCGGTAATAAAGTCCATCACTAGCTTTCTTCCTCTGTCAGCATGCATGCACACGCTGCTCTTTGCAGAATGGTTTCGCTGTGTCGTCCGAGCGATGGTCTTTTGAATTGCATGCGCTGCAGCCTCTGGGAACTGGGATCGGTCATCATCGTCATGCTGACCACTTTTGAACGATTTTATATTGCACCGATGAAATGAATGAGAAAGGACATGGATATAAAGGCATGAGCAATGTTGAGCGGGTTGTTGGTATGAGATCTTCTCCCACCGTTTCGAATTATAAAACATTTTGATATTACATTTTAGATTTTTTTACTTTTTATATAATATAATATATCTAGTCATAATATATATCTAAATACAATACATAGAACAATTATGTATTCAATAAAGCTAAAACGTCTTATAATTTAAATAGAGAAAGTACATAAGTGGATAATAGTTATTGTTGTATTTTCATAATACTAAGCTATGTAGCGGTCTATAAGTGCATTCGACGCTGAAATAAAAGGACATATCGACCATCCCGCCCGATCCCTTTCTCACTCGACCTTTCCACTTTCTCGCGCCACTCGCACCTGCACGCCCATGACACCGAATCCGACAGCTAGACTAGTGCAACTCCTTGCTCCTCCCGCATCCAACGCGGCACACTGGCGTGACACTCCTCAAGACCTGCAACATCAAGGGGTTGTCAACTCGTCAAGAATCAGCATCGGCGCCCACCCCTAGCAGCCCCTCACCTCCAACATCACGACCGTATATAGCATTGCAAGGGTTGTTTAGATACACAGGGCTCAAAACTAGTTCTAAGTTATTTTATGCCATATGTAGTGATGCAGCCCTACCTCAAACTTTGTGCTTTATTTTATCATGGCGCATCATGTGTGTTTTTTTTCTCTCTCTCAAGGTCTATGTCATTAATTAAGGCATGGAGCTTAAACAATTCTACTATGTCACACCTTGCTTTTATCTATCCTCCGCCACCGGCCGTAGGAGGATACTAAACATGAACTAATCATGAAGTAAGTGGTGATTACCATCTATATTTGCTCTTACAATTAGCTCATGTTTAATCTGAAATCGGGTAATCTGTAGACCTATGATCCGAACCCCTTCTAAAGTGCTTAGGAAGAACCAACTTAATCTATATTAGCTCTTATAATTAGCTCATGTTTAATCTGAAATCGGGTAATCTGTAGACCTATGATCCGAACCCCCTCTAAAGCGCTTAGGAAGAACCGACTTTCCACTAGACGATGAGTGATCACATAAATTGGGCTTTCCTGACCGGGGGGAAAAGGGTAGCAGTAAAAGTGAAAGGCGGACTGGTGGAGAGAAAAGTGGGGAAAAAAGAACGGAGACGCGAGGTGGGATGCCATTCTTCGGAGGCATCAGAGGCCCTGTTTACTTCCCAGTTAAACCCAAAATATTTCCTCTTCTACTCATCACATCGAATCTTTGAACGTATACATGTAACATTAAATGTAGGTAAAAAATAACTAATTGTATAGTTTGTCTGTAAAGTTCGAGACGAATCTTTTGAGTCTAATTAATCCATGGTTGGACAAATTTTACCAAATAACAACGAAAAGTGCTACAGTAACTTTTAGTCCAATTTTTCTCAACTAAACACAGACCTCACAGCCCTAGTAGCTAGCTGCTAGCTTATCTGCGAGATGCCCTGGCTAGCCGTAGTAGGCGTACCCCTATATGGATCGGCAACAAAACGGCATGGCCGCCGGAGCACGGGAGGCGGGAGCCAGGATGGCCGAATGGGCCGCGCTGCGCATCAGGGAGCAGACAGCACAATCTTCCGATCTACCCCAGCAATCCGTCCCTATTCTCGATGCGTACGTGCGCGCGCGCATCCAGCGATACTTTACGTCCTTCTTCTTCTCCGAAAATATATTATGTATTACGAGACGGATTTTTTAAATCTAATTTATCTATGATTTGACAACATCGTGCTACAGTAAACATATGCTAATGATAGATTAATTAGACTTAATAAATTTATCTCGCGGTTTTCAGACGAGTTATGTAATTAGTTTTTTATTAGTATATGAATACCTCTTGCAACATTCCACAAAACATCTGATGTAACGCTCCAAAATTTGTCTGACTCAGAACTAAACACCCCAGGTGTCCATGTCAAGCTGCTGCGTAGACGGTGGTTGCGAAAATCTCGGGAAATGGTTTGACTTGATTTCACTCCACTACGGCACTGCTCAACAGCGGCCTTGTTTAGATGCCTAAGGCTATCCGCACGTATCATCCTCTATATCCATCCTCTAAAAGGAATATTCTATCCTAGTCATCACAAAATATACAGTTTTTCCGCATCCATCCATCCTCTATATCATCCTTTATCCACTGTGAGGCTCACTTGTCACTTTATCTAAATATATCCATGTGACATCTTGTTTTGAAGTATTTATTGAAACAAATTTAATGGTGCAATCGAAATTTAATTTAGTATTTTGGTTTGAGAGTTATAGCATTTTTTTCATAGTTGAAACGATGGGGTCCACGCTAGATACTTCTCTCTTTCTTCTGCTCTCTCACGCGCGCGCATGACAGCAGCATCACAGGCGGATAGCGTAGCTACTCTATGTGTCTTCTCTCACGTCAAATATACCGGACGAACTTGATTTAGCGGTCACGATAGAGCACCGGCTGCAGCTACTTTCGTCCGCTATCTGCTCGCGTGTCCGTTTACCGGACGTGGGCAGGGGACCGGTGCGAGCAGTCTAAATTCATCCCCAAATTCTACTATGCAAAAAGAATATTCCCCATCACATCAAAATGTCGGCACATATATGGAGTACTAAATGTAGATGAAATCAAAAACTAATTACACAGTTTTGTTGTACTTTGCGAGACGAATATTTTAAGCCTAATTAATCAATATTTGGACAATTATTACCAAATAAAAACAAAATTGCTACAGTGTGACGTGACATTTACTATGCAGAATTTGGTTCCCAAATTTGGGATCTAAACATGGCCAGCAAGTTTTTTGTGTTTACGATTCAGTAATTCTGATCTTGCATAAAGACTTTTTTTCGTTTGATTTCGAGTGTAAATGACTGGTGGCATGAGGTAGAATGAAACCATTCCAGTTTATTTTTGCTAGTGTTTGATTCAAGGATCTAGGGGATAGAGACATTTCGACCAATAATATTCGTATAAGATTTGGGTTCCGCTTAGGCTATGTTTAGTTTCCAATAGAACGCAAAATACAAAATGTCAACTACTTTGGAATGATGAAATGTAAAATACCAAAATTTTTATGGGTATGTTTAGTTACGTCCAAAATACCAAAATTTTTATGAAGTGGGTGAGAGCTTTTTGGCCTTTTTTTTTTGTCTCTTGAGGCCAAAATCCAAAATGAAGAATGGATACTTTTTTGTCCAAAATTTTGCGTGGTGTTTAGTTTCATTCTGCAAAATAATAAACCAAAACCTAATTTTTTTTTTTGGTGAAATAGAGAAGTAAACACATCCTTAGTCTCGCAAAAAAGCCGAACATGTTCGTGCAATCGTGCGTTTCCCGTCGTTTGTCTCTCTCCCGATTTGCTCTCTCTTCCCTTGAAATGGCAGCGACAACCAAGCGAGAGCAGCAGCAGAGGCCACGTGACAGCGATTGGCTAGGCGGCGGCTTGAGCAGCGAAGAGGTGGGTAGAAGGGTGTAGTGGCATCTTGAGGACGATGGTGCGCCAACGCGGGTTCAGTGATGTGCCGTCGCATTCATTCCGTCCCTCTAATCAAATGCGGAAACAGAACAATTTATATATCCTTTCAACCAAACACTATAGTGTCACTAGATAGAACCATTTTATTCTACCTCACTTTCCAACAAAACACACCCCTTTCAACCAAACACTATAGTGTCACTAGATAGAACCATTTTATTCTACCTCACTTTCCAACAAAACACACCCCTCCAAGATCTGAACAACCTTGGCTGGATGCTACGGAGGCGAGCAGCGTGGTTGTACGGATGATGGATATCTTGCAGATTACTACCTTTCTCCCCAAAACGATGTTATTTAGCTTTATTTTAAGTCGAACTAGTAGTAAAATCGGCCAAATTTAAAAAGAAAATGTCTTGATGTCTATGGTAGGAAACTAGTACGATCAAATTTGTCATGAAATATACTTCCTGCGTCCCTAAAAAAATACAATTCTAAAATCAAGCTCGATCAAATTATCTTAAGTTTGACTAATCTATATAAAAGGATATTGATGTTTACCAAACTAAATAAGTTTCATTATATTTGTCATGGAATAATTTTCATAATATAGTTGTTTGGTGTCTTAATTCTTAAATAGTGATACTACGTACTCCCTACATCCCAAACTAAATCAACTTTAGAATTCTACTAAATGAAACTATTTTAAACCTAGCCAAGTTTATAGAAAAGAACATCTCTTTTGTCCAACTTTTTAAGTCAAACTATATATCTTAAAATATGATATATAGATGCATGATATAATAAATACAAAGTTTAGGTGCGATATTTATTTTTGTCCAATAAACACATGTGGAAGAAAATACTAGTATAGAGACGTTTCTTTTTGTGAGTGCTAACTTCTCCTGATAGGTGACAATTGCATTTTTTAAAAAAATAAAGGAGAGGGTATAATATATTACCCCCTCCGTCCCAAGATGGATGCAATTTTGAAATAGTGTTATGTTTTAGTAGGTCAAATTTGATCAAACTTATATAAAAAATACTTATATTTATTGTACGAAATATGTAGCATTAGATTCGTCATGAAACATACTATTATAATATAGTCCATAAATATTATAGTACTACCTATATATTTGATTGAATTTTAGACAATTTAGTTGAAATTGAAAAATGCACCTAGATTTGTGTTTTTTTAAACAGAATACTCCATCTAGGTTGGTAAAAGAAGTCGTTTTGGACAAGGTTTGAGTCAAATATTGGGAATATAATTCATGAATAACTTTTAAGTTGTTGAGTTTGAAAATATGAAAACCACATGAATAGACTTGTGTTAAAAAATACTACAGAGTACTTTCATAAAAATATAGGAGTACATATACTATCACTTTTTAATAAATATTTTTATAAAAATAAGAAGTCAAAGTTGTGCTTTGGAGACCGTGTCGCTGTTCAAAATGACTTCTTTTACCAACATGGAGCGAGCAGTAATTTGGTTGGCATCTTCGTTCACATACCTACTCTGCGGGTTATTGTGTGTACTCTCTCCGTCCAAGAATGCAATTCTTGTTTTTCGAGGAGTCAAACTATTTGAACTTTGACTAAATTTAAATAAAAAACTATTATCATTCATGATATAAAATAAATATTATTAGATTAATTATATAATATATTTTTATAATAAATTTTATTTAGAGACATACTCCCTCCGTCCCATAAAAAGAGTCATTCTCGCTTCCCAAAAAGTCAACAGCTTTTAACTTTGACCAAATATATTTAACAAAATATTAATATTTATGGTACATAATTATTATCATTAGATAGATCTTTGAATATACTTTCATAATAAACTTATTTAAAGATATAAATGTTGCACGTATTTTCTACAAACGTAGTTAAAGTTGAGAAAGTTTGACCAGCACACTTCCCACGACGACTCTTTTTATGGGACGAAGTAGTAAATACTAATATTATTTACTATAAACTCGGTCCGACTTAATTTCCTTTACTGGCGGATATATCTGCGTCATTCCGAGGCTGCGGAGAAGGCCCACGAAGCGCGTTGGGAAAAGGCCGCGCGGTACTGTTCCTGGATACCAAATGTACCGGAGACTGCTTCCGCTGTTGAGGCCTCTCAGTGTCGTCAGAGCAGAGGCTGATGGATCAGCTGGGTGGCCAATGGGAGGAGGCGTGGCACTGTTGAGGATGCTCTCCGACATGGCGCCAACGGGCAATCAACACCGCGGGCGTGGGCCCCCTGCCCCTGCCATTGCCACCTGCGCTGGCTGCCCCTGCGCCCGGGGGCCGGGGGCTAAATGCCAACGCCATGATGGCCGGCCGGCCAGTGCGGTCAAAGGTGAGGCCAATTGGCAAAGCGAGCACGAGCCACCGCTGGCCGTGGTCTCCCCCTCCCCGGTCTGCCCTGCAGCGTCCGGCACTGCCGCGCCTGAAAGGCTGAAACCCTATCTTCGTCCCGTCCTCCGCTGCTCGCCGTGGGCCGTGGCAGCGCAAAGCAAAGCACACGCGGGGCCAAAGCTCCGGCGGTCCGGGCCCTGCCTCTGCCTCACCCCCCACGCCGCGCACGGGATACGCATGCATTGCATTTGCATGGATAATGGGACATGGTCCCGGTTCGGCTTTTCTCTTTTGCTCTTTGCTTCTGTCGTACTATGCTCCGCTCCTCAGCCCCGCCGTAAGTGGTAGCAGCAGACCTCTCCGTAAGCAGTAAGGCCATCTCCAACCTCCTGCATGCACTATGCAAAAAGAAGATTTTCCGTCATATCAAACTTACGGTACATGCATAAAAGTATTAAATATAGACGAAATCAAAAACTAATTGTACAGTTTGGTTGTACTTTGTGAGACAAATGTTTTGAACCTAATTAGTCAATGGTTAGACAATTATTACCAAATACAAACAAAATGCTACAATACGCTACAGTTGCTACAGTATATTCGGCGGCGCCGAATTCAGCCAAACTAAACCAGGGCCATGTTTAGATCCCTTCAAAATGCAAAAAGTTTTTAAGATTCCACGTCACATCGCATATGCCGTCACATATATGGAGCATTAAATATAGGTAAAAAAAGTAACTAATTGCACAGTTTGTCTATAAATATCGAGACGAATATTTTGAGCCTAGTTAATCCACAATTGGACAAAGCTTGTCAAATACAAATGAAAATGCTACAGTACTTTTTCAAAAAAAATTTGCAAACTAAACATGGCCCAGGCCTAAGACTATCCGCACTCATGGACCTCTATATTCATCCTCTAAAATGAATATTACATCCTAGTCATCACAAAATATACAGTTTCACCGTATCCATTCATCATCTATATCATCATCTATCCACTATGGAGCCCACTTGTCACTTTATCTAAATATAGACATGTGACATCTTGTTTTAAAGTATTTATTGAAACGAATTTAATGGTATAATCGGAATTTAATTTGATTTTTTGGTTTAAGAGTTATAATATTTTTTTGAAAGAAATAATGGGGCCGCTGTGTATGCGCTCTGTCTCCGCGTAGCGCACGTCCGCTATGCAGCCCCATCGCGCTATATTTGGTGGACCGACGCCGGTGCCGGACAGGTCAGCGGTCAGCGCTGTAACTACATCACGCGCTATGTGCTCCTCTATCTTGTACAGGACGTATACAGGCTGCGGTGCAGCTAGTCTAATAGGAACGGCAATACCGTGGCGTGAACCGTCAGGAGTAGTACTCCTAGTCTTTTTTTTTGTTTTTTGGTTTTGTTTTTTTGGTTTTTTTGTTTTTTTTTTGTAGAGTGTAGTACTCCCAGTTGAATTAAGTGTGTACTTGCTCTGTTCCTAAATATTTGTCTCTAAAAACCGTATTTCTCTTATAAACACGTTTTTCGGATCACACATAAAAAGGACGGAGGGAGTACAGTGTAGTACTCCTAGTTGAATCAAGTGCCACACACACACGGTCTAGGTACACGCTGGCCGGCCGGCCGGGTACGTACGTGGAGCAACTGCGGCCACACGGCTAGGCTACAGGAAGGAAGGCCGTTGCTTTCCCGCTCCCACGAACACGAAAATTAATGCTGGCGGGTACCAGCCTACTACCAGGACTGTGTTTAGACTACCCGCACTCATGGATCTCTATATTCATCCTTTATACGTCCTAAAGCAAGATTCTCCTCTCTATACTTAATTCTTCCGCACCCATCTATCCTCTGTATCATCCTCTATCCACTCTATTCACTGTGGGACTCACTTATCACTTTATCTAAATATATCCATGTGTGATCTAGTTTTGAAGGATTTATTAAGATAAATTTAATGGTGCAATCGAAATTTAATTTGGATTTTTGGTTTGTGAGTTATAGCATTTTTCTCTTTGTTTAGCTAGTGGGGCCCGCCACTATAGAGTATAGAGTAAGCACCGTACTACTCTAAATATAGAGTGAGATAATGGATAGAGTATCGTTTTAGAGTACCCAGTGCGGCAGTTTTTACTCTATATTCATACTCTAAAGCTTTAGAGTATCGTTTTAGAGTACCCACTGCGGGTAGTCTTAGTTTGGCGAAAGAATTTTTTTACGTCACACAAGATGTTTCATAAACGTTGGAAAGAGTTTTCAGATACTAATAAAAAAACTAATTATATAACTCGTTTAGAAACTACGAGACCAATTTATTAAGTCTAATTAATCTATTATTAGCACATGTGGGGTTCCTGTAACACTTAAGGCTAATCATGGACTAATTAGGGTTATAAGATTCGTCTCGCGATTTCTAACCAAACTGTGAATTAGTTTTTTTTCATCTACATTTAGTACTTTATATATGTGTCAAATATTCGATGTGACGGGTGAACCAAAAATTTTTGGAAACTAAAACAGGCCCAACTCTAACCTACCAGCATCAGCAGCCTTTAATTTCACCGGATACCATGGCAATCAGCAGATGCAGATGTACCAGCATCAGCAGCCTTTAATTTACCACGGCAATCAGCAGATGCAGATGATAAGGCTGAAATCCATGCAATGCAAGCAGCGCAGGAATCGCCCTTGCGTTGCAGCCTTGCAGACTTTGCGTTGGTCACAATTCTAGGTTTCACAATATTTATTTATGAAAAGTATTATCAGCATTTATCCATTATACTCCCTCCGTTTTTTATCAAGGCCTCGTTTAGTTTGCGAAATTTTTGAGAAATGGTACCGTAGCACTTTCGTTGTTATTTGACAATTAGTGTCCAATTATAGTCTAATTAGGCTTAAAAGATTCGTCTCGTGAATTTTGTTTAAACTGTATAATTAGTTTTATTTTTTATTTATATTTAATGTTTCGTGTATGTGTTTAAAGATTCGATATGACGGAAGAATCTTGAAAAAATTTGGGAACTAAACATACCCTAAGTGTCGTGTTTAGTTTTCGGAAATAGTCGCAATTAGATGTCGTGTTTTTGTGTCTGATCGTTTCGTTCGGTTAAATGCTGCCTCGTTTGTCACTCTCCATTTATGAGAAGTTAAACATTTGCAACTTTAACCAAATATATAAGAACATATTAATATTTGTGGTAAACAGTTAGTATATTAGATAGATTATTGAATAATTTTTTCATAATAAACTTATTTGGAGACATAATTGTTGATGATATTGTCTACAAACCTAATAAAACATAAGAGAGTTTGATCAACACGAATCCCATATCGACACTTTTTATATGAGAAAAGGGAGTATTCATTTAAAAAAATATATTTACTGCTTTATATAATGGTAAGGATTACATAACAAAAATATTAATACCGTCTTTATATATCTTGTCAAATATGGTATTTATTTACTTCTCGAAAAGCAAGGGTGACATTTCTCTCTCTAGCTTTCATGGAGTCAAACAATCCTAAATTGAATAATTAAAAATATACATAAAAATAGTAATATTTACGATGCGTACCAAGCATCACTAGATTAATTATGAAATATATTTTCATAATGAATGAATCTATTTGAATATATAAATATTAATGCTAGTTTGTATGAATTGAATTAAATTTAGGTTAGTTTAACTCATTAGACTATCTCCAATAACAACACCCAAAATATAAGATCTATTCGACCTTTGGGTAACGCTACAGACAAATGGTTCAATACTTATTTGACATCTTCTCCAGCAACAGGACCCAAAAGAGAATCCTTTCTATAAATGGGTTTCCAGAGCAGATGATGCTTATATTTGGATTGCGGCTCTCAGGCAACTCAAAATGGCTCCCGTATAGATACTTTGTTAGAGGCCGTTTTTGTTCTCTTGCGACCTATTTTGGATTTGGATGCCTGTACGAGTTACCTGCAGGAGACAGTCTTAGGCTGTCTGCACTGCGGACCTGCAAACCGGCCGGTACGTCAGGCATAGCGTGCGCGCGCCCGCACCGCGCGCCTGTATCACGCACGGGCGCGTAGCGGGCGGCCGGTACATGCGCTACGCCTAGAGGCGCACTGTGCACGTACGCCAAACACTGCAGCAGGAGAGAGAGAGTTGGGGAGAGAGGGGAATAAAATATGGAATAGTAGGTATAGAGTATGGGATAGAGATAACACGGGTGCGGGAGAAATGGATATAGAGTAGAGAATCTCGATGACTGGAATAAAATATTCCTTTTTAGAGATAGAAATAGAGGTGGACGAGTGCGGATAGTGTTAGAGACGCGAGATTTTACATTATTTATTTTTTAACACGGGGGCGAGGAGAGGGTGGTACTACTCCCATTTCCCATCCATCTACGCACAAGCACAACAGCTCCATCTGGTTGGTTTTGCGTGCCCTCCTGCAGTGCTGCTGCCACTTATGGGCGAGGCAGAGAGAGCACTGAGCAGCAGAGTGAGATTACATTACAGTACATCATATAGACAGAGCTAGATGTTAAATCGCGCTAATGCTGAGCCTAAGAGCATCTCCAACAGTTTGGTATATCACTTGCCATCCTTCAAAATTTGGCAAAACAAGCAAAAATTAATCTCCAACAGTTTGCCAAAGCGACTTGCCAAACTTGTGAGCTTGCCATTCCTCGGTGCCGCGCGCGTATATTTGCGCACGCGAATGTGACTGCGAATCCCTCCTCGCGCGGCCGCGACTTCTCTTCCCGCGCCGTCGAGGAAAAATCCTCTCGTTCCCGCAAAACCGAGGCGACTCCTCCTCTACTTCCCGCCTCCGTTCCCGCGTGACTTCTCGTCCGCGCCCTCGATCTCGAGAGCAGGTAGCAGCCCGAACTCAACGCTTCCCGATCTGCGGCCTCGACGTCCACCGATCTGGTGTTGAGGTACGTGCTCCCTCGTGTGATCCTAGGGTTCGTACTGATTTGATTTTGTTCGATTTTCCTTGCTGATGCACCACCGCCGCCGCTAATACTGCTGCTGCACCACCGCCGCCGTCGTGACAGGTTCAATCGTCTGCGCGAAGCTCGCGAAGCCCGTCTCCGCCGCCATCAGGTAGGTGCTCCCCCGATCTAATTCCGTCTAATCTCCTGTAGATACCGATAGTCTAGATCGGGTTTCTTCCCCCGATCTAATTCCGTCGAACTCCTGTAGATACCGATAGTCTAGATCGGGTTTCTTGCTCGCGATCAGCTCCGGCCGCGGCCCCCCCTATGCAGCAAAAAAGTTCAGATCCCCACCGTGGCAAACGTCATAGACTACTCGCAGTAGGAGTAATCAGCGCCTCTCGTGATTCACATGTTGCTACTCGCGTGCTCGATGTTTCATAGATCCGTGCTCGATGTTCCATGTTCCTGATAATGTCTAGGTACGGTTCCTGATAATGTCTAGGTACGCCATCAATATATGTTTGCTGTTCCTTGCTGATGATCGAAGATACAGTATGTTGCTGCTCAATATATCTTCTAAATTCTATTGTTTACATTTGTTTAGACTCATGGAGATGGGTGGAGAAGGTTTCTTGTCGGGCATTCTCCTGAATGGACAAGATGGGCATGTTGATGGTTTGGACGACCTCCCCATTCCAATCTCTCCAGATACACAGACTACTCCAGATGTCGATGTGGAAGTTGTGCCTCGAAGTCGTAGTAACAAGGTAACTAGGCGGTCCAAGAATTTTCATTGGATGGAAGATGAAGTTGTTTGCTCAGGCTGGTTGAACGCTAGCAAAGATCCCATCCACGGGGCGAACCAAAATCGTAACACATTTTGGGGTAGAGTGCATGCTTTTTTTGAGAAGAACAAAAAAACTGAGACTGTCCGGACAGAGAGTTCGATTATGCACCGGTGGCTCACAATTCAGCATCAAGTGAACAAATTTTGTTCATGCTATGAGGCGATTAAACGCAGGCATCAAAGTGGACATACTGTCACAGACATGGTACGTATAGGATTTTTAATGTTTGACCATATTTGTACAGATTTCATTGCTGTACAGATTTCAGATATGAGACTGATATATTCATTGGTACATTGTACAGATTTCAGAAGCATTGAAGCTGTACACAGAGCAAGACAAGGACAAAAAGAAATTCTCTCTTATGCCTTGTTGGAACATACTGAAGGGGGAAGACAAGTGGGCAGCCAAGATGGTAGAGATTGCGGAACTAGAGAAACTGGAAAAAGCAAAAAAGAATCAGAAGGCCGCAAAGGTGTCGAGGCCAAGGGATGAAGAAGTCACCAACACTGAACAAGCAGTCACAGATGTTGTTGGGCATGAAACACAAGCCAGAAAAAGGTCAGATGGAATTAAGAAGGTGAAAGCTAATCTCAGGGGAGGGGCTGTGGAAGCTTGCGTGGAGGCGATTGACAAGATGTGGGCAAAGAAGGAGGAGTCCGATAAGGAAAAAGAAAAGGCAAAACATGAGAGGTTTGTGGCTGCACTTGACGTAGACAAGGAAGCTCTAGCGCTAGAGAGAATAAGAGCTGATGCTGATCTCAAGAGAGCTGATGCAGAACAGAAGAGAGCTGAAGCAGAACACAAGAGAGCTGAAGCAGAGTTGCTGAAAGAAGAAAAAGATATTATGTTGGCAGACAACAACGGCCTTAACCCGGCGCAGCTTCAATGGCTTCAGATGATGCAGAAGGAGATTGTTGCTAAGCGTCTTGGAAATCAAGTTTAGTCAAATGAAGTTGCTGTCATTTTAGATGGCTTCAGATGGCTTCAAAATTTTATAGTTTTTCATCAAATGAAGTTGCTGTCATTTTAGATGGCTTCAGATGGCTTCAAAATTTTATAGTTGTTCATGAAATGAAGTTGCTGTCATTTTAGATGGCTTCAGATGGCTTCAAAATTTTATAGTTTTTCATCAAATGAAGTTGCTGTCATTTTAGTTCTTTATCAAATGAACATTTAGACTATATATTGTATCAGCTACAAACAATATTTTGTTTCAGGAATATTTGCTCTTAAATATATATGTATGCCTGCGCCGGGTTTGCTCTTAAATATATATGTATGCCTGTTCTTGTTCAATTGGACGTGCACGGTACTGTTCTATCATAGGAAATTAAATTGAAGCTGCGCCGGGTTTGCTCTTAAATATATATGTATGCCTGCGCCGGGTTTGCTCTTAAATATATATGTATGCCTGCTCTTGTTCAATTGGACGTGCACGGTACTGTTGTATCATAGGAAATTAAATTGAAGCTGCGCCGGGTTTGCTCTTAAATATATATGTAAAGTGCCATTCACAAATAAAATTATAGATGATTACACTTGAGTATATCATAGGAAATTGACTATGAAATATAAAGGGTTCGGTGCCTACACTTGAGAAAATATAAATGTATAGATAATACAAATGTGTTCATATATTGTACGAGTATAAATCTGGATGATGGTTCCACAGGTGTTCGATAAGGTCTTCTTTCAACTGCACATGTGTGTCCTTGTCTCTGATCTGTCTATGCGCTTCAATATATTCTTCAAGTGTACGATGAGGTTGACCACGATCAGGCTCGACATTTTCACCACCGTAATCAAAACGCTCATTAGGGTCGACGACGAATCCTTCATCTTCTACAATCATGTTGTGCATGATGATACAAGCCCTCATGATCAATGCCAAAGTCTCAATGTCCCAAGGGCGTGCGGGTCCTCGAATAATGGCGAACCTTGATTGAAGAACCCCAAAAGCTCTCTCAACCATCTTTCTCGCTGCTTCTTGCGCTTTGGCAAAATATTGCCTCTTGTTCCCCATAGGTAGAGTGATGGACTTGACTAAAGTAGCCCATGAGGGGTATATACCATCTGCAAGATAGTAACCCATTGTGTAGTCATGGCCATTAACGGAAAACTTCACTTCTGGAGATGTACCTTCCGCCAAGTTATCAAACAAAGGAGATCTATCAAGAACATTGATGTCATTGTGAGACCCGGGCATTCCAAAGAAGGCATGCCATATCCAAAGGTCTTCTGAAGCAACAGCCTCCAAAATGATAGTGGGCTTGTCCACATGCCCCTTGAACTGACCCTGTTTGTCATATGGACAGTTCTTCCACGCCCAATGCATACAATCGATGGACCCTAACATTCCTGGAAATCCTTTTTTCTCACCCATTGCCAGTAAACGTGCTATGTCCGCCTCATTCGGATACCTGAGGTATTCATCTCCAAAAATTTCAACAACTGCAGCAACAAACTTACGTAGGCTCTCAAGTGCAGTACTTTCGCCAATGCGAACGTACTCATCTGTCGCATCAGCTGGAACCCCATAGGTGATCATACGCATTGCGGCAGTGACTTTTTGGAAGCAACTCAATCCAAGAACATTGGCCGCATTTCTTTTCTGGACAAAGTAATCATCATGCTCTTCTACAGCATTCATTATGCGCTTGAAAAGCTCCCTAGACATCCTGTACCTGAAGAAGAAATAACTAAAGATTCAGACGTGAAATAAAATTTTAGCATGTGAAACAAATTCATGCAAACCTTCGACGGAACATTTCGGGGGTGTACGTTGGATTGTCCGCTAAATAATCTTGATACATCCTGTCGTGGCCGCCTTCTCTATCACGGTAAATAACTCTATGACCTTTGACAGAGCCACCATGTCTTCCTTTGTCATTGGAGAAGGATTGCACAATTCGAGCAGCCGATAATATCAGGGATTCATCGCCATCGGATGATGACTCCTCCAATACTCTTCGCGCACGGGATCTCTTCCTAGGCATGATACCTGACCATGATCGAGCAGAGAAGATCAAAAACAAAACATACATGTCTCTTGTTCCTCTATTCGTGCTTTGAGAAGAAACAAGACCACATCGCCCGAATGAACAGTAAATGCATACATACATCAACGCACGGCGAGGCATGACTAGGGCATGGCCCTACTGACCCTGGTCCTGGGTCCGCCCAAGACAATGAGATGGGAGGCAAGCATGGTGGAGTTCTGTACCTGCGACGTCCGGATGTTGATGGCCACGGCGACCCGGCCTCTTCCTGCGGCGGCGCACGGAACGAGAAGAGAGATTGTGACGGGGTCAGTACGAATCGCTGCAGGTCGCAGTAGGAGATTGTACCGGTCAACAACCTCATTTGTGGGCCCTTCTTTTTTTTTTGTTTTGGCAAACTAAAAATAGGGAATTGTTGGAGATAGCTTCTTTTCCATTTGGTATATTATTTTTGTAACTTGTCAAAACACAACATTTGGCAAGTAATTTATACCAAACTGTTGGAGATGCTCTAATTGCTCCATCATCAGATCAGCTGGGCTTCCCTTTCCCTGTGCAGCTCCACTCCATTTGCGCGGACCACCGTTGCCGACGACGTCCTCCGTCTCGCTGTCGCGGAAGCAGATATTTTCCTGACCGCGAGCATAAAACAAACCTATCCGAAACCAACAGCCCTTTTCCCCCTCTTATCCGATCGAGTTGCCATCCATCCGGGGCATGGCGGCATCTTTCTCCAACCCCCATCGATGGCGATTGCTGCCCTGGCGTATAGCATGTTTCCACGGAAACGAACGGAAGTGAGCCAACAAGCAGCAACGGCCTCATTACCGAGAGCTAGATATCGCAAGGTTCTAGAAGCCAACTGTCGGCACGGCCGGCTCCTTCGTGTAATCCTCTCTCTCCCAAAAGAGGTACTAGTCGTGATGATGAGCTCCAGGAAGAGAATTGGAGACCGGTACTCAACGTGGCCATCTTCTTTGTACGTGGTGGATGATGCCAGCAACCAGCATATGCATGCAGATGCAGCAGCGCCGGGGCCGTTCATGTGCTACTACACTGCTACCCGCTTCTCCATGCATGTAGCTGCACTGCTAGCGAACCGGCCGAAAGCGAGAGGAGCGACGACGCTTTCTAAACGAGGACCGGGCCGGGCCGAGATGGATAGAGACACCATTATATTATATGCTGCCACTGCTGCCTTATCGTCCTTTGTGGTGGTTTTCCCTGTGCCTTTGCACCTTTCTACTGGCTACTGCTGCTCTCTCGTGGCACAGATTTCTCATCACCATCATGATTGTAGTACCAGGAACTGAACGATGATGGTCTTCGTTCCTCTCAATACCACTCGTACGGAACCTCTACGGTCTACAGCAAACACCGTTTGTGCGACGCGTCATCTTATCACCCCACTCTCCGGCACCGGCTGTGGTGGTTGACTTCTTGGACGCAAAATAACATGTATGATCATCGACTAAACATTCTCGTACCGTACGAGTTAGAGCAACACGTTACACGTGTCTATGTGCAACGGTACATAGTTTGTTTCCCATATGAATTTAAACACATAACATGATCACTAAATAAATCTCTAAGCCGCAAGCCGTTCAACTAACAATGCAATAAAGCTGAATGTCCCACTACAACACTCACCATCGAGCATGCTCAAAGATTCGGATCATCTTGGGGTCTTAATTGTCGACAAAATTCACAAACTTAGTCCATATTACTCTTGGCGTCCTTGATTTTATTATTTAGAGTTTCAAGGTGCTACTCCAACTCCTGTCCATATACGTATGCAACATGATATATACAACATTGCGATTCAATGGTTTACGTACTCAGAGCTTGTTTGGATCGCAAGGTAGCAGATAGATCATCGGCCATGCCACAATATTAGCTTAGGCGACCAAAAACAAATGCCTAAGAACGCTCTCTGGCACAACATTGCATGGGTGATGAACCGAACAGGTCCTCGAGACCTGAACATCACAATTCACAAATCACTCTCGCACCCCTTGGATGATGAGCTTACACATTTTTTTGAAACTCCACAAAACAAACTCACACAAAAATGTAGGTCCTCTTTGAAACATAGGATTTTCACAAGAATAAGTTATTTTCATAGAATGTAAAAAAAGGTTATTTTCATAGAAGGAACCTAGGAAATAGGAAAAAAAAACTGGCATTCCAAAGGGACCATAGTCTCTGGTGTCCAAATAGTAGGCCCGATTTTCAGTACTTTGGAATTATTAAGCCATCGTCAGTCTAAAAAAATTCGGTTTGTCGCCAACGCCACAAAAAGGTCTCCTCCACAAACCCTAGCCCGCCGCCCGGGATGAGAGGACGCCGGAGGGCCACGTGCCGGCGTCTCCCCCGGCGGGCGATCCGGGCCGTCCGTCTCTCCGGGGGGACATGGACGACTATGCAGCCACACCTCCAGACCAACACGGCGGTCGACACATCTCAAGGGCGCAACAGTATAGCTGCTGTTCGTCTCATCTCTGACCCAGTGACCATGATCACCTAGCTAGCCGAGCTCCCTCCCTCCATCTCCCTCTGCCTCTCTCTTTGCCCACAGAGATTCCCGCACCCTCCGGTTCCGCCCCTCTTCACCGGCTCCTCTTCCCTCTCGCTACTCGCTAGGCTCTAGCCCCTGGTCTGGTCCTCCCGCTGTGCCTGTGCGTTCACAGCGGAAGCGCACAGGCGCGAGCAGCAAAGGGGCCGCTGGACCGAGGAGGTCGCTGGCTGCTCTGCTGCGCTGCAGCAAGGCTGCAAAGCTGGCGGCTTCTGCCCACCGGGCGTCGCCATAAACAGTGGCGGTTCCCATCCCCATTTTCCCAATTATATGGATACCCAGCGTCGACCGGGGGAGCACTGCTGAGGCCGCTCGCCCGCCTGCCATTGCTCCCGTCAAGGTAAGCAAGGCGCCTGGAAATGGAATTCCTCCTCCTGTTCGTCCCCGCCTCAAATCCCTACCGAGATCGGATCTCTTGGCCGCCGGCCGTGAGCCCGGGAATGGGGCAAAGGCGGGATCTTGCCAATCTTGGCGGCGCCTTCTCTTGCCTGCCTTGGTTTCCACTTTCCAGGCCGTTTTTTTTTCTTTCGTTATGCTCTTTTTTGGTTGATCCACGACTGCATTCGTGAGCCAGCTTAGCTTTCGTCCTCGTTCTACCGGTGGTTGGTTCATCTGTTCGAGACCCCTCTGTCTTCCCCCCCTTTTCATACCCAAACAGTGGGGGAGGGTTCTTGATTCTGCTTGGTATGTATGGCAGAGTAGAGCAATAGCCAATCGGGGTTTATCTTCTTTCGCCTTTTCTTATAGCCCCCTTTGCCTTTTTGAGTTCGATCGTAGTAGCATAGGCTGTTTGCTCGTTTTCTTTCTATTTTTTTTTACTATAGATAGAAAAGCGTGAGGGTTGCTGGTAATCTGCTTTGGCTGCCGAATGCGATGGAAAGCGAGGTCCCCTCCTTGTGGAGACAATCTTGGAGGCGTGGTCGATGGCTTGCCATTTCTTGCCTTCAGCATTCTTTCAGGTTTGGGGAAATCCCATGGGAGGAGCTTTGCTCGTCGCCGCACCGCACTCAAGTGGTTGATTTTTTTGGCTACTCCATACCATTTCCTGGTGGCGCTTTTTGGGCCTTTTTTTTTTGCTTTTCTCTTCCAAGAAGTGTGTTTAAGTGGTGAAAAGCAGGTGAAAAGTTTCTTTAGCACTTTTCGTTGTTAGATGACAAATATTATCCAACCATGAAGTAGCTATGCTCAAAAGATTCATCTCGATATTTACAGTATGTAATTATTTATTTTTTACGTATATTTAATACTTTATACCTGTGTTCAAGTATTTGATGGGATAGCTGGAAGAGAAAATATTTTGGGTTCGCATGCACCCAAAGTACGTGATGCCCCTGCCCAACTTCATTTTCACTACTGGCTACCAAAATTGTGTAGGCCCTACCTTATTCCCCGAAATGAGACTATCATTGCGAGTAGTTGTCATGTGGATTTATGCCCAATCCTTGTGATTAAGGGGGGGGGGGGGGGAATTTGTGCCGTCCCTTAACCTTCATGGCGCTGATTTCATATTGCAAGTCACCATTGTCTTTAGACAGCAAGAGAGCGGAAGAGACCTGAGCCATGGCTTTTGTGGATTCCTCTTCTCTGTTTTTTCTATATCAGAATATCACACGCCCCATCCAAATTGATTTATTTATTCTTCGTACAGCTCATTGGTGGCGTATGCCTATTCTGTAACCTTTCACGATTCACATACACTAAATTCAGGTTGCTTTGTTTGCGTGGCTCCCCTTGCAATCTTGCAGAATCTATTCCTGAGGAATAGCAGCCTGCTCCACAACTAGCTGTTTATTCACATATACGCTATTTTGACGAAAGTTACCCCATCCATTGAATCTATAACTTTGAAGCACACTCACAGGATTACATGCTTTCTGAGTCTTTCCTGAGATTTCACACCTTACAGCTTGGTTATTAGCCCTGAAGATCATGTTCTCTGACTTGCTGCTTCTCATTTTTAGGGTTACAGCTTATCCTACATATTGTAGCTCGGCAGCCTGTTCAGCAAAATGAGGCCTTCAGATGACAGGGTGCAGCTTTCAGGCTTTGCACAATCAGATGAATCGACACTTGATGTGGAGGGGCATTGCTACCATCAACAGTCATTCCCTTGTTCTCCATCAATGCAACCAATTGTTTCTGGGTGCACACACACAGAGAACAGCGCGGCATACTTCTTATGGCCAACATCAAACCTACAGCATTGTGCAGCTGAGGGGCGTGCAAACTACTTTGCCAACCTTTCAAAAGGACTTCTCCCGAAGTCTGGCAAGTTGCCCAAGGGCCAGCAAGCAAATAGCTTGCTTGATTTGATGACTATAAGAGCTTTCCATAGCAAGATATTGCGTTGCTTCAGCCTTGGAACAGCGGTGGGCTTCCGCATCAGGAAAGGGATTCTGACAGATATCCCCGCAATTCTTTGCTTTGTTGCTCGCAAAGTTCACAAGAAGTGGCTTAATCCGACCCAATGCCTCCCTGCCATTGTTGAGGTAGGGAAACTTTAATTCATATGTGTTTTAGATGATTGGATTAGTCATGCTCCCATACAATGCTAGTGAAGTTTTGTACTTTGAAATTCTTTTTGTCATCGTCTTAATAGCTATCACTTAGTCGGATCATTGACAGGGTCCAGGAGGTATTTGGTGTGATGTGGATGTTGTTGAGTTTTCGTACTATGGTGCACCAGCTCAAACTCCAAAAGAGCAAATGTTCACTGAGCTTGTTGATAAGTTGTGTGGCAGTGATGAATGTATTGGCTCCGGCTCTCAGGTACACTTTTGTTCTTTTCTGCATTGATTGGTTTTCAAAATATATATCATGTGGATTAAGCCTAGCATGCATGTGGACTCGTGCAGCGGTGCACAATGATTGTATTGGGCAAAACCATGTACTACAGAATTGTACTACTGGTTTGTAAGGGGACCGTTCAATTTTATCAAGATTCTCCTCAAGATTTACTAGTACATAGGGAAAAATAATTGCATGGCATGCATAAGATTATGCTACGGACTGACAGTTACTTTTTCAGTTATTCCTACCATGTCAGGTGCCTGGCTAAAGGATCTACTTTAAATCCTGCAAATGTTCAGTTCATCCAACTGGATGTTCTGAACTTTTTATAAGCTATTAGAACTAGTTTACCCTGTAAAATCTTTGCTATAGTATAGCAGCTAACACAACAAATCATTTGAGAAACTGCAAGTCTGCAACTGAATGTTGTTCTCTGGAGCCCAACACAAATTTGCTTCAAACAGTTGGGCTTTTTAGGTGTTGAAGATGTGGACATTGCTTCCATTGTCTAAGTTACCCTAGTCATTGCTTCTCTTTGAAAATTTACAATTTTTATGACACATTAGGTTTTGGCAAAATAGACTTGAATTACTTAAAAGCAGCTGATAAGGTAAAGATGCTCTTGGTTGAACCATGGATCGAACCGGTTCTGATCCAGCGATCCATTTAATATGCAATAGGAGCCACGGTTAATCCATTTTAAGTTATCTGCTTGCCCCGCTGCCCCGATGGATACCGTGGATCGACCCATCTTCCTTCTCGATCAGCCCAACGGACTACCAGGACGAGCAGCGCGCACACGCCGCAGCGTCCGTCGGCTCCGTAACAGATAGGCAGCCCAGGAGGCCCACTGCGCGTCGTCGTCAACTTCCTCCTCGTGGCTGGCAGGTCGCGTCGCGGTACTCCGACCCCGCGCGTCGGAGAGGACAGCCACCCGAGCCTCCACCGGCATCCGTCGACTCCGAGCCCGATGCCGCTGCTTTTGCCGACCCGCGAGTCGGACTCTTCTCCAGCCACCGCCGCAACATGCTGCACGCCCCCGCGCCACCTCCGTCTTAGCCGACGGCGCCGCGCGCAGCCCCCGGACAGTAGCAAGCACGGCGACGGCGGAGTGGGTCGAACCACTCGACCCAAGGGTTCGGGTGCTTCCAAGCCATTGACTCTATCTGACGCTATGGATCAGAAATGGGATCCATTTGGGTCACTTTTTAGGGTCGGATCGAAGCACCTGTGAGGCGAACCGAACCACCCCCATCTTTATGATAAGACTTCTCGGAATGATGCAATGTCAGGAAGGCATGCTTTTGAAAACTTTCTCCTTACATATCTTGTTTCACTCTTCCAGGTTGCTAGTCAGGACACTTTTGGGACTTTGGGCGCCATTGTAAAACGGCGAACTGGCAACAAGCAGATAGGTTTCCTCACCAATCGACATGTTGCGGTTGACTTGGACTACCCAAACCAGAAGATGTATCACCCATTGCCACCCAACCTTGGGCCTGGTGTTTATCTTGGAGCTGTCGAAAGGGCAACATCTTTCATCACGGATGATGTTTGGTATGGAATCTATGCTGGAACAAACCCAGGTAGAGCAGTTATAAGTTATGTGGTTAATATAGGAGATTAAGTATTATTTGCAGCTTTAATTGCTCGGTTAATTTTCTGTATATTTAAATTTTCACGAGATGACATTATTGCTTGATCTTTTCATATCAAGCAAGGTTTGACATTTGTGATTCTATATTAACTTTTTCAATCAAATTAACACTGACTTGCTCTTCAGTTTACTACTTGTAAATAAAGCAATGTCAGTTTTTTTTAGAGAAAATAAAATATAAGTTAGGACTTTTCTCTGAACAAATAAAAGACTCCCTCTGGTCATAGATACATGTCGTTTAGGAAAGATCTGGTGAAACTTGAAAATTATAAACATCAATAACAAATTTATTTAGTTTGGAAACATGTTAATTATATGTTTAGATTTTTATTTGAAAATACTTGCAGAATCTCATGATTTGAAGAACTTCTAGAATATATTCTAGAATAAATTAGTGGTCAAAGATAAACATCGAAACCGTGCAAAGTCAAATGTGACAACTATTTTTCACCAGAGGGGGTAATCCTTAGTTGGTCATTCTAATCATGCAGTACATTTGCCTTTTCTTTTTGCTGCTGATGATTCCAAATGATGTGCACGATGTTCTAATTCCCAAACATACATGCTATGTTCTAATGAACCTGCAGAGACATTTGTACGTGCTGACGGGGCATTCATCCCATTTGCTCATGATTTCGATATCTCCACAGTCACAACCACAGTTAGGGGTGTTGGTGACATTGGGGATGTCAAATTTATAGATCTGCAGTGTCCACTTAATAGCCTCATAGGGAGGCAAGTGTGCAAAATTGGCAGAAGTTCTGGTCACACAACTGGAACTGTGATGGCTTATGCCCTTGAGTACAATGACGAGAAAGGAATAAGCTTCTTCACTGACCTCCTTGTTGTTGGTGAGAACCGCCAAACGTTTGATCTAGAAGGTGATAGTGGAAGCCTTATTATCCTGACTGGCCAGGACAGCGAGAAGCCGTGTCCCATAGGGATAATATGGGGTGGCACAGCAAACCGTGGGAGGCTAAAGCTTAGGTGTGACCATGGCCCTGAAAATTGGACCAGTGGAGTTGATCTTGGCCGCCTTCTAGATCGTCTCGAACTTGATCTTATCATAACCAGTGAAGGACTCAAAGGTTCGGCAGTTTCCTTGTTTTCAGTAATATGTGTTTTACTCATTTTTGCATCCCTTCTCAGATATCGGAAAATCAACTGTGATGTCCAGAATTATTATGATTACGAAATCGAATATGTACGCTTCTGTTGTTTTTGTTCCACAACAGATAACTGACAGAATTTATCCTCAATAAAAGATGCCGTGCAGCAGCAAAGGCTTGCGTTGGTGGCTGCAGCTAACTCTGCTGTTGGGGAGTCGTCGACAGCAGCCGTTCCTGCCCCAGAAGAAAAGGTGGAGGAGATCTTTGAGCCTTTGGGGATCAAAATTGAGCAGCTGCCTCGGCACGACGTTTCAGCCTCTGGGACTGAAGGGGAGGAGGCAGCTGTGATCAATGTGGAAGAGCGCCAGTTCATCTCAAACTTTGTGGGCATGTCCCCTGTACGCGACGACCAGGATGCTCCAAGGCAAATTGCTAACCTGAACAATCCATCAGAGGAAGAACTCGCCATGTCGCTGCACCTAGGCGACCGGGAGCCCAAGCGGCTTCGCACAGACACAGAATCCGACCTCGACCTGGAGAAGTGAAGCTCTCATTCAGCGTCTCTACATTGAAGAGTCATAAGTAGTCCGAAGAAGGCCACCTGCGGTTCAGCAAACTGAACCTGCAGGCTGCATTCGTAGCTTAAACCAGCACCTTCCTGGCACAAGCATTATCATGAGACTTGATATGCACAATGCTGAATCCCCCTATCATCATAAAACAATGCAGGGAATGATGAAGTGGTCTTGATCGCTTTTTCTTTCCTACCATTGTCGGTGGAGTTGTTTCAAGGTCACTAGATCAGCTTCTGGAAACCTTATGTTTTCACTTTCTGAAGTATCCTTAGAATGCTGTTTTTACCGGTAGAACACATAACACTTGCTCTGTCCCAAAAAGCACGTTCTCGACAAGTCAAATAATTTCAAATTTAATCTATGTAAAATTTCTAACATTTAGGATGATGAATAAGTATCATTGGATTAATTATAAAAATAATTTTTCATAGTAAATCTATTTGAATTTCAGCAGAATTTCTCTGCAGAATTTCTGCAGGGGTAAGACTTTACTTCGGTTATTCCCTTTCCTAGACCCCACTCGTGTGGGAGCCTCTGGCACTGGGTCTATCCTTTTTATAGTAAATCTATTTGAAGACAGATGAAGCTTAAAAAAGCTTGATGACTTATCTAAAACGTAGAATTACATTTTTTTTTTGAACAGAGGCAGTACATATCCCTGTGTCTCGGTGGGTATATGGATTGAGACTACAGTGCTGCCTTCGTCAAAAAACACATAATTTGAGGCGCATTCTCGGGTAAAATGCCTAAAATTTGATAAAATATATAGGTTCAAATATTAATATTTATAACGCTAGATGAGTATATTATAAATATGTTTTGTAATCTATATCTAATAATAAAGAGACAAAATTTTAGGTTTTTTTTCGTTCATCTATTTTTTGGTCCGTCTCCCTCTAACTACCGGACCATTGAGAGTTTTATTTCTGTATGGATGCATGCTTATACGAGTTAGAATAGCTAATGTCTAAACCGATATGGAGTCCGATTACAGGATTATTGGGTTCGTAACACACGGATACGTATATACTATATACCTATAATACAAGGCGCACGAGAATTCTAATCGAACACGCAGCTGTCACGTACACCCATTGCATATTGCCATGTAAGAGTTAGTGTTGATACTCCAAGTGCCTACCTTTTTATATATACAGTCATGGACATGACTTCTTTCTTTTGTTTCAGCGTGTTGATGAACATCTACCAGTCTGCATGCATCCTTTACTTCTCTCCTGACCCATGCAGCATAAATTTGAGCATACAGTTAATTATTTGAATACATGCATCTGTCCAATAATCTGATCTTTGCATGCGCTACTATCTTTCTAGACATGTCCTGCCATCGACCGGCACATATTCTGCGCATGTTTTTTCAGCCTTGTTCCTCTGTGCCGGGTTTTTTTTTTTACTTTGAGTACCTCTCATTGCGTTTTTATGTTCTCTCTCATAAACATAAACATAAAAAATAAATAAAAAAAGATTATATTATGGACCTTTCAACCATTTACCCTTCTCTAAGAAATAAAGATTTTCACAACTAGATTGTTGTTGTAGTTTAATTAAAAGACAAAGTTATTGTTATTAAAAACCACTACTACAATAAACTTAACGGAGGCGGGCAAAATCGATTTTCTGAGGCGGGCAGCCAAAACGCCTCGGATCGAAGGTCACAGTAAATGACCTATTTTTCGAGGCGGTTTGGTGCCCGCCTGTTAATCAAAATAAAAATAAAAAAGCAAAAGCCCACAGCCCAACCGGGCCTAGACCTGGGCCTCGCGGCCGATGCCCCTACTCGCGGCCGCCGCTGGCTGCTGCTGCTCGCCACCGAATCCATGCGTCCGCCACCGTTCGAGGGGCTCCGCGCGTGCCCCATCGCCGGAGACGCGCAGTGGCCGGATCCGCCGCGGATCTGCCCGGTGAAGGAGGGGAGCGCCGCGGATCTGGCCAGGGAGCGTTGTGGAGGGATTTGGTCACCGTGCCCCATCGCCGGAGAGCCCCACGCGTTGTGGTGGAGGGAGGGGAGGAGGGGTGCGTCACCAGGAGGGCCCGGGGCCGCCTCGTGCCATGGCCTCGCCATGCGCCACCGGGACAGTTCGGCCACCTCATCCGCGCCGTCGGGAGGGAGGGGAGGGGGCGCCGCCAGTCCACCGCGGATCTAGCTGGGGAAGGAGGAGAGCGCCGCGGATCTGGCCGGAGGAGTGCCGTGGACGTGGATCTGGCCGGGGGAGCGTCGTGGAGGGATCTGGTCGCTGTGCCCCATCGCCGGAGAGCCCCACACGCCGTGGTGGAGGGAGGGGAGGAGAGGTGCACCACTGGGAGGGCTAGGCCGCCCCGCGCCATGGCCTCCCCACGCCGGGGCAGTCCGGCCACCTCATCCATGCCGTCGGGAGGGAGGGTAGGGGGCGCTGCCGGGTGGAGAGGGGAGCGGGCGCTCGCGCTTAGGAGGACAGGCGCCGCGCTCGAGCTGAGGAAGGAGAGGGAAAGGAAGTGAAATGAGTGAACCTAACCCTACAGCGTGTATTTGTATGGTGGATGGTTACCGGGCCTCACCTGTGCCAGTTGGGCCTCAACCTTAACCGAGGCAGACCTTATAACTGACGGCCTCGGTTAATGTATTAACCGAGGTGGTTGCGTTAGAAAAACACCCTCAGTTAATAGGCATTAACCAAGACGGTTCTTTTACGTTGCCCGCCTCGGTTAATGCCTCGATTAATGGATTTTGCGAGGCGGTTATTTTTAACCGCCGCGGTTAATTAAAAATGACTGCCTCGGTTAATCCGGGGCATTAACCGAGGTGGTTCAAAAAGCTGTCCGCCTTCAAGGTTGTTTTGGAAAAGTCACGGAAAATATTTTATGCAGTAGTGAACCTGGATTAGCTAATCAAATCTTGAACTAAAATCTTAAACATTTTTCCCCATCCAATCTAAATAAATATGTCTCTACAATCCCCGGATGAGGACCGCTACGTGGAAACTCGATGGAGATCTCACATCATAATCATGAGTTGACAACATAGATACGTCAGCAACTAAATCCTATGGGTGTTTGCATGCAGGGATTAAAATTTAAGAGGTGTTACATCAGATGTTATATGGGGTGTTCGTATACTAATAAAAAATAAATTATAGAATCCGTCAATAATCCGTGAGACGAATTTATTAAGCCTAATTAATCCATCATTAGCACATGTTTATTGTAGCACCACATTATCAAATCATTGACTAATTAGGCTTAAAAAATTTATCTCGCAAATTAATCTCAATTTGTGCATTTAATTTCGTAATTAGTCTATAATTTAATACTCTATGCATGTATCCAAATATCCGATGGGACCGCGACTAAAGATTAGGAGGTGAATATTAGGATGTCATGGTTACCATAAAATAAAGTATACCTTTTATAATTTTATAGAAAGGGTAAACCGTAAATAAAGCTATAGCATTTGTGTCATTGTTTTCTATGAATGTTTAATAGTTTTTTGTCCTGTTGCAACGCACGAGCATGTTTTGCTAGTGAGTAATAAAGAGGTAAAATTTTAGGTTATTTTTTTGTCCAACCATTTTTTTTGTCCATCTCCGTCTAATTACCGGACAATAAAGAGTTTCTTCCGCCTAAACTTATATTTTCTTCCATCCAGACTTACATATATAACTCGTACTCATACGAGTTAGAATAGCTTTTGTCTAGCGTGATACGGAGTTCGATTCCAAAATATATTGAGTCATGTATTGACTTAGACGTATAGGTCGTGCTATATTTATTGTTTTCTAAACTATATAGGAAAAATAGCAGAAGTTAGAACAAAGAGTATTGAAAAATCAAACAAAAAACAGAACATGAAACAAACGGAAAAAAATGAAAAGATACACAACGTGGAGAAAAAGAGAAAGAACAAAAAAAAGGAAAACAGAAAAAAGAAAAAAAAGAAAAGATACACAAAGTGGATAAAAAGGACAAAACAAAAAAGGAAAAAAAACAGAAAAAAGAACGCAAGAGAAAAAGAACGCAAAATAATAGGAAAACAGAAACAGAAAAACGGAAAAAGAAGGAAATGCTCGGCTCATCCTCGGAGACCGCAATGCACGGGCGGGTCACGACCAGTCCGTCCCCAATGCCCGTATTTTTTACAATTTGATCTTTTTTCGAAGAAAATTCACATTTAGACCCCTATGCGACGTAAACTCAACTTTGGACCCTGGGGGTCGACGTCATGATTCACGACGTCGAAGTTACACATCTCGACGCCGTGACTCATGACGTCGAGCTTCGTGGCCCTATTCGGCGTGGCAGATGATCTGGCAGACAGTTCGACGCCGTAAATCACGGCGCCGAGCTCGGCGCCGCAGATCACGACGTCGAGCCTGGATTAAAGTTGTATATACTATATGTGCAGCGATATATGAGTATATTTCTGGGATGCATGTTGTATATACTATATGTGCAGCGATATATGAATCACGCAAACACGGGAAACGGTCAGAACGCGTACACATGCATGCATGCGTGCATGTTGACCCGCTGAGAACGAACATGGCATGCACTACGGATGCAATTCAAGAACATGCATGCTAATAAGTACTCCCTCTATTCCAAATTATAAGACGTTTGACTTTTTTGACACCAAGTTTGACCACTCGTCTTATTCAAAAAAATTGTGCAAAATATCAATTTTTTATCGTAGCTTGGTATATTAATAAAAGTTCTTTAAGAATGACTTAAATTTGACTATATTTGTATAAATTTTTTGAATAAGACGAGTGGTCAAACTTGGGGTAAAAAAGTCAAACGTCTTATAATTTGGGATGGAGGGAGTAATAACCACCAGCTGGATGCCTGGATGGAGTCGTGGAGATAGCAATATATCAACCCATAGATTGGTTGAGTCTTGCACTTGCACTGACTAGATAAGTGCCTAGCGTATCATCATTAGTTAAGTTACGTACACACTGACACTATGGGATTCATCAGCCAGGCCAATTCGGTTGCATATACGCCCGTGTTTACTTTATGTGCTGACTAGATAAGAGCCACGCACGCACGATCGAGTCGGCATATAAAAAGTAGTCGCATATACGCCCGTGTTTACTTTATTTGACCACTTTATGTGCTGGCCATTTGTAGCCCATGTTTTCTTGCAAGTACAGTACGTCCGATGATGCGGACCGTACGCTGAACGTATATGCTAAATACAACAATAACGTATAGGTACGGCGGTGTCGACAAGAAAAATACTTGTGACTAAGAAGTAATAAGCCTAGCTTAATTGGCTCTGGTCATATATCTGACAATAACGTATATACAACTTTGAATCCGTGATCTGTGGCGTCGAGCTCGATGCCATGATTTACGGCGTCGAGCTGTCTGCCAGATCATCTGCCACGTCAAATAGGTCCACGAAGCTCGACGCCGCGAGTCACGGCGTCGAGACGTGTAACCTCGACGCCGTGAATCATGGCGTCGACCCCCAGGGTCCAAATTTAAGTTACCTCGCCTAGGGGTCTAAACGTGAATTTTCTTCGAAAAAAGGGTCGAATTGTAAAAAATGCGGCCCCAATGCCTCTGCCGTCCGTCACGTTTCGTTTTTTTTTCCTTCGTCTATTCTGTTTCCTTTTTTTCCCTTGTTGGTGTTTCCTTCTGTTCCGTTTTATTTTCTTCATTGGTTGAGTGTTTCCTTTTTCATCCTCCGCGTGGTTTCTCTGGCTTTATCCTTTTTCTATTTAGATTTGGATTAAGATCTCTATTCAATTACTCGAGATATCTATTTTATTTGAATTAGAATATAAAACAGAAGGTGTCCAATAAAACAGGAGGTTTGTAGAGACAAGTAAAGACTCATACCTACATTCTAAGGACTTGTAGTTAGGAGGGGTGGACAAAAAAATAGGCTAAAATAAAATTAGGATCATTTCTATTCTTATATCCTTTTCTATTCGGATTTGAATTTGGATCTGGATCCATATAGATATGGATATAGATTAAAATTATGATATATTACGAGTAAATATTTTTGTGCTTTACAATTAAAAAAACCAAGGTTGTACTATCTCTTTTCTAAATTGTAAATCGTTCTGACTTTCTAAGATATATTTAGACATAATGTATATGTAGAAGTGTAGTAAAAGCTATGTATCTAAAAAAGTCCGAAGAACTTGCGATTTGGGACAATGAGAGTATTTAAATTCGTTACAAACTTAATAGGATATTGTCATATTATTAATGATATTAACTTTATTATGGATATCATGATCATCATAAATAAATTATAGCCATTAAAATTTATGAAAAAGTAAAACATAAATAGATATTTAACATTTTTGTCTTTATTTTCTATTAATGTCTTATAGTTTTTTTCTTCCATTGCAGCGCACGGGTATATTTGCTAGTGATACTTATTTAGTATAATAAATATTAATATTTTTAATGTGAATTTGATTAAATTTAACGTGATCTAACATAATATTATTTAAAATTGTATATTTAGGGGACAGAGGAGGGAGTACTATCAACCTTTTTTTATCGAGTATAATTAGGACGCACACAACCTCCACACTCACACCACACGTACACATGCGTGCGCGTCCGTACACACGCGAATAAGAGATTGGGAGGCGTCGTCACTTGCAGTGCGCGAGAAACACGCACTAACACTGAACGCGCACGCGTACGTATACTCTAAATTTTTTTAAAATTTTCTAGAAAAAATACAAAAACATGGTGAATAGCGTCCCATTAAACAACTCTACCACGGTACCACATGCCATTCGCAAGTACTGTCAACCTTTGATCAGACGTTGAACATGATTGTACGGAGCCAACGGTCCAGATCTTAATCACTAGATCCTCCGTGGAAGCCTCATCAACTAGTAGTACGTACGCTAATGCTCCGTCTGAAAAAAATCATTCTCACTTAAAAAAAGTCAACAGCTTTTAACTTTAACCAAATATATTTAACAAAATATTAATATGTATGGTACATAATTAGCATCATTAGATAGATCGTTGAATATATTTCATAATAAACTTATTTAGAAATATAAATACTACATGTATTTTCTATAAATCTAATTAAAATTAAAAAAATTTAATCAACATGATTCCCATAACGACTATTTATTCAGGACGAAGTGAGTAATATTTTATCTTTTTCTCTCTAAGAAGCAACTTCGACTGACATGTTAGTCTTAACCCGCAGGGGTCGCCACGTAACTTCATGTGATAGTACTAAATTAGGACTTCTCTGGGACGTTCACACTTTACCTCCGTGCAGTTAGTTTCACGGACGTCTGGGCCCCGTGTCATGCGGGGCACCTCTGTCAGTGATAGAAGCATGTCATGGGTGTGACGGGTCCACGTGGCCTTCGGTTGCTTCGCGTACCTCCCTCCGGTTCGGCGTTAGAGTACGGGACGGGAAAGCGAAACCCTCACGGCGCCGGAACCCGACCACCTCCCAATTCCGGAAGCGAATAAACGCCGCTAGATTCCGGCTGCGGTCCCTACTCCAGCGCCGGCGTCCCCCCCGATTGGCTGCGAACCCTGCGGCTCCGTTCGCGCGATCGGAGCTGGTTTGTCTAGAGGGGCTCTGTTGGTGTTCATCTTGTATAGGGGAGGTGGGGGTGTCAGAGCTGCCGGCGTTTTATTTTGGTCCTTTTCATCCGGTGAGCTGGAGCTTTCTCGCAAATTACTCGCCGCCGCGGCAGCCGACTTGGACTGCACAGGCTTTGCTGTCTCTGGTTCAATTGGCCCAGCTTGCGTTCCAATTTTCCCCAAAACTGCGCCGGTGCCTCGCAGCTTGCTGAAATTGCTCATCTCTTCGTCTGGCGATGCAATTCTCAAGCTGATTCCATCTTCGGCTCACCTTGATTTCACTGCAATCTGCTGAAATCGCCCATCTCTCTGGGCCATTGCTGCTCGCTTGATTCGAGAGCCCCCTAGGGCGCCTTGGGGGCCAGTTGCCGCAGGTGGCCGCTATTTGGGTAGGGAAGTCTTGGGAAGGCGCAACCTTTTCCTTTTCCCGTGACCATGACGTTACTGGAGGAGTTGATCCGGGCGATAGAGCTCTGGCTCCGGATTGTGAAGGAGCAGGTGCCCTTGGTTGATCCCACCCTTGACCCAGTGTTACTTGTTCCTGGTATTGCTGGTTCCATCCTTGAGGCTGTCGATGAGGAAGGAAACAAGGAGAGAGTTTGGGTGCGCATCCTTGCTGCTGAGCATGAGTTCAGAGAGAAGCTCTGGTCCAAATTTGATGCCTCCACTGGTACAAGCAATGCTCTTTTTCACGAATTATTAATTATGGTTTATATTCAGTATTTCAGTTGTCTATTACTCTAACGCATTGACTTGCTTCTTTTAAATTCTAATATGTTATTAATGTATTGACTTACTTATTTTACACGATTTCGAAAAAAATGAATGAAGTTAGAATAATGAACAAAAAAAAAGACACAGACGTGTGTACTAAAGTGGCATGGTCTTCACGAGACAATTGCCATAAATAATAAAAAAAGTGGCATCGTCTTTGGCTTAGATAAGCAAAAGTTTTGCCAATCCTTTTCGATTCATGTTTGTGTCGCTTATGTTATTAGATTGTTTCCTGTTTCCATGTCATATGATATGAAGTTATTCTAATGGAGCAGGTAAAACTGTTTCTGTTAACGAGAAAACAAGAATTATTGTCCCTGAGGACAAATATGGTTTGTACGCCATTGACACATTAGACCCAGACCTGGTAAGACATTACTTCATCTATTTGTGAGTTTTATTGTTGTTTTGTTATAAGTTACTTATCTAGGACTTTGAAGCCATTTGATTACGAATTTGATCCAAGCACCAATGAAGTGCACAAACTGCAGTGGCTCTCTGATCTCATGATTTACTCTATCTTGTTTTTTTAGATCATTGGTGATGACACTGTGTACTACTATCATGACATGATAGTGGAAATGATTAAATGGGGATATCAAGAAGGAAAAACTCTCTTTGGATTTGGTTACGATTTCCGTCAAAGCAACAGGTAAATTAAGCACTTTGCTCTTGATTATTAAGTCACTGTTTTCTGAGTTTATGACCACAAGTGTGGGTATTTTTTATTCTTTGTTGATACACATTATGTTATCTTCTCCTTGTTGATACCACTCTCTTCTTCAGGCTCTCAGAGACACTTGACAGATTTTCCAAAAAGCTGGAGTCAGTGTACACAGCTTCTGGTGGAAAAAAGATCAATCTCATTACTCATTCAATGGGGGGATTACTTGTGAAATGTTTCATCTCTCTGCACAGTGATGTTAGTACTTCTTCATGTATTTTGGATCTTTGGTTGAGATTTGCCATGTTTAACGTCCTGCGCAGCTGCGCTATCTTCAAGGTCGTAGCTCCTTTTCTGAACAAATTTCCTTCTATAGGTATTTGAAAAATATGTCAAGAGTTGGATCGCAATTGCCGCACCATTCCAAGGTATCACTTGCCTGAGAACCGTTTATATTAATTAATGTTGTTCAACATAGAGCATATTTGATTTAGCTGCTGGATGTCTAATCTGCCTAGTAGTATTAATGACTGCAAATCTCACTTTTATATTAAGAGTATTGTAAGAGCTCAACTAAGCAGGTACTATTCAGTATTGTCTTGATTTTTTCGCCATTGATTCCTATAAGTCACATGATTAGGCCCCTTTTGTCATTTAAACATCATTTATTCCATACACTCTCATCTTGTGATTTTCCTTGCTCAACGTGTTACCATAAACATCTATCCTAGGCTGCTATTTTACTTGACAAAGCAACCTGCTGCAGGTGCTCCTGGGTACATAACTACTAGTCTGCTGAATGGAATGTCTTTCGTCGAAGGATGGGAATCAAGATTCTTTATTTCCAAATGGTGTATGCAGCAATTGGTATGCTTTTATATCCTTGCATTCTTTTTTAAACCAATCAGGCAGGAGAGCTGCCGATTGTATATTAAAAAGAAGAAACCCAGGCTGGGTTACAACGAAACAACATGACCTCGAAAGGTCTAGCAACAACAGAACTGAGCCAACCAAAACAACTAAAACTACAAAAACAACTAGCAACAAAGGCGGGTTGGATCCCACCCCCTTTTGTATGTTCATGTGGACACCATAATTTTTGCCTTTTTAGAAAGAATCCTGAAAAATGTTTTCTGTTTCAGCTACTTGAGTGCCCATCAATCTATGAGTTGCTGGCAAACCCTAACTTCAAATGGAAAGACACCCCACTGCTACAGATTTGGAGAGAGAATTTGGATAACGATGGCAAGAAAAGTGCCCTGTTAGAGTCGTATGAGCCTGAGGAAGCGATTAAGATGATTGAAAAGGCTCTTTCCAGTAATGAGGTGTGTTATTCGCATTTCAAATTATTGGGTAACTCAGCTTACCCTAATGCTCATTCTTTCTGACAATTAAACTGCAATGGCAGATCATTGCTGATGGCATGCATATTCCGGTGCCCCTTAATTTGGATATATTGAATTGGGCAAAGGAAACTTATGATCTTTTAAGCAGTACAAAGCTTCCGGAATCAGTGAAATTCTACAACATTTATGGGATTGATTATGATACTCCACATACTGTCTGGTACATTCTCACCTGGATAGTTCTGATTTTATTTCTAGTTTTCCATTGATATTAGGTTGAATTATGGCTGTTCATAAATGGCTCAATAAACTCTAGCCATGAATGTCTCAGATTATAGCATGCTGATAATGTCACGACACTTGTATTATCACTGTGAATGATAAACATGTGTTTTCATTTATACCCGGAAATTGAAAATGTGGTAAAACCCTAACTTGCAGATAGGGATTTATGTTGTCAAGGACTATATACACACACTAAAGCATGAATATGATGAACACCATCAGTGTAGATGGCTGCTTAGACAGGATGTTCACATATTCGCCTTATAAGTTACTAATATATGCTCGTCTTTGGCAGCTATGGCAGTGAAAAGCATCCGGTTTCAAATCTTAGTCACCTCTTGTATGCTCAGGTTAGTTCTTTTGGTTATTTTTGTGTTTCATGATTTCGTTTTTTGTGATTCCTGGTGCGCTTAACAATGAATCCCCAGTTTATAATGCCTGGTGATCTGAGCCCTGTTTTTTCTCCCCTTTTTTTCAGGGAAAATATGTCTATGTTGATGGTGACGGATCTGTTCCCACAGAATCAGCAAAGGTCTGAATATTATTGGTGTTTTGCTTTGTCATTTGAGAGTTTGAAGCAAAGCTCTGTTGAGAAAATTGAGGGAAATGTTTATTTTTCCTTTTTACAGGCGGACGGATTTGATGCCGTGGCAAGAGTTGGGGTTGCTGCTGACCACCGTGGAATCGTCTGCAGTCGCCATGTGTTCCAGATCGTCCAGCACTGGCTGCACGCTGGAGAACCTGACCCGTTCTATGACCCGTTGAACGACTACGTTATACTTCCAACACTCTACGACATCGAGAAGCATTGTGAGAAACATGGGGACGTCACGTCAGTTACGGAGGACTGGGAGATCATCTCCCAGAGCGATGGCAAGACCATCAGGCCAAGTGAGCTTCCTCCTATGGTCAGCACACTGACCACAAGTCGGGAAGGCAAGGAGGGCGCACTGGAAGAAGCACAGGCCACCGTGGTCGTTCACCCAGAGAAAGAAGGGCGGCAGCATGTGGAAGTTAGGGCTGTTGGTGTTTGCCATGGTGCCTAAGCCAGAGGAACCACGTTGGTTGTCTATGTAGCAGCTAAATCTATGGGCACGCACTGTAAAATTGGATGTACATATGGCTGTCACCTCTCTAGGAAATCTGTGTTTAGAACTATAAATGTTCACGCTGCTTGTAAAAATGTTCAGAACCGAAAAACACAGGCCCTATTTAAATAAAAAAGGTAAAGGATTTCATTACTTTGAAGGCACATTACATATGTGGGGCAGAGTTGTCCCCATTGGAGAGTTTGGACTGATCAGCACATTGCAATTGGGAGTATACAAGTGCTTCACGGGATAAAAGACACAAGGGCTCGAGATATTAGCTTGTCTTGCCTGCTTAGCAAGTTGTTGGCTACTTTGTGTGGTGTGTTAGGTGACTCTTGCAAATTCAGTCAAACAGTGAACGTAGTGTTCAATGGCCTGGGTGCTGGTTATGAATACAAGGGGGAAAGAGGAAGGTCGTGTTTGACTACAACTCCTCTCGCCAAGAATATTAATTTGCTTATTAAATGTGTTGAAAATTGTACGTATTGTTTTACACTTTTTAGCTGGTACAACAAATATATCTGTTCTATGAAGAGCTACTAAATAAAAAAGACTTTTTATTTTATTTTGGTAATTGGCTCTGCTGGATATGCCTATGCATTTTGTTTGGGCGTGCAGCATATTCGGCACCTGTCATTTCTTCAGCCGTAAGGGTCAATTGTGTTGCAAAACAATATGCAGAAAATGCCAGCTTTGTCCAATAGGTTTAGTCGCCTGTTATCTGTCAGGCTAATCTGGTCTTTCTTTGCTTTGGACCTGATGACTTTCTTTGCTTTGGATTTGATGACAGTCTGGTACGATTACACTTGTACCCAACTGGACGCTGAGAAATCAACGTCCATCCACCAACCACACGCACACAACCAGGCCATGCCCTGTTCATCTGGCTTATAATCCGTCTTATTCAGCTTATTTTTTTAGCCGGAACATTATTTTTCTCTCAAAAAAAATCAGCCAACAGTGTTTTTCAGCCGGCTTATAATTCCAGCCGAACGGAGCCGATGAGGATTGACGAGGACGGCAATAATAAAGCAACAAACAGAGTACAAATACAAATCTGATCGGAAATGTTTTCATAGCTCAAGAACACACTCACATGAACCAGAAAATCCCTGCTGGCTTAAGTGCTTAACTAGTGAAGTCCATGCATGATCATAGATTCATAGCACGGGAAAACATATACAGGATGGAAATGGAAACAAAGATGTACCATCATCATAATTCAGAAAAACAGCTCCATGCATTCGCCTGACTGCAGGATGGATGGATCTGGACGCGGCGCCATCCCCTCGTCCCTGACGACAACTCAGAACTCAGAAGCACATGTCGAGCATGCAGCAGCAGCAGAGCGCGGCCAAGCTGCAGATCGGAGGCACAAACAGAGAAGAAGATCAGAATCAGAGACGTTATCAGTCAAGTAAGTAGGAGCAGGTTACAGATTCAGAAGCGACGAGAACGAAACGTTTCGCAAGGAAAGGAAACGTTGAAGTGGCAGCAGACGGGGTTGATAGATCCTTACCATCCTTTCAAGAAGCCGTCGTTGCCGCCCTTGGAGTCCTGCTGCTGCTGCGGAGGGGGCGGGGGCGGGTACCCGCCGGCGGCCATGGGGGGCGGCGCGCCGTAGGCAGGCGGCGGGTAGCCCTCGCCCGGCGGCGGGTACGCCTGCTGGCCCGGCGGAGGGTAGGCCGTGCCCGGCGGCGGGTAGGCTGCAGAGGAAACACAACCGAAGCGAACCGATCAGAGCTGCAACAATCAAGATTACATCTTGATGAACAAACCTCGTGTCACAAATACGTACCGGCGGTGCCGGGAGGAGGAGCCTGGTAGCTCATGACAGGTCGGAGGAGCTGGATCGGCGATCGGTGCAACGCAGGTGGGGTGGGAAGCCGGCCGAGCAGGAGGCGATGATCGACAAGGAGGCAAGGATGGCGGATGGACTCAGAGGCGGAGGCGGAGGCGCTTTTATAGCCACGGCGCCGAGCTGCAAACCGCGTCACGGTTGCTAGTGATAACCTGCTGGAGCCGCCGTCGCTAAAATTGCTTAGGCCTTGTTTAGATGCCAAATTTGGCAACCAAAATCTGCATAGTAAATGTCCCGTCACACTGTAGCAATTTTGTTTTTATTTGGTAATAATTGTCCAAATATTGATTAATTAGGCTTAAAATATTCGTCTCGCAAAGTACAACAAAACTGTGCAATTAGTTTTTGATTTCATCTACATTTAGTACTCCATATATATGCCGACATTTTGATGTGATGGAGAATCTTCTTTTTGCATAGTGGAATTTAGGGATGAATTTGAGTATCTAAACAAGGCCTTAGGCGCGTTGAGTTCAAGGAGCAACAGACGCAAACGACGCGCGCGTGACTAGCAGCGCGTTCAGATTCAGAGGCGCGCCTTGTTTTGAAATCTATAAAAAATATTATACTGAAAAAAAATATTCCACTAGTATACTCCCTCCATTCCAAATTATAAGGTATTCCAAGAATCTTGGAGAGTCAAAGCATCTTAACTTTGACCAAAATTATAGAGAAAATTACAAAAATTTATAACATCAAATAGGTATATTATGAAAATATAATTAATGAAGAATCTAATGATACTTAATTGGTGTCATAAATATTATTATCTTATCATATAAATTTTGTCAAACTTGAGATCCTTTGACTCTCCAAGATTCTTAGAATACCTTATAATTTAGGATGGAGGGAGTAGATATCTACATCGGTATCTCTATATATATATATATCCCTAATATTAAAATAATAAAATATATTTCCTCACTCTTTTGTCTGTTGTTCTATCCCACCGTACATTTTTGAATGAATAGATAGAATCTCTGCCGCTTAATTAAGAAGAATAGAAATTTAGACAACGACTCCTTTCAAAAAAAAGGAGAATTTTATACAACGACATGATCCCACTACATCAATTCTTCATCAGCTTTTAAATCTCAAAACTTGTGTGGACTATGCAGCTGATTCGTGGACCACAGTATCATCTTAAACATATGCATGGTAAATCTGATATCTCATGGTCCATTCGTCAGCCGTGCGCTTGCACGGTATTTTGGTGCGGATGGTCCTCACTCCATTTTTTTTTCTGTTCAGATTCAAAGAGGCTCCTTGTTTTGAAAATTGAAATCCATAAAAAATATTATACTAGTATAGATACTATATTTATATCTCTATATCTATAGTATGTATATCTTTAATATTTAAATAAGAAAATATATTTCCTCACTCTTTCATCTTTCAGTCCATCCCATCGTATATTTTTTTAACAAAAAGACAGGACCTCTGCCACTCAATTAAGGCCTTGTTTAGTTCCTAATTTTTTTTGGGTTCTACAGGAACATCGAGCGTTTAGACATATGCATGGAGTACTAAATGTAGACGATAAAAAACTAATTGCACAGTTTGGTGGGAAATTACGAGACGAATCTTTTAAGACTAATTAGTCCATGAATAACCTTAAGTGCTACAGTAACCTACATGTGCTAATGACGACTTAATTAGGCTTAATAAATTTGTCTCGCAGTTTCCAGGCGAGCTATGTTATTAGTTTTTTTATTAGTATACGAAAACCTCTTCCGACATCCCACGAAACATCCGATGTGACACCCAAAATTTTTTCTTTCCCAACTAAACACAGCCTAAGAATAATAGATATTATACAACGACATGATCCCACCATACATCATTCTTCCTTGGCTTTTTAAATCCGAATTCGTCACGAGATCATGTTTGTAATTTAAAGCTGGTACAATCGAAGTCCAAACATGAGACTACATTTCTAAAACGCGTGCGTCTAGCCATGGTAGGTAATGTGTCTCATTATAAGATGTATTAGCACATATGTCGTGATCTTTGCATAAATATTCAAGCCGTAAGTTGTTTAGGTAGCCACGCAACAAGCTATACGCTCTGTTGCGACGTACAAATATACTCACCCATCCAAAAAAATGTTCGTTCTGCAGCAGTCCTCGGCTCCGGAGAGCGCTGCATGCAGGCGCACGTGCGCAGTCCTCGGTTCCCCACAAAAAAAAAAGCAAGCGGCACGCCTCGGTAACTGGTAGGCTGGGAAGGGATATTCATCGTATGGGCGCCCGACTTGATAATAAGGAAAAACAGGAGAAAATAGACTCTAATTAATTATTTTTGGTATCTTAAATCATGTCTAAAATGAACTTATTTGATTATTTCTGGGATGGAAGGAGTGCCGTATTTGCTAGCCTTGATAAAAAAAAAGAGTATTCATAGAGGCGGCGGTAGCATATGCCTGCAGCCTGCCTGCTGCAGGATAAGCATAGTGGACTCTCCTCTTCTCCTGCTATAGCCCCTGGTTGGTAAGTTCGTCACACACAAGTCACAAGGTAATACAGTCTATATAGAACAACACGCGCATTCAGTTGCGAGACGGAGGCGCGCATCGGTTTGCTCACGACGCAACAAGGAAACCCTGGCTAGTCGGTTTCAGATTGCCCAGTGTCCACCAAAGCACCAACATCCTTTTTTTCAAAGATGGATCAATAATTTCAATAGTATAGTGGTGGCGCGGCAAGTGAGAGCTAGTGCCTTGACCCGGCCGTCGCTCCGTTCGTCTACTACTGCGACCAGCACTCGTCCAGTCTCTGTCGACTGTCGTCGTTGTGCGCGGTACATCGTTGAGGAAACAAAATTGCTGCTCCGTCGATCAATCAGAGTGATCGTCTGCTGCTGCAGCCTGCAGTGGATTTAAATTAAGGGACTGTTTGATTCGTCCTGTTAAACTTTAACAGGTGTTTGACCATAGGGTTGATTATAAGGTGTTCGGACTAATAATAGACTAATTAGGCTTAATAGATTCGTCTCGTAAATTAATCTCGATCTGTGTAATTAGTTTTGTAATTAGTCTATGTTTAACACTCTATGCATGTGTTCAAACATTCGATGTAATAATCTATGTTTAACACTTCATATATGTATCCAAATATTTGGTGTGATAGGTGTTGAAAAAGGAACCAAACACCCCTAGCACTAGTACGTACTCCCTCCGTCCCAGAAAAGGTATCGTTTTAGGTTTTTCAGACATCGTGTTTGACCGTTCGTTTTATTCAAAAAATTTTAATAAATATTATTTATTTTTATGACTTATTTTATCATTAGAGATACTTCAATAATGATTTATTTATTTTATAATTTGCACAAAATTTTTGAATAAGATGAACGGTCAAACACGATGTCTGGAAAACTATAACGACACTTTTTCTGGGGAGGAGGGAGTACGTCTACTACCGGTACACGTCCTTATTCCTTAACCACTAAGCATCCATCCATCATCCGTGCATGCACGCGGCTTCGCGTTAGTGACTGAGCTGAGCGCAGGCAGCGCGTCGATCTGTTTGTCTTTCCCATCTGGACGCTCCTACGGTTACTGCTAGCTTATTACTAGGGTTCATCGGTTACTACCCTTTCAAACTGCTCCACTATTTCCTCTCACGCAGTCACGCTACCACACAAGCCTCCGAAGTCCAATCGAACCAGGTTCTCGATCGGTTAGGTGAAAGGCTTGGGTTCCGAGCCCATTTTTTATTTGATGTATTTACTTGCTATATGTTTATAATAGTTATAAATATACATGGTCTTTCGGACTTGACCAGCACCCATAATTCTTGGTGTTCATTACTAAACCTGATCTTGGATCATCAGAGTTGATAGGATCGAGTTTGGATCATAATTTTCAATGCAAACTCAAACAGGCGTGACCAGTCGCCACTCCACGCAGAGCGCGTGACGTGGACCGGCCCATGCGCACGCGCCCGACCACGCCCGCGCCTGCGGCGCACCGGAGACGAAGACGAGGACACCGGTGGCTAACGGGTTAGGTTTCCGGCATCACCGGCGGCTCTTGAAGGGAGTTCGGGGAGAGGCGGCCACGACACAGCGGTAGTGGCGGGTTGAAGGGCGGCAAGCGAGGCGGTGGGGGCGCCGCCGAGCGGGCGGCGGGGGACAACCGGTTGGCAGGGTTGGCAGCGGATGAGTCGCGGCGGTGCTCGCCGGCGAGTTGCTGTGGTTAGCGTGGGCGGGTTCGATGGGCAGGGGCGTGTTGTGGGTGGGCGCGCGAGGTGGCTCACCATTGGCCCCGCTGGTGGAGGCGTGGGTGGCGGTAGCGAGGATGAGGACGACGCCGGCGAGCTTGCTTTGTATTTAGGGTGAACAGGGTCGTTGGGCGGTGACGGGTTGTAAGTGGCTGGGTGGGGGAGGAAGGGCGCGACTCAAGGTAGATGAAGTCGCAAAGCCGAGGTAGAGCGCGGGTCACGGCTTAACTACGTTTAATTTTCAATCCAAAAAACTGACTCAATATAAGAACATTTGAGAAATAGTCAGAATTTTGTGCTAAAGATTTTGATCTGGCCCGATCCAAATCTGTCATGATCCATCAATCAGGTCTACTCTCGACGTCTCTTCCGAGGTCAAAATTGATGACTGATGCATCCCTAACATTGAAAGCTTTATTTTTCATTAATATAATATCTAAGGCCAGTGGAAAACATGATTTTTCATAAAATTTGTTTAGAAATTTTTATAGAAACTAATTCAATTTTACATGAAAAACATAGGGTTTATGAAACTTTACCGTGTTCTAAAGGGATCAAATTAAGCTTTATGATGGCCCAAATCAAAATACTCCCAAATGAAAAGGGTTTTCTTTTCCTCTTTGAGCAGGGAATCAAATACAAATGCCAAGAGGAAAATATAATATAAGATCTCCCTCTAACAAACAAAAAAAGAATAAACCTACCTCTTTTTTTTGATAGGGTGTAACTACCCTTTTGGTTTTGTTGACTTTGCAGTCTATATGATCTAGGCAGTTCAACTGTGTGCCGACCTCTTGACATGGCTGAGGAAAATCATTTTCACCCTCTTAATTTCCGTGGTCGTTTTTTTTGTCGTTTATAAACCCAGATTTTTGTTCGCTTCAACTTTCAAACCCGTTTGTTGATGCATCCATCTTTCATTGTGTCACGTCAACCGGCAGGGTGAATCAGATTATGCTGATAGTTCAAAAATAAATTGAACTGTAAATATTTGTTTCTAAAAAAATATTCTAATATTTTGCTCCTATATGGTTTAACCTTAGGAAAATAAAAGAAAAAATGTTTCAGATTTGAAAATTATAAAACCAATTTCATTTTTTTATGAAATCATATTCTATATTATGGTGCCTAAATTAAAATTACTCGAATCTTCTATGGACTCCTTTGGATGGTTATTTTCTAATAGATGCTTGCAGCATCTAAAAGATTCAAATAATTATAACCTAGGCACCATAAGGTAGAACATTATTTAAAAACTGAAAGTGGTTTCATAATTTTTCAAGCTAAAACAAAACTTTTACGAATTTTCTAAGATCAAGTCAGATTTTAGGATTTTTAATCGCATATTTTTTTAAAAAAAGAAACATCTGTAGCCCGAGTAAACAACCCATACAGGCCCAAACTCTACAGCCCAATTAACCTCCGAGGCTCCGACCAAAATGGGGCCGTGAAGACCCAGTGTCAATGTAACTGGAGGATATTTTTAGCCCCCTTGTCATTTTCCATCTCATCCCCTACCTCTCGGTTTCGCTGGTCGGCGGCAACCCCTTGAACCCGGCTAACGGAACGCCCGCCGCGGGACGTCGCCAAGCCTCCTTCCCCTGCTCGCCTCTATTGGAACACCTGCTTGCTGTTTTTCTCTCCGTTCACCTCGCCTGTTCCGACCGCCGACGCCTTATTCCCAGGCCCCAGCTGCCCAGGTCTCTAGGACCCTTTGCCGGCGACGAGCACCCACCACACCAGGTATGCCCGCCCCACTCTCTTCCATTCCTTCTGTGCAAAACTGAGCACCCGAACCCTGATTTAAGCTAATTTATAAGCTATTTGTATTCGGATCTGATGGAATCACGAGTGTAATGTATGCCTGTATTGTGCCTACTAACTTCGTTCTCTCACCCATGTCCTTTATTGTGTCCGCCCCTGCCTGAAGTAGGTAGGTAGACCTGCGCCAATGCACTGACCACGCGGGGGATACATTCTTCGGCGATGGCAATGGAGATTGTGAACAGTAGGCTTCATTACCGTCTCAGCATTTTAGTAGCTATGGCAGTTGAAATCGTGTATTGCCACCTTCTTACATTTACCTTTTGATCCTTGATTTAGGTGTTTCCTTCAGCTCCATTGGCGTCGGCAGAATTATAATAAACAAGACAGTGATGGTAACGCTTTGCAGTTAGTTTCGTTCAGTTATGAATGCGTTACTTGAACACACAAAAGAGAAGCAGCCTGAAACTGCATGTAGGTTAGGACATTTAACACAAAGTGTGGCAAGCAATCTTTCTAGGTGATCGAAAGGGAAACTATTCCATTTATTTTTGTGTAGTTCGTTACAGTGAAATACTTTGTCAATATCTGTCATATCCAGTTTGACGTCAGTAGTATGCCCATGTCTTTCCTTATTTTTGACTATGGTCTATTGGGTCTGGTCAAGGATCGGCTAACAAGATAAACAGCTCAGGCAGTTATGTAGCCAATTTACATTGTTGTTGTGTGATTGTGTTTCCATGCTTGTTGCAGTGCCATTTTGACAAGGACACATGGGATTTTGCTTTTTATGATATATTAGTTCCTCATTCAGCTTGCACTAATTATGACTACTATGCAAGCAGATAATATTCAGAAACAATTTGTCAATCTCTCAGTCTTTTTTTTTAGAGTTCAAGGGTAGAGCCCTGGTCTTTATATTTCAAAGACCACCATATAAGCGTTCAAACAACGTGCCTCATCGATCTCTCACTGTCACAGTCTTTGGGGTTTTGTGGAATGGTCTATATATATATATATATATATATATATATATATATATATATATATATATATATATTACACTTGTCCTTTTTTGTTTACATGTTCAGGTAGGATCCCAACCGCACCGGATTGGCTGGAAGCTAAGAAGGACATGTTGCAAGTACTCTCCTGGTACTTCTAGAAAGAAGCAGGAGAAGTGTGAGCAACAACCACAGAACGTCGATCTTCCTGAATTACATCCAAAAAACAAAAAGAAACCCTTTCCTGTTCCGATTAAAAAGATGTTGCAAGCTTCTCGGCGAGATAAGAGGCTTGCACAAATGCATATAGAGAAGCCTCTTGAACCCCCAAAGAACGGTTTGCTTGTGCCAGAGCTTGTTCCGGTTGCTCATGAAGTCCTTGATAACTGGAAAGTGCTCATCAGAGGGGTTTCTCAACTTCTGAATGTTGTTACAGTTTATGGCTGCAGGTAACTAAAAAAATCCTTCAGTATATCAGCAGCTGTTATTACAAGCAGTAGTATCATGGTGGTGTGTGCGTGTGTGTGTATGCATCATGCTTGTAGGTGCCAAAAAAAGAGCAGTATTATCTGAACACACTCTTACATAGGCATGCATGAAATCAGTATTGTCTGCAAGGATTTGCCAAGTATCCTGAACTTTTGTTGGTGGCTGGTGATTTTGCAGAAAGTGCCCTCAAGTCCATGTTGGTCCAGTTGGCCACCAGATCCAAGACTGCTACGGTTCAGGAAGCCAGCGTCGGAACAGTCATCACTCTTGGGCCAGAGGTTCCATCAATGATGTCCTCATCCCAATCGAGTCTTACCATCTTTTTGACCCATTTGGACGGAGAGTGAAGCATGATACCAGGTTTGATTATGACAGGATTCCAGCAATTGTTGAGCTATGCATTCAGGCTGGTGTCGACTTACCACAATATCCTTCGAGGCGACGGACTGCTCCTGTCCGGATGATAGGCAAGAAGGTGATTGACCGTGGTGAGTTTGTTGATGAGCCTAAGCCACACCGGTCAGAAGACTGTGTATCTCTACTTGCTGAGCTCGACACATTCAGCAACCAACAAGGCCAGTCACCTTCACCATCAAATGTGCAAGAGCTCGCCGAGAGGACACTGAAAGCATACCTCAATGTCCAGCGAGGCGTCAAGCAGCTGATGAGCAAGTACACTGTGAAAGCATGTGGGTACTGCTCTGAGGTCCATGTCGGTCCATGGGGCCACAATGTGAAGCTCTGTGGGGCTTTCAAGCACCAGTGGCGGGATGGCAAGCATGGGTGGCAGGACGCGGTGGTTGATGAGGTCATCCCTCCCAACTACGTGTGGCATGTCCCTGACCCCAATGGCCCTCCTCTCAGATCCTCTCTCAGGAGCTTCTATGGCAAAGCTCCAGCTGTCGTAGAACTGTGTGTGCAGGCGGGGGCTGAAATACCTGACGAGTATCGGCCCATTATGAGGACTGACATTGTCATCCCGGACTCTGAGGAAGCTCGGATGGCTGCATGACAACAATGTTCTATGCTTCTACTTCTACCCTGCACCCTGCAGTTCCTACTTCTACCCTGCACCCTGCAGTTCCTACTTCTACCCTGCAGTTCTTGTCCAGAGTACAGATTCCAATCAAAGGTGCCACTTTCCAGGCATGCTGTGATGCTGGGGCTCTTAGCCCTGTGGTATTGCTCAGGGAGCAGCAGATGCATAGTTTGTATAATATAAGTAGCATAACTAGACCATGATCGATCGGAATTTAAAACTGAGTTGAAGATCTGGTTTAAGTATTCGTTGAAAGGTGATCCCCGAATATCCTGTATTCCTTACCAACGCCTTTTCAGCGATTCCATTCAATTCATCTCTCTTATGAACCAGTGGACTTCTACTTTTGCAGGTTTAACGCATGAACCAAGGACGAGCAATGACAAGCCTGATAGCCTGAAAGTGAAAAGGGATGGTCTCTGCAACATGTATAATGTCCATCCCATCATGTTTATTGGCCGCAGCTGCTTTATTCCTACCTATGCTAGACTGTGAGGCACTTAGAATGCTCAGGCGTCACCATACAGATGGCCTTCCGCTTTCTCCATCGGTACAATTGTGAGCTAATGCTTTGGATTAAACTAATCACAGCGGTTTGTTCGGGTATTTGTGCGCCTGGCTGTAGTTAATCATGGACTGAAAGCCTGTCCTATGCACTTGTGCCCGTCCCCAGATCGACACTTTGGGGGTATGGCTACATGTATAGTCCTACCAGATCGTCGGCATATTGTGTTCCCCTTTTTGCTGTATACTAGTACTTTGTAACATGCATGCGGAGGCTACTTATTCAGTGCCGTTCGCTAATTGTGCTTATGAAATGTTTTGAGCTGTATATGGAATGGATGGTGATAAATGAGCCATAACGAAAGATGCATCCATGTGTGGTCAGTTGTATGATGAACTGCAGAGAGATCCTACAGCTTAGAGCATTTGCAATGCCAACTTATGTGACAAGCTTGTCAGCTTGCATTTGAACTTCATTGCTTCAGAATCTGTGCAAGTTCCATTTTAAAAGAACATGTAGGAATTCATAATAGGAACCTTCATGTTGCATTATTAATTTGTACGAAATGAATGATAGCCGTGAACGTTTTCTCATTTTCTTCATGTCATATTATAAACCAGCAAGTTGGTCCGCGCATTTGAGTGGCTATGTTTGTGTAGTTTAATCTTTTATTAAAACTTTCACATTGTTATATATTTTATAAAAAGAACAGAGAAAATGTGCATTTCATAGTTGTCACAAACTCAATTGCACAATATAGTTATGGCTGATCACCATACATTCAATTTAAGAATTATTTGAGTTTCTAAATATTCTTACGCTAATGCTAGGAAAAGGGCATCCGTAGGGTTGGTGGGCCGTGCGACGCCAGCCCAAGACGCCCGCTTCTTCGTTTCTAAATAAAAAAAAATCAGCTTGTCTACATATTCATTCCTATCCACTCGCTTGCCGCCTCTAGCGCTCGGCCGCTGTCCTAGCTAGGCACGGCGCGCGATCGCCTCCGAGGCGCAGTGCTCGGACGCCGACCCTGCCAGGCCACTCTGGCATGCCGTCACCACCATCCCTCGTGGCGCCTCCGTCCATCGCTGCACCAAGCCTGTCTTCCGCCACGCCCAGGGTGCGCTGGCCCATGCCACGAAGCAGATGCTTGCCCAGGGGTGCTCGCGCGCCTCGCGCAGGTGCTCACCTAGGCCGCCGAGCAGGCCCTCGCAAAGAGGCGCACTGGCGAGCTCCATGCGCCGCGGCGGCATCGTGCTTCGTGATTCGTCCAAGCAGCAAGGTGACATTGCGTGCTGGAAACGCATGTTGCAAAAGTATGTTTAAAGTGTTTCAGATACTTCATCTTGATGTTGTAAGTGTTTCATGTGGATATTACAAAAGTAGATTGGGATGTTGCATATGTTGCAATGGTTGTACACGTATGTTGTAAGCTTTTATTTTCAATGTTTCAGTTGTTTTTCTAGACGTATGTTGCAAGCGTGTTTATCTGAATATTGCACATGTTTTCAAACATATGTTGTAAGTGTTTTATCTAGATGTTGCATATATTTTGCGATGGCTTTTTCAAGTGTTTCCAGGTGTTTTTACAAGTGTTTCAAACCTATGTTGTAAGCGTTTTAACTATTTTCGAACGTATGTTGCAAATGTTTCATTTGAATATTTTAAAAGTAGATCAAGTGTTGCATCTCCCTTCTCGTCTCCTGCTGCCTCGTCTCGGTGTCTCCTCTTCTCAATGCTGATGATGTTCGGGATGACATGGGCCCGTGTGGGAACGGGCGGCGTGGGTGGGGCAAGTCGTTTGAGCGGCGCAGAATCCGAGTGGGTGGGGCGTGTGGAACGGAGCAGGCTCTGGGCATGGGGAGCGCTGTCCAGACGCGGGCCTCACATCAGACGTCCGAGCGCTAGTCGTTCCAATATCCTTATGGTTTATCATATAAATTACAATTATTATGCAAATATCGAGAAGACCTACAATTAGAATTTGAGTTCACAATTTCTCATATGTAATCCTCAATTAAGCTAACCACATAACTTTTATTCTACTATTGGTTGTAGTTGATTTTTTTCATTCTTTGTACTGTTAGCATTGAATGGACTTCCATTGTCACACTCTTCATTGACTTAGAGTAAGGCTAATAATACAACCAATAGCTGGCTGTATCAATCCTTACAGCCTATCTTTCAGCCCAATCATATAGCAGTTATATCTTCACCATTAATAAATGACCCACTTGTTTCTCTCACAAAGTTTGTTGGTTCTTATGTCCAAACCGGCTATAAGCTTACAGTCTGCTTCTCTTCTCTCTCCTTCACTCTTTTCTCCACCTCAGTATTCAGCCTGCTTGCAACCCCTTATTATACTTAGCTCTTAGGAGGTGTTTGGTAATGGTTGCTGCCTGGCCTAGGAGCTGCAGGCCAGAGCTTGATCGAACCACATGCGTTAGAAATTCAACACTGGATAATGTTGTTTGAATCAGGCATGTTTTCCAGGACAGCAAGCAAACAATCCCCTAATGCGGGCGCGACGTCCTTGCTCTGGCGCAAGCTTACCTCCTGCCAGCGGTAAGCTGCCTGTAATGTTTTGCAGAGCATAAACATGGAGAAGCTTCAGCAGTTCAGCTACATTAATGGCCATTGTTGATAGCTTCAACATATCCATGTAACAGAGTTGAAGCCTTGTTGTCCCTTCGATGACTTGCATAGACAGTATCAGGCTATCAGTATTGACTCCAAAAGCTCGAGGGCACAAGTCGTATTGTTGGCCAATTTGAGGCTTGCCATGCAGGTTCACACGCCCTATGTTTGTTGCAGTTGTTCCACAAGAGAAGGCCTTTCACCTTTTCTTTTCTTTCCTCACGTGGTTGAAACGTGAGGCTCTAGTTTGTTTCGTAGGTCAATGATGCTGGATAGGCTTCTTACTGTTTTTAATTACAGCTAAAATGTTCTTGCCTTCAGTATGTGAGGAAGTTGATTACGCTATTTTATTTGGTCAATTACAAAGATACAATATACTGCAGATTTTTGCAATGGCGATAATGGGAATAGAGGAAGCAGGTATAAGGGTATTTTGTGTTAATTATCTGTGTAATTGTAGCATGCGGTTAATTTTGAATATGCATACGGATACTTTAATTTTTATGGTATCCGGTTAACATGACAAGTTTTAGGTCTTGAGAATTCTGAAATAATATATTCGCATGGAAAAGATATGAGGCATGTAACGTTTTCAGCCGTATATGATTTGGATGGTGAGAAACAGAGCACTGCACTATCATGAGCAACAGACTCTGTATGATATATAGTAACTGCAGAGATCCTAGACCACTTACAACTACAACTTCTCCAGGCATACATGTCAGCTAGTACTTCAGAAGCGGTGCATTTTTTTTTTATTCTTCTCATTCATTTTAGAAGAGCATGTACGGATTCAGGAAAGAACATTCGCTACATATCATTATTAGAGCTAGCTCTTGTTTGTTGGAGCATCATTTTACTATTGGCCAAAGAACATGTCACCACATAACAACCTACGAATCCATGATGCTGGCGCAAGCAAGCAAGAAAGAGGAAGGGAAAAAAAAAGAGTGAGCGGCTGCACTGCAAGTCTACAGGTACACGAGTTTGAGTTGTCCCGGTATATACCTCTTCTCCCTTGAGCTAGGGCGATTAAAATAACGCAAGTAAATACAGGTCGGAATCGAGCAACGGACCGTGGACGTTTGGGGGTATCTAATGGTCCATCAGTTGCTAATAAAGCTGCCTATGTGGCCGTGTATAAAATGCGCGGCAGCAACGGCGAAGGGCGTCATCAGCACTCAGCAGCAGCAGTCAGCTGGTCAGCAGCAGCAGCTCAGCTCCCACGCAGAGGGGCCAGTCTCTCCGGCGAGCTCCAGCGCCGTAGTCATCATCGCCATGGCTAGGGAAGAAGAGCTCAAGGTACCTACCAAAGCTTTAGCTTGCTCGGCCGGCGCGTGTGCATACTTTGACTCCTTAATGCTCGTATTGCCTGCTGGCCGCTGCCATTGATCGATCGACTGACATGGCTCCATGGTGGCGTGGCGTGCAGAGGATTGACCTGAAGGTGAACGTGAGCTGCTGCGACGGCTGCAGGAGGAAGGTGATGAAGGCGATGAGCCTCAAAGGTCATGATCGTTCTTCTTCGTTCTCTGCCCAAGATTATTAGAAGTCTCTGTTACGTTTGGGGCTGTGCTGCTCTGTTCTTCCGCTCAGACAAAGGCCTGGTGCTGACGTACGTGTGTGGTGCGTCAATGGGGTGCGTGCAGGCGTGCTGAGGACGGAGATCCAGCCGTCGCACGACCGGGTGACCGTCGTCGGCGACGTGGACGTCAAGGTCCTGGTGAAGAAGCTGGCCAAGGTCGGCAAGATCGCCGAGGCGCTGCCGGCTTCTGAAGAGGGCAAGAAGCAGCGCGATGAGGGCGGCAGGAAGGACGGCAGCGACAGGGCGGCCCCGGCGCAGGCGGAGGAGAAGTGCAAGGGCAAGGAGGACGGCATGGGCGACGGTGACAAGGCGGCGGCTAAGGTGGCGCCAAGCAAGCATGAGGGGTGCAAGAAGTGCGCGCGCGAGGCCGCCGCACGCGCCATGCCCGAGGGCGACAATGGCGACCACGGCAGCGTGAAGAAGGCGCCGTCGTCCAAGGACGACGCCGGCGGCGGCTGGAGCGGCGAGGAAGGTGGGGACGCCGACGGATTATTCGGCGCCAAGCCCTTGGCGGTGGCGCCCGATCACCACCGCGCGGCGCTGCAGCCGCAGGCGCAGGTGCAGGTGCAGCAGCACTACCACCGCGCGGAGCCGGCGATGGTGGTGCCGGTGCACGTGCCTGCCTACTACCCTCCGCCGACCGCCGCGGCGGCGGTGCCATACTACGGCTACTACGGCATGCCCCCTCCCCCGCCGCCGATGATGATGGCGCTGGCGCCGCCCGCCCAGCGGCACCCGCAGGTCCGGCCGCAGCCGTCCCGCTTCGACGAGGAATACTTCAACGACGACAACACGGTCGGCTGCAGCGTCATGTGAACCGTGAACAGACCAACACCGCCGCCGTCACGCCACGAGGCGGGCGCCGTAGTGGCATGCGGCCATGCCATATCGCCATGTCGTTTTCCCGGGCAGATCGCATCGACGGCGATGCCATCTGCCCACCCCCCGCGCGCGTGCACAGTGTGACCAATGCAATGCAATGCAACAAAGAATCAAAGAAAGGCATGATGGAGTGAGTAGCCCGTTCTGTCGACGTACCATACGTTAACTAATCGAAAGGACGGAATGGCTGTCGGGGGACCTGTTGCGCGGTTCCGGCACTGTGCTCGGCGGCGTCCCATCGCGTGCGGGCGATTGGCGCGTCCCCGCGAGTACGCAAGGACACCAACAACAACAGCACGAGTGGAGAAAGCCGAGGCTTTTTTCGATTCGGCAATGGCATCTCGGCGCTCGGGGAGACGGCGGCCGCCCCCCGGGCCCGGCTCCGCGCTCGGGGTAGGTAGGCTGCTTTGCTTTGCTGGATTCCGTGGCCCGCTCGCTGCTTTTTTTTGAGGGATGCTCGCCGTCGCCGATTCCATGGCTGACTGGACCGACCACCGTACCGGACCTCCCGTTGCGGAGCTGATAGAGCTTGTGGCTTGTGGCTTGTGAGAGGGAGAAGAAGAGAGGGTCGGAAGGTTCGATCGACGCTAGCTGCTTTGCTCTGGTCTTGACCCGCGTTTGTTCGTTCAACAAGGGAATAACTAAAGGCGATGGTGAGAGGCAGATTGAAATGGACCGCACATTTGCGATTGACGTTGTAATACGCGTAATTATTACACATGCATCTCCACCAAGGCAGCGAGTGATTAGTGCTCGCTCTGCATCCAACACGATCGTCCCCAGTGTCATAGGCACAAACCGATAAATACATAGCAAAATTGATATATAAAAAAGTCAAAACTGACTTATAGTTTAGAACGGAAGCAGTATAAAACTTTGTTGATTAGACTATAAGACCTAATACCATCACGATGACACGAAACATTGTAATTGGTTTTGTAGACAAGTAGCATATGCATTTGCTTTTTATATAATATATGTTTATCAATGGTTAAGGTTCCTGAAATGGCTTTCTACTGTCTACATCAACGTTATTTATATACTCGCAAAAAAAACCTATATATTTATAAACTTACCTATATTATTTATCACAATGATAAAGAGGCAAAATTTCGAGCTATTTTTTTCGTTCATCCATTTTTTGGTCCGTCTTTCTCTAATTAACTCTGCGAATATGGAAACTATTTGTATCTCTACAACTCCCATGTTTTATACGACACATATTGGACAAACGTTTTTAAGGTAACCATGATAGTTATAGGAATCCTAATACAAATAGATCTCTATGTAAGTAAGCTGAATAGGAATCCTAACTCATCAAAAAGGAAAAAGATACAAGTAGAAATTAGGCAAAATATTATCTCCAACGGATTAGTCCTGCCTGATTTTATGGGTAGTACATGCTCCTCGGCCGCACCCGTAAGCAGTAGTTAGCCATGTAGGGATCATTGTGGATCTCATGGTCTTTTGCATTGGTCTTTGCGGCGAGGATTCTGAGGCTGGACGAGTATCCTCTGGTGGAAAGGAATAGGGAGCAAGACGAGATCGATCCGTCTGGCATGAAGTTCGCCGTCGGCGGCGCCGGCATCGTGGAGGGGATGCACGAGGCGCCCAAGCTCGGCACTCAGGTTGACAAGTTCTGGAGGCTGGTCAGGCATGACATCATCGACAAAGACCTCACCGATTCTGTTGCGCTCATCGCCTTCTCCAGCAAACACGGCTTTGCACGCGTCAACGAAATGACCAGCTCCAAGATTAATGCCATGGCCCAAGAGTTGACAGACAAGATCGCAGACACCGTGGAGCAGCTGATGGACTTGGGTGTGGAGAAGGTGATGGTGAGCACGCTGCCCCCTATCGGCTGCACGCCGTGGCTGTCGAGGTCCAGCGACTACAGCACTTGCGACAGCCAGACGGTGTTTAAAGATGAAACCGTCTTCAACCTCGACTGACAACCATGTTCAGGCGCCTCACCTCCGGTTCCGGTACGTACTACATACTACAGCGTTTAGCTATAATTTTTTTTTTTCAACTCTGTCAACTGAACACTAGCTAAAAACTCCATTCCAAATCGCAGGTTCTTTCCAATCGAAGAAGTTAAGCATAAGCTGGATCCATAATGCGGGAGATCTACGAAATCTGGTTCCTCGAAAAAAGTCTACTTAACCCCGTGAACTATCAGGCAGTGTCTAACTTACACCTCCAACTATAAAACCGTCTATTTTACACCCTAAACTTTTCAAAACCGTTCAAATTACACCCTGCAGCAGTTTTGGACGACGGTTTGCTACAGTAACCATGGTTTTGCTACAATAACGGCGGTTTTGATTTTTTCTTTTTTCTATTTATTTCCACTGAATCTTTGAAAAATCATATTAAATCACAGAAAAATCATAAAACAGAAAATCTAATTTTATTAGACTCTACCTGAGTAGATCTACACAATGAACATATAATATAATATACTTTAGTACAATTTTTTTCTGTAGCTTTAAATTAGTTAGAAAATCAAATTTTATCTGTAATTAATTGGAATAATTCATAGCTACACCTTCTATGGTTCAATTGTGATGAAATTTTTATGATGGAGTTATTATTATATGCTTGGCAGAGAGAGCTCAGAGTTGGACACCCGGATCTAGAGGAGACGGAGGAGAGCCGGCGGATATGGGAGTGGGAGGGACCGAGGAAGAGGCGACGAGAGAGAAGCGGACGTCCTGAGGCGGGCGAACCTGGGAAGGTGGCGGCTAGGCGGGTGGAATGGGAGGGAGTGGACCAAGTGGTGCTTGACCGGATGTGTTTGTTATATACCTAGGGTTATTGCTTATTGGGTTGGGCCTCTTTCATTTACTGGTCTTTTAGGCATACTTCGGTTCTTCGGTTAACCGAGTCCAAGAACCGAATAAACATGACATATTTCGGTTCTTGAGAACCAGGAACCGATTTCTCGGTTTCGGTTAATTTGGTTCGGTTCTCAGTTTTATCGGTTCGGTTCTCGGTCCTCGGTTTTTTTGCCCAGAGTTAGCCACTAGTACACAACTTTCGATCCATGATCTGTCAGGATTTTGCTAACAAATACAGAACGACTAGCACCCATACGTCTGGCGCGAGGCATGCGTCCAGACGTCGCTTCCTACGCCTCGTGTCTGCTCCGTTCCGCACGCCCTACCGTTCTAATTCCGCGCCACTCGAACAACTCGCCCCACCCACACCGTCCGTCCCCACAAGAGCCCACATCGCCCGAACATCACCAGCATCGAGAAAATGAGGAAACACCAAGGCAAGGCAGTAGAAGGCGAGGAGGGAGACGATGCAACACCCGATCTACTTTTGAAACATTCGCAACATACGTTCGAAAATAATTGAAACACTTGCAACATTCGTCTGAAACACTTGTAAAAACACTTGACACTTGAAAAAGACATTACAAGATATATGCAACATACAGATAAAACACATGCAACATAAATCTGGAAAAATAACTGAAACATTGAGAAAAAAAGTTTACAATATACGTGTACAACTATTGCAACATATGCAACATACCGATATACTTTTGCAACATTCACATGAAACACTTGCGACATCTAGATGAAATATTTGAAACACTTGAAACATACTTTTACAACACGCGTTTCCAACGCGCAATGTCACCTTGCTCTTTGGACGAATCACGGAGTTCGACGCCGCCGTGATGCTTGGAGCTCGTCGGTGCGCCTCTGGGCGAGGACCTGGTCCGTGGCCTGGGTGAGCACCTGTGCAAGGCGCACGAGCGTCCCTAAGCAAACACCTGCTCCGCGCCCTGGGCCAGCGCACCCAAGGCGCGGCGGGGGACGGAGGCGTTGCGAGGGATGGCAGCGGTGGCGGTGTGTCGAAGTGGCCTGGCAGGGTCGCCGCGTGTAACGTCCCGCCTCTACGAGGCCAGGCCCGCTTATATCTGACAGCTTTTCTAGGACATATACTGCACTCACAGACCCACACAAATCTTTTCTTTGCACTTTGTCCTTACTCGTGCGCACCCGGGAAGGACTTCCCGGTCGGTCACCCATCTTGAAATTGCTCTAGGCCAAGCATGCTTAACCTCATAGTTCTTTGGAGATGGGCTTCAGGAAAAGAAGTTGTAACTTGTTGGTATGAGTATCCTAATAATCCTGTTAAGCCCTGGGCCAGGATGTTATATCCTCACCCCTTAAGAGGTGAATCCCAAGCCAGGAACGTCCTCTCTTGGCCATGTTTGTATGTCCAGTGCCAGCGCATGTGCCATGCTGTGTGACCACTCTGGGACCACTCCAGCCATGCGCACCATGCCTGTGCAACTACAACACACGCGCCCGTGAAACCGTGAGAGTCGGCTCTGATACCATTCTGTAACGTCCCGCCTCTACGAGGCCGGGCCCGCTTACATCTGGCAGCTTTTCTAGGACATAGACTGCCCTCACAGACCCGCATAAGTCTTTTCTGCGCACTTTGTCCTCACTCGTGCGCACCCGAGAAGGACTTTCCGGTCGATCACCCATCCTAAAATTGCTCTAGGCCAAGCACGCTTAACCTCAGAGTTCTTTGGATATGAGCTTCCGAAAAAGAAGTTGTAACTTGTTGGTATGAGTATCCTAATAATCCTGTTAAGCCCTGGGTCAGTATGTTACACCGTGCCTCGGAGGCGGTCGCGTGCCGTGCCTAGCTGGTCTAGCGGCCGTGCGCTGAAGGCAGCAGGTGAGCAGATAAGAGCAAGTGAACGGATAGGAACGAGTACGTGCACGAGCTGATTTTTTTACTTAGAAATGGATCGAGGAGCGAGGGTCTTGGGCTGGCATCGCGCGCCCCACCAACGTTCGGATGCCTGCTTCTTAGCGTTAGCGTGACAAATAAGGTAGAGTCGTCCGACTGTTGTATTTATATAACTCGATGAGAAGTTGAGAACGGTCCCTTCGAATTCGAACTGTCAGTGTGAACACATCAAGTTCACGATGTAGGCGGTAGGCCTAGGTTTGGACATATAAGTTTGGTACTCCCTCTGTCCGGGAAAGAATGCAATTATACGAACCGTGTTGGTTAAATTGACTCAAGTTTAACTAAGTTTATAGTAAATAATATTAACATTTATGTATCCAAATAAATTTATTATGAAAATATGTCCTATAGCTAATCTAATGGTATTTATTTTGTCTAATTGGTGTTAGTACTTTTTATATAATTTTAGTCAAAGTTTAAACTGTTTGATTTCTCGAAATGTGATAATTGCATTTTTTTCTAGACGGAGAGAGTATGAATGAAATACACCAATGTGTTGTTGGGTTGGACTGTCGGTTCGCAGAGTTGAAACATGATGCACGAATGAAAGGGTTTTTCAAAGTTTAAGTTACGGATCTAATAACTTAATTCTACAACAAATATTTTTGAATGAAAATTCTACGACAAATATTTCGTACATGTTGCTACGTACGAGTATATTTGGTAGCTGATGCTTAAGTGTTGCTTCCTACAATGGCAAGGAAATCTTTGTGTGGCTGATGTTTCAAAATGGTATCCGACGTCAGTCAACTTAGATGAAACTGGCAAGGTGATGATGATGAAAGTTGTGCCTTTTGCAATGGCAAGGAAAGTACTAACCATCTGCTTTTGGACTGCTCAGCTGCCCAGTTTGTTCGGAGTCTTTTGATTATTATTGGATCTGGGTGAGTCTGGAGATGCATTCCCAATGGAATAAAACTGTTACATGGTTGGCTTAGCAGCAATCCTGTTGAGATTGTCTGTTCACTGTGCGCCTTCCTTGGTTCAACGTTGCTCCCTTGACCACCTTAAGCTGGAGATCCTCAAATCTCCGGGGTTTTTTTTTTTTGGTGGTTAACAAGGGGTAACAGGGACAAGTAGATAGGGCAGCAAGGAACCAGGGGCTCTCAGTAGAGAGTAGATATAGGGAAGACAATCAATCGGAGTGAATGAAAAGGAAAAAAACAGGCGCGGCGGCTACTAATAGTAGAGCCAAATGCCAGAATTTTGGTAACCCGTGAATTTACTACGAATTATCCCAAACAAAACAAAACATGCTGTTACGGTAACCTGGAACCTATCACCAGAGCTTGAAATTTGTTGGAGATTTTGCTTACTGTACATCATGCTCGTGTCCTGAAAAGAGTAGTGTGTCCAGCTTTGATTGGGGAACTCCCACCCAATATGGAACAAGCCCAACATGCTATGGAACGGGCCGAATTTGGCTAGGCCTGGCAAATACTATACATCTCGGCCTCGGATGCTCCCATTTTGTTTCCTGCCGCCGTGATGCCAACGGCCCACGCTCCGTGGCCTCTCAGCCAGCGTTGCTGAATGCCGGAGTCGCGCGGCGCGGGAACGGCAACCGCAAGCAGCAGCCACGTGCGGGCCCTTTTTGTTGGTCCGTTTTCGTTTACTTGCCATTAATCTTTTACTTTAGCAGATTTAACTATCCATTTTTTTCTTCTAAAAAAATCTTAGATACTTCAAAGTATATAACATTAATCAAGTATGTTTATTGAAGAATCATATATGTGAAAACTTGATGTATTTAAAAATCTTTTTTTGCAAAAAAAACACGTGGTCAAAATTGCTATAGTAAAAGTTGGGTGACAAGTAAACGAAAATGGAGGGAAGTATAATGGTATATATTATATAAAAAATACTACAGTACATACGGTCTAGACATGGAGGGACCCAGGCCCTTTTTCTTTGTTCGGAGCATCTGGCCTTCTGCGGTGTGTTGCTTAAGCCTTAAGTGAAGCTCCAATTAGAGAGAGAAAGATGCTAAACAAATAAAGAACATGACTTCCTTTAGTACTATTCTTGGCAGCCTGACACACTGTTTGATTCACGTGGGTCCCAATGTTGGCAAAGGGCGCCGGTGCTCTGTTTCCCCACGCTGTGGCCTTTCAGGATCCGATGCCCATTGTTGCTGTGGGACCCGCTTTTCTTTTCTAGCATCACTGTCAGGATGGCTAAAAGCAGCAGCTTGCCGTGGAAGCTAACAAGTAGAACCCGGCCCTTGTTTAGGTTGGGAAAAAATTTCAAACTGATGAATAGTACCATTTTCATCTTATTTGACAAATATTGTCCAATCGTGGACCAACTAGGCTCAAAAGATTCATCTCGTGATTTACAACTAAACTGTGTAATTAGTTATTTTTTTATCTATATTTAATACTCCATATAAGTGGTTAAAAATTAATGTGATGGAGAGAGAGTGAAAAAACTTGGAATTTTGATGTCATCTGGGGCCGGGGTCCGTTAGGACAGACAGCCCCTTCGAAAGACACGAACACTCCCAGAGGTGACCCACCGAGGCGCATGGGCCCTCTGCAAACTGCAGCCCAGCTCCTTTGTCCTTGCCGCGCGCCTCGTCATACCCGGTTGACGGTTGTACCCCTGCGTCCGCAGGCCTGGCGTGCCTTCGCTCCCAAGGACCAGGGACAAACCGGGAAGATTCTTTGCTTACTGCCTGCCCACTCCCTCCGTCCAAAAAAACATGTAAATCTCGTTTTACGAAGAGTCAACAGAATCTTAAGTTTGACTAAGTTTCTAGAAGATATTATCTACATTTATATCTTCAATTAGGTTTATTATAAAAATATATTCTATAATTAATCTAATGATACTTATTACGTATCATGAACATTAATACTTTGTCATATATATTCAGTCAAAATTAAGAATATTTGACTTATTGAGAAACGAGATTTACAGTTTTCTGAGACGGAGGGAGTACTAAGAGTACGCACTCGAGAAGCAGCAGATCGTCCTCGTCGGATCCGATCCGATTCTATAAAGCATCTCTAGTACGCTGCTGATTTGACGTGCCATCATCGTTGGTCATGGTCGTCGACTCGTCGTGGACGAGGGTTTGGACACAAGGGCCTCGTTTATATTGGTATAAAGTGTGATTTTTTCTAACCGTAGCACTTTCGTTTGTATTTAATAATTAGTGTTTAATTATATAGTCTGTTCGCTTATGCTTTTAGCCTCTTATTTTTAGTCAGTCAACAGTGTTTTTCTTTCACATAAATCAGCCAATATTATTTTCAGCCGCTTATTTTTAACCCAAGCGAACAAGCCCATAGACTAACTAGGCTCAAAAGATTCGTCTCGTGATTTATAACTAAACTGTGTAATTAGTCATTTTTTATCTATATTTAATGTTTCATGCATGCGTGCAAAAGTTGATGTGATGGAGAGAGTGAAAAAATTCTAACTTTAGGGCCTGTTTAGTTGGTGAAAATTTTTGAGTAAATTCCTGTAGCACTTTTCGTTGTTATTTGGCAAAATTTATCTAATTATAGACTAATTAGGCTCAAAAGATTTTTCTCGACATTTACAAACAAACTGTGCAATTAATTATTTTTTTACCTACATTTAATGCTCCATGTATACGTCCAAAGATTCGATGTGACAGATACTATGCAAACTTTTTTAGCTTTTGTAACCAACTGAACAGGCCCTTAGCCTGACAACTAAACAAGCGAAGCTAACGGTTGCCAAAAGCTGCCATCGCAAGTTTCCATGCGCTTAGGAAGCCACCGTAGGCTGTAGCCACAAGCTTCGCGGTCTAGCACCGCGCCCTTCTTGTCTAGAAAGCCACTGTAGCACAGCATGCGTGTCGAGCTGCCATTGGAAACTTTGACGAGATTGTCTATCATCGTACTCCCTCGGTTCCAACGTTTCAAAAACAATGCAATTCTCTTAGGAGTCAAATGGTTCAATATTGACCATAGTTATATAAAAATATTAATATCTATAAAATAAATATCATTAAATTAGTTATGACATATTTTTTATAGTAAAATTAGTTAGAGACATAAATGTTAACAATGTTCACGGTAAACTTAGTCAAACTTAAATAAGTTTGACTTACACGATTCTCATAGTCTGCCACTCGTCGCCCAAGGCAAGGCGAAGAAAATGACCATCACAATTATGATAAGAATCAACACTGAAAAAGCCAGTCTATGCACAAACCAAACACCAGCCAACTTTCTGTGGTATCCGCATGTGTGGCATGGCAAACAATGGTGGGGAACCAAATATCTCAGGCTTTGAGGAATCAATTAATCTTAAATTTGATGACACAAATGTTAATATTATTTTCTTATAAATCTAGTTAAATTTAAGATTTTTTTACTCCTCAGAGTGCAAAATGTGCGCTTATTTTGAGACGGAAGAAATAGTTAACCGAAACTAAAATTACTCACATAAATTTAGGCTAAGGTTTAGTTAAATAGTGTTTGGATCTCATAATTTAAAGTTTCATAAGTACCGGCTATTGTTAGTCACTTTTTTGCAGGTAGTTAGTATTAATCTCGTTAGATATATTTACTTAACAACATAATAAAATATTCATTTTGTTCCAAACTACTCCCTCCATTCCAAATTATAAGTCGTTTTGACTTTTTTGGTTCATCCATTTTCCTATGTATCTAGACATACTATTATATCTACATGCATAGCAAGATGGATGCACTGAAAAAGTCAAAGCGACTTATAATTTGGAATGGAGAGAGTATAAGTTATTCTAGCTTTTTAGTAGAAATTTATGTATTTAGACAGCGTATATATATAGATTAGATATATATTGTTAAAATGCAGAAAAATCAGAAGAACTCATAATTTAGAATAAATGGAGTAGTTGTTATCAAGTTTTGTGACCACTCACCAAATGACACTAAAAAAATGAAGTGTTTCTCTGTGTGACTCGTGCTACAGCGAGGGGAAGCAGGGACCTCCGTCGTCTAGTATAGTTGTAGTACATATGATTTATAATTGAACAAGCTAGAAGATACCCGCGCGTTACTATGAGACTTTCTTAGTAATAAATTTATTGTATATATATAGCATTACTATATGGTACCATGGTTACTATGTGTGTATATGTGAGCTTGGTTCGCATATTATTTTATTGCGTCAAATTTGGTAAAAATCTGTAAGCTAATAGAAGAAAGGCTAATAGAATATTAGATCATATTTTAGAAGGATAGGATGATGAATACGTAGATGAGATATATGCTGATAGATTAAAAGGTTAAAAGCATTGCACATAATGAGATGATATGAACAATTTTTGTAATAAAAAAGGGATGGCATGGATAGCTTGTATGAACAAAATGCAAGTTAGTGGGGGCACTTAGTGGGAAATGATGTGGACACCTTGCATGAAGAGATAAAACATCTAGTGAGGTTTAGCTTTATTAGAGTATTTAGATTTAAATTTAGATTTAGATATAGATGTAGATTGTGCAGTGAAGGCTAAAAGCTACTGGATAGCATCGTCTTCATTAGTTCCTCGTGCAGATGTTGTTTCTTGTAGAAACATTTGATGCAAATGCTTACCTAGGCATCCAGGGCAATGTTGTTCACATTGTTTTTGTTTCTTTAGGCGATTAGTGGGGATATTCGTGTTCCTTGTTTGCCCTTTGTGTTATCAACTCGTTAGATTTTGATATTGCGATGGTCGGAAGTTATTCGGACTTTCAATACCTATGGTGCCAGATTGATGGTCTCTTGATCATCTTTGATTACTAGAGGATCCATGTTATTTCAATGTGTCACGCTCGTCTCGATAAGTTCTCATGGCGTTGGATCACAAGGCATTTTCAATGTTTGGAACCCGTCGTTTGTCGATAATTGGAGTATTGAAACTAAGAGGCAACCGTCAAGACCATATATTAGAGGTGACTAATATGCTGGTTAAGCGGCTCTGGATTTATTCTAGTCTTCCCTGCTATCTACAAACTTGGATGTAAGCAAATTATGCCATCAGATATCCAGATTCAGATAATTAATATAGTTATTCCTTCCCCTTGGGGAAAAAACAACCCACCATACATTGGAGGTGATTATGCCATTGTTAATTACGAGCTGGAGTAAAGTTTAATACTATATCCGTTACCGTAGGTTGGATGTACTTAACAACCGTAATCATTGTCTATTGGCCCTTGTTTAGTTCCCAAATTCCACTCCCAAATTCTACTATGCAAAAAGAAGATTCTCATCACATCAAAATGGTGGCACATACATGGAGTATTAAATGTAGATGAAATTAAAAACTAATTGCACAGTTTTGTTGTACTTTGCGAGACGAATATTTTGAGCCTAATTAGTCAAAGTTTGGATAATTTTTACCAAATACAAACGAATTGCTACAGTACACATTTAATACGCACTGTGCAGAATCGGGTGTGCCAATTCGGCATCTAAACACGGGCTTGGTTCGAATAAACTCAGTCAGGCACTACGGACGAAGTAGTAGTTAATGCCACTAGCCCACGACGCTGGTGTACGAACTGCACCTGAACACAACAAGCTGGCCGCTGGCCGGCACGGCACGAGCACGACGGCTCGCCTCCAGCCTCCGCCTCATCCGGAGCGCGGCAACTTCGACGTAATTTCCAGGAGGACTCGAATTGAGGCCTTGTTTAGCTAAAAGTTAAAATTTTTTCACTCTCTTTTCATCACATTAATTTTTAGCCGCTTGTATAGAGTATTAAATATAGGTAAAAAATAACTAATTACACAATTTAGTTGGAAATCACGAGATAAATCTTTTGAGCCTGGTTGGTCCACGATTGGACAATATTTATCAAATAAGACGAAAGTGATACTATTCATCAGGCTAAAATTTTTTTGCAAACTAAACAAGGCCTGAGAGAATATATCGCTTACGTGATCTTTATCTTTACAAAAGAAAAGTAAAGAATATCGATTACGTGTGCCTGCCTTCCATCCAAAAGAAATTCTTTTCCCTGTTCCTAGTACTACGTATGCATATCCACAGGAACTTGACTTGTGTTGACCTGCGTTCTCAAACTTCCACTTCTACTCCTCCAGCTTCCGCCATCCACGTTCTGCACTTCTGCTGCCTCCCCGCCTTCCGAAAAACCGCCCGCGGAGCACGACGGGGTAAAACCGGCCACTTCTCCCTGAATTTCCACGGCGCGCCCACGCCCTCAAACCTCCCTGTTCGCTTTGCTAACATCATCATCTCATTCTCACCTGCGCTTTAGCGAAAACACTCCTCTGGGGAACGGAACGCGTTCGCTCCGGAAGAGCGGCGCTTGATCGATCCATCATCATTCCATCTACGCCTGCGATGGAGTACGAGCGCGGCCGCGGGCGGGGCCGCGGAGGAGGAGGACGCGGAGGTGGCGGCGGATACGGGCGACAGCACGGAGGCGGCGGCGACGGCCGCGGCGGTGGAGGCGGAGGCGGATACGGGCCTCGCGGAGGCGAGTACGGCGGCGGCGGAGGAGGAGGAGGAGGAGGGAGGGGGTACGGGTACGACGAAAGAGGAGGCGGCGGTTACCACCAAGGGCCCCGCGGAGGCGAGTACGGCGGTGGCGGAGGAGGGGGGTACGGGTACGACGAAGGAGGAGGCTACGGCGGGGGCCGTGGAGGCGGCGGTTACCACCAATGGCCTCGCGGAGGCGGAGGCGGAGGCGGCCGCGGAGGGCGCGGCGGCCGTGGCGGCAACGCGTGGGCGCCGGCGCCGGGTGCGGGGAGAGGTCGTGGAGTTGGCGGCGGCGCGGCCGAGTACGCCCCCGTCAGGGGGCCCGCGCCTGCGACTGCGCCTGCGGCGAGGGCGGTTGCGGTTGCGCCCAAGGACAAGGACGCGCCGAGTTCGTCGGGATCCGTTGGTAAGTGCTTCGCCGGATTTAATCGCGCGAATTCGTGCAGCTTGTTACATTACTCTGTTTCTGGTGTTCAGAATATTAAGGTTCTGTTCTGTTCCGTGATACTCTGTTTTCTTTGTATGAGCGTTTCTGCTTTCTCCACCGTGGTCGATGGTAGAGTAATCGTCGCCTATCAATTTTTTTTATTGTGGTATATTGGTCTTGCAATTTTCGCTGTCTGCCTGCTGATCGTGCTCATTATATAGAATTCACTGCGATGGATAGTTGTTTCTGATGAATCGTTGTCTAGCGTTGTAGATGAGATGAGTGCTCCTGGTTTGTGAACTAAGGTTTGTATTCAAAATTGGAGGATCTCTCTGCGTGGCAATATCCATTCACTGATTTTGATGCGTTAGATCTACAGTGGTAGATTGTTAAGATGGTGGTCTTTGTGCTATTACTGCTTAACTTACTCTCGTGTAAGTAGTGATAGACGTTGTCACTTTGCCTTTGTTTATAGAGAGTAATCTGATAGTCCCCACCCCCCCCCCCCCCCCCCCCCCCCCCCCCCCCCCCCCCCCCCCCCCCCCCCCCTCCTCTTTTACTTGCTTTTTTAGTGAGTAGTCTCCTTTGGCGGTAGCTCAGCATCCTTCAGGTTCTCATTACTTGTATCATTTGTCGAGTGTACCTAGAAAGCTCTCAAGTGGAAATTATTTGTCGTTTATTATCTAACACTTAATACTTGAGCATCTCTAAGAGTTTGCCAAATCAACTTGGCATCCATTTATTTTTGGCAAAACAGAAAAAATTGTGCTCCAACAATTTGGCATCCAACTTGGCAAATTTTAGCAACTTGGCAAATCTCCTCCCTCCACGCGCATATTTGCGCGCTGAGCGCGAGCGCGCATCTGGCTTCACGTGCAAATTTAAGCGGGACTCTTCGTTTCTTAGCGGGGCTCTTCGTTCGCTTAGCGGGCCTCTTCTTATTTTACCAAGTCTAAATGGCAAACTCTTGGAGAGAGTCTATTTTTTAACATGCCATATATTTTAGCGAGTTGCCAAATCACGATATTTGCCAAATAAATTTTGGCAAACTCTTGGAGATGCTCCTGAAAAATACGTTTATCTCTTTCCTGTGCATTTGGTACTTGGTAGTGTGTTATTTATATAAATGCACTTGACAGATGTCAAGAGAAATCACTTCATGACTTGGAGAGTGCATATGCAAGGGAATGAATTTACTTTCATTTGGTGGAACTGAAATTGCGGTGAATGAGGATCTTTACCTGAATCTGAATTCAATTTTACACATTTGGGAGATTATGTTGGGCTAAGAGCAACTCCAACGGTTTTGCATTTTTTGTTTGGCAAAAGATGGAGTTTGCCAACTCTCAAATCAATATGGGGAGGAGAAAAAAATGTTTCTTCAACGGTTTGGCAAAATTGACTTGCCAAAATCCAAAAAAAGGAAACCCGGCGGCGCGGGAGGGAAGAGCCGGAATGCCAAGCCGATCGCGAGCTTGTATATATGCCAATCCATCCCAGGATTTTGCCAAGTTAACAAAAATGCAAAGCCCATTTGCCAAACCGTTGGATAGGAGTTTTGTAGACTTTTTTTGCAAAAAAAGGAATGCAAAGCCCATTTGCAAAACCGTTGGAGTTGCTCTAAAAAGACTTAAGGGGATAATGTAGCTTGGCTAATCTTTTATTTAGCATCTTGCTCTTTTACTATTTTCTCTCATGTACAATTGACCATGTCTGTTTCTAATTGCTCTTCCTTTTTCTTGTAGAACGCATCGCATCCAGTGAATTGGCCAGAGTAGAACCACTAGTATCCACACTAGCTGCCACATCTTCTGTAGCCACACGAGTGCCAATGCATAGACCTGATTCTGGAGGTTCCTTATCTCAAGCAAAGGTCAAACTTTTGGTGAATCACTTCATTGTCAGCTACCGAGAGGTGACAACTATTTTTCACTACGACATAAACATCAAGCTTGATGAAGCTTCCTCCAAGGCTTCAGGCAAAGAACTCTCCAAGGCAGAATTTCTTTCTATCAAGGATGAACTCTTCAGGGAAAGCAGTTTACGACGTCTTTCCTCATGTGTTGCTTATGATGGCGGAAGAAATCTCTACACTTCTGCTGAACTGCCAGCAGGTTTATTTCGTGTGAGAGTTCGATCAAAGACCTACATTGTATCAGTAGATTTGAAGAAGCAGCTGCCATTAAGTCAACTCTCAGAGTTACCTGTGCCTAGAGAGGTCTTGCAGGGTCTTGATGTTGTTGTGCGTGAGGCCTCCAGATGGCGCAAGATTATCCTTGGTAGAGGATTTTACTCACCAAGCAGCAGTATAGACATTGGAAAGGGTGTTGTAGCTATGAAAGGAACCCAGCAGACCCTTAAATACACTCAGCAAGGGCTGATCCTATGTGTTGACTATTCAGTTATGCCATTTTACAAAGCTGGGCCGGTGATGGATACTGTTGAGAAATTAGTGGGGCGCCTTGATTACCGGACAGCACTGAACAGGAGGCAACTGGAAAATCTGGTTGATGAGCTTAAAGGCCGACGTGTGACTGTGATTCATCGGAGGACCAATCAGAAGTACACAGTGCAAGGCTTGACACCCTTACCTGCCAGCCAGATGACCTTTGTGGATGCTGAATCCGGCGAAACAAAGAGGCTTGTGGATTATTATGCTCAGAAACATGGCAAGGTGATTCAGTACCAGATGCTTCCATGCTTGGATTTGAGCAAGAGCAAGGACAAACCGAATCATGTGCCAATTGAGCTCTGCACTCTTCTTGAAGGACAGAGGTTTCCAAAAGCAAACTTGGATAAGAATTCTGACAGGATACTGAAAGGGAAGGCTCTAATACCTGCATCTAATCGGAGGAACGAGATTCTAGACTTGGTGAATGCTTCAGATGGACCTTGCAGGTAACTAACTGTTTTTCCATGTGTTCCTGTCAACCTGAAAAGTTGAGCTACTGCTACTTTAGCTGTCACTGTGAAATTAGATGCAATGTGGTTGCCCGTTCCTCATACTCAATTTAACTTATATATACATATACATACTATTAGTTCTCTTATTTATTCCTACCATTTTTTTTTCTCCTGCAAATGCACATCAATGTAACTTTGAGCTGTTCTACATCTCTTTCCTAGGATAGCGAACAAACTGATCATTACCTTTTCTTTTCAACAGAATATGCAATGTTTATTACTAGCTACTCATTATCATTTCACTTACAGCGGAGAAATTGCACAGCAATTTGGGATTTCCTTGGATGTACGAATGACAGAAGTCACGGGTAGGATCCTTCCCCCACCAAACCTCAAACTTGGGGCATCCAATGGCCAGACCTCCAAATTCAGTATGGATCACAAATGCCAGTGGAACCTTGTGAAGAAGAGACTAGTAGAGGGCCGGGATCTTCAGTGCTGGGGCATCGTCGACTTCAGTGCTGAGCCATCTCAGTCCTGGCAGGAGCCTCTCAATGGAAGGATGTTTGTTGAGAAGATTGTGAGGAAGTGCTGTGAGCTTGGTATCCGTATGAACTCTAATCCATGCTTCGTACACATATCAAAGATGGCAGTGCTCTCCGATCTGCATCGACTACAGGAGGAGCTAAACAAAGCAAAACAAGCTGCAGTGAGCAAGAAGCAGAGGTTGCAGCTCCTTTTCTGCCCGATGTCCGAGCAGCATCCAGGGTACAAGACACTGAAGCTGATTTGTGATACACAGCTGGGGATCCTGACCCAGTGTTTCCTGAGCGATCGCGCAAACAAGCCAAATGGGCAGGACCAGTACATGACCAACCTTGCTCTCAAGATTAATGGCAAGCTTGGGGGCAGCAACGTTCAGCTGTTTGACTCACTCCCACGGGTTGCTGGGGCACCTTTCATGTTGATCGGTGCTGACGTTAACCACCCGTCACCCGGGAACGTGGAGAGCCCATCAATCGCAGGCGTGGTTGCGTCTATCAACTCCGGTGTCAACAAGTACGTGGCAAGAATCCGTGCCCAGCCACACCGCTGTGAGGTGATCCAGCAGCTTGGTGAGATCTGCCTGGAGCTCATTGGAGTCTTTGAGAAGCTAAATCGCGTGAAACCGCAGAAGATCATCTACTTCCGTGACGGCGTGAGCGACGGCCAGTTCAACATGGTCCTGAACGAGGAACTGGCTGACCTGGAGAAGGCGATCAAGGTGGACGGCTACGCGCCGACCATCACTGTGATCGTGGCCAAGAAGCGGCACCACACACGCCTGTTCCCCAAGGACCCCGGCCAGCCGCAGACGGAGAAAGGGAACGTGCCGCCTGGCACGGTGGTGGACACGGGCGTGGTGGACCCGTCTGCCTACGACTTCTACCTGTGCAGCCACACCGGGATTCTGGGAACCAGCAGGCCGACGCACTACTACAGCCTGGTGGACGAGCACGGCTTCGGGTCTGACGACCTGCAGAAGCTGATCTACAACCTGTGCTTCGTGTTCGCGCGGTGCACCAAGCCGGTGAAGCTGGCGACGCCCGTCTACTACGCCGACCTCGTGGCCTACCGTGGCAGGGTCTACTACGAGGCAGCCATGATGGCGTCTCAGCGAGGGATGGGGTCGGCTTCTTCGGCATCCTCGACCTCTGCTGGGACTTTTGACTTCACTAGCTTCCCGAGGCTGCACAAGGACGTGGAGGACAACATGTTCTTCATCTGACACCAGTTTTTTCACCGGTGTCGTGGAGCAAGCTCGGGTCGATTTTGCCGTGTGGCAACATCGCATGGTTTTTATGCTGCTGCCTTTTTGCTGGTCGCGTCCTTTTGCATAGTGTCAGTGTGTTTGAAGTTGTTAGTTTGATACGCAAGTCAGTGAAGGTTATGAAGACTTAAACAGTACGCGTCTTTCTTTTACTTTTGTGTGTGTGATTGAAACAGTCTGATCTGGTGTAAATATGGTTCTGAGTTTTAATAAATTCTTGCTGGATATACTGCATGATTGTAGATTAAGGAAAAGAAGCAGGTTTGAGCTGCGAAGGTAGTGCTGTACTTGTTGAAGTACAACAGATATGGCAGGTTCCAGCTGGGGAGCCGCTCACATGTTATGTAGTTTCTCTGGTTCAGGCTGGGCACTGTCTGGGGCAGGGGCAGGGCGTTGTGATTTAGGTCCTGTTCATCCGGCTTATAATCCGTACTTTTTAGCTTGTTTTTTTAGCCGGAACAGTGTTTTTCTCTTACACCAAATCAGCCAACAGTGTTTTTCAGCCGGCTTATCAGCACAACCGAACGGGCCATTAGTTGACGGCTTCCAGGGTCTTGTACCGTTGCGCGCAGAGAAGAGCACACCCATGCTGATGCAAGCCATGTCGCATTTTTCGACCCTGGGTGCGCTCGTCTTCCAAAGCTGCTTGCTTGAGCATGGGTGTACCATGTTATTGTGTTTGTCCCAAAGAGAAGGCCCTCCAATTATCTATCCGGAAAAGCCCCCTCACGCCATCTCCAATACTCACCACGACCAACGCCTAGAAGACGGCGGGAAGATCTCGACTTGAGCATGGCGTGATCTTCAGTTTGCAAAATCAAGTTCCAAAGAACGGATGCCGTTCGCCCTTCATTCTCAAAGGTCGGCAGTCAGTTTAAAGTACGCAAGACATGGTTAGATTATTTCCTGTCAACCAGGATTCCTGTCCATTCCATTCCATCCGATTCAAGCGTTGCTTTATGCTTAGAAAAATTAAGCATCTGTAGCGCATGGCACCATACACTGATAGTCTGATACACACCAACATCCCTCACCAGTTACAATGCCGTCGATGTACCGGGTGAGCAAAGACCTAGTATTTACAGATAGCCAATTACAGTATATACAGAGGTCCCAAAGGCCCTTTTGGGATGCAGAACTTAGCAAGGAGAGAAAGGAAACATCCAATGGAATTCCGCTGCATACGACACATGCTCTTTCAACTCATGCTCTTTCAACTCAGGTGAACGGCAGCCTCCTGCGTGCTGGGAAAGGATGGCAGTGCGCCAGGCAGCTCAAAGAAAATCCCACACTGGTATTGACGACTGACCCTCATCACCATTCTGATGATCAATTTGAGGGGTTGTCTCCACAAATTGCAATGCATGCATATCGCCAGGATATCCCTGACGCAGTGTACAAATCATATAATTCATATTTCAGTAAATGTGGCAGTTAGGGTGCTAGGAGCAGATAACAAAATAGCAGATTTCCAGCACAATGTGCATCTATACTTTGGTCGCATGCTGTTACTCTACAGTGGGAAAGAACTTCAAATGCAAAGGGGGGAAAAATGAAATCCAACATAGACTTCTCTACGAATGCCAGTAATTATACAAACAAGGAACTCACTTGGGTTAGTTGACCATTCCCAGTAAATGGCTGCTGTTGCAAGGTAGAAGCTGAGGAAGCCTGCATGCAGCACTAGCCTGAGAATCTCAATGCTTAATCAGCATGATAAGAAATTTACATTACAGACAAGCACAGACCTGATCGAACTGATTCAAATTGTCATGAAGGTTCTGTGAGGTACCTAGCCCAAAGTTGTGGCCAAGTACATAGTGTCCCTGCATGATAAAAGCATCAGCTAATGTAACATTTTCCCAGACTAACAAGGGAGGATAGTAATGATTGCCATCCTGCTTAAGAATTCACCTGCATTAATTGATCTGGGATGAACTGGTTTGAATCATTACTTGGCTCTGATTGGAAACTTCCAGGTGCAATGTTCAGCTCTCCTCTTGTTGGTCCACCATCTGTTGCATCAGGTTGCCCTTTGTTGACGACAATAAGTGAAAATATTAGTCATGCAGAACATCAACGATAAAATCCTTAAAAGGAATCTATATATACACACCTTTTCTTGCTTTCTTTCGCTTATTGGTTTCCGAATCATTTCTACGGCGAGCGACTTCACACTTCTTTCCAGTAGAACCTATACCTTCAAGGCCACTACTAAGTAGATAGTCATTCTGGGCCATGTGAGTTAATTGGTCCGTAAGGGAGTGGCCAGATGACTTGTCAGACAGTGTAGATAACAAAGTTCCTTCAACTTCTACAAGAAGGTTATCTGACTGGCTTGCCATCAGTGCAAATATCTCTTCATTCTCTGCAGCCTTAGCAGCAATCTTGTAGAATAGACGGCAAAGAGCTGCATGACGTCCTGGAATGGAAGATTTTGTGTCACTATCAAAATTAAACCCATCAGTTTCATCCATGGTCACCAACTTTGCATCTTTCCTCCACCTCTTCAGAAAGTACTGTGGGGGAATCTCTTTAACAATCCTCAGCTCATATACTTTTATTATATGGCAGCATAACAGCCCAGAATTTTCAAACTTTTTGCATGTACATGCAACTGAAGCATCTGATGAGTCAAATCGCACAAGCTGATCCTTAGTTTTGTTCTTGATTGTAATCATATATTCAGAAAGAGAGCCAAATTCCCCACAACCATAAGCCATGCAGTCCATACTTAGTTCACATTCCTTTCTAAATAATTCAAATATTGTTGGGGTATACAAATTCACAGCCTGCCATAGCAATGGCAGAGGGGTTCTCGGTACCCCTTGATTGGCTTGGTAATCAGCTTGAATCTCTTCTTGCCTCCTCTTCTCTGCTGAACTTTCAAAAAATTTCAAAAAAAGGGACAGATCTGTATCGTAACCCAAGTACTGTTTAAGCTTAGTGCCAACATTTTCTGCTTGTAGCAAGCTTTTAATATCCCCAGAGAATATTTGTCGATTGTATGGCATGGCCCAGTTTTCCCTATCTTCATAAAGCTTAATTAACCATCCATTTTCTCTAAGGTTGTATTTTTCCATTATCATGTTCCATGTGTCAACGAACTCCTGTTCATCCTCGATATTAAAAACACAGTGTCTAAAATCATATGTGAATTCTTCAGAAGCACTAAACATATGTGCCAAGTACTTAACAGTGCTCTGGTATATTTGCCACACACAGGAACGGTGAATAGTACCAGGCCAAGTAAGACCCAGAGCTTCCTTCAAAGCTGAAGATCCATCCGTCAAAATTGTCTTTGGGTGTTTCCCACACATGGCATTCTTAAAGGTCTCAAGAAGCCACTTGAAAGATTCAACAGATTCACCGTATAAAAAAGCCGCACCAAATATGATCATTTGCCGATGATGGTTCATACCTAGAAACAATGCTAAAGGCCTGCTGCAATCATTTGCTTTGTGGATCATGTCTAAGCAGACTACATCACAGAAGTAGTGATAGTCCATGATTGACCTTGCATCAGCCCAGAAGACATTAGCCGCTTTGTCATTTTCATCCACCTGAATGGCATAGTAAAACGATGGATTATCACTCTTCATTCTTCGAAAATAATCCATCAGAATTCTGAGATCCCCTGATTTCATATCTTTTGTAGACCTGGACCGGAGATAATTCTTGTACCCTGGAGGGATGTTACTAGCATTTTGGCTTCCAGGTCGAACTTTGGTCAGCACTCTTTGTGATTTCAACATCTCAATATCAAATGGTGCAGCAAGTTGGTGATTATGATCCTCCACAAATTCTGTTACACGATATTTACCACTAGGTGTCACCTTAATTGCTATCCGTGCAGGGCAACCCACCCTTGTCTCTGAGCGAGGTCTCTTGGTGTCATTCTTTGAGCGAAATCCCTCCCTAGAACAGACATAGACCCTTGACCTGTTGGAACTTTTAGCAGTTTTCTCCCACCATCCTTTTCGAACACTAAATCCCATATTTCCTGCATAACTAACATAATACTCATATGCTTTTTCTTCACTCTCAAAGACCATACCAACTATGGGTACTCCTCCAGCATTTGAGAAGACTTCTGGTGGCAATTCTGGCTCTTCTTCTGCCTTTTCTTCTGTCTTATCTGCAGTCTGGGGAAAAAACAAAAGCTCTTACACAACAGAAGTTTGGATAACTAAGTATATATAAAATCATCTTTCGAACACAATCTTGAAGTATATCATTAACATGATGTCTTCAGCACTAATCTCCACTTCTGATAGTTAACATTAGTCTCCACTTCAGCATAGGTACTCATCTACTACCCAGTTCATTTATGCAGTCAATATAGCTTGGACACTGAAGTAAACGAGCCAAAACATCAACATTTCTAACACTAGAACTGCTTTGTTAACGCAAAATTCTCTCTATTGATGGCATGGCAAAATTCACATAAAACTGGCTTAATGCAATACCAAGTGGTTCCATTCTTTAGGAACCGGATATCCCGGACTGTACCTGGGCGTCATCCTTGCCGAGGAACTTCCCTCCAGCACCCCTCCGCCGCCGAACTGCCAGAGCCTGCCTCGATGGGACCTGCAAGCAGCAGCAGCGGCAAAGAAACCTGTCAGCTTTAGCGCGCTCTGCAACCCAATCACCCCACTAAACTAAGCTCTCATCAAACAAATCGCACCTTACTGGCCGCGCGGTTGACGACCTGGCGGCCGCTCCGCTTCTGCATGTAGCGGAGGATGATATCCCGGCGCTCCTCGTGCGTGTAGCGGGAGACGCGGATGCCCAGCTCCCGGAGCAGCCGAGACGGGTTGGACGAGGACGGACCCGCTTTAGACCCGTCAGTTTCATCGTTGGCGGAATCCGTTCCCTTGTCGCCGGCGTTGAGCTGGTTCTTGGGAGCGGAACGGCGCTTCCTGGAACCGGAGAGGTCCAGGTAGGTGCGCACGATGTGGGAGATGCGGGATGTTGGGTGGCGACGCTGGGCTGGTCCTAGTGATGAGATTGGGACTGGTTCGCCGGCGGCGGCGGGGTCGCCGGAGGAGGATGGGGTGGCCATGGTGGTGGGATCGGGAAGATGAAGCCTGAGGGATGAGCGGAAGGACGTGTGCATGACATGTGGGCCCATGAAATCAGTCCTTAGGGGAATTACGTAGGAGGACCCACCTATCAGCGAGAGTGTTCGTGTTGAACCTTCAATCGTTGAAACTTCAATCCTCTCTATTTTTGCTTTTCATGTTTCTTCTGTATTAGGGTGTATTAGGGTCAGTTTGGATTCATTAGCACTAAAAATTAGCTAGCTAATAGCTGCTATTTTTTAGCTTGATAAGGTATGTTTGTATCCATTAGCACTAAAAATTAGCTAGCTGCTATTTTTTTTTAGTAGAAAAGTGTTTGAATCCACCTACCAGTAGGTTGGATAGTGAGGCCCCGTTCGGCTGGAATTATAAGCCGACTGAAAAACACTGTTAACTGATTTTTTGTGAGAGAAAAATACTATTTCGGCTGAAAAAACAAGCCGAATAAGACGGATTATAAGCCAGTTGAAAGTATTAGCACTTATTAGCTACTACAAACTTGCTAATTGAACTAATAGTTATCAACTCTCCAGCTAAAACTTAGCAAGTTTGTTTGGATCCATTAGTACTAATTTTAGCTCCTAATTTTTAGTGCTAATGGATCAAACAGGCCCATAGTATATTGCAATTCAGTGATTCACAGCCTGGAAGAAAAAGCTCAGTACACAACAAAGTTCATAAGTAGTACTACCAGTGTAGCAAGGCATCCCATGGATACGGTGAAAAATCCAGTTCAATAAAATGTCCTGTGATATAACCCAACAAAAAATCACAATCACATAGTTCATCGAATATCTCAGTACAGAATTACAGAACGAAAGATTCCGTGATCATATCCATTCCGCATACACAGGGCAGTTAGGACAACCGCAAAGAACAGTTTTATACAGCTTTCTACAAAGGGAACTAGGGAAGGCACCTGAAGGCTCAAGAGATTTGCATCCGAATTTACAGCTGGAAGACTTGAATGTCAGGGAAGGAGTGAATATATGCTAAATCAAACGGGCCAAATTTCTGAATCATGAGATTTTTGCTTTTAAGTCACAGCTCCAAATTATTGAGAATGAACACCTCAAATTATGGTGGCCTATATACAGATCTCTACAATGTGATCTTGAGAACCTATGAAAGGGCATTGTTATTCCAACAAATTCTTCCCTGGAAACAAATGGCATGGAGCAGACATGATTAGCCGACCAAAATATTAGATTCCTTAACCGTAAGAGACATAGGAATGGACGAACCTGCTTGATTTAGAGAGAGAAAAAAATACTGCTTCTGACAAATTTTCATGATTGGTTGCGATTAAGCATATTCTGGAAAGAAATGTATAAGTCCTTGTGTTCTGTTCCAAAAATCTCTTCTGCTTTTGACAGGGTGTCCTGCAGATATTAGTTAGTTAAATAAAAATCATCACATTGACATGTTTTCCATGTTTCTGTCGTAACCATGAAAACAATGGTAGATTACGATACCTCTCGTGATTGTTTCTGAGCATTGAACTCCTTGATATTAGCCAAAAATGCTCCAAATTGCTCATAAGAAAGTCTTGTCCTGGGAGTTGCGGGCACAAACGTTAAGAGAGAAACAAACTAACCATTGTTGCAAAAGGTAACCAGAATAACAACTAACCGTGCTTGTCGGAAGAATTCCTTCCCATCTATACGTGGCCGCCCTGGAAACAGAAAAGAGTTAGTGTATGCATCTTTAGTAAGCTCCAATATATGTCACATTTACTGTCTCAAACCTGTGAATGAATGGCGTTGAGGAGAGGTAGGTGCTGAATACTGATGACTTGATGATCCTTGCCATGATGAAAATGTCAATTGGCCCTCAGATCGAGTTCTTGTAGGAGAAGTCGGACCAGATAAGAACTTGGGAGAGGGTGGGCCAGTTGAATAAGCTTGGGGAGAACCACTGGAGGACGAAATCCTAGGTGTTGAGCCAGGAGTTAATTTTGGAGGCATATATGATGTGATTGAGAACTTGTATCCTGTAAAAGTGTAAATTCTTTCACTGTAAGTGGCTGGGCTCAAAAATATGTTAATAGTTTAGCTGTTCACTGTTCAGTAGCGAGAGTGAATTACCTCCACCATGGACGGATTCAGTCATTGTGGATCTGCTGGACATATCTGAAGAAGTGTTACTGCTTGAAACTTCATCTATAGTCATTTAAAACAAAATGAAAGCATGTATCAGGCATGTAGTTATGCCTATTGTTTAACAGAAAATGGTGTCAAAACTGTAAGGTTGCTGAATGACACCTTTCCAAGACGGGACTCGAGCTGTCAAATTATCTTCTCCGTTGTGATCTTGACTGGTTTCAGACAGTTGCTATGAAAATATGCCAATAAAATCATTTGCTCACACAAAAGTTCCAGCAGAAGAGAAGGCTTGAAAGGTAACAGTAAATTTTGACTAAGAGTGAGAAACGATTTGATCAATACAACTCACCAATAGATTATCTTCACTCAACGATTTCATCAATTGTTTCTTAAATGCTTCCAACTGCACAGAATGAACAATCTCTGGTAATTTGGGTAACTAGCGAAGTGCATTTTTCATGTAGAATAGAAGTACAGTTTTTGAAACTTCATGCTGGTTAGAATTCCTCGCCAGGCTCATACATACGACATCATACAAGGAAATGACAAATAAACAGACAAGTAATGTTCCAGTCAGAAACTTCACAGCCAATTATTATAGTTTCTGCAACACTATGCGTGAAACTGCAAAGTAAAGTAACTGACAGCAAAGCAGTAGCCGAACCTGCCCTTATTTCGATGCTATTTACCTAATGAATCAGTTTCCACAAATCTGGCTTGACAATCTGGTATCCATAGCATTGTGTTCAAAATTATTTATTACCGGCGGGCCTCCCTAAAATATCATCAATTTAATCTGCCACACAATCTCAATGTCTGCAGTACAATTATCTATTTTCCAATTATACGAAATCCTTAACTAAGATTGAAAGATATAAAAACACCTGCAGTGTACAATTTTGTACCCCGCCGAAGTTGAACCATCTGACTAAAGTAAATAAAATTCTACTGCATTCTTGAAATCAACAACAACAACAACAACAACATAGCCTTTTGTCCCAAGCAAGTTAGGGTAGGCTAGAGATGAAACCCAAAAGAGACGAGAAACAGGGAGACACATAAAGGGACATAAAGGGCACAAGACAAAAGAGTTCACGGTTCAGGCACGTTGATTGCCAATCTCCAAGTGCTCCTGTCCATAGCTAAATCTTTGGAGATATTCCACTCCTTAAGATCTCTCTTAACGGACTCGTCCCAAGTTAGTTTAGGTCGACCTCTACCGCTCTTTACATTATCGGCCCGCTTTAGAACTCCACTACGCACCGGCGCCTCAGGAGGCCTCCGTTGGACATGTCCAAACCATCTCAACCGATGTTGAATCAATTTCTCCTCAATTGGTGCCACCCCAACCCTATCCCGAATATCGTCGTTCCGGACTTTATCCCTCCTTGTGTAGCTGTAAGCCCTGCTTCCCAGGCACATTTAGTGTATTTAAGTTTTTAGTTAATCTATGTCATTAAGTCCTTGGGTAGCCCAAGAGTTGTGCGGGTACCCAGGCAGCTATTATGTCTAGTTAAAGCTCTAGTGAGCTGTTTGTAATCAATGCAATGTCTATCTCTATATATAATCAAGGAGATGGCCTGGAGCTTGTTGCTACTGGCTAATCAATTCTGTGTTACCTCCAACATTTGGTATCGGAGCTAGGATAGACACCAGAGAGCCACGAGGCCAACTCCTCACCTTCTCCACCCTATGTCGACCTCTGCTGAGCGCGCTGCCAGGCTCAAGGCCAAGGGAACCGGCGATGGAGAGCTGGGCGACTCCTCCGGCCGGGCCGCGCGCTTGAAGGCTGCAGAGGAAGCAGCAGCGCTGGCAGTCCAGGCAGCAAAGCAGGCGGCGGCTGCTGCAGAGGCGGCAGCAAGGACGGCGCAGGAGCTGCGGGCCGAAATTGCTGCTGAGAAGGGAGAAGAAGAGGATGCAGAGGAGGAGGAAGAGGAGGCGGAGAGCAGGAGTCGGGGGCTGCGGACTCCGTCGCGAGACAGGCGCCGTTCGCAGTCACCACTGCGTGACCGAAGGCGTCGTGGCGGCGGTCGCTATGAGTCGCCGCAAGGCAGGGTGGTCTACCGCGATTCCGGCAGCGGCACATCATGGCCAATGCTGGACAAGACCAATTATTATGAGTGGAGCCAGACGATGAAGCTCAGGATGCAGGCGCGCGACCTCTGGGAAGCTGTCGAAGGAGGCCCAGTGCAGTTTCGCGACGACAGGCGAGCTCTGGAGGTGATCGTCGCTGCTGTGCCTAAGGAGTTGGGGCTCCCGCTCCTCGACAAGGCGACGGCAAAAGAGGCATGGGATGCCATCGCTGCGACTCGTATCGGTGTGGACAGGGTCCGCCGAGCGACGTTGCAGCGACTGCGTCGGGAGTGGGAGAACATTGACGTCAAGCCTGGCGAGCCGGTGGAGGATTTTGCCCTGCGGCTGTCAACTCTGCACCAGCAGCTGGTGCTTCATGGAGACAGGGACATCGATGAGGCGCGTGTCGTGGAAAAGTTTCTGCGCACGGTGCCGACCAAGTACGCGCAGATCGTCGTCGCCATTGAGCAGTTCCTCGACTTCGAGGCGCTCACACTTGAAGAGGTGACAGGAAGGCTCAAGGCGGTGGATGACCGTGAAGCGCAAGCTGTGATAGAGCCGGTGTCCATCAACGGCAAGCTACTGTACACTGAGGAGCAGTGGCGTGCGCGTTTGAGGAAGGAGAAGAAAGGCGCAGAAGAAGCTGGCGGTTCTGGTTTCAAGAACCAGCGCGGCAGTAGCGGAGGACGCAGCCGCGGAGGTGGACGCGGACGGGGCAGAGGTGCTGGCCGTGGCGGCGGACGTGGAGAAGGCAATGGCGCCGGCCGTGTTGGCCCCAACACGTGCCTCAACTGCCATCAGGAAGGGCATTGGGCGCGTGAATGTCCCCAGCCGCGCCGTGATGGAACAGAGCGCGGCGGCGGGGGAGGAAATCGTGGTGGACGCGGCGGCGGAAACCGTGGAGGAGGCCGTGGCGGCGGTAACCAAGCTGGGCAGCAAGGAGGACATGAAGGGCGTGCCCAGTTTGCTAAGTGTGAGGAAGATGCAGCTCTGTTTCTGTCTCACGGCTTCATTGAGATGGAACAGAGCACGCCGGAGCTCAACTATACAGCGCAGCGTGTTGAGTTCTTTGAGCCACGTGCGCGTGCTTATCTGGGAGCAGATGATGAAGAGATGGCTGGCGGCTGGTACCTTGATTCAGGCGCAACACACCACATGACTGGGCGGCGTGACCTGTTTTCAGACCTGAACACGGACGTTCGAGGCACGGTTCGGTTCGGGGACGCGTCCAAGGTGGAAATCAAGGGCGTTGGTTCAATTGTTTTTGAAGCAAAGACTGGTGAGCATCGTGTTCTTCATGAAGTTTATTTCATTCCGGCGTTGAAGAACTCGATCATGAGCCTCGGTCAACTTGATGAGAATGGCTCAAAGGTGGTGATTGATGATGGAGTACTGCGGATTTGGGAACGCAGCAGCGGTCGCCTACTGGCCAAGGTGAGGCGTGGCGCGAACCGGCTGTATGTACTGCATATGAAGACAGCACAGCCAGTGTGTCTTGCTGCGCGCAGGGATGAGGAGGCGTGGCAATGGCATGAGCGTTTTGGGCATCTGAATTTTGAGGCCCTGCGGAGGCTTGGCAAGGAGGAAATGGCAAGAGGGATGCCAAAGATCGATCATGTTGAGCAAGTGTGTGACACTTGTGTCACCACCAAACAGAGGAGGCGATCATTTCCTGCTGCAGCAACATATCGTGCTCAGGATCACCTTGAATTGGTGCATGGTGATCTCTGTGGGCCAGTTACACCAACAACTTCGGCAGGTAATCGCTATATTCTGCTGCTTGTAGATGATGCCACACGATTCATGTGGGCAGTGCTGCTGTCATCTAAGGATGCTGCAGCAGATGCTATCAAGAAGGTGAAGGCTGCTGCAGAGGTGGAGAGTGGGCGTAAACTGAAAGTTCTGCGCACAGATAATGGAGGAGAGTTTACTGTTGCAGAATTTGCTGCTTATTGTGCCAATGAAGGAGTCAAAAGGCATTACAGTGCTCCTCATTCACCACAGCAAAATGGCGTGGTGGAGCGTAGAAATCAAACCGTGGTGGCCATGGCACGTGCCTTACTCAAGCAGCGCCAGTTGCCAGCCAAGTTTTGGGGGGAGGCAGTGATGACTGTTGTGCATATTCTGAATCGGTCACCAACCAAGGCTCTAGGTGATGTCACTCCCTATGAAGCATGGCATGGCCGAGCACCCACTGTTGGCCATCTGAAGGTGTTTGGTTGTGTGGCATATACTCGCCGTTTGTCTCAGCTCAGGAAACTTGATGATCGTGGTGAAGCTGGAGTATTTATTGGCTATGCTGAAGGAGCCAAAGCCTATCGAGTTTTTGATCCAGCATCTCAGCGTGTACGTGTCAGCCGAGATGTGGTTTTTGATGAAGGAAGAGGTTGGGATTGGACATCACCAGCAGCAGGTACGTCTGGGGCAGCTGGTAGTGATTTTGTGGTGGAATTTCCTTGGGAGGAAGAAGTCCCTGGAGCTGGAGGTTCAGTGCAGTCACACTCATCTCCTCAGCCCCATTCTGCCTCACCTGAAGCTTTCCCAGCAGTAGAATCGGTGCTTGATGCAGGAGAAGAGGTGTCTGAGACATCCAGAACGCCTTCACCACCACCAGCTCCAGCCAGCCGACAAGTGGAGCACGTGACTCCCTTGGAAGATGATGAGGAACGGCTGGACACTTATCACAACGACGAGCAGCTGCGCTATCGTACCATAGATGGCATATTGGGCGGGGAACAGGAAGTTCCGCCGCCGGCGCAGCGCTTGTTCGCAGAGCTCCACCTCACCCACTCTGGGGAACCCATTTCTTATGCAGAGGCAAAAGATGATCCTGCATGGCAGGCAGCAATGAAAGAGGAGCTGCGCGCTGTTGAGCACAATGGCACCTGGGAGCTTGTGTCTCCCCGAGCTGGCCATCGGCCAATTTCTCTAAAATGGGTCTACAAGCTGAAGAAAGATGAGAAAGGAGATATGATCAAGCACAAGGCTCGGCTTGTTGCTCGTGGGTTTGTGCAGCAAGAGGGTGTTGATTATGAGGATGTGTTCGCTCCTGTTGCGCGCATAGAATCAGTGAGACTGCTGCTTGCTCTAGCTGCCCAGGAAGGATGGACTGTTCATCATATGGATGTCAAGTCAGCCTTTCTAAATGGAGAGCTCAAGGAAGAAGTATATGTCCAGCAGCCACCTGGGTTTGCTATTCCTGGGGAAGAAAGCAAGGTATATCGCCTGCACAAAGCTTTGTATGGGCTAAAGCAGGCACCCAGGGCGTGGAACGCTAAGTTGGACTCTACCCTGAAGGAAATGGGGTTCAAACAGAGCAAACATGAAGCAGCAATTTACAGGAAAGGTTCAGAGGGCTCAGTGTTGCTGGTTGGGGTCTATGTTGATGATCTGATTATCACTGGAGCAGTCAAAGATGAAGTAAAGGCTTTCAAGGAAAGGATGAAATCCACCTTTGAGATGAGTGACTTGGGTTTGCTCAGCTTCTACCTTGGCATTGAAGTGCAGCAAGGCAAGAATGAGACCACCATGAGGCAGACTCACTATGCCAAGAAAATCCTAGAACTGGGAGGCATGTCTGATTGCAATCCAGCAGCTACACCAATGGAAGAGCGTCTGAAGCTCAGCAAGCATAGCACTGCCAAGGAGGTGGATCCAACTCAGTATAGGAGGCTGGTTGGAAGCTTGAGATACCTGGTTCATACCAGGCCTGATTTGGCTTTCTCAGTGGGCTATGTGAGCAGATTCTTGGAGAAACCGACCACTGAGCACCAGCAAGCAGTCAAGAGGGTGCTGAGGTACTTGGCTGGAACATTGGACTATGGTCTACAGTTCAAAAGAGCCCCAAATTCTGCTAGGTTTGTGGGCTACTGTGATTCAGACCTAGCCGGTGATATTGACTCCAGCAAAAGCACAACAGGTTGTCTGTTCTTCTTTGGCAACAGCTTGGTCAACTGGCAATCTATCAAGCAAAGGGTGGTGGCTTTGTCTAGTTGTGAGGCTGAATATGTGGCTATGACTTCAGCAGCAACACAAGCCTTGTGGCTGTCAAGATTGTTGGCTGATTTGTTGGGAAGAAAGGTGGAGACTGTGGAACTGAGGGTTGACAACAAGTCTGCAATTGCACTTGCTAAGAATCCTGTCTTCCATGACAGGAGCAAACATATCAGAGTTAAGCAACATTTTATCAGGGATTGTATTGAAGAAGGCAGCATCAGGACTGAGTACATCCCTACAGCTGATCAATTGGCAGACATTCTCACTAAGGCTTTGGGCAAGGCCAAGCTTGAAGATATGAGAAGCAGAATTGGCATCAAGCAGATCAAGAAGGGTTGAAGCAGGTCTTAGGGGGAGAACTGTAGCTGTAAGCCCTGCTTCCCAGGCACATTTAGTGTATTTAAGTTTTTAGTTAATCTATGTCATTAAGTCCTTGGGTAGCCCAAGAGTTGTGCGGGTACCCAGGCAGCTATTCTGTCTAGTTAAAGCTCTAGTGAGCTGTTTGTAATCAATGCAATGTCTATCTCTATATATAATCAAGGAGATGGCCTGGAGCTTGTTGCTACTGGCTAATCAATTCTGTGTTACCTCCAACACCTTGTGTGCCCACAACACCATCGCAACATACGCATCTCTGCTACACTCAATTGTTGGACATGTCGCCTTTTTTAGGCCAACACTCAGCACCGTATAACATCGCCGGACGAATCGCCGTCCTATAGAACTTACCTTTCAGCTTCTGAGGCACCCTTTTGTCACAGAGGACGTCAGAAGCTTGACGCCATTTCAATCAGTCGGCTGACATTCTATGCCTAACATCTTCATCAATGTCTCCATCCTTTTGTAGCATCGACCCTAAATACCGAAAAGTATCCTTCTTGGCCACCACTTGCCCATCGAGGCTAACGTCTCCCTCCTCATGCTTAGTCGCGCTGAAATCGCACCTCATATACTCGGTCTTAGTCCTACTAAGTCTGAACCCTTTCGACTCTAACGTATGCCTCCATAGTTCTAACTTCCTATTAACCCCTGCCTTACTGTCGTCAACTAGCACCACATCATCAGCAAAGAGCATACACCAAGGGATATCACCTTGTATGTCCCTTGTGACCTCATCCATCACCAAAGCAAATAAATAAGGGCTCAAAGCTGACCCCTGATGCAGTCCTATTTTAATTGGAAAGTCACTGGTGTCGCCATCACATGAAAATTCTACTGCATTCTTGAAATCATCAAGAACAAATCGAAGGCTGTATTTCTTCCATCACAGTAAGTCAGTAATCATATAACATAAGACATACTCTCCACTGCGATGACGACTACACTATAAACAAGGCTACACACACGGTATATCCAAATTCATAGCACTGCATGTTTGTCCTATCTTTACCAAGTGTCCAAAATCATGGACTCATGGTCACTGAAAAGCACATCTCTGACATACACAAGCAAACAACACTAAAAGAAGAGTGTCTGGTCAAAGTCACCAACAATTCCACCAACTGAACACTCTAAACACACCTCTAATCAAAACTTGCAGGCTTCACACAACAATCCATGCCAAAGCCAAAACTTGTAACCAGAATTGAGAGAATTCACACTACAGATGGACCTAGAAAGCTAGTACCTTTGCCAAATTCCTGGCCAGTTTTTTGGTCGTCGCGGCGAGCGAGTCCCTTTCCTTCGCCAGCTTCGCCTGCGCACCAAAGGATCAGAGGCCAATTACAAACCATAATTCTGCGGGAAGAACTCCGGCAAAGGGAAGGGCGGGGACGGGGGAGCTTACGTTCTCGTCGAGAGCGGCGGCCAGGCGCGCATCGGAGTCGGCGAGGCGGGCGCGGAGCTCGGCCTCGGCGCGGTCGCGGTCGGCGAGGTCACGGCGGAGGCGCGCGGCGTCGGCCTCGAGGCGGGAGACGCGGGAGGCGATGGCCATGGAGGTAATCTTGCGCGCCACGTCCAGTTGCTCGTACGGGTCGGTGGGGATCACGGCCAGGATCTCGTCGGGAAGGTGGAAGTCCACGCCCGGCGCGGCCGCGGCCGCGGACGACGACTCCTCGTGCCTCGCCATCTCCGCCGCCGCCGGGGGACGGGCGGGTGCCTGGGGGGGTCACTTCTTGGTGGCGCTGGCGGTGGTCCCCGCCTCCCCGGCGTCGGGGAAGAATAGGAGTGGAAATTAAAGTTTTTTTTTAAAAAAAATCTTTATGGATACGGACGCGGACATGTGGTTTGTGATGGGGATGGGTTTGCCTGGCTGTACACTGTTGGGTGTTCCATGTCATTTTCCCACTCATTTTTGTTTCTCCTTTTCTTCCTTTGGATTTTCTTTGTACATCCCTCTGTTCCTAACCTCCGTATTATTATTGATGAGTTGGTAGGAGCTACACTTATTCCTCCCATGATCAAGAATGGCTAGCATCCTTTTATTTTAAAAAAGATAAGTGCTGGCAGCAATACTACTATATTCTGAAAAAAAAGAAATACAATCAAAGCAGTATGGAGTACAAAGCTCTATTTGTAATAATTTATTTATAAAATACTTATTATAGCTACCAAATCCTCTTCTACTTTTTGTAGGCAACCCTTGAACTAAAAACCACATATTTGAGTGCACAAAGAAAATCTTATTTATTCTCCGACCAACGTACATATCAACATGCTGATGTGAATATGTGATGCGCTTTGGTGACTAAGTTCGTATAAAACTCGTACTTAGCATTTTCTTCAACCTTCAAATGTCTATAGAAAGAAAAAAAAAAGACGTGCAAAGGTGGAGGAACGAGAAAGAAAAGGCTGTGAGTAGTGGACTGTCCGTCTTCTACTGGGCCGGCCAAGCAGCAATCACTCACTGTGGAGTGAATGGCACTCTCACGGAGTAACGGGCCAGGCCCAATTCGCGTCGCGCAGCCGAGGCCGCACAGCAGAGCGCGCAGTGAGCGAGACAGTCGAATTAGTTTTAGCACCACCTCGCTTCTCTAGCTCAGTCGCAGTCCGAGGGACCTTCAGAAGGCACGCAGCTGCGCGGTGCACAGCTGCGCGGTGCACACAGAGCGAACTATTCTTTCGCCTTTTACTAAAGAATAGCGTGTGTGCGCCGCAAATAGCAGCATACGCTAATTTTTGGAGGGGATTCTCCTTTTAGAGGGCCCCAACAATTCAATTTCAAGAATTTAAATTAAAAAATATAAAGAATGTTTAAAAAATGTATTAGTTTTATATAAAATAGAATAAAATATAATTTGAAAATTTAAAAAACTGGCAGTTTAACTATGTTCGAAAAATCTGTTTACGAGAGCGGTATGTGCATTTAAGTTTGTAATTCAAAACTTTATATAGTGGTTTTTTTTTGGTGTAAAAGCCATACGTCTGTTGGCTGACTTTTGCTCCCTGCATACTCCCCAGAAAATTTTTTGGTTTTTCAGACACCGTTGGACCGTTTTACGTGACCGTTCGTCTTATTTAAAAATTTTATGTAAATTATAAAATAAATAAATTATTATTAGAGTATCTTTAATGATAAAATAAATCATAACAAAATAAATAATATTTATTAAATTTTTTTGAATAAGACGTGTCTGAAAAACCCGGAGAGAGTATGTAAACAAATTGGTATCTTGTCACACGTTGCGTTGACAAATGTGGAAAAATACATGATTTAAATCTGATGGAAGTATTTTGCATAAATATCACATGGCTCCTATAAAAATAGGTTTCATATAACCGATTACATGAATCCGATTTAGGGCTCGTTCGTTTAGTCCTCGTTCCGTGTGGATTCATTCCGGATGATAAAAAATAGCATAAATTTGCAGAACATTCCAGGCCGGAATCGTTCCAGGCATCCATTCCTTACATGAATCCGCACGCTAGGACGCTTGGTTCGACGTGAGAGACCGATCCTAAACTGCACTTGACTACTAGAGTAGCTTGGATATTGTACACCGTTGACTTTGCCATCATATCCAATTATCCATCTCCATTGCTTCAAAAAAAACATACAATTCTTCTCCTTGGTCTTGAGAACCATTGTCAGACAGTAAATATATGGAGTGTTGACTTAAAATTTGTATGACTGTGAAAACTCAAACGGAAACTACCTGAGCTAACTTTTGACTTCTAGGTGTTCATTCCAGATAATTCAACTAATAAAGATGAGTAAGTGGCACCCTGGTCAGTGGGGATCCTGTCAAACTATACACAGACAGCGCTCCTGTTTCTAGTTGACAGTAGAACCTTTGTACATCTCAAATATTCCGAACGAAACACTCAAACAGGCCATTTGATTTCATTCACAACTGACGGTTTACACAAGGGGGAAAAACAGATGAGCCACAAGCAAACGGAACCAATGGCACAAAATCAGAGGTGATCTCAGTTGTTTTTGCCGTCTCTACTATTATCCCCTCCGGTTACCTCAGATTCCTGATCACTACAGACTTCTGCTCCAACATCAGCCTGCAATGTTGATGCTGTCGAGATGGAACCCTGCAACAAAATGAAGCAGTCATTAGTCAGGGCATTTCAGCTAACCGAGATAAACGGCAATCAGAAATCAGGGCATTTCAGGTACAAAATGAAGCAGTCCATTTTCTGAAAATAAAATGGGATTCAAGAAGATGAAGAAGAGTAAGCATTCACCGTCGAACCGGAATGAGCAACAATGGCCTCCCTTCGCTTCCTCTCTTCCTTGGATCTCAGTGATTCCACCGGTGTGTACACCTGCCACCATGACGACGTCGACGTCTAATAAATTACCAAAATTGATAGCAAAATCAGCAGCCGCAGACAAAGAACGCCACAGCGGGCGGACTTACCTCAGGCATCCCGATGAGGCGCATGAGCTCCGAGACGAGCCTTCGCTGATCCTCCGCGCGGCGCTCCCACTCCACCACCGCTCGCTCCATCGTCTCGGCGCGGCTCTCCATCTCCCGTTCCGTCTGCTCCCGCGCCGCGCGGAGCCGCGCACGCCGCTCCCGAGCCTTCTCGAGCTCCTCCGCCAGCGACACTTCTGCCAACCCCACCGCAGCAGACACGCCGCACTGGGCCGGGAACAGCGGTGCCGGCGGCGGCAGTGAAGGCGAAGCTGGCCCCGGCCTCGTTCCCGCCTTTGGATGAGGTTTGGGCTTTGGCGGCGCAGCAGCCTTCTTCCCGACCACTACCGTGGACGCTGCCACGTTGGTGTCCCGCGGTTGTAGCGGCCGCCGGACCGCGGCGCCGGCGACTACGGCCAGCCCACCGCATTTCGCCTCCATCCCCATCAGCCTTAGGCTTCGAATGAATCTCAATTGGGAATGATTTGATTGATTGGTAAGGAAGGAAGGAGGCGTCGTTGGTGACGAGTTTATTTGTTGGGATTGGAATCTGGTGGGTTGCGGGATTCGAATTTGAACTAGCAAGGCAGGAGGGGAGAGCGATGGGGTGAAATAAACTGTCTTTAACGGCTAGTAACTTTGTCAGCGGAGTGGAGCGAAATGGACGGTTATTATGCGCCTTCCAACATGGTTTACGGGATAGGCGGGTCTCACAGTCAAGCAGTGCGGTGCTGCCGTGCCGAGCTGATGATCAACTTCAGCTTGGATTTGGGGGCTTTTGACGATGTGCTCCGGCAACGGGTGGCGGGTTGGGCCGCTTTCGGCTTTGAATTGAATTTGTTCCCAAAGGTTAAAAAAAAAGTAGAGGATCTCGTGTTTGTTTTGGGGATGAAGTAGAAGTGTAGAACTGGTCAACTGGAGTACACAGGACGGCGTGGTTTTAGTTTTTAAGCATGAAATGATTTCATGTCTTCGTTTAGTAATGTTGGATGTATAAACTTCGACGATATAGATTTGTGTCTTGTGTATAAGAAATCAGGTGGGTGACACACAGGACAATGGTTTATTGGTTCACGCACGAAGTGCTCTACATCAGGGGAGCGCTTATGTGTTTGTCTACCTTGCTAAGATTTAATGAAATGCCAATTGGGGGCTCTCCACCCCGCCCTATATAGCCCGGGGGATAGAGTTATAGATAGAGCCTCGATCGATTTACATAAAGTTTCTTTAGTCCATTACAAGAAAATCTCTTAGATAGCGTTGGTTTCTAAGAACATCTTGCTATGTCTTATCCTTCGAGTAGATGACATACCTGTCTACGTTGAGCCTCTCCTTCGATAGCCTTGGCCCACCCCGTCCTGTTAGGATCTTTTCCAAGCGGTGAGGTATCTGGATCCATAACACCGACAAATAGCCCGTTTTGTGTTTACTACGACTGTACGAGGGATGGAAATGAAGATAGTGCATGGTTGTTAGTTTCGTTAATAAGGCCCTGTTTAGTTTCCAGAAAATTTTGCAAAATTTTTCAGATTTCTCGTCACATCAAATCTTTGGACACATGCATGAAGCATTAAATATAGATAAAAAATAAAACTAATTACACAGTTTAGACGAAATGGACGAGACAAATCTTTTAAACCTAATTAAACCATGATTGGACACTAATTGACAAATAGCAACGAAATTTGCTACAATGTCATTTTGCAAAAGAAATTTCAACTAAACAGGCCCTAACTTAGAGTGAACCCTACATGTTAGCTTGTTTTCCACTTTCTTCCGCTCCATTATGTCCCACAATTTAAGTCAAAGGTGTTTTTTCGCAAATAAAAAGAATTTAAATAAATTTGTTATAGTTTCATTTATATAGTGAGAAGCTTTTTGAGTGTCAAAAGTAGTATTAGCTAATTATGTAGGGTATATTCAGTGGAGTTTGCAATTCAAAACTTTATAGTGGTCAAGAGTTCGGTGTAAATTTTGTCATGCTTCTGTTGGCTGCAGGGTACGTTCAGTGAAGTTTGCAATTCAAAACTTTATACTGGTCAAACTTTTGGTGTAAAATTTACCGTACTTCTGTTGGCTGGCTTTTGGTCACTGCATACGTACACAAATTGGTATTCTGCCGGACGTTGCGCTGACAAATGTGACAGAATACATGATTTGAAACTGATGAAAGTATTTTGCATAAAAACCACATGGCTCGTATAAAAATAGGTTCATATACCCGATTACATGAATGTGCAGACTAGGACGTTTGGTACACAGGTCCGACCTTTCGACGTAACGAGACTGATCCTAAATTGCACAAGACTACTAGAGTTTGGATCTTTGTACAGTTGACTTTTGCCATCATATCCATCTCCATTGCTTCAAAAATCATACAATTGCTCCCCTTGGACTTGAGAGCTTTGGACAAATCATGAAACCTGCACCACAAAACAGAGTAAATATATGTACCATGACTTAAAATTTGTATGACTGAAAACTCAAATGGGAACTACCTGAGCTTATTTCTGATTCAAGCAAAATATCACCCAATATATAGCTGTTCATTCCAAATAACTCAACTAAAGATGAATAAGTGGCACCCTGGTCAGTGGGGATCCTGTTAGACTATACACAGACCACACTCTGAATCTATTGCCAACCCTATTCACTTTACAGACCGCACACCAACAGTTCTGACTTTAAACTTGTACTGTGGCAGCTCATCTTCTTCTTCATCGTCGTCATCTTCACTTGAATCGTCTTCAACTTTGTCCCATTTTGAGTAATCAAGGCCTGAATGGCCCTTTGGTTTTGGGATGGCCTCCCAACCCTGGGGTTTTGAAGGCAGAGTGGACGGAACCTCAGTCTTTAGAGGCTCAGTTGCAGGTTTTCTATCGAGAACAGGTCCAGTTGAAGGTTTGTTCTTGAGAGCCAGTTCAGTTGCAGGTTCATCGGGCTTAGCGATAGAAGTCTCAGACTTCTGACCTTTTGGAGGAAGTTCTTCCTTTTCTTCTTCAAGACAAAGAGACTCCTCTTCACACTCAGGAATTGGGGCTAGTGACTTCAAAACAGTACAACAGATGGGCAATAAAATAGGTCAGCTAAGTACACGAGGCACAATTAGGTGAGGATGTCAGGGAGGTGAACCAAAGTGAATTAACGAAGGAAGCGAAAACTGAAAACATACTAGCTGTGTCTTCAATCGTGCCTGCAGGTTCCGATATACTTCAGAAGACGGATTTATCTCAATGAGCCTGTTGACATCAAATAGAGCTGACTGATAGTCTTTCAGAGTAACGAGAGTCTGGGCACGTAACATCAGAGCTCCGGCGTGTTCCGTATCCAATTCAAGGACAGATGTACACTCTTGTGCTGCCTGTACCAGATATCACAAATGGAGAATTTAGTGTTAGAAACCAAAATGATAATATAGAAAAGGGAAGAATAAATGATGCCATGATGCCTGCAGTACCAGATGATTCCAGAGGAATGCAGACTGCTATTTTCAGGGTCAATATAAATAATAACTATGACCCCTTAATAGGTTTCATAATCGATCATCCATTAATCATTTGGCGGTCCCTCAAATTTCAGGTGCCCAAATCAAGGGAATCATTTACGTAGGGCCATTCATAAATTTCAGGTATCCAATTTTTTTTTCCAGATACCGTGCCTAGCCTGTTTTCTAGTACTTTTGCTATTTTTGGTAAGGCAACAGCAAGCAAAACATAAGCACTGCATCTTCTCAAGTCGATTCCAATCAATCTTATAGATTCAGTTGCGTCTTAGAACACAAATTTTACCAGCAACTGAGATAAATGCGGAGAGATCACCATAATAAGCAGAAGCTAGACTGAAGATTAGAGGAGCTTGGGATAACAAATTAACAGGAGTACTCAATTAACAGTATCACTACCTGGTACCTGCACACAAATGCCTAGTGTCACAAGTTCCCCTTGCCATCCACAGTCCAAATCGAGCATTCATATTGTTCCTTAAAGAATGGAACCCATCCACCAAATTGAGCATTCATGTTGTTGTATGACGACCAGAAAACACAATCTATCTACGAGCCGTAAATCGCAGGAGCCCTGAACCGGGCAGCAAACAGGACACCTGTATGGCTGAAAAAAAATCGATCCTTTCTACCAAAACTGACACTTGGAAGCGCTAGAGGGACGCCCCTCCCCCGCAGCCACCACCGAAGCGAAGTCAAATCAAAAGCAGCGACGTAATCCGCCAAGGAAAGCAACCGGAACCCAGAGCAGAGGGAGCCAGGAGCGGTGACCTTGTGGAAGTCGTGGAGCTTGAGGTAGCAGGCGGCGCGGTTGCTGTGGAGCGCGATGCGCTGCGCGGGGCCCCGCGCCGCCGCCAGCGCGGCGGAGTAGAGCTCCAGCGCCTCCCGGTGGCGGCCGCCCCGGTAGAGCCCGTGCGCCCTCTCCACCGCCTCCGCGCCCGCGGCAGCCCCCGCCATCGCCCGCGCGAAGAACCCGGGGACGAATGAATCGGAGATGGGATTTGGAATCCGGGGGGATAATCACGAGGGGAGGAGTGAGACGAGACTTTGAATGGGAGTGGTCGGGTCGGGTGGTTGCCTCTGGACAGTTGCGGGTTGTAGGGTTTTGCTGCCCGCGACCGCGCGAGGAACACGGCTCCAGGCTCACCTGCACCTGGGGGTTATGTGCAGCAATTGACCGATTTGCCCCTTCTTTTCGTCGAGGCCTCGTTTAAATGTGCACGGTAGTAATTTTATTTTTATATAGTAAAAATTGTTCAAATTTTGACTAATTAGGCTCAAATTGTTCATCTCGCAAAGTACAACAAAACTGTGTAATTAGTTTTTGATTTTATCTACATTTAGTACTCCATATATATGCGGATATTTTGATATGATAGAGAATCTTCTTTTTTTATAGTAAAATTTAGGAGTGAATTTGAGTATCTAAACATGGCCTAAACCTCGAACCTTCCCAGCTTTCTGGATGCGTTGGCGCAGGAGAAATGTGTGTACAGATGTTCTGCAGTTTCACCGACAAGAAAAGTTACTACTTTGATTCACAAAAAACGAGTGATTTTTATATAAAGTGTGTACAGTGGTGATTTAAATCATGCACACATTTTCTAGTGGTATGAACATATTACATATCTACTCAGGTTTGAGTCTTGCATCCGACATGGATATGATGGTGTGCTTCTAGATTTATTGTATGAACTATGAAGAAGTAGTGTTATCTATTTGTAGGTGATATGGTCGTTGATAATAGAAAATTTCCTATTTAGTATCGGAAGATGACATAGTTTCTTATTTACCATTGAAAGACAATTTTTTTTCAATATAGCATTGTTGTTATATTTGGCATCTAACACCGTCAACTGCAAGGAAAAAGCTATTTTAGCCTTGTTCGTTGTTTCATGTGTAGCCACATCAGTATGTTATAATACTCCATATATTGCACAGATTTTTGTATAGTACTATCTTTTTTACATTGAACATTTTTTACAATATCATTTTTTAGTCCATGAATATTTTTTGGCATTAGCAATTTTTTGCATAGATTATTTATGAGGGTACAATTTAAATGGAACTTGATGAACGTTTGGTAATTTAAAACAAATGATCATTGTCCATATAATTGTACTGCCATAAATAATTTGTGCGAACCAAAGTTGTACTGCCAAAAAACATTCATGGTCTAAAAAATTGTACTGTAAAAAATGTTCAATGTAAGAAAAGAAAAAAATTTATCTTTTGACGCTAACCATGTCATATTCCGATACTAAACAAGGAATTTTGTCTCGATAATAAGACGTTGTGGGTTATTTCATTGATGATCACCCTGTTCGTTTGAGCTATTCAGCGGAATCAACAGCTATCCAGCAGTGTTTTTCTCTCACAATAAACCAGCGAACAGTACTTTCAGCCATAATAAACCAGCGAAACGAACAGGCTGGATAAGATCCCATGATTTAATCTCAAAGTTTTTCATCATAAAATTATAAGCACGTGTATTTATTGGTGTGAAGTGAACGTACCTAAACGTTTAACATCTGTTTGGGAGCAGAAGAGTGCGTGTTACGGGTCTGTTGACACAGCCTGTTCGCTTGAGATTATCAGTTAAATCAGTCAGATATTCAGCAGTATTTTTCTCTCATAAAAAATCAGCCAGATTTCAGTCAAGCCAACAAACTGTTGTTTGATCTTTGATGTTACTGTAGCAGCAGCTGCAGCGAACAACCCGTTTGTCACGGATCTCTGATGGTCCCGTAGCCTCTCGGTTGTCACGGATGGACGGAAATGCTAGCTGTCGTTGAGCGCGGTTGATCCTACCGTTTGTTGTTAGCTAACGGTCCTCAGCTTGCTTAGCTTGCTAACACTGATTGTGCTTTCCCCGTCACAAACCACCTGATTAGCCCATGTGACTTGGCGCCACGGCCTGTTAGTGGTCTCCATTTTTTTAAAAAAAAGGGAAATTAAAGATCAATGACCTTACAACAAATCAAAAGGGGTTGGAAGACTTGCATGTGGATGCATGCACCGCATTGCACAGCTAATATATATAACGTGATTCACACACTCAAATATATATCTCTGGTATCAGAGGAGGGGGCGAAAAAGGCGGTGAGGAAGAGGAACAAAGCAGAAAGAGAAAGGCGTACGTGTGATGGAGCCGTGTGCCGGAACCAGAAAGGTCAGCCGGACACGGTACGCCCATTCCCATACTAAACACTTACACCAGCCACGAGATGCTTGCCGAATTCAACTGAGATGCACGGTCGGTAATGCTTTGGTTAGGACATCCGTACGCTCGGATGCTGGCTTGCTGGACTTGCGGATTGGTCTGAAATTACTTGTCGTGAAAAATGCACATACGTGGCTTGTCTCCAATGTCTGAACTATACATCGTGCACGCTGCTCTGGTGCTTCCCTCGGCGAGCGAGATGTGGGGGCCGGCGTCCGTGAAGGTGGGGAGCCGGCCGCCGTGGCTAGGGTTGGGGGCGGCCGCGTGGGTGCAGGTCGCGGGCAACGCCAGCTCCATGTTCGCGCTCTGCTCGCACGCGCTCAAGGTCTCACTCGGCGCCGACCAGAGCCGCCTCGTGCTGCTCATGGTCGCCTGCGACGTCGATGAGAACCTCGGCCTGCTCCCGGGGGTGCTCTGTAACCGGCTTCACCCCGCGCTGCTCCTCATTGGCGCCAGCGCGTGCCTCCTCAGGTATGGTACCGCATGGCTCCTCGTCTCCGGCGTCGTGCCCGTGCTGCTTTAACTGGATGCTCCAGCAAGTAGCGAGGGGAGAAGCTTCGTGTGACGCCACCCCACCGGCGGGTTTCCCATGCCACTGTCGCATCGGCGAGCTCCATGCGCCGCAGCCAACTCTGCGCTGGCGTTGAGCTCCGTAACGACGAGGTATTCGTCCAAGCAGCAAGGTGACATTGCGTTGAAAGCGCATGTTGCAAGTGTTTCAGATGTTTCATAGGTATGTTGCAAGTGTTTTATATTAATGTTACAAAAATAGATCTGGATGTTGCACATGTTGCAATGGGCTATACACGTATGTTTTAAGTGTATGTTTAAGATGTTTCATCTGTTTCAGACGTATGTTACAAGTGTTTCATTTTGATGTTGCAAAACTAGATCGGGATGTTGTATATATATGCAATTATTTTAGGTGTTTTTCATACGTATGTTGGTGTTTCATCTTAATGTTTGCAATCACTACACATATGTTTTCAAGTTTTTTTTGTTGTTTTGCAAGTGTTTTAGCTGTTTCGGACGTATGTTACAAATGTTTATCTGGATGTTACAAAAGTAAATCGGGTGTTCCACACATGTTGCAATGCGCGTGAGAAGTGGACGAGCATGAGCAGTCCCTGCGCGTGGTCTAGTGGCGTGGGCGTCGTCCGGGCGACGCAGGCCCTGCATGAGCGTCATCCAAATGTTGTAAAAGTAGATCAGGTGTTGCGTATGTTGCAATGTGCGTGAGAAGTGGAGGAGGCGTGAGCAGTCCCTGTACGTAATCTGGCGGCACGGACGTCGTTCGAGCGACGCAGGCCAAGCGTGGGCGCACCATATGTAGGCTCGGGTGGGGGCGAGCTGGCATGAGTGCAGGAAACAAAGTGCAGCACAGGTGTGCATCCAGACGTCAGGGCACAGGCGCATCCGATATAGCATCCCTTGGAACGTTCGTCGGGGTTTCCATTCTCCAGACGTGTCACGCGGCTACCAGCAAGCAAGGCGAGGCAGGCCTGGCGCCGGCGCGCACGCCATCCCATTCTTGGCGGGGACGACGACTAACCACCGCCAAGGAAAGGAACGCTTGCCATCCACCGTACGCGACGTCCCAAAACCTGCTGCCATTTCAGAGTTGCATTCCAAAACGAATCTTCCGCCTCACATTCAAGTAAATTCCTCCCAAGATCACCCATCTACATAGCTGTAACTGTATAGCCACAAAACCAGAGCCCAGCATCGTCCTAAAATTCAGAAAAATGATGATGCCACATGCATGCCAGGTCAGCCTTCACGTTTCTGCGGCTAGCTAGCTGTCACCTGCCTTCATCGATGATGGATGTGAAGAGCGGCGACGGGACCACGGGCGTCAGGTCCCCGGGCTCAGGGCTCGCTTGGATGCCGCCGTGGCCGCCGGACGACGACACTGGCTGCGTCGTCGACGACCCCACCTGGCTGCTCGTGAAGCTGCCGCTGACGTCGGCCACCTTCACCTGCCACTCTGTGATGTAGCTCGGCTTGGCCACTTCCTCGGTCGTGTCGGCGTCCCCGGTGAGCATGGCCACCACCTTCGACATGGACGGCCGCTTGTGCGGCGAGCCCTGGGTGCAGTGGAGCGCCACGCGGATCACCCGCAGCACCTCGTACTCGTCGTACTCCGTTAGCTTCGGGTCCGCGAACTCCAGCGGCCGCCCGTTCTCGTACAGTTCCCACACCTGAAACGTAGTACGATTCAACAATTTATCTAGGACGATTTACAGCAGGTCAGCAGTGTGTCCAGAGTCTCTGATATTGAGAATTTAGCAGATATGCAGTGACAAACTGAAGTTCAGCTTATGGCATAATCAAATTTCACTCTGATGATCTTACCCTTTCAAAGATATAAGTCGTGTCTTCCTCCATCGTATTCTGATAGTTCGATTCGCCAGCGACAATCTCCAACGCGACCACGCCAAACGCAAACACGTCAACCTTCTCAGTCATATGCCCTCTCATGGCGTACTCAGGTGCGAGATAACCACTAGATGATACAACCAAACACAACCAAGATTTAACCAACTGTCATTAGCTACATCACATTTGCAAATAATACACCATGCATTATACCCAAAAAAGGCGAGATGGAAAATACACTTACAACGTGCCAGCAACTTTCGTGCTGACGTGAGTCTTTTTGTCATCGTAGAGCTTGGCAAGGCCAAAATCAGAGATCTTAGGGTTAAGATCGGCATCAATCAACACGTTACTAGCCTTTATGTCCCTGTGCACAATGCGGACGGTCGACTCCTCATGGAGATAAGCTATACCTCTTGCTATGCCCAAACATATCTCAAATCGTGTTGGCCAGTCTAGATTCAAGCTTCCCTTTCCTGAATATGAAAGTTTAAACGTATTAAATTTCTGCATTAGAGTTGCACTCTTTGTCATACAAGAATGGATGAAGTCGTACCAAACAACACTTGATCAAGGCTTCCATTCTCCATGTACTCATAGACCAACAATGGTGTCTTGCTCTCAAGGCAGCAGCCATACAACCTCACGAGGTTACGGTGCTGCACTCGAGAGATGGTTTCTATTTCTGCAGCAAACTGCATCTTGCCCTGATTAGAGGATTGAGAGAGCTGCTTCACTGCCACCACTCTTCCATCACTCAACTTACCCTGCAAGAAAGCTGAACATCTTTACTATTATGCAAGGCATTTCATAACTCAGGTCAAGGTTTTGCTTCACTTGAAAAGCATCAGTTTATGATAAAAGTGTCATAGGGTCACTTTTCTGTGTCTATTCAGGAGGCAACATTTAACTATTTATTTAAGCCTTCATAAGTTCACACATCGAACACAAATCCAGTTCTATATATACTAGATAACGAGAATGACAAACCTTGTAAACTGATCCATATCCTCCTTCACCAAGTAGATTACTAGAACAAAAGTTTTCTGTAGCTGACCTGAGCTCACTGTAACTGAAGACATTTGGCCTTCCAACTATTGTATACAATTCTGCAAGGTTCGAAATAGCTTGTTAGCATACTTTCTGTTTGCAGTCAAGCACACACTGTGATATTAGTATATCAAGCACCTTCTAGCTCTAACAATAGCTTTCTCCTTTTCTGACACCATAAGAAGATTCCAGCCAGTGCGATCAATGCAAAAATTGAAACACCAACTACGACTCCAACAATCACACCAGTTTTATGGCTGCTCTTGCTGTCTGCAGAATTACGCACTGTAGGGATGAAATCTGAAGAAGAGTTCAGTTAGTTGAGCATTGAAAACCTTATATAAAACAAAATTGAGATGTAATACACAATATTTAGAATAGCTACAATTCCACCAAGTAATAAAGAGGATAGTGTGCAATCTCAGCTCTTATCATGGGTGTTCTATGTTCTGCTTTTGGTTTGAAATGGCATAAACTCAACTCAATCTAGGCCCTCAAGCGCCAACTTATAGTTATATATGCAGGTACAGCTGTAACATCATAAACATACCGTGCCGAAAAATTTCCATGTTCTAATTCTTCTATTAAAGATAACAGTTTTTTTCAAATTTAAAATTTCACATCTTGTATACCACACTGATGAGTCTATTTTTTGTGACTACACTAGTATGCATTAATTGATACTTCAAAATGTCGGGCAGTATAACTGCAATTTAGAACGAGTTTAAGTTCAGGTGAGTACTTGGAGTTGCACTCAGGGCAGATATTGCAGGACCATAGTATCCCTTATAAGGAATGCAACAAGTGCCCTTGCCAGCCCAGAAGAGATGAATCTCAAGGAAGTTTTTGGTTACTGGAACAACATACTGCTTCTTAACAGCAGTGAAAGATTTCCCTCCTGCTGCCTTTCTAATGTCAAAGTTCTGCTCCTTGCGCTCTCCCTAAACAAGCACGAAGTATCAGGCACAAAAGTCTATATCTAGAACAAATTATATATCTAGAACAAATTATATGATTTAAAAGCATCAGATGCCAGCCAGATACAAGTTTGTAGCTACCTGGACATAGATATCGAAAACCCTCCTCCCTCTGCTTCTCCAAGACTGCATGTCTGGAAAGTCAACCTCTGCAAATTGAAGTGTGACTGTGTAATTTCCATTCTCAAGTCCAATGCCATAGTATCTCAGAGATGATGGTGACATCCTTGCTGTTTGGAACAGTGCAGAGTCTAGGGTGTTCTCGAACTGGCGTGAACTGTAGATGATGTAACTTCCATTGGGTGCATCTGCATCCAAGAATAATCCAACGCTGCTAACACCCCATGTAGGTGCACCCGCAACGTAGTATGATGCGGCTCTAAGGTTGGCATTATCAGCCTGATAGATGGAATTATCTGAACCTGATATTGCTCTACTACCACCAGAGTCCACCGCAAAGGAGGCAGCTGCATCCAATTTATCAGAATAGTGTTTAATTGGAATCTGCAATTGCAGATCCAATATTACAAAATAGATACATGCTCGAAATCCAAAGGGTTGAAGCATTACACTTTGGAGAACCGAGGAAACAGGGAGTACTACGCTGAAGACAGTCCAATCCCCATGGCAAAACACTGCAGATGAAATGTTTTACTATTTTAAGTTCTGATTACAAGCTAAGATGGGAACTTATTTTTATGCTAGCCTTGAGAACGAACTGGTGCTCACCTGTTATTGGAGCTATCCATCACAAAGTCGTTTGCCACCAAATTCCTTAGTACACAGTAGAACATAGGGAGAATTAGCTATTACTGTTGTATTCAATCAGGCAGGCTTTGTGTGCAATAACTAAGGAGTATATTTTCACGAGAGAAGTTTCAGAACACAAACATACAATTGCAAATTTTTCTCAGTAGCCCAAGAAGGAAAGTTTCCTGAGATATGGTTGTATGAAAAATCTCTGTGAAAAGGCGGAGAAAAAGGTAACTATTAGATCAATAACATATTTCATTGAGCACAATGCCAAAACAAAGAGCATGTGAACATACAGATTGGTCAGTAAGGGACTTTTTGTGGCAGGCAGACTTCCTGAAAGGCTATTATTCCCTAGAAATCTGATTCAAGTAGAATATTTGCATATATCAGCAGAAGGTTAACAAGAAAGAAAAACAGATGTCCATTCCAAACAAATTATGAAAAGTGCAGCAAGTAAAACTTACAAATAACTAAGAGACGGAAGATTCAAAATTGATTGAGGTATTTGTCCTGTGATATTGTTGAAACTCAGGTCCCTGCGAGAAATAAGAAAAATAACATTAGACAACAAAAGGGAAAACATCATCTCAAAGTTGAGCTATAATATAAATTTGTCACTTGATTGTGACTTTCTGACAAGGGAACCGTGCTTACAATAAGTATAAATTTACAAATTTGGAGAAGTCTACTGATGCTAGTGTATCAGATATCTTCGTATTCCTCAACACTCTGCAAGATGGAACATTGAATAATTAAATGTTTAGGCTGTTAAACTGAAAAAAAATGTGGAAGGCACATGTCGTACAGTTCACCCAAAGATGTCATGTTGCCAATGAATGCCAGTGGAGAGCTTCCATTCACTATATCGCCTATTCTTCTGTTACATTGAAACGATTAATGCCATGGTTATTATCTTTGCAACGATAATAATCCTACAATCACAGAAACTACTAGGGACTCACAATTTTTTTAAGTTGACAAGATTAGAAAGACTTGTGGGAATGGGGCCTTGAAAAGAATTCCCTTGGAGCCTCCTGTAAGTACATAGATATTTAATTAGAGAAGTAATACCTATGCTGGTTCCTCATGACAAATTAATTGTGCTATAAAATAACAGGTGATGTAGGTAAATATGCAAAAACCTTGCACTTCTCCAGAAAAATGAATGGCTTTCCTTACTATTGATATCGAGAAAACAATTTGAAAAAAGATTGAAACCTTAGTGGTTTTCAGATATAAATCTTACAGTTGGGTCAAGTTAGTCAAACTCCCAAGATAATCAGGAATCTGCCCACTGAAATTATTGTCTGATGCCCACCTGGATACCGACAAGGATGGGTAAGATTATTAGCTTCTACCTCCGAAGGAAGAGCAAATTCACGATGTGCTATCTTATTTTACTAAATTACAAGATTGACAGGTTCTTCAGTTGGGACAATGTCGATGGCAGAGGACCACTGAAGTCGTTACTATCAATGTATCTGCAACTCAAAGATGGATGGCATTTTTCAGTTATGTTATGCATTGGTTATCAGTTTAAAGAGTGAAGAAAGCATAGATGGCTATGTAGAACACATATAAAGCGCCCAAATAAACAACTCACATCTGTCGAAGTTTTGTCAGTTTCCCCAGCTCATCAGGAAGTGTGCCGTTAAAATTATTTGAGCCCAATGCTCTGAAATAATTATTAAATTAAGTTAGATCCACAGGAATTTGGAAAAAAAAAAGTTAGATCCAGAGAAATGTTCAGATGGAAGTGGTAAATGTTTGATTGGGATGATGCACATTCTTTTCTACCAGATTCTCACTTCCACAATATTGTATTAACTTCTTGAGAAAACAACATTGCAAGATTATACTCAATATATGCCCATAGTATAGGCAAAACTGAACATTAACATTAGTCAGAGAATATCCACTTTTAAGACTACCCAGGACAATAACATGATTGGAGGATCTTACAGTGATAAGAGGTTGGTAAGGTTTCCAAGCTCCTTTGGGACAGGTCCAGATAGTGCATTGATTCCCACAGTCCTTGTGATTTTCAAGGAAAAGAAAGTAAGATTGCTTGAACGCAGGAACTGCAGCACGGTTTTGAGTTCACAGACTTACATTGATTCCAGAGCAGTTAGCTCTCCAATGAATGCTGGCAATGGCCCGTAGAAGTAATTTTTCCTGAAGTCCCTGAAATATTAAGCAGCGTTAATCAAACTTTGTGCGCACTGCAGTTTTGGAGCCACCTTCTGCTTGGATTTAGGTATTTAATGCCTAAGGCAAAAGCGGCCGTAACCAAACAAACATTATGCGTACGCGGCATACCCCAATTCTGAAAAGAGAGAACATAAATGTGTGGCCATGGAGACTGACCGGCACAAATCAGCAGGTAAAGAAATTGGCCCGTATGATTGCGGCACAAATCAGCAGGTAAAGAAATTGGCCAGTATGATTGTGGCCGCTGAAGAGACGCATAGGGGACACATACAACGATGAATTAACCACTACTATCCTAGGTTAGAATGAGCTTGGAATTGCGGGGACATTTCCTTCATAAAAAGATTGAAAAAAATTGGGGGGGGGGGGGGGGGTCATTACAGTAAACTACGGAGCTTGAAGTCGGAACACGAGCGGAGCACTCCTCGTTTCTCCGGAAGGCAAGTGACACCTGGCCGTTTGCGCCGTCGAAGAGCAACGACATGCGCCCAGCGACGGCGGCGGCGGCGGCCGGCGACCCCTCCGCCATTGAGGGGGCTGGGCTGGACACACTGTGGAGCGGGAACGGTGCAGACCGGGGAAAGTTGTTTGCGACTTGCTAATGGGCTTGGCCCAACAAGACTTCACTACTACTACAGGCGACAGCCGTCAGCTACCCCGGCCCTGAGAAAACAAAGCCCTCTCTATACGGCAGAAAATTTATCGAACTTTAACATGAAAAATCTCATGAACAAAGTTTGGCATTTCAATCGAAATAATCTATGCCAAAAAAGGGACATTAAGCAGTTGGCAAAATAACCATATAATTGAAAAGAAAAAAGAGTACACGGCTCAGAGACGAGTTTTACAGGCAGCAGGACATACAGCTTAACGAGGTGAGTGAGGTTCCGCAGCTCCTCCGGTATGGGGCCAACCGCGTCCAGCGTGTTTATCTTCCTGCACCACCACAATCGGAGGGGGGAAATCTGATGAAATGAAGCTGTCCTGGAGAGAGATAGAGCAAGGGAGCAGCATGGACAGCAGCAGCTCTGGAGAGTGGACGGACACGGACTCACAGCCTGGTGACATGGCAGAGCGTGTTGTTTCGGTCGGAGCAGTCGCACTTGATGGCCGGGTTGAACGCCGGGTTGTCGTCGATGGACGTGTCGTCCGTCGCCGCGCCGCTGCAGGGGTTCCCGCTGATGTTCCACGACGGCGGCGCGCTCAGCCCCAGCTTGCTCAGGATCGCGTTCACCGCCGCCGCTGTCGTCCAGAGCCAAGAAGAACAACCATCACTTCCAGAGCTCTGTCGAGTCGAGCGAGACACATGCGTACATACCTTCAACCGGATCAGTCTGGGGCGCCTGCTGAGCCTGCGCAGCCGCCATCCAAGAACTCGGAAGCAGCAGCAGCAAGAACAGCAGCACAGGGGAGAGGGAGACACAGCCATGGAGGAGACGGCAGCCGCTCAGCCTGGGCTTCATCTCTCCCTACCCGGCTGCCCGGAGCTTGCCCGGCCCCTCTGGCCCTCTCTGCCTGCTCACTCTGCTGTTCCCTTCGGATTTCTCTGAAACAAGTGACGGATCGAATCGAACCGATCAGAGGAAATGGACAAAAGTGTCACAGAGCAGTGTTGCCTTCAATGTTTTCTGAAAAGCGCAGTTTAGGAGGCCTGGCTGGCCGGCGCCTCGTCTTTTTTGGAAGAACTACCGGCGCCTCGTCTTATCTGTTAGAATTTATCTCTTTCTTTTAGTTTTTAGTTTGGGCAGTACTATGTCCTCCTTCGGCTGTTGTGAGGCTAATATTGGAACCTGGAACTGTGCTGTAATGACTTGGCTTTTGATTAGTTGAAAGGCCGGGGCTGTTTGGCCCTTGAATGAACTCTAAAAAATGTGTCACAGAGCAGCTATATATGGAATCGTGCAATGATGATGCAGAGAGTAGGGCATAGCGGTAGCCAATTTGCCTATATGAAATTGGCGCCACCACTGTACCTGTGCTAGACTAATAGTAAATCGCAAAGCCGGCAGCTGCTACTCTGGCAAGCTGGAGAAAGTCAGGGCAGTAGGGCACTGATCAAGCTTATTAGGTGGTGATTGCTGGATTAGCTGGTCATGGGTGGTTTGGTTTCACATTGGGACTAATCATTGATGAACAGCTCAATTTTAAAGGACCCAAGTTGAAGGGACCTGATCTAAGGTGACAAGACACAGGTCCAATGAATCCAGTGGAGTTGTTGTAGACTCCTGCGGTTCTGTGCTTATAAAAAGTAGATTGCTCAGTGTATAGTCTTTAGTTTTTTCGTCGATGTCGTAGAAATTTCCCAAGTTTCTGCCCTCTCTAAATATAAGTGCATTCTTGCCACGCGAGGTGATTATTGAATTCAAATATATTTGGCTGTACGTCTGTCTGCAAATGTCGACCTTTTTTTTTTGAAACGCTTATTTTATTTTTCTAATCATACTAGCTAGGTGAAAATGATTACGGTCATATAGTCGTTACATGCTGCATGCATGAGGTGTACGTGTACGTGGATATCTGCATTTCTTTACATGTGGGAAGTTTTGGTTCTTGTGCTTGGTTCCTTTCGTCCGTACTGCTCAAGTGTGCCAACTTGGACTTCAACCTCAACGTCGTCATCTGCCGTTAATCAGTTTCAATTTCTTTGCGATTTTGCCGTTGATCAGCTTAGAGAAAGGAGAAACTAAACGCGGTTTGCCACAAATATCAACTCAAAAAGATTATGCCACATCAGACATCACTGCGGGATTATGCGTATTACTCAACTTTCCATGTACCTTTCCAGAGATCTAGCAGGCTAGTAGTGAAAAAAGAATACAAGTTGATTTGATTATTGTCACTTGACACCAATCTAACCAATTATATGAAGGTATATATGAGTTAGCAGCACTAAAGCAGATAAAAAATTGATTAGCTTTATAACGCCGATGTAGGCATCTTACCCAACCCAACCATGCATTCGGCTTATTATTATTGTAGTGCACGATAGTAGCAAGTTTAGCATTGTTTTACATGTTCTGGAAACTCTCATTGACTATATATAAGGAATTTTTTATGTCACCACGCAATCAAGATGCGCCCGGCGCACTTTGCTGTTGCGCGAAAATCGTATAATGTACAGACGACTGCACATGATCGACCTTCTTTTTGCATATAAGCTGTGGATTGACCAGCGACTTGGAAACATATGCCATCAGGTGTCGAAATCCAATCATATTCAGACTAAACATGGTCATCGAGCATGGGACGTACACTTTTTGTCATGGAAATTTTGGACTTAGATCTCTTTGACAGGACGGGATAGACCGGCAGACTGCATAATTTTCGCATCGCGGATGATCTCCCGTTTGGCAGGCTAGCGCTTGAATGTCTGGATAAAAGACTACGTCTACGCTTCGTTTCACGTGTCCCATGCGGGGATCTGCACCTGCATGGATGTCGCCCGCGGCGCCTGACCCCACACGAGGATCGTTTGTGCCCCTCCGCTTCCCCTGTCTGGACGTCTGTGCCCGGTCGACGGCACCCCAACAGTTGTAGCAGACAGGTGCCATTGCAACATGAGTAACACTAGATCTAGTTTTGTAACAACCAGATGCAACACTTGCAATATACGTTCGAAAAAGATGAAACACTTACAAAACACACTTAGAAACATTCAGCATAACTATTGCAAACATAGACAACATCCAGATCAAACATTTGCAATATATGTGTCGAACATATGCAACATCCAAATAAACACGCTTGCAACATACATATGAAAAAATAGATGAAACATTTGGAACAGACGTTGGTAACATACGTGTATAGCCATTGCAACATATGTAACATCCCGATCTACTTTTGCAACATCCATATGAAACACTTGTAACATATCTTTGAAACACTTAAAACATGTGTTTGCCACATGCGTTTTCAGCAAAACTTGGCAGGCGAGCGGAACCCAACATAGCGAGATTGGCGCTAGGTCGCAGTGGAGGAGGAGGATGGCAGCGGGCGGGAGGTTGCGCAGCCCTCGGTGAGCGGCTGCGCTGCCCTCGGTGTGATGATGATGAGGACATGACACCATCGGATACGACCATTGATTATAAGGTGCGCTCGTTCCTACATTTGCATAGTAATTTTGGGTACAATTCACTTGGTTCCACATGTACATGTCATTATTTGAATGTAGGTACAAATGTGTCTCAAAGTACAAGTCGATCAAAGTTGAACTTTCGGTTCGTCGGCAGCCCGATAGTGCTTCATTGGGAAGACCATAACTCATCCATCCGGAGTGCGATTGAGGTCAATGAGCACTTGATGGAAAGCTTATTTGATAAGCTTTCAAATAGACCTGGTCCCACCTCAATATCACATTGGTAAGGCCTCGAAATCATTGAGACATTCCACCGCTATTTCTGTCGGGTGCTATAGCGCCGTCGCGGACTTGTTATTCACACTTGGGACCCAGGCCCAAGTTGGAGCACGCCCCAATAAGATGAAGAACACCTAAGAGATACCCAAGGACGCCCTCCTCCTTGGCCACCACCTTAGGAGTCAATCAAGGGCGTCCAAGCCAAGTTGGAGGCCCAATCCATATCAAGTTCAAGTCCATCTCGGGCTCCAGGACTAGTATGTAGTAAAACGGACGCACATGACGCATCTGGACTTCGTTTTCGATAATCCACATATGGATAGAAAGATAATTTCATAAGCTAACCAATGGCTTTAGTTTGAGGCCCAAATTCCATTGGAGTCAACGGGAATCAATGAAACAAGTTGACATCCAGAATTTGTCAGGACGCTGCGTCGCTGTCTTTTGGGCCGTTTGGCCCTTGTAACGTGTCGAGACTTCTGAGCGACGTGAGTAGGGGTCCTTGGATGCCCCTTAGGATTTATAATCAGTAGCCGCCACCTATGTTATGGTTTGAGTTTTGCTTAGATCAATCTGTCCATTGACAGTCGCCGTTTCATCGGTTTGTGAGACCCCACTTGAGAACTTAATCATTCATGTGCAGTTTGTCCCAAATTTTGAGCTGTGTTCTTCTGAGTTCTTGCTTGTGTTCTTCGTTTCGTAGGCAGGGATTAGCCTTCGTGGCGAGGTCAACCGGTTGGAGACACGGTTGATAACCCGAGGAGTTGTGGTGCTAAGATTGCAGGATTCAGTCTTTCGATCTGAAGCCGGATTGGTGTGTCACTCTCCGCCTAAAACGATAGTTACCTTCTACCTGACGGAAGATCGGGAATCGCATCCCCATCAAGTGGTATTCAGAGCTAAGGTATACCGTCAGGTTCGCATTTATTCCCTAGTTTGAGTGTTTCGCATTTGTCCCATAGTCCACAGCCATAATTGTTTTCGTGTCCTAGAACTTTTCCACGCCATAGCCTTTGTATATTTTAGTTTCAGAGTCCGTCGTGTTGAGTTTGTGTCCTGATTGAGGTCTTGTTGCTGGTTAGTTTGTGTTAGAGTCCAGTTCGTTTGTTTTTCCCCATCGATTCCATCAAATTCTAGCCTTCGTGACCACTTTTGTGCGCATTGTTCCTGTTTTGTCCTCTAATTCGGAGTCCAAACTTGAAACTGGTCCACTTTTCGCGTACGAACTCGGATTTCGACGTTCCAGATATCAAAATCGATCAGAAAAAAATTTCGGATCCGACCATCCCCCGCCTTGTCGGGGTTCAAAAATTTTATTTTGGCCAAAAACTGGTCACAAGATCATCTTTTCCTGGTCACAAGCTTTTTCTCAATTTTGGATCCATCTTCTGAATTTTCCACAGGCCACGTCTTTCACTTGTTTAAGCTCAAATTTTTTGTGGTTACTTCTTGTATGCTCCTAAGTGAAGAAAAAATATCAAAAAATAAAAAGAAAAAGTCAAAGATTCCCAAAAAACAACAACAGCCCAAAAATAGGGAAAAAAGAGAGGGGCAAAATTGGAACAATATCTAGAGGAGCACATAGAGAAGGCCTAAGTGAGCAGTGCTAGCGTGTGCTGTCTTGAGCATTGTTCCTGTTGCTTCTGCTATCCATCATACTTATTTCTTTACACTTGTTGTCATACATACTTGGTACTTGGAACACGTGAGACCAACAACTAGAAGAAGTAATTGGGACTATAATTCAGCATTACTATCTGTTACTGACTTGTGTGCCACATATACATATTTTTCCTACTTGTGTGCCTTCCAAGCTCCACATATCCTTCAGATCAGTACAAAAAAGGACCTTGCAATCGCGGTGCCACTTCCTCACAAGTATCACAACCAAGCCTCCGGTTGCCATCCTCTGCTTGTGTTGGTAAGAACTTGGTAAGACGTGTGTGAGGGTGTGATTCCACTGACCCATAAATAGTTGATAGGGTATTTATTTTGATTCTAACAATATATGCCAAACAACGAGTTTCTTTTTAAGAGTGAATTGCAGAAAATCATGGCCCAGATGTTTGCAAGGATGGACCACATGACGAACAATCTGCCATCACATATTGACTATAATCATCAAGGTATGAGAGGTAAATTAACCATACCATTCTATTCTGGATTTTATGATGGAGAAAAATATTTTGATTGGGAGATGGCTGTAGAACAAGAGTTTAATTCACAACTCATTCCTGAGAAACATAGAGTTAAATATGTCACTAGGGAATTTAAAGATTTTGCTCAATTCTGGTGGCGAGAACTAGGCAATTTGCATCAACAACCTCAATCATGGGATAGACTTAAAGAAGCAATGCGTGATCATTTTATTCCTCCATCTTATAAACGTAAAATGCAACGCTTAGAGCAAGGTAATATGTCTGTCCAGAAATATTATATAGAGTTTCAAAAGTGTGCAATATATTGTGGGATAGAGGAGGATTCAGAGGATAAAGTGTGTCGTTTTTATGGTGGTTTGAGACGTGAAATTCAGGATATTGTTTATTATAAAGATTTTAACACTACAAACCAGTTGTTTCAGCTAGCTATACTTGCAGAAAAAGAATTGCAGGGACATCAACAAAAGAACCAGACCAACATTGGTGACAACTTCAACCAGGTTTTAGCAAGGGTGGAGCAAACATTCACGAAGATCGAGACTGCCATAAGCGGACGAGTGGCCGTTTCCACCGCTATAGCAGCATCTTCACCACCATCTCCCACACCCACTTTAGAGCATGGTAAACTTTTAAACTCGACTAAAATTATACAACTTCATAAAGAGGGTGTTTCTACTAAGAACAAAGAGGTTGATATTAAAAATAAAAATCATCAAGTATCTAAGCTAGAAGATCCTTTTATGCTAGCTACAAAATATGATAATGTTTAAATTGGTGATAATGTGCTGAATTTGTCCACCACTCATGCTATAATAGAGCAACATTTAGTGGACACAAAATCTGAATTTCCTTTGTCACAAAATAATTGTTCTGACAGTGCTTGTGATAAAGAAGAGTTGTGTGACAATGCTTTTAATATACATATACCACGACTAGTGAATGAGCATGTCACTTTTGTTTTGAAACCGAATACTTGTGCTGAAAATAAGAATTTGAATGAGCATGATGCTTTTGTTTTAGAACCAAATACTTGTGCTAAAAATAAGAATTTACTTCCCATTGCTGCTGAAAAAGATGAGCTAAAATTATTATATTATTTAGATACTTTGGGTTATATTGAGTTTGATACTCTATGTGCTCTTACTACTTTGAAAGAGAAATTTACGTTTACTGATTTGTCATGGTTATCTAGATGTATATTTCACTTTATTGGCAAATATAATAATAAAGGAGAGTATATGGTACACAGAGTTTATATTTGTTCAAATCTGAAATCTTCTTTTGTTGTGCAACAATATGATAATTTTGAGGCCCACAATAGATATAATCATGTCATGTCAAGATTCCCAAGTTTTGTTATAAAGAAACAAGTTAAATTTCAAGAAGGGGAGCAATATTAGCTACTACCTACAATCTGTCCTCTAACTAAGCTCAAACCGAGGACGGTTTGTTGTCAAGAAGGGGAGGATGATAAGGACATGACACCATCGGATATGACCATTGATTATGAGGTGCGCTCGTTCCTATATTTGCATAGTAATTTTAGATACAATTCACTTGGTTCCACATGTACATGTCGTTATTTGAATGTAGGTACAAATGTGTCTCAAAGTACAAGTCGATCAAAGTTGAACTTTCGGTTCGTCGGCAGCCCGATAGTGCTTCATTGGGAAGACCATAACTCATCCATCTGGAGTGCGATTGAGGTCAATGAGCACTTGATGGAAAGATTATTTGATAAGCTTTCAAATAGACCTGGTCCCACCTCAATATCACATTGGCAAGACCTCAAAATCATTGAGACATTCCGCCGCTATTTCTGTCGGGTGCTACAGCGTCGTCGTGGACTTGTTATTCACACTTGGGACCTAGGCCCAAGTTGGAGCACGCCCCAAGAAGATGAAGAACACCTAAGAGATGCCCAAGGACGCCCTACTCCTTAGCCACCACCTTAGGAGTCAAGCAAGGGCGTCCAAGCCAAGTTGGAGGCCCAATCCATATCAAGTTCGAGTCCATCTCGGGCTCTAGGACCAGTATGTAATAAAACGGACGCACAGGACGCATATGGACTTCGTTTTCGATAATCCACATATGGATAGAAAGATAATTTCATAAGCTAACCAATGGCTTTGGTTTGAGGCCCAAATTCCATTGGAGTCAACGGGAATCGACGAAACAAGTTGACGTCCAGAATCTGTCAGGGCGCTGCGTCGCCGTCTTTTGGGCCGTTTGGCCCTTGTAACGTGTCGAGACTTCTGAGCGACGTGAGTAGGGGTCCTTGGATGCCCCTTAGGATTTATAATCAGTAGCCGCCATCTATGTTAGGGTTTGGGTTTTTCTTAGATCAATCTGTCCATTGACAGTCGCCGTTTCATCAGTTTGTGAGACCCCACTTGAGAACTTAATCATTCATCTGCAGTTTGTCCCAAATTTTGAGCTGCGTTCTTCTGAGTTCTTGCTTGTGTTCTTCATTTCGCAGGCAGGGATTAGCCTTCGTGGCGAGGTCAACCGGTTGGAGACACGGTTGATAACCCGATGAGTTGTGGTGCTAAGATCGCAGGATTCAGTCTTTCGATCTGAAGCCGGATTGGTGTGTCACTCTCTGCCTAAAACGATAGTTACCTTCTACCTGACGGAAGATCGGGAATCGCGTCCCCATCACGGTGATAGGGCACGTGCAGTGCCCCCGGCGAGCGGCCCCCGCGATGGTCGGGCGGGTCCCCCGCTGGAGATAGTCACGGCAAGTGCCATGCCCGTGGCGAGGGGCCCCCGCGCTGGAGAAGGCCGTGGTGAATGGCAACTGTCCTGGAGAAGGCGAGTGGTGTGGAACACGACAGCCGTGCAAGTTGGAAAATGTTGTTGTCTTTTTTTGAGAAACCGTGAAGGAAGGTAGAGGGAGCAGGTCTGTTGGGCTGGTAGGTAGCGTGCAGGCCCAGGAAGCACGCATTCGGACGGATGGACGCCCGCACCACAACATTTCCATCTCTCATTATAAAACACAATCAATCCATATATCGATAAATTAGGTATTCAGTCAATAGTACAAAACTGACAAAAAATAATGTACCAAACGTTTTTTTTGTTTTTTATATCGGTTTTAGGGACCTAATAGAAAAATTCATGATTTTCATGTCGGTTGAAGACAACCGATATGGGAATTTTTGTTTCCAGTAGTGGTAGAAACTCAACTCCGTTTGCCACAATTACCAACAAAAAAGAATCTGCCACATCAATGGGAGATTATGTATATATAATTTTTGCTTTCCACGTATCTTTCCAGAGATTAAAATAGATCTAGCAAGCTAATACTACTAGTACAGAATAATAAGTGGATTTGATATTTTAATTTATTATTATCACCTCACTCCCAGTCACCCCAAAACATCAATGATTATGGAGTATATACTAGTTGCTAATAACTAGTACTAGTAACTAACAGAACCAAAGTGCAGATAAATACTAATGCGATTAGCATTATCATGCTGATGCCGACATCCTAGCCCATTCGTCTCAACGCAGCATACGAAGGCTCCACAACATTAACCTAGCTTGATATATAATTAATTTTCTCAGTGGGTTACTGCCAGGATTTAACGAGTAGTTTTAGATGAATTCACTATGAAGCGAAGATTGTAAAAACCAAACAGAACATTCAGTAGTAAAATAAGACGACCCTAGAATAGATTAGACAATCCAGCAAACAAAGTGGAGAAGAATAATAAACTGAATTTAACTGCTTAAAATTTGATATAAAAAAACAAATGATAAGATTTTCAGAAATATTAATACCTAGGGCTGGGTTACCCGAAAAATTCAGGTCGGGTAACTCGGTAATTGAAAAATTAGGTATTAGAAATTGTTACCCAATTTTGGCCCCGAAAAAATATTACCCGAAATTTTGGATACCTGATGATTCGGATTGGGGTTTTACCCAGATATCTAAAATTGACAAAACGAACCATTTTGGAAGAATTCTTGTAGCATATTAAAGCAATAAACAATGGTCCTTCAAATCACATCATGTCTTCATATCAATTAACAACAAACCAATTATCAAGTTAGCATAAATCTATATTAATTCATACCAAATAATAGATTTATAGTGCACTGAACCACTTCATGTCTTCATATTAGGAATAGAAGACAACATACAGTAGATGCCATGGTAGGGAATGGTGAGAAAATTCGGTTCTGGACAGATAGATGGTTAAACGGTCACACCTTGGCTGAGTTGGCCCCAACCTGTTTAATGCTGTCCCCAAACGTACAGCCAAGAGACGTACTGTTGCTCAGGCACTCTAGAACAGAAAAATGGGTAGATGACATCAGGGGAGCTCGCACAATACCATTCCTCGTCGAGTACCTGCAGCTCTGGGACTTGGTGGATGGAATTGTTCTGCTGCAATAGGTTCCAGATCAATTTACTTGGAAGTTAGCCCAATCTGGTTTATACACAAGTAAATCAGCTTATGCTGCCTTCTTCGTGGGAACCATTAGGTTTGATCCTTGGAGAAGAATTTGGAAAAGCTGGGCGCCTCCTCGTTGCAAATTTTTTTATCTGGTTAGTTTTCCATAATCGGTGTTGGACGGCCGATCGCCTTGCGAAGAGGGGATTGCCCCATCCTGAGGCTTGCCCTTTGTGTGATCAAGCTTAGGAGACTATTCATCATATCCTGGTTGGCTGTGTATTTACTCGTCAAATATGGGCTCGAATCTTCCAATATTTGGGTCTCAGTTCTCTGTCGCCAGAACCTACAGCATCTCGTTTCTCTAAATGGTGGTGGAAGGCAATATCGTCAGTGCCCAAGGCTGAACGGAAGGGTCTCAACTCCCTGATAATTTTGGTAGCATGAGAGGTATGGAAGCACCGTAACTCATATGTGTTTGAAAATGCCACGCCAAGCATCCAGGAGGTTCTTAGGGCTGTCAGCACTAAGGGCAATCTTTGGTGCAGTGTTGGAACAAGAAAGCTCCAGGAACTCTTGGTCAGGGAGCCGGCCTTAGGGGTATAAGGCAGGCTATTTTGTCTGGTCGACATGAATTTAGTTTGTGGCGCACCTGTTTTAGTTAAGTGAGTGGGTGTGTGTTGGTGGTGTTTTTGTACTTGAGTAGGGTCTAACCAGACTCGTGTATTTTATTTCTACCTTAATGAAATGACGCACATCTCTCCTGCGTAGTCCGAAAAAAAGAAGACAACATATTTGAAATATTTTGGGTACCAGGGAACATTACCCGAACTACCAAACTAAATTCAAGTTTTTACCGTTACTATCGGAAAATGTGATCGGGTATTTCGGGTTCGAATTGGGTATTGGGTATTTTGCCCATCCTTATTTATACGATAATACAGTTGCTCGTCCCGTCCGGACGTGGCTCCTCCACTCATCCGCTTTGCCGCTCTCTCTCAAAAAAAAATCCCCTTACGCCTTCCGCTCCTCTACTCATCCGCTCTAGCGTTAGCTCTCTCTAAAAAAATCCACCACGCTTATCCCTTCTGCCCAAATCCGTGTCATCCTCTTCCTCATCAAATTCCTCGCTTCGAAGGTCCATTTCTTCTCTGCCTTGGCACCGTCACCCACCTTAGGCTCAAGCCTAGTGGCACCTTGCTGCTCGCGGCGACTTCTCTTGCCAGTCCTTGATGCGGATGCAGCAGTGCTCCATCTCGCCATCGGCCACTACTGCTCAGTCCCCCTAGTAGTGGGCACCGCCTCTGGCTCCGCGTCCCGGCGGCGGTGGTGCGACGTGCGTGGACACACGACAACGCTTGCGGTTGCGGGTGTGGTCACCGTCCTAGTTCTCCAAAGCTTGCTGGCTACCACAGTCCCCCATAGGTAGGCCATGGCCGCCGGTGAGTCGTGTTTCAACTGTTTCAGGCGTTTCAGACTTATGTTTCAAGTGTTTCATCTAAATGTTGCAAAAATCGATTTGGGATGTTGCATTTGTTGCAATGGCAATATACGCATATTGCAAGCCTATGTTTCAATTGTTTCATGTGTTTCAAACGTTTGTTTCAAATGTTTTATCTAGATGTTTCAAAAGTTGATCTGGTGTTGCACATGTTGCAATGGCTATACACGTATGTTTTTAGTGTTTCATCTGTCTTCAAACGTATGTTGTATATGTTTCATCTGTATGTTTTAAAAGTAGATCGGGTGTTGCACGGTGCCGGTGAAAGGTCCTAATGGCTAGAGGGGGTGAATAGCTTATTAAAAAAATCTACAACAACACTAAGCCAAGTAGTTAGATAATTATGAGATGAAGCAAGTGTTAAGCTAGCCTACTAAAACGCAAGCCACCTATCTACAATTCTAGTTTCTATGATCTCTAATTCACACAAAGGCTAAAACACTACTCTCTAAATTAGTGAGCTCTCAAAGACTAACTAAATAGACTCACTAACCACTAACAAGACACAAGCTAGCTCTCAAAACTAATTACACTAAAGAGCTTAGCTACACTAGGAATGTAAATACACTAGAGAGGTAGAGAGTTATACCGCTGTGGCAAGAGATATACAATCAATCACAAGAAATCCTGGAGACAATGATGACATAATGATTTTTCTCCGAGGTTCACTTGCTTGCCGACATGCTAGTCCTCGTTGTGGTGATTCACCCACTTGGAGATTCACGCGCTAATAGGCATCACACGCCTAACCCGCAATCGGGTGCCACACAACCAACATAAGATGGGGATCACACCAACTACGCGTAATCCACTAGAGTTGTCTTTGGCGCTTTGCCGGGGAAGGCACAAGAACCCCTCACAATCATCACGATCGGAGCCAGAGATGAGCACCTTCCTCTGCTCGATGATCCTCGCTGCACCAAGCCGTCTAGGTGGTGGCAACCACCAAGAGTAACAAGTGAAATCCGTAGCGAAACACAATCACCAAGTGCCTCTAGATGCAATCACTCAAAGCAATGCACTTAGATGCTCTCCAATCTCACCAAATGATGAATCAATCATACAAGATGAGAGAGAGGAATAGATAATCTCACTAGGGTGTATTCTCAATAGAAATGGCCAAGAGGGTGAGTCCAAGCTAGCCAACCTCTATTTATAGAGGTCCCAAACGAATAGAGCCGTTGGGCACAAGAGGGGCAGCTCTGTGTGCTGACCGGACGCGCCGGTTGGGTTGACCGGACGCATGCACCCCAGTGTCCAGTTACGCTTCTGCTGCCACGTGTCCCACTCGTTTAACATCACGCGTTAGATTCCAATGGCTAGCAGCTGCGTGCCAACGGTCACGTCATGACCGGACGCACGGCAGTGACACCTGACGCGCCCAAGCCGCGTCCGATCACGCGCGCACCCACGAAGCCAGCCCAGTGACCTGACGCACTAAGTGCCTGATTGGGCGCGCTACCAACGTGGCGTCCGATCAACTTCTAGCGAGGGTCTAGAGACGCAAATTTGCGATCGGACGCGTCAGATCGACCACGACCGGACACTCCCCTGCGTCCATTCTCCGCTGGCCAACTCTGCGCCATACGTCATCGTACGTCAGCTATGACCGAATGCATGCCCATCGCATCCGATCACCCTCCAAGCACCAGTGTTCGATTAAGGGCCATGTCGTGCCCTTCACCAAGTACCACTAACCAAACGCTGCTTGCCCGAGTCTGACCACTGCCGAGGCAGCGTCCGGTCAACTTGGGATAGCTCCTCCACTTCTCAAACATCACCACCCTTGCTCAAATGTGCCAACCTCCAAGTGTATCACCTTGTGCACATGTGTTAGCAGATTTTCACAAACATTTTTTAAGGGTATTAGCACTCACTAGAATCTAAATGCATATGCAATGAGTTAGAAGATCTAGTGGCACTTTGATAATTGTATTTCACGTCGAGTTTCACCCCTCTTAATAGTATGTCTATCTATCCTAAATGTGATCACACTCACTAAGTGTCTTGGTCACCAAGACAAAATGGCCCTATGTATATTATCTTTGCCTTGAGCCCATTTTGTTTTTCTCTTTCTTCTTTTCCAAGCCCGAGCAATTTGATCATCTCTGTGGCCATCACCATCATCATTGTAACACCCTAAAAATTTGAAAAGAAGAAAAATAGGAAAAATATGATTTTTATATTTATTTTTGTGAAGCATGCAAATTTAGAATAAGAATAATTTTTATAAATTTAAAATCAAATATAAGGGTAGAAACATGATTGAGCATTTATGCTGCTGCATTTAGAATTTTGTATTGAGTGGTTTAAATCAAATTCAAATTTGATTTGAAAATCATTTGAAATATGAATTTGAAAAAAATTGGAAAAAGAATTTTTCTTCTCTTTCTGCTCTCGGGCCGCTTTACTTATGCAGCCCATCGCCTCAGCCCACCGCGACGGCCTGCTTGCTCCCGCACCCGCCTTCGCCCGCGTGGGCCAAGCCCAGCAGCCGCGGCCCGCTAAGCCAGCAGCGCGCGGCCGTTCCCCGCTCCGAGTCGCCGACACGTGGGACTCACCTGTCAGCGTCTCTTCTCCCTTTCCTTTCTTCTTCCTCCAGCTCTTTCCAACCGCGAGCTCGCCTTCCTCCTTCTCCGATTCGAATCCGCGGCTCAATCTCCTTCCCTTCCTTAATTACGACGCCTTCGGGCTATAAAAACGAGACCCCCGCATCGTTCCGCCCTCATCCCACCCTTTTGGAGCAACCGTAGCCGCCTAGCGTCGCCACCGTGAGCACCACCGCCTCCACCGTCCGCCACCGCAAGCACGCCGCCGTCTTCGTCCATCCCGTGCCCTAGTTCCTGTCCGGGGTGAGTTCGCCATGCTCCGAGCTACCTCCCGGTGTTTCCCCTTCGTCGAATAGTGCCTGGAGTCGAGTTTTTGCATGTTCCGACGATGGCGCCGCCGCGGGAGCTCACCGACGGCCGGAGTCCGGCCGGAGCGCCGCCGGGTCTTCCCAGATCCAATCTGGACCGTCCGATTCGAATCCAACGGATGTAAATAGAAGTTACCGGTTCACGTGGATTTTTGTAAAAGAGACCCTGAACTTTTGTGTTTTCGAACCCGCGGTCCAAAGCGTAAACTGGAAAATATGTTTTGATTAATTAAAAACGTAATTTGTTTCGGAAAAAGAAAATACGCTTTCTGATATTTACAGTTTTGCCATTTAATTTGTTGTAGTCGTAGAATCTCCGTTTTAACTCCGATTTGATCCATTCAAATTTCGTAAGATTCATATTTGCGAGCTCTATGTAACTATACAACTGTACAGTAGGTTTGGATTAATTTATTTTTGAGTTTTAATTAAAGTATTTATTTTTCTATAGGAAATCTTTGGAAATTCATAACTTTGTCGTTTTAGCTCCGTTTTTCGTGATCTTCGCGTCTGTGTGATCCTAGCGAGTTGTAGATTCGTTTTAAAGACTTTTTATCTTATTTTCTTACTGTTGGTGTATTGTTCTAATTATAGTCTTGTTTGTCTATGTATGATTGCCTCTGGATGTGTGTTGTTGATATTGGTTGATCGAGTATAGACGGTGAGCAATTCGTTGGAGATCAAGAGCCTTACTACGAGAAAGATCTTCAGGACCAGTTTGAGCAAGGCAAGTATAGCATGGGATTATCCTTGTTGTCCTATTCACCTTATGCAATTAATATCATTATGCATTTATTCCTTGTTAAGGATGACTTAGTGATTGATCCTATACCTTGGTACCTATTGTGATGCATTGAGTAGTATGGCTAGTGCTTAAACATGGACTATGATCATGTAAATTGATTAGAGGAATATGCAACAAACATTAAAAGATGGTTTTGATTAGTATTTAAAGGGGATTAGAGCATGGGGGTTACTTTTGATGCTCTAATTGCTCTCCATAAGGACGCATCTATAAGCGACAATCTGGAATTTACAGTACAACTGTGGGGGCTATATGGCTCTGGCTTTAGTCATATAGAAGGACCTTTTCTAGCTTGTTAGAGGTAACCTTTTTGGCGTAAGAACGGCTTGACGAATCGGGTATAGTGCGGCCTCTGTCCTTATGTGTATAGGCTGCGGGTTATTGTGCCATTTGGAAGGGGGGCTCTACATCTGTTTGCCGAGTGAATCTAATGGCCCTAACTTGTTAGACGAACCTTCGAAAGACTTCATAGTGTTTACCCTGCCTGCTCACCTTGGTAGTGTTTTGGGAGTAATTAACCCGGGCATTTGGGTAACACGACTCACAGTGAAAGTGTACAACCTCTGCAGAGTGTAAAACTATTATAACAGCCGTGCTCACGGTCATGAGTGGCCTTGGACCCTTATGGAATAGTTGAATAATTGTTTATGGTTATGTTTCTGTTATTCATTAATCATTTCACATAGATCATATGTTTATTGTTTACATTGAGACAATTTGATGCTATTGTTATATTAAAATTATGTTAACTAAAAGCTACATGCTGATAAACCAATGTTATGCCTTTTTGAGCCTCATGAACTCCATGTTACACTTGTTGAGTACGAGATGTACTTACGCTTGTTTATTTTTCTTACTTGGATAAAAATCCCGGATGGGTAACGGATGGAGGTAATAGTGACTACTACGCCTACTTCCCTGAGGATTACTAGTCTTGATGTCAACCAGTCAATGTACCTGTGACTGGAGCTACCACGAGAGTTATTTATTTATACTTCCGCTACATTTGTGTTATGACTATGTATTTAAATATCGTGATGTAATAACATTTGTGATGATACTTCCGTTATAATTTGTGAACTTATGTGTGATTGATCTCTGGGCGCACATAAGGGTATGTATTCCATTTGGTCGATAAATGGGTGTGACAAATTGGTATCAAAGCTCTTGTTGACTGTAGGACGCAAGCCTAGCTAGAAATGGTCGATTTAGTATCATCTTTACACTATTTTTATGCTCACTATCTTGCTCTTGTTATTTGATAAATTTGTATGCTTCTTATGTTTCATTCTATTACGAAATTTTGCCTCTATTCTAACTTCATCTAAAAATTCTGTAGATGGCCCGTGACCGTAAGACTGCCCGCATCAGCTCTGGAGGATACTACCCACCTCGTGCCCTGCTTGCAACTGAAGAGCCACAAGAGCCAGAACCTCAGGAACAGGAACAGACTCCTGTAGCACCAGTCCAAGCACTAGCACCTCCCCAGGGAGAGCCTGAGCCTGAGGAAGATCCAAAAATCGTCGAGATTGAAGATGATGAAGAGGAAGCTAATGGAGGAGTACAACCCCCGTATCCACCACATGAAGCTCCTGAAGATATGCCACCTCCTCCAATGGGGTGGACTGTGAGGATCTACCACAGGAATGGAGGGAATGCTGTCTCTCATCTTCGCCTGGTGGGGATGCTCACTGCTTACTTCGCTGATTGGCATCCAGCTGTGGAGTACGTCTGCTGGGAGTACACTCATCCACTGGAGGACACGTACTGGAAGGCAAGGGCAAGCATCTTTGCACATAGGCAAGACAAGGGGGCATATCAGCTGGACAGGATGTTCTCTCACGTGGGACATCGAGCTACTATAGAGGATAGCATTGAAGATGCTGCTTTTGAAGCATGTATGGGTCTCCGCTATCTTCGCTTTAACCTTATGAAGCATGACATCCATCGTTTCTTTCCTCATGCACACCCCGAACTTGGATGGGCTATGACAGATCCAGTGCAGCTAGAGCCACTACCTCGGGTGATGGTGAATCTTGTCTATGATATGATGGATAGGAAGCTGCAGCTTGAAGAGATGGTGAAGGCACAAGGGAAGACTATCAAGAGGTGCCAGGCAACCATTGATGAGCTCCGAGCAAACCAAGGCATGCCCAAGATTTATGAGACATTAGAGCATGAGCCACTTCCTTAGGAAGTAGGAGTCCTTTATGTAATAAGAACGTTCTTAGTAACGTCAGTTGAGTCAGTCAAGTCTGTCGTGTGGTTTGAACCTTGGTGTGCTAGTTGCTTTATTATTATGCTTATGTGTGAGTTGGATCTTTGTTTGAGTGTCGGGACTTGTAGGCATGTCTACAAGTTCCATTCTTAAGAATAATAAGTTTAATAGTCAAGGAATAATAGTTGGGTTTGATATTATCACGTTTCTGTCCTTGCTGTTTTCTGGAGCAGTCTTCAATGTTTCTGCTATAGTTTAAAAACGGTTCGTGCAACATTTATGAAATTTTTATGAGAGAAACAAGACCCAAGAATCTTTCAAATGCCACTGGAATCACCTTTTTATCTGATCTGGTTCGAGAGATATAATTTTCACAAGTTAAAGTTTCTGCACAGTCTAGAATCTGGATCAGTTTCTGTTACGCCTTATTTTTCATAGACTTAACGACAGAATCTGATCTTGAGGTCTGAATAGAAATTGTGGATAATTTCATAAGCTTTCCAACCATATAAAGCACGCCTCTTTTGGACTTCTGTAGCTCGAGATATGAATGAAATACTGAACTGTCAATATTGCTACTCGTCCAGAAAACTTTCAGATCTCATTCTTAATCTTATAAGTGGTTGATAACCTGGAATTCTTAAAGTTTGCATGTTTATGGGTGGCAGATGGCCGGAAGAGGAAGATGCAGGGGTCGTGGAAACATTCCCCCAAATCCACCACCACCACCGCCACCAACTATCGAGCAACTGTTGGCAGTACAGACGCAGTTGATGCAACAACTAGTGCAGAATCAGCAAAATCAGCCAGTTGCTGGGGCTCAACCACGTGATAAGCGTGGTGAATTTTTGAAGGGTCGTCCCCCAGTGTTCACACATGCTGCTGATCCTTTAGAGGCCGATGATTGGCTTCGTGCTGTGGAGAAACAACTCACTATTACACAATGTGATGACCGACAGAAGGTGTTGTTCGCTTCTGGGCAACTTCAGGGAGAAGCTCAGGATTGGTGGGAGTCATATGAGTATGGTCGTCCTGCCAATGCGCCTGCAGTCATCTGGCAGGAGTTTAGAGAGAACTTCAGGGCTTACCATATACCTGAAGGAATGATAGAGTTGAAGGCGGAGGAATTCAGAAACCTGACCCAAGGGTCAATGACTGTAGCTGAGTACCGTGACAAGTTTGCTCAATTGTCAAGATATGCTCCGCATGAGGTGGCCAATGACAATGATAAGCAGCGCCGCTTCTTGAAGGGATTATATGATGGACTATAGTTGCAGTTGATGTCCAATACCTACCCTAACTTTCAGACGCTTGTGAACCGCGCTATCGTGGTGGATAACAAGCGCAAGGAAATGGATGCAAAGAGGAAGAGGTTACAGGGACAAGCCTCCAATAGCAACACCCGTCCGCGTACTGGCTTTCAACAGAATAATCAGCAGAGGCCTCCTTCTGGACAGTGGAATCGTGGTCAGGCCCCATTCCGTGGACAGTTCCCGCAACGTCCCCCATTCCAGCCACAGAATAGCAACCAACGTCCTCCGCAGCAGAATGAGAATCAAGCACAGCGTCAGGGTCCTTCCAACAACACTCCTACGAAGACTAGTGCTCCCAATACTCCCAACAAGTGTTTCCGATGTGGAAAAGAAGGTCACTTGTCCTACAATTGCCCGGAGAAGCCCAACCAGCAGACTCCTTAGAGACAGAGCAGCCACCAGAAGCCCGCACCTAACTCGGGAAGGGTGAATCACTTGTCCCAAGAAACTGCAGTGGAGGAGCCAGAAGTTATGCTTGGTACGTTCGATGTCCACTCTACTCCCGCCACTGTTCTTTTTGATTCTGGAGCATCACATTCTTTCATATCACAATCATTTGTTAGAATACATAGAATCCATTTGTGTGCCATGAAGAACCCTATCTTAGTAAACTCACCTGGTGGAAGCATGCCAGCATCTTATCGCTGTCTTCCAATTAGTCTCAACTTAAGGGGGGTAGAGTTTACAGTTAGCCCTATAGTATTGAGAACAGCTGGGATTGATCTTGTATTGGGAATGGATTGGATGATGCAACAACAAACAGAGATTCAGTGTAAGGATAAATCAGTTGTACTGACAACACCAAAGGGTGATAGAATCAAGGTTGAGGTAAAAGTGCAGAAACAAGAGACCGCTACAGTGAACCAGCTCAATGATGGTGCCAACCAGAAAGATCGAGTTGTGGAGGAGTTCCCAGATGTGTTTCCGGAGGAATTGCCAGGTATGCCACCAGACCGTGACATTGAATTTATTATTGAATTATTACCTGGAACTGCACCTATAGCTAAGCGTCCATATAGAATGGGAGTAAATGAATTAGAAGAACTTAAGAAACAAATTAAGGAGTTGTAGGATAAGGGTTTTATTCGTCCTAGTTCTTCACCATGGGGAGAACCAGTGATTTTTGTGGATAAGAAGGATGGAACTCAGAGGATGTGTGTAGATTATCGGTCTCTTAATGAGGTTACTATTAAGAACAAGTACCCATTGCCTAGAATTGATGACCTGTTTGATCAGTTGAGAGGAGCTTGTGTATTCTCTAAGATTGATGTTCGCTCTGGATATCATCAATTGAAGATTCGTGCCAGGGATATACCCAAGACAGCATTTACCACACGGTATGGGTTATATGAGTATACAGTGATGTCCTTTGGTTTGACTAATGCTCCTGCATACTTCATGTACTTAATGAATAAGGTGTTCATGGAATATCTGGACAAGTTTGTAGTGGTATTCATTGACGATATACTAGTATTTTCTAAGACTGAGGAAGAACATGCTGAACATTTGAGGTTAGTCTTGCAAAAGCTCAGAGAACACCAACTATATGCAAAACGGAGTAAATGTGAGTTTTGGCTGAAGGAAGTTTCTTTTCTGGGTCACATTGTCTCAAATGGAGGAATATCAGTAGATCCTGGTAAGGTGAAAGATGTATTGAACTGGAAACCACCCATCAATGTGAGTGAGATCCGTAGCTTCTTGGGATTGGCTGGTTATTATAGGAGATTTATTGAGGGATTTTCAAAGCTTGCAAAACCAATGACTGCATTGTTGGAGAAGAATGCCAAGTTTGTATGGTCCGAGAAGTGTCAGGCTAATTTTGAGGAATTAAAGAAAAGATTGACTACTGCACCCGTCTTAGTTTTGCCAGATTTGAATAAACCTTTCTCTATCTATTGTGATGCATCTCGATTGGGTTTGGGATGTGTTCTGATGCAAGAAGGTAGAGTTGTGGCATATGCATCAAGGCAGTTGAGGAAGCATGAGTTAAATTACCCTACTCATGATTTGGAATTAGCTGCAGTAGTTCATGCATTAAAGATATGGAGACATTATTTGATTGGACACAAGGGTGATATATACACTGATCACAAGAGTCTAAGGTATATCTTCACTCAAACGGATCTGAACTTGAGGCAGTGTAGATGGTTGGAGTTGATAAAAGACTATGATCTAGAGGTGCATTATCATCCAGGAAAGGCCAACGTTGTTGCTGATGCTCTTAGTAGGAAAAGTTATGCAAATGAAATACAAGTAATGCCTATGCCAAAAGAATTGTGTGATGAGTGCAAGCATATGAACTTAGGATTTACTACCAATGCAGTGGAATTAGTATTAGAGCCTACTTTGGAGCAAGAAATTCGTAAAGGTCAGCAGAAGGATGAAAAGTTGAGAGAGATAGCTGAAAACATAGCGAAAGGTAAATCTCCAGGATTCCGTAAGGATGATAATGGTACGCTATGGTTTGGAAAAAGGCTTTGTGTGCCTGAAGATAAGGATATCAGAAGGGCAATTCTGCGTGAAGCTCATGAGTCAGCTTATTCCATACATCCGGGGAGTACTAAGATGTACTTGGATCTGAAAGAGAAATATTGGTGGTATGGTTTAAAGAGAGACGTTGCTGAGTATGTTGCTTTGTGTGACACTTGTCAAAGGGTGAAAGCGGAACATCAGAGACCTGCAGGATTGTTACAGCCTATGCAGATACCCGAGTGGAAATGGGAAGAGGTTGGTATGGACTTTATAGTTGGGTTACCACGGACTCAAAGAGGATATGATTCAATTTGGGTGATAGTGGATCGTCTGACTAAGGTTGCTCATTTTCTGCCTGTAAAGACTACATATAGCAGTGCGAAGTTGGCAGAGTTGTATATGGAAAGAATAGTGAGTCTACATGGAGTTCCTAAGAAGATTGTGTCTGATCGAGGTACTCAGTTTACATCTCATTGTTGGCAAAAGATACATGAATCATTGGGGACCAAACTAAATTTTAGTACAGCTTATCATCCCTAGACAGATGGTCAAACGGAGAGAATTAATCAGATATTAGAAGATATGTTGAGAGCTTGTGCTTTACAATATGGTACTAGCTGGGATAAGAGTTTGCCTTATGCAAAGTTCTTTTATAACAATAGTTATCAGAAGAGTCTTCAAATGGCACCGTTTGAGGCTCTGTATGGACGAAAGTGTAGGACCCCGTTGTTCTAGGATCAGACAGGGGAGAGTCAAGTTTTTGGGCCTGATGTATTAAAGGATGCTAAAAAGAAAGTGAGAATGATTAGAGATAATCTAAAAATAGCACAGTCCAGATAGAAAAGCTATGCTGATACTCGCAGAAGGGAGTTGACTTTTGAGGTAGGGGATTATGTCTACTTGAAAGTGTCACCCATGAGGAGTGTGAAGAGGTTCAACATGAAGGATAAATTGGCACCAAGATATATTGGACCTTTCAAGATTATAGAGAGACGTGGTGAAGTGGCATATCAGTTGGAATTACCAGAAAGTTTGGCAGGTGTACATGATGTGTTCCATGTGTCTCAATTGAAGAAATGTTTACGAGTACCAGAGGACATATTCCATTAGAGGAACTCACTGTTAAGGAGGATCTTACATATGAAGAGTTTCCGGTTAAAATTTTGGAGACTGCTGACAGAGTCACAAGAAGTAGGACAATCAAAATGTGTAAAGTACAGTGGAATCGGTACACAGCAGAAGAGGCTACTTGGAAACGAGAAGAGGATCTGAGAAAAACCTACCCGCAACTGTTTGAGTAAGCATCGGTCGAATCTCGGGACGAGATTCATTTTAAGGGGGGTAGAATTGTAACACCCTAAAAATTTGAAAAGAAGAAAAATAGGAAAATATGATTTTTATATTTATTTTTGTGAAGCATGCAAATTTAGAATAAGAATAATTTTTATAAATTTAAAATCAAATATAAGGGTAGAAACATGATTGAGCATTCATGCTGCTGCATTTAGAATTTTGTATTGAGTGGTTTAAATCAAATTCAAATTTGATTTGAAAATCATTTGAAAAATGAATTTGAAAAAAATTGGAAAAAGAATTTTTCTTCTCTTTCTGCTCTCGGGCCGCTTTACTTCTGCAGCCCATCGCCTCAGCCCACCGCGACGGCCTGCTTGCTCCCGCACCCGCCTTCGCCCGCGTGGGCCAAGCCCAGCAGCCGCGGCCCGCTAAGCCAGCAGCGCGCGGCCGTTCCCCGCTCCGAGTCGCCGACACGTGGGACCCACCTGTCAGCGTCTCTTCTCCCTTTCCTTTCTTCTTCCTCCAGCTCTTTCCAACCGCGAGCTCGCCTTCCTCCTTCTCCGATTCGAATCCGCGGCTCAATCTCCTTCCCTTCCTTAATTGCGACGCCTTCGGGCTATAAAAACGAGACCCCCGCATCGTTCCGCCCTCATCCCACCCTTTTGGAGCAACCGTAGCCGCCTAGCGTCGCCACCGTGAGCACCACCGCCTCCACCGTCCGCCACCGCAAGCACGCCGCCGTCTTCGTCCATCCCGTGCCCTAGTTCTTGTCCGGGGTGAGTTCGCCATGCTCCGAGCTACCTCCCGGTGTTTCCCCTTCGTCGAATAGTGCCCGGAGTCGAGTTTTTGCATGTTCCGACGATGGCGCCGCCGCGGGAGCTCACCGACGGCCGGAGTCCGGCCGGAGCGCCGCCGGGTCTTCCCAGATCCAATCTGGATCGTCCGATTCGAATCCAACGGATGTAAATAGAAGATACCGGTTCGCGTGGATTTTTGTAAAAGAGACCCTGAACTTTTGTGTTTTCGAACCTGCGGTCCAAAGCGTAAACTGGAAAATACGTTTTGATTAATTGAAAACGTAATTTGTTTCGGAAAAAGAAAATACGCTTTCTGATATTTACAGTTTTGCCATTCAATTTGTTTTAGTCGTAGAATCTTCGTTTTAACTCCGATTTGATCCATTCAAATTTCGTTAGATTCATATTTGCGAGCTCTATGTAACTATACAACTGTACAGTAGGTTTGGATTAATATATTTTCGAGTTTTAATTAAAGTATTTATTTTTCTATAGGAAATCTTTGGAAATTCATAACTTTGTCGTTTTAGCTCCGTTTTTCGTGATCTTCGCGTCTGTGTGATCCTAGCGAGTTGTAGATTTGTTTTAAAGACTTTTTATCTTATTTTCTTACTGTTGGTGTATTGTTCTAATTATAGTCTTGTTTGTCTATGCATGATTGCCTCTGGATGTGTGTTGTTAATATTGGTTGATCGAGTATAGACGGTGAGCAATTCATTGGAGATCAAGAGTCTTACTACGAGCAAGATCTTCAGGACCAGTTTGAGCAAGGCAAGTATAGAATGGGATTATCCTTGTTGTCCTATTCACCTTATGCAATTAATATCATTATGTATTTATTCCTTGTTAAGGATGACTTAGTGATTGATCCTATACCTTGGTACCTATTGTGATGCATTGAGTAGTATGGCTAGTGCTTAAACATGGACTATGATCATGTAAATTAATTAGAGGAATATGCAACAAACATTAAAAGATGGTTTTGATTAGTATTTAAAGGGGATTAGAGCATGGGGGTTACTTTTGATGCTCTAATTGCTCTCCATAAGGACTCATCTATAAGCGACAATCCGAGATTTACAGTACAACTGTGGGGGCTATATGGCTCTGGCTTTAGTCATATAGAAGGACCTTTTCTAGCTTGTTAGAGGTAAATGTTGGGCATTCTTAACGTCATTACCAAAAGTAGACTTAGTTTTCTAATTCTGAAAACGACGCCAAAAATGCCGAACCTATCCCTCATGCCACTTAAGCCAAGTTGTCATCCCCAGCATGACATGAGAGACGCGGTATTGAAATATGCAACTGCTCTTCTAAATAAATAATAAATAAGATCTGCAAGCGCACAGATTAATACCGATGTAGCATTTTAACCGGGAAGTATTCTAGGTATCGTTATTTATATTTTTACCACTGGGAAGGGATTACTAACATCAATGTTGATTATGGAATGGAATATAGGAATGAGTATCAATCATTGCATGTATAAGTGAGAGCATTCATCTATCTCTTGCATACAGGGGTAAGTGTCACATAAAATATAGATAAAGTATGAATGGTGACAAAGATAACTAATCTGATCAGCTAGCCACATATAATAATGATAAGCACCTCAACAGATATTCTAGCAAGTCATTAGCATGGTATTAGGAAGAACTACAAGGATATTTCCTAAGTTATTCTTAACTATAAAGTCTAGCATATCATAGTTAGTGCAAGTACACTTGGCAATCATTGCGAGAAAGGACTACGCCCATGCATAGTGATATTATCAAGGAAGATGAGAAACATAGAAATCACTCCCCCGTAATAATGTTGCTCTGCCTGCCTTACACACGGGAGGGGGACTATATAAGAACCAACGAAGCTGTCACCATCGCGGACCACCCCACGATCCGGCATATAAGGTGCAATCGCAGATAAATATGGTCTAAGCACCACGGCTACACAATATTTATCATTTACCCATGGATCCGATGGATAAACGCTATACGATCCTAAACATGTATATAATTCCAATCTAACTAAGCCAAGCATATAACTACGATAAACTAAGAACAATATAATTGCAAACATAAACAAGTAGAGCAAAGTCATAATCAATATATTGAAATAGAACAAAGTTGTATTCATAATATTGAAGAACAAAGATGAACAATGAAGAACAGTAAAGGAATTACCAAGAATTCTCTTGACAGATCCGGAAACCAATCGAAGATTGACTCCTAGTTCTAATCCTATGTAGCTATGCTATACTAGAGATCTAGTTGATGTGGTGGCTCTAGGGCTTGATCAGAGACTCTCCTTCTGAGATTAGGGTTTGAAGAATTGAGAATGAGGGAGTGCCTCCTTCAGGGGCCAGGGGTCCTGCTTATATAGCCCCCTCAAGTGAACGTGGGCCGTCGGATCAAACCGACATTAATCGCTCGGTTTTCCTTGATCCCTTAGGTCGGTGGAGCATAATCCGCGAGACGGAGCCTGATTGGCTCTCAGGACAGGGCGGCCGCCCTAGGGAGCAGGGCGGGCGCCCTGCCTCCGGGCCCGTTCGGCCTCCCGTTCGATCTCGTGGCTTCTGGAGTCTTCTAGATGATAGAAAATCAGTGAACACGTTATTATCTCTATGTAAACCCGACGTGTGGGCCTTTCCTCCGTATTTTCTGATAACCCCCTGTAGAAACAGACAAACACCAAAACTCGTGGAATTCTGTCAGATAAAACCCTAAGTCTAGGTGTTGGTTGCATTTGGATCCTTTTCTTTATTTATTTGATAACTATATTTGGTACTTAAGGACCGTCAACAAACTCCCCCAAGCTTACCTCTTGCTCGTCCCTGAGCAAGGATAGACTCATTATGGATCAGAAGTTGCTGCAACGCCTTTGAACGTTGACGGTACATATGCTTTCAAATAAGGTCTCATCCCTGAGTTAGAGTAAGCTGTCAAGACTTAAAACTTACTCATTTTACCTTTCACCATGGGGCTTGCAACCGTCACCTGCATCTTGAGTGGTTAAAAGATAGAACAGTCTAGTCAAACGCCATGTCTCTTATTCTTGATCAGCTATAGCTCTGGAGTTTTTGCAAAATTTTCAAATAAAACTCAGAGATTCCTTGTATGACTCTCTCGGGTCTCTCTTTTGTGGTATTTCTGGATCCTTACCAAGATAGTAATGGTATATGCCTTCTCTCTCAAAGTATGTGGTATTTATGGTATAAGGCGTAGTGACATTGCCTTCTCTCTCACCCTACTCTAATAAGGCTTTGATATCTAGAGCTCATAGGTGGGAGATACAGTATACATACTCATAGAACATTTATTGCATAGTCAAACCATGGATCTAGAGAAACAAGTCAATAAGTCAAATCAAGATGTGCATGTGTGGTGAATGAGTGGTGTATGGTGATGATGGTGATAACAAAAGTCTAATGCTCTTTTTGAGGGAATACATACCTTTCTTGCTTTTTAAAACTTTTGAGGGGAATGAGATGCTCTATTTTTTTTCTTTTTTTTCTCAGGTGGGTATCTTGTACTCCTAATTCTACTGTCGGACACTTGTCCATTTTTACCTCTCGTCTCACTTTTTCTTTCTTCGAGGTTCCGAGCACTTGCTCCTTTTTATTTCCTTATTTTTTTAGAGCAATCTCCCTCTTTTAAAAATATAGCAAGTGGTAGTAGAAATGACTTGAGCATTAACTTCACAGGGAATAACAGGAATGAGATAATGTTTTTGGCTATTCTCTCCCGGGTCAGGAGTAAAATAATTTTGGGTGAATCTGGAGATGGAAATGAGTGGATATATGTGGATGCGTACTTCCGGAGTAGAAGCAGCATGTATGAGTGAACGTGCAAGTGAATCTTGATTTTAACCACATGACAAGTTCCTAAGGGTCTACACAGCTTGACCACACTCAATGCCCATAAGCAGTAAGTAGTAAAAGTGCGGCTCTTAATCTAACAAGCATGTATATATGGCTGTGGTAGGAATTTAAACTCTCATCATACAGGAACTCATCATGCAATATTTTAAAGATTTTTTTAAAGATATAATTCTTCAGAATTCTAGCATCTCTAGGAACAGATAAACAGCAGCTCAACCTTCCCATATCATACCCGCTAACAACTTAGACTTCAGATCAAGTTCTCTTCCCACTAGTTCAGGTTTAGAGCCAGTTTTAAATTATAACAGTTATGTCTAAACTAGAGAGAGAACAAATTTAAAAATTAGGCAGAGCAACTATTCATCATATCCATGCTAGAGTTTTATTTTCAAGATTCAGTTTAGCATAGCTACTTTATTTATTTATTAAACTAAGCAAATATATATAAACACAAAATATTTATTTGGGTTTTCATGATTATGCATCTTTTTATTTTAATAAAGCATAGGTATAAATGTAGATAAAAATACTTATCGGGATAAATGGGGGTGCTCTCCCCCAAGCTGGATCTTGACGTAATTTCTTCTGATGTAGCTAGCAGGTGCAGAGGTGTATTTGAATGTCGGCAGCACCCTGACAGCGATTAGGATGTCCTCCATCTGCTAGTCTTCCTGAATTCTGTGGAGCTCAAATAGACAACAAAGCTTCGTGGAACTTGATTAAGCGTTAGCATAAATATCTAGCCTTTATCATGTTTGAGCTTCCTTGGTAAATGTCACTCTCTATTTTTATTTTCATTTTTATAGAACAGAAAAAATATATATTATTATTATTTTTTATGCCACCACAGTGAATGTACTTATGGGTTTTGTGCCACTCGCATACTCACATGGGGCTTACTGTTTTTAACATTTTTTTAAGACAGAATGAACATGATTAACTGAGCAATAATTAAAGGGAAAATGATAACTACCAAGTTTACCTCTTGGCACGGCGTTCGGTGTTTTTAAGTCCTCCGAACAGGACTTCTTTTCTTCTTAGTTGTCCTGGGATTTGGGTGGCGTAGACGGTGGTTCCGGCAGCGCCTCCTCTTCTTGTGTAACTGTCTTCACTTTCCATACCCGACTTGGTGCTTCGGTCTCCTGTTGTGTATCCTCGGGCCTTATGACCTCTCCTTCATAGTCTGCCCATACATCCTTGATGGTTTGCCTCCTTTGGTTACGGTTACGTCGCCTTCTTCTTGTCCTGACCTGCTTAGAATCTTCAACTATATAGTTAGGATCATTAAAGTAGCGGCGTACCTTCTCAGAGGAGAAATGCATATGGACTTCTCCGGTTCCAATGTAGATGATTGCTTTGACGGTGCCTAGAAACGGTCTTCCTAGGATGATGGGTGGATCGTACTCGTCGTCTCCCATGTCAATGACCTGAAAGTCTGTATGGACAAAATGATCGTTAATTTTAACAGGGACATCGGTTACTATACCTTCGACCTTTCGGGATATCTGATCTACCATCTGGAGCTGAGTGTATGTTGGTTTTAAGGGCATGGTCCCGTACAAGAGCTAATAGGTGACTGTGGTCATTATGTTGACGCTTGATCCAGTGTCGCAGAGCGCCTTCTGAAAGGAGTATCCATTGATTGAGCACTCAATGCTTGGCATACCTGGGTCGTCCTTCTTGATTAGGAACGGCGACTTGAGTCGACCATCTTGACCTCCTTGAACTGCAGTGACCATCTTAGCTGATTCGGTCCATCCTTGGTTGTTCTTGTTCTGCTTGTTCCTCCTGTTGGTCCTCTTCCTTGGTTCATGTTGGGGTTGCTCTAGGATTTGTGTAATCTTGTTCTTGAAGGAAAACGTCTCCTTCCTCCCCTTGATGTTGAAGTTGATCTTCGCAGCGCTGGCGTAGATGACAGCTCCCGAGGTGTTCAGGAATGGCCTTCCCAGAATAACTGGTGACCTCTCATCAGACCCGGTCTCTATCACCACGAAGTCAGCTGGAGCGTACGAGGTACCAACTCGGACACACATGTTCTTTAATATTCCTTTAGGAAAGCTTAGTGTCCGATCTGCAAGCTGCAAACACATAGTTGTTTCTGATAAAGGATATGTAAAGAATTTTTCATAGAGTACCCTGGGCATAATGTTGACGCTGGAGCCAAAGTCGCAGAGTGCTTCTGGGAAGTCCACCATGCCGATGGAGATCGGGATGACAGGGCGTCCTGGATCGCCTCTCTTGACTGGCAGAAAGTCATTATGTACTCCGACAGCGGGATTACTCCAATAGTTACCTGCATCAAACATGTCTACAAGATTTGCAGATTCTAATCCTTCCGGTTGTGATGGTATACTGGGGTTAGTAGCAGGAACAACAGCAGCTATTTGATTTAACTGAGATTCAATCATTTTATTAAAGCTAATTTGGTTTTTGATGGCAGTAGAGAAATTATCCATTCTATTATTTATGTTTTCTAGTATTTTATCATTGGATGCCAATTTCTTAGACAAGTTATCCATTAGCTTTCCTTGATTAGACACTAACTCTCTCAGGGGTGGAAAATTATTATTGTTGTTGTAAGAGTTATTACCTTGATAATTACCTGAGTAGTTACCTGAGTAGTTAGGCCTCTGTTGATTCCAACCTTGATTTTGTTGAGCACGGTTGTAGTAGTTGTTGTTGATGTACCTTGCATCCTCAAGCATCTCAGGGCAGTGATTGCCTGAGTGTCCAGTGTCTCCACATTCCTCATAAGTCATGTGAGAGTCGTAGACGTTCATGACTTCTCTTTTGTCTCCAGCTTTGTCATCGAGCTTTTTCATGAGTAGGTCTAACTTTGCAGACAGCATGTCTACCTCCTTGAGCTGGTGCATACCTCCACCCTTCTTGCGTGTTTGAGTCCTCTCTTCGTTCCAACCTTGGTTGGACGCCATCTTCTCGCTGTAGCTTGTGGTATGGTGAGTGATAGAAATGCGCCTCCAGCTGCAGCATCCATGGTCTCACGAGCACTAGTGATGAGCCCATGATAGAAAGTCTGCATAAGTAGCCAGCTTTCCATTCCATGATGGGGACATTCTAGGATGTAATCTTGAAAGTGCTCCCATGCTTCTGGAACAGATTCATCATGTTGTTGCTGAAAACTTATAATCTTCCCACGGAGAGCATTGGTCTTGCCCATGGGAAAGAACTTAGCCAGAAAGTTCATAGAGCAGAGTGCCCACGTAGTGTTCTTATCCTTCGTCGCGTAGAACCACTGCTTCGCTCTCCCCAATAGTAAGAATGGGAAAAGGCGAAGTAGTATGGCGTCTCTGGGAACATCTAATATAGTGAATGTGCTGCAAATCTCTAGGAAGTGTTGGAGATGAGCACTTGCATCTTCGTGCGGCTTCCCACAAAACTGGTTGGCTTGTACCATGTTGATGAGCCCTGGCTTGAGCTCAAAGTTCTTGTCGATGGCCGCGGCAGGTCCAGTGCGGATGTTGTCCGTAGTGGGAGTTGAGAACTCGCGAATCGTCTTGTTCGCCATGGCTGCGAACTCTGTTGACAAATTCCGGATGAAACTTCGGCGGTCTTCTGGATTGGATGAAGTGTTGCGTCGAAGTGTTGACTTCTTGAGCTTGGCTCTTGCCTCTCTGATTAATGCTTCGGGGTTGTCAACAAAATTTTCTGGAAGATGTCCTCTATTCATACATCACCCTGCAAAACAATAAGAATAGAAAAATACAGGGGTAAATCTGTATGGGAGAATTGATGATCTCAATCACTTAATGATACGAATGATGACTCAAATTCCGTATTCATTCCTTGTTAGTAAATCAACCTTCCCCGGCAACGGCGCCAAAAATGCTTGTTGGGCATTCTGAACGTCATTACCAAAAGTAGACTTAGTTTTCTAATTCTGATAACGGCGCCAAAAATGCCGAACCTATCCCTCATGCCACTTAAGCCAAGTTGTCATCCCCAGCATGACATGAGAGACGCGGTATTGAAATATGCAACTGCTCTTCTAAATAAATAATAAATAAGATCTGCAAGCGCACAGATTAATACCGATGTAGCATTTTAACCGGGAAGTATTCCAGGTATCGTTATTTATATTTTTACCACTGGGAAGGGATTACTAACATCAATGTTGATTATGGAATGGAATATAGGAATGAGTATCAATCATTGCATGTATAAGTGAGAGCATTCATCTATCTCTTGCATACAGGGGTAAGTGTCACATAAAATATAGATAAAGTATAAATGGTGACAAAGATAATTAATCTGATCAGCTAGCCACATATAATAATGATAAGCACCTCAACAGATATTCTAGCAAGTCATTAGCATGGTATTAGGACGAACTACAAGGATATTTCCTAAGTTATTCTTAACTATAAAGTCTAGCATATCATAGTTAGTGCAAGTACACTTGGCAATCATTGCGAGAAAGGACTACGCCCATGCATAGTGATATTATCAAGGAAGATGAGAAACATAGCAATCACTCCCCCGTAATAATATTGCTCTGCCTGCCTTACACACGGGAGGGGGACTATATAAGAACCAACGAAGCTGTCACCATCGCGGACCACCCCACGATCCGGCATATAAGGTGCAATCGCAGATAAATATGGTCTAAGCACCATGCCTACACAATATTTATCATTTACCCATGGATCCGATGGATAAACGCTATACGATCCTAAACATGTATATAATTCCAATCTAACTAAGCCAAGCGTATAACTACGATAAACTAAGAACAATATAATTGCAAACATAAACAAGTAGAGCAAAGTCATAATCAATATATTGAAATAGAACAAAGTTGTATTCATAATATTGAAGAACAAAGATGAACAATGAAGAACAGTAAAGGAATTACCAAGAATCCTCTTGACAGATCCGGAAACCAATCGAAGATTGACTCCTTCTAGTTCTAATCCTATGTAGCTATGCTATACTAGAGATCTAGTTGATGTGGTGGCTCTAGGGCTTGATCAGAGACTCTCCTTCTGAGATTAGGGTTTGAAGAATTGAGAATGAGGGAGTACCTCCTCCAGGGGCCAGGGGTCCTGCTTATATAGCCCCCTCAAGTGAACATGGGCCGTCGGATCAAACCGACATTAATCGCTCGGTCTTCCTTGATCTCTTAGGTCGGTGGAGCATAATCCGCGAGACGGAGCCTGATTGGCTCTCAGGCCACGGCGGCCGCCCTAGGGAGCAGGGCGGGCGCCCTGCCTCCGGGCCCGTTCGGCCTCCCGTTCGATCTCGTGGCTTCTGGAGTCTTCTAGATGATAGAAAATCGGTGAACACGTTATTATCTCTATGTAAACCCGACGTGTGGGCCTTTCCTCCGTATTTTCTGATAACCCCCTGCAGAAACAGACAAACACCAAAACTCATGGAATTCTGTCAGATAAAACCCTAAGTCTAGGTGTTGGTTGCATTTGGATCCTTTTCTTTATTTATTTGATAACTATATTTGGTACTTAAGGACCATCAATAGTAACCTTTTTGGCGTAAGAACGGCTTGACGAATCAGGTATAGTGCGGCCTCTGTCCTTATGTGTATAGGCTGCGGGTTATTGTGCCATTTGGAAGGGGGGCTCTACATCTGTTTGCCGAGTGAATCTAATGGCCCTAACTTGTTAGACGAACCTTCGAAAGACTTCATAGTGTTTACCCTGCCTGCTCACCTTGGTAGTGTTTTGGGAGTAATTAACCCGGGCATTTGGGTAACATGACTCACAGTGAAAGTGTACAATCTCTGCAGAGTGTAAAACTGTTATAACAGCCGTGCTCACGGTCACGAGTGGCCTTGGACCCTTATGGAATAGTTGAATAATTGTTTATGGTTATGTTTCTGTTATTCATTAATCATTTCACATGGATCATATGTTTATTGTTTACATTGAGACAATTTGATGCTATTGTTATGTTAAAATCATGTTAACTAAAAGCTACATGCTGATAAACCAATGTTATGCCTTTTTGAGCCTCATGAACCCCATGTTACACTTGTTGAGTACGAGATGTACTTACGCTTGTTTATTTTTCTTACTTGGATAAAAATCTCGGATGGGTAACAGATGGAGGTAATAGTGACTACTACGCCTACTTCCCTGAGGATTACTAGTCTTGCTGTCAACCAGTCAATGTACCTGTGACTGGAGCTACCACGAGAGTTATTTATTTATACTTCCGCTACATTTGTGTTAAGACTATGTGTTTAAATATCGTGATGTAATAACATTTGTGATGATACTTCTGTTATAATTTGTGAACTTATGTGTGATTGATCTCTGGGCGCACATAAGGGTATGCATTCCATTTGGTCATCTCCGTGGCCATCACCATCATCATGATCTTCATCCATTTGCTCCACCACTAGAACATGCTACCCTATCTCATGATCACTTAGAGCAATGGGTTAGCACTTAGGGTTTCATCAATTCACCAAAACCAAACTAGAGCTTTCAGTCGATGGCATGCGAAGAGCGACATGCTATAGGGCTTCGGCTCCTACCTCACGCCTTCCTCGCGTGGCGTGCCTCGCCCTCTCCTCTGCTCTCACTCCCCTCCCTTCCCTTGCCTCCATCTCGCTGTAGCAGTTCGAGCTCAACCTAAGCAGGATGGGCGTGTGGCGAGGGAGTTGCATGCATCGGGCGCAACCAGAGCTCCGTCCAAACGGACGCCACCTCCGGAGCAGGATGGACGCGGGGCAGAGGGAGCTACATGCGTCGTAGTAGGTAACGGGGTGCAGGCATGGGTGTCCGGAACCGGGTGTCCGCTCGGACGTCCGGGCGCTAGGACTACCGTTATTTAATTTATACCTACTAATTTCACTGGTACTAAACTAATTTGATAGTCCAACTTATGAATACAAGCTAACTAGTTTTAATTTGCAAGGAACCTAACAACAAAGTGTGGCGAACTTTAATTAACCAACAAAACATATGGCCTTACATCCATATGTAACTCAGCTAGACATCTGACCCCTAGCCAGATCTAAGGCACCAGTCACCAGTTAAATTCAGCTTTGTGGTTAATTAAACACGTACAAGAACCCGTTGCTTCTCTGGTTGCAACTGAGTTGGTGCTTGAAAGGATCAAGATGCCCAAGAGGGGGGGTGAATTGGGCTTTTCTAAAAATTAATTGCAAGAATTAAGTCCTACAAGCCGGAATTCACCCCTAGTGCCTACTTGTGTTCCTAGAGAGTCTATCGTTAAAAAGTTTTGCACCCTAGTTTCCAATCCTAGTCTAGCATGGCAATTCTAGGAATGTAAAACAAGCAATGAATGTAAATACGAGAAAGTAATTGCTTGAATGTAAAGGGGGAAGGAACACGGCGATGTTTTTCCGAGGTATCGGAGAGTCGCCACTCCCCACTAGTCCTCGTTGGAGCACCCGCACAAGGGTGTCGCTCCCCCTTGATCCGCGCAAGGATCAAGTGCTCTCTACGGGTTGATTCTTCGACACTCCGTCGCGGCGAATCACCCAAAACCGCTCACAACTTGAGTTGGGTCATCCACAAGCTCCGCCGGATGATCACCAAACTCCCAATCACCACCAAGCCGTCTAGGTGATGGCGATCACCAAGAGTAACAAGCTAGAACTCTCACTTGACCACAACGAGCCCAAATGAGGAGATGGATGCACACTTGCTACTCTCTAATCACTAGTGAGGAATCTCAAACTTTGATTCTCAAATCTCTATCCTCACTAGAGCTCTTGCACTCCCTTGCACTCTAAAGGGTTTTCTCAGATGTTTGAATGAGCAAGAGACCTCTAAAGAGGTGGAGGGGTTGTATTTATACACCCCTCAAAGAAAACGAACCGTTACTTTCTGACACGGGGTCACCGGACGCGCCGGTGCAACGGACCGGACGCGCCGGTCGCCCGTAACGGTCAAAACGCGATTTTGAACTGAACCACCGGACGCGCCGGTCAGGGGTGACCGGACGCGTCCGATCGTGCAAGGGTGCTTACTGTACTCGCACCGGACGCGAGGCCGCGTCCGATGCCTGAAGACCGGACGCGTCCGGTCCTCTCTGGACCTTACTGGACTGAGACCGGACGCGCCGATCACAGCCAGGTCGCGTCCGACGGGCGTTCTCCCAGAGTGACACGTGTCAGCCACTGACCACCGCGTCCGGTCCTCGCGAGGACCGCGTCCGGTGGTCAAGGCCGAAACCCTAGCGCAGAGCGTACTCACCGGACGCGTCCGGTGCTCCCGAAGACCGCGTCCGGTGACTGGAAAACAGCCCGAAACTTCTCGAAACGCGTCGCAACTTCAACCGAGTTGCTTCCAACTGAACTTTGAGCTATTCTAGGGTTGCCTAGCGCCAAGTTTAACAAGTGTGCACCACACCTAAACATAGGACTCGCCTAGGTCAAGCTACCCATTCATGCCCCCCTTTATAGTACGGCCAAAAGAGAAAAACGAAGATCCTAACGACTATTCCGAATGTGTCTCAACACCTCGACATCCGGAACTAACCGTCCTTAATCTTGACGTCACTCTTTTGAAAACCGAAACGATTTCCATCAAGGGACACGAATACCACAGTGCTCAAAGCAGTTATCACCTCCATGACCTAACTTACCAAGTTTCTGCAAAACACACGTTAGTCATGGTAATAAAGTGTTGTCATTAATTACCGAAACCAAACCTTGGGGCCTAGATGCTTTCAATCTCCCCCTTTTTGGTGATTGATGACAACACTAAGTTTCAAAGGATTAGAGTGAAGGTTTTCGAGCATGCTTGGTTCACATAAGCAAAAGACAATAAGCATAAAAGGGTTAGGAATTGCTTATGTGCTCCAAGCCAAAAGAGTGTACTTCATAAGATAAGACACAAAGCGTTAGTACACATAAAGATATAGCTCATAAGTAATCGGAGTAAGGCACGGAAGCACAACCTTAGAGCTATAGCTAAAACGGTGACATATATTAATCACTGAGACGAATAACACATTAAGACTCAAAGATTACGACTCGACGACAATGTCACACGAATGCAATGCTAAAAAATAAACATGATATGCATGAATGTAGCACACGAAAAACGAAAACCCACTAACAAACTCCCCCTGAAACTACTCTCTCTCCCCCTTTGGCATCAAGCGCCAAAAAAACTAATCTAATCTGACGGGGGGACAGACGAAGTCGTGTCGGGTGCCGAGGTGCGCGGAGTGATCACGAAGTGAAGCGAATCGCCCTCGGAGTCGGAGCTATCTGGCTGACCCTCTGAAGAAGCACGTGGCTGCGAAGCGGTCTGGGTCTGTGCAGGAACAGGCACTGACTGTGTAGCAACAAGTGGATCTGTCTGAGTAACCTGAGCCTGAAGTGCGCCAGTAGCTGGGGGATCTGTCGAGGCAACTGAAGAAGGGAGGGTCTCTGTAGTCCCAGTCCCTGTCACTGGTGGAACGACGGCCTCGGAAGCTGACAACCCTGACGAAGTGTGAAACGTAGTCGTGTGCGAGGGTGTCGGCTGACCAGTCAACTCGCTGTAGGTGGCACTGAAATCACCAATAGGTGTGCCTGTCAGGAGATGCGGGCGAGGCTGATCTGACGGTGTGAACCCCGTATGAATAGGAGTAAAGCTCGGGGACTGAAAGGACTGGGGAACCTGCTGCTGTGGAGATGTAAACTGAAAGCTCGGCTGTCCCTGACTCGACGGACCACTGGAATGCAAAGCCGGAGCCATGATAGATGCAGGCAGAGGAACCCCAACGGTGATGAGATGCCGCAGAAGATCCATGTACTGCTGCTGACTCTGTCTCTGCATCTCAACCTGTTGCCTCTGGATCTCAAGCTGCTGTCTCTGAAACTCGTCCTGGCGAGCCTGAATCTGTGCTAGTGCTGCAGCTGTATCCTGTGCCTGGCGCTGTATCTGCTGCTGCTCCTGAGCCTGGGTCAACCTCTCAAGGATAGCCACCATGGCTGGGTCTGAGCGGGAGGCTGAGCCAGATCCACCGGCCTCGTGGTCGTGAGACCGAGGAGACCGGTACCTGGGGATGGGCTGGTAGTCCTCATCAGTGCTGTCAGAAGTGACATCCTCAGGTATCTCAGCAGTCTGAGTCTCAAGGTCTGCGAGCTCTGCCTCGGCAAGCTCGTCAACTCTAGTGTCCTGCTCAGCTGCTGTCTCAGGAACGTCTGGGCGCTCACGCTGTCCTGGTGCTGGAGCCTGATCTCTAGTGACAGAGGCCCAAAGCTGTCGAATATCATAATCAGGGAATGCTGTAGTGGTGTTAGCAATCTCTGCCCTGATCTCTGGTGGCATCTGGATAGCAGATCTGATGATGAAACAAATCCAGTGGGCATAGGGAAGCTGACGGTTACCCTTGAAGCCCTCAGCAATGGTGTCCTCCATCTCACTAAGGATAAGATCCCAGATATCAAACTGTCGCTGTGAAAGAAGGTGGTATACAACCCAAAGCTGTATCCTCGTCAGTCCCTCTCTGTAGCCAAGTCAAGGCAGTAGAGTGCGTCTGAGTATGGCATCCAAGACTCGGGCAATAGGTGTCAGGCTGGCAGGTGTACGATGTGACCCTTCGCCAAAAGGCTCGTGAAAGCAGGGTCGAACCAGGTCGGTGGGTGGCACTGAACCGCCGTGAGGGCGTCTGGGAGGTGGAGTCTGGCCATAGCACAACTGATGGATCCTCGTGTCAGAAGCAGGTAGTCTGAGGATCTCTCGGGCTCTGGAGCTGTAGAGTCTGTGATCGCGGCCTCTGAATGCAAAGTGAATAAACTCATGGGCAGGATCAATCCACAGTGAAGCATAGAACTCCCTGACCCATGTGCCGCAGTAAGCACCTGTCCGTCCAAGAAGATCTGATAAGCCAGGCAGATAGGACAGGTGCGGACGGAGCTGCTCTCCCACAACATCAACCAATGCCTCTAGTCGACATACCCTTTGAGGTCTGAAAGCAATGCCACTGTCAACTAGGGCCCTGTAGAAATCCTCCTGAAGTGGGGTATAGAAACCCTCTGAAGCTCTGGGATATCTGACAGGTGGAAACCATCGGCTGACCTCCACAAACCTCAGACTCTTCACCTGACGTGCTGAAGCACCCCTCAGGTCTAAGTGCTCGACCGGGGGTGACCCTCTAACTCTGGGAGGAGGTCGTGCTCCACGACGCTGGCCCTCTGGCCTGGGTGTCACCTGTGAACGAGCACGTGTGGAGTGGCGACGTGGTGGAGACTGAGCTGCCTGCTCCTCTGTATCCTCAGTGGCCTGGGGAGCCTCAGTGGCCTGGGTAGACTCAGTAGCGGGTGTAGTCTCTGTAGCCTGTGTCTGCTCTGAGGGTGGATCAACTGACATCTGCTCTGAAGGTGCAGTAGCCTTGGTACCCTCAGTGGCCTCAGTGCCGAGCTGTCGACCTTCAAGATGAAAGCGACGCTCGCCTATGTGCAAGCCACTACGTCTGCCACCTCTCTCTGCCTGCTCTGCGGCGTCTGCCACGGCCTGAGCGACCTCTGCATCTGAAAGTGTCCTCCTCTTCTTCCTGGCTGCAATCTTGATGCGCTTACCACGCGCAATCTCATCACGACGGGGAGGACTGTTGTCCCCGTCACCAGGAGCACCACCGGCGTTCTTGCAACGCACCATACTGATCGACTGCCTGAAAACCTCTGTGAGATGATGAACTGACACTCGAGAGGCTTGGCCTCAATCCGTATCCGCAGGCTTGGCCTCAGATTTAGCGAACCCGACACACCGACTGACTCGCTGCACGTATGGAATAGAGAGATATACTATAAGCATATATATATCTAAAGATACGAAACCCTAGATAGCAAGCACGTGAGATACGAAGTGAAACGTGACGCGAAGCTACCTCGGATCGACGAGACGACGGTGAAGAGACGCGGTGACCTAGGTCGCGAGAACCCCCGAGATCGGCGATCGAGCACTGAAACGACCAATCGAGAGATGCAATGGAGGGTTATGGTCAACGGCAAGTGCTAGCGATTAAATTTGAAAGGACTCGAAAGAAATTGAACAAGCCGTTACCTCGAGCTAGGGTTGATGGAAACCCTAAGCTAGGGTTTAGGGGAAAACCCTAGATGGAAAACCACGGCCAACAGGATGGAATCGAGGGCACGAGTTGGCACGGGGGTGCTGCGGCAGCTGCAGGGGAGCACAACGCCGTGACCTGCGGTGAGGTAGGCACGCGAGGACGGCGGCGCGGCGAGGAAGACGCGCGGCGGCGGTGGCCCGCAGCAAACAGCGGCAGAGGCGCGGGCGCAAGCGAGGGCAGGGAGGCGCGGCAGAGCTCGCCGGAGGCGAGGATGAGCAAGGGCGCGGCGCGGTGGAGGCTCGCCGGCGGCGAAACGGCGAATTCGGTCACGGCGGGACGGCGAGAACAGGCGTGCGGCGGCGGATTCGTACGGGATAAGAAAAACAGAGAAAACGAAAGGTTTTTATGAGGGGCGCAGATCCGCTCGATACGGTATCACCGGACGCGGTGGTCAAAGTGACCGGACGCGGTGGTGCAGCGTCCGGTGACACTCCAGTAAGCGCCTGGAGTGACCGGACGCGTCCGGTGTGGACTGACCGGACGCGGTCAGAGTCCGGTCGCTGAGTGCTCGGGAATTCATCGCGGAGCACCGGACGCGGTGGTGGTAGCCGGGACCGGACGCGGTGGTCGTCAGAGGCGCGTCCGGTGCAGCGTCCGGTGCCTAGGTCTGGACTTTGTCTTCTGGATGACCGGACGCGTTGGTGGACGCCGGGACCAGACGCGGTGGTGAAGCAACACTGCGTCCGGTGCAGCGTCCGGTCGCTGTTTTTCGCCATTCTTCGTTCCGAACTTCGACGCGACTTCTCCCAATCAAGTTCCAATTCAAAGAGACACAAATAAACACCAATTGGAACCTGATATGAGTGACCTCACTCAAACCCTCAAAATTTTTAAAATATTTTGCCTTAGGCTAGTATAATTTTTACGAAAATAGGCAATAAACACCCGAGGAGCAACGTATGGCCATGCAATAGAGTTTTTGGACCTTTAGGAGCATCAAAAGCTCTCTCTATTCATGGACGAACACAGAGGTTGCTCAAAGCTAAACCGAAAAGAAACGACAAACAAACAACCATGCATATGCAATGCAATACAAGAAAGTAAAGCTAGGTTGCTTGTCAAGTTTGATCCACGGTTAGGCTTCTTCACTCCTCCAAAGGAGGGTTATCGTAACCGTGTTAGCCAAGCCCTAAATGCATTGCGATAAAGTAAACGTGACATATGATACAATGCAATGCAAGGGACAACACGCGCTCATTTTTTAAAGTTACTTGAATCAAGCACATTAAGTTCACTTCTTAGTCTACAAAAGGTAGCCTCGTCCAAAGGTTTAGTGAAGATATCCGCTAATTGATTTTCACTTCGTACACCTTCTAGTGATATGTCATTTTTAGCAACGTGATCTCTTAGAAAGTGATGGCGGATATCAATGTGCTTGGTGTGAGAGTGTTGTACCGGATTGTTAGCAATTTTAACGGCACTTTCATTGTCACATAAAAGTGGCACCTTTTCAAGAACAACTCCATAGTCTAGGAGGGTTTGTTTCATATATAAGTTTTGTGCACAACAAGCCCCCGCGGCAATGTATTCCGCCTCGGCGGTGGACAAAGCCACACTATTTTGCTTTTTAGATGACCAAGATACTAAGGATCTCCCAAGCAAATGGCACCCTCCGGATGTGCTTTTTCTATCAATTTTGCAACCGGCATAATCCGAGTCGGAATAGCCAACTAGTTGGAATCTAGCTCCTTTGGGATACCATAGACCAATGCTTGGGGTGTACTTAAGATATCTTAGGATTCTTTTTACGGCACTTAAGTGAGGTTCTTTAGGGCACGCTTGAAAGCGAGCACACATGCACACACTAAACATGATATCGGGCCTAGATGCGGTAAGGTACAACAAGCTACCAATCATAGAATGGTAGAGAGTTTGATCAACCGGTTTACCTCCCTCATCTAGGTCGAGATGTCCATTTGATGGCATTGGGGTCTTGATTGGCTTGCATTCTTCCATCTTGAATCTTTTGAGAAGATCCTTGGTATACTTTTCTTGAGAGATGAAAATCCCTTCTCTCATTTGCTTGACTTGAAAACCAAGGAAGAATGTGAGCTCACCAATCATTAACATCTCGAACTCCTTCGACATCAATTCACCAAACTCCTTGCAATAATCTTCATTTGTTGACCCGAAGATGATGTCATCAACATACACTTGACAAATGAAGATCTCCCCATTAAGCTTCTTGGTGAATAGTGTGGTGTCGACCTTCCCGATGGTGAAGCCCTTCTCAATGAGGAAGTCCCGGAGGCGCTCATACCACGCTCTAGGGGCTTGCTTGAGCCCATATAGCGCCTTGGACAACCTATAAACATGATTAGGTTATCTAGGGTCTTCAAACCCGGGAGGTTGATTGACATAGACTAGTTCATTTATAAAGCCATTTAAGAATGCACTTTTCACATCCATTTGATATAGTTTCATATCATGATGTGATGCATATGCAAGGAGGATACGAATGGCTTCAAGTCTTGCAACGGGTGCAAAGGTCTCTCCAAAATCAAGGCCTTCAACTTGAGAGAACCCCTTTGCAACTAGTCTTGCCTTGTTCCTCACTACTATGCCTTGGTCATCTTGCTTGTTTCGGAACACCCACTTGGTTCCGATGACTCTTGCACCTTTAGGATGCTCTTCAAGTGTCCACACTTGGTTGCGGGTGAAGTTGTTCAATTCTTCATGCATGGCATTCACCCAATCCGGATCTTGAAGACCTTCTTCTACATTCTTAGGTTCAACACAAGAGACAAAAGAGTGATGTTCAACGAAAGAAGCTAGCTTTTGAGATCGAGTCATTACTCCCTTTGTAGGACTCCCTATGATGAGTTCTTGTGGATGAGCTTGAAGTAGAGGTGAGTTTCTTCTATCAACCACTTGAGGAGGTGGATTGGGAGCATCAACATCTTGTGCTTGTGCCTCGGCTTGGTCATGAGAGACATAGGTATCTTCATTTTCAACTCTCTCATTCTTGTCATCATCTTGAGGCACATGTGATGAAGATGGTGGATCAATGACTTGCACATCGTCTTCATCATCCTTTGGCTTGATGTCTCCCACGGGCATGTTCTTCATGGCCTCCCTCAAGGGTTCATCACCTACATCATCACAATTCTCAATTTCTCCTTGGGAGCCGTTAGATTCATCAAATTCCACATCATATGTTTCTTCAACCAAACCGGTGGTATGGTTAAATACTCTATATGCTTTGGACTTTGATGAGTAACCAACAAGAAAACCAATATCACAACGTCTTTGAAACTTCCCTAGGTGTTGACGCTTCTTGTAGATGTAGCATTTGCAACCAAATACCCGGAAGAATGAGACGTCCGGCTTCTTCCCATTAAGCAACTCATAGGGGGTCTTGCCGAGAAACTTTTGGAGGAAAAGGCGATTTGAAGCATAGCATGCGGTGTTGATTGCCTCGGCCCAAAACTTTTCTGGAGTATTGTACTCATCTAACATTGTTCTTGCAAGGGTGATCAAAGTCCGGTTCTTTCTCTCAACTACACCATTTTGTTGAGGAGTGTAGGTTGAAGAAACCTCATGCTTGATTCCAATTTCATCACAATAAGCTTCAATGTTGGTGCTGTCAAACTCTTTGCCATTGTCACTTCTAATCTTCTTTATCTTGACTTCAAATTCATTTTGAGCTCTCTTTGCAAACTTCTTGAAGCAACTTGCCACTTTGGATTTGTCATGAAGGAAGAAGGTCCATGTATATCTTGAGTAGTCATCCACTATCACAAGACAATAGAGATTACCACCCAAGCTCTTGTATGTTGTAGGCCCAAACAAATCCATGTGTAGAAGTTCTAGTACTCTTGAGGTTGACATGAAAGCCTTGGTTGGATGAGTGTTTGCAACTTGTTTGCCCGCTTGACATGCACTACAAGGTTTGTCCTTTTCAAACTTCACATCCTTCAACCCTCTTACTAGTTCTTTCTTCAATAGTTTGTTGAGAGTGCTCATTCCAATATGTGCAAGCCTCCTATGCCAAAGCCAACCAAGTGAGGTCTTGGTGAACAAACATGTCATCAAATTTGCATCTTCGGAGGTGAAGTCAACAAGATAAAGATTGTTATATCTAAAGCCTTTGAATATCACTTGCTTGTCATCTATCTTTGAAACTTCAACTTCATTTGGTGTGAACAAGCATTGGAAGCCAAGGTCACAAAGTTGCCCAACGGATAACAAATTGAAACTCAATGAAGCAACATAGAGCACATTTGAGAGTGAGTGATCATTTGATATTGCAATCTTGCCTATACCCTTGACTTTGCTCTTTGAATTATCTCCAAATGTGATCTTCTCTTGACATATCCCATTCTCTTCAATGGAGGTGAACATACGAGGATCACCGGTCATATGTTGAGTGCAACCACTATCAATAACCCAATGAGATCCACCGGTCTTGTAGTTCACCTACACACAAGAGATCAAGCTTTTTGTTTAGGGACCCAAACTTGAGAGGGGCCCTTGACTTTCTCAACTAGTGACTTGGCAACCCATATTTTCTTTGGCCTATTCTTGTTTGGGGGACCCAAAAACATGACTTTCATCTTTCCATTTGAATCTTTTCTTAGCATGTAATGAGCATTGAAGGCAAAGGGTCTAGCATGCTTGGGCAAGGGTTGTGGTGGTGGAGTTTTGCACTCATGAGCAAAGTGACCTTCTTGACCACACTCAACACATCTCTTTGGCTTGGGCTTTGACTTGCTTTGTTGTTGAGCTTTTGCTTTCTTCTCTTGATTTGCCAAGTACCCAATACCACTTCTATCCATCTTCATTACGGTGTTCATGAGGAGCTCACTTTGCAAATATTGGCCTCTTGTGAACTTGCTTAGGCCGGTCTTGAGATGCTCTTTTTCTTGCTTGAGCTTCTTGTTTTCTTCAATAAGTGACTCATTTGTTGGTTGCTTCTCAAGAGCCATCAAACCTTTGAGCTTCTTGTTCTCATTTGCAAGCTTCTCATTCTCACACTTGATCTTGGCATAATCATCATGGTTGCATGACTCAACCACACTCTTGCCTTTGCTACTAGAACCTTGCTCAATGCTTTCAATGATCAAGTCATCACATGATGTAGCTATATCACACTTAACAACATGGTTAGTAGCATCATGTGTCTCAAGAGCAAGTTCATTAGCAACCACAAGACTATCATAGTCAATTTTTAATGTGGTGTATTTGTCTTTTAGAGAGCTATGTCTAGTGATGAGCTCATCATGCTTCTTCTCAAGTTTATCATGTTGATCTTTAAGCTCTTTGTTAGAGGTTTTGAGCTCCTTGAGAGTAGAAGACATAATTTCATTTTGATCTCTAAGCTCACCACTAGTCTTTTGAGCATTTTCAAGCTTAGATGAGAGTGATTCATTTTCATTTTGAAGATCATCATTTTCACTTCTAGTCCTTCTTATGATTTTAGTGTATTTGTTTAGCAATTTTACAAGTTCATCATAAGAAGGTGCATCAAATTCATCATCACTATCACTATCATCATCATCATCACTATCATGGTTTTGTACCTTTCGTTCACCCTTGGCCATAAGGCATAGGTGAGTAGTGGATGATGATGGTGAAGAAGGCGGTGAAGGTGGTGGTGAAGATGTCGGTGAAGATGATGGCCCCATCACAAATGCGGCAACCTTCTCTTTCTCATCATCGCTCTCATCTTCGGAGGAACCACAAGATGATTCAATGTCGGTGAGCCAATCACCAACAATATAAGCCTTTCCACCCTTCTTCTTCTTGTAGAACTCCTTCTTCTTGCCATCCTTCTTCTTGTATGGCTTGTTCTTCTTCTTCTCATCTTCTTCATCACTTGAATCATTCTTCTTGCCCTTGTTCTTGTTCTTGAACTTGTCTTTTGGTGGTCTAGGGCATTGATGAGCTAGGTGGCCAAGTTCACCACAATTGTAGCAATCCATCTCCGAGATGGGCTTTCTCTTGCTACTTGTGAAGAATTTCTTTTTCTTGCCATCGAACTTGATGCCACTCTTGTTGAGCTTCTTTAGCATCTTGGTGGTCTTCCTCACCATGAGTGCAAGTGATTCATCATCGATATCACTTTCACTTGAGCTTTCTTGCACGATCATGGCTTGGCCCTTCTTCTTCTTCTTGTCATGGCTAGCTTTGAAGGCCAAGTCTTTCTTTTTGGAAGATGATGAGCCCTCTTCCGGAGTGATGTGCATGTACATCTCATGAGCATTGATCTTCCCCAATACTTGAGTCGGTGTTGCGGTGGAGAGATCACTTTGATGAAGCACGGTGACAATATGACCATACTTCTCAACGGGAAGCACACTCAAGATCCTCCTTGCAACATCCGATTGACTCATTTGAGTGAGCCCAAGAGCATTGAGGTCCTCTACAAGAACATTCAAGCGAGTGTACATGTCATTAGCACTTTCTTTGGGAAGCATCTCAAAAGAATTAATTTTCTTTAAAGCAATATGATAGCGTTCCTCACGCTCACTCTTAGTTCCCTCATGGAGAGCACAAAGATTTTGCCACAAGTCATGAGCGTTCTTTGCATTACGCACACGATTGAAGATATCTTTGCCTAAGCCCCGGTAGAGTGCATTTTTGGCCTTTGCATTCCACCGGTCGTACTTCTCCTCGTCACCCGTGGGGTTTGCGGGATCCTTGATAGCGGGAAGCCCTTCGGTTGCGGCTCTAAGGCACCCGACATCTATGGCTTCGAGATGCGCCTCCATGCGGATTTTCCAATATGGAAAATCATCCCCCTCAAAGGTGGGAGGTGGTCCTTCCCCGTTAGACATCTTGCTCTAGGCGGTAAAGCCTAAATTAGGAGCAACACGGCTCCGATACCAATTGAAAGGATCAAGATGCCCAAGAGGGGGGGGTGAATTGGGCTTTTCTAAAAATTAATTGCAAGAATTAAGTCCTACAAGCCGGAATTCACCCCTAGTGCCTACTTGTGTTCCTAGAGAGTCTATCGTTAAAAAGTTTTGCACCCTAGTTTCCAATCCTAGTCTAGCATGGCAATTCTAGGAATGTAAAACAAGCAATGAATGTAAATACGAGAAAGTAATTGCTTGAATGTAAAGGGGGAAGGAACACGGCGATGTTTTTCCGAGGTATCGGAGAGTCGCCACTCCCCACTAGTCCTCGTTGGAGCACCCGCGCAAGGGTGTCGCTCCCCCTTGATCCGCGCAAGGATCAAGTGCTCTCTACGGGTTGATTCTTCGACACTCCGTCGCGGCGAATCACCCAAAACCGCTCACAACTTGAGTTGGGTCATCCACAAGCTCCGCCGGATGATCACCAAACTCCCAATCACCACCAAGCCGTCTAGGTGATGGCGATCACCAAGAGTAACAAGCTAGAACTCTCACTTGACCACAACGAGCCCAAATGAGGAGATGGATGCACACTTGCTACTCTCTAATCACTAGTGAGGAATCTCAAACTTTGATTCTCAAATCTCTATCCTCACTAGAGCTCTTGCACTCCCTTGCACTCTAAAGGGTTTTCTCAGATGTTTGAATGAGCAAGAGACCTCTAAAGAGGTGGAGGGGTTGTATTTATACACCCCTCAAAGAAAACGAACCGTTACTTTCTGACACGGGGTCACCGGACGCGCCGGTGCAACGGACCGGACGCGCCGGTCGCCCGTAACGGTCAAAACGCGATTTTGAACTGAACCACCGGACGCGCCGGTCAGGGGTGACCGGATGCGTCCGATCGTGCAAGGGTGCTTACTGTACTCGCACCGGATGCGAGGCCGCGTCCGATGCCTGAAGACCGGACGCGTCCGGTCCTCTCTGGACCTTACTGGACTGAGACCGGACGCGCCGATCACAGCCAGGTCGCGTCCGACGGGCGTTCTCCCAGAGTGACACGTGTCAGCCACTGACCACCGTGTCCGGTCCTCGCGAGGACCGCGTCCGGTGGTCAAGGCCGAAACCCTAGCGCAGAGCGTACTCACCGGACGCGTCCGGTGCTCCCGAAGACCGCGTCCGGTGACTGGAAAACAGCCCGAAACTTCTCGAAACGCGTCGCAACTTCAACCGAGTTGCTTCCAACTGAACTTTGAGCTATTCTAGGGTTGCCTAGCGCCAAGTTTAACAAGTGTGAACCACACCTAAACATAGGACTCGCCTAGGTCAAGCTACCCATTCATGCCCCCCTTTATAGTACGGCCAAAAGAGAAAAATGAAGATCCTAACGACTATTCCGAATGTGTCTCAACACCTCGACATCCGGAACTAACCGTCCTTAATCTTGACGTCACTCTTTTGAAAACCGAAACGATTTCCATCAAGGGACACGAATACCACAGTGCTCAAAGCAGTTATCACCTCCATGACCTAACTTACCAAGTTTCTGCAAAACACACGTTAGTCATGGTAATAAAGTGTTGTCATTAATTACCGAAACCAAACCTTGGGGCCTAGATGCTTTCAATCTCCCCCTTTTTGGTGATTGATGACAACACTAAGTTTCAAAGGATTAGAGTGAAGGTTTTCGAGCATGCTTGGTTCACATAAGCAAAAGACAATAAGCATAAAAGGGTTAGGAATTGCTTATGTGCTCCAAGCCAAAAGAGTGTACTTCATAAGATAAGACACAAAGCGTTAGTACACATAAAGATATAGCTCATAAGTAATCGGAGTAAGGCACGGAAGCACAACCTTAGAGCTATAGCTAAAACGGTGACATATATTAATCACTGAGACGAATAACACATTAAGACTCAAAGATTACGACTCGACGACAATGTCACACGAATGCAATGCTGAAAAATAAACATGATATGCATGAATGTAGCACACGAAAAACGAAAACCCACTAACAAACTCCCCCTGAAACTACTCTCTCTCCCCCTTTGGCATCAAGCGCCAAAAAACTAATCTAATCTGACGGGGGGACAGACGGAGTCGTGTCGGGTGCCGAGGTGCGCGGAGTGATCACGAAGTGAAGCGAATCGCCCTCGGAGTCGGAGCTATCTGGCTGACCCTCTGAAGAAGCACGTGGCTGCGAAGCGGTCTGGGTCTGAGCAGGAACAGGCACTGACTGTGTAGCAACAAGTGGATCTGTCTGAGTAACCTAAGCCTGAAGTGCGCCAGTAGCTGGGGGATCTGTCAAGGCAATTTAAGAAGGGAGGGTCTCTGTAGTCCAAGTCCCTGTCACTGGTGGAACGACTGCCTCGGAAGCTGACAACCCTGACGAAGTGTGAAACGTAGTCGTGTGCGAGGGTGTCGGCTGACCAGTCAACTCGCTGTAGGTGGCACTGAAATCACCAATAGGTGTGCCTGTCAGGAGATGCGGGCGAGGCTGATCTGACGGTGTGAACCCCGTATGGATAGGAGTAAAGCTCGGGGACTGAAAGGACTGGGGAACCTGCTGCTGTGGAGATGTAAACTGAAAGCTCGGCTGTCCCTGACTCGACGGACCACTGGAATACAAAGCCAGAGCCATGATAGATGCAGGCGGAGGAACCCCAACGGTGATGAGATGCCGCAGAAGATCCATGTACTGCTGCTGACTCTGTCTCTGCATCTCAACCTGTTGCCTCTGGATCTCAAGCTGCTGTCTCTGAAACTCGTCCTAGCGAGCCTGAATCTGTGCTAGTGCTGCAGCTGTATCCTGTGCCTGGCGCTGTATCTGCTGCTGCTGCTGCTCCTGAGCCTGGGTCAACCTCTCAAGGATAGCCACCATGGCTGGGTCTGAGCGGGAGGCTGAGCCAGATCCACCGGCCTCGTGGTCGTGAGACCGAGGAGACCGGTACCTGGGGATGGGCTGGTAGTCCTCATCAGTGCTGTCAGAAGTGACATCCTCAGGTATCTCAGCAGTCTGAGTCTCAAGGTCTGCGAGCTCTGCCTCGGCAAGCTCGTCAACTCTAGCGTCCTGCTCAGCTGCTGTCTCAGGAACGTCTGGGCGCTCACGCTGTCCTGGTGCTGGAGCCTGATCTCTAGTGACAGAGGCCCAAAGCTGTCGAATATCATAATCAGGGAATGCTGTAGTGGTGTTAGCAATCTCTGCCCTGATCTCTGGTGGCATCTGGATAGCAGATCTGATGATGAAACAAATCCAGTGGGCATAGGGAAGCTGACGGTTACCCTTGAAGCCCTCAGCAATGGTGTCCTCCATCTCACTAAGGATAAGATCCCAGATATCAAACTGTCGCTGTGAAAGAAGGTGGTATACAACCCAACGCTGCATCCTCGTCAGTCCCTCTCTGTAGCCAAGTCGAGGCAGTAGAGTGCGTCTGAGTATGGCATCCAAGACTCGGGCAATAGGTGTCAGGCTGGTAGGTGTACGACGTGACCCTTCGCCAAAAGGCTCGCGAAAGCAGGGTCGAACCAGGTCGGTGGGTGGCACTGAACCGCCGTGAGGGCGTCTGGGAGGTGGAGTCTGGCCATAGCACAACTGATGGATCCTCGTGTCAGAAGCAGGTAGTCTGAGGATCTCTCGGGCTCTGGAGCTGTAGAGTCTGTGATCGCGGCCTCTGAATGCAAAGTGAATAAACTCATGGGCAGGATCAATCCACAGTGAAGCATAGAACTCCCTGACCCATGTGCCGCAGTAAGCACCTGTCCGTCCAAGAAGATCTGATAAGCCACGCAGATAGGACAGGTGCGGACGGAGCTGCTCTCCCACAACATCAACCAATGCCTCTAGTCGACATACCCTTTGAGGTCTGAAAGCAATGCCACTGTCAACTAGGGCCCTGTAGAAATCCTCCTGAAGTGGGGTATAGAAACCCTCTGAAGCTCTGGGATCTCTGACAGGTGGAAACCATCGGCTGACCTCCACAAACCTCAGACTCTTCACCTGACGTGCTGAAGCACCCCTCAGGTCTAAGTGCTCGACCGGGGGTGACCCTCTAACTCTGGGAGGAGGTCGTGCTCCACGACGCTGGCCCTCTGGCCTGGGTGTCACCTGTGAACGAGCACGTGTGGAGCGGCGACGTGGTGGAGACTGAGCTGCCTGCTCCTCTGTATCCTCAGTGGCCTGGGGAGCCTCAGTGGCCTGGGTAGACTCAGTAGCGGGTGTAGTCTCTGTAGCCTGTGTCTGCTCTGAGGGTGGATCAACTGACATCTGCTCTGAAGGTGCAGTAGCCTTGGTACCCTCAGTGGCCTCAGTGCCGAGCTGTCGACCTTCAAGATGAAAGCGACGCTCGCCTATGTGCAAGCCACTGCGTCTGCCACCTCTCTCTGCCTGCTCTGCGGCGTCTGCCACAGCCTGAGCGACCTCTGCATCTGAAAGTGTCCTCCTCTTCTTCCTGGCTGCAATCTTGATGCGCTTACCACGCGCAATCTCATCACAACGGGGAGGACTGTTGTCCCCGTCACCAGGAGCACCACCGGCGTTCTTGCAACGCACCATACTGATCGACTGCCTGAAAACCTCTGTGAGATGATGAACTGACACTCGAGAGGCTTGGCCTCAATCCGTATCCGCAGGCTTGGCCTCGGATTTAGCGAACCCGACACACCGACTGACTCGCTGCACGTATGGAATAGAGAGATATACTATAAGCATATATATATCTAAAGATACGAAACCCTAGATAGCAAGCACGTGAGATACGAAGTGAAACGTGACGCGAAGCTACCTCGGATCGATGAGACGACGGTGAAGAGACGCGGTGACCTAGGTCGCGAGAACCCTCGAGATCGGCGATCGAGCACTGAAACGACCAATCGAGAGATGCAATGGAGGGTTATGGTCAACGGCAAGTGCTAGCGATTAAATTTGAAAGGACTCGAAAGAAATCGAACGAGCCGTTACCTCGAGCTAGGGTTGATGGAAACCCTAAGCTAGGGTTTAGGGGAAAACCCTAGATGGAAAACCGTGGCCAAAAGGATGGAATCGAGGGCACGAGTTGGCACGGGGGTGCTGCGGCAGCTGCAGGGGAGCACAACGCCGTGACCTGCGGTGAGGTAGGCACGCGAGGACAGCGACGCGGCGAGGAAGACGCGCGGCGGCGGTGGCGCGCAGCAAACAGCGGCAGAGGCGCGGGCGCAAGCGAGGGCAGGGAGGCGCGGCAGAGCTCGCCGGAGGCGAGGATGAGCAAGGGCGCGGCGCGGTGGAGGCTCGCCGGCGGCGAAACGGCGAATTCGGTCACGGCGGGACGGCGAGAACAGGCGTGCGGCGGCGGATTCGTACGGGATAAGAAAAACAGAGAAAACGAAAGGTTTTTATGAGGGGCGCAGATCCGCTCGATACGGTATCACCGGACGCGGTGGTCAAAGTGACCGGACGCGGTGGTGCAGCGTCCGGTGACACTCTAGTAAGCGCCTGGAGTGACCGGACGCGTCCGGTGTGGACTGACCGGACGCGGTCAGAGTCCGGTCGCTGAGTGCTCAGGAATTCATCGCGGAGCACCGGACGCGGTGGTGGTAGCCGGGACCGGACGCGGTGGTCGTCAGAGGCGCGTCCGGTGCAGCGTCCGGTGCCTAGGTCTGGACTTTGTCTTCTGGATGACCGGACGCGCTGGTGGACGCCGGGACCGGACGCGGTGGTGAAGCAACACTGCGTCCGGTGCAGCGTCCAGTCGCTGTTTTTCACCATTCTTCGTTCCGAACTTCGACATGACTTCTCCCAATCAAGTTCCAATTCAAAGAGACACAAATAAACACCAATTGGAACCTGATATGAGTGACCTCACTCAAACCCTCAAAATTTTTAAAATATTTTGCCTTAGGCTAGTATAATTTTTACGAAAATAGGCAATAAACACCCGAGGAGCAACGTATGGCCATGCAATAGAGTTTTTGGACCTTTAGGAGCGTCAAAAGCTCTCTCTATTCATGGACGAACACAGAGGTTGCTCAAAGCTAAACCGAAAAGAAACGGCAAACAAACAACCATGCATATGCAATGCAATACAAGAAAGTAAAGCTAGGTTGCTTGTCAAGTTTGATCCACGGTTAGGCTTCTTCACTCCTCCAAAGGAGGGTTATCGTAACCGTGTTAGCCAAGCCCTAAATGCATTGCGATAAAGTAAACGTGACATATGATACAATGCAATGCAAGGGACAACACGCGCTCATTTTTTAAAGTTACTTGAATCAAGCACATTAAGTTCACTTCTTAGTCTACAAAAGGTAGCCTCGTCCAAAGGTTTAGTGAAGATATCCGCTAATTGATTTTCACTTCGTACACCTTCTAGTGATATGTCATTTTTAGCAACGTGATCTCTTAGAAAGTGATGGCGGATATCAATGTGCTTGGTGCGAGAGTGTTGTACCGGATTGTTAGCAATTTTAACGGCACTTTCATTGTCACATAAAAGTGGCACCTTTTCAAGAACAACTCCATAGTCTAGGAGGGTTTGTTTCATATATAAGTTTTGTGCACAACAAGCCCCCGCGGCAATGTATTCCGCCTCGGCGGTGGACAAAGCCACACTATTTTGCTTTTTAGATGACCAAGATACTAAGGATCTCCCAAGCAAATGGCACCCTCCGGATGTGCTTTTTCTATCAATTTTGCAACCGGCATAATCCGAGTCGGAATAGCCAACTAGTTGGAATCTAGCTCCTTTGGGATACCATAGACCAATGCTTGGGGGTGTACTTAAGATATCTTAGGATTCTTTTTACGGCACTTAAGTGAGGTTCTTTAGGGCACGCTTGAAAGCGAGCACACATGCACACACTAAACATGATATCGGGCCTAGATGCGGTAAGGTACAACAAGCTACCAATCATAGAACGGTAGAGAGTTTGATCAACCGGTTTACCTCCCTCATCTAGGTCGAGATGTCCATTTGATGGCATTGGGGTCTTGATTGGCTTGCATTCTTCCATCTTGAATCTTTTGAGAAGATCCTTGGTATACTTTTCTTGAGAGATGAAAATCCCTTCTCTCATTTGCTTGACTTGAAAACCAAGGAAGAATGTGAGCTCACCAATCATTGACATCTCGAACTCCTTCGACATCAATTCACCAAACTCCTTGCAATAATCTTCATTTGTTGACCCGAAGATGATGTCATCAACATACACTTGACAAATGAAGATCTCCCCATTAAGCTTCTTGGTGAATAGTGTGGTGTCGACCTTCCCGATGGTGAAGCCCTTCTCAATGAGGAAGTCCCGGAGGCGCTCATACCACGCTCTAGGGGCTTGCTTGAGCCCATATAGCGCCTTGGACAACCTATAAACATGATTAGGATATCTAGGGTCTTCAAACCTGGGAGGTTGATTGACATAGACTAGTTCTTTTATAAAGCCATTTAAGAATGCACTTTTCACATCCATTTGATATAGTTTCATATCATGATGTGATGCATATGCAAGGAGGATACGAATGGCTTTAAGTCTTGCAACGGGTGCAAAGGTCTCTCCAAAATCAAGGCCTCCAACTTGAGAGAACCCCTTTGCAACTAGTCTTGCCTTGTTCCTCACTACTATGCCTTGGTCATCTTGCTTGTTTCGGAACACCCACTTGGTTCCGATGACTCTTGCACCTTTAGGATGCTCTTCAAGTGTCCACACTTGGTTGCGGGTGAAGTTGTTCAATTCTTCATGCATGGCATTCACCCAATCCGGATCTTGAAGAGCTTCTTCTACATTCTTAGGTTCAACACAAGAGACAAAAGAGTGATGTTCAACGAAAGAAGCTAGCTTTTGAGATCGAGTCATTACTCCCTTTGTAGGACTCCCTATGATGAGTTCTTGTGGATGAGCTTGAAGTAGAGGTGAGTTTCTTCTATCAACCACTTGAGGAGGTGGATTGGGAGCATTAACATCTTGTGCTTGTGCCTCGGCTTGGTCATGAGAGACATAGGTATCTTCATTTTCAACTCTCTCATTCTTGTCATCATCTTGAGGCACATGTGATGAAGATGGTGGATCAATGACTTGCACATCGTCTTCATCATCCTTTGGCTTGATGTCTCCCACGGGCATGTTCTTCATGGCCTCCCTCAAGGGTTCATCACCTACATCATCACAATTCTCAATTTCTCCTTGGGAGCCGTTAGATTCATCAAATTCCACATCATATGTTTCTTCAACCAAACCGGTGGTATGGTTAAATACTTTATATGCTTTGGACTTTGATGAGTAACCAACAAGAAAACCAATATCACAACGTCTTTGAAACTTTCCTAGGTGTTGACGCTTCTTGTAGATGTAGCATTTGCAACCAAATACCCGGAAGAATGAGACGTCCGGCTTCTTCCCATTAAGCAACTCATAGGGGGTCTTGCCGAGAAACTTTTGGAGGAAAAGGCGATTTGAAGCATAGCATGCGGTGTTGATTGCCTCGGCCCAAAACTTTTCCGGAGTATTGTACTCATCTAACATTGTTCTTGCAAGGGTGATCAAAGTCCGGTTCTTTCTCTCAACTACACCATTTTGTTGAGGAGTGTAGGTTGAAGAAACCTCATGCTTGATTCCAATTTCATCACAATAAGCTTCAATGTTGGTGTTGTCAAACTCTTTGCCATTGTCACTTCTAATCTTCTTTATCTTGACTTCAAATTCATTTTGAGCTCTCTTTGCAAACTTCTTGAAGCAACTTGCCACTTCGGATTTGTCATGAAGGGAGAAGGTCCATGTATATCTTGAGTAGTCATCCACTATCACAAGACAATAGAGATTACCACCCAAGCTCTTGTATGTTGTAGGCCCAAACAAATCCATGTGTAGAAGTTCTAGTACTCTTGAGGTTGACATGAAAGCCTTGGTTGGATGAGTGTTTGCAAGTTGTTTGCCCGCTTGACATGCACTACAAGGTTTGTCCTTTTCAAACTTCACATCCTTCAACCCTCTTACTAGTTCTTTCTTCAATAGTTTGTTGAGAGTGCTCATTCCAACATGTGCAAGCCTCCTATGCCAAAGCCAACCAAGTGAGGTCTTGGTGAACAAACATGTCATCAAATTTGCATCTTCGGAGGTGAAGTCAACAAGATAAAGATTGTTATATCTAAAGCCTTTGAATATCACTTGCTTGTCATCTATCTTTGAAACTTCAACTTCATTTGGTGTGAACAAGCATTGGAAGCCAAGGTCACAAAGTTGCCCAACGGATAACAAATTGAAACTCAATGAAGCAACATAGAGCACATTTGAGAGTGAGTGATCATTTGATATTGCAATCTTGCCTATACCCTTGACTTTGCTCTTTGAATTATCTCCAAATGTGATCTTCTCTTGACATATCCCATTCTCTTCAATGGAGGTGAACATACGAGGATCACCGGTCATATGTTGAGTGCAACCACTATCAATAACCCAATGAGATCCACCGGTCTTGTAGTTCACCTACACACAAGAGATCAAGCTTTTTGTTTAGGGACCCAAACTTGAGAGGGGCCCTTGACTTTCTCAACTAGTGACTTGGCAACCCATATTTTCTTTGGCCTATTCTTGTTTGGGGGACCCAAAAACATGACTTTCATCTTTCCATTTGAATCTTTTCTTAGCATGTAATGAGCATTGAAGGCAAAGGGTCTAGCATGCTTGGGCAAGGGTTGTGGTGGTGGAGTTTTGCACTCATGAGCAAAGTGACCTTCTTGACCACACTCAACACATCTCTTTGGCTTGGGCTTTGACTTGCTTTGTTGTTGAGCTTTTGCTTTCTTCTCTTGATTTGCCAAGTACCCAATACCACTTCTATCCATCTTCATTACGGTGTTCATGAGGAGCTCACTTTGCAAATATTGGCCTCTTGTGAACTTGCTTAGGCCGGTCTTGAGATGCTCTTTTTCTTGCTTGAGCTTCTTGTTTTCTTCAATAAGTGACTCATTTGTTGGTTGCTTCTCAAGAGCCATCAAACCTTTGAGCTTCTTGTTCTCATTTGCAAGCTTCTCATTCTCACACTTGATCTTGGCATAATCATCATGGTTGCATGACTCAACCACACTCTTGCCTTTGCTACTAGAACCTTGCTCAATGCTTTCAATGATCAAGTCATCACATGATGTAGCTATATCACACTTAACAACATGGTTAGTAGCATCATGTGTCTCAAGAGCAAGTTCATTAGCAACCACAAGACTATCATAGTCAATTTTTAATGTGGTGTATTTGTCTTTTAGAGAGCTATGTCTAGTGATGAGCTCATCATGCTTCTTCTCAAGTTTATCATGTTGATCTTTAAGCTCTTTGTTAGAGGTTTTGAGCTCCTTGAGAGTAGAAGACATAATTTCATTTTGATCTCTAAGCTCACCACTAGTCTTTTGAGCATTTTCAAGCTTAGATGAGAGTGATTCATTTTCATTTTGAAGATCATCATTTTCACTTCTAGTCCTTCTTATGATTTTAGTGTATTTGTTTAGCAATTTTACAAGTTCATCATAAGAAGGTGCATCAAATTCATCATCACTATCACTATCATCATCATCATCACTATCATGGTTTTGTACCTTTCGTTCACCCTTGGCCATAAGGCATAGGTGAGTAGTGGATGATGATGGTGAAGAAGGCGGTGAAGGTGGTGGTGAAGATGTCGGTGAAGATGATGGCCCCATCACAAATGCGGCAACCTTCTCTTTCTCATCATCGCTCTCATCTTCGGAGGAACCACAAGATGATTCAATGTCGGTGAGCCAATCACCAACAATATAAGCCTTTCCACCCTTCTTCTTCTTGTAGAACTCCTTCTTCTTGCCATCCTTCTTCTTGTATGGCTTGTTCTTCTTCTTCTCATCTTCTTCATCACTTGAATCATTCTTCTTGCCCTTGTTCTTGTTCTTGAACTTGTCTTTTGGTGGTCTAGGGCATTGATGAGCTAGGTGGCCAAGTTCACCACAATTGTAGCAATCCATCTCCGAGATGGGCTTTCTCTTGCTACTTGTGAAGAATTTCTTTTTCTTGCCATCGAACTTGATGCCACTCTTGTTGAGCTTCTTTAGCATCTTGGTGGTCTTCCTCACCATGAGTGCAAGTGATTCATCATCGATATCACTTTCACTTGAGCTTTCTTGCACGATCATGGCTTGGCCCTTCTTCTTCTTCTTGTCATGGCTAGCTTTGAAGGCCAAGTCTTTCTTTTTGGAAGATGATGAGCCCTCTTCCGGAGTGATGTGCATGTACATCTCATGAGCATTGATCTTCCCCAATACTTGAGTCGGTGTTGCGGTGGAGAGATCACTTTGATGAAGCACGGTGACAATATGACCATACTTCTCAACGGGAAGCACACTCAAGATCCTCCTTGCAACATCCGATTGACTCATTTGAGTGAGCCCAAGAGCATTGAGGTCCTCTACAAGAACATTCAAGCGAGTGTACATGTCATTAGCACTTTCTTTGGGAAGCATCTCAAAAGAATTAATTTTCTTTAAAGCAATATGATAGCGTTCCTCACGCTCACTCTTAGTTCCCTCATGGAGAGCACAAAGATTTTGCCACAAGTCATGAGCGTTCTTTGCATTACGCACACGATTGAAGATATCTTTGCCTAAGCCCCGGTAGAGTGCATTTTTGGCCTTTGCATTCCACCGGTCGTACTTCTCCTCGTCACCCGTGGGGTTTGCGGGATCCTTGATAGCGGGAAGCCCTTCGGTTGCGGCTCTAAGGCACCCGACATCTATGGCTTCGAGATGCGCCTCCATGCGGATTTTCCAATATGGAAAATCATCCCCCTCAAAGGTGGGAGGTGGTCCTTCCCCGTTAGACATCTTGCTCTAGGCGGTAAAGCCTAAATTAGGAGCAACACGGCTCCGATACCAATTGAAAGGATCAAGATGCCCAAGAGGGGGGGGTGAATTGGGCTTTTCTAAAAATTAATTGCAAGAATTAAGTCCTACAAGCCGGAATTCACCCCTAGTGCCTACTTGTGTTCCTAGAGAGTCTATCGTTAAAAAGTTTTGCACCCTAGTTTCCAATCCTAGTCTAGCATGGCAATTCTAGGAATGTAAAACAAGCAATGAATGTAAATACGAGAAAGTAATTGCTTGAATGTAAAGGGGGAAGGAACACGGCGATGTTTTTCCGAGGTATCGGAGAGTCGCCACTCCCCACTAGTCCTCGTTGGAGCACCCGCGCAAGGGTGTCGCTCCCCCTTGATCCGCGCAAGGATCAAGTGCTCTCTACGGGTTGATTCTTCGACACTCCGTCGCGGCGAATCACCCAAAACCGCTCACAACTTGAGTTGGGTCATCCACAAGCTCCGCCGGATGATCACCAAACTCCCAATCACCACCAAGCCGTCTAGGTGATGGCGATCACCAAGAGTAACAAGCTAGAACTCTCACTTGACCACAACGAGCCCAAATGAGGAGATGGATGCACACTTGCTACTCTCTAATCACTAGTGAGGAATCTCAAACTTTGATTCTCAAATCTCTATCCTCACTAGAGCTCTTGCACTCCCTTGCACTCTAAAGGGTTTTCTCAGATGTTTGAATGAGCAAGAGACCTCTAAAGAGGTGGAGGGGTTGTATTTATACACCCCTCAAAGAAAACGAACCGTTACTTTCTGACACGGGGTCACCGGACGCGCCGGTGCAACGGACCGGACGCGCCGGTCGCCCGTAACGGTCAAAACGCGATTTTGAACTGAACCACCGGACGCGCCGGTCAGGGGTGACCGGACGCGTCCGATCGTGCAAGGGTGCTTACTGTACTCGCACCGGACGCGAGGCCGCGTCCGATGCCTGAAGACCGGACGCGTCCGGTCCTCTCTGGACCTTACTGGACTGAGACCGGACGCGCCGATCACAGCCAGGTCGCGTCCGACGGGCGTTCTCCCAGAGTGACACGTGTCAGCCACTGACCACCGCGTCCGGTCCTCGTGAGGACCGCGTCCGGTGGTCAAGGCCGAAACCCTAGTGCAGAGCGTACTCACCGGACGCGTCCGGTGCTCCCGAAGACCGCGTCCGGTGACTGGAAAACAGCCCGAAACTTCTCGAAACGCGTCGCAACTTCAACCGAGTTGTTTCCAACTGAACTTTGAGCTATTCTAGGGTTGCCTAGCGCCAAGTTTAACAAGTGTGCACCACACCTAAACATAGGACTCGCCTAGGTCAAGCTACCCATTCATGCCCCCCTTTATAGTACGGCCAAAAGAGAAAAACGAAGATCCTAACGACTATTCCGAATGTGTCTCAACACCTCGACATCCGGAACTAACCGTCCTTAATCTTGACGTCACTCTTTTGAAAACCGAAACGATTTCCATCAAGGGACACGAATACCACAGTGCATCACCTCCATGACCTAACTTACCAAGTTTCTGCAAAACACACGTTAGTCATGGTAATAAAGTGTTGTCATTAATTACCGAAACCAAACCTTGGGGCCTAGATGCTTTCAGTGCTATCATTCCTACATCTTCATCTAATTCCCATGCTAGATGACATGCGTGTTGACATGCTTGTAGTGCTTCAGAATTCTAGATGATAGACTCATCTTCTTATAACTCAAGTTCTTCAGCTGCAGGAAAAAGACATTTGGTGGTTTCAATCTTCCAACTACTATGAGGACGGCCACCACCACCATAATGCCCACCACAACTATGACTGCAACTTTGTAGATGGCACATCTTTGGTACAGGCGGCGGTGGAGCTAGCTATGGCGGTGGTGGTGGCAGCAATGATGATGACCGTCCCCCATTGTTTGTGGAGGTCTCACATCACCTGCACATCTAAGAAATCAGAAAGACATCTCCTGCCTCTACGACACGACACAAACAATATTTGCCTTGGTCATCGATAGTCATCAACACACTTATGTAGCAATGAGGACTATGAACTTTCATGTCATCATGACAGTATTGTGTCAATTCAATTGCAAGTAAGGTCGAGTTACAGTTGGATCTTGTATAGATAAAAAAAGAATGCATTATAGGGTAACATATTCAAGCCAGAGCTTAAAAAACATCTGACCTAGGCAAATGATATGTCAACTTTTCACTTTTTGCTTAAAATTCTGAGATCTACCAAGTCTAGTTCTTATAAAGACAACTTGCACAAACTTATTAAACACAGACAATGTATGAATCTCTGACATCGTAAATCTCAACAGAAGTAGAACTAGGAAACTAAAGACTGGAAAAGCCTAGAGATGAACAATTGGAGAGATGGGTTGGTTAGGAGTTGCCATCCTCTTATTTATAGAGCTATTACACACTCCCAACAATGCTCTTAGATATTTTGGTTGAACCACTTAACCTAGGGGCAAAATGGTCCAACTTGAGACCAAAGCATCCAATGGCCAGAGACTCTTCATGATTTTGCTTCACCTCGACGCAATCTTCGCGATGATGTCATGTGCCTCCTCCCGTTCCCACCGGAACTCCAATCGGGTTTTGAGGCCCAAACCCGAGAAACCGTCCACTTATGGTTTTGAGGCCCAAACCACCAAACTCCCTGGAGAAGCGTATCCGCTGTGCCTCCTCCACGTTCTCGACATGTGCCATCGTTGTCCTTGACCGTCCGATCACCAAGTCCTCCGGCACCTCCAATTGACTTAGTCAACTGCTGTCTTAACTAGGTCAACACAGACTACTCCTCCACATATACTCTTTCTTGTTGATGCCCCCAAGTGTCAGCCACCCAAGGTCAATCTTCCGGCCATCTTGGTCCCTCGGTCCAAGCCTCACGTTCGTCCTTCACCGCTCCTAGTCCATCGGCATGATACGTCTATACTTGACCTTTTCCATATTCATGACCGTCTTCGTGCTCCACGCTTGCACACCAACATAGCCAAGTGACATGTTGCACATATACTCACTCTATGGTTAGTCTCCAAAGTCCAAAATCAACCAAAGCCGATAATCTCCTGATAATCATTCATCATAACTCGACACAGAAGGGCACATAGCAACCTTGTGTTCAGAGTTTGCATGTCAACTTTTATATATGAGTACATATTTGTGTTCAAGTTTAAGAAAAATTGAGCTACCAGATACAATATATCTCAAATACACACTGAGGCGCAACGGGAAAAAACTATGAATGAGATTTAAATTAGAAAGAGTAACTAATAACCAACGTATATGGCAAATGGATAAATATTAGAGATTATCTATATCAGAGATAGCAAATTACATAAAGGCTAGGTCACTACCTCTAAGTTAGTGAGCTCTCAGAGACTAACTAAAGAGCCTCACTAACCACTAGACAAGACACAAGCTAGCTCTCAAAACTAATTACACTAAAGAGCTTAGCTACACTAGGAATGTAAGTACAAGGGTGAGGTAGTGAAGATATACCACCGTGGTAAGAGATGATTAATCAACCACAATGAATACCAATGATATCCTGGTGATAAAATGACACAATGATTTTTCACCGAGGTTCACTTGCTTACCGACAAGCTAGTCCCCGTTGAAAGCCCAAGTTTGGTTTTTGTAATTAATGACACCAAGTTGCTAATGCCATATGTTAAGTGGTTTGAGTTAGGCATAAGCAACACACGTGATGAAGGAGCATGTGGCATGAAGTGATGGCCACAAGATCACAAGAGGTGGAGATGCACATAAAATGATGATCAAGGTGATCAAGCATGAGGAGATGGACATGGAACAAAGGGATCAAGGCAAAGGTATAATCATAGGGTTTGCTTTTGCCGGTCTAAGATGAGTAGAGAAGTGATTGACCGAGTTTAGGATTGATAGCCGACTATCAAGAGGGGCAATCACGGTTAGCTCGTGAATCAAGTGCTACTAGGTCATCATCTTGAGCATATGCATTAGGATCTAGTAGAGAGCTAACGTAACGCCTTGAAAACTCATTGTGAAAATGCTAACACACATGCACATGATGGTGTATACTTGGTGGTGTTAGCACATTTGCGAAGGCGGTGGAGTTTGAGCGGTAGAGAGAGGTTTGGGTCCTCTCTCCCTCCCGCTGAGCTTGCGAGCGCAGGATTCAAGCATTTTCAAGGAAATGAAATGCCTATTTTCCATTGCGCCGGAGGCGAGAAAAGGTGGCAAAAGTCCGAAGTGTTTATCTCTGAAAAACTCCAACCGGACGTTGAACCGGACGCAGTCTCGGCTTAACCGGACGCGTCCGGTTAGTAGCAGCTATTGCAGAGGCGCGCGGGCTAGGGTTTTACACCGGCGCGTCCGATCACTCGCGGGACTGACGCGTCCGGTCAGGCGCTCAGAGGGTCTATAGTTCGCGTGGTTGATCAGACGCGGTGGCGTGTCCGGTCACGTTCGACCGGACGCGTCCGGTCGCGAGTAGACCCTTACTGTACTCTGATCGGACGCCGGGTGCAGCGCGTCCGTTCATGTGCGACCGGACGTGTCTGATCGCGCGAGGAGCTCTCTGGACTCCGATCGGATGCTGGGTGCAGTGCGTCTGGTCAAACGGTGTAGTGCGTCCGGTCACGGCAACGGCTCCCTCTGACGCGCACTGCTGCTGTTTGTCCTGTAGTGACCAGACGTGTCCGATCATCACGATTTTCACTGCGTTGTCTTGTAACGGTTAGTTTCTTACCCCTTCGCTATATATAGATGGTGGCTGGGTTTGGGGGCTAACTCTTGACTCTTTGAACACTTGAGACATACTTTGAGCTAGAGAACTTCCCCTCCACTCATCTTCTTGCTTGGTTGCATACTCTAGTGAGATTGAGTGAGATTCAAGTGCATTGCTTAGTGATTTGCATCTAGTGGCACTTGATCCATTGAGTTGGCTATAGATTTCTTGTTACTCTTGGGTGTTTCCCGACACCCTAGACGGCTTGGAGCAGCGGTGGTGTTGAGCTCGTGATTGGAGATTGTTTTGAGCCCCACCAAGCGATTGTGAGGGGTTCTTAATACTTCCCCATGGGAGTTAGCGAATTGGCTACTCTAGTGGAGCTCGTGGCTTGGAGGATCCCCATCTTGTGAGTGGATGTGCGGCACCCGCTGAGGGTTCAACTCTTGATAGTTGATTAGCTCGTGATCCATCAAGTGGGTGCATCGCCACAACGAGTAGCTTGCCGGGAAGCAAGTGAACCTCGGTAAAAAATCTTATGTCATCTTATTGCCGAGGATTTCATTTGTGTATGTGATCACGTTGATTGATTGGTACATTGTACATATCTCTTCTCATCAACGTTGGTATATCTATTCAAGCTCATTCCTTTACTTATTGTTCTTTGCCTTGTTTAGCTTGAGTAGAATAGCTTATCACTTAGGGGTAATTAGCTTAGAGACTTAGCGTTGTTGGTGTGAACTAGAGATCATAGCCTCGCACTAGAATTGTATTTGTGGCTTGCATAAAAGTAGTTGAGCTAGTGCTAGAATTAGCTTCGCCATCTTATTTACTAACTTGTTATTTAGTAAAGCTTGTAGAAAATTTAAATAGGCTATTCACCCTCCCTCTAGCCATTTGGACCTTACACCCGTTGTGGCGATTCACTCACTTGTAGGTTCACGCACTAATAGGCATCACACGCCTAACCCGCAATCGGATGCCACACAACCAACACAAGATGAGGATCACACAAGCTACGGGCAATCCACTAGAGTACCTTTCAGCTATCTGCCGAGGAAAGGTCAAGAACCCCTCACAATCACCGCGATCGGAGCCAGAGACAAGCGCCTTCCTCCGCTCGACGATCCTCGCTACACCAAGCCGTCTAGGTGGCGGCAACCACCAAGAGTAACAAGAGAAATCCGCAGTGAAACACAATCACCAAGTGCCTCTAGATACAATCACTCAAAGCAATGCATTTGGATGCTCTCAATTCTCACCAAATGATGAATCAGTCAAGTAGGATGAGTGAGAGAGAGATAGCTATGCTCACTAGGATGTGTTCTCAATAGAAATGGCCAAGAGAGTGAGCAAGAGCCGGCTATGGGGTTTAAATAGAAGCCCCCATGAAATAGAGCCGTTAGGCTCAACAGGTAGCTCACTGCGCGGTGACCAGACACGTTGGTCGGGGTGACCGGACACACCTGAGCCAGCGTCTGGTCCACCAAATGCTACCACACATCCTCGCCTTTGAACTCGAGCCGCTGATCTCCAACGGCTAGATTCTCCCGCGCTTGCGAGTTAGTGACGACCGAACGCACCACACCGAGACCTGACGCGGCCACCCAGCGTCCGTTTGCGCCTTCGCCCGAGGTGCCAACCCAGCGACCTGACGCACCGATGGAATGACCGGACACTCCATCAACGCGGAGTCCAGTCACTTCCAGAGAGCATCCAGAGCCACACTTTCTCGATCGGACGCGTCAGATTCAACATGACCGAACGCAGGCCAGCGTCCGATCCCTTCTTCCCCTCTGCGTGCCAAGTTTCACGATCGACGTCAGCGTACGTCATCCCTGACCGGACGCAGGCCCAACGCATCTGGTCACAAACACTGTTCAACGTCTGGTCGTTTGCCAGATAGAGCCCGAGCGCGCCAACTCGGCAACTCCACTAAAATTGACCGGACGCACCACCACCGAGTCTGGTCACTTCGGGAGTCAAAGTCCGGTCACTAAAAATAGCACCGCCTGTTCTCCAACTTCGCCACCCATGATCAAATGTGCTAACCACCAAGTGTTTCACCTTGTGCACATGTGTTAGCAAGTTTTCACAAATATTTTCAAGGGTGTTAGCACTCACTAGAATCTAAATGCATATGCAATGAGTTAGAACATCTTGTGGCACTTTGATAACCACATTTTGATACGAGTTTCATCCCTCTTAATAGTACGACTATCTATCCTAAATGTGACCACACCCACTTGGTGTCTTGATCACCAAAACACAAAAGCTCCTATGGATATCATTTTTGCCTTGAGCTTTTTGTTTTTCTCTTTCTTCTTTTCCAAATCCAAGCACTTGATGAGCACCATGGCCATCACCGTCATCATGATCTTCACATTTTCTCCACCACTTGGAGTGTGCTACCATATCTCATGATCACTTAGAGTAAAAGGGTTAGCACCTAGGGTTTCATCAATTCACCAAAACCAAACTAGAGTTTTCAACAGTCTTGCTCTTGCCTAAATTTGCCCCTCAAGGCACGGCGAGGCAATCCTAGCCTGCCCCTGGCAAAGGAACCAAGAAGGCCAGTGCCTCGGGCAAAGCGCAAAGTAGAGATGAAGTGCAGAGAGCAGAGGTACAATACTCTCTTCTGTGGGGATGAACTCGATTGGAGTTACCAAGGAAAGTATAGAATAGCAGCCAAGGACGTTATAATTCAGGAGTGAATTGGACATAGATAGACTTACGATCGGTTGGATCTGTTCTTGGTGCCTAGGAAAATCGGAGAAAGGGGTGTACTCTGGAGTACCATGGAACAATGGATGGCCCCAATTTCGAGTGTGGTTTGTTAATGAATCATGTAAGCAGATGGAGTGGGTGTTGAAGAGCGACATCAGCCTCCAAGCGGTGGTACAAAATTTCCCCTTCAGCGATCACAACATTTACAACAGTTTTTTATGGAACTGGAGGGGCAGGAAGCCCTACAGGAAAACTTTATTAAAACAAACATTTACAGCAGTTGGGCCATCACCTGTAAATCTAGTGAGCATGTGGAGCGAGCAGGGGCACAAGAGGAATTTGAATGGGACTCGGACGATGGTGTTGTCCTTGAAACCAAACATGACAATGGAACATACTACCACCAAGAAACATCTTTCCTTGGATTTCATCCTTACAAAGAGATTGCCTTCTTTTGGGTATCATGTTTGAGAGTGGTATCTTATCACTTGAACACCTCAAACGTTGAAGACCTAGGCATATTAAATACACATTCTGTATGTAAGTCATTTCCATACACATCATGCTGGATGGGGGAGTTATGTGAAAACAATTAATTAGATTTTGGAATTTGTATTTTTTAGGAATCTTTTTGGGATTTGTATTGTTTGGAACAATGTCATATGATCTTCTATTTTGATTCATGCGTATAAATGTTGACTCGGATCGCCTCCAGTTTGTGTTCGTTAATTTTCAGCTAATGTTTTGCTTTTTTCAAAAAATAGCTAGTACATGAAGAGCATGCACGACTCTTGAAACTTCGGGACGTACTAGAAAGGCAGACGCGGCCTTTGTTGTGTCCAGATTGAATTAAGCCAGTATTTTTCTTAAGATAATTAGTTGTTCGATGTTTGTTTTTATGAAAGTGGATACAAAATATGAGCACAATTTCTTAGTTCTGCGTATTGAGCACATGTTGTGTTAGCCCAGCCTGATGATACCACATTCTTCTCTCTGAACACCATGTGAAAAAACCTGCATTACACCGAATGATATGTCGTCACACACAAAAAAGGTGCATTCATGTTCCATGCTTCAATGCACCGAATGATCTATCATCACAAAATAGCAACAACTAGAGTTTTACACAATGATGACTTGCCTTCTTCAGCTTCTGAACATGAACTCTACCGGACAACTTTCACGGTCACCGGACCTCTAGTGTATTATCCGGTGCTAATTGAAAATTTTCTCGATCCAAATTTGAGCGTCGATAGATCACATGTTCAGAATTCAGCTTCGGATCAAATGAGCTGAGCCCTGACATACAGTTCATGAGTCCCAAGCGAAGATGTGGATGCGAACCTCATTCAAAGTTCATAGGTTTTGAGCGAGGTACGTGGGAGAGGGCAGAACCATGTCTGTTCAAGCCAACAGCGTAAACTTGTCGTACACATTCAAATTAAATCGGGCCATTTTCAAAGTGGATCTCCAAGAAACAATCCATGGCTTGACATAAGCTGATCTTGGTGATGATCATCACCGGTCATCGTCATCCACAATGGAGCTTAGGAATGGATCCACGGACGACACAGTCTCCACGGTGGGCACCGAGCTTGACGTCCCTCCAGTGCTGCTCTGCCACTCGGCAAAATAGCTAGGATTGGACACTACCTCAGGCACCTCACTGTCTCCTGCGAGCATTGACACTACCCTCGACATATGGACGACCTTTGACGAGGTGAGCTCTGGGTGCAGAGGAGGGCAATGCGGATGGCACGGAGCAACTCGTCACTATCCAATTCTGTGAGCTTGGGATCCGCAATGTTGAGGGGATGATCTTCCTCGCAATCTGGATAACAACCAATTCTTTTAGAACACTACGCTGAGCAAGACGAGGACTTCGACGAAGTAACGATGTATCGCAGGACTTACACCGACATTCTGTTGTCGTGGTCGGTGGCGGGAGGGGAAGAATATGACGGGGTGTAAGGCCCTCTCACCCTTCCTAGCTGTGGCAGTCAAAGAAGATGCTGTAGTTGGATCCTCTATCATCAGTCGGGGCTTATTTTCCTTAGAGAATTGCTAGGTGACAACTGGTTGTTTTGGCTCCATTTAGCAACTGAATTTGTGGTCGTTGGAGTGGACACATGTCGCGTGGTGTGGCGTCCGATCTCGCTTTCTCTGGCTGGTTGGCCCTCTGCCGCCCTTGGACCGCCGCCACCAGTTCACCTCCAGGTCGGCCCTCCGCCGCCGCCCCCGCCGCGGCTCCTTCCGCCCCCTGCTCGCCCGCTCTCTGCCCTTGCTCTGGTTGGATGGCCATCTGCCGTGTAGCAATTTGTGACCAATTTGTCATATATTTCTCTAACTAGTCAACATGCACGTGCGGCACGCACGTGCGTAGAAGATATGTTGTTAATTTTTCATTTTTTAGTTTAAATTGTTATTATTTTATTATCCTTTTATTTTTGTATTTTTTTAATCTAACATTGCTTTCGCTTCCCTTGCGATGGACCTGGGCGAGGGGGAACATGTCAAGTATCCGTCTGGGATCATGTTTTCTTAGGTCTATTCTGGATATACAATTCTATTTCGGTAGTCATTTTCCATTTCAGTTCGAAAATGCTGATAATCAGAAACCTCCTTGTAATATCTATACAATGCATCAATTTCTCGCTGCCAATCAGCAGATGCAGATTCCGTGTTCACCTCCACCACACCCAATTCAGCATAAGCTTTTTTATTTCTACACAAATTTATTATTTTTCGCCAACATAAGGAAACTGAAGCACATAAATCATTATAATAAATGAAGAAATTTTGGTTAGAATTACATGTGCAAACATATTTTTCACAGGCAGAGGATAAAGTTATGAATGTAACAAAATTAATTTCACATTATTTGGATCTATAATTATTTTCCTCCTGATTTCCACAAATTTCTGGATGGATTAGTACAGATGCGTAAGTTCTATTAGCTTGTGCTGTTCATCTTTTGGCCGTAACAGCAAACACAGAGAGAATGAAAAGAAACCGGGCGGCGAGCATGCACTGGTGGCTGCGTCCCTGTTTGCCAACGCAAACGACGTCGTCCAAGCGTGGCCGCTGGGGCCGCGTCACCGGGAGAGAGCGACGATGGGCTGCCGTCAGCGCCGCCCCGTCACGTGAAGGTGCTGGCGTTCCCCAAGGGTGTCCGGCTGGCTGTGGTGGTGCCCGCTGAGGCTGTATCGCCTGGAGAGAGCGACGACAGGCTGCCGTTGAATGACTGCGAGGGGCAGTGGCCGGCCACCGGCCGGGTGGGCCAGCGACGGGCGGAGTCGACGAAACCAATACATGAATGAAACGGGGAGCATCGGAGACGAAAAGAGAGAAAAAAGAAATAGATGGAACTCATTCTGGCTGGTGCAACACCGCACGTGGTGTGTTGAGGAGCGCATCCGCCGGTCTTCCGTTGCCGAGTGACTGCAGGCGTTCAGCGTCCCCCAGCGTGCGACGGAGAGGAGACGGGAGGACGATTGGCGGCGCTGCGAAAGAGAGACAAATAGGTAAAGGGAGGCGTGGATGCAGATTGACAAGAGGACGCCGTCCCGTGGGTACATGTGGGCGGGTAAAGGATTTGACGGTGAAAAAAACCGAGGGGAAAGAGATGCGGCTACATAAACACGCATAAACATTAAAAAGTTTTCCGTCCGGACCCATTTGTCAAATTATGATGGGGATTAGATGCGTTGGATCTGTGATCTAAGGGACATAAGTTTAGGTGGGTATAAAACATTAGGGTGATAAACTATTTTCAATTCTTTCGCTCTTTTATAGTATAGATATCTGCAATCTATAGAAATAATTTATAATTTTTTTAAAAAAATTGCATATATTTCTCTAAGGTCTACAATCCATAAAAATAGAAATTGTGTTATCCCCAAGTTACGTCACTCTGTCCAATAAATTATATTGAAAAAACATTGTAAATATAGTAAAATCAGTTGCCAGGAGCTTTCAAAACATTCACTTGCCAGGTAGATAGATCCTTTCCTTAACCTCAGATATAGAATGGGAAGGGTAAGTATTCGATGGTGGTGAGAAAGATACATACGAGACAATTTCCTTTATATCAAACATGTCCTCCACAAGAATAACAACATCAACCTGCTTTTGATCCATGGGCTTCCGTGAAGGGGTATTGGCGCCGTATTGGGCCAGGCGTCAGCGATCGGTTCGTCTTCTCCCTAAATGAGGCCCATTTGGCTCCTCCACTCCTCGTCAGACGTACGCTGAAGCGAAAGCAGAGAGGGAGGGAGAGGAAGAAGCCGTGGGCGAGTGTTGTTGCAATGCCGGCCGGAGTTGGCGTCGGACATGCAATGGTCGAGGTCGAGTGCCCCAACCCAGTAGCGACAATAGTTCTACAATTTGGGAAACTAAAATGGATCGAGTTCCAGCCTCGGACCCTCACCAGCCTGCAGTCACCAAGACTACTACATCTGCATATGCCTTCGTGGTAAACTAAATTGGAGCAAAGAAATCTTTATTTATGAACCGCGACGATTTGAGTTAATGAACCTCGATCAAAGTGGTCGCGCTTTGAGTTTGAGGTAGGCGGCAGAGCTAGCTGCACCACGTCTACTGCAGTCAACCGTACAAATCTCCAAAGACCTGCTATTTTCAAATTGAAGTGAATCTCCAATAAACAATACTGTAATCCGGCCGTGCGTGGGTTGACAGAAGCTCATCGTACGTGTCCATGCATGACCATCATCGATCACCGGCCTTCATCGATGACGGAGCTCAGGAACGGCGACGCGGACATGGCCTCCGCCCCCGGCTCCGAGCTCGACTGCTGCCCTCTGGCGTTCACCTGCCACTCGGCCACGTAGCTGGGCTTCGTCACCGCCTCGGCCACCTCGCTGTCTCCGGCGAGCATCGACACCACCCTCGACATGGATGGCCGCTGACGGGGCGAGCTCTGGATGCAGAGGAGGCCAATGCGGATGGCACGGAGCGCCTCGTCGCCGTTGCATTCCGTGAGCCTGGGGTCCACAATGTCCAAGGGATGATTTTCCTCGTAAAGTCGCCATACCTAAATTGGATTAGTCACAGGGACAACTTCAGTAATGATTGTCGTAATACCGGAAAATAATACCGTACTAGTAATGGATGACTTATCTTTCAGTTCGTTTTACAAAGTTACAACTATTTGTGCATAAAAAACTACAACTTGTAAGTTGTAAAACTAGTGCCTATTCTCCAATAAACAATACTATAATCCTATCAGACACGCACACTTCTTGGCAACGGTGTGGCTGTGGGTGGGTCCACGGAAAATACTTTGTGTCTGTGAAATTGATGGCACAAGTAATCGTATACTTTCTGAAATAATGGGTTTACGAAAAATATAATAAAGTGTCTATCTATATCTGTACTAACAATAATATTAAAAGTACGATAATTTCTTTAGTCCGGCACTCACTTACCCGTCTTACCATTCCTCATTCCTACCGTCTTTTTCTACCCTTCGCTATCCACCCTTCACGCTTTCACATATGGAAAATGTAGACTCCACGGACCACGGAGTGCGATATCTTCCTCTAAGTCTCTAACATGGTGTCATTTTTAGTTTTGAGTTGCAAAACCTTCACCGGCACTACATTACTCATCTCGTGGCCTTGGAGCCTGAGCCCGTGGATGTCGTGACTCGACATGGCAAGGTGCGCATAGGCGTGTGGCCCGTCTTGCATCTTTATAAATCTCTATACATATGCACACAATAGCCAACCACTAGAGCTGAGTTGCACGATTAATAATTTATTCCTATCCAATATTGAAAGCAATAGTGATCATATATGTGCCGTTCCTTTCCACCAGGTGACCGCTGGGCCTGAGCTGGTCCTACCCCTTTTCCATATCCCGGTTAGGACTCCGCCACATATTAGATTTTGTGATCATCTAATGGCCGAGGCTAATATGTTGGCGGAGTCTTGATAATTATAAGTACACATCTATAAAAAATCACCATTGAGAATAACACTAGCTACATAAACCGGCCTTAGCACTTTGTCGAAAGCACTATATGTAAATTTACTCATATTATAACATATTATTTTCATAATCTGTTGCAATCAAAAGTTCAGTTTTTTTTGATGAAAAATCAAAAGTTCAGTTATGTGTTCCTAGTAGCTTAGTGTATACTTAGTGTAGATTATCCTAGTAGCACAGAAGAAAAAGTGGATGATCTGGGTCTAAAATCTCATAGAGAGCTTACCCATTCTAAAAGATAAGCCATGTCTTCGTCAAGCCTGTCATCATAGTTTGGCCTTCCAGCTACAATCTCCAACACGACCACACCAAAAGCAAAAACATCAACTTTCTCGGTCATATGACCTCTCATGGCGTACTCAGGTGCAAGATATAGCCACTTCACGGAAGACAAAAGAACGTTCTGTTATCTCATAAACTAATCGAAGTAATGACTAAACACAAATGGAGACAAGGACATGTACTTACAATGTACCAGCAACTTTTGTGCTCACATTTGTCTTCTTGTCATCATAAAGTTTGGCAAGTCCAAAATCTGAGATCTTAGGGTTGAAATTGGCATCAAGTAAGACATTGCTGGCCTTTATGTCTCTATGCACAACACGAATGCTAGACTCTTCATGGAGATAAGCAAGTCCTCTTGCAATGCCCAAGCATACTTCATAACGCATTCGCCAATCCAGGTTCAATCTTCCACTTCCTGCCAATGAAGGATTATGATATCTGATTTAAATTAGAATTCTGGACTAGTCATTGTGACATCAAATTGAATGAAATGTTGGTACCGAACAATGCTTTATCAAGGCTTCCATTCTCCATATACTCATAAACCAACAATGGTTTATTGCCCTCAAGGCAGCAACCATACAACTTCACGAGATTACGGTGTTGCACTCGTGAAATAGTCTCTATTTCGGCTATGAATTGCTTCTTCCCTTGGCTAGATGTTTCAGATAGTTGTTTCACCGCCACGGCACTGTTATTGGTCAATTTACCCTGCCAAAAGGTGGCATTATTTTTAGAAGGTGAGTTTTTGGCAAAGCATTGCAAACAACATCATGTAATGCCATAATGGATAAAATGATCTATAGTCTGACTCTCATTTTATTGACTATGTGCATAAACTAGGAACCAACAAAAAATGGAAACAATAGGGGATGTCCCAGATTTGTATTTGTTGATATTAATAAAATAACTGGAGAATAATATATGTTCAATTAAAAATAGGTTTTACATTACCCTATGTAGATTTGAACTAAAAAAGTCTAGTCAATTTTGCATAATGATTTTGTTTTTCACTACTTGTCTTCATTGATAAAAAATAAATTTCATAGCAAATTCAAGTCCATATATATGTACTATAGATGAACTAACCTTATAAACTGACCCATACCCCCCTTCGCCAAGAAGGTTACTGGAACTAAAATTTTCAACAGCAGTCCTTAGTTCACCATAACTGTAGCTAAATACGTTGGGTCTTCCAACAATGCTGTAGAGCTCTGCAGTCACTACATATTGTAAGTATATATGTAGGTCAGAAAAATCTTTTGGTGGGTCAAAAAATTCAGGTCAGTCTAGCATATCATCTACCTTGCTGATACAATGATTTTTGTCTCCTTTTGTGCCTCCACATATAGAGTCCAACAAGTACTAGTCCTAAAACTGCTGCACCAACCATGACTCCAATAATTACACCTGTTTTACTACTCTTCTTCGGTGCAACTGTAAGAGAGAATCATCAAAAAGCGCATTTTAGAAAATATTATCTTACATCAAATCAATATAATGGTATTTGGCTTCTACTTAGGTGTTTATGAACTTTCTTTCATTTTTAGTTTTAGTCATCTATACTCATGCATTAGTAATTTTATATGCATTTCTTGACCATTGCAAATTATCAAGCGTTATTAAAACCATGATTTGTGGCTAAAGGAAATACCCAGAGTGGCACTCAAAGCTGATATTGTAGGCCCGTAGTAGCCTTGAGTAGGGATGCAACAAGTGCCTTTGCCGGCCCAAAAGAAATGAATCTCAAGGAAGTTTCTAGTGACCGGAACAATGTATTGCTTCTTAACACTAGTGTAAGATCTCCCACTTGCTGCCTTCCTTATGTCAAAGTTCTGCTCTTTACGCTCGCCCTATACCAAAAGGAAAAAATATGAAAAAATGAAAAAAAAATGTCTTGATCATAAGGTAAAAACGCAAGTGCAAGTTATCAGCACAACTCAAACCTACCTGCACATAGATATCAAAAACCCTTTTGCCTAAACTCTTCCAAGTACGTGAATCTTCGTAGCCAAACTCTGCAAACTGAAGCGTGACTATATAATTTCCATTCTGAAGTCCAATACCATAGTATCTTAAAGATGATGGTGACATCCTTGCTGTCTAGAACAATTCTGAATCTGAGGTATTCTGAAACTGCCCTGAGTAACTGATTATGTAACTTCCATTTGATGCCTCCATGAATTTCCCGACATTGCTCACACCCCATCTTGGTGCTCCTGTAACATAATAGGATGCAGCTCCAAGATTGCCACTATCAGGTTGATACATAATATTGTCTGCAGAGCCAGATCTATTGTTGCCGCAGTCCACAGCAAAGGAGGAAGCTGCAAGCAAGTTAAATTGCTTAAAACCAGTTTCTATTTAGAGAAGTAGGCACACATATCTGAGAGCAAAGTTTGAGTGGGTGTCGGCATGTTGTATTTCTAAATCCTCTCTTCTTAACGTATTTAGGAAAAAAGGTGTAAGCTCACATTGGGGAGAGTGGAGAAAGCAGGGTGTGTTTCGCTGGAGGCACTCTAGCCCTGAAGGCAAGACACTAGAATAGTAAAACCGTCAAACATTGACATTTTGAATCCAAAATTTGAGCTGGGAGAACCTAATACAGAACATGAGTAGTTGCTGAGCTATCAGGATATAACCTGACCTATTATTGGAGTTGCTGCTCAAGAAATTGTTTGCCACCAAATTCCTATGAAGATAAACAAAAAGTTAAAAGGCACAATTGGTAATAGCATAATTTGTTTTTGAAATTAAGCATGAACTAAGTTATGAAATGTGTAGTCTGATTCAGTTTTGTAAGTTTTTTTTGACCCAAAAATACTATAGGGGTGGTCCCCACAGTGCTTGATCTTTTTATATTAAGCTGCTTGGTAAAGAACGTTTGTTTCTTCAAAGATCCTGAATCGAATCTGACTTAGATGATATACACTAGATGCACCAAAAGCATATGTTCATATGTATTAGGAATTAAAAATATTAGTTTATCAATGTATTTGTATGATATATAAGCCTACTGATCTAGGCTGGGTTTGGATTTGGTTCAGTCGTCTGATTGAAATTATACAGAAATAAACACTTACAATTGCAATTTTTGACTAGCCCAAGAAGGCAAGTCTCCTGAGAGTTGGTTGTAAGAGAAGTCCCTATGCAAAAAGCGAAACATTACAAATACATATTCTCCAGATTTTATTTAATTTCACAAATGAAATTGGACCACATTGACATACAAGATTTTAAGAGAAGGTCCTATAGAGCTTGGAAGGCTTCCTGAAAGGCTATTATTTCCAAGAAATCTGGTAAGAACAAATTTGCCAGCATTAGCTAGATAAATCATGAATGACTTCAATTCCTATAAATAATCACAGGAAAAGCAAGGAAAACCATACATGATGTGCAAAAAATTCAGATTCAGTAGGGCCTGTGGTACTTGGCCTGTGATATTATTGAAACTCAAATCTCTGAAGTAGTAAAGAAGACAACAGGAGGAAAACAGTTCATCAAACAATGCATGATCCATAGAAGCTTATTAAACCATCTTGATAAATAACACTTGATTGGAGCTTAGGAAGAAACATAATGCCTTACAGTAAGTTTAGTTCTTCAAACCAAGAAAAATTTACTGATGCCAGACTATCAAATATCATGCAATTCCTCAAAACTCTGCAATAAAGCATGTCGTAAGCTTAAGATTCATTTTTTATGCACTACATCAAATTTTGATATGTAATTTGACTCATTAACCGAATGGCAAATTATACATACAAGGTATTCAAAGATGTCATGTTATTGACGAATGCCAACGAAGAACTCCCATTTACGATGTCGCCGATTCTCCTGCATCACATAAATAGATAACTTCTTTTTTCCTGTTCTACAACCTTGATATTTAAGGATACTTAAATACAATTTTTCCCTTCTGCAATCATGTTACCGATGAATGCTAGCAAAGCCATCAGTAGTCACTTACAAGCTTATCAATTGGACTAGATTAGAAAGAGTGGATGGAAGTGGACCTTGAAATGAATTGCCTTGAAACCATCTGCAAAACTATAATTGTCATGACTATTACATAAATAATGTACACATCATTAGAAAAACAATTATGTAGCTAGATGATTTGTGGCATAAAGAAATGATAATATTATAAAAATGCTACTTCAAAGATCATTAACACTTGTAATTTGTCTAGGAATATCATCATATTATCATGAATAGTGAAAACAAGGTGCAGTGTTTTACTAATATGATTTACAATCTCGTATCTAAGTTTAAAATAAATTAGAGAAAAGTACATGGATGTCCCCTTAACTTGTTTTGGTTTGTCGATGTTTCGTAGCATCAACTAGTAAATTTGTAGTTGTGCGTATGACTACGGATGGCTGGCACTCGGAGACTTAGGATCTATACTGGTTCAGGCAACATTCCTCCTAAGCATAAGGGCTCGATGTTTTTGGTAGAGGTTACAAATAGACCCTAAATGAGGGTATATGCTTTGGGTCATAAGAGAAGAACAACCAGGCATATGGTGAGGGAGGCCCTTTATGATGGGAAATGGCTTGAAGATATCAAGGGGAAATTTCTATGGAAGCCTTGATGGAATACTTAGAATTATGGGATGTGTTATCTGTGTGGAACTTCAAGAAGGGACACATGACAAGCACATTTGGAGGCCCTTTGGTTCAGGAGAGTATACTGCAAAGTCTACATATGAGGGAATATTCCTAGGCGCCATTCTTTTCAGACCCTATGAAAGAATATGGAAGTCGTGGGCTGCCCCAAATGTTGCTTCTTCATGTGGCTGGTCGCTCACAACTGATGTTGGACTGCTGACAGATTAGCTCGGCGAGGTCCTCCCCACCCAGACAAATGCCTTCTATGCGACTAGGAAGAAGAGAGCATTCAACACCTCCTCATTGGGTGCGTGTTTGCTAGACAGTTCTAGTATTCCCTCCTGCATCGTGTGGGGCTCTCCTCCTTCACCCACAACCTACTGATTCAATCTTGGATGATTGGTGGTTAAAAGTGGAAGTAGCTATTACTGGTGATGCAAGGAAAGGCCTAGACTCACTCATATTGTCCTTGGCGCCTGGAAGCACTGGAATTATTGTACCTTCAATGGTGCGGCCCCAAGCATTAATACGACTCAGTCTTGATTAGAAGGAAGCCCATTGGTGGTGTCTGGTAGGAGCTAAAGGGTCTATCTCTGCTCATAGCTAGGGGAGCTTAGATTGAATCTTAGAGGTCGTTTCCATTCTGTAAAAGGTGATTGAGTCTTAGCTTGCTAGTGAGTGGGTGTGAGTGTGTTGGGGTCTATGTATAACTCTTTTCTCCTTCTTTTAATACAATGATACGTAGCTCTCTTGCGTGTTCAAGAAAAAAGGAGGGAGTTGTTGATCTAGGTTATATGGAGTGGAGAGGGAGAGAGAATGAGCCTGGTCCTCCTCTTTTATAAACTTTTGGGAGCCTGGTTACAACTAGCTAGCGAGAGAGAGAAGAAGAATGTTTTTGTCCACCCCTTAGCATGCTCCTGTCGTATGTCCTTATTCGTTAGGGTCAGTGGCCCCATCGTCCTTGCACTTGCGGTAGAAGATATGGAGATCGTGGTGTCTGTCAGTGATCGTGGCATTAGTAGCGTTACAGGGGTAGCCAGGCAGATATGGGTTGTCCCTGTCTCCTGTTTAGCACGGGGGTGTGCTATTGGGGGCGTGCTGTCACACCCCAAAATTTTTGATTTTGGGTTGTGCATAGAAAACACTAATTAAAATAAATGTTTTAATATTCGGATAAAATTTCCTAAGTTTAGTTTATGATAACATCAATTAGTTATAAAAAAATATCTTCCTTCTCCAGCACGTCTTTATCTTTTTCCGCAATCAATATTCCTTGTTTCTCAGCTCAAGTTTTCATTGGGAGTTTTCTAAAATATTTTCTTTGTAACCCAAATCACTTCTTTCAGTTTCTCGTCCATCAATCAATCTCTACAAACTTCTCGAGAATTTTTCCGATTTTTTTAGCTTGTTTCCACTTGTCTGTGAGCATAATCTAATTTTTAGATGCTCCAAAATATCTTTTCATGAGCTCCAAATACTTTATTTGGATTTCTCATGTTCCATAATGTCTCTGGAAAATTTCCATGAATTTTCGGAGCTTTCGGAGTATTTTTCGCGGCTTAAATAATAATTCTGGACTTTTCTAGAATTATTTTATCCACGAAATTAATTAATTCCGAAAATAATAAATATCTCATTTTCCACCAAAGCCTGTGTGCAATAATCCTAAATGTCCATTCATTTATTTACTAATGGGCTTTAATAATTAATTAGGCCTATTAGTAAAGATGAAGGGTGCAACGTCAATTAGCACCATATAGCTAGTTGACGTGGTGGTAGGGAGTTTTCCTCCCTATATATACGTACCTACCCCATGGGCAAAGCACACCAAAACTACCGTAGAGGAGCCCCTAGTTTGGGAAATCTCTCGTGTAGTAAATTAAATATTTTTCCTCCTTCTTGTGTCGCCCCAGGCCGAGGCCCTTCAGATGGATGGAGGTAGAAGATGAAGTATTTGCGGTTCTGCCACTGGTTCGTAATATCTTTGTCGTTTCTTCGTTTTAATTTCGTTTTGCTCTGTTTTAGTTGCGTTAGTTTCGTATAGTATTTCGTGGTACTGTGTATCCATGGAGCGAACCGCATCTGCTCCGCTGATCCATACAGCAGGTGGTGGAGCACCGATTAATCCATTGTACCAGCGTTGATTTGCTTCTTTGCCCCAATGGATGTCATGGATCGATCCACGTCTCGTTGCTTGTGCGTATAGTACGTGTATTGTTATCAGCCCAGGTAGAAACTCTCTCGTCTGTCGCGCTGTCGCATCCGTTGGGAGCCGTCGCGGACAAGAAAATCAACGCGCAGGCAGGCAGGGCCGCGGCGGCCGGCTGCGCAAGCGGCCCCGCAGCCACTCGCCCCCTCGGCAACGCGCCCACGCAGCTGTGCGACCTGCGCCCGGCGGCGGCAACCGGCGACAGCCAGCAGCAGAACCACCCCCATCTTTACCCATATAGGATAGGCCATACTGCTATGGAAGGTGAACATACAGGTAGTTTTGGCGATTCGTTCCGAATTCAGCACCGCTGCCTACCTTCACCGCTGAGTGGACGAGGTGATGAATCAACAATCAATCTCGAGTCATTACTGGTGGCGTGGCGCTGATGGGCGATGTCCAACGACAGCGGCGACCGTGACTCTAGTGAATGGCCACCGTTTCCACGACATCATTAGTGCTAGTATGTTCATTGACTAATAAGTAGTATTATCCAATTTTTAATTTTTCCTTTTAATTATGTGTATCATCAATTATGAATGACAAGTTTATATTAAGTGTATTTGGAACATCACTTGCGAGTGTTCTATCACTCAAATTAATTGTAAAAACTTCGCCATAGGTCAATTTTTATCCTAGATCCGCCACTGTATATAAATTAAATATTAATTTAATTGACATGCAATTAGTTCTATGATTAAAAGCAATCTAGCTTTGTAAATCCGTTCTGGTTGCGATAGTTTCGTAGTGTCGCGCTCTATACAGTCACGATAGTTTTTGTGATGTTACTCAAGTATGAATTTATCTATTTAAATGCAACTTGATTAATATTTATTTAACAGCTTTCTAATTAAAAGCAACATAGGGGTATAATTTTGTTCTCGTTGCTTCGTGAGTATGCTGGCGTAAGAGACGCATTAGCAACATTGTTTACCATGTCACGTTATGTGTTTACAAATTAAATTATGTTTATTTGATTAATGTTTATGTCATGCTCTTTTAAATTAGAAGCGACTTAGGTTCATAGATAGAACATTCTTAAATAAATGTTAACTTGATTAATATTAACTTAACTGTTTCTTAATCATAATTAGTTTAGTTAAACATGAAGCATGTAGTTAATTTAACTAATATTTATCTAGTGTCTTATCAAATTAAAAGTAACTTTTGTTTATAATTTGTCTTTTATAAATAATCAAATGCTATCATCATTAATAAGAACTTAAGTGCTTCTTAAATAGAACTTGTTTAGTTTATATAAGAAACATATAATGATTCGATTAGCTGTTATCACCTTCTTTATGCTTTGTAATTTATAAATGTTTAAATAACTTAAATACTAAATAAATATTTATAAATAAAATATGAATAAGGTTAACTTCATCTTTTATAATTCAATGTAAATTGGTTAATTCAACTTTAAGATAATTCTCTAGAAGTCTATCACCGTAATTCATTAACTAAAATAAATCGAACGTATAGTTTGTCTTCTTTGATTCGTTGTAAACTCCTCGATAGTTGTGTGTCCTCTTTGATGGTAGCCCCGTTATCCGTCGTTCTTGCGTTTTAGCGATCGTAGCAACGTACCGTATTGTTTAGTGCGTTCTCTTTTAAAGTGTCTCCATTGAATGATGTTGTTCTTAGTTGTGTTTGTTGTTGTCTACTGTGCTTGGTTGCTACGAGTAGAGCTGTGATCCGCGAGCGCTGAAGACCAGGAGCTAAGGAGCGACAGTCAAAGCAAAAGTTAGAGACCAAAAGATAGCAGTTGAAGATTTCTGAGCAGCTTAACTTTGGGAAAAGGCAAGTATAACATGGGATTGTCCTTGTTGTCCTATTCACAATAAGCAAATAATATCATTATGCATATATTCCCTTGATAAGGATGACTTAGTTTTGATCTTATACCTTGATACTTATTATATTGCATTGAGTAGCATTGCTAGTGCTTAACATAAACTATGATCTTGTAATATGATTAATGGAATATGCAACAACACTAAAAGATGACATTTTGATTACTGTTTAAAGAGGGCTAGAGCATGGGGCTATTTTTGGTGCTCTAGTTTCTCTCCATAAGGACTCATCTGTAAGCGAACATCCGGGACTTACAGTACAACTGTGAGGGCTATATGGCTCTGGCTTTAGTCAAGTATGAGGACCTTTTCTAGCTTGTTAGTGGTAACCTTCATGGCGTAAGAATGGCTTGACGAATCGGGTTTTGCAAGCTAAGGAATGAATTGAACATTCTTGATTTCTCAAACATGAGTTGAATGCACCCCACTCACTTATTGACATGCCTCTCCTTCGACATTGCAAGGTAAAGTTGATTGACATGACATTCATTCTATGCTAAGGACTTGCTAGAGCATGTAGACATAATAAATGGTATGCATGAGTATTCATGATAAATCAAATGAATTTGATGGATATATGTTACCACTATTGCCTCTATGTTTGTTTTGATCTAGTGGTGGCATATGACATGTTTGTGAGCTTGCAAACCTAGTGTTGAATCTAGAAGATTTGCTATAAGTGTTTAATTTAACATAGGCAAGATAACCCTTATTATGAGGTGTGAAGAAGCTTGTCTTTGATTCAAATCGAATTAAATATCTTTGACAAGTGTTCTAGGTTGAACCAATTTTGATAAATTTCAACCTACTCCATTAAACATTTTTCTTCTCTCCACAATTTGATCCCATTTTTGGGTAAGTTGTTGACAAAGGGGGAGAGAAAAAGATGATTCAACATGATAAAGGGGTAAATAAAATTTTTGATGCACACAAGTAGGGGGAGCAAGCTCATAAACAAAGTTGTTGCATTTGTTTGTGCATTTTCATATGACTTGCTCATTGCACATGTATTTAAATCCAATATACATGCTTGTGTGGTGCAATGCTAGTATAGAACTTGGATGATGAAATGATCTACTAGCATGCATAGGAATAGTTTTACATGTGGTATCTAGACTTGCCTAAAGCTTTACAAGTGGTCCAAGAACCTTTACATATAATGTTGATCTCACGGGGTTCTTGAGTTTTGTTGGATGTCTAGTTATTTCATGATGCTAAGGATGGTGTAAAAGGCAACTCCGATTGGTATCACGCTTCAAAGGTCCATTTCTTACACCTTAGCATCATTTTGGTAGAATTACTCTCCCAACACTTCTATCCATGCATATGTGCAAAGCCTTCAATCCAAACTCTATGCACATATGTAGGGGGAGCTAATGCTACCAAAACCGAGCTTGTGATAATTGTCCAAACTTTACTTATGAGCAAAATGATTGGACAAGTATGACAAGTTCAAAACTTTTATTATCAAAATCATCTTTGTGAGGGTTGTCATCAATTACCAAAAAGGGGGAGATTGAAAGTCCCTAGTTTGGTTTTGGCTAATTGATGAAACCTAGGACTAACCTTTGTATCTAAGTGGATGATTTAGATAAAGGTGGTCATTGCATATGAGACATGACATTGACTCATGTGACCAAGATGGTGAAGACCAAGATGAGGCTTGGCTCGATGGACCGGTTGTGAAGGTGAAGGGCAAGTCGAGGCTTCGAAGCGAAGGACCATGCGATGGTGAAGCTTGAGCAAGACTTGGCGCCGATGGACCGATGCAACGGTAAAGAGCAAGTGAAGTCAAGGTCGATGGATCGAGATGGTCATGTGATGATATGAAGTGGATCATATCATTTGGAGAAACAAGATAGGCTCAAGGCAAAGGTATAACCATAGGGCCATTTTGTTTTACACTCAAGACACCATAGAGGGTGTGAGTGGTTTAGGGTCGATAGCCGAACTATTAAGAGGGGAAGTCTTATCGGTTATTCGACGCATGGGTGCCACTAGGTGAATTCATGAAGTGCATTGCATGTAGGGCCTAGTGAGCTAACTGGAAAACCTTTGAAAATGATTGAGAAAAAGCTAACACACAAGCACATGGACTTGTACACTTGATGGTGTTGGCACATTTACAAAGGTGGCGTTGTTCGCGCTGTGGTTTGCGGGTAGAGAGGGGTTTGGGTTCCTCTCTCCCTCCCGCCGAGCGTGCGAGCGCGGGATTCAGGCGATTTCGGGGAAATGAAATGCCTATTTTCCATTGCGCCGGAAGTCGGAAAAGAAACGGAGGCGAACGCGGTCACAGAGGTGACCGGACGCTGCACCGGACGCTGCTCCGGACGCGGTCAGTTTCGACCGGCGCGTCCGGTCAGTACAGCGTCGGGGTCAGGCGCGCGAGCCAGGGTTTGCCACCGGCGCGTCCGGTGACCCACGGGACCGGCGCGTCCGGTCATGCGCCCTGAGGGAATCGAGGACGTCGGACGTGGTTCGCGTCCGGTCACACACCATCGGACGCGTCCGGTCGTCCAGGGAGCTTACTGGACTCCCACCGGACGTGGGTACTGTGGCGTCCGGTCGTTGCGAGGAGCGCGTCCGGTCGTTGCTTCGCGGGCGCGGGTGCTGTGCGCACCGGTGCGTCCGGTCGTTTGCAGCAGCGCGTCCGGTCGCTCGTTCGACCGTTGGCGCACAGCGACCGTTGGAGGATCTAACGGACGAATTTGAAATTAGAGGACACGTGGACGTCGCAGGGCGACCGGACGCGGTTGAGCGCGTCCGGTCAGTTACGACCGGCGCATCCGGTGGTCCCGCGAAAAACGTGAGTGGAGTTGTAACGGCTCTTTTTGTTTGGGATGCTTATAAATACTTGTTGGCCGGCCCTTGGGGAGGTCTCTTGGCATTTCTAACACACTTGTGCATCCTTTGAGCTAGAACAACTCCTCCCACTCATCTCTCTTGCTTGATTGCAAATCAAAAGTGAGATTGAGTGATCCCAAAGTGCATTGCATAGCTTGAGGGCATCTAGTGGCACTTGTGGGTGGTTTAGCCGGTGGATTTCTTGTTACTCTTGGAGAGTACCACTCCTAGCCGGCTTGGAGATTGTTGGAGGCGTTGGCAAGAGAAGGTGATTGTTCTTGGCCACCTCCGGTTGTTTGTGAGAGGTTCTTGTGCTTTCCTCGGCGGGACGCCAAAAGCAACTCTAGTGGAATCCGCGTGTCATTGAGTTACCTCACTTGAGAGTGGTGTCTTGCGGTGCCTTGCGGGGCGTGCCTTGAGGGGCAAGTGACTTGAGGGTCACACCGGGGAACCATCTAGGTGTTGGTCGACACAACCGGTGACGTAGCTTGTCGGTGCACAAGTGAACACCGGGTGAACAAATATTGTGTCTCTTGTCTCCCGGTGATTGGTCTTCATTTTGTGTTGTTGTCAATATTGATTGATTGTATATCATCTTGGTAATTGGCAACATCTTCACTTCACCGTCGGTATAATAATCACAACCCTCTCTCTTGCATTTACTTTCACTAGTTTATCTTGTGTAGCTCTAGTAGTAGCTTTGCTAGTAGTGTTAGCTTGTTCCCTAGTGTAACCTTAGTGACATAGCTCTTGAGTGAACTAGAGATCTTAATCTACTAGACTTGTGGATAGGAGGCTTGCATCACAACCTTTGTCTAAGCAAAACTCGCTTTACGCCGTTTGTTATTCTAACGAGTTTGCTTAGTGGTTCTTGTAGAATTTTAATAGGCTATTCACCCCCCCTCTAGCCATCTAGGACCTTACAAGTGGGTCAAGAGGCTGATCACCTCGGGCGAAAGGGTAAATCACGACTCACAGTGAAAGTGTACAACCTCTGCAGAGTGTAAAACTGGTATATCAGCCGTGCTCACGGTCACGAGTGGCCTTGGACCCTTACGGAATAGATGATCACTAATGACTATAAATGTGTTTTTGCTATTCATTATTCATCTTTACATTGATCATATGTTTATTGTGGGATTAATGAAATCTTGATGCTACTTATGTAATAAAATTGTGACAATTAAAAGCTAAGTGCAGTCAAACCAGTGTCTATCCTTTTGAGCCTCATGAACCCCGTGTTATATTTGTTGAGTTCGACATGGACTCACTCTTTCTATTTCCCCACACTCCAGTGTGTAGTGGGGTGCTGCTTGGAAGAAGGATGAAAGTGTAGTGGAGTTTCCAGAAGTCTTTTCAGAAGTGCCTGGCATACGGAGCCCCCAGTCAACCGTCCCTGAGAAGAATGGAGCCTGAAGTTTAGTCACCGTTCCGCGTTACTCTGATGTAAGTGTTAATATAGCTATGTATACATTATATAATAACATTGTTTCTGATACTTTTTCATTCTGGCATATGTGTGGACTTCCTGGGCACACATATGATTAGCCTGGTTTTGTTCTTTAGAAAACCGGGTGTGACACGTGCCCACCCCTCTACCAACATGGGTAGCATGCCACACACGAGTGATGTGATATCCTTGTACGACCATTGTTTGACCCTTCAGAGAGAAGGCAAGCCCTATCGAGTTCCCCGGGAGTACTTGGGTGCCCCCTTCGAAGGAATTGTGGAGCACGGATGGCATGGCGCGCCCCTATGACATGGAGTTCTCTTAGCTGGTTGGGCCTTCATAGTGTGTCTTGCCTTGACCGAGCTCCCTCATTTAGGTGAGTTCTCCTATTCCGCCAAGTTCCCTCCCTCTGTCGAGCTCTACCAGGGAAGCAACTTAGGGTTTCGTTTAGGTTTTAACTCGGCAACACTTCAACATGTACAAATACCTTGGGGGATGAGGTACCCTTTTCCTAGGTATTTGTCACATTTAGATATCTAAACTAATAATAATTTTGTAGTTTATGTCCCTAAACTTATGAAGTGTTTCATTAACAATAAAAACATAATCCCCTTATTTGGCAATAATGTTGACCATGTGTGTTGCCATCTTGGATACTATTTTGTGGGGTCCATAATTTGGTGCTACTATATCTCCTCTCTTGTTTCTTCCTCACTCCCTCCATGATCCCTAACCAATGGTTCTCACTAGAATTTTTTGTTCATTTATTGACTATTGTAGCGAATGTGTCATCCTTTAAGCTATCCGCTTTGTAATTTTGGTGATTAGTTAACAACATAGTCACTAGGACTAATATATGTTTGTGAAGAATATCATTGACATGGTTTATAGGTCCTAAGGAGGAAGAAGAGAAGGAGGAAGACAAGGAGGAGGAAAAGAGAAGAAGCAGGAGAATTGAATAGTCCGTTGAAGATGAAAACACAAGCACCGAAGCTGATGGTGTGCCTTTACATTCCTAGAGTAGCTTGACAAGCTACTTGATAGGATTGTCTCTATATTACATACTTTTTGTGGTGGTTAAAATCACTAGATAAGCAAATTTTTAAGTGGTCCAATTGATCCTCCTCCCTATGTTATCAATGCATATATAGATAAAATGATTTAGGTTATCTTGAGCAAAGTTTTTACTGGACCAAAGGTTAGATTTAAGTGGTCCAATTGACCCTCCCTCTCTTGGGACACATGTTCCCTTCAACTATTACATGGGCAGTAGTGATAGTCATGATGTGTTGGCACAATTGAGGTAACATATACGCTACATAGATGCTAAGTAGGAAAATTAACATCATTTAGGGAGGTTTAAATATCCTGCTAACTACTTAACCTAAGGGACATAAAACTAGAAATTAAAAGTTAGGGACTCAACTGACACCCTTGAGAAACTTTAGAAACACTTGCATATTTACTATTAACTATTTTAAGAGGCGATTGAATGGAAATTCATTAGAGTTAAAAAAAATACACTTAAACCATCCATTCGATAGACTACAATGAGCCAAATGCATGTGTTCAAAACGAATGTTATACTTCAGCACAAACTGAAGTCTTGCTAAAAGTGATTACAGTTTAGTTTGTTGATTGTTGTTACAAATTGTAGCAATTTTCTTAAAGAAGCATCAACAGCATACAAAACAAAAGCTACTATAACAACATATCCACATTATATTCTTACTATTTTTGGTTAGGAAATAATCACAAACAACTAAGGTTAATAAAAACAAATTCTTACAAGTCAGTTAAATTCCTCCAACTCCCAATATAATTAGGTATTCGCCCACTAAAATCATTGTCTGATGCCCACCTGAAATAAGAAATGAGATTGAGTGGCATAGAACAATACTGTTAACAAGATCGTCATTCGTATGCATACAATATTGTCATTTTTGTAAGTTTGGAAAATGATGATGGTAGAGGACCACTTAAGCCAGCACTATCAATATACCTTCAATTAAGAGAGACAAATATGAGCACAAATTAGACACTGATCATGCTAGTCCAAGCAAAAAAATAAAAATAAAGAAAATGTATAGAGCGCCCAAAATTAGTGAAGACACACAATTGCTCAAGTTTAGACAGGTTCCCCAATTCTGAAGGGAGGGAGCCACTCAAGTTGTTTGAGCCAAAGCCCCTGGACACACAGCAAAACAATCCAGGTTAGTCAAAAAATATGATAATTGGAATAATGTTATTTTTTAAAACTGTTAGCAGGGGAGGCCCCTACCTATATTTTTTGTATTCATAAAAGAAAATATATGTACAAGTTACAGAGCTTTCAAAGCTCAAAGATGAGAAATTGGAATATGTATTCTTGGAAGCACTATTACTAGCAGTAGCAGCATAGCCACCTCAAGCAGATTGAATAAATAACTAGTTGACAGAATGAAGAGACCAAATGGATATTTAATTTGAACTTTTATAATGAAATAAGATCATGACAGTAAGAAATTATGTTGCTTACAATGATATGAGATTTGTAAGGTTCCCGATCTCCTTTGGAACTGATCCAGACAGCGCGTTGATGCTCAAACTCCTTGTATATATGTTCAAGAGGGATGGTGACTTTATTATTTGTATTAAGGGAAACACATGTAGTGGAATATTGTTTAAAGTTCTAAATCTCACATGTACTGCATTGCAGTCAATTCCCCAAGGAATGGTGGCAAGGGGCCCGTTAAGTAGTTTTGTGCTAGGTTTCTGAAACAACATCAAGTCGGATCGATTATCAACATCATTAGTTGATAATACTACAATATAGCAAATGTCAGAAGTTGATGGTAAAATTAAATACTTCTTTAGATAGTGCATTCCCTTCAAAATGCACCAACATCTATAATATAAAATTAGTTTCATTAAATCCATCATAAAATATATTTATAAAATTTGATCAAATTTAAAGAAACCTGAATTAGAACAAAACTGAAACTACTAGCTAGCTACATTTTGATATAGAATGTATCTTAAGAAATAAACATCATCGGCAAATATATAACAATCCTTATACTGAACCTGAAGCAAACGCTAACATTGGACGCCTTCAAAAGTTCAAATAATCAGATGCATACGATGCTTCCAGTATTTTTTTCCCAAACAATCATACAAAGCTTTCATCATGCAAGAAATGCTGAGATCGAGTTCATACAGTTCGGTCAAGTGTGTAAGGTTCCGCAGTTCTTCTGGAATTGGTCCAGTTGCATTCAATGCGTATATTTTCCTGCATTAACAATGTGCCCATCAGCCCACACCATTCATCTCAATCTTGGCCTTGCTTAGTTTTTCTTCAAAACTTTACACCCTATCACATCGGATGTTTGACACAAGCATGGAGTATTAAATGCTGACTAAAAAAATAACTAATTTCACAGATTGTGTGTATTTTGCGAGACGAATTTTTTTGAGCCTAATTAGTCCGTGATTAGATAATGTCATGCTACAGTAAACATGTGCTAATGAATTCGTCTCACAGTTTACACGCGAGTTCTGTAATTAATTTTTTTATTAATATCCGAACACCCCTTGACATCTCATGAAATATCCGATGTGACACCCCAAAACTTTACGTCCTGCAACTAAAGAAGACCATATTCAGCACTGGTGTTCGATGAACATAAACACTACGGGGTACATAAAGCCTCCTATCGAATCATCCAACAAAGCACTTGGCGTTTGCAGACACACCCTGTTTGCATCGTGATCTGACAGACAGGTCCAGGCAATGATCCTAGCTGCTCAAAATCAATGGCTTGGGTTGCCGCCTAGCCAGACAATGTTGCCTTGATACATAACTGAAACAGCCTTAATGGCACATTTGCTTGCTTCCTAGGGAACTAAACAATCCCAGATTCTTCAAAATATTTTGAAGGCATGGAGACCGCACACGCACCGTGAGCCTGTTGGGTTCATACTTCGTAGTATGGTCTAAAGACGCTCTCCTAGGAAGCATACGCTCGAAATTGACAGTGTGAGAAGTTGCCTATCTTAGACAAAGGGCTTTTTTTATATACAACTCTGACTCCAAGAGGAACCATATCAAACACTTTACGAGGATGAGCCAATTTCGTTAATAGTGGAGGAGTTAGGGCCGCTTTTAAGGGTTTGTTTGTTACACTCGGCTAGTTACTTGTTGGGACAAAAAATTAGCCTAAATTAGTTATGATAGATAAGTAGGGGCAAAAAATCACCCCAAATTAGTTATGATAGACTAGTAGGAGTTAAAAACAACCAATTGAAGACTTAGTTAAAGAATTAACCCATCTATCATCTATTAGCTCTTCTGTTTAGATGTATTAGGGTTAATTTTTAGCTAACAATGAGTAACTTATATATCAAACAGGTCCTAAATCAGGAGCCGTGTCAAACGCCTAAAGTTAGCCAGTGGGTCAACTAAAAAGCCCTGCATGCCACCGGCTCAACGCGAACAGCCAGCCTCCGCATGCAGGAAACCTGTCCAACGAGGAGAAAAAGTTGGGGAAACTTACAGCCTCGTGACGTGGCAGACGGTGCTGTTCTGGTATGAGGAATCACAGCTGAAGAAAAGATTCGCTTCCCCGTAGTAAAAGGTGTCGTTGGTGGGTGGGTCGGCACACGGATCTCGATGAATCCAAGGCAGTGGAACCATCAGACCGAGCTTCAGGCTATCCGCACTGATGGTCCTCTATATTCATTCTCTATACGTCCTAGTCAGCAAGATTCTCTCCTCTATACTTAATTCTCCCGTACCTATCCATCATCTATATCATCCTCTATCCACTCTATCTACTGTGGGACCCACTTGTCACTTTATCTAAATATATCCATGAGTGATCTAGTTTTGAAGGATTTATTGAGACGAATTTAATTGTGCAATCAAAATTTAATTTGGATTTTTGGTTTGTGAGTTATAACATTTTTTTTCCTTGGTTTAGCTAGTAGGGCCCGCCACTACGTACTATAGAGTAAACACTGTATTACTCTAAATATAGAGTGAGAGAAAGAATAGAGTATCGTTTAGAGTATGCAGTGCGGACAGTCTCACAAGTACGGCATTGAGCGCCACCGCTGCAGCCAACACCACATCGAAAACGTGACACACCCGATGGCAGAAAAACAATGACCCCATATTAATTTGCCATTGTGAAGATTAACCCAAAACAATTCTTGTATTGACATCTAAAATTTTCACCTCTACTATCTATCTATCTATCTATACTATAAAAGAACGAAGAAATTGTAAAATACATATTACCTGACAAAATCCTACCCACCCTATGTTTTGACCCTTATATTACAGGTCCAACGTATCTAATCTCCCATCCTAACCTGACGAACGGGCCCGGCCGGAAAACTTTTAATTCTTTACGCGTGTTTATACATGTGGTTCCTCATATCACTATTTTTTTCTCACAAAAAATTACCCAACCCACACCTTAGGAACGTCAGTCTCCTCAATTGTTTTTTCAAAAAAAAAAAAACTCCAATACGCACAATGGTGCCCGGGCCAGTTATTGTGGAGTCCGATAGTGCAAGGATTATCAAAGCCATGACATCTCAAAGTGTCGATAGATCAGAGATTAGAGGCACTATTATGGAGGCCAAAGAGTACTTGCAGCTACCGGTGGATTGGAAGTTTCAGAAGGTGAAGCGAGAAGGCAACAAGGTGGCCTAGGAGTTGGCTCATTTAGCTAGACGGGATACATATACTGCAACATGGTTGGGGCAGGCGCCTCTGTGCTTTCAAGACCTCATTAATTTTGATTGTAACTCTTTGTCTATTTATCTATCTATACTATAAAAGAGCGAAGGAATTATAAAATACATGTTACTTGATAAAATCCTACCCACCCTATATTTTGACCTTTAGATTACAGATCTAACGTATCTAATCTCCCGTCCTAACCTGACGAACGGGCCCGGCCGAAAAACTTTTAATTCTTTACGCGTGTTTATACGTGTGGTTCCTCATATCGCTATTTTTTTCTCACCAAAAAAATTACCCAACCCACACCTTAGGAACATCGGTCTCCTCAATGGTTTTTTCTAAAAAAACTCGAATACGGTTCCAATCGATGCCGTTCTTCCAGGTAGTTTGAGCGTAATCCGCGGTGTCGACGCGTTGCTCTCTCGCGCCGCAGCCGCGCACACAGCCGTTGGTGTTCAGCTGGGAAACATACAAAATCCGAGGTGCGTATGTGCTGATCTCAGCTTACCTTATTTATTATTTTTTCCCGTGCCTTGCGAGTTGCGATATACGGAATTAATTAGTGTCATATGCACACACGTATGTTGATTTTTGGTGTACGTATGATCATCGGACTCCCGGTGTCCTCTCCTCTTTGCTTTCGTGTTTCTCCATTCAGCCATCCATATTTATAGGGTGTATCTGTGTTTACACCTTATGCAAACAAAATAGAAGATCGATCTCATAGATCATGGAATTGAGCCATGGACCTTCTTTTTTTTCCTGAAAGGACCCAGCCGTACCAGAAGACCTAACATATCGCTTTTTTAGCTATTGAAACATATACTGCCGCATCAATATCATAAGTGGCCTGCCTTGCATCCTGGTTGAGGGAGTGAATGATATGGTCGCAACACATCACTATAAAATTAACGAGGAATAAAAGAAAATTGGATACAAATACAATAGTTTCGCAAAAAAATCCCATATATACAAACAAAGGATCAAAAAATAAATGAATTTACATTCAAAATTAAATAAAACTTACAAATCCATGTAGTCCCTGCCCTGCCAAAATTTATAATTAGTGGCTACATTCACTCTACCACACACATCCGGTCTAGATAACGCTCCACTAGCACTTCAACATAGTTCTAAATAATGAAAAAAGAAAAAAATGTTGGTTTCAAATAAACGTGAAAATACTAGGATAACATGATAACTGCAAACAAGCTACAAAATGACAAACAAAAACAACAATTTTTTTCTAGGCACGTGCGTGTCGCACGTGCATGTTAACTAGTATTATAAAAAGAACCCAGATTATTCCCCTAAAAAGATAAAAATAACCTAGATTATTTGGTGAAAACTACGTCTTCGATGGAAACGTGTAAACCAATTCAAAAAACATATTTTGACCACTCAAAATAATGTATGGGTGAGCCATATTTTGTATAGACTTATTACCTTCAACTGGATCTGTCCTCGTGGTTGGTGCTCGCTGAGCTCCGGCCAGTAGTGTTAATAGAAGAAAGAGCAGCATCGAGAGCACAGGGCAACGGACGCAGGAGCTCATCATCTCCATCCCTCTATCTGCTCTCTGACTTAGCCTGCCCATCGCCCTTCTGAGGAAGACTAGCTAGCTAGGACTTGCGTTCGGGCACCATGGCGCCATTACATCAATATATGCTCGATGCATGTATGAAAAGCAACGTATCGATCGATTCCAAGCGGACATATTCCAAGTTGGCAATGTGGGAAGCAACGTAATATCGATCTATTCCAAGCGCGCCGACATATTCCACATGAACAGTCATGTGATTAGCGTCCTTGCTAGAGTAATTTATAGCATCAGCGACGGTCAGTGATTTAACAACAGCCTTCGAAGTAGTGGCTGTCAGAGGGTCCGGCGCTAAACCCCCACAGATGCATGCCATCTTGCGGCCTTGCCTTGCAAAATGCAATTGACTCGTTAGTCTCGTCTTGCATTTTATGCAAGTAGTCCATACATCCTGACATTTAACCAGTACTTTAGTAACCAACCATCGTTTCCCACCAAACGCCTACCAGCCCAGCTTGCTCTCAGTCTCACAATGTCAAAAAAATTCGCCAAGTAAAAAAAATCAATTGAGTCTGGAGTCTGGAGCGATCGGTCGTGGGCACGTTCCAAGTCAATTATTGCATCTTGCAAGGAGTAGTATATATACATCCTGACATCTAACTAGTAGCAGTAACCAACCATGAACCATATCATATTAGTTCTGATCCAAAACGCCCACTAGTGGCCCAACTTGCTCTCAGTTTCACAATGCGTGCGTGGTTGCATAGTACTTGCGTGCAATTGGAAAAGCACCGGGCCACCAGTCAAGAAAGTACGCTCACTCAGGTTGCTAGTGGCCTGGAAGCAACTGAGCATGTGCACATCAGCAACAATATTATTTTTTAACAAATTAACATTTGGACTGGCACAGGTCATTGACAAATACTTGCATGGCCCAAATTTTTCAAGAAGGAAACCGTACGTAGGCTTAGTGCAGTGGCGGATCTAGAAAATAAGTTAGGAGGGACTTATCTTATAATCTTTCATCTCTAGCCTCTCCTTCTAAGCTTGAATATGTGCAAATTTGTAGTGGGGGCTTAGGAGGGGCTTCATGGTCCGAGCAGCGGTAGCGGGGGCTCGAGCCCACCCCGCCCCGGTGCTGGATCCGCCCCTGGCTTAGCGTGCAGTTTAATTGGAGATATAGATTCTGTAGAAACATTTCGGATGAAGGTTCTCTTAGGAAACGTTTCAGGTTCAATTAACTTATGAGGCCGTTTGGCTAGTACATTGGAGTCTGATTCATAAAAAGAATATTTTTTTTGTTAAAAAATCATATAAATAGAAATACATATAATTGCTCCAGTGGACCTCCCAAAATGTTGTGCATGGATTTTAAAGCAACTTAACAATTAATAAAATAATTTCTTTTTCTAATTTCCCACGGGTTCTGTTTGGGACCGGTCCTATACTTAGCCCAGGCCAGCCCGTGTCCAGAGACGGAACCAGGGGGGGCTAGCAGGGGCCGTGGCCCCCCCCAAGCACAGTAAGTTTCCTTTAATACCTATATAAATATATGAATTTACAGCTAAAAAATATCAATTTTCACCTATTTTTTATTCAAATATTATGATTTTGGTTATAAATAGTGTAAAATATTTAAAAAGTTGTTGAATCATATAATTACGTATATTTTTAGCACACTAAAAAAATATGATTATATTTGTTTGGCCCCCCTGGTCAGAATCGCTGGTTCCGTCTCTGCCCGTGTCCACCCAATTATTTCAGATGCTATCCTTCTGATCTGCCAAAGTGGATGTGTACTGGAGAACTGAGCCGTAGCTCAGATGGCTAGGATCGCTGGTGTGCGTCCTGCCTGTCCGCGTTCGAAGCCTAGATTCGACGCTTGTGTCTCACTCGGGAACAGTAGTTAGGTATATAAGATGTAGGTTTAGCTCGCTCACTAGTGGTGTGAGTAAGTGGGTAGTGTGCGTGTGGTGTGTGTTAGGTACGTGAGTTCAGATACAACAATTTGTACCGGAAGGTTGAGGCAATAAAAAAAGTGGATGTGTACTGTATATATGGCTTTCATTGCATTTGACCACTGCAAACAGCAATGCGAAGTTCTTTGATTGGTGTGTTGGGCAAACGGTCATCAAGTATGTCATCTTTAGGGCCTGTTTAGTTCCCGAAAAGTTTTAGGAAACGCTATTGTAGCAATTTCGTTGTTATTTGACAAATATTATCCAATTATGGACTAACTAGGCTTAAAAGATTCGTCTCGTGAATTTCATCTAAATTGTGTAATTAGTTTTATTTTTTTATCTATATTTAATACTTCATATATGTGTCTAAAGATTCGATGTGACGGGAAATCTGAAAAATTTTATAAAATTTTTTGACAACTAAACAGGGCCTTAGTTTTGTCGTGGTTATGCAATATCACACTCTAACACGTACGCAGGCTTGCGCTGGGGCAGAATGGAACAAGGACGAGAGATCAATGCTAGGCGTCTAGGTGAAGCATACCCGGATGTCGACGCCACCATGGAACGCTATCACGGAAGTCCTCCCTCCACGTTGGTAAAAGAAGTCGTTTTGGACAAGGTTTGGGTCAAACATTGAGAATATAAATCATGAATAACTTTTAAGTTGTTGAGTTTGGAAATATGAAAACAATATGAATAGATTTGTCTTGAAATATACTTTCATAAAAATATACATATATCACTTTTGAATAAATATTTTTATAGAAAAATAAAGTCAAAGTTATGTTTTGGAAACCGTGTCATTATCCAAAACGACTTCTTTTACCAACAGGGAGTACCGAAACTTCGAGCTGCACCCTGCAGGAGGACTCGATGGCGCTGCGACCGTCCGCCCACTCGGTGTGAGCCAGTGTTCCGGTTTCTATGAAAAAAATACGCGCGGCGACTGCGGATCGACAAAACCGATCGGTGCCAGTCTGCCAAGGACTAGGAGTTACGGGTGAGGAGGGATTGTTGCATGACATGTTTGCATATAAAATTTTGTATAGCAGTCTATACTTGGGAACGCATCAATCGATTCAGGTGGCAGTACAAAATTTCCTCATCATTTAACCTGAAACGTTTCCTAAACGCAAGACCGAGAAGTGAGAATGGTTTCCATCCTCATCACTGGGGTGCAGCAGGAGCCCGCAGCCACGGAGGAGGAGCTGCTGCGCAGGGAGCTTGTCGTCGGTAGCTGGGAGGTGAGCGCACGGGATCCGGGGAAGAAGATAGAAACCATCCCTTCTCTTCCCAACGCAAGGCCGAGTGATTTCTTCATCATTGATAGGCGTGAAGACTTGGTTTCTTGGTTAGACACGGTTTCTATAAATTTTCCTCTCTTCAATAATTATCTTGTCACATTAGCAAAATACTTAGGTGACAGTAGAATTAATACTCATAGAAACTCAACCTCGTTCACATGTATAATCCCTTGATTGATAAATTAAATTCGTGGTCTAATTCGGGAGGTATGCTAAGCCAAGTACTTCGAGTTCATATTGGATTTGTCTCTTTGCTTTTGCTCGGGGTACCTTTGATTCACCCAACGGTGCCTCATAATAAGGCCCTGTTTGTTTGGGCTTTAACTTTTAGCATTCTAGCTTTTGGCTTTGGCTTTCTGAAAGTTGGCTTTCTAAAAGCTAACCCTGTTTGTTTGACAACAGCTTTCTCCCCTAAACCAGCTCCCCCGCGGCTACCCCTCCCACCGGAGTTGAAGATGAGATCCAAGAGGACGGAGACGCTCCCATGTAGCCTTGCTCGGTTGTTGCCGTGGTGGCTCCACCTGTGATCCCGCTCGATCTGTCGGTGCTCTGCTTCCCAACCGACCAACACTGGCCCACCCCATGACCTCCCACCTCTGTTCCTCGGCGCCATGCTTGCTTGTGCCTGCGCAACGCCCTAGCCGGCGGCTCAATGGTTGCGCGCGGCTGGGTGTCAGATGCGGCTGTGGCTGCGGCTGGAAATGGCGGCCCGCGTGCCTGCAGCTTGCCTCTGTAAGTGGCTGATGAGAGGTGGCCGCCGATGCTCGAGTCGAGCGAGAGCATGGCGAGCGGCGGATCAGAGTAAGAAGCAGGGGTCGGCGATGGATCCGAGCATGAGGGCAGAGAGGCTTGAAGGCAGCGCTACTATTGCACTAGCGAGAGAGACCGGAGGAAATAATGTTTCGGCACTTTGGCTGTGTAATTTTTGTTCTAAAACTGTTGGAAGGTGCCCAAGATGAGCTTTTGAGCTTCCAGAGTATTCTTTGACTTTGGTGTGGCTTTCTGGCTTTACAAAGCTGGTCCTAAAAGATGATTGTTTTTTTTTCAGTTTTAGGCTTTTAAGGACCAAAAGCTCAAAAAATCCAAACAAATAGGCTCTAGGTTAAGACATCTGCGCAAACTACTTTTATCCTTGAGGCCATGGCCACCGCATAGTAGCAACAAATCGTTGGGACTAGGTTAAGGAGCAATCGGTCTTTGTTTTTGCTCAGGTGACAAATATCAATAATACTCGGCAACAATACAATGCTCAATTGGATATCAATATTCAGACCCTTGAACATTATACTCGAGAGCAAGACGGGGTTAACTCAGTTCATTCTTTACTTTCAGCTTGTAGCTTTGCTCGCAACCTCGCATTCGAAATTAGTACTTACTTGGATAGCAGGTAAAGCAGGGACAATAGTACATGGTAATCGGCTTTGAATTGTTCTTTGTGTAGAATGCTTATTGGTTTTTCACGAAACAGTAATATATGTGGACATTACATAAGTATAAAGAAAGAGGGCTAGCTTTGTTTGAATAGATACCAGCCAAGAAAAGGCTACTCAAAAATCTGCTACTTCGTTTTCAAGCAAGCAAAGCGCCGCTACTTATTTCTTTCGCTTCAATTCTATTGAATTCTTTTTTTCATTAATAGTTTGGAAGTCAATTAAAAAAAACAAGCAAAGCGCTGATTCTTGTGTCTCAATTTGTTTTTGAAATTTGACACACTCATAGTGCATCCAGATATGTACTCACATATTGAAGTTGGGGTTCAGTATCTCTTTAGAAAATTTATGCGAAAATAACAAATTTCAGGTGCATATAATTTTGTCTTCTAGTGCTCATGTACATGAAATTTATCATTTTTGTATGAATTTTTTTTCTAATTAGAGTTTGCATATCAACTTTTATATATGAATACATATTTGTACATGTTCCAAGTTTCAAAAAAAAATTGAGCTACCAGTACAGTATATCTCAAATACACACCGAGGCGCAACCGGGGAAAAACTATGAATGAGATAATGAGATTAAAAATTACTAACAGTAGCTAATAACCAACGTCTATCACAAATGGATAAAGGTTATAGATTATCTATATCAGAGATAGCAAAGCTAAGAGCAACTCCAACGGTTTTGCATTTTTTGTTTGGCAAAAGATAGAGTTTGTCAACTCTCAAATCAATATGGGGAGGAGAAAAAAAAGGTTATCTCTAACGGTTTGGCAAAATTGACTTGCCAAAATCCAAAAAAGGAAACCCGACGGCGTGGGAGGGAAGAGCGCACGCGGGAGCAGTGCGTGAGACGGAATGTCATGCCGATCGTGAGCTTGCATATATGCCAATCCATCCCAGGATTTTGCCAAGTTAACAAAAATGTAAAGCTCATTTGCCAAACCGTTGGATAGGAGTTTTGTAGACTTTTTTGCAAAAACAGGAATGCAAAGCCCATTTACAAAATTATTGGAGTTGCTCTAAAAAACTCAGTAGACTACAAATATTTGTTGATAAGCTTATGATATTTATGTCCTTTTTAAGAAAAACTGATTATATCTTTTAAATTGACGACAATAATTGGAACTAAATCACTCGGTGCCATACAGTACATTCTTGCCTAGATTTAGAGGGTGTTTGGTTCACACCTCCTAAATTTAGTTCCTCCTAAATGGTTTAATCACTTTTAGCAACTCCAGAATCACTAGAGAGAACTAAAACCCTTTTAATCACATTCAGTCATAATGTTCGGCAACAAAGTGACTAGATTTAGGACCTAAACCAAACACCCCTTGCCCCTCAAGGTACGGCGAGGCAATCCTAGCCTGCCCGCTGGCAAAGGAACCAAGAAGGCCGGTGCCTCGGGCAAAACGCAAAGTAGAGATGAAGTGCAGAGAGCAGAGGTACGGACGTACGGTACTCGATCTCTTTGTGTGGGGATGAACTCGATTCGAGCTACCGAGGAATCGTACAGAACAGCAGCCAAGGACTTGGTAATTCAGGAATGAATTGGACATAAACTTACCGTCGGTTGGGTCTGTCGTTGGTGCTTGTTGTTGAGCTCCGGCCGGTGAAACCAGAAGAAACAGAAGCATCGAGAGCACAGGGCCATGGACGCGACAACTCCACTTCGCGCTCATCTTCCTCCTTCTGTGTGCTCTCGCTTAATTAGCTTGCGCTAACTAACCACTGCAGACACAAATGCACGATGGAGATGGAAGGTGGAACCGTGCAAGTTTTGCTGTCTATGTATACAGACATAGCGTTTCTACTGGAACGTGGAGTGATGACGACCAAATACTAACAGCCACTTGCAACTTATCAGCCGTATCATTTCAGCGAAATAACAGTGTTTTTCTGTCACAACAAATCAGCATCAACATCAGCTATACCATTTCAGTAAAATAACAATGTTTTTCTCACAACAAATCAGCATTAACATCAGCCGTTTTTTCAACCAACCGATCAAGACGAAAAGTTATGGTCGACGCTCATGTTTTTGAGTTGTCTTCGGTCCATAAAACTGTGTGGACCGACGAGTGGTGGTCGCTAATGCACCCTACGACTTTCTATTTTGCCGTCGTTGTTATTGTCAATCATCGCCAGTGTCACTGATTGTAAGCTGATTCAAACAAATGCATGTGCTATCTATATCTATGCGACTAGGTCTACAACACCCGTCCACCCCAGCTTCCCCCGTCATCGTCTCCGAAACATTTGTCCTCATGCTTCTGATTCAAGGTACATATCTGTAATAAACGAATTAAAATTAGAAGAAAAAAACTAGATGCATTTTTTTAAAAACGAAACAGGCATGAGACTTGCCAATTATATTTTAAAAAGAAGAATCAAACCTAGATGGACACAAAAAAAAAGTACAACAACCCGAAAGGGCCAAACAACAAAACGACAAGAAAAAAAAATAAAAGAAACTGTGAACACATGGTCGACATGGTCAATATATACCCATGTGGTTCCGTTTGTGATGAATGATTGTCAACGTGAGTAGCGCTTTGGGTTGAGTTGTTGAACTAACTGAGGTGTAGAGTTTAGGTTGTGCAACATGACTCTTGCTTGTGGTGTGTAGGTGTGGAGCTCGGAGACTGTGGTTGATGGCGAAGGTGAAAGTTAAGCGGTTTTGTACCGATGGACCAGGAGCGGTGAAGGACGGATACTGAGGCTTGGACCGAGAGACCGGAGAAGCCATGGGACTGACCATGGGTGGCTGACACCTGGGGTCATCAACAAGTGCAAGAGTACATAAGAAGTGGACCGTGTTGACCAAGTCAAGAAGGTGGATGGGCAAGTCAAGCAGAGGCGATGGAGGACTTGATGGCCGGGCAGTCGAGGACGATGGTGACATGTTTCGAGTTTGTGGGGCGAGCATATGGAGTACGCTACCGGCGATCAGTTTGGTGGTTTGGCCTCAAAACCACCGGCAGACGGTTTTCGGGTTTGGGCCTCAAAACCCAGATGTGGTTCCGGCAGAAATCGGTGGTGGCACGTGGCGTCATCACGAGGTTTGCGTCGAGGCGAAGTTAAGTCATGAAGGGCATGTGGCCATCGGATCAGTGAATCTCTGAGTTGGACCATAATACGCTTCGAGATAGGTGGTTCGCTCTAATTATCTAGGAGTATATTGAGAATGTGTAATAGCCTCTGTAAATAAGAGGAGGGAGAGGAGGGTTGTCCTAATCTGCCTTATCACTCCGGTCATCATCTTTTGTTTCATCTCTGATAGGCTTTCTCCCTCTAGACTTCTGTAGTGATCTGCAGATGCCTTAGCAACTATCATCTGTGTACTATGAATCTTTTGAAGTGGGAAGAGAGGCCCTAACCTCTCCGTGCCAGCGTTGATTCAATTCTGATTTCGTGATTTTGGATTTCACATTTTGGTGTTCTCCTTCTATGTCACACCCATTTAATGACCAAATGGAATGCATACCCTTATGTGTGCCAAGAGATCAATCACACATAAGTTCACAAATTATAACGGAAGTATCATCACAAATATTATTACATCACGATATTTAACACATAGTCTTAACACAAATGTAGCGGAAGTAAAAATAATAAACTCTCGTGGTAGCTCCAGTCACAGGTACATTGACTGGTTGACAACAAGTCTAGTAATCTTCAGGGAAGTAGGCGTAGTAGTCACTATTACCACCATCTGTTACCCATCCGGGATTTTTATCCAAGTAAGAAAAATAAACAAGCGTAAGTACATCTCGTACTCAACAAGTGTAACATGGGGTTCATGAGGCTCAAAAAGGCATAACATTGGTTTATCAGCATGTAGCTTTTAGTTAGCATGATTTTAGCATATCAGTAACATCAAAATGTCTCAATGTAAACAATAAACATATGATCCATGTGAAATGTTGATGAATAGCAAAAACATAACAATTAACAATTATCAACTATTCCATAAGGGTCTAAGGCCACTCGTGACCGTGAGCACGGCTGTTATAACAGTTTTACACTCTGCAGAGGTTGTACACTTTCACTGTGAGTCGTGTTACCCAAATGCCCGGGTTAATTACTCCCAAAACACTACCAAGGTGAGCAGGCAGGGTAAACACTATGAAGTCTTTCGAAGGTTCGTCTAACAAGTTAGGGCCATTAGATTCACTCGGCAAACAGATGTAGAGCCCCCCTTCCAAATGGCACAATAACCCGTAGCCTATACACATAAGGATAGAGGCCGCACTATACCTGATTCGTCAAGCCATTCTTACGCCAAAAAGGTGACCTCTAACAAGCTAGAAAAGGTCCTTCTATATGACTAAAGCCAGAGCCATATAGCCCCCACAGTTGTACTGTAAATCCCAGATTGTCGCTTATAGATGAGTCCTTATGGAGAGTAATTAGAGCATCAAAAGTAACCCCCATGCTCTAATCCCCTTTTAAACATTAATCAAAATCATCTTTTAATGTTTGTTGCATATTCCGCTAATCAATTTACATGATCATAGTCCATGTTTAAGCACTAGCCATACTACTCAATGCATTGTAATAGGTATCAAGGTGTAGGATCAATCACTAAGTCATCCTTAACAAGGAATAGATGCATAATGATATTATTTGCATAATGTGAATAGGACAACAAGGATAATCCCATGCTATACTTGCCTTGCTCAAACTGGTCCTGAAGATCTTGCTCGTAGAAAGGCTCTTGATCCCCAACGAATTGCTCACCGTCTAAACTTGATCAATCAACAGCAACAACACACATCCAGAGGCAATCATGCATAAACAAGCAAGACTATAATTAGAACAGTACACCATCAGTAAGAAAACAAAATAAAAAGTCTTTAAAACGAATCTACGACTCGCTAGGATCACATAGACGCGAAGATCACGAAAAACGGAGGTAAAACGACAAAGTTATGAATTTACAAAGATTTCCTATAGAAAAATAAATACTTTAATAAAAACTCAAAAATAAATTAATCCAAACCTACTGTACAATTCTATAGTCACGTAGAGCTCGCAAATATGAATCTAACGCAATTTGAATGGACCAAATCGGAGTTAAAACGGAGATTCTACGACTAAAACAAGTTGAGTGGCAAAACTGTAAATATCAGAAAGCGTATTTTTCATTTTCTGAAACAATTACGTTTTCAACCGATCAAAGTGTATTCTGAGTTTTATGTTTTAGGACCGCGGGTTCTATATATGAAAGACTCAGGGTCTCTTTTACAAATTTACAAGCGAACCGTTATCTTCTGATTCTAGCCATCGGATTCAAAACGAACGATCCAGATTGGATCGGGAAGGGAGAGAGAGAAGACGCCGGCGGCTACAGGAGCCCGACGGCGGCGCCATGGCCGGAAACGGCCCAAGCTCGCCGGAGCTTGAGAAGACGGCCCTACCGAGCACCGTTTGCCAAACCGAAGACACCGGAAGAATGAGCAGCTCACGGCGATCTTACCCCGCGCGAAAACAAAACCGAAGGACGGCCGGAGGGTGGTGGCTAGCTCGGGATGGCGGCGGTGGAGGCGGAGCTTCGACCGATGCCTTCTCGGGACGTCGAGGCTAGGGTTTTATGGCCTAATGTGGAGCGGGGAGACGCGGGGGTTCCATTTTCATAGCCCGGAGGCACGAGGAAGCAAGGAAAGGGAGGGATTCGAGATGGATTCGGTGACGGCAAAAATGGAAAGAGAAGCCGACGTTCAGCGTGGGGAGGAAGATGAAGGTGGAGCCGCTGACGCGTGGGCCCCGGATGTCAGCGTCACGCCGGGAAAAAGGAAGGCGCGCGCGCGAAGTTTTGGGCCAACGGCCGTGACTTGGGCTCGGCCCAGAGGAGCCGGACGCGGGCGCGGGGAAGGGAAAGGAGGAAGAATGGGCCGCCGCAACAGGCTGGAGGGTTGGGCTACGGGAGGAAAACGGTCCAAGAAGAAGAGAATTTCCTTTTCCTTTTCTTTTTCTAATTTTTCAAAGCCATTTTTCAAAAGATTTTCAAATCCAATTTGAATTTGATTTAAACCACTCATTACAAAATTTCAAATGCAGCAGCATGAATGCTCAATCATGTTTCTACCCTTATATTTGATTTTAAATTTATAAAAATTATTATCATTCTAAATTTGCATGCACACAAAAATATACAAAAATCATATTTTTCCTATTTTTCTTCTTTTCAAAATTTTATGGTGTTACAATTCTATCCCCCTTAAGATGAATCTCGTCCCAAGATTCGACCGATGCTTACTCAAACAATTGCGGGTAGGTTTTTCTCAAATCCTCTTCTCGCTCCCAAGTGGCCTCTTCTGCTGTGTACCGATTTCACTGTACTTTACACATTTTGATTGTTCTACTTCTTGTGACTCTGTCAGTAGTCTCCAAAATTTTAACCGGGAACTCTTCATATGTAAGATCCTCCTTAACAGTGAGCTCCTCTAACGGAATCTGTTCCTCTGGTACTCGCAAACATTTCTTCAGTTGAGACACATGGAACACATCATGTACACCTGCCAGACTCTCGGGTAATTCCAATTGATATGCCACTTCACCACGTCTCTCTATAATCTTGAAAGGTCCAATATATCTTAGTGCCAATTTACCTTTCATGTTAAATCTCTTCACACTTCTCATGGGAGACACTTTCAAGTAAACATAATCCCCTACCTCAAAAGTCAACTCTCTTCTACGAGTATCAGCATAACTTTTCTGTCAGAACTGTGCTATTTTTAGATTATCTCTAATCATTCTCACTTTCTTTTCAGCATCCTTTAGTACATCAGGCCCAAACACTTGACTCTCCCCTGTCTGATTCCAGAACAACGGGGTCCTACACTTTCATCCATACAGAGCCTCAAACGGTGCCATTTGAAGACTCTTCTGATAACTATTATTATAAGAGAATTCTGCATAAGGCAAGCTCTTATCCCAGCTAGTACCATATTGTAAAGCACAAGCTCTCAACATATCTTCCAATATCTGATTAATTCTCTCTGTTTGATCATCTGTCTGGGGATGATAAGCTGTACTAAAATTCAGTTTAGTTCCCAGTGATTCATGTATCTTTTGCCAATAATGAGATGTAAACTGAGTACCTCGATCAGACACAATCTTCTTTGGAACTCCATGTAGACTCACTATTCTTTCCATATGCAACTCTGCCAACTTCGCACTGCTATATGTAGTCCTCATAGGCAGAAAATGAGCAACCTTAGTCAGATGATCCACTATCACCCAAATTGAATCATATCCTCTCTGAGTCCGTGGCAACCCAACTATAAAGTCCATACCAACCTCTTCCCATTTCCACTCGGGTATCTGCATAGGCTGTAACAATCCTACAGGTCTCTGATGTTCAGCTTTTACCCTTTGACAAGTGTCACACAAGGCAACATACTCAGCAACGTCTCTCTTTAAACCATACCACCAATATTTCTCTTTCAGATCCAAATACATGTTAGTACTCCCTGGATGTATGGAATAAGCTGACTCATGAGCTTCACGCAGAATTGCCCTTCTGATATCCTTATCCTCAGGCACACACAACCTTTTTCCAAACCATAGCGTACCATTATCATCCTTATAAAATCCTGGAGATTTACCCTTCGCTATGTTTTCAGCTATCTCCCTCAACTTTTCATCTTTCAGCTGACCCTTGCGGATTTCTTGCTCCAAAGTAGGCTCTAGTACTAATTCCACTGCATTGGTAGTAAATCCTAAGTTCAGATGCTTGCACTCAGCACACAATTCTTTTGGCATAGGCATTACTTGTATTTCATTTGCATAACTTTTCCTACTAAGAGCATCAGCAACAACGTTGGCCTTTCCTAGGTGATAATGCACCTCTAGATCATAGTCTTTTATCAACTCCAACCATCTACGCTGCCTCAAGTTCAGATCTGTTTGAGTGAAGATATACTTTAGACTCTTGTGATAAGTGTATATATCACTCTTGTATCCAATCAAATAATGTCTCCATATCTTTAATGCATGAACCATTGCAGCTAGTTCCAAATCATGAGTAGGGTAATTCAACTCATGCTTCCTCAACTGCCTCGATGCATATGCCACAACTCTACCTTCTTGCATAAGAACACATCCCAAACCCAATCGAGATGCATCACAATAGATAGAGAAAGGTTTATTTAGATCTGGCAAAACTAAGATGGGTGCAGTAGTCAATCTTTTCTTTAATTCCTCAAAATTAGCCTGGCACTTCTCGGACCACACAAACTTGGCATTCTTCTCCAATAATGCAGTCATTGGTTTTGCAAGCTTTGAAAACCCCTCTATAAATCTCCTATAATAGCCAGCCAATCCAAAGAAGCTACGGATCTCACTTACATTGATGGGTGGCTTCCAGTTCAATACATCTTTCACCTTGCCAGGATCTACTGATATTCCTCCATTTGAGACAATGTGACCCAGAAAAGAAACTTCCTTCAACCAAAACTCACATTTACTCCTTTTTGCATATAGTTGGTGTTCTCTGAGCTTTTGCAAGACCAACCTCAAATGTTCAGCATGTTCTTCCTCAGTCTTGGAAAAATACTAGAATATCATCAATGAATACCACTACAAACTTGTCTAGATATTCCATGAACACCTTATTCATTAAGTACATGAAGTATGCAGGGGCATTAGTCAAACCAAAAGACATCACTGTATACTCATATAACCCATACCGGGTGGTAAAAACTGTCTTTGGTATATCCCTGGCACGAATCTTCAATTGATGATATCCAGAGCGAAGATCAATCTTGGAGAATACACAAGCTCCTCTCAACTGATCAAATAGGTCATCAATTCTAGGCAATGGGTACTTATTCTTGATAGTAACCTCATTAAGAGACCGATAATCTACACACATCCTCTGAGTTCCATCTTTCTTATCCACAAAAATCACTGGTGCTCCCCACGGTGAAGAACTAGGACGAATAAAACCCTTATCCCGCAACTCCTTAATTTGTTTCTTAAGTTCTTCTAATTCATTTACTCCCATTCTATATGGACGCTTAGCTATAGGTGCAGTTCCAGGTAATAATTCAATAATAAATTCAATGTCACGGTCTGGTGGCTGTTGACACTAGCTAACACCACTTGAATACTAGGTTGTCATCCCTAGCATGGTGCTAGAGTGTACTAAGGTATTTATAAACATAAAGGCTCTCTAGAAAATAATCTATTCTATCCGCAAGCGCACAGATAAAATACCTCATTGTAGCATTTCACCAGGATAAGTATTCCAGGTATCGTTATTTATAATTTTGCTTAAGAGAACGGCGAAAGCGAAAACAGGGGTAAAATCTATCAAGGCTTAGACTAGAGATAAACTTGCAAGAACATGATTACTACTGAGAAACTCGTCACACAGTCACTTGCTTTGGCAGGGGGCAAGCCATAATAATAAAGATAATGAAATATAAGCTCATGGGTAAATAACACAGCGATTAGAAATAGACTACTCCACATAAATGTAAGGTGACGTCGGACTAGCAAGAGAATAGATTCTAAGTATCTACTATTTACTAAGTCATAATCTACTCTAAGCATCTACAAGATCATATATAGCACAAAAAACTCTTCATTCATGTATAAGGAACATTGCTAAAGTAAATCAGAACATAGCAAGACTTACTCCGCAATACAAATTCTGCCTGTCCTATCAACGGAGGGTGGACTATATAAGAATCAACGAAGCTGTCACCATCGCGAACTACCACACGACCCGGCCAATAGGATACATTTGCAGGTAAATAACATCTAAGCACCACGCCTACATGTGATCTACCACTTAACTCCCACGTGAAAAGAGCTAAGCGCTTTGCAAACTCATGCATGAACTCATCATCAATCATAACTATATCACTTATAGAACTAGAGCAAACTAGGAACATAATAAATAAAGACATAATGCAATTAGAATAAAGTCGTAGAGAAAGATATGAAATAATACCAATCTTTATTGACGAAGATCCAAAATCCAGAGCGCTAGACCCTACTTCTCTAATTCTATCTAATCAATCCTATAAAACTTGAAAGAATTGGGAGTAGCTAAATCTAATTCTCTGCGGGAGAGAGAGTTTCTAAACCCTAAACTTGATGGCTTCCTCTGATAATGATTTCTCCTCCTCCCCTAGGGTGGAGAGGCCCTGCTTATATAGCCCCCTCAAATGATCGTGGGCCGTCGGATCAAACCGACATTAATCGCACGGTTTTCCTTGATCCTTTAGGTCGGTGGAGCATAATCCGCGAAGTTGACGCTGATTGGCCACGGGAGTAGGGCGGCCGCCCCAAACCCTAGGGCGGGCACCCTGGGCTGGGCCCCGTTCGGCCTCCCGTTCGTTCACGTGTCTTCTGGAGTCTTCTAGATGATAGAAAATTAGCTCACATGTTAATATCTCTATGTAAACCCGACGTGTGGGCCTTCTCTCCGTATTTTCTGATAACCCCCTGCAGAAATAGACAAACACCAAAACTCGTGGAATTCTGTCAGATAAAACCCTAATTCTAGATGTCTAGTGCATATTGACCCTTTTCCATGTTTAGTTGACAATTAAATTTGATACTTTAGGATCGTCAACAAACTCCCCCAAGCTTACCCTTTGCTCGTCCCTGAGCAAACAACTAAAACTCAGATGGATCAGGAGTTGCTTTGATGTTTTCTTTCCTGATAGGCACACATGCTTTCATATAAAATTCTCCCAGATTAGAGTGAAGTGTCTTGGGGATTAGCACCTGTACTTAAACCTTAGGTAATTGAAAGACAAAATAATTAATCCAAGCACTATTCCTCCTGTCTATACCTCACCTTTGTTCTGAAGTTTTGCATAAGTTTTCAAAATAAAGCTCAGAGTTCTTAGATATGATTCACTTCAACAGCCCATACATATGTTTAATCGAACTGCGGATCCAAAGGAACTCAACATACAATTAAATCAAGATGTGCATGTGTGGTGGAGTAAATAATAGTGATGGTGATGATAAAACTTATTGCTCACTGTTCCTCATATTGCTATCTCTCCTCCTCTCTTGATCTTTTATTAGGAGAGAACATGGGCTATCTCTTTTTCTTCTTTTTTTTCAGGTGGGTAGTAAATACCCCTAATTCTACTGTCGGACACTTGTCCATTTTTTCCGCTCAGGTGGGTATCTTTGTACCCCTAATTCTACTGTCGGACACTTGTCCATTTTTACCTCCCGTCTCACTCTTTTTCTTTTCTTTTTCGAGGTTCCGGGCACTTGCCCCTTTTTATTTCCTCGCATATTTTTGCATAGCCCATGTCTCTTTCTGCATTTGATCTTTTAGGAGAGAGAGAATAACAATACTTTGGGATAGTGAGTGATAACAATATTTTTAACAGATTTTTAATGATTGGTGTAATAGATGTGTGCAAGTGAGTATCTTGATTTAACCACATGAAAAGCTCCTAAGGATCTACACAGCTCAATGAAACTCGAAAGATACAGCAATTATAGCAAGTATGGCTGTGGTAAGAATGTTATGCTAGGAACTCATCATGTGATTTGTAGGTTTTTTTTTCAAAATAAATTTCCAGAACTTAGTGTTGTAAGAACAAGATAAACAACAGCTCAAACTTTATATCATGTCTTATCTTTTACCTGGACTTTAGTTTTAGGCTCATGTTCCCACAGATAGTAAATTTCAGATTTTAGCAAGTCTTGGGAGAACTCTAATATAAAAGCTAGGCACTTGAAGGTAAGTAAACAGAGCAACTGTTCATCATTTCCATCATACATATTTTTGAATTTTCTTCATTTGTGTCTAGAGATTGAACTAAACAGGAAAATAAAGCACACTTATCTACACACTCTTTTTATTTGGTTTTCATTTTTTAGGAATGCAGTAAATTAAGAAAGAAAATATTTATTGGGTTTTCTAAGTTTTTTTTAAGATATAAATATCTAAAACTGAAAAAGAAAAACTGAAAAGTAAATAGGAAAAACAATTAAAACTCACTCGGTAACTGGGGAGGAACTCCCCCAAGCTGGTTGTTGTCGTGGCTCTCTTCACTCAATGTTGAAATAGCGCAGCATGGTCGTGACGTTGTTGTTCAAGGTTGTGGTGTCTTCCCTTATTGCTTGCACTCTAGTGGCTTGCTCCTGGTTCCATTTTTGTTGCTCCTCCAGGAGTCTTCCGTGCTCTGCTTGCGTAGTGCGGATGTCGAGGAGAGTGTTGTCGGTGCGGGTGTAGAAGGCGGCAGTCTCTTGGTAGTAGTCCCCCGAGAAGGCATAGGAGGCGTCGGAGTATCTTCCTGTATCAAACTGGGGCTGGGGCCTAGACCCTGAAGCTCCATATGGGTCAATGGAGTACCTTCTTGTAAAAGGCGGGTTCTCCTACTAGTGATATTGTCCCTCCGGCCATGTCTCTTGTGGTGGTTCTTCTGGCTGGACGTGTCGCGCCCATGGGTCCCGAAGAACTCTGGGGTTGTAATCATTATAGTGCAGATGTGCTGCCTCTTCTGGCCCGGGATCAGCTCCTTGCCATGTATGTTCCTGATGGGTGGCCATCCGTGCGGATGCCGCGCGCTGTGGAGCTCTCCGGTTCACCGGTGCTGCAGTCTCAATCAAATAATTTCGAACAGAATATATGCCAAGGTCCGGGTTAGGTAACCGAACCTTGGTATTGTTGTCATACAACATGTACATTATCCCCGCTTCCCTTTTTAACATCCGTGCGTATCTAAAAGTGTCATAGCCGTGATAAAATCTAGGTTCCTCAATGAATTCTAACGATGAATTTTCTAACAACTTAAGGCTAACGGCTAAACGAGTTATGAGTGAAGTACACCCGACAGGTCCCTGAAGAGTAGGTGTGCCAAGCCAATGGGCAACTAAAAGAGTAACAGGTGAAACTTGGATTTTGTTTAGGGCGGCATAAATGAGTTGTAGATCTCCCATACGCACCTTTCTCAAGTCATCACGAAAGAAAAAATTGTACCCGAGCCATTTGTGGAACATCCGGAGTGTAGGATGCTCCATGTCGCTGGTTCGGGGTTGGTAAAAGAGTTCGTCCCTAGAGATTTCTCTCCAAAACTGATGTTTCTCAAAATTGGGCAAGCCGGAGTCAAGGTCCAGAATGCTCCGTGGAGGAAAACCGAGGTGATTACTCAGCTCTCTCCAGGACAGCATAATGTCCTGCTTGAACATCCGAAAAGAAATCCCCCCTCACAATATTGTAACATGCAAAGAAATTCAATAGTAAGGAGACGGGAACCATGCTCAGTGATATTCCAAAAATCCGTCCATCCTATCATTTGAAAAATTAAGTCAAATTCAGCATCCATACCTGTCTCTTGGAGTAAGGCGAAATCGATGGTGGGAGTGTGAATGAATGTCTTGTTTTTCAACTGCTGGAGAATCTCCTTCTCCCTGCGATTCCTGAGCCCAAGGTCTCCTATCTTGAGTAGGACCTTGTTTGGTGCACCCGACGAAGACGATGGAGCTTGCGGAGGTGCCGAATCGACACTCATCTCCGACTGGCGTGAGGAGAGTCGAGACGAACTCCTCGTACCACTCCTGAGAGACTTGGCCGCGCTCTTTACTTTCTTAAACATCCTGCAGAATAATAGGGACAAACAGAAACTCGTGGAAATACATGAGAAAAATATGTTAGTGGTTAGCTGTCCGAGAAGTCAGTCGTCCAGGGGTTAGTCGTCTGAGAGAATTATAAATTTTAGCAGCACTTCCCCCTAAACAACTTTTAATTCCGCTTGGGACAGCGGGAACACTAATTACTAGGTGATCTCACTCTCTATCTCAAAAATTTTCCAAACTCTCTTCCAGTCTTTCTTTCCCTTTCCACTCTCCTTCTTACTCTCCCACTAGATCACTTCTTCTGAAAGTCGAGAGCTCAATCTTGCATATGTTTTCTGGAATGTGTGTGGGATGAGAATGAGGTAGAGAGGTGGCCTTTTATAGTTGGAGCTGGGGGCAGGGCGGGCGCCCTGGCCAACAGGGCGGGCGCCCCACTTGAGTGCCCTCTGTGGCTGAAACTTTTCCACTCCCTCACATGCTTCACTCCTACGCCAAATAATGCTGCATAGGTGGTGGTTGGTCGGTGGAAGTTGTCTAGTTGAGTGGAGATGAGTTGGTGGGTGAAATTATGTGATATGATGTATGTAAGGTGTAGTGTATGACATATGGGACCAAAGGATGTAGGTCATGCTTCTAGAAGATTGCTATAAATAAATATAATGCAGGAAAAATTATGAGAATTGAAACTAAAAAATGATCATGGAAAAATATTTTTGTGCCTCCACAATAATTAATAATTATGGGTTTTTACACACCACAAATATTATTTATATGGGACTTTTGATTTTTATAATAATGCTATGGATGAGTATGACTAATGCAAGAATTAATTATGTAAAAAATTAAATGATGTGGATAAATACCGAATTACCTCCCGGCGAGGGTTTGGGAATTTTAGGTCCCCCAAGCTGGACCTCCAAATCTTTTTAAATTTCTGAATTGCCTTCCTCTGGAGATGGTGTCTCCAGTGGTTTCTCTTCGTGAACCTCCTCCACTGTAGAGTCTCTCTCTGGTCTGGGCTTGAATGTGAAGTGTTCTTCTTGTCCGTTTATGCTGAACTTAATTTCTCCCTTACTGACATCAATGTGGACATTGGCGGTGCTCAGAAATGGCCTTCCAAGGATGATGGACACTTTTGAGTTGGGGTTCATGTCCAGTACCACGAAATCTACTGGCACAAGGAAATCTCTTATTCTGACTGGGATATTTTCTGTGATGCCCATCGGGTGTCGAACTGATTGATCTGCTAGTTGTAGGCACATTGATATTGGTTCTAGGGTTGTGTGTTCAAGCTTCTTGTAGACTGATGCTGGCATCACACTGACACTTGCTCCGAGATCACAAAGTGCATTGTTAAAGTGCTGGTCTCCGATTGAGCAATCAATGGTAGGACATCCTGGATCTTTCTTCTTCCTTAGTGGTTGGTTGAGGATGGCCGCACTACATTCTTCTGTCAGCTTGATTACCTCAGTGGTGGGCAGTGGCCTCTTTTTGTTAAGAATATCTCTAATGTACTTCGCATATGTGGGTACCTGTATGGCATCAAGTAGAGGTATGTTGACATATAACTTTTGAATGACCTCTACAAACTTACCAAACTGCTCATCCGACTGTAGTCCTCTGTTTCTTCTGGGAAATGGCAAATAGTTGGTGTCGTGAGAATCTTTCCTCATTTCTCCAGTTCTTGATGGTTGTAGCAGATCTTCTGCTTCAACTGGTCTCTCTTCTTCTATCATTGCTGGTTGCACTGGAGCTGGTGTTTTTTGCTTCTCTCTTGGGTGTGGGGGATCTCTGGTAGATCTCCCTCTAGTAGTTATGTTCTTTACCTGAATTCATACCTTTGCTATTGGGTTGACTTGAGGTGGTTTGATATTTGTATACTGTCTCTATAGCCTTTTGATCTTCTTTGAACTTGGCCCTCTGGTCAATCCAATGGAGCAAATCTTCCATCTTAGTTGATAGTGCTTTTACTTCTTCTGGTATTTCTTCAGTTTGATGACAATGTTGAGTCTTGTCTTGGAATCAGCTTTGGTTTTCTGTTATCTTATCCAAAAGTGTCTCTGCTTTTCCAATTGTAAACTCCAAGAATGATCCTTCAGCAGATGCATCTAGGCACTCACGAGACTTTTGGGTTAATCCATGATAAAAGGTCTGCATAAGTAACCATTTGGCCATTCCATGGTGAGGACAATCTGATATGTATCCTTGAAAACGCTCCCATGCTTCTGGAATGGTTTCTGTCTTCTGCTGTTGGAAACTGACAATATTTCCTCTTAAGGCAGCTGTTTTGCCTATAGGGAAAAACTTTGATAGAAAGGCATCTGACAGGTTCGTCCAATTTTTGATGTTTGCTTGATTGGTGTACAACCACTTCCTCGCCTTCCCTTCTAGTGAAAATGGAAAGAGGCGAAGTAGTATGACGTCTTTGTCAACTCCGTTGATGCTAATTGTGCTTCCAATCTCCAAGAAGTTCTGCAAATGTGCACTAGCATCTTCGTGTGCCTTCCCACTGAATTGTGTAGCTTGCACCAAGTTGATGAGGTTTGACTTGAGCTCGAACTCAGGTACTCCTTCTTCTACTTCAAATCTTGGACCAGTAAGAATGTTCTCAAGACTTGGGGCAGAAAATTCTTGTATGGTCTTCTGTGCCATCACTTCAACAATTGGTAGCTAGCTTCTTCTTCCTTGATTGCTTTGGTTCTGATGATGAAGAATTTAATTCACCAAAGTCAATCCTGATATACCCTGTAAAAAATATAAACATAGGAAAACAACAGGGTGAACCTGCCAAAGCAGAGGTGCCTTGCTATGATTTCTCATTTATATAGTAGCTGTTATGCAATTATTTCTCAATAGTCTAGTCTAAAATTTTATTTGAATAACCTTGACCGACTTTCTGACTTTCCTTACCGTTCCCCGGCAACGGCGCCAGAAATGCTTGTTGACACTAGCTAACACCACTTGAATACTAGGTTGTCATCCCTAGCATGGTGCTAGAGCGTACTAAAGTATTTATAAACATAAAGGCTCTCTAGAAAATAATCTATTCTATCCGCAAGCGCACAGATAAAATACCTCATTGTAGCATTTCACCAGGATAAGTATTCCAGGTATCGTTATTTATAATTTTGCTTAAGAGAACGGCGAAAGCGAAAACAGGGATAAAATCTATCAAGGCTTAGACTAGAGATAAACTTGCAAGAACATGATTACTACTGAGAAACTCGTCACACAGTCACTTGCTTTGGCAGGGGTAAGCCATAATAATAAAGATAATGAAATATAAGCTCATGGGTAAATAACACAGCGATTAGAAATAGACTACTCCACATAAATGTAAGGTGACGTCGGACTAGCAAGAGAATGGATTCTAAGTATCTACTATTTACTAAGTCATAATCTACTCTAAGCATCTACAAGATCATATATAGCACAAAAAACTCTTCATTCATGTATAAGGAACATTGCTCAAGTAAATCAGAACATAGCAAGACTTACTCCGCAATACAAATTCTGCCTGTCCTATCAACGGAGGGTGGACTATATAAGAATCAACGAAGCTGTCACCATCGCGAACTACCACACGACCCGGCCAATAGGATACATTTGCAGGTAAATAACATCTAAGCACCACGCCTACATGTGATCTACCACTTAACTCCCACGTGAAAAGAGCTAAGCGCTTTGCAAACTCATGCATGAACTCATCATCAATCATAACTATATCACTTATAGAACTAGAGCAAACTAGGAACATAATAAATAAAGACATAATGCAATTAGAATAAAGTCGTAGAGAAAGATATGAAATAATACCAATCTTTATTGACGAAGATCCGAAATCCAGAGCGCTAGGCCCTACTTCTCTAATTCTATCTAATCAATCCTATAAAACTTGAAAGAATTGGGAGTAGCTAAATCTAATTCTCTACGGGAGAGAGAGTTTCTAAACCCTAAACTTGATGGCTTCCTCTGATAATGATTTCTCCTCCTCCCCTGGGGTGGAGAGGCCCTGCTTATATAGCCCCCTCAAATGATCGTGGGCCGTCGGATCAAACCGACATTAATCGCACGGTTTTCCTTGATCCTTTAGGTCGGTGGAGCATAATCCGCGAAGTTGACGCTGATTGGCCACGGGAGTAGGGCGGCCGCCCCAAACCCTAGGGCGGGCGCCTTGGGCTGGGCCCCGTTCGGCCTCCCGTTCGTTCACGTGTCTTCTGGAGTCTTCTAGATGATAGAAAATTAGCGCACATGTTAATATCTCTATGTAAACCCGACGTGTGGGCCTTCTCTCCGTATTTTCTGATAACCTCCTGCAGAAATAGACAAACACCAAAACTCGTGGAATTCTGTCAGATAAAACCCTAATTCTAGATGTCTAGTGCATATTGACCCTTTTCCATGTTTAGTTGACAATTAAATTTGATACTTTAGGATCGTCAACAGTGGCATACCTGGCAATTCCTCAGGAAACACATCGGGAAACTCCTCCACAACTGGATCTTCCTGGTTGGCACCGTCATTGAGCTGGTTCACTGTAGCGGTCTCCTGTTTCTGCACTTTTACCTCAATCTTGATTCTATCACCCTTTGGTGTTGTCAGTACAACTGATTTACCCTTGCACTGAATCTCTGCTTGTTGTTGCATCATCTAATCCATTCCCAATATAAGATCAATCCCAGCTGTTCTCAATACTATAGGACTAACCGTAAACTCTACCCCCCTTAAGTTGAGACTAATCGGAAGACAGCGATAAGATGCTGGCATGCTTCCACCAGGTGAGTTTACTAAGATAGGGTTCTTCATGGCACACAAATGGATTCTATGTATTCTAACAAATGATTGTGATATGAAAGAATGTGATGCTCCAGAATCAAAAAGAACAGTGGCGGGAGTAGAGTGGACATCGAACGTACCAAGCATAACTTCTGGCTCCTCCACTGCGGTTTCCTGGGACAAGTGATTCACCCTTCCAGAGTTAGGTGCTGGCTTCTGGTGGCTGCTCTATCTCTGGGGAGTCTGCTGGTTGGGCTTCTCAGGGCAATTGTAGGACAAGTGACCTTCTTTTCCACATCAGAAACACCTGTTGGGAGTATTGGGAGCACTAGTCTTCGTGAGAGTGTTGTTGGAAGGACCCTGACGCTGTGCTTGATTCCCATTCTGCTACGGAGGACGTTGGTTGCTATTCTGTGGCTGGAATGGGGGACGTTGCGGGAACTGTCCACGGAAAGGGGCCTGACCACGATTCCACTGTCCAGGAGGCCTCTGCTGATTAGTTTGCTGAAAGCCAGTACGTGGACGGGTGTTGCTACCAGAGGCTTGTCCCTATAACCTTTTCCTCTTAGCTTCCATTTCCTTGCGCTTGTTATCCACCACGATAGCGCGGTTCACAAGCGTCTGAAAGTTAGGGTAGGTATTGGACATCAACTGCAACTGTAGTCCATCATATAATCCCTTCAAGAAGCGACGCTGCTTATCATTGTCATTGGCCACCTCATGTGGAGCATACTGTGACAATTGAGCAAACTTGTCATGGTACTCAGCTACAGTCATTGACCCTTGGGTCAGGTTCCTGAATTCTTCCGCCTTCAACTCTATCATTCCTTCAGGTATATGGTAAGCCCTGAAGTTCTCTCTAAACTCCTGCCAGGTGACTGCAGGAGCATTGGCAGGACGACCATACTCATATGACTCCCACCAATCCTGAGCTTCTCCCTGAAGTTGCCCAGAAGCGAACAACACCTTCTGTCGGTCATCACATTGCGCAATATTGAGTTGTTTCTCCACGGCACGAAGCCAATCATCGGCTTCCAAAGGATCAGTAGCATGTATGAACACTGGGGGACGACCCTTCAAGAATTCACCACGCTTATCACGTGGTTGAGCCCCAGCAACTGGCTGATTTTGCTGATTCTGCACCAGTTGTTGCATCAACTGCGTTTGTACTGCCAACAGTTGCTCGATGGTTGGTGGTGGTGGTGGTGGTGGATTTGGGGGAATGTTTCCACGACCCCTGCCTCTTCCTCTTCCGACCATCTGCCACCCATAAACATGCAAACTTTAAGAATTCCATGTTATCAACCACTTATAAGATAAAGAATGAGATCTGAAAGTTTTCTGGACGAGTAGCAATATTGACAGTTCAGTATTTCAATCATATCTCGAGCTACAGAAGTCTAAAAGAGGCTTGCTTTATATGGTTGGAAAGCTTATGAAATTATCCACAACTTCTATTCAGACCTCAAGATCAGATTCTGTCGTTAAGTCTATGAAAAATAAGGCGTAACAGAAACTGTTCCAGATTCCAGACTGTGCAGAAACTTTAACTTGTAAAAATTATATCTCTCGAACCAGATCAGATAAAAAGGTAATTACAGTGGCATTTGAAAGATGCTTAAGTCTAGTTTCTCTCATAAAAATTTCATAAATATTGCACGAACCGTTTTTAAACTATAGCAGAAACATTGCAGACTGCTCCAGAAAACAGTAAGGACAGAAACGTGATAATACCAAACCCAACTATTATTTCCTTGACTATTAAACTTATTATTCTTAAAAATAGAACTTGTAGACATGCCTACAAGTCCCAACACTCAAACAAAGATCCAACTCACACATAAGCATAATAATAAAGCAACTAGCACACCAAGATTCAAACCACACGACAGACTCGACAGACTCAACTAACGTTACTAAGAACGTTCTTATTACATAAAGGACTCCTACTTCCTAAGTGGCTCATGCTCTAATGTCTCATAAATCTTGGGCATGCCTTGGTTTGCTCGGAGTTCATCAATGGTTGCCTGGCACCTCTTGATAGTCTTCCCTTGTGCCTTCACCATCTCTTCTAACTGCAGCTTCCTATCCATCATATCGTAGACAAGGTTCACCATCACCCGAGGTAGTGGCTCTAGCTGCACTGGATCTGTCATAGCCCATCCAAGGTCGGGGTGTGCACGAGGAAAGTAGCGATGAATGTCATGCTTCATAAGATTAAAGCGAAGATAGCGGAGACCCATACATGCTTCAAAAGCAGCATCTTCAATGCTATCCTCTATAGTAGCTCGATGACCCACGTGAGAGAACATCCTGTCCAGCTGATACACCCCCTTGTCTTGTTTATGTGCAAAGATGCTTGCCCTTGCCTTCCAGTACGTATCCTCCAGTGGATGAGTGTACTCCCAGCAGACGTACTCCACAGTTGGATGCTAATCAGCGAAGTAAGCAGTGAGCATCCCCACCAGGCGAAGATGAGAGACAGCATTCCCTCCATTCCTGTGGTAGATCCTCACAGTCCACCCCATTGGAGGAGGTGGCATATCTCCAAGAGCTTCATGATGTGGTGGAGACGGGAGTTGTCCTCCTCCATTAGCTTCCTCTTCATCATCTTCAACCTCGATGATCTCTGGATCTTCTTCAGGCTCAGGCTCTTCCTGGGGAGGTGCTGGTGTTTGGATTGGTGCTTCAGGGGCCTGCTCCTGTTCCTGGGGTTCTGGCTCTTGTGGCTCTTCAGTTGCAAGCAGGGCACGAGGTGGGTAGTATCCTCCAGAACTGATGCGGGCAGTCTTACGGTCACGGGCCATCTACAGAATTTTTAGATGAAGTTAGAATAGAGGCAAAATTTTGTAATAGAATGAGACATAAGAAGCATAAAAATTTATCAAATAACAAGAACAAGATAGTGAGCATAAAAATAGTGTAAAGATGATACTAAATCGACCATTTCTAGCTAGGCTTGTGTCCTACAGTCAACAAGAGCTCTGATACCAATTAGTCACACCCATTTAACGACCAAATAGAATGCATACCCTTATGTGTGCCCAGAGATCAATCACACATAAGTTCACAAATTATAACGGAAGTATCATCACAAATGTTATTACATCACGATATTTAACACATAGTCTTAACACAAATGTAGCGGAAGTAAAAATAATAAACTCTTGTGGTAGCTCCAGTCACAGGTACATTGACTGGTTGACAGCAAGTCTAGTAATCTTCAGGGAAGTAGGCGTAGTAGTCATTATTACCACCATATGTTATCCATCCGGGATTTTTATCCAAGTAAGAAAAATAAACAAGCGTAAGTACATCTCGTACTCAACAAGTGTAACATAGGGTTCATGAGGCTCAAAAAGGCATAACATTGGTTTATCAGCATGTAGCTTTTAGTTAGCATGATTTTAGCATATCAATAGCATCAAAATGTCTCAATGTAAACAATAAACATATGATCCATGTGAAATGATTGATGAATAGCAAAAACATAACCATTAACAATTATCAACTATTCCATAAGGGTCAAAGGCAACTCGTGACCGTGAGCACGGCTGTTATAACAGTTTTACACTCTGTAGAGGTTGTACACTTTCACTGTGAGTCGTGTTACCCAAATGCCCGGGTTAATTACTCCCAAAACACTACCAAGGTGAGCAGGCAGGGTAAACACTATGAAGTCTTTCGAAGGTTCGTCTAACAAGTTAGGGCCATTAGATTCACTCGGCAAACAGATGTAGAGCCCCCTTCCAAATGGCACAATAACCCGCAGCCTATACACATAAGGACAGAGGCCGCACTATACCCGATTCGTCAAGCCATTCTTACGCCAAAAAGGTTACCTCTAACAAGCTAGAAAAGGTCCTTCTATATGACTAAAGCCAGAGACATATAGCCCCCACAGTTGTACTGTAAATCCCGGATTGTCGCTTATAGATGAGTCCTTATGGAGAGTAATTAGAGCATCAAAAGTAACCCCCATGCTCTAATCCCCTTTTAAACATTAATCAAAATCATCTTTTAATGTTTGTTACATATTCCTCTAATCAATTTACATGATCATAGTCCATGTTTAAGCACTAGCCATACTACTCAATGCATTGTAATAGGTATCAAGGTATAGGATCAATCACTAAGTCATCCTTAACAAGGAATAAATGCATAATGATATTATTTGCATAATGTGAATAGGACAACAAGGATAATCTCATGCTATACTTGGCTTGCTCAAACTGGTCCTAAAGATCTTGCTCGTAGAAAGGCTCTTGATCCCCCAACGAATTGCTCACCGTCTAAACTCGATCAATCAACAGCAACAACACACATCCAGAGGCAATCATGCATAAACAAACAAGACTATAATTAGAACAGTACACCATCAGTAAGAAAACAAAATAAAAAGTCTTTAAAACGAATCTACGACTCGCTAGGATCACACAGACGCGAAGATCACGAAAAACGAAGCTAAAACGACAAAGTTATGAATTTACGAAGATTTCCTATAGAAAAATAAATACTTTAATAAAAAATCGAAAATAAATTAATCCAAACCTACTGTACAATTCTATAGTCATGTAGAGCTCGCAAATATGAATCTAACGCAATTTGAATGGACCAAATCGGAGTTAAAACGGAGATTCTACGACTAAAACAAGTTGAGTGGCAAAACTGTAAATATCAGAAAGCGTATTTTCATTTTCCGAAACAATTACGTTTTCAACCGATCAAAGCGTATTATGAGTTTTACGTTTTAGGACTGCGGGTTCTATATATGAAAGACTCAGGGTCTCTTTTACAAATTTACAAGCGAACCATTATCTTCTGATTCTAGCCATCGGATTCAAAACGAACGATCTAGATTGGATCGAGGAGGGAGAGAGAGAAGACGCCGGCGGCTACAGGAGCCCGACGGCGGCGCCATGGCCGGAAACGGCCCGAGCTCGCCGGAGCTTGAGAAGACGGCCCTACCGAGCACCGTTTGCCAAACCGAAGGCACCGGAAGAACGAGCAGCTGACGGCGATCTTACCCCGCGCGAAAACAAAACCGAAGGACGGCCGGAGGGTGGTGGCTAGCTCGGGATGGCGGCGGTGGAGGCGGAGCTTCGACCGATGCCTTCTCGGGACGTCGAGGCTAGGGTTTTATGGCCTAATGTGGAGCGGGGAGACGCGTGGGTTCCATTTTTATAGCCCGGAGGCACGAGGAAGCAAGGAAAGGGAGGGATTCGAGATGGATTCGGTGACGGCAAAAATGGAAAGAGAAGCCGGCGTTCGGTGTGGGGAGGAAGATAAAGGTGGAGCCGCTGACGCGTGGGCCCCGGATGTCAGCGTCACACCGGGAAAAAGGAAGGCGCGCGCGCGAAGTGTTGGGCCAACGGCCGTGACTTGGGCTCGGCCCAGAGGAGCCGGACGCGGGCGCGGGGAAGGGAAAGGAGGAAGAATGGGCCACCGCAACAGGCCGGAGGGTTGGGCTGCGGGAGGAAAACGGCCCGAGAAGAAGAGAATTTCCTTTTCTTTTTCTTTTTCTTTTTCTAATTTTTCAAAGCTATTTTTCAAAAGATTTTCAAATCCAATTTGAATTTGATTTAAACCACTCATTACAAAATTTCAAATGCAGCAACATGAATGCTCAATCATGTTTCTACCCTTATATTTGATTTTAAATTTATAAAAATTATTATCATTCTAAATTTGCATGCACACAAAAATATACAAAAATCATATTTTTCCTATTTTTCTTCTTTTCAAAATTTTAGGGTGTTACATTCTCCCAGCTTCCCCTCTCCTCGTTTTGCTTCGATCTCTCGTTTGAGATGGTTTGAGGTCGTTCCAGTTGATCTGAGATGAGCTAGGACGTGTATTCATTCTTTTCACCAAATGAATTCATCTGATTCCACACGAGCTCATAGATCGGAACTAATTTTGTTTTTGGGAAAAAAACCGAGTTCTTGCGCGAGATTTGAAGTTTCCGGTGATTGGCTAAGTTTTGGGCAATGATCTGTTAGAGATAGCCTCACAACTTCCTTGTGACCATCTAGTTCAAATTTGGTGGAAGTTGGAGTTGATTTGGCCAGCAATCGTTCGATTTCTTTTCTGTTCGCGCTATTTTTGGGAGCACCGGACAAGGTGTCTGGGGCACCGGACTGGTCACAGTAGCTGTCCAGTGCGGTCTGTTCTTCTCGACCCCACACCACCGCGACCGATGTGCACTGCACCTGTCCGATGCACCGGACCAGTTCGGTGCGGCAGGTTCTTCTCTGTGTTTTCGCTGCTCTCGGGTTCTCGTTCCAGGTGTCACTAGACCGGTCCGGTGCAGATCGCGGTCCTGTCCGGTACGGTGCACGCTGTGCGTTGCTGTTTCTCAGTGCTCTGTCGTGTTTTTGTGTCCCATCTTCTCCGAGTGTCTCGTTGTGTTTCTTGGTCATTACCGAAACACCGAGCCACCAGTTGGCTCGTAGACATCTCTTCGTGTGAGAGTTTTGCTTCTTAGGGTTGAACTTGGGACAACGGTCTATTTGCGAAAGAAAATTTTAGGCTCTCATTCACGTGGAACGAGATCCTCTAACTTGGGGCTCCTTCTACAACAGAGGACGTAGGACCTTCGATGCCATCTATTAGGGGCCGCAGGATGTGGAACAGATGGCATCGGAGGTCCTAAGTTGGCATCGGAGGTCCTACGTCCTTGTGTAGTAGAAGGAGCCAAAGTCAGAGGATCTTGTTCTCCCATTCACAACCCCCTCTAGTCGCTTTTGTCCAGTCCTTCAGAAACCTCTCACAGCAATGGCTGGTCAAACTAAAACCTCTACACACGCTGCACAACACTGTGTCGGACTAGCTAATTGTACACCTCTAAACTGACACTCCACAGGTTTAACACCATATCCAGTCAGGCACCACGTTGCACCACCAGCACCTTTACATTGCCGGATATTAAAGTTTTACCTATCTCTACAAATTATGCTATGCTTAGTTGTCATGCTATCGGGTCTTATCGTGTGAACTTTTCTATGTTTAACTTTTAAACTCTTGTAATTGTATATTTAGATTTTCTATTATATTTTGACATCAAAAGATAATTTGAATTGTAACTTCGAGTCTCCTTTTATTAAATAAAACACGAAGATTCAATCACTTTGCCTAATATAAAGCTATGGAATGTGTTGCTAATAGAGAAATACTCCATTCGTTCTAAATTATAAGTCGCTTTTGAATTTTTTGGTACATCCATTGTGCTATGCATCTAGATACAGTATATGTTTAGATACGTAGCAAAATGGATGAACTAAAAAAGTCAAAACGACTTATAATTTAGAACGGAGGGAGTAGACATTAAGGGTGTCTCTGGGTAAATTTTTATCTAATAGGTACTTTAATTTTATTTTTCTCTGATTAATATGATAATTTCTAAGCCTTGACACTTAACGTGAAGGTTTCTTTTGTTGACTAAATACAAACATAATAGATAGTTTTTTTACAACGTATGGATAGGCTCATATTTAACCTAATGTATTTTGAATCTTGGTTAGACATTTGTTCAGTTAACAAGGGCAATCGATCATCTGGGCTACAACAAAAAAACAAATGGTTTTCTGTAGAACATTTTGCCTTTTTGGAATAAAATTTGTTGGCCTCCAACATTCACTGAATGAGTATAGCCGTTGTTGGCTTTCTGTACAATTTAGAAATTGTTTGGATCACCTAAGACTAATTGTTTGCCGGGGCTAAAAACTAGCAAGCTGTCTATTAGTTAGTTCCCTGGCTAATAGATGCATATATATCATTAACAATAAACTATTAACTCTCTTGTTAGCTAGTTGTGCTTGGCTAATAGGTTAATAACAACTAGCCAACGGCTCTGCTAATTTTTAGCCTACCTATTTAGATCACCTAAGATTATTTTTAGCAGCTAACAATTAAGTCCTAAACATGCCCTTGCAATAGCTCAGCAATGAAGGAGAGATGTCTCCTCATACTTGCTATTTTTTATTTGACCGATCGAAATTATAGATTGTTCAAGAATTCAGAAAAAACATGGATAAGTGGGACAACTTCGTTAATGTTTGTTGGGTTAGCAGGAAAAATAGGACAAATCACTTTCTAGTTAGTTTATAAAGTTACATATTTTTGTAAATAATAACTATATGAAGTAATTACAACTATTAAATAAGTTTCATATAAATCAACAACTACATCCGCATTGCCGGCGAGCACACCGGTGACCTCCACGCGCCGGAGCCTCCATTTGCCAAGCAGCAAGGAGATGTTTGCGCTAAAAGAGCATGTTGCAAACATAGGTTGTAAGTGTATCAGGTGTTTCAGAGGTATTTTGCAAGTGTTTTATATCGATGTTGCAAAAGTAGATCGGAATATTGCACATGTTGTAATGACAAAATACGCATGTTTCGAGCCTATGTTTTAAGTGTTTCAGGTGTTTTAGATGTATGATGCAAATGTTTCATCAGGATTTTGCAAAAATAGATCTTGGTGTTGCACATGTTGCAATGGCTAAGTATGTTTTAAGTGTTTCATCTATTGCAAATGTATGTTGCAAGTGTTTATTTCAAGTGTTTCATCTATTTCAGACGTATGTTGCAAGTGAGTTTTAATTTGGATGTTTCAAAAGTAGATTGTAGGGAAAGCACATGTTGCTGCTGCTAGTGCACCGTCATGGGTCATCACGCGCCTACTGGTGTTGTTGTTGCATGCATGCGGGCACATGAAATAGAGCAGGATCGGGGTGGCCCCATGCATGCATGGGCCCGTGCGGCCTCCGGAGCGGAATGGGTGCGGGGCGAGGGAGTTGGGTGCGTCAGGCACGGGGGCACAGTCCAATGCTAGCGCTTTGGATCGAACGTCCGAGCTCTAGCAAGTCCGCCCCCCAATTCTGTTTCACCACCCATTGTAGTTAACAGAGAGAGAAAGAGAAGTGGGCAGGGTGCACATGGAGTGTCACACCCATTTAACGACCAAATGGAATGCATACCCTTATGTGTGCCCAGAGATCAATCATACATAAGTTAATAAATTATAACGGAAGTATCATCACAAATGTTATTACATCACGATATTTAACACATAGTCTTAACACAAATGTAGCGGAAGTAAAAATAATAAACTCTCGTGGTAGCTTCAGTCATAGGTACATTGACTGGTTGACAGCAAGTCTAGTAATCTTTAGGGAAGTAGCTGTAGTAGTCACTATTACCTCCATCTGTTACCCATCCGGGATTTTTATCCAAGAAGAAAAATAAACAAGCGTAAGTACATCTCGTACTCAACAAGTGTAACATGGGGTTCATGAGGCTCAAAAAGGCATAACATTGGTTTATCAGCATGTAGCTTTTAGTTAGCATGATTTTAGCATACCAATAGCATCAAAATGTCTCAATGTAAACAATAAACATATGATCCATGTGAAATGATTGATGAATAGCAAAAACATAACCATTAACAATTATCAACTATTCCATAAGGGTCCAAGGCCACTCGTGACCGTGAGCACGGCTGTTATAACAGTTTTACACTCTGCAGAGGTTGTACACTTTCACTGTGAGTCGTGTTACCCAAATGCCCGGGTTAATTACTCCCAAAACACTAACAAGGTGAGCAGGCAGGGTAAACACTATGAAGTCTTTCGAAGGTTTGTCTAACAAGTTAGGACCATTAGATTCACTCGGCAAACAGATGTAGAGCCCCCCTTCCATATGGCATAATAACCCGCAGCCTATACACATAAGGACAGAGGCCGCACTATACCCGATTCATCAAGCCATTCTTACGCCAAAAAGGTTACCTCTAACAGGCTAGAAAAGGTCCTTCTATATGACTAAAGCCAGAGCCATATAGCCCCCACAGTTGTACTATAAATCCCGGATTGTCGCTTATAGATGAGTCCTTATGGAGAGCAATTAGAGCATCAAAAGTAACCCCCATGCTCTAATCCTCTTTAAACATTAATCAAAATCATCTTTTAATGTTTGTTGCATATTCCTCTAATCAATTTACATGATCATAGTCCATGTTTAAGCACTAGCCATACTACTCAATGCATTGTAATAGGTATCAAGGTGTAGGACCAATCACTAAGTCATCCTTATCAAAGAATAAATGCATAATGATATTATTTGCATAATGGGAGTAGGACAACAAGGATAATCCCATGCTATACTTGCCTTGCTCAAACTGGTCCTGAAGATCTTGCTCGTAGAAAGGCTCTTGATCCCCAACGAATTGCTCACTGTCTATACTCGATCAATCAACAGCAACAACACACATCCAGAAGCAATCATGCATAAACAAACAAGACTATAATTAGAACAGTACACCATCAGTAAGAAAATAAAATAAAAAGTCTTTAAAACGAATCTACGACTCGCTAGGATCACACAGACGCGAAGATCACGAAAATCGGAGCTAAAACGACAAAGTTATGAATTTACGAAGATTTCCTATAGAAAAATAAATACTTTAATAAAAACTCGAAAATAAATTAATCCAAACCTACTGTACAGTTCTATAGTCACATAGAGCTCGCAAATATGAATCTAACGCAATTTGAATGGACCAAATCGGAGTTAAAACGGAGATTCTACGACTAAAACAAGTTGAGTGGCAAAACTGTAAATATCAGAAAGCGTATTTTTCATTTTCCGAAACGAATTACGTTTTCAACCAATCAAAGCGTATTCTGCGTTTTACGTCTTAGGACCGCGGGTTCTATATATGAAAGACTCAGGGTCTCTTTTACAAAACTACAAGCGAACCGTTATCTTCTGATTTTAGCCATCGGATTCAAAATCAACGGCCCGGATTAGATCGGGGAGGGAGAGAGAGAAGATGCCGGCGGCCACAGGAGCCCGATGGCGGCGCCATGGCCGGAAACGGCCCGAGCTCGCCGGAGCTTGAGAAGACGGCCCTACCGAGCACCGTTTGCCAAACCGAAGGCACCGGAAGAACGAGCAGCTCACGGCGATCTTACCCCGCGTGAGAACAAAACCGAAGGACAGCCGGAGGGTGGTGGCTAGCTCGGAAAGGCGGCGGTGGAGGCGGAGCTTCGACTGATGCCTTCTCGGGACGTCGAGGCTAGGGTTTAGGGGCCTAATGTGGAGCGGGGAGGCGCGGGGGTTCCGTTTTTATAGCCCGGAGGCGTGAGGAAACAAGGAAAGGGAGGGATTCGAGATGGATTCGGTGACGGCAAACATGGAAAGGGAAGCCGGCGTTCGGCGTGGAGAAGAAGATGAATGTGGAGCCGCTGACGCGTGGGCCCCGGATGTCAGCGTCACGCCAGGAAGAAGGAAGGCGCGCGCGAAGCTGGGCCAACAGGCCGTGCCTGGGCTCGGCCTAGAGGAGCCGGACGCGGGCGTGGGGAAGGGAAAGGAGGAAGACTGGGCCGCCGCAGCAGACCGGAGAGTTGGGCTGCGGGAGGAAAACGGCCCGAGAAGGGAATTTCCTTTTTTTTTCTTTTTTCTAATTTTTCAAAGCCATTTTTCAAAAGATTTTCAAATCCAATTTGAATTTGATCTAAACCACTCATTACAAAAATTCAAATGCAGCAGCATGAATGCTCAATCATATTTCTACCCTTATATTTGATTTTAAATTTATAAAAATTATTATCATTCTAAATTTGCATGCACACAAAAATATACAAAAATCATATTTTTCCTATTTTTCTTCTTTTGAAAATTTTAGGGTGTTACATGGAGGACAATGATTGAGAGTTGAGACGGTGAGACGAAGCGGATTCAATTTCTTGTGCGAGCAAAGCACGACGCACATGGCCACAGAGGCGGACCTTATGCTCGGTTTCCTACCGCATGAGCCGCACGCCACCAGAGGGCTCCCATTTTTCCATGAGGCATTGATGACGCTCTCTCTCTAACACGCATTGCTTGCTTAGGCCAACCCAGCGGTCCACTCTGAACGTTGGTTTTAGATTGCCACGTCGGCAGCAATCTACCGTGGAGGAGATAGTATAAAAAATGATAGCTTGCAGACCTGCAGAGAAGCTTGCAGAGGCACCAATGGTTTGGGAAAAAAAGCTATGGTCTAGGAGAGAGAACGAGAGAGGATAAGGTAGTGTTTGGTTTGAACCGGGACAGGACAGGGACGAAGTGGGATATCCCACTTTGTCCCCTTGTTTGGTTGGGAGACATCAGGGATGGAATCGTCTTCTGAGAGAATATTCCTCTAGATTCAGGGCTCACTCTGTCCCTAAAAAATCTAGTTACCAACTCGTCCCTTGTAGACGTCGTCTGGCTCCGTCTGCTGTCGCAGCCTCTTCTTCACACACGGTCAGGGGGGCAGGGTCGGTCGGGGTGGATGTGGCGCGGACTAGAGCAAAGCTCTGGTAGCACCCCCATGTGGAGGCGGCAGATCCGAGCGGAGCTCTAGCAGTGCCTGCTCAGGGCGAAGCTCCATGTTGTGGCAGATCCGGGCGGAGCTCAAGCAGTGCCCTCTCGAGGCGGAGTCGGTCAGGGTGGGGACGAACGGGGTAGGGGCGGATGAGCTCGGCCCCGTCGGCGGCGCTGGTGGCCCCACCAAACAGTTGTCTAACAGAGGCACAAATGTGATGTTGTCCCCTTCCTCTCCATCTGTCCAACCAAACGCGGAGCAAGGACATCCCCGTCCTCCCAACCAAACATCGATCGAGATGGAACCATCCTATCCCTTAAAAAATGGAGTGAGGGGCAAAAGGCATAGGACCCATCGAAGGCAGCTATGTTTCCTATTGCTGCAATGTAGGCGTAGTTCCCTGTTGTTGTTGGTTTACATGTGCTCTCTCTCGAAACCACTACTCCATGGTGGTTAACGTTAGGCTTGCTCTTATTCGCACGTAGCGATAGGGCGCTTCTCCGTGTGCATGAGATCCTCTCCACTTTTTGGATCCAACGTATTGCTTATCATTGTCAAACCTATCTCTAAATATAGAGTTGGATTGAACCCATTCGATCTCATCTCAAAACTAAACACATGCCTCTATTTTTGAAGGCATTCTACTCTCTCTCTCTCTCAACTTTTTGGATCTGTGCGCATGCGCTGATCTCGAGTATTAGAAACAGGAATAATATAAACTGATTTTTCGTAATAAAACTCAAAGGCTACTCTATACGTCTCCATTTTTTTCGCATGAATTAGTTATTAGAGGATTGAATTGAAAGAGTCGCTCGTCCACGAGCTGCATGCGCCGCTCGCGTTTCTGACGACAGGGTCTACGCTAGCCGCCAGCGCCGCTTCCTGGAACGAGGACCGCCGCCCCCGCCGGCCTTCCGGCCAGATCTTGGTAAGTCCGGCTACAGCCTCCTCCTCCTGGACGCCGCATAGCGGAGGTGGAGTGTGGCACATTACAGCAATAGCAAACCAAGTGCACAAGTCCAAGGAATATAAATCCTAACCTATATGTTACAGTGACAGTAGTTAATACATACTCCTAGATTGTTTTGTCCTCAAACTAGTTGTTCAGTTGATTGATGCATAACGTAATCTGGTAAAAGATCAGCGATGGACCGTGCAAGATGGATCTGCTCCCAGATGACGTGCTCGCCGACATCTTCGGCCGGCCGCCTCGCGCCGTGCGGCCTCGCCGCGTTGCGCTGCGTTCGCAAGTCCTGGCGTGCCCTCATCGACGCCCGGCGCCTGCTGCGAGCCGATCTCCTCCCCCTCCGCCGTATTTCTTCTCATGCAACATTGCAACAGATCAGCAGCAGGCCGCCACCGGCAGATCGGCGGCAGGCTTGACTTCCTGGCACGCCCTTGGAGCTGGACATGGATCACAGCAACGGCCTGGTCCTGCTCGACCATGGGCGGGTGGTTAACCCTGCCACGCGGCAGTGGGTGCGCCTGCCTCCCCCTCCTCACCCATCCGTTGCGATGGAGGACTTCTACCGGGGCTACTGCCTTGTGTATGATCCCGTCGTGTCACCGCACTACAAGGTTATTCTGATCCACCTGCTTCCCGGAGTGCTCGGCCCTAACAACGAATTCAGGGAGGACTCGGAATGGCCGTCGTTGCCGTACACGACGCACGTCTTCTCGTCGAGGAGTTGGAGGTGGGAAGAGAGGTTCTTCGTCCGCCAAGGGGTGGCTGCAGGGACCATTGCCGACAAGCTCCTCGAAAGCCGACTGTTCGAACGCCACTCTGTCTATCTCCGGGAAAAACTCTACGTTCACTGCGAAAACCATGCTGTCACGAGGTATCCATGCATCCCATTCGCTCTGTTATTTTGATTTCCTGCTGAATCTAATCTACATACACCATGTACATAAACTAAGCATAGTCACATAGAGCATCTCCAGCACTACTATCTAAAACAGACTACCTAAAACTCTATTTGGGTAGCCACCCATTTTCTTAGTACCCAAATTTTGCTCTCAATTCCAGCAATACTACCTAAAACTGGCTACCCATTTTTGTCCTCATAGAGAATGATATGTGGGTCCTACATATCATCCTCACTCGTGTTCTTCTAGACAGAGCAGCCGTGATTGGAGCAGAGGAGCCACGCCCTTCCCAGGATCTGCCATCGGGAGGCCTGCCGCGTCGGGATTTGTTGTCGAGAGGCTTGCCGCGCCGGGATCCGCCATTAGGAGGCGTGTCTGCGCCGGGATCCGCTGTCAAGGAAGGAGGGCCACATGGCGTCGAGGAAGCGGGGCCGCGCGGCGTCGAGAAAGCAGGGCTGCGCGTCGCCTGGGAGCTCCGCTCGCCGTTGAGGAAGCAGGGCCGCACACCACCTGGGAGCTCTCCGCCGTCGAGGAAGCAGGGCCGCTGCTACCTAGGATCTCCGCGCACCGAGGGCACGACCACCTACGCTGGGGAGCTCCGCCCGCAGGGGGCAGGGCCACCCATGCCAGCAAGCCGCCAGAGAGCTCTGGCGTGCCTGGAGCTTCGCGTGCCAGGGACAAGGTCGGGGCGGCGGCGGCGGGGGAAAGTTGCGCGTGGGCACGCGGCAGAGGAGAGAAAACTGCCGAACAAACTTTTAAGTAGTGTGCTTTGGCCCAACAGAAGTAGGTAGTATGAGGGAAATTTCAGTAGCCAACAAATTTGTTGGGTGGTAGCCTGTTGGAGCTGTGTTTCTTTATCCCACTATCTAATTTGGGGATAAGTAGTCTATTTAGGTAGTCTGCTCAAGATCCTCTACATGTTTTTTCCTTGATCTCATCTTATTTTGCAGGATAACCTTGTCAAATGACAAGTTCCGAGTGATTAAATGCCCTAGGATAACCTTGTCAAATGACAAGTTCCGAGTGATTAAATGCCCTACGGTGAGCCAAATGGCTGGTGTTGGTGTTCTTTCCTTGGGAAAATCAGAGAAAGGGGTGTACTCTCGAGTACCTTGGAACGATGGGCCCTGTTTTCGAGTGTGGTTTCTTAATGAATCATGCGAGCAGATGGAGTGGGTGTTGAAGAGCAACATCAGCTTCCAAGCAGTGGCACAAAATTTCTCTTTCAGCAATCACAACATTTACAGCAGTTGGGCCGTCACCTCTAAATCTAGTGAGCATGTGGAGCGAGCAGGGGCACGAGAGGAATTTGAATGGGACTCAGGACGATGGTGTTGTTCTTGAAACCAAAGATGATGGAACATACTACCGACGACAAACATCTTTCCTTGGATTTCATCCTTGCAAAGTGCCTTCTTTTGGTATCATGCTCGAGAGTAGTATCTTATCACTTGACCACCTCAAACGTTCAAGACCTGGGCATATTAAATGCACATTCTGTATTAAGTCATTTCAATACACATCATGCTGGATGGGGGAGTTATGTGAAAACAATTAGCTTTGGAATTTGAATTGTTTGGAACAATAATATCATATGATCTGCTATTTTAATCCATTCGTATAAATATGGATTCCTACTGTATTTGTGTGTCTACTGTCTGGTACTAATCGATCAGAGTGTACGTACGCCTCCAGTTTGTATTATTCATTAATCTTCAGCTAATGTTTTGTCATTTTTGTGAGATAAATATAAATATGCCACCACCTATAGTAGCTAGTACATGAAGAACATGTTGTAACGTCCCACCTCCTCAAGGTCAGGACCACCAGGACCGCTTATATCTGATCTAGGATATAGACTGCCCTCACAGACTAACACAAGTTTTCTGAAAAGAAGTTGCAACTTGTTGGTATGTAATCATGTTAAGCATAAGCCGGGATGTTACATCCTCACCCCCTTGAGAGACTGACGTCCTCGTCGGTCAATCTCATGCTAGGAACGTCCTCTCTTGGCCACGTCCGTGTGTCTAGTGCCAGCGCATGTGTCATGCTGTGTGACCACTCTGGGTCCACACCAGCCATGCGCACTATGCCTACGCAACTGTGACACACGTGCGTACTTTGTCCTCACTCGTGCGTACCCGGGAAGAACTTCCCAGTCGGTCACCCATCAACCCAGGCCAAGCACACTTAACTTTAGAGTTCTTTGGAGATGGATTTCCGGAAAAGAAGTCGCAATTTGTTGGTATGAGTATCCTATTAATCCTGTTAAGCCTGAGCCGGGATGCTACATCCTCATCCCTTAAGAGACCGACGTCCTCGTCGGTCAATCCCATGCCATGAACGTCCTCTCTTGGCCACGTCCATATGTCCAGTGCCGGCACATGTGCCATGCTGTGTGACCACTCTGAGTCCACACCAGCCATGCGCACTATGCCTGCACAACTGCGACACACGTGCGCACTTTGTCCTCACTCGTGCGTACCCGGGAAGAACTTCCCGGTCGGTCACCCATCGACCCAGGTCAAGCACGCTTAACTGTAGAGTTCTTTGAAAATGGGCTTCCTGAAAAGAAGTCACAACTTGTTGGTATGAGTATCCTATTAATCCTGTTAAGCCTGGGCCGGGATGTTACATCCTCACCCCCTTAAGAGACTGACGTCCTCTTTGGTCAATCCTATGCCAGGAACGTCCTCTCTTGGCCACGTCCGTGTGTCCAGTGCCAGCGTATGTGTCATGCTGTGTGACCACTCTGGGTCCACACTAGCCATGCGCATTATGCCTGCGCAACTGCGACACACGCGCCTATGAAACCGCGAGGGTCGGCTTTGATACCATTCTATAATGTCCCACCTCCTCGAGGACGGAACCGCTTACATCTGGCCGCTTTTCTAGGATATAGACTGCCCTCACAGAGGGACACAAGTCTTTTTTGCGCACTTTGTCCCTACTCGTGCGCACCCGGGAAGAACTTTTTGGTCGGTCACCCATCGCTCCAGGCCAAGCACGCTTAACTTTGGAGTTCTTTGGAGATGAGCTTTCGGAAAAGAAGTTGCAACTTGCTGATATGGGTATCCTATTAATCCTATTAAGCCCTGGGCTGAAATGTTACACATGTACGAGTCTTAAAACTTCAGGGACGTACTAGAAAGGCAGACACGGCCTTTGGTGTGTCCAAATAGAATTAAGCCAAAATTTTTCTTAAGATAATTAATTGTCAAAAATAACTCCTACATGACACGATCCCTCGCGTCGTCTCCTCGCGGGGCGACTCGGGGGCCCCCGCCCGCCGCCGGAGCGCGCCCCTCCCCTCCCCGCCACCTCAGCCGTCGCCGCCGCGCCTCCCCTCCGCGTCGGTGGCGGCGGCCAGCAGGGGAGCTCAAAAGGGCGTCCCCCCACAGTCTCCTCCCCCTCCCCCACCCCCTACCCCACCCCCTCCACAACCCACCTCCTCCCCACCATCTCCTCCGGCACCAGCGGTCGGCCGGCTAGCGGATCCGGCCCCCTAGCTGGTGGATTCGGTGCCCCGACGCCGATCCAGTGCCCCTGGGTCCGCCCTCGCTGGATCCCGGATGTGGCACTCGGGGGCCTGGCGGGCTCAGCTCCGGCGGCTTTGTGGCGGCGGCGCCAGGCAGATCCGCCCCTCCCCCCGGTGGTTCCGGTGAGGCTGGTGCTCGAGGGCCCAGCGGGCTTCCCTCCGACAGCCTGGCGACGGCGGCCGGCCTGGGCTCGCCTGGCCCGTGCCAGTGCCCCCGCGGCGGCAACGCTTGCCCTGGGCCCACGCCGTCTCTTCGTCCTCTCCTGCCGCCCTGGGCCGTCCTCTCCACCCCGGGTGTAGCGGTGGGCGACTGGCGACTGGATCCGTTGGGGCGACGATGGCCGCCCCCCTGGCGGCAGCAGCAGCTGACGACGAGCAGGGGTGAAAACCCCGCCAAGCTTCATGCCTTGGGCCGACGATGGTGGCATGCCTGCGTCATCAACTTCCTGGAGGCGTCGTCATTTGCTCAACTGGTCGGCGGCGACTGCTAGGGCTTTGTTTGGGAATGAAAATTCCTCTGGGTGACCGTCTTAATGAAGTTGGCGTCCGCGGGTGTCATCTCCTTCCTGAAGTCTCCGTTATTGCACCCTCCTCGCTGTGCCATCCGCGGTTGCACCTCGCCTCTGTATCTGGAGTAGTTGTGCATGGAGTTGTAGGTGTTTGTGTTGTGCGTGAGCTTCTGCTCCGTCATTGCTTTGGTCCGTCCAACTCGGATGTTGGTGGCACCGTAGTTGTTGGCATCGTCGTTGCTTGGCCGTCCTCGGTCATCGACGTCGCGTTTGGCTCCACCTCGGGTAGTCACTGCAGATCGTGTGATGCCCCCTCGTGGATGCTTTGCAGCGCGGGCCTCGCGCGGCCACCCGGTCGCCTTCTTGGTGGCATCTTCGCCACCACGGCTGCATCTCCTGGGTTGGCTCCATTGCGTTGTTAGGTGAAGGGTCCTGTCTCCCGTTTCTTGTTGTTTCTTTGTGTTTGTCGTCGTTGGGTTCCCAACCACCTTCTCTATGGTTTGTAACCGGCGCTGGGGTCTCCCCTCAGCTGCGTTGTACTCGCCGTTCTTTCGGCTTTCTTCTTCTTAATGCAATGATACGTAAAGTCGTGTTAGAGAAAAAAAAACTCCTACATGACACCGAATGATCTGTCGTCACAAAAAAGGTGCATACTAGAGTTTTACACATTGATTTGCCTTCTTCAGCTTCTGAACATGAACTCTACCGGATGACTTTCACGATCACCGGACCTCTAGTGTTTTATCCGGTGCTAATTGAAAATTTTCTCGATCCAAATTTGAGTGTCGATAGATCACATGTTCAGAATTCAGCTTCGGATCAAATGAGCTGAGCCCTGGCATGCAGTTCATGAGTCCCAAGCGAAGATGTGGATGGGAACCTCATTCAAAGTTTATAGGTTTTGAGCGAGGTAGGTGGGAGACGGCGGAACCATGCATGTCTATTCAAGCCCACAGCACAATTGGACCATTTTCAAAGTGGATCTCCAAGAAACAATCCATGGCTTGACATAAGTTGATCTTGGCGATGATCATCACTGGCCATCGTCATCCACAATGGAGCTTAGGAATGGATCCACGGACGACACAGTCTCCACTGTAGGCACCGAGCTTGACATCCCTCCAATGCTGCTCTGCCACTCGGCAAAATAGCTAGGCTTGGACACTACCTCAGGCACCTCAATGTCTCCTGTGAGCATTGACACTACCCTCGACATGGGGGGCCTTTGACGAGGTGAGCTCTGGGTGCAGAGGAGGGCAATGCGGATGGCACGGAGCAACTCGTCACTATCGGATTCTGTGAGCCTAGGATCCACAATGTCGAGGGGATGATCTTCCTCGTAAAGTTGCCAGACCTATAAATGGATAAAGTGGGACAACTTTACTAATGTTTGTTGCACTAGCAGAAAATAATAGAATAAATCACTTTCTAGTTAGACGTTTAGGGTCAATAGCAAGGTATTGACTATAAAACAATTGTGATGATAAAAATGTCTCATGCTATGTATATATTATGAAGTGTTTTTCCAAGATGACGGATCTGTCGCCAACTTAATGCCTAAAGAATTTATTGTTATGTTTCATCAACATGTTTCAGATCCTATCACATGCACTTGTGCACACAATACTTGCTAATCACAAGTGTCCATCCCACCCACATGATATTCATCTACCACTTCTTGATTATCTACACATAACCCTTCATTCTTTCTACCTACTTCTCAACATGAATTTCAGTGTAAATGAATGGACCTGATAGTTGTGTGTAAACTTACCCATTCTAAAAGATAAGCCATGTCTTCGTCAAGCTTACCATCATAGTTCGGTCTTCCAGCAATAATCTCCAACATGACCACACCAAAAGCAAAAATATCAACTTTCTCAGTCATGTGACCTCTCATGGCGTACTCAGGTGAAAGATAGCTACTTCAAGGAATAAAAGCGAAAAGGAACTTCCATTAGCACAAATATTAGTGTAAACTAATTACTAAACACACAGGGGAGGCATGTATGTGTCACACCCTAAGATTTACTATTTTGGGTTGTGTACTGAAAACACTAAATAAAATAAATATTTTGATATTTGGATAAATTTCTCAAGTTTAGTCTAAGATAGCATCAATTAGTTATAGGAAAAATATGAATCTTTAAATTTTTCTGAACTAATTTGACGGGCTATTGCTTGATGTGATGTATGCTTATTGACTTTATATTATAGAGGTGTAAAGTTTTTAAAATGCGGTTAGGAGGTCGTTTATCTTTCTCTGTCCACTTTTCTGTGAGCATAATCTAATTTTTAGATGCTCCAAATTATCTTATCATCAGCTCCAAATATTTTATTTGGGTTCCTCATGTTCCATAATGTCTCTGAAAATTTTCCCCGAATTTTCGGAGCTTTCGGAGTATTTTTCATGGCTTAAATAATAATTTTAGACTTTTCTAGAATTATTTTATCCACGAAATTAATTAATTATGAAAATAATAAATCTCTCATTTTTCCCAACGCTCAAAGCCCATGTGCAAAAATCCTAGTAAATCCTAAAGGCACATGTCTTTATTTACTAATTGGTCTTAACGTTTATTTAAGCTCGTCAGTGCAGGTGGATGGTGCAACGTCAATTAGTACCATATCGCTAGTTGATATAAATATGGAGAGTTCTCATCCCTATTTATATGTATCAACCCCTTGGGCAAAGCACCCTAGAACTATCGTAAGGGGAGACCCCTGTTTAGGAAATCTCTAGGTAGTAAATTATATATTTTCTCCTTTCTCTACTATGTCATCTCCAGCGTCGTCTCACCTGCGCCATCATCGCCCCAGTGATGCACTATCACCGATCTGTTGTTGGAGGAGCCTCAGTGATGCCCTATCGCCGATCTGTCATTGGAGGAGCCTGCTTGCGAAACCCGATCTCACCGCTCTTTGCTTCAATGCCGACATTGTTGTTCCTTGTTCCGTCGGTGAGGACCTCCATGCGCCTCCTTTTAATTTCCCCTCCCTGACCTGCACTCTGCTGGCTCTACTGAGCCTATACGATCATCAGCTGTTGCCGTCCATGCGGTTGCCCTACAGTCGGCCATGAAGGAAGTAACGCCTTGTATTTTTCGCGATCAGTTCATCCATGGCTGGCCAGGCGGCAATGTCACCTGGAGTTGCAGTCACTCAAACTCTGTTGTATGTGAGCATCAGAGATCACGTGAAGAAGCTAAGTAACTTTCCATCTATCTCTGGAAGTCTTTCCATAGAAATACAGATCCTTGTAGACCGGTCTTAGCATCTTTAATCCCAACCCGTTTATCTGTTCTAGCTCTGTTCCAGCCCGTTCCTTATGTAATGCATTTACGACAATGTAGAACCTACGTGTTAGCAATAACCTATACCAAGTATCATGTTTCTGGATTTAAATATTAATTAATGTACAAGCAATGAGTTTTCTAAATTAAAAGCAATATAGGTGTTACACTTCGGTATTTTATATATAAATATTAATATGATTAATTACTAATCTAAATGTATTTCTAAATTATAATGGGCTTAGTTTGAATACGATGCATATATCAAACTTGTTTAGATGCTCTCACCTGTGTTTTTATTTTGCAAAGTCAAAGTTTAACCTGATTAAATTTTATGACATTACTTATTATAAATAAAATATGACTAGCTTCAACCCGACTTTTGAATTAAATTGTGTTTTGACTAATCTAATATTAATAACTTTGACATGGTTTGCTAAATTAAAATGAATCAAGCAAATAGCACTGTGCATGCATGTCAATAATGCAAGCTAGCAAGCGCTAAGGATGATGAGTATGTCAGTTTAGCAACATGATCTTCTATCTAGATGCGAAGGTTCCCCATGCCACATATTTATGTGTTTGATTAATATCTATGTAATTAGTTTTCCAAGTAAAAGAAATTCAGGGTTTTCACATCGATCTTTTGTAAACACTTATTAATTATGTTTTCATTAATTATGAATTGTGTAGTTTAAACCCTATTATATAACTTCGATTAGATGCTCACATAAATGTATCTTTTGTAAAGTTAACTTGCTTGAATGGTACATCAATGTTTATAAATAAAACATGATTAGCTTTCACTTGACTTTTGAAATTAAATATGTTATATGATATGATTAATCTGAATTAGTAAACTTTTCATAGTTTTGATTAATTAAAATTAATCAAGTTTGTAGTTGTTTCTTTTATAATATAAAATTCCCGGTAGCCGTTTCTTTTTAACGATAGTTTCGTTTCCAGCGTCTCTTGCGTTCCCATGACCGTAGCAACGAGCCCTCTCTTTTAGCACGTTGTTTTCAAGTTTTTACTTGATTGGTGTATTGTTCTTAGTCTATCTTATTTGCTTGTATGTGTGCTCGACTTGTTTGGTGCTTGCCACGAGTAGAAAGAGAACCACCAGTGAGCGTTGGAGATCCGAAGTTGATGACCGAAAGCTAAAGTACGAGAATGTTTGACCAAGTATAAAAAGGCAAGTATAACATAGGACCATTCTTGTTGTCCTATTCACTAAAATTACTATTCATATGCATGTGTCCTCCTTGACAACCATAGAGATTATAACTTAGCTATTGATATCTTGTTTCCTTGTCACCTATGGGATGCGCATTTGGGTGGCTTGGCTAGTGCGTGATCTATAAACAATGATCTTGTAATATGGCTAATAAATTATGCAACCAACCATTTAAAGATGATTTTACCACTGTTGAAAGGGGGCCAGAGCAAGAGGTTATTTTATTGCTCTGGTTTCTCTCCATAAGGACTTATCTGTACGTGATTTATCCGGAACATATAATACAGCTCTGAGGGCTATATGGCTCTGGCTTTAGTTGTTTAAAAGACCTTTTCTAGCTTGTTAGTGGTTACCTTGATTGGCATAAGAATGGCTTGATGATTTGGGTATAGGACAGCTTCTAGTCCCATGTGTATAGCCGGGAAGGAATGTGCCATGTGAAAAGGGGGTTCCTATATCTGCTTGCCAAGTGAATCTAATGGTCCTAACTTGTTAGATGAACTTTTGAATGGCTTTATATGATTTTCGGTGTTTTGGGACTAGCTATCCCATGCATTTGAAAATCATGACTCACAGTGAAAGTGTACACCTCTGCGCAGAGTTAAAAACTGGTATACTAGCCGTGCCCACGGATACGGGTGGCCTTGAAACATTTACAGATAGATGATCACCATTGTTATATCATGTTTTAATTACTGTTGATATTATTATGCCATGATAATGCTATTTCATTATTCTTATTGTAATTGATCATTGATTCATTAACGGGATTTGGATTACCTTGATGCTACTCCATTGCCAATTATATAATGAATAAAAGCTAAATGCAGTCAAACAGTGTCTAGCCTTTTGTGCCTCATGAACCCTATGTTATACTTGCGGAGTACGACATGTGCTCATCCTTGCTATTTCCACTACACCCTAGTGTGTAGTAAGGTGCTGCTCAGAAGAAGGATGGAGGTGTAGTGGAGTTTCTAGAAGTTTTTCAGAAGTGCTTGGCATACGAAGCACCCAGTCAGCCGTCCCTGAGAAGAATGAAACCCAAGCAGAAATTTAGTAGCCGTTCCGCGATACTATGATAGTTGTAAGTGTTAATATAGTATGTTTCTCACTTTATATAAATATTATTTTGATATTTCTATTCTGTTGTTGTGTGTGGACTTCTTGGGCACACATATAACGAGTGCTTGGTCTTCTTTGGAAAACCGGGCATGACAGTATGCCCTTACAATGTACCAGCAACTTTTGTGCTAACATATGTCTTCTTATCATCATAAAGTTTGGCGAGCCCGAAATCCGAAATCTTAGGGTTGAGATTGGCATCAAGTAATACATTACTGGCCTTTATGTCCCTATGCACAATGCGGATGCTAGACTCTTCGTGGAGATAAGCTAGGCCTCTTGCAATCCCCAAGCATATTTCATATCGTGTTGACCAATTCAAGTTCAATCTTCCGTTTCCTGCCAATGAAGGTTTAAGATGTTGGATTTATATAAGAGTCCTAGACTAGTCACTGCTGGATAAATTGAATGAAATGGTTGATACCAAACAATGCTTTATCAAGGCTGCCATTATCCATGTACTCATAAACCAAAAGTGGTTTATTTCCCTCAAGGCAAAAACCAAACAACTTCATAAGATTACGGTGCTGCACTCGGAAAATAGTTTCTATTTCAGCTATGAATTCCTTCTTCCCTTGGCGAGATGTTTCGGATAGTTGTTTAATTGCCACCACACTTCCATCAATTAATTTACCCTGCCAAAAGGTGAAATTTTTCTAAGGAGAGTTATAGGCATCAAGTAAAAGCAATATCATGTAATGGAGAAAATGCACTAGAGTGCCCAATCTCATTTTATTGATCAAGTAGAATTGAACTACAAAATTTTAGCCAATTTTGCATAATGAAAAGAATTTGTTGTCCACTACTTATCTACAATGCCACAAATTATCTCTAGCAAATTCAAATAATTGTGTGCTACATATGAACAAACCTTATAAACTGATCCATACCCCCCTTCACCAAGAAGGTTTCCAGAACTAAAATTTTCAGTGGCGGTCCTTAGTTCACCATAGCTGTAATAGAATACATTAGGTATTCGAACAATATTGTAGAGCTCTGCAAACACCACATAATGTAAGTTTGTAAGAAAAAACCTTTTGGTGACTTTAAGGATTACGTTAGCCTAGCGTATCATTTACCTTGCTACTCCAATGATACTTTTCTCCTTTTGTGCCTCCACACATAGAGTCTAGCAAGTGTTGCTAGCCCTAAAACTGTTGCACCAATCACGACTCCAACAATTACACCTATTTTATTACCATTCTTTTGTGTATCTATAGGATAGACATTTGTTAGAAAGTATGATCATACATCAATGTAAACAATATTTGGCTTCTATTTTAGGCATTCTAAAATTTTAGTCACTTTAATCTTCAGTACTTCTCGTGTTAGAAATTATTATTGTTTTGTTGAATATAAGGACATTATCTAAACAATGTTAAAGCCATGATTGTAGCAAAAGGGAATACTTAGAGTTGCACTCAAAGTTGATATTGTAGGCCCATAGTCACCTTGACTAGGGATGCAACAAGTGCCCTTTCCAGCCCAAAAGAGATGAATCTCTAGGAAGTTTCTGGTGACAGGAACAACATATTGTCTCTTTATAGCAGTGTACGATGTACTTGCTTCACCTATTTCTCTTGCTGCCTTCCTTATGTCAAAGTTCTGCTCCTTACGCTCACCCTGTACCAAGACAAATAAAAGAAGGGACAAATTAATTGAAGGAAAAAAATACGTCCAACTCATTAAGCTAAAACCCAAGTGCAAGTTATAACATAACTGAAAACTACCTGGACATAGATATCAAAAACCCTTCTCCCAACACTCTTCCAAGTCTGTGAATCTTCAGTGTCAAATTCTACAAACTGAAGTGTGACTGTGTAGTCACCATTCTCAAGTCCAAAGCCATAGTATCTTAAAAGATGATGCTGACATCCTTACTGTTTGGAAAAGTTTTGAATCTAGGGTATTCTGAAACTGGTGTGAACTGTTGATTATGTAACTCTCGTTTGATGCATCCATGAATTTCCCGACACTGCTGACACCCCATCTTGGTGGGCTTGAAACATAATATGATGCAACACCAAGATTGGCATCATCAGGTTGATACATGGAACCATCTGAAGCAAATATAGATCTACTACTCCCATAGTCTATTGCAAAGGATGAAGCTGCAAGCAAATCAAATTATTGAATAGTGTTAATTCACTGAAGTACATGCTTGCTTGAAATTGAAAAAAGGAGGAAGCTAACATTGTGGAGAGCCAAGAAAGCATGGCATGTCTCGCTGAAGGCACTCCAGCCCCGAAGGTAAGGCACTACACATGTCAAACATTGTCGTTTTGAATTTCAAATAATGTGAGCTAGGAGAAAATAATAATTATTATACTTGAAGACTTTGAGGAGCCAATTAAATATGAACTAACCTGTCTTTGGACTTGTTGATCACGAAATAGTTTGCCACCAAATTCCTATGTAGAGTGAGGCATGCAAAAAAAAGTTGACATGTCTTTGGACTTCATGACCACAGATATCTTTGGACTTTGTTGCATATTAACTATTTGTTTAGTTTCTAGAAACAAGATGCACTAAATAAAGCAACAATCTTTTTTTCCTTTTTGAAGTTAAGCAGTAAGAGAATGCATGTCTACTCTCTCCGTCCCGTAAAAAAAGTCATTCTCGCTTCCCAGGAAATCAACTATCTTTAACTTTGATCAAATATATACAAAAAATATTAATATTTATGGAACATAATTACTATCATTGGATAGATCTTTGCATATATTTTCATAATAAACTTATTTGGATATACAAATGTTGCTAATATTTTGTACAAATCTAGTCAAACTTAAGAAAGTTTGACCAGCACAAGTCCCATAGCGACTCTTTTTATGGGATGGAGGAAGTACTTCTTCAAAGATTCTGAACCATAGGTTGCTTCAAAATGCAATAAATTTAAAATAAGTATAAGCTAAATGCATCAACAACAAAAAATAGATGTATGGGGGGATTCAAAATTCTAGTTTAATGCATGTGTGTACTATATAATAAGCATATATTCCAAACTGGCTTGCATTATCATTTAATTTGAAAAATAATAATTGGGTTATAGGTTATGTCAATCAATAGAAGTTATAGAACTTACTACTTACAATTGCAAATTCTGACCAGCCCAAGAAGGAAGGTTTCCGAAGAGGTGGTTGTAGGAAAAGTCTCTACATAAAAAACAAGGGGCCAACATTATAGATAAACACCTTCCTGAATTTATCTTACAATTAAAGGAAACTGGACCAACATACAAGGATTTAAGAGAAGGTCCTATAGAGCTTGGAAGGCTTCCTGTAAGACAATTGTTCCCAAGAAATCTGATCAAGGAAATGTGTGCTAGCATTAGCAAGATAAACGATGAAATCCATTATATCTCTAGAATAAGCATTGGAAGGCATAAAAACATACAACGACTTGAGTGAATTCATATTTAGTAGAGCTTGTGGTACTTCACCTACGATATTGTTAAAACTCAAATCCCTACATCAGTAATTAAAAGATGGGATATGAGGGAAAGGAGTCATCTCACAATGCATATCCATAGCAAGTATCTTGCACAAAGCACATTTAGCTAGATTTTTGGAAGAAACAAAATGCCTTACAATAAGGTTAATCCTGCAAACTTTGAAAAGTTCACTAATGCCAAAGTACCAGATATTCTGCGGTTCCTTAAAATTCTGCAATGAAAAATGTCACCAATTTAAGTATTTAACAACTTTGGTTACAATGGAGCAAATGAAGGCGTGATTTGATTCATAAAGTGAATGACAAGTTGAGAATACAATAATTTCAAAGATGTCATGTTACTAATGAATGCCAGTGAAGAACTCCCGGTCACAATGTCACCTATTCGTCTGAGTCACAGAAATAGATAATTAATTATTTAGTTGTGTAACCCTAATATTTAGGAATGATACTTAGCTACTCTTGCCACCAATAGTCGCACTTACAAGCTTGTTAGTTGAACAAGATTGGAAAGAGTGGTTGGAAGTGGACCTTGGAATGAATTGCCTTGAAGCCGCCTGCCATATTAGCATTGTTGTTGTTACTAGTAAAAAAGAAAGAATAAACCCACAAGAGATACTTCTTTGGTAAAAACAAAGTAAATGGATCTATGTGGCTACAAATATGATGTATTTCATAAAGAAAAGATAATTAATTGATTATACTAGTAATTTATCAAGAATTAGCACCACGTTGTCAAAAATACTAAAAAAGTATTATTTCCTAAAAGACAACCTTAATAAATATAAATAAAATTTGCAATCATAGAAAATAAACTTCATGCCATTTCTTGTAGAGATCACATTGAGCCACGGGGTTCAAAATGGAGTCCATACTTTAGCCACACCAAAGTTTTGCTAAATGGATGGCTTGAGTTATTTAATTGTAATAAATGTAGATGATGCTACTTTTAGAGAAGTATCAATATTATATGAGAACTACTGTATCTTGTAACAACACATCCAAATTATGTTTACTGGGCTCAATTAGGAGATAGTTTCAAATGATGAAGGTTAATAAAACATCTTACAAATCTGTTAAATTACTCCATCTCCCAATGTAATTTGGTATTCGCCCAGTAAAATCATTATCCGATGCGCACCTGAACACAAAGTGGATAACAAAATAACATTGAGTGGCATAGAACAATACTATTGGCGAAATGTGTATAATAGTCATACAATATTTTCATTCTTGTAAGTTTGGAAAACGATGATGGTATTGGACCACTTAAGCCAGCACTGTCAATATACCTGCAATTAATGTCACACCCGGTTTTAAGGACAAAACCAGACATACACTATATGTGAAATAAAGAAGTCAAATCTCACATATAGCCACAGATAAGTGTAATATCAAGAGACAAATGCTTAATAAACATAATGCAATAGTATAAGATATAACCTTAGAGAGCAACACAGCGAAAAGACAACTCCGAACACCAGGTGTAGGCTTCACTCCAGGAACAAACTGACTGGTTGATCACAAGTCTAAAAACTCTAGACACTATCCTGAGGTGTGGGAAATAGCAAGAGTGAGTCCATGTCGAACTCAGCAAATATATCATGGGGTTCATGAGGCTCAAAAAGGCTAACTGCGATAGCTTTTAGTGAGTCATCTTTTTAGCAATTGAGTAGCAACAAGTTTACCATAAGCCCAAATAACCTCATGATCATGTTGTAACACCCAAATTTTAGAGATAACAAATTTTTAATAAATTGAATAACAAATAATGACAAAATTAAAATAGTAATAAATTATCTTTGGTGTTGCATTCATGCTGCTGCATATATTTTCTGTTGTGTAGTAGATTTATTTTATTTTGATTTGGCTTAGAAAATTTTATTTGGAATAGTTTGTAAACAAGCAAATAAAGAAAAGAAATAAAGGAAAAACAAAATGAATAAAACAAACTCACCTTACCTGTTCGGCCTGGCGGCCCAGCTAAGCCGAGCCCAAGCTTTTCCTCTTGACGCGCGTGGGCCGGACCGCACCGCAGCAGCCCACCTTGGCGCCTTGGCCCAGTCGGCCCGAGCCAGCGCGCCCTCCCTCCTTTCTATCTATGACGGGTGGATCCCGGTTGTCAGTCGTCTTCCTCCTCGCGTGTTCGAACCGGACTCCGAGTTGGAGAACGCCGCCGCCTCTTCTACTTGATTTTCGGGATTTCCTAACCGTATACGGCAACGTGGGGCTATAAATAGGTAGCATAGGTCCTCTAGTTTCCGTTTTTCAACTAAAAAGCTAGGGTTGCCATGGGATTTAGAGCTCTAGGGCTTGGGAGGCGTCGGCGGCTTCGGTTGTGCGAGGGAGAGGTCTTCGGGTGCTTCGGTGGTCGATTTTTCCGCTTGAGTGAGTTTGCCATCTTCTCCTCTCTCTCTTCATGTCTTTCTTTTAAGTTTTTGAGCTATATCGTGCGGTATTGAAGGTCACCGACAAGTCGGCAATGGCGCCGCCGCCCTCTCCTTGCCGCGTTCCTTCCTCGGGCTGTCGTAGTTCTCCAAAACCGCTTAAAATAGTTCGGGTTTGAATTCTCTTTCGATTGGAGTTGGTAGCGGGTTGAATGGTGGTCGGAGAAGGCGGGGCCGAAGTTTTCCGGCGAGGTGGGCGTGGTGGCCATGGTGGCCGACGGCCGGACTTGAGGGAGATGACCGGTTTAGGTACTGTAGAGCTGCTGATGAACCCGAGCCGTCCATCTCGTGATCTACGGTCAAGAATAGATCTTACCCCTTCGCGGGGTAAATTTGTTAAAGAGACCCTCGGGTTTCTGGAAATAAACCCGCGGTCCAAAACGTAATGCTGAAAATACGTTTTCGCGTTTTGAAAGCGTATTCTTTTCCGGTTAAATCAAAAATACGTTTTCAGGTATTTACAGTTTTGCCACTAGGATTGTTTTAGTCATAAAATCTTCGTTTTAACTCCGATTTGGTCCGTTCAAGTTGCGTTAGGTTCGTATTTGCGAACTCTTTCTGTTAGTGTAGTTGTACAGTTAGTTTTGATAATTTATTTTTCGAGTTTATAATTAAGTATTTATTTATCTATAGGAAATCTTAGAAAATTCATAACTTTCACGGTTTAACTCCGATTTTGGTGATCTTTGCGTCTGTGTGATCGTAGAAACGTGTAGAAGAGTTTTATAAACTTTATTTACTGTTTTGGTACTGTTGGTGTACTGTTCTAATTATATCTATTTGTTTGCTTCGTGTATGTTTGATTGGATGCATGTATGATGTTGATTGATGATCGGATATAGAAGGTGAGCAGTTTTTGGACGATTCGGAGTATTACTTTGAGCCAAGTCAGCAGTATTGTTTGGAGAGCTTTGATCAAGGCAAGTATAACACAGGACTATCCTTGTTACCTATACATCGAATTATCATACATATGCATGTGCTTACCTTGACAACCTTAGAGATTATAACTTAGTGCTTGTTGTCTTGATTCCTTGTCAACCTTGGGAATGCATATGGGTAGCTATTGCTAGTGCTTAAACTAAGAACAATGATCTTGTAATTTGATTAATGGATTAAGCAATCAACCATTAAGATGCTTTTATTACTGTTAAAAGGGGGCTAGAGCAAGTGTATTATTTTGATGCTCTGGTTTCTCTCCATAAGGACTTATCTGTAAGTGATAACCGGGATATACAGTACAGTTGTGAGGGCTATATGGCTCTGGCTTTAGTTGTTCAAGAGACCTTTTCTAGCTTGTTAGTGGTTACCTTAAATGGCGTAAGAATGGCTTGCCACGTTGGGTGTAGTGCGAGCCCCTGGCCTAGTGTGTATAGGCTGCGGTTGTTGTGCCACAGGGAAGGGGGGTTCTACATCTGCCTGCCGAGTGAATCTAATGGCCCTAACTTGTTAGACGAACTTTTGGATGGCTTTATATGGTTTTCGGTTGTTTGGGCTTGATCTCCCCACTCATTTGGAAATCATGACTCACAGTGAAAGTGTACACCTCTGCGCAGAGTTAAAAAACTGGTATACTAGCCGTGCTCACGGATACGAGCGGCCTTGGGGATTCTTATGGAATAGTTGATCATAACTGTTATATCATGCTTAATTATTGTTGATTATTATTATGCTCATGTTAACGCTATTCGTTATCATTATTACAATTGATCATTGGTTCTTTAATGGGAAGTGGTTTATCTTGATGCTACTCAATTGAAAATTATATGATTAAAAGCTAACCGCAGTTAAACAGTGTCTAGCCATTTGAGCCTCATGAACCCTGTGTTATATTTGTGGAGTTCGACATGGACTCAGTCTTGCTATTTCCACCATAACAGATGAAGATTATGAGGAAGATTATCGTAATGAGTACTAGTCTTGGTGTCAACCAGTCAACCGTGTCCCTGTGTGGAGTTTCCGCTGGAGATTATTATTAGATATTATTATTTATCGTTCAAGACTATGTCTTAAATATCTATTCGCTATGTAATAAGCACTGTGATGATACTATGTAATTTGTCTGCTTGTGTGTGCGATCATGACCTGGGGCGCACATAAGTACTTTATGCATCCTATTTTTGTCCTTAAAAATGGGTGTGACAGATTGGTATCAGAGCCGTGTTGACTGTAGGACGCAAGCCTAGTTAGAATGGTCGTTGATAGCATCCATACTTCACTTAATTCATGCTTCCTCTTTTCACCTTGTTAATTACTAAAGTTTTATGCTTCCTCTACTTTATTCTATTGCGAAAATACATTGATTCTATCTAATCTATGTCTAAATCTTGTAGATGCCTCCTCATCCCCGTCTGTCAGCTGCACAATATGTTGCCCGTTTCAAACCCCAGGAGCCATATGAAGAGGGTGATCAAGAGTTATCTGATGCTGAATCAAGAGTTGGTGATACACCTATGGAGGATGTAGTTATGGGGTGGACTACGAAGTTTCATATCGTGGTTCCTAAGGCTGATGCTTTCTTCCTGATATGTTGACAAGAACTTTGGACAACTACTACTACGACTGCGAAGCTACTTTGGAGTATCACAGTGCAGAGTATAGTCATCCATGGATGGATTCCTATTGGGAGACGGAGTTATGGGTCAGGAAAAGGGATCCTACCACTAAGGAGCCTAAGGTGGAGTCAAAGTTCATTACCCGAGTGAGCCGGGCAACTGTGGAGACAAGCATGGAGGATGTCGCTTTCAATGCATTTGTTTACTACCATGGTCTATGCTCGAACAAGACGTTAAAGGGTGCACTCCGGCATTTTCCTTGTTTCTTACATGACAAGGGTATTTGGACCGTGCCGCTTGCAGATGATTCCTCATTGACTTTACAAGCTACGGTGGCATTAGCTCGTGAATTGGCTCTCCATGAGGTGGATTTGAAGGATGAGTTGCTGAAGGAAAAAGAACTTAAGGAGCAAGCTTATAAGGAGATTGACCAATTGAGGGCGGAGTTAGGTCGTCCTAAGATTTATGAGAAGCTTAATTAGGAAATAGGAAAAATCCCTATGTAATAAGAACGATAGTAGTTGCGAGTTAATTTCAAGTTTGGATTGTTTTAAGAGTCAGTTTGTGGTGTGAACAATTGTGTGATTGATGGTTTGTTATTATGATAATGTGTGATTTGGATCTTTGTAATGTGTGCTGGAGTTTTGTAGACATGCCTACAAGTTCCATGGTTAAGAATATTAAGTTTGATCAAGATATATTAGTTGAATATGAGGTTAACTTAGTTCTGTCCTTTGCTGATTTTTGGATCAGTCTGGGATGTTTTAGAAATAACTTAAAATCTGTTCATGGGAAATTTAAGAAATTTTACTGGGAATAATTAGACTTCTATATCTTTCCAATCCCACAAGAATCACCTTAATATCTATTATGAGTTAAGAGATATACCTGTTCCAAGTTGGAGTTACTGCACAGTCTGGAATTCTGGAACAGTTTCTGTTAAGTTCAGTTTTTGACCAATTTATTGACAGAATCAGAAAAAGTGTTGTGAATAAAAGTTGTAGATAATTTTATAAGCTTTCCAACCATGTAAAGATCATCTGAATTGGATGTCTGTAGCTCAAGATATGACAGTTTTACTGAGTTGCTGAAATTAGAGTTCGCCCAGAAAAATCAGATTTTGTTTATCTATTGTATACATCATCTTGGATTGTACTGAATTTCATCTTCTGTGTTTTGGGAACAGATGTCAAGCAGAGGTCGTGGCAGAGGTCGTGGGGGTGCTAATCCACCCGTTACTATGGAGGAACTCATGCAAATTCAGAATCAGCTGATGCAGATGTTTATGCAGCATATGCAGAACAATCCCCCTGTAGGAGGACCACCACCTGTTCAAGTAAGGGATAAGCGTGGAGAATTTTTGAAGAGACGCCCTCCAGTGTTTTCTCATGCTGCTGATCCTTTAGAAGCAAATTATTGGGTGAGGGCAGTGGAGAAACAGCTGAACATTGCCCAATGCAATGATATGGAAAAGGTGTTATATGCATCTGGTCAGTTACAAGGGACAGCTCAGACTTGGTAGGAGTCGTACCAGGCTGCACGCCCTGACAATGCTCCTCCCATCACTTGGAATGAGTTTGTTAGAGATTTTCGAGCTCGTCATATTCCTGAGGGTATAATTGAGCTGAAGCAGGAAGAATTCAGAAACCTTAGGATGGGACAGATGAGCGTGAGTGAATATCATGACAGGTTCACCCAGTTGGCTCGCTATGCTCCCAATGAAGTTAGGGAAGATGCAGACAGGTAGCGTCTTTTCTTGAAGGGAATTTATTATGATCTTCGCTTGCAACTGAAGGGGAATAACTATGCTAGTTTTCAAGAGCTGGTGAACAAAGCTATTGTGCTTGATAATGAGCGTAGGGAGATGGATAGAAAAAGGAAGATGAAGGTGCAAGGCTCAGGAAGCAACAACCGTCAACGCACAAATTCTCAGCATGGTTTTCATCAGAAGTTTCAGGGACCGGTTAGCCAGTGGAATCGCAATTCGAATCAGAGGTGGTCCCAAAATTGGCAAAGTAATCAGTCGCAGCAGCGTTCATCATATCCACAGCGTCAACAGTATCAGCAGACTGGACAACAGACTCCTCGCACTGGAAATCCCAATGTTACCCCCATGAAGAATAGTACTCCCAGCACTCCTATTAGATGCTTTGTCTGTGGTAAAGAAGGCCATTTGTCTTATAATTGTCCTGAGAAGTAGAACCAACAGACTCCTCAGAGCCAGAAGAGCAACCAGAGGCAATCGGGTACTGGAAGGGTGAATCACGTGTCTTCTGATACAGCTCATGATGCACCAGAAGTTATGATTGGTACGTTTAATGTACACTCCACTCCCGCAACTGTTCTTTTTGACTCTGGAGCATCTCATACATTCATATCCAATATTTTTGTTAAAATGCATAGTATACCCATGCTAGCTATGAAAGAACCTCTCTTAGTAAATTCACCAGGAGGTACCATGCAGACCAGTAATCGTTGTCTTCCAATTAGTATGGTATTAAGGGGGGTAGAGTTTAAGATAACTCCTATAGTGTTGAGAACATCTGGTATTGATGTGATATTGGGTATGGACTGGATGAAGCAAAATCAGGCAGAGATTCAGTGTCAGCAGAAAGTGGTAGTTGTGACTGCGCCTAATGGAGATAAAATCAATGTGGATGTAGCAATGCAGAAGCAACCAACCACGGTAGTGAATCAGCTTGAAGATACTATTAAGGAGAATTCAGTGATTGAGGAATTCCTGGATGTCTTCCCTGATGAATTGCCAGGTATGCCACCTGACCGAGACATTGAATTTCTTATTGAATTATTACCTGGAACTGCACCTATAGCCAAACGACCATATAGGATGGGAGTAGATGAATTAGAAGAACTTAAGAAACAAATTAAAGAATTACAAGATAAAGGTTTTATTCGACCTAGTTCATCACCTTGGGGAGCACCAGTTATTTTTGTTGATAAGAAAGATGGTGGTCAGAGGATGTGTGTTGATTATCGGTCGCTAAATGAAGTAACTATCAAGAATAAGTATCCTTTGCCCCGGATTGATGACTTGTTTGATCAGTTGAGAGGTGCTTGTGTATTTTCTAAGATTGATTTACGTTCTGGTTATCATCAGTTGAAGATTCGTGCTTCTGATATTCCAAAGACAGCTTTTACTACAAGGTATGGATTGTATGAGTATACTGTTATGTCGTTTGGATTGACCAATGCACCTGCATACTTTATGTACATGATGAATAAGGTGTTCATGGAATATTTGGATAAGTTTGTGGTAGTGTTTATCGATGATATACTGGTATTTTCCAAGACAGAGGTAGAGCATGCTGAACATTTGAGGTTGGTATTACAGAAGCTTAGAGAGCATAAACTGTATGCGAAGCGAAGTAAATGTGAGTTTTGGTTGAAGGAAGTTTCTTTCCTTGGTCATATTATTTCTAATGGAGGTATATCAGTGGATCCAGGCAAGGTGAAGGATGTATTGAATTGGAAACCACCTACCGATGTTAATGAGATTCGCAGTTTCTTGGGTTTAGCTGGATATTACAGATGATTCATTAAAGGGTTTTCTAAACTTGCTAAACCTATGACATCTCTGTTAGAAAAGAATGCCAAATTTGTGTGGTCTGATAAATGTCAAGCTAGTTTTGAGGAATTGAAGAAGAGGTTGACTACAGCGCCTGTTTTGGTTTTACCAGATTTGAGTAAGAAGTTTTCTATTTATTGTGATGCTTCTCGTCAAGGTTTGGGATGTGTTCTTATGCAAGAAGGCAGAGTTGTGGCTTATGCATCTAGACAATTGAGAAAGCATGAGTTGAATTATCCTACACATGATTTGGAGTTAGCAGCTGTTGTTCATGCTTTAAAGATTTGGAGACATTATTTGATTGGACATAAGAGTGACATATACACTGATCATAAGAGTTTGAAGTATATTTTCACTCAGTCAGATCTGAATTTGAGGCAACGCAGATGGTTAGAGTTGATTAAGGATTATGATATTGAGATACACTATCATCCTGGTAAGGCTAATGTAGTAGCTGATGCTCTTAGTAGAAAAAGTTATGCCAATGAGATAAGAACATTGTCTATGACTAGTGAGTTATGTGCTGAATTTGAATATTTGAATTTGGGAATTGTTACTAATACAATGGAATTAGTGATAGAGCCTACTTTAGAACAAGAGATTTACAAGGGTCAGTTGAAGGATGAGAAACTAAAGAAGATAGCGGAGGATATAGTGATTGGTAAGTCCCCAGGCTTTCGAATGGATGATAATGGGATTTTGTGGTTTGGAAAGAGGCTGTGTGTACCTGAGGATCAAGCTATTAGACAAGCAATTCTTCGTGAAGCTCATGAGTCAGCTTATTCTATTCATCCTGGTAGTACTAAGATGTATTTGGATCTTAAACAGAAATATTGGTGGGTTGGATTAAAGCGAGATGTGGCTGAGTATGTGGCATTGTGTGATACTTGTCAGAGGGTGAAAGCAGAGCATCAGAGACCTGCTAGATTGTTGCAACCAATGAAAATTCCTGAATGGAAGTGGGAGGAAGTTGGTATGGACTTTATAGTGGGGTTACCACGTACTCAGAGAGGTTATGATTCTATTTGGGTGATAGTGGATAGGTTGACCAAAGTTACTCATTTTATACCAGTTAAGACTACATACCATGGACCAAAATTGGTAGAGTTGTATATGGAGAAGATAGTATATTTGCATGGAGTTCCAAAGAAGATTGTATCCGATCGAGGATCGCAGTTTACGTCACACTTTTGGAAAGCTGTACATGAATCTTTGGGAACAAAATTGAACTTTAGTACAGCATATCATCCATAGACAGATGGACAGACTGAAAGGACCAACCAGGTATTAGAGGATATGTTGAGAGCCTGTGCATTGCAATATGGAACTAGTTGGGATAAGAGTTTGCCTTATGCAGAATTTTCTTACAATAATAGTTATCAACAGAGTCTTAAGATGGCACCGTTTGAAGCTTTGTATGGACGTAAGTGTAGAACTCCATTGTTTTGGGATCAGACAGGTGAATCTCAGGTGTTTGGTACAGATGTTCTTAGAAACGCAGAAGATCAAGTGCGAGTGATTCGTGAGAATTTGAGAGTGGCACAGTCTCGTCAGAAGAGTTATGCTGATAATAGGAGAAGAGATCTAGTTTTTGAAGTAGGTGATTATGTCTATTTGAAGGTGTCACCTATGAGAAGTGTGAAGAGATTTAACATGAAAGGTAAACTAGCACCAAGGTATATTGGACCATTTAAAGTTATCGCTAGACGTGGGGAAGTTGCTTACCAATTAGAGTTGCCTGAGAGTTTATCTGGGGTGCATGATGTGTTTCATGTTTCACAACTTAAGAAGTGTTTGCGGGTGCCTGAGGAGCAGATACCTTTGGAAGAATTGACTGTTAAGGAGGATCTTACATATGAAGAGTTTCCGATCAAGATTTTAGAGACTGCTGAGAGGGTTACTCGAAGTCGGATTATTAAGATGTGTAAAGTACAGTGGAATCGATATTCAGAGGCAGAGGCAACTTGGGAAAGAGAGGATGAATTGAGAAAATCATATCCACAGTTATTTGAGTAAGCAGTCCAATCTCGAGGACGAGATTCTTTTAAGGGGGATAGAATTTGTAACACCCAAATTTTAGAGATAACAAATTTTGAATAAATTGGATAACAAATAATGACAAAATTAAAATAGTAATAAATTATCTTTGGTGTTGCATTCATGCTGCTGCATATATTTTTTGTTGTGTAGTAGATTTATTTTATTTTGATTTGGCTTAGAAAATTTTATTTGGAATAGTTTGTAAACAAGCAAATAAAGAAAAGAAATAAAGGAAAAACAAAATGAATAAAACAAACTCACCTTACCTGTTCGGCCTGGCGGCCCAGCTAAGCCGAGCCCAAGCTTTTCCTCTTGACGCGCGTGGGCCGGACCGCACCGCAGCAGCCCACCTTGGCGCCTTGGCCCAGTCGGCCCGAGCCAGCGCGCCCTCCCTCCTTTCTATCTATGACGGGTGGGTCCCGGTTGTCAGTCGTCTTCCTCCTCGCGTGTTCGAACCGGACTCCGAGTTGGAGAACGCTGCCGCCTCTTCTACTTGATTTTCGGGATTTCCTAACCGTATACGGCAACGTGGGGCTATAAATAGGTAGCATAGGTCCTCTAGTTTCCGTTTTTCAACTAAAAAGCTAGGGTTGCCACGGGATTTAGAGCTCTAGGGCTTGGGAGGCGTCGGCGGCTTCGGTTGTGCGAGGGAGAGGTCTTCGGGTGCTTCGGTGGTCGATTTTTCCGCTTGAGTGAGTTTGCCATCTTCTCCTCTCTCTCTTCATGTCTTTCTTTTAAGTTTTTGAGCTATATCGTGCGGTATTGAAGGTCACCGACAAGTCGGCAATGGCGCCGCCGCCCTCTCCTTGCCGCGTTCCTTCCTCGGGCTGTCGTAGTTCTCCAAAACCGCTTAAAATAGTTCGGGTTTGAATTCTCTTTCGATTGGAGTTGGTAGCGGGTTGAATGGTGGTCGGAGAAGGCGGGGCCGAAGTTTTCCGGCGAGGTGGGCGTGGTGGCCATGGCGGCCGACGGCCGGACTTGAGGGAGATGACCGGTTTAGGTACTGTAGAGCTGCTGATGAACCCGAGCCGTCCATCTCGTGATCTACGGTCAAGAATAGATCTTACCCCTTCGCGGGGTAAATTTGTTAAAGAGACCCTCGGGTTTCTGGAAATAAACCCGCGGTCCAAAACGTAATGCTGAAAATACGTTTTCGTGTTTTGAAAGCGTATTCTTTTCCGGTTAAATCAAAAATACGTTTTCAGGTATTTACAGTTTTGCCACTAGGATTGTTTTAGTCATAAAATCTTCGTTTTAACTCCGATTTGGTCCGTTCAAGTTGCGTTAGGTTCGTATTTGCGAACTCTTTCTGTTAGTGTAGTTGTACAGTTAGTTTTGATAATTTATTTTTCGAGTTTATAATTAAGTATTTATTTATCTATAGGAAATCTTAGAAAATTCATAACTTTCACGGTTTAACTCCGATTTTGGTGATCTTTGCGTCTGTGTGATCGTAGAAACGTGTAGAAGAGTTTTATAAACTTTATTTACTGTTTTGGTACTGTTGGTGTACTGTTCTAATTATATCTATTTGTTTGCTTCGTGTATGTTTGATTGGATGCATGTATGATGTTGATTGATGATCGGATATAGAAGGTGAGCAGTTTTTGGACGATTCGGAGTATTACTTTGAGCCAAGTCAGCAGTATTGTTTGGAGAGCTTTGATCAAGGCAAGTATAACACAGGACTATCCTTGTTACCTATACATCGAATTATCATACATATGCATGTGCTTACCTTGACAACCTTAGAGATTATAACTTAGTGCTTGTTGTCTTGATTCCTTGTCAACCTTAGGAATGCATATGGGTAGCTATTGCTAGTGCTTAAACTAAGAACAATGATCTTGTAATTTGATTAATGGATTAAGCAATCAACCATTAAGATGCTTTTATTACTGTTAAAAGGGGGCTAGAGCAAGTGTATTATTTTGATGCTCTGGTTTCTCTCCATAAGGACTTATCTGTAAGTGATAACCGGGATATACAGTACAGTTGTGAGGGCTATATGGCTCTGGCTTTAGTTGTTCAAGAGACCTTTTCTAGCTTGTTAGTGGTTACCTTAAATGGCGTAAGAATGGCTTGCCACGTTGGGTGTAGTGCGAGCCCCTGGCCTAGTGTGTATAGGCTGCGGTTGTTGTGCCATAGGGAAGAGGGGTTCTACATCTGCCTGCCGAGTGAATCTAATGGCCCTAACTTGTTAGACGAACTTTTGGATGGCTTTATATGGTTTTCGGTTGTTTGGGCTTGATCTCCCCACTCATTTGGAAATCATGACTCACAGTGAAAGTGTACACCTCTGCGCAGAGTTAAAAAACTGGTATACTAGCCGTGCTCACGGATACGAGCGGCCTTGGGGATTCTTATGGAATAGTTGATCATAACTGTTATATCATGCTTAATTATTGTTGATTATTATTATGCTCATGTTAACGCTATTCGTTATCATTATTACAATTGATCATTGGTTCTTTAATGGGAAGTGGTTTATCTTGATGCTACTCAATTGAAAATTATATGATTAAAAGCTAACCGCAGTTAAACAGTGTCTAGCCATTTGAGCCTCATGAACCCTGTGTTATATTTGTGGAGTTCGACATGGACTCAGTCTTGCTATTTCCACCATAACAGATGAAGATTATGAGGAAGATTATCGTAATGAGTACTAGTCTTGGTGTCAACCAGTCAACCGTGTCCCTGTGTGGAGTTTCCGCTGGAGATTATTATTAGATATTATTATTTATCGTTCAAGACTATGTCTTAAATATCTATTCGCTATGTAATAAGCACTGTGATGATACTATGTAATTTGTCTGCTTGTGTGTGCGATCATGACCTGGGGCGCACATAAGTACTTTATGCATCCTATTTTTGTCCTTAAAAATGGGTGTGACACATGTAAACGAGAATAATGTATAGCAAGAAACAATAATCATTAGTGAGCATCAATATCATCAGTATTATAATTATCATCAGTGTCATCATTTATTCTGTAAGGGTCCAAGGCCACTCGTGACCGTGAGCACGGCTGTTATAACAGTTTTACACTCTGCAGAGGTTGTACACTTTCACTGTGAGTCGTGATTTACCCTTTCGCCCGAGGTAGCTAATCTCTTAACCCACTTCCAAGGAAGGTCGGCAGGGTTCACTATGAAGTCTTTCAAAGATTCGTCTAACAAGTTAGGGCCATTAGATTCACTCGGCAAACAGATGTAGAGCCCCCTTCCATATGGCACAATGACACGCAGCCTATACACATAAGGACAGAGGCCGCACTATACCCGATTCGTCAAACCATTCTTACGCCATAAAGGTTACCACTAACAAGCTAGAAAAGGTCCTCATACTTGACTAAAGCCAGAGCCATATAGCCCTCCTAGTTGTACTGTAAGTCTCGGATGTTCGCTTACAGATAAGTCCTTATGGAGAGAAACTAGAGCACCATAAAAACAACCCAATGCTCTAGCCCACTTGAGCCATGTTGCTATAAAGCATCTTTTAAACGTTTATTGCATATACCATTAGTCAAGTTACAGATCATGGTTATTCAAAAAGAGCACTAGCATCACTACCCAATGCAATGTCCCATGGGTGTCAAGGTACAAGATGTAAAAGCTAGGATGTCCTTAAGGGTAACAAGGTAGACACATGCACATGAATTAAGTATATTAAAGGTGAATAGGAAACAAGGATGATCCCATGCTATACTTGCCTTAGAACTTGCTTTATGCCCAAAGCAACTTGCTCTGAAAAACCTCAACTTAATCTTTCATTTGCAACTTCTGGCACTCAGCTTCTGGTCTTTATCTTCGGATCTTCGACGCTCACGGATAGTCTTTCTTCTACTCATAGATCATAGCAACCCAGCACACTAACAGGCATACAAGCAAACAAATAGGGACAACTAAGAACAATACACCACACAAGAGAAAACATCGTACTAAAAGAGAACTACCGGCTACGGTCACGAGAACATAAGAAACGCCGATAACGGAACTACGAAGGAAAAGAAACGACTACCGAGAGTTTATATTATAAAAGAAACAATTACACGCTTAATTATCTTAATTGAATAAAAACCACATGATAGTTATTAACTCAGATTACTTAAATTATATTCTAATTCCAAGCTGAGTTAAGACCAATCTTGTTTTATAAATATTGCCGTAGGGATTAAGCAAGTTCAACTTAAAGTTTGCAATATGAAAAGGGACACGTGCATACTTAATAGTGCCTAATATATACAACTTGTTTAAACTAAGTAATAAGAAATTAAGAATGCATTTATGTAGCAATTAATCATATTAATATTTGTATAGAAAAATCTTTAAGTACATCACCTATGTTGCTTTTAATTTGGAAAACTGGTTACATGCATATTAAACAATTTAATATTTGGCTATACATGGAAAAATACATGTGACATGGTAAACATCATCCCTAACCTGTAGTTTATGGTCAGCACGGTCGTAACGCAACAAAAACTAAGTTAAAATTAGATTGCTTTTAATTAGTACGCTATTAAATAAATATATTAATCTAATCACTATTTATAATTAATAAATTTATAATCAAGTGACATGATAAAGGTTACCACTATTGCATAGAGCGCGACGACGCGAATCTAATGCAACTGGAATGACTCGAAACAGAATTAAAACGTAAATGATATGACCTAAACAAGATTATATGTGTATATGTATTTTTATTGTATTTCGGGATTTGTTTTTCTAAAGGAAAACGGTCATAATGTTTATATGACATCATGATGGCGTCATCAAGCTAGCAAGGAATCGATCAATGCTTCGACATGACTGTGTTTTCTTGCACATGCATGCACAGGTGGCTGCGCTCTCGTCCCAACTGTGGGTTGAGCACGGCGCCGCTGGAGCAGCAAACGGCGAGCACGTACAGCAGCGACGGCTATCTAGGATCGCGGCGGAGCTACAGCTCTAGACGCGAGGCGGCGCGAGTTAGGCTAGCAGCACGTCTGTAGGCAACTTTGTTGGCTTGTGAGTAGTAATAATTTGAGATTTTTGTCGGACGTGACTACGTGAGTGCTTTGCACAGCACAACAATTATGCACCAACTTACTGCAATTAGTAGTAGTTATTGATTAAGACAAAGAAATGTTTCCATTGATAAATACCAATTTATTGCAATTAGTACCTTCTGATTTCAGATCTTTAGGGCATCTTGCCGACGGAGATTCAGTTACCCAGCGTTGGCTTGCTTGCTTATCGGGGAGACGGAGAAACCTGGACGGGAGAGCCAGAGGGAGACGGATGGGTGTAGATGAATTCATCGAGTGCTGAATACCAAGAGACACGCTAATCTTGAAGTCAATAGGGTCAGGTCATAGTTTGTAGGGCCCCTCAGAATTTGGAGCCCTGTACGAGCGAACGGCCTGCACGCCCATGGGGCACGGCTCTGAGATGAGTTCTAAAAGAGAAAATCAGAATGATTGGGAACGTGATAATATTCTCACCTCGGCACTTCGCACGGACGGAGGGAGGCGACGCTGGGCTGAGGCTGCTTCCTGTCAAGGAAGACGACGAGGAGGCTCAGCGGCCCGGGATCACGGTGCCGCTTTGGCGAAGCCGAACGCAGAACAGAGAGCGAGAGATAGGGCTTGGCCGACGGCGACAAGAAGAGAGAAAAATATATTTTACTACACGAGAGATTTCCCAAACTAGGGGCTCCTCTACGGTAGTTTTGGTGTGCTTTGCCCAAGAGGTAGGTACGAATATATAGGGAGGAAAACTCTCCACCTACATGTCAACTAGCGATATGATGCTAATTGACGTTGCACCATCCACCTCCGCTAATAGGTCTAAGTAATCATTTAAGCCCATTAGTAAATAAATGTATGGGCCTTTGAGATTTACTAGGATTATTGCACATGAGCTTTGAGCGTTGGGGAAAATGAGAGATGTATTATTTTCGGAATTAATTATTTTCATGGATAAAATAATTTCAGAAAAGTCCAGAATTATTATTTAAGCCGCGAAAAATACTCGGAAAGCTCCGAAAATTCGGGCAAATTTTCCAGAGACATTATGGAACATGAGGAACTCAAATAAAGTATTTGGAGCTCATGATAAGATATTTTAAAGCATCTAAAAATTAGATTATGCTCACAGATAAGTAGAAACAAGCTACATAAAAAGCCGAAAAATTTCCGAGAGGTTTGTAGAGGTTGAATGACGGATGAGAAACAAGAAATTTGATTGTAGAAAAATGATATATATATATATATATATATATATATATATATATATATATCAGAGAAGGAAAATCGACATAAACGCATTAAAAAAAACAACTTGAATTCATTTTGATGTTTGGTCAAAACCAAACAATACAAAAACACAAATGCATCAGCATGTATGCACAACAATGTTGCTACATCCTAAGATGAATTTTAATTCAATGAAAATTTTGTTTTACTATGTTTCATGAGCACAAAACATTCATAATTAAATCATTTTAGCTCTATTTTCAAAGAAGCAAATTTTAGGGTGTTACAATTAAGAGGGGAACAAATGTCACACATTAACATGGAGCATAATCATCCATGAAAAAACATAAACATGGTTCGCCAGAAGTAATGGTATAGATTACATATTGTCCAAAAGTAGTCATAATACGCACAATTGCTCCAGTTTAACTAGGTTACCCAATTCAGAAGGTAGAGAACCAGTTAAGTTGTTCGTGCTTAAACTCCTGAAATCACACAAATAATAACACCGGGTTAGTAGCATTAAATTTGTGGTTCAAATTTCCTTATCTTGGAAGTATGACGATAACTAGCAGAATCAATGTAGATGTAATTTTGTTTCCTCTTGAATAGATAAAACTTGAGGTGGTTTGAGGCCAAGTTAAATTGTCCTACATTTGATTTGTTGATGATTACACACTTGAATATATTCTTGTATGTACATGAACATAAGTTAAATTGAGGACTTGTAAATTCTGTACCTTCAAATTGAGTAGAAATATATTTCTAATCAAATTGATCATGACACTACAAATTACATTTCTTACAGGATTACGAGATTCACAAGATTTCCCAGCTCCTTTTTTTTTAAAGAAGATTACCTTGGCTTTTAAGAAAGCCAATAACCATATTCATTACATACTGGGGTTTCCAGTTTGAAAGTTACTCAAAGAAAAAAAAAACTCCCACCTTGGAAGGTAACAGCAACTCATCAGCAGAACAAAAGGAAAAAAAAGTTCGAACATCTAACAGAAACTTTAGCCACTAAAGAATAACAATGTCCGAGCATGGGCCGGTAAAATGAGGCTTCTTATGCATCCAGTCCGACAAGCCTTGAGCCAACTCCTTCAGCTTGGCAGCGTCGCTCTCCTTGTGTAAACTGCACCACATCTGCAGAGAATTGATTGCATCATGAATTACAGCATCTGGATTGCTAGGAAAGCGCTTCTCAATAGCCATTTTATTTCTATTCTTCCAAATTGACCATGCTAATCCAGCAAAGAAAACAAACAAGATCCTTTTAGGTACCCCCAGTCGCCTTGTCAGCCACTGAGTCAACAACTCATTACCAGATGTTGGGAAGTTCTGAAGGTTAAAGGTATCTCTCACACAGCACCAAATGTACTGAAAAAATTTTCCAGCTCCTTTGGAATAGTTCCCGACAGTGCATTGCTAGAAAGAGACCTGGTGTGTTGAAGGGAGAAAGTTTAGGTTTCGATGTTACTCGGTGTAATTTTATGTTCTAAATCTATCTCACACACTACGTGAAAAATGATTTGTAAGAGCCAGCCCTATTTTACTGTAGGGGCGGTTCAATCACGAACCCCACTTACAGTGGGCTGATCGGGGCCCAGTAATTCAACCGCCCTTACAAATGCCTCAATAAGGGCGGTTGGTGATATCAACCGCCCTTACAAATGGTATGATTTTTAAGGGCGGTTGGATCACCAACCGCCCTTACAAATCGATTTGTAAGGGCGGTTCAATCACCAACCGCCCTTACAAATCAATTTGTAAAGGGGACTGGTGATTGAACCGCCCTTACAAATGACGGCTGTATAAGTGGCTGCACCCACCTTCTTCCTCCTCGAGCCACACACTCCATCTCGCAAAAAAAGGTTGGGAGGCCTTGGGCTCCTCCCAAAAAAATGCTCTACTAAGGGGGGAGGTTTTCAGCTCAATTCCTTTGGTGGGAAACTTGTAGAAGGTAAGAAAATGCTATTCCAACCCTTTAATTGAAGTTTTAATGGTTGGTTTTCATGCAAATTGGAGTTTTATTTTCTCTCTCTTCCATGGTGCTTGAGCTTTGTGTGGAGCAAATTAGAGCATAGTTTTCAAGCTATTAGTTTAGATTCGTTAGAGAGATGAGCTTGCACCCTCAATTAGTCGATCTTGCTTGATTTTAGTGGAGATTGCACACTAGTTTCATGCATATATGGAGAAGCTTGTTCTAGATCTAGGGTTTCCTTTTTTATTTTGTAATTTGTGTTTCATGAAATTGGAATGGGGTTGGCATGAAAGGTTGTTGGTAAAATAATAATTGTTGCTAATTGTTGTTCATGAAATTTTATATTTTAATCATCTAGTATACATTGTTGCTAATAATTGTCAAAAAAATTTGTTGCTAGTAATTTTCAAATAAACAATTGTTGCTATAATTATTGCTAAAACTTGTTGCTAATAATTGTTTCTATTAATTGTTGCTAAAAATTATTACTAAAAATTGTTGCTAATAATTGTATAAGGTAATAAAATGCTATTCCAAGCCTTTAATTCAAGTTTTAATGGTTTGTTAGTGAGTAAATTAGAGCTTTGCATAGAGAAATGAGCTTTGTATAAAGCTAATTAAACCCAAGTTTTGAAGTTATTAGTGTACATTAGTTAGAGAAATGAGCTAACATCTTTTATTTAGTCGCTCTTGCTTGATTTTAGTGGAGATTACCCTAGTTTCATGTATGTTTCATGTATTAATTTGATTCGTTTCATGTATTTTGTTGTTGTTGTTTTGTTTTTAAAAGATGGAGTATAGGAACTCTTGGATGTATGGTTGGTCAAGGATCGATGAAGGTTTCTGTGGTGAGGTGGACAAATTTATTGAAGCCGCACAGAAGCATGCATCAACGTTGACATATAATAGGGACACAATCATTTGTCCATGCAAAGATTGCAAGAATCGTATGGCATTTGCAGATGTGGGTATGATCAAATCACACTTGGTTATGCGAGGATTTGTTCCGGACTACACAGTGTGGATTCATCATGGTGAGACAATGGTTGGTGATGACGACAACAATGATCAAGGACTTGACGCCGAAACCCTGAAGTTGTTGCACCAATATGACAATGGGGAAGACATGTTCTATGACTGTGGTGGCAATAAACAAGGTGGTGACTTTAGCAATGAACAAGGTGGTGACTTTAGCAATGAACAAGGTGCTAATGATGGTGGTGGTGCCGCTCCTAACGGCGGCGGCGGCGGCTCCTCCTCCTCGCAAGGCTCCATCTTTTGCTTGATGCTGGATGCACAGCCAGGGACCTCCATCTGACAGGGATCAGAGAGGTCTGCAGAAAGACTTGAAAAATGAAAGCTTTTCAAATGATCGATGCAACCAGGAGTACCTCAGCAGGCAGAGAAAAGAGGGCAAAGGTTCTTGCTTCAGTCAGAACTCCTGCACTGGCATTTCATCGCTGACGAATAGCTTCGCTCACCTCTTGGTTGGCTGGCCCTTATTGGAGAATGGAGAACCATCTTAAATGGAAGACACCTACCAGCACTGGTCAGGCTTAACCAATGGCCTGCACGGTTCACCACATACAGTAAGAGGGGCATGCCAATGCCAGGCGCCTGAGATTCTGATCGCCAACACCGATGCCATGTTTGCTCACAGAGTCACTGTGCATTCTTTCTGTTTTGCAGTAGATAGCTAGCTGCTCAGGATTCTTTTTGCAGCCATTCAAGAGTACCAGGAGCATCACAGTTCAGTCAGGCATATCCACACAACCTTTCATCCAATGCCCCCAGCATATTATATTTGCACCACAAAGTACATTTAGCAAAATTATTCTACAAATTGCTCCATGGTGATTATTAACCTTTTCATTGGGTAAATTGGGTTCCTTGTTTTCTTGACATGGGCTCCACTTTTTTCCCCCACCCTATAAAACTACTACTCCTACTATAATATATATATAATGAATAAAAGCAGTTAAAAAACTTAAGCACGTGGATCACGGCCTCCAAGAGAGAGACTACATTTATGTATGTGTGTGAGACAACATTTATGTATGTGTGTGAGACTATGTTTATATATGTGTGTGAAAACTTGGTATTCATGACTTTTCCATTTGAGACCATCTAGGGTTTCGAAATCTGGTTTGGAGCCGTCAAAATTTAAAAATTCAAAATTTGAATCATTAAAACTTTATAAAATGAGAGGTTGACCGAAACAACAAATGTAGATCTTGTTGAGCTTGACAAACTTGGTATTGATGACTTTTATATTTGAAACCATTTAGAGTTTCGAAAACTAGAGTCAAAGTGTCATTTTTTAAAATTGAAAGTTTGACTTGGTCAAATGAGGCACTAAATGACCTCAGATGAAAAACTTTTAAATACAAAGGTGATAGAACTCATCAAGATCTACATTATTTACATAGGTCATGTTTCCATTTGAGAAATTGTTAGCAAACACTAGTCACAAAATCATGAATCCCGCATAGAGTTTATGAAACTATATGAGAGACTTGTCAATTTTGAACTAAACTTTCCTAACACTTTCTTAAATGCAAAAACGACCAATATAACAAATGTAGATCTTGATCAGTGTACCAAACTTGGTATTCATGACTTTTCCATTTGAGACCATCTAGGGTTTCGAAACCTGGTTTGGAGCCGTCAAAATTTAAAAATTCAAAATTTGAATCATTAAAACTTTATAAAATGAGAGGTTGACCGAAACAACAAATGTAGATCTTGTTGAGCTTGACAAACTTGGTATTGATGACTTTTATATTTGAAACCATTTAGAGTTTCGAAAACTAGAGTCAAAGTGTCATTTTTTAAAATTGAAAGTTTGACTTGGTCAAATGAGGCACTAAATGACCTCAGATGAAAAACTTTTAAATACAAAGGTGATAGAACTCATCAAGATCTACATTATTTACATAGGTCATGTTTCCATTTGAGAAATTGTTAGCAAACACTAGTCACAAAATCATGAATCCCGCATAGAGTTTATGAAACTATATGAGAGACTTGTCAATTTTGAACTAAACTTTCCTAACACTTTCTTAAATGCAAAAACGACCAATATAACAAATGTAGATCTTGATCAGTGTACCAAACTTGGTATTCATGACTTTTCCATTTGAGACCATCTAGGGTTTCGAAACCTGGTTTGGAGCCGTCAAAATTTAAAAATTCAAAATTTGAATCATTAAAACTTTATCAAATGATAGGTTGACCAAAACAATAAATGTAGATCTTGTTGAGCTTGACAAACTTGGTATTGATGACTTTTATATTTGAAACCATTTAGAGTTTCGAAAACTAGAGTCAAAGTGTCATTTTTTAAAATTGAAAGTTTGACTTGGTCAAATGAGGCACTAAATGACCTCAGATGAAAAACTTTTAAATACAAAGGTGATAGAACTCATCAAGATCTACATTATTTACATAGGTCATGTTTCCATTTGAGAAATTGTTAGCAAACACTAGTCACAAAATCATGAATCCCGCATAGAGTTTATGAAACTATATGAGAGACTTGTCAATTTTGAACTAAACTTTCCTAACACTTTCTTAAATGGAAAAATGACCAATATAACAAATGTAGATCTTGATCAGTGTACCAAACTTGGTATTCATGACTTTTCCATTTGAGACCATCTAGGGTTTCAAAACCTGGTTTGGAGCCGTCAAAATTTAAAAATTCAAAATTTGAATCATTAAAACTTTATAAAATGAGAGGTTGACCGAAACAACAAATGTAGATCTTGTTGAGCTTGACAAACTTGGTATTGATGACTTTTATATTTGAAACCATTTAGAGTTTCGAAAACTAGAGTCAAAGTGTCATTTTTTAAAATTGAAAGTTTGACTTGGTCAAATGAGGCACTAAATGACCTCAGATGAAAAACTTTTAAATACAAAGGTGATAGAACTCATCAAGATCTACATTATTTACATAGGTCATGTTTCCATTTGAGAAATTGTTAGCAAACACTAGTCACAAAATCATGGATCCCGCATAGAGTTTATGAAACTATATGAGAGACTTGTCAATTTTGAACTAAACTTTCCTAACACTTTCTTAAATGCAAAAACGACCAATATAACAAATGTAGATCTTGATCAGTGTACCAAACTTGGTATTCATGACTTTTCCATTTGAGACCATCTAGGGTTTCGAAACCTGGTTTGGAGCCGTCAAAATTTAAAAATTCAAAATTTGAATCATTAAAACTTTATAAAATGAGAGGTTGACCGAAACAACAAATGTAGATCTTGTTGAGCTTGACAAACTTGGTATTGATGACTTTTATATTTGAAACCATTTAGAGTTTCGAAAACTAGAGTCAAAGTGTCATTTTTTAAAATTGAAAGTTTGACTTGGTCAAATGAGGCACTAAATGACCTCAGATGAAAAACTTTTAAATACAAAGGTGATAGAACTCATCAAGATCTACATTATTTACATAGGTCATGTTTCCATTTGAGAAATTGTTAGCAAACACTAGTCACAAAATCATGAATCCCGCATAGAGTTTATGAAACTATATGAGAGACTTGTCAATTTTGAACTAAACTTTCCTAACACTTTCTTAAATGCAAAAACGACCAATATAACAAATGTAGATCTTGATCAGTGTACCAAACTTGGTATTCATGACTTTTCCATTTGAGACCATCTAGGGTTTCGAAACCTGGTTTGGAGCCGTCAAAATTTAAAAATTCAAAATTTGAATCATTAAAACTTTATAAAATGAGAGGTTGACCGAAACAACAAATGTAGATCTTGTTGAGCTTGACAAACTTGGTATTGATGACTTTTATATTTGAAACCATTTAGAGTTTCGAAAACTAGAGTCAAAGTGTCATTTTTTAAAATTGAAAGTTTGACTTGGTCAAATGAGGCACTAAATGACCTCAGATGAAAAACTTTTAAATACAAAGGTGATAGAACTCATCAAGATCTACATTATTTACATAGGTCATGTTTCCATTTGAGAAATTGTTAGCAAACACTAGTCACAAAATCATGAATCCCGCATAGAGTTTATGAAACTATATGAGAGACTTGTCAATTTTGAACTAAACTTTCCTAACACTTTCTTAAATGCAAAAACGACCAATATAACAAATGTAGATCTTGATCAGTGTACCAAACTTGGTATTCATGACTTTTCCATTTGAGACCATCTAGGGTTTCGAAACCTGGTTTGGAGCCGTCAAAATTTAAAAATTCAAAATTTGAATCATTAAAACTTTATAAAATGAGAGGTTGACCAAAACAACAAATGTAGATCTTGTTGAGCTTGACAAACTTGGTATTGATGACTTTTATATTTGAAACCATTTAGAGTTTCGAAAACTAGAGTCAAAGTGTCATTTTTTAAAATTGCAAGTTTGACTTGGTCAAATGAGGCACTAAATGACCCCAGATGAAAAACTTTTAAATACAAAGGTGATATAACTCATCAAGATCTACATTATTTAAATAGGTCATGTTTCCATTTGAGATCATTTAGAAACTCAAAAATTTTTACCGAGTTTATGTTTTTATTTTCTGATTTTTAAAAATAAATATATGTAGGGGCGGGTGGATTAGGAACCGCCCTTATAAATGCATTTCTAAGGGCGGGTCACTCACCACCCGCCCTTAAAAATCCCCCCATATATCCCTCAGGTCTGCGCGGGCTGGCCAAATTGGGCGCATCTCTTCTAATTCACGCCGGCAGGCTGCCGGATTCACCCCCCGCCGCCGCCGCCTCCCTCCTCCCTGCGCCCTCCCCCACCGCCTCCCCCTCCCTGAGCCCACCACCGCAGCGTCCTCCGACGACCTCCACTTGGACCTGGCCTCTTCAACGCCGACCTCGCCGGCGGTCGCGACACTAGGGTTTCCGCACTACCGCCACTGGCCTCGCCGGCCCATGCTCGTGCGCTTCCCCACCTCCTCCCCTTCGACCTCGCCGGAGCTACGGTGTGAGGCCGCGCGGCTGCCGCCCTCACCGGCCCCTGTCATCGAGGACGTCCTCGACGGGAGCTAGGGTTAGGCCGCACGGCTCGCCACCAGCCTTGCTCGCCGGGTAGGCTCTGATCCCCCACCTCCTCCTCTCCGACCTCGCTGGGTAGGCTCTCGCTCGCTTGGCAAGTTCCTCTGCACCATTGAGGTGAGGCCCGCTGCAATCCTCTTTCTACTGCTTGCAACATTTGATAAAGAACAGATATGGTCAAATTATTTATAAGAAAGGAAAAAAACAAGTTCATATGATACAATATTACTTAGTATTTACCTGAATAGATGGCTTATTTAGGTGCCTAACATTTGATACCTGAATATAACTTTGCTCTTAGCTCTGGGAAAATGCAGTGTTAGAAGTTTCCAACTGTATTTATTAGATCCTTAGATTTGATGGTCCATTTTTTATAGAATAAGTCATCAGAAATGAATCGGTATGATGTGTCATCAGAAAATGAATCAGTATGATGTGTTATCAGAAATGAAACAGCACAGCGACTGGATGTTTGGCTAGTAATGATGCCATGGGATGGGACTCCTGTGATTCACTGCTTTAGATGAGAAAAGGATTTCAGTTCATATTTTTACTATTTTTTACATTGCAACTTTGCTAGCTCAGGATTTTAATCATGTCTACTTTGTTTCTTAGGTAAATTTTGTCCACTCATAACCTAATATTTCTGGTGAACCTTGACTTGCCCTGTACATCAAGCAACCAAAAATTTATTCTGATTTTCTCCATGAACAAATTTAATCTCATCTTGTTTTGTGCCTTCTTTTAATCTTAGGCATACTAATATTGTGGTAAGCACTTATGAATGGTGGTACTCATTATTATTGTGGTAATCTGTACTCTATTGTGATCTTCTAATCTACTAATACTCTACACTCTCCTAACACTCTAGTACTCTACTTGTACTACTACTACTACCACTACTACTATTACTACTACTCTACTAGTTCTACTGTCCTAGTATTGTCCTACTCTTACTACTGTCCTACTCTATTGTTTGGGAAGCAGCAGCTACTTTTTTTGACACCTCTCTATGTTTGTTAAGCAGCTGTTGCTTTTTCCCCAACTCTTACCTTCCCTCTCCTCTCCTCTCCTTTGTTTTGCCGATGATGAAATTGTCTAAAATCCATACATAATATGGAATATGAGCTGATGATCAAGAACTTGTGAGGAACTTGGCATCATTACTAGCTGCCCCAACATTACCTTCTCCTCTCTTATCTGTTATGATACCTTTATGCTCCAAGACTATGATCAAATGATGATTGACATGTTTCTGAGGCCTTCCTCTCTTCTCCTTCCTCTCTTCTCCTTCTATCTCTCTCCTCTCCTCTCTTCTCCTCTCTTATCTGTACTCTATTGTGATCTCCTACTACTCTACTAATACTCTACACTCTCCTAACACTCTAGTACTCTACTTGTACTACTACTACTACCACTACTACTATTACTACTACTCTACTAGTTCTACTGTCCTATTACTGTCCTACTCTTACTACTGTCCTACTCTTACTACTACTGTCCTACTCTACTACTGTCTATTTGAAACCATTTGTGGTGGCTTACTGTCATTTTGATTTGATTTGTGGATTACTGTCATTTTGATGCTTAAACTTAACTGAGAATTTGGCAACTTGTTTTAATAATTCTGCCCTGGCACATGGTTTTGTTATTCATGAGTGACACTTGGTGTTTAATAATTTGGCAACTTGTTTTAATAAACTGCAACTTTTAGGAAAAAGTTTTTCCTGTTGCTGGCTAGTGCTATGCTGAATCTGAAGGGCCTGTCATGCTAGTGCTATGATGCTTGCTTGCTACTACTCTGCTCCTACTAATCTTACTACTCTACTATTGCACTACTCTACTACTCTTACTACTGCAGTACTCTACTACTGCTAGATGCTGCCCTACTCTCACTGTCATTTTGAATCTGTCCTACTACTACTACTTGCTTGCACTGAATTTTTTGATTTGTGAAAGTTTTTTATTTGAGCAGTCTACTATTACTACTACTAGTCCTACTACTAGTACTACTGTCCTAGTACAGTCCTACTCTTACTACTATCCTACTCTTACTACTACTGTCCTACTCTACTACTGTCTATTTGAAACCATTTGTGGTGGCTTACTGTCATTTTGATTTGATTTGTGGCTTACAGTAATCCTACTCTACTACTACTACTATACTCCTACTCTACTACTACTCTACTACTACTGTCTACTATTACTAGTACAATCTGTCCAACACATATATGCTCGTATTTGACAAATGCAATGAACTTTTAAACCTCTATGTTTGGGAAGCAGCAGCTGCTTTTTTTGACACCTCTCTATGTTTGTTAAGCAGCTGTTGCTTTTTCCCCAACTCTTACCTTCCCTCTCCTCTCCTCTCCTTTGTTTTGCCGATGATGAAATTGTCTAAAATCCATACATAATATGGAATATGAGCTGATGATCAAGAACTTGTGAGGAACTTGGCATCATTACTAGCTGCCCCAACATTACCTTCTCCTCTCTTATCTGTTATGATACCTTTATGCTCCAAGACTATGATCAAATGATGATTGACATGTTTCTGAGGCCTTCCTCTCTTCTCCTTCCTCTCTTCTCCTTCTATCTCTCTCCTCTCCTCTCTTCTCCTCTCTTATCTGTACTCTATTGTGATCTCCTAACACTCTACTAATACTCTACACTCTCCTAACACTCTAGTACTCTACTTGTACTACTACTACTACCACTACTACTATTACTACTACTCTACTAGTTCTACTGTCCTAGTACTGTCCTACTCTTACTACTGTCCTACTCTTACTACTACTGTCCTACTCTACTACTGTCTATTTGAAACCATTTATGGTGGCTTACTGTCATTTTCTTCGCTCATAGTATGAATACTTAGCTTATGCTATGAAATACTAGACCTAAACTTGTTCTCTTGTAGTGGAAAGAAGAGGTTGACCAGCAAAGGGACGTATACAAGGATGATCAACTCTTGGAGCTCGTCGGCGACCTTTGCAACTTCATCATTGACCAGGTTGTTTCTTCTAGAGGCGATTACCATGATCGATCATCTGACTTAGGAAGTAATCCTATGTACCAACACCTCCGTGAGACTCATAGGTTAGCTCTAGGCCGTTGAGAACCATTTGGAATGGTTTGGACTTGTGAAACTTTTGAACTTGTGATGGTTTGGACTTGTGGACTATTTGAACTTATGAATTATGGCTATGTAATGTGATAATGGACTTTGTGAATTGGACTTTTGAACTTGTGAATTATGGCTTGTAATTGTGGTTTATATCTTGCTCGTGTGTTTGTGGATGTGTATATCTGGTCAGATTTGAATTTGAATTTGTATTCTATATTATATTCTGTGATCAGAAATGTATTTGATTTTAATTTTTTAATAGAAAATCCACTGTAGGGGCGGTTCTAGATCCAACCACCCTTACAAATGGTATTTGTAAGGGCGGTCGGTGATCCAACCGCCCTTACAAATACTATTTGTAAGGGCGGTTGGTGATCAAACCGCCCTTACAAATGCATTTGTAAGGGCGGGCTATGCCAACCGCCCCTACAGTGGGCTGATTTGTAAAAGCCACCTGGGAGGGGCGGTTGGGCCACCCGCCCTTATAGTGCCTTTTGACCCGCCCTTACAGTGCCTGACTGTAGTAGTGACATCTGCTGCATAGCCGTCAATTCCCCAAGGAACGGCGGCACAGGCCCTGTTAAGTAATTGTGCTGTAAATTCCTGAAACAACATCCAAATAGATCAAATAATAATAAAATAGATTGGCTTAGTAGAAAAATAAAGCTAATTTTAAGTTGAGTATATATGACGATGGACCATTATGAGCTTAAGAACAAATTTTTCAGTTACTTGCATTGCAAAGCATATGGGAAATACTTAAGGACACATTTTTCAGTTAATTGCAAAGCATACGTGAAATGATAGCCACTGTAACAGATAAGTAGATAACCGTAATAGCCAAATTGAAACTGGTACCATCCGATAAAAACCCTAAAAGCACTGCTAGAGAAATATGACAGCGTAGTGGCAAAGATAGGACGCAGAAACTTCTTAATGTCAAACAAACATGACCTCGGCCCATAGTCACAAAGTTTTTGGGTTGATGGGGTCGAGGTACGGGGTCGTGGTACGTGGTACGCTACTTGCGAGATACTTTTACACTTCGGGTCGAAAATGAACCCGTGAACCCGGGTCGGGGTCGACGAACCCGGGTCGAGGGTTGAAGGTGGTGAACCCATTTTATGTGACTATGCCTCGGCCGGGGAGAAATAAAGTTGAGAGTTCATACAAAGTTGTCAAGTGCGTGAGGTTCCTCAGCTCCTCAGGTATAGGACCAACCACATTCAATTTGAACATTTTCCTGCAATAACAAGAGTGAAGAAACCATTAGCTCGTACCCTCACGATTTTGCCTTTTAATCTTGTTTGTCAGACAAAGACCATGAGGTCAGCATAGACACCACAATTTTGCTGAGCACGAACACCCAACCTCGGGAGGGGAACCATCGAATATTCAGTTCCGTGGAGCGTTATATAGGATCGGAAAAGGGCTAGTGAGACACTTACAGCTCGATGATGTGGCAGATGGTGTTGTTCTGGTCGGAGCAGTCGCACTTGATGCCCGGGTTCATGTTGGCCGCATAGATGGATGTGCCATCTGTGGCCGCGCCGACACACGGGTCGCCGGTGAACCATGGCGGCCACACCTGCAACCCGAGCTTAGAAAACACCGTGTTCAACGCCTTCGCTACAAATGACAGTGCACCAAAAACACAACGACGATTATTATTAGTATGTATTATTGGTTATTAAGCAAGTTTTTGATCTAGACTATGTTTATTTGTTATCTTTTTGCAAAATTAGATAGGTAGCCGCTCAATGGTAATGTGTCAGGACTTAGTGCCTAGCCTAGTGCTCTATAATTATGGTCCCACTCCCACATAGAGCCGAGAAAACTATATACTTCCTCTGGTCACAAATAAGTGACGATTTGGGTTAGTCTCTAGCTATCCTTTAAACTTTAATTACAGCACAGTACAGGTTTGTTTAGAACATGGGAAAATTTTCTAGTTTCTTTTTTTTTCTTAACTGGTTCTCTTCAAATACACTGTTCCCGAATATTTTGATGGGGCACCTGTTTGGTTGCGCCATCTCACCCTCACCCCCGCTCTAGTCTCAGGCAGAGAGCACGAGCAACCAAACACAGCAAAACAGAGATATATGAGATTCCAAAAGCCAAGGTAGCTGCTGATAAAGAGTAGAAAGGGGAAGGCAAACCCTCGGCTTGAGACCAGAAATCCCTTTTTATTGCAAAAAAGAAAACGAATACTCCTAGGAAATAGACTTATCAATTACCTTCAGTTGGATCTGTCCTCTTGGTTGATACTTGCTGAGCCCCAGCCGATGCAAACGCGACTAGAAGAACCAGCAGCGGCAGCATGGAGAGCACAGGGCCGCGGACGCAGGAAGAGCTCCATTTTGAGCTCATCATCATCTCCCTCTATCCGCTATCCTCTCACTTACAGCAGCTCGGCCGTCAAATGATCTGATTTTCAGTCAGTCAGTCAGTCATTCAGTTAGAGGCTTCACTTGTACTGTAGGAGTAGGAGAACTGGAGAAGTGGAGAAGCGCCCTCTCTAGTCAAGTAGTACTGTAGCTGTCAGAGATCCAAGCCCCCAGCACGCACGCGGCACGCACCATGCATTGTTTGATTGGCACTGCACACGTTGTGATCCACGCCTTTGAAAATCATCACACGCGGCACATCGTCCTAATAGTCTACTCCCTCCCTCTCAAAATGACCGTGACATCTTGTTTGACCATCCGTTTTATTCAAATTTTTTGTGTAAATATCATTCACTTTGATATGATTTATTTTATCATTAGAGATATTTTAATAATAATTTATTTATATTTTAATTTACATAAAAATTTTAAATAAAACAAGCGATCAAACATGATGTCTTAAAGTAAAAAGCATCCGTCTTTCCGAGACGGAGGGAGTATGCGATAACATATGCGCAGGAAGCATGAACTGAGAATCCCTCTGGACCCTGCTGGGTAACCTGCATTCACACAGCAAACAACTTTCGATTCCCCTCGATGCAAGAAACAAAGTAATAAGCACATGTGCCTTGCAAGAGGCACCGTATCTGTCCACCCAATCTCATAAATTTGAAAAATCACATAGACATCCAGAGAATCAAACTGCACCGTTTCCAAATTAAAGTCCATTTCCAATAAACAATATCCGTGGCTTCACTCACAGTCACAGATGCTGTTGCCTGCTGATCTGAAAAAGAACCTGCAGCTGCATGCCCGGCCGTCACCGGCCTTCGTCGATGACCGATGATGACATGGCCTCCACCCCGGGCGCCGAGCTCGACTGCTGCTCTCTGGCGTTCATCTGCCACTCGATCACGTAGCTCGGCTTCGTCACCGCCTCGGCCACCTCGCTGTCTCCCGTCAGCATCGACACCACCCTCGACATGGACGGCCGCTGGCGGGGCGAGCTCTGGATGCAGAGGAGGCCAATGCGGATGGCACGGAGCACCTCGTCACCGTTGAATTCCGTGATCCTGGGGTCCACTACGTCCAAGAGATGATCGTCCTCGTAGAGTTGCCAGACCTGAAAGTGGATGAGTGAGATAATAGTAACTTCACTAATTAATGCTTGATATGTTATTCGCAAAAAAAAATACTTGATATGTTATTATTATCGGCGTGGCAAGTGTCTAGACGCCCGTGTAGTATGCATCTGTCCGCCTCACTCCAACTCACACGTGGATCCCGCCCTCGACATTGCGCCCGCCGCTCCTCTCGTCCAGATGAACGGCCACGCAGCCAGCTCCTTCCCCATGACCCCTCCTCTCTCCCTGTATGGACGGGATCCGGGAGCCGGCCCCAGCTCGCTGCGCCCCCATCCACGGGTCCCCAGCTCTGCCACGGTCCATCCACCGGCACCCGGGCCGTGCGCCATCACTCAACGTGCCCGTGAAACACTTCAACATGAAATACTTAGATGCAACATACGTCGGACATAGATGAAACATTTAAAACATACTGTTACAACATATGAGTGAAACATATGCAACATCCAGATAAAACACTTGCAATATGTGTGTGAAACATATACAATATCCAGATAAAACACTTGCAACATGTGTGTGAAACATATGCAACATCTAGATAAAACACTTGTTGCAACATATGTCTAAAACAGATGAAACATTTTTTTTCAAAACGCTTGCAATATACCACTGAAAACACTTGCAAAAATATACAATATTCCGATCTACTTTTGCAACATTCATATGTAACTATTGCAACATATCTCTGAAACATCTGAAACACTTGAAACATACATTTGCAATATAGAGAAGGGAAAGGTCGGGGCCGGTCGATTTCGGTCGTCGGGGTGGGATTCGGCAGTGAGCGGCGGCGTGCGAGCACCACCAGCACCGGCCACGCTCGCATGGGTCCCCTTGGCTTGGCCAGGGAAGACCTGAGGTGACATGGCATATGCGCCCCAGCAACTATGGTGGGGTCAGCGGCGCGCCCGACGGCGATGGGTGATAGAACGGCGATGGGTGATAGAATGGCGAGGGACGCAGGTGAGTTGCGCTGGGAGCGAGGGCGCGTGGCGCGGCCGGCGATAGGGGGAAGGGCACGGCGTGGCAGACCGATGAGCATGTCGTGGGGGAAGAGGGCGGACGGATGAGCGGCCACGCTGCTTTGGGGCCGAGCGGATAAGATTACGAGGGAGCGGGGATTTGTTTTTTTTATTTCTGAGAGAGATGGCGCCTGCTCCTATGGAGCCGCGTCCGGACGGGAGTCACTGACGGATTATCGTTTCATATAATATATAAATTAAATAAAAGAAAGTGAATACCTTTTCACAAAGTTACGGCTACGTACACACATATAATAACATTTTTAGTTATTATGTGTATGACTACGCACACATAATAACTAAAAAAAAGTCTGCCTTAAAAAAATACTAAATAAAGTAACTAAACTTTTAAAACTACAGATGTGTATGCCCTTGGTTTTATGCACGGACCCACACCCACCCACCTGTCTGGCACACATTTTTCATGGGAACAACATGATTGTTGTGAGGCAATATAATGCAAATTATCCAAGGTATGTGAAATTCCTATGCACTATAGGAAATTAAATAATATAAAGACAGGAAAATTATTGAAGAGAGAATTGAGAAACGCTTTAAGCGATTGGAAGAGTAAATACCTATTTGTCAGTGGTAGATTAGTGATGATTAATTATGTTGTGTCTAGTTTACGTATGTTCAAGCTCTCTTTTAGGTTCTAATAACGGGAGTACTTAAAAATAGAGTATTTTGTGTCAAGGTTCTATTAGCATTATGATCAACAAAAAAAAAATATCATTTGGTAAAATGGAATATCCTTTGTCAACCAAAATAAATTGGACTAGGGTCCCAAAATCTAGGCATACCAAATAAATGTCTCCTGAGTAAGTGGTTATTTACGTTGTGTAATGAAGAGGGAGTTGGCAACACTTACTATAGAATAAACAGCTCACGACCAAAACTTTAAGTCAAGTAAACAAAAGAGTTAGGGACTGACATTTTTGGTTGGGTCTCATCGGGGTGAAAGACCCATTCTTTTAAAACTGAGGAGTTTTTAACTTTTAAGATATTTGGTCGGGTCTCATCGGGGTGAACGACCCATTCTTAAAACTGGGGAGTTTTTAACTTTTTAAGTGGAACTCATCAATTTTCTAGGAAGATATTTTGGTAGGCACTTAAAAAGCAATAGTGGTGAAAGTCGTAGCTGGTTCAACCCCACCGAATATCTCCTTTAGAAGAGCTCTGTTTAAACTGGGGTGTTGGAATCCTAGTTCCTTTGTTTAATATTAAACTGGGGTGTTGAAATCCTAGTTCCTTTGTTTAATATTATGTGATGAAAACAAGCAATAGTGGTGAAAATCGTTGGTTCACCCCACGCTGAATATCTCCTTTAGAAGAGCTTTGGTAAGGGATAAACTAACAGAGTGGTATAGCCTAGTTGCAACAAAGGTTGCACATATTAATCTTCAGGTGGATAGGGATGCTTTTATCTGGGGCTTACATGAAAAGAGGTCTTTTACAGTAAAGTCGATGTACAGCCATCTTGTTAGATTGGATTAGAGTTATAGAAAAAAATTGGTATATGAAATTACCTCTAAAGATTAGGATTTATGTGGTATCTGAAAAAGTGGTCATTAATTAATTATAACTGAAAATAATCTAGCTAGGATAAATTGTAATTGTTGCAAAACTTGTTCTTGTAGCAAGATGGAAACAATCAAACACCTTTCTTTGACTGCCATTGTGCGAAATTCCTTTGGCATGCCAACTTTAATATTTAAATTCAAACCGTAAATATGAGTACAGATTTTGGGAGTATCTACCGGTCGTTCGGTTATTTAATAGTCCGCCAACAACCGAGTGTGGACGACACATGAAACAGCCGACGCCCCGCATAACTTGAATCGTGTGTTTCTACAGCATCCAACACGCAAATTTTGGTCCATCGGATTTTAATCAGACGATTTCTGAATTTCGCAGTCATGTTGTATTTGTGTGCCAGTTGGCCAGGTTGTTCCAGGTTGGACTCGGAGGCTAGGTTTTCGTCAGATGTTGTTTCAGGTTGTACGAGTGAATTTGGGCCTATGGTCCAGACATATGAACACACGTGAAAAAAAAACAGAGACAACAAGCTTCTTTGGTAAATCTGAGTAGCAAAAAAATTATTTGTTACGTGATAAATGCAGTTGCAAATTAGGAGACAAAAAAACAAAAACAAACAAAACAAAAAAAAACTAGCAACTAGAGGCCAAAGTAAAAAAAGGGGAAATTACAAAAAAAACAAAAAAAACCTAACAAAAAAAAGCCAATTGGGGTTAAATTATGTAAAAAACAAAAAAAGACATATGAACACACGTGAAAAAAAAAGACAACAAGCTTCTTTGGTGAATCTGAGTAGCAAAAAAATAATTTGTTACGTGACAAATGCAATTGTAAATTAGGAGACAAAAAAAAAAACAACAACAACAAAAAACATAAACAGCTGCGGCTTCGAGACTCCTCCCCTCCCCTCCCGTAAGCTGCTGCGACAGATAAGAAAATGGGTGCGGTTTCCAAAAAGATCAAAAGTAGACCTATGTGTGGGCCTCCTTCAAACAGAGAAAAAACAAAATAGTCCAAAAGCCCAAAACTATTGGACGGATGAGATCACAGCGAAAACAAGATCTGACGGCCATCAAAATCGTGTGAGCACAGGGAACAAAAACACACGGTTGCTGGATAGCTTTTCCCTAGATTTTTCCAAATCAGAGAAGAAAGAGTGCAAGACTTAGATCTAAATCTCGTAATGAGCTTACCCATTCTAAAAGATAAGCCATGTCTTCTTCAAGCTTGTCATCGTAGTTTGGCCTTCCAGCTACAGTCTCCAACATGACCACACCAAAAGCAAAGACATCAACTTTCTCAGTCATATGACCTCTCATAGCATACTCAGGAGCAAGATAGCCACTTCATGGAATGTAAGAGAAAAAGGACAACCATTAGCTTGCAAATTAGTGAAAGTAATGGCTAGACATAAGGGGGTAGGGACACAAGAGGTATGTGCTTACAATGTACCAGCAACTTTAGTGCTGACATGAGTCCTTTTGTCATCATAGAGTTTGGCAAGCCCAAAATCTGAGATCTTAGGGTTGAGATTAGCATCAAGTAAGACATTGCTTGCCTTTATGTCTCTATGCACAACACGGATGCTGGAATCTTCATGGAGATAAGCCAGGCCTCTAGCAATACCCAAACATATTTCATAGCGTGTTAACCAATCTAGGTTCAATCTTCCACTTCCTGCCAATGAATATTTATTTATATAACAATAATGGACTAGCCACAGTCACATAAAATTGAATGAAATAGTTGGTACCGAACAATGCTTTATCAAGACTTCCATTCTCCATGTATTCATAAACTAATAGTGGTTTATTTCCCTCAAGGCAGCAACCATACAACTTGACAAGATTACGGTGTTGCACTTGGGAAATAGTTTCCACTTCAGCTATGAATTGCCTCTTCCCTTGGCGAGATGTTTCAGATAGTTGTTTCACTGCCACCAAGCTGCCGTCAGTTAATTTACCCTATCAGAAAGTGACATTGTTTTAAGAAGGTGAGTTTAGGCACCACATTATAAAACAATACCATGTAATGGAAAAAATAAGGAATTGACATAAACCAAACCAGAGTGGAACTGAAAAAGTCTAGCCAATATTTTACATAATGAAAATATATTGTGCTTATCTATGTTGTCAAAAAATTATAATAAATTGATGTCTATGTGTAGTATAGATGAACTAACCTTATAAACTGATCCATATCCTCCTTCACCAAGAAGGTTACTGGAAGTAAAATTTTCAACTGCAGTCCTCAGTTCACTATAAGTGTAACTGAATACATTAGGTTTTCCGACAATATTGTATAGCTCTACAAACATGACAGATTATAAGCTTGTTAGTGCGGCCTTTAGTGGCTTTAGAGTTATATCAGCTTAGCATATCATTTACCTTTTTGCTCTGATGTTACCTTTCTTGATTTGTACCTCCACAAAAAGAGTCCAACAAGTACTAGTCCTAAAACTATTGTACCAACCACGACTCCAACAATTTCACCTATTTTACTACCTTTCTTCGGTGCAACTGCATGAGAGAAATTTGTTAAAAACCCATCCGATCCATTAAATATATTATCTTACATAAAATTATTATAAATGATATTTGGCTTATATGTTAGGTGTTTCTGAATTTTCACTCATTTTTAGATCATCACTTCTGATAGTAGAAACTCTATATTCATTTGTTGATCCCCAAGAAAAATATTAAAACTATGATTTGAAGCTAAGGGAATTACTTAGAGTAGCACTCAAAGCTGATATTGCAGGCCCATAGTAGCCTTCACTAGGGATACAACAAGTGCCCTTGCCAGCCCAAAAGAGATGAATCTCAAGGAAGTTTCTAGTGACAGGAATAATATATTGCTTCTGAATAGCCAAAAAAGATTTCCCGCCTGCTGCCTTCCTTATATCAAAGTTCTGCTCCTTAAGCTCACCCTACATCGGTACCAAGAGAAAAGATCATGGCCAATTCATAGGTTAAAATCAAAAGGTGTAGATGATGAGCATGAGTAGAACCTGCCTGGAGATAAATATCAAAAACCCTTCTACCTAAACTCTTCCAAGTTGGTGTGTCTTCAAAGTCAAACTCTGCAAATTGAAGTGTGATAATATAGTTTCCATTCTCAAGTCCAATGCCATAGTACCTTAAAGACGATGGCGACATCCTTGCTGTTTGGAATAGTTTTGAATCTTGAGTATTATTAAACTGACTTGTGTTGTAGATTATGTAATTATTTGGTGCACCCATGAAGTTCCCGACATTACTAAGACCCCATGTCTGTGCTCCTGTAACATAATAGGATGCTGCTCCAATATTGGCATTATCAGGTTGATACTCCAAGTGTTCAAAGGTAGATGTAGATCCTCCACTCCCACAATCCACAGCAAGGGAGGAAGCTGCATAGATTAAATTATTTAATATCAGTATTAGTTTGGTAAGTTTTTCTAATGTCCATCTAGTAGGCTCATGCTTTAAATTGCAGTGGGAACTCACACTGTGGAGAGTCAAGAAAACAGGGTGTATTTCTTTGTAGGCACTCCAGCCCAAAAGGTAAGACACTGTGGTTGCAAAACATTGGCATTTTGAATCAAAACATGAGCTCTGAGAACAAATAGATGCGTTTGAGGAGCTATTAGAAAATGAACTTACCTATCATTGGATTTATTGATCACAAAATTGTTTGCCACCAAATTCCTATTAGAATAAACATTGAAAAAACATTAGAAGCCATTGCTTATACTTCAGTGTCATATTGAACGGTTTATTACTAGCAAAAAAATAATGTGCACCAAATTTGGGACAAATAAACTGAGGTTGAGCGTTTCTACTTCTTCAATGATTTTGAAACATAGGTGGACCCTAAGGAAACACAATCTATATGCAGCAAAGGAAGGTTTTTTAGACGCATCAAATTTCAAAATGGTAACTTAACAAATGTGTATACTATAAGCCTAATATCCATGCTGGGCTGAATTATCATTAAAAGATAACAATAACAATGAAGTTATAGAAGTCAATCACTTACAACTGCAACTTCTGGGTAGCCCAAGAAGGAAAGCTTCCTGAGAGCTGGTTGTAAGAAAAATCTCTAGATGGAAGAGAAAGGGGAAAGGTTACAGATATATATATAAATACCATCCCACTTTTATCTCACAAATAAAATTGAACCACAATGACATACAAGTTTGCAACAGAAGGTCCTATGGATCTTGGAAGGCTTCCTGAAAGGCTATTATTCCCGAGAAATCTGGATTGAACAAATTTGCTAGCATTAGCAAATAACTGATTCCTAGAACGCAGAAACAAGTATTGGGAAGCAATAAGAACCATACAAGAACTTGAGAAAATTCAGATTCACCAGGTCTTGTGGTACTTCACCTGTGATATTATTAAAACTCAAATCCCTGTGATAGGAAATAGAATGAGCACAGGATGGAAAGGAATGAACAAACATTGTATAATCCATAACAGTTCATTAAACCATATTATACAAAAATACACTTAACTAGAGTTTGAAGAAACAAATTCCTTACAGTGTGTCTAACTTTGCAAGATTTGAAAAGTTTACTGATGCCAGACTATCAGATATCCTACAATTCCTCAAAATTCTGCAATGAAACATCTCAAAACTTTTAGGACTTAACAACTTGATTTCACTACATTGAATACCAAGAAGTAGTTTGGGTCAATTAGGGGATGACAAGTTATGCATACAAGGTACTCAAAGATGTCATGTTACTAATGAATGCCAGTGAAGAACTTCCATTTACTATGTCACCAATTCGCCTGCACAATGGAACAAGTAATTCATTCTCCCATTCTACAACTCTTATACTTAGCTACTTTTGTCATCTGAAGTCACTTACAAGCTTGTCAGTTGGACGAGATTAGACAGAGAGGTTGGAATTGGACCTTGAAAAGAATTGCCTTGGAACCGCCTGCAAAATTATAATGCATGTTACTAGTTTTCATTGTTTATAAAATTAGACTGAGCTACTACCTTAGTATAGACACAAGATGGCACTTCTTTTCTTTAAAAAATAATGAAAATATTTATGTAGCTCAGAGTATAATTTGTTTCAAAAAAAGATATAGATTAGGAAGGCTGAAGCATTTCATAAATTGCTAAGGCTAGTGATTTGTAAAAATACTAGTTGCAACAATGTGTCCAAATTAAATTCCATTTACTATTTCCAGTTAGAAAATAATTATCACAATATTAATAAAGTCTTACAGATCTGATAAGTTACTCCAGCGTCCAATGTAATCTGGTATTCGCCCAGTAAAATCATTATCTGACGCGCGGCTGAACACAAAGAGGAATAATAGATAAGATTGAGTAGCATCGAAAAACAATGTCAACAAAATATGTATGGTTTGTAGGCATACAATTCTTTCATTCTTGTAAGCTTAGAAAATGATGATGGTATAGAACCACTTAAGCCGGCACTGTCAATATACCTGCAAGTATGAAATTAAAAAAAGAGAACACATTAAACATGGAGCATAATCATCCAATAAAAAATAAAAAGGTATGGAGAACAGGGCGCCCAAAATTAGTCAAAATACGCACAGTCTCTCAAGATTACTTAGGTTCCCCAATTCAGAAGGAAGGGAGCCATTTAAGTTGTTTGTGGCTAAACACCTGAAATCCCACATACAGGGAAAAAATAAAGTTAGTAGCACAAAATCTGTTATTAGAAGTTCCTCATCTTGGAAGAATGAATACTTCTTGCAAAAAAAGAAGAATGAATTGCACTTGCACCACATCTACTTTCCCAACACAAGTTAACATGTAGACGGAGTGAAGATTTTGTTTCTCTTGAATAGTATAAAGTTGGGATCAGTCGAATGCAAAGATGTGATTTTGTTTCTCTCGAATAATATAAACTTGGGATCAGTCAAATGGATTCTCAACTTGCTGTTTTTCATTTACTGCTATGATTAAACATTTGATGACTAAATTTTGAGGCACATGAATGTACAAAAGTTAAATTGTGATTATATTTTTTCTAGTTCAGAGTTTAGTAGAGATCTTTAATAAAAAAAATAAAAAAAAACACCATGACACTGTGAAATACATTTTTTGCTTACAGTCTATTGAGGTTCACAAGGTTTCCAAGCTCCTTTGGAACAGTTCCCGATAATGCATTGCCACAAAGAGACCTTGTATTTTGAAGGGAGAAAGTTTTAGTTTCGATGTCACACCCAAAACATGCTATGGGTCAGAGTAATGTGAGGTTCTAAATCTCACATGTACTGCAAAGCAGTCAAGTCCCCAAGGAACGACGGTATCGGCCCTGTTAAGTAATTTTGTTGTAAATTCCTGAAACAAACATAAGAACAGATCATCATATACCAACGAAAATAAATTAATTGGCTCAGTAGGTATTATTCAAAGTGAGTTTGAGCTTATAGGTAGTATAACAATGGACTATTACTTATGTGCTTCTGATGGTATTAGTTATTAAATGGAGAGGTCTCTTGCCTCTTGTGGCAGAATATATACAGTGGGAAGTGGCTAGACGATGGTTGAGTAGAGTTCATACAAGTAGGTCAAGTGCGTCAGGTTCCTCAGCTCCTCTGGTATATGACCAACTACATCCAATTGGTACATTTTCCTGCAGCAACAAGAGTGAAGCACCCATCCATCAGCTGGCAGCCTCACTATTTCGATTTTCCTCAGACAAACACCACCAGGTGCAGGCCATGGACTCATGGAGCATCGTCAAATCTTTCCAATGGATTTCTAGAGTTATCTTAAGTCAAACTTTTTTATATTTAACTGAATTTATAGAAAATAGCATAACTTTAGGAATTCATTTATTTAGAAATGGAGTAGGCAATTTGCAGGGATAAACAGACGCACAAGGACAAGAGCGGGGGAGACTTACAGCTTGGTGATGTGGCACACGGTATTGTTCTGGTCGGTGCAGTCACACCTGATGGCCAGGCGGTTTGGGTCGTTGTCGATGTCGGTGCTGTTGGTGGCAGAGCCGGTGCAGACGTCGTCGTTTATGTCCGTCTGCTGGAGCCGGAGCTTGGCGAACATCGCCTTCAACGCGCGCGCTGCAAACATGAATGCCCCCTACTTTATTTTTAGTTAAAGAAAAAAGAGGCTTGAATATATAGGTTGCATTGGCAACAAAAGGCAACCTACATATATGTTTATCGCCCCGGGCCTCGGTCGTGTGATGACCGTTTGACATGACAAAAATATATAGTACTCCCTCGGTTTCAAATTGTAAGACGTTTGTTTTTATTATGTATCTAAACATGGCATATATCTAAATGTATAATAAAATCTATATATGTAGAAAAGGCAAAACATCTTGTACTTTGGAATGGAGGAAGTAATACTTAATACTTGAGCTGATTAGGAAGGAACAACTAGCTCGGAGAACAAGCATGAAAAAAAAAAACAGGCAGGGAACCTGCCGGTTGTTTAAAAGAAGAAGAAACAAACAATGCAAGCCCTGCAGCAACGAAGATGAAAATGAAATAGACCTTCAGTTGGATCTGTCCTGGTGGTTGGTGCTTGCTGAGCTCCGGCCGAAGCGACTAGAAGCAGCAGCATGAATAGCGCAGCACGACGGACGCAAGAGGTCCGTTTATGTTCTGAGCTCATCATCTTCTCCCTCTGTCGTCTGCTCTCACTTAGTTTGGCCGTCGCCATCGCCGTCACCCTCGTGAGGAAGCCTGCAGGAATGGAAGGGCGAAGGCTCAGTTCTGGCGTCAGTGCACAACGTAGAGGGCCTTTATGCTCGTTCGCTCGCTCGATTGATGCATGTAGGTGTAGGGCGCAGCAAGCAAGAAGCAACGTATCTAATCCAAGTGGGATTGTGGGAAGGAGGTCCACTTGACTTTAATTTGGGCTTCCAATGTCAGAGATTGATGAACATATATTTATATTGATGATCATCGTCCTTGGTAGAGTAATTATTTACCGCGTCAGCGATGAACAGTGTGATTAAGCAGCAGCTTGCGTCAGAACGAAGCGGGCTGTCAGTGGATCCGGCTCCAAACCCCACATGTACAGGCATGCATATGCCATATTGCCATGCAAAATGCAGTTGACCCTGGACGATTCACACGGGCATACGTGGCCTCGTTCCAAGTTAACTGCATTTTGCAAGTACAGTTCCTGAGTCCTGACATGTAACCAGTAGGCATAATTAGAAAAAAAATGTAACCAGTAGGCAGTAACCAACCATCGTTTCCCGGATGCCCACCAGTGGCCCAACTTGTTCTGTCTCACGCTGCTTGACCTATGCTATGCATGGTTGCCTACTTGCGTGCAATTGGAGAGACAGTACGGTTCCTCGCGTTGCAAGTGGCCTCGACGTCACGCGAGTGCACTACATCAACTATCTATGTTTCTTCTTTCAAAGTTAGCTTTGGACTGACACACCGCCTGTTTGGTTTTCTCCCTTAGCTGGAGCCAGGTTAGGATTGGAGCATGATGTTGACATAACTTGAATAAATGCTTGAAATGGATCACCAATAAAAACTTAGGGGTTTAAACTGACAATTTCCATAAGTTTTGGTGAATCTATGATCTCTACAGGATTATTCCAGAAAACCGTCAAGGGGGACTTATTCGTCAAATGAAATCAAGAAATTATTCTGTGGCATATATATGGGAAGGTTCTAGAGGACACCACGCCGAGGCGGGGCCCGAGAGGCCGCTAGGTGGGACCGCCCCCTGCTAGCCGGCACCCCCTGGTGCCCCCTCGCCTCTGACTTTCAGAATGTTCCTCCGTCGCCTCCTAGTGTTGCATCCATGTCATTCCTTAAGTTGGTTTGATCGAAGGGCACACGTTTAACCCCCATAGCTATATAAGCAGACCCCAGCCCCCCCTGAGGCATCAAGTCATTTGGGAAAGATAGAAAACTTAATTATCCTCAAAGCTCCTCAAGTTTCTAGGGCATTAGCTAGTTAGGCTAGGTTTAGAGGGAGGCAAGTAGGCTTTGCTTGGATTCCCGAAGTTGTCAAGAGCTTAGTTTGGTATAATTTTTGTACCCCTCTCGTCTTTGTATCTTCATTATTTTTATATGTTTTGGTACAATTGTATGACATTCATATTCATCTTATTCATGTTCTTGTTGTAATGTTCATTATCTACTTTGATTATATACTTAGTATAGTTAGTTTATCATTGTTTTTATGCATAAGTTCGTATAGCATTCACCCTAATAAGGTACCATGGGTGAGTGGTAGAGATCATGTAAGCGTGGTGCTTATATGCTATTTACCTGCGAATACACTCTATATTCTGGGTCATATAGTTGATCGCAGATGTGACACTCCCGTTGAGTCTTTTGTAGTCCACTCCCCGAATATAGGCCATAGAAGTAGGGTCCGGTTACGAAGAAAGGGAGATGTTTCTGTACTCAAACTTCCCTAAGCAATGCCCCTTATGTGTGGATATAATGATGATCTTAATCATGATTACTAGGTGTAATCGCACTAATCAATGTATGCTTTGACTTGTAGTTAAGGACGACTTACGAATTATTCCACTAATATTCTAACTTGACCAAGCTAATGCCATAGATTGGAGTGCACTGAGTGATTTATCATTAATCAATACTTATCATACACATAACTTATCATATGACTTATCCCTGTTATGAGTAGAGAGATTGGTTATAGTTTATTTCTTCATCAGTGTTATAAGTTATTAATACATGTCCAAAGCTACACCTTCCATGTGGTAAAATATAAATACGATACCTGGTATACTCTCGGATGAAGTGCTACAATGGTATAATTATCTGTCTGCTTGCACAATCCTTTTCATTCATATCTTTATATTCTTTCTAGTCACATAAAATGATAAAACATCTACTTAATATTATTCTTGTAGTAATGCTGGATAGTACTAACAAACATTTCTGGCACCATCACTGGGGATGACAACCTAGTTTAGCAATACTAGAGGTGTAGGTAATTAATAGGTGACTACTAAAACAAGTGAGGAGTTAATAAATACCAACACCTGGTTAGGCTAAACCTATCCCTAGCAAGCCAACATGAGTTTGTTTGGTTGAACTACTATCCTTGGCCTGGTTTTCATAAGAGTTTATTTGGTTGCTTGTTTTGTCTTACAAAAAATCACCACATTTTTAGCTTGGTAAGGTCACCCGATTTTAAGCATTCTATTGAACAGATGGTGAGCTCTGTCGCGGTGGTGCTGCTCTACCTTTCAACAATGAGCATCTCCGTCGCGCCCATGCCCAGTCTGGCCATGAGCACCTCGCGCCCCTCTATTGCCATCGGCGAGGTGCTCGACTGCGTGAGCATCTAGGGGCCCGCGCTCGAGTCCGGCAAGATGTACGAGCTGGTGTACGCCGAGGCGAGCGGTGGCGATGGCAACAGGGTGTCGTCCGTGCCGCGTCCAACGTCTACTCGGCATCGATGTGCCTCGACGGCTCGTTGGACCCTGCCGCAGGGAGCCCGTGCTACGCTCCACTAGAAGGAGCTCGCGGCACCAAGGTGCTCTGTGGCACCTCCACCTCCCGCACGAGGTGCTCCGCGCGGCACTGTCTTCGTGTCCAACCTGCATCTCCACTCGAAGGAGCTCGTGCACGGCATCCGGACGGTGGGGTCTCGCGCGGTGCTCGTGTGGTGGCTGGCGGGGGCTCCGGCGGAGTGGCTTGTTGTAGATCCGGTGGGAGCTCCGATGGAGTGGTGGCCGGCAGGAGTTAGTAGGCGGCGCCGTCGACCTCGACCTCCTTGCGTCGTCACGCACTCACGCACCAAGCGGAGGTTACCGGAACGCCAACTGGGTGCTTGGCCAAGCTAGGCTCCAGAAAAATGGTCACTCCTCACGTTCTTTAGGAGCCAGGCTAATAAGGGGGTACGATGGCTAGCAGGAGCCAGGCTAAAGTCCATCTACAGCCAACCAAACAAGCAAATCTCGACTTCAATTAACCAGGCTAGGAGTTAGTTACCCAACCAAACGCACTCATATTGTCTAATTCAAATCATCCAAGGCTATAGCATAGCATGGTCTAGCTAGATTTTAGTTTCAAAAAAATAGGAAACCATTTCACGGATTGTTGTTGTACAGGTCTGCACGTAGGGTTTACAGCGTGTTTGGTTCACAGAACCGACCGACGCGGAATCATCCAGAGCTATATCCGAGCCTAGGGCGAGGCGTTTGGTTCCCGTCACGAGTTGGACCTGTCCGTCATCCGGTCACTCCCTCCGCATGTAGAAAGCCATCACCGAGTCGTTCCCTCAGAACCATCGGACGATCTCGTTCCGCAACCGCCTCCGCAAACCAAACGTGAGCAAATCACCACCCGGTCCTACAAGCCGAGCCATGCCTGACAGACCGATGCTGCACAGGATCATTCCCTGATCCAAACACGCTTAGTGTCCCAACTCGCACCTGGTGTTTGATGGTTCCTGAAGAACCGTTGTATTTCTGCGCCTGGTGTTTGATGGTTCCTGAAGAATAGAGAGAGGGATTCGAGCAAGCACAGGGCACCCACAGGTCACAACCACAAGGACACAGCACAATTAGCCCTGTTTGGTTGTCTCTGTTTTTTTTTAGCACACATCACATCGAATGTTGCGGCACATGTATGAAGTACTAAATATAGATTAATTATATGCATATCAGCACAGATTAAGAGTAATTTACGAGACGAATCTATTAAGTCTAATTAGTCAATGATTAGATACTAATTGTTAAATAAGACGAAAGTATTACGGTACTCCCTCCGTCTACAAAAACATGCAATTCTCGTTTTTCGAGAAGTCAAACAGTTTAAACTTTGACTAAATTTATATAAAAAAATACTAATATTTATAATACAAAATAAGTATCATTAGATAAGTTATAGAATATATTTTTATAATTAATTTATTTGGAGACATAAATGTTAATACTATTTACTATAAACTTAGTCAAACTTGAGTCAGTTTGACTAGCACGTATCCCATAATTGCAAGCTTTATTGGACGGAGGGAGTCACTACAGGAGGCTGGCGCTTCCCCGAGTGCCTAATACACTCGGGGAAGAGGCAAAAACACTCGGGGAAGGCTTCCCCGAGTGTTGCACTCGGGGAAGAGCTAACGGGGAATCTCGTAACGGTGAAGAGCTCTTCCCCGAGTGCTAAAAAACATGCACTCGGGGAAGGCTTCCCCGAGTGTCGTTCCGGCACTCGGGGAAGAATTGACACCGTCCACTCCAACGGCAGTTGCCGTTAGGTTTTTTTTTTTGAATTTCTTCCCCGAGTGCAACACTCGGGAAAGAATTTTGATTTTTTTTAAAAAAAATTCTTCCCCGAGTGTCGCATGAGAGGCACTCGGGGAAGAGGTTTTTTAAATAAAGAAACAAATTTCTTCCCCGAGTGCCTCTCATGCGACACTCGGGGAAGAAATTTATTTCTTTATTTTAAAAAACGCTCTACCCCGAGTGCTTCTGCCAGGCACCCGGGGAAGCCACCACCAAAAATATTTTTTTTGGCTTTTTCATGTAAACAACAAAGCATATATATAATCCAAAAATCAACATCAATATATCACAAACCACATTTATATATCCCTTATGACCAATTTTGTCCGAAATCGACAATATTATTACAAACCACTTGTTCAAAGTACACAATATTCGTAGTTTACAAGTTCAATACATAAAAACGACCCCGCAGGCAGCTGACGGGGACTATGAAGGTTGGGACGCACCAGCATGTGTTTCCGACTCCTGTCTTTGTGGGGATGGCCCGACTTGCGATGCCGGCGAGCCTCCGACATGGTTCGACGCCGCCGATTGATGCTGCAAAAAAGAGAAGAGATTGCACGTGAGTGGCAAGATATAAAAATGTTTGATATGCAAAACTAGTACAGTAAAGATGTCTATCCTCATGGGTCAAGGCATGTGTTCTGTGCTCTTGATAGTCAAGGGGAAAATTTACTTTAGTTTATGTAGGTGAAACCTCACCTTAGTCTTGATGATATTTAGCTCCAATCTTGGGCCAGTTTCCCCTCAAACACTTGCTTCTTCTCCTGCAGGTCTTGATTGCTTCAGATGTGCTTCTAGATTTGCTTGCAAGCACTTGGGCTCTCTGCTGACTTCCTCTCCTGCTCAGCCCCCTTTCTTCTCACCCCACGTCGCTCTCCATGGTGATCAAGTCATCATCTTGTGCTGGTAGAAAGGTTGGTGTTTCTCTGGGAGACCTCAACCTAGAGTGGAGAGCCAATGAACTGGATGACTACTACTCTCGATGGAGTACTACTTCGATGTAAGCAGGAGTGAGCCCCTTTTCTGTTACCTTCCTCCTCCTATCTTAAGATATTTTAATCCAAGTCATGACCCGGTCAAGGCACCTCACTGTGAGCTGTTGAGCTGCTGCTTGGGATTGGATTACTCCATTCAGAAGGGCATGGCTACACCTCGTGGCCCAAGTGGGTGAAACTATAGCCACAGTGTTGTGTACTCATATATGTAAAGGAATGGTGGTCTGCATTTTTTTCGTGGACTGAAATTAGTTTACAAGTGTACATAAACACCATCAAGGGTTTATAATTGATTTATGCAATCTAATATCAAAGTCCGATAAACTGGTCAGCTTGTTGTAATTGACTTCCTGCTATAGTGCACTCCAAGAGAGAGGGATACACCCCATTGTATTGAAAAGAAAAGAATTCCCTAGTTATAATCTAGAAGCAGCTTCAGATACATGTGAGGCAGGAAACATAATTGGCAAGGCACTGGGAGCAGCAGCAACAAAACAACATACTAACGACAGAAGGATGGCTAGTAGTAGTAAGATAAGAATACCTCTTGTCAGTGTTCTTCACAGCGGCACTAGCTTCCTCTTGCTTCTCCATACTGTACAAAGGCAAAGTTCCTACGAATGCGAATGTTGGCAATAACCTTTTAGTATATTTCCGCTGTTAACATTCTCTTAATAGCAAAGCCATGATTGAACTATCTGCATAGCATATAAAAAAACACAAGAACTACCAAGCAACAAGCTAACCAGACAAATCTTTTTTTCCTACGACTATAAACTGACCAAAGTTTGATATGGAGATTGTCAAGAGCAGTCAGTGGTTTGACGCAAGTCAAACCATACAAATATTCTATAGAAAAAGATACATGGTGTGATTTGCAATTTGACATTCATCAAAATAATTTGCGCTCCAACAAGTTTACAGGTAACATCATTGTCATCATTGTCATCATGACTCTTGATCAAAAAGAATGGCAGCAAAACTACAAGTTTTTTCCTCGCAAAAAAAGTAAACATTTTCCAGTATTTTCAACAGCATGGGGAGTATATGTCTGGTCTAAAGGTAAAACAGGATGCACTCCAACAAATACTGTACATGTTCAACACAGTTATCACTGTGCTGTTTTAGTAATCACCTAAACCTGTCACAATTCTAAATACAGGGTTTGCGCAGCTCATTAGCCTGCAGAAGAGCAATCAACGTTACCATTGTTCTTTACAATCACAGGTGAGCACACCATTCAATTCCTAGATTTTATTTTCTTGTTGGCATACCAAAACCTAGCATCAGTTCCAAATCAGCATGCATTGGGCCTAATAAAAGAAAAGGTAGTACTAGTAGTACTCCTCTCTAGTATCTACTCCCCCACGTCTCAAATAAGTGCATTTCTAGAATTCTTGAGAACATCAATGCTACATGAAAATTACATATTTATTCATATCAAAAGCTATTTCAGCATATAATGATTGCACTTTGAAAGTAGATAAAGTAAAGAGAAGCTTACTTATATACATGTGCAGGTACTGTACATGTATATAAGTACATTAATCCAGACATAAAAGACATTCTTCAGTGTATGAATGCACTACCATGTTAATGGTTAATAATCCATTGCAGTGAACCAAATAAAATTGGAAATAGAGGAAAGGCCAGAGGGACAAAGAACCTACCAACGAAATCCATTCTGAAGAGATGCTAGAGAACAAACAATGTGATTCCTTCTTTTCTATTCATCAGCAAGAAATGGAAATCCTACAGCCAATTACACAATATAACAGAAACGGGCAAAATAACCAAAAAAAAAACAAAAGAGAAGAAAACAGAGAATCATAGAAAGGAACATTTAAATGAGAAAGGAGATGTCAGCCATGCATGCTAAGTTGTATAAAGTAACAGGAAATTAATGATTCAAAAACCTTTTTGTATTTTACTAAAATGTATTGTTCTATCAAGATAATTAACTCCATAAATCATGGGATGACGATCATTTAGAAATTAAATTTATCTTTTCTCCATGCAAGACTTTCGACCAATATCAAATTATCACATTAAGAATGAGAGCACACATTAACATTGGGTGCATCCAAATTAGCACATTCTGGAGATCGTGTGCCCAGGCTGCCCAGGCTGCATACCCAATTATAGTATGGTGTACAAGTAAACATTGTCATTAGTACATAATAATCTGACTGTATTGTATAGAGCTACAAACTATTAGTTCTGACAAGCAGATATTTGTGGGATCACCTCTTCTCCGAGCAGCTAGAAGCACCTATCTGTCAACCCAAAATTGCTGACATGAAAAATTCAACTCTTGAGAACTCATATCCATCAGGCAAATCTAGTGGTATAAGGGGGCAAGCTAATAGACGTCTCATCTCTCGTAGCGCTCGTCCAGAAGGCACCCACGCAAAAACTTGAACTCACCTGGCAAAGGTCGAGATCCAGCTTGTAATCCTGCTACTCACCGCTAGATCTATCCTCTACCGCTAATGCAGCTGACAGAAGCTCCCTAGAGATGAACGCCACCCCTTCAACTCCACGGCACCTGCTGAATCGGAATCGAGGTGAAGAGGGATAGATGAATGGACTCATGGATTGGGGGCACACAACGTGCAGGAGGGGTGATGCGTACCTGGCCGTGGCCGATGAGTTCGAGACTGATGCGGTGTAAACCACATCGCGAACAGGTAAGCAGCTGTCGTCTCCACCACGGCAGATCCGGAGGAGGTGGTGCCGCCGGATCTGGAGGAAGGCGATTCTCCGCTTCTCATTGCGAGTGGGAAGCCTGGCTGTGGACAATGAAAGTGTGCGCCGCGGAGGGGGGTGCTCGCGGGGTGGGGCTCGCCGGGGAGGGCTGCTCGCGGGGGGGGGGGTGGGGGTGCTCGCGGGAGGGTGGGGCTAGCCGGGAGGGAGGGGGGCTGGTCGTGGGGGTGGGGCTCGCCGAGGGGGCTGCTCGCGAGGGGGCGTCGAGGGGGACCTCGCCGGCGGGAACGGTGCTGCGGGGGCTCGCCGGCGCCGGCGTGAGGTGCGGAGGCGGCGGCGCTTGGCGGTGGGCGGCGTGCGGCGTGCGGGAGCCGCGGTCGGGTGGGGGCGCAGTTGGCTGGTGGGGAGCGCAGGGGTGGATAAGGTTGGGCCGGCCACCTTTCTTTTTTTAAAAAAAAATCTTCCCCGAGCGCCGCCGTTTTAGCTCTCGGGAACGAGCCTCTTCCCCGAGTGCCAAATGTGGGCACTCGGGGAAGAATTTTTCATTTTTTTGTTTTTTTCTCTCATTTTTTTTGTGATGCCTTTCCACATTATTTTAGACTTCCTGTTCAAATTTGGTACAATTTTAACTTTTTTTGGTATATTTTGTTAGTTTTTTTCGTTTCTTTGAATTTTTTTACATACTTCCAATTTGAACTGCAGGTGCATAAAATATTAGAATTTAGTGATTTAAAAAATGATATTCATGATATTCGGTGTATGTTTAGGTTGTCTCCGGAAACTCACATGAAATGTCGAGCCTCCTGTTGCCATACCATGGCGAACAACTTGTGGAAAAAAATTATTTAAATTATATAAAATCCGAACGAAGTCCGAAAATCACGAAACTTGACTGGGCGTCGTTTTGTCGCACGTAGAGGCTATGGTAAAAAATTGAGAAGGTTTCGAGCTAGTAGCGACGTCGGATGCCTAAAACCCAGACATCTCCTCATGTGATCTCATGTGATCACACGTGGAGATGTTTGGAGATGTCTGAGTTTTAGGCATCCGACGTCCCTAATTGCTCGAAACCTTCTCAATTTTTTATCATAGCCTGTACATGCTATAACACGACGCCCAGTCAAGTTTCGTGATTTTCGGACTTCGTTTGGATTTTATATAATTTAAATACACTTTTCCCGCAAGTTGTTCGCGATGATACGGCGACAAGATGGTTGACATTTCATGTGGCTTCCTAGAAACGGACTCAACATACACCAAATAACATGAATATGATGTTTTGAATCACCATATTCCATTATTTCATACACCTGCAGTTCAAATCGGAAGTGTGCAAAAAAAATCAAAGAAACGAAAAAAACTAATGAAATATACCAAACAAAGTCAAAATTATCCCAAATTTGAACAAGGAGTTTGAAATGATGTGGGAAGCCATCACAAAAAAACCGGGACAAAAAAACAAAAAAAATAAAAATTCTTCCCCGAGTGCCAGGAGCAGGCACTCGGGGAAGAGGCCTCTTCCCCGAGTGCCAAATTCTGACACTCGGGGAAGCTTAAAAAAGAAAAAAAAACGTAACGGCGTGTGATGGTTGGCTGTCATGTACAATTTTCTTCCCCGAGTGCCTCTCTTCCCCGAGTGCAACACTCGGGGAAGAGGACCTTCCCCGAGTGTCGTTCTTCTCCGAGTGCCTATAAATCTGGGGCACTCGGGGAAGCCTCTCTTTTCCGAGTGCATTTCTTCCCCAAGTGCAACACTCGGGGAAGAGCTAGTTCCCCGAGTGCATGTTTTTTGGCACTCGGGGAAGCCACAGACACTCGGGAAATTTCAGTTCTCCCGTAGTGAGTACGTGTTAAACTTTAACAGGACACAGCAAACACGCCTAGTGGGCTGTTTTCGGTCAAAGGCCGGCCTGGCCATGATTTGTATCGGATCAAATCAATGACGTATGTGCTGTGTCACACCCGGTTTTCTAAAGAACAAAACCAGGCTAATCATATGTGTGCCCAGGAAGTCCACACATATGCCAGAATGAATAAGTATCAGAAACAATGTTATTATATAACGTATACATAGCTATATTAACACTTACATCAGAGTATTGTGGAACGGTGACTAAACTTCAGGCTCCATTCTTCTCAGGGACGGCTGACTGGGGGTAACATATGCCTAGCACTTCTACTAGTCTTCTGAAAACTCCACTACACCTTTGTCCTTCTTCCGAGTAGCATCTTACTATACACTGAAGTGTGGGGGAAATAGCAAGAGTGAGTCCATGTCGAACTCAACAAGTACAACACAGGGTTCATGAGGCACAAAAGGCTAGACACTGTTTGACTGCGTTTAGCTTTTATTCATTATATAATTGGCAATTGAGTAGCATCAAGGTATTCCAATTCCCATTAATGAATCAATGATCAATTGTAATAAGGATAATGAATAGAATTAACATGAGCATAATAATAACAACAGTAATTAAGCATGATATAGCAATGATAATCAACTATTCTGTAAGAATCCCCAAGGCCGCTCGTATCCGTGAGCACGGCTAGTATACCAGTTTTTAACTCTGCGCAGAGGTGTACACTTTCACTGTGAGTCATGATTTCCAAATGCATGGGTTTGCAAGGCCCAAAACATCGGAAACCATATAAAGCCATTCAAAAGTTCGTCTAACAAGTTAGGGCCATTAGATTCACTCGGCAGGCAGATGTAGAACCCCCCTTCCCGGTGGCACAACAACCGCAGCCTATACACACTAGGCCAGGGGCTCGCACTACACCCAACGTGGCAAGCCATTCTTACGCCATTTAAGGTAACCACTAACAAGCTAGAAAAGGTCTCTTGAACAATTAAAGCCAGAGCCATATAGCCCTCACAGTTGTACTGTCAATCCCGGTTAATGCTTACAGATAAGTCCTTATGGAGAGAAACCAGAGCAACAATATAACCCCTTGCTCTAGCCCCCTTTCAACAGTAATAAAATCATCTTAATGGTTGGTTGCATAATCCATTAGTCAAATTACAAGATCATTGTTCATAATTAAGCACTAGCAATAGCTACCCAAATGCACAACCCATAGGTGACAAGGAAACAAGATATCAATAGCTAAGTTATAATCTCTATGGTTGTCAAGGAAGACACATGCATATGTATGATAATTTCAGTGAATAGGTAACAAGGATGGTCCCATGTTAAACTTGCCTTGATCAAAGTTCTCCGATAGATACTGTTGGTCCGGCTCAAAATAATACTCCTAATCGTCGTAGTACTGCTCACCGTCTAAATTCGATCACCAAGCATCAACGTACAAACATTCCGAGCAAACATACACGAAGCAAACAAAAGATACAATTAGAACAGTACCCCAACAGTAGAAAAACATTTAGGAAAGCTTACAAAACTATTCTACACGTTGCTACGATCACACAGACGTAAAGATCACAAAAATCGAACTTAAAACGTGAAAGTTATGAATTTTCTAAGATTTCCTATATATAAATAATTACTTTAATATAAACTCGAAAATAAATTGTCACAAACCTACTGTACAATACTACCAACATGTAGAGCTCGCAAATACGAACCTAACGCAATTTGAACGGATCAAATCGGAGTCAAAACGGAGAAGATGTGGCCTAATCAAGATTGTAAGTATATACGCATTTCTATCGTATTTCAGGATTTGTTTTACTGAAGAAAAACGGCCATAATACCTGCATGACGTGATGATGAGGTCATCAAACTAGCAAGTAATTGGAGCAGGGGCAGCACGCACAGTTCCTGGCTGGTGGTGCACGGCCGGCATCTGGATCATCCTCTTCACCACATCATAATGCAAATGCTCCTTGTACTCCAATGCATTTATTCCCTTGCACACAAAGTCAAACAGAGTTTTTAAGTTCTCTGGACTTGGAGCAGTGACAAATATATTTGAATACCCAGCTGCTACGGCTCCAGCAATGGCAAGACCAAGGGCTGCAGATTTACCACGTCCACGAGCAGCAAGCAAAGCAACCGTACTCCTCAGGGACTTATCCAAAATAGAGTCAAGAAAGTTGATGACAGCTTTACCCTGATCCATTGTGCAGCACTTTCCAATTAAAGGACCAACGGGAAAGCCTTCACGAAATTGATCCTTGAGGTCTTTCAACTCCCTCTCCCGTTTCGACAATCCCTCAGAATCCTCATTGTTTGTAAATGCTCCCCAAGTGAGACCCTCCATCTGTACACTGCGAACAGCCTCCTCCAGCTTCTTCATATCAGTTTCATCGTCCCATGGCTTGACATCCATAAGGACAGAGGATTTACCACTTTCTTTCTTTTTGGATGAGGCCTTGGCAGCGGCGCGCTCATCAGCAGCCTTCTTGTCCTCCTCAGTTTCATCCCCGAAAAGATCAAGGTCATCATCATCCTCAGCCTCAGCAGCAGGAGCAGCTACTGCAGGAGCTGATCCCGCAGGCAGATTTACACCAACAGCCTTACCAGGGAATCTTGAGGCTACAGCCGCAGAGATGGTCTCGTACCAGTGGGCAGCATTAGGAAACTCAGCGCCAGGCTTCAACGGCACCGCCGCAAAGACCTTAATGTCATCCTTAGTAATCGCATCACCTGAAACATAGGTCTTGCCCGCTAGGTGCGCCCCTAGGGTCTTGAGGCCATCGGCGGTGTGGAGGTCAGAAAAGACGGCCATCGGATCGAAGAGGAGTACGTCGTCGGCTGCGACTTCTCAGGGAAGTGAGACGAGCTGCGGCGGCGGCTAAAATCTCAAACCCTAGAGACGGAGAGCAGCGGCCACCCGATGACCATCTGTGCAGGAGCTCGCCCAGCAACAGCACGGCGTATGCCAGCATGACGAGCTTGAGCAGGAGCGGCAGGAACTGCGAGAGCTCCACGCTTGACGAGTGCAGCACCATGGCGACTCCGGCGAGGTTCGCTCGCCGTCCCGACGGCGACGTGGCGGCGGCGACCGCGGAGGGCGGCAGCACCAGCGGCGGCGAACGGCAACAGCGGCGGCGGGCGGCAACAGCGGCGGCGGGCGGCAACAGCGGCGGTGGGCAGCAACAGCGGCGGCGAACGGCAACAGCGGCGGCGGCAACAGCGGCGGCGCCTATATATAGGGAGAAAAACTTTCCACCTCCATGTCAACTAGCGATATGGTACTAATTGATGTTGCACCCTCCATCTTTACTAATAGGCCTAATTAATTATTAAAGCCCATTAGTAAATAAATGAATGGACATTTAGGATTATTGCACACAAGCTTTGGTGGAAAATGAGATATTTATTATTTTCGGAATTAATTAATTTTGTGGATAAAATAATTCTAGAAAAGTCCAGAATTATTATTTAAGCCGCGAAAAATACTCCGAAAGCTCCGAAAATTCGAAGGAATTTTCTAGAGACATTATGGAACATGAGGAAACCAAATAAAGTATTTGGAGCTTATGAAAAGATGGATGAAGAGATCAAGGAAAAAGATTAAGTTCACGGAAATTGGAATTTTGGATCCAGAAAATACCAAAAAGTTTTCCGATGAAAAGTAAACGTCGTCCTACGGTATTTTAAAAATAATAGCACTCACCAACACCAAGGACAAGCATCACACAAACACCACATTATTAAATTAATATGAAAAAGTTTAAAACCACAATTTTTCTATATTTAATTAGCAACAACTTAACTTATCTAATAAATTTATTCAGATATTGAAATAATTTATTTTATTTAGTATTTTTCATGCACAATCCAAAATAGAAAATTTTGGGTGTGACAGCTGTCACCGGCGGACCGGCCTTCCTCGATGACGGAGGAGGAGCTCATCATGTACGGCGATGCGGACTTGCAGGCCTGCTCCTCCCTCGACTCAGAGCTCGAGTGCCACTCGGTGACGTAGCTGGGCTTGGTGACCGCCTCGGGCACCACCACCTCGGCGTCTCCAACAAGCATATGGACACCACCCTGGACCTGGACATGGACGGCCGCTGCCGAGGTGAGCTCTGGATGCAGAGGAGGCCCACCCAGATGGCACGTGCACCTCTCAACTATTTTTCACTCAAATACATAAAAGATTTACACATCTTTGTATCAAGTTAGAAAGGTTTGAAACAAACAACGCGCTACTGGTGAGTGCCCAAAGAGATCTACAGGATTACAGCGGTCGGCTAGATCAACCTAACGAACAGAAACAAATTTCGATATTACACAAATAGTAGACAACCAAGATAAGACCAGCAGCACAACCCCAAGAAGAGGTCTTGCACTTCCACTGTGGCCGACGCGACTCCTTCCTGCCATACTAGAAGAGTGCATCGAGTGCTTCAACGTTCGAAGCGCTTGGCTCGGCCTCGTAGAGCACCTCTCAGCTATCGAATTTCGTGTTGCTCAAAGAAAAGCTATCGAATTCCGTCTGCAAGGATCTACAATGACAGGACAGGTCTAACGGTGTTCTATCGGCTAGCTCTAAACATATTATTTATATTTTAATATAAGAGAAAAAAAAGCCTATCAGTTATACTAAGAGTCAATACCATTGAAGAAATTGTCTTAGAGCCGGTAATCAGCTCATATCATTGAGGGTGCCCACAGGGCATGACCAACGTAGACAACATCCATTGATAGCCTAGCAGAGAAGTTGAATTCTAAGTACTCCCTCCGTCCCATAAAAGAATGTCATGCTCTGTTCCCAAGAAGTCAAACATTATGAATCGTTGAATATATTTTTATAATATATTTATTTAGTGATATAAATATTGCTGATATTTTTTATAAAGTTGGTCAAATTTAACACGTGCATCTCATAGTGTCATTCTTCCCGGGACGGAGGAAGTATTTTTTTAAAAACTCAGTGGACGAAGGAGTAGACAACAGTGAATAGAGCATCATTTCCGCAACACGTGTGCTCTGTAGCTTGCTTTTTCTAAGACCACGGAGTTCTCTCTCTTGCGTTATCTATGTGTGCTTTTCCCCAACATTTACTCTCATATTCCATCCTAGCTACTGTCATATCCTTGCAACGCGTACCCCAGTAGTTACTAACCCTTTTTGTCAAATGAGACTACCATAGCTTCTGCAAATGTCTTTGTACGTCTGCGAAACCACTACTTTACGTGATTCGGATGTGCTGCCCGGGTGTGACGCCTGAGGCAATACTCTAGCATGGAGCGTTGGAGAAGCCCCCACTCCGCCTCAAAATAAACCACTAATTAACTATGATTGTTCTAAGTCAAACTATCAACCTATAGAGTTATTCTAAGTCAAAGTAAAATTACAACAACAAGACCAATGCAAAAGTTATTAAAAGTCAAAATATAGATTCAAGATGTAACCAAAAAGATATGACAATAGCTGATATAATTTAAGATAGGGTAAGTTTATAGCATATATATAGTAAATGGTAAATTTATTATAGTCGAATAGACATTATATGATATCTATAAAAATTAGTATGGCATTAGGAAACGAGGAGACATAGTAAAGGTAATCAAATTTGGCCCACTCAATCTTTTGTTCCCCTTTTGATATACAACAAAAACACCCTTGCGCGCCCTCTTTCTTCTGCCGCCTCTTTCCTTCAGATGTGAGGACCATGACATTGACATGTAAGCTAATGAACCGTACTTCTGGACCCTTGAGTCCCTGATGTTTTGATAGTTGCCGCAGAACAGAACTCGATCCCAGCTTCTCCAGTCAACCAGCGGATCGAAGCAGCAACCAAGCCCAGACAGACACAGGCGCTAGAGTTGCAAGAAACCAAGTAAGCGCAGACCTCGTCCAAAGTTTACATGCTTTCTGGTAGTGGCATACATTTGCAAATCTCATACACATCCAAATTAAAAAATGGACAGTTTTCTCAGTGCATTTCCATAGAAGCAATCCGTGGATTTACTGCTGATTCGTTGTGAAAGAAAAATATTATTTATTCGCTGAAAAGTACTGTTTATTCGCTTGAACTACTTCAGCGGTACTTTTCGACGAACGAACATATAAGCTAAATTTCAGCAAAGCGACTGTTTTTATGGAAATGCTGATCTGAAGAACCTGCTGCCCGGCCGTCATCGGCCTTCATCGATGACGGAGCTCAGGAACGGCGACGCTGACATGGCCTCCACCCTGGGCCCCGAGCTCGATTGCTCTCTAGGGTTCCTCTGCCACTCCGTGACGTAGCTGGGTTTTGTGGCCGACTCGGCCACCTCGGCGTCCCCGGCAAGCATCGACACCACCCTCGACATGGGCGGGCGCTGCCGGGGTGAGCTCTGGATGCCGAGGAGACCAACACGGATGGCACGGAGCACCTCTTCGCTGTTGAATTCTGTGAGCCTTGGGTCCACGACATCCAGAGGATGGTCTTCCTCGTAAAAAGTTGCCAGACCTAGAAGTGCATGAGTGGGACATTACGGTTCAGTTCATTTATTGCCTTAGCAGCAATAAATATGATACGTACATTACTGTTCAGTTCATTTAGAAAGTAACCTAACTGTGCATAACTAATCAAGGTAACTACAACTTTCAGATCAATTTTACAAAAACTACGCATCCGTCCAAAAGAACTTCGTTTTAGCATTTTTATTAGGTCAAGTATTAAAAAATATCCTAAAAAACTTGATGTTTTAGATCTTGGACAATAAATTTGTCCTATATCAGTTTGAGATTGTGGTCTGCATGCCTCCATACATTCCTTTTATAGAGGCTTACTTTTCTTAAATTAACATGGTTTACCTTCAATAAATAAGGGTACATGGGTAATTTTCACTGATCGCTAATCTGTCCTAAAAATCCTAAAAACATCAAGTTTGTTTTGGCACAAAGGAAGTATTTATTTAGATGTGTTTCTCTAAAAAAATAAGGTTCTTGATTGATTAACCACCCATAATTAAGGAACCTCATGGAGCCTGCATATTAGTTTACATCCTAGGTCTAAATAAATTAGGTTAAATTAATGTGGATGGTCCATTGGATGTTTAGTAGGCTAAAATGACAAGCTTTTGGAACAAATTTTAAATGTCGGTATCATATTTTTTGGGGACTGAAAGAATACTATCATGCCCTCCGTTTTATAGACCAATCATTTTGCATTGATGGCCTACCTATTAGTGTCTCCAACGGTCTTTCTTAAAACTTACTCTCTAGATCATTATTTAAAGAGTCATTTAAATAAAAACCACTCTTTATATCTTTCCATCCTCCAACAACATTTTTATATCTTGTGCACATTTTAGAGAGCCACAACCCTGTTCTCCATCTTTGACTAGCGAGAAACCAAGAAAAGAGGCTGGCAATATATAGATATCTAATCGAAGAATATGTTGTAGAAATTTTTTCCTCCAAAAATTATATTCCTATGTATACGGAAGGACGTAAAGAGATTCTTAGAGTTGCTCTTAGGGAACATCTAATAGTAAGAGGCAAGTACGAACTCTTAGATGTTATCTCATCCTATATGCCCCATATGTAAGGTGTTCTTTATTCATATACTCTCTCTCTCTCTCTCTCCAGCCAAGAGAGATAGAGGAGCTATGGTTATCATGCATTGGGACACGCAAAGAGTTTAGCTCTTCTCTTCTCGCTAGCTCAAAGGTTTTTAGTCTCTTTCCTTCACGTGGCATCTAATACTGGCTTAGAGCTAGCCAACCGAGGTGCCCTTAGCGCCATACATATGCTACACATCAACAATGCATCTTACGAGTATATGAAATCGGTGGTGTAGGTAATTATATTTCTTGAAATTTTTCCAAAAGTTATGTTTTTCCTTTAGGCTCAAGCAATAATGGGTGACATGAGGGCTTTCTCTTTTTGTTTCCTTTCAGAGTTGGAACAACTCCTAGATCATCCAATTTGCCGGTTGCTAGCATATATGTGGTGAAGTAAAAGCACTTTTTTTCAAAGCAAAGTCATGCATTGTTTAAATAATGGGGAAATCTAGAGTTTACCAGCTACGAACTTATGGTAGTGTACACGACGGTCCCACATATCGAGGAATAGAAGCCAAATCATTCATGAATGGTTGAATCATCAACAATAACTAGCAAGGGAAGTTAATCTTCTTTTTTCTAGAATTTATTGGTTTATCCTAGTTATTGGTGAGTACTTCTTTTTCCAATTTTCATTTCATTTTTAGTTATAGTTCATTGATAGTTAGGTACAAATAGCTATAATTATATGAAATTAGATCTCCTTTCTAGAAAATTCCAAATTCTAAGATCCGTAGAAAATGAAAATAATTAGGACATTTGTTTTGCAATAATAATGTCCACACTAATGCTGCCATGGTAAAGTTTATCACATAGCATTTTAGTATATAATAACAAGAGGTCTATATTAATAGTTTCATTAAATGGATATTTTCCAAAAATTATGGATCTAGTACAACTTTATGCCAAAATATTCCTTAATATTTCACAAACATGGATTCTACGATGTCTTAAATAGTTACTCGCCATACCACATGCACAATATGAGCATAAGACTTCATTATCACAACTGTCAATCCCCCCGCATGATATTCATCTACCTCCCCATCTAACCCCTTCATTTGTTCTGCCTACTTATTCTCAACATACTAAATGATCTGATAATTATGTGTGCACATCCAATCATCCATGTATGAAAATTAACATGGGGAAGAGCACTATACAAACCTTACTAGACTGTAGCTTGCATTCTATATGAATTTAGTTATTCAAAGCATATATTTTCTTTCATAATGTTGTGGTGACAAAATTTGGTTATGTTTTCAATTGAAATAAGATTGCATGTAAGGTTTAATATTTAAACTCAAATATAAATTCAATGAAGATTTTCCCAATATATAGTAGAATAAAGAATGCAAGACCTAGGTCTAATCACATAGTGACCTTACCCATTCTAAAAGGTACGCCATGTCTTCATCAAGCCTATCGTCATAGTTTGGCCTTCCGGCTATAATTTCCAACATGACCACACCAAAAGCGAAAACATCAACTTTCTCAGTCATATGACCTCTCATGGCATATTAAGGTGCAAGATAACTACTTCACAAAAAACATAAAAATTACCATTAGCTCACAAACTAATGAAAGTGATGACTAAACACAAAAGGGGAACAACATGGGTTCATGCTTACAATATACCAGCAACTTTTGTGCTGACATGTGTATTCTTGTCATCATAAAATTTGGCAAGCCCGAAATCTGAGATCTTGGGATTCAGATTGGCATCAAGTAAGACATTGCTAGACTTTATGTCCCTATGCACAACACAGATGCTAGACTCTTCACGCAGATAAGCTAGGCCTCTTGCAATGCCCAAGCATATTTCATAGCGTATTGGCCAATCTAGGTTCAATATTCTACTTCCTGCCAATGAGGGCTGACGCTATTAGATTTATATATCAGTACTAGACTAGCACAACCACATCGAATTCAATGAAATGATTAGTACCAAACAATGCTTTATCAAGGCTTCCATTCTCCGTGTACACATAAACCAATAGTGGTTTATCACCCTCAAGGCAGCAACCATACAACTTCACAAGATTACGATGTTGTACTCGAGAAATAGTTTCTATTTCGGCTATGAATTGCTTCTTCCCTTGGTGAGATGATTCAGATAGTTGTTTCACTGCCACCGCACTGACATCCATTAGTTTACCCTGCTAGAAGGTGATTTTTGGGCACGCCATTATAAATAATTAGCATGCAATAGAAAAAAATGAACTAGATTTCCCACTCATTTTTTGACCATGTGCAAAAAGTAGAAAAAAGGAAATGAAAATAGTAGGGAATGTCCCTAATTTTATGTGTTTATAATAGTCAAAGAATTGGAGAAGCGTGTTCAATGAAAAAAGGAATATATACATCACTCAAAGTAGAGTTGAACTAAAAGGTCTAGTAATTTGTCGTCCACTAGTTGTCTTGATTGCTAGAAAAAGATATCATAACAAATTCACATCCATGTGTACTATAGATGAACTAACCTTATAAACTGAGCCATATCCCCCTTCACCAAGAATATTACTAGAACTAAAATTTTCAACAACTGTCCTTAGTTCATCGGTCTTCCAACAATGTTGTAGAGCTCTACAAACACCACATTATATAATATAATTTTGTAAGCAAAACTTTTTTGTGAGTTCATAAATTACGTCAGCTTAGCATATCACCTACCTTGTTGCTCCAATGATACTTTTCTCCTTTTGTGCCTCCACACATAGATTCCAGCAAGTACTAGTACTAAAACTACTGTACCAACCACGACTGCAACAATTGTACTTGTTTTGTTACCATGTTTTGGTGATGCCATAGTAGCAAGAAAATTGTCAAAAGCCTATTTGTTCGAAAACATGATCTTAAATTAAATTAGTATAAATGGTGTTTGGCTTCTATGTTAGTCATTTTTTGAATTTCACTCATTTTTGTTACTTATCATTAGTACCCTTGTATACAAATTATATATGCATTTGTTGACCCCCAAGGAAATTATATATACAATACTAAACCATGAATGATTTTGTAGATAAAGGGAATACTTAGAGTTGCACTCAAAGCTGAAATTGTAGGCCCATAGTAGCCTTGACTAGGGATGCAACAAGTGCCCTTGCCAACCCAGAAGAGACGAATTTCTAGGAAGTTTCTAGTGACAGGAACAATATACTGTCTCTTAACAACAGAGTATGATGTGCTTGGTTCACCAAGTTCACTTAATGCCTTCTTTATGTCAAAGTTTTGCTCCTTACGCTCACCCTGTACCCAAAGAAAGAAAGAAAAATTAAAAAAAACTCATGACTAGCACATAAGATAAAACCATAGTTTATCAGCTCGACCAAAAAAATACCTGGACATAGATATCAAAAACTCTTTTACCTAAACTCTTCCAAGTCTTTGAATCTTCGTAGTCATATTCTGAAAATTGAAGTGTGACTATAGTTTCCATTCCCAAGTCCAACACCGAAGTATTGTCACACCCAAAATTTCCTATTTTGGGTTGTGCTTAGAAAACACTAAATAAAATAAATAATTTCAATATTTGAATAAATTTATTAGATAAAGTTAAGTTGCTACTAATTTAAATATAAAAAATTGTGGTTTTAAACTTTTTCATATTAATTTGATAATGTGGTGTTTGTGTGATGCTTGTCTTTGGTATTGGTGAGTGCTATTATTTTTTTTAAAATACCATAGGACGACGTTTACTTCTCATCGGAAAACTTTTTGGTATTTTCTGAATTTAAAATTTCAATTTCCGTGAGCTTAATCTTTTTCCTTGATCTCTTCATTAATCTTTTCATGAGTCCAAACCCATTTAGTTGAGTTCATTATCTCCCCAAGAGTCTCCAGGATTTTTCCCGTGATTTTTCTGAGCTCTGGGCTATTTTTCGCGGCCAAAAAGGTAATTCTAGATTTTCTGGAATTATTTTTATTCGCGGAATTAAAATAATCCCGAAATTAAGAAATTCCGAAAAGTTTCCAAACCCTACGACTATATATATGCCGGCGTAGCCCTCGACGCCCTAGTTTCAGAAGTACAACCCTTATCGCGAGCCGCCGCTCGTAGCTCCCTCCACCCCTCGCCGAAGTTCTGCATCTACAGCTTGCGTTCCGGCGAACTTCCGACGAGCTTTTTCAGCCAAACCGTCACGTCCCGACGCCAGCCACCACCACCAAGAGGCAGCCCTCGTCGTTCTCTATACCGTGGTATATCCGTTTGCGCGAATCTATCGCCGTTTCATCGAGTTCCCATCTCATCTTGCTTCTCTCCGGCGAGGTTTCACCATGACTGACCGGAGCTCCTCCAAGCCAAGATAGACGATGATACTATTTATAGTTTTGCCACTAAACTTGTTTTGAGCATAAAATCTTCGTTTTAACTCCGATTTGACCTGTTTAAGTTGCGTTAGGTTTGTATTTGCGAGCTCTACATGTTATTATAGCTGTACAGTAGGTTTGAGAAATTTAATTTTCGAGTTTATATTTAAGTAATTATTTATCTATAGGAAATCTTAGCAAATTCATAACTTTTACGTTTTAAATCCGAATTTCGTGATCTTTACGTCTGTGTGATCGTAGTAACGTGTAGAAGAGTTTTACAAACTTTTTATACTATTTTGCTACTGTTGGTGTACTGTTTTAATTATGTCTCTTTGTTTGCTTCGTGTATGATTGCTCGGATGATTATGTGTTGATGCTTGATGATCGAGTATAGACGGTGAGCAGTTTCTTGACGATCAGAAGTATTATTTTGAGCCAGACCAACAGTATCATCCGGAAATCTTTGATCAAGGCAAGTATAACATGAGACTATCCTTGTTACCTATTCACTGAAATTATCATACATATGCATGTGCTTTCCTTGACAACTTTAGAGATTATAACTTAGTGATTGGTAACCTGATTCCTTGTTACCTATGGGCTATGCATTTGGGTAACTGTTGCTAGTGCTTAATTATAAACAATGATCTTGTAATTTGACTGATGGGTTAAGCAATCAACCATTAAGATGATTTTATTACTGTTGACAAAGGGGACTAGAGCGTTGTGTTGTGTCGATTGTTGTCGCTCTAGTTACTCTCCATAAGGACTTATCTGTAAGTGATAACCGGGATATACAGTACAACTGTGAGGGTTATATGGCTCTAGCTTTAGTTGCTTAAAGGACCTTTTCTAGCTTATTAGTGGTTACCTTAAATGGCGTAAGAACGGCTTGCCACGTTGGGTGTAGGACAGCCTCTAGTCAATGAGTATAGCCGAGAAGGAAGTGTGCCATTTGAAAAGAGGGTTCCTACATCTGCCTGCCGAGTGAATCTAATGACCCTAACTTGTTAGACGAACCTTTAAGTGGCTTTATATGATTTCCGGTGTTTTTGGAAGTCGCGAACCCATGCATTTGGAAGTTATGACTCACAGTGAAAGTGTACACCTCTACGCAGAGTTTAATAAACTGGTATACTAACCGTGCTCACGGATACGAGCGGTCTTGGGAATTCTTACAGAATAGTTGATCACCATTGTTATATCATGTTTAATTACTGTTGATTATTATTATGCTCATGTTAATGCTATTCATTATCCTTATTACAATTGATCATTGGTTCATTAATGGGAATTGGAATACCTTGATGCTACTCAATTGCTAATTATATGATGATTAAAAGCTAAATGCAGTCAAACCGTGTCTAGCCTTTTGTGCCTCATGAACCCTGTGTTATACTTGTTGAGTTCGATATGGACTCACTCTTGTTATTTCTCCACACTCCAGTGTGTAGTAAGGTGCTATTCAGAAGAAGGATTAAGAGGTAGTAGAGTTTCCAGAAGTCTTTCAGAAGTGTTTGGCATACGGAGCCACTAGTCAGCCGTCCCTGAGAAGAATGGAGCCTGAAGTTTAGTCACCGTTCCGTGATACTCTGATGTAAGTGTTAATATAGCTATGTATACGTTATATAATAACATTGTTTCTGATACTTTTTCATTCTGACATATGTGTGGACTTCCTGGGCACACATATGATTAGCCTGATTTTGTTCTTTAGAAAACCGGGTGTGACAAGTATCTTAAAGATGACAGTGACATCCTTGCTGTCTGGAATAACTCTGAGTCTAAGGTATTACTAAATCGCCGTGAGCTATATATTTTGTAACTTCCATTTGATGCATTCATGAATTTTCCAACATTGCTTACACCCCGTCTTTGTGGTCTTGAAACATAATAGGATGATGCTCCTAGATTGGCATCGTCAGGTTGATATATGGAATTATCTGAGGCAAATATAGATCTATTGCTCCCACAGTCTACAGCAAAGGAGGAAGCTGTAAGCAAAAGTTTTGTTAATTCAGTGAGGTGAACATGTAGTTACCCTACTTTGGATATCAAGTGTGATTTTACCCCTACTTTTTAAACTTTGGTGATTTGCCCTCGCTTTTTCGAACTGAAGATTAGGTTTACTACTATTCCGTTATGATCACTTAACATTGTTAATTGACCTATAAAAGAAATGCATGCCCTTGCTGGTTTGTGGGTCCACTTTCTAAGAATCTTGTGGTTTTCCCCTATTTTAACATCAAGCATTTTGATATATTTCAAATTTATTTTGATAAAAAAAATCTATAAAATTTGCATATACTTAAAATCTGACCAAACTTTGATAAATTTGGATGGGGTTTGCTGTGATACTCCCAAATAACCATGAGCGGCTCAGAAGGTAATATGTAAACTATATATTTATGTAATTTTTAATTTTATGACATTACAAAATAAGTTTTAGATATACAGATCTTTCTTTAGATCTAATTAATGCATATTCATGATCTATTGGATTGTAAAATCTTTTTATTTTGATATGAAATAATTTAATTAAGGCCTTGTTTAGTTCGCGAATTTTTTTAGAAAATAGTATTGTAGCACTTTCGTTGTTTATTTGATAATTAGTGTCCAATCATGGTCTAATTAGCATTAAAAGATTTGTCTTGTGAATTTCGTCTAAACTGTGTAATTAATTTTATTTTTTATCTATATTTAATGCTTCATGCATGAGTTTAAAGATTCGATGTGACGGGAAATTTTGAAAAATTTTGCAAAATTTTGGGAACTAAACAGGCCCCTAACATAAACAACCTCTATTTTATCCATATAATATGTGCCACACGTATACTCCCTCCGTATCGGATTTAGAAGTCGTTTGAGACAGCGATACCCTTGTTTTTATAAAAAAATATTTATGAAAAGTGATATATGTATACTTTTATGAAAGTATTTTTCAAGACAAATCTATTCATATAATTTTTACATTTGCAAACTCAATAACTTAAAAGTTATTGATGATTTATATTCTCAATGTTTGACCAAAATCTTATCCAAAACAACTTCTAAATCCGATACAGAGGGAGTAGGTACCCAATTAACGTCCGTATGTGCCCAACGTACGTACTTGTCCAACTTACATGCAATTTTAGGTGGTCACTTCACATGCTGTATATAGCTACATCCTTTATTTATTAGAAGGTCCTCTCGTAGTTTTAGTCAAGTTAGTATAGTGTACACTCGACTATGTAACATGTTAGCGTGCAACATATTTTAGATCGCTAAAGTTCAAGGTTTTCAATTAACGAGTTAGCTATTGATATTTTTCATGTATGTAACATATTTTTTAATTGAGTATGTAACATAATCGGTGTATAATTTTAACATGACCAAGTATCAGAAAAATCACTTCTAAAACAAAAATATAATCACGCTTATACAAGATGAATTCATATTCTGATATACTCCGTACACTTTATCAACTATGTTAATAGGACCCTATCAAAAAACTATTTTAATAGGACAAAACTTATCCACGTAGGGATTTAGTGGCTTAAACAAACTCAAAAAACATAATTTATTAATAAATATTTGAGCGGTTTAATATATCAAACTTAAATAAAACTATACATAAATATTTCAATATATATAATATAATAGTTGTCAAAACAAGTTAAAGTTTATAAAAGGAAAGGAAGGATACAATACAATATCAGAAAAGAAGGAAGGAGACACAAAAAGGTGCACAGAAAGGAGGGGTCGTCGCTTGTTGCCTCTTGTATGACGAGGGGATTTGACAATATTTCATTTTTCTTTTTTAGATTAACTAAATAATTAATTTAAAAATCTATAAAATCAATGGTTCAGATTTGTTTTAGGTATTACCACCTATATAGTAAGAGAGAAGCGTAGCATTGTCCAATTTGGATAGAATTTTCATAACAACTTGCATATATATTTATGCAAAAATCATATACGCAACCATTGCATAGTAGACATCATTCTTTGATGGATTCTGTCTAAACTAGGGGGTAGATGGTAGCTTCAGTTTTTTTTTTTGAAAAAACAAAAGGAGGGGGTGGAAAATCGCAAAGTGGAAGAGGGTGAAATCACATCTGAAATCAATAGTAGGGAGAAGAACATCTTTGCCCCGTCAAGTGACGTAGCCTCATGCTCGGTGCAAACGGTGGAAACTCGCATTGTGGAGAGCCAAGAAAGCAGCTTGTGTCTCGCTGAAGGCACTCCAGTTCCGAAGGTAAGACACTGTAGATGTAAAGCACTATCATTTGAATCCAGAATTTAGCTGAGAGAACGTAACAGTTGTACTTGAAGACTTTGAGAGCTAGTTGAATATAAACGGACCTGCTATTGGAGCTGTTAATTACGAAATTATTTGCCACCAAATTCCTGTGTAAAATGAACCATGCAACAAATATTAGAAGGTGCTAGTGAGGAGCACATTAATGGTTTGTTTAAAGATTCTAAATTGTATGCGGCTTAGAACTGCAGCAAATTTAAAATGAAATATAATCTAGATGCATCAAAAACAACTTTTAGTTATATCTGATATTCAATATTTTAATTTAATACATGTGTACTCAATAATCCTAGAGTTTAGGTTGGGTTGTATTATCCTTCAAAAAAATAGGAATTGGGATCGATGTTTGGTCAATCAATAAAGGTTAAAGAACTCAGTACTTACAGCTGCAATTTCTGACTAGCCCAAGAAGGGAAGCTTCCTGAGAGCGGATTGTAGGAAAAGTCTCTACACAAAAGATCAAAAGGGCCAATGTTACATACAAACAAACAAAAAAAGCTTGTCCCTGGAGAAAGACTCCCTGAGATATTTCATAAAGAAGAAATCTCAACCACAAGAAAAAGGCCACGAACCCCAGCTATCAAATAGCACAGCTAGTGGCCTTTTTTTGTGAGTACGGGAAGTCAAACTCCCAGCCTGTAGGTGTCACAGTAGCTCCCCTATATATATACCGCTGTGCTATACTCAATGTTATACATAAACACCTTCCTGATTCTATTTCACAAACAAATTGTACCAACATACAAGTATTTAAGGGCAGGTCTTATAGAGCTTGGAAGGCTTCTTGAAAGGCTATTATTCCCAAGAAACCTGGACAGAACAAATGCATTGGCAAGGTTAATAATGAATGTCTTTGAAACCTAGGAATAAGTACCGAAAGGCGAGAAAACCCGTACAAGAAGACGAGTGAATTCAGACTCAGCAGGACTTTGTGGTACTTGTCCGATTATATTATTAAAACTCAAATATGTCATGCATGGTTTTCCAAAGAAGACCAAGTACTCGTTATATGTATTCCCAGAAAGTCCACACATACAACAACAGAATAAAAATATCAAAACAATATTTATATAAAGCGGAATTCATACTGTATCAACACTTACAACTATCAGAGTACCGTGGAACGGCTGCTAAACTTCTGTTCAGGCTCCATTCTTCTCAAGGACGGCTGACTGAGGGCTCCGTCTGCCAAGCACTTCTGATAGACTCCTAGAAACTTCACTACGCCTTTATCCTTCTTCTAAGCAACACCTTACTACACATTGGAGTGTGGGGAAAATAGTAAGAGTACACATATCGTACTCCACAAGTATAACACAGGGTTCATGAGTCACAAAAGGTTAGACACTGTTCGACTATATTTAGCTTTTATTCATTATTTACTTAGCAATTGAGTAGCATCAAGGTAATCCAATTCCTATTAATAAACCAATGATCATTTGTAATAAGGATAATGAATAGCATTAACATGAGCATAATAGTATGAATAATAATTAAACATAATATAACAATGGTGATCAATTATTCTGTAAGAATCTCCAAGGCCACGCGTATTCATGAGCACGGCTAGTATACCAGTTTATTACACTCTGCGCAGAGGTGTACACTTTTACTGTGAGTCATGATTCTCATATGCTAGAAGATCATGAATCCCCAAACACAGAAAACCATATAAAGTCATTTAAATTTTCTTCTAACAAGTTAAGGCCATTAGATTCACTTGGCAGGCAAATGTAGGAACCCTTTTCAAATAGCACACTTCCTTCGCGGCTATACTCATAAGACTAGATGTTGTCCTACACCCAACGTGTCAAGCCTTTCTTACGTCATTTAAGGTAACCACTAACCAGCTAGAAAAGATCCTTTAAATAACTAAAGCCAGAGCCATATAGCCCTCACAGGTGTACTATCAATCCCGATTATCACTTACAGGTAAGTCCTTACAGAGATAAATCAGAGCAACAATATAACCCCTTGCTCTAGTCCCCTTTCAACAGTAGTAAAATCATCTTTAAAGGTTGGTCGTATAATTCATTAGTCCAATTACAAGATCATCGTTCATAATTAAGCGCTAGCAATAGCTACCCAAATGCACAATCTATAGGTGACAAGGAAACAAGATATCAATAGCTAAGTTATAATCTCTATGGGTGTCAAGGAGATATCAATAGCTAAGTTATAATATCTATGGGTGTCAAAGAGAACACATGCATACGTATGATAATTTCAGTGAATAGGACAACAAGGATGGCCCCATGTTATACTTACCTTAAACTTGCTTTACACCCAAAGCAACTTGCTCAGAGAATCTTTAAACTTTATGTTCCGTTCTCATTCTACTCGTAGAAAGCACCACGCATAGGCAAACATACAAGCAACAAATAAAAGCAACTAAGAATAGTACACCACACAAGAGAAAACAACGTACTAAAGGAAAGGGGTCGCAGCTACGGTCCCGAGATCACAAAACACCAAAAACAAGACTATCGTTAAAAAGAAACGACTAATGAGAGTTTTACATTATAAAAGAAAAGATACGACTACAAGCTTGATTTATTTTTAGTTGAACAAACCATGTAGATGTTATTAATTCAAATTAGACAACAAATATTTAAACTTAAAAAATCAAGTTGAAGCTAATCATATTTTATCTTATAAATATTATGACATAATTTATTATGCAAGTTAAATGTTATCTTTGCAAAAGAAAAGAAGCACATGAAAGCATCTAAACAAGTTTTATATGACCATATTTAGCCTAAACAAATTATGATGAAAGATATTTAGTCTGACATTAATCAACTTAACAATTACTTAAAAAAGATCAATATTATTCTATTTTGCTTTTATTTAAAAACGTATTTGTATAAACATTAATCAATTTAATATTTTAAATTATAAAATTCACAAGTATAGCATATGAAGACGTCAGTACCAAGGTAATAAATAGCGGCGGTAGTGGCCGCAATTACGGCCACAATAGCGGTAGCGGCCCGTTGCCGCAACCGCTACAAGGTAGCGCTATGAACTTTGTAGCCTAGAACTTTGCGACCGCTATTCTGAATAGCGGGGCGATATTGCGGCCGCAATTGCACGTAGCAAGCCGCAATAGCGTGGAAGCAAATAACCCTTATGGAGATGGAGATGGTTCAAGTGACCATGAGGCCGATGATGTTGTTGCTTCTAACAATGACAACGAGTGATAGTCTTGTGTACTATTTTATGGCTCATAAGTCATAATATGTTTCTTTGCAAAATCTTAATGTGATGATTTAGTCCGTGGAAAAACCATGTTTGTTTTCTTAATTTAAGTATATGAGACATAAGTTCTTCGACTGCGATTAAATGTCTATTTATACTCATTTTTCATAATATATGTACTTAAAATTATGTGAGATTATTAGATACCGCTGTTGGAACTTATCGTCCGCAATATCGCCCGCTACCCGCAATCTGCTACCTCGACACCAATCCGCTACCAACCCTCTATACGCTATTTATTACCTTGGTCAGTACTAGTACGTAAATTAAGTCAACAAAAATATAAAGTCATTTGAATGGATACAAATAGAGTTAGAACGACTAAACGACACACAATTAAGATGCATGGATTTTTGGAACAATAGAATGAATAGAACAAATAGATGAGCTTAGCTGCAGAACGTGCACCTTCTTCCTTGTACGCACGGAACATGAGCCTGGCCAATTGGAGCTCTGGCCGTGGGAACCTTCTACCGACCAGGCAAGGTGAGGTGGGGCTAAGCTTGTGTCACACCCAGTTTTAAGAACAAAACCAGATATACACTATATGTGAAATAAAGGAGTCAAATCTCACATATAGCCACAGATAAGTGTAATATCAAGAGACAAATGCTTAATATACATAACTTAATAGTATAAAATATACCTTAGAGAGCAACACAGCGAAAAAACAACTCCAAACACTGGGTGTAGACTTTACTCCAGGAACAAACTGACTGATTGATCACAAGTCTAAACTTCTCCTGAGGTATGAGGGAAAATAGCAAGAGTGAGTCCATGTCGAACTCCGCAAGCATAGCAACAAGGTAGTATAGATCCCATAAACTCATGACCAATGTAACATAATCAATATAAAGCATAATCGATAAGTAAATGAGTATCTTAACAAAACAAGAATCATCATCTTTAATGTAGATGTCTCCAAGGCCGCTCATGTCCTTGAGCAAGGCTAGTATACCAGTTTAATAAACTCTGCACAGAGGTGTACACTTTCACTGTGAGTCTGATTACTCATATGCCCGGGACAGCCAATTCCCAAAACACTCCCAAGGTGAGCAGGAAGGGTTCACTATGAAGCCTTTCAAAGGTTCGTCTAACAAGTTAGGGCCACTAGGTTTCAGAAGTTAGTCTGTGTGATACAACCAGTCCCAGGGATCCACAGTCTGCTTTTCCCCATTTGCGCCACAAGGGTAACCTCTAACAAGCTAGAAAAGGTCCTCATACTAAGCTAAAGCTAGAGCCATATAGCCCTCACAGTTGTACTGTAAATCCCAGAGGTTCACGTACAGACAAGATCTTATGTTGCTAAAAAGTCATTTCTCAACCATCATAGCTCTTACATTAATTAAGTCACAAGATCATGATCACAGAAAGAAAACCCAAGCTATACTTGCCTTAAATCAAGATCCTTTCTCTGATCCAAATCTTTAATTAATAGCTTCTTGAATCTTCACGTAAATCTCACCGACTGGACTTATCAATAAATCACCACACACGCATCGAGCAATCATACATGAAGCAAACAATGACCATAGATTAGAGCAATACACCAATCAATTGAAAAATATTTGAAAACTAATGTACTCATTGCTACGAGGACACAAACGCAAGAAACACGCTAATCGGAGCTACAATTCGAAAGAAACCACTACCAAAAGATTTATATGGTAAAAAGAAATAACTACGAGCTTGATTTATGTTTATTAAGAAAAATAGTATGAATGACATTAATCAAGTCAACAGTCACTTGCATAAGATTGATATTATTCTATCTCGCTTTTATTTAAAATTGTGTTTGCTTAAATATTAATCAATTTTATATTTTATATTATAAAATTCACAAGCATAGCACATAAAGTCGTGTAGGTACTAGTACGTAGATTAAGTCAACAAAAATCTAATGTAAATGAATGGATTAAAATGGAGTTAGAACGGCTAAAGGGCACTCGTTAAGATTATACAGATTTTTAGAACAAATGAAATGAATAGATCAACCCAGAGTTAAAACCATCTTTGTGTGAAAGATTAGAGATTCAAGGGACGGACGAGCATATACACCTACATGCAATCCCTATATATATGTATTTCCATTGTATATGAGGTTTTATTTTCATAAATAAAACGGCAATAAAGTATGTGATGACATAGTAATGACATCATCAAGCTAGCTATGCAATACTCGGCATGCATGGCCGATGCTTCGATGTGCTAGCGTCATGTGTATTTCCATCGTATTATCAGATTTATTTTTACAAAAGAAAACGGCCAGAAAATATATCCATTACATCATTAAGCTAGCAATGATGTAAGCAAGCTAGGAATCCGATCAGCTAGGAGAAGAATAAAGCACGTTGCACGGGAATACTCAGCGGGACTTACCGAAAGCGGAGGAGCGTCAACGACGATGGCCACTGCAGAGAGCAGCGCGCAGGCGTAGTCCGCCGCTATGAGGAAACAGCTACGGATGGGCAGCGTCGATGGTCCTTATGGCTGGACGTACGTGAACTCGTGAAGAAAACAGCAGAAGATTGATTTCTCCTCTTCGGCCAGGAACGCAGCAGCAGATCACGACTGCCTCAGGTCACGCACGTAGCAGCGGACAGCAGCAACTAGTAGATGCAAAAACGCCTCCGACTCGATAGAGATGTCTGCCCTGGACTCGATGCTGGCCAATGTCAAGTCACCAATTGACTGCACAGACAGAAATTGGTTGGGGCAGATTGACCTTGGCGGCTGCAACGTGCTCGAGACCAGGGTGTGGCGGACAACGAGCGCGACCGCATAGGCAGCACTTCGGGCTCAGGTGCGGTGCGGCGAGCTCAAGGCGGGGCGGTGGCCGAAACATGTGCAAGGGCAGCCTCGAGTTCTCCTATAGGGCAGATGGAAGAGACGTCCAGCGCCGGCGGCAACAGAGGCTATATAGGGCAGGAATATAGGATTCGATCTGTTCTGTTGAGAAAAAGGAAACAAGACAGAGGATACCTGCTAGCTATTTATAGATGGGCACAATCACGGCAATATTCATGAGGAGGCTTTCAGCTGGTGCACGTGATATGTCCATCATGCCGTGTCAAGCTATACGCAGGCATCCGCAGAAGCAGGAGCACATCCAGTACAAGGAGCCTAGGTGCTGCTATGCATTGCATTGGTTTCCAGATATCAGAGATCAAATCGAATTTACATGTTGATGCTCACCCAAGAAAGGAGAGTAAAATCAGATTTGTTTATTCATTGATATGGATAACAATTAAAAGGCAAGAAGAGTCCGAGAGCAGCACTATTTGGTGGATGGTCACGTGATTAATTAATCAAGTGCTGATTGGCGATGGGAAAACTGGCTACATAAACAAGGCAGTCCAGATATTGCATGCACGTACATTCAGTTCGACATTGTAATTAGATTGGCTGATATGTGTACAAGCTGCCCAAACTTGAGCATGACTCGTGTTCCGCTATTTTGTTTTTCTTTTATTCAGAGCATTTTAGAAATCATTTTTAAAAGTAATTTAAACTCATTTTGAATTTTAGTCAAACCACTCATCACAGTAAATCAAATACACCAGCATAAATGCGTCAACATGTTTCTAAACCTTATGATTAATTTTAATTTAATAAAAAATTTATTTTTTCTCTATTGTTTCATGAACACAAAATATACAAATAAATCATTTTAGCTCTATTTCAAAAGAGGCTAATTTTAGAGTGTTACAGCTTGGCTGCTAGGTTGGCATAGCCACGTTGTGCAGCTGCGTGCAGCGAAGGCAGGAAACAGTGGCCTGGCCATGCTAAGACGACGGTAACGGGCTGCCCTGCTCGTACACCCTGGGAGGCCTGGCCAAGCTTGCAGGTGGCCACAAAACGAAGAGCAGAAAATGATGAACTTGCCATCCTTGGTGGTTCACCGGAGAACCTCGATGGGGAATAAGAGAAAAACAAGGGGCAAGTAATACAGTGTAGGATATTGTCGTAAAACACCACGATATAGAGGACGAGACGAACCTCGTGATGACGATGATGGTGACGTCAATGAGACTTTGGAGGCAGCGTGGAGAGAAAGGAGAAAATTTAGTTTGCCACCTAGGGATTCTCAAACGAGAGGCTCCCCTTTATGATAGTTCTGCTGTGCTTTGCCTAAGGGTTGGTGTGTATATATATATATATATATAGAGGGAGAAAGACTCCCCACCTTCACATCAACTAGCAATATAGTACTAATTAATTGATTTTGTACCATTCACCCACCTTCACATCAACTAGCAATATAGTACTAATTAATTGATTTTGTACCATTCATCTCCACTAATAGGCCTAAATAATCATTTAAACCTATTAGTAAATAAAGGCATGGGCCTTTGATAGTCGGTGGAAAATTAGGCTCGAATTTTTCTAATTTCGAAATTAATTAATATCATGAAATAAAAATAATTCTAGAAAGTCTAGAGTTACCATTTATATCATGAAAATGCTCCGAAGCTTAGAAAAATTTCTGAAAAAATCCTAGAGATAAATTGAAAGACCAAGAACTCAGACAAAATATTTGGAGCTCAAGGGAAGATTATTGGGAACTTGGAACATAAAGATTAAGGTCAAGGAGATAGGAATTAAATTCTAGAAAGAAGCTAGAAAATTCCTAGAGATAGATATTCGTCTCCTAAATGTATTTGAAAAATATTTTGCGCATAGAAACACAAGGTACAACTAGCATGAATACAACAAACATGTTTCTACCTTAAGATAAATTTTAATTTAATAAAAATTTATTATTTCCCTATGTTTTCATGAGCACAAAAATACAAAATTAAATCATTTTAGCTCTATTTCAAGAGAAGCTAATTTTAGGGTGTTACAAAATCCCTGCAATGGTAAAACAAAATGACAATACGAGAGAAAGGACTCATCAAAAGATGAACAATCCATAGCAGTTCATTAAATAATCTAGCACAAAACAACTTTGCATGGAGTTTAGAAAGAAACAAACCGCCTTACAGTAATTTCAATTTTGCAAACTGTGAAAAGTTCATTGATGCTAAGCTATCAGATATCCTGCAGTTCCTCAAAATTCTGCAATGGAACCAAGTCAAGTATTAGGATTTAGTAACTTGGTTGCACTACATAAAAATTAACATATAATATGAGTCACCAAGTGAATAATGAAAAGTTATGCATACAAGGTGTTCAAAGATGTCATGTTCCTGATGAATGCCAGCGAAGAACTCCCACTTACAATGTCACCTATTCGTCTACACAGAAGAAATAGATAATTCATTCTTGCTATCTTGATTGAAACATAAAATTTAAGAATAATACTTACTTGCTCTCATTGTCGGTAGTAACTTACAAGTTTGCCAGTTTAACAAGATTAGAAAGAGTGGTTGGAAGTGGACCTTGAAAAGAATTGCCTTGAAACTGCCTATACAAACTTATAATTTCAGTTAGTATTTTAAAACATCAATTCTTTGCAGATGCTAGGTGCTTATTTATAACTAAGTGAAAACCCATCTATTTCCTCCTCTGTTGGTTGTTTTTTTTATTTCTTACACATGCATTAGCCCTATACCTAGTAAAGAAACAAGGAAGATGGAATTCATTCTTTGTATAACGAGACTGGATAATTTTATATATGGCTAAAATATGACTCATGCATGTCATAAAGAAAAGATAAGTATTATAAAAATATGTTAAAAGATTACCAATGCTTCATCCAAAATTAGAATGAATCACGATATCATGAATATTGAGTTGTATGCACCAAATAGTTCAACCTAAAAGTTGATAAGAAATGTGGGCAGTTCACTTATGCTTTAACACTCATCCTCACTTGTAGGTTGTATCAGGCCTCAAACATGGAGATAGGATTGGAGTCGCTTAGAAAGTATAGTAGGATTCGAACTCGAGACCTTTGGCCCGGATACAATATTGAGTTTTATGCACCAACCAGTTCAACATAAAGGCTGAGAGATGAACAAAAATTTCATTGAGCTGTCACGTGGCTCGTTTCTAAATTTCTCTGATTGCACTGGTTTTCACTCAAAATCAAGCTTAGCTTATTTTAAATGAAATTCAATTTTGGTTCAGCTCATTAAAATTGGTTTGAAGTTAGGTCTCAAACAACATAGAAGACTACTATAACAAATAACAATAGATCAGTTTTGAAGAAAGTTCGAAAAAAGTTCAAAAAGGAGTGTTAGCAATTCGCTTATATTTTAATTGATGAATAACGAAAGGAAAAATAATATTTACTATAAGATAATACCAACTTACATCTAGCCTTAAATAAATTAGTTTGAGAGGCCCTTTAATGAAATTTCATTTAAGAATACTAATATACATAGACACACTAAAATGAGTACTGTCTCTTTATATGGCAATGTAGTTTTAATAAATGAATGCTATCTAAACAAACCTAAGTTATGAATAAAAATTGAAATATAATTTGAACTGTTGAGGACTATATCATGCTGTACAATGCTTCTTATTGTTTTCTATCACGAAATAATTGCAAATATTGAAGGCTACTTTAAAAAGTCTTACAATTCTGTTAAATTAGTCCAGCTCCAAATGAAATCTGGTATTTGGCCAGTAAAATCATTATTTGAAGCCCATCTGAACACATAGTAAAGCAAAAATAAGATGGAGTGCACAGAATAATAATACCATCAACAAAACATCTTTATAGGCGTATTATTTATACAATATTTCCATTTTTGTAAGCCTAGAAAATGTTGATGGTAAGGACCACTTAAGCCAGCACTATCAATATACCTGCAATTAAGAAATACAATACAACACGTTTGACATGGAAAATCTACTAATCGAAACAAACAATAAATAAAAGGAAAAATATTGACTGCCCAAAATTAGGTGTTGACGTACAACCGCTCAAGGTTTACCAGGTTCCCCAACTCCGAAGGTAGAAAGCCATTTAAGTTGTTTGAGCCCAACCCACTGAAAACCCACCAAAACAATCCAGCTTAGCCAGAAAAAATGATAACAGAGAAGTTCATTAGTTGAAGGAGTTAGTATGTCAAATAGAGATTTCTAAGTTTTTATTATTCGAATTTAGAGGAGTTCTCTAATGAAACAGGGTCATGACATGAAGAATTTTTTTAATGAGCAATGACATTAAGAAAATATCTTGCTTACAGCGCTCTAAGATTCATAAGGTTCCCAAGTTCCTTTGGAACAGATCCAGATAATGCGTTGATGCCAAAAGTTCTATTATGTTAAAGAGAGAAAGTTTAAGGTTCGATAAAAAATAGATTATGTAATGGGGTAATGTTTTTAAGTTCTTAATCTCACAGGTACTCCAAAGCAGCCAATTCCCTAAGGAACGTTGGCAAAGGTCTTGTTAAGTAATTTTGTCTTAAATCCCTGAAATAACATCATATCAGATACCAACAAACATTGATTGGCTTAGTAGGTTTTATTCAAAGCAAATTTGAACTTAATTAGGTATAAAGATTGAACTTTTTTTTTGAAACCAATAAAGATTGAATTAGTAGCTTAAGAACATCGTTTTCAGTTACTTGCAAAGCATATGAGAAACAATAGCCACTATAGCAGATAACAGCAATCGCCAATTGAACTTCGTACCATCAACCACAAGCACTTCCAGAGAAATATGGTGGTACGTAATAGCAAATATAGGATGTCCAAACTTCCTTAAATACCAAACAAGCAAATGGAGAGGGTGTTGTGGCAGAATACAGTGGGAGGTGACATTGTCCACCAATAAATTGCAACTAAACATCTAATTGCACACTTAAGATAAAATGTTTTGGGTCACATCACATCATGGTATATATCTACAAGAAAGTTGAGAGTTCATACAAATTGGTCAAGTACTTGAGGTCCCTCAGCTCTTCTGGTATAGGACCTACCAGATTCAGTGCGTACATTTTCCTGCAGCAACAAGAGTCAGTCAAGCAACCGTCAGCTCGATCACACCCTGAACCCGAAATTTAGCCTTTATATATCCCAGTTAGTTATTAGTTCGTCAGACGGAGAACCGTCACATCAACCAATTAGTGCACTGCCTAACAGCTAAGTACAAACATCCAACTCGCTCTTTGATGCAGGAAAAATTCCATGGCACGCGTACGGATAGGAAAAGAGCGAGAGAGGAGAGATTTTTACAGCGTGACGATGTGGCAGATGGTGTTGTTCTGATCGGTGCAGTCACACTTGATGCCCGGATTCACGGCCGGGTTGTCGTCAATGACCGTGCCGTTCGTGGCCCCGCCGACGCACGGGTCGCCGCTGTACCATGGGTCCATGGCGGCCACACTTGCAGCCCGAGTTTGGTAAACACCGCGTTCAGCGCGTCTGCTGCAAAGTGCAAACGACACATCGTACGGAAATCATGAATATGGGTCATTACATCACAACCAGCTGCGTTGGCAACAGATAAAAAGGTACACTCGGTCTGTCTCCTTTAGATTTTGTTTGGATACTATGGATTAAAATTTAGTTGGTTAATAAAGTTAAGAGCTAAATTTTAGACATTTTAGTTAATTTATATAGTCTCATAAACTAATCGTTTTGTGTTAGAGATGGGCTAATAAACTTGATAAGACTTTAGATCACCTGTCTCGAGCTTCACGAGCTAAAGTGATTTAAAGTTAGACCATAGGATCCAAAATTGACCCTTAGAGATGGGATAATTTTGTCTAGTATTTAATTGATTGGACGGACAATCTCTTATTTGTGTTTAGTTTAGGGGAAAAAAGTGAGATCACACGTATGAGACCCATGTGGTGCTAGCGTTATATTTTTGGGTATGTATCGGTGACTCAGTTTTAATTAAATGCCAGGCATTCATCTTCCTCACCGCGTCCAGCCCAGCCTGCTCCCGCCGCCCTAGCCAGCGGCTCCAACAACGCCGTTGCGCCGACCCTGCCCTCCCCAAATCCGAATCTGCGCACTACTTATCTACCTCGTTGCGTCCGTACCAGCACGACCCGCCGCCCCAGCCACCGGCTCTAGTGTCGCCGGTCGCGTAGCCCACCAACCGCCATCGCCACGCTGACCCGGACCTCCCCTAATCACAATCCCGTGACCACGCCATTGAGCCCTCGCCCCCGCCGCGGGCACTTCCCATCCGGATGAGTCCTACCCCGCCACCTTGCTCGCCGCCGACCAACCTGTCACCACCGCCTATCCAGCCGATCGCCCCGGCCCCCTCCTTTTTCTAAGGTCGCCGGACCGAACCAAGGACAAAGAGAAACAGTACTATTGCTAGCGCGTCGACTGACGGAAAAGCGAAATATCAAGCGCTTGTAGAGGAGTAATTATGTATATTTTCCCCCTTTCTTTCTTTCTTGTCTGTTTCTTTTTTCCTACATGTGCACGTGCATTCAAGTCCCCGCACGCTCCCATGGTCATCATCCACCTGCTCCTGCGGTCCATGCCCGCTTGGCTGCCCATCCATGGTCCTCGCCTACGGGTCGCCACCCCCTCACCCCATGCCCGGCCCGTGGCTGGTACTGTAACAGGAACGGTAGGAAGAATGGATTCAAAGGTAGAAGAAGACAGAGTTTGGGGGTAGAATAGCACTGGACACGGCAGGAGCCCGTGGGACAGATGTGTATTCAGAGTTGGGTTCAGAATATTCAGTTACATCTTGCCTCTCTACCTCACGGTGTGCGGCTTATATACTGCCAGACACGATACCGTGATGTCAGCCAATACAACTCGTAACCGCCTTACTCCCATCTACGGCCCATCAACCAGCCCGGTACACTGGGCCATAACACTCTCCCCTCCTTAAAAGATAGCTTGACCTCAAGCTGATGATGTGTCTCAGATTCCGTTATAGTCTGCTGCGTCTTCCCAGGTCGCCATGGATTCAGGTAAAGCCAACCACTTGATCAGGTTCTGTTTGATCGCCTGAGCGCCACGCCGAATCATCCGACGATCCAGCACTCGCTCTGCCCACAGAATAGATGCTGGTTCTGTGCAGATGGTGCTTAAATCATCTGAAACTGGGCAATCCGGAGCAACTTGCTTCTTCAACTGAGATACATGTAAAACTGGATGGATTCGACTGTTGTCAGGCAAATCCAATCGATAAGCCACAGCACCGATCTTCTCGAGCACACGATATGGTCCATAATACCTGAATGACAGCTTCTTGTTCGTCCTAGTGGCCACAGTGGACTGAACATAAGGTTGTAGCTTCATGTAGACCATGTCTCCCGGTTCAAAGCTTCTCTCGGACCGATGTTTATCTGCTTGGGACTTCATTCTTTGCTGGGCACGAGTTAACTGAAGTTGGATTACCTTGGTTAACAGCTCCCTCTCCTGGAGCCACTGTTCAAGATCAGGTATGGAACATAGTTGCAAATTTGCAATACCAAAGTGCCGAGGACTGTGTCCATATAACACCTCAAATGGCGAACGGCCTAATGTGGAGTGATAAGCTGTGTTGTACCAAAATTCAGCCACAGGCAACCACTTGCTCCACTGCCGAGGACATGAATGCACAGTACATCGCAAAAATCCTTCCAAACATTGGTTGAGGCGCTCGGTCTGTCCATCCGTTTGCGGATGGTATGCTGAACTCATCAATAGCTTTGTGTCAGTCAATTTGAAAAGTTGTTGCCACACTAAACTTGTGAAGATAGGATCTCTATCAGAAATCATGTACTGAGGTAAACCATGCAGCTTATAGATGTTATCCAAATAGATCTTCGCGATCTGAAGAGCAGTGTAGGGGTGATGGATGGGAATGAAATGGCCATACTTTGTAAATTTATCGATGACCACCAGAATTGCATTGAATCTATCTGAAGAAGGCAGTCCTTCAATGAAGTCCAGGCTGACTATCTCCCAAGCTTGAGATGGCACCGGTAAGGGTTGAAGAAGTCCAGGCTGCCTGATGTGTTCTATTTTGGCTTGCTGACAGACTTGACACTGCTGGACATATTGCTGCACAGTTTGCTTCATATTAGGCCAAGCAAACAGAGTTTTGATCCTATTATAAGTTGGAGTGATCCCAGAGTGGCCTCCAATCCCACTGCTGTGCACTGCTTGCAGAATATGCTGTTGGGCCAAAGAGTTATTGCCCACCCAGACTCTTCCATGTAGACGGATGACCCCATCCACTAGTGTGAATCCCTTGTCATTAGCACCAGAGACCAACAGTTCCGTAAGCAATTGGTGATCTTCCTGATTATCTTGATAGCCTTCTTTTAACTTGTGCACCCAAGCAGGGACACATTCAGAAATAGCCTGTATTTCTTCGCCAGAAACACACCGGGACAGTGCATCCGCTGCGGCATTGTTAATACCTTTCTTGTATTGTATCTGATAGTTTAGATCCATTAACTTGATCATTGCCTTGTGTTGTATCCTGGAGGTGACTCGCTGTTCAGTGAGATGTAACAGACTTTTGTGATCAGTTCTTATGATAAATTGTTTATGCTGCAAGTAAGGCCTCCACCTATCTATGGCCATGAGAATTGCTAAACACTCCTTCTCATACACTGACAGGGCTTGATTCTTTGAGCACAAGTGTTTACTGAGATAGGCAAGTGGGTGGTTGTCCTGCATCAACACAGCCCCAATTCCTAGATCTGATGCATCAGTCTCCAATATAAATGTCTTATCAAAATCAGGCACAGCAAGCACTGGAGCTTGAACCATCTTTTGCTTGAGTATTTGAAATGCTGTGTCCGAGTCTGAATTCCACACAAACTGATGTCCTTTCTTCAGCATGTCAGTCAGTGGGCGACTCAAAATGCCATAATGTTGTATGAACCGTCTGTAGTACCCTGTGAGTCCAAGGAAGCCTCTAAGTTGTTTCACTGTCTTTGGAGTCGGCCAATTCAATACTGCTTCCACTTTTGCCGGATCAGTGGATACTCCTGCTGCCGAAATGACATGCCCCAGGTATTCCACCTTTGGCTGAGCAAAGAAACACTTGCTCCTTTTGATGAAGAATCTATTTTTCTGAAGAATGTCAAACACTTGTTTCAGCAACACCAAATGCGCCTCCATGGTTTTGCTATATATCAATATATCGTCCATAAAAACCAATACTCCTCGACGAAGCAGGTCAGCGAAGAGTGTGTTCATGAGACTCTGAAAGGTGGCCGGTGCATTTGTCAACCCAAATGGCATGACAAGAAATTCGTACAGTCCTTGATGGGTACGAAATGCTGTCTTATACTCCTCCCCTGAGGCCATCCGAATTTGATGATATCCGGCTCGAAAATCCAGTTTAGTGAATACTGTCGCACCACTGAGCTCATCTAACAATTCTTCCACCACTGGCATAGGGTGCTTATGCTTGAGTGTCATAGCATTGAGATGACGATAATCGACGCAAAACCGCCACGTCCCATCCTTCTTTCCCACCAACAATACTGGAGATGCAAATGAGCTTGTACTGTTGCGCACCACCCCATTAGCTAGCATTTCTTTCACTTGATTTTCTATTTCAGTCTTCTGAATTGGTGAATAGTGATATGGTCTGACACGCACTGGCTGCGCTCCAGGCATCAAGTTAATCTGGTGATCGGCACTTCGAGCAGGTGGTAGCTCAGTGGGTGAGGCAAACAGATGATCATAGTTAGTGATAAGGTCCTGAACTTCACTTGGCACCGACAATATGTCAGTCTCCTGAATTGAGCACACACACTGTTGATCATCTGGCAACGTCTCCGATGAAGGGTCAAAAAACATCTGAATGCAGCAGTGTACAGCTCCTCCTCGGATCAACCCATTCAACTTAGCAGCAGGAATTTGGGTACACTCAGACAGCTTCTCTTGAACACCTTGGAGTGCCACTCTTCGACCTCGGTGGGTGATTCTCATGGCTTTGGAATTGAAATCCACCCATACTGGACTCACAGATTCCAACCAATCCTCTCCCACGATCATATCATAACAGCGCAAGGCCAGCACACGGGCATCAGAGGTGAAAGTCTGGCCTTGCACCCACCACTGTAAGTCTTTGACTTGACTGGAGCATTGTAACTGACCTCCATCAGCCGCCTTAAACTGAGTTAGGGAACATGACTGTACTGGTAACTGCAAGATGTTCACCAGTCGATCACTGATAAATGTTCCGATATTGCCAGAGTCAACTAACACCAATACTTGCTGCTTGCCAATGTGGGCCAATAATTTCAGCGTTTGGCGTTTTGCCTTTGGATTTTCACCCTTCTCCTGAACAGCCATAACTGTGCTCTCACTTGCTACCATTTCAGACTGGATTTCGTCGGAACCATCTGCAGTTGGCATTTCTAATGCATCCCATAGCTCCTCCAGCACATGAATTGGGACTTGGTCAGGACAAGTATGATTAGGCGCCCACTTTCCACCACATTTGAAACATAGTCCGTTCTTGCGGCGAAACTGCTTCAGAGAGGCCACCTTATCAACACTATCAGCCTCATGCACCTTCTCTACAAACTTTGACTGCATTGTTCGATCCAGATTCTTGGTGAATCCCCGCCCAAGAGATCTGGTCTTGCTATGCATGAGTTCCTCCTCCTGTAGCAATGCCAGGGTGCTTGCCATATCGACATCCTGCGGTCGATGGAGGGCAATTGCCGCACGGATTTCTTCTTTGAGCCCAGCCAAGAAGCGAGTCACAAAGTAAACATCATCATACATTGGATTGTACAGAAGTATCCCATGTGCCAGCTTCTCAAATTGCTCATAATACTCTTGCACCGTTCCCACCTGCTTTAATGATTCCAATTGGCGCAACTGAATTGGGTATTGATCTTTGTCGAATTTAGCGAACACCAGCTGACACAGCTGTTCCCAATCCGTGACCCGGCCCTGCCGCTGCACTGTCTGTAGCCAGGTTGCAGCCGCCCCTTGAAAATTCAGTGCGGCGAATCTTGTCTTCAATGGCGTGGGAATGCCATACACCTCGAAATAGAGAGCACACTGGTCACGCCACCATCTTGGATTTTCCCCATTAAACTTAGGGAAATCCATCTTAGGCATCGGCATCGAATGATTGAAGGTAGGCGAATCCAGATCATGAGAAATTTCAGGAGCGGCAGGTGGAGCAGAGTTCATACCCGTGACCGGGTGCGTCGGTGGAAATCCAAGGATCCCACCGACAGCAACCCGGTGGTCGATGCACTGGCCGTGCCCATGGGGCGAATGGGAGCTCGACGAGGACGGATGCGTGTTGAGGTCGAACCCCCCAGCCGGATGTGTGGGTCGCATCGCCGCGGGAGCTTGAGGATAAACCAGGGTTGACGGCGCGGGTGGTGGTGGCGGAAGCACCCGAGTCGACGGCGCTGGATGTAGTGGAGGAAGCCCCTGGTTCGCGGACGCGAGCAGTGGTTGCGGGGGTCGCGCCTCCAACTGCTGAATGCGAGTCGTCGTCTCCTTCGACAGCTGCAGCATGGAACCCATGGACGTCTCCGCAATGGAACGCCACGCCTCCAGATCATTGAGCTTGTCGAGGGTCGTCGTGATGGCACCTTGAAACCCGGCGAACTGCTTCGCCATGTCCTGGAGTCCGGCGAACTGCTGCGCCATCGCATCCATGGACGCTTTGAGTTCTTCGATTGAAGTAGTCATCTCCGCCTGAAACTTGGTGATCCGCTTCTTCGGCGCCAGCACGAAGAATCGGTGGTGGCTAAAAAAAATTCCCCCCAAATTGGAAGGCTCTGGATACCAATTGTAACAGGAACGGTAGGAAGAATGGATTCAAAGGTAGAAGAAGACAGAGTTTGGGGGTAGAATAGCACTGGACACGGCAGGAGCCCGTGGGACAGATGTGTATTCAGAGTTGGGTTCAGAATATTCAGTTACATCTTGCCTCTCTACCTCACGGTGTGCGGCTTATATACTGCCAGACACGATACCGTGATGTCAGCCAATACAACTCGTAACCGCCTTACTCCCATCTACGGCCCATCAACCAGCCCGGTACACTGGGCCATAACAGGTACCCTCTCCGCCTCTCGTGCTCGTGGCTAGGGCACAGGACTTGCCCATCCGCGACCAGCCATCCGACCTCTCCACACGCAAGTATGGGCTTCTCTCCCTCTCCCTCAACCACTTCTTTCTCCCCACGAACTTTCAAGCATCTTATCTCGTCCCTTGACCACATCCCATTGGCCCACCGACATGCCCTTCCCTACTTTCCTCCCAGACCTTGTCTTCCTCAACACCAGTGGACTCACAATCCATAGTGCCCACCCACGCATAAGGGTATGTTTGGTCGCCTGTTCCCCCATCCGGCATGAGCGGAGCCATATAAAACTGAGCGATCAGTGTCTTTGGTTGCCTATATGTCTACAGTCTTCTATATGAGCAGATGCAATTGTATGTGCGGATGCAGGCTGGCAGGATACGCTCAATTTGAGCTTCACTCGCCAGCCAGGCCTGATGGATGCAAGGATGAGGTGCGGGATCCACACGTCAGCCTCACAAGATAGACAGAATCCACTCATACAAGCAACCAATCATCGGCATCTCAGTTTTCCTGCATCCACTAATGTAGCTTCACCAAACACTCTTTTCCGAAATACAATTTCCAATATCCACTTGATATAGGATGCAACATTCATCTGGCAACCAAACACATCATAAGTAGACGGAACTGTCTGTCCAGTTCCAGTTTGAGGGGACCCACCGATTCACCCTCAAGCTCTCAAGTTTGCTCAGCTTTGTCACAGTTGGCGGCAGGTCTTTAATCCCCGTCATTTCAATATCCAGAGTTTCCAAATACTCTAGGTTGCCGATTTTGCTAGGCATTGCACTGATTCGTGTGCCCCTCAAGCCTAAGTACCTGAGCAGATACAGATGGAAAATATGTTTCGTATGTTTGTCCTCCAGAGCCTTGCAATCTTCCAGGTCAAGCGCCCTCAGCAATTTGAATTCGCCTAGCCGGTCTAGTAGCTTTGTCGAGGCCTTCCAATTGAACCGTAGTAAGTGATCGAACATGTTGTAGGTCCATCGCCTCATGCCATGTCTTGCACGATAACACTGCTCTGCTTTCTCATCGTCATTTCCATGGACAGAGAGACGACGAACCTTGCCACGTGCTGCATCCCCATGTGCATTCAACGGTGCATGCACATGGGGGCACATGCCCTTAAGGGCAAAAATAAGTTTCTTGCAGAGTGGCATCGACCGTCTAGCAACTCCTCAGTAATCCAAAATTATTGATGGAACAAGGTATCAGCCGTAGTAGCCTGGGAATGGGAACGTGGATACGTTCGATGTTCCGAGAACATGGTTCCAATTCGTGGAAGGGAATATGATGGAACATCATTTCAAACTTTGATGGAACGTGATGCACCACGGGAACCATGCCTGACCACTTGATCGAAATACGAGGCCCAGAGTTCAATTGATGGAAGAAAAAAAAAGAGAGACAGGACAGTCTCATCCCGTACCTAGAGGGGATATTCTCCTCCGCGGACAGTTCCATCCAACTATTGAGCCATGTGCCTGCTGGACCCACATTGACGAAGACCACTGGAGCGCTGAGCCGTTTGACGATGGAGCCGCCAACACGCCGTACACCGAAAAACGTCGCGACGCCGGCGGCGAGGCGAACAGCCTCGACGGGCAACACGTTGTTTGCCTGCCAGCGATGGGACGTACACGTACTCAGCCCCAAGGGCCAAGGGCCAAGAGCGCTGCGATTCTACCACATCGGCGAGTACGACAGAAAGCACAAGCAGGCTCTAGAGGCAGCGAAGGCGCGCGGCATCGCAGACAACCAGCCGCAGCACTCACCGGAGCCAGAAGACCATCACCCACGGGCCACGGGAGCGACGTCTCGGTGTCGGACATGGCCAGCGAAGCGGAGCCACGCCGGCCCAGCACACAAGAGGTCAAGAGCACACCCGGGACAAGGAAAACCGGAGCGGAGAAAGTAGTGGCGACGGAGAAGAGGAGCCCGATCGAGCCACCCACGACGCTTATGCTTGAGCAGCACCATGCCGCACCCTCGTCCACACCGAGCACAGGAACAAGGGGAAAAGGAGAGGGCTTTTCCTTTGCTTCGAGCAAAAACTCCTGCAGTTTGGCAGACGGTTATGCACTTATGCATGACCGAGCTACAAGTATACAACAAATCACCCTTGCAATAAATTGTGCAATTATTCAGGAGAAGCGTATTCCCAACATTTTTCACCTTCTCTGTGGGAATCTCCAAAGCATGCATTCAGCAGAGAAAAAACGGGAGACCAATGTAAACGTCGTGTGATCACGAACAAACTGGACATATACCTTCAGTTGGATCTGTCCTTGCCCTCTGATCTTGCTGTGCTCCAGCAGATGCAACTAGGCGCAGCAGCAGCACCAAGAGCATGAAGCCATGGCGACAAGAGCTCGACTTCAGCCACATCTCCCTCCGCCTCTCTGCTCTCTCGCTTGGCTTGGCCGTCGCCCTTGGGTAGGAAGCCTTAGGAATGAATAATGGACATGTCTCCGGGGCCCTCAGAAATAGACAGGTGTGAAAAGCAAACAGTATTTCAAGGTTCAAACTAGTACATGACGCTCACCAAGACAACAGGTGTTGACTTGTTCCTAAGCTTCAATATGGATTTTCTTTTTTCCTTACACGCACAATAAATCTTCAACTGTCTTGAAGACGTTAATATTTTTCGAAGGAGATTTGCCGAAGCTTAGTATTTTTTCGAAGCTGCCAAGCAGCTAAGCATGCGCCGATTGATAGCAGATAAGCTCCATGTCACACTCCATTTTAAGGACAAAATAGAGGACATAAACCTTATGTGCGCTCTAGAAACAGTGGCACACATAAGTCGATAAATTACAAGAAGTATCGTCACAGTGTATCTTACATCACGTTTAATATAACATATAGTCTTTACAACACAAGCGGAAATTAAATAGATAACTCTCAGACGTGGTAGCTTCAACACAGGGACGATCAACTGGTTGACTCAAACCTAGAAGTCCTCTGAGAAATCCTCATACCAACTGCCATCTGTTACCCATCCGAGATTTTTATCCAATAAAGAAAATGAACAAGCGTGAGTACATTTCGTACTCCACAAGCATAATGTGGGGATTCATGAGGCTCAAAAGGTAAACACGGTTTACTGTGTTTAACATTTTAGTAAATCAAGATTTTATCATTGATTAATATCAAGTTATGCTTAAGCTCCCAGATTAACCCACATGATCATATATTAGAATCAAATTGAACCATTTGAACATCATTATAACATCATCATTTATCATCATGGATTAACAATATAATAAGTAACCATTTATTATGTGAGTTTTCCAGTCCACTTATGACAATGAGCACGACTGTTATAACAGTTTTCACTTTACAAAGGTTGTGCACTTTCACCGTGAGTCATGTTGCCCAAATGCCCGGGACCCATCGACCCCCCCAACACTACCGAGGTGAGCGGGCAGGGTACACTATAAAGCCTTCTATAAGTCTCTCTACTATGTTAGGGCCATGAGGTTTCCTCGACAGGCAGATGTAGGAACCCCTTTCTATGGTATAATTCCTTCGCTGCTATACACATAAGAATAGGGCAGTCCTATACCCAAAGTGGCAAGCCCCTCTTGCGCCATAAAGGTAACCTCTAACAAGCTAGAAAAGATCATATTACTGAACTAAAGCCAGAGCCATGTGACTCTCATGGTTGCACTGTCAATCCCAGCTTTTGCCGATAGATAAGTCCTTACGGAGGGTTTAGGGCACCATGATCAAAATCATTTGCACCTTCGTCCTATGGATCAGTTGTTATAAAGCATGTTTTACCTTTTGTTCCATAGGACCATTAACCATTGTATAGATCATGTTCAGTTAGAGCGCTAGCAATCTACCCATGTGCAATTAACCCGTAGGAGTCAAGGAGCATGTCATCAAATAACTAGGATGTCCTTATGGTTGTCAAAGTTAGACACATGCAAATGAGTAGATGATTAAAGTGAATAAGACATCAAGGTAGGTCCATGGTATACTTGCCTTGGTTCACAAAGTCCTGCTGGTCCTGCTATTCTTCGAAGAAGTCTGGGTTCCCGAATTACTCCTAACCGTCTGAACTCGATCAACACGGACCAACAACACGCATTCCGAAGACAATCATACAAGCAAGCAATCCTATGGTTAGAACAGTACACCAGCAGTAAATAAAGCAAGATAAATTTTTATAAAAATCATCTACGTCTCACTACGATCACATAGACGCGAAGTTCACAAAAATCGGAGCTACAACGCGAAAGTTACGAATTAAACAAGTTCTCCTATAGCTAATTAATTAATTAAACTTAACCAAGAAATTTAAATATTGCAAACATGTCTAACAGTAGCATTATCGCGTAGTTTATGAAATTATGAACCTAACGCAAGTTGAACGGGTCAAATCAGAGCTGAAACGACGATTTTATAAGCAAAACAGTGCAGTGGTAATTCTATAAATAGATTGAAATCAATTTCGATTTAAAATAATTCAAAATCAGGAATTTTTATTTGGCTGAGGATCGCGGCCGGAATTTATAAAGAACCTAGGGGCTCTTAAGCAAAACGGCCATGCAAAGGGGTACCGGGCGATTGGGGTTGTTGGATCCGAGATGGATGGCCCAGATTAGAGCAGGGAGAAAGAGAGAGAGGGGCACCGGCCAGGAACAGTGCCGGTGCGGCGGCGCTGCCATGGCTGGCGGCAAGGAGGTCGCCAGCGTGATCGGTTAAAGCCCTACGGGCCACGGTTCGACGAACCGAGGGCACCGGAAGAAAGCGGGGACGGTGGCGAGTCCACCCTAGGGTCCAGCGCGGCCGGGGATCAGCCCGCGCGGTGCTCGCCATGGCCGGCGGCGAGGAAGCTTGTTGGCGCACATGAAAATGGCCCTAGCGGCCTCGGTTCGGTGAGGGAAAAACACGAGGAGAGAGAGGAGAGCAAGGGGTTCTCACCGCGGAGAATAATGGGGTCGGAGATGGACCGGAGGTGATGGCCGACAAGAAATGGCGGATGGCGGCTCTGACAGATTGCGGCGCTGCGATTGTGGGCGCTCGCGAGTGGAAATTGGAGTGGGGGTAGCCGGGAGAGTAGTGTCAGGGTGCAGGTTCCCTTTTATGGAGGCTGGGGCGCGGGAGGGGGGCTCCCACGACGCTAGGTGGGCACGGGCGACGGTTACGCCATGACTGTGTGCGACACGGGACGGCAGAAGGTGGGAGACAGCGCTGACTGGGGGCCCGGAGCGTCAGCGGGAGAGAGAGAGGGGAGGGAGGGAGGCAGCAACGGTTGCCAGGCTTCGATTTGGGCTGGCCCAGGAAGGAAAGAGAGGGGGCAAGGAAGGAAAGAGGGCGAGCGGGCCGACGGGAAAAATGGGCCAGCGGGCCGAGAATGAGGAAGAGAGAGGAAGGGTAAAGAATTTGTTTTTCTTTTTCCAAATCAGTTTTCCAAATTTATTTTCAAAGGATTTTGAATCCTTTTAGCATTTGGATCAAAACCAGACATCACAATAAATGAAATGCAACAACATGAATGCGTCAACATGTATTTACCCTTATGATTGATTTTAATTTCACAAAAATTATTATTTCCTACATTTAAATGCTCACATAATTGCATAAATAAATCAAATTTAAGCTACTTTCAAAGAATGCAATTTTTGGGTGTTACATTCCAAATGAAAACATTTTGAATTTGGCCAAATTTATATAGAAAGTTATCAATACTTATGATAGTTGTTTGGTGCCATGAATATTGATACATTATTTTTCTATAAACTTAGTTAAATTTTAGATAGTTTGACTTAGAAGAAAAAATGCATCTTGTTTTCCGTATGGAGGTAGGACTGGCTCAAATCATTCAAGATTGTCCTGTATCCTGGTCGAAATTTCCCGGAATGAGATAACCACTGACATGACAACTTTTATGAATTTGGACCGATTCAAACGGAGTAATTAAGGCCAGAAGCTTTCGACACGGACACATATACTCGTTTTCCCTACCTTCGGTCTGAAGTGTCAACCAATTATATTTCTAGACACGGACACTTCACTCACGCACGTACAATTAATCAGTCCAGTACTCCAGTTTACATCAAAGCTGGAAAATTTACTAAGGCTGTTGATATTTCTAGCATTGCACGCAAAAAATGTACTTCCCTGTCTACGAATATAAGGCATATATTTTAACTGTCTAAATTGAAGTTTGTCCACAAATTACAATATGTGAATACAGGTCACATGACTGAATATTAATATAAGCAAAAAATTTCTATATCTAACGTGACTTAGTTCTCGCAAATCATATATACATCTCAAACATCCAAATGGACCTAACCATCCAAATATCTATCATCTGCATACAAAATGGAACCGCACAAGTTGAAATTACCGAAAATTATCCCCAAAAAAACGAAGAAAGAAAACAGCACCGAAAAAGATCTAATTCGCAGCCATCGAACCAGCACATAACCTACACAACATATGTGCAAAAGCAGAGAGCATTTTGTAGCGTGCATTTACAAGAAACAGTCCGTCGCTTCACAGAGCTTGCTAATCATCACCGGCCTTCTTCAATAACAGAGCTCAGGAATGGCGACGAGGTGCGCGCGGCTGACGACCTCGGTGCCACGCTCGACTGCCCACTGACATTGCTGCTCATGAAGCTGCTGGTGTCACCACCCTTGATCTGCCACTCGGTGATGTAGCTGGGTTTGTTCACCACCTCGCCCACCTCCACATCTCCCGTGAGCATCAACACGGCCCGTGACATGGACGGACGCTGGTGGGGCGAGCCCTGGGTGCAGAGGAGGGCCACGTGGATGGCACGGAGCACCTCGTCGCTGTTGAATCCTGCGAGCTTGGGGTCGATCATGTCCAGAGGGTGGTTTTCTTCGTACAGTTGCCAGACCTGAAAGCACAGAAGATTAGCTAGAAATGGCAAGATTGGAGTGACTTTGTCTTTAGTGACGTTTCACTGTACAAGTTCAGATCTATATTATGTTTGCTGTGCTAGCCAAATTCAAAATGAAAAGAAAAAAAATGCCATCAACCTCTTATGCAACAATAAGATACCAATTCATGCTGCCATAGTAAAACTTGGCACCCTTTGTTCAAGAATCATAAACCTATAGGCAATACTACAGCTACAATTTTATTTACAGTTTGGAAATTACACAAAAAAATCATACGTAAAAGAGGTTTTTTATAAAGGCATGCGAGCTTGATATTGTAAATCCCTAGCATAAATTTTGCTGAAGATCGTACTAACAGTACAGAAACCAGACTGCAACACTGCCCAACTTCGAGGCTAGAGTTCAGAGTCAACATACCCATTCTAAAATATAAACCTTGTCTTCATCCAGCGTATTGTCAAAATTTGGCCTTCCAGCTAAGGTCTCCAATATGACTACGCCAAATGCAAACACATCAACTTTCTCTGTCATATGACCTCTCATAGCGTACTCAGGTGCAAGATAACCACTTCACAGAAGAGTAAGAAATTGACATTAGCTCACATGTGAAAAATAATCTGCAAGTGGAAAGGGGGCAAGATAGAAATGTACTTACAATGTACCCGCAACTTTTGTGCTCACATGAGTCTTCTTGTCATCATAAAGTTTGGCAAGCCCGAAATCCGAGATTTTAGGGTTGAGATTTGCATCAAGTAAGACATTGCTAGCCTTTATGTCCCTATGCACAACACGGATGCTAGACTCTTCATGGAGATAAGTGAGGCCTCTTGCAATGCCTAAGCATATCTCAAAGCGTGTTGGCCAGTCTAGGTTCAGTTTCCCACTTCCTGCAAATATAAATGTTAAGTTTTAATTAAGAAACCTGAACTCCTAGAATTACTGTTGTATCAAAATGAAATGAGCATGTACCAAATAATGCTTTATCAAGGCTTCCATTCTCCAGGTACTCATAAACCAACAGTGGTTTATTTCCCTCAAGACAGCAACCATACAACTTCACAAGATTACGGTGTTGCACTCGAGAAATAGTTTCTATTTCAGCTGCAAATTGCTGTTTTCCCTGATGAGATGTTTCAGATAACTGTTTTACAGCCACCACCCTTCCATCAGCTAATTTACCCTGAAGAAGGTGCCATTTTCAACAATGTAAGTTTGAATAGAAAAAAAAGAAGTAGCACTCTCACTTTACCAAACCTGTGTACAAACTATAATTGCAACTAGAAACAATAGAGAAGGAAAACAATAGTGAAAGTAGCTAGTGTGCATATATTGATATACATGAAAATAATTGAAGCAAAAGAGTTTATATCACCCAAAAATGGAGATAAACTAAACATAAAAACTAATCGTTTCTAGCATTATAATAAAAAAACAAACATGCGTATCCGCTTTTGCTATGAATAACTTAGGAAAATGTTTTCAGAGGCTTCATAGAAAATTCACATCCATGAGCACTATAGTTAAACTAACCTTATAAACTGACCCATATCCTCCTTCACCAAGAAGGTTATTGGAACTAAAATTTTCAGTAGCGGTCCTTAGTTCACCATAACCGAATACATTGGGTCTTCCAACAATACTGTAAAGCTCTGAAAACATCAAAAAGATAAGTTTACAATCTCTTAGCTCGATTCATAATACATTGTAACTTGTGAGCATGGTATCTCATTTACCTTGTTGCTCCAATAATAGTTTTCTCCTTTTCTGCCTCCACATACAGAGTCCAGCAAGTGCTAGTACTCCCAAAACTGCTGCACCAACTACGACTCCAACAATTACACCTGTTTTACTACTGCTCTTCTTCTGTGCAGAATTACGCACTGTAGGGATGAAATCTGTGAGAAAGTTCACTTGTTAGCAAAATATGATGTTATAGCAGAAGCAGTATTTGGATTATTTGATGTTTCTGAATCATCACTCATTTTAATGAAAGTGCACATGAGAACATTTAGAACAGTTCGAAATGGATACATACTACTACTATAAGTGCATGTATTGTTTCAACCATAAGCGCTTCTCAAAGTAGAAACTATATGTGTGTTAATTTACACAAAGGAAATTAGCTAAAAAATGTTAAACAATGCTTGTATCTAAGTGGATTAGGGGAGTACTTGGAGTTGCACTCAAAGCTGAGATTGCAGGCCCGTAGTAGCCTTGAGTAGGAATGCAACAAGTTCCCTTGCCAGCCCAGAAAAGATGAACCTCAAGGAAGTTTCTAGTGACAGGAACAATATACTGCTTCTTGACAGCAGTGTAAGATTTCCCCCCTGATGCCTTCCTTATGTCAAAGTTCTTCTCCTTACGCTCACCCTGTGCCAAACACAAGAAAAAAAAAACAATACAAAGTCATAACCAGCTCATAAGCTAAAACCCCAAAATGTAGGCAATCAGCTCGACAGGAACAAACCTGGAGATAGATATCGAAAACCCTTCTCCCAACACTCTTCCAAGTCTGTGAATCTTCAAAGTCAAACTCTGCAAATTGAAGTGTGACTGTATAGTTTCCGTTCTCGAGTCCAATACCATAGTATCTCAAAGATGATGGCGACATCCTTGCTGTCTGGAATAGTTCTGAATCTAGAGTATTCTGAAATTGGCGTGAGCTGTAGATTATGTAACTTCCATTTGTTGCATCCATGAACTTGCCCACATTGCTAACACCCCATGTTTGTGCTCCTGTAACATAATAGGATGCAGCTCCAAGTTTGGCATCATCAGGTTGATACATGGAGTTGTCAGAGCCAGATATAGATCTGCTGCTCCCACAGTCCACAGCAAGAGAGGCAGCTGCAAGCAAGTCAATGATTTAACATTGGTGTTAATTTAGTACATCTGTCTAGTATTTCTCAAGTAGGCTCATGCTTGAAATTGCAAAGGTGGTAAGCTCACATTGTGGAGAGCCAAGAAAACAGGGTGTGTCTCTCTGAAGGCACGACAGCCCCGAAGGTCCACTGCAAATGTAAAACATTGACATTATGAATCCAATCTATATGCTGAGAGAACATAATGATTGTACTTGAGAACTTGAGGTGATATCAGAATATGAGCTAACCTATTCGTCACGAAATTGTTCGCCACCAAGTTCCTATGTAGAATGAAACACAGAAAAAATAATTAGAAGGCATCACTGTTACTTCAATAGCATATTGAGGGTTTGTCTAAGTAGGGCAAATAATTGATTCAGTTTATTGTGCTTGTTTGTAAGGTTAAGCATGTTTGTTTCTATAATAAAGATTCTTAATCATATGTAGATTAGAATTGTAACAACTTTTTTAAAAAAATAAATAATATGGATGCAAAAAAAGCATTTCAAATGTACTGGAAATACTTGTTTAATGCATGTATATACAATAAGTCTAATAATCTAGGTTGGGTTGAATTGACCTAATTGGGTTGGATATGGTTCAGCCGTTCAGGTGGTCCTTGAAGTTTCAGAACTCAGTACTCACAGTTGCAAATTGTTCTGAGTAGTCCAAGAAGGAAAGTTGCCTGACAGCTGGTTGTAAGAAAAATCTCTACAGAAAAGATAAAAGGGAAATGTTATAGATAAAAGCCTCCCTACTTTTATTGCACAAACAAAATTGGACTTCGATGACATACAAATTTTTAAGAGAAGTTCCTATAGAGCTCGGCAGGCTTCCTGAAAGACTATTATTACCAAGAAATCTGGTAGGAAAAAAAAATGCTAGCATTAGCAACATGAACAATGACTATCTTCAAAATGAAGGAATAAGTTGAAGACAGTAAAAACTATACAAGAAGTTGAGTGAATTCAGATTCACAAGGGCTTCTGGAACTTGGCCTGTGATATTGTTAAAATTCAAATCCCTGTAAGAGGAAAATGGAGAAGAAGAGGGAAGTAAGTAATAAACAATGCATAATCCATAGCAGTTCATTAAAGCATCTTTGCACAAATCACACTTGACTGGAGTTTGAAAGAAACAAAATGCCTTACAATAAGTTTAGATTTGCAAACTGTGAAAAGTTCACTGATGCCAGGCTATCAGATATCCTGCAATTCCTCAAAATTCTGCAATGAAGCACGCCAAGAGTTTGGCTTTAATACCTTGATTGCACTATATCAAATATCAAGACATAGTTTGAGTCCTTAAGTGATGACAAAGTTATCCATACAATGTGTTCAAAGATGTCATGTTACTGATGAATGTCAGTGAAGAACTTCCATTTACTATGTCACCTATTCGTCTGCATCACAGAAATAAGTAATTCATACTTCCAGACAGTAAAATTACAATTAGAGAATAATACTTAGTTACTCTCGCCATTACTTACAAGCTTGTTAGTTGGACGAGATTAGAAAGAGTGGCTGGAAGTGGACCTTGAAACGAATTGCCTTGAAACCGCCTACAAAAGTGTAATTCGTGTTACTATTTTAAAGCATCATTTTTTTACGGATGCATTTACTGACTACGTAGTCAAGAGAGAAGGAAGATAACATTTCTTTAGTACAACGAAAGTAATAAATTTGTGTAGCCAGAAATCTGCACAGGAGATATGTGTGCCTTTGTAATAAAGAAAGAAAACCTGGATCAGTTACAATACCATAATTCAAGAAGGAAAAAAGAAAAAGAAAGAAAAATGGCATGTTGCCTCAAAATCTCACATTTGTCAAATGTGACTTCATAGAAAAATATAAGCATAAGAAAAAGTTATTCAAAGATTACTAATACTAATTTCTGCAAAAGTAGCATTGTATTAGGAGATTCAGCAGAATAAAAAATAATATATAAAAAACTTTTTTTTACAGACCACAATGAGTGAAGTAGGCAAGAAGCAATGGTGCCTCTTCTTAATATAAGGATACACAGCTCTCCTGCATGTTCGAGAAAAAAAAACATTGGTGCTGTGGACGGTCAAGTCTGGCAATGTCTCAATTCCATAATCATCATAGGGGCATGGTCTCTATGGGATCTTCGCAATTGATGTGTTTTCAATGAAGCCTAACCTGGCCTCACCAAGCCTGGTAAACACTCTCCTGTTGGCTAGCAAGGAGATGAAGTCGTGGGGACTTGTGGGGGCCAAGGATATTACCAACCTGATTGCCTCGCAGATAGGTAGTTTAGTGTCTTTCTCTGGTAAGGTAGTTATATCTTGTAGCTCAGGTGCAAATGTAATCTGTGAAACAAAGGGTGTGGGGGTGTATTGTAAGGGTTCCCTTGCCCCTTTTTATTTCTTCTTAATATAAAGATACACAGCTCTCCTGCGTGTCCGTGAAAAAAAAGTGAAGTAGGTCTAAATTGAATGTATGACCTACTAACTTAAGTTCTGATAAGAGTAAAGATCAACTTGTGGATAATTGTAGCATGTTAAATTCTCTTGGGGGTAAAAAAGAATCGAAGTAATATGAAAAACGTAAAAACCCAATATGTCTGTACTATTTTCCTTTCCAAACTAATTACAAACAATGAAGATTAGTAAAAAAAAATTCTTACAGATCTGTTAAATTGGTCCAGCTCCCAATATAATCTGGTATTTGCCCAGTAAAATCATTATCTGATGCCCACCTAAACACCAGAAAATAACATATAAGATTGAACCACATCGAACAACATTGTAAAAAAAACATCTTTTATAGGCATACAGTGTCTTCATTCTTGTTAGCCTAGAAAACGATGATGGTAGGGGACCACTTAGGCCGGCACTATCAATATACCTGCAATTAAGAGATATACATATGATTATATGAACAAACATAAGTCATGGCGCCTACAAAACAAATAGTATTTAAACTAAACTCATCCTTTCCACTATGTCGATCAAACAAAACTGCATTCCATACCAAGCTGATTTAGATTCTAAACAATCTTATGTGCAACTTTTTTTCCTAAAGAAAAATGTATGGAGTGCAACAATCCTAGACTAAGCCCATCACTGATAGGTGTAAATTTGACTTTTCTCAAAATGAAAAGAAGAAAATGTATGGAATGCCCAAAATTAGTGAAGATTCTAGACATACAATTGTTCAAGTTTTGCCAGGTTTCCCAACTCTGAAGGCAGGGAGCCATTTAAGTTGTTCGAGCCAAAGCCTCTGAAAAGTTAGTAAAACAATCCAGGTTAGTCAAAAAAAAAAATTTGACAACTGAAATATCTATTCTTGAAGCATGATTTCTAGCTACCTTTCCAAACAGAAGTTAATTACTTGAAGGAACGAAGACATGAAACATATATTTCTATTGCTTAGCATGATTCAAGATTTTTTCTAATGGAATAGTGCCATGATATTAACAAGATATTTTCCTTACAGAGATACAAGATTTGCAAGGTTCCCAAGCTCCTTCGGAACAGATCCAGACAATGCATTGATGCCCAAACTCCTTGTATTTTCAAGAGGGAAAGTTTAAGATTTTATGTTAAGCAAAAAAAATGTCACGGGGTAACATTTTATGTTATAAATCTCACATGTACTGCATAGCAGTCAAATTCCCGAGGAAAGATGGCAAAGGCCCTGTTAAGTAATTTTGTCCTAAATTCCTGAAACAACATCAGATCAGATATCAGTGAAAAGAGATAGGATCATTACTTCATTAGGTATTATTCATAGCATATCTGAATTTGGGAGTAACATTGGACCACTGTGAACTTATAAATATCATCTTAAGTTACTGCCAAAGTTTATGAGAAATATCAGCCACAATGACAGTTAATGGCAATCGCCAAATGAAGTCTGTGCTGTTCTGTACCAGCAATTTCATGCAAGAGAAATATGATGGTAGTATCGGATCTACAATCTGCGAAATCCATAATGGAAAACAAGAAAACGGGAGGATAAAATTATGCAATACGCGTCAGGCAAATAACATAAACCCCCAACTAACCACAAGTGAACAGTTTTAGCAATATGACGCTGGAGATAGGATGTTTTTGGCTCCCAGACAATTTCATGCAAGAAAGATGAGAGCACCTACAGATTGGTCAAGCGCGTGAGGTTCTGCAGCTCCTCTGGTATGGGGCCAACTGCATTAAGTGCGTATATCTTCCTGCATTGGGAAAACAAAAGGTACCTATCAGCTCATGCCATCTGAAGTCAGCCATGACCGCTGTTTGTTGTCAAACATAAACACAACAAGGTGCACGAAACACCGTTGAATCCTCGAGCAAGCATCCGGTTCTTGCAGGGACCAGTGTTCATTAGCAAAGTGCGAAGATATGCGCATTCACGTCATGCGACAGGCCCAGCACGAGCGGCCAGGCTCAGGCGAGCATTCCATCGAGCACCTGACGCGCGGGCGTCTAGATAGAAACACAAGCACTTACAGCTTGGTGACGTGGCAGACGGTGCTGTTGTTCTGGACGGAGCACTCGCACTTGATGGCCGGATTGAAGCTGGGGTCGTTGTCGATGTTTGTGCCGTCCGTGGCGGCGCCGGTGCAGGGGTCGCCGCTGAGGTTCCATGCCGACGACGCCGTCTGGCCGAGCTTGGCGAACACCGCGTTCACCGCCGCCGCTGCAAACCATCCACATCAGCAGCAGAAATAGACACGGACTCTGAGCGAGGCCCCTGCTCCTCGGCCGTCCGATGGCGCCGCGGCGATCGGACGGCCAGGAACCAGCGCCCACGCTGACATCGCGGAACCGGCCAAAACCAAGCTACGTGTGGGCGGTGGTGGTGTGTGGATTTTTGGTGTGTGCACGCGGTCAAAAGGCAAAAATATGATATCCGCGGTTGACCTTCTAACCGAGACATTTGGAACAGAGTAGGTGGTGATCGCCTGGAACAACTAGGCAGCAGAGGAAGAGATCATGTTTGCAACCGTAGCCGGGGGGGGGGGGGGGGGGGGGGGGGGGGGGGGGGGGGTGGAGAATTTTGCACGGCAACGGGCAGGAAAACCCACGATGCCATGGAAAATTCAGAAGCTTTTTCTTGGGAGCACTACGAGATGGCAAACAGAGCAAAAACAGAGATGAACTGTACATTCTTTGTGCAAATGAAGGCAGCCAGCACGACGACGAAGGGTGGGTAATGAGGAGAAGATGCAAGCGAGGAGGCGGCAGATGGAGCTGGTTCGAAAGCCTTGGGTCGATTCAATTCTAGGGAAGAACTGGAGACACTACTCACCTTCGACTGGATCGGTCTTCATCGTTGGCGTTTGCTGAGCTTGCGCGGATGATGCAGCTAGAAGAAGCAGCAGAAGCAGCGTCCGGAGCGCGGAGCCATGGAGGCACGAAGAAGGTCTGGAGCTCGATCCAGACCTCATCGTCTCTCTGCTCGAGCAGCGGAGCCTGGATTGGGACGTGTCTCACTCGATCGGTTGGACCCCGCAGCTCGGTGCGCGCAGACACGATATTATAAGGCTACGGCACCACTCTTTAAACGCACCTCTAAAGAAATATTTTATCTAGTCATCTAGAATTGTCACCTCTTTACCAACTCCTACCGTACCCATATTTACTCTATATCATACTATATATCAACAACCATCTCATATCTTCTCTCTATTTTCTCTTTCTCTCTCCTCCCTCATCTCTCCTCTCTCTTTCTCTCTCCTCCCTCCTTTTACAGGCGTTCACGCACGAACGCTACCTGTGACGTGTTACTGTAGCAACGTAGCGGTTGGGGTGTGATAGTGTTCACCGGTGCATGTTGGGAGCGTGATAGTGTTCACCGGTGCGTGCATTCCGACACTAAATTTGACGTTGCGTTTAGATACCGTTTAGTTGACAATTCTTCGCAACACACATGCTGTCCACGCCTGCACAAGCTTCGGCTTCGGCAATTGAGTTTTGACCTCTCTACGACGGAAGTCTTGTGTATTGAGGCTGACACACTTTTGGAGCTGTCGCTAGAGTCAATGTTTGAGCTGCAATTCTTGGAACTCAGGACGCCTAGTCTCCAAGTTCTACATTTTGAGGACTCCTTCGATCTCAATGGGTTCACAGTCTCAGCTCCAAGGTTGGAGAATCTTAGGTTATGTGTACAACGACCTTTGCATATTGATGACGTTCATGATCAATTGTCAAGTGTGGGAACTCTCAAGATTCAAATGTTCTCACATGGAGAAACGGACGCTGAGGATAGAAATGATGCTAGCATTCATGTCCTGCAATGCTGTAGGTTAACTAGATGCCTTGAAGTGTCTTTTGAAATTCCAAAGGTATGTTGTATGCATTCAGAGAGACAACCCATGAAAATGCTAGTGTCTTTATTTATTTGTTCAATTCATGCTCTTGAATTTGTTCTATGGATTCAATTTGCCTCAAAAATGTTAAAAGAATAAAATAAGCATCCACAAAGTCTGATTTTTTTTTCTGTCAATAATGTTTTCTTTGCCAGTTTCTCATTTATGTGTTTGCTTTATCCTCTTCGATCAGACAAAGTATCAAACCGTTGACATAATCAAAGGCAGGATTCCGCTACTTCCTCATGTGACACACTTAGCAGTTGAAATTAAACTATGGGAGCAACATTCCACTGGACCTGGCGTAGCATGTCTCCTTGCACAATGCAGCAATATTAAACATCTCAGCTTACAGCTATGCTACATCATTAAAAAGGTGAGAAAAATGTTCTTCCATTAGTCCATATATATACTAATTGGTTAGAGTTTTGTTTCTTAAATTTTATCCCGCTTCTGTTCATTCGGGGAATAATAATGCATATATCCTTCCACGGTCTTTACTGCAGAGGAAACAATCAGAATTGGATATCTTATGTGATAATAACTCATGCCATTGGAGATCCCATGAGTTTTCTCTAGACCATCTCAAGAAAGTAGAGTTCAAGGAATTGATGGGAACTGATTGCGAATTCCAGTTCATTCAATCCATACGGACAAAGGCAACGGGAATTCAGAAGGTAACTATTAGTTTCGACCGATTCTACTGGCGAAAAGGCAGGAAGCATGCTTTTAAACTTATGTGAAGGACCGAAAACGGCGACCAGAGGGGGGTGAATGAGAGCCGTAAATTTCTTTCAAAAATAATTGGCTACTGTCCCAAAATCACCATCAAAAGTGCAAACAAAACACCATGATGTCCACGACCCAACTAGTGAGTGGATGTTCCCTAGGAACACAGCGGGACACCACAAACGAGCACGGAATAAAAACTAAACCGAGAGTCAGAAAAAAGATACTCAACTTCTATGGAGAGGAAGCGAGTTCTCAAACCAAAGTACCCATGCCAACCGGTGACAATAATACTTATAAAAAGATCCTCGAGACGCTAGAAAATCAATGCAAAATACGGATCTCAAAACAAGCACTCGAAAAGCCCAAACACATAAATTCAGCAGCAGGTCCCGGAGGTTTCGTGTTTTTCCCCGGAGGCTCCGCGTCCCAGAGGTTCCACGTTTTTGCCCGGAGGCTCCGCGGCCCGGAGGTTCCGCGTTTTTCGCGAAGGCTCCGCGCTGTCCAAAAACAGCAGCACGAACCAAGGAAGAACGGGTCAAAACTCGATCAAAACAACTCGGATTGACTTGAGAAACTTTGCAGATAGGTTCTTGGGAGTGTTGAGAAGATATCTTCAAGACATCAACACCCAATTTCAAGCCTATCACGAGAAATCGAAGAAAAACGAAAAAGCACCGGTTCTTAAGACCTAGACCAAGAAATCGCCCGATCTGCGAGCTCGTGAGGAATTGGTTGATTTCCTTCGGTGGAAAGGCTCGACTCACGTCATAGCTCAAATCAAGGCAACAAGAACAAACCAAAATGGTCTAGAAACGAAGAATCGGCTCAAGAACGAGAGGGGAAAGAAGAAGAACGCGAAGAACACATCAAAAACACACGAATTGATTCAAAACTCCGAACACTGGAGGACACGAGGTGGTTAGGACCACCATTCCCTCAAAGATTCATGGTTCTTACACTAATCGGAGGATTAGTGGACCTCTCTCACACAAGCACCTAGAGGAGGGGAAACCCTAAAGGAGAAAATGAAAATGGAGGAGGTAGGAGAGGTGAGGAGGCAAGGGGGCTGCCATCCTCTATTTAACAGGGCTATTTTACATTCCCCTAAATGCCCCTAGATACAAATGAGCCAAACCATTTAGCCCAAGGGCGTAAAGGTCCAACCTAGTGTCATCTTCATCCGACGGCCACCGCGCCTCCTCACCGGTAGCTTCGCCTCGACGCGGACTCCCCGATGCCGCCACGTGCCGTCCGTTCCTCCTTGGAACCTCTGTCTGGGTTTTGAGGCCTAAACCCGTAAACCCACCACCGATGGTTTTGAGGCCCAAACCACCAAACCGCTCGCGAGTAGCGTACTCCATACGCGTCCCCCGCCGATGGTTTTGAGGACGAAACCACCAAACCTCCGATGTCGACGCGTGTCCGACCTCCCGCCAAGCATGACGCCTTCGCCTTCCTCCTTGACTTGGCCCACCGGTCTCCCGCCAAGTGCCACGACGTCATCGTCTCCATCTTGACTTGGCTGACGCCGTCTTCATCACCATGTACACTTGCACTCGTCGATGTCCTAAGTGTCAGCCACCGCGGCTAGTCACCCGGCCTCTTGATCCCTCGGTCCAAGCCTCACGTCCGCCCTTCACCACTCCTAGTCCGTCGGCACGGCACGTCCTCCTTGACCTTCGCCTCGCCGTCGACTACCGCCTCCATGCTCCACACCTGCACATCACGAGCCAAGAGACATGTCGTACACATAGCTTTCGCCATGGTAGGGTTAGTCACCACTCAACCTACTTCGTGGATCATATTGACAATCACTCATCACAAAACGAACACACAAGGGTACTTGTCAACCTTGTGTTCGCATTATGCCACCACTAGACGGTGGGCTGTGGACTATTTGCAAGTGGGCTAAGTTATCCTACAGGTGGAGACGTTGTCTATGAGTGGAGACTAGAGAGTACTCCCTCCATCCCAAATTATAAGACGTTTGACTTTTTTTACGCCAAGTTTGACCACTCGTCTTATTCAAAAAATTTGTACAAATATAGTCAAATTTAAGTCATTCTTGAAGAACTTTTATTAATATACCAAGCTACGATAAAAAATTGATATTTTGCACAATTTTTTTAAATAAGACGAGTGGTCAAACTTGGTGTTAAAAAAGTCAAACGTCTTATAATTTGGGATAGAGGGAGTAGTAGAGAGATTGCAGTTGTACAGACATGTTGAACAAGTGTTTCCATATCAATGGATGGCTTCAGACGCTTTGTAGATTCGTGCATTGTTTTGATCTATTATGGGTTGTTTTTGCACTGTTTACTTGGATCAGTCACATCATTGTCCATAGAGTAGCAAAAGTGCTCCCTCCACAGAGTAACAATACTTACTACAGGCAGTAGCTAAAACAGGCGGCAAACTTGCGCGTGTCCCTTATGGCCGTAACTACACCCGTATGGCCGCTGAATTTCAACAGGCGTGTCTGGTTGGTTGGCATTTGGCAAGCTCTGAGGATCAATGTGTTGGTTGGTTGACAATCTCTTTGAAGATCAATTAACTGATTATTAGGAAGACAAGCTCCGAGGATCAATTAACTGATTATTAGGAAAATCTTTGAGTATTGCAGGTGGGCGGGCCTGGTGGCATACGCCGGAGCTGGCAGTTACGGCCCGTCGCTGCCAGCCCGTGTGTTCGAGGAGAGCATATATGTTGAATGAATATAAACTGATTGTATTTGACTCCAACCTTGTAATTGACAGTTTCAAAAAAAAACTTGTAATTGAACTCCAACGAACACAACTTGCTGAACAAACAAGGGATTCTCGGCCAATAATTAGCTTAATTATATATCAATACTATACGTACACTCATTTGCCAAATTAAATTTACCAAGTTCTCGCCATACGCAGGCCAAGCTGCCAAAATCATCAATTTCGTATTATTCTCCAATTGCGAGAGCACTTTCATCAAATACCGCTGCATCCGTGACAACTTGGTGTATGTATGTGCGCAATCTGTCACCGGCGTACAATGAACACAACCAAATCGCCTGCACTATATGTTTACCGGTGGCAGATCTATGATTTCAATTACGGGGGTACGGACGAAAACGATGTAGTTTATCAACTCTCTGCATCTATGATCTAGAGAACTGGAACATGTAATATGTAATCTGTACTATCTGACAGACCGTCTCTACATCTATGATCTAGAGAACTGGAACATGTAATATGTAATCCGTACTATCTGACAGACCGTCTTTGGGACCAAATACAACATATCAGGTGGTGCATTCCCCCGTTGACTCTCAAAAAAAATATAGTTTATCAACATGGACATGACATAATTAAATCACTAAACGATGATAAAATAGTTGCAATTATATATAGATGGAACGAATATTTTTCTAAGAAAATAATTGGTCAAATTAAAATAGTTGTTATTCCTCTTCATGCTACTTGATGTTCTACAATAACTCTAGGGACAAATATTTTCTAAGAAAATAAGTGATCAAATTAGAAGAGGAATCCGGCAAACTAGAACTATTGCTTACTGAACTAATGTCTAACGATTGGTTGGAATGGAACAAGACTGCATCAGGGGAAGCAGCCGGACTGCCGGACGGATCGTCAGGGAAGCAGTAGCGCCTCAGCCGTCAGCATCTCAGTGACGTCGCAACGAGGGTTTCAGTCTTTGCAGCTGCCGGCGGGGTTGAGGAAGGAACTCGGCAAGTCGCGTCGTTTCGTCTGGTTGTTCAGCAATGCTTATACATCAATATACGTGTTCTGTAGTTTGGAACTGGGTTGTTGTTGGGCCAAGAAAGCAACGAAGGTAGAGTGTTGGGGCTGTTGTATGGACTGAGCAGGCTAGCAATTGTATTTAACAATGTATTGTACATGTACAAGGTATTAAAGGATATATATACTTGGTGTTTTTTCAGAAATTTTGGAGGGACAGCTGTACCCCCATGCACCTACCGTAGATCCGCCCCTGATGTTTATGATGGACATCTCAAAGGCTTCCTAGGAATACATAACGGAAATGCTCACGAACCGCGGGTGGTGGCGTACTTGTCTCTTATTGTTCTATTTTTTCTTGAATTAATATTATAGAATTCTTTTCTTTACTTTTGAAGCCATTTGAGATGAAAGGCATCTCTTAAACTAAACTCTTATTATTCTATTTTTTTTTGGATCAATATTATAGAATTCTTTTCTTTTGAACCCATTCTTTAAAGAGAACACACTCCCTTGTGCAATGATTTTCTTTCTTTATCATCTTCTGAGTCAAAAGTACCCAACGCTTTTTCTTACTGCCTTCAGAATGAAAGCATAAAGATCTCTGTCTCAAAATATTCAATAATCATCAACAATGTTCATTAAACTTTTAAAACTTTATGTTCTATTCTATATCACCGTTGGGCAGAAATAGAATAAAACAACATTCTTCTATATTTATTCCACATCACCGTTGAGCAGAAATAAAAATTAACATGAGAAAAACTCAATTATCTTATAACACTCTTCAAAATTAAATTCTCCTGTTGGTTCGGGTTTAATTAGAAGATCATCATCATCACTGCAGCGAAAATATGAAAATACATTGTATTTTGCTCGCTCTGGAGCATCTCTTATTTCTTATCCACTCTCTGAAAATTGGTCACCTTGACGCAAAATTCATCAGAGATTTAAACTTTAAACTTAAAAACTCATAGAATTATAATATTGTTATCATCAATGTTGGTCAGAAAATAACAATACCATAATTAATCTTAACTATAAATAGACTATTTCTCCGATTAAAATTTTCCTATTGGTTCCAACTTTAATTGGGGAATAAATCTTTTATCATTCATTGAATAACTATAACTGCTCTTCAAATTAAATTCTCTTGTTGGTTCGAATTTAATAAGAAGACAATAAACTTTAACTTTGCAGCGGAAACATCAAATAATACTCTTAAAATAGTACTTATTCAGAAGCATTACTGAGCACTTATCTATTCTCTAAAATAATTATCCCGTCGGTTCAAATTTGAACAAAGATTGGATACTTAAACTTTACAAATTAACCATAGTTGCTTCTGAAAAGAATAAAGCTAAAATACAAAAGAATTGTCTGCTTCTTTCGGCAGGCCCAACTCGCAGCTGTAGCGCGCGGCCCAGCAACGCAATACATTTCCCGCGCGCTCACAGAGAACAGGCCAGCCCATTTCTTTTTTGCGCGTGCCGCGTTCGGCCCACGGCCCACCACTGCGCGCTGCGCTCCCGGCGCTGCCCTGAGGCGAAGGCGGCCCACGGCCCACTTTGCTCGACGCGGGCGCTTGCTCCCCTCGGTCCCAGGCCACAACGTGGGCTTGGGCCGAAATTCTTCTCGCCTGCCTGGGCCAAAAGTCAGTCCGCTCGATCACAGCCATTCAAGTCCATCCGACGGCCGACTGTTCATTTCGCGGGATCAAAACCCCTTGCGTCGGCTACTTCTCCTCAACCCTAACTGCATTTCTTCTTTCTGCTCTCCTGCGCCGCACACACCGGGGCAGCGGCCCGTGGCAACGCCGGCCGGCGGCGGCGGCGCACGCCGCTGGAACAAGTCCAGCCAGCTCCTGCTTCCTTTCTCTCACCCCCTCCCCTTCTCCATTACCACCACGACCCGAGCGAGCAGTGATGGCGGCTGAAGGAGAGAGGTCGGGTGGTGGCGCCGCTGCGGGGCCCCTCGCCGGTGCGTGCGCTCGCTCGTGGCTGAGCGCGCCACTGTCGAGCGGCTTTCCGACGACGCCACTTCCCGCGTGGCGTCAAAGCGACGGCCGGCGGTGTTGATGGCGATAGGTAAGCCAGAGGTAGGCCCCCAATCCTTCCGTCCTTTCTTTTCTTTTCTTGAGGGTTAGGGTTTGGGTGTTATTCGATCCGAAAATCGAATCGTCTCTTTCTATTCTTTCATCCCCAACTGGATCTACATGCTAGTTAATCCGGCTTTGATACCATTGTTATAATCTCTGCATCACTTGGTGTGTGTAACAGTGGGGTGTTTCACTTTCAAATGGGATAAACATGTAGATCAACACAATAACTAGAGAGAGGGAGACAGTGAGAAGAGATGTTACCGACACCATGGTTGGTGGAGGAGCTCGCCATGGCGGTGAAGCAATGATGTCCTGGTGGCAGCGTGGATGTCGGGGTGGTGCAGGGCGACGGTGAGGAGACACTGGTGGTGCTTCCCGCCGCTGGCAGTGCCACCCTCGAGATCGAACTAGGGTTAGGACGGTGGAGTGGCGACAGTGAACCTCTCAACCCTAGCCACTGGCTCCCACCTCCTATTTATGACACTGGCGACGGGGGCCCACCGGCCGTGCTTGGGCTGGACGCCCCCGATCAGGGCGTAAGTCAAGGCCCAAGTGGCTGTTAGACCATCTTGGTGGGAGATCAACCTAACAAATAGTTCACGAAGATCCTGAGGCAGGGGGCGTTGATAGATATGGTTCCTGTAGGACTTGAGGCAGGGGGCATCGATATACATCAGCTGGTTGTCCCTCGGCAACCTTGCACTCCTCGGGAACCAGTGCAGGTGAACGTGCAACCACCTCCACCACCACCTTGCACTCCTCGGGAACCAGTGCAGGTGAACGTGCAACCACCTCCACCACCACAGCCTCAAGTGCCGCCGCCGCCACCACCATCACCGCAGCCATCAGATGGTGATGACTCTATAGCATCCACTGGAAGAAAATCCGATTCTAGGGACTTGGACTATGACCTGAGCGATTCTGATGCATCTGAGTAATGCATGAACGTATCTTCTTTCCGAATGAGAGTGTATCTGGTAGCAATCATTAAACCACAGTGTATCCGCTAGCAAATTGTTTCTGCGATGTTACCTGAATGAGGCTGCTTAATTTTGTGGTATTTGCATCTTGGCGGAATCTGATGTGGATATTTTAGTTAGGTTATGACTGCCTCCCGTTTGACTTTCAAAAGTTTCGGGTGGATTAGATGCTTTGACTGCTTATCAGTAAAAAATATTCACCTTATTCGGCAGGCTGTTTCTGCGGCTTATAAGCCGGCTGTGGCTGTTTGTTATGAGAGAAAAACACTGTACCACGACTGATAAGCCGTGCTGATAAGAGCAGCCGAACAGGGTGGTTATGTGCTTCCTCATGTAATATGCTTGCTTTTGCTGAGTGAATCTTGGAACTACAAAGTTTCTGACTGCTGATCTATGAATGTTATGTGCTTCTATATATATGTAATATGCCTAGCTTTAGCCTTTGCTAAGTGCAGCTTGAACTATGTAAGAGCCCGTTCGCTTCGCTGAAAAGTTATGGCTGAAAGTACTGTTCACTGATTTGGTGCGAGAGAAAAACACTGTTTTGGCTGGAAAAACAAGCTGAAAAGTACGGATTATAAGACAAGCGAACATGGCTTGCCTCGCCTGTCTGATCTGAAAAAAAAAATCTTCATTGGAGCTTACCTATTTTTCTACTGCTGCTGCTGTGGGGTGAAGAATCTTTGATACTATATGGTCAGTAGCTTTTGCTCACCTGTTACTGTTACGTGTTCTGGCTTTCGAATGCGAAAGCAAATCACGTAATTTGGGGACGGGATGCAGCTGATTTCCACGTTAATTCCCCGTGCTCTTTTCGAACGAAGCGAGGGGCTGGAACAGGCAGGATCGGAGATCCGCGATCACAAACTTAAATGCCTACATGTCGTTGGATCAGCAGCGGACGGTGCAGATGACCTGACTGCAGGGTGAACTCCTCCGCAGACGATCTGATTCCCCCGCGTACACCGCCGCGCCTACGCCTCCTCTGGTCACCGCTGGAAAAGACCCTGACGCCGGTGGCCGGCAGCAGCTCGCGCTAGAAGACGGCCTGGCGCGTTGCTCTCTCTCTCTCTCTCTCTCTCGGCGTGCTGCTGCTCTGCCGGCGTTCAAATCCCATGGGCCAGCCCACCGGCGGGTTCTTCCAGAACCGCCGCCGCCGCCGCCACCACCTCTAATCTCTCTCAGCCAGATCCGCCTCCACCGCCGTCCAGCTCCCTCACGTGCCAGTCTCCAAAAATATCTCCTTTCCGCTGCTCGCCGCTTGTCGCCCAATTCACCGATTCGTCGTCGCGCAACCTATATTACTCTCGAGCTCGTCGCCGATCGCCCCTGCCACACAGCTAGCGGTCGGGATTGCTAGCGGTCGGAATTGTTGATGCGGATGCCTCGATTTATCCGCACCCGCTGGCGTAATCGCAAGCCCTGGAAACCGGGTGAGCGCGCCATCGCCGCTCTCCGCCCGGTTCACCGCTCCCGCCTCAGCTCTGCCATAGGTAAAAGGAAGAGTTCATCCCTGCCCCTGCGTGCGTCGTCTTATAGTGACGACCGCGTCAGTGCCCTCACCGACGATCTGCTGCTCCTCATCTTACGCCGCCTGGATACCCGCAGCGCCCTCGCCACTGCAGCCCTTTCAAAGCGCTGGGCTAGCATCCCGCGCGGGCTTGACGCCCTCAGTTTCAGGGTCAATGATATTCTTCCTCCGCGCTACCACCAGTGCATCAGGGAAGCCAATTTCAATGCATATGGCTACCTCGCCAATTTCAGGGCGCTCGCCGCCAACATTAGGCGTTATGAGCGACGTGCCATGCGCTCCATGTCCATCTCCATCAACAACTTACTGGATGCGGATGATTACCATGAGAATGACCCTGATGGCCGAGGTTTGCGGAGTGTTTCGACACTGAGGGTTGAGTTCTTTGCTACCTGGCCCTCCTCGGGCTGCATCAACCGCTTGATAGCCAAGGCTGTGGACACTTGGGGGGTTCAAGATCTTGAGGTTTCAGCGAAGGCTACATTCTTTCGGCAGGATTCCCACACTTTTCCCCATCATGGTCTCTGCAATGATCCGCACAATTCTCGTCTGCGAAGTCTGAAGCTAGCAGCTTGCCATCTTCCACCATTGCAGGACTTCCGCACGCTCACCAGTCTGGTCTTGCAAGGTTTGCCAGACTCAACTCCAACTGCAGCATATGTGGCTGTGTTCACCTTGTGCCCACAGCTACAAGCAGTGCACATCAAGTCTTGCAATATCAAGCAAGGTGATATGGCCATCCATGCCCCCAGATCAGAGATTAAGCAGCTTATCATTGAGCATTGCTCATTTGGACGGTTCAAGCTGCACACTCTCCCAATGCTTGAAAGCATGGCTGTCATTGACAATTCAGTGTTTTACAATCTTAGCTCCTTCCCATGCCTCAAACACTTGAATATTACCCGATGCTATGGCGTCTTCAAAAGACGTACAATTCCCATACCTAGTTGGGACCTCAATATGTTTCTTGGAGGCAGCCCAGGAATAACTGATCTCGTCGTCCGCTTTGCTGGATATGATAGATGGTTTAAGACATGGAGCTCCGCACTGTTGTTACCTAAACTCAGGAGGCTCCTGATTGCTGATGTGCCTTCATCCTGGGATGTTTCTTGGCCCCGCCTCCTCATCGAGGCGGCGCCATGCCTTGAGAGCCTTCACATCCATATTAGCCCTTGGGAAGAGGATCCTTGTGATGACATTGTATGGCAATCCCCTAAGTTCTGCCACAATCAGCTTAAGGAGTTTGTGATAACTGGTTTTGAGGGAACAGAAAGACAGATTTACTTTGTTAGCTTTGTCATGAAAGTAGCAACAAAGTTGCAGTCTGTTTCTTTGTTAAAAAATGGGCTTGTTCAGGGCAGAGGCCATTGGGACTGGGACATGGTGAAGCAGCAACACCAATGGGGCAGTGAAGAAAGAATCAAAATACTTAACCAGATTGCTAAAGATGTTCCTTGCTCAACAACTCCTGTTCAAGTGGTTCTGGAGTAACCTCCAACATGTGTTAGTTAAAAATGCATAAGTTATGTGTATGCATAATGGTGCTCCCAATTTGACAGATGTAATGTTTGCATACTTGTAATTTAAAAAATACATTAGGCCTATTAGTATTCATTTCGTCCAGTTTATTTCTGTGCTATGAAGCGCATGAAAGATCATTGCATGTATATGCTCTCTTGTTCATCTTCACTTTTTTTTATGCTTTTGCTTTATATATACATATTGCCAACTTGTACCCATAATTTTCTTATCTGTTCCAGGCAGTGAGATGAGAAGAGGAATATATGCTTCAAATTTTATAAACATTGTTGCAGGTTGTTTCCTTGTACAAGGCATGTTCAGGGCAGGGACCAGGGGGTGTTAGGACTGGGGTTTGGTGACACAGCGTTACCAGTGCGACGATAAGGAGAAAGTCAAACTACTGAACTAGATTGCTGATAATGTTTGGAAATCATGGACATACATTTACATTTTTTAGTAGGATATATATTTACATAGTAGTCATGTACTGTCAAATACTAAGTTGATGCCATATTGAGATATCTAATCAAACCTGCTACTGAAGTCCAGGTGTATGATATACCTTTTTTAATTAAAAAGGAAAAAACATATTGAGTTCAGCGATTTAGATTCAGATGTGTCAAATACTGTTTTTTTCTATGAGGCTACAAGGTTGTGTAGTAATTTGATTTCACAAATGCACAGCACGGCAGTAACCTAATGTTATCTAGATTAGGCTAATTAAAGGTTTATTTATGTCCTTTGAACGTAATCAAGTACCTCATGGAGTGGATTTTAAATTTTAATATATATATATATATATATATATATATATATATATATATATATATATATATATATATATATATATATATATATATACATACTCCAGCTTCATGGGAAAGCGACCACCTGTAGCTGAAAGGTGTGAATTTCTAGTGCTATGGTAGCCTCCCTATTATTATGTTACATAGGGATCTAAATTTACCACATAGGTTATGCAGGGCGACACTAACTTTTTTTCTCAGTGAAGGCAAGAAATATAACATTCAATACCTGAATTGGTGTCAAATTTTCATGTTTGCCTTCCTGAGCCATTGAGTCAGGATGATGATCAAAATAATCAAAACTGCCTGCTGCAGTCTAGGCTGTGTAGCGACATAGAAAAGGTTAATTAGTTACCGGCTTTCATTGATATAAGAGGAGCAAATTACATGACTAGTTTGCGGCACAAGACGAGCCACTCCTACATTTTCGCTCAGGACTCAAATGCCTAGTCCCTAGCCACCCCTGAGATTCTATAAGGTGATTTACATGAGTAACAATAGACAACAGTTAGTGGGATGCTTCCTAAGGAGGAAATACTTGTGGCAACGGCTTCTGCCGAGAAGGAAGCACTGGCATAAGCTGCTCCAGGTCTTTGTTCCCCGCTAGTATCCAATTGCGTACTTCATCTTGAATGGAATGCACGATTTGCTGGACAGTTTTGAGTGTTTTCTTGAAAACCCGGCTATTCCTCTCTAGCCATAGCTCCCAGATTGTTAGAATGATCACCGATCTCATCCCAGGCCGAGCTGATGGAGATGTGTCAGTAATCAGCACAACAAACCATGCATCCAGATCTTCAAGCTGACTCCAGTTTTCAGGCATCAAGGATGGCGCCTGAATCCAATTTCCCGCCTGTTTCCAAATTTCCCTCACCATCGGACACTCACAAAAAAGGTGATGAGTAGTTTCCAAGTTCCTCAGCCATAGCTGACAAAAATATTCGTTTGGCCAGTCTCTGATATTCAGGCGAGCTGTTGTCCAGATTCTATTTTGCAGCATGAGCCATAAGAAGAACTTACATTTCGGCGGTGCTTTGGTTTTCCATGTCTGAGTAGCAGACTTGCATTTAGTCCTTCCTACGAAGTGCGTTGCATACGCCGACTTGATCGAGTAGGCGCCATCTGCCTACGTTGCACCGATACTTCACCAAAGTGTCGTACCGGTATCGGATACGTATGCGATACTCCGATACCCCGATACTCCACCGATACTCGTATTGGAGAAGTATCGGAAAATTGAGATAAAAAAATAAATAAAATTAATCTTGATACTTCGTCGATACATCCTGATACACCACCGATACTTCCAAACCCGGAACCCAATACATACGATCCAACCTATCGAGGAAAATCGAAGAAGATAGCAAGCTAGGAAAGATAAGTACAACATATGACGACTGCGGTAGCTAGAACTCAAGCAGCACATGAATATAGAATTTATTAGAGGTGTGTCGGGTCTACTTGAGTACTAGGCTACTGGTATGCACACCATTGAACATTAGTTTGTATGACCAGCTTTGTTAGTTTTTTTTGTTGTTTTCTATTACTATTAATGATACATATACATATTAGTAATATTTATTATTTATAATATATATTCTTGCCGTATCGGCGTATCTTGATTTTGAAAAATGAAGTATCGTGGTATTGCCGTATCGGTATTGGCGTATCCATATCCCGTATCGGTGCAACATAGCCATCTGCTGTCAGTACCCAAGAGATCGTGTCTTGCTGTGAGTCCGACAGAACTATGTCTTCCAGCACCTCCCACAGCTTGGTGTATTCAACAATGATCTCGTGGCTTTGTGGTCAATATCACTGATCCATCTATTGTCAGTAAGTGCTTGGGCCACTGTTCTATTTTTCCTTCTGCTGTGCTTGTGCAGCAACAGGAATCGCGCAGCCAGTGTCTCGCCGTTAAGCCACCGCGAGTTCCAGAAGGATGCCATCTTGCCATCCCCAACTGGACGACAGTGGCTGCATTGAAAATAGCTCTATCTTCATGTGTTACAGGAATCTGCAAGCCCTCCCAAGGTCTTGGTCTGGTGTCCCAGCTAAACCACGGCCATCTGAGACGAATTGATTGACTAAAATGATCAAGGTCTTTGATGCCCAGACCACCATTTGGTTGTGGTGTACAGACTTTAGGCCACCCCACTTTACACTTTCCTCCGGTGAGTTCCCCATCTCTAGCCCAGAGGAATTTTTTCTTGTCAATTTCCTTTAAGAATTTCTTCGGTGCCTTGATCACAGTCAGTAGGTAAACCGGCAGTGAGCTGAGCACATATTTCACAAGCTCGCACCGCCCCACCACATTGACTAATTTTCCTTGCCATCTAGCCAGCTTGCTCTTTGCCCTATTCTGTATGTATTGCAGGTGCACCATTCTCGTCCTTCCAAGAGTGAGAGGCAGGCCCAGGTATTGAATAGGGGAGACTCTTCTTCCTGTGAAATCACTGAGTACTTCATCCATGTTGATACCAGAGCATCTGATTGTGGCCACCGAACTCTTGGCCATATTAATGTTCAGCCCGGTAGCCTCCCTGAATGCCTTCATTATTTGCATGATGCAGCTGACGTCTTCCTTAACTGGGTTGGTGAATATCATGGCATCGTCAGTGTATAGTGATAAACGGAGTCTCGCTTGCCGGCCTTTTAGCGGTGTCAAATGCCCCTCTTCAGTAGCCGATGGTACTATTGTCAGAGTCTTCCTACTGACATCAAAAGACAGGCAATGGATTTTTGCATTCAGATTCCAATAGCAGTACTTAAGATGTGTTTTCTATTTGTCCACATAGAAAAATTCTTTTTTTTTGTTAGGCTTCAGTATTCATAGTTGCAAAATGTATTAGGCTCCTATATTTTTGACTTAATAGTTGCAAAATATATCAGGCTCCGATATTTTTGACTGATGATTTGTTCTTCTTGACTAATGATTTGTTCCCTTAGGTTGCTCTCCTGAAAGTAGCCAACTTAGAAACTAAATTCCATTTATTATTTCTGCTAATCCAGTCATGTCACTGGTGAGTCATTGTATAATATATTCGACTTTGAATACCAAAATGTCTGAAACCATTTACAACTCCACTTATATACACTGGGCTTTTAAGTTGCCTTCCATGGTGCACATACATCTATAATGCAATTTTCAGATTTCCTTCACTGTAACATTTTCAACCAGAGCCCTTACTATCTTGAACAGAAATTATTTGTGAATTATCTACCCTTTACATGTACTTCCCAACCATGGCTCTGGAGTTGCTAATTCATGTCCCATGCTATATTACATTAACTGAATGTGGTGCTAGACAATTTATTCCCTTTCTTTTGGTTAATCAAAGCTATTAAAAATATATATGTTTCTGGGAGGAAGACTTATGTTTGTATCCTCATGTCACCTTTACCTATTAATTGGCTGTTTGAACTTGCAAATATATGCTTCCTTCATATGTTTCTGGGGGAAGACTGCATACACTTGATGGGTAATATGTAGTGCATAACCACATTTCAGTGTGGAGATGGTAACTCTGAACATGGTGCCATTGGATCAGACTTGGAAGCATTATACTAAAGTGAACAAAAGAACTAGATAGGTTCATGGGATTGTAAGTAAACCCTCGGATGCTGTGGGTCACAGTTGTATTTCAGCACATCACATGCAGTTTCCTGTGTCATTATCATATATGTATCAGTACTTCAGTAGTCAATCTATGCAAAGATCTATATATCTCTGGTCCTACTGTTTTACAACCTGCATTTTTGGCCTTTGAAGTAAGACCAAGGGTTGCAGCACCTTATGCCAGTGCAGCATTATCAATTTTGACAAGAGATGAAGGCGACAGACTCGCAAATTCCACGGCCACACGGGAGTCGTTGGGCCTCGCGTCCGCGTGGGCTCTTTCCCGCCGACTATGCACGTATGTGGGCTTCGTAAGTGTGTGGGGCTTCCAACTCGCCTCATCATTTGGTATGATCTTTGTTATGCTCATGACAAAAAGATTCCATGCTAGAAAGTTACTCAAGTACTTTCTCACGAACAAATATCTCTGTGCTGTTCGGACGACCTAGGGCGCAAGGTCTGGCGACCTTGGCTGCGATTCCCGTCGTTGAGGGTTTCTGGTCTTGATCGAGGGGCTTCGTGCGACCCTGGTGGATGCTGTGCGTTCGGGTCGATCAAGGGTTGACTAGCTCAACTTGGCGCTGCGCACCCTTAGGGTTCTTGTGAAGCGGCAGAAAATTGAAAGACAGGAGCGATGCGTGGCAATCTGGATGTGGATGATCTGCTGTCCCAATGGAGTTGTTTGAGCTGGAACTGTCGCGGGCTTGGCAATGCCGCGACAGTCAAAGAGCTTCGGGAATTCGCGAAGAGTGCTGTCCCTGTAGTTTTGTGTGTTCTTGAAACTCAGGTGCACAAATCACGGGTAGAGGGCTTGAAAAAGACACTCGGCTATGATAATGCTTTTGCTGTCAGTAGTAATGGCCATAGTGGTGGTTTATGAATTTTTTAGAATAATAATATCAGCGTGTCTTTGTTACCGTATTCACAATATCACATTGATGCTATTGTTACAGAGGAGGGCACTGATCCTTGGAGACTTACATGTGTTTACGGGGAGGAGCAATTGAGTGAGCGACATAAGACTTGGGACATGCTCAAGTTTATCAGATCATCATCTCCTTTGCCTTGGGTTTGTATTGGTGATTTCAATGAAGTTCTACATCGCTCTGAATATGTTGGGGTTCAAGAAAGAAGTGCAGCCCATATTGCGGCATTCCAAGAGATGGTCAATGTGTGCGGCCTAACTGATATCTGTTTTAGTGGCTGGTGCTGGACTTTTGAAAAGAAGGCCAGTGGTGGATCATATTGCTGAGTTCCACTAGATCGTGCGCTTGTGTCAGGTGACTGGTACCTGCGGTTCCCTGGTACCGTGGTACAACACCTTGTTGCAGCGGCGTCCGATCACGGACCCATTTTGTTGACCTGGTGCAGGGCGGACAATGTGCAAAAGAAGCGTCACTGTTTCACATATGAGGTGACATGGGAAGCACACGAGGCTTTTACTTCATCCTTGGCTGAATCATGGCAGCAAGACCGTGCAGCGGTGAGGTAAAGGAGCTATAGCTTAAGCTGAAGAGGGTGGCGAACCACTTGGGCGGCTGGGAGCGACAAACCTTTGGTCACGTGAGACGAGAATTACAATCCTTGAAGAAGGATCTGGAGAGGATGCAGGCGGACCCCAATTGATTGGGGCCTTCTCAGGCTGAGTTGAAGATCATTGAAAGAATAAATGAATTACATCACAGGGAGGAAAATTATGTGGCCTCAGCGAGAATTCAATGGCTGGCGGAAGGGGGTCAGAATACAAAGTTTTTTCCATCTCCGAGCGAGCCAAAGGAGGAAGAATATGATAAAAAAAACCTCAGAAAGTCGAACAGTGAGTTTACATCCTATGAGAAGGAGATGGGCGACATGACTACTGATTTTTTTAGAAATCTCTATACCTCAGAAGTTACACGAAACATGCAAGTTGTTCTGGATTCGGTGCCAGTTAAAGTTTTAGTGGAGATGAATGAAGGTTTGATGGCGCCGTTTACAGAAAAGGAGGTAAAGGAAGCACTCTTCTAGATGTTTCCATCTAAGGCTCCGGGCTCAGATGGTTTTCTTGCTCATTTTTTTCCCAACGACATTGGGACCTCTGTGGCAAGGAAATCACATCAGTGGTCTTGAGGGTGCTTAGTGGTGAAGATGATCCGACTACAATTAATGACACATTCATTGTGCTAATTATTCCAAAGGTTGTTAGTCCGAAGGAGCTAGGTTTAATTTAGACCAATAAGTCTTTGCAATGTCATCTTCAAGATTGTATCAAAGGTGGTGGCCAGTAGACTCAAAGTGGTACTACTAGAGATTATATCTGAAGAACAGTCAGCGTTTGTGCTGAACAGGCTTATCACTAATAATATTATTACTGCTTATGAGTGTCTACACTTCATGAAGCAAAAGAAAGCTCGGGATCTCAAGTGTTGTGCTTTGAAGTTGGATATGAAGAAAGCTTATGACCGGGTTGAGTGGAATTATCTCCAAGCAATTATGCTCAAGCTTGGATTTCACCAACTTTGGGTACAATTGATTATGCGGTTAGTCTCCTTAGTTTCTTTTTCTATACTCTTAAATGGAGATTGTTTGAGTAGTTTCAAGCCGACAAGAGGAATTCGCCAAGGGGACCCCATCTCTCCCTATTTATTTTTTATAGCAACAGAGAGCCTTTCATGCCTCTTAAAATCATGATCATAGTCATCAGAGCTTAGTGCTATTAAAGTGGCGCCAACAGCACCGATGGTTAGCCACCTTCTCTTCGCGGGTGACAGCTTGCTGTTTTTCAAAGCCAACAGGGAGAGTGCGACAGTGGTGAAGGATACCTTGCAGCTTTACTGTGATGCTTCGGGCCAGCAAATCAATGTGCAAAAATCATCAATTCACTTTGCTAAGAAGTATCAACAGGATATTTGAGAGGAAATTAAGTTGGTGCTCGATGTTCATAATGAATGTCTAAGTGAAAAGTATTTAGGAGTGCCATCTGATGTGGGCTCTACAACTAATGGTACTTCTAAATTCTTTGAAGAACATGATTTGAAATAAGATACAGGTATGGATGGAGCAATGCTTGTCATCTGGCGGCAAGGAAGTGCTCATTAAATCTATGGCCCAAGCAATACCCACCTATTCAATGTCATGCTTTAAACTGCCTCGAGGCCTATGCAAACACATTAACGGCCTATTGAGGAATTTCTGGTGGGGAAGTAAGGAGGGAAAGAGGAAGACATGCTGGGTTGCATGGGATGATATGATCATGCCAAAGTTTCTTGGTGGAATGGGTTTCCGAGATATAGAGCTGTTCAACCTTGCTTTGTTGGCGAAATAGGCCTGGCGGATCCTTCAGGAATCGACATCTCTAAGTGCCAGAATTTTAAAGGTGGTATATTTTTCACAAGGTGACTTTTTTGGGGCAAATCTTGGCTCCACCCCCTCCAAGATTTGGCGATCAGTGCTAGATGGCAGGGAAGTGCTTCAGCTTGGTCTGATTAGGAGAATAGGCACGGGTTCGACTACTTCTATTTAGAGTATGGACTGGCTTCCGTCGGACATCATGCGAAGGCTGGTACCTAGCGCAGCTCCACATCCACCACAGCTAGTGAGTGAGCTGATTGATCAAACATCGGCAGCTTGGGATCGGGCAAAACTTCAGGAATTCTTCAGGCAAGCTGATATAGATGTGATACTCAATATCCCTCTGTGCAATCGGAGTCAACCGGACTTCTAGGCTTGGCACCATGACAAGAAGGGAGTTTTCATAGTTCATTCTGCATATAGGATGCTTATAACGAAGCGTGTTTTATCAGAAAATGTAGCAAGATCAAATAGAAAAGAAGAGGAAAAGGAGTGGACATCTTTATGGCAGGTCATGGTGCCTTAAAAGGTGCGGGTGTTTCTATGGAGGCTTGACAAACACTCCCTGCCGTCGGCTAATGTTCTCCACCATCGGAATATGGCAGACTATGGTTGCTGTGCTTTGTGCGGGGCTCCTGATTCCTGGAAACACTCCTTGCTGGAGTGTAATATGGCGAGGTGTGTATGGGCATTAGAGAGCGAGGAAATCGTTGGACACCTTAGTGAGATGCAGGAGGAGAACTCAAGAGGTTGGTTGGCGAACTTGATAGAAACAATGCCATATGCTGATCTCATACGGGTGTTGGTGCCTGTGTGGGCAATTTGGTACGCAAGAAGGAAGGTGATCCATGAAAATATTTTCCAGAGCCTGCTTTCAACACATAGTGATGGTGCCATACTCTTAGGATTCCCAAAGGTTCATGACTCGCCTATTCAAGGAAGGATATCTGAAGATCACACCAAGACTCCGACTAGGGCATGACTATGTAACTTGTAGGGAAAGTAGGCCTCGGATATAAATAGCTAGCTATCCACCCTGTTGTAACCATAGAAACTCTCATAGGCATAGCCCTTTATAACCTGTCATCTCGCCATCTCGATGAGATCACAATATAAACAAGTAGCTACTAGACGTAGGGCTGTTACTTGCTTCCCGGGGGCTTGAACCAGGATAAATCTTGTGTCCCGACTGTGCTTGCTCTTTGCACCAACCGAGTTCCTCCAAGAACCAAATATCTACCGGTAAAAAACACTGACAGAGGCGTGCCAGGTAGGGGGATTTCGTGCAAAGAGTGATCATGCCAATCTTCAACAATGCTTGTGCCCAAGATCCGATTGCTTTCGACGCAACCATCTTGCCAAGCTCTATCAGATCTGAGGCAACAGGAGAAATCCTCCTGCTTCCCCAATCAATGTCAACATCCCGCTACGTGCCACCAACCATCCGCTTCGGAAGTTTGGTATTCGAGCACCAGGAAAACATCGACCCACTACTTGACAAGGCGCAAGGGTCCAATTTGATCTATGTCGGAAACATCCCGATCGATCTATCTTCGGGTCAAAATTCTATTGAACAAGATAGCGGGAATAGTCCCAATTTCGACAGTTTGAAGGATAAAGTCCACCTTGTGCAAAATTGTCACATATGTTCGACATCTCAGCATTGGAAGGTTATCCACACCAAGCGATCAGAGACCCGCACATCTCAATGTACCGATGAGAGATTGGAAATCGTACACTTCGTTGAGATAGCTCAGCTAGGATTTTACATGAAACTGTGTCCGGGGGGTTGGATAGATGATACCATGCCAATCAAGAAAGGAGACCCCGGTCGCCCGGTAATTTCTATAGCAATTGGTCAACAACAGTTTAATGAAGTCATCTGCAACATCGGCTCCGGTGTAAACATTATACCCAAGGTAATCTATGATAATGTTCTATAATTCGGGCCCCTACTGCATACAACCATGCGTTTGAGGTTTGCAGATCAGTCGACTCGCCACATAGAAGGAATCGTTGATAACGTTTGCGTACGCATCGGGCATTCATATGTGCCCACAGATTTCATAATCCTGGACACAGGTCGGAACCCAAATGCCCCCCCATAATTTTGGGCTGTCCTTTCCTACATGCTGCCAATGCTACTAGCTACGCTGGAACAACCGAGGTATGTTTCTACCTCAAAGAAAGAATAGAGCAATTCCCTTTTTACCGTCCCGTCAACGCATCAATCCGACGAGTGCGAACTAGGAGGCCAAGGAGAAGGGCTCTGAGGTCTGGTGGCCTCAACAACGCAGAGTGTTACTAAAACAGCCTGAGCATGGCTATACCAGCTCAATCAACACCTGTTTTAGGAGGGCTATACCGGCTCAATCAACACCTATTTTAGGAGGAACAAAACCCCTAACAAAGGCAAGTTGAAAGCCCCATGGTCAGCTCCTCGACTCGAAGGAGACCATTATAAGCAATTACAGATTAGATTTGCCAGGTGTCTAAATTCAAGGCAACCCTAATTGGTCAGACGACTCAACCCCCCAATTGGGTCAATTGAGCACCTTTTCTTGGGAACCATCAAGCGTGGCGAGAAGCCGAGCACTCAAGCTGTCATGCGGTCAAGAAGACCGATCTAAAAAAAGGAGAAGTGCCCTCTTCATCGTAAAACGCTGATCCCAAGGAATAACTGTCGCACCCGATTTTCCGAAGAATACCAAGCACTAACTATATGTGTGCCCATGATATCCACACGACACATATAGCGACAAATATGGTAAATATCAGAAGCAATGCATTATTAAATAGCGAAACATATTTACATCAACTTACATATAGAACAAAGCTCGACAGAAACTATTTCTAGACGCCATACTCCACAGGGACGGTTGACTGGGGGAGCACTCATCTAGTACTCTTGGATCTCAACAAGAAACTCTTCACTTGAACTGCTATTTGGTACCCATCTAGGATTTTTATTGGTGACAACGACAAGCGTTAGCTCACCATGCTCAGCAAGTATAACATGAGGTTATGCAAGGCTCAGGAAGACTTGACTTGGCTATACTGCGGTAAGCATTTTTAGTTGGTCATATTTTAGTTATTAAACCTGAGTTACTAGGTTATGCTTAAAGTTCCCATGTGGATATAATTAATTATCATCATCATCAGGATTAGTTATATCTCAAACCATCCATAGAACCATCTATGTCGAAAAGGATCCAGGCCACTCGTGACCGTGAGCATGGTTGATATATTAGTTTTCTACTCTGCAGAGGTTGTACACTTTTACCATGAGTCGTGTTACCCAAATGCCCGAGGTGATCAGCCTCTTGACTCACTTCCAAGGTAAGTCAGCAGGGTTCACTACGAAACTTTTTACTAGCCATTCTAGTAAGTATCAACCGCTAAGGTTTCGATCTCCCGAGTGTCATGGATGGCTCTCCTCCGAAGTGGCACACCTTGACACGCAACCCAGCACACACTTTGGTAGGACAAGACCCATGCCCTTCAAGGTGCCCCCCTCTTGCCCTTTTGGTAAGCTGCTTACAAACTAGAACAGGTCAAGCTACTTGGCTAAGACCAGAGCCATGTAGTCCTCATGGTTGTACTGTAAATCCTAGATGACTGCTTTAAGATTCAGTACTTACGGAGGGCAGACTAGAGCACCCAAAAAGTCCCAACGCTCTAGCCCCCTTGTGTCCATGTTGTTAGAAGTATCATTTTAACCATTGATTCCATAAGTCATTAATCAAGATTAACATTATAATATTTGGTGATTGCAAGCTAAGCAAAACTGCCCATATGCATAAACCTAGGGTAATCAAGAGTAAAAGGTATCAAAAGTACTATGTAAAGTCCTTAGGAGTTCATCATATTAGACACATGCATATGAATGTGATTATAAGGTTAGTAGGTAACAAGGAAACTCATGTTATACTTGCCTCCAATGTTGCTCAAACTTCTCAAACCTTTCTTTTGAATCTTCCTTGCATAGCTCCTTCTATCGAACGCAACATTCAGTACATGCATATTGATTAAACCTAAAAATAGTACACCATGAATGACAACAAGATAAAAACGATTCTAGCATGAACAGCATGATCCTGCGGTCGCGTGAGCGCAAAAACACCTAAAACGGGTTATGGCGAGCTTTTGAAGTTTTAAAGGTTAAATCATAAACTTGACATTTTTAATAAACCAAATATGTTTAGAATAGTAAATCTAAAGCACAAAAAGGAATTATGGCGAGATATCCAGGGCTAGCAAGAAGGATAACAAGACGCAGGAAAATAAAAGGAACATGAGTTAGATTGCTCAAGGGATGATATTTATAGGAATATAGTAGAATTATTTTATTGGAAGAAAACGACTTGTGTATGATATCAACTTGATGTAAGGCTGACACTGACAAGGTGTATAATATGAATTTAATTTGACCTGTAGGCTTGTGCACTCATGCACGTCATCAAGCATATGCATGCAAATCATAGATAGATTAAGCTAGAATAGAAGCATGTGATTTCTGTTGGCTTTGAGGGTTCTGTACAGAGGTTCAGCTACACGATATTCTGGGTGTAGGATTTCTGAAATTTGAAACCACTGTAAGAGAACAAAAGTACTATCTTCTCAAAGGAATAAACAATCGATGTAGCCGATGGATGATATTTAACAGAGCATGGACTCTGGATATGCATGCTCACGTTCTGTACTGAGTTATAAGTGGAAGGAGCAACACAGGGAGGTTTCTTACAGATACGTGATGGTCGACGGCCGGTAGGCGATGGACCACGGCAAGACGACAGTGACTCGTATTAAAGGAAAAGGCAATGGTGTAGATTCAATCTCCAGCTGCAGTTCGCACGCGTTCAAGGTCTCCCCTTAGAAGATCGACAAAGTAGCATATGCAACAACTACGACGAGGATTAAGCTACATTTGTAATTTCCTTCGGCGTACACTCTTGAAATAATTATAAAGGTGTCTTCTGGTTTCAAGTTGAGTTCTTACTTATTGTCAAGATTGTGTGCAAAGCTAATTTAAGCTGAGTATTTTTGGGAATACAATTACGACATTTTCGGGAAAGTAAATTGAGAACATATTCTCAGCCCCGTTCACTTCCCAAAATATTTCCTCTTCCACCCATCACATCGAATCTTTGAACGCATACATAGAGCATTAAATGTAGGTAAAAAAATAACTAATTGCATAGTTTGTCTGTAAATGTCGAGACGAATCTTTTGAGCCTAGTTAGTCCATGGTTGGACAAATTTTGCCAAATAACAACGAAAGTGCTACCAGAATTTTTTCTTCAAAAATTTCGGATCTGAACACAGCCTCAATCGAAATAATCGGCATAATTATAAACGATAAAATTCCCAATCAGTATATCCCGACATTCCACTCGGGAAAAACTATCTTTCTATCCACAAGGACAAGAGGTGCATGACGTCCAGAACCCAGAAGACAATATCCGAAGGGTGCGAATTCGCAGCTTCTAAGCGTTTTGGTCACAAGGGTCAAGGTACACAAGTTCGAAACTCCCCTCTCGTTCAATTATAAAATTATCAAATCTATTTGTGACTAGATCCTTCTACATGTTATACGAGTACTTTAGTACCATGTATAGACCAACCCCCCCCCCCCCCCCCCCCCTTCCCTTTTCCAACACATTTTTTTGTTTTCCTCCTACGACTTAACTACCCGTATAACATGCTCATATGACAAGCTTTTATGGCCTATACCATAACCCCATAGCATACGAGTCGCATCACTATGATAATAGCGTCCTTTGCATGGGCATTACGGTTGAGCAAATAAAATACGGGAAAATCCTAGTCGAAGAGAAGGAATAACAATTTAATCAAAAGACAAAGTACTTTTTGTGACATATATCCTAAATTCTACAGTACTTGACTTTGCGAGATCTGTTTGGTGCAACAGGTTACACCCGATCTCAAACGAGCCCAAAGTACGTTTCGAAGCACTCAATCATGTGAGGGTCCGAAGACTCGACGGAGTTCTTGACCTCAAACTGATTAAAATGCTCATTAATACCGAAGTACATATCATGCAAGGGTCCATTGCATTCGACGGAGCGCTCGACCTCAAATGACCAAAGTACTCATCAAACCACGAAGTGCCATCACGCGAGGGTCCAAAGCTCGACAGAGTTCTTGACCTCAAGTGATCAAAGTACTCGTTTAAACCGAAGACCAATCACAAGAGGGGCCATTGTACTCGATGGAGCACTCGACCTCAAGTGATCAGGGTTCTCGTTAATCATTTCAAAATTACTATCATTAGAGATCTCATGAGATCGATTTCTAGTGATCAAAGTAAGTAAAACTAACTTGTCACAAAGGTACTCTATTTATTTTTAAATTGTACTGTCGCCTACTGGCAGGGGCCTTTCTCACAAAATTGAAAGAAACTGATTGAGGGTTGTCAGAACTAACTGAACAAAATCAGTCACTCCCATATCATCGGTCCTTTCTGATGTTCTGGCTACATCTCCTTCTCCCTGACTCAAACATGCTCGGGGGCTGGAGCCTGCCGGTAGCCCCAGTCGATGTCCTTTCAATTATAGAAAGGCAAGGAGGCTACCCTAAAACGAGAGACATTCAAACAGCTAAGCTAATCTTTATCTAGAACATCGAGCAACATTGTTCACATAAAGATTAGGGAGGCGATCATCTACTCTATTAAGTCTCTACTCTTTATTTGAATAATTTCTTTATTCAAACAAAGAGTCGGGGGCTACTATACATATATACCTACCAAACCTCGATTTTCCTGAACGTATAGAAATCTAAACGCCCGAATACACACAATTTCTAGGAACAATCGTACAAACAGACTGTTCGAGTCTCAAAGTACACCAGCCCTACAATCAATGTGAAAACGGCGCACAACAATGCAAGAAGAAAAATTACAGATAAAATAGAGCTGCTTAAATGACATAAAACGATAATGTGTTCAACATTACGAAAATTGTCTCAGGGCAGGGCTAATGTTCCACAACACAGCGATTGATGCAAGATAAAAAGTCACTTTCCATCTTCATCATCATCGTCATCAACGGAGGAACCGAGCTTCTCAACAAAAGCTACGGCCGTGGGGCGGATTCCATCAAGTAACTGCTGCACATCGTCCACCTGACTGCAATTGTAACCTTGCAGTATGAGGTTCGGCTCAAAGTCAGGCTGGCGGCCCTTGATAACTCCCACCACGTGCTCAACAGCAGTGACGGCTCCCTCGGTTAGATTCTCCTCAATAGCGGCCCAACGCTCCTCCGCAGCCTCAAGCTTCTTCTGTGACTCCTCAGCTTGCTGCTTTAAGGTCGCCTTCTCCCTCTCCAGGACTTCGATATGCTTGCGCAGGCCTAAAGAGAGCAACAAGAAGTCAGGACCCAAGTATGCAGCCGGTGTATTTCAAGATTACATCAAAGCTTACCTTCATTACTCTACAGAAGATCATACACCTCCTGCTGCAACTTAACGTTGTCTGAGTTAGACTGCTCGGCTCTTTTGAGATCTCCTTCCCAAAGATCACAGAAGCCTTGCATCTCTTGAACAAGGGCCCGCAGTCGAGAGGGGTTTCTCTCTGGAAGTACAGCTTCGGCCCCCCGAGTCTGGTCGATAGTTGTCAAGGCCATGTCCAGTACTTCAGAGCCGGAGTAGCACCAAGCTCTGCAACAGCAGCCTTTGCTGCACCTTCGGTAGTTTTTGCTCTTCTGTAAACAGCAACAAAACGTCAGAAGGAATAAGCTTGGGATGAGCAGAAACAAATCTACCTGCTAACAACTTACGGGTCGAGCAGGATCAGGCATCTCAGCTTCTTCACTCGCTGACCCGTCAGTTTAGGTGTTGGTGGGGTTATGGCTTTCTCCTAAGTACAAACCTCCCGAACACGTTCAAGGCTATCCAAATAACAAAAAACCCCGATCAAACAATCAAAAACATCTTTAAGGGGTACCTGATCTTTAGAACGATGCAGTATCTCTTGCTCTGCCTCTTGTGGCACTTCCAACTAATCTCCGCCAGTTCCGGTAACTGAAGGGGGGCTCTTGGACTTACTTCGGCTTCTCTTAGAAGCAGGTAGCTCGAGTTCTCTAGTCTTCCTCTTCTCAATCACCCGAGCAGGTGAAAGGTCCTAATATGGCTAGAAAGGGGGTGAATAGCCTATTTTAAAACTCTACAAAATCACTAGAGCAATTTGATTAGTAAAACCAACGGCGAAATGCAAACTTGCTCTAGCTCTACAAGGGTTGCAAGCCACCTACCCAACAATTCTAGTTGCTATGATCTCTAGTCACACAAGAGGCTAAGTCACTACTCACTAAGAGCTCTCAACAAGGCTACACTAAAGAGCTCCACTAGATGAAACTAAGCTACCAAGCAAGCTCTCAATTCTAGCTACACTTAAGAGCTTGCTATGACTAGTTTGCAAGAAAATAATGGAGTGAGTAGGGTGATTGTTGGTATTTCTTAACATTTACAGAAAGGATCCGCAAGCGTACAGAATTATCATTGTAGCTTTCACCCGGAAGTATTCAGGGTATCGTATTTTCACATGGAACAGAGGTATTTCCTCTAGCTAATTCATCCAAGGACAACATAAGGATAGCTGATGAGGGTGGAGAAGGATTCCTATGACGTAGGGTCTAAGGATATACAAACTCTACTATTACTTACTTACTTCGGGCACTGGTGAACACTTAGTCTACCAAGCGTTGCCAACTTGTAGCTCTACGCCATACCCAAACATGGGGGGATTACAAGGAACAGACCACCTACCGCCTACCCCTCAACCGAAGAGTATGGGGCAAACTAAGGTAGCCTCTAGCCTAGACACCACGTCTACGCTATCGACTACTACTCTAGTGCATTAAACAAGGGTTATTCGTCTTTATCAGGGCCCTCCTACTAGAGCATCTGCCACGGGGACGGACGACGATCCCACAAACAAGTAAAAGTATAGCTTAACTAATCAAAAGACTTTTATAACCAAAGGAATCAGAACACTTACGAAATACCCATTGAGGTACAAAGTCGGTGTCCGCCGAGGTACAAGCGAGGGAAGGTTACCGGCAAGCCTGGCACTTCTTCCCTGAACTCTTTCTCACATCTCTCCCTAATAAGTTACCAGAGATAGCTAGGGCCTAAGCCCATGGAATGGTGTTGCTCTTTGCTCTAGCTCTTTGGTGCTCTTCTTGTTCTTGGGTGTTGTTCGCTTGAGGAGGGGAGAGGCCTCCTTTTATAGGTGGAGAGGAGGGGGTCATTTGGAAAAGTGCTTCCTCCCCACATGGAAGGTACAAACCGACCTCAAACCGATGTTTAGGTGCGTTGAAGTTGGCCGTGACCTGGTGAACCGCCTTTGGCATGTCGGTAAGAGGCAGCCCGCACAAGATGGGGCCGTTTGGGCTCACTAGGGGGTGCGGCCGCACCCTGGCTGGGCCCAAACGTTCCCGTCTTCAGTGGGTCACCTCCCTTGATCCTTGTGACCTAGCCCATGTAGGTTTTGTGCAAGGTTGAAATGTTTTGCTTTGGTTTTGGCCTGTTCTCCTCTTTGTCTGGGTCTTGATTCTTCGGGTGATTGGGCCTCTCTCTCTTGGGCATGTATAGAATGCCGTTTTTGCTTCATTCCTTTGCACATTCTTAGCCCTTTTATATGCATTTCCATAAATGCCCTCCTACAAATGAATAAACACCCAAACTTGTAGAATTGATTAGTTATAAGCCCTATCACTTAGTTTGATATTGATTTGAGTGTTTTTATGTGAGAATTGGCGGTTAGAATTAGGTGTTGAGGACCACCAACAAGCCCCCACACTTAGCTCTTTGCTCGTCCTTGAGCAAAGCTTAGAGATAAAAAGTAATCATGAGCATAACATCCCAAGATATACATCTATTCATGAAAGTTATTCCAACACATTCTTTATGCAAGTGGGATATGTGGCGCTGGCTAACATGTTTCCTTGGGTTGTTGAAATGTGGAATAGTTCTTGAAACAAAGTCATCTTTCCAATTTCACATCTTAGCACTTGGAGTTTTAAAAGTTTTTTCTCAATCAAAAGCATAGTTCACTTTATACTCCTCAAATGGCACTCTCAAATCACTCAAATGGTATATATTTCCTCACCAAGGCAAAGTGAAGCTGTGCCTTATTTTATTTTCTCCTACTTCTAAAAGGTTTATGTGGAGCTTTAGGTAGGGATAAACAAAATAGCATACTTGTGTTGCATATATTGTAAAGTAAAATCGAGAATCCAAGGAGAGAAGTGCTATACTCTTAGATCAAGATGTGTATGTGTGTGGAAAAGGCGAACTAAAACTATAAGGTGAGCTAAACTATACTCCTTTTGTAGATATGATCTCTCTCTAACTTTTTATTTTGAGACATGGATATCATGTTTTTTATGAGCCTTCATGTGCTCATCTTTTTTTTAATACCTTGGGACTTTCATGTGTCCCTATTTTTTTTCTTTTGCTTCTTGGACCTTCATGTGTCCAAATATATATTTTTTCTTTTTTATACTTTTGCATAGCCCATGTCTCTTAAACCACATATTTTACAGAGATCACTATCTGTTTAGAACATGGAGTATTTGCATAACAAACTTTTTTCCTACCCCCAGTGTAGGAGTAGAATTTTCGGTGGACGAAAGCATGTTTTTGCGTACTCCTAGTGTAGGAGCAGCATGTATATGTGGGTGTGCGTGATCTTTATCTTGGGAGCATGATAAATCTCTCAACAAGGGTCTACAAGACTTGACCAAACTCAATACAATAACAAGTAGCATATGTGGAAGGTTTTTTAAACTTTGCTAGATATCATTTTTAGCTTTGGTAGGAATTGCTCACCAATTGAGGAGTATGTGATACTATGATTTTATATCATTTTTATCAAAGCAAATTCTCCAAGTACTTCGAATAGAAACGGTAGGATTTCCAAGTCAGAACTATATCACACCTCACAACAACTTAGTAAACATGATTGTCCTATTAGAATATTTTCCCACAAGCATAAGTGTATGGATATGGAAATAACTTTATGCAAGCTTCTATCATAAATATGTTATGAACATGACTTTTCAAAAATTTGAATGCAGTGTGATGCAAAAAGGGCATTTGTTTATCACGAGGAGATAGCCGGGATAAAATGAGTTTGATTTAAGTGATCATGATTTATGTTTGTTCAAACTCAAAATTGTAGGGAGAGAAGATGCACAAACCGAGGTTGGAACTGTTGATCCGTTGTGCATCATTTGTGAGGGAGGTTTCGAAAGCTTTGTGTGGAGCATCTCCCCCACACTTATTGTTGTACCTATTTATTCAATCAAAGAAAAACAAAGAAGGAAACAAACAAGGGCTCTACCGAATTGAGCACCGGGGAGCCTAAAGTTTATTCATTAATATTATTATTTTATTTTTATCATTATTCATTATATATATTTCTTTTTAGTGTTCACCCAACTTTTTATTATTCAAAATCACTCCAACAAGGTTAAGGGTGAAATTGCAAGATATTCCTGGTCTTGATTTATCTCCATCATAAATTACTTCCATTGTTTATGAATGCAATTGTTCGAAGTTCATTAACCAAAATTAAACACTATGTTCAAATTTTGATTAAAGAAGGCTATTTTAATCTAAGCACCATGCTTAATTTAAAAGAGCCTATGGATGTACCGTATATGAGTGCACCCAAACCAGAGCATACAACATAAACAAGAAAAGTATGAATTTGTAAATCTATGGAGATAAATATGAGTAAGAGAGTTGGCAAACATTTATTTACCTTTGCATACCTGAGTGCAATGTTAGCCTAAATGTTAAATGGTGAACGGTCGGTCACTTATCGTTTAGCAAAAAGTCGGTATACACGGGCGTTTAAACGGCCTTTTAAACGGTCAAAACGGTTTTGCACGGCTTTACACGGCTAATCGGCCTACACGGTTACCCATCGAGTAGCGTTTACACGCCGTGTAAACGGCCTACATGGCCGTGTAGGCGAACAGTGCCTGAGTGTTCTTACCATCAGCATTTGTAGATGGAAGCTTTGAAATTGTTGCAGCGGTGGCTTGATCGCACATGGTCCAACTCTGATGAAACCACAAGGCTAGGCCACACACATGTAGTGTGCATAGACCTTAGGCCTTAGTGGTAGCAAAGGTTATGAAGAGGAGAATGCTCTTTCTCTCTTCTTTTTTCTCTTTTTTTATGTATATCATTTTCATATCTCTTTTTTCTCTTTTTTAGCAATACAAAGCTGTCATCATTTTTTCTTTTTAACCAAGGTGACCTTTGGTATGGATGGAACACATGGCGATGTTCGCACCATCCTCCCCCACACTTGGACTTTTGTGTAAAAGTGTGCAGTGTTGGGATCTCCTCTTGAGGGTGTTCTATCACCAAAGGTCATCAATATATGTAGTTGATGCAGCTCCCATGATTTCATGCATCGTCTGTCCCCTTGTTCTTCTTGATCTTGACCTAAAATGGTTAGCAACCAAGAATACCCGAAGGTACATACTAACATGAAACACGGTCTTACTTTTATTGAAAAGAAAGTTTTTTATGATAATTATTTTTATATTATTATTATATATTTTTTCTATGATAATCCGGGGTATCTCCCAGTAGTGCTTGATTTATGGTCTTAAGCTCGATTGTGGGAACTTCGTCTTGCAGCTATCAATGGTGGTATAGTTCCTAGCTTTACCACCAAACATTTAGCAATAATGTTCAAGCTGCAAAGTTAGTACCACAATTTAACTATGGGATTTGCAATACTTGTGATAAACAAAAGCATCCACAACCATCCTCTTGAAAAGTTTTAAAATGAGGATTGAGTGATAGCTGGGATCCCTGTAGTTGCATGCGATACTAAACACGATATCCATGGCACAAAAGTTTTCTTTTTCAAAATATCTATCATGCATGATCAATGTTGAATCTCGACCACTATCGAGAATAACATTTGGATGGCCAGAGGGACATGGCTTAGGTTCGAGTGAGGGTGATGGTATACGTTCTATTTCATAAGCGAACGAAGATATGAACTTCACTTCCTCGAATGGGTCATGGTTGGGATTATGCTTCGCCATGGGGCTTTTGGGGCAAGAGATAGGAGTGGCGACAACAGTTTTTCTCAACTTTTTCTTAAGGCTCCCCTGGGAAGGTTTTTCTTTGAAAAGTTTTTCAACGGGGTAGCCTATGAGAATATCAAATTCAAGGATGGTATAGATATGTAAGTCTATGAAAACCTTGATTTTGTCAATTATGACTGACACGTCCCTTGCAATCCCGCAACACTCGAAAAATAGTCCCAAAGGAATTTCAAAGAGCTTGTTGGTCGAGACTACCAACATTTTGCCCAAAAGGGCTTCCACAAGGAATTCGGACATAATATTAGTCTCGACCATGGGGTTGTGCAGGGCTTCTACGGTGGTTCCCCTTATGAACAAGTTATGGCCGTGGAAGGTGAAAGAATCTGAACTACTTCGGAAGAACGTTTCACTTCCATTAGCCATTTCTTTGGTGGTTCTGCTTTAGGGGAAACTTCCCTTATGTTCTTTTCATGCCATGATAACTTTGAGGTATTGCCATAATCCTTGAATTCGATAGGGAACTCCGAAGAATGAATTACTCGTTCCTTCAGTGTTCGTGGTTTGGGTGGGAGCTCATAAGTCGAACCTATGGATGGTATGTGGTTGAATTTGACCAATGAGGACTCCTCCACACTTGACATAACTTTTGCCTAGAGGGAGTTGGTTCTTATGACGGAACAAGTGTGGATGGTTATGAAATGCTCAAGGAATTCTACTTGTTTTGTCATAGTTTTGTGAGTGAAATGACCTCCGGCAGCCACGTCTAGGCATAGGTCAGCATCTATGTCAAGACCTGTACAAAAGAGGTGCAAAATCACGCCATCGGATAATGACAAGTCTAGGCTGACATGTAGTAATGTTGAGAACCTAGCCCAGGCTGCACCTATAGACTCCTTCTCACGCTGCTCAAAGTTGAGGATTGCCCTTGGTAGTGAGCCGATGCGAGACATGGGGAAAAATGCAAGACAAAACTTGTCTCTAAATTCATCCCAGTCCCCATTTGTACTTTCTATGGAAACGTGTACCATTGCTTCGCCTTTCTCATGAGAGAAAAGGGAAACAAGTTTTCACCTTAGTGTTTCTTGTGTCATGCCTAATATGCTCAGGCATGAACACATCTCCTCAAAATCTAGAAAGTGATCACAAGGGTTTTCATTATCATGCCCTGAGAAGGGTAGTGCCCGAACCATAGCTTTTAAACTAGGGTGGAATTCGTAGCCAGATGAACGGTTTTGTTTTGAAATAGGTGATGGCTCAAGGAACTCCCCCTTTAAAGTGGATCGGTAAGGATTTGAAGTTGGGTTCATGATAGAAAAGATAAAAGAAGACTATTTTGTGTTTATAAAAGAAAAGATAAATGATACAGATACGAGGACGAACTAGGTTCGAAGAAAATAGCAACCATTCCCCGGCAATGGTGCTAGAAAGCTTGTTGGTATTTCTTAACGTTTACAGAAAGGATCCGCAAGTGTACGAAATTACTGTTGTAGCTTTCACCCGAAAGTATTCAGGGTATCGTATTTCCATAGGGAACGGAGGTATTTCCTCTAGCTAATTCGTCCAAGGACAACACAAGGATAGCTGATGTGGGTGAAGAAGGATTCCTATGACGTAGGGTCTAAGGTTAGATAAACTCTACTATTACTTGCTTACTTTGGGCACTCTGAACACCTGGTCTGCCAAGCGTTGCCAGCCTGTAGCTCTACACCGTACCCAAATGTAGGGGATTACAAGGGACAGATAGGGCTATCACCACCTGCCGCCTACCCTCAACCAGAGAGTACGGGGCAAACGAAGGTAGCCTCTAGCCTAGACACCATGTCTATGCTATCGACTACTACTCTAGTGCGTTAACAAGGGTTATCCGTCTTTATCAAGGCCCTTCTACTAGAGCAACCACCACAGGGACAGACGATGGTCCCTCAAACAAATAAAAGTATAGCTTAACTAATCAAAAGACTTTTATAACCAAAGGAATCATGAACACTTACGAAATACCCGTTGGGGTACAAAGTCGGTATCCGCTGAGGTACAAGCGGGGGAAGGTTACCAACAAGCCCGACACTTCTTCCTTGAACTCTTCGTCACATCTATCCCTACTATGTTGCTAGAGCTAGCTAGGGCCTAAGCCCATGGAATGGTGTTGCTCTTGCTCCAGCTCTTTGGTGCTCTTCTTGCTCTTGTGTGTTGTTCGCTTGAGGAGGAGAGAGAGGCCTCCTTTTATAGGTGTAGAGGAGGGGGTCATTTGGAAAAGTGCTTCCTCCCCACACGGAAGGTACAAACCGACCTTAAACCGATGTTTAGGTGCGTTGAACTTGGTCGTGACCTAGTGAACCGCCTTAGGCATGTTGGTAAGGGCAGCCCGCGTAAGATGGGGTCGTTTGGGCTCACTAGTGGTGCGGCCGCACCTTGGCTGGGCCTAAACGTGCCCATCTTCGGTGGGTCACCTCCCTTGATCCTTGTGACCTGGCCCATGTAGGTTTTGTGCAAGGTTGAAATGATTTGCTTCTGTTTTGGCTAGTTCTCCTCTTTGTCTTGGCCTTGATTCTTCGGGTGATTGGGCCTCTCTCCCTAAGGCTTGTATAGAATGACATTTTTGCTTCATTCCTTTGCACATTCTTAGCCTTTTTATATGCATTTCCACAAATTCCCTCCTACAAATGAATAAACACCAAAACTTGTGGAATTGATTAGTTATAAGCCCTATCACTAAGTTTGATGTTCATTTGAGTGTTTTTTATGTGAGAATTGGCGGTTAAAATTAGGTGTTAAGGACTACCAACAGTGATTATACGTCGTGTTGAGGAATGAACCAATCAATATGATGTCAATCCAATCACCGAGGGAATTCCAGCCACACAAGAGACATAAGAATTTTCTCCCGAGGTTCACGTGCTTGCCGGCACGCTAGTCCCCGTTGTGTCGACCAACACTTGGTGGTTCAGTGGCTAAGAGGTGTTGCGCGAACCTCCTCCAATAAAGGGACACCGTATGAACCTATCCACAAGTGAGGTAACTCAATGACACGAGCAATCCACTAGAGTTACCTTTCGGCTCTCCGTCGGGGAAGGTACAAGACCCCTCACAATCACCGTAGCTGGCCACGAACAATCACCAACACATGTCAAAGCTCCTCCGCTGCTCCAAGCCGTCTATGTGGCGACAACCACCAAGAGTAACAAAAAATCCGCAGCCACAACGATCCCCAAGTGCCACAAGATGCAATCACTCAAGCAAATGCACTTGGAATCACACCCAATCTCACTATGATGATGAATCAATGATGGAGATGAGTGGGAGGTGTTTGCTTAGGCTCACAAGGATGTCAAGAATGTCAAAGTGCTAAGAGAGTGAGCCTAGGGCTGGCCAAACACTATTTATAAACCCCCCTCAAACGAATAGAGCCGTTAGGGTCAGAGGAAGGGATTTTGCGCACTGACTGGATGCGTGGGTCGGGTTGACTAGACGCACCAAGCCAGTGTCTGGTTGCACGGATGCAGCCATGTGTCCCCTGCGTTTAATGTCGTCCGCGCGATCTCAACGGTCGGCTCAAGTCAAACGTCAAGATCAGACGCACCCTAGCACGATCGGACGCACCGACGTCGAGTGCGCTCGCGCGCGCGCCCGCATGGCCAAGCCAGTGACCTGATGCACCGTTAGTGTGATCGGACACTCCCCCATGTGGAGTCCGGTCACTTCCAGTAAACTCCCCAAGAGAGTTTTTCGAGACCGGACACGTTAAGTCTGTAGTTTGTACCGACTGGACGCACCTCCGAGTTCGATCACCTCTGCGCCTCAAGCTGAGCACCAGCGCCCCAGACATAATCGTACCTCATACCTTGACCGGACGCAACCCCTGTGTGTCTAGTTGTGCCTTCTTTATAGCGTCTGGTCAGGACTTGCCCTTTTTGACCGTGCTCAACACTGACCGGACGCGCCCTGGGGTGAGTCCGGTCACCCCGGCGCTAGCATCCGGTCGAGCACCTTTGCCTCCTTTTCTTTTTCTAACTCCTCAACCTCTTCACCCTTGCTTCTAAGTTGCTAACCATAGAGTGTAGAACTTGAGTGCACATGTGTTCGCATTTTTCAAAGCATTTTACAATGGTTAATTATTAGCACACTAGGTTCCTAAATGCATATGCAAGAATCATGTCACCTAGTGGCACTTGATAAACCATTTAGCCAAAGATTTCCCCTCTTTATAGTACGGCTATCATCTTAAACGTGATCACACTCTCTATAGTGTCTTGATCACCAAAACCAAAGTCTTAAGCAATACCTTTGCCTTGATCTCCATAGGGTTTTTGTTTTTCTTTTTATTATTATCCAAACTTGGTCATCTTTTGGTCATCATCATCCACCATGATCATCCTCTTGCTCCATCACTTGGCATGGGACCATCCTTTCATGTCTACACACTTAGCACAAGGATTAGTCCCAAGGTTTCATCAATTATCCAAAACCAAACTAGGGCTTTCAGTAGGCCTAGGGGCTGGCACCTCGTTGGGTTCAGTCTGGTCAGCAGCTGCTCCTCCGGTCATTCCTTTTTGCTGCATCCCCAAGCCTGGCTTGGAGTAGGCGTAACAGCTTGGGCTTCATGCGCCCGAGTTGATTTGCCCCTCGAGATCGGGCCAACTGCCGGTTGCTTGGGATCATCATCATCGTCACTGCCAATGTCTATCCCTCTGGTGATAGGGCCTAAGGGTACGACATCCTGGTATGCCACGGTGAGTAAACATCAAGATTTTTAAAGAAGCAAGTCAATAAAGATTTTGCTTTTACCTGAGAAGGAGGGTTCTCGGTGTTATATGGCAACAGAACGCTAGTCTAGTTTGGCCGATCAACGTCGAGGATGTCGTTCACCCTCTGAGTGATCTCTTCATCAGACACTTCTAGCACAATATCACAAAACTCAATTCAGCAATAAAAAAGGCATAAATGCCATCCCCGAACAAGGGCAAATTCGAGATAAGGGCCGGTACCTTCAACCGATTCCCTATTTGGATCAATGATCCCTTTGTAGGTGTAGGTCGTATCTCGTTGCTTCAAGAGAACAATCCTCCACCTAAGAAAGGTCTCCACCACATGAGCCGTGGTAAGCCCGGCTACCCGGAGCTCTTAAATACGTGCAATATGTTTCTGCATCCTTGTGTTCTCTTAAACCGACCTCCACATTTCATTGGTCATGGGCATTAGCGCCCTACCCTTGATCGGGCTCTCTTCATGAAGCTGGATGTAGAACCATTTTCTCTAATATCCCTTCCAGGAGGTCTTGATCGGGAACACTATATAGTCACTTCCCTTCCTTAGGGAAAAACCGACTTACCCGATAGCCAGGTTCTTGGAATAATAAGCAGTCGAATAAAAGTGGCACCACAGGTCCAAACAGGGCTTAACTTCAAGCCACGCCTCGCACAAGAAGGCAAAAACGCTAAGCATAGCTACCGCATTCGGCAGCCAATGTATCAGCTCGATCCCGTAATGTCTATAGATCCACTCAAGGAACTTAGACGGAAAAACCCCGAAGCTGCATTTAAAATGCGCAATAAAAACTACAGCTTGATGGGTATCGGGGGTGGGATGCTCCTGACCTTTGGTGGCAACTCACTCATAGATCTGCGGATCCAGTAGCAAGCCTCTGTCCCTCAATTTCTCCAGGTCCTTCACCTTCATGGTCGATGTTTTCTAATACACATCGGGCTCCACGACCTTGGAGGGCTAGGAAGATTGCAACTTCTCAACACTCATCTGGCTAGAGGCACTCATCGAACCCTCAGATTGTTGTTGGGTGGAGGCCTTGGCGGCACAAGGAGGACGAAGAACTTGAGGGCGAGAAGGGGGCAACGGGCATATGTGAAAATGCGAAAGGGTGCAACAGTGGTTGCTACCAAAGCGAAATGAGGGGTTAAATGGCCGTGCGGCCCGCACGATCCCCGAAAAACCGCTTGGCAGCCGAAGTGTGCACCTCGATTCACGCAACCGGCATTATCTCTCAGGTAGTTTCTATTTACATTTTGTTTAAAGATATTTTCTTTCCTGATAGGAAAATTTGATTGAACATTTCCATATGTTCAAATGAGCAAACACTAAAAGCCTGCTCAACTCAGGGTAAGTAGAACGACTCATTGGCAAACTAAGTCACGAGAATCATTGGTCTACTTCTATGCACATGTTGTGTAAACGCATTTAACTACAAAAATAGATTGATGATAGTTTTTTCATTTATAAACTTCGCTTAAGACGTGGATTTACAAGGGGAATTCTTAAAACCCTAACTAATTATTCGAAGAACGATCACCAAGTCAGGCCTGAACAAACCCCGATCCGCAAGGACGATGAGTTCCTTGTGGGATAGGGACCGTGTGGCCCGATCAAGGTGACCGTCACCAAACTCAGGCGCTTGGTGGAGGACTAGGAGGCACGACGGCCTACTCCTGTGGCTTGTCATCTACTGCGGCGCCCTTCTCCTCCTTGTCGCCTGAGGCGACCTCCTTCTCCGCCTCACCAGCGTTGGCTTCCACGATGTTGTCATCATCGCTGACCAGGTCGACTAGGGCCCCATCACAGAGGATCCCGATTACCTCTCACTTCAGTTCGGCGAAGAGCTTCCGGGCAAACTCCCAGTTGCCGCTCGTATCAGGAACAATAGCGACCCAAGGAGTAGATGGGCCGGCTTCAGAAGGATCAGTGCTGGCGGCGGCAGCGACGAAAGCAACCAAACCACCCGACTCGTCGTCGGAAAGCTCGATTACTCCTGCGGCGCCACACTCACCTCCGGCAATTAGAAATGTTTACTTAATCGTGTCTATCTGTGCATCATTTTGCGTTCTTGAAAGGATTTTTTTCACAAGAAAGAAATATCGGCCTATGCTGTCAAGGTCTTTAAAGTTTTTTAACCAACTAGTAACATTATTTTCTTTTCCCTGGTTTGGTTTGAAAAACAATGATGTATTGTATGGACCCATATTTACTTGCAATATATTGTCTTTGTGTCCTTTATTTTAGAGAGGCGAGCGGCTTCGTGACATGACCAGTGGGAGGATACCTCATCTTAAGCACGTGGTTTCTTTGATTGTTGATGTTTCTTTGCCCGAGTTGCACTCGTTTGGACTTGGTCTAGCAGATATCTTGGCACAGTGTAGCAATCTCAAATACTTTCGTGTATACTGCTCCCTAGAAAAAATGGTGAGTAGGAGGTATCCTAGGTAACTCTACTTGGTTATTAAATTTGCTAGAAAATTCCTTTACATTGCACTGAAATCGTGATTTATATCCCTATAGTTGTTACCGCAGAGCCGTGAGCATGACTATTTGTGCAATCATGCGGACTATTGGAAATCCCATCAGATACAGCTACATGACATCGAGGAAGTAGAGTTCATAGGACTAGCAGGAACCGAATGTGAACACTGGTTCATGCGACAGGTGATTGCACACGCCACACATCTTCAGAAGGCGACTCTTAGTCTCAGCCCAATGTGCAGGCTACATGAAGAGGATGATGAATGCTTTCGGAGTTCTGACTTTATTCCAGGCCGTGGTGGTACGTGGATCTGTCTTGACCCTTGTTTGTCCTATGCCTAATCCATAATTAAGCGTACGTGTACTTGAATTGCTCGGAGATTTGTTATAATAGTCATGAGAAAAATGTTTGCTTATTGGTGAGTGCCTGATCGAGTGGTGACTAAATCGTGAGAATAGTATTTGTTTGGAGACTATATATATCCATGTATAATAGGACAAGGCAAAAGGCATGCTTGCATGAACCATGTTTAACATTTTTGTTGTTAAAAAAACCATGTTTAACATTTTCTTTTCATGGTGTAGCCATTTGTTTTTTTTTTTTTGAGGAAATGTAGCCATTTGCTTAATGAGCGTTTTGGCTCATACAGGAAATGGCCCCCATGCACGCCCCACATCGTCACTCCTGGCGACACGTGTAGCAAACCCAGCCCCGCTGCCACACAACCCCTCGCTCCGTCGCCCCCTGGGCGTGCCGCCGGAGTCTCGTGCGGCCGTGAGGATGGTGGCAGCGTGGTTGCAAACGCTAGCTCCTGACGGCTACTATGGGATAGCATACGCTTGGGGTTGTGCGGCGCGCGTGCAATGCGGTCTCGTGCTCTCGTGAGGCCTGCAGACACTCCTGTTCCAACTTCCAAGTTTGCAACTAACTCTCCTGAACTCGCACGTTTCATCCGTCCATGAAAACAAATAAATGGAAAGCATCTGTATTATATTGGCCGGGAGATCATTAGTATTAACCTAACCAGATCGTATCTTGCGCCTCCACGGAGCACTTCACGATGAACGACAACGTGTGCCACATGTCGAAGCGGGCGACTCCCTCCGCCGCCGGCCTCGGCGACCTGATCAGCGGCCTCGGCGACGACGTGCTCCTGCGCATCCTCGAGCTGCTGCCGGACACGGGGGACGCGGTGCGCACGGGCGCGCTCTCGCGGCGCTGGCGCGGCCTCTGGACGCGTCTCCCCGCACTCCGCTTCGCCTCCACGAGCAGGCCCGTGTTCTCGGCAGACACCGGCGGCGCCCAACGGTTCGCCTCCTTCGTCAGCAATGCGATCGCCCTTCGCGCCATCGAGATAGATCCCGCCGTCCAACACCTGGCCATCTCGTTCGTGACGTCGCCTCACAGACTCCAGCCGCGGTCGTCCGTCGTCAGAGCAGCACAGAGGTGCATCCGTGATGCCGTGCGGCACGACATCAAGTCTCTCACCCTTGAACTGCATCACCCCGGTCGAGAACACAACCACAGATGCAATGCGCCAGAGGAACAGCTCCTCGCGGTGAAGATCCTAGATGGCCTTCCTAGGTCAGCGAAGATGGAGAGCATGCGCTTGGCACTGGGCGGCGCAGGAGTCAGACTCCCAGCTGCTGCCACGGCACCAGCTTTTGCGTCGCTCGCCGACCTTACGCTCGAAAGCATGGAGTTCGCCGTGGACAGTGACCGCCTTCTGACCCGCCTCCTGTCGTCGGCGTGCTGTCCGCAGTTGCAGAAACTGCGCCTAAGAGACCTTACTTTCGGTTTCGAAAGTAGACGACTCAAAGATAGGGAGCTGCTGCTTGAGTCCGAGGCGCTCTTGGAGCTATCGTGGGAGAAAATAACACATGGTCCGGAGATTCTGAGACTGAGGACTCCTGGCCTCCGTGTTCTCCGCACGGCGGACTGCGAACTTAGTGAGCTCAAGATCTCAGCCCCAAGGCTGGAGGAGCTCTTGTTCTTGGATGCCGGCCAACCTTACAGTAATATTCACATTGATGGAGAATTGCCGTGCGTTAGGAGCCTCAGGGTTGAGCTGACCTCACATGTAACCAGTTATGGTTCCGACGATTCTTCTGATGATGATGACTACAAAGACCAACAAAATGGTGCCACCGTTCGTCTCCTCCGTTGCTGTACGGCAGTAGAATGCCTTGACGTGGATCTTTACGTCTTAAAGGTACATATCATCCTAGTACATCTGTTGCACACACCACATTTGCCCATACGTATTTATCCCCACCCCTCAAATATATGCCAACATTTTTTTTATTATCTTATAATTTTTATTTATATTTAGTGAAAGAATACCTATTAATATCTTATACTCCTTTCGTCTAATAAAAAGTGCCATCCTCAATTTCTAAGAAGTCAAACATTTTCAACTTTGACCAAATTTATATAAAATATTATTATTTGTAGTATATAATTAATATCATTGGATAGATCGTTCAATATATTTTATAATATAAACTTATTTAAAGATATAAATATTACTAACATTTTCTAGAAACCTAGTTAAACTTTAGACCAACACGAATTTCATATCAACACTTTTTATTGGATGGAGAGAGTAGATAATAAAATTATACAAAACACAATTAGATACTAAATTCATCTCTACAAACATCTTTGAAAAATTAAACCGGTAGATCTCAAGATTTGTGAAGTCACCGTAGAGTCTTGCTTCAATGGGCATGTCGCATACCACTAAAAGAATAGGACCTTAGATTTTAGAATACATATAAGAAAATGCGAGCAATCGTGTCAAGCCGATGAATTAACCTAGACTAAGCTTAATCAGTTGAGCTACGCTCAGTTTTGTATAATTTCTGGCTCAGCCCAGCACAAATTCCATACAAACGAGAGCACATAATTACATAAGTAATTGCATATATGCAAAATTTCAAAACTAACTTCAATGACCATATAGTAGCTACAAAGAAGCCAAATAATAAAATATAATAGTTCTTATCTCTTTTTTTCATATACATATAGTATAAACACACAAAAATTTGATTTTAGGCGAGGCAGTGTTTGCATTGTGGAACAACACGTCTTGTCCCATTCTTGCTAACCTTGGAAAAGTTTCAACTGCAAGTTTCATCTATTGCACCATTTCCATCTGATAGAGTATACATAATAATAACTCAACCTTCAACACGCAAATATGGAGAAACTTTTTCTTACTTATTTTTGTTTGAGTGAACGAGAGGAAATATCCTTGTTTTTCCAGTTTCATATGGTTTCTAAATACTAGGACATCCCAGTTTAATCTTTCTACTAGTACAATATATATCCTTTTCCATATGTCTATTTATTTTTTATTGTTTGCCCTCTAAATTTATCAGAAAGAGCACCAGTCTGTCGACATAATTAAAGGTAGGATACCACAACTTCCTCAAGTGACATCTTTGACGGTTCATGTTCATCTACTTGAGCTTCATTCCTTTGGAAGTGGCATGGCAGCAGATATCTTAGCACAATGTAGTAATCTCAAATACCTTCGCATATGTTGCACCTTCAAGATGGTTAGTACAATGACCTAGCTACTTATTCCCATGAAGCCGTTGTTCTTCATTAAAAAATCATAGCTCACTTCTTTTCATCGCATCGAATCAAGCTAATTAATAACATCCTTTGTACTTACGCAGGACAACGATTTGAAATCACTTTTCTTATGCGACCATCACGACAATTGGAAATCCGATATGGTCTACTGCTTACCTCACCTCAAGGAAGTCGAGTTTATGGGGTTGGCGGGAACTGAATGCGAACTTTGGTTTGTGCAATCCATGCTCGCAAGCACCACACAACTTTATAAGGTGACTATAAGTTTTGACCCGGAGTCCAGCCTAAAGAATAGGATACATGCTTTTGAGCGTATTACACCACTACAAGAACATGGGATGTGGACCTGTTGTCATGAACCTTATTTGTCCTTGGAGTGGAAGCCTTCTCTATGAGTGTAGACTGTAGAGTGTGTACTTGCTTGGGTAGTATAATTATATTGCAAATAATGAGGCCTAGCTGGTATAAGCTGCTGAGAGAGAGTAGTTGCTAGGATAGGACCATAGAGTAGTTGCTAGACTGGAACCAGCTGATGACCCAACCCAAGTATTATACTGTGTAAATAGCATGTGCAACTCCGTAAGCTGCAGCTTCCAGACTCAACAAATTTCTTTGGAGTCGTCATTTGATTGGATTCGATAATATATATACTAGCACATAGCGTCCGGATTCGGCGGTTCGCAGGTCAAGTTGGACCACGAACTGGTTCCATGTCAAGCAGCGAATGAATTGCATTGCATGTATGGAAAACGGACAATTATTGTACATGGTACTGTAATTCACAAGTCGCAAGGCACGTAGCCTATAGGTTATATATATACACGATGCACCGATACTATTATTTTTTTCTCTTTTTTTTTAGAGAGAAGACTTGATCTACTTTTGAAACATCCACATAAAACAATAATAATATATGTACAAAACAGTTAAAACATTCAAAAACATGTGTCTAAAATATATGCAAAAACACATAAAAACACTTGAAAAACAATTGCAAACATAGGCAACATCCAAATAAAAACACTTGTAATATATGTGTGAAACATATGCAACATCCAGATAAACACACTTGCAACACACGTCTGAAAAATAGATGAAACATTAGGAACAGACATTTACAACATATGTGTACAATTTGCAACATATGCGACATCTCGATCTACTTTTGCAACATCCCCATGAAACAATTGAAACATACCTATGAAACATTTGAAACACTTAAAATATGCACTTACAACATAGGGGAGCCCTGGGCCGGGCGATTTTAGCCGTCGGGGTCGGAGTCAGTGCCGCGCGAGCACCACCACCATCACCATCCCTAGCAGCATCGGGCTTGGCTTGCCCGGGAGGGCGGCGCGAGTGACAGGTGGGAGCGAGCGGCACGGGATGGACGAGCACGACGAGCCGGAGCGAGCGGCATGGGGATGGGCGAGCGCGACGGGCGTAGAGTGGGCGCGCGGCAGCAGGGAGCGTAGAGTGGGCGCGCGGCGTCTGGACGGGAAGGCCGCAGCTGGAGAAGGCCGTCGCGTTGGAGAAGGCCAGCGGTGGATGCGCACGTGGCACGCGGTCGCATGCGTACGGCGGTGGGGAAAGGAAATGTCGATGTTTTTTTTTGAGAAATCGTATCGTACTAAAGGTGGAGCAGAGAAGGCTTGTTGGGCAGGCCTGGGACGAGGCGTCAACACGCTTGGACAGACGCTTGTGTGCCACTATTATCTTTTTTTCATAATACTAGTTAAAATGCAAGTGCGGCACGCACGTGCCTAGATCCTAGTATTTTCATGTTTATGTGAAATCAACATTATTAGATTATTTGGGACTATGTTCAAGTGCTGTGGAGTGTTGTCAAGTTTGTATGTGGGGACAACTTGTATTTGTACCAGGGGCTGGTCGCTGGGTCTGGCTAGACCACCTGGCCGGGGCTGCAAGCGCCGCCTGCTTGGTGCCGGGACAGGGTCGCGCCGCCAGGCAGGCTGCCGGTGCTTGCCGCACCACCTGCAGGTCGCCAGGGCACGGCCATGAGGGGACAGTATGTGAAAAATGGTTTAAAAAATGGTTTCCATCTTTATAACATGTGGGTGGTGCCTCATAACCATGTTTTAAAGAAGTAACATAGGCCCATGTAATTAACTGCTAAAGCATGTTTAGGCATACCAACTCTATAGCAGTTTCAGGCACATGTTTTTTTAAAATTTCTGTCTGATCATTGAACACCACATCTAATTTAATATCTCTTAGTGTCTTCAGAATAGAGTTGCATTTCTACATCTAATTTAATATCTTTTAGTAGTTTCAGAGTTTATAGGAATAGTTTTTCTAGTAAAGAGTTTTTTATTTTGTTGTAGTATAGCTAAATAGAAAAGTATTGAAAGCAATCTAATCTACCGATTAATAAAAGCAATATAATCTATTAAACAGCAGAGACACGTGAAGCCAGTTTAATCAAAATATATAATAGTATTTTTTTGGAACCGGAGAGATTCATTCATTAAATAGTTCCCGTGACCTGTTTTGCCAAAGTATGAGGTACTATATTACATTTTTTCCGACTAATAAAAGAAAATTTAAAAGCTTGAAAGCATAAGCTCAAATCCCAGATCTCCAGCAAGAATGAAACCACAGTCAACCTCTGATTGGTACCTTTGTTCCACATGCGCACCAGCTCTTGACAATTTGTTTCCAACCAAACCTTCTGAACACGTGTACGCTGCGCCAGGGCTAGGCCATACCAGCAAAATAATATAATAGTACTGTCACATATCTAAAACATCTTTGAAGATAATAATTTTTGTTCTCTTTTCAGTGGGGTCAACATCCTTATTTGTGTTGGCTAAGACCCATGTACTCTTATGAGAAACACCTCTTGATAATGCTACATATAATTGGCCATGAGAGAAAACTGGTTCAGGAGATAAACACCAACATTTGGTATGATCTGACCCTGGGCTTTATTTATTGTCATTGCGAAACTCAATCTTATTGGGAATTGTTTTTGCTTAAACTTGAATGGCAATGAAAGGTCTTCGGAGGGGACCATGGGAATCCTTGGTACGAATACACCGGTTCCTGAATGCTGCCCATTAACTATTTCAGCATCAATTGTATTGTTCTGGAATTCTCTAATGACCAACCTAGTGCCGTTGTAAAGACCATTGTGAGGATCAAGATTACGTAGTAGGATAACAGCGTAGTCTTTTCTAACCTTAAGCTCATGAGGAGGCAACCCATTAGGTGTAATAGAATTTAGAAAATCAAGAGGGTAATTATTCCTTGTATCATCATCCACTAAGTCAAAGCTGTAGTATACCTTCTCATTTCTAGGAAACCTCTCGATCATTATTGCATTCACTGCATCAACATGCTCATTTGTAGTTGAAAGAATCGCACTGCGTTTGGATCAGGTTGTTCTTTTTGGTTACCATCAGCTTTTGCACATAACCTTGCACGGTACTTGCATTGATATTCTCGGTTTCTAGCCCGTCTTTCATCTTCTTTTTCACAAGTCATTACATCAGTAGAATCTAGATTCTCTAGATTATTCATTATTGGAGTTATATCAGTGTCCTCACCTGTAAATATGTAAAGATCAAAGATTAAAATTTTAAACAAGTATGTTCAACACCTATATACACATACAAATAGTATTGTAGTAACATTGCTTATTATCAAACCTTGTTGATTATAGCACTTGCGTCAGGCTGTTTATTTTGGATACCATCAACCTTGGCCCATTGCCTTGCACGGTAGTTACGCTGATATTCTCGATTTCTAGCTCGGCTTTCATCATCTTTATCACAAGTCTTTAAATTAGTAGTTTGTGCTTTAAATTTCCTTTTAGCCGATGACATATCGCCATGTGGTCTTGTGGGCAGATTACCATCTGATCTCTTGGTCGAAGTCATAACAATATTTCGGTTGGAGCACTGCAATCATTAAAGGGACACTGTATTGAAGAAAGAAATATGCCATGCGACAGGTGATACATCTTTAATTGGCAAAAATTAATAAATGGCAGATAATAGCATTGTTATGATATGTACAAAATAAATATTGCTTATCACTGATCTTCACACATTATTTAAAGCAGGAAAGCATCAATTTTATCCCTGACTAACTTTTTGCAGCAGTGGCTGCTCAGTTTCTACGTACAGCAGCCGTTGGGGTGTTTTGAAACAAATTTCCAATCTAAAATCTTCTGCACGTGCAGACATTATGTTTACAGGTCAAATGGACATAAATGGACACTGTATTGAAGAAAGAAATATGCCGCGTGACAGGTGATAAACAGGTGCAGTGTCAAATATCTTCAATAAAATCTGGCACGATTCTTGAAACGAATTTCCAATTTAAAATCTTCTGCACATGCAGAGTTTCGGTAACAACCTAAATGAAATTGTTCTATCTCTAAATTATCTGTAGGGTTTGTTTCCATCTCCAAATATCTCTAACCATACATGGAGTATGCTTCCTTAGAGATGTCATTCAGACGAATCCAGTAATAACTGCACACTAAGAGTGTTTTTTTAATCTATAAAACTAAGAGTTAGTTGCCCACAGCCTATGTACACATTTTTATTCCATAACTGACTGTACAAATGTGGCATGTCAAAATTACAAGAGGGTAACAAAAATTTCAGCAACACAGTTCAGGTTCAGTAAATTTGAAGCCACGAGAAGCTGAACCAAACTAAAACGGCATACATGAAAATAGAGTACTTTAAACTTGATACGTTCATTTTCCTGAGCACAGGTAATTTCAGACAAATTACATTCATTCCAAGATCTGACTGCAAACTCAAGTTGCTTGTAGATTAGACATTTATGCTTTCTTGTTGCACATTTTTTATTTTCGGTTGCTGCTGCTCCCTGCCTCAAGCACTTAGATAGCTTGAAACTTGTTGACTTTACATGTGTATCTGAATTTCCTTGGTTGTTCCCTAGTTCTCTCTAAAAATGAGTGGAAGAATGCTATGAGTACCTTAAGTTGTGCTATTAGCAGAGTTTCCAATCTGTACTGACGGGTTTAAAAATAACAAGAAGCAAACAACATTTTTAATTTGAACATGCTTGTCACATGATCAAGCTCTGTGTAAGCACTTGCTGCTATTCTTATTTGCAGTGTACCAAAGGCCATATTAGTGGTGTGTCAACTAAGCTTGGATGATGCCAGAAGCAAGTCACACAATCATCAAAACCTTACAACATTCTGAACCTCCTGAGGACATGGCTACCAAGTAGAGACAGTGGACTTACAGCCGAAATGTGCTACGGTTGCATACTGGAGAACTGGCCACAGTTAAAAGTTTAAAGCTCCACAGACCCCCAGAGCCTGCAGCCTCTCGATCCTCCCTAAAGGGTATATAAGCACACATGAATAGAATGATCCAGTAAGCCTATGCCAAGCACAATTCGCTTTTTATGCAAATTTAATAAAGAGAGACAGTGGACGAAAGAGAAATTGCTATAGAGTATATTTCAGACCACATAAAGCATCGCACAAACTAAGATCAAGCATTATCAGTAGTACCAGCATTATCATCTTTTCGAGTCTGCATATGGGCATCATGGTCAACTTCCAGAGGTGGCGTAAGAATTCTAATTGAAAATACTGATGGTTCATGAATCTTCTGCACATGCAGGGAATTGAATGGGTTGCTTAAGTTTCAGGCGCCTGCTGCTCTCGCCTGCTGCGGACGGCACTGTGGACTGCTCTCGCCTGCTGCAGACGGCGCGGTGGACGGCTGCGTGCAGGCGAGCGTGGGTAAGCATCGTCAGGGCGTTTTAGTCCTCGTCGATCACGCAGGGTGGGGACGCGGCCGCCGAGGACGCAGGGCCGGGACGTGTTTCCAGGAACCGAGTCCGGGGTGCGGCTATTGAGGGCGCGAGGCCAGAGCGCAGCAGCCGGGACGTGGCCGGGACCGGGACGCGTCCGCCGGAGGCACGTGGCCGGAGCGCCAACGCCGGAGGCACGGGGCGAGGGCGCAGTTGCCGGGGTGGCCTCCTGCAATGCAGTTGTTCGGGCACAGGCAAGAGTGCTAGATACGAAGTATGAACTTGTCGTCGAGGATCACCTACCGATAGAGTTTCTGCAGGCGTCGGCTGACCGAAGAAGACCTGGGGCACCTGGCGTAGGGTGACAGAGACTGTCGCTCGTCGTTGCCACGAGAGAAGAGGGCTGCCTCTAGACCTCCCCCTGCCACCGCACTGGCCCGCTGCTGCCGCTGGCGTCCTCTCGCACGGGGCGACGAGAAACCGCGAGGGCCGTGTGACGAGAGACCACGCCGCCTCCAGACCTCCCCCTGCCACCGCACTGTCCCGCTGCTGGCGCCGGTGTCCTCTCGCACGGGGCGACGAGAGACCGTGAGGGCGTGCGAGCGGTTAGGTCACGTAGAGGAGGCTTGCCAGGAACTCCTGCCTCTGGACGTTCGGGAGGAGACGGTGCCGCCGACACCTATCCTCCGTATGACACATCGACAGTGGGACGCGACGTTTCGCGGCGGGGATAGCGTGGCGCGAAATTGCGGCGGGTATAGCGGGCGGGTAAGCACCACCGTCGGTGGAAAAAGACCACATCGAGGGAGAAACGTGAACTAACGTGTAAGATCTTACACGTAAGATCTTCTGTGGGCCCACTCTCAGATTAAAACTAACCATTAGATTTGAAGAGATTAAGACATCAACGGTTCAGCCATTAGGTGGGTATAATTTTTTTGGGTGTAAAATATTTTCAATTTCTGCGCTTCTTTATAGTATAGATATAAGACACAAGAAACACCCGATGCAAGTTCCCTTCTCACCCATCGAATTGATTAAGGAGGGTAAATTGTTTTTTTTTCAAAAAAGGAAAACGAATTTCCTTCCCTGACAAAACCTTGGTCCAATAGTGAATTCCGACCTAGTACTACTGTGCGGCGCATGTAGCAAAAGCAAAAGTTATCGTCCGAGATATTTAACTATTTGCCATCCTTACGGAAGGCACCTCTTCAAAAGCCATCCTTATTTTGGCAATTACACATTTGCCACTTTTACAGGCAGTCGTTTACACATTTGCCACTTTTGCTGACGTGGCACACCAACTCCTCACGGCACGCTGGATTAGGCATGCAAAAAGACAATATTGCCCCTGCTTTCCTCAACTGACCAGTTGCCAGCCCACTCTTCTGCCACTTACGTGTGGGGCCCACACGTCAGGGTCATCCCCTACCTCCCCCCATCTTCTCCTCACTGCCTCCGTCGACGAAGCATGGCTCGGCCTTCCATGCGTTCACGCCTAGCACTCCTCTCTCGCGTGCGGCCTGAAGCGCGGCTGCTGTGCGGTGGGGCACCAGCGGCAGGCAGCCCGCCCTCTTCACGCGTAGCTCCCCAAGCGGTAGGTGCGTGGCTGCCTACCCGCCCGAGCGTGGCAGCGGCCGGTGCTGCCGCGTAGCGTTCCCTCGCACGGCGTACGAGGACCCGGGGAAAAAGCTGCAGGCGGTTGCAGGCCACTTGGCCTCCCCTGTGCATGGCCCAGAGCGGCCAATTGCAGCGGCGCGGTGGCAATTGGAATTTTTCCCCGGTGCAGCAGCGCGTTGGGGAACTATGCTTTGTCGATGGAGGCAGTGAGGAGGAAGATGGTGGGAGGTAGGGGATGACCCTGACGTGTGGGCCCCACACATCAGTGGCAGAAGAGTGGGCTGGCAACTGCTCACTTGAGGAAGGCAGGGGCAACATTGTCTTTTCACGTGCCTAATCCAGCGTGTCGTGAGGAGTTGGTGTGCAACATCAGCAAAAGTGACAAATGTGTAAACGACCACTCGTAAAAATGGCAAATATATAATTGCCAAATAAGAATGGCTTTTGAAGAGGTGTCTTCCGTAAGGATGGCAAATAGTTAAATGTGTTCGTCCAGGCGGCAAAACCACTCGAGCTGGACCGAATTCGGCCAAGCCCATTTTACCTCAAGCGCTCCCCCGCTGGCACCCTCAGCCTCATCATCCGATCAGGAACCGGCCGGCCGGCCCTTCCTCAGACCCTAACCCCAATTTTCTCTCCTCCCCTTCTCCCGTTCACAGTAGAGGCGGCGGCGGCAGAAACCAGAGCCAGTGGCGGCGGCGTCGCCCGCGCGCGCGCCCCTGCGGCCAGCCGGTCACACGTGCTAGTCCTGCACGATGAGCTTGCGAAGCAGGTCGGAACGACGAAGGGGCAGGGCGGCGACTCTTTCGGCCGGCGGCGTCGATTTGATCAGCAGCCTTAGCGACGACTTGCTCGTGCGCATCCTGGACCTGCTGCCGGACGCGAGGGACGTCGTGCGCACCGACGCGCTCTCGCGGCGGTGGCGTGGCGTCTGGACGGGGGTCGCCGCCCTCCGCTTCGACTTCTACAGCAGGCCGAAGAAGTTTGCCCCCGGGGCCGCCGAACGGTACCTTTCCTTCGTCAACGAGGTTCTCGCGCTTCGTGCTACCGCAAGTGAGTCCTCTGTCGTCGAGGACCTGGCGATCTCGTTCGACATATTTAGCCAGGAAATAGGACAGCTTGTGCCCCTATCCGTGGAAGCCGCACAGGGATGGATCCGTTACGCTGCGCAGCAGGAGGTGAAATCGTTCATTTTGAAACTGAAGCTGCCATGGCGGTGGCAGCGCCACATGTATCGCATAACCGAAGGAGGCGATGACAACAACAATAGTCATCCTGTGATGACTCTGGATGAGACAGATAGCTATGGAAAGATGGAGACAATGCATTTGAAATTGGATCATGCAGAACTTCGGCTGCCTTCTTCTGCAGTGGTACTCGCGTCTCTTACAGAACTTTCACTCGAAGACATAAAGCTCCCAGCTGATGGTGGCTGCCTCCTCTCCCGTCTCGTGTCGTCTGCATGCTGCCCGCGCCTGCACAAGCTTCGGCTAGTGAGTTTTAAGCTCTCTATGAAGGAGAAGCTGCTTATTGAGGCAGCCACACTTTTGGAGCTATTGCTAGAGAGAATGTATGGAGTGCAATTCTTGGAACTCAGGACTCCTAGCCTCCGAGTTCTCCATGTTGAGAAATGCTCCGAGCTCAATGAGTTCACGGTCTTGGCTCCAAGGCTGGAGGATCTCATGTTTTGGGTACGACAACCTTTGCATATTGATGACGTCCATGGTCACTTGTCAAGCGTGGGAACCCTTAAGATTCAATTGTTCTCACATGGAATCGCTAGCTACGACATAAATTCTGGTAGCATTCATCTAGTGCAATGCTGTAGGTTAACCAGATGCCTTGAAGTGTCTTTTCGGGTTGTAGAGGTATGTCGTATATATGCATCACATGAAAATGCCAGTGTCTTCATTTATTTGTTCAATTCATCATGCGCTTTAATTTTTTCTATGGATATGGATTTAATTTGCCTTAAATTTAGTGAAATAATAAAATGAATCATCCAAAGTACTGAATTTATTTCTTGTTGATAATGTTTCCTTTTTCTACTTTCTCATTTATGTGTTTGTTTTGAACCTTTCTTAATTCGATCAGACGAAGTATCAAACTGTTGACAGAATCAAAGGGCGGATTCCACCACTTCCTCATGTGACATCCTTATCAGTTTGTATTAAACTACGGGAACGACATTCCTCTGGACCTAGCGTAGCATGTCTCCTTGCACAATGCAGCAATATTAAATATCTCAGCCTACAGTTATGCTACTCCATCTTATCAAAGGTGAGAAAGATGTTCTTCCATCACTCCATATACTAATTGGTTAGAGTTTGTTTCTTGATTTAAGACCCTTCTGTTTATGCGATGAATAATAATACATATATCCTTCCATATGGTCTACTGCAGAAGAACAACCCAGAACTGGATCTCTTGTGTGATTACAAATGCCATTGGAAATCCAATGACTTCTCCTTAGCGCATCTCCAGGAAGTAGAGTTCAAGGATTTGATAGGAACCAATTGCGAATTTCAGTTCATTCAATCCATATTGACAGGGGCAACTGGAATTCAAAAGGTAACTATTAGTTTCTATCGATACTACTGTCGAGAAGGCAAGGCACATGCTTTCAAAGTTATGCCACCACTAGATGGTGGGTCATGGACTACTTGCATTGACACTAGTTCATCGTACAAGTGGAGAAGTGAAGACCTTGTCTATGAGTGGACTAGAGAGTAGAGACTACAGTTGTAGACACATGTGTTGAATAAGCGTTTGTATGCTATTTCGCTTTCCTTGTTGACTGTCTATCATAGCTATATCGTGGGATTCTAGCGTGGAGATCTATTATGAGCAGACTGTCCCTTATAGTTATTTAAAATTCCTTGTATATATCACCCTGATTTTCTCTTTGTGTGGATTGGATAACAATGAGCATGTTCAACATATTTCTTTTGAAGATCGTATTAGCCCCAATATTCTTCGTGTCAAGATTGCAGCAATTCTTTCCTCAAACTTTAGCCAATATCACCTGGGTATTATTTGATTTCCATTTTTTTTCTCATTTGGCTGGCTTGGAACGCTTTGTATATTCGTGCACTAACGAGTAATGCTGTTGAGACATGAAATTCATCATTCATTTATTGAATTTCATAGTTCAGTTACGACATCCTTATTCTAGGTTTGGTGGTGTTGTGCTCCAGGTAGCAAGCGGTAACCATACAACCATATTGAATAATGCCATATGATGGCTTTTCGATTAATGCATGCCTAGCAATGTTTTATCCTGCTGTTTTTTTAAAATAGTATTTAACGGTGAATTCCGTAACTGATTGAGAACCTTCGATCGAAGTGGCATTGCATGACAAGGTAGTGTGTCAACACTGGTGGACTCGGTAGTGTGGCCCAGACCACTGTGAGGCGAGGCAATGTCGGCGTAGCCCCTGGCGCAGACGATGAGGAAGAAACTGAGGATGGCATGGACAACGTGGTAGTGGTAGGGGATGGCTCTGTAGAAGCAAATAATGGCGACAAAGAGGAGTACACTGGTGACCTGATTAGCTGACCTAGCTGCACCCCTAATCCTCTTTCGTCTCGACAAGTTTGTCTTCAGCGCAACCAGAAAAGCTAACCACTGTGTCTCCGCCTTGCATTCAGTACTCCACACTCTACCTCATCGTCGCCCTACCTTCTTCATCCACACATTGGGAGGGGTCTGAAGGACACCACACCTCCGCCTCCTAGATGTTGTGGAGCCTACGACATGTTCATGGGTGCAGACGGCGAAGTTTGGGTACCGGTGGCACAGAATCAAGCCTAGTATGTCCATGGGTGCAGAAGTGGGGTTCGGAGGTGAAAGGGAATTGCTGCAAAATATGTCAGTTGCAATATTTCAAGTGCCTGAATTTTTAGGTAACAATGTTAGATAACTGACTAGTAGAATTAAAAAGGATAACATAAAAGAGACAATTCATAATTTTTTTTATATATTGACGGAACAACAATTAAAAAACCTGACATCTAAATATTTCAGAAGTGGGAAAATATGTTATCTATGTGGTATGAAATTTTTCATTGGCTATATGTTGAAACAGGCAGCTCCAACCAGGTTTATGCTTGAGATACCTTCAGGTTATTCAGGTACGGACTTAGTTATTTTTCTTTGATATCGGATTTTGTGCCTACACTTGGAGCATCTGCAAGAAATTCTTAAAATGGCTCGCTAAATTCTTTGTGGAAAAGAAGAAGAAAATGTCATCCAACGGTTTTGTAGCTGAACTCTTCACAAATACGCGCTTGGTAAATCTATCCCCCTCACTCGACTTCTCAGATATGTGTGTCCTTATTGTCCTCGTTTGGTATCAATTTTTTCCATGCTTCGCAGTCTTGACGCAATTTTCTTGTCACATGCGGTTTTCTTCATCCTTTCCTGCCACTCCTGCCTGCAAATGAGGTTGAGCAAGAGAAAGCAAAATCGTGTGTGGGCCTGAATTTTCTTTAAGTACAAATTAGAGTATTTCCAAGAGTTTCCCAAAATAGCTCCTTAATTCTCGATTTTCTACAAAAAGAAAAAATAACCCTCCAACAATTTCGAAGATGAATTCATTAAAGATAAGTGCTTGCTAAAATCTCCCCTTCAATTCGCCGATAGACACCTTCGTTTTGCACTTGCTATTTATTTGGGTGGCCCCACCTTGCAGTTTTGGTGCATTCCCCCTTCCTCCTAGCCGATTTTCAAGTTTTAGGCTAAGAGCATCTCCAATATCTACATAAAAGTTAAAACAACTCACAAATTTGTTTCTTTTTTTTTGCAAAAAAGTAAAAAATAACCATCCAACAACTTTGCACGTGAAGTCTCTTAAATAAGCACTCCGTAAAATCTCCTCATCAACTCAAAAATATGTGTGTGCCTTCTGTGCTTGCTGGGCAATATGTACAGCTGTCCTCTCCATCGTAGTTTTTGGGCAAGTTCCCTCCCATCCAATCTTCTCTCCTTCTCTTAGGTTTTCGAGTTTTGGGAAGATACTTGTAAAAAGGTTACTAGAGAAACGCAAAAATCGAGTTCGCTATTTACCTTTATTTTATTCATTCACTTAGCATAATTATTGGCTTTCCAATTAATTTTTAAAGAGCTTTTGGAGATGCTCGACCGTGTTAGCAACTGTTGGAGAAAGGTAAAAAAAATAGTCCGTTCATTTTGGCGACTTGTGGTATGATCAGTAGTCTACAATTTTTTGCGAGATATATAATTCAACAATTGTTTAAGAAACTCTTGGAGACGCAGTTAGCTCTACCCAACAAGCGGATCACGATTTCTCTCCAGTCGACTAATACATCCATGTCCCTGCTAGAAAGGCTCTAGTTTTTCTTTAGGGCATGTCCAACGCCAGACGTTTGTAGGTCGTTATTCCGGTTTCATGCCATTGTGGAGCACAGCCTGGACAACTTCGGGCGCTTGTGCGGACGGCATCGCCGCTCCACGAAGCAGCGTCGCTTCAACCGGCGCCCGCGCGTAATCCCGTGAGAGCTATTCAGTTTATATTTGATACGCTAAGTGCCTGCAGCATGACTTTTGCACTGTAGATTAAGCTTTTAAAAGAGGCGCATAATGACATGTTTCGGGTTTTTTTTTCCCTTAACCGTTCCTATAGGAGTCCCTACGCTGTACGTGACCTTACCCGGTCGACAAATTTGGACACGTCACGCGCGCGTGTGGCCGTGTGCGTCTCCCCGGGCCCTGGCATATTATATTACCGTGTCGTGCACGTATAGGAACATATATACTCGTCTCGATCCGACAGCACAAGGACAATATCGGGAGATCATCGAGCGATTCGCATCTAGCGGTCACACAAACGGGCTAGTCCACGATGGGCGGCGACGGCGGCGGTGGCGTTGACCTGATCAGCGGCCTAAGCGATGACCTGATCTTGCGCATCCTGGCGCTTGTGCCGGACGCGAGGGACGTCGTGCGCACCCACGCACTCTCGCGACGGTGGCGTGGCCTGTGGACGGGTGTCGCCGCCCTCCGATCCGCTTCGACTCCGACAGTTGGCCGGCGGCGGTTTGCACGGAAGCCGGTGCTGCCGAACAGTACCTTGCCTTCGTCGACGACGTTCTCACGCTTCGTGCTAAAGCGACGACGACGAGGAGGTGTTACGCCGTCCAGGACCTGAAGATCTCGCTCGACATATCTCAGCACGAAACAGAAGAGCTTGTGCCGCCGTCCTTCGAGGCCGCACAGGGATGGACTCGTTATGCCGTGCAGCACGAGGTGAAATCTCTAGTCCTGGACCTGTATCTGGTATGGCCCTACGTACACCGCCTACCCGAAGAGGACGATGATGACGAGGACGTGGAGGATACTATCCCTGCGATGGCCCTTGACGACCTAGCTCGCTCTGCAAAGCTGGAGACCTTGCATTTGACATTGGGTGGCGCAAAACTTCGTCTGCTTTCTTCTTCTTCCACGGTGGTATTCTCCTCCCTCACAGATGTTTTACTTGAAGACATCATTGTCGAAGGCCACCTCCTTTCCCGACTCGTGTCACCACCATGCTGCCCGTGCCTGCGCAAGCTTCACCTCAAAGATCTTCACCTCCCTAGGATGATGGAGGAGCTGCTACTTGAGAGCGACACGCTTTTGGAGCTATCGCTAGGCATGATACAGAATATGCAATCCTTAGAACTCAGAACTCCTAGCCTCCAGGTTCTCCATGTTGAGAACTGCATCGATCTTGATCGGGTTCACGGTCTCGGCTCCAAGGCTAGAGGATCTCATGTTCAAGGCAGAACAACCTTTGCATATTGTTGACGTCCACGGTCACTTGTCAAGCGTGGGAACCCTCAAGATTCAATTGTACTCGCATGGAAACCTTGACGGCGATGACAACAACGATACTAGCATTCACCTCTTGCAATGTTGTTGGCTAACCAAATGTCTTGAAGTGTCTATTGAAGTTTTAGCGGTATCACTACAGGATTCAGGCGCTTTGCCGGGTGCCGAAAACACCCAGCAAAGACTACTTTGCACTCGGCAAAGAGCCGCCGGCAAAAAGTTAGTCGGCAAAGATTTCTTTGCCGGGTGCTTTTTATCGGGCACCCGGCAAAGACTTTGCCGAGTGCAAACCCGGCACCCGGCAAAGAAAAGTGGCCGTCACGGCGCCGGCTCCATCAGCCTTTGGTTTGCGGGGTGTCATGTTAGAGGCACCCGGCAAAGATTTTTTTTAATTTTTTTCCATATTTTCTTTGCCGAGTGCCCTACCGGGAGGCACCCGGCAAAGAATTTTTTTTTATAATTTCTTTGCCGGGTGCCATGTCAGAGGCACCCGACAAAGATTTTTTAATTTTTTTTCCAAATTTTCTTTGCCGAGTGCCCTACCGGGAGGCACCCGGTAAAGATTTTTTTAATTTATTTTTATAATTTCTTTGCCAGGTGTCGCTCCTCTGGACACCCGGCAAAGAGTTTTTTTTATTTTTTTAGTATTTTCTTTGCCGAGTGCCCTGTCAGGGAGGCACCCGACAAATAATTTTTTTAAAAAAAATAAAAAATCTTTGCCAGGTGCCCTGGCCCTGGCACTCGGCAAAGCTGGGAAATTCCTAGCTTTGCCGAGTGCCAGGGCCAGGGCACCCGGCAAAGCCTCAAATTTTTTTTATTCTATAATTATAAACACAGCATATAAAAGATATATATCACATCTGAAGCATCACAAACACAATATAGCACATCCGCATCACAAACTCAATCCCACATATATATCACATCGCCAACACAATATCTCACATACACGACATCGCAAACATAATAGGTCCAATATCCATCATCACAAGTCAATAGTCATTCACAGTGCATCACATGTCCATCAAGCGGTGAAAAAGAGAAACAAACTAGAGGTGGGGAGGGGGAAACTGAGTGTCTGGTGAAAGAAAAGCGCATCGCCTACTTGCCCCTGAGATGGGTTATTCAAACCCGCCGACGAAGGTTGCATAAAGTACAAGAGATTGCATGTGTTAGAGTGGTCATCTAATGAAAGCACTAGTCGAAGCAATTTTATTTTCATACTCACAGGACTAGATAGAACTGGCGGTGGTGGAGCGAATTGCGGCACAGGTACACCGTTGACTTGCCCAAAGTGCTGCAGGAACGCCATAATCTCCGCCAGCTGCTTGGCCTGTCTTTCCCGCTCGGCCTGCTCGGCTCTCGTTCCCGCTCGGCCTGCTCGGTCCTCGCCACCAGGTCCCGCAGCTCCTGAGCCATCCTCTCGTTCTCGGCCTGCAACATTTCAACCCATCTGTTTCAGTGATGTAAAGGCAACTAAGTTATGTAAAGATCAATGTACGAAGAGTTAAACGGAACAAACCTGGAGTGCATTAACCCGCTGCTGTGAAGGGAACGGCCGTTGGTGTATGGCCGGGCCTCCGGTCGGGGTCTCTGCTCGGATCTGGGAGAGGGTTGGAACAGAGCCGAACTCGAGGGTGCCATCGCCAAGCCAGTACCACCCATGCTTCTTGCCCTGTCCGATCCTCATGACAGTCGGCCCATCAATGTCGTCGGCGTTCGGATCCCACTCTGGCCCCTGGACCGACCTTGCCTCCGACGCGTAGGAGCTGATGCGGGTGTAGACGCTCGAGTTGCTGTACGACTCGGGCGGGTCATCCGGGCTGAAGGTGACATCGAAAGCCGCCTTTCCCTTGCGGGCCAGTCCATACGCCATGAACGTGGACAAAGACTGGCCACCATGCGACGCCGACTGCGAGAAAGACAACAAGATGATTAGAAGAAACATGCAGAATGGAGCGTCAGAATACTAAAAATGAATTCGTGTACCCATGCTTTCTTGTACGCAGCGAGGCTGCGGCTGCCTTGGTGGTGTGTGGGGCCTGTCGCCTGCAAAGCCCGCTCCCGGTGGGCTTCGTGCTCCTAGATATAAACCTCTATGAACCACCTGTCCACAATCATCTCCCAACAGTCCCGATACGACTCGCACCACCATGGAATCATCTACATGTCATAAATAATTGAGATATAAGACGACCAAATTAAAGCTACTTAATCTCAAAATGAATTAATATTTTTCTTCTTCATTTACCTCAAGGAACTGTTCCCAGGTCAGAGACATCTGTCTTGCCTGTGTCTTAGTGATTTTCTAACCAAGTCGCGTGGCGTAGTATTTGATGATGCAAGTGAGGCGCTCCTCATAGTGCATGTCGGAGATGCGTTTCCTGACACTTTTCACCAAGTTCTTCTCCGCCCTCTCCTCCTGTCCCTCTTCACACCTGAAAAAAGTTTGCAAACAGACACAATGTATCAATTAATTATGTCAAAAAAAGTCAAATGAATGCGATATATTGAACAAAGTTGTGCGAACGAGACTTACCTAGAACTCTCTCCTGACCCGCTCCTGCTTGTCTTCATAATCTACGTCGGGGGCAGATTTGTAGTGGTCCCACGATTTGGCCGGCCCCATAGTCCCTTTGTGCGTGACAATGCCGAGGTAATAGTGCCTGCACACAAGCCCCAAGATGTGGTTGGGGTTGCGTGAGTCACCAGGCGACACAACCTGCTAGTGCCTACATAAGTTATTAACAAATAATATTAGTTTCTCTGATAATTTTCAACAGGTTATATGAAGTAGCTGTGATAAAATCTAAAGTTAGTTACATGCCCCCCTGGGGGCGGATCACTGGGCGCAGGAGAGGAAGCGGAGGCCCAGGGAGTTTTGAGGGACCTCGCAAGTAGGGCCTGGCCGCAGCAGTGGAACTACCTCCAGCCTCGCCGCCCTCCTTTGCATCTCCCTCGTTGTCCGTCGCCCGAGCCTGCTCATCCTCCGAGGAGTCTGAGGTACGGCGCTCCTCCTCCGGCACGTCACGCGGCCTACCTAGAGGAGGTCGGCCCCTCCTGCTACCGGTGCCGCTGCCACTGCCGCTGCTCCTAGCCCTCTGCCTCCTCCCGTCCGATGAGTTCTCTCCGACATCTGCATCCTCACGTGCTCTCTGGTACCTCGAGTTCACGTTCCTTGGCCCATTGCCGCCCGCCATCTTTGTTCAATCACCTGCAATCAAAAAAACAAACAAGACATATTATTACATGTATTAGAAATAGATGCTAAGTAAATAAACAAAACACGATTACAAAATAACATTGTATTACATGTATTAGAAGTAATCATCATTATTGGGATTATCTGGATCATATGTCTCGTCATCACTATCAAAATTGTCCAAATAAACAAGACTGTCTGAAGGTTCAATGTTGCCTTCATCGTCATCGTCTAAATGTAATCGTTCAAGCATTTCTATGTCCTTGGCATTTTGCACCTCATCTCCTTCTTCCTCGTCATCAACCCTTTCATTGTCTACTTCCATTCCGATCACCTCAGTTAAGTCTATTACCAACCTCCCTTGTAGCCCATCTTCTCGATAGAACTCTCCATCATATGTGTTTGGATTAAAGTTATAATCTTCATCATTTGGGACAGGACATCTACCATGTGGCGATACCTGGTGCACAATAGACCAACCCTGAAGAGCCTTGTTGCCTTGGCATGCGTATGGCAAATAATAAACCTACACGGCCTGATCCGCCACAATGAAGACATCATTTTCTTGATAGATGGAATCGTGTCGAATCTCGACTTGACCAATATTAGGGCTCCGTTTCGTTAGTCGAGGATTGAACCAGTGGCATTTGAACATGACGAGACGAAGAGGTTTCGAACCATAAAGTGAAAGTTCATAGATATCTTCAATTATGCCATGATACTCGAGGCCATCAGTGCCGGGAGTACAAACTCTGCTGTTTGTGGTTTTTCGATGAGACCGAGCTCGCTCGTAGCTTCTTGTGTGAAAGCGATATGCATTCACATCATAACCTGAATAAGATTTCACCTTACTGTCGAAGCCATTTGTAACCTGTATCAACTCCTGCCTCATAGTTGCATCGGTTTGGGCCTGCAAGCGCAAGAAGGAAAGATTGCCGGACTAAGTACGCGAAACTCGAAATCTCGAACTAGGTACGAGGTAAATTGGACAATACCTTTGTTTTGAACCAAGAAATAAAATCGGGCCTTCCTGCTCCCGGACCCTGTGAAAGAAGGGTGTCGGTTTGTCATTGGGTAGGATCCCTTGGTTGATGTCAGGATACACGAATAAATTCCCTGTGCAAACAAGAAACAATCAGTTGGATACAGAATAGTGAGGGCGTATTGAAACAAGTTCTTTGAGAACTTACTCAATGAACGGCTTCACCTTGGGTAGGTTGTGGAACACATATATCATGATCCTGCGCCACTCTTCATTGTTTAACCTCTTCTTGGTTGATCTACTTGACCTGCCGAGTTGCCCTTGGAAAAGGCTGAGGTTGGATTCATTCTTGTCAACATTGTAGCGAGGGAGTGGATTATGCACGCTAGGAAGGTTTTGCATGTAGTATAGCTGTGTGAAGTTTGTCACCTCCTCCACAATGGAAGCCTCTGCAATGGAAGCCTCAATTTTGGCTTTATTTCTACATTTTTTGCGAACGGCCTTTAGACATCTCTCGATTGGATAGCACCAACGGGCCTGTATAGGCCCCCCATACGTGCCTCATACGGGAGGTGCACAATCAAATGTTGTATCGATAAGAAGAAACCGGGTGGAAAGATCTTCTCCAACTTACAAAGCAACTCAGGTATCACTTTCTCCAAGTTTGCAACCACGGTCCGAGATAGCTCCTTGGTACAAAGCTGACGGAAGAAATAGCTCAACTCTGCATGCACTAGCCAGACATGCTCAAGAACATAGCCTCGTACCATCGTCGGAAGAAGCCGTTCAATCCATACGTGGTAGTTGTCTCCACACATGTGATCAAAAAATTTCTAGCAAGTTGTCTGGGTTTTAGGCATCCGACGTCACAACTTGCTAGAAACTTTTTGAATTTTTTACCATGGCCTCCACATGCAACAACAAGACACATTGACAAGTTTCGTGATTTTCAGACTTCGTTTGGATTTTATATAATTTAAATACACTTTTCCCGCGAGTACATCGTCATGTTACGACAACATGATGCACGAAAATTCATGCCACTTCATGCATACAGCCTCGACATACCCTAAATATCATGAATACCATTTTTTGAATAACCAAATTCCATTATTTCATGTACCCGCAATTCAAATTTGGAATAGTCGCAAAAATTCAATGAAACGAAAAAAATTAAGGAAATATAGTTCAAAAACTCAAAATTTTCCCAAATTTTGAAATAGGGATTTATTTACTGTAGTAAGGCCCCACAAAAAAAAAATAGGGCCAAAAAAACAAAAAAATAAATAATTTGCCGAGTGCTAGGTCAGGGGCACCCGACAAAGAAATTTAAAAAAAAATTAAAAAAATCTTTGCTTGGTGCCAGGTTAGGCGGCACCCGGCAAAGCAATTTTAAAAAAATAAAAAATGCTTTGCCGAGTGCCTAACGGCGCGACACTCGGCAAAGGATGACGGCAGGTGGAGACGGTCACGTCGACCACCTTTGCCGACGGCCTAGCTTTGCCGAGTGGGACAATTTTTGCCGAAGGCTGGACTTTGCCGAGTGCCCGGCTGGTTTGCCGGGTGCATTTCTTTGCCGGGTGCCGTTGGGTCTAGCACTCGGCAAATAATGCCTTTACCGGTTGCCCGATAAAAAGCACCCGGCAAATCATTTTGCACCCGGCAAATCGTCCGTTTCCTGTAGTGTATGTCGTATGTATTCATGCCTAGTGTTTTCATTATTTTTGCTCAATTCATGTGCTAGAATTTGTACTATGGATTTAATTTGCCTCAAAATTGTTAAAAAAACAATAAAAATGAACCATTCACATACTCTAAGATTTATATTTTCTTTGACAATGTTTTCTTTTCCACTTTCTCATTCATAATATTTTTGTTTTGACCCTTTTGTTAATTTCATCAGACAATATTTCAAAAAAGTGACATAATCGAAGGTCGGATTCCAACACTTCCTCATGTCACATCCTTGTCAGTTCAAGTTACACTGCGGGAACCACATTCCTTTGGAGCTAGCATCGCAAGTATCCTTGCACACTGCAACAATATTAGATACCTCAGCCTAAAGTTTTGCTACATGATTATTAATGAGGTGACACAATTTATTCTTCCATCAGTCCATACACTAATCGGTTAGTTTTTTTCCTAGCTATATCATTTTCATACGAAATAATAATGCATATATCTTTCCATGATCTTTACTGCAGAAGGACCACTACTTATGTGATAACTCGTGCCAGTGGAAATCTCATGAGTTCTCCAGGAAGTAGAGTTCAAGTGGTTGATAGGAACCGATTGTGAACTCCAGTTCATTCAATCCATACTAAAAAGGGAAACAGGAGTTCAAAAGGTAGCAATTAGTTTTGACCCATACTAGATAAAAGACAACAAAGATGCTTTTAAACTTATGCCCCCAATAGACGGTGGATCGTGGACTACGTGCAATAATGCCGATTTATCATACAAGTGGAGGAGATATTGTGTATGAGTGGATATCAGAGAGTAGAGAGATTGCACCACACTTGTTGAATAGGTGTTTATTATACAAAGTCCCTGCTAATTATTGAAAGCTCCTTGTGTCATGGTATCTTTTTCATGGTGTACAGAGTGGGTTGGTTAAACTACTATGAGAGGTTGCAGTTTTCTCTTGTGACAATTGTATTAGCCTCAGTAGAGATTGTAGCAATTTTTTCTTTTATAAACTTTAGTCGAGTTTCCATCATCAACTCTTCGTCTCTTCTTAAACTGTGGCAATAGCATTTTTTTTCTTTCCTAAACTTTTTTTTCAAATAGGATATTTTCTTATTTCTGAGATGTGTAGAAGGGAGAAATGAGAGCCAACAGTTCTCTATTGATCTCTGAACAATGTCAACAGGGTTGCTTTGGCAACCGTATGCCTACACTAGAGTACATCGTGTACATCTTGGGTGCGCGTGGGCGTGGGAGCGTGGTCACCGCGCACGCGCTGCGGTCAGAAGAGCCACGGCGGTTGTCTGTCAAAGCCTCCTGGCACATATCCTCAGCACCCCTCGCAGTCTGATGGGTGATCGGCAGCACTCAAAGATTGGAATGGAAGCTTAATCTCGAACGACGCCGTCAGTAGTCCTTTCGTCGTGACGTTCATGAACTGTTCACCTGTCGAAACATGGAGCATGCACAGTTCGCCCAGTTGAACTCGTTCTCGGACAAAATGAATATCAAGCTCAATGTGCATTGTGCGCTTATGGTGAACTGGATTCGATGACATGTACACCGCGGAGACAGTGTCGCAGAACACCACCGTCACCTTCGTGACACCGCAATGGAGTTCGCTGAGCAGCTGTCGAAGCCAGATGCATTCGGCGGCTGCATTTGCCACCGCCCGATACTCGGCCTCCGCGCTTGATCTAGACACAGTAGGTTGCCGCTTGGACGACTAGGAGACGAGGGAGTCACCGAGGTAGACACAGAACCCGACGTCGAACGCCGAGTGTCTGGACACCCTACCCAGTCCGCGTCAGAGTACGCGGTGACGCTGAGGTCGGTGGAGGCACGAAGCATGAGCCCGTGCGACGTCGTGCCGCGGACGTACCGCAGGATGCGCTTGAGGAGCGCCATGTGCGGTGCGCGCGGATCATGCATGTGAAGGCAGGCTTGCTAGATGGCGAAGGCAATGTCGGGCCGCGTCATCGTCAGGAACTGGAGCGCGCCCGCCAGACTGCGGTAGGACGTCGCGTCATCCATGGGTGGGCCGTCGGTGGAGAGCTTGTTCTTGGCGTCGATAGGTGTTGAGGCGGGTTTGCAGTTCGTCATCCCAGCACGATCGAGGATGTCCTCGGCGTACTGCTCCTGAGAGAGGTAGAACCCGTCCTTGTTGCGCTTGACGTCGATACCGAGGAAGAAGCGTAGCTGCTGTGGAGTTGGCCACGTTCAGTGCGGCGAGCAATGCCTGATGGTTCCATGGATCCATGGGAGGTGGTGGCTGAGCGACGCCAAGAGGAAGCTGAGATGGCCCGGCGAAGTATGCCTGGTGCGGGGATGTGCCGGGGCGAGGTCCGAGCACACCAGCTCCTGTGGCACGGAATGGCATGGGCCATGCATGCACCATGCCAATCCATGCATTGAGGCCAGGCGTCCAGGCCGTGGGCGGCCATGTGGAGAAGGAACCGCCTGGAGACGAGTCACGGCCATGACCGCGGCCACAACCACGCCTGGTGTCGCTGCGATTAGGCGCGCCGTGTGCAGCAGCTGGTGACTTGGCGGCGGGTGTCGGCGTTGTGGATCCGGAGTTGCCGGCCGAGGAGGAGATGGAACCACCGCCGTTGGCAGTGGGCGCGGCGGGACGAGAGCCACTAGTGGCGAGCAGAGCGTGCTGCGCCTCCGTCTTGGCATGCTCCTTGTCGTAGTGCTCCTCCAGGAAAAGGTACAAACACGCCGAGAGGAAGATATGAGGCGGCTGCTTTGCGGTGATGGTAGGGATGACGTGGCAGTACTTGGAGCTCAGTCCACGCAGCATGTTTAGGACTTGACTCGTCTCGCGCACTGGCTGGCCGACGTCGCGAGAGCATCGGCAAGCTGCTTGAGGCAGCCGATGTACTGGGTGATGTCCATATCGCCCTGGACTAGGTTCCGAAACTCCGTCTCCAGGTAAATGATGCGATGGAGCTCGTTGTCGTGGAATTGGTCGTGAATGGCGCTCCAGACGCGGTACGTGGTCGCCTTCAGAGTGTGCAGGATGTCGCGCACATCCTTGGCGATGGAGTTGTACAACCAACTCAAGATGCACTGATCGACCACACGCCAGTCGGGATCATGGCGTTGGTCGGCGGTTGGCAGAGAAGAGATGTGGGAGGTGAGGCCGAACTTGCCGACAGTGGAGGAATGCATCGAAGAAGCAACGCCATTCATTGTAGTTCGGCATGGCGAGCTCGAGAATGACCATAATGTGGGATTTGATGTTGACGGTTTGAAGAACTGCAGTGGGAGGCGTGGTGGCGGGGGCATCATCGCCGATAGAGTAGGTGAAGGAGACATCAGAGTGTCATCGGAGTCGGAGGAACCGAGGGCGAATAGGGGATTTTCATCCATGGTGGGCATGGCGGCAGGAAAGGCGGCAGCCGGAGAGGAGCAGTGGAGGGAACGGCAATGCAGCAAGCACGATGGCGAGGGATCAATCCGAGTTAGCTGATACCATGTAGAAGGGAGAAACGAGAGCCAACAGTTCTCTATTGATCTCTGAACAATGTTTTATAGTGTTACGACAGGGTTGCTTTGGCAACCGTATGCCTATGCTACAGTACATCATGTACATCATGGGTGCGCGTGGGCGCAGGAGAGTGGTCACCGCGCACGCGCTGCGGTCAGAAGAGCCGCGGCGGTTGCCCGTCGAAGCCTCCTAGCACATATCCTCAACAAGATGAGCAATTTTCTCTTCCTGTGGTAAAGAAAAAGGAATTTCTAAATATTTTTGAGATGAGCAATTTTATCTGTCTGCTCATATTTAGATGGCTATGATGTTATGTAGATTCGTGTAGCAAGGTACGCTATTATTAATTTGTTTTGATCTTTTATATTGTACGTTATTATTAATTTGTTCTGATCTTTTATATCATTGGGTTCTTTTGGTCTTGTTTACTGGGACCAGCCGTAGCGTCATTCGACGATCTTTAACACTTATTATGACATTAAGATGTTCGAGTATATTGGAAGGATTTACTCCCTCCGTCTCTTATTAAATATCGCTATAAGAAGTGTGCTGGTTAAATTTTTTTAAGTTTATAGAAAATAATAGCAATATTTATGTCTCTAAATAAGTTTATTATGAAAATAGATTCAGCGATGTATCTAACGATACTAGTGCTACTATAAATATTAATATTTTTTTATATATTTAGTTAAAGTTGGATACATTTGACTTCTCAGTAAGTTAGAACGATAGATAAAAAGGACGGATGGAGTAGCTATCTAGGTATACTAGTCTTTTTGCTGTACACTTAAAAAATTAGGTGCAAAAAGAAAAAAAATTAAATTCTTTGCCGAGTGCCTAATTTGGCGTTTGGCAAAGAAGGCCTTTGCCAAGTGTCAAAATCCTAGCACTCAGCAAAGAAATTGCAAAAAAATAAAAAAAAATCTTTGTCGAGTGTCTAACAGCTGGCGCTCGGCAAAGATTGACGGCAGGGTGACAGCCGTCACCTAAGCTGTCTTTGCCGAGCGGCTTTCTTTGCTGAGAGTCTAGCGCTCAACAAATAGTGGCTTTGCCGAGTGCCTGTCTTTGCCGAGTGTCGGACACTCGGCAAAGGGCTATTTGCCGAGTGTCTAGGTTTGCCGAGCGTGGCACTCTCTTTACCAGATAAATGACACTCGACAAAGCTCCTGGCACTCGGCAAAGAGCCTGTTTCCGGCAGTGGCTCGCGCCTGTGCAAGCTTCGGTTGGTTTATCTTAACTTCTCCAGGACCACGATGGAGTAGCCGTTGCTCATTGAGGCCAGCGCACTTTCGGAGCTGTCGATAGAGACAATGTTTGAGCTGCAATTTTTGGAACTCAGGACTCGTGCCCTCCGATTTCTCCATATTGAGAGTTGTTTCGCACTCAATGGATTCACGGTCTCAGCTCCAAAATTGGAGGATCTCATCTTTTGGGCACAAAAACCTTTGCGTATTGATGACGTCCATGGTCACTTGTCAAGTGTGAGAACACTCAAGATTCTACTGTACTCACATGGAGACCCTCTCTATGAGAACATATTCAACCGCAACCATAATGGCATTCACCTCCTCCAATATTGTAGGTTGACTAGATGCCTTGAAGTGTTCCTTAAAGTCGTAGAGGTATATCGTATGCATGCGTCGAGGGGATTAACCCATGAGCCGTTCGAAAAGAGGAAAACACCTGCTGGCCGCCCTAATACAAAGAAGGGTGTTTGTGCTATTTTACCGTGAAGTGCTGATTGAGTGATTGTTGAATCATATGTGGCTCGAGGTTGAAAAGCAGTGAGGCCCATCAAACAAGTACGATCTTGTTACTCACAGATATGTTAGGAATGTTAGGAATCTGGAAAGGAAAATAAGTAAAATTCTATTTATGACCTTGATGATGAGGATGCCATTAGTACTACCATATGGGTTGAAAATCACCAGCATTACGTGTTTTCTTCTATGAAGAGATTTTTCAGATAAAGACACATACGTCATTCTGTTTACGAGAAGCTTCTGCTGACGATAAAGGGGTTCCATGAATGTCTTAGTTTTTTTCCCTATGCTGAATGCACCTTGTATCATAGTATGTCTTGAGGCTTGTAAATTTTGAGCGGCAGACCTCACGCAGAATGGAGCGACACCAGCGGATCTCCTCACACAAAACGGAAGTACGGAACGGCAACAAAGGGCATCGTAGATGGAGATGAGATCGACTTGTGCTGCAGAGTCCATGCATGGAGCTTGGCTGCCGTGGAGAACTCATCTCTCCGCTTGTTCTGCTCCGAGATGGACGGACGGCGGCGCAGGAAGAGATCGGGATCTAGAGGACATTAACAGGCAGACTGGGTTTGGGCTGGACACGATCTAGGGCCAGATGGGCCCAAGCGGGAACCAAATGAATACACTGGGAAAATATTTAATTATTTATTTGGTGGCTGCTTTGAGATATGTGCAATTCTTAGAAAAAGGAGTACCGGAGCAGTATTTCTAATATTTTATCATGAGAGCCATGTTTTGGAATGCGAGGGGTCTAGGAACTGCACACAGGAGAGGTTTTGTCAAGAATCATATACTTCAGGAGGATTTAGATATTGTAGCTATTTAAGAGACCATTAAACAAGATTTTAAGGACCTAGAACTGAAGGAGCTGGCAGGGAGTCAGGACTTTTCTTGGATTTGGTCTGCTGCAATAGGTCATTCTGGAAGTTTGATTTTGGGGGTTAAGATAGATAAATTTGAGATTGAGCTGGTCCTTATTATTCACTACCGGAATCCGGCTCTTTGCCGAGTGCCAAGTGGTTTGCCGAGTGTTTTTTTTTCGGAAACTCGGCAAAGAAGCTCTTTGCCGAGTGCCAAAAAAAACATTCGGCAAAAAAAAAAACACTCGGCAAAGAAGCTCTTTGCCGAGTGTTTTTTCTGACACTCGGCAAAGAGCTTCTTTGCCGAGTGTTTTTTTTACACTCGGCAAAGAAAATTTCAAAACACATTTTGAAGCAGTAAATTAATTCAAATGAAAAAGTTTTCAACTACAAAGTTGTATAACTCATCAAGATGTACAATGTTTGTTTTGGTCATTTATTCATATGTCAAAGTGAAAGTAAATTTGTTCACAAATCTTACATATATCTTGTAGTTTATGAAACTACAAAAGAGATATAAGATTTGTGAACGATGTTAGAACGACCATGTTGGATGAATAGATGACAAACAACCAAAATAAACTTTGTAGATCTCGAAAAGTTATGAAATTTTGTAGTTGACAACTTTTTTATTTGAAATCATCTTGTCATGCAAAACTGCGTTTGAATTTCAAAATTTTAAAATTTGATTTTTTCAAACGACCTCGGATGAAAAAACAACCAAAATAAACTTTGTAGGTCTCGAAAAGTTATGAAACTTTGTAGTTGGCAACTTTTTGATTTGAAATCATCTTGTCATGCAAAACTGCGTTTGAATTTCAAAATTTTAAAATTTGAATTTTTCAAACGACCTCAGATGGAAAAAAAACCAAAATAATAGATCTCGAAAAGTTATGAAACATTGTAGTTGGCAACTTTTTGATTTGAAATCATCTTGTCATGCAAAACTGTGTTTGAATTTTAAAATTTTGAAATTCAAATTTTGTAAATGACCTCGGATGGAAAAACTTACTAAACGAAAAGTGTAGATCTCGAAAAGTTATGAAACTTTGTAGTTGACAACTTTTTAATTTGAATTCGTTTAGGGCCTCAAACAAGCAATTTACACTTGGTTTAGTATAATATTTGGGGAATCAAAACTATATCTCGGCACATGTGAGCGTGTGTGCAGTGGTTAGAGGAGATACCGTGCGAGGGAGAGGTTGCGGGTTCCAATCCCGCTGGTCGCATAGCCGCGAAAAACACCGCGACTTGCGACTTCGACGGAGACGGGCGGTGGGGCCCTCCCCCAATTAAAAAAAATTCCCATATTTTTTTCGGGATTTTTTCAATTCAACCTTTGCCGAGTGTCGCTTTGCCACGTGCAACGATGCTAATTTATCGTATAAGTGGAGGAGATGTTGTCCATAAGTGAAAGACCAGAGAGTAGAGAGATTGCACCGCACTTGTTGAATAAGGGTTTGCACTTTATTATTGGAAGTCCCCAATAATTGTTGAAAGTTCCTTATATCGTGATATATTTGCTTTTTTGTGTAAAGAGTGGGTTGCATCATAAACCACGAGGAGGAGATTGCAGTTATCTCTTGTGAAAATTGTATTTAGCCTCAAATATTTCTCATGTCGTCAAGGTTGTAACAATTATATATTTTCTTAAACTTTAGTAGCTGAATTTCTATTGCCTGATTTTCTTAATTAAACCAAGGTTGTAGCATTCTTTGCTGAACTACTGTTTATAGAACATGTTTTCATCTTTTTTTTAAGATAAGAGTAGCCATTTCCTCTGGCTGACGTGAAAAAAAAAGAATTTGTAATAAATATATATCAACCGGATAAATATTTGTTCTTACATTGACGGGTTGCCCTTGGAGCGAAGAATGAAACGAAGCCATCGTGTTAGGATTTTTTTTATTCTCTGATCTAAACTTTAGTCGTCTAAAGTTGAGCACTAATATAATTTTAAACCACTTTAGCTCACTAATACGTGGTCTAAAGTTTTTGTAACTTTGGACCTTTTGTCTGGAGTCTTAAGAGTTAAAAGTGATCTAAAGTTTAGTAACTAAATTTTAGTTCATAGGATGACCTTATTTTTTTTTGGACGGTGATCACTGGACGTCAAACACTCAATGTGATACGATTATTATCAGCAAGATCAACCGTCGACGGGAGGTTCAAATTTCACTAGCAGCTTCGTGTGGGCCAGCTCGAAGCGACGCAGGTGAATTTTTTTTATTTTTAGCCTAAATTTGAAACAAATTTTAAATTTAACTCGGGTTTGAAAATTTTTTTAAATCTAACCCGTTTGGCCCCGCTACCATGTATGGCGGGGCAAATGCACTGAACCCCGCCATGCATGGTGGCGGGGTGCAGGTCCCACGTGGCATGCTGCAGGCCAGCGTGGAAAGGAGTACCCCGCCATGATGTATGGCGGGGTACCCCTAACCCGCCATGCATCATGGCGGGGTACAACCCCGCCCATTTTAAAGCCCGGGCACTTCTTGTTTTTGGTCATTCATCCATTCCATTTCCTGCAGCGTCCCTCTCCGCTTCAGGACCGAGCTCCCCTCCCCTCAGCGCCCTTCTCCGGCGCCCCTCCCTCCTAGGGCCCCTCCCCGTCGGCTACCGGCCCATCGTCGGACCTTGTTCCAGCCACCCCTTCTCTGCGTCCATCGTTGTAGTATGTTTGGTTAATGTAGTTAGTAAAATTATATTAGTTTTTATCGTATTGATATTGTACATTATATAAGTGATATGTGTTTTGTGTTGAAATCATTTCGTGTTATTAGATGGAGGACTCGTATCGTGAGTCGATTTGGAGGAAAAAGGGTCGTCCTAGAGAGATGTACCCCGACGTGTCTTGCAAGGATGCGCCCGTTCCTCCCGAGGAACCTTTCCCTAACTGTGATTGTGGTCATCCGGCGCACGTGAGCCAGTCGAGACATCCAGATACTGCGGCTCGTTGCTTCTACACATGTTATAGTTGTAGCGTAAGTAATTGTGCCCTTTGTTTTTCTTATTGGTTTCTGATGTTGTATTCGCGATGAGATAATTCAAACTTTTTTGTAGCCGTACTTCTGGTGCTTTTTCTTCTAATGGATCGACGGTCCGGACAAGTTTGACCCAAGGATACTCCTTTTCTACCCCGGCGTTGATCATTGCAAACGTGAGGTGTTTACTCGCTGGGTTCCGCCCCCTCCTAACCCTCCTCCTATGACGGAGGAAGAGAAGGCCGTAGCATCGGCACGACGGCTCGAAGATCCTCCAAAGTGCCTTTGCGGAGAGCAAGCCGTGATAAACCCACGCAATGAACAAGAGTTCATTTATCCTCTACGACATGAGGTAAGGTTTGACATCCGATTATCAAAACGATTTCAGAGTACTAATTACTACATAACTAACTAACTAACCTTACTTAACTACCACCTAACAAACTTACTAACTTAATTATTAACTAATAACTAATATTAACTAACTAACTACAAATAACTAATATTAACTAATCTTAACTAATTAACTAATAACAAACTAATAACTAATAACTAATATTAACAAACTAATATTAAACAACTAATATTAAATAATCTAATAAATAATAACTAATATTATAAAACTAATAACAAAGTAAGATTAAAAAAATACCGTGAATCGGGGACGGGAGGCCGCGCGGCGAGGTCGGTCGGGCGGCGGAACGCCGACGCCGGGGCGGGGTGCGGCGCGGACCGGGGCGGGGTGCGGCAGGCGGTGCCGCGGTAGCGAGCTGCGGGGGCGCGGCAGCCGGCGGCGCGGCGGGCACGACGGGCTGCGGGCGCTGCGCGGCACGGCGGCACGGGCGAGGCACGGCGGCGCGGCGCGGCAAGGCGGCGCGGCGCGGCACGGGGGCCGGGAGGCACGGCACGGCCGCTGGGGGACGGAGGCGCGGCGGGGTGGGCGGCGCGGCGAGGCGGCGACGGCGGCAACGGCGGCGCGGGCACGACTATGGCGGGGTGCAAATGCGGTTGCACCCGATGGCGGGGTGCGGCCGCTTATATTGGGCCGTACCCCGCCATGATCGGTGGCGGGGTGTACCCCACCATGATCCGTGGCGGGTTAGGGGTACCCCGCCACAGATCATGGCGGGGTACACCCCTGCCACGCTAGCGAGCCACGCTGCCACCCCTGCCACGTGCCCCCTGCACCCCGCCACCATGCATGGCGGGGTTCAGTGCAATTGCCCCGCCATGCATGGTGACGGGACCAAACAGGTTAGTTTTAAAAAAAAACAAATTCGGGTTAAATTTAAAATTTATTTCAAATTTGGGCTAAAAATAAAAAAATCACGCAGGTGGGGGACACGGGCGTATCCGATCCAAGGAGGAGAAGGCTACGGTGGATCCCGAACCGATCTAGGAAACGGCAAAGAAACGCCCCTGACCTATCCACGTACCAACCCGGGATCAGGCGATGTGTTTGAGCAGCTCTTTTCCTTAGCTCTCAGCTTTTATTCAATAAAACTCTTGATGTCAATAGGAATGGGAGGTTCCTCGCGTAAAAAAAACCCAGTCGGGATGGCTGCAATCGTTTATTGCCTAAATCAGGCGTGATCGATTTACTGAAGACGGTCGCGACCAGTTACGGTGACATTGGATCCCGTCAGAGATGAAACGGACTTGCTACCACCCGAACGTCCGGTCCCGGCGCTAGCGTCCGGACGATGTCCGCACAGGGAGCGAGCGAGCGCTTAGCGCATCGGGCTCGCAAGCGAGTGCACCAGCAGTGGGCCCATGCTGCCCCGGACGTCGCCCGTGCCGCTCCGGACGTCGCCCACGCCGCCCCGAATGTCGCCTGTGCCGCCAGTCACTTCCCACACGTATTCCATGTGCAACACCTGATCTACTTTTGAAACATCCAGATGCAACAGTTGCAACATACGAAAGAAGACAAATGAAACATTTGAAACAAGCGTCTAAAACACTTGTGAAAACGCCTAAAAAACATTTGAAAATCATTGCAAACAAATGCAACATCCAGATAAAACACTTGCAAACATACGTATGAAACATCTAAAAACACTTAACATATGTTTGCAACATCCAATTCTATTTTTACAACATCCAAATAAAATGCAACATCCAGATCTATTTTTACAACATCCAAATAAAACATTTGCAACATACGTCTAGAACAGATGAAACATTTGGAACATACACATGAAGCATACATGTATAGCCATTACATTATGTGTAGCATCCTCATATGTTTTTGAAACATCGATATACAACACTTGCAACATATCTATGGAATATCTGAAACACTTGAAACATACTCTTGCAACATGCAATTTTCACTCTTCTTCCATACGACGCAACACAGCGGGGAACCGCCGACTCTAGCAAGCTGACGGCCGAGGATGGTGGTGCAGCATGTCAGTGGCCAGCCGACGGACACCTCTCCTGGCCGCCTAGCCACACGTGGCGGCCGCCACCTGCGCGCTTGCGTGGCTGCTGCTGGCGGGCACGGACAGGCAGGGCCGCGGAGGGAGGAAGAGGTTGTGGTGAAAGGCGGTCAACGACGAAGGAAAAAGGCGAGCGCAGCGCCGCCAGTCACAAACGCCCCACCCTAGTGCCACGTCGGGAAAACGAGCAGCAGTGTGGGAGAGAAATATATCAGGTTTAGGCCGTATGTATGGGCTAGATCTAATTAGAATATAGTTCAATATTCCTATGAGAGTAGCGCTATCAGTTAACGATGTGATCAGATCACTCCGGAAAATGCTGGAAGCCTCGAACCAAACAGCATGTAATTAATACGTAACAGAAGAGAAGATTATTTATCCCTCGAACAATGCAAGCCACGCGTCCAAACACGCAATTAACTGGAGCGGAAGGTTTCATGGATCGGATGGTTCATTTTGTGCAGGGCTCGTCGGGGCCGTCGGGGCCGTGGACGCCCTGGCCGTCCGACGGCCCGCACACGCAGTTGCACCGGGGAACTGCTGGCCCGGATAGTTGGCGCACGTCACGTACGTTCCTTCCACGCACAAGAAACCGCATTCGTCCTCGCCGACCGCCGCACCCAGTATTAGAAATCCTATTCATTTAAATATAAGTTACCCAAAGAAGAAAACTTTAGATGATCATTTGTGAATGATAACCTTCTGTCTGTCTGTTATTAATGAAAACAACGAAAAAGAAGCAAAGCCATGTGGAATAATCGTACCGGAGAAGAGGGCGACGACGACTGTGAGGGACAAGTTGATGGAGGCCATGTTTGCAGACTTGCAGTTGCAGCTACGTGCAGTACGACCGCTATGCGTCAGTCTGCACTAGTACGACGAAGCACTGCACTTATCTCTCATCTCCAAGACGTTATTAGGCTTATATATATACAACCAGCTGAGAGGGCTTAACCTCCGTCACAAGAAGATTATTCCCAGCTAGCATAGCAGGTGTATATGTTTTGTTACCGTTTTGGTCCCAATGTTCACGTCGTCGACGGCTCCCGCGGCTTAGCTTCCGTCCGAGGAACGCTGAAGCCAGCACGCGCCAAGCTCGTACGGGAAAACCCAGGAGAGCAAAAGGCCTGGCCAGGTGTGGTAGCAACCTCGAACGCCAGCACAGGAGAATGTCTTCTGTTCTGGACAAGGCCAGCAACAAGAAGACCGAGTGAGCAAGAGGAATTTCCAGACAGCACAAAAAATGTCAGGACAGCAATTATGGTTCAGTCAGAAATTCTGGAGCACAGCTTACATGGAACTCACATACAGGTTCCAGTCAAGTCACAAGGACAATAGGTATAGTCACGAGATTTAGCTCAAATAGTTCTGGAGCGAATTTAGTTTATAAACAACGACGGCTTCAAGCGCACAAGTTTCCGACACTGATGCTACTTTCCTACTCCTGGAGTCCTGGCAGCATGGTTTCAGTGCTGCTCTTGATTCTGTGTAGCCTCCTGTGGAAATGGCAGCCTCTGCTGCTGTGTCGAAGGGCCTCCTTGCATTGTTTCTCTCCGCTCCACGTGGACAATCTCACGTCGTCTGTCGTAGCGAGGACGAGGCTTACTCCTTACCTGCTGTCTCTCATTGAATCTGAACTGAGGTCTGTGTATGACCTTGCCATCTACGAATAGATCACCTGCCAAGTCGTAGACATAATCTTAGTGCGAGCAAATAACAACCCATACAATATGGGACTATGAGACAAGACTGACACCTCACTTGTGAGCTGTAAGGTGAATATTGAGCAAGAATGTAAAAGCATAGAGAATTATGGTCTGGCTGGATCCAGACTGACCAGTGAAATTTCACTCAAGTAACAAACAACAATTACCTACCTCCGTAGTCCTTGTTAGGAACATCCAGATATGAATCAGGTAAAACCCAAAGAACTCCCGGCAATCCTTCAAGAAGTGAAAGCAACATTATAAATAAAATTCAGTTAAAATGTCATGGTGCAAAAGAACCTTAGCTAAAACATTAGACCAATGGAAATTCCACCTTTAACTTTGTACGATAACTCCTCTGAAATCAATGCACCAAACCCTGTGTATGTTGAAGTGCACACTGAGTAGATTTTCTTCTTTGCTTCCTCCTCACTGCATGACAGAATCACAATCAAAATTTCAATTCTCAGATGACAAGATTAGGGGCTAAACATATACATCTTCTGGGTACATGTGTGTTTACAAAGTTTGGTTTGTTATATCAGAGCATGGTAGAATGTTGACAAGAATTGTACATAGACTTTGAAGAAAGAGTGAGTCAGAATATACTCTTGCAACCATAAAAAATAACACTTACTGCCATGCAAATGACAACTGATCATAGTTTATTAAAGAAGAATTCACATAAAAAAGAACGCATATTCGACAGCCTATATGCCAGAAAGTCCCCAAAGCTGGGCTCCGACAACCCGGCACATCACCAAAAAGAACTGGACCTCCAGAACCTAGTGGGTTTTTGGCTGTGCTGTGGTTGCCAGGTGGCAAATCAGCTGCAATTGGGCAGCAAAACAGGGCCATAAGAGAAATAATTTACAACTGCACACTTCATTCAGTTAGGAATTAGGGTGTATCTTAAGGTGTATGGGTAAGTCAAGATCATAAGGCGATCCATTCTTGACTACCAACAATGAAGCCATTCAAAAGACCAGAGGTGATAGCAGATCAAGTATGAATCAGATAATTAAGATTCACTGCATCTTAACTAGTTCGGATGTCAATGCCAGGTAAATCGATAATCTGGAATCTGTACTGAATTTCGATTAATAGAAGCCAACATAGAAAATGCTCCTGGTTATACTCTTTGTGGTATTCAAGGCGTTGAAGAACTCATAGCCAAGTGAAGATGAAACCTTCCTTGACAATGGTGTATATTCTACTGTGTCAAACAGTGCAGTCAAATGCCCATGAGATGCTTAGGGCCATCCATTTCAGTCAAATGCGCATAAGCCAGCATGCCGAGTACTATCCAGTGCAGTCAAATGCACATGGGCGGATGATCTGCATGCCTAGGGCCCTCCATATAAGGCCGTCCATTTCAGTCAAATGAGCATAAGGCAGCAGGCCTAGGGGCATTCGGTGCAGACGTGCAGTCAAATGCACATCTAGATAAAGGGCACGAAGCTACAAAGCTGATGAGGCGGTGAGCTTAGGCCCAAAGGCGAGTCAAATGCTTTTAACAGCAAGGCGCAAGGTGTTGTTGTAAGATTACAGGCACGAACCTCACATCATGAGAGTTTAGAACGGAGAAATCGAGAATAAACTAACCAATAACATCTCTATATGCGAAAAATGGATTATGCAGCATACATGTGAGTCCCTAGCAATGTAACGAATTACTGGCACATTCAATTAGTATCCGGCTAAGTGTTGGTCAGGTCAAATGCACATTTACGGATTCAATTAGCTCAACACGATTGCTCACGCAACAAATGCACATACACAGACACGGCGCATACCTTCCGAGGACGGCCGCGAGGGTCTTGACGTAGGCCGCGACCATCTCCTCCTCGGAGGGCTTGGGGTCGGTGGGGAACTCCATGACGATGAGCCAGTGCTCGTAGTCACAGCCGTCGAGAAGGATCGTCTCCTTGGGCGGGCGGTTGCTCCAGTTCGGGGACGGGTCGTTCAGCGGCGAGTACCCGGACCCGCCGGACGACGCGGTCCTGGCCCCGCGCGACGCGAGGAGGGCCCACGGGGCGACGTGGGCCGAGGCAGCCGCGGCGGCGAGGGGGGCCAGGCGGCGGGGGAGCGCGCGGGAGGAGGAGAGGAGGAGCGCGGAGAGGCCGCGGCGGGTGGCTGATGCAGCCGCCATGGTTCGGGTCACTCGGTAGGGAGCTCCGATGGAGACGGCGGGGGGGCGGGGCGGGGCGCGGCACTGGGAGGAGGCGGCGGGGGCGAGAGGTGAGAACCGGAGTGGGGTTGCGGAAGGAATGGGAAATGAAATATCAGGTGGGCTGGTGGGCTGGCATGGTGGGCCAACAAAACAATTAGGCCTGCCTTCCCCTTTCGATGGCTCGTATTTTATGTAATGGGAAACTTTTCAATGCAACTTTTAGTTTTTATTATAAGAAAGGCTCGTATTTATTAAAGAAAAAAACTACCGGCGAACTGACCGTGGATCAGTTTGTTGGGTTGCTTCTGTGAAACCTGTCTACCTGGGTTTAAATATTTGACTTCGCATGGATGCTTTTATTTTTCTGAATTTATTTATTTCAGAATTTTAATGGCGCTATGCTTTCAATGGTAAGCGATTTCTCTGTGCGTGCGTGTTCTAGGCGTCAACGTTGTACTGTGTATGTCCCGATGCGTGCGTGTTATGGGCGTCAACGTTGTGCTGTGTAATTCTCAAAAAAGAAGAAAAAACTAGGCGACGTCCTCTATGCTTGCTTGTTGTGGACACCAATGTTGGACGCGTGCGTGTTGTGGACGTCAATGTTGTACTATGTAGTTCTCAGAAAGAAGAAAAAAATTATATGACGTCCTCTATGTGTGCTTGTTGTGGACGTCAACGTCGTACTATGTACGTCCATGTACGTGCGTGTTATGGGCGTAACGTTATACTGTGTAATTAAAAAAAGAATAAACCAAGATTTTAACGACGCTATGCTTTCAGTGGTAGGCGACGTCCTGGTGCGTGCATGTTCTGGGCGTCAATGTTGTACTATATTGTACGTCCTAGTGCGTGCTCGTTGTGGGCGTCAACGTTGTACTGTGTAGTTCTCAAAAAGAAAAAAAACTAGGCGACATCCCCCTATGTGTGTGTTGTGAACATCAACGTTGTACTGTGTATGTCTCTGTACGTACGTGTTGTAGGCGTCAACGTTATACTGTGTAATTTTCATAAAAAATGAAAAAACTACCGTTACGCTACCAAAATAACTTGCCCACTCACGATAGGAAAAACATATTTCCGGATGGACGCCCGCGTTTGTACCTCGTTCCCGCACTGCACTCCACCTGAAACACTTGAAAACCACTTGTAACATCTAGATAAAATACTTGCAACATATAAGTAAAATATATACAACATCTAGATAAACACACTTGCAACATACGTCTGAAAAAAATGATGAAACATTTGGAATAAACGTTTACAACATACATGTACAACCATTGTAACATATGCAACGTCCCGATCTACTTTTACAACATCCATATGAAACACTTCCAACATAGCTCTAAAACACTAGAAACATACGCTTGCAACATATGGTTTCAGCGCAACATCTTCTTACTACTTGGAAGAATGGAGACTCATTGACGTGTGGAGTTCACCGGTGTAGAGCTCGCCAGTAACGCAGGGATCGCTGCTCCGTTGGACAAGGCCACGATAGGTCCGGTGAAGAAGGTCACAACGGGTCTCCATACTGTGCAGGTGGAGCGCGAGTTGTGTGCAAAGTGAGCTCCACTTCGAGTTGTGCCTAGGTGAGTACCATCCCGGCGTTGCAAGCTGTGCGGGGGCGAGTTCTACCCCGACCATGGTGAACTTGGCAGGCGAAGTGGGAGATGTGTGTGGACGGGCTCCGCCCAGCTGCCATGAGCTGCATGCATGCGAGTTTCATTCTCAGCCATGGCGAGCTAGGCAAGTGAAGCACGAGACATGCGCAAGCGGCCTCCTCCCCGGTCGGCCACTGCGTGCTGCGGGGCTGGAGTATGAGCTGTGCACGGTCCGAGCTCCGCTACGATGTTTTTTTCTCAGGACTGTAGCGACTGGAAAGCTAGACGAGCGGATAGGAGAGATTATTTGGGCTGACGTCGCGGGCCATGAACCGGAGATGTCGGGCGGATGGACATCCTGTTCCGAGCATTACCCAAAAAGAATTTCGATTTCCGAACCAGCGGCGGCATCTTGGTCTCTCCCACCACGTTTGGCGCTAGCTGCCCGGCTGCAGTGCCATTGCAGTGGTGGCTGCTTGCTTTAGTTTGCAAAAAAGGATCGGAGGTAGTGTGGCGGCTGCGATGCCCGCCGGCCGGCCAGTTACCACCACCATGCATGCCACTCCAGCAGACAGAGAAAACGCGCGGGGGCAAGTGAGTACTGTACTATCTAATACATATTGTTGGGTGTCGTGAGCCTGGCCCGTATCAGGATCAAGACGAACCTACGAGTGAGAGTTGGTAGTTGTTCTTTTCACTCCTAGCACTACTGCGTCTAAGGCTTCCTCAACGCGCCACCATGAATGGGAGTTCTAGCGTTCACGTCTAATTCGATCCTCCATTCCTCCGTGTCATGTGTGGTTGTAGCTCGCAGTAAGACAGAGAAGCTTGCAGAGGTAGTAGTGTCTCCGCCTGACAAAAGTTGTAAGCAAACACCAGGATTGGTGTTGGGTGCGGCAAGAAGTCTGTAACTCTGAGCAAAAGAAAAAGCTGTGATTCCAGGACATAAAAGGTGTGGGTCATTGTTAAGGCCCCGTTTGGTAGAGATTCTTAGGCAACTTCATAAAGTTGTTTTGTTGCTTCTCTATCAAATGGAGACTTCTCAAAGAGGTTCATTGGAGAAGCGCCAGAAAATACACTCTCTCACAAGCGTAGGGTGTGGGATGAAGCTGAAAAAACCAGCTTTGCCTAACTTTATCCCACTCAGATGGGTCCTAGTGCGACCTTGAGTAGATTTGCCCTGAGGGCCAGCGTGGAGCAGCGTCACCAGGTCATCACGGCACGGTTGCGGGAGAGGACGCGCTCACTGGGGCTGAACCGCGTGGAGGGGCACAGTCGTCGGAGCATGGCCACGAGAGGGGGCGCTGTCGCCCAAGCACGGATGAGGATGCGCTCAAGGCGCGCTCGTCAGGCCTCATGGAAAGCCACGCTAAGGGCTGGCTGGCTAGAGTGCGAGTGAGGCGGAGGAGGCGGCGGCCGAGCAAATGCACTGGCGCACGAGCAAGGCGAGTAGGAGGAGGCGTGCAAGTGGATGTGGCCCAGGCGCCCAACAGATGGATGAGGAGGCAATTGAGTGGAAAAGGAGAGAAAAAGAAAAGGGGAAGAAAAAGGAAAAGGGTTTTTTTGTTGTTTCATTTGTTTTGTCCAACTAAAGAAATTGTTTTGTCAAACGGTCTATCAAAATATTTTCAGCTTCATCGGTTGAGCTGCTTTTCAACCCAAAGATACAAAAAGCTAATTTGCTAGTGAAGTTGAGCTACCAATCAGGCCCTTAATATGCAATGTTATCTTTTTTTTAGAAAGGCGGCAAGAGATTTGCCGTATATATATTAGACGAGGAAAATAAAGAAAACAACTGTTACAACGTTTACAACTTGACCACTTGAAATGCTACTATCACCACTAACGAGGCTACTTATCCTGCAAGAGAAACTAAAGAGTAGCGTCAGAACAATGCCAGAAACAGCATAGACTACTACTGATCTAGGGACACAGAAGAAAAGTTCGTTCCACTTCATGCTACTCCTCTCTGGTAGGCTCCTGCATCGCCCACTGGAATTGTGTGATATCATCCTTGCAAAGCATGGCTACTTGATGTGCTTGCACCGATCTATGGTGGAATGTTCTTCTATTTCTTTCCTTCTATAAATTCCACCAAAAGTAGATGATGATTCCGTCAAACTTCCTCCTTAATCTTTTGTCCACCTTATTGCGGCACTTGCGCCAGAAACTGTAGATAGTTCCTGTCATCAGAACTGAGTGAAGCATGGACAGATTCAGCCAGCGTGTTAAATCGGTCCAAACTTGTTTTGCGAAGGGACAGTGTAGACAGAGGTGGTTCGGCGTCTCTGGTTCAATCCCACATAGCTTACAAATGGGATCATTGGGCCAATTACGCTTGATCAAGTTGTTGGCAGTCAGTATTTTTTTGTGTAGTAGCGTCCAAGCGAAGAAACGACATTTGGGTTCTGCCCTCGCTTTCCATATCGGTGATAGTTTCAGCTTGCTATAACATCCTTCAAATTGGATCCGATATGCGCTTTGGGATGTGTATTCACCGTCATTAGTCCATTTCCATCTTATCATATCATCGCTGTTCTCATTTAATTGTATGACACTTATCTGCTCCCATAGTGAAACATATTCTTGGATCTCTTGCGGTGTTTGAAGTGGCAAAATGTGAGTTATCCACCTATTATCTTGCAGGGCCTTGAATACTGTTAATTTCTTCCTTTTGCTTTTTTGAAAAGACTGGGGGCTAGATTTGTCGGTGTATTCCCGTCCAACCATGATGATGTCCAAAATTTTGCCGTCTTCCCATTACCAATTGTCACCACTGTGGAGGCAGCAAACAGCTCACGGTCCCGATCATCACATGGGAGGTCCAATTTGTTCCATGCTCTTTCCTTATGTTTCCATTGAAACCATAGCCATCTTAATCTCGGTGCTCTTGCAAAACGTTCTAGGTCTAAAATACCTGGTCCTCCTTTTATTTTTGGACGGCAAGTTGTTGGCCAATTCACCAAAGAGTGCCCACCATATACTTTGTCGGGTGTTTCTCCTCTCCACAGAAAACTCCGCCTTATTCTATCAATCTTTCTTATTAACCATTTTTGTTCCGGGAATGCGGTCATGTGATAGATTGGCTGTGATGAGAGGACGGTCTTAACCAATGTTTCTCTACCTGCCGTAGAGAGGAACTTGCCCTTCCATCCTGGTAGCCTTGCACCAATCTTATCTATGAGAGGCTGCACTTCAATTCTTCGTAGCTTCCTAACATGTAGCGGTAGGCCCAAATACTTGCCGGGGAATTTACATACCTTCCCCGGGAAGTTTTGAAGTAGTTGTGATACTACTTGTTCTGGTAGACGAATGGGGAAGATTTCAGTCTTTGAAATATTGATTTTGAACCCTGAGCATTCCCCAAAGAAGGTTAAAATCTTGTACAACCGTTCCAACTCCATTGCCGACGAGTCGGCGAAGATTGCTGCATCATCCGCATAAAGTGAGCATCGCAGTTGAGCCGTCTTTGGTAGTACCGGCCTGAGTACGCCGTTCTGTGCTGCCATTTCAATAATGCGCTGCAGTGGATCGATTGCCAGTATAAACAGTAGTGGGGAGAGTGGGTCGCCCTGCCTCAACCCTCTTTCGTGTTTAATCCCTCTTGTCGGTTGGCCATTTACTAACACTCTAGAGGAAGAGGTTCCAAGCAAGGCTGCAACCCAGTCTCTCCATTTGGTACTAAATCCCAATGCTTGCATTACTTCTAGTAGAAAACTCCAACCAATGGAGTCAAAGGCTTTGGAGATGTCCAATTTGATGAAGAGCGCAGGTCTTCTTTGCTGGTGCAAGAGTTGGATAACTCTTTGTGAGTATATAAAATTATCGTGTATGCACCTCTTTTTGATGAAGGCATTTTGGGCACTTGACACTAGCTCATTCATGTGTGGTGCCAGCCGGTTTGCTAGGAGTTTGGTTATTATTTTTGCCACGCTATTAATTAGGCTTATTGGTCTGTAGTCCGAAATTGTAGCGGCCACTTGATTCTTTGGCAGGAGCACTATGTTGGCTTCATTTATCAAACTCAATTTTGCAGTCCGATGAGAGTAGAAACTCCAGATTGCTTGGGTTAGATCCTCTTTTATTACCGTCCAACACTTCTTATAAAACAGGCCGATGAAGCCATCAGGTCCCGGCGCCTTCTCGGTTGGCATCTCTTTGATGACAGATGCGATCTCATCCTGTGTGAATGGTGAGTCTAGAACATCTAGATTATGTTGGACATAACCTAGCTCTTCCCAATTGATAGCCTTTGATCTTGCATTTGGTTTCCCCATGATCTGGGAGAAGTGCGAATGAATTAATTTAGATTTTGCCTCTTGAGATACTACCATCCCGGACTGCCCGTTTAGGGAGGAGATGAAGGTCTTCTTCCTTCTCGTGTTTGCATGTAGTTGAAAAAATCTGGTATTCGTGTCTCCTTTCCGGATCCATGTTAACCTTGCGTGTTGTCTTGCTCTCGCTTTATGCATAGCAGCCAACCCTAGTGACTTTGTCTTCAAATAGCGTTTGAAATTCAATTTGTCTTGAGTTAGTGACCGTTCTTCCTGTGCCTTTTCCAAATTGGCCAATGTGATGTTGAGAATGGCCCAGCGAATTTTCCAATCCGCAAAATTCTTCTGCCTCCATAGTTTCAGTGCTTTCGCCGTTCTCAATAACTTTACATGGATGCGCAGTATCGCATCTTGGGTGCTGACCGGTTTTTCCCAGACTTCTTTGACGGTCTCAATGAATCCTGGCCAATTAATCCAATGATATTCAAACCTAAACCCCCTATAGAAATCAAATACCACATCTCCCTGCATTAGAAGGGGGGAATGATCGGAGCCCAGTGAAGCAAGCGCTTGTAAATGTGTTCTCGGGAAGATATTTAACCAGTCCGGCGATGCGAAAAGATGATCAATCATAGTCATCGTTGGTGTCTGCTGGTCGTTGCACCAGGTAAATTTCTTGCCCCTAAGCTCGATAGGTGCCAGCAACAGATTATCTATTGTAGTCTTGAAACCATTTAGCAAAGATAAGTTGATGCGTCCATTGTTTTTATCCTGTGCCCAGTAGATTAGGTTGAAATCCCCTAGAAGTAGCCATGCCGGGAGCATTTGGCTTTTCAGTTCACTGATTTCTTGCATGAACAGATGTTTTTCGCTATCTGATTGCGGCCCGTACACTCCTGTGATTGACCACTCCTTATTGTCCGAGAGCATCTTGATAGTTGCAGATACAGTATTGACCGTCGCGTGTGGATTATCTACTCGGAAGTAACGATCTGAAGCCGCAATAAGAACTCCTCCAGATGTCCCGGGTTGGGAGTTAGGAGCCCAAGGCTCTTCATCCTACATGTACTGCACCTTTTGGTTCAAGCCAACTGGCTTGTTAGAGGAAGGCCAATATATAGTTCAGACAAGCTTTAGTCTATAAGACAAGCACTCAACAGCTAACTCATACAATATAATTGTAGCTTCTTATCCCTAATTAAATTTCCAAGTAATTTTTTGTTCTTCAACATGGCCCTCCACCCGTCAGTGTTTGCTTCGAGCAAAAGAGCAAGGTAAGGGCACCCACAGAGTCAGCTACCGGCTCTAAGTCAACCTCTCCAATAGTATTAGCTTTTAGCAATGACTCATAGTATGATTAGGCCCACATGACACTCTCACAGATTTTAAAATGTGTGTATGACCCTAACTCTCGATCAAGAGCTATTTTTTCTCTCTCTCTTATATTAAAATATAAAAATAATGCTTAGAGCTAGTTTACGAGACACTCATTGTGGGTGGGCTAATATATAAACATTGAATGCTTGGTTGCTGTGTTGGAGGGTGTGCAGCGTCGATCGATGACTGCTGCGACAAGCTTGCTTGTCTCGTGTGCTCTCTCTCCTCCAGGTCACTACTGTTGTTGACATGCTAGGCGATTCGACAAGCTACTGTTTATATATTACCAACTCATGAAAATCAAATAGTCTATCTCTTACATTCTTTTTATTATATAGGACCAGAAGGATAGACTTGTGAGTATGAGGATCGTTATCACATACCTTGACAGTTTCACCATGTATCCCATTTCTCAAAAAGTCAAATAATCTTAAATTTTGACTATGTTTTTAGAAAATGTTATCTATGTTTAAATCTCCAATTAGGTTTATTATCAAACTATATTCCATAACTAATAATCCAATGATACTTATTACACATTATAAACACCTTTTTATTTGTATATGATCAAAATTAAGAATCTTTGACTGCTCTGGGAAGCGGGGGTTACATTCTTTTTGGGACTGAGATAGTATTTGTTTTTAGCCTTTGTTGGTGAAGCCCTAATGGAATCTGCTGGCTTGGGTGTGTGGCCCTAGCCCATGACCACGCGTACGTACCTGTCACTCTGGGCACAAAACCCGATATCCGAACCCCGAACCCGAAATACCCAGACCCGGATCCGAAGTACCCGAACCCGAACTACCCGATGTCTTGTTTGGATAGTGAATCTTATTACCCGAATTTATATCGGGTAATTCGGGTAGTTACACCCGGTACCCGAAAAACCCGAATAGGAATACGTATCAGGCTGCCAGCGATTAAGTGTAGTAGCAAAGTAGTAATTAAGTAGTCAGTACCTCAGTACCTGTGTCGTGGTTTTGCACCCGCGGTTAAAAACTTGAATGCGTCATTTATATGTTATGTTAATGAGTTATCATCTATTCTGTGCAAAATTTTGTGATGTTATCACTTTTGCTATGATTTTATATATTTCGGGTATATTGGGTATACCCGAACCCAAACCCGAATTTGCGGGTACCCGAACCTGCGGGTAGTGGTTTTTTGGGCTGTTATCGGGTAACAATTCTCATTACCCGAACTTTTGAAAACCCGAACTACCCGACCCGAACTTTACGGGTTACCCGAATGTCCAGAGCGACGTACCTGCGTGATGCTAGGCTCCCGTCAGCGCGCATCCAGTCATCCCAATATCCCATGAGTCATGACCGTCTCGCGCAGCACTCCCAAGGCCCAAGCACAAGTGACAGAACGAAACTGGCTTCTACAAGGGGTCAAACCATCAAGTTGTCTTGCTTGGGTTGGAGGGGAATGGATGGATGGCTCGGGGGGTTTAGCTAGGTATACCGTAGACAAGTATTATGTTATGTGTCTACGTAACTTGCATATTAGCTAGTGACAGTAGCGAAGCTAGGTACACAGTTGTGGGTGCCAATGCACCCACAAAAAATTCAAATACTAGTGAATAGAGTCAAATTTTCACCATGGTTGCGAATCAAGTTTATGAATCTACAAAGTAAGCGCACCCCCTATAGTTTACTTAGCTTCACCACTGTGTAGTGATGGGCGAGATGGGCATTTTTTGGGGGATGGAGGGTAGTGATGGGGCCAAGGCCAGTGCAATGCATGCATCATATAAGTGCCTGCAGGTGGCATGATACGCTAGCGTGCGGGCTATTGTGTATCATTAGTCATTAGACATCGGAGAGTACTGTTGCATGCCACCAAGACTATATACTAGTGATCTCATATCTCCCTCTTTGCTAGACTCAGTATTGAACCAACGGCTTGTTTAACAAGATTGCCTCTCGCGAACTCTCTCATCCAGCAATAGTTGAGAGGGGCGAAAGCGGGCGCATCGGTCTCCGCTAGTGGGGCTAGCGGTCTTCCTCGCCTCCGATGGCCCCTGGGGCTTTGGGAAGTGGTGGAGACCACTGGTATCTTGCTGGTCAGTGGTCGGGGTCCTAGTAGATCTAGGTTTAGGTTTCCAACGGCGGCGTTGAAGTGGCGACAGCGGCGACATCAAGGAATAAGGTCCTCTTGTGCTCTTCCCTTATCGGTGGTGCTATGCTCCGGTGCCATCGACGAGTTCGTGAGGTGGAGTCCAACTTCATCTCGGTTCATGTACAGGAGTCTGCGTGGTCTGGCATTCCGTCGCCTTGGAGAGGCAGTAGTGCTGGCGATGCACTACATCAAGATACAATGACGGTTGTGGGCGTTGCAGCAAGATGGGAAGTGGATAGCTCGAGCTTCCCTCAGCGCTAGTCAATGGAGAGCTTTGATCCATGGTGTGAGGAGCTCAGGGTACATCCCCGGCTGATGGCTCTTCAGTGATGGCTTCAATACACCTATGGTGACGGGTGTCTAATACAACTCATTCAATGCTTCTTTGCAATGGGGTTACTCTAGATATGGGATGGTTTGGGAGATTTTAGCTCCGGCAATGGCTGGTGTTGGAGCTCTCCGACGCGGTTGATGTCCACGGCAACCAGGGGCTTGTTTGCTATTTTTGTTTTTTATTGGGGCTTCTATGCAAGTTTATCGAGAAAGCAGTATGTGTATTTGTATGTGCATTTGTATGTTTCCCTTATCTAGCAATACAGATATGTTTAATAATAATAAAAAATACTATATACTAGTACTAGTACACATAGTATATGTATAGTAAGGCCTGTGTACACATCCCTTTTAACAAAAAGAAGCTCCATGTATCCACATTCGTTCGTCTACTATAATAGTTAATACTTACGTGCCCTTGAGACCTTCATCGATTCATGAAAGTTAGGAGGAGCTAGTAGCCTAGTACTCGACAAAATACAGGAAAACGTAATCAAGTTGAGGCTTATTATCTTTCTTTTATAGGAAAAAATCTAGAACACCGAACACAAGCGGTCATGTATGTAGTGAGGCGATCGTTCCAAATAATATAATTGTGGATGCACTTTTATTTGGCATTTCCTTATCAGCTTGTACATATTAACAACACAAACATTGGCTAGCTAAGTGCAATTGGAGTGGTGTTTAGACATGACTTAAAGCTGCAGTAGTTTCTATTGGGAACAAAGATCAAGATCATGTGAGGGTGCACCCTAGCCTTTTCGTTCCTATGCACTAAAAGTGGATAGCACATCACATCCCTAAGCAAGAGTTCCCACCTGCACCGAAGCTATTCACTGATAAAGTCACTATCCTCTATAAAACAAGGGTGATTTTGTGAACGAAGAGGATCTAAAAACTACTTAATCTCTTGCACAAAATTGCCATGTGAGCTAAATCATCAATAAAAATCTTCTTAGACAATTTTATTTACTTACATTTGACAATCTTATTTTTAATTATTGTACGTAGTCTCCAGTTGACTATGGAGGCTACTACAATGAGAAGATACACTCCATGTAAGCTATCACTGCACTATATTATAGAAGTTCGTGTGATGTCATCAATTAGCTAGATATTGTTACCAAGGTCATGCATAGCCATGTGCGAGCTATGCAAGGTTAGAACGTTCAAAACTTTAGTGAGCAAAACTAAAGCCCATTATTAGATAATTAATATTCAGTAGCATGTGTTGATCGACAGTGTGAAGTCCACGACAAGAAGTTGTGGCAACTTTAAGAATCATTGTGTCTCTTTCTAGTTAGTGTAACAAATCTAGTGACACTTGGGAGGGGGATTGGAAGGTATAATTGAGGGATTAGGAGTGGACTAGAGCAGAGAGATGACTGCCCTAGGGCAGATCGCCCCTTAGAGATAGAGAAGGGGTGGCAGTAGCATATCTTTGTTTAACTCAGTAGATATATTTTTGTTGGTTAGCATATCTGTTCCTCTATACTTAGTCCCTAGGGGGTGAAGGGACCCCTATTTATAATGTTACATGACCTCTAGAATTGTGTCATGTGTCACAGTCTACACACTCTAGAATTTTCCTCGTCCTTATCTGATTTCTGTATATTTCTGTCATGCCAAAGTATCTAGTTCAAGAATATTCCATACTTTACAATGAAACATGGTTACTATCTTCTCTTTTTTCTATGAAGATAATTCAAGAATCTCCATATCCTTCTAAAAATCTTCCAAGTATACATTGCTATTTTAAACACCCCCTAATGCATACTTGTCTTTGGTGGCCAGACTCCGTGGTCTGCCATTCCAGGTCTTCTTCTCTTCACATCGTGACAAGGTACGCTCTTTCTTTAACTCTTGCTATCGTATCTTCAACTAGTGTTTGCTAGCTTGCATGTTCTGTGCAACTTTTGACCTCTCCATTCTTTTCACCCTTCTAGTTATTTGCCTTGTGAAATGCTTCATGACATATACCATATATATCCTTCCACATTCCATATATGTCATGATTTATGTTGAGTCACATTTCCTTGCACTCGTCTTTTTTCATGCTTTGCTTTTATATCCTTCCTCTAGATTGTATATGCTTACATGTAACTCTATATTATTCCTATGATGTATTGCAACTTGTTAGTGTTAGAGGGAGTGATGGAGAATAGTGTGGGAGAAGTGACCGTAAACTCAAGGCCAAGCTTCGGGCAGTTCACTTTGTTAGTGGTTCTTTGTTGGGGGCATTATCACCAGTTGGGTGTGATACATTTGAATGATTTAACATTATAACTCTCTCAACATTATATGGTGGTGGAAGCCCCTACCCCGTGATAATAAAGGGAATGGAAAGGTGATAGATCCTCAGCCTCAAGCCAAGAGGTTTAGGCTTTCTTGAGAGGCTCATGTTGCCCTTCGAGCAACTACAGCAATAGAAGACTAAGATCACGAGGGTGAGTGATCGTTCTAGATTCACGACAAGTTTACCCCTAAGTTTGTAGTTGAGACTCCTACTTCTTAGACTCAAGCAGTTATATCTCGTGTGACACCTTCCCCTACCACACACCCCTCTAGGCATAAGAGGACCATGGTTATTTAGGTCATTGGTGAGAATGAACCTCTTGGAGTCGTTGGAGGTAAGAGAGCAAGATGAACCCATTCAGAAAGGCCACCACTCTCAACTGTCGATCGATTAACTGGCATTGTACCCAAGCAACAAGTAAGGTGCATGCTCTTTGCTTTGAACCATACGAGGCATGGTTCCCTAACCCACTAGAGGTAGCTCCAGGCTATTCTATACTCAGCTCTAGAGTATTTTTTTTCATAGAGCTATCTCCCAGAGACTGGTCAAGCTAGCCGGAGGCACATTGGCATAGTAGTATATTTGATGTTGTACTCCCTTCGTTTCAAATTATAAGCCATTCAGATTGTTTTTTAGTATATGGATTTTGCTATGCACCTAGATATATATTATGTCTAAATACATAGCTTTATTTAGGAAAAAAATAGGATGACTTATAATTTGAAATGGAGGGAGTATAAATTAACCTTTAGGGCAAATGAATAACCAAGTTAAGCTTTTAGTGTACGTGTTGTGCATGCAGGATCATGTGCGCTTTGAAGAGGCAAGAAAAAGATAACGAGAAGGAAGCTGGCAAATTGCATTGGCTCTCAGCCTCTCACGTGCTGTTCAAACAGAGAGAGGAAGAAAGAAAACAAGCACGAGCATTCACATATATGCATACATGATTGATCGTTTGTGCTAAACGAGAATAGAAATTAAAGATGATAGCATTAGCATGTGAAACAGACAGCCAGTGACGGAGCCAGTATGAGATTTGAGGTAGGGCGGAATTAGACTATAAGATTTTAGCTAAACAATGACAGCACGCATATCAATAAAAGTTGTACAACAACAAACAAGAATCAAGATGCTAATGTTTAATAGAGAAATCACCTACATGTTTCAGTGGAGAATTAAGTATAAAACCTGTAAATTTAAAAGAAAAATCAATTAGAAACTGACATTAATCATAAAACACTATAGAAGTTTTTCAAATCTGCATAAGAATTGAATCGAACTGACTAATCAGTAATACTACTCTATTAGTTTCATTATTTGTCGTTTAATAATTATATTTTATAAAAAAAATACATCGATAGAAACATTGTTCTTTTCACTCACGTATGAGATTTTTTATATTAGGTGTGGAACTTTTACGCTAGTGTGAACGTGAACCCCTACAAAAATAGGTTATAGGTTTGCTAAATGCATCTACCCAGTAAACACAAAGTTTGCAACATGTTATTTACCATTTTTGTTGTGTAGTTATAGTATTAACTCAACTCTAAAAAAAATTATATTTAACTATTGTTGGTTTTTTCTAGTATGCAAATTTTGAAGTATCAGCTATTTCAACCATTTTACACAAAACGAAGAGAGATAGACACTTTGCATTAGAAACATTACAATATTTATAAATTAAATCTAACCATTCCCTATTTTTCTTACTAGTCTGTAGCACTTTATCAACCAGCTGAATCCTTCCTTCTCTTACCTATTCTTGCCGCCAGCAGCTTATCTTCTTCTCGACTTGTCCAATGATGTGAACGAGGGACATGCGAAATCCCACTACGACAGAGGTGGTGACTGGTGAGTTCCGCTCGGACGCTCGCTCATGATCATGACGGCCACATAGCACACGTGCGGACTGCGGAGAGAGTGAAACGGCTAGTGTGGCTAGCAGTGGCGAATCTAGGATTTTAACTCAAGGTATGCCACCCAAAAATTTTCATATCCACTTCGGTAAATCCATTTTAGCAATTCAGTAATATTTATAAAATTAATAACGTGATTCGGTATATACGCACTAAGTAACATGATAAGGCTTAAATTCATGGACTAAGTTGAAACCATCCACTAAATACAATACAGTACAAATATAAATAGTTCGAAAGCCATACCGATAATTAAAATGTAGACATATGTTATTTTTCTAGACTATTTTATTTGAAGTTTTCGAAGAGACATAAATGTCTTATTATATCATCTTCATTAACTTCAAAAAAAAATTCGCTCAATAAAAGTGATTAGACAATCATCCAAAAGATACTGAAAAACACAATGTTAAATAATTAAACAATTTGTTATTTATGATGTTAGCAAATAGCTCCGTTCCGAACTATAAGATGTTTTTCTAGATCCATAGCTTTTGCTACGCACCTAGACATATATTATGCCTAGATATATAGTATAAGCTATGAATCTAGCAAAATATCTTATAATTTTGGATGAAGTAGCTACAAAAGTAGACAATAATTTTGTATACGAAGTGAAGGGTAGAAGATTAAATTTTACTTGAGAACAGTAGCAAAGTCTCTGGTCGTGCAAACTGAAACTGTAACTGTACACGGGTGGTTGATTGGAGGGCAGCAGGCCAGAGGACAGACCAGAGGACAGAAAGCACCGGCCACCAGGACTAGGGCGTCCCTATCGCGTCGGGCGTCGGCGTCAGGGCGGCGGCGTGTTTCGATCACAGCTCCGATCGACAGATAGAGATTAGAATACGCGAAGCCAAAGGGAACGCGTGTACGTACTGAGATATGAGGAGAGCCTTGCCGCATGGGCCGCGTCCTGGGCCTTGTGGCTTGCGCTTCCATGATGGACGGTAAGATCGGTGATCCAGTGACTTTTTTTATATATATATGAATACATACATATATAATACGTATATTATATTGGCTACTTGCCGGACAGACAGGGTATGCCGGGGCATACCCGGCATACCCTGTGCCTCCGCCACTGGTGGCTAGGAGTTCCGGCCCTATAGGTCGGTCTGCCTAGCTCACGTTCCATGCGCATGTACTGGGTGAACAAAATGTTCACGGGTCGTTTCTGCCCCTTCCCGCGTATATGCGCGTGCGTGCTTGTTGGAAACCTCGAGGCTCGAGCGGCGCCCGGCACCGCGTATATGCACCGCGCCTGCACAGCCTACACGCGACGCGTAATGGTCGAGTCGAGCAGCGCCCGCCCGGTGGATGCTGTGTTTTTTACTTTTTTTTTACTAACCAGGAGCACTGGCCCATCTTGTAAGAGGGAGAGAGGCACCCACGTCCAACCGCGAGTGGGCTGCCGAGCGCCCGGCAGATAGCCTATCGAGCCCCAAGCTCGGTCCCAGGTGCAGGAACCAGGGATCGATCCCTGGTTGGCTAGCTCCCAGACTGGAGCCACGCTACCACGACGCCACTGCTCTGGTTCGCGCCATGTCCCCCACGCATGGTTGGTTCAGGGGCCGACGGGTCCCTCCGTCCTAGCCTCCCAGGTCCGGTGCCCAGATTGACGCTGATGCAGCAACCGCGCTGTATGTTGGACGTGCAGCTCGTGCCTCTTACGACCTCCCATCAAATGGGCCGTAAGATTAGGCCCGTAGTCGTCAGTTCAAAAACATTTCCCACAGTCAATTTACAAAACGGAGAGAAAATCATGCGTGAGTCCATTTTTCTAGTCTAGATAAAAAAATAACGGAGTCCGATTCGAGGAAGAGCAATCTCCATGAGTGTAGCTAAATAGCTACTCATTCAACACCAAATGACTCACGCGCGCGCGCAGACACACAAAAAAGAGTAAAAACTAAGAGCAAGAGTTCTCCTAAACTTAATTCCTCTAAGTTCTCATATAGAGTACATTCTAACAAAAAGTCCTCTTCAAATATTTTTCTTCTCCAACAGTTACTCTATCTTAAATAACATACAGGGTGGACAACATTACATCTCCAATTTAAAAGGGAAAGAGGATAATTTAGAATATCTCTAGAAATAGGATGTTGAGCAAGGGGATTGTTTGAGTTTGATTTTTGTTATGTAAACCTTAACTTTAACTCTAGGAGATGAATAGGGAAACTCTTGGAGCGTCCAATGTTGATCGATCAACACTTCACTTAGCATGTCAACAAAGTTACGGCTAAGCAAACGAAACTTAACTTAAAATAATTTGACATATCATTTTTCCCTAGTAGGAACGTAACATTTGTGCTTTTATCCATGTGTCTCGTACGTGTTGTTTTCTTACTAAGTACATTGAAAATGCATATTTTCCACTTATATATGGACACATTCATAAAGTGAACATATCTGTGCTCTTACAATGACACTTAGACACTAGCAAGTGTTAGGAAACGTGACATATTATCTTGTGTAATGCACGCCAATTGTAACACAGCAAATGACTGTGACGGCTGTGCATAACAGATTGTGTTCGGTTAGGGTTTAGATAAGGTTGTTAGCTCAGGTTGTTTAGATTGATATCTCACCCAACCGAATGCCTTGTAAGTCAAGTATGTACCTAGTATATATATGTTAACACGTACACGTGATGAGCCAAGCTAGGCAATCACGGTTCCATAACTTTACATGGTAATCAGAGCACCTCTTCCATAAACACATCTAGCATCAATGGCGGCCTCGTCATCTTCCTCCTCCGGCCACTCCCACCACTCTCCATTCGGCCCTGCCATCTCCGAGAAGCTCACGCGCGACAACTTCCTGTTATGGAAGGCGCAGATCATGCCCAGCATCAGGGCGGCGCAGTATGAGGGTTACCTAGATGGAACCAAACCTGCGCCGGCCAAACTGGTGGAGCTCGTCAAGGATGACAAGACGAAGTTCACCACCATCAATCCTGACTACGAAAAGGGGTTGAAGGAGGATCAACAATTGCTCGCCCACATCAACAACCCCCTTTCAAGGGAGGTGTTAGGGTAGGTGGCGATGATGACCACCTCGGCGGTTGTCTGGACTACGCTCGGCAACATGTATGCCGCGCAGTCACAGGCTAGGGTCACCAATCTTCGTATGCAGCTTGTCAACTGCAAGAAGGGTGGCCAAACTGTTGCTGTCTACTTCGCCAAGGTGAAGGCGCTTGGTGATGAACTTGCTACTGCTGGTCGCCCAGTTCCAGATGAGGAACTGGTGACTTTCATCCTCACCGGCCTCGACTTCGACTACAACCCGCCGGTGTCTTCGGTCGTTGGGCGCACAGATCCAATCTCGCTGAGCGATCTTTATGCTCAGATCCTTGCCTATGATATGCGTCTTCAGATGTTGCAGGATAATGCCGGCCAAAACTCCTCAGTGAACGCCGCCTCGCGTGGTCGTGGAGGACGTCGTGGTCGAGGTGGCTTTGGTCGTGGCTATGGTGGTCGCGGCAACAACAACAACTCCTCTCTGCCTCCCAAGACTGGTGGACAGGGAAGTGCTAAACCCATCTGCCAGGTGTGCAAGAAGAAGGGTCATGAGGCTGACATCTGCTGGCATCGCTTCGAGGAAGACTATCAGCCCAACGTCAAGACCACCAGTGCTGCATCCATGAACTATGGTGTTGACACCAACTGGTATGCTGACAGTGGAGCCACTGATCACATCACAGCTGAGTTGGAGAAGCTAACCGTCAGGGACAAGTACAAGGGCTCCGATCAAGTCCACACTGCAAGTGGATCAGGTATGCAGATTAGTAATATTGGTCATGCAATTTTACATACCCCAAATAAGAATCTTCATCTACAAGATGTTCTCCATGTTCCAAGTGCAAATAAATCTCTTGTATCCATCCATCGTCTTACTTCTGATAACAACACCTATGTTGAATTTCATCCTCACTATTTTCTTATAAAGGATCGGGCCACGAAGAGAATTCTCCATCGCGGCAAGTGTGAGGGTGGACTCTACCCCTTGAGGTCACAAGAGACAGGAGCACAACGTCACAAACAAGTCTGTCGTGTCGCTAGGCCATCTACATGGAGGTGGCATAGCCGTTTGGGTCATGCATCTTTTCCAATTGTTGAGAGAGTCATTAGAGACAATTTACTTCCTTGTTCAGTTGATCATGATAGTGAGTCAGTGTGTGACTCTTGCCAAAGAGCAAAGGGTCGTCAATTTCCCTATTCTAGTTCGATGAATAAAAGTTGTGCTCCTCTTGAGTTGATACATTCTGATGTGTGGGGACCTGCTCCTATTTCCGTTGGCAATCATACCTTCTATGTTTCCTTCATTGATGATTATAGTAGATACACATGGATCTATCTTCTCAAGCACAAATCCGAAGTTTTCCAAGTGTTCAAAAATTTCCAAAATCTTGTTGAAAGAAAATTTGATAAAAAGATCATTCATGTTCAAACTGATTGGGGAGGAGAGTATGAAAAATTAAACTCTTTCTTCAACCAATTAGGCATCTCTCATAGGGTGTCTTGTCCTCACACTCATCAACAAAACGGTAGAGCAGAAAGAAAACATCGACACATAGTTGAAGTTGGTCTATCTCTCTTAGCTCAAGCTTCTATGCCCCTAAAGTTTTGGGATCAAGCTTTTCTCACCGCCACATATCTAATTAATATTCTACCGTCAAAAGTTCTAGACAACAAAACTCCTGTTGAACTCTTGTTAAAGGAGAAACCTCACTATAATTCCCTTCGGGTGTTTGGGTGTGCTTGTTGGCCAAATTTGAGGCCTTACAACACTAGAAAGTTGGCCTTCCGATCCACTCAATGTGTTTTCTTGGGTTATAGCTCTCTTCATAAGGGGTTTAAATGTCTAGAGCCAAATATGGGACGGATCTATGTTTCTCGAGATGTGGTGTTTGATGAAAACGTTTTTCCTTTTTCTACCTTGCATCCAGATGCTGGTGCTCGGTTAAGAAACGAGATCTCTCTTTTGTCTGATAATCTCACTTCTTGTAGTTCTGGGGATGTAATTTGTAATGTGCCAAGTATTACTAATTCTGCTGTGCCTAGAAATTCTGTTGAAATCTAGGAACAAAATGATGTACAGGAAGTGCAAGAAATATCCGAAGAAGAGGCTATGGATCCGGTAACCACATCTGATCCTGGCGCTGATCCCAGAGTGGATTTGGCGGCGGCATCTCCTGTTGAGATTGTGTCCGTGCCGCGCGAGCTGGGATCGAATGCAGGCTCGCCGCGTGGGGGGGGTAACGTCACCATCTGTTCCTTCCCCGGCGACAACGAATGATCTGGTCATGGGATCTTCTGTGCCTTCAGGATCTGGTGCGGCTCAGTTCAGCGACGCTGTGGCCAGCGACTCAGTTTCATCACAAGAAGGTGTGGCGTCTGATCCTGCTGCTAGACGTCCACATACTCGTCTCCAGAGTGGAATTATTAAACCAAAGGTGTACACGGATGGTACTGTGAGGTATGCAAACTTGTGCACGTCAGGTGAACCAGATTCGATTGATGAAGCTTTGAAACTTCCAAAATGGAAAAATGCCATGCAAGATGAGTTTGATGCATTGCAAAGAAATGGTACCTGGTCCCTGGTACCGCCGTCTCGGGGCAGAAATCTCATTGATTGTAAATGGGTATATAAGATAAAACGACGAGCTGATGGCGGGATAGATCAATATAAGGCACGACTTGTTGCTAAAGGTTTTAAGAAACGGTATGGCATCGACTATGAGGACACATTCAGTCCCGTGGTGAAGATTGCCACAGTGAGATTGGTCTTGTCTATAGCAGTAACAAGAGGTTGGTGCTTGAGACAGCTAGATGTTCAGAACGCGTTTCTTCATGGTGTTCTGGAAGAGGAGGTTTACATGAAGCAACCACCTGGGTTTGAGGATTCAAGATACCCCTCATTTGTTTGTAAACTGAAGAAGGCGATCTATGGGTTGAAGCAAGCTTCACGGGCATGGTACTCTCGGTTGAGCTCCAAACTTGTAAGCCTTGGTTTTGTTCCTTCCAAGTCCGACACCTCACTTTTCATATATAGAAATAAAGGTGTAGATATTTACATGCTTATCTATGTTGATGACATAATTGTTACAAGTTCATCACAAGATGCAGTGAAAGTATTACTAAAGGCTTTGAAGGAAGATTTTGCACTAAAAGATCTTGGAGACTTGCATTATTTTCTAGGAATTGAAGTTGAAAGAAAATCAAGTGGTGATTTGTTATTGACTCAAAAGAAATATGCTAAAGACATCTTGTTGAGAGTCGGTATGGCAAACTGTAAACCAGTTCCCACTCCAATGCCGTCTACAGAAAGGATGTCACAGCATGATGGAAGTCTTCTTGGACCTGAAGACAGTACAAAGTATCGAAGTATTGTTGGTGCATTGCAATATATTACACTTACAAGACTAGATTTGGTGTTTGCTGTTAATAGGGTCTGTCAGTATTTACATGCTCCAACTACAGTCCATTGGACTGCTGTCAAGAGAATCATCAGGTATCTAAAGTTCACAGAGAGCACAGGATTTCTTATTAGGAAGAAGTCCCCATTGATTATTAGTGGCTTCTCTGATGCTGACTGGGCAGGATCTAGAGATGATAGAAGGTCTACCGGTGGGTTTGTTGTCTTTCTAGGGTCCAATGTGATCTCATGGAGTGCAAGAAAACAGCCCACAGTATCTAGGTCAAGTACTGAGGCAGAGTACAAATCAATGGCAAACACAACAGCTGAAATGATGTGGTTAGAGCAGCTGCTTGGTGAGTTGGGGATTAGATTGAAGATCAAACCACAACTCTGGTGTGATAACTTAGGTGCAACATATTTATGTGCAAATCCTGTGTTTCATGCTAGAGCTAAACATATAGAGATTGATTTTCACTTTGTGCGTGAACGAGTTGCAAGAAAGCAGCTAGAAGTTCGGTTTGTGCCAACAGAAGATCAAGTAGCAGATGGATTTACCAAAGCTCTTCCACATCGCAAGTTTGAAGAATTCAAGAACAATCTAAATCTTGTAGAGAAGACAAGTATAGATTGAGTGGGGGTGTTAGGAAACGTGACATATTATCTTGTGTAATGCACGCCAATTGTAACACAGCAAATGACTGTGACGGCTGTGCATAACAGATTGCGTTCGGTTAGGGTTTAGATAAGGTTGTTAGCTCAGGTTGTTTAGATTGATATCTCACCCAACCGAATGCCTTGTAAGTCAAGTATGTACCTAGTATATATATGTTAACACGTACACGTGATGAGCCAAGCTAGGCAATCACGGTTCCATAACTTTACAGCAAGTACTCTTGTTCTTTAGTATTACAGTACTTCTCCCTCTGTCTCAAATTAAATCAATTTCTATAGTTGTCCTAAGTCAAACTATTTTAAGTTAAGTTTATAAAAAAAAACCACCAACATTTATGATATTAAATCAGTATAATTAGATACATCATAGGATATATTTTTAAGGTACTTATTTAGTGTCATAGATGCTATTACTTCCTTCTATATGTTGGTCAAACTTAAGATAATTTGATTTAGGATGACACTAGGAATTGATTTATTTTTGGAACAGTTCGTTATACATAAGATTACTTATCACTCGGACACTGCAAGTCACACGCGTCCAGCACACAATTAACTGGGGCAGCAGGTTACTTGGATCGGATGGCTCATTTTCGGCACTGCTCGTCGGGGGTGCCCTTGGAGAATTTTTCAGTGATGCTATGTTTTTTAATAAAAACTAACTGACTCCTGTTAGATTTTTATATAGTTCCTGTATTCAAGGGTCTTAGTTTCAGTATTCAAGGGTCTTATATAGTACAATGTCACATGCGCCCATTTTATTCCCAACTGTTTTCTTACAACCAAAACTTCACTTAGCATTAGTGTTGACAGAGTTAGGCGCTACGCAAAGCTGCGCCAACAATCTAGTACATCACAGAAAAGCAGGGGTGGAGCTAGAACAAATATGAGGAAAGTGTGCTTGTCTTGTGGTTGTATAGATTAAAAGTGCTTATATTGTGAATTTTTAACTATAATCATTGTTTTTCCAATTTGTCATGTGCGCCCACACCCCCTAAGAAAATAACTGGACCTAGTGGGTTTTTTGGTAGTGCTGCGGCCGTCAAGTGGTAAATCAGCTGGCAACAAAACAGGTCCAAAAGAGAAAAATACTTAAGTCACTCATTGGAGCCCTCAGAAGCTTGACCCATAAACTTAACAAAAAGTAAAAGATGCCCAGGAAGCAAAAATAGCTACAAAATGTAACCAAAATAAGGATGGTGAGACTTGCTCAATGGATCGAGATAATGCATTCATGCCTTAATTGTGCATTTATATATACATTGATAATAGTCTTAATGCAAAAGATTATCTCGACTTATAAGAAGGTTTTCCACAGTTATACACTTGCACATAATCTCAACCAACGCAAGTACTCAATTCATTTGTGGATCGGACAAGGATTCCACTCATAGGACAAATAGGGGTCATGACAAATCCACATCCCGCTGCTACATGGAAGAAACAAATCATGTTTCATGTTATGTAACTTGAACCTTGGGTCAAAACATAGAGACACCTTCTGAAGTTGTCTGGCGTGTGCGAGCACTTGTTTCATGAACCAGCTTTCGCATTCAATTCCTGCTAGCCCGGTGAACTCTACTTCCTGGATATTAGCCAAGTGCATTTGATGGGATTTCCAGTGGTCGGGGTGACCGCAAAAGGAGTCGTCGTTGTGACCAGCCTGAGGTAGGAATGAGGGATATATTTGTGATTTTAGTGCAATGTAAAGGGATGGTATATGAAATTTGAACCAAATAGAAGATAATTATATTAGCCAAGATCCATACTATCCTCATGAATGCAGTGTACGCGGAGGTATTTGAGATGACTACACTGTTTTAAGATCTCTTCTAGACCGACTCCAAATGAATGCAGCTTCCGTGAATAAACATGAACAGTCAATGATATATATCAGGTGCGGAAGATGAGGTATCCTTTCAGTAATATTGTCAACAAACCCTTCTCCCTAATAAAAAAGATAAAAAATAAAATGCAATTAAATAAGCATCCCGAAGACATAATGGATATTTCTTTTGCCCAAACAAGGTAAAAGAAAACAGGGTTAGTAAAATAATGAAACTTACGCATGCATATGCACAATATTTCTGTTTTGTTCATTCAATTTTCTAGAAAGGAAACAATAGACATGATGCACAGATGGATAATTAATTTAATAATTCTAATGATTTGTGGCAAATGGTGCACGTATAAAAATAATAATATGAATGTATGAATTAATAGAAATACAATTAGGCATCACACACACACACACACACACACACACTCATTTAATAATACGAACCATCTGCAGGGAGCATAACATACATACAGACTATATACGTTAGTAAGAATAGAGATATCTATTAGCACTGGCTCTAGAAAGCATGGACAAATAATTAGTTCAAACAGTCTGACATTATAGATAGAGAAGTGCAAAATTGGAAACAGTGCAGAGTAGTCATAAAAGTAGCTGCCAATAGAAACAATGCAAAATTAGTGGTTTCATTTATTGTGTGTAACTTGAACCTAAATAATAAATTACAAGTGTAATCATTTATTATGTGTAGCACTTGAAAACACTTGTAATTTCTACCACTAGAAACAATGCAAATCAGTGGTTTCTTCTTTTATTATTTAACTTTGTTTTCCTTAAAAGCAGTCCAATTTGCTTTTGAAAATTCATGTGCTACAAGAATTTTTTTTTTGCAAATTACATAGCACAACACAGACACTCACAACGCACGCACACTCATCCCTTCATTTCAAAAACAGAAAATATGAAACTTTAGGTTTGGTTTTCAAGGAGTTGTGAGCCATATCAAGGTGTACTTTGGGTGCAAACCATTGTTACTCTGAGAGACACCTCAAGGCATGTGAGTGACGTACAACGACTGAGTAGGCGAATGCTACTGTAGTTGACATCATACTCGTGTTGGATTGATCTCAGGCCCAGCCCAACGGCTAGGGCCTTGTTTCCCCCTGGATCGCGCCCTGATCGGGGGCGCCCAACCGATCCATGGTTGGTGGGCTCCCGACGCGCTGCGCTATAAAAAGGAGGAGTGGGGGCCGTAGGCACTCGACCCAAGGTTCGCCGTGCTCTCAACCCACTCCACAAACCCTAGGCCTCCGATCGGCATCGCGCAGTGGCGTCGGGAAGCACCACCGCGCCGCCTCCCTTCTACTCCTACCCCGCCGTCGTCGGTCAGCGTCGGTGGAGGCCCGAAGGACGACGAGATCTACCTCACCGCGACATCAACACCATGGACGCCTCCGGATCCGCTCCCTCCAACGACGGTCTAATCCCTAAACTCCTAGATCTACTTCACTGTCTTTTCTCTTGTTCCCCGAACTCGGTGCTCTACTAGAAGATCCTATCAACCTATCAATGGTATCGGCCGATCTAGTAGTAGATCGGGCTCGGAGGCTACCTAGCAAGAACTGCGAGCACGTAGAAAGGGTTTTTTTCTTTCCAAACCCTAACCCTAGCACCCACATCAAGACACGTAAGAACGGGAAAGGGAATACCTAACCCTAAAAGCAAAGAGGAAGGGCCGGGGGATCCATGCACTTACCTGTGCCGCGATCCTCCCCGCACCGCCGCCGGGTCGCCGGTGACCGGGACGAGCACAAAGACCGGCCAGGGAAACCACGCCACCGCGCGGCTCTCCGTAACCGGTCATCCAGCGAGGCACCACGCACGAAGCCGCTAGACGGCGGCGCGCTCCGCAATGGAAGAGCGCGCGCACCGGCCAGGGGCCTCGGGGCGGCGCCGTTCTTCTCACCGGCCGTCGGGGGCGCTTCTTTTTCCTTACGGCTTGGAGCGGTCAGAGAGAGAAAGCGAAAGAAAGAATGAGGCTAGGGTTCCGCCGGCCGGCTGCATTAGGGGGTTTTTGTTCACCCGATTTCGAAGCCGGACCGTCAGATGCGATCCAACGGCGCGTGGCCGCTGGACCGGCATTCAGCCCAGGCGGGAGGGCGCCCTGGGCCACTTTGCCCGAGCCGTCCCAGGTTGCGGCCTGCTCTGCACCCGCGCCGCAGCGAGCTTTGGACACAGGCCGTTTCTGCATTATATGGGCCGCGTGCCATCAATTGAACGAGAAAAAAAACCGAGCTGCTAGGCCAGCGCCAGAGCCTGCACAGTCGCCCGAGATGGGCCGCAAGCGGCCGTGGGCTGAATCGTTGGCCGCGGCCCGTAAAGCACAGTGAAATTTTTTATTTTCTTTTTTATTTTTTCAGAAGCATTTAAATAATTGTTTTGCCCAGTTATTAAACTCTATTTAATTGCACCAACGTATTTATTACTTAGAGAGCAAAGTCAGCAAGTTATGCTTCTGAGAAATAGCAAGTTAATTAAAGTTTTCCGCTGCGCAAGCTCTAATATTTTATGCATTTATTCTATTCTGCCCAACGGTGATTAGAATTTATGTACAGAGTTAATTTTTGTATATCTTGATTTTGACTAACGTTAAATTAAGATATGCAATTATTTTTTCCTAGATTTAATGTTGATGTCCTCACTATTTTACTATGTTTAATTTCACGACCAAGCGCTCAATACAATGCACTGTATTAGTGCAATCCCAAAGCTGACGGGACAGAACTATGTTCTGTGGCGCGAAGAACTTGATGCAGCTCTAGCACTTGCTGAGATAGATTTGGCTCTTCAGGAGCCAAAGCCCACTGAGCCAGAGGAGCCCGAAAGGGCCCAAAATGAGACCGATGAAGCTTTTGTTAATCGGAAGCGAGACTATGCTCCTATTAGAGCAAAGTATGATATTGAGAAGTACAAGTGGGAAAAGTCAAACCGCAAGTGCAAGATTGTCATCAAGAAAACCATCACAGAGGGCTTAAGAGGTGCCATCCCAGAATGTGACACAGCAAAAGAATACCTTGAGAAAGTAAAGAATCAGTTCACTGGTTTCACCAAAGCTCATGCTTCCACCCTAATCCAGAAACTCCCTAACATGAGGTTCACAGGGGGGAGTGTGAGAGAGCACATTCTGAGTATGAGCACCATGGCAGCTAAGTTAGACAAGCTAAAGATGCCCCTAGCAGATGGTTTCATCATTCACCTAGCTCTAAACTCCCTTCCCAAAGAGTACGAGACATTTGTTGTTAACTACAACACACAGCCAGAGGATTGAGATTTAGAGAAGGTGATTGCTATGTGTGTGCAAGAAGAAGAAAGGCTAAAGAATGCAAATGGTGGTTCTGTGAACTTTGTGAAAGGAAAGAATAAGAAGCCATTCTACAACAAGAAAGCTCCAGATGCCTCCACCTCTCATAATAAGGGAGGAAGCTCTTCACAGCCTAAAGCACAGCTAAAGCAAGACAACCAGCAGAAGCAGGAGGACCCGGATCGCTGTAGATGGTGCAATGAGACAGGACATTGGAAGCACGACTGCCCCAAGTTCATGAGACACTGCTTAGTAAAGGGTGAGGACATTATAACTTTTGTTGATGAATCCTTATATCTAAGCTATGCTAGATCCACATGGTGGATTGACTCAGGTGCAACTGTTCATGTTGCAAACTCTTTGTAGGGATTCAATGGAGGGAGAACCCTTCAAAGAGGAGAAAGACAGATTAAGGTGGCCACTGGTGTTGAAGCTGAAGTTCAAGCTATAGGAAATTTATCTCTAGTTTTAGCTAGTGGTTTCACACTTGAGTTGCATGATGTTCTTTATGTTCCATCTTTAGCAAGAAATTTGATTTCAGTTTCATGTTTGTCAGACTATGGTTTTGATTGTCATTTCAGCAAGAACAATTGTAAGCTACAGTTAAATAATAAGTGTGTGGGTCTTGCCTTCCGACAAGACAAACTTTATTTATTATCTATGTCTGAGAATGTGAATGCTGAATGTAATAATGCTGAGAATGCAATACCCGCAGATGCTAGCAAGAAAAGGAAAAGAATTGATTCCTCATCAAAATTATGGCACTATCGTTTAGGACATATTTCGAGGGGAAGAATAGAACGCTTAGTCAAAGAATCAATACTCCCACCACTAGAACTCTCAGAGTTAGAGCAATGCGTTGATTGCATTAAAGGCAAGTTAGTAAAGAACATATTAGTAAAGAACATAAAGAAAGGCGCTAAGCGAAGCACGGGAGTACTAGAATTGATCCACACAGACATCTGTGGACCTTTTCCAGTGACATCTGTGGATGGTTTTGATTCCTTCATCACATTCACAGACGACTACTCTCGTTTTGGATATATATATATATCCAATCAAAGAACGTTCAGAAGCTTTAGACAAGTTTAAGATATTCAAGGCTGAGGTTGAAAATCAACTAGACAGAAAAATCAAAGTAGTGAGATCTGACCGTGGGGGGAGTACTACGGTCGACATACCCCTTATGGACAAGTTCCTGGACCTTTTGCAAGGTTCTTACAGGAAAATAGCATAGTAGCCCAGTATTCAATGCCGGGCGACCCACAGCAAAATGGAGTAGCAGAAAGGCGTAACCGTACTCTAATGGATATGGTACGCAGCATGATGAGCTATTCCACTCTGCCACTGAGTTTGTGGATGGAGGCCTTAAAAACCGCCATTCATATTCTCAACAGAGTTCCAAGCAAGTCAGTACTTAAAACACTGTATGAGTTGTGGACCGACAGGAAACCCTCAGTCAATCATTTGCGTGTCTGGGGGAGTCCTGCTGAAGCAAAAGTATTTAACCCAAATATAGGAAAGCTAGACCCCAAAACAGTAAGTTGCCATTTTATTGGCTATCCAGAAAAGTCAAAAGGTTATCGTTTCTACTGCCCTGGTAGACATACCAAGTTTGTGGAAACAAGACACGCTAGTTTCCTAGAAGATCAGATGATCAGGGGGAGCAAGACAGCGCGAGAAATCACCCTTGAAGAGAAGCGGGTGTTCGTGCCCATCCCTATGGTGCAGGAACCCTACTTCACGCTGCCTGTTGTTGTTGGACCTACGCAAGTGGTGACAACACCTGCTGTAATTTCGCCTACGGCTAATTCGAAACCTGTCTTTCAGGAGCCGAATGAACCCATAGTCGATGAACAGCAGCCCCAACAAGATCAGCCTTAAGAACAAGAAATGCCAGTAGGAGAACCTTCTGGTAGACCTCAAAGAGCGAGAAAGTCTCCTATTCCAGATGACTATATAGTCTATGAATGCGAAGAAGTTCAGATGGAGGATGAACCCACCTCATTTGAAGAAGCCATGAGGAGCACTGAAGCATCTAAGTGGCAAGAAGCCATGGAAGATGAATTAAAGTCTATGAGTACCAATAAAGTTTGGGACCTAGAGGAAATTTCTGAAGGAGCCAAAATAGTAGGCTGCAAATGGGTCTACAAAGTGAAACGTGACTCCAAATGGAACATAGAAAGGTATAAAGCAAGACTGGTAGCACAAGGTTTTACTCAGCGAGAAGGGATAGATTACAATGAAACATTCTCTCCCGTCTCAAGCAAGGACTCTTTTAGAATCATAATAGCCCTAGTGGCACATTTTGATCTAGAATTATATCAGATGGATGTGAAGACAGCGTTTCTCAATGGGGATCTAGAAGAAAGAGTGTACATGGCACAACCGAAAGGTTTTGCTGTGACAGGCAAAGAAAGAATAGGCTGTCACCTGAAGAAATCCATTTATGGATTAAAGCAAGCATCCAGACAGTGGTATTTGAAGTTTGATAAGACAATCAGAAAGTTTGGGTTTAAAGAGAATGTTAAGGACAATTGCGTGTATGCAAAGTTTAAGAATGGGAAATACATTTTCCTAGTACTGTATGTAGATGACATTCTACTAGCAAGTAGTGATGTCACTCTGCTGCAGGAAACCAAAAGATTTTTGTCCTCAAATTTTGATATGAAAGATTTAGGTGAAGCTTCTTTTGTCTTGGGCATAAAAATTCACCGAGATAGAAACCGAGGGGTATTGAGATTGTCCCAAGAGGCATATATAGAGAAAGTATTGAAGAAATTCAATATGCATAAGTGTAGACCATCACATGCTCCTATTATAAAAGGTGATAAGTATGGGGGACATCAATGTCCCAAGAGCAAGTTCGAGCGCGATCGCATGCAAGTCGTTCCATACGCTTCAGCTGCCGGAAGCCTACAGTATGCTCAAGTGTGCACACGTCCAGACCTGGCTTTTGTGACCGGGCTGCTTGGCAGATACCAAAGTAATCCAGGTATGGAACACTGGAATTTAGTAAAGAAGGTCTTAAGATACTTGCAAGGCACGAAAGGGCTCATGCTAACCTACAGAAGATCTAATGACCTACAAATAGTAGGATATTCAGATTCTGATTACGCGGGAGATGATAGAAAGTCCACCTCAGGGTATATATTCACTCTCGCGCAAGGAGCCATATCATAGAAAAGCTCAAAACAAACAATAGTCACTGCATCGTCCACAATGTATGATGAGTTTATTGCTTGTTATGAGGCGTCAGGACAGGTGAATTGGCTTAAGAAATTTATACCCAGTTTAAAGGTGGTCGACAGCATCGATAAACCACTAAAGTTGTATTGTGATAACAAGCCAGCAGTGTTGTATGCTCACAACAATAAGTCAAGCAATGCCGCCAAGCACATTGACATAAAATATTATGTTGTGAAGGATAAAATCCGGGATCACATCATAAGTCTTGAACATATAAGCACAGAAAAAATGTTAGCGGATCCGCTTACGAAAGGCTTACCACCCAATGTGTTCAGAGAACACGTAGCCGGCATGGGTTTAAGGGAAAGCCTGTGACTCCTGGACAGTAAGGGGCCCAAGACGAGGATTCACCTCTGAACAGAAAAGTGTCTGTGGATGTCTAATCTAACAGTGATAACTGTTTTGATGAAACATGTTCAATACACTGATTTGTGATGGGGTAGGTTAACAAAGCGAGAAAGCAGAGATGAGATCAAGGGGGAGAATGTTGGATTGATCTCAGGCCCAGCCCAACGGCTAGGGCCTTGTTTGCCCCTGAATCGCGCCCTGATCGGGGGCGCCCAACCGATCCATGGTTGGTGGACCCCCGACACGCTGCGCTATAAAAAGGAGGAGTGGGGGCCGCAGGCACTCGACCCAAGGTTCGCCGTGCTCTCAACCCACCCCACAAACCCTAGGCCTCCGATCGGCATCGCGCAGTGGCGTCGGGAAGCACCACCGCGCCGCCTCCCTTCTACTCCTACCCCGCCGTCGTCGGTCAGCGTCGGTGGAGGCCCGAAGGACGACGAGATCTACCTCACCGCGACATCAACACCATGGACGTCTTCGGATCCGCTCCCTCCAACGACGGTCTAATCCCTAAACTCCTAGATCTACTTCACTGTCTTTCTCTTGTTCCCCGAACTCGGTGCTCTACTAAAAGATCCTATCAACCTATCAACTCGAAAAAGTCTTCATCTCTAAGCGTGTACAAGTCAACGACCTTCAGGCTTTCCACGCATGGCAATTCACCGTCAACGTTGATATGATCAGGTTGATGAGGCACGAAGGTGAGCTCCTCCAGCCAGGGGGCAGAGATCCCAAGTGTCTTGAGACAGATGTAGTCCTCTATACGAGAGACCGGAGGCTAGGAGTTTTCAGTTTCAGAGTCACTGGGCCTGAAATTGGTGCTCCGCTTGACATTGTCAGCTCCAAGAGTGCGCTGGCCTCGATAAGCAGCTCATTCAGCAAAGGGAGCATAACATTCCTTAGCTGCAGCTTCTGCAGGGAAGGGCAGCATGCCGACGACAGGAGGCGGGCAAGGAGGTGGCCACTGCCAATACCAAGGTCAATGTTTTCAATTGAGAGATCCATGAGCGAGGCGAATACTGCAGCGGCGGGGAGCTGGAGCCTTAAGCCTCCCAGTTCCCAATGCATAGTCTCCAACTTTGCTGAACTAGGGAGATCGTTGAGATTTATCATGACGTTGCCTATCTCACGGCGGAAACAATTCCATATAGACAACAGCCGCAGTTTAAGGACGAAAGATTTGGCCGTGTTTTCCATCGCGTACCGAATCCACTCCTGCGCAGCATCGGCGGACCGCAGCACCAGCGGTTTAATTGCCTGTAAGTCGGCAGGAGACATGATGGCGAACGAGATCGCCAGGCGCTCGAGGTCGAGGGCGGCATCCGTCTTGGCGCGCTGGGCGAGGGCGTTGTGGACGAAGTCTTTTGTCGCTGCTGGCCCTTCTGAATTTGTTCCGCCTGCGCCTGCTGGAGTCGAAGGTGAGGGAGTTGACGCGCGTCCAGAGGCCGCGCCAGCGCCGCGAGAGCGCGCCTGTGCGTACCGCGTCCGGCAGCAGCTCGAGGATGCGCACGAGGACGTCGTCACAAAGGCCGCTGATACGGTCGGCGCCCCCGGCAGACGCCCCTCGCCGTCGCTTCGATCTGCTGCGCACGCCCATCGTGTCTGCTCTGCTGCTGCTGCGGCGCCGCCGCCGCCAGATGCGATCGGCTTGATGCGCACGGCGTGTGTGTTTCGGAACACAAGAGACCCGCGAGACGTGGAACGCACGTCGGGCAGCCAAATTCGATCGAGGCTGGGCCTGCCGTAACAAGCCACCGGTTGTCTGAATCGGGCCTGGTAATCAGGGCCGTAGCAGAGGAGGTGCGGCAGGTGCGACGCCCTAGGACCTAGCTTGTCCAGACCCAGATATGTGTATTCTATATAATGTCCATTGTCCAACTCAATAACGGCCTTATCACTCTATCCTGATATTGCCATTGCTCCTCAATTAACTCCTCTGTATATATACCTTTATACAATTATATATTAGCACATACTCCCTTCATCTCAAATTATAAATCATTTCAAGAATCTTGAGAGTCAAAGTATCTTAAGTTTGACCAGAATTATAGAAAGAATTATAAAGATTTATGATATCAAATAGATATACTATAAAAATATAATTGACGAAGAATCTAATAATATTTAGTTTGTATCGTAAATGTTATTCCATGTCTGTCGAATCTCTCTAGGCCACCACCGGCCACGCCTTCCATGTTCATGTCCATGACCATGCTGCGGGCTACGCCGCCGCTGACCAGCTCGCCGGCCGGTCGTCAGTTGGCTGAGAAAGCTGCACGGGCTGCTGCATGCACCTGAATGCGACGACTACTCTACACGCACTAACTAGGGCTATCGTATCAGCAGAGAACCATCGCATACCGCGCCACTACACAGGACACGGTGACCACACGCTGCCAAGCGTTTGCACACCACGCGCCCCGATAGCACATGGTTCAGTTCATCACTGTATCTAACCTGAGACCTGAGTTCATGGACTGCTGTGTTGATCAGACCATCAACAACGTTGATCCTGTGTAGTCCAAAAAAAAAAACGTTGATCCTGCAGACTAAGAAAACTTTACTTAACACGGCTGCATCCACCATCCAGCAGTGCCCTGTAGTCCTGTATAACTGACGCTGACGGTTTGCACCACAAAGCAAAACACTGCTAAAGTTGAAGAATACAGCGCGCAACGGATTCCTATAAGCACTAATAGAAAACAGAGTGCCCTGTGACGCTATCAACGTGTCATACATAAAGATCACTGCTGTAGAGTCCAGTCTGGCTCTCTGGTGAGCAATGACCGAAGATGGATATGCACTGTATTTTCAGAACAGGATAACTTCATTTCCGTGCATCACAAAAAGAATTAGTTGTAATGGAGCAACATTTTTTTTTTGCAAAGATTGTCAATTTCTATATCGTATGAAAATATTCATGATCCATACACATCTGTCCTTATCAAGATATGGTATCTTTTTCATGGATACCAATAATTATTCATGTATCAACTTCTTGGTGCTCAGTTGCTCGTGGCCTTTTCAGATTGTTTCTTGGAACAGCAGCAGCCTCAGTTAAAATTGGATGCTTCGTGCCTGCATAGAAGTGTAACTAAAGTTGGACTCTGTAGTAAGAACCGTACATGTAAAAGGGCTCTCAACGTCGATCCATTGCATGTATATATGATCTCCTCAAGTCCTGATGAACTTTCAGAGACTAAAGGTGACAAATGTCATTCATACGTGAAATCAAGAGGTGTAGACACTGACATGTGCTGCTTCCCAGTAACACAAAAGTCTTCAGAAGTTTTTACGGCATTCAGGTGACCAAGAAACTAAATCTCACATTTGCAGAAACAAGATTCATGCAGTAGCTAGATGCATATACCAAATCTGAATCACAATGCAAACAAAGGGACCACTCTAGAAGAAGCAAGAGTGGAAAAGTAACAACATTCATAAATAAAGATAAGGAGAGGGGATTAGCAGCTTGTTCGAGTCAGTAAAACAACCTTCCCGAACCAAAGGCTCAATTCCTGCAAGAATGCTCAAAGTGCCCCTTTGTGTATAACAATGCATAATGATATAGTTCGGGGCCCAAGGATCGGAGAAGGCCAAGCCTGAACCCCTTTTTCAATACAAGCATGTGCACATAATAAAGATGGACTACTAAAACTGAAATGTGGCGATTCATATCACTAGATCAATTTTTTTTTGAAAGATCTAGATCAAATATTGACAAGAAACACATAATTAAACCCTAACCATAAACAATTTCAGCAGTCAGTGCAGATAAAGGCTGGTCCTGGTATAAAAGAGCAAAAAAAATGTTACAACACGATCAGTGAGCAGAAGTTGATGCAAAAATGTGAGACAAGATATATTAGCAAAGAGGTATAAGTTGTATGGTTCATACAATTTGACAAAGATGTAATCTACTATGCAAAATATCCTATATGAACACAGGGACTGAAGGTGGATGATAAGGGACATGTCAAGTAATTTTATGCACAAGTAGACCAAATTACAAGCAGTGGCAGATCCAGGATTGACATAAGGGGGGGCTAAATAAGGAAGATGTTGATTTGCAGTAACTCGGTGGAGAAATCACCCTCCGCCCCCCCCCCCCCCCCCCCCCCCCCCCCGGATCCGCCAATGATTACAAGGTTTTGACAAAATTTGTGAAGTTTTAAAATACCCCAGACAGCAAGTCGAAATAGTAAAGGTGACTAAACCAACCTTCAGTGCAAGAACTCTCAACGGGATGTTTGTCATTGATCACCAGGCATTTTCCAGCTTGCAAACATTCATCTGAAGTAACCACACGAGCTCATTAGTGCTATGCATAGATATATTTCCATTAAGAATAAAACCGCACAAATGATTTGGAGCCGCCATAAAATCTTGGCATGAGAATTTGAACTGTGATAGCATGCATGGGTGCATACGGTACCATATACTACAGCATCTTTAGCACAACGATCCATTGTTGCACAGACAAGAAAGTTAAAAACATGCAGAAGAATTCTACCTATAAGCTCTGCCATCCGGATCATTGTAAATGGCTCAAGTGGTAAACCTGTCATGTAAAACATTTTTATTAGGTAGAATGCATCAGTACAGTAAGAAGCGCAAACCACCAACTAGTAATTAGTTTTCCTCCTGAACACTAAAGGGGGTAGAATTTTGTAGGTAACAGACCTGGTTGGCTTGTCTCCTTGGGAACAAAATACCGGGCAAGAACACCTGCTGGAATCCGGCCTAACTTCTTGTGAAACCTGCTGTGACCCCTTGAACTGTCAAGAATACACAACACGTCACTGACACTAGCTGATACCAGGATTCAAAGTAAAGTGAAATTGAGTTGGAATAAAATGGCATGCCTCGCCCTGACAGGAAGCACGTTTGCTGGCTTGGCAATGGCAGGGCAGGGTGGCAGTCGGCGCATCTCATCAAACTCTGGCAACTGAGTAAACAAATCCCCAACGATCTCCGCTGCCTTCAGCTTCACGAGTGCCCAGTTAATGGAACCCCTGGCGTTAACGTTGCCAAATAATGTTAGCCTTCATCATGCATGCAGTGTTATGGACTAGGCAGGGCAAACAGAATGTAACGGGTATATAGACAGCTTGAAGGAGATGGAGAGGCAGACCAGGCTTCCTTGCAGCACACAGACAGGATGATCTCAGCGACCTTGACACCGCCGGGCCTGACGCGACCTTGACAATCGAGCTCGTGGCGGGCATACGGATCGTATAGAGGGAAGGTGGAGGGGTCAGTCGGTTTGTATCTAGCGATGCTGCCGAGCAAGTTGATGAAGATGACAAGGAAGTTGCCACCGTCGCTCAGATCGACAGCCGGGACGAAGCGGAGCACGTATCTGATGGCGTCGGACCACAAGCCCCGCCGCACCATATGCTGGAGATGGTCCACGCGGAAGTACACAGTCGTCTCCTTGGACAGCCTGCATAAAAATCCGCGCATCAAATTCAACCAACGAAACCTCGATCAAAAAGAAGGAAGAGGAAGATTTCAGGAAAGTTTTGGGGATCTCAGTCGATTGACTACGAATGGCTCCTCTAAAAGAAACGGAACAAAAACCTAAGGAGGAGGGATAAAAAAAAAGGGACCAATGAGGAACGTCAAGCTACGAAATCGTATCATCCGAGCGAGAAGTAACAAGACAACATTTGATTGTGCGGAAACGAAATCATTCATCTCAATAAAGGGACAGGAGACAGGAGAGATGCATAGGGTTCGTACGCTTCGAACGCTTCGTCGTAGCTGTAACGCCAGAGGAAGGCGAGGAGCCGACGGAGACGAAAGCGGCTCACGCACAGGTAGTCCAGGGAACGAATCAGACGACGCTTGCGCTCGCCGTCGCCGGAGCCGGAGCCGGAGCCGGAGCGCGTCATTGATGACGCCGAGAAACGGCTGCGGCGGGATTGGGAATTCTTGCAGTGGCAGATTGTGGGGAAGGACGCTTGCAGTTTGATGAGGATTGAGGAGGAGTACCAGTAGAAAGCAGTATTAGGGCAGTCCCAATGGTGCATTGATGATGGTTTTTATTCTCATTAAATGACTTGCTACGTAGGTAAAATGTTGATATGGCAACGTAATTAATGAAGAAAGAGAGCAAAAATCATAGAAATTGTTTCTTCATGAAGAAATCAGGTCTACTCTTGACCTAATGCACCAAGAAACTATGAAATCATCATTAGGGAGAAACTACCCGTTTCTAGGGAGCTCGTGTCGCACTCGAAGGAGATAGAGTTGGGAGGAGAAAGAAAAAATAATTATTACTCATAAAAATTATGGGTTGAAAAGCAGTATTTTTTGGTGCAGTATCCTATACTAGTTTCTTTGATTGGGACTGGCCTTGTAGATCGATCGGATTGGAAGGGAAAAGACAAAGAGACCAGGAAGTCAAGTTTTAGATCTCTGATAAGTGGGTCCAATATTCGTGGGCCACGAGGTGTCATCGAGGTGAACAATTGCATACCACGTGTATGACTGCATGCGCACCGCAACCGCCTAGGGGCCTACTGGTTGCCTCCTCTTTCCTCCGATCCTTTTTTTCCCCACTGCGATCCTCCTTGTTCCTCCAAAACAAACAAACAAAAACAACTATCAAAAAATTGTCCACGTAGTCGTCCAAAAAATTTTAATATTTAATCCTTAATTCGCAAGCTTCTAAGAACAGTTTTCTCGTAAGCCTTTTAATATTTGATCATAGACCCACGAATTGTTTCGATATACGAGGATTTTCTCTCCCTTTCTTTTATTTTAAGGTTTTACCTGTATGCTATTAAAAAAAGATGGCGTTGCATATAAGTCACTAAAAAGTTTGAGCGCCACTAGCGAGAACTCTTTTGCCCTCCATGCGTATTTAGTCCACTTTTATCTCTAACGGTGTCAAACTGCGGTGAAATAAGTCTAAAATGACCTTAGGTCTAAACACCGTGCCAAAGTTCATTATATAAATTAGATATGAATAAATCTCTTGACTAAAAAAAGTGTCCTTTCTCGATAATATTGCATAAGTCAACTCAAGTCACTTCTTCATCTCCGGGAATCCAGTAAGGTACTTTCTGAATACCAATGGGCATAATAGATTAATATTATTAAATTTAAGTAATGCCACCTCATCCCAATGAGTTGGTTTTTAAAAGGGCACTAGAGAGGGCCTAATATATAAGCGGCACACTGCAATGCCGCCCTAATATCACCAGGCCACCAGGGTCAAATACCATATGGAGTCTTGAGTACCTCATACACTTATTAGGCTCTCAACCATGGACTATGCAATGACCAGAGCAACCATCTTATGATGGATCAGCAAGCACATCATCCATCCCTCAACAAAGATCAGCATGATTATTCCTAATAAAAATTGAGCTCACGGAGTGCCACCTCTCTCACATATGTGAACCCCCTCAACCGAGACCTGATGGTGGTACGCTTAGCTCGCTCATTGGCGACATTAGAAGCTTGACCCATGAACGAAAAAAGGTGCTCATTTTGCAAGATAGCTACAAAATGCAACCAAAATAAGTGTGATAACACATCATCAAGTGGGGACTCCTCGTTCCTCCCATTGATTCATAAAAAAAATAAGGGCAAAACTTGCTCGATGAATCGAGATCATGCATTCATGCCTTGTTCACGTTTATACATTCCTAGTTGTCTCCATGCAAAAGATTGTCCCGACTTATAACAAGGCTCGATTTGCATGGTTATACACTTACACATAATCTTCAAACAATGCATGTACTTCATTTATTTATGGATTGAGTCACAGTTCCACTCATAAGACAAAGGGTCATGACAGACCCATGTCCCACTGTTGCATGGAATAAACCTAGAACCATCTATCATATTGTGTAGCTTGCACCTTGGGTTGAAACTTAGAGCCACCTTCTGAAGTTGCGTGGCATGTGCGAGCACTCGTTGTATGAACCAACATTCGCAGTCAGTTCCTGCTAGCCCCGTGAAGTCTACTTCCTAGATATTAGCCAAGTAATCTGATGGGATTTCCAGTGGTCCGGGTGATTGCACAAGGAGTTGCCATTGCGACGACCCTAGGGTAAGAACGAGGGATATATCTGTGATCTTAGTGCAATGTAAAGGAAAGAGGAAATTTTAATAAAATACAATAGAATTAGCTAGGATACATACTCACCATCTGAATGCAGTGGACGCGTAGGTATTTGAGACAGCTACATTGTTTTAGGATCTCTGCTAGACCAACTCCAAATGAATGCAACTCCCATAAATAAACATGAACAGTCAATGATATTAAGTGGGGAAGATGAGGTATCCTCCCACTAATTATGTCAGCAACGTCGTCTTCTTCCTAACACAAAAAAAGGAAAAAAGAAAATGCAAGTAAATAAGTATCCCAAAAACATCATTGAGTATTTCTTTTAACCAAACAAGGTAAAAGAAGGTAATGCGAAACGGCCATTACAGCACACTAAGGTATGCCCTTTTTGTTCATTCGATTTTTTGGAAAGATTCTTTTTTCCTTTCATTGGAATGATTCATATATGGATGTTTAATTTAATAATTTTAATGATCTGTGGCAAATGACACATGTATGAAAAATAATAATACGATAGGACGAATTCACAGAAATATAATATAGCTGTTTTTACGCTACACACTCAGTCAACTAATACGAACCATATCCCTAGCTAGTGAGCGTAATATACATATAAAGAATATATATATATATATATATATATATATATATATATATATATATATATATATATATATATATATATATAAGTTTGAAAGGATAGACCGATATAGACATCTATTATCACTGGCTGTATAGAAAAGCATAGACAAATAATTAGTTCAACCAGTCTTGACATTATAGAGGAGAGTGCAAAATTGAAGGCAAATGCCATAAAAATAGGTGCAAGTAGAAACAATGCCAAACCAGCAGTATCATTTATTATAACCGGAACTAAATAATTGATTACAATCGTATTCCTTTATTATGTATGTAGCACTTGAAAGCAGCTATAATTTATTTCTGCTGGTAGAAGCAATGAAAAATTAGTGGTTTCATTTGTTATTTAACTTTTTTTAAAACAGTCCAATTTGCTTTTGAAATTCCGCATAGCTGCAAGTTCATGTAAAAGACAAAGAAAACATGAAACTTTAAGTTTGGTTTTTGGATGCATACCATATCTACGTGCAGAGACACATCAAGACATGTGAGTGACGTACAACACCGGAGTAGGCGAATGCTACCGTTGTTGATGTGATCATCTTCATCTCCATGCGACAGCAACTCAACCTTGAGGCTCCTCACGTATGGCAATTCATATGGCCAGGTTGATGAGGCCAGAAGGTGAGCTTCTCCAGCCTAGGGGCGGAGATCCCAAGTACCCTGAGGTTGGGGTAGTCCTCCTCCATACGAAAAAACTGGAGGCTAGGAGTTTTTAGTTTCAAGAGTCTTCCATTGTTGGCCCTCTTGAGATTGACAGTTCTAAGAGTGCGCTGGCCTCAATAAGCAACTTATTCAGATTAGGGAGCCTAAACTTGCTCAGCTGTAGCTTCTGCAGGGACGGGCAGCATGCCGATGACAGGAAGCGGGCAAGTAGGTGGCCACTGCCAGCAGCGAACTCAGTGTTTTCAAGCGAGAGATCCACAAGCGAGGCGAATACTGCAGCGGCGGGGAGCTGGAGCCTTACGCCTTTCAGTTTCAAATGCATGGTCTCCAGCTTTGCTGAGCTAGCAAGTTCGCTGAGATTCATCATGGGCTTCTGCTGCCTCTCCCTGACGTTTCCTCTGCGGATCTCACGGCGATAAGGGAACAACTGCAATTTAAGATTTCACCGTGTTTTGCACCGCGTACCGAACCCACTCCTGCGCAGCGTCGGCGGACCGCAGCACCAGCCGTGTGGTTGCATGTTCGTCGACAGGAGACGTGATCGCGAACGAGACCGCCAGGTGCTCGAGGGCCTTGTTGATGAACGCGAGGAACCGTTTGTCGCTGCTGGCCCTTTTGAATTTCCTCCTGCTGCTGGAGTCGAAGGTGAGGGAGGTGACGCGCGTCCAGAGGCCGCGCCAGCAGCTCGAGGATGCGCACGAGGACGTCGTCGCCGAGGCCGCTGATCAGGTCGGCGCCGTGGGCAGACGCCCCTCGCCGTCGCTTCGATCTGCTGCTGCTCGCACGGGGTGTGCTTCGGAACACAAGAGACCCGCGAGACGTGGAACGCACGTCAGCCAACCAGCCCAACACGTCCAGGGCCCACCATGTCTGTCGAATCTCTCCAGGCTACCAACGGCCACGCCTTCCAGTTCCATGTCCACTCTATCCATGCCATGACCATGCTGCGGGCTACGCCGCCGCTGAACATCTCTCCGGCCTGTCGTCAGTTGGCTGACAAAGCGGCGCGGGCTGCTGCATGCACCTGAATGCGGTGACGACAACAACTCGACAAGCACCAACTAGGAGAACTGGGGAGGCTGTCAACAGGACATGGACATGGTGCCCCCAGGCTGCCAAGCATTGCATACCGCGCGCCCCAATAGCATGGTTTAGTTGTTCATCTCTTTAGCGCCTGAGACCTGATGAGTTCATGGACTGCTGCGTCGATCAGACCATCAACAACGTTGATCCTGCGGACTGAGAAAACTTTACTTAACAGTTAACACGGCTGTATCCACCATCCAGCAGTGTTAAGCAAACCTGTATATCTGACGCTGACGGTTTGCTCGACAAAGCACAACACTGTTCAGTTTCATCTTTCCCCCGGCTCATATTCTGTCCTGTTCACAAATGAACAACTGCTAAAGTTGAAGAATGCAGTGTGGAACTGATTCCTAGAATGCAGTGTGGACAGGTACGTGAGGCTTCAACGTGTCATACATAAGATCTCTGCTGCAGAGTCCAATCTGGTTCTTCGCTGAGCATTGACCGAAGAAGGATAGAACTGGATTTTCAGAACAGGATAACTTCATTTCCTTACATTACATCAGAAAAAGGAAGGGAAAATTTGAAAAGAACTGCTCCAGTACTCATCTTTCAAAAAATTGCACACATCTCAAAGCAGTCCTTTCAATAAATTATTATTTTTTATTATTTTTGCATTTGGGCCCCGCATTGGCCCAGCCCATCTGAGCCCAGCCCTGATCCAGAGGGAAAGTCACGTGTGCAGGTCTTGAATTATTGATCCTTGGTGGTGGGCGGATACGCCGCCATTTCTGTCTCCGCGGACGAGTCCGTCTGGAAGCCGGTGGAAGGCCTCCACTCCCTCCTCCGGTCCCTGCAGAAGCCCAGGGCTCTCCCTCCTATTTGGTCCCGTGGCGGTCATTTCGAGCAGCGGCGGCCGGCGGGCCAAGCCAAGTGTGGCATCTAGTGGCTGGAGGCGCGGGCGCGCCAAATCAGCCGGCGCAAAGAAATGGGATCGGGGGAGGAGGGAAAGGAGGCGCCGCCCCTGGCTGAGTCCGCCAGTCGCCGTTGCTCGGTAATGCCCAACGCCGTCTCCCTCGATGAAGTAACGGAGTGGCATGGGAGAAAGGACGTGAGAGCCGATGGGAGAAAATGATTAATTAGCTTAATGGGCTGCTTTAAGATTCGTGTTTTTTTAGAAAGATGAGTACCGGAGCCGTTGCCAAATTTGAAGACTGCAAATCTCCAAATCTCCCAAAAAAGAATTGGTTGTAGTGGAGGAAGAAAATTTATTTTTCGAAGATTGTCAATTTCTATATGGTATGAAAATATTCATAGTCCATACACATCTGTCCTTATCAAGATATGGTATCTTTTTCATGGATACCAATAATTATTCATGTATATGATATTATATACATTGTTCAGTTAATAACTACATGATGCATTTTCTTAAAGAAACATAACTATGCTTTATGTTTTGATTAGTTCTGTTGTGTCTGTGATTCATCGCTTTATACTGTTATATGCAGCTCTTAACATTGAAGAAAAACATGTCGTCATATAATGGGATCCAAATGTACTTTTGGTTATTCGTATCTGTATATATTGGCCTTTTTTTTACTGCACGAGGGCCTACGTTTCTCAGGTAAAGCCCTGTGGGAAACAGAGTACTGATGTTCATAGTCCATACCACTAAGTTGCTGACTAGCTCGTCGGTCAACGGTCGTCGGAGATTGTCAAGGAAGTGATGTACTCCCGATCTGCGTCAGCGTGACAATAAGCAGCTGCTGCGGCAATGCTCAGCTAATATATAAGCGGCACACCATGCCGCCCTAATAGCACCATAGCACTAGGGGGTTAGTCGGTCAGATTTTATTATACTCCTACTGACTAGGCACTCTGACCGTGGACTATGTGACGACTAGAGCAATCATCTTATAATGGATCAGCAAGCACATCATCCATCCCTCAACAAGGATCAGCATGATTATTCGTAATGACAAAATTGAGCGCTGGGAGCGCCACCTCTCTCACATATGTCAACCCCCTCAACTGAGACTTGATGGTGGCACGCTTAGCTCGCTGATTGGCGCCCTCAGAAGCTTGACCCATGAACGAAAAATGCTCATTCAACAAGATATCTACAAAATGCAACCAAATAAGTGAGGTAACATATGATCAGATGGGGATTCTTCGTCCCTCCCATCAATTCATCAAAAAAATAAGGAGGGAGAACTTGCTCAATGGATCGAGATCATGTATTCATGCCTTGTGCAGCTCTATATTGATAGGAGTCTCCATGCAAAAGATCATCTCGACTTATAACAAGGCTCTGCGTAGTTATAACTCACACAATCTCCAAGCAATACAAGTACTTGATTCATTTATGGATTGGGTCAGAGTTCCACTCATAGGACAAAGATGGTTCGTGACAAACCCATGTCCCACCACCGCACGGAATAAACTTGGAACAACCTATCCTATTACATAGCCTAAACCTTCGGTCAAAACTTAGAGCCACCTTCTGAAGTTGTGTGGCTTGTGCAAGCATTCCTTGGATGAAGGAGCTTTCGCAGTCAGTTCCTGCAAGCCCCGTGAACCGTACTTCCTGCATATTAGCCAAGTATATCTGATGGGATTTCCACTGGTCTGGGTGGTTGCACAAGGACTGGTTGCGACCGGTCTATAGCATAAGAATGAGGGATATATTTGTGATTTTAGTGCAATATAAAGGAATGATACAGGAAACTTTAACCAAATATAATGGAATTAGCTGGGATACATACTTACCATCTAAATGCAGTGTATGCAGAGGTATTTGAGATGGTTGCATTGTTTTAGGATCTCTGCTAGACCAACTCCGAATGAATGCAGATCCGGTAAATAAGCATGAACAGTCAAAGATATTAGGTGCGGAAGATGAGGTATCCTCTCACTAATCATGTCGGTAAACCCATATTCTTCCTAACAAAAAGTAAAAAATAATAAAATGCAAGTAAATAAGCATCCCAAGACATCACTAACCAAACAAGGTAAAAGAAGACAATATTAGTAAACAATGAAACTTTCATAGCATGTGGACGATATTTCTGCTTTGTTCATTCAATTTTTTGAAAAGGAAAAACAGCAGACATGATGCACAGATGGATGATTAATTTAATAATTCTAATGATTTGTGGTAAATTAGGTATTTTTATGCTACATACACACTCAATGGACCATCTGCAGTGAACGTAATATATGTACGTACAGAATATGTAAGTTAGTAAGAATATAAATATCTCTTAGCACCGGCTGTAGAAAGCATGGACAAATAATTAGTTCAAACAGTGTGACATTATAGATAGAGAAGTGCAAAATTGGAAACAATGCAGAGTAGTTCAAACAGTGTGACATTATAGATAGAGAAGTGCAAAATTGGAAACAATGCAGAGTAGTCAGAAAATACTCCCTCTATCCCAAATTATAAGGCATTCCAATAATCTTGGAGAGACAAAGGATCTCAAGTTTGACTAAATTTATATGATAAGATAATAATATTTATGACACCAATTAAGTATCATTAGATTCTTCATTAATTATATTTTCATAGTATACTTATTTGATGTTATAAATTTTTGTAATTTTCTCTATAATTTTGGTCAAACTTAAGATGCTTTGATTCTCCAAGATTCTTGGAATGTCTTATAATTGGAATGGAGGGAGTAGCTGCCAGTGGGAACAATGCAAAATCAGTGGTTTCATTTATTGTGTGTAACCGAACCTAAATAATAAATTACAATTGTATTGTATTCATTTATTATGTGTAGCACTTGAAAACAATTATGATCTCTACCACTAGAAACAATGCAAATCAATTGTTTCTTCATTTATTATTTAACTTCTTTTTTCCTTAAAAGCATTCCAATTTGCTTTTGAAAATTCGCATGCTACAAGTTCACTTTTTTTAAAAAAAAGTATGAAACTTTAAGTTTTGGTTTTCAAGGAGCTGGGAGGCATATCATAAGATGTACTTTGGATGCATACCGTTGTTACTCGAAGAGACACCTCAAGACATGTGAGTGACGTGCAACACCTGAGTAGGCAAATGCTACCGTCGTTAATGTCGTCGTCATCATCTTCATATCCATGCGACCCCAACTCAACCTTGAGGCTCTCCACGCATGGCAATTCACCGTCAACTTCGATATTGTCAGGTTGATTACACAAGAAGGTGAGCTCCTTCAGCTTAGGGGCGGATATTCCAAGCGTCCCGAGATAGGCGTAGTCCTCGAAATGGAAAATCCGAAGGCTAGGAGTTTTCAATTTCAGAGTCTCAAGGCCTGCAATTGGCCCGTTTGATATTGACAGCTCCAAGAGTGCGCTGGCCTCGATAAGCAGCTTATTCAGTCTAGGGAGCCTAAGGTTCCACAGTTGTAGCTTCTGCAGTGACGGACAGCATGCTGATGACAGGAGGCGAGCAAGGAGGTGGCCACTGCCAGCAACGAGCTCAATGTTTTCAAGTGAGTAGGCTTGCTAATGGGTTGGGTTTAAATTGGTTTAATATGTTAGGTTTTTAAATGGGTGTACTCTGGATGGGTGGGAATGGGTTGATTTATTTAGCGGGTTAGGTCGGGTTGGGTTTAATAGAAAACTGTGTTGGATGGGTCGGGATTGGATTCTTTTTTTTTGGGTTTGAATGGGTTGAGCCCATGGGTTGATGTTGAATTTTTAATATATCATAATATACATATATATTGATTTGTAATTTGTTTAGCTTTTGATGTAGGGCCCACATGCATATTTTGCTATGCTAATTGGCACGGATTAGCCTCATGACATTTTGAATCCAGCTTAATTTATTTTAGTCAATTTCGACAAAATTTTATAATGTGAACACGAGCTTTTATTTTTAGGGTCCGGCTTCGAGGTGGGGCCCACATAGTGATCTGGAGTGCCAACTGGCATGAAATAGCTGCTTGTTACATTAAATCATTTGCAACAAATTTTAGTCAATTTCGACAAAATTTTATAATGTGAACGCGAGCTTTTATTTCTAGGGTCCGGCTTCGAGGTGGGGCCCACATATTGATCTGGCAATGCCAACTGGCATAAAGTAGCTGCTTGTTACATTAAATTATCAGCAACAAATTCTAGTCAATTTCGATAAAATTTTATAATGTGAACGCGAGCTTTTATTTCTAGGGTCTGGTTTTGATGTGGGGCTCACATATTGATCTGGCAGTGCCAATTGGCATAAAGTAGCTGCTTGTTACATTAAATCATCTGCAACAAATTTTAGTCAATTTCGACAAAATTTTATAATGTGAACGCGAGCTTTTATTTCTAGGGTCCGGCTTTGATGTGGGGCCCATATGTCTTATCAAGCATATATATATATATATATATATATATATATATATATATATATATATATATATATATAAACCCATAGATTTTTATAGCAAACCCGTGAGTTTAATTAGTTAATGGGTTGAAATGGGTTGGGTTGAAACTATAAAAATATAGGATGGGGTGGGTGAAAGAAGAGAGTTAATTTGTTATGGGTTGGGTTAGGTACGGGGTGGGTTTTCACCCATTAGCAGGCCGACAAGTGAGAGATCCACTAGCGAAGAGAATACTGCAGCGGCAGGTAGATGGAGCCTTACGCCTCCCAGTTCCAAATGCATAGACTCCAGCTTTGCTGAACTAGGAAGATCGTTGAGATTTATCATGGATTGCTTTAGCCGGTGCTCCACCCTGACGTTGCCTCTGCCACGGTAACAATTCAGCAACCGCAGTTTAAGGACGAAAGATTTTGCCGTGCTCTGCGTCGCGTGCCGAATCCAGTCTTCCGCTGCTTCGGTCAACCGCCGCACCAGTCGTTTAGTTGCCTGTTCGCCGACAGGAGGAGACATGATCGCGAACGAGATCGCCAGGTGCTCGAGATCGGCATCGTCCGCCATGGCGCGCTGGGCGAGGGCGTTGTTGACGAAGTCGAGGAACTTTTTGTCGCTGCTGGCGCTTTTGAGTCTCCGCCTGCTGCTGGAGTCGAAGGTGAGGGAGCTGAGGCGCGTCCAGAGGCCGCGCCAGCGCCGCGAGAGCGCGCCCGTGCGCACCGCGTCCCCCGCGTCCGGCAGCAGCTCGAGGATGCGCAGGAGCACGTCGTCGCAGAGGCCGCTGATTAGGTCGGCAGACGCCCCTCGCCGTCGCTTCGACCTGCGCCAGCCCATCGTGGCTGCCGCTCCCGCTGCCGCCGCAGTCGCCGCCAGATGCGATCGGATTGATGCGCACGGCCTATGCTTTAGGAAGCGGAAAATTCATTGACGGTCCTTTAACTTGCACTGCACGAGGTGTCATCTAGATCGGTCTAGAAAATACTATTTCCGCATATATTAAATTGGCTTTGGATCTTATCTGGGTCCAAACGAATCTTAGCCTATGCATCTGACATGTGGAACCCAGCCATCAATCACTTTTCCTCCTCTCTTCAACCTCTCAATAGGGGTGCTGGGCACGCCGGCGGCCCACGCTGGCCCCGCCACGCCGCCCCACGCCGGCAGCTCGTGCTGGCAAGTGCGACGGCAGCTGTCTTTGGCGTTACCAACTTGCTCGACAACCCAAAGGCCCGTCGGAGAACGACGAGGACGAGGACGTGGGCGCCATGGGAGCAGTCGCGAGGTGCAGCGGAGGCGTCACGGGTGCCGGCGCGCACGCGGGCGCCATGACGGCACGGGAAGACGGCTGCAGCTGCCCCACGGCGCGCAGCTTGTGCTTGGTGCGGGATGAGATCGAGGCGCTACTGTTCGACGGCGACGGGGACGAGATCGAGGCACTCGCCGACCTCAGCTCTCTCTCCCCATCAACAGCGACCGCTCCAACCCAGCCTCCTTCGCCGACCTCCCCGCTGCTGACGAGTACAACTCCGTGTCCTTCATCGGCGAGATCGACCTGCTGCCCGACGGGTACGACCGCGAGTGCACGCAGGTGTACGGCCACGCCATCGCGCCGAGCTCGTTGGGGATGTCACTGGTGAGCGCGTTCGAGGAAGGTCCAGCACGCGCAGCACGGACAGCGACGCGTACGAGTGCGGAAGGTGTCGCGGCCTGGCGGTCCCACGACAACACCGCAGCAGTAGCTGCTACCGCCGTTATAGGACGTTGCGGCCGTGGCTAGCTGGAGAAGCACCTACTCAGCGACGACGACGACAATGGCGAGGTAGAGGCGACGAGGAGTGCATGTGGCTCCACGTTACAAGCTTTGCATGGGGGACACGATACAGGAGCTCAATTCCATCACCGCCGCGCCTTTGACATCTCTTCCCAACAACCACAACACCGTGCCTGCAATGTCATTATGTCAAGGTCTCCGTCGAACTCCTAGTCGTCCATGGTTTCGTCGGCAGCGTCCAACTCGCCGCCAACCTCGACAGCCTCGTCGCGGCAGCTACTGTCCGAGGCCGCCGCCGCCATCGTCGACGGCAACCACGCAACGGCGGCCGCTCACACCCGGCGTGCGCGCCCTGTACCCGCGCGTGGTGACGCTCGTGGAGCAGGACCTCAACGCCAACACGACAGCACGACGCCTCTAGCGATGGTTCGCCGACGCGTGCGCGCACTACGGCGCGGTGCTGGAGTCTGTGGACGCGACCCTTGGCCACGACAGCACGCAAAGGGCCCGCGCCGAGGCGGCCCTGGCGAACAAAGTCGAAAAAGAGGTTGACATCTAGGCCCCACACGTCAGATCATAGGCTAAGATCTATTTAGACCTAAACGAGACTCGAAGCCAAGTTAATGAACTCAAAAATAACATTTTCATAATAGAGGGACCTAAATGACAACTCATACCAAGTTGAAGGGCCGGCCATGAGTTTTCCTCTTAAGGGAATACAAACAAGAGACCTGCAAGATGTGAATACAAACAAGAGACCTGCAAGATGTGCAACGCACGTCAGGCAACCAAATTCGATCAAGCGCTCATTTCCCGTAGATGCACGGTGCACCTGCCGAGGTTGGGCCTGGTGTAACAAGTCACCGGTTATCTGAATTGGGCCTGATAATTGGCTACTAACCAGCCCAACACTTCCAGACTCCAGAGTCCGCCATGTTTCCCGAATCTCTCCAGGTCACCCGCGTCTCGATAATGCTCCACTTGAGACGTCCGGAATGGACGGACACCTCACTCACTCCCACACCCAGTTCTTCGCTTCCTCCTCTCTTCCGCGCTCACGCCCGGCGCCTACCCCGACGCGCGGCCATGGCTGGCTCCCTGGCCGGCGGTGGCGCGCTCACTAACCCCGGCGTCTTCCTGCTCCACCCTGATGTTCTCCTCCTCTACCCCGGCGGCACCCCTTTCCCCATCTTGGCGTCCTCACCCACCGGGAGTGCCCAACACCTGCGGATCCAGTGGCCCTCTGCCCTACCCCGGCGAGATCCAAGCAAGCCACTGACTTTTTCCTACCCCGGCTAGCGGCGCCCTCCCCACATCCGGCAGCGTCTCCTCTCCCTCAGCCGATGGCAAGCATGGCGGGCGCGCACCACCCAGCGAGCCTACGCCACCGCACTTGCCCACTAGGTAGGTTATGGTCGCACAGCGATGCTGTATTTCAAGTGGTTCTGGACGCTTTTTAGACATGTTGCAAGTCCATGTTTCAAGTGTTCCATATGTATGTTTCAATTGCTTCATGCGGATGTTGCAAAAGTAGATTGAGATGTTGCAATGGTTGTCAGCGTCGATCCTCAATGTTTCATTTGTTTGTAACGCTTTTTTTTGTATGCTGCAAGTGGTGCATTTGAATGTTTCAAAAATAATTTGAGATGTTATACATGTTGTAATGGTGTTTCAACTATACGTTCCAAATATTTCATCTGTTTTTTAGACGTACGTTGCAAAAGTTTTATCTGTATGTTATAAAAGTAGACTGGGGTGTTGCATGACGCGACCGGCTATCGCTGCTGATGGGGCGCAGCCGTGGGTCAACCCATGTGGGCTTCTCCGTGCGGGGCGCGGGATGGGCGTGAATATTAAGGTGGGATTCAGACACAGGAGCGGCACAGGTGTCGAAGCCGCGTCCCGGCGCTGGGCGTTCCGCCGACGCCTTCAACGTTCATGTCCGTGTTGCGGGCTTCAGCGCCGCTGACCATCTCGCCGGCAAGTCGTCAGTTTGCTGAGAAAGCGGCACGGGCTCATATCTGACGGTTTGCTTTGCTCGACAAAGCAAAAACGCTGGTCTGTTTCATCTTTCCTGGCCCTCGTCTGTATATTTGTTCTGTCATGTTCACAAATGAACAACTGCTAAAGTTGAAGAATGCAGTGTGGAACTGATTCCTCTATCTAAGCACTAATACAAAACATAATGACTGTTGTCTGTTGACTGGCGGTGGGGCTATCAACGTGTTATGCAACATCTCTATAGCACTGGAGTTTCAGAACAGGATAGCTTCATTTCCTTACTACATCACAAAATAGGACACTAACCAAACAATAGAACATTATTATGAGGAACGCATCAAAGAAATCTCCAACGTTTGCCCGTGCGCTCAAGCCTGCTTGATACCGGCAGCAGCAGCAGCCATGGTGGCGCCGAGCTTCTTCATGGACGGCCTCGCCACGAGCCTAGTCTCCCACCACACCTTGACGTGCGGGTACGAGTCGAAGAGCGGCGCGTGCGGCGTCGCCATGAAGTAGAAGGTGAAAGGGAAGTGGTTCAGGTCCGCGAAGCTGACGAAGTCCCCGGCCAGGTAGGCGTGATTAGACAGGCGCGCCTCGTAGACGTCGAGCACCTTCCTGAGCTTCTCCAGGCTCTCATCCACCACCGTCTGGTTGGTGGGGACGCCGCGCATGGCCGGGTAGATGAGGCACTCGTAGACGACGGGCGACAGCGCCGGGTTGTACTGGTGCGCCTCCACATCCGTCCACACGTCCACCATGGCGGCCTCCTTGAGGTCGCCTTCGCGCAGGAGGTCGGTGGCCTCGGCTGACTTGTACTTGCGGATGATGTACTTTGAGATGGCTCGGGACTCTGAAAACAGACATGGTGACTTGAGAGTGGAAGATACAATGGAGGACTGGTAGTAAAAGGACTGTACCGAAGAGCACGACATCGCCGTCCTGGAACGCCGGGATTTGGCCAAACGGCTGCAAGGGATCGGTACACATCAGCACGCACTGAATCAGCTGCTTCTCTAGCTACCATCCATGGAGACGACCGAGAGAGAGACAGACAGATGCGGTCAAATGGCAGGATGTTACTCACGTTTCTGGCGAGGTGCTCGGGACTCTTGTGCTCCATGGCTTGGAAGTCGATGTTGACGACCTCGTACTCGGCGCCCACCTCCTCGAGACACACACCAGCACCCGGGCCACGTTCGTCGACATCGCCGGCCCGAACACCTTCACCGGCGCCATTGCTTTCGCTCTGCTGCTGCGATCGATGCCAAGGGCGTTCAGATGTGCTCGTTGAAGCGAGGTAGCTGGGGTGTGCGGCTGCTGCTGGTGCCCAGGAATAGGCGAGGGATCAAGTACTTTAATCACACTGACACTGCTGGGCCCGTTGCACTGGCACGTGGTGGCGTCGAGATCTCAGGACGGAGCTAGAAGGTCTGGTTTCCAAACTGCGTATCCAACGATGGATAACGTGCAAAAGCGCGACAACGTAAGCAGTGATGCAGGACCTTGCTCGATTGAGAAAAGACCGTGTACCCGCACCCACGTTTGGTTCAGCATGAGTAACGTAACCAGATTACGGAGGGGGATCGGAAGGCAATACAGCGTTTGTTTGATCCAAGTCCGTTAACCAAGTCCGTTACGAGGTACCCCGCAATCAAATGACGGACCATTCATGATCGATACCGCCCCTCCGCCAGTCCAAGCCTATTACGTTGCTACTGCTATAATTTGTTTCCCTTACTAAGGGGGTGTTTAGTTCCTAGGTTTCGGAGCGTCACATCGGATGTTTCATAGATGTCGGAAGGGGTATTTGGATACTAATGAAAAAACTAATTATATAACTCGTCTGGAAACCGAAAGACGAATTTATTAAGCCTAATTAATCTGTCATTAGCACTTATTTACTGTAGCATGGCATTGTCAAATCATGGATTAATTAGGCTTAAAAAATTCGTCTCGCAAATTTATCGCAATCTGTGTAATTAGTTATATTTTTCGTCTACATTTAATACTCCATGCATGTGTCCAAACATCCAATGTGATGGGGTAAAAAAAATTTGGAGAAGAACTAAACACCCCCTAATTATGCAACCAAACAAATATATATTTATTTTGGGACGAAGAGTTTATAATATAAACTACCAAATAATATTAATGCATTTTTAAAATAATAATAAATAATAAAATATTTTTTATAGATTATTAACTAATAACAATGCATACACATGATTAATTAAGGAATGGATAGAAGGATGTTTGAGCAGCTAGGCAACTAGTGCTAATCGCTAATCAACTCCCACGTATGTTCCTAAACAGAGTAATCAGCAAGGAAATGAAAGAAAAGATAGAAAAACAAAATCTAGACGCATTCCAACCAAGTAGCACTACTCATCTCCCAGGCAACCAGCATGCTGTAGCCAGGCACACTCCTTTCTGGTGTCCTGGCTGAGGCCACGCTTGGCTGGTCTAGGAACATTTCCAGGACTCCAACCAAACGTATCCCAGACAAGACAAATCTGGTCCAAGGTACAAACCAAAAAAAACCCCTAAATAGCTTCAGGCCACCAGGGTTAGTCGGTCAGATCCCTGTTCGCTTGAGCTTATCAGCCAGAATCAATCAGTCATTCAGCAGTGTTTTTTCTCTCATAACAAATCAGCATCAGTAGCAGCCGCAGAAACCATCAGCCGAATAGGGCCAAGCCTAATTCCGGTCAGGGGAAATGAATTTCTTGTGACTAGGCTCTCTCGCACTCTGACCATGGACTATGCTATGACCAGAGCAATTATCTTACGATGGATCGGGAAGCACATCATCCATCCCTCGACAAGGATCAGCAAGATTAATCCTAATCACAAAATTGAGCACAAGGAGCGCCACCTTTCTCACATATGTAAACCGCCTCAACTGAGACCTGACGGTGGCATGCTTAACTCGCTCATTAGTGCCCACGGAAGCTTGACCCATGAACGAAAAAATGCTCATTTAGCAAGACAGCTACAAAATGCAACCAAATAAGTGAGGTAACATATGATCTGATGGGGACTCTTTCGTCCCTCCCATCGATTCGTCCAATAAATAAGGCGGGAAAACTTACTCAATGGATCGAGTCATGCATTCTTGCCTTGTGCATCTATGCACTGATAGTAGTCTCCATGCAAAAGATTGTCTCGAACTATAACAAGGATCTTCTATACACTTACACAATCTCTGAGCAATACAAGTACTCGATTCATTTATGGATTGGATGAGAGTTCCACTCATAGGACGATGAAGGGTCATGACAAACCCACGTCCCACTACCTCACGGAATAAACCTGGAACCATCTATCATATTATATAGCCTAAACCTTGGGTCAAAACTTAGAGCCACCTTCTGAAGTTGTGTGGCATGTGCGAGCACTCCTTGGATGAAGGAGCTTTCGCAGTCAGTTCCTACAAGCCCCCGTGAACCGTACTCCCTGGATATTAGCAAAGTATACCTGATGGGGTTTATTGTGGTCCAGGTGATCACACAAGGAGTCATCGTCGTGTTCATGCTGTAAGAGTGAGGGATATATTGGTGATTTTAGTGCAACATAAAGGAATGATATAGGAAATTTTAACCACATAGAATTAGCTCGGATACATACTCACCGTATCAATGGAGCAATGTACATGGAGGTATTTCAGATAGCTACATTGTTTTAGGATGTCTGATAGACCAACTCCAAATGAATGCAGATCCGAGGAATCAACATGAACAGTCAAAGATATTAGGTATGGAAGATGAGGTATCCTCCCACTAATTATGTCAACAGCCCGATCCTCTTCCTAATAATAAAAAAATAAAAAGAACAGAAAATGCAAGTAAATTATAAGCATCCCAAAGACATAGCTGGTGTTTCTTTTAATAACCAAACAAGTAAAAAGAAGTCAATGCGAAACACAGGCTACTACAGCACACTACGATATTCCCTTTTCACTGATAAAAAAAGATTTTTAGAGATGGTTAAAATCGGTTTTTAGAGACGGTTTAAAAAATCGCTACAATGCCACTGATTGTAAAAATAAGTGATTTTCAGAGGCGCTTCTCTTAACACAACCGACCGTAAAAATCGATTTTCAGAGGCGGTTGACTTAAGTCAACCGTCCCAAAAAATATTTTTCAGAATTTTTTAAAAATCATTTAGAGTCTAATAAAAATAAGAAAAAAAATATTTAGTGTGGCTAGAGGCCCAACTAGCCACTTGTAGAATTTAATTTTCGCCACCATCTGGTATAGTGCAGGAGTTAGGTTTGAACTCGCGACCTCTCGCTCCGCGCGGTTCGTCCCCTGCCATTACACCACACAGTTACTTGTCTTGAGATATACAATGCTATCCATTTATACTAATACGTATGGATCTTGTAATCAATATTTGCGCTATTAAACGACCTCAAATGGGAAAATTTTCAACTATAAAGTTTTAGATCTCTTCGAGTACTACAACTTTCATATAAAACATTTCTCCATCCAAGGTCATTTGAGAAATTCAAAATTTTAAAATTGAAAATCTGAGATTTAACTTATATATTTGGAACCCTAATGATCTCAAACAAAAATTTTATCAACTACAAAGTTTTAAATCTCATCGAGCTCTACAATTTTGATATAAATTTTGTCTTCATCCAACTTCATTTAAAAAAGATATGAATTTATTTGTGCTGCAGCTATTTTTAAGGACGGTTGACTTAGTCAATCGCCTCTGAAAATCACTCATTTTCAGAGACGCTTGACATAAGCAACCGCCCTTGAAAGTAGTATTTGCAGAGGCGGTTCTCTTAACGGAACCGTCCTTAAAAATGGATACATTTTTAGAGGCGAATTTTTTAATGGAACCACCCATGAAAATAGAATTTTAGCGACGGTCACGGAGCTACAGTTCTCCCCGGTGACGTTAGAGGCGGCGTGCTAGTTTAACCACCTCTTATTGAAAAGGGAGGTGTTTCTAAAAATCTTTTTTGTACTAGTGTTTTGGTCATTCGATTTTTTGGAAAGAAAAAAATTCCCTTTCATCGGACATGATTCACATATGGATGTTTCATTTAATAATTCTAATGATTTGTGGCAAATGACACATGTATAATAAATAATAATATGAATGGACGAATACATAAAAATATAATATAGCCGTTTTTTATGCTAAACAATCAGTTTTGACTAATATGAACCATCCGTAGTGAGCGCAATATGCACAAAGAGTATATATATATAAGTTTCAAAGGATAGACCGATAGAGACATCTATTATCACTGGCTGTATAGAAAGCATATAGACAAATAATTGGTTCAAACAGCCCGACAGTATACAGAATGCCAAAAAAAAAAAGTTCAACTAGAAACAATGGAACATTTGTTACGTTGTAGCCAGAATTAAATAATAAATTACAATTGTATTCATTTATTATGTGTGTAGCACTCGTAAACAGCTATAATTTTTGCTAGTAGAAGCAATGCAAAATCAGTGGTTTATTTCTTGTTTAACTTTTTTTTCCATAAAACCAGTCTAATTTGCTTTTGTAATTTTGTTACTGCAAGCTCATTTTTAAAAGAAAAGGAAAACATAAAACTTCAAGTTTGGTTTTCAAGGAGTAGTTGAAACTTGTGTAAGGTGCGGTACTTTGGATACATACCGTTGCTACTTTCAGAGAAACCTCAAGGCATGTGAGGGACATAGTGACATACAACACCGAAGAAGGCAAATGCTGCTGTTGTTGATGTCATCATCTTCATCTTCATCTTCTTCTCCATGCGAGTCCAACCCAACCTTGAGACTCGTCACGCATGGCAATTCACCGTCAACGTCGATATGGTCAAGTTGATGAGGCAAGAAGGTGAGCTCCTCCAGTCTAGGGGCGGAGATCCCAAGTGTCCTGAGGTATACATGGAGAATCCGGAGGCTAGGAGTTTTCAATTTCAGATTCGCAGGGCCTACATTTGGCCTGCTTGACATTGACAGCCAAGAGTGCCCTAGCCTCGATAAGTAGCTCATTCAGTTCAGGGAGGCTAAGCTCCCTCAGCTGTAGCTTCTGCAGTGACGGACAGCATGCCGATGACAGGAGGCGGGCAAGGAGGTGGCCACTGCCAGCAACGAGCTCAATGTTTTCAAGTCAGAGATCCACAAGCGAGGTGAACACTGCAGTGGCGGGGAGCTGGAGCCTTACACCTTGCAGTTCCCAATGCATGGTCTCCAGCTTTGCTGAACTAGGAGGATTGATGAGATCCATCATGGGTTGCTCGTGCCGCTCCCAGATGTTGCACCTGGTCTCAGGGCAGTACCGTTTCCATATAGGAAACAACTGGAGTTTAAGGGCGAAAGATTTCGCTGTTTTTTTTGTACCGCGTACCAAATCCACTCTTGCGCGGCGTCGGTGGACCGCAGCACCAGCGGTTTAGTTGCATGATCGTCGGCAGGAGACATGATCGCGAATGAGATCGGCAGGTGCTCGAGGGCGGCATCCGTCTTGGCGCGCTGGGCGGAGGGCGTTGTGGACGAAGTCGAGGAACCTTTTGTCGCTGCTGGCGCTTTTGAGTCTCCGCCTGCTGGAGTCGAAGGTGAGGGAGTAGACGCGCGTCAGAGGCCGCGCCAGCGCCGCGATAGCGCGCCCGTGCGCACCGCGTCCCCCGCGTCCGGCAGCAGCTCGAGGATGCGCACCAGCACGTCGTCGCCGAGGCCGCTGATCCGGTCGGCCTCCCCGGCAGACACCCCTCGCCGTCGCTTCGATCTGCTGCGCACGCCCATCGTGTCTGCTGCTGCTCCGCCGCCGCCGCCAGATGCGATCGGATTGATTGATGCGCACGGCCTATGTATGGTATGATTCGGGAAACAAGAGACCCGCGCGAGACGTGGAAACGGATTTGGGGTATGTTTGTTCCACCAAAAGTACGTGTCTTCTGGTGGCGAGTTGTCAATGGCTTCCTTCCAACAAGAGGAGTTTTGCACAGAAGGCACATTGAACTTATTCCAACTTGTGAGATGTGCGATGCAGCGGACGAATCAATAAAGCATGTGTTGATGGACTGCACTGTTGCCAAGAGTTTTTGGCGTGAAGCAAAGAAGATCACGGGTGTTAAATTGCCAGAGCTGCATCCTCTAACTTGGGCACATGATCTTGTTGATCCGGCTCTATGCCCTCCGAAGGATGCGGCTATCTTTTTATGTGGTATGTGGTCTCTTTGGATGTCCAGGAACATGCAGCGGCGTCGTGAGAAAGTTTGGCCAATGCGTGTGATGGTGCAATGGGTGACAGACCTGGCTTTTGATCTCTGGCAGATTGCTCATCCTCCAGAGGTCCACCGTGCAGCAATGCGAGAACATCAGCATTGGCAGAAACCAGACTCCGGGTGGATCAAGTGCAATGTGGATGCATCGTTCTATGACAGAGACCGAACTGGTTCGTCAGGAGTCGTCCTACGTGATCATGAAGGTAGAACTTGTGGGGGGACGGCCAAATGGTATGATCATTCCATGAATGCCTTGACTACGGAAGCGAGGGCGTGCCTGGACGGCATGCTGTATGCGCAGGGAAGGGGAGTTCGCAGGCTAATTCTGCAAACAGATTGTCAGGTCTTGGTGAACCTTTGGGACAACCGCTCAACACAAAAATCATAGGTAGATCCACTTCTGTACCAGTTGGCGGATCTCAGCCGGAGCTTTGATGATTTCAGTTTTTGTTTTGCTAGTAGAATCTGTAATAGGCTAGCTCATGAGTGTGCGAGGTTGGTTTCTCGTGAAAACCCGATGGTTGAGTGGCTTATAACTCCACCGGCATTACGAGTTACCGCTGATGCTGATTGTAACACAACTCATGGTTAATATAAAACTCCGGTTATGCTAAAAAAGAGAGAGAGAGACGTGGAAATTCAACGCACGTCAGGCAACCAAATTGGATGGAGTGTCCGTTTCCCGTACGTGCACAGGACGACGCTGGGCCTGGTGGCTGGTGAAACAAGCTGAAGCCAAGCCACAGCCCGGTCCAATAAGCTGTCACTCTGAGTCGGGCCTGGTAATTATCTACCAACCAGCCCAATACGTACAGAGCCCGCAACTGAGCCCGCCCATGTCTCCCGAATCTCCCCAGGCCACACCGGCCGGTCGTCAGTTGGCTGAGCAAGCGGCACAGGCTCCTGCGGCTCGCCGGCCAGTGGTGCATTGTGGTGGCGGTGGCGGCGACGACACGCACCACCTAGGGCTATCAACGGAGAAACGGAGGCTGTCAAGGACATGATGCCCTCAGGAGGCTGTCAAGCATATTGCAAATAGCCCCAATAGCACATGGGTCAGTGACTCAGTTCATCACTGTAGTCTGAGACGTGAGTCTGAGTTCCTGACGCTGACTAGGTTGTCTCGTCTCGTACCCTGATCATGGACTGCTGCGTCTGCGTTAATCAGACCATCAACAACCATCCTGTTCTTTCGAGATTACAAGTCAGATCAGCAAGCCATTCAGCAGTGTTTTTCTCTCACAGAAAACTAGCCAGATCAGCCAGATTTCAGCCTAAGCGAACAGGCTGAACGTTGATCATGCAGACTGAGGGAACTTTACTTAACACGTCTGTGTCCAGCAGTGGCCTGGAGTAGTCCTGTAGTGCTATCTTATCTTTCCCCCATCTGTCTGTACCACAGATGGCTCATATTCTGTCCTGTACACAAACGAACAACTGCTAAAGTTGAAGGATGCAGTGCGGAACTGATTCCTATGCACCAGTATAAAACATGGTGACTGCCTGACTGGTTATCTGGTGATCAATGGCCGAAGATGGATAAGCACTGGCTTTTCAGTAAAAGAAGCGTCTAAAGTGGGAGAAAAAGAACATATAAGTAAGACGCTGAATTGCAAGTTTTCTCATTCCGGAAATTTGCAAAACCTGGCACCTGCCAAAACCGAACAAGTACCAGTAGTAGTAGTAACACACAACAGAAAGCTGTTGTTTTAAATTAGGAAGTAACAATGGCGAGAACCATTATAAAAAAAAATGGCAAGAACAAAACTAAGCCAAAGTGCCCTGTTGTGAATTGCGGTCCATCCGAATCAGTAGACCCCTTCCACTTTGGATGGATGGCTGTCCGCTCAAAGATGTGCGTGTGTTCATATCCGCGATTAGATTAGATTCGACACTATGATCTAACGCTAACATACGCCCATGATTGCCGCAGAACGAGCGATTAGTTGCCGTTAGATTACTGATCACCGGCAGCAACGAGAGCCCAATGTTTCTTCTTGGCTCTGATAGTCTGATACTCTGATTCCATTCCAGTCTCATCACGTCCATCCACACGCTGGCTTTACCCCGTTATTCTGTGCCCCCTCGCTTTTGGGAATTTTGTATGCACAGCACAGCCACTTGCAATCCTGTTCTCTGAATGTAGCTTGGCAGGAGAGCACCGAATTCTCTCGTACCAGGAGCCAGGACGAGAAAAATGAAACGTTGAAATTCTGTATCTGCTCTTTATTTCGTCCAGGGGAGTGGTTGGGATCAACATTGCAGCAAGTGTGCCAAATTGAAAGCCGTAGCTCAAAATATCTTCTTCCTCGCAATTGAAAGGAGCCAGATAAAATATTTTTAAGTTCAACTGAAAACCTGATCAAATGTACAAAATGACCCCGTTAATACTTTGTATAGATCGAGTGACTAGAGCCTGGACATACCTGTCGGTCCACTTGTATGCATGGGACAAATTTGCAGCTGACAAAAGATGGACTAGTTAGTGATCTCAGGTATTGGACTGAAATCCAGTAGTAGCTGTCTCGCTTACACTCACAGAAGAAAAGATCGGCTAAGGCCTTGTTTAGTCTGTAGGTGAAAAGTTTATGGATGTTTCATGAGAAGTCAAAAGAGATGTTTGATACTAATAAAAAAACTAATTGCATAACTCGTTTAGAAACTGGAAGGGGTGTTTTTGGATAATTAAGCCCTGTAGCAATTATGGCTAATCATGGCCTAATTAGGCTTAAAAGATTCGTCTCGCGGTTTCCATCCAAATTGTGTAATTAATTTTTTTATCTACATTTAATGTTCTATGTATGTGTTTAAATATTCTTAAATATTCGATGTGACGAGGTAAAAAGTTCTTGGATAGTAACAAAACAGGCCTAAATCCAAGATTTTCATAGTAGCAGAGTGAACACTCATCCGACAAAGAAAGCTGTAGATGAAAGTATAGTCCACTGAGAAGATGAAGGGAAAAGGCAAAGATGTAGGAGTACGCTACAAGCACTGTATATATCGAATAATAAAGTCTCATCGATCTGAATTTACATATTTACATAAATATTATTACACAAAAAGGGGAGGAGAAAAGCAAAGAAGATGAAAAAGAAAAGAAACAAATGGAATCTAGAGAAGCAAGAACACCGACAGCACAACGCACGCACGCCTCTGCACAGCCACGCCTCAAGGAAGAAGAAGAAGAAGAAACAAGGAACCCGCTACGCTAGCTAGGGATCTCATCTAGCTCAGACGACCACGGTGAAGTAAGCGAGCGTGAGCCCCCCGTCGGAGTTGCTGGCGCCGGTCCCCGCGAGCGCGCCGAGGAGGCGGCGGAACGCGGCGACGGGGCAGGGGATGCGGAGCGGGCCCCGGCGCGCGTAGCCGTACTCCTGCGCGGCGCGGCGGAGCAGCTCGGCGATGGGCGGGCGGCCCAGCAGCTCGGCGGGGACGACGAACCGCTGCGTCTCCTCCCCCTCCGCGCCGACCTCCACGGGGACGTGACCCGCGGGGACCTTCCCGCCGGTGGAGCCCGGCGACGCCGGCACCGGCTCCGCCACGGCGCCCGGCGCCACCCTGCACGCCCCCGTGGACACGCACCGGAGGAGCCCCCTCATCGTGATGGGGCCAGGTCGCGGGTCGCCGCTCGTGCTAGTGCTACCCTACGGGCGCGCGCGGCGGTGGCGGTGGATACTGGTGGTGGAGATCGGCGGAGGCGAGGAGGCTGCAGTGCTGGAGAAGGGGAGGAAGGCGGGGCCGCGGGGGCGTGTGCTCTGCAGGCGTTGCTATATAGCCGCGGGCTGCACGCGGAGTTCTGGCCGCTTAGGCCGACAGGTGGGACAGGTCCGCTAGTGGCCCCACGTGGAGGTGGGGGTGTACGAATAGGACCACGGCGAGTACCCGAGGCGCGCGGGGAGAGAGAGAGAGAGTGGGATGGCCAGATGGGGTGCGGGGTGTCGAGTGAGTTGGGATCGCGTGCGCCGGGCTTCGTACCGCATCATGTGCTTGGGGTGCCCGTTGGCCGACACGTCACGCGGCCGCGAGAGGTGGTGTTCCGCTGACGCTCCGGTCGGCGGCGACGGCGTCCCCGACGTGACGGTGGCACGTACAGAACGACGGCGACGGCACGAAGGAGGACCGAAGGTTCCGCCGCTCGCCGGAGACCCGGCCTTGTGGTGGACTCGCTCGCCGGACAGACACACAGGGGTGCGCGCGCGCACACACACATCAAGGCCACGAGCACACGTGTCGCGTGCCGCACCGCATCTCACATGCGCGCGTCTGCGGTGGAGCAACAGCAGCACGGCGTGGAAATGGAACCGGTAGGGCGTTGCCGTCGCCAGAATGGTGGCCCGAGGGCGACGGCACGTGACTGGGGCCCCCCAAGCGGTTCCGTCGCTATCGGGTGGCCGGACTTCCGTACGTGGCCCCTGTACGGTTCCGTAACCACGGAAGGCGGTGGTACGGCTGCTACGGCACGTGGGGCCCCGCCGTACGTTACCCGTCCCACTCCGCTACCGCTAGGCGCCGAGTGCCCACAGCCACAGGTCACATGCCACAGGCCGCAGGCCACAGGCACATTCGTCTCGTCGTCAGACTGCAGTGCTTTTGAAAAGTTGAACGTGCAGTCGTGCAGCAGCGCCGCGGAAAGAAGGGAGTGGTGGCTAGTGCCGTGGAGTGAGTGAATGCGGTGGAGGTCGCTGCAAGTACAGACATGGGGGCGTGGAAAGCGTTGCCGTGCCGACATGGGCGCGACGTCTCGTGTTGCGTCAAGAGTGTCCCTGTTCGCGGAGGAGACGACTAGGAGAGGACGAATTTTATTGGCGCGTGGGTTTCCTTTTCGACAGCGTTCGTGTGGGAAAGGCAACTGATTTGATTTGGTTCAAAAAGTTTGTACGGTTCGGATTTTGCTTCGGGTCCTTATTCTGGATTTTAGACAGTAACAGGAGAATCTTAATTCTAGATAGAAAAAAGGCATTTGGATATTTGGTCTATAACCAGAAATTACATTCTTATACGTCTATATTTAGTTTATATCTATATATATCTATACTCTATGCTCTAGTAGATATTTATATTTATGACTAATCTATATCTATATGCCTAATATAGTGGAAAAGGCAACTAATTTTGATTCCTCACTTTCCATGGTGCGTCAGTCTATCACTCCTCCATCGTCCTTCGCTCTCGCCCTTCTCACTTTAAGTTTGGAGCTGCAAAACCTTCATTAGTGTTACACCATTCATATCTTAGTCAAGTCATCGGAGCTTGTTCGTGTCACGGCACACGTGCGGGAGTGTGTTTCGCCTTTCACCTTTTTTCGACTCGCAACATGTATACATAATAGTCATATATTTAAATTGAGTCAATCGTTTGTCAATTTCACATACAGGATTAATCCTTTATTGCACTAGTATTTATTATGAGCCTTAAATTTATTTTATTTAAGATTGAAACCAAGCTCAGTTAAATCGAATAAAAATAGCTCATTATTATTAGCACAAGCACCAAACAGGAAATTATACACGTCAAACAGTTTGACTTAGCATTTTAGAGTACATGGCCCACGGGTATTCTCACCAAAGTGATAACTAACAGGCCCTAGGATGGGGATGGCTCGGGCCGATTGGCTGGGGGCAGAATCTACCCTGGTGTACCAGGTATAGATATACATGGAAATCGATTAGATCATGGTCTTGTTGTAACCAACTAAAAAAGACATACACAAAACCGATTAGGATACGATCTTCTATAACCCTTTGGAGTATATAATGTGGGTAGGGAGCTCCTTATTAGCACAAGACGCACAAGCAACACATCCGGGACACCGCATCTGCAACCAGTATAATCCGTGTGCTTTGTATGCTGCCTCCCTAGTGTGTGCTACTCCCTCCGTCCCAGAAAAAGTGTCGTTTTAGGTTTTTCAGGCATCGTGTTTGATCATTCGTCTTATTCAAAAAAATTTAATAAATATTATTTATTTTGTTATGACTTATTTTATCATTAGAGATACTTTAATAATGATTTATTTATTTTATAATTTGCACAAAATTTTTGAATAAGACGAACGGTCAAACACGATGTCTAAAAAACCTAAAACGACACTTTTTCTGGGACGGAGGGAGTACGTGTGAAACACCTTGTAATCATAAAAACGCGTGAACATTACTATTATAGAATTACATCCTTTTTGATGATAAGTGATTGAGAGGGATGGATGAATGGAGAGGGAGTAATTGAGAGGAGTATGAGAGGGAGAGGACAGAGGAGCTCTAATTCAACGGCATTTGGATGGAGCAGTGTCCTCAATCCTCATTCACTCATATTTCCGTACACTGATATTTATTGGTGCACAACGCGTAAATGTACCGGGGGTCCAGCATTCATCGACTGATTGCTTCTGTCTACAGGAGCACGTAAGCCTTGTTTAGGGTGTGTTGAGTTCGCGAAAATTTTTGGTTTTAGCTACTGTAGCACTTTCATTTGTATTTGCCAATTAGTGTCCGATCATGGATTAATTAGGCTCAAAAGATTCGTCTCGTGGTTTTCTACCAAACTGTGTATTTAGTTTTTTCGTCTACATTTAATGCTCTATGAATGTGTCTAAATATTCGATGTGACGGGGAATCTTGAAAAAATTTTGGAACTAAACGTGGTCTTAGTTCGCGAAATTAGTGTCCAATCATGATCTAATTAGTCGCGAAATATTCGATGTGACGGGGAACCAAACTGTAGCACTTTCGTTGTTATTTAGCGATTAGTGTCCAATCATGATCTAATTAGACTTAAAAGATTCGTCTCGTGAATTTCGTCTAAACTGTGTAATTAGTTTTATTTTTTATTTATATTTAATGTTTCATGCATGCGTCTAAAGATTCGATGTGACGGAAAATCTTGAAAATTTTTACAAAATTATGGGAACTAAACAGGCCCACAGTGTGTACTACTCCGTACCAATGTTTTCCGGTCGTCTAGTCGGACCTAGTCGCCTTGGGACCGACCAGAAGACTAATCGTGATTAGTCGTCGACCAGGCCGATTAGTCGAGCCTAGTCGACCATGCTGGTCGTCCAAGTCGTCCTATATATCAGGACATATATATACTATATATATATACCTATATATACTATATTGCATACATAATGAAGCAAGCATCAAGACTAGCTGGTGACTTACTTGTGGGAGTTGTTTTCTTCTCTTTTCTGCACTGTCCAGATGTCTGTAACTCTGTATTCCTGTCCCAAACAACATTCCTTTGCTGACTTGCTGCTGGAAGCCTGGAAAACCAAAGAAGACTACAATTAGAAACACAATTGTAGTGTTGACCTTGACACAAATCAACAGCAGCTCTGCTGCATTATCAAGCAAATAAATAGCATTTAACAGAACATAGCAGCCAGCATATTACATAACCAAAATAGTTCACAAGTTCGACATCCAAATTCATAGCCAGCCACACACACACAGCAACATAGTTCACAAGTTCAACATCCAAATTGAAGCACACAGCCAGCCACACACAGCCAGCCAGCCAGTCACAAGACTCACAACTCACAAGTCTCAAACACACACAGCCATCTAATTAAGCAAATCCACATCCAAATTGAAGCCTCCATCTCCGGTTCTTAGGATGGATGGACGATGGGGGATGGGACATCACAGCAAGCAGCAAGGAGCAAGGAGCAACCACCAAACAGAGAGAGGGATGGGGGGAGGAGGGAAGAAGATGGAGAGGGGAAGGCACATACCGTCGTCAGAGGAGCTCATCGTGAAGACCGGGGAGGAGAGCAGCCGGCGTGGAGGAGAGCAACCGGCGGCGGGGGAATCTTCCTTGCGGGGGAATCTCCTCCAGCGGAAGCGGCGGCGGCTTCTGCGAGCGGAAGCAGCGGCGGCTTCGATCCAGACGGACTGAGTCCGTCCGGCGGCGGGGGAATCTTCCTTGCGGGGGAATCTCCTCCAGCGGAAGCGGCGGCCAAACAGCAGCGGGGAGGAGAGCAGCCGGCGTGGAGGAGAGCAACCGGCGGCGGGGGAATCTTCCTTGCGGGGGAATCTCCTCCAGCGGAAGCGGCGGCGGCTTCTGCGAGCGGAAGCAGCGGCGGCTTCGATCCAGCGGCGGCTTCTCCCTCTAATCCTTCCGCGCGGGCCCGCAATTGTTTCCCTTTCCCGCTGCACGCTGCGCGCGCTTCTGCTCGGGCGGATTCCCTTTCCCGCGCTCGCCCGCGCCCGTGCACGCGCGCTCGCCAAAAACAGAGGACTGGTCGTCCCGGAAGCCTAATCGCCCGACTAATCGCGATTAGTCATCGACTAATCGGACGACCAGAAAACTAATCGCCCTAATCGAGTCGGTCCCTCTGGTCGGACATCAAGGACCGATTAGGGCGATTAGTCGCGATTAATCGCGATTAATCGGACGACCGGAAAACACTGCTCCGTACTACCCTGTATTAGGACAGCAAGGGGTGTCATCATCAGGGGCATAATTCACCAATGGAACCTGTAGGCTGTAGCTTGCGATTATGAAGGAGCACACACGCGTATAGACAAAACTGCAGCGCACGCTGCTGGATAAAGTTGAGAGGAGTTTCGACGTGTGAATCCATAGGACCTTTTTTTTTGCGACTATGAATCCATAGGACCTTTTGCGTGCCCTGTCGAAACGCGGAGGATCGATCGATCGGCGTCATTCGTGAAGGCATCGTGTCGTACTAGCCTGTGGAGTCCACGACACACACCTACCCTACCCCATCTCGAAGGGCTAGCGCCAGTAGGCTCTTTTATTTCAAACTGTTGGTACAAAAAGGTTGCCACAGTTTTTTTGTTTATTTAGAGATTAAAACAAAACAAGTGTTGATTGTTTTCTAGAGGAAAAAAAACCTAGCCTGAAAGCCTTAGCTAGCGGGCACTGCACAACACACTTTCTCAAAGCAAAACTTTGGTGCGCTCCGCACTATTCATGCTCACTGAGACAATTTGGTCGAGGCAATGAGCTAACTCCAACTAATACTCACTCCTTTCCAAAAACTAGACGAGCTTTAAAGTTGGCCCGAGTTAAATTATTTTAAATTTGAGTAAAATTATAAAAAATAAGGGATTTGCTAAAATTCAGGTGCCTGTATTTTAGTTTCCTTTCAGACGACGGTTATTACATATATTTTATACTAAAATTACAGATTCTGTTTATTGCAATTTCTATAAACGCAATCTGTAATTTTCAAAACCAAAACCACAAACCCAGCAAAAATTAATTTGTGTTGACAAAAAGACAATTAACAATTAACAATTATTTTCTATAGAAAGATAAGGACAAAATTTAATATATTATGACACAAAGACAAAAAAACAAAACACAAAAGTAACAACTTACTGTACTTGTTTTAGAGATAATATAGGGGAAGTGACTACCGTACTAGTACTACTCAGCACGTCACAGGTTCACCTCGTCTGAACGGACTGAGAAAACCAGGCGACTGTGAGATAGGAATTGTGAAAAAATAATATTTAAAATATTAAATTAGTATCATTAGATTAGATACTTCCTCCATCCAAAAAAAACAATCGTCCTGGAGTTTGAAATGTGTCCCGAAAAAACAGTCATTTTAGATGTAGCCCCACAACTTTATCTCAAATCGAGGCAGCAGGCCTACACTCTCCCTGCCTCACCTTTCCTCGCCCGCCTCTCGCCTCCTCTCGCATCTTGCACCGCACCGCCAGCGACTAACATTTTCTTCACTGCTGCGCAGAGGCTGACGCCTGCCCTCCTCTTTTATCCTCCGTGGACGCGATGGCCAATGCCTACCTATTCTCCAATGGTGTGGAGGCCAGCGCCCGGGCCCTTCTTCTCCACCAACGCAGAGCCGGCCTGGCCCCTCTTCTCCTCCTCCACTTGCGCCTTGCGTAGGCTATAGCCAGGTGCATGCGATCGGGTTTTTTTTCGACGAAAGAAGAATTATATATTAGATAATAGTTGAGTACATCAACACGTTACAAGCATTCTAGATTACACAAATATCCGGAAACTGATTTTTATCTAAATTGTACCCATGTTGTGAATAGCTCCAGATCTCAAAACCAAACCTATACGACGCTTTGCAGTATGGATGACCGCACAGGCAAATACTCGGCAAAAGGTCTGAGAACAGATGGCCACCAAACGACGGCCAACATTCATGTAGGCAGAGTTAAGAAACTTCTTCTTTCTGGTGTCTTCCTTCTTCTTTCTGCCATTGAAGAATGAAGAAGACTGATCTGAAACTTAATATCCTTAGTCCTTCGTCGTGGCCAGATCTAACCAGGATAAAACGGAGAAGAGACCGGAGAAAATTATTCCATGGCGGCGACACCATATCCGTCTTGATGTCGCTGTCCAGAAATAAAAGTCTCCATGTCATACTGGTGAGGATGCTGACACCGCAGTTGTCGTCCTCATCTTTAGCAGAGCCACCATGGAGAAAACTATTCCATCCTGCCCTCTCGCTGTCACCGGAGAGGAGCAGAAGGAGATAAATCACTAGAACCAAGAAACTTGGCATGGAGAGACTCTAGCCCTAAGGATTTGATATACTAAAAAAACTTATTAAAAACAATGGACCTCCACCCCCTTCGGCCTAAGGCGATATGCCAGAGGAGGGAGGGAGGGGGACCAACGGTGGTGGAGGCGGCCAGCGGCGGCCGTGGCCGAATATAATGCGAGACGCAAGACCTGGTATAGGGAATATGAACCGAACCGTGGACGACTAGAAGTTGGAGTTTGGTGATCGGGATTTAATTTGGGGACCTCCCTAGACTCTCTGGTCGACAACAACTATACGGACGGTGCTCCTATATATGTATGTATACGTGGATCGTCATGTATCTTTGCCTATAGCTAGCTAGCAAGCCGTTGTGCTTGGAAACGGATTTTTATTTCCGCGAAGGAGCCGACATCATGAACCACAGAACACGTACTACTGCTAGTTTTGTAGTTACACCCACCATGCATTCATATTCATAGCCATAGATGAGGCCACTCGCCACCAACAGGCAGCAGAAAAACAAACAAAGCGACATGACGGCCACTATTCCGTGCAAGTGTCTCCAGTTCTCCACGATGCAAGTTTTGCCTGCCCCAACCAGAAAGGATTAATTTCAGAGGGCCCGGCCCGGGCCTTTTCACAACCAACCAGATCACCTCACATCGAGTACAGTACACGCCAGAGATGAACCAAACAGATCAAACTAATTATAATATACACAAATCCGGTCCAGAGAGAGTCTCAAGGGGACAAGAAAACAAAACGATTCCGTACGCCAAGCGAGCCACGCCGTACGCAACGACAACGAACATCACCTAATCCCTATATTTCCGTACACGCCGCCGACCGAACCAGATGAGATGAGATGGACGCCCCGTCCTGTACGGGAACGCAAAAACGAGACTCCACTTAGCCCTTGTTTAGTTCCCAAATCCAACACCCAAGTTTCACTATGCAAAAAGAAGATTCCCCGTCACATCAAAATGTCGGCACATGTATGAAGTACTAAATGTAGATGAAATTAAAAACTAATTATACAGTTTTGTTGTATTTTACGAGACGAACATTTTGAGCCTAATTAGTTAAAGTTTGGACAATTTTTACCAAATAAAAACAAAAGTTGCTACAGTGCGATTTGATGGGCACTGTTCCAACTTGGACAGTGCGATTTCGGATCTAAACACGGGCCTAATCCTATTTCCGTACGGCGACCAGGTGAGATGGACGTCTCCGTCCGTACGGGAAAGGCAAAGGCTGTGTGGCCACTGCCCCGGCGGCGGCGAATGTGGGATGGGAAGGCACGAGACGTACGCGTGCGACCAGGAGCAACCGCACCACGCAGCGTTGGGACCGTGAGGGCTCAGAAGGAGCAGTGGCCACTGGCCACTGGCACACACACACAGGTTCGTTCGGTTGGCGACTTCGGTGGGCGACGTCTCCTGCCGTCCTGCATCATTCATGCCTCTGGTTCGCCGTGCGTGCCGTACGCCTCCGAGTACGGCACGCCACGGGTTGCGACAAGAGGGCAGCGGCTGACGGGACAGTGGGCGGGCCGGATCGCTTTCGCATTCGCATGCGTCACATCACAATATCACATGCCTCTCTCTCTCTGCCCAGTGCCCACGCAGACGCAGTGAGGAGGGGAGTGGAGTTGCGGCAGCGGCAGCGCTTCCTTCTTTCTTCCTTCCTTCCTGGAGTGGAGACGTGGAGTGATTGTAGTACTTGCTACCCTGGAAACATTTTCTAGTTTTCTTTGTTCAAAACATTAGTAGTAGTAATGAATTGGGGTACATAATAAATATAAACCCAGAGGGAGGTGTAGTTTGGTTGGTGTGCTATGCTAATCCCTTCCCTTGGAAAATCAAACAAGTATAGTACACGGCACGGGCTATGCGTTGTTTGTTTTCTGTCGTCTCCACTCCACCTGCCCGGCACGAACCAAGCGTTGAGAGACCCGAGGAGGCAGAGCTCAAAATAATAGTATGGCCTGCCCTGGACCAAGCGGCGTTGAGAGACTTTAACGTGTATCGGCCTGGAAAGCCCAAGTCCTAACCCCTAACGAAACGAAGGCTCGGCCCAGACCAAGCCCAACACGAACCAGAGGACTTCATGGCTCATATGGCATCCCCCACCTATGGGCTATAGGCCGTAACCAGAGGGAATTCATGGGCCATATGGCATCCCCCACGCCCACGTATGGACTATAGCCGGCCCATCCGAGACAGTGGTTTGGTAAGCAGCTCAAGCCTGAAAGCCTCATCATCAAACTAGTAACTCTCTCAGTTCATAGCTTCTTCGCCGCAACAACAAAACGTCGCATCAGACGACTTCAGAGTATAGCCTAGTCCTATGAATATGAGGAACCGCAACCCACATTCTAAGCGACTACGGAATTTCTCATGTTTAGACCACTCTGGCCCATTTGAGTTGCACACTCCCACGGTCTCTCTCCACTTGCACGCGTGCGTACTTGCTTGCGTACGTGCGTGCGTTGGAAGACAAAACAGACGGCGACTATCTTTCGTTTCAGTTTCAGTTCGCCTGGCTTATAAGCCGTATTACAGTATTTTTCTTTCACAAAAAATCACTTTCGGCCATGGCTTTTCAGCCGACCGTATAGGGTGGTGCCGGAGCCGTGAGCCCTGAGCCGTTGATTGGCTATACCTGACTGGCTGACTGCCTCCAACCTCCATTGCCAGCCCAGCCGTTGTCATGGGGTGCGGATGGTCCGCACGCGCCCAGCTCAATGTCAATTATCCCGGCCTGCACTGCCAACGACTTGAAACACGGCTGATGATAGGGAGATCCCCACGCGCACGCCTCAACACTCTCAGAGCCACAGCCGGCTGGATCACCATCAGCTAGTACTATTAACAAGGCTGCTAGATGCTCCTAGCGGTCTCACCTGGCTAGCTACTGATCGAGACTGGCTGTCCGTTTCAGAGTTTTTGTTTTCCTTTTTCTTTTCTTTGCAGATCCACTGCTCTCTCTTGTCCTCCTTTTAATCATAACCCACGCTGTCATCTGCAGAAAATCGGCTCTCTGTGTTTGTTTGGCTTTTGGAAGCAAAAGAGCTGTTAACGAGCTCGACGCCGAGAGCTGAAAGATTTTCCCTGGTTTCGGTCGGTTTTATTTCACGGTTCAGATACACATCCTCCATGCTTCATGAAAGATGTTGCTTGGCAATTGGCCACACCTTTTTTCTCGCGGTGAAAACCTTCAGACTTGCGGCTCTTGAAATTGAAATCAAAGAGGAGATTTTGGTCCCGCAGGCTCCATGTAGAAAAAGAGGTCCCCCGTTGATCAAACATGGAATCCACGGCGGCTGACATCGGGGTTTGGAACGCCTTGGCATGGCTTTCGTCGTACGAATTCATAAAGCATTTTTTTTGGGTTCTCTGATGAAGATCTGTCACTGCCTGGTACTAGTATATTATATTAATTATTAAGAGGAAAGCAAGGAACCAATTCATATAAATTATTAAGAGGAAAGCGTAGAACCAAATGCTGAATTCGGAAAGGCTTGGCACTCAAGATCTGGGCATCGCCGTGAAACTTTTTTTTCTTCTGGACCAAAAAGTGGAACGAATGCGGAGTGAATGTGAATCCGGTCTCCAGCATTCACAAAGACGAGAGAATTTGATTCCCTGCACCTGCTGGTCGAATCAAGCAGTACGTGCATAGACAACTTAAGCAGAGCTGCACACACGATTTGAGCTGCTCGCTGACGAGAATTCAGAAAGAGAACGGAAACTGCAAGCTGTGCCTTCTCACTGAAGATTTGGGCTTTCGCCATGACTCGCCTGCTTCAATCAAATTAAACACGCGCCGTCTCTAGCCAGAGTGGTTGAGTCTGACTGGATTAGCGATGCGGCGACGATGATGCAGGTTCGCAGAACTGCAGTCTTGCCCAACCCCCCAAAAAAAATGTGGGCTTTGTTTTACTTCATTCAGGATCAATTTGAATCCCTGGTGTCACCGTGTGAACACCCATCAGCAAACTGGCGTTGCCACTGACTGTATCACGATGTGCCTCTCTCTCACATACTCTCTCAGGGACGCTCTCAGCTGATAGGCCGCGATAAATCTGGACCGGGTCGCAACCAGCGGTTTCCGCAATATAAAACTAGGTGTTTGAAATTTTGAATTGCGAATCACGTACACGGCAAGTCGGCAATGGCAACATCTGGGCGGCTGCCTGGCGCCGTGGCGCGGCGTCACCCACGTCAACCTTTTCTGCCTGGCTGACCCTCTCAGACCCGGGTATTGTATTGTATGTGTCTCGCTTCGACCGGCTCAACTCAGCAAATAAACCCGGTCGGTTGGTAGTGGTAGGCTGGTAGCCCTCTCGTAAAGGTATCTCTTTTTATGACACTTTTATTTATTTATTACTGAGTTATTTTTATATATTTTTATTTATATTACTGGAGAACAAGTTAGTAACACCACGTGTGTACTCCCACACCTGGACATACAAACAGGGTTACATATTTTCTAAAGCAAAGGCCAGCAGGAAGGCTGCCAAACATGTATATTATTATTAGGAAGAGGATATAAAAACTTTTTTTTTAAAATGGACATACAGGTGGGGAATGGAACCCGCATCCCGGCGTGGAAAGGCGGCCTCCTTACGACCGCCGGACGTGCACTTCTGGCCCAGTCCACGCTGTCTGCGATCCCAGTGCACGTCTCCATCTGTTGTTGTCTCTTGGCCTGGGCTACGGAGGAGATTGACCACCGACATCGCGCCTTCCTGTGGGTGGGGACCGACACCGTCTCGGGAGGTTCCTGTCGGATCGCGTGGCCCATCGTCTACGCGCCCAAGGATCATGAGGGGTTTGGCCTCCCTGACCTCAGGATACTCGGCTATGCGCTGCAGCTCTGGTGAGAGTGGATGTGTAGAACTGAGCCCAACTCCGCTTGGGCGGCACTGCCATCGGCCCTGGAACGCAAGGTGACCACTATGCTCAGCTCCTCTGTCTATGTTGAGGTGGGTGACGGCGTATCCACGAAGTTTTGGACGGATGCATGGCTGCCAGACGGGGCGATCTCAAACACTGCACCCAACCTATTCAAGGTGGTCGGACGGCGGCACCTCGGTAGGACGGTAAAGGACGCCCTCTCCAACAGGCAATGGGTTCGCGACATCATAGGTGCACGCACAACCGCTGTACTTCTGGAGTATGTCAGCCTATGGGCTACACTTGAGAACGTTCAGCTTCAACCTTTGGAAGTGGACCGCTTTGTGTGGCGTTGGACGACGGACGGCCAGTACTCCGTCAGCTCGGCGTACATGGCATTCTTCACTGGTTGGACGACCTTGCTGGGCTCAAGGGAGCTGTGGCGTGCCAACGTCCCACCCAAAGTGAAGTTCTTCTTTTGGCTGGCACTACACGGGCGTCTCTGGACCGCCGAGCGTCGAAAGCGGCATGGCCTTCAGCCCTCTGCGACCTGCGCCCTCTGCGACCAAATGGACGAGACAGACGACCACTTGCTCTGCTCCTGCATCTACGCCAAGGAGGTCTGGACCTGCCTGCTCGCGGCCATGGCCTCCATCGCCACCCCACCGCAGCATGACGCTTGCCTGCTTGGGTGGTGGATGTCAGCACGGGAGGACGTACCGCAGGCGCTCGTCCCTGATCCTCCTCGCCACTTGGGGTTTGTGGAAGGAACGTAACCGGCATACGTTTGACCGCCGCTCCGTGACGCCGTCCGAGCTCGTCGCGGCCATCCTCGAGGAAGCTGCCGCCTGGATTGGGGCTGGCTATGGCAGCCTCGCCCTGCTGACCGGCCTTGTGGCTTGAGGCTACGGCGCCCCCACCCGTCGCGAAATGGATTATTTACTTAGTACAACCTTGCTCTCCACCGCTCGGCGGTGATTTGTGTTAGTGTGTTCTCCGACAAAAATATGGCTTCTCGCCGCACGACTTATTGGGGCGTATAACTTTCCCACTTCCACTTAATGAAGCACGTGCAATGCACGCTTTCGGAAAAAAAAGGTGGGGAATGGATTGAGATTCAAGTCAAATAAAGAAGTTCAATTAAAATCCAAAAAGTAAGACCCAACGTTCAAATCCAATGTGAAGTATAATATCCAAAATGCAAATTAGGTTAGTTAAAATTTAAATTAGCATGGTTAAACTAATGCAATTATCTGATAAATTCAAAATCTAAATCCAAAGATATCCAAGCCTATTAAATCTATATCATAAATATCAATATTCTATATCTAATATTATATTAAAAGCAATATATTTCTTTCGGTGTCGGTCAGAATCTAGAGTTGTGAAACAATCACTGGCACTGCACCACTTGTGTTGTGGCTTAGAAGTCTGACCTCGAGCTTGTGCTCTGCATGCGCTTGCGTATGATTCGCATTCCACCTATCCTTGGGGTGTTTGGCTCCCCTTGTTTTTTCTATCACCTATCACATCGAATGTTTGATATATGTATGGAGTGTTAAACATAGACTAATTACGAAACTAATTGCACAGATTAAGATTAATTTACGAGACGAATCTATTAAACCTAATTAGTCCATTATTAGTATCTGAACACCCAATGGTCAACCTCATAGTCAACACATGTTAAAGTTTAACAGGGCGAACCAAACAGGCCCTTAGCTCCACAACAACCCATTTAAGCTGAGTCAGTCTCCAGGCAATTTTCCATATAGGCATTTTGTCATAGGTCTTGGAACTTATTTGTTTCAGTTGAAATAAGGTTGATTCAAGTCCAGTTAAATTCAATAGAGACAACTAGCTCATTGTTATTGGACAGTCTGATCTAGATGATCCTGCAACAAGTTATATGTCTATTGTAGCACGCGGACTTGTTTCCTAGTTTAACTAAAGAGAGTGTAATTACACGTGAATAACCCAAAATCCATTCCCACCTCCATACCAACCGTCGAACCGTGTAACAGCTTGGGTGCGTGGCAACTGGCAGCTAGGGTTCGGCCGGACCCCACCGGGCCGGGCGCCGGTCAGAGACCTGCTTTGTTTTCTGTTCCGGGTCAACCCAATGAAACGAAACACGGGTCAAGGATTGTTCGACACGAGCGCCAATGTCCCAATCACCTGACATTCCGATCGACCGCCTCACACGTTGACCACTTATCCCCTTATATATACGCGCACACGCCCCCAAGCCTTGAAGCAAATCACACGCATACAGGCTGCTGCGACGAGCTGTGGACGATTCCCATTCATCTCTCATCAGTCTCAGACGACACAAGCACTGCTTGCGCGCGGCGGTCACGACCCGAGACACACTCTCCCTCGCGCCCAGATCGACATCGACCCGTGCTCTCGATCGTCATCTCTACGGGCGGCGCGGCATCGGCAGGCAGGCAGCCGGCCGGCGGCGGCATGAACTGGAAGCGCAAGAGCTCCGGCAGATGCAGAGGGGAAGAGGTGCGGGAGCGGCTGATCCAGCAGGACCCGGTCGGCGGCAGCTGCAAGGGCGCGGGCTGCGTGCCGCGCGGCTGCGTGGCGGTGCTGGTCGGCGGCGGGGACGCGGAGCCGGAGGAGCGGGTGGTGGTGGACGTGCGCGCGCTGGGGCAGCCCTGCGTGCGGGCGCTGCTGGACATGGCGGCGCGGGAGTTCGGGTACGACCAGAAGGGCGTGCTGCGGATCCCCTGCGCCGCCGACGAGTTCCGCCGCGCCGTCGCCGCCGACAGCCACCGGCCGTGCAGACGGTAATAAAAACGACGACGGCACTTATTGGTGATGTATGTACGTACGTACAAAGGTAACAAGGTGTGCCAATGATCGATCAACGCTCCTTTATTTACACTGATCTGTCATGCTCATGCATAGAGACGAACGACGTAGCTAGGGTACATAGAACAGGCTGCATGTGTGCGTGCTCCAAATTAATTAGGAGTCGCCTGCATGGCTGCATGTGTTCTGAGCTGGTTTGCAGGTGTTGCAAGCTTTTTTTTCCTTTGAGTTTAGTTTGCAAGTGTACAAATTAACCGGGGACAGTTAGTTGTTTTCTTGTCATCGTCAACCAAAAGCAAGCTGATCAATTCACACTATATATACCTGGTGCCTGGTGGTGTGTGTCTGATCCCCTTCCGATCTCGTGCGGGCTGCGCCGTTACAAATCCCACGACGTCGTCGTTCGTTGCTCACGCCCCCGTGTTACGCCGCCGCCGCGGGCGCGCGTTCCGTGTCTGCCTGCCTCGCCCTGTGCCGGCCGGCAAATTAAGATTGCCCATTCCAATCTCCACGCTTGCGTGCGTACGTAACAGCAAGCTGCACGCACGTACGGCACGCCAATTTTCAGCACGCGATGGACGACGTACGCATCGTCGTTGATTTGGCTCCCGTGTCCGGTGTGCCGAGAGCGCAAGCAGGAAACCTGCAGGGTTGTCGTCGTTGTGCGCGTGCGTGCGCAAGGATGTCGGCATCGGCATCGGCATGCTCACTCGGCGGCAAGTGCGCGGCGCCGGGTTCCGGGCTCCTCCGCCATGACGGCGTGGTGTGACACTGTATGTGAGCGTGTTTCTGTGGACGTGGGCCGCGCACCGGCCGCCTGTTTGAGCGCAGACGGACAGACCATTCGCTGACGGGGACTGATCGACATCCTCACGTACGCACGAGCGAGCTAGCTTATGTTAATTGCTTGCCCTGCCGGTAGCGCCGGTGCTGTATACGCATTGGGCAATAATGGACCATGCATGCGCATTCTTCAACCAATCTAGCTGTGTCATTGGACTGCGCATATGTAACTGTTTTAATTTAAGGTTATAATTGTGTCATCGAATCAACAGGAATATTATGTATAGTATCACATGAAAGGGTAACAGTTACGATCGAGTGTATACGTGACGACCGATGCAAGGCATTAGGCATACGTGTACACGTTCTTCTCGATCTGTACTAAAAATTGTTTTACCGAGTGAATGGTCGCAGCTAGTTAATTCGCTCGGTTCACTTCAACTTATTAGTCTGGTTTATCAGCTATAGTATAATATTTTTCTCTCATAACAAAACAGCATCAACCGACTTATCAGCCATAAAAACCATCACCCGAACAGTATAAATGGAAGTTGTATACTAATCATGTACAAATATCGTTGGGGGCAGCACTGCCGCTCAACGGGGGCCGCACAGCCGCCCGCTATCATCCTCTTTCTCCACCACGACCGCACAGCCGGATCCTGCTGTGCAGCGCTCCACCCGCTTGGCTTCCAGGTTTTGCTGAAAGCGCATATTGCAGGTATATGTTTCAAGCGTTTCAGATGTCTTAGAGGTACGCAAGTGTTTCAGATGGATACTGCAAAAGTAGATCGAGATGTTGCATATGTTGCAATGGTTGTACATGTCTGTTGCAAAGGTCTGTTACCGATGTTTCATCTATGTTTTCAAACGTATGTTGCAAGTGTGTTTATCTGAATGTTACATGTTTCATACGTATGTTGCATTTGTTTTATCTGGAGGTGTTTGTAAAGGTTTTCAACTGTTTTCAGGTATTTTTTCAAGTGTTTCATAAGCATATTGCAAGTGTGTGTTTCAAATGTTACAATTGTTTCAGACATATGTTACAAATGTTTTATTTAAAATTTACATATGTTGTAGTGGCTACACATATGTTGTAAGCATATGTTCTAACTATTTCATCTATTTTAGACGTATTTTGCAGCAAGCCCTCCATGCTGCAAGTGTTTCATGAGGTGCAGACGGTCCCTCGGGTGCAGGCGGTCCCCACTGTGTGGACGCCCAGGGCACAGCAGGGCGAGTTGATGTAGGCTCGTAGCATGGCACGGACAAGCAGCAACAGGGCGCAGGCAAGCAACAATAGGGCGGGTATGCATGCTCCGATGCGCTTCCGTGAGTGGGGGCAACCAGAGGGAGCACGTGGGAGACAGCCACCCGACGTGGGACCCGTCGCAGAGGCAGGGGCACTGGAGCGTTGCCGTTTTCTGCCGATCTGTTTTGGCCACTGGCCGGTCCAGCTGACAGCCGAGGGAGGCGCTCCGCTGGTTGTTCGGGTCGCACGTCCACGAATGTGCAGGGGCGAGTGGGCCGCACGGGCGAGCACGCCCACAGCTGAGCGATGAGCGCGGTGTGGTCGTCTGGACGCGCGCTTTTGTCCGGGATTTTTGTTATTGCCGGCACAGGTCCAAAGAGAGCTCGTTTGTCAAGGAAACGTGTGGCTCTCTGGTGGACTATCGTTGGTCAAGATAAGGCAAAGATTTGCTAGTAAGTTATCTCGTAATCTCTCCGCTGACAGCCAACGCCATGATGACGTGGTCGTTTTAATGAGAGGTGTCAATCTTTTTATTTGCACTTATTAATCTGTTCCAAAAAAAACAGAATGCTAATATATACTATATAAATGGACAAATGAAATGTAATAACAGGATATTCTCTACGTCTGCCGTTTTTTGCTTATGAATTTAATATTTGTCTAGATTTATAAGAAAAAAGTTACATTTTTTATGACAGAGGGAGTCACACTTTTTTTTTTGCGGGCACACTTTTTATAACTTTTTAAAATTTGACTAGTTATATTGAAAATAAAATAGTAGATATTTGCATTTTTAAATAAATTTATTTTGATATTATATTCTGTGATCAATATAACAATATTTATTACACATCATAAATATTCGCACTTTGCATATACTATATATTTAATTAAATGTAGAAAATTTTAATTTCTCGATAATGAGATGTATTTTTATTTTGGGAAGGAGGAATATACAGCTGCAGCTGCTGGTGGCTAGCGCACGAAGCCAAAGGCCCTGTCTGGCCACCCCGGATTCCGGTGACTGCGGTATTTCCGTGTGTACTCCCTCCGTCTCATTGAAAGTGTCGTTGAAAAAACGTGTCCCCCTCCCAAACACGTTTTTTGAGTGACACTTTCAATGGGACGGAGGGAGTACGCATGAAGTCGGCGGAGAGCAGTGGCGGATCCAGGATGGGATCAAGGGGGAGGCTAAGTAATGGAGATTGTGATTAACCATAAAGATTTAAGAGTAATTTAGAGCTAATTGCAACAGTAATCCTATAGAAATGTCATGCTGCCGGGGGGGGGCTGCAGCCCCCCCAGCCCCCCCTGGATCCGCCAATGGCGGAGAGGATTAAGTCGCTATATGGCCACGACACGATGGCTACTTCCCCGGTTTGCCGTGACGAAGCAGGCAGAGGCAGGCAAGGAATTCAGACCTGGAGTCAGTAAAATCAATAATCATTGGCACCGTTCTCGGCCTCACGAATAATTATTGTTGCGGGCGTTTACGAGAAGCAGGAGATGATTTGGACGTGGTCGGTCTCGGTCGGGCCCCGAGCCTTGACAAAACAGGCTTTTCTAGCTAGCCCGGCCCCGGGGTTTTGATAAGTAGTTCACACCCTGATTATCCTGTCACATAGTATATACAAGGGTTTGGCCTACCCAATTCTCAACCCAAAATGCTTGCTAGTCACGGACGATGAGATCACTGAGAAGTGAGAACATAACGTTTTCTAAATTGTTTTTTAAATAAGCCATTCTCAGTGCTGGTATAATACCCGAAGCGTCGCATCAAAACGTTCAGACACAGCCAGATTCTACATGCATCAGACGACACAAATGCATCTCATTAAAGCATACGGTTTGGTTACCTGGTTTTCTTTTTAGAGTTCATTGAACCTGGTTTTCAGAGAATCGACAGCCTCGTTTGAACGGATCGTGTTCAGTTAGGTTGGAATACATGGTTCTTTAACCAGTCTGACAAAAGCAGAGGGCTTCAAAGTTCAGGTGGTTCGTTTTATTTAAACTGTAGTAAAAAGGAACAACCGACTTGGTTACACAGCACCTCTTTGCCAAAGCCAAATGTACCAACAGGTGTTGCGTAAGCAGAGTTAGTATCATCAGAAAACGAGGTACTTACAACCGCTGGACATTCAAATGCCGACAAGGAAGGAACAAAACATTACTATCACTGCAGGAAAGCAGACTTTTCAATGTCTGTCACCGCCGGTACGCTTTGTGAGGACTGTGGACATGTGTATCCATGCATTATCTTCGCCTTACTTAGTATCTTCCACTAAAGTTTAGTTCATATCTCATCGGATGTTTGATATATGTGTGGAGTATGAAATATAGACTAAAAAAATAACTAATTGCACAGATTACGTATAATTTGTGAAACGAATCTTTTCAGTCTAATTAATCCACGATTTGTCAATGTGGTGCTACAGTAAGCTACAGTGAACATGTGCTAATGACGGATTTGTTAGGCTTAATAAATTCGTCTCGCGGAGTACCGAGGACTTCTGTAATTTGTTTTATTATTACTATCCGAACACTCTTATGTGAGATATGTGACACTCTAAAATTTACACCCCGGATTTAATAAAGGCCACAATCTACAGTGACAAATGTAGGAGAACAACGCTGATGTACATCATTTCCTCCCATCTATAAGATTATAAGAATAAGGCAGCTTCTCTCTTCCGTTCATCAAATTGTTTGTACAATAATAAAACCGAATTTAGCAGATGCAGATGCCTGCTATCATGATGTAACTGGATAAATCTGGCACATGGTTGATGGTGTCGGAAATAGAAAAATATCCACATCCATAAGCGGTAGGAACTTGCTGTCTAGTGTCATGGCACCATCTGTCGAAACTTAAGAAAAATACCTTTTAACTGAAAATACTACTGCATGTAGGTTCAGCAAGGAAAGCTAAGAAAAATCCAAGGCGGCAAAACAGGGAACCGAACTCACTGATCGTTTTGTTGCATTTCGACACCGATAAATTTTGGAAGTCTTAAAGCTCAAGAAACGATTGTTTGAGACCACGTATATATCATGGAATGATCTTTACGGCTGAATTAAGCCAAGATGTAAAATTTACATGAATAATATCTAGAATGATCTTTTTCAGTTCATGTACCCCTCACCTCCCCCCACAACCCCCCCCCCCCCCCCCCCCCGCACGCACACACAGCATCATCCAATTTGACATTGGAGATCTGAAAAAGCAAGTTAAAAATCTTTATATACATGTCATTAGCCATGGGTGACATGCGGATGGTCTCCAGAGCAAGAAGGAAGTGTTTACTGTCCAGATTCAGAACAAAAACACCAACTTGACTTTGGATCAGCTAGTAGCGCTCCTGAAATTCAAATCAACTGCAACAGTCCCAAGCACAATCAAATCCACTTTGATCTTTTCATCTAGACATATGTATCTCCTATATTTGCTTGCACCAACAGGCAACAGAAGTGCATGCCTCAGGAATGCATCCAGTGGAGAAAAACTGTATCGTCAGTCAAGCAAGGCATGGAATCAGCAGTAGCGTAAGAACAAACAGGGATAACAAATGGAGAAGACATGTCGTTGCAGATGCCCAGGTTGTTTACTATCTGATTTAGTATTAGCAAAGTACTAGTACTAGTACTAGTTTAGGAATTGTTAGCAAGATCATTCACTTAAAAGTATAGATGTTGTTGATGCAAAAGTGAATCTGCAAACACAAAGGGCTAATACCCGAAATCGATATCCAAAGCGTGCCAGTCGATTTGACCTGTTAATCGACAAGGATGAAGATACGAGCACTTTGATCCTGACAATAGCGATACGCCCGGAAGTCACGGTCAAGAGGTACTCACGTGGAACTCGATGATCGACAAAGATTGCACTTAGAGCAATGCAACTCGCCGAATCGATGAGAACTCGTAAAAAAGAAAAATATGCAAATTGACGAAGTCGCCGAAAAGTAGATGTAAATAATAGTAAAAGCTGTTTTTTTATGTATTGATTGATCCCCTATTACATTGCCCTTCACTCTATATTTATACCCTGATCTATAGAAACATAACCAAATACGACTAGGACACTAAATCCAAGTCTAAGGAAAAGAACATGACTTTGACACAACTCAGACTCTACTAATCGTAAACAAGGAAATCAACTCCTATTTTATTCCATAGTCCGCCTTAATCACGATGGTATTCTTATCGACCTCATTTTCACCAGCACAGCCCCTGTTCCATCGGCAGCAACCTTCGATCTCCTTCCATCGGTACATTCTCTGTTTCATCGGCTGCAGTCTTCATACCTTCCTTCATCGGTACATTCCCTTATCTTATCGGCAACAGTCTCCAAACCCTCTTCCATCGGCATCGGCAATAACACCCTTTACCTCATCGGCAACATTCCAAATTAAATTCATACACTGTCACCGCTTAAAAACAAACTTATTCTCCTTGGCTATCAATTTACACGGCAATCTTTCCCTTGCTGATTAGCCTTTCCTGATCATCTTGACACGTGCTAAAAATGATGTCAACACATGCCCCCCAATTTCGGAGTATAAGATACTGATGCTCCGAAATTTACTCCAACTGATGCTTGCTATTATCTATTTCTTTAACCCATTCTCCAAGCATAACACGATTTGTTACCAAATTCAATCAAATCTAGATCCAATCCATGTATCTCAATATATATCGCATTTTTTCCAACCTTCTTTGCCTTAACTACGGTTGAGATACCAAAAATAACAATCCATCAACAATATCTTACCGCAACGCATCATTTTTAGAACTGAAAAATCTTGTATCAAGATATCCTTCAAGTTATGATTACTTGCCGTCAAATCTTCTGTACCATCCCTTGATTGTCGTGCGAACAGTTACCATATCCAACTGAACCACCTCGATCCATCCGCATACGGCATAGAGATAAGTCAAGAATACCCCTACTCCAAATAACCTATAAATAGATTCCTCCGGGCTGTTCATCTTCTACCTTCAAACTCCACCTTTTGGCATTCTCACTCCGGTGGCAACCCTAACCAACGACCGCGCGTCTTCAACTCATCAGAACCATCATCATCTTCAAGTTCCCAGCTCGTGCCCTCATCCTCCTGAAGCAATGGCTGTTAACTTCGACGTCCCTGCGGTTTATTCTTCTTCTCATTACTTTTACTTTAATCCTTTCGGTTTCCTGCGAATTCTTACAGTCGACATCTTTCTTTCTCTTTCATTTTCTTGGTCCTTCAAACCTAGGAACTTCACAACACATTGGTGATTTTAACCCATCAACCTCCCCTTCATTGCTTAGGTCCGATGGGCGACCCAGATCCAACTGATTTGATTAATGCAGAGGCCAATCGTATTCCCTTTAAATCTCAGAATTTCTCTTTGAATCTGTGGAAAGACACGTTCCGTTCTTGGCCCAAACCCACCAAAGGGTGGAAAAACTGGTTTCTGAGGGTCAACAGATCAATGCAAGTGTTCTGGACAGAGCGGAAAATAGATCAATGTATCAGGCTGTCCATTGCCGATATGCAGAAAAATGAATCCATGATGATAGCTGTTGCTCAGTTTTGGTCTGACACCACCAACACCTTCATGTTCGGTCATGACCCATATGCCCCTATTCTTGCCGATGTATACATGCTCACAGGCTTAGACATTTCAACTGTCGATGAAGGCCATATTTTCGGCAGAAAAGCTGAATACAGAGTAACTACACGTAACATCGGCGGCTGGACGGGATATATCCAGGAGTATCAAAAGACTGGCACCGTCAATCAAAGGGAGCATGCCACATTCCTGAACATGTGGCTGGAAAAGTTTATTTTCTGCGGACGATCGGTAGGACCAACTAACGCTTTCCTCCCAGTAGCAGAACTCTTGGCCAACGGTGTCAGATTCCCACTTGGCCGATATCTCCTGAGCTCAACCTACCACCTCCTCCACCAAGTATCTCAGAAGCTTATACTTGGCGAACCCATCGGCAATCTGGGAGGCCCATGGTGGTTTGTTAATATGTGGTTAAACGTTCACATGCACAAGCGTTTACAGTGGGATCTCTTTGCTCAGGAATTCCCACGAGAGATTCCCGAAGAGTACGTCCTTAGGGATGATGAATCGGCAACACGCCCCCCTCTCAACTTCGGTGAAGCAATCATCGTCCTTCCCGGAACAGAAGCCAATGAGGATCAAATCGGCAGATTTTTCCAAACTTTCTACCATGGCCTCCCTCGTGACCTCAGGGCTTGGATGCTTTATATTGACGAGGATAACAAGTTCCCTCTCCTCTTCAATTTTGCCGATAGTGATCTAAACCAAGACAATGATCTCATGATGGCCATTATCACCCCCAGAGCAATCCCAGTCAACACATTTGGCAGCGGGAAAGCCTCCCACATTACTTATGAATTCTACAATCCATCGGCAGTATCTCGCCAGCTGGCTTTTGGGCAACTGCCCATCAAACTGTGCTATGCCGATGTGATTAAACCTAGAGAAATCATCACCGCCAGAACTGAATGGAGCAGGATAGTAAGACTTGCTCCCGATGCCGATATTTCAAATGTCGATCTTTCCGCCTGGTCACCAGCTTCTTTCATAACAGAGTCATATAAGCAATGGTGGCAGGAGTGGAAAGAACAGCTATTTTCAACGTCTGTTCACACATATCGGCACCTGATCGACCCCGATTATGCTATTCCTGATAATGCAGTAAGTTCCTTTCAACTTTTGTCCTTTTCCTTCCTTTTATTATGTGTATCGGCAGCTAACCTTCCTTGAAACAGGCTGATGATCCAGTTCCATCGATAAGCAAAAGCGGAAAACCCTTCAATCTCCATCCAGCCTCTCCAATTTCAGCAATCGGTTACAACGCCCCCACCCTAGAAGCCTTGACCTTCCAAAGGGCTCGCACCAAAATCGGCACTTCTAGACCAAGATTGGGAACATCCAGGGCTTCTCCAAAGGCTGCTGCTTCAAGCCTGATCAAGGCTTTTAAGGTAACAATCTTGCTTACTCTCTTTTCTGCCGATACACTTCATATTAACATACAACTATCAGGGTGTACAAGCTGCAGCTGGATCATCATCGGCAACTTTACCAAGCACCGCAACTTCTACTCCTCCTTCAGAGGTATTCTCTTATTATTATTTTTTATTTTTCTCTATTAAACATCCAATCTTATACCTGTTTTTGCAGCAACAAATGGATACATCGGTAAGCACACCGATCATACAGGCTCCCCAACCAACAGATGTTGATGCCCCCCAGCCAGTTGTTGTTGAAGCACAACCAAAACGTAAAGCTTTGACCGATGCTGAGGCTCAACAGAAACAACAAAAACCTACACCAGCCCCTGCGTCTGCTCCAACACCCGTCGATCAGCCCTCTGAACAAACTGCTCCTGCCCAAGATACATCATCGGCAATTGTACCTCAAGGGCCGACTACCGATGTGGTCATAGAAGACATTCCATCGGCATCTTCTGCCGATCCTTCGCATGACCCTTTACAAGCTGCTCTCTCAAGCCAAGCTCAAGAAATCGCCCTGAAGCAGGTAAACTAATCAATTACTTGGTTTATTATATCCTCAAATATCATAAACAAGATTTCTAATTCTCTTTATCTCATAGGAACAAGACTCTCCCGATAGCTTATTCTCTTTTGCTATCGATGTTTCTGATGACGACGGAGAAGAAGCGAGTTCCTCCCTGGCGTTGGGAACAATATCATCGGACACCTATGGCAAGCTGGAAACCCTTCTAAATCTGCTACAGCAAGACACTGCCCAATTGGTGATCGACTCGGATCCTGCGAGGTCTATCTTCAAAGCGATCCGCAGCCAAGTCCCCGCTAATATTGAAGAAATCATCTTTCTAGCAGTCCATCTGGAGAGCAGACAGCTTCAATATCAAAGGGCCGTTCATCGTATTGCTGACAGAGCAGCTCAGTCTCAACTTAAAGAAGAAATGCTACAGCTGAAGCAGACTGCCGATGAGAAGCACAAGAACATCAACAATTTGCAAGCCTCCAGTGCCGATATCAGATAGAAAATCTCAGATCTATCGGCAAAGAAAGCAGCCCTGCTAGCTGAACTGGAAAATGTTGAGACAGCTCTGACTCAAGCTAAACAAGAAGAAGACCAGCTTCCCGACGTCATTAAAGCCCTTCAACAGGAACAAGATGCTCAAGCTCGCAAGGCCTTGGCCTTGAAAAAGAAAATCAAACCTGTGGAAGGAAATGCCGATGAAGATGCCAAAGAGTTAAAAGAAGCCGATGAAATTTGTCTGCGTGCGATATCAGCCATCCAGGCTTTGTTAAATTAGCACATCGGCACAATTGATACTTTGTTTTAACTCCAGCCGATAGGATTGTTATCGGCAACTATACTTTTTATGCATCTATCCAGATACTAGGGTAATATTTCTTTAAATATTTTCCATTTAACGCTCTGGGAAATACAACTCCTTCGAGAGTTTCAAGAATATACGCATTACCAGGAACAGACTGATTTATCCGATATGGACCTTCCCAATTAGGAGACCATTTGCCAAACTTAGAACTTTTAGTCCCAATCGGTAAAATCAATTTCTAGACTAATTCACCATCGGCAAATTCCTTTACCTTCACTTTCTTGTCATACCACCTAGCCACTCTTTTCTTATTCTCCTCGATACTAACCAAAGCTTTTAACCGATGACCTGCTACATCTTCCAATTCATCTTTCATAAGAATATCATAATCATCGGCTGTCAGTTGATCCTGAAAGCGCATTCGCCTAGAACCAATCTTAATCTCCCAAGGTAATACTGCATCGTGTCCATACACCAATTGATAAGGTGATACCTTGGTTGCATCATGACATGCCATCCAATATGACCACAAAGCTTCAATTAATATTGTATGCCACTTTTTAGGATATTCTTTGATCTTGCGCTTAATAAGTTTGATAATTCCCTTATTAGATGCTTCAGCCTGACCATTAGCTTGGGCATAATATGGTGAAGAATTCAAAACTTTAATTCCCATACTTATAGCAAACTCATCAAATTCTCCTGACGTAAACATAGTGCACTGATCGGTAGTGATGGTTTGAGGAATGCCAAATCGGTAAACAATATGCTCCTTCACAAAATCAACCATGTTAGCCGATGTCACCTTTTTCAAAGGAATTGCTTCAACCCACTTTGTGAAATAATCGGTAGCAACCAGAATAAACTTATGCCCTTTACTCGATGGTGGATAAATTTGACCGATGAGATCAATAGCCCAACCCCTAAACGGCCACGGTTTAATTATGGGATTCATAGCCGATGCGGGTGCTCTTTGAATATTACCGAATTTTTGACATTCCTGACATCCTTTAAAATATTTAAAACAATCCTCAAGAATAGCCGGCCAATAATATCCATTTCTTCTGATCATCCATTTCATCTTAAATGCTGACTGATGAGCCCCACATACTCCTTCATGAATTTCACTCATCAGGCTTTTTGATTCCTCTATGCTAACACACCTGAGTAAAACTCCATCTACGGTACGGTAATATAATTCATCATCGAGGAGTACATATTTTGTCGCTTGGAACCTTATGCGTCTTTCAACCTTTTTAGATGGATCCTTTAAATAATTAATGATTTCCTTTCTCCAGTCATCGGCATCAGCCACCAATGTCAATGCTTCTTGAACAGATTGATATCCTGAAGCATGCTGAGCCAATCGGTTAGCCTCTTCATTATGCATCCGGAAAATATGCTCCAGATGAAAACTCCTAAACCCTTTTAACATTTCCAAACACTTTTCATGATATGAAATTAGAATTTCACTTCGGCATTCATAAACCCAATCAACTGATTTATAACTAGCATAGAATCACCAAAGACCTCAACAGCATCAGTCTGAATTTCTTTAAGCAATTCTAACCCTTTTATCAGGTCTTGGTACTCAGCTTGATTGTTTGTCGATGTAGCAACGATCGGCAATGAGAATTCATACTTCTTCCCCTGAGGGGAAATCAACACGATGCCGATGCCTGCCCCTTCACCACAAGTAGACCCATCAAAGAAAAGTGTCCATGGAGCAACTTCCAAAGAATCCACCGTGTTGCAATGTTGAGTAACAAAATCGGTCATAACTTGTCCTTTAACTGCCTTAGCCGATTCATAACGTAGGTCAAATTCTGATAACGCTAAAATCCATTTACCAATCCTACCATTTAATATCGGCATAGATAGCATATATTTGACTACGTCATTTTTGCATACGACAGTACATTCAGCCGATAGTAAATAATGCCTCAATTTACTATAGGAGAAATATAAACATAAGCATAATTTCTCAATGGCCGAATACCTGGTTTCAGCATCTATTAATCGTCTACTCAAATAATAGATAACACGCTCATTTCCTTCAAATTCTTGAATAAGAGCTGAACCAATAACAGTATCTTAAGTTGATAAATATAATCTGAAAGGTTTTCCATGCTGGGGTGGAACTAACACTGGAGGATTTGTTAAATAACTCTTAATCTGATCTAAAGCCAATTGTTGTTCATCCCCCCATTTAAACTCCTGATCGGCTTTCAATTTCAATAATGGACTGAAAGCTTTGATCTTGTCTGACAGATTAGATATAAACCTTCTGATGAAATTAATCTTACCGATCAAGGATTGTAATTCAGTCTTATCGGCAGGAGCAACAACCTTGTTGATTGCCTCAATAGATTTTCTACTAATTTCAATGCCCCTATGATGCACCATAAAACCCAAGAATTGTCCTGCCGATACACCAAATGCACATTTATTGGGATTCATCTTTAATCCATATTTTCTTGTGCACTCCAGTATCTTCCGTAGATCGGTTAGATGCTTTGTGATGTCTCCAGACTTAATCACTATGTCATCAATGTAGATTTCTACCAATGTGCCGATATATTCATGGAAAATAAAGTTCATAGCTCTTTGATAAGTAGCACCGGCATTTTTCAGACCAAATGTCATAACTATCCACTCAAATAATCCCACATGACCTGGACATCTAAAAGCAGTCTTAAAAATATCTTCTTCAGCCATGAATATTTGGTTATAACCCGCATTTTCATCCATGAAACTAATAATCTGATGCCCTGCTGCAGCATCAATCAACAAATCAGCAATCGGCATTGGATAATCATCCATCGGTGTGGCCTTATTAAGATTCCTGAAATCAATACAAACATGGAGTTTTCCATTTTTCTTATATACAGGAACCACATTAGAAATCCACTCTGCATATCGACACTGCCGAATAAACTTTGTCTCAATTAACTTGGTTATTTCGGCCTTAATATCAGGGAGTATATTAGGATTGCATCGGCGAGCCGGCTGCTGATGTGGCCGAAATCCAGATTTAATAGGCAACCGATGTTCAACTATAGATCGGTCTAATTCAGGCATTTCAGTATAATCCCAAGCAAAACAATCTTTATATTCCTTTAACAAATCAACTAGTTGCTGTTTACACTTGGAATCTAACTTAGAGCTAATAAAAGTGGGCCTTGGCCTATCGCCTTCACCAATATCTACTTTTATTAAATCGGCAGGCCTATCGCCTTCACCAATATCTACTTCTATTAAATCATCTGCCGATGTAAATCCTTGACCTAATTTTCCATCATCGGCAAATCTATCCATTAAAACTCTTCTTCAGAACCGACTGCTTGAATCGGTAGAATTTCATAATCAGCAATCTTGAGGAACTCTTTTTCCCAGGCTTCTCCCGATATGCACTTGGTTCGTTCATAAGTATCTGATTCTGCCGATGCAATGATATAAGAAGAGTCACCAGGAACAACTTCAATCTTATCTCCAATCCATTGTACCAGACATTGATGCATTGTAGAAGGAACACAACAATTAGCATGAATCCAATCCCTTCCCAAAAGTAAATTATATGCACCCTTGCCATTAATAACAAAGAAAGTTGTCGGCAAAGTTTTACTACCGATGGTCAACTCAACACATACTGCCCCTTTAGCTGGTGACACATGGCCTTCAAAATCCTTTAGCATCATATCGGTCTTAGTTAAGTCTTGATCTCCCTTACCAAGCTTTCGATACATCACATAAGGCATGATATTAATCGCAGCTCCTCCATCAATAAGTATCTTAGATACAGGCTGCCCATCAACTCTGCCTTTTACAAACAAAGCCTTGAGGTGTTGTCTCTCATCATCAGCAGGCTTCTCAAAAACAGCCATCATTGGATCTAACATTAATTGAGCTATCTGATCAGAGAAAACAGCCTCTTCTTCACTGTCAGACAGAGCCAAAAATTCCATCGGCAACATAAACACCATATTGACATCTGCCGATGGACCTTTATTCTTGTGCCTTATCTGCCACTGCTGGTTACCAGATCTCTCATTGGAGGGACTTTCTTCTTGATATAAATCTTTTTGACGCTCTCGCTGCATTTTTCTCTTCTGTGTCTTTGTCAAACCTTCTGGACATCATTGAGGAAGCTTAGTTTTCCATACTGGTTGATAAGTCCTAGTTGTCTCCACACGACGTATATTAGGATCCCTGTAAAATATTTCTTCATCAGGAACTCTTGCATTTCCCATCTCTTCGAGTTCCTCTTGGTTCCTTGGAAAATATGCAACACGTTTACCAAGCCTTTCGTGCACACTGAGCCTGCCCCCAGCCGATCATGTACTGATGCTCTCCTTCTGATCGGCTCATTAATGAGCAAACCTTGATTACCAGATTGAAACCTTCTTGCAGGATGATTATCTCCATAATAGCCATTGCACTCTGGACAATTTTCAACTGTAGGTAACTTAATACCTTCTTCTCAACAATGAATAAAAAATGGACAATTCCAATGATCCTTATGCCGATTCCACTCTTCTTGACACCTTTCCTCTTGTTGTCGTTGATACCGGTCCCTTCGCTGACGCCAACCTTCCTGTTGTCTTCGATGAGTAATCACGATGCCAGATCGAGGAGGCCTTCCAGAACCGCCACTTTCCGTCAATAGCCCCTTGCCTTTTGCATCATCGGTAGTTATCCGATGTTGGGGATCTACTGATGCATTCTTTTCAGCAGCTACCGATGTCAACACCTTAATTTTCCCTTCAGCATCCAACATATTTGCTGGAAAAGGATGTTGATCAATTTTCATTGGCTTTTGAATCTTGGAATTGCCAAATTTTATCCTGCCAGACTCAATAGCTAACTGCAATTGCTGTATAAACACCTTGCACTCATTGGTACTGTGTGAAGTTGCATTGTGCCACTTGCAATACAGCATATGCTTCAACTCTTCTGCCGATGGGATCACATGATTGGGTGACAATTTAATCTGGCCCTCCTGAAACAAAAGATCGAATATTTTATCGGCTTTGGTGACATCAAAAGTAAACTTTTCTGGCTCTTTGTGACCAAAGGGACAAGATATCGGCTTCTTATTCTTAACCCACTCTGCCAAACCGATAACTGGTTCATTATCTGAATCAGAATCTTCCGCCTCTTCAACAAATGAAACTTTCTTGTTCCAATTTCTCTTAGGTTCAAAAACCCTAGTGTCTTGATCAGAAATCCTTTGTACTAAATGACTTAGGCTTTCGAACTCCTGAGAAGCATATCTGTCCTTAAGGTGTGGTAATAATCCCTGAAAGGCTAAATCGGCAAGCTGCCGATCATCCAATACCAGACTATAACATTTATTCTTTACATCTCGTAGCCTTTGCACAAAGCCTTCTACCGATTCATCATTGCGCTGTTTCATCTTTACCAAATCGGTAAGCTTCTTTTCATGAATTCCAGCAAAGAAATACTTATGAAATTTCTTTTCCAGATCAGCCCAGGTGATAATAGAATTTGGCGGTAGTGAAATAAACCACGTAAATGCTGATCCGGATAGAGATGACGAGAACAGACGAACTCTCAATTCATCTCTACAAGCTGCCTCTCCACATTGAATAATAAAACGATTAACATGCTCTATGGTTGATGTATCGTCTTGCCCAGAGAATTTAGTGAAATCTGGCACTTTGTAACGATTTGGGAGAGGAATTAAATCATATGCCGGAGGATACGGAGTCCGATATGAATAGATATTAACCTTGGGCTTGATCCCAAATTGATCCCTCATAATTTCTGCTATCTTATCGGCCCAAAAAACATCGACCTCTTGCTGACGATATGGTTGAATCTCTGCTGGAGGTATCTGTTGATACCCTTCTACATACCTTTGTTGCCCACGATCTCTAGCAATTGGCATATTTGCTACTAACTGTGGTCCATTAACCTGCTGAAAAGGATTCATCGGCTGAGCTGCCGATGCTTGATTCTGAAAACCAGCATGCATGTGACCTTGATGAATTCCTGTGGCTTGCTGACTTGGCTGAACTGTATGTTGAGTAGGAAACTGCCCTGACCAATTACTAGTATTTATCGGCACAAAGTTTGCCGATGGCTGGTAGCTTGTTGGCATTGCTGGATAATTACATCCAACTTGAGGCATAACCTGAACTCCAGGTTGACTGGTGATAGAAGTTGTAACGGAACCGTCCAAATTATAAGAGCACAAGTACAAAAACAATCACCGAAGTGATCAAATTCTCGCACTTGAGCCCATATAACTCCGGTAGTCCAACGAAATCACGAGGGATTTCAAACCAACCAACATACAAGCCAAGATCGTAGTGATTCAACATAACAAGTCACGTGTTACAACCATTTCACAAGTAATTCAATATACATCGGAGTTCAACATAGTTATTACAACTTAATTTGAAAAGTAGCGGAAGCAAAGTAATTTGAAACTAACATTAATCTTATTTCAAATACATGCCAGTCCCAAGGTCGTCTTCCAACCAAAAGCATTAGAGAGAAGATAAATAAGAAGGATCATGCCCATGATCACACTCCGCCACTACGGCAGGAGCCAACCAACTCTTGCAGTCGCCATGATACATCACAACCTGCAACAAGTGGGGATAAAACCCTGAGTACGACAATGTACTCAGCTAGACTTACCCGTCATAAACCAGAAATAAAGTGACACCAAGGATCATGCAAGGCTGATATAAGGTGGGCTAGCTTGACAACATTTTGCATAAAAGCTTATTATGGATAAGTAATCATTAATGCTTAAGCATCAAGTTAATTATCATTAACCTGCCATCTATATTAGAATCTGTACTAGAGCACTCACTTTATTAGGAGCAAACAATATTAACCATAGCAGGTATAATTTGTGGCAACCTTTCCATCGTTATCCAATTAACCATCCGTTCAATTTAATGGAATCTACGTTGCCGCTGCTCAAGTCAAGTGCTCACTAACCGGGAGCGACGGCGATTCGAATCGAATTCCTATCCAGCTGGAGGGGTATTTCTAACACTCACCGCGCAGGCCCCTGCCAGGGTCGCACAAGCCACCTTTCGTACGATTCAGGAATCGCGGGTCCGAATGATGTCGCAACCCCAAGGGCGACACTCTGCCAGGTGATAGGGACTCTAACCCCCCCTTGGTCTCACGCCAATGTCCCCAAGCACATCCTTTCTCTCCTCCAAGAAGCAACCTACCATTCGATTCCCGGCCTGAATCATATTACTCGGCTTCGCGGTCGGAACGACTTATCCGGCCAACTAAGTGTTAGACTGCGTTCAACATGACTCAAGGACGTACAGCGAATCGGTCCTTAAACGACTCAGACGGGGATAGATCCACACCCAAGACCTCCATGCCTTGTTGCTTCACTATCGTCATCCCGCCCGGTCTCATTTCATTTTATTAACACATGGTTCCATTCCACGATAGCAATATAGCCAACCGTGCCATATATGGATATCCCTATATCTCGCAGGTGACAGGAAATCACCTGACTTCTACCGCTTAAAGCAGGGCTAAGCATCTATTCGATCCTAGTCTATGTAGGATTCAGGGATTCATATATCTGGACAAGGAATGATATAATGCAGCAAGGTTTTCAACCAACTCCTACCACTTAATGCAACAATACTTATAACATATATATAATTAATTTCTTTTGAATGTAGGAGGCTTATAATGCTCCGGGGCTTGCCTGGGATCCGACTCAAGTTAGAGTATGTCAGATGAATTCACTTGGCGAGCATCCTCCCATCTAGCACTTGCCCGATCCTTCTATCTTCGGGATGGATCCACCAAACACCGTCTTCGGGTTTGGCTCCAACGCCATTTCCTTCACACGTTTCTGCTAGCGTACCTATATGAGATGCAAGATGCAAGTGCATGAATACATGGAAGTATAATGGACAAAGCATCACATACAGTAAGCCAGACAAACACCATAATACACCCCACATGCATAGACACTTCATGTTGCTTAAATAAACATCTCTCAACCTAATATAAAAGATGACAAGCTCATTAGGCATGGCACACAAGGTTTCACAAGATCTCATGTGTATTAACTTAACTACCCTCAAAGACATAAGTCACTCTTAACAATATACAAGCAAACAACTATAATTGGAATTTCTCCATTTCTAGACAAGCAAACAGCAGCTTTATAATTCAATCATATCTGGAGTTTTATAAATCCAAATGACTTGAAAGAAGACATTATGGAAAGCTTATGAAATTGTCCACATTTCATTTATAATCATCTCCACCTGATTCTAACATTTACCAGGTCGAAATACAGAAAGTACAGAATCTGTCCTGGAAGGACAGAGAGTAAACAATGCTGTAACCCAACTTTAAACAGGCATAACTCACAAACCACAAGGCCAATTACCACCAAATTTTAACAGGAGCTAGATACATGAATTATCTACAACTTTGTTATTCTCATATTAGGATGATTCTACAATTAGAAGGGTCAATTAATCCAATAATTGCATCTCTGTCCAAAACATAGACAGAAACTGACATGCCACTTTAAACAGCTATAAATGGAGTTATACATGTCCAATAAATGTGGTTCTAGACTCTTTAGAAAGCTTAGCAAATTCTAAACAACTTTGTTGTAAACACCTAAAGCTAATTCTACTACTAAGAAGGCTCCCCAGTAAGAACAAGGAAACCCGGTCTGGGTTTGGGCAGAAACAGCCACAGAGATTTAAGCAACTATAACTCAAGATCTACTTAGCCAAAAATCATTATATTTAACTTTTTGGAAAGCTTAAGAAAAGTACTAAAAATCATGTATTGTCATAAAATCATGATTCATAACTTAACTAAGCCAATTAATTCAAACATGCAGAACTGTTCAGAATAGGAGCAAATCAAAACAGGGCATTTGTTATTTTTATAACTCTTAAACTATAAATCCTAAACTCATGAAATTTTTACCAGACATCACACATCACAAAAGTAGCATGCCACAAAAATTTCACCTCATTTAGATCCCTATATCTGTGGTTATGAAAAATAACAGATTCTACTATAATTGAAAACCTAGTTGCATATATTGATTTTTACAGCTAAAACTTTAAACTAAAACCTGACATATTATAGATCTAGTGCATAGACAATTTCACAAGGATTCCAAAAAGTCCTCATTTGCTATTTTTGGAATTTCCTAGCCCGAGATATTAATTTTTAAAGATTCACCCGATTTATGTGTATAAAAAGAAAAGAATATCAGAAAAGGGAAAACACATTTACACCGGGGCCCTTGAACTTTTACTAAATAAGTCATCACCGAAAGACCCTTTAGACACTATTCAAATGAGTCTGTGTTTTCTCAATTAACCCCCTGTATTTTATCGAATTCACGCCCGACGTCCTTTCCTCAAATTCAGAACAGAGGAGTTGTGGAGGCTTGCCGGCCGGCCATCCTCCGGCCGGTGAGGCCGGTACCAGCGGCGGGGAGGGGCAGCGCGGGTATCGCCGTGCCATCCCGCACCCGGGGGTGGCCGAGGAGCGGCGGAAGACGGTCGGCAGCGGCTTGGCCACATGCGCCGGCGGCCCGTCGGCCGGTGCTCCGGCGGCAGCAAGCCGCGGGGCCGGAGCCGGTGAGATGAGCAGTCCAGGAGGTGCGGCTTGGTGCTAGGAACGCGATGGCGCGGTCAATTTGGTGGATGGACGTCGGCGACGATGGGTCGACAGCGGCCCTGGGAGTTGGCCGGTCGGCCATGGCGGGGGCGTCCTCCGGTGACGAAAGGAGGTGGCGACAGCAGTGTTCTAAGCTCGTGAGAAGGTGGAGGCACCTCAGGCGATGGTAGTTTGGCAGGCGGTGGTTGCTAGCAGTTGGGGCAGCAGCGTGGTCCACGGCGGCGGCTGGAGCTCAGCTCGCGGCGGTAATGGCGACACGGTCATGTTCGCGCGAAGGGAAGCCGCGCGAAGCCAAGGAAGAAGCAGAGGGGGGGGGCGAGCGAAGAAGAGAAGCTCGGGCGTCCACCACCGAGGCTCTGGAGGGCGCGGGCACGTGTACGGGGAGTTGGGGCCGCGGCTCGCATGGCGGCCACGCACTGGGGCATGCGTCGGCCGTTGAGGCAAATGAGCGAACAGGTGTCGTGCGCCCGAAAGGACCGGTTGGAGCTCCAATTTGGGCCTGATCTGGGCCGATCTAGGTCTTGGACTTAAAAGCAAAGTTGTAGCCCGTACCATGCTCTACATTTTCTATTTAATGGTCATAGTCATTAGGGCAATAGATTAGTAGATAATCAATCCCCAAATTACTAGTGTCAACATGTTAAGCTAGGGCTCGGTTTTGGGATTTTCAAATGCCAAACTTGATCCAATTGATCCCAACTTTTTACATGTTGTTCTCCAACAATTTATTTCCAACTTTCATTTTTGGACCAATTTAAGTTACTTAGTAAAAACTCGAGAACGCAGGATGTCAATGTCGAAGACACTGAAAACGGGGCTTTAAAATTGTTAAGTGTTGGAAACAGTCCCAAAATTGACTTGTGAGCCCTGTTTGAGCATGTTCCACACATTTTCATGGCTCGACTCTTAAATAAAGTTTGTTCCTTATAAAATTCTCTACGACTTTGTCAAAGGGTGCACAGTCATGCAAAGCTTCTAGGTCACACTTTTGAAACGGTCAAACAAAAGTGTTCCAGGGTCCATACATGGTCAACCATCACTTAGAAGCACATTTAGGCAAAATGATCAACATGAACATTGTCCCATGGAGTGTCCTAAGTGTAGTTAAGGTGTTGTAGAGGCCAAACATACCCACCATGCATAGGTTGCACAAAAGTGCAGGCCTCACATGCCTTGAAACATAGAACTCGAGTGAAATGCTATAGTCATTTCATGTGGTTGTTTCAAGATACGTGCTACACATGTTCCACTAGGGTGTTCCACATGTATCCAAGATGTGTTGCACATATTGCATTGTATATTGCACAAACACTAGTTCCCATGGGATGAAAGGCAGGTTTCAGTTCTAATCCAACAAGCATATAACTTATCATTTCATGTGACTTTTTGATTCCAAACTTTATGAAACTTTTCCAGGGATCAATATGGATAGTTATTGATGTGAGACATGTGAAGATACTTTGGTAACACACCCAAGCATATATCTTTCAATTGAGCCTATGTGTAAGCAAGGGTGCAAATCCAAGTTTAGGTTAGGGTTTATTTCGATAGGTTTGACATTGGCATCGTCATCTCCACTTAAACTGTCATGTTTGAGCTTAACCCCCCCTACTTAATTGGTAATAAACACCTGGGGTGTTACAGCCCTCCCCCCTTAAAAGAATCGCGTCCCGAGATTCGGAATGGAAGATCTTTTAAGGAAGAGAGACACGTTACCTAGTTCCCAATATCTGCTATAGCATTCCGCTATAACGCTTCAACATCGGTGAACAATTTGGTCAAGGACACTTTCTGATACTTATCCTTCATGGTAAAATTTGTCTGAAGAATTTCTTTCATTAACTTTCATGAAGCATTGTTAATTTGGGAGGAATCCAAGATAGCACATTCTGCATTCTCAGTGTACGGAGATCATTTGGTCCATAAGTGAACCACTCACAAGTATCTGACTCTCTCATGAGCATATCATAGGCCATATAAACTTTACATTAGACCAAAATCTTCAGAAGTATACTCGTCAAAATGACTCTATGTTCACAAAGTTTGAAAAGCAGTCCTCTACCAAAATGGCTTGAGCACAACCTTCCAAAAGGGTGAGATCATAGGCGACCAATATACTCTGAGGCTATAGGATACTGACTAACCAATAGACAGGGTCTATGTTAGTCGTAAATGTTCATTCATTTAGACACCAACTAAAGAAAAAACTACTTGTGGTTCCACGCGTGCAGTTCTCTTTCTCTGATGACAACATTGTATTATCTGAGTCTGTCGAGGGGTCAGTGAATGTGATAGCTGACTTTGTCGGCTTCGCATTCCTGCCAACAGCTTCCTAATAAGATTCTTTTATCCATAGGCAACAGTTATCTGGGTTGAATCAGATGCAACCTCTTGGGTAAAAACACCTTAAGGTACCAAAGATCAGTGAGTATTAGCAATTATTGCTAAAGAAAGATATAGCAAGGTCTGGTAGACAGCAAAAATTGCAAGTATTTACCAACTTCGGTAATTAACTCACTACCGAGCAAGTTGAGTACAATCCCCTTCGTGAGGCAGTTGCACAGTAAGTTGGGTTTGACTTGCAACATAGTGAAACTAGCTTTGTCAGGCTAACTTTTCACCGTGAGGCTTCCTCTTTAGGATCAACATCAACTCTAAGCTGGGAAATCTGTTGTTTGACTCTTTTCAATTTGCTTTTGATTTGCAAATTTACTCGGAGAACCCTTGATTGTCCCAATAATTATTGATGAGAGGACATAAAATCAAGGCGAAAGGGTGTACAACAGGATCCTTAAGACCACTCAAGAGATCGTCCAACAGAGTGATGAACAAACATTTTGTGGCACCTAAGGGCACAAGGATGTTGATCGAAACTAGGGCATATTTTCTCTAATTCTTCACTTTAGTTGATAGAACACTTTGCACTATCTGTGTGATTGTCCAAGACGGAATTGACTTGATCACAATGGCTGTGGAAGATAGAGTAGCACTCAAGTTGTTGGCTAGTTGATTAACTTCTTGTTGGACATAGCCTTCGTAGCTACCAAAGAGTCATTACCTAGCTGAAGATTAACCTTCCTATTGGTAACTAATCAGTTGTCTTTCAACACTAAAAAGTTCCAAATCATCACTCTTGACCACAACAACTGTGGTTGATGCAGAACAGATGGTTGCCATCGAAGTTAGCAAACACGAAGTTATTCTAGAGATGGTTGATTTCGATTGTATGGTCATTATGCACCCAAGATTGCGACTTGGATAGCTCCGGTCATATGCACGATGCGACAATCGATTCTCATCCCACAGATAACTTATCCAACATTAAGTGTTGTGTGTCCCTTTTTATCCAACAGAGATGAGATACGTTGCTCACTAGATTGAGTTGTCAATATTTGGGACAACTAAGTAGAGTCACTTGTCTACCCCCTCTTGTAGTATGTTAATGTTTATGTCGGTGACCTGTTCTTCAAAGGTTATCCTCTTAGCAACAGAGGAAACTCCACTACTTTTGGTCTAAGATATGGATCTTACGATACGATATGGAGAGATAACCAAGGAACATCTCACAAGAAAGCCCACATCGATGTAGTTCCATAATGGGCTATGACTAGCAACCTTGATACCAGCGCGTGCCTAGCAGCACTACCATGTGCCGGCCGGTCACAGGGAGGCCCTAGGTTTCGTCGCGGCACCACAGAATACTAATCGTAACACCATTACCGAACAGACGCCCGATGAGGAATTTCAAATGACACAGATTGGTGGCCCGAACAAGTACCATACAAGGAGGGATAGCAAGCAAAGGTAGTCACAAGGCTTAGAACCAACAGGGAAACTATTCGCAGATCAAAACACCTCTCAAGAGATCATAGCTAAATTGTCGAATGCGATTAAGCGCGAGATTTTTGCTTAATTCCACGTACGCCTTGCGTCCACCGAGGGGAGTACCAGATAAAAGATTAACAGGAGATTCAATCATGTTGAGCAACAACATGAGATCAAGACTGATGAACATTCCAAGACTTGGGAAGGTTGAGGATGGCTTAAGCAAACTTCATGGACAAAATTGAGGTACCACTCAAAAATGGAGTTGATATGGTGGATACACGAATTTGCAAACAACGATTTTGAGGCCGCAGCAAACAGACGTTGCGTCATACTAGCTAACCTTTGGGAGAGGCAACCGGAAGGTCCAACATGGATTTGGGTACGGTCTCTACAACTGACAACGTACGAACCATGGTTAAAGGCTAGCGTTGATGAGAGTTAACTTGGTTGGTGAGTCGACAAGGTCTTCACAAAAAAAGGGTTGCAAAACATCCACGACTTATACAAACATATAGGAGAACTAAACTTTGGACTTTCGGTCAAGCAACGGTATGGATGCAAGCATTCAAGGGATAACCACCACGTCTACAGGCTCAGGCTCCTAAGAGAGAGAACCTAATTGAAGACAACAATCATACAATTACATAACGTGAACGTTGTTCTAGGATAAAGCTATGTGACCCTTGTATGCTTACCGAGGGCAAACGAGGTGACAACTAGGACACTACCTAAATAACAAGCATACATACAACATCACAATCAAGCAGTCATTTGAGAAATTTTAAATGGATGGGTTTAAGCAATCAATACAAAGCACAAGGCTCACCCAAACTAAGCATTTATCTCAAGCATGAACTAACTACAAGTTTAGTCCAAACAAACGTTAGTTAAGGAGGCCAACTTAGCATGTGCCCAGAATCTGGACAGCAGCACAGTAGTTACTTGTTTCAACCATAACTGAGATTGTAGACATCCCACAAAGGTGATCCTAGACTTTCTAAAAAGCTTAGGAAGATGACTACACTTTAGTTACTCATACCAAAAGCTAAATCATAGGTTAACATGACCAAAAATGCTAATGTTTCAGATCTGTACCAATATGGACAGAAAACTGACAAGAACTTCAAAAATGCAAAACTGGAGTTCTAGGGACACAACAAGGCTGAGCCTTAACTTTATGTAAAGCTTATTAAGTTGTCCATAACTTTCTTATTATCATATTAAGATGATTTTATAGCTAACAGGTCCAAACAAGATAAAGAAGACATCTCTGCCCAGATTTGGACAGATTCTGTCATTTCCCTTTACAAGCTCATAACTAGAGATTTAGACCACCAAACTTAGTGCTATAGGACACTTTGGAAAGCTTAGAAAAAGTACTACACTTCTTCTATTATCTCCAATACATGATTCCATAAGCACATAGGTCAAATAAAGCAAACATTCAGATCTGTTCTGAACATGAGCAGATTCTGATAACAAACTTCTAAAATTTATAACTCTCAAACCATAAGACCTAGGGTCATGAAATTTTAGGACAAGCTAGAAAAGTAAGTTAGCTACAACTTTGGTATTCTCCATAACTACAGAAAACACCATTATAACCACGAAAGCATCACTACAACAGAAACCATTCTAGCAGCCAACGTTCAACAAGCAAAACAAAGCTTGCCTTTGTTCTACTTAACAAGAGAGCACACAAACATGTTATTCTAGTAGCTCTAAATTTTGTTACCTTAGACCAACACGAATTTAATTCATTCATGGGAATCCACAATTACTTAAGTGAGGTCTAAAGCATTAGCAAACGCTTGTATGAACAACATATTCATCACTTGGCTAAACTAGAAGATAACTCTAAGTTCGAGCATGTAGCCACACTTATTTTTAGTAAGGCTAAGCACACATTTTTCTCAAGCATTTCCTATTCAAGCAACATGGAACAAGGCATTCTTGTTTGATTCCACACAAGAAAGATAGTGTACCACATCAATCACAAGTTACTTAATACAGAATAAGGGTGAGAGGAGCATAGCTATGCATAAGGCAACAATCATGAAGATGCATGCTTCGTCCTATTCGTCCTCACAAGATTGCCAACCTAAGATGGCGATCACGTTCTATGTCGGTGGCATAACACGCACTCTCTCGATATATAGCTAGTCGTCAACTACATTCGACTTACGCATTCGTGGTTAGCGTACCTGCAGAAAAGTTTCATTGCAGCCCAACATTTCCCCAATAAAGCACACAATGAAAGTAGGAAAGTAAAATTCTAAGTACTCCCATATACATATACCCCCGTATATATACATGTAGCACCAAAACTACCCGAATCATTAATCACCCACAATTAAGTACCTTCATATATACATGTGTGTAACATGTAAATAATCCAGTAACCAAAACTAGCTCTCCCCTAGACAGCAGGTTGTACGGTCATGCTCTCACAACTCACATTTACCTGAGCGTAGGTGCGACGTTGCATAAAAGTAAACTAGCAACATATATGGCCATTTCATATATGAAGGCTACCTCTAATCTAACACACCGGTAGCATAGTGTGGAAGAGTCATCACACATACATCCCTTGGCCTGGGCGTAGATGCATAAATGAAAAACCCCAAGTTAGTACTTATATAAGCCACCTAATAATCCTTATATGGGCATAAGGAAATTGACCACTGGCATACTTAGATTTAAAATTCAGTTTTCACAAACCTATATATAGCTATAAGTTGATAAAACTGATTTTATAAAACAAAACCTTTGTTTTATATACACATACGACAAGTTTAATGTTGAATCTTGCTCCGATACCAGCTGTAACGGAACCGTCCAAATTATAAGAGCACAAGTACAAAAACAATCACCGAAGTGATCAAATTCTCGCACTTGAGCCCATATAACTCCGGTAGTCCAACGAAATCACGAGGGATTTCAAACCAACCAACATACAAGCCAAGATCGTAGTGATTCAACATAACAAGTCACGTGTTACAACCATTTCACAAGTAATTCAATATACATCGGAGTTCAACATAGTTATTACAACTTAATTTGAAAAGTAGCGGAAGCAAAGTAATTTGAAACTAACATTAATCTTATTTCAAATACATGCCAGTCCCAAGGTCGTCTTCCAACCAAAAGCATTAGAGAGAAGATAAATAAGAAGGATCATGCCCATGATCACACTCCGCCACTACGGCAGGAGCCAACCAACTCTTGCAGTCGCCATGATACATCACAACCTGCAACAAGTGGGGATAAAACCCTGAGTACGACAATGTACTCAGCTAGACTTACCCGTCATAAACCAGAAATAAAGTGACACCAAGGATCATGCAAGGCTGATATAAGGTGGGCTAGCTTGACAACATTTTGCATAAAAGCTTATTATGGATAAGTAATCATTAATGCTTAAGCATCAAGTTAATTATCATTAACCTGCCATCTATATTAGAATCTGTACTAGAGCACTCACTTTATTAGGAGCAAACAATATTAACCATAGCAGGTATAATTTGTGGCAACCTTTCCATCGTTATCCAATTAACCATCCGTTCAATTTAATGGAATCTACGTTGCCGCTGCTCAAGTCAAGTGCTCACTAACCGGGAGCGACGGCGATTCGAATCGAATTCCTATCCAGCTGGAGGGGTATTTCTAACACTCACCGCGCAGGCCCCTGCCAGGGTCGCACAAGCCACCTTTCGTACGATTCAGGAATCGCGGGTCCGAATGATGTCGCAACCCCAAGGGCGACACTCTGCCAGGTGATAGGGACTCTAACCCCCCCCTTGGTCTCACGCCAATGTCCCCAAGCACATCCTTTCTCTCCTCCAAGAAGCAACCTACCATTCGATTCCCGGCCTGAATCATATTACTCGGCTTCGCGGTCGGAACGACTTATCCGGCCAACTAAGTGTTAGACTGCGTTCAACATGACTCAAGGACGTACAGCGAATCGGTCCTTAAACGACTCAGACGGGGATAGATCCACACCCAAGACCTCCATGCCTTGTTGCTTCACTATCGTCATCCCGCCCGGTCTCATTTCATTTTATTAACACATGGTTCCATTCCACGATAGCAATATAGCCAACCGTGCCATATATGGATATCCCTATATCTCGCAGGTGACAGGAAATCACCTGACTTCTACCGCTTAAAGCAGGGCTAAGCATCTATTCGATCCTAGTCTATGTAGGATTCAGGGATTCATATATCTGGACAAGGAATGATATAATGCAGCAAGGTTTTCAACCAACTCCTACCACTTAATGCAACAATACTTATAACATATATATAATTAATTTCTTTTGAATGTAGGAGGCTTATAATGCTCCGGGGCTTGCCTGGGATCCGACTCAAGTTAGAGTATGTCAGATGAATTCACTTGGTGAGCATCCTCCCATCTAGCACTTGCCCGATCCTTCTATCTTCGGGATGGATCCACCAAACACCGTCTTCGGGTTTGGCTCCAACGCCATTTCCTTCACACGTTTCTGCTAGCGTACCTATATGAGATGCAAGATGCAAGTGCATGAATACATGGAAGTATAATGGACAAAGCATCACATACAGTAAGCCAGACAAACACCATAATACACCCCACATGCATAGACACTTCATGTTGCTTAAATAAACATCTCTCAACCTAATATAAAAGATGACAAGCTCATTAGGCATGGCACACAAGGTTTCACAAGATCTCATGTGTATTAACTTAACTACCCTCAAAGACATAAGTCACTCTTAACAATATACAAGCAAACAACTATAATTGGAATTTCTCCATTTCTAGACAAGCAAACAGCAGCTTTATAATTCAATCATATCTGGAGTTTTATAAATCCAAATGACTTGAAAGAAGACATTATGGAAAGCTTATGAAATTGTCCACATTTCATTTATAATCATCTCCACCTGATTCTAACATTTACCAGGTCGAAATACAGAAAGTACAGAATCTGTCCTGGAAGGACAGAGAGTAAACAATGCTGTAACCCAACTTTAAACAGGCATAACTCACAAACCACAAGGCCAATTACCACCAAATTTTAACAGGAGCTAGATACATGAATTATCTACAACTTTGTTATTCTCATATTAGGATGATTCTACAATTAGAAGGGTCAATTAATCCAATAATTGCATCTCTGTCCAAAACATAGACAGAAACTGACATGCCACTTTAAACAGCTATAAATGGAGTTATACATGTCCAATAAATGTGGTTCTAGACTCTTTAGAAAGCTTAGCAAATTCTAAACAACTTTGTTGTAAACACCTAAAGCTAATTCTACTACTAAGAAGGCTCCCCAGTAAGAACAAGGAAACCCGGTCTGGGTTTGGGCAGAAACAGCCACAGAGATTTAAGCAACTATAACTCAAGATCTACTTAGCCAAAAATCATTATATTTAACTTTTTGGAAAGCTTAAGAAAAGTACTAAAAATCATGTATTGTCATAAAATCATGATTCATAACTTAACTAAGCCAATTAATTCAAACATGCAGAACTGTTCAGAATAGGAGCAAATCAAAACAGGGCATTTGTTATTTTTATAACTCTTAAACTATAAATCCTAAACTCATGAAATTTTTACCAGACATCACACATCACAAAAGTAGCATGCCACAAAAATTTCACCTCATTTAGATCCCTATATCTGTGGTTATGAAAAATAACAGATTCTACTATAATTGAAAACCTAGTTGCATATATTGATTTTTACAGCTAAAACTTTAAACTAAAACCTGACATATTATAGATCTAGTGCATAGACAATTTCACAAGGATTCCAAAAAGTCCTCATTTGCTATTTTTGGAATTTCCTAGCCCGAGATATTAATTTTTAAAGATTCACCCGATTTATGTGTATAAAAAGAAAAGAATATCAGAAAAGGGAAAACACATTTACACCGGGGCCCTTGAACTATTTACTAAATAAGTCATCACCGAAAGACCCTTTAGACACTATTCAAATGAGTCTGTGTTTTCTCAATTAACCCCCTGTATTTTATCGAATTCACGCCCGACGTCCTTTCCTCAAATTCAGAACAGAGGAGTTGTGGAGGCTTGCCGGCCGGCCATCCTCCGGCCGGTGAGGCCGGGTACCAGCGGCGGGGAGGGGCAGCGCGGGTATCGCCGTGCCATCCCGCACCCGGGGGTGGCCGAGGAGCGGCGGAAGACGGTCGGCAGCGGCTTGGCCACATGCGCCGGCGGCCCGTCGGCCGGTGCTCCGGCGGCAGCAAGCCGCGGGGCCGGAGCCGGTGAGATGAGCAGTCCAGGAGGTGCGGCTTGGTGCTAGGAACGCGATGGCGCGGTCAATTTGGTGGATGGACGTCGGCGACGATGGGTCGACAGCGGCCCTGGGAGTTGGCCGGTCGGCCATGGCGGGGGCGTCCTCCGGTGACGAAAGGAGGTGGCGACAGCAGTGTTCTAAGCTCGTGAGAAGGTGGAGGCACCTCAGGCGATGGTAGTTTGGCAGGCGGTGGTTGCTAGCAGTTGGGGCAGCAGCGTGGTCCACGGCGGCGGCTGGAGCTCAGCTCGCGGCGGTAATGGCGACATGGTCATGTTCGCGCGAAGGGAAGCCGCGCGAAGCCAAGGAAGAAGCAGAGGGGGGGGGGCGAGCGAAGAAGAGAAGCTCGGGCGTCCACCACCGAGGCTCTGGAGGGCGCGGGCACGTGTACGGGGAGTTGGGGCCGCGGCTCGCATGGCGGCCACGCACTGGGGCACGCGTCGGCCGTTGAGGCAAATGAGCGAACAGGTGTCGTGCGCCCGAAAGGACCGGTTGGAGCTCCAATTTGGGCCTGATCTGGGCCGATCTAGGTCTTGGACTTAAAAGCAAAGTTGTAGCCCGTACCATGCTCTACATTTTCTATTTAATGGTCATAGTCATTAGGGCAATAGATTAGTAGATAATCAATCCCCAAATTACTAGTGTCAACATGTTAAGCTAGGGCTCGGTTTTGGGATTTTCAAATGCCAAACTTGATCCAATTGATCCCAACTTTTTACATGTTGTTCTCCAACAATTTATTTCCAACTTTCATTTTTGGACCAATTTAAGTTACTTAGTAAAAACTCGAGAACGCAGGATGTCAATGTCGAAGACACTGAAAACGGGGCTTTAAAATTGTTAAGTGTTGGAAACAGTCCCAAAATTGACTTGTGAGCCCTGTTTGAGCATGTTCCACACATTTTCATGGCTCGACTCTTAAATAAAGTTTGTTCCTTATAAAATTCTCTACGACTTTGTCAAAGGGTGCACAGTCATGCAAAGCTTCTAGGTCACACTTTTGAAACGGTCAAACAAAAGTGTTCCAGGGTCCATACATGGTCAACCATCACTTAGAAGCACATTTAGGCAAAATGATCAACATGAACATTGTCCCATGGAGTGTCCTAAGTGTAGTTAAGGTGTTGTAGAGGCCAAACATACCCACCATGCATAGGTTGCACAAAAGTGCAGGCCTCACATGCCTTGAAACATAGAACTCGAGTGAAATGCTATAGTCATTTCATGTGGTTGTTTCAAGATACGTGCTACACATGTTCCACTAGGGTGTTCCACATGTATCCAAGATGTGTTGCACATATTGCATTGTATATTGCACAAACACTAGTTCTCATGGGATGAAAGGCAGGTTTCAGTTCTAATCCAACAAGCATATAACTTATCATTTCATGTGACTTTTTGATTCCAAACTTTATGAAACTTTTCCAGGGATCAATATGGATAGTTATTGATGTGAGACATGTGAAGATACTTTGGTAACACACCCAAGCATATATCTTTCAATTGAGCCTATGTGTAAGCAAGGGTGCAAATCCAAGTTTAGGTTAGGGTTTATTTCGATAGGTTTGACATTGGCATCGTCATCTCCACTTAAACTGTCATGTTTGAGCTTAACCCCCCCTACTTAATTGGTAATAAACACCTGGGGTGTTACAGAAGTCTTCTGCTGCATCGGTAACAAATTTGCCGATGGACTTGAGCTAGATGTTTGACCCAAAGACGCCTGAAAACCTCCTAGACTCGGTTGTACAGTAGTTGTAATATATTGAGGCGCTTGGGCTATCGGCAAACCAGCCGATGGGATAGGAGTTTTTCCCGCTGCGTCAAACACTTGAGATAATCCGTGATTGACAGTAGATGGTTCCGGAGGCATACCATATCCCCACCAATTAGCAGGAGTTTGATTACTCTGTGGTATAGGACCTGATAAAGCTGATGCTGATAGATCTGTACCAAGCTGAACTCGTCCTGATAATGCTGAATCTGGACGCACCGGAGTAGACTGTGCATTAGATAATCCTGCTGATACTAGAGGAGAAGAAATCTCTATACCCGTAACGGCTGGAGGAGCCGATGGAGCAACAACAGATGCTGCTTCTAGTTGATGATAAGCAGGCCCGACGTAATGATGTGACGCTTGCCCTTCTTTGAAAGTTCGAATCACAGCATTATGAACAGTATTGGATAGCACATTGGAGTGATTAATTAAAGCATGATTCACCGCAGAATTAACCATCTCTTGAAGTTTACCAGGATTAGGATCAAAGGTAACCTGCCGAGGCAACGGCAAGTCCTGCTTCTGGATGACTTGTCCACTTTTGTTCACGCTGAATGACTTCAAGCAAAGCTGTCTATATTCTTCAATAGCCCTCTCCATAGCCTGCTTCTGATCGTCCTTAAGATCTTCTTCTGTTACTGCGATGATATTCCCAGCATCGATCTCATGATTAGGCATCTTGACTAGATCTGTCCCACCGGGCGTGCCAAAAGATGTGTTGATGCAAAAGTGAATCTGTAAACACAAAGGGCTAATACCCGAAATCGATATCCAAAGCGTGCCAGTCGATTTGACCTGTTAATCGACAAGGATAAAGATACGAGCACTTTGATCCTGACAACAACGATACGCCCGGAAGTCACGGTCAAGAGGTACTCACGCGGAACTCGAGGATCAACAAAGATTGCACTTAGAGCAATGCAACTCGCCGAATCGATGAGAACTCGTAAAAAGAAAAAATATGCAAATTGACGAAGTCGCCGAAAAGTAGATGTAAATAAGAGTAAAAGCTGTTTTTTTGATGTATTGATTGATCCCCTATTACATTGCCCTTCACTCTATATTTATACCCTGATCTATAGAAACATAACCAAATACGACTAGGACACTAAATCCAAGTCTAAGGAAAAGAACATGACTTTGACACAACTCAGACTCTACTAATCGTAAACAAGGAAATCAACTCCTATTTTATTCCATAGTCCGCCTTAATCACGATGGTATTCTTATCGACCTCATTTTCACCAGCACAGCCCCTGTTCCATCGGCAGCAACCTTCGATCTCCTTCCATCGGTACATTCTCTGTTTCATCGGCTGCAGTCTTCATACATTCCTTCATCGGTACATTCCCTTATCTTATCGGCAACAGTCTCCAAACCCTCTTCCATCGGCATCGGCAATAACACCCTTGACCTCATCGGCAACATTCCAAATTAAATTCATACACTGTCACCGCTTAAAAACAAACTTATTCTCCTTGGCTATCAATTTACACGGCAATCTTTCCCTTGCTGATTAGTCTTTCCTGATCATCTTGACACGTGCTAAAAACGATGTCAACAGATGTCCAACGGGCCGTGCCGTGCCATGCCGGCCCGCGTCGTGCCACCTCAGGCCGCCGTGCTTGACGGGCCGTGCCTGTGGCGTGCTCGTGCCTGGCCTCCGGCCCAAGGCACGGCCTGAGAGCACGGCGTGCCCTGCGTGCCGCGGGTGGCCCGAAAGCAGCGCGCGGGGAAGGGAAGTGCGGCACGACGGATGGGGAGGGGAAGGGAAGAGCAACGCCGTCTGGGAGGGTGGGAGTGAGAGGAAGTTAGGGTTTGGAGTGATGAAGATCTTATATATATATATATATATATATGGATTGTAGTGGGTTGTGCCAAATATTCACATGGTTATTAATTTAACGGACCGCCTCTTGGACCGGGCCATGCCCGTGCCGTGCCACGTGCCTGGGTGACGGCCCAGGCACAGCCGGGTCCCTCGGGCCGTGCCATGCTCGGGCCGGGCCAAAACGCCGGGCTGCGGGCCGGGCCACCGGGCCTCGGGCTGCATAGCCAAGTATACTTAAAAGGTTGCAAAACTGTTTGGAACTGAGATTTGGGAACATAATTTTGGTTTAGTCTGACGTTTTTTCACTTCCTCAAAAGAACGCACTTTCCCTTTAGTCGCCAAGATAATTATTTTGAAAATTCAGAATAATTACAGCATTGATTTGCTGAAGATGGAAATAGTACTTTCACTTTAGTCGGCAGGATATTTATTTTGAAAAATCAGAACAATTACAGTGTTAATTCGCTACAGATATAGGCCTTGTTTAGTTTGCAAAAAATTTTGCAAAATTTTTCAGATTTCCCGTCACATCGAATCTTTGACACATGTATGAAGCATTAAATATAGATAAAAAATAAAACTAATTATACAATTTAGACGAAATTCACGAAACAAATCTTTTAAACCTAGTTAGTCTATAATTAGATAATATTTATCAAATAACAACGAAATTACTACAGTAACACTTTCAAAAAAAATTTCGGAAACTAAACAGGCCCATAGGTGGTGACAACGATTGCAGTAAAAAGAAGCTACAGAAATATGTAGTAAGTGCATAACGCAAGCCGCAAATGCTCGTGCAGGTATCACCACGTAGCTTGCAAGCTGAGCAGCATATATTAAAACTGTCACGCATGACTACCATCACAAAGGTTCTCGGGTTCAGAATTTGTAATAATAACATTAATCGTCTGCAATGGAAGCAGCTCAGACTAGAAAAACAAACATGTTCCTCTGAAATCTCCAATAAAACTGAAGAAAAACAAAATACTATCTGGCAATACAATTCCATTTCCCTCGACAGTTCACACCAGAAGCAGCTCAGGCCTTGAGCTTGCCGTAGAACCTCTGCTTCTCGTCTGTGGTCTGGAAGCGCCCATGCCCAAATTTGGACGAGGTGTCGATGAACTTGAGCTTGATATCCTCCAGCGCCAGCCGAGAGGTCTGCTTCAGCAGAGATTGGCGGAGAGTCACCACCCTCTTCTTGGGACCGACGCAGCAACCCTTGATCATCAGGTAGTCGCCTTTGACGATACCATAGTGGGGGAAGCCACCCATGGGAGTGATGTCCTTCTCAGTCCTGTAAACAATAAGCATTCAGTAATCAGCACAGATACTTGTAACTGAAAGAGCACATTCAAGTTTGCGAATCATGTAGCTGCAGTGAATCAACAAACAAGAATACCTGTCAAACTCAGTTGAGGCATCATGGCTTTCCTGTCCAGCCTTGCCGATCTTGTAAACCTTCTTGTTCATCTCAGTACGGTGATGGTATCCATTCTGACCAGCACGGGCAACTGTGTACGACACCCTAGCAGGATGCCAGGCACCGATACAGGCAACCTTGCGGAGACCCCTGTGGGTCTTACGGGGAAGCCGGGTAACACCCCAACGAGTGACCACGCCTTCATACCCCTTACCCTTGGTGACTCCAATGATGTCAATCATCTCATCCTTCTGGAACACAGCATCAACGGGGACTTCCTTCTCAAAGAATTTGTAACCATAATCCACCTTGTCTGCTATAGTGCCACCATTCACCTGGATCTCCATAAGGTGAGCCTTCTTCTGCTTCAAACCCTTCATCTTTTTAATCTGAAATCAGAAAAAAGCATTGGAAGTGTGAGCAGAGCACAATTGAAAATAAACAACTGTGCTACAATGACAAGTAGATTCAAACCTGAGTGTGGGCGATAACACGGATAACTGAAGCATACTTCTTCATCTTCTCAAGCTGCAACTGGATTTCTTTCTTGCCTGCATCGCTGTCATATTTGAGGGCATACTTGGTGAAGGCCTTCTTCTTGCTCTTGCACCAGTTCTTGTAGAACCTTCTCCTCACTTCTTCGCTAAGGTGCTGGGCCCAGACAGAATTGAGGGTCCGCAGGCCACGGGGGGTCTTCACATATGCCACAAGTCCGACAATGACAAGAGGAGGGGTCTCAATGATGGTCACAGCCTCACAAGTTTCCTTCTTGTGGAGCTCTGCACAAAACCGACAGTGTTATTACTCTCATGAACAACCCATAGCACTCCTTAATCTTGTTATCGCCTATTTATATTAGCCACAAAAGCAACAGTAATTGTCTCCTCAATAGAGAACATGCTGTAAACATTGCACCCTATGACAATGATTGAACTTACTGGAGCCAGGCTTCTCGACCTCACGCACAATGTGTGTCATTCCAGCCTTGTAGCCAACGAAGGCAGTGAGGTGGCAGGGCTTCTTTGGGTCATCCCTCGGGAAGGACTTCACTGCAGAAAAAAAACAGAAATAAGCACATCAGATACATACACGATGGGTTAGTGTGCCCATTCACTGAGTTGCACAAATGCAGAGTACTCCTCTAAACTGGAAATATATGTATGCATATACTTAAAATTGGAACCACTTGTGACAATAACTTATGAACAGCTTCATAATTGAGTGTTTCAACATTGGGATGCAAACTTGACAAAACTTCAACCCCCGATTTTAATGTTTGGAGCACACAAACAACCACAGTACCAGACAATGTAAATCAGCAAGATCAACCATGCACTTACAAAACTGTACGTCAGCCAGTCTATTGCACAAGAAATCTCCGAAAACTACCAATCGTTTACAACCCAGAGAGCGCTAGCACACAGCAAACGCACGAGTTGGGCTACTAAGACCACTCTAGCACTTACTCCGTATTACAGAAACTGCACAACCCGTGAACGCGCAGCCCGTTTCTAACTAGGCAGATCAGCAGCGGCGAGCGATGGGCAAAAAGTAACTAGTCGAATGAATCGGTGCTGCAACACGTACCCTTTCCGCGGTGGCGGGAAGATCGCTTCCTGGGGAGGAATCCGAGGGACCCGTGCCTCGGGTGCTCGAATTTACGGTGCGACATTCTGCAGGAATCAACACCGATAAAACAATTAGATCCACGATCAGGGCTCGGCAATTTTCAGAATTTGAAGAAGACCTAAGCGGGTTGCACGGATTCGGGCAATGAAATGGCAGACGAACAACGCGAAATCGAGACGAAGGGAAGGGGCGTTGCTTGGTTACCTGAGGGGGAGCGCGGGCGGCGGCGGCGCTGGCTGGGCGGAGGCGGAGCAAGTAAACCCTAGGGAGCGGATTTATAAGTGGCTGCGAGTGGGAGGGTTTGGCTCACTCGGACGAAAATGCCCCTGGCCCTAGGGCTGCGGCCTGCGGGAGAGGGACGCACCGCACGCCAAAGGGCCACTGGACCAGGCTGCCTCTCATGGTGTCAACCGATCCATCAGTTTGGGCTGGGCTCGAGTCCAATGTCTTTCTTTGCTAAAGGTAAATTTCTGTTTTTATAGTCTCCAAACCAGAAGTTGCTCAAAAAAAAAAAGTCCCCAAACCAGAAATGAAACGTGACATGAAAAAAAAAGAGCACTATAGATTTTGGGTGAAGAAGTGGGCAAGTGGCAGATGATTTTGGCAAAACCTATACTGTGATAAGAAATTGCAGCAAAGTACCTTTCTCGAGACTATCTGTTGTGATGAATTGTTCAATTGTTGTGCCGGTGTGTTTAACATGTTGCTTCTTTAACAGAGCTGGAAAAGTCGATACTAATATAGTAATAGCAGCATGGTTTCCTTTTTTGGATAAAGATGGTAATAGATTCCATCAAAGAAAGAAGAATGTAATTCTAGTCTGGCCTAAATCAAACAACTTAAGTTTGCTAAGTTTATGATAATTAGTATAATATTTATGATATTTGATGATAAATCTAATGATACTTATTTGATACAACAATCAATATTGAAAACATTTTTATAAATTTAGTTAAAATTAAAAGAGTGTTGCATTCTTGTTTGAATCGGAGGGAGTGGTTGTTTTCATTCATTTAACAAGCCACCGTCCTGTTGGAAAAGCATCGTGCCTGTCTGCCTCCATTGCTGACCAGGGTCCATCCTTTCAGTTCACGGTCCTCACGCTAATCTCCCGCGCGTGTTCAGAGTCAATTATCCCGGCCTGCACTTGCCAGGGATTTCAAAGGAGATCCACGCTTGGACACTCACAGATGTGTCTACTGGCCGCTACATGCAGCACAGTACGTAGCAGTGCTCTGGCTGTCCATTTCAGAGTTTCTATATGCAGTTTTTTCTGCATTTTTTAAGTGATAACACACTGTGCCTTGTTTTGTAGAGGTCTTTGCTTACCATTGGTCGTAAAAACAGCTCAACTCCAAAACGAGATGAAAAGGATTTTCTCTATACATGTTCGCACGGTCCAAGTACATCTTCCATGCTTTCGCGACGAAAGATCTTGCTTGACACCTTTTTCTCAAGGTGGAAATGTTCAGACATACGTGTTGTTATTATTTTGAAATTAATTTTGAACAATTACTTATATGCACCTTTTCATTTTGTTGACGTCGGATGTGGTCCGAATCACACAGCAGAAAGGGCATTGGACGCCCGGGCCACCATAGGCCGAAGAACGTAGCGAGGATATCACTCTTACGTGGTGAAACACGGAGAGGTTTACAAGCAAACCACCAAAGGATAACCAACGTGCTTGCGTGACGAAGAACCGGCTAGTTTTTAGACAAACTAGCAAAGGAACCGTCGAAGCTCTCGTCCGGGAGGGACCCCGTCAGGGCAAGGACGTCGCCGGGTTACCCTAGGTCGGCTGGCGAGCCTAGGGCGCCATCCTTGGCCGTGGATCAAGGGATGAACAGCATGGAGGTTGAAGGAGAGGAGAAAAAAGGTAAAAGGAGTAGATTTATTTGTTTGTATGTCGATTGGATAGATGGGAACTCAATCGGCCATGATCCTCTCATATATATAGAGGGGGTGGTCTTATCCCAGTAGAAAACCTCTTCAAGGATTATTTTCTAAGTTTCCCACGTCCCAAAACCGATCTAGAAACAGATCGGTTTGAGATCTGAGAATTAGATTCGGAATCAGACCTATCGGAACTTCCGGTCAGGCTCCACCGGAAGTTCTGGTCCCCACCGGAAGTTCCAGTCTTGGACCGAAAGTACCAGTAGTTCATTTTTGTGTGAAACTGCGCCTTCCTCCACCGGCCATCAGAAGTTCCGGTCTCAGACCAGAAGTTCTGATCTCGGACCGGAAGTACGGACCGGAAGTTCCGGTAGCCCAAACAGATATTTTCTCAGAGGTATAACTCCCTCATCCGGACCCCAAATTGGATGTTCCATATATGTTTTTTGACCATCTCAACGAGAGGAACGCAATGGTGAGGTCCGTTACACATTTTGACAACTTCATAAAATAGACATTTTTGGTTGTCAACATACGCCCCCTTGTTTTCAGGTTTATGATGCATAAACATGAAAACACCTGATCAAACAAACATAATTAAACCAAACAGTAACGATACCCTTCTCATCGGCTGTATGGTGACTAAGGGCGATGTATACATCAGCCATTTTGTTCTAAGGGCGATACATGTATCGGCTATTGTTTGGAGAGCACTTAGGCTTCTTGCCAGACACTTGAAAAATAAGTATCTCCCGTTGAATGCTACTTTGAGACGTTTACCTTGCAATGTCTCTAGCAAATAGGAATTATCGTATATGACTTTGATCACTTTGTAAGGACTCCTAGTTAGGTGACCATTTGCCAAACTGATTGCTCTTCGATCCAATAGGTAGTATAGTTTTTCACACTAATTCTCATATTTGGAAAGATTTGCTCTTGACTTTTTTATTATATGCTCTGGCAACTCGAGCTTTGTCTTTCTCTATCTCCTTGAGAGCTTTTAATCTTATATCAGTTACCTCATCGATGTTATCCATCATCAAATCATGATACATAATGGCTGATAGATCATTTTGCTTAGCAAGCCTGTATGCATTCAAATTTATCTCGACAGGCAACACGGCCTCTTGACCATATACTAGCTCAAAAGGAGTAACTTTTGTAGCACCATGCCTTGAAATGTGATGTGCCCATAGAGTTTCAGACAATACTTCATGCCACCTTCTTGGATTCTCCTCAACTTTCTTTCTGATAAGCTTGATCAAAGTATTATTACTAAATTCAGCTTGGCCATTAGCTTGAGCATAATATGGAGATGATTTGAGCAACTTGTTCTTATATAACTCGGCAAAGTCTCTCACTTCCTTAGACATAAATGATATCCCTTGATCTGTAGTTAATGTTTGGGGTATGCCGAACCTATGAATGATATGCTCGGTGATAATAACCTCCTTATGTGTCATATTCTTCAAAGGAACAGCTTCGGTTCACTTAGTAAAATAAACTGTAGCAACCAACACAAAGCGATGTCCCTTGAAAGATGGGGAATGAATTTGGCCAATGAAGTCTAGCCCCCAACCACGAAAACGCCATGGCTTGATAATAGGATGAAGCATAGCAGCAGACACTAGCTGAATATTCTCAAATCTTTGGCACTCTTCGCAACCTTTGTAGTATCAAAAACAATCGGCCATCATAGTAGGCCAATAGAAATCAGCTCTACGCAATAACCATTTTATCTTTGGGGCTGATTGATGCGTCCCATAAATACCTTCATGGACTTCTCCCATAGCCACTCTTGCTTGATCAGATCTCAAGCACTTTAGCAGTAAATCTTCGGCGGACCTTCGATAAAGCTCATCATTGTGAACACATATTTGAAAAGCACTTCGCCGAACACTTTCATCAACTTTAGCACTTGGATCACGTAGATATATCAATAAAGGATTCCTCCAATCATACAAATTGGCCCCAACATCACTGGAAGTTTTGCCAAGCCGATTTGAGAGCTCATCATGCTCATTGACCGTGCTGGTCACAGGGGAGTCGGCTAGGCCGACCAGTAAAGTCGACCAAGTCGGCTGTCTTGCCAGAGAAGAGGGGTTAGTTACCAATTCTTCCATACCTGTATAGCAAAAATGTAAATCTGTATGCATTGGTTGTTCTTGAATATGAAAATTACGCCCACCGACGTCATAGCTAGATGCTTGTTGAGCTAATATGTTGGCCTTTTGATTTTTATGCCTCAGAACATGCCGAATTTGAAATTCGGCAAACGAACCAATGATGTCAAGGCAAGTATCAAGACAAGCTCTTAGTGACTCTTCTAAGCATTGAAATTCACCAGCAACTTGTTGCACCACTAGTAAAGAATCACCATAGGCTTCAACATGTCATACTTCATGGATTGCAATATAAGCCAAGCCGAATAAGAAAATTTCACATTCGGCTTCAATTTTGGTGCAAATGTAATTTTAATCGGCTTGATGTCTCAAACAACGCTATTGTGAGAAATAATGATTATGCCAACACCTTCATCTTATTTGTAAGCTAATTAATCATATTGTCACATCCATGAAGTAAATCCAAAATGCATATGTCATGCCCCCCGGGCCTGAAAACCATCAAAGTAAATTTTATGGGGCTTTTCTATTAGCATGATGGTCACAAGCACTCATCGGCTATATTTTTACACTAAGGACGGTATCAAAATATCGGCCATATGAATTCATCCACAAGAGCATGCATAACCGAAATAAATATTTCGGCTCTTGATTATTGATAAGCAAAATAATTTTGTAACCCTTAGAAACATACAGATCCATACCAAGGATCAAAATAAGGAGCTGAGGGATAACCATACATACCAGGGAATGAATTCCACATAAGCATAGGCAGAGAGTATGAATGATGCCATGACCAATGATTTTGATGATTTGGTGCAAACCTCCAACTTGGCAATTGTTTCTTGAATCTTCTTCTCTCCTTTGCCTTTGTTGCACCACTTGCTTGAGCATTATCCTTCTAAGCTTCAATACTTCCTTTAGGAACCCATGCTAAGCCCTTTTCTTTTAGCTTCTCTGCACTAAGCTTCTGCAACTTCTTTTCTTGCCACTTTGGTAAACTGATTGAGCATATCGGTTTTATTTTTGTTTTGGATAGCGGCAAATCATTCTTGACTTTGGGCACTCTCACCTTCTTTTGTTCAGATTTGGCACCTAGAATATCAATAGATGATTTCTCCACTTCTTTGTCATCAATAGCCGGATTTTTCAGCAATGTAATCGGCTTTTAAATAGTTGAATTCAGATATGAACTTTTCTTCTTTCGGCCATCATACTTCACGCGGTAAACTTGCTTTACCACTTTCTTCTTTAGTTGAGCTCCGGACCGATTTTGATCAAAACGGTCTTTACAAGATGATGATCTCTCTGAATGTCTAGGAGCTGCATATTCTATATATTGTGGCCTAAAATATGATGGAACATGTGCCTCTTGATCAAACCAGCCCCAAGATGAATAAGGATAAAAATATATGGACTGTGATCCATTTGACATGGGAATTGGCTGCTCAAAAGGAGAATATGTTACTGCTGTGTGAGATCTATGTCCTTGCCAATTCCACTCTTGAGAGTTGCGCGTTGGAGGCAATTTTGATGATGGGACTTTCTTTGGCCGGTTGGCAATATTTGCTTTTCCTATCTTTTCATATTTAGCTAAAAGTTTCTCGAAGCTAAGCTCCGGCCTTCTAGTCCTTTGTTTGGCATGACCTCTACCTCCATCAGCATTATGAGCATCCTCCTTCTTCTCCCCATCTTGATAGACATGCTCCATAGGAGGATCCTTAGCCGATTCCCCTTGCTCAACGGGATCAATCGACTTTTGTTCTAATTGGAGAGATTTCACCTGCCCCCCAGTGTCGTCTAAAATTATGATAACATTGTTGTTCTCTTGAGTATCTTCTATTTGTAGTTCATGAACAACAACCTTGTCTTCACTTGAGGGCTCCACCTCTCTCTCTTGGGCATTTGAGCCTTGAGCTTTGAATGAATCGGCTAATGCAAGCTGATTCAAAACTTGTTTGCCATCAAGACTAATTGAATCCAATTGGTCTATTTGTTGAACTTCAGAAAATCTCAATTGGATCACTCGACGAAACACATTGCAATTAGAAGTATTATGATCAGAAGAATTATGCCACTTGCAATATGTAAGCTCTTCTAAGTTTTGAATAGATGGCAAAGCACTGTGATCAATGATTCTAATAAAATTATTCTTGAGCAAGATATCAAAGACATGATCACAAAAGGTAAAGTCAAAGGTGTATTTTGATTTCTTTAGCTGATTCTTTTGTGGAGTCGGCTTTAAAACTAGGCAAACGAAGGGATCAGATTTGTTATCAATCCATTCGGCCACACCTTTGCAATTGCTTATGGGAAGCTTTAGCTTTGATGAAGTATCACCATCGGCCTTGCCATATGGCACAATGTGTTGGTCGATAGAATCTAAATTTATTTTATCACCAAGAAATAAATTGCTATTCTCAATCGGTTTATTACCACTATTAGCAAGGATATCTCTAATAGATGCAGCAATTGAAATAGTATGACCGGATTGGAATTTGAGCAAAATATTTGTGTTTTCTACCTTGTTGATCATGTTGGAGAAGTGCATGTCCTTAATTTGCATGAAGTTGCTCTTCTTCTCCAGAAACCAATCAACAAGTGGGGTCAAATCATCCGAAGATGTATTAGCAACTGCCGAAACCGGAAAAGTTGGCTTAGCCGATGGGAAGTCGGCTTGGGCACTAGCAGGGGCAGTCGGCTTGGCCGACTCAGAAGTCAGCCTAGCCAACTCAGGGCAGGCGGCAGAGGCAGTTGGCCTGGCTGACTGAAAAGTTGACCTAGCCGACTTGAAGCTGATGGCAAAGGTAGTCGGCTTGGCCGACTGGGAAGTCGGCCTAGCCGACATAGAGCAGGCAGGAGTCAGCTTAGCCGACTTTAAAGTCGGCTCAGCCAATTCTGAGCAAGCAGATAGCCCTCCTTTGTTACTTGTAGGGGCTTGATCTCCATCAATGATGTAGTAATCACTAGATAAATGTACAACCCCTTTAGCTCCTAAAATATCAAGTCTAGCTGATTTCTGTCGCTTCTCATGTTTTTTAGGAGGTATAGTGGTAGCTTCTCCTGAATTGGCCCTATCTATTTCAGGCATCGAAGAGACCAATACAGGTTTCTTCCTAAAAATAAGTTTGCCATTTTGATCAAAATAACAGTAAGACAACCTCTTACCAGGAGGTATAGTGGTTGCCCCTCCTGAACTGGCCCTATCGGTTTCAGGCGCCGAAGAGGCCAATTTAGATTGACTCTTTACAATCACTCTACCATGCTGGTCAAAATAATAGTAAAACGGCCTCTCATATTGAGGTTGACTAAAAGTCGGGGCCGATTCACTAGTATGTCCAATATGAGGCAAAGTAGCAATAGGAGTATCAAAGATTCCTTCCTCTAACTTATCAAATGTAGAATTCACCTTAACCATAGTATAGAAAAGAGGAGAATCTTCAGTGATCCCATCTACCTTTAGCTTAGCTATGGTTGTAGACCTAACAAGGATTTCCTCACCCATTGCTGAATTTTCATTGATTCGGCTACAATTATTAGTAACATGTGGAGCCGAATCACAACTTTTAGCACTTGAATGCCTTGCTGAAATTTCACTAATTCGGCTTTGATCGTGAGCAGAATACGAAGCCGAATTGTGGGTATTGATCATTGCATAAGGTGCTGAATTTCCATTAATTCGGCTATGGTTACTAATAACACGTGAAGCCGAATCATGTGTATTAGCACTTACATGCCTTGCTAAATTTTCATTAATTCAGCTCAAGTTAGAAGTAACATGTGGAGCCAAATTATGAATAAGAGCATTGGCATATAGTGCTGAAATTTGAGAGCAATTGGCTAAGTAATTAGCATTGTCATAGCCAATTATCTCATTTATCGGCATGTTATGTGGTGGAACCACATATTGCGAACTTATAGCCGATAAACAAGGATCCACATGTTGTATGTTGCTAGTAACGTCAAAATTCAAAGAATTTAAAGTTGACATCGACTCTTGACCATGACATCCATAAATATGATGTGTATGATAAGAAGCATTATCAAAAGTATCAGCCGATGCAACATATCTAGTATCATTACAGCTAGCAACACCAACATGAGAGCTTATATGACTTGTAAAATAACCATTAGGATCATAAGATGTATTTGCAAGTTGTACCTCGGGGTAACTGTCGTAGTTTTGTGATGAACCACCTTGGTACTCCATGATTTAGAACTTGACCGCCTTGCTGAATTTTCCAAAGTCAAGCGCAACACGTTGCAAAATTGTAAGCAAGATTACAAGGGGTCAAAACCAGATGCGATCGGCCTTTTGGGCTAGATGCAACGGTAATGGCGAGCTCAAGAGAAGATAGATCAGCGAGGAATAAGGCTAGGGTAAGAAGAATCGGCTACAAAGTAGAGCCGAAGCAAATTCTTCCCCAGCGGAGTCGCCAAAAAGTGTGTCGACGTCGGATGTGGTCCGAATCACACACTAGAAAGGGCATTGGACGCCCGGGCCGCCATATACTGAAGAACGTAGCGAGGATATCACTCTTACGTGGTGAAACACGGAGAGGTCACTAAAAGATAACCAACGTGCTTGCGTGACGAAGAACCGGCTAGTTTTCAGGCAAACTAGCAAAGGAACCGTCGAAGTTCTCGTCCGGGAGGGACCCCGTCAGGGCAAGAACGTCGCCGGGTTGCCCTAGGTCGGCTGGCGAGCCTAGGGCGCCATCCTTAGCCATGGATCAAGGGATGAACAGCATGGAGGTTGAAGGAGAGGAGAAAAAGGGTAAAAGGAGTAGATTGATTTGTTTGTATGTCGATTGGATAGATGAGAACTCAATCGGCCATGATCATCTCATATATATATAGAGGGGGGTGGTCTTATCCCAGTAGAAAACCTCTCCAAGGCTTATTTTCTAAGTTTCCCACGTCCCAAAACTGATCTAGAAACAGATCGGTTCGAGATCTGAGAATTAGATTCGGAATCAGACCTATCGGAACTTCCGGTCAGGCTCCACCGGAAGTTCTGGTCCCCACCGGAAGTTCCGGTCTTGGATCGGAAGTACCAGTAGTTTATTTTTGTGCGAAACTGCGCCTTCCTCCACCAGCCACCGGAAGTTCCGGTCTCAGACCAGAAGTTCTGATCTCGGACCGGAAGTACGGACCGGAAGTTCCGATAGCCCAAACAGATATTTTCTCAGAGGCATAACTCCCTCATCCGGACCCCAAATTGGACGTTCCATATATGTTTTTTTGACCATCTCAACGAGAGGAACGCAATGGTGAGGTCTGTTACACATTTTGACAACTTCACAAAATGGACATTTTTTTTTGTTGTCAACCCATTTTTTAAACCTTATTTCAGTTCTTACAAATCGTACCTTCCTACATTCTTAAAACGATTTTATTTTATTTTTAGTCCATGTGAAAATCAGAACACAATTTCCTCTTTTTTATCATAAATAAATTTCTTGCATTTGAACTCTCACATTACATGCATACCATACGTCCAATCAAGTAGAAATCAAGAACATTTTTCCATTAATTTTACTCAAAATTTATCTAGTTTGTTTCTTGATAATCCATGAGAAAATTTAAAAGAACTACTTTCCTTTAATTTACTTAGAGTTTATAAGCTATTAAATCATCTATATTTTCATGGGCTATTTCTTCTTTAGATAATCTGGCTTCCCGATCCAGTAAGAATTTGGGATACTAATATTTCGCCACACGCCATCTCGTCTGACGACTGATGAGTGTTTTTTTATTGGCGACGGTCTGACGACTGATGAGTGATGAACCCAAATGAGTGATGAACCCAAAATGATGCACGTTCGCAACTTGGATCCTTTGCAAATAATATGCTAGTGTGTACTGTGGGGCAAGGCAACAATCAAATTGCGTTGCCACGTGCTGTGTCACGATGTTCTGCTGATAGGCCGAAGGCCTGGATGAATCTGGACTGGACCAGGTCGTAAGCGGCGGTTAGTTTTGTAATATATGAAACTAGGTGTTTGGAAATTTTTTAAAATCGATCCGCATACCCGGGTCTGTCTGGATTTGGTTGGACCCGGCTGAGCTAAACCACCACATGGTCATAGTTTTTGATGATCCTCCACATGCGTAGCCGGTAGCCCCGCTGCACTCGCACGGAAACAGGGTAAACTGGGTCCGTTGCAGTGCAACTGGCTAGGGCTGTTGGTTCGTTCAAAGACCCGTTTTCTCCGTCAACGAAAGAAACGAAACGCGGGTCAAGATGATGGCACGACACCATCGATCGTGACGTCCCAATGCATTCCCCTACCGCCTCGCATCGCACGTTGACCGCTCGCCCTCCGCTGTATATATATGCACCCCGGCCCAACTCTTGAAGCGAAGCAATCACGCACCCTGCCGTCGATTCACACTTCCAGCTGCCTGCACTACCCCTACCCGTCAAAAGATCGGCCTCCGTTCTGCGTCGCCCCTGCGGCATGATCTGGAAGCGAAAGAGCTCCGGGCGAGGCGGCGGCGGCTGCAGTGGCAGGGGCGAGATGCGGGAGCGCCTGATCCCCGCCGCCGCGGGCGGCGGCGGCTGCGCGGCGGGCTGCGTGCCGCCGGGCTGCGTGGCGGTGCTGGTCGGCGGGGGCGACGAGCCGGAGCGGGTGGTGGTGGACGTGCGCGCGCTGGCGCAGCCCTGCGTGCGGCCGCTGCTGGAGGCGGCGCAGCGGGAGTTCGGGTTCGACCAGAAGGGCGTGCTCCGGATACCCTGCGCAGCCGACGAGTTCCGGCGAGCCGTCGCCGCCGGAGGCCACCGGTGCAGACGATAGGAAGGTAGAAAACGATCGAGCGCGCCCCTGGTGGTGCTGGTGGCGAGTCGATCGATCGTGTACATACATGTGTACAAAGGTGCATGCATGGAGTTGTTCATACTTCATAGCATGTTCAGTTCCTCATGCTTAACATAGCGTAGAACAGGGATGTATACATGTTGAGTTTGCAGTTGTTCAATTTCGAGAAGAGGTCCAATTTTGGTTTCCAAAAGTTGCAAGTGCTGCTCAAGCTGGGAGTAGTTTATACTAATGATAACAAGCCATGGTCGTCGTCAACCAAAAGGTAGTCAATTCGCCCCGATCCGTTGCGTGATTTTATTTGGCTTGTTTGTTGGAAACGCTTGTGATCGATTTCCTTGGGGCTGCATCGTTGCTCCCGTCGCCCACACTCGTCAACCAAAATATATAAAGCTGAATTATTTTTTTTTGAACGAAATTAAATAGAGCTGATTAACTCTGTCACTCCCATGGTTTCTGTGCCGTGCGTCCAACAAGCCATTGTGAATTTGCGGTTCCTGCATCATTTCTATATCTGCGGAGGTAGAGTTTTAAGACTTTACCTCTGAGGGCATGTTTAGTTCCCCAAAATTTTGGGAAACGTTACTGTAGCAATTTCGTTGTTATTTGATAAATATTATTCAATCATGAACTAATTAGGTTTAAAAGATTCGTCTCATGAATTTCGTCTAAACTGTGTAATTAGTTTTATAGCAAAATTGTCCGTGCGTTGCAACGGATGATGGACAAATATATCATCATTACCATCAATTCTAAACTTCAAGGGCCAATAATCCGGTCTCGTTCATGAAGTTTGTCGCGATATCTTGTATGATGCTGCGTGTATATCTAATTATTTGACACACAAATTTCTAGTTATGAATGAATAAATTATTTTCTTAGTTAAAAGTAATAGGTATTGATAAAGTACTTTCTCCGTTCCAAATTCGGTGAAGTTGAGCGCAGCAGTGGCTGAGTAAACTTCTTCTATTTTTTCAGTTTTCATTTTAGACCCATTTGGTACAACTCTGCTTTAATAGTAGAGCAATTTTTTTTGTAACTTCAGCTAGTGGAGTAGTTCCACTGATGAAGCTGAAACTATTTTAAAAGTATGTTAGGCTCTTCTAATTGTTGAAAACAAGAAAATGACTACAATACCTATTTTCTTTTTTTTTCTTCTCTAGTTTTTTCTTTGCTCCACCAAGGTCTATGGCGAGTGTCAAGTCCATTCTTCCTGAGCCTCCTGCACGATCCTGGGTGGCGGGCGGTGTTGTTGCGGTGAGGCACGGGCCACACTATTGCCGCGGGCGAGTGGGGGAGAGGGGGGGGGGGGGGGGGGGCGACGCAGTGGTGACATGGATCAAGTGGTGATGCGGCCTCGAGTGCTCCTGTCTTGCTTGTCCTCTAAAACCTGAATCGATAAAAAACACTTTTAGTTAAGGGATGATGTATAAAAAAATGGCCGGAAATTTTATGGAAGAAAAGAAGCTATCAAAAATATGTGCATGGATATATTTTTATTTTATAATTTATTTAATGATGTCCATAACAACCTAATATGTGTATTGATAGATTTTTATTTTAATGATGTCCATGACAACCTAATATAAATTAATTTATTTAATGATGTCCAACCGTTTGCTCCAGCGCCCTGTCGTATCATCCTCCATGTCTTCCAGGAACCAGAGCTCCTTCGAGCCATTCTTGACGTTGAAGTAGAATACTACCAAGCTCTTGAACAACCTAGCCAGCTAACAATGTTTCCTACGAAGAAGAATAAGAAGACGATAGGGTGGCATGATGAGCTTGTCGTCTTCCTCCTCGTCGTCCATGCTAGCTCTGGTCAGAGCCCTTAGCATCGCTAGTTTCCACTCCGTCGCCAGGTCAAATACAGCTAGGCGATCTGCCTCCATGTCGAGTTCGTCTGCAAGGAAGTAGGCGAGTTCGGCGACAACCACAACATAGGCTAAGTTGACTTTCTTCTGGTGCTCGGCGGCCACGTCGGAAACGGCACCGGCAACCATGTCCACCACACTGGTCAGGCCCCAGCCATGGGAGGTGCAGAGCAGGTCGCCGTACGTGCATGCTCAGGCGGCCGATGGGCCATCGAATCAATCTCCACTTGATGACTTTGCCGTGCAGGTCCACGACGCGGACCTCAGCTACCTGTCTTCATCGTGGTGGCGGACAATGATGACGTGCGGTGCCGGATGGCGTGTGGCGCATGCGCCCTGGCAAAGTGTGTGTCGGACGTCAGCGACCGCCATGTCCGGCACACCAGCCGCTTGCGGCAGACCTTGTCGGAGGGAAGGCAGAGCAAGATGTCGTACAACATGTCCGTGGGCAGCGGCCGTAGTCGACGACGGCATCAAGCACGTCAAGACCAAAAACGGAAAAAGAAAAAACATGGAACAAAAACCATGTGAAGCTGCTTGGGTGGAGTTTGGAGTCTAGAGAGAAAACGGCCTAAGCTGAGTCCGGTCCAAAAACAAAAGCCAAGATCACCGATCCAAAAAGCCAAATGCTAGAGACCGGGTCTTTGGTATTAGTTATAGATTGAGTTCGGTCCAAAAACAAAAGCCAAGATCACCGATCCAAAAAGCCAAATGCTAGATGCCGGGTTTTTGTATGGCACGGAACCTGGTGAGACCGACCCTGAGTCTGATACGATGCTCTGGCAGACAGAAAAAGAGGGGATGGAAACTAAAAAATGTGCAGAAATTTTTTCTTTTAAATATTAGGTATAGATATAGATTTTTGTTATCTATATTTAATGCTTCATACATGTGTCTAAAGATTCCATGTGACAAGAACTATGAAAAATTTTGCAAAATCTTTTGGCAACTAAACAGGGCCTAAATTTCATTCCAAAGCATATCCAACCAAGATCTGCACAAGTTACTGGGTACCTTTGTTGGTGTTGGCGTGCGCCGGCCCGTGCCAGCGACTGGGGTGCCCTCCTGGCTGCTGGCGCTTGTGGGGACTGGCGGCGGCCTGTGGCCGAGTTGCGGTTGCACGCTTGTTGAGTGTACGAGCTGTAGGACTGGTGGATCTGCTCTAGCACTGTAGTACGTCTGCATCCATAAGACATGTCCGAAATACTCGGGCAAAACTACTTGCCCACTCTTTTTTTTCCTCGAATACGCAAAAGATTTGCGTATCTTTGTATTAAGATTGAGAAATATTAAAAGTTACAACAACCCGCTACGAATAGCACACTAGGGGGAAGTGTTATGCAATCGGCTCTAACCTCCATAGGAGAATGAGATCATGGGCTATTACTTGCTAATTATGCTATCTAACCATCGCCGGCGATCAAGCGTGCTACCTTGCGCGGCGCCTCGGCCGCTCTCCCTGTGGGTCCGGGAAGAGATGTCGCATTGGCCCCCGCATGCAAGAGGTTGAGCTGGTCCGCGAAGACGTTGTCATAGGCGTTCATGGCTTCCGTGGAAGGTCTCATCTGCCTGTCGATGAATCTCGTCCGCTTCATCATCAGCACCTCTCCCCGTTTAGAAGCTAGGACGCATGGAAGCGGCTGCGCAGCGATCCTCCTACTTGCCCACTCTTGCTCCGCACGTCCAATTGGGAACAACAAAACTAGACAGTCGACGCTAGAGCTAGAACTTGGACCGCCGTGCTCGCTCAGTTTAACCATCTCGTGTTTCATGTCACATAGACTATGTTAAAACATGAGGAATTGATCGAACATGCTAACTCATGCATCATCGTATTTGACGGACAGGATGGCGCGGCCCTAAAGCGATAGATGTCTATGTGTACCATGCATGACACATAGACATGTCGCTTTAGGGCCGTGCCTGCACACCAAACCTTTTCCTTAACACAAGCACGCCCATGGTCCGTCTTTTGCGCCATGTCACTCCAAGTACGGTCTTCGGTGATACTAACTTTCTTCGGGCACTCATCGACTTGCATATATAGTTTTTAGTGCACCGAGAATCGATCGCGTGCTTTAGGTTATTCATTAGAGGAGGTTATACTATGCACTAGAAATGTCTAGTTTACCAGCATTTTCCTTCCAAAAATTAACAAATGGCTACACAACCCGTATGAACACAAAAGACACGTTTCGTGTTTTCTTCGGTGACAATTGTTATACTAGTAGGCGTACAGTAGAAGACAAGCACCAATGGATTGATGAGCAATTTTCGTACCGTGCTGCTGTTATGTACCTGCAACACGAACTAAATTTTATTAATTATCCAAACAAGTACGTGTCATGCCAAAAAGATCGTGTCGCCAGGGCCCAGGGGGCAGGCAGGGGCCTTAACGTGGCACGGGAGGAAGTCTCAGCTCTAGACGTCACACACGCGTCGTTGGCTTGGTTGGCTTCCGCGTCGCATGCCGAGGCAAGACCGCAAGAAACAGCGCGCGCGCCGCCGCGATTTTCTCGGACGGCCAAGCAGCCCGCCACAGCCAGCCGTCGTCGTCTAGCTCTGTCTGCTGCCAATTTCGCGCGGCGCATGATGCCGTGACGGTGAGTAGTGGTTAGGCACGAGCGCTCGCGGCGACGCAAGCGCCGCGTGAGACAAACGACGCAGTGTGACGTGACCATCTTTTTTTTAGCCTTTTTTAGGCAAGATTCTCTCAAATACGTTCCTTGTGAAAAGATTTAAGAAAATGGACCTAGTACACGCCAGCACCAAGTTATACACCTTGGCGTTTGAAATAAAACAAGTATAATTGTTTCAAGACATAAGGCATAACTTTACTGTAGTCCAGCTGGTTAGGATGCCCTACTTCTTAGCTTAGGCGGTTGAGTTCGAACCCATTGCCACATATTTTTTTGCTACATTTTAAGAAGCAATAATGCGGTGCTGGGGTTTGAACCTAGGCCCTTCAATTAAGAAGCAGACGTCCTAACCATTTGGACTGCACTGAAGTTGTGTCATGTGCCTCGGAACAATTTTACTTCTTTATTTCAAACTGCAAGATATACATGGTAACAGCTCGACGCCAAGATCTATGGTGCCAAGCTTGGCGCCAATAATGACGGCGCCAAGGTGGCTGCCACATCACCGCCAGCTCGGCGTCGTCGGCCAAGTGGTATGGGCCCTTGGTGCCGACGTTAACGGCACCAAGCTGTGTTACCTTGGCGCCAACGTGGAAGACGCCAAGCCCTAAGTCTATTTTTTGAAATCTTTCCGCCATAAGTATATTTGAGAGAATCTTTTAAAAAAATGGCTGAAAAACAAACAAAAAAAAAACGTCGTGACGTGAACCAAGCTGCAGTGTGAACGCGGGACCCGTTCAAATAAATCACGAGGCCATTACTACTGGTTGGCTCGATCCAATTGGGGTCCCTTGAGAGTGGCCACAAGTACTGTCAGCTACATCAGCGTTGATTATGAGCATGCAGCGGCCATCAGTCAATCAGCACGTTTATGCGCGCGTTCAACTAAGCACGTCTCTGTCACTCCTGAATTGATACGGAGGTCGGAGTGAGTAGTAATATATCCAGCAACGACGACACGTCACGATGGCTGCTTCCCCGGTTGATTGCCGTGGTACAACAACCATTAGATTAAAAATTGATACTATAAGCCGAGCAAGTAATAAAATGGATAATGACTGGCCCCATACTACTCTTCGTAGCCTGACGAATGATTGATCATATTTGGTGCGCCAACGTTTACGAGAAACGCACGATGAGTGGACGGACGTGCTCGGTCTCGGTCTCGGTCGCGCCACGAGCGTTGACTGACAAACAACGATGGCCGGGATTTTGTTTTGGGTGTCCACACCTTGTCCTGTCACGCATGTAGTACAAGTGCTGTTTGGCTTACCTAATTGTCAACCCCGAATGTGTGCAGAGTCACGGAGAATGACATCACAGGAGGAACATTATTACTACTAGTACCCTTTCTCTCTGCGTTCTTTTTGGAAAGACGTACAGATTCTTAGGCACGAGCTTGTTACATACAGTACGTGTCGACCAGCGGCGAGTGGTGCTACAACACCTGACACCATCCAAATGTTTCGGATAGAGTCAAATCTCAGTGACGACAAACTTGTTATTGTTAAGATTGCGAGAGCCTCATGTGAACGGATCTCGGATCGATTCCACTTCCACCTGGGAAGAGAGATTTTTTGCCATACCCAAAAAAAAAAACGATGGCTGCCAACGACGAGGCACACGCTTCCCTGGGGAAATGTTCAAACAAATTGCGAATTTAGGCCTACATAAAGCAGCTTTCGCGCGGACGGACTTGTTTCTCAGGAGGCCGAACGCATTGTGATTTCTTAAAACCGAATGACACTCATAGAAAAGGAACAAGACTATGGTATACAAACGTTGCAGTTAGTCCTCTTCGATCACTGACAAATCACATCATCATTCCGTAAAATCTTCCGAGACATCTTCCAGATGATGGAACCCAGATATATATGCATCTCTTAAGCGAACTAGCTGGTTTAGTGTGTACCCAAACTAGCTGGATTGGTGGATGCTTCCATCAGGAATAGCTTTTACTCCCAAATAAGGCTTCCAGTGCTTGACTTTACGGGCTCACTCGGATTTGATATGTCCCTTCGGGACTATTCGAGCCTGACCCGAACGGATCGTTTTTCAGCGGGCAAGCTCGTTCCAGTCATTGCAATGACAAATTCCAATTGAAAGTAGATGGTTTTATCTACTGCCTTCCCTTTGGATGGAAGGAAGGAAACCGATTCATACGTCACTCATCTTGCCAATCCCAGGCCAAGTGTTCTTGCTGACGAAAAAGACACGAGTTATCCCTGACCCTGACAAATCGTTGCTGATGAAAACAAAGCAGAGAAGCAACTTTCGATGGCTGATGACTGAATCGTTGAAACGAGCAGATGATTCGAGGATTTGGGTTGGTCTTATTCTTCCCCCACAAAACTCTGAGAAGCTGGTAACAGCTTTCTTCGAGGCTTCGGCTCACAGAGTTGGGTGACGATCGGAAAGGGCTCTTCTTTGGACGGACAGAAATGGATTACTTTTATTCTCGAACAAATCAGAACAAAACCAGCGCCTGATGTATATAAAACCAGCGCCTGTGGACTAGTTTTGTAGGAATTTCATGTGTGCTGAATAATGCACAAAAACTTAAGTATTATGAAACAAAGATGTTGCAATTACTCTTATTCTCTGTAGCCTTTATTACAACATGGTACAGCGACAGAACTAACTATACAAAGTTGATTTACATCATTTGCAAAGAAGTCTTCTGTGTCGTTGAATTCAAAATAGTTGCGGAGCTCACAAAGAATGACAACAGGATATCTCTTCAGAGAAAATGCCGGTCTGATGTATATACAGATTAGCTGAACTAGCAGATGCTGCTACCATACCATGATGTGATTGGATAAATCCGGAATGAATAGAGAAGTGCCCAAGTTCAGGATGGAACTTGTAAGAAAGAAATTTTAAGATGGTGAATGTTTGGAGATGTTAGCAGTTTAAGAATGTCAACTGAGAGTGATCTGGCAGGACAAAGTCATCAGGTAGAAATAATTAGGACTTAGCCAACATCATCTAGAAGGTCCTTCAATCTTCTGCCTCAACTGTTCGTAGTTTTGTAGCTCCTCCAGAGATAGTGATGGTGCGATATCTCCTAACACCTGCGTAGTAACAAAACACCTTATTTCCCAGCATGCAACCACACAAATATTACTGTGCTTTCTCAAAATGATTTGGAGTGTTACTGTAATAAAATCATCGATATCAACAATGACATCTTCCGCACTGGCATCATTACTTCTTGAAGTATCGATTTCAAATGTTTTAACCTAAAAAATACCACATGTAAGATCAACAGAGCAAAGCTAAGAAAAGGCCAACATGGCATAGCAAGGTAGCAGAAATACTCACTGATCGCTTTGCTGCGTGAAACCATGCATCCGCACACAGCGCATAAATATCAGCACCAGTAAAGTTAGGTGGACAACGCTGAGCAACTGACAAAAGAGAAACATTCTTGTGGAGCTTATACTTGCGCGTCTGTGCTTTAAGGATCCTGTATAGAAAGTACAATGAGATCACAGTTGCGATGAATTTGAAATTAGCAAATTGAAAAGAACAATAACGACCTTTCCCTGTATGATGCATCAGTATTTACACCGACATAAAGAAGCTTGTCAAACCGACCAGGGCGAAGAAGGGCAGAATCAAGAAGGTCAGGCCTATTGGTAGCCCCAATAATGAAAAGGTCCTACAAACAATTTTGCAAAAAGAAGTCCCTTCATGTCAAGCGTCCCAGAAATGGCAACTAAAAACAAGTACGGCATGGAGGAGGGAAAAACCTGGCTGTTATCACTCAACCCATCAATCTCCACAAGTAACTAGTAGACATAAAAATGGGGCAAGTGAGAAGAGACTGGCCCAGTAATTTAACAGAAGACTTGTGAGGAAAAGTTGTGACACCGCCTCAGGGACGAAGTTAATGATACCTGGGAAACAACCCTGTCCATAACACCGCCAGAATCTGCTGAGGATCCTCGTGCAGGAGCGAGAGAATCAAGCTCATCAAAGAAAATGACACATGGGCGTGCAGATCTAGCCTGAAATTGACAGTGGAAAACTGAAAAAAAAATATGCATGTTTGGGACAATTACATGGATGTGTAAATTCCGCACCTTTTCAAAAATATCCCGAACATTCTTCTCTGATTCTCCAACATACATGTTTATCAGTTCTGGACCTTTCACGCTAAGAAAGTTCAATGAGCATTCAGTTGCTACTGCTTTCGCGAGTAAGGTCTAAAAGTCCAAGGGACAATCATTTTAGTGACACATATCATGTTTCTTTTGGATGCACATGTTATTGGTAACTAAACAAAAATACAATTCCATTCGTGTGAAACCTTTCAAACCTACCTTCCCTGTTCCTGGAGGTCCATATAGCAGGACACCTGATCGCTTGCGCAATTTAGAAGAAAACAGGTGCTTGTACATCAGAGGCAACTGAAATATCAAGTAAAAGAAAAGGTCAATATCCTGCAAAGGCCAAAATTGACGAGCTAGCTTCTAGTGCTGAAACTACTGTAGGCAAAAATAAAATTGTTTTTCCCATAAAAGTGAGTAATATTGTTGTTGTCGATATTTACAGCTGAATCAAGTCCAATTTACCTGAATAGTATCTAGAATAACCTTTTTCACTTCCTCTAGCCCACCAACATCCTCCCATTTGACATTGGGAACCTAAAAAACAAATTGTTCTCAGAGGCAAGCTAAAATCACTATATACAATTCATGGCCTATCAGCTGATGGTACTGAAGGCTATAATTAAATGTTTACTTTGGGTGTGCCCAGCGCAGCACGATTCCTTTTCTTGGCTCGTTCCAAGGAAGACATAATATCTTCTTTGCAGAAATGTTTTTCCTCATTTTGAGTGGCAGAAGAGCTTTCTGGAAGGATCTCCTCATGCTTACTAATTCCTTTGCTATCTTTCCCTGATGCAATTTTATGCGCAAAAGATACACCAGCATCTGCAACCAGTGCAAGTATGTCCCTGGGCATGAAACCTGACGTTTGCGCTGCTAAATCTTTTAGAAACTTGTCACCAATACTCTGAAAAGTGAAAACACATAAGTGGGAGGTGCACTATAAGACGGTAAAAAAAGTTTTGGACCAAAGAATGACCAAAAGGCACCTCATCAGCAACTTTAGGAATGCCTTGAAGTGTCTCAGATATCAGTTTGTTTCTCTGTTCTTCATCCATAGTCTTCATGTCGATCTCGTGGCGGAAGCATCTTCTAATTGACTGTTGCATTCCTTCAGAACTGTCTGCAGTTGCAACTAGTATAATTTGAAGAGAGCTTACACATTCAGGCTCCATGAGGTACTGCAAAAAAGGCGAGTTAATAATAAGAAATTTGATATATAGAAGGTCTTATATCATTAGATCTCATTGAAGTAAGGGAATCCAAACTTACTGAGCTCCCATTTACATCTTTTCCTGGCAGCGAATCCTTAGCAACCCAACATTGTCAAGTGTACTGCTTAATGACAGATTCAATGTTCGATGCAACCCCAGATTGCTCAGACTGTGGACCTTCGTTGGAGGATGCATTCCCAATTGCATCAAAGTGGCGAAGAAGTATTATACAAGGAGAATACCTTCACAAAGAAAGTTATTCAACAAAGTCAAAGATAAAAACAACATCACCTGGAAAGTGGCTAAATCCGTAAATGCAATTGTTCCCATAAGAAAACGAAATGAAGAGAATGATATTTTCATAACTACAGAAATAAGTTTAAACGGTAGAGACTAAGAAGCGGAAAGACAGAAAAAGATGAGTACTTCTGAGCTTCTTTGAAGGCAGTTGCAAGTGCAGCAGGTGCCCCGCTTTCTGATGACGTCATTAGATCATGACAGCTACACTCGACGACATGCAGACCAAGATGGTTAGCAACATGCCTAAGCACTGTGCGCTTTCCACATCCTACAAAGCGGCCATTTTTGGGACTCGAGTTCAGTTGAAGGTTGAGTCGTATGGGAATACAAATTTCATGAAACTATAGTTGAAGTGCACTAACCTGACGGGCCATATAAAAAAGTGGAAAACTTGATTTTTGGTAAAATATCTGAAGGGCACAATGCTGGCGCAATGATAGATGCTAAATGCTCCACTATTTCACCGTGCAAAGGTACTGAATTACCAGAAGCAGCAAACAAGGAATAAGGGGGGATTGCAGCAGAAGCAGCTCCACCAAGCACAAGGGCTGTTTCATTGCAATTAACACGAAGTATAGGTTCATCTGATGGTTCCATGCTAGTCACCTAACAATTTAATTAAAATATCAATAAACAAGCAACAATCCTATAAAATATTTACAAACATGAGCAAATGCCGTTACATTTAAGCTACAAGTTCAATTGCCTGTGAAGAATTTATGGACTAAAGTAATTTTAAGTATGAAACATAGGTATACCTTAAAGTACATCATATTGTGCGGATGCAGTTTATTATCCTGCTTATTGCATGCCAGGCAGCAGCTTGCGCCACAATTCCAACTGTTTTGTATACAAAAAACATCTCCTCTTGCTAGGAACCTATCGAACTTAAAGTACTCGTTCAAAGCTTGATCTACCATGTCTTGGTAGTCACTTCCTCCAAAGGATGAATTTATCTTTAAAGAAGCAAGCACACCACAATCAGGAATCCTCACAACAGAAACTCGTAAATGCAATGCGTATTTAGGCACTTGAGGGCATGGAAGAAGGTCTAAGTGAAGAGAAAGATCACTTCCAGCACTGGCAGTTGCATCAGTCTCTTCAGCTTGAGAACAGAACTTGAAAGGCTGCCCTCCTCTTTGAATAAGAAGCTTGAGGCAAGAAATATGCAATCCCAAGTTGAATGCCAAAAGTGGGCTGACATAAGCAACATCTTCATCCATGGATGCAAAACCAGTAGTAGGGAACGTGCGACAAGGTAAGAAGCCCATTGCACGATCAGAAGGAGAGGCAGGCACCACTTGCTCAGTATGTTCTGAGCGGGACTCGTCAAGGGGCGGGTTATCAAACAATACTGCTTTGACAATCCTCCCAACATTAGTGTCAGTATTCTTGACAAGCACCTGCAAATCAGTAGCTGCATATTATGTTTCACTAAGTGAACAGAACAGAATCCTACACAGTAACCATTTACCATCTAAGCCCCAAAAGTTGCACCTGGGTTATGTCAGAGATGAACGTGCTAAATCACTTATCAGAATTCAGATAAACGACCACAATGGTTGATTTTTTTTTCAGCTGCAATTCTCTATATTTGCCCACTGCACCTATTCCCAGTCTGGGAACAGAAATAACCAATTCTCATCTAATTCATCACCAAAAGCACAAGCGCTGTTTCCTACGTGGTACCAATTTAACATTAAAGTTCAAAAGGCTGCACAGAGATGGCATCAGTTTAAAACTAGTAGACCACTGAACAGAAGTGCAAATCAGATGCACGCCCAGAATGGCCATTTTTGTAGCAGCAGCTTGTTCATCGTTGTTATCGAGATCTCATCGTTATCACTTATCAGTTACTAGAGCTCATTTTCACAGACGACTGGTCTATCGCCAATCCCATCAAATTCGTGTTGAAAATTAAACAAGTACAGCCTTCTAGTTCTACAAAACGACCAAAGTTCTTCCTGACAGCACCAAGCAGAGTTTCCGCGACGAAGTCCCTAACCGATGGAATTTCCCAGCACGACTCTCCAATTCGCAACAAATAATTGGAACTAGGGGACTCACCGGCGTGCCGGTGACGACCGCGAGTCGTCGGAGCGCGGAGGCAGGGAGGGCGACGAAGGACGCGAGCTCCCCGAACTCGGCGCCGGCGCCGGCGCCGGAGGGGAAGCGGAGGACGCCGGCCCTAAGGCGCACCGGCTCCTTTGGTGGTGGCGGCGGGCGGTCCCCCGGAAGCGAGTCCAGGAGCGCCTGCGTGGAGGCGAGCACCAGCGGCTTCCTCCGCTGCCGCATCTCCACCATGGCCGCCGCTGCCGCCGTGACGGGAGCCCGGAAGAAGGTCCTGAACAAACAGACGATAGAAAGGCGAAGACGACCCCAGTTCAGAGTTCAGACTTCAGACTTCAGACTTCAGTCTTTTTTTTAAAAAAAACAAACTTCGGAAGATTTGGATGCGCTATTACCGTTGGATCGCAGCATTGGACAACCTCAGAACATCGGACTAGGGCTGTTTGGTACAGCTTATAAGGCCCTGTTTAGTTGCAAAAAATTTTGCAAAATTTTTCAACATTCCCCGTCATATCGAATCTTTGAACGCATGCATGAAGCATTAAATATAGATAAAACATAAAACTAATTACATAGTTTAGACGAAATGGACGAGACGAATCTTTTAAACCTAATTAGATCATGATTGGACACTAATTATCAAATAACAACGAAATTTGCTACAGCGTCATTTTGCCAAATTTTTTGGCAACTAAACCGGTCCTAAGTTGCTTATGGCCAAAAATAAGTTGAAACAGGATGTTTTTTTAACTTATTTCGGTCGCGTTTATTCTCACCGCTCTTATTTGTATTAAAAAGTAGAAGCTGGATCAACCCAGCTTATTTTCGCCGCCGTTTTTACTCTATTTGTATAGCTCATCTGAGAAGCGCTTCTCAGATAAGCTGTATTTTAATTTGACGTAGAATTTGCCATCTATATGATTGGATGGCACGATAAAAATAGGAACAACATGTCGCTATGAAACGAATACTCCCTCAATGTAAAAGGAAAGTTGACTTCCAGACTGTGACTTAAATTAGATTATTTTTTACTTTATCTTCGTGTCTGGCGCCCGCATGCCCACGTCTATTTCTCCCAGAAAACTATGCCCCCACTTCGCGCCTCTCTTTGCCCGCATCCGCATGCCACACACGGGCTACTTGTGCCCCTGTCGCCATCACCCTCCACTTCCCGCACCCCGCTGCCAAGCTCTCCATCCCTCCGCTCCCCCACACGCATGCACGACGTCTAAGCAGCTACAGTAGCAGTTGTGACAGGTAAGTCACTTTGCAACATGTTTAATATCTCGAATTACTTTTGAACATCCAGATGAAACACTTGCAACAACGTCTGAAACACTTGCAATAACATATGAAAACTCTTGAAAACCATTGCAAACATATGTAACATCCAAATAAAATAGTTGCAATATACGTGTAAAACATATACAACATCCACATAAAACACTTGCAATGAACATATGAAAAACAGAAACATTTGAAACATATACTTAAAACATAGCTATTGCAACATATACAACATCACAATCTACTCTTACAAACATCTAGCTAAAACATCGGAAATAGCTTGCAACATGCGCTGGGCAATGTCACCTGCTGCTTGGACGAGGTGAAAGCCCAAGTTTGGTTTTGGTAATTAATGACACCAAGTTGCTAATGCTATTGTATCAAGTGTGATTAAGCTAGGCATAAGCAACATGTGATGGAGGTGGAAATGGCATGGAGAGATGGCCACAAGACCACATGATTTGGTGCATGAAATGATGAGCAAGATCTTGAAGCAATGCACATAAAATGATGGACATGGTGTTCAAGTGGAGGAGAATGATCTAAGAGCGCAAGGCAAAGGTATAACCATAGGGTTTTTCTTTTGCCGGTTGAAAGTCCTATGTTTGGTGTTGGTAATTAGTGACAATGCCTAAGTACTAATCCTATGCCTAAGTTGTATGTAGTATATGAGGATTAGTACATTCCAAGGTTGGTGGCAAGATGGACATGGTGATCATGATGGCCACACTTGGATTTGGACGCAACCCTACGTGATCAAGGCAAAGGTATATGCTTAAGGGTTGTGTTTTAGTAACTAAGACACCTAGTGGGTGTGGTTACATTATAGGATAGATAGCCGTACTATAAAGAGGGGAATGACGCGGCTATTTAACTCCTAAGTGCCTCTAGGTATGCATTTTATAATCATATGCATTTGGATAGAACTAATATCGCCTCGAAAAATGATTGTGAAAATGCTAACACACTCGCACATGACGTGATCACTTGGTGGTGTTAGCACATTTGCGATGGCGGTGGAGTTTAAGCGGTAGAGAGGGTTTTGGGGTCCTCTCTCCCTCCCGCCGAGCTTGCGAGGCGGGATTCAGGCGTTTTCGAGGAGTTGAAACGACTATTTTCCACTACGCCGAAAGTCGGAAATCGAACGGAAGCGAACGGAGGTCACAGTGGTGACCGGACGCTGGACCGGACGCGGTCTCTGTTTGACCGGACGCGTCCGGTCAGCGTTCAGCGTCTGTGCGAGTTTTAGTTTGTTGATCGGACGCGCGGTGCGTCCGGTCATGACCGACCGGACGCGTCCGGTCGTTGAGGGAGCTTACTGGACTCCAACTGGACGCGGGCACTGTGGCGTCCGGTCAGTTCTCCAGCGCGTCCGGTCGCTGTTTCGTTGTGCGCTGCTCAGGCTTGACCAGCGCGTCCGGTCAGTTACGGGACCAGCGCGTGAAACATTCTTGATTTCCGCGATGGGAAATCCACAGAAACGAAGTGTAAAATGACGAAACATTCCGTCAATTTACCCAAATCTCAGTGATACATAAAGTCATGCACGAATATCCAGAGTACAATAGAGAGTTTTACATAACTTATTATCATCGCCTCGCAGGGCGGAACACACACACACGAGCATCTGGAACAGCATTCGGCGTAGATAGCAGCGGAAAACGATCTTCAGGAACCAGCTTGAACGTAGAATAGACCCTCTAGTCCTCCCAATCGTCGCCCTCGTAGTCGTACTCGGGCTCCGAACCTGTCAAAAATCTATCAGTACACTTGGTACTGGCCACGCATCGCCCACCCTATGCTTGCAATGCTTTGTGGAAAGTGGAATGCATTGGGGAAAGTAGAAATAGACCTATTTAGGCTATGGGTTTCCTATGCAAGTCGTTAACATTTTATTAATAAGACATTCATCAGTTTTTAACCCATCTTATCCACACATTCTTCCCATCCCATCACAACACCTCTCGTCTCACTCTCTCTAGGCGACGAGATTGACTCCCGCTCAGATCTCGTCTCAACGGCCGAAACCGGAATCCAACACAAAACCCAGGGGAAAGGTAGAAAGGACTCATCTCTCTAATCAAGTGAAGCGTAGGTCATGGGAATGTCCATATCCGCGGACGCGGCTATACGTATAGATCAATCAACTCTGCAGAGTGTGTACACCTGGTAATCCACAAGATCGCCATCCTCGACGATCCGGCTCGTCTAGGCTGATTCCGACTGCCTCCCAACCGGTACAGTACCACCCTACCACTCAGCCCTGGGCCACCCCGGTGTCCACCGAAACGCTGAGACTATGAGACGTAGTACCGGGCCCCCAAGGTCACTACGCTGTCTTAGGAGGGTGTGGGTCCCCGTACCCGTACCTCCCTACACTATCACCTTCCATCCCAGTAGTAGTGGTACTGCCCTAGTCAGTCGGGTAATCGTCTCCCGCCCATCGGGAACGAGTGGTGTGCACGAAAGTCCCATGGTTCCGGTTCTCAAGACATACCAGTCCTTAGGAGGACCAGACAGGATATCTCCTCAAAGGGGAAACAACGTCTTCCCCGTGCCACGACAGCACCTCCACCAGGGATAGCCAACACCCTAGTTCACCTCACAACATACCCGCCACAGGTAACTCTCGTGAGAGATGCCCAGGTCATACCCCTCCAGCAAGACTTGCCCCAAAGACTCGTCGTAGGATCCTGTCCGATCGACTCAACCCTCACCACTCACCCAAGACACACGCCAAGATCTCCCCAGTTCATTTATCAGGTTTACCAAGTTCTCGGCACTACGTGCCTTATACATATACGTCTCTCTCTCACCGGCATCACATCACAGATATAATGCGAGTAAGAGTAAAAGCAGTAATATGTAACATGCGAGCATCTAGCCTAACAGCAGGGTGAGCAGGAGTAAGGTTGCAACAAGGAAATGGCTCAAAGTAAAGCATCTATCATGCAGTCTATCAGCATATATTTATAAAAAGTAAAGCGCTAGCAATTCTATATTTGCATGCGTAATAGGTTCTACGGAATTGGGTGGGGCGTGGCACCTGGCAGGTCGTCTCCCACGTCCTCGCTGTAGTCGGGGTCGTACTCCTCAGTCGGCAGGTCCTCCGGCTCTGTTAAACGTAACGTAGAGTCGTATTAACGACTCCTATAGAGGTGCACAAAGAAGCAACAGAAATTCAAAAGATCCAAATGCACTCAAACACAAGCCTAAGATGTAGAGCTCATTTTAAGAAAAATTTAGAAACTAGTTTGGTATTTTTCTGAGTTAAAATGAATTAGTTATGAATTTCCGAAGATTAAATGATTTTCTGAAAAAGAAAAAGAAAAGGACAAACCAGGCAGCGACACGTGTCACGCGCTGATTGGCCGAAACAGATCGAGTCACTGACAGGTGGGCCCGTTTGACTGGTCAACGGTCAACAGTCAACGGTCAACGCTGACCGGGCCGAGACCGGGCCTCGGTGGGCCTGGGTTGGGCCGGATCTGGGCCGAACTGGGCCGCCACGTGTCAGATGCTGGTGCAGCCACGTCGTCCATTTGGATTCTCAAACGGGCTCGGGCTGGTGAGCTCGGCTCACGGTGGACTCATGCGGGTGGTCCACCGGTCTTGACCGCGGTCCACAGTGGACCCGGTCCATCCCCTCCCCTCTCCTCTCGGCTTACGGTGCACCGGGTGCACCCAGCCGCTCTTCTCCTCCTCTTGCTTGCTTTCTCCTTCCCGACCGCGCTCTCGCCGGCGGCGAGCGGCCGAGCCCCTGCTCTGGGTCTTCACAGGCAGAGCTAGTAGGCTCAAAAGCACCGCGTGATCCCATGGAACTTGATGGAGGGGTCTTTGGTGCGGATCACAGTGCTTATAGGGGGTGTCTACGGCGATGGCGGCTCGGCCGGTGTGGTGAGCGGCGGCAAGACCTCCTCGGCGTCATGGCTCGGGTGGTGGGGTCTTCTATTGATTCGCAACCGCATGTGGAGCGCGAAGATGAGGTCAAAATGATGAAATCGCGCTCTAACCAAACCCTCCATGGTGGTGGCGGCTCGACGCCTCCGGCCGGGGAAAACACCGCCGGCCATGCTACCGGGGGTCTCTCCTTCCCTAACGGTGCGCGTGGTGTGTCCTTCGCCTAGGCGATCCTGCTGGACCTCTTTCCCTTGCCTCCATCGTCCCGAGCCAACAAGGAATGGCCTCGCCATGGCTGTGCTCTGGCCATGGCGGGCACGCTCTGAGCGTCGCCACGGTGGTGGCGTTCCCGAGCCGGTACGGCTCGGTAAGGCCGTGTGGAGTGCAATCGTGTCCGCAAGAGTGTGTGTAGGTGCAAACGATGATCGGGCTCCGGCCTTGATCGTTCCCGGCATGGATTTGATCACTGCAGTGCCGACGTGCCTACGGTGGCGAGTAGAGGAAGTCGTGATCGGTGCGGCTCACCTTGGGCTCGTGGTAGGAGGATGGCGGTGCAGTGGTGATTCGCGGCAGTGAAGTCGTGTAGCCGTGCAGTGACGCTCCCCGGCGAGGTGGATGGTAGCAGCGTCTTCTTCTTCTCCGGTGTCCCGAGCGGCGGCGGTAGTTCGGCTCCTCCTCGCGGCCTTCCCCTTCTCTTCTCCCCTCCTCCCTCTTCCTTGCAGCGTGGTGTGGTTGGAGATGAGGCCACCCGAGGCGGCGGTGAAGGAGCTGGAGAGGGGGGCTAGGGCGTTGATGCTCGGCTTTTATAGCCGAGCTCCGGTCATGGCGTTGGTGAACAGTGGATTGAGTGGAAGGGGAGAAAGGAGGGCTGTGATGTGCTCTAGGTCAAGGTCTACGATGCCGTGGTGCGGTTGGCGATCGATTGGGAGGCTAAGTCGAATCTTTGGCGGTTTTGGCGTGTCAGAGAACAGCAGGCTCCTCTATGGTCCATGGCGGTGCCATGCGCGTGTGTGCGGTATGACGGTGGGGCAAGGTGTGTGTGCGGCTGGCGTGCGAAACCGGCTCGGTGGCTTGGCGCGCAAGGCGACCGGCAGGGGACAGGGGGAATCTTCCCTCGCCGTTTGCGTGTTCTTGTCCCCTCGCCGTTGCTCTGTTTTCCGATCGGTGAAACGGGGGAGGGCGAGCGGGAGGTAGGTGACGATGGTGGGTCCCGCTCGTTAGCGTCGCATGGGGGAAGAAGGCGCACCCCTACTGGCCTCGGTAGAGCGGATGAGGCCGATGCGGCCTTGCTGGGCCGGCCTGGCGAAGCGGGCCGGCTGATGCGGGGCTGCTGCTGCGCGGCTCGGGCGGTGCTTTGGCTTGGTGGGCTGGCTCGGCAGGCCGACTGGGGTGAGCGGGCCGGCTTTGGGGAATGGGCCGAAGAGCTTTCCTCCTTTTCTATTTAAACTCTAAAGCTTTTTCCATTTTATTTTCTTTATTCCAATTAAGCCAAGGCTTTTGTATTTTATAAAATATATATTGCCTCCACTTGGTTACCACAGTGGGGCCCACAGGATGTATTTTAGGGTTTATACTAGATCACAAGATTGTATTAGTACATTTATTTAATTTGGATCTCATTTAAATAAAGGTGGATGATTTTATTTAACAATACAAAGAACATAAAAACCAACTCATGAATATATAATTAAATGCAACATGTAATTAATTAGACCAGGTGTTACTTGTGCAGCTAGGGTTGGTTTCCTATATGTCACTCACCAAACATTGGTTATTTTTTTTAAAAAAAAATTTGTAGTTGTGATTTTTGGTCTGTTGTAAATTTCTGGGTTGTTACAGCGCGTCCGGTCAAGCCCAGTGCGTCCGGTCGTTGCGTAGAGCGCGTCCGGTCGGTGCTTCGCGAATATAGCGTTGTGTGATCGGCGCGTCCGGTCCGCGCGACCAGCGCGTCCGGTCAGCGCGACTGCGGCTGTTTCAAGTTCCTAACGGCTATATTCGAAGGGGTACGTCTATAAATACTCATTGGCTGGCTCAAGGCTCTCTCTCTTGGACTTTTGACATACTTGTGAGCACTTTGAGCTAAGCAACTCCCCTCCTACTCATCTCTCTTGCTTCTTTGCATATTCGAAGTGAGATTGAGTGATCCAAGTGCATTTGCATTGTGAGATTGCATCTAGTTGGCACTTGGTGGTTGATTTGTTGTGGGATTCTTGTTTCTCTTGGTGGTTGCCGCCACCTAGACGGCTTGGAGCAGCTTGGAGGCGTTGGCAAGAGTCGGTGATTGTTCTTGGCCACCTCCGGTGATTGTAAGGGGTTTGTGCCGACCTCGGCGAAGCGCCAAAGGCAACATTAGTAAATTGCTCGTGTCATTGCAACCTTTTGCCATTTGGTAGGTTCTTGTGGCGCCTTTTGAGAGGCTCGGTGTGAGACCGATTAGCCACCGAACCACGTGGTGATAAGGGACACAACGGGGACTAGCGTGCCGGCAAGCACGTGAACCTCGGGATAAATCTTCGTGTCATCACTTTTATATTGTGATTGATTGATCCCAGTGTTCGGTTATCTTGGTATTCATTGTTGATCATATTGGTTGGCTCAATACTTCACCCCTCGGTGAAACTCTTCTAACTCAACTCCGCATTACTTTCTTAGTTATCTTTGCTAGCTAGTTAGCTTTGCTAGAGTAGCTCTTTTGTGTAGCTTGCTAGTTGTAGTTGTAGTTACCTTCTCGGTTTGACTTATGCGGTTGAGTGCAAATATACTAGAATTGTGAATTGGATAGGTGGCTTGCAAACACCCCGTAGGCTAAGCAAAACTCGCATCGCGCTATTTGTTGTATTGATAAACTTGTTTAGCTTGTCTTTGTAGAAATTTTTAAAAGGCTATTCATCCCCCTCTAGCCATCAAGACCTTTCAAGTGGTATCAGAGCCGTGGTCACCGTTTGTAAGGCTTAACAACCTCGGTGCAAGATGGCTCAAGTTATGTTCAATTATGTTAATGGCAAGTCTCCATTCTTTGATGGCGTCTCTTCATTTGATCATTAGAAAAGGAAGATGAAGCAATATCTAGGCAATATACATGAGAAGGTTTGGGAGGTGACCAAAGAAGGATACATCATTCTTGATGAAGAAAATCTCACTCCAAATGACCGCATCAACAAACAATGCAACACGGCGGCACTTGACACAATCTACCGTGCCATTGATGACAAAATATTTGAGCAAATCAAAGATCTTGAAAAGGCAAATGAGCTTTGGATAAGGCTTGAAGAAACATATGAAGGCACTTCAACGGTAAAAAGTGCCAAACTATATATGCTCAAGGACAAGTTCTCCACTTTCAAGATGAAGGATGATGAATCTATCCCGGAGATGTTCTATAGGCTCCAAGTCATTGTCAATGATCTCAAGGGGCTTGGAGAGAAGGTTGAGGACAAGGACTTCTCACACAAGTGAAAGTCCTATGTTTGGTGTTGGTAATTAGTGACAATGCCTAAGTACTAATCCTATGCCTAAGTTGTATGTAGCATATGAGGATTAGTACATTCCAAGGTTGGTGGCAAGATGGACATGGTGATCATGATGGCCACACTTGGATTTGGACGCGACCCTACGTGATCAAGGCAAAGGTATATGCTTAAGGGTTGTATTTTAGTAACCAAGACACCTAGTGGGTGTGGTTACATTATAGGATAGATAGCCGTACTATAAAGAGGGGAATGACGCGGCTATTGAACTCCTAAGTGCCTCTAGGTGTGCATTTCATGATCATATGCATTTGGATAGAACTAATAACGCCTCGAAAAATGATTGTGAAAATGCTAACACACTCACACTTGACGAGATCACATGGTGGTGTTAGCACATTTGCGATGGCGTTGGAGTTTAAGCGGTAGAGAGGGTTTGGGGTCCTCTCTCCCTCCCGCCGAGCGTGCGAGCGTGGGATTCAGGCGATTTCGGGGAAATGAAATGCCTATTTTCCACTACGCCGGAAGTCGGAAATCAAATGAAAATCAAACGGAGGCGAACGGAGGTCACAGTGGTGACCGGACGCTGCACCGGACGCTGCACCGGACGCGGTCACTGTTTGACCAGACGCGTCCGGTCAGCGTTCAGCGTCTACGCGTTTTTCAGTTGGTTGATCGGACGCGCAGCGCGTCCGGTCACAGGCGACCGGACGCGTCCGGTCGTCCAGGGAGCTTACTGGACTCCGACCGGACGCGGGCACTGTGGCGTCCGGTCAGTTCTTCAGCGCGTCCGGTCGATGGTTCGTTTTGCGCGACTCAGTATTGACCGGCGTGTCCGGTCAGTCACGGGACCGGCGCGTCCGGTCGTGACCAGCGCGTCCGGTCGTTGCGACCGGCGCGTCCGGTCGGCGTTTCAATAACTAGCCGTTACGCGACCGGAGCGTCCGGTCAGTCGGACCAGCGCGTCCAGTCAGCGCGATTTCAGCTGGATCTCGTTCCTAACGGCTATATTCGAAGGGGTACGTCTATATATACTCGTTGGCCGGCTCAAGGCTCTTACTCTTGGACATTTGACATACTTGTGAGCACTTTGAGCTAAGCAACTTCCCTCCCACTCATCTCTCTTGCTTCTTTGCATATTCGAAGTGAGATTGAGTGATCCAAGTGCATTTGCATTGTGAGATTACATCTAGTTGGCACTTGGTGGTTGATTTGCTACGGGATTCTTGTTTCTATTGGTGGTTGCCGCCACCTAGACGGCTTGGAGCAGCTTGGAGGCGTTGGCAAGAGTTGGTGATTGTTCTTGGCCACCTCCGGTGATTGTGAGGGGTTTGTGCCTACCTCGGCGAAGTGCCAAAGGCAACATTAGTGGATTGCTCGTGTCATTTGCAACCTTTTGCCATTTGGTAGGTTCTTGTGGCGCCTTTTGAGAGGCTTGGTGTGAGACCGGTTAGCCACCGAACCACGTGGTGAAAAGGGACACAACGGGGACTAGCGTGCCGGCAAGCACGTGAACCTCGGGATAAATCTTCGTGTCATCACACTTATATTGTGATTAATTGATCCCGGTGTTCGGTTGTCTTGGTATTCATTCTTGATCATATTGGTTGGCTCAATACTTCGCCCCTCGGTGATACCCTTCTAACTCTCTCTTGTATTATTTTCTTAGTTACCTTTGCTAGCTAGTTAGCTTTGCTAGAGTAGCTCTTTTGTGTAGCTTGCTAGTAGTTGTTGTTGTTACCTTCTCGTTTTGACTTGTGCGGTTGAGTGCTAATTTACTAGGATTGTAAATTGGATAGGTGGCTTGCAAACACCCCATAGGCTAAGCAAAACCCGCATCTCGCTTTTTGTTATATTGATAAACTTGTTTAGCTTGTCTTTGTAGAATTTTTTTTAAAAGGCTATTCACCCCCCCTCTAGCATCAAGACCTTTCAACAAGTTCTTGATGTGTTTACCCAAGAAGTTTGCCACCTTGAGAAGAATGATCTTTAGAGAGGGATTGGATAAGGTCAAACCAACCAATATGCTTGGAGATATAATGACCGATGCCCAATACAATGATGATGAAGATGAGGTAGAAGAGAAGAAGGAGACCAAGGTCAAGCAAGAGAAGCCCATTGCATTCAAGGCTTCATCTTCTAAGGGCAAGAGCAAGGTGGAGAGTGATGATGATGATCCATTCGATGATGAGACCATGGCCCTCCTAGTGCACAAGATGGGGAGGTTCATGAAGAAGAAAGGATATGGGGCAAGGAAGAGAAGGGACTTCATGAAAGCAAAGGAGGTGCTTTGCTACAATTGCAATAGCCCCGATCATGTAGTGGCAAAGTGCCCCTATGAAGACAAAAGATATCATGATGGGGAGTTGAAGTTGAAGAAGAACAAGAAGGACAAGAAGGAGAAGAAAGAGAAGAAGAGCTTCACTATCAATAAGAAGAAGAAGGGTGGTGGTTATGTGGTCACTTGGGATAGTGACAAATTCGATAGTGATGATGATGAAAGCTCTAGTGATGATGAGAGGACCACTCGGCGAACCATTGCAAGCATCGCCCTCACCAACAAGTCATCCATCTTCGATATTACATCGACATGCCTTATGGCCAAGCCTACCAAGGTAAAATATGATGATAGTAATGATGATTCTTGTGCTAGTGATGGTTGTAGGAGTGATGATGAGGAGGATGAGGACTACTCCAAGGATGATCTATTGGGCATAATAGATCAAATGAGCAAGGGCTATAAGAGGGCAACCAAGAAGTGCAAAATCTTGGAGCAAGAGCTCATTGTCAAGAGCAATGAAAATGATGCCTTGATGGAAGAGCTTGTTGCTCTCAAAAAGAGTAAGGAGTGCAAAGGAATTGAACAAGAGCTCAAAGCTCTTAGGAAATCCTTTGATGAGCTAGAGGCCTCTCATGAGTGTCTAAAGGAAGACCATGAGGACCTTGAAGTTGCTCACACTAGACTTAAGGAAGCCCACTCCACTCTACTTGAGCTCATCAAGGAAAAGGACCTCAAGTTGGAGAAGTTCATGAAGGAAGCTAAGGAGGAGAAAGTGATTGTCACTTGTGATATTGGACTAACATGTGATATTATTGATTATTCTTTATTTGTTAGTCCTACTAATGCTTCATGTAGCTCATTATCATCCACTACAACCAACTCAACCTCTACTACTAGTGATGCATCACTTGTGGTTGAGAATAAGACTCTCAAGAGAGAAGTGGATGATCTCACCCACGCATTAGGCAATGCCTATGGTGGGGATGCCCGCTTGCTAAAATGCTTGGGTAGCCAAAGGTTCTCTCTTAACAAAGAGGGTTTGGGCTATACTCTCAAGAAGGGCAAGGCGGCCTTTGCTACTCCAAAGTCTCGCTTTGTGAAGAGCAATGGTCGTTATTGCAATAGATGCAAGCAAGTTGGGCATCTAGAGATTAATTGTAATAAAATGAACAAGAACAACAACAAGTTTCATTCTAAAATGGATAACATTCCTTTTGATTCTTGTTATGTGCTTACCAAGGGAGAGAAATGTGTGCATGCTAGGTTTGTTGGTACACCAATTGTGGGTCCAAAGAAGAAGGCCATTTGGGTACCAAAGAGCTTAGTTACTAATCTCCAAGGACCCAAGCAAGTATGGGTACCTAAAAGACATTAAATTGTTTTGTAGGTAAATTACAAGGCCGGAGGAAGGCATTGGGTGCTTGATAGTGGGTGCTCTCAACATATGACCGGTGATTTAAGAATGTTCAACTCTCTCAAATCAAATGATAGTGGCATTGATAGTATCACATTTGGTGACAATAGCAAGGGTGATGTGAAGGCTCTTGGAAGGATTGCAATCTCAAATGATCATAGCATTTCTAATGTGCTCCTAGTTGAAAAGTTAAACTTCAATCTTCTCTCGGTTGCTCAATTGTGTGATCTTGGTTTTAAGTGCATATTTGGTGTTGATGATGTGGAGATAGTTAGTGTTGATGGCTCCAACTTGATCTTCAAAGGTTTTAGATATGAGAATCTATACTTGGTTGATTTCAATGCTAGTGACACTCAACTTTCAACATGCTTGCTCACCAAATCAAGTATGGGTTGGTTATGGCATAGAAGACTTGGTCATGTTGGCATGAAGCAATCGAACAAGTTAGTAAAGTATGACTTAGTTAGAGGCTTGAAGGATGTCACATTTGAGAAGGATAAGCTATGTAGTGCATGTCAAGTCGGAAAGCAAGTGGGCAACACTCATCCATTGAAGAGCATTATGAGTACTTCCAAGGCATTTGAGTTGTTGCACATGGATCTATTTGGGCCAACTACATACACAAGCATTGGTGGCAACAAGTATGGATTTGTGATTGTGGATGATTTCACTAGATATACATGGGTATTCTTTCTTGTGGACAAGAGTGATGTATTTGACATATTCAAGAAGTTCATCAAGAGGGTGCAAAATGAGTTTGAGACCACAATCAAGAAAGTAAGAAGTGACAATGGAAGTGAGTTTAGAAACACAAGAATTGATGAGCTATGTGATGAGCTTGGAATCAAACATCAATTTTTGGCCAAGTATACACCTCAATCAAATGGCCTAGTTGAGAGGAAGAATAGAACCTTAATTGATATGGCAAGATCAATGTTGAATGAGTATAATGTGAGTCATTCATTTTGGGCCGAAGCAATCAACACGGCTTGCTTCTATAGCAACCGCCTCTATTGCCACAAGTTCCTAGAGAAAACGCCATATGAGATCTTAAATGGAAGAAAGCCCAACATTGCATACTTTCGGGTTTTTGGTTGCAAATGTTACATCTTGAAGAAAGGCACTAGATTGAGCAAGTTCGAGAAGAAATGTGATGAAGGATTTCTACTTGGTTACTCCACTACTAGCAAAGCTTATAGAGTTTGGAATTTGGCTAGTGGTCTACTTGAGGAAGTTCATGATGTTGAGTTTGATGAAACAAATGGCTCTCAAGATGAGGAAAATAACTTGGATGATGTGAGAGGAACTCAATTGACCAATGCTATGAAAGAAATGGATATTGGTGATATTAGGCCGAAGCAAGTGATTGATGTGGATGACAACGAAGATCAAGTGCTCCAGAGTCCAATTACACAAGCAAGTGGTTCTCTAATGCAAAATCAAGCTAGTACATCATATCAAGTGCAACAAGATCAACAAGTGGCTAGTTCATCATCTCCAACTCATGATCAACATCAACATCCAAGCAATCAAGTCCAAGTGCTTCAACCAACTAACATTGCAAGAGACCATCCATTGGATTCCATCATTGGTGATATACAAAGGGGAGTTCAAACTAGATCAAGATTGGCATCATTTTGTGCTCACTCTTCCTTTGTGTCAATGGAAGAACCCAAGGACATTGATAAAGCATTGAGAGATCCGGATTGGGTAAATGCAATGCATGAAGAGCTCAACAACTTCAAGAGAAATGAAGTATGGGAACTAGTTGAGAGGCCTAAAGATCACAATGTCATTGGAACAAGATGGGTCTTTCGCAACAAGCAAGATCAAGATGGGATAGTAGTAAGGAACAAAGCAAGACTAGTGGCTCAAGGTTACACACAAATAGAGGGTCTTGACTTTGGTGAAACTTATGCCCCGGTTGCAAGATTGGAAGCAATTAGGATCTTACTTACATATGCTTGTGCTCACAATATCAAGCTATATCAAATGGATGTGAAGAGTGCATTTCTAAATGGGTACATTCAAGAGGAGGTGTATGTGGAGCAACCTCCCGGTTTTGAAGATGACAAGAAACCCAATCATGTCTACAAATTGAGAAAAGCTTTGTATGGATTGAAGCAAGCACCTAGAGCATGGTATGAAAGATTGCGGGACTTCTTGCTATCCAAAGGATTTGTCATGGGCAAAGTGGATACTACTCTCTTCACAAAGAAGATTGGGAAAGACTTGTTTGTATTGCAAATATATGTTGATGATATCATCTTCGGTTCAACCAATCAAGATTATTGTGATGAGTTTGGAAAAATGATGGCAAATGAATTTGAAATGTCAATGATCGGTGAACTTAGTTTCTTTCTTGGACTCCAAATCAAACAAATGAAGGAAGGAACATTTGTGAGCCAAACCAAGTACATCAAAGATATGCTCAAGAAGTTTGGCATGGAAGATGCAAAGGGCATTACAACCCCAATGGGCACTAGTGGAAGTTTGGATAGTGACAAGAGTGGCAATATGGTGGATCAAAAGCTTTATAGATCAATGATTGGTAGGCTACTCTATGTGACGGCATCAAGACCCGATGTGATGTTTAGTGTATGCATGAGTGCAAGATTTCAAGCCTCACCAAGAGAAAGTCATTTGAAGGCAACAAAGAGAATATTGAGGTATTTGAAGCATACACAAGATGCTGGATTATGGTATCCCAAAGGTGCAAGCTTTGAGCTAGTTGGATATTCGGATTCCGACTATGCCGGTGACAAAGTGGAGAGAAAGAGCACTTCCGGGACTTGTCAATTGTTGGGAAGATCACTTGTCTCATGGTCATCCAAGAAGCAAAATAGTATTGCACTATCTACCGCCGAAGCCGAATACATCGCCGCGGGTAGTTGTTGTGCACAAACCTTGTGGATGAAGGCAACATTGAAGGATTTTGAAATCAATTTCAAGAATGTGCCATTGCTATGTGACAATAAAAGTGCTGTGAAGCTAACCAACAATCCGGTTCAACATCAAAGAACAAAGCATATTGATGTTCGTCATCATTTCATTAGAGATCATCAACAAAAGGGTGACATTGCTATTGAGAGTGTGGGCACCGAAGATCAACTAGCCGATCTATTCACCAAGCCACTTGACGAGAAGAGATTTCACAAGCTAAAGAATGAGTTGAACATACTTGACTTCTCCAACATGAGTTGATGCACCCCAATGTTATGACATGCCTCTCCTTCGAGCCCCAAGGTACAATTGGTTGACATGTCATACATTCTATACTAAGGACATGTTTAGTGCATCTAGTCATAATTTACATGTTCTAGGCTCATTCATGAAAATCAAATGACTTTGAAGTTTATATGGTGCCACTATTGTTTCCATGACTTGTATGTTCTAGTGGTAGCATATAACTTGTTTGTGTGCTTGTGATCCTAAGTGTTTGATCTAGATAACTTGTTTAAGTATTTGCTTCAACATGGTGCATGATAACCTTTCTAGTGAGGTGTGAAGAAGCTTGCCCTTGGATCAAACCGAAGCATCTAATTTATGCAGGCAATCTAGGTTGAATCACAAACTTGATCCTCACCCCATAATTCAACATGATAATCTATCTAAAATTGGTCCCTTGTAGTCATTGGTGCCAAAGGGGGAGAAAATGTTGTTCACAAAGATAGATCCTAAAGGGGGAGAAGGGGATCAACTAAAATTTTGAGCACACAAGTAGGGGGAGCAAGCTCTTAAACATGAATGTTGCATTTCTATGTGCACTTCATATGTATGATGCATAGTTATGCATTTCTTTTTCTCCGATACTTTGCTTGTGTGGTGTTTTGCTAGTATACAATTGAATGGTGTATTGAAGTACTAGCATGAATAGGAAGTAGTTAGATTTTTCTTGCTTCATGTTTTCCAAAGTGGTACTAGAGCCTTGCTTATAATGTTGATCTCACGAGGTTTCTAGTTTTGTTTGTGCTTTTCCAAGTGGTATCTAACTACACAAGGTGCTAAGATGGTGTTTATCGCTACTCCGATGGTATCACGCTTCAAAGGTCTATAATCTAAAACACTTAGCACCTATTGGTAGTCAATGCTCCTAATCTTTCCTATCTAACATGTATGCTTCCAAAATCCAAACATATATCATACATGTAGGGAGAGCCATTGCTATCAATTTGAATTCATGATCACTTGTCCATACTTCTTACACATGGTAATATACTTGGACAATGTGACATGGGTTCAATCAAAATTTTATCATAATATCTTTGTGAAAGGGTTGTCACCAATTACCAACAAGGGGGAGATTGAAAGTCCTATGTTTGGTGTTGGTAATTAGTGACAATGCCTAAGTACTAATCCTATGCCTAAGTTGTATGTAGCATATGAGGATTAGTACATTCCAAGGTTGGTGGCAAGATGGACATGGTGATCATGATGGCCACACTTGGATTTGGACGCAACCCTACGTGATCAAGGCAAAGGTATATGCTTAAGGGTTGTGTTTTAGTAACCAAGACACCTAGTGGGTGTGGTTACATTATAGGATAGATAGCCGTACTATAAAGAGGGGAATGACGCGGCTATTTAACTCCTAAGTGCCTCTAGGTATGCATTTTATAATCATATGCATTTGGATAGAACTAATATCGCCTCGAAAAATGATTGTGAAAATGCTAACACACTCGCACATGACGTGATCACTTGGTGGTGTTAGCACATTTGCGATGGCGGTGGAGTTTAAGTGGTAGAGAGGGTTTTGGGGTCCTCTCTCCCTCCCGCCGAGCTTGCGAGGCGGGATTCAGGCGTTTTCGAGGATTTGAAACGACTATTTTCCACTACGCCGAAAGTCGGAAATCGAACGGAAGCGAACGGAGGTCACAGTGGTGACTGGACGCTGGACCGGACGCGGTCTCTGTTTGACCGGACGCGTCCGGTCAGCGTTCAGCGTCTGTGCGAGTTTTAGTTTGTTGATCGGACGCGCGGTGCGTCCGGTCATGACCGACCGGATGCGTCCGGTCGTTGAGGGAGCTTACTGGACTCCAACCGGACGCGGGCACTGTGGCGTCCGGTCAGTTCTCCAGCGCGTCCGGTCGCTGTTTCGTTGTGCGCTGCTCAGGCTTGACCAGCGCGTCCGGTCAGTTACGGGACCAGCGCGTCCGGTCAAGCCCAGCGCGTTCGGTCGTTGCGTAGAGCGCGTCCGGTCGGTGCTTCGTGAATATAGCGTTGTGTGATCGGCGCGTCTGGTCCGCGCGACCAGCGCGTCCGGTCCGCGCGACCAGCGCGTCCGGTCAGCGCGACTGCGGCTGTTTCAAGTTCCTAACGGCTATATTCGAAGGGGTACGTCTATAAATACTCGTTGGCCGGCTCAAGGCTCTCTCTCTTGGACTTTTGACATACTTGTGAGCACTTTGAGCTAAGCAACTCCCCTCCCACTCATCTCTCTTGCTTCTTTGCATATTCGAAGTGAGATTGAATGATCCAAGTGCATTTGCATTGTGAGATTGCATCTAGTTGGCACTTGGTGGTTGATTTGCTGCGGGATTCTTGTTTCTCTTGGTGGTTGCCGCCACCTAGACAGCTTGGAGCAGCTTGGAGGCGTTGGCAAGAGTCGGTGATTGTTCTTGGCCACCTCCGGTGATTGTAAGGGGTTTGTGCCTACCTCGGCGAAGCGCCAAAGGCAACATTAGTAAATTGCTTGTGTCATTGCAACCTTTTGCCATTTGGTAGGTTCTTGTGGCGCCTTTTGAGAGGCTCGGTGTGAGACCGATTAGCCACCGAACCACGTGGTGATAAGGGACACAACGGGGACTAGCGTGCCGGCAAGCACGTGAACCTCGGGATAAATCTTCGTGTCATCACTTTCATATTGTGATTGATTGATCCTGGTGTTCGGTTATCTTGGTATTCATTGTTGATCATATTGGTTGGCTCAATACTTCGCTCCTCGGTGAAACTCTCCTAACTCAACTCCGCATTACTTTCTTAGTTATCTTTGCTAGCTAGTTAGCTTTGCTAGAGTAGCTCTTTTGTGTAGCTTGCTAGTTGTAGTTGTAGTTACCTTCTCGGTTTGACTTGTGCGGTTGAGTGCAAATATACTAGAATTGTGAATTGGATAGGTGGCTTGCAAACACCCCGTAGGCTAAGCAAAACTCGCATCGCGCTATTTGTTGTATTGATAAACTTGTTTAGCTTGTCTTTGTAGAAATTTTTAAAAGGCTATTCACCCCCCTCTAGCCATCAAGACCTTTCACCGGTCTAAGTTGAGTAGAGAAGTGACTGACCAGGTTTAGGATACATAGCCGACTATCAAGAGGGGCAATCACGGTTAGCTCGGGAATCAAGTGCCACTAGATTAATGTCTTGAGCATATGCATTAGGATCTAGTAGAGAGCTAACCTAACGCCTTGAAAAATATTTGTGAAATGTTAACACACATGCACTTGATGGTAGACACATGGTGGTATTAGCACATTTGCGAAGGCGGTGGAGTTTGAGCGGTAGAGAGGGGTTTGGGGTCCTATCTCCCTCCCGCCGAGCTTACGAGGCGGGATTCAACACTTTTGGGGGAAGTGAAACGTCTATTTTCCACTACGCCGAAAGTCGAAAAAGAAACGGAGGCGAACGGAGGTTACCAGGCTGATCGGACGCTGCACCGGACGCGATCATGGTTTGACCGGACGCATCCAGTCAGTTCGTCGCAGCAGTCAGGCGCGCGGGTGTTAGAGTTTGCAACCGACGCGTTCGGTCCCTCACGGAACCGGAGCGTCCGGTCAGGCACCCAAAGGGGCAGAGCTGGACGTAGAGCCGATCGAACGCGCGGCGCGTCCGGTCACGTGCGATCGGACGCGTCCGGTCGCGGTGGGAGCTCTCTGGACTCCGATCGGACGCCGGGTGCAGCGCGTCCGGTCACGACAACGGCTACTTCTGACGCGCACTATTCTCGCTTGTCCTGTAGTGACCAGACGCGTCCGGTTACCCTGATCGGTGCGTCCGATCAGCACGTTTTGCATTGTGTCGTCCGGTAACGGCTAGCTGCATACCACTTCGCTATAAATAGAAGTTGGCCGGGGTTTGAAGGGATCTCTTGCACATTTTGAGACCTAGAGACATCCTTTGAGCTAGAGAACAACCCCTCCACTCATCTCTTTGCTTGTTTGCACATCTTGAGTGAGATTCAAGTGCATTGCTTGAGAGTTGCATTCTAGAGGCACTTGATCTTCGAGTTGCTGCGGATTTCTTGTTACTCTTCCGTGTTTTCCGACATGGTAAACGGCTTGGAGCAGCGGAGGTGATTGAGCTCGTAATTGGAGATTGTTGGAGTCCTCACCAAGTGTTGTAAGGGGTTCTTGATCCTTTCCCGCGGGAGTTCGCAAATTGGATACTCTAGTGGAGCTCGTGGCTTGGAGGATCCCCATCTTGTGTGCGGTTGTGCGGCGCCCGCCGAGGGCTCGACTCTTGATAGTCAGTTAGCTCGCGAACCGACAAGTGGATGCATCGCCACAACGAGGAGTAGCTTGCCGAGAAGCAAGTGAACTTCGATAAAAAAATCTTGTGTCATCTCTTTGCCGATGATTTCTCTTGTGATTGCTCATTGTGATTGATTCTTCGAGTGTATTACTTCTCTACATCGTTGGTATAAGAATCAAGTCACTTGCTCTTTACTTTCTTGTACTAGTCCTTGTGTAGTTTGCTTAGTGTAGCCTTTTTTACATAGGAGTAAATAGCTTGGTGACTTAGCCTTGTTGGTGTGTTTTAGAGATCATAGCCTTGCTTCACTAGAATTGTATAGGTGGCTTGCATAGTGTAGTTGAGCTAGTGCTAGAATTAGCTTAGCCATCTTTTATACTAACGTGGTTGTTTAGTGAAGCTCGTAGAATTTTAAATAGGCTATTCACCCCCCTCTAGCCATTTGGACCTTACACGAGGTACCCGAGAAGTGTGGGCACGCAGGTGAAGGAGAACGCCGCGACATCCAGGAGCTTCCACACGCCGAGTCGAGGTCCCCGCGCATGGAGGTCCGCATTGATGAGCGCCCGGAGGAGGTCGTCGTTGTCGTCCCTCGCGCCGCCGAAGATGTCCGACTCGTTGACCACGTCGGCGTCAACATGGTTCTAGAGGAGTGGGCGTGGCGTGGCGAGGTTCTGGAGGAGGAGTGGGCGCGGCGTGGTGGCAGATGTGGCGCGGAGATGGATGGGGGCGCCAGGAGGAGTGGGGCAGGCGCCCGATGCATTGAAGCCACGGTGAGCGAAGCGAGTGGAGATTTTCATCGGTGAGCGTTATGTCGCTGGGTAGAGATGAAGGAGAGAGGATAGAGGGAAACCGGCTTATTGTTGTTGGGCCCATTCGCAGCGCAGGCTCAAGAACGGGGCGTGTCTGGATGCACATGCTCGGTGGAACGCGCTAACCATAGCATTAGCGTTACTTTATACTATCTCCAGATAGATTTAATATAAAAATATATTTATTATTAATCTAATGATACTTATTCAATATTACAAGCACTATTTATTTCGTATAGGTTTAATTAAATTTTGATCGTTTGATTTCTTGAAAAGCCAGATGGGTGTAGTATTAGAGACAGTCAGACAGATGGAATATTGGCTATTAAGGCTCATTCGTCATTGTTGTTGCTCGAAATGAGATGCGAAAGAAACAGCTGAACAAGAAGTTTGAGTATGATGGAACAGTATGCAAATTTCAGGTTTCTTTGTGAGAGCGCTCAAGAGTGAAGACCCGATCGAGGCAGAGGAAAATGGCAAAATTACAATTGGGAAGGAAGCTGATGCCCGTACCCACGCCAATGTCTACGTTTTTTTTTTTTGAGAAACAATGTATACGTTTTTTTTTTTGAGAACCCAAGTATAGAATCTGCTGAGGTTGCCTAGGGCCCAGCCCAAGTATGGAATTAGCAGCCGGTGCCATCCTTACGTCGAGGCCCATCACTCAGTCCTGTAGTCGAACAAGCAGATGCAATGCAACGCGCGATTCTTGTGCGGTTGCCATTCCTTGTCCGCTCTGAACGTGCCGCTTCTCGGTATCTGCCAACTGACCCTTGCTCCCTGGTGTACGCGAAAAGGAGAGACAACAATGTCGCCTGTCCCTCCAAGAACGACCTACCAGACCACTACCTGCAGGATGTGAAATGCAAATGTGCCGTTCTGACGCCTCGAGGCATCCGCCCCGCCCGCGTAAACTGCCGACGACGCTGACAGGCCAAACCGACCGAACGGTTCCCGGCTTCCCGCGTGGTGCAGGGCTCAGGGCTGACGAACAAACCCCTCCTGAAGCTCCACGCCGCCGGCCGCCGGAGTGGATTTCAGCTGATCTTTTCCAAAACAAAAACTAAAAGCAAAAAAGAAGCGAGAAGGAAAGGCCCACCTGATTGTTGTTCACGTGCTCCGTACAGGGGCCATTGGTCGTGTGGATCGGAGGATGAGGCCGCAGCAGGCGAGGAGACGGCAGACCGAAGGCACGAGTGGCGTTGGGCACCTAAACCCGACAGCGACGTGGTTCGCCCGGCGCGGGTAAATGCGGGGGTCGCGTTCCGGTTCCGTCCCTGCCACGGGTCCGTCCGAGTCCGAGAGGCGACCGAGAGCTCCTGCTCCTGGCGTCTCGCGTCTGCGGCCCTGTTTAGTTCCACGAAAAAAACACTATGCGAAAAAAAGATTCCCCGTCACATCAAACTTGTGATACATGCATGAAGTACTAAATGTAGATGAAATAAAAAACTAATTGTACAGTTTGGTTGTACTTGACGAGACGAACGTTTTGAACCTAATTAGTCAACAGTTGGACACTATTTGCCAAATAAAACCAAAACGTGCTACAGTACTTTTTTTACATCCTTTTTACAATCTAAACACACCCTGCATGTGTCCCCGACGATCCCCATCACGCTCATCAATGCGGTTGGGGAGAGGAGAAGGATGCAGCTTGATCGCTCGATCGCGTCGCGTCGTATCGATCGGGGGAGTAGGCGGGCGGGCGCCGACGACTATCCGAGTCCACGGCGACACGCGCGCGACCGGGGCCGGGAGGAACCAAGGGAGCATTTCGATCGGTTTTCCTGCTCCGCGACCGTCGGTTCTGAGTTCTCCCCTTGTCCACCCGGCCAGACCCAGGGCGGTCGCTGGCTCACTCTTGCTGCCGCCGCTGTTCAGACTTTGAGACGTCGTCGTCATCACAGAACTGACAGAGCTAGCTCTGCCTCTCTGCTCTCTGCAGGCCGCGTCACACGAGTGGCCTGCATGGAGAATGGATCGATAGATAGCGCACTGTCTGTGTCTGACCCACGCCCACACAGCGCAAGCGTACAAGGCGAGCCGAACCATGCATCACACGCACAGGGACTGGACCGGCGGAACTGGGACGAGCGATCCGATGCACTGCGGCCGCGATATCAGATCATGCTGATATGGGAGATGACGACGGGCATGTGATAATGTATAGATCGTCATGTAGGTGCGCGCACGCACAATAAATTGCGATGCGACCCGGCGGATTCCGCTGCAAATCTCGTCACCCATAAATGCCGTTGCCGCTGCAGGTCGCCATAGCATAGCTAGCTCCCGCCGGCCCTGATCTGACGTCCCGGCCTGGCCTCGGCACAGGGGCAACTCCCCACACGTTTTTTGCTGCACATGCCCGCCGCGCACACCAGTCTCGTCGCCTCCGCCGTACCGTGCAACTGTCCATCCATCCATCCATCCTAGGAGTACCGCGCGTGAGAGTGCAGTCAATGAATCTCCAGCCTGCGGGCATCCAACGGCACGGATAGCGGTTCGAGGCCTCCAACATACGTGGAGGGTGGTGCATCAAGTATGCGTGTTCGGTTGTTCCTCTCAAGGGCACTGTTTGATAGCTAGGTTAATTGCTAGGCAGGGCTAAAAATAGCTATCTAATAATTACTCAGCTAGGGTCTATGTAGATCACAGTGATAATTATAATCTCAATTAACCATATAGGGTTATCATAATCTAGATTAGGACTTGTCCATCAAAGTGTTTGGATGCTAGATTAATTCGGTGGATTATTGTTGGTTAAAATGAAAAATACCTCTCTTGCCCTTTAGTTTGGCGCAACTTTAGATAAGGTGGCCAGGTGGGGCAAGTTAGATTTTTTTAGCACCAATAATAATCTCTAAAGAAAAAGGTATCAGATACATTATACGATTATTATAATCTAGTGAATTGATGATAATAACCACGACATAATCTAGAATGTTTGGATCATATTCAAATTATTTTAGATGAATTATTAACAATGGATCCAAGCAGGCCCTAACTATTATCCTTTTTTGAGAATTACACATTGGATCATAGGCTCATAAGACTCTGTTTGAATACCCTCTTATTATAAAAATTAAATTTATAATCAAATTTGAACTAAACAAGATTGATTATATGATGTATTATCAAAATCAAAACTTTTGATTATCATAATCCCATAATCTAGGTAAGACCAAAATTTAGGGGATTATGGATTCTGAAAGTATAACTTACTCCCTAATCAATTGTCCAACTTGCCAAACTAAAGGATAAGATAGCAATTTCTAATCAATCTTTATAATTTAGGGACCAAATACTTTGATTATTACAATCCATAATTTTGATTATAATAATCCTATGCATAACTTATTGGATTATAATAATCTAGTTGTGATCCAAACAGACCCTAAGTGTATATATCCCTATCAATGAACTATTATCATTGTTAACTAGTTGCAGTTGTCTAAGAACATCTCCAACCATCTTTTTTGAAACCACTCTTGGAGTATAATAATAAAAAAACATTCTTTATATCTCTACACTATTCAATGATTTCTATATATCTTGTTCAGCACTTTGGAGATCACAAGCTTCATCCTCTATCTTTGGTGAGCAAGAAACTAGGAACAGAAGAATATATGGAAACATTTGGTGATCTAGTTGAAGAAATTGTTGCAAGAGTTTTTTTTAATCAAAATCTCTATTCCTATCGATAGGGAGAGATATAAAGAGACTTTCGGAATGAACTAGAGCTAATTAGTCCTGCTATTTGAATGAACTAGAGCTAATTTTCACTTGCTAGTTGTAAGCCCATGAAGCCAAACTGACCCTAGTTCAAGAATCATGCAGTATTTTCTAGTTCAAGGTGGTTTAGAAATGTCAAATTAACCGTGGTCACACGATTTGTGTTTCAACGAATTATTTAATTTGTTCCGTGGGAGATGCATCAGATGCTGGTGGGTGGTGACTGCTGCTACCTGAACGTACCATTGAAGCTTGCGCATATCACAGTTGACACGTTAATGAGAAGATAGCGGTGCTTCATCTAAACCGAATAACTCCCTTTGTACTGCGCAGAGCTCATTAAGATCCCCGAGGCTTTCTCGTCGCGATTTTTGTTTCTCCAGTGGAAAACGAAGCCAACAACTGTCATCATTATCCAAAACCTGGTACTACGTGGCAGGCATGGCAAGGCAGGGCCAAATTAACCAAAAACCGGCCGTTCGCCTGCCGACGGGAGCAGGAGCAGAGCAATTAATCCCGATGCCATCATCAGCGCGCCGCGGGAGGGACGAAATCAACGGCGTCTCCGTGACACAACATCACCTGATTAGCGCCCACGGTTGCAAGTCCAACCCAATTTAATGAAGGAAAAAAATAATAGTACTCCACAATAATTATTAGGTGGACGCAGCTATCGCGAGATTAACTGCGCAAACGTGCCGTTAATTAATTCCATCACAGTCGTCAGTTGCCGTGACGAGCAGATTTTATATACTCACGGTTGATTAAAGGGCCAATCAGCGAGCGCCCCGGCCCTACTAGCTAATTAACCGGGGCATTTAATCCTACTACTCACTTCCTAATCGTCATTATCGCGGCGATTAATTAACACGATTAAGCGAAATCTCCGTGGAGCTGCTAGAATTGGGTTTCGCCCGCGACGTCTCAATCTGCATGGATTAATGGGGGGCATTCAATGCGGGAGAGCGGCAACTTGAATTAACCAGATGGATGCATGGGCGCGCGTGGCTTTACTTGAATTGCACTCGCCAATGCACTTCATCATTGCTCCTACTAATAGCCCTGTTAATTGCCTTCCTTTGCTTTCCTGTCACGTACTATGCGGGAGTATGCATTATTAATGCTTCTTATGGTACGTCCTCGATGTAGATACGAGGATACAGTACTGTATATCCCATTGGATGATCAAGATTTCACAATTTTGATCAAGGTGAGGTGCCATTTAGTATTTTCTACATGAGATTTTCAAGTATCGATTAATTCGACCGAGTTTTTTTTTATTTCAGTTGATTATTTGCCACAGCGATTTTTCTTAAGAGATCAATGCAGTTCCCACTAGTTTGACTGGGGTTTTAGCACAGCAAACCTGCCTAATCGGATCATCATGTTCAACAAACATGATCCAGAGAATTTTCTAGTCGTGCCTTAGTATATTTCTTTTTTCATAACACACAAAAAAAACACACGTGAAACCAAAACTTCGAATATTTTGACCACTAATACACATAAAAAAATTTAGGACTTGGCGTGTGAAAATGATGTGTGGATTTGTCATTAAAAATACACTCACACTCTGTTCTTAACAATTGCTAGAAAAGTGAAAATAAAATGTAATGTCAGAATATATGGAGCGGAAATATACTGTGTCTAAAACCATGAAAATATACTGTGTCCATGTCTAAAACCATGAAAAAAAACATAACTAGTACTCCTATGATCTTACATTTTCTTTGATAAATGGTGCAAGTTAGAGGAACCGCCTCACAGTTTATACTGTCTCGCAAAAGAAATTCTTTTAGCTGGATATCATTCATGGCAACAATAATTCTTCCAACTGAGGTCCTATTTGTTTCTTTTTTATTAGTTAAAAAACAAGTCTTCGTATCCACGAGCCAAGTTACTAAGTACAGTACGATTACACATATCATCACATATAGAAACTACATATACAAATCATAGGTTAGAAACTGCGTATAGAAATCATGAGTGAGAAATTCAGGCAGTATTATAAATTTTATTCTAGAGTAACATGTTATCTATGCCACTAGAGTTCAAGATTAATTTCATTCTCCAAATTTAAATAATTCTACAACTCGTAATATTTTGTATCCTAGCTTATACTACGCACCCAAACAATGAAAAAAGATTACCAAGAATAACAAACACAACGTTATAATAATAAACAAAACTGGAATTAAGGAAAGGTGCGCTACTATATTATTTGTACAGACGAAGACTTTTTCAAGAAAAACGAAGAACTAAATAAAAGAACAAAATAAATTGAGAGAAGTCCAACTTCTATGTAACCCAGCAGTTTTTGATCTATGATATGATCATACTTTCTACTAAATAAATATAGGCCCCTATAACTACGATCAGGCGATTCTTATCAGACAAGATATTGCCTAAAAGAAATCCATTTCCTCGTGATATCCCTTTTCCGATTTCCTCTAATCTCTTTCTGCGTTCACTCTGTCTCATCAGCAGCCGCATTCAGGTCGATCCTCGGCTTCTTGCCGCTGCCTTCGGCGGCGGCGGACTTCTTCCCGCGGAGCGGTGGCACCCTGGCCGAGCAACGCGGGCACCGGGGGTCCGCCTCGGAGATGAGCACGTACGTGAGGCAGGATGGGCACGCGGCTGCGCGCATCGCGGGCTGCGGCGACCGGTTGCGCTTTCCGGCGGAGGACGAGGAGGTCGACGCGGACGATGTGGACGACGTTGCCGGCGATGCGGTGGTCCTCCCGGCGGCCGCGCGCTCGAGGGCGGAGCGGACCATGTCGAGGGTGCAGACCGCGGCTGAGTTGGTGGTGGGCGCCGCCGGTGGAGGAAGGTTGAGGTTTTGGTGCCCGCCTTGCACGCTCGGGTGGCGAGGAGTCAGGAACGTCTTGCCGGACTGCGAGAAAAATCAACAAAGATTGGGTTGAGTATACTTTGCAAAAGAAATTCGTCTGGGGAACTGGTCAGTGCAAATTTCACCAGGATTAACCAAACAGAATCTCATGTGCGATCGATCAATACAAATCACACGAGTATATTTTTATGCTATTCGTATCATAAATAAACAAGATACAAACTTGATCTTGCAGGCAACGATAAAACGATTGAAAATAAGAACAAATATCTGAAGATATCAAGTCCTCGGGTATAACTCAACCACACATGAACAACCGGCCCCTTGGCATACGAACCATATATAAGGGAAGAGAATCAACTCACCAGGAGGTCAAGCCGTCGCTCCCAGCCGGCAGGCACCGTGACTTCGAGGTCCACGACCTCGTCCTCCGCGGCCCCGCCGCCGCCGCAGCCGCCGAGAAGATCCATCGTCACGATCTCCGGCCCGCCCTTCTTCCCCGCCTCCCCGCGGAGCAGCCTCGCGACAGAGCTCACGTCCGCGGCCATCATCCCCAGCGCGCTGGCCTCCTGTGGGCTCTTGCCTCCCGGAATTTCTTTCTCGATCGGCGGTCGTTGGGAATGGCAACTCCTCTCCTCCTCTCGGGTTTGCGCGTGCGTTCTGCCGGACTGCGGGTGGAATGAAGCGGTGGGGGGGGTTTGCGCGCCTATATATACCGCCGGGCCGCAGCCCTGGCAGACACGTGGGCCCCGCGGGCCAGGGACAGGCAGGTCAATGAATATACTACCCAAGGAGTGCGCAATTAATTGGCATTGTTGGGAAATGGTTGGCAATTTTATTCATTAATTGGCAATTAATTGAGCATACTAGTAGCATGGATTTGAATTGATTCAAACACGGGTTCCACTCCTTGAATTCATGCATTCCACATTTCATTCAACCTTTGAGCTACTTCCCCATCCATTTGTGAAACTATTGAATTATAGTTTGTTTGTAAGGATGCATGACAGATGTGCTATCAATAATTAAAAAGAAAGGATCCGGCTATAATTAAAACAATAAAGGTTAACGTCTACTACCTGGTGAAATGAAACAACATATTATAATTTTAATCAAATTGCCAGATATTCTACGTTAATTTTAGCACTAACAAGATATGCAGGTATATAAACATGAATGTAACACCCTAAAATTTTGAAAGAATGAAAAATAGGAAAAATATGATTTTTATGTATTTTTGTGAGCATACAAACTTAGAATAATAATAATTTTTATAAATTTAAAATCAAATATAAGGGTAGAAACCTGATTGAGCATTCATGCTGCTGCATCTTATTTTGTATTGTGTGTACTTTTTGAAACTACAAAAGGAAATTCAAAATTTATTTGAAAAGCTGCTTTGAAAAATTAGAAAAGTAAAAGAAAAGGAAATTCAGTTTCACTTGCTATTTGGCCCGCCAGCGCGTCTCCGCCTGTTACCGCGCGCGGCCCGCCATTTCCCCTCCCGTGCGCACGCTTGGGCCAAGCCCAGCAAGCCGCCGTCGGCCCAGCTAGCACGCCCGCACGCTTTCCTTTTCTTCCCGTCGCTGACGACGCGGGCCCGTATATCAGGGCTTCATTCTTCCTCCCCAAGCCGGCCGGATTCCTTTCCTTTACTCCACCGATCGAATCCGTCTCCCATATCCTCCCCTTCCTTGTTTAGAGCATCCGCGGGTTATAAAAACGGGATGCCGCACCTCCTCCGCTCCATCTTTCATCGAATCGGAGGACTGCCATCGTCCCGAGGAGGCCGCGCTCGAGCCATCGCCTCCACCGTCCGCCTCTCCAAGCCGCACACCTCCCTCGGTCCCGCATTGACGTTGTTTTCTACCTTGGTGAGTTCGCCTTGGTACGCTCTACCTGCCGGTACCTTTCTTTCGCGAAATAACGCTTTGTAGCGAGGTTTAGCCGTCTCCGGCCATGGCGCCGCCGTGGGTAGTCGCCGTTGGGACTGTTGCCGGCCGGAGCGCCCCCCGGACCTCCCCCGATCCACTCTGAGCCGTCCATTTTAAATCTAACGGCCGAGACTCAAAGATACCGGTTCAGCCGGACGTTTTGCTAAAGAGTCCCTGAAGTTTTTGAGTTCTTAACCCGCAGTCCAAAGCGCATTCTCAGTTTACGTTTTCTTTTGTGTAAAGCGTATTTTGATCGCGTAACTTCAGAAAATACGTTTTCATTTATTTACAGAATTGCTATTATGTTAATTTGTGCATAGAATCTCCGTTTTAACTCCGATTTGACCCGTTCAAATTGCGTTAGGTTCATTTTTGCGAGCTCTACGTGTTGGTAGTACTGTACAGTATGTTTGAGATAATTTATTTTCGAGTTTACATTAAAGTAATTATTTTTCTATAGAAAATCATCGTAAATTCATAACTTCGTCGTTTTAGCTCCGTTTTTTGTGATCTTTGCGTTTGTGTGATCCTAGCGAGTCGTAGATTTGTTTTAAAGACTTTTTATATTATTTTCTTACTGTTGGTGTACTGTTCTAATTATAGTCTTGTTTGTTTATGCATGATTGCCTCTGGATATATGTTGTTGTTGTTGTTGATCGAGTATAGACGGTGAGCAATTCGTTGGGATCAAGAGTCTTTCTACGAGCAAGATCTTCAGGACCAGTTTGAGCAAGGCAAGTATAGCATGGGATTATCCTTGTTGTCCTATTTATAATATGCAAATAATATCATTATGCATCTATTCCCTTGTTAAGGATGACTTAGTGTTAATCTTATACCTTGATACCCATTATATTGCATTGAGTAGTATGGCTAGTGCTTAAACATGGACTATGATCATGTAAATTGATTAATAGAATATGCAACAAACATTAAAATATGATTTTGATTAATGTTTAAAGGGGATTAGAGCATGGGGTTATTTTTTATGCTCTAGTTACTCTCCGTAAGGACTTATCTATAAGCGAACATCCGGGATTTACAGTACAACTGTGGGGGCTATATGGCTCTGGCTTTAGTCATATAGAAGGACCTTTTCTAGCTTGTTAGAGGTAACCTTTTTGGCGTAAGAATGGCTTGACGAATCGGGTATAGTGCGGCCTCTGTCCTTATGTGTATAGGCTGCGTGTTATTGTGCCATTTGGAAGGGGAGCTCTACATCTGTTTGCTGAGTGAATCTAATGGCCCTAACTTGTTAGACGAACCTTCGAAAGACTTCATAGTGTTTCCCTGCCTGCTCACCTTGGGAGTGTTTTGGGAGTAATTAACCTAGGTATATGGGCAACACGACTCACAGTGAAAGTGTACAACCTCTGCAGAGTGTAAAACTGTTATAACAGCCATGCTCACGGTCACGAGTGGCCTTGGACCCTTATGAAATAGTTGATAATTAATAATGGTTATGTTTTTGCTATTCGTTAATCATTTCACACGGATCATATGTTTATTGTTATATTGAGACATCTTGATGCTATTGATATGCTAAATTATGCTAACTAAAAGCTACATGCTGATAAACCAATGTCATGCCTTTGAGCCTCATGAACCCCATGTTACACTTGTTGAGTACGAGATGTACTTACGCTTGTTTATTTTTCTTACTTGGATAAAAATCCCGGATGGGTAATAGATGGTGCAAATAGTGACTACTACTTCTACTTCCCTGAAGATTACTAGACTTGCAGTCAACCAGTCAATGTGTCTGTGATTGGAGCTACCACGAGAGATTTATATTTTTACTTCCGCTATATTTGTGTAAAGACTATGTGTTAATTATTGTGATGTAATAACATTTGTGATGATACTTCCGTTATAATTTGTTAACTTATGTGTGATTGATCTCTAGGCACACATAAGAGTATACATTCCATTTGGTCTTTAAATGGGTGTGACAAATTGGTATCAAAGCTTTTGTTGACTGTAGGACGCAAGCCTAGCTAGAAATGGTCGATTTAGTAACTTCTTTACACTATTTTTATGCTTATTATCTTGCTCTTTTTATTTGATAATTTTTTATGCTTCTTATGTCTCATTCTATTATGAAATTTTGCCTCTAATCTAACTACATCTAAAAAAATTCTGTAGATGGTTCGTGGCCGTAAGACTGTCCGCATCAGCTCTGGAGGATACTACCCACCTCGTGCTTTGCTTGCATCTAAAGAGCCACAAGAGCAAGCACCCTAGGAACAGGAGCAGGCCCCTGAAGCACCAATCCAAGCACCAGCACTTCCCCAGGAAGAGCCCGAGCCTGAAGAAGATCCGGAGATCATCGAGATTGAAGATGATAAAGAGGAGGAGGCTAATGGAGGAGGGCAACCCCCGTCTCCACCGCATCATGAAGCTGCTGGAGATGTGTCACCTCCTCCAATGGGGTGGACTGTGAAGATCTACCACAAGAATGGAGGGAATGCTGTCTTTCATCTTTGACTTATGGGAATCCTCACTGCCTACTTCGCTGATTGACATCCAACTGTAGAGTACGTCTGCTGGGAGTACACTCATCCGCTGGAGGACACTTACTGGAAGGCAAGGGCGAGTATTTTTACACATAAAGAAGAAAAAGGGGTGTACCAGCTGGACAGGATGTTTTCTCACATGGGTCGTGAGCTACCATGGAGGATGGCATTGAAGATGCCGCTTTTGAAGCATGTATGGGCCTCCGCTACCTTCGCTTTGATAGCATGAAGCATGACATTCATCACTACTTTCCTCATGCACACCCCGACCTTGGATGGGCTATGACGGATCCAGTGCAGCTAGAACCACTACCTCGGGTGATGGTGAACCTTGTCTATGATATGATGGAGAGGAAGCTGCAGTTAGAGGAGATGGTGAAGGCACAAGGGAAGACCATCAAGAGGTGCCAGGCAACCATTGATGAACTCCGAGCAAACCAAGGCATGGTCAAGATTTATGAGACATTAGAGCATGAGCCACGTCCTTAGGAAATATGAGTCCTTTATGTAATAAAAACGTTCTTAGTAATGTCAGTTGAGTCATCGAGTCTGTCGTGTGGTTTGAACTTTGGTTTGTTAGTTGCTTTATTATTATGCTTATGTGTGAGTTGGATTTTTGTTATGAGTGTTGGGGCTTGTAGGCATGTCTACAAGTTCTATTTTTAAGAATAATAAGTTTAATAGTCAAGGGAATAATAGTTGGGTTTGGTATTATCACGTTTCTGTCCCTGCTGTTTTCTGGAGCAGTCTACAATGTTTCAGCTATGGTTCAAAAATGGTTCGTGCAATATTTATAAAATTTTTATGAGAGAAACTAGACTTAAGTATCTTTCAAATGCCACTGGAATCACCTTTTTATCTGATCCGGTTCGAGAGATATAATTGTCACAAGTTAAAGTTTCTGCACAGTCTGGAATCTGAAATAGTTTCTGTTACGCCTTATTTTTCATTAACTTAATGACGGAATCTGATCTTGAGGTCTGAATAAAAGTTGTGGATAATTTTATAAGCTTTCCAACCATATAAAGCATGCCTCTTTTGGACTTCTGTAGCTCGAGATATGATTGAAATACTGAACTATCAATATTGCTACTCGTCCAGAAAACTTTCAGATCTCATTCTTTATCTTATAAGTGGTTGATAACATGGAATTCTTAAAGTTTGCATTTTTATGGAAGGGAGATGGCCGGAAGAGGAAGAGGCAGGGGTCGTGGAAGTGTTTCCCCAAATCCACCACCACCACCGCCGCCACCAACTATTGAGCAACTGTTGGCAGTGCAGACGCAGCAATGTTTTCCTAAACGCTAAACGGTAAACAGTCGGCCACCCTTCGTTTAGCGTTTAGACCATTTAAATGGTGTTTAAACAGAGTTAAACGGCCTAAACGGTTTTGTACAATAATAATAAAATATACATATTTATGTAGGTAAAAATAAAATTTGCTAGAACCCATACATATTTACACATGTAAAAATCAAATATTCTACCAAATAATCTTGTTGGGAGAAATCTAAATTCCACAACACTTCATATAATTACAATGTTAATTAGTTTCATATTGATTGTGATAGACGTAGTCCTTTAATTCACTTAATTATAGATTAAATGGTTGTTTAGCTCATTTAATCACGTTTAATCTGATTTTGTTTAGTCCGTTTAGACGGGATTGAACGGTTTAAACGGGTTTAAACGGACCAACTGTTTAATTCACCGTTTAGGGCCTAAACAACACGGCTGACTTCTGTTTACCGTTTAAACGGTGTTTAAACGGACTAAACGGCCGTTTAGACGAACAACTGGTGCAGAATCAGCAAAATCAGCCAGTTGCTGGGGCTCAACCACGTGATAGGCGTGGTGAATTTTTGAAGGGTCATCCCCCAGTGTTCACACATGCCACTGATCCTTTGGAAGCCGATGATTGGCTTCGTGCTATAGAGAAGCAGCTTAATATTGCACAATGTGATGACCGGCAGAAGGTGTTGTTTGCTTCTGGACAACTCCAGGGAGAAGCTCAGGATTGGTGGGAATCGTATGAGTATGGTCGCCCCGCCAATGCTCCCGCAATCACTTGGCAGGAGTTTAGAGAGAACTTTAGAGCTTACCATATACCTAAAGGAATGATAGAACTAAAGGCGGAGGAATTCAGGAACTTGACCCAAGGGTCAATGTCTATAGCTGAGTACCGTGACAAGTTTGCTCAATTGTCACGATATGCTCCACATGAAGTAGCTAATGACAATGATAAGCAGCGCCACTTCCTGAAGAGATTGTATGATGGGCTACAATTGCAGTTAATGTCCAATACCTATCCTAATTTTCAGACGCTTGTGAACCACGCTATCGTGGTGGATAACAAACGCAAGGAGATGGATGCTAAGAGGAAAAGGTTATAGGGACAAGCCTCCGATAGCAACACTCGTCCACGTACTGGTTTTCAGCAGAATATTCAACAGAGGCCTCCTTCTGGTCAGTGGAATCATGGTCAGGTCCCTTTCCGTGGTTAGTTCCCGCAACGTCCCCCATTCCAACCGCAGAATAGCAACCAACGTCCTCCGCAGCAGAATGGGAATCAAGCACAGCGTCAGGGCCCTTCTAATAATACTCCCACGAAGACTAGTGCTCCCAGTACCCCCAACAGGTGTTTTCGATGTGGGAAAGAAGGACACTTGTCCTACAATTATCTTGAGAAGCCCAACCAGCAGACTCCCCAGAGGCAGAGCAGCCACCAGAAGCCAGCACCTAACACTAGAAGGGTGAATCACTTGTCCCAAGAGATCGCAGTGGAGGAGCCAGAAGTTATGCTTGGTATGTTCGATGTCCATTCCACTTCCGCCACTATTCTTTTTGATTCTAGAGCATCACATTCTTTCATATCACAATCATTTGTTAGAATATATAGAATTCATTTGTGTGCCATGAAGAACCCTATATTAGTAAACTCACCTGGTGGAAGCATGCCAGCATCCTATCGTTGTCTTCCGATTAGTCTCAATTTAAGGAGGGTTGAGTTTACAGTGAGTCCTATAGTATTGAGAACAGTTGGGATTGATCTTATATTAGGAATGGATTGGATGATGCAACAACCAGCAGAGATTCAGTGCAAGGATAAATCAGTTGTGCTGACAACGCCAAAGGGAGATAGAATCAAGGTTGAGGTGAAAGTACAGAAACAGGAGACCGCTACAGTGAACCAGCTTAATGATGGTGCCAACCAGGAGGACCCGGTTGTGGAGGAGTTCCCCGATGTGTTTCCTGAGGAGTTGCCAGGTATGCCACCAGCCCGTGACATTGAATTTATTATTGAATTATTACCTGGAACTGCACCCATAGCTAAGCGTCCATATAGAATGGGAGTAAATGAATTAGAAGAACTTAAGAAACAAATTAAGGAGTTGCAGGATAAGAGTTTTATTCGTCCTAGTTCTTCACCGTGGGGAGCACCAGTGATTTTTGTGGACAAGAAAGATGGAACTCATAGGATGTGTGTAGATTATCGGTCTCTCAATGAGGTTACTATCAAAAATAAGTACCCATTGCCTAGAATTGATGACTTGTTTGATCAGTTAAGAGGAGCTTGTGTATTCTCTAAGATTGATCTTCGTTCTGGATATCATCAATTAAAGATTCGCGCCAGTGATATACCAAAGACAGCTTTTACCACATGGTATGGTTTATATGAGTATACAGTGATGTCTTTTGGTCTGACTAATGCCCCTGCATACTTCATGTATCTAATGAATAAGGTATTCATGGAATATCTGGACAAGTTTGTAGTGGTATTCATTGATGATATTTTGGTATTCTCCAAGACTGAGGAAGAACACGCTGAACATTTGAGGTTGGTCTTGCAAAAGCTCAGAGAACACCAACTGTATGCCAAGAGGAGTAAATGTGAGTTTTGGTTGATGGAAGTTTCTTTTCTGGGTCATATTGTCTCAAATGGAGGAATATCAGTAGATCCTGGCAAAGTGAAAGATGTATTGAACTGGAAGCCACCAATCAATGTAAGTGAGATCCGTAGTTTCTTGGGATTGGCTGGCTATTACAAGAGATTTATAGAGGGATTCTCCAAGCTTGCGAAGCCAATGACTGCATTATTGGAGAAGAATGCTAAGTTTGTGTGGTTTGAAAAGTGCTAGGCTAATTTTAAGGAATTGAAGAAAAGATTGACTACTGCACCAGTCTTAGTCTTGCCAGATCTGAATAAACCCTTCTCTATCTACTATGATGCATCTCGATTGGGTTTGGGATGTGTTCTTATGCAGGAGGGTAGAGTTGTGGCATATGCATCGAGACAGTTGAGGAAGCATGAATTGAATTACCCTACCCATGATTTGGAATTAGCTGCAGTGGTTCATGCACTAAAGATATGGAGACATTATTTGATTGGACACAAGAGTGATATATACACTGATCACAAGAGTTTAAAGTATATCTTCACTCAAACAGATCTGAACTTGAGACAGCATAGATGGTTGGAGTTGATAAAGGACTATGATCTAGAGGTGCATTATCACCCAGAAAAGGCCAACGTCGTTGCTGATGCTCTTAGTAGGAAAAGCTACGCTAATGAAATACAAGTAATGCCTATGCCAAAAGAGTTGTGTGCTGAATGTAAGCATCTGAACTTAGGGTTTACCACCAATGCTGTGGAATTAGTACTAGAGCCTACTCTGGAGCAAGAAATCCGTAAGGGTCAGTTGAAAGATGAAAAGTTGAGAGAGATAGCGGAGAACATAGCGAAAGGTAAATCACCAGGATTTCGTAAGGATGATAATGGTACGCTATGGTTTGGAAAAAGGCTGTGTGTACCTGAGGATAAGAATATCAGAGGGGCAATTCTGTGTGAAGCTCATGAGTCAGCTTATTCCATACATCCGGGGAGTACTAAGATGTATCTGGATCTGAAAGAGAAATTTTGGTGGTATGGTTTAAAAAGAGATGTTGCTGAATATGTTGCTTTGTGTGACACTTGTCAAAGGGTGAAAGCTGAGCATCAGAGACCTGCAGGATTGTTACAGCCTATGCAGATACCCGAGTGGAAATGGGAAGAAGTTGGTATGGATTTTATAGTTGGGTTGCCACGTACTCAGAGAGGGTATGATTCAATTTAGGTGATAGTGGATCGTCTGACTAAGGTTGCTCATTTTCTGCCAGTAAAGACTACATATAGTAGTGCAAAGTTGGCTGAGTTATATATGGAAAGAATAGTGAGTCTACATGGAGTTCCTAAGAAAATTGTGGCTAATCAAGGTACTCAGTTTACATCTCATTATTGGCAAAATATACATGAATCACTGGGAACCAAGCTGAACTTTAGTACAGCTTACCATCCACAGACAGATGGTCAAACGAAGAGAATTAATCAGATATTGGAAGATATGTTGAGAGCTTATGCTTTACAATATGGTACTAGCTGGGATAAGAGCTTGCCTTACGCAGAGTTCTCTTATAACAATAGTTATCAGAAGAGTCTTCAGATGGCACCGTTTGAGGCTCTGTATGGACGAAAGTGCAGGACTCCGTTGTTCTGGAATCAGACAGGGGAAAGTCAAGTGTTTGGGCTTGATGTACTTAAGGATGCTGAAAAGAAAGTGAGGATGATTAGAGATAATCTGAAAATAGCACAGTCTCGACAGAAAAGTTATGCTGATACTCGTAGAAGAGAGTTGACTTTTGAGGTAGGGGATTATGTTTACTTGAAAGTATCACCCATGAGGAGTGTGAAAAGGTTCAACATGAAAGGTAAATTGGCACCAATATATATTGGACCTTTCAAGATCATAGAGAGATGTGGTGAAGTGGCATATCAGTTGGAATTACCCGAGAGTTTGGTAGGTGTACATGATGTGTTCCATGTGTCCCAACTTAAGAAATGTTTGCGAGTACCAGAGGAACAGATTCCGTTAGAGAAACTCACTGTTAAGGAGGATCTTACATATGAAGAGTTTTTGGTTAAAATTTTAGAGACTGCTGACAGAGCTACAAGGAGTCGAACAATCAAAATGTGTAAGGTACAGTGGAATCGGTACACTGCAGAAGAGGCTACTTGGGAACGAGAAGAGGATCTGAGGAAAATCTACCCGCAACTGTTTGAGTAAGCACCAGTCGAATCTCGAGACGAGATTCATATTAACGGGGTAGAATCGTAACACCCTAAAATTTTGAAAGAATGAAAAATAGGAAAAATATGATTTTTATGTATTTTTGTGAGCATACAAACTTAGAATAATAATAATTTTTATAAATTTAAAATTAAATATAAGGGTAGAAACCTGATTGAGCATTTGTTGGGCATTCTTAACGTCATTACCAAAGGTAAACTTAGTTTTCTAATTCTGATAACGGCGTCAAAAATGCCGAACCTATCCCTCATGCCACTTAAGCCAAGTTGTCATCCCCAGCATGACATGAGAGACGCGGTATTGAAATATGCAACTGCTCTTTTAAATAAATAATAAATAAGATCTGCAAACGCACAGATTAATACCAATGTAGCATTTTAACCGGGAAGTATTCCAGGTATCGTTATTTATATTTTTACCACTGGGAAGGGATTACTAACATCAATGTTGATTATGGAATGGAATATAGGAATGAGTATCAATCATTGCATGTATAAGTGAGAGCATTCATCTATCTCTTGCATACAGGGGTAAGTGTCACATAAAATATAGATAAAGTATGAATGGTGACAAAGATAATTAATCTGATCAGCTAGCCACATATAATAATGATAAGCACCTCAACAGATATTCTAGCAAGTCATTAGCATGGTATTAGGACGAACTACAAGGATATTTCCTAAGTTATTCTTAACTATAAAGTCTAGCATATCATAGTTAGTGCAAGTACACTTGGCAATCATTGCGAGAAAGGACTGCGCCCATGCATAGTGATATTATCAAGGAAGATGAGAAACATAGCAATCACTCCCCCGTAATAATGTTGCTCTGCCTGCCTTACACACGGGAGGGGGACTATATAAGAACCAACGAAGCTGTCACCATCGCGGACCACCCCACGATCCGGCATATAAGGTGCAATCGCAGATAAATATGGTCTAAGCACCACGCCTACACAATATTTATCATTTACCCATGGATCCGATGGATAAACGCTTGAAAGGTCCTTGTTTGGTTTTGGTAATTGAGTGACAACTTAGGTGGACTAATATGTGGTTATGTGAGATACACAGGAGATTAGTCCACAGGTAATGGTGTCATGAAGGAGCTCATTGCATATGAGACATGACATGGAGTCATGTGACCAAGGTGGCAAAGATCAAGATGAGGCTTGGCTCGACGGACCGGTTGCAAGTGTGAAGGGCAAGTCGGAGGCTTTGGAGCGATGGACCGTGAGGCGGTGAAGCTTGAGCAAGACTTGGCGCCGATGGACCGACGCAACGGTGAAGAGCAAGTGAGGTCAAGATCGATGGACCAAGGTCACATGATGATATGAAGTGGATCATATCATTTGTGATATGGTTGGTGCATGTGTTGCATCAATGTCGGAGGAGATGGAGTGGAATGCGCAAGGCAAAGGTATAACCTAGGGCATTTCCATTTCACCGGTCATAGGTGTGTAGAGAAGTTGATGACCGGGTTTAGGATAGATGGTCGTACTATTAAGAGGGGCAAACTTGTTTGCATATCGATCATCTAGTGCCACTTGAGCGATCTAACTTTGCATACGTGTTAGGATCGAGTGGCGAGGCAAGTTGAGTGCCTAATTCCTTCGAAGAAAATGTTTGTGAAAATGCTAACACACGTGCACAAGGTGGTGATCACTTGTTGGTGTTGGCACATTTGCGAAGGCGGTGGAGTTTGAGCGGTAGAGAGGGTTTGGGTTCCTCTCTCCCTCCCGCCGAGCTTGCGAGGCGGGATTCGGCGCTTTTTGGAAAAGTGAAACGCCTATTTTCTATTGCGCCGGAAGTCGGAAAAGAAACGAAGGCGAACGCGGTCACAGAGGTGATCGGACGCTGCACCGGACGCGATCTCTCGCGGGACCGGTGCGTCCGGTCAGTACAGCGCAGCGCGAGCTAGGGTTTGCCACCGGCGCGTCCGGTGACACGCGGGACCGGCGCGTCCGGTCAGGCGAACAGCGGTTCACAAGGACGATCGGACGCGGTGCGCGTCCGGTCACACACGATCGGACGCGTCCGGTCGTCAAGGGAGCTTACTGGACTCCGACCGGACGCGGTCACTGTGGCGTCCGGTCGTTGCGAGGAGCGCGTCCGGTCGTGGCTTCGCGGGCGCGGGTGTTGTGCGCACCGGCGCGTCCGGTCGTTCGCAGCAGCGCGTCCGGTCGCTCGTTTGACCGTTGGCGCGCAGTGACCGTTGGAGGATCTAACGGACGAATTTGAATTCTGAGGGTGACGTGGACGTCGCAGGACGACCGGACGCGGTTGAGCGCGTCCGGTCAGTTACGACCGGCGCGTCCGGTCGTCCCGATTTTCTGCCCAGTGAAGGGGTAACGGCTCTATTTGACTGTGGAGTTATAAATAGACCTTGTGGCCGGCCTTGGCCGGTAGCTGAGCACACTTTGGCCTTGGTGGCTTATGTGGTAGTGCTTGGGAGCCCTCTAACTCACTCATGCTTGATAGTGTTCATCGGATCGAGTGAGAGAGCGATTCTAGTGCGTTGCTTTGAGAGATTGCATCGAGTGGCACTAGGTGTTCGTGTTGCAAGCCGGTGGTGCTTGTTACTCTTGGAGGTTGCCACCTCCTAGACGGCTTGGTGGCTTGTGGCTCCGTCGAAGCTCGCAAGAAGATTGTGCGAGGCTCCGGAGAAGCTTTGTGAGGGGGATTGTGCTCACCCCGCGGGGATCGCGAAGAGCAACTCTAGTTGAGCGTGTCATTGAGCTACCACACTTTATGGTGGGTTCTTGCGGTGCCTTTTGAGAGGCTCGGTGTGTGACCGATTAGCCGCCGAACCACGAAGTGTTGGTCGACACAACGGGGACGTAGCTTGGTGGCGACCAAGTGAACCTCGGGAGAAAATCACCGTGTCAACATTGTCTACTCTTCTCGGTGATTTGCCTTCGTGCAACACAAGCTTGTATTTACTTTCTTATATACTTGTGCTTGTGTAGTTGCTCTCTTAACTAGTTTGCTTGTGTAGCTTGCTAGTTGTCTTCTTGCTTGTGTAGCTAGAAGCTTCCCTTTGCGTGACTAATTTGGTTTGTGTAACCTTGTTAGTCACATTGCTTAGTTTGTGTAGCTAAGTAGTTTGCGCTCTCTAATTTGGCTTGTGTAGCCTTGTTATTGAGCATTGCTAGTGAGCTTAGGCTTTGTGCACTTTGCTTACTAGAATTGTGTAGGAGCTCCCTCTTGCTTGCAAAGTACTAGTGCATAGGTTTGTGTGACCTTGCTCTAGAATTAAATAGGAGAGCTCTTGCTAAGGAAAGCACCTTAGTTGCTTAATTAGGATCTTTGTGAGGTGCTTGTGAACTTAGATAGAGGGGTGTAATCTTGGCTAGACCGATAAGTTTAATTCCGCATTTGTTTTGGTTAGCCTACGTGTTTAAGTTTTAGAAAGGACTATTCACCCCCCCTCTAGTCCGCCATCTCGACCCTACAACGCTATACGATCCTAAACATGTATATAATTCCAATCTAACTAAGCCAAGCGTATAACTACGATAAACTAAGAACAATATAATCGCAAACATAAACAAGTTGAGCATAGTCATAATCAATATATTGAAATAGAATAAAGTTGTATTCATAATATTGAAGAACAAAGATGAACAATGAAGAACAGTAAAGGCATTACCAAGAATCCTCTTGACAGATCTGGAAACCAATCGAAGATTGACTCCTTCTAGTTCTAATTCTATGTAGCTATGCTATACTAGAGATCTAGTTGATGTGGTGGCTCTAGGGCTTGATCAGAGACTCTCCTCCTGAGATTAGGGTTTGAGGAATTGAGAATGAGGGAGTGCCTCCTCCAGGGGCCAGGGGTCCTGCTTATATAGCCCCCTCAAGTGAACGTGGGCCTTTTGTGGTATTTCTAGATCCTTACCAAGGCAGTAATGGTATATGCCTTCTCTCTCAAAGTATGTGGTATTTATGGTATAAGGCGTAGTGACATTGCCTTCTCTCTCACCCTACTCTAATAAGGCTTTGATATCTGGAGCTCATAGGTGGGAGCTATAGTATACATACTCATAGAACATTTATTGCATAGTCAAACCATAGATCCAGAGAAACAAGTTAATAAGTCAAATCAAGATGTGCATGTGTGGTGAATGAGTGGTATATGGTGATGATGGTGATAACAAAAGTCTAATGCTCTTTTTGAGGAAATACATACCTTTCTTGCTTTTTAAAACTTTTGAGGGGAATGAGATGCTCTATTTTTTTCTCTTTTTTTTTCTCTCAGGTGGGTATTGTACCCCTAATTCTACTGTCGGACACTTGTCCATTTTTACCTCTCGTCTCACTTTTTCTTTCTTCGAGGTTCTGAGCACTTGCTCCTTTTTATTTCCTCGTTTTTTTAGAGCAATCTCCCTCTTTTGAAAATATAGCAAGTGGTAGTAGAAATGACTTGAGCATTAACTTCACAGGGAATAACAGGAATGGGATAATGTTTTTGGCTATTCTCTCCCGGGTCAGGAGTAGAATAATTTTGGGTGAATCTGGAGATGGAAATGAGTGGATATATGTGGATGCGTACTTCCGGAGTAGAAGCAGCATGTATGAGTGAACGTGCAAGTGAATCTTGATTTTAACCACGTGACAAGTTCCTAAGGGTCTACACAGCTTGACCACACTCAATGCCCATAAGGAGTAAGTAGTAAAAGTGCGGCTCTTAATCTAACAAGCATGTATATATGGCTGTGGTAGGAATTTAAACTCTCATCATACAGGAACTCATCATGCAACATTTTAAAGATTTTTAAAGATAAAATTCTCCAGAATTCTAGCATCTCTAGGAACAGATAAACAGCAGCTCAACCTTCCCATATCATATCCGCTAACAACTTAGACTTCAGATCAAGTTCTCTTCCCACTAGTTCAGGTTTAGAGCCAGTTTTAAATTATAACAGTTATGTCTAAACTAGAGAGAGAACAAATTTGAAAATTAGGTAGAGCAACTATTCATCATATCCATGCTAGAGTTTTATTTTCAAGATTCAGTTTAGCATAGCTACTTTATTTATTTATTAAACTAAGCAAATATATATAAACACAAAATATTTATTTGGGTTTTCATGATTATGCATCTTTTTATTTTAATAAAGCATAGGTATAACTGTAGATAAAAATACTTATCGGGATAAATGGGGGTGCTCTCCCCCAAGCTGGATCTTGACGTAATTTCTTCTGATGTAGCTAGCAGGTGCAGAGGTGTATTTGAATGTCGGCAGCACCCTGACAACGATTAGGATATCCTCCGTCTGCTAGTCTTCCTGAATTCTGTGGAGCTCAAATAGACAACAAAGCTTCGTGGAACTTGATTAAGCGTTAGCATAAATATCTAGCCTTTATCATGTTTGAGCTTCCTTGATAAATGTCACTCTCTATTTTTATTTTCATTTTTATAGAACAGAAAAAATATATTATTATTATTTTTATGCCACCACAGTGAATGTACTTATGGGTTTTATGCCACTCGCATACTCACATGGGGCTTACTGTTTTCAATATTTTTTTAGACAGAATGAACATGATTAACTGAGCAATAATTAAAGGGAAAATGATAACTACCAAGTTTACCTCTTGGCACGGCGTTCGGTGTTTTTAAGTCCTCCGAACATGACTTCTTTTCTTCTTAGTTGTCCCGGGATTTGGGTGGCGTAGACGGTGGTTCCGGCAGCGCCTCCTCTTCTTGTGTAACTGTCTTCACTTTCCATACCCGACTTGGTGCTTCGGTCTCCTGTTGTGTATCCTCGGGCCTTATGACCTCTCCTTCATAGTCTGCCCATACGTCCTTGATGATTTGCCTCCTTTGGTTACGGTTACGTCGCCTTCTTCTTGTCCTGACCTGCTTAGAATCTTCAACTATATAGTTAGGGTCATTAAAGTAGCAGCGTACCTTCTCAGAGGGGAAATGCATATGGACTTCTCCGGTTCCAATGTAGATGATTGCTTTGACGGTGCCTAGGAACGGTCTTCCTAGGATGATGGGTGGATTGTACTCGTCGTCTCCCATGTCAATGACCTGAAAGTCTGTATGGACAAAATGATCGCTAATTTTAACAGGGACATCGGTTACTATACCTTCGACCTTTCGGGATGTCTGATCTGCCATCTGGAGCTGAGTGTATGTTGGTTTTAAGGGCATGGTCCCGTACAAGAGCTGATAGGTGACTGTGGCCATTATGTTGACGCCTGATCCAGTGTCGCAGAGCGCCTTCTGAAAGGAGTATCCATTGATTGAGCACTCAATGCTTGGCATACCTGGGTCGTCCTTCTTGTTCAGGAAGGGCGACTTGAGTCGACCATCTTGACCTCCTTGAACTGCAGTGACCATCTTAGCTGATTCGGTCCATCCTTGGTTGTTCTTGTTCTGCTTGATCCTCCTGTTGATCCTCTTCCTTGGTTCATGTTGGGGTTGCTCTGGGATTTGTGTAATCTTGAAGGAAAACGTCTCCTTCCTCCCCTTAATGTTGAAGTTGATCTTCGCAGCGCTGGTGTAGATGACAGCTCCCGAGGTGTTCAGGAATGGCCTTCCTAGAATAACTGGTGACCTCTCATCGGACCCGGTCTCTATCACCACGAAGTCGGTTGGAGCGTACGAGGTACCAACTCGGACACACATGTTCTTTAATATTCCTTTAGGAAAGCTTAGTGTCCGATCTGCAAGCTGCAAACACATAGTTGTTTCTGATAAAGGATATGTAAATAATTTTTCATAGAGTACCCTGGGCATAATGTTGACGCTGGAGCCAAAGTCACAGAGTGCTTCTGGGAAGTCCACCATGCCGATGGAGATCGGGATGACGGGGCGTCCTGGATCGCCTCTCTTGACTGGCAGAAGGTCATTATGTACTTCGACAGCGGGATTACTCCAATAGTTACCTGCATCAAACATGTCTACAAGATTTGCAGATTCTAATCCTTCCGGTTGTGATGGTATACCGGGGTTAGTAGCAGGAACAGCAGCAGCTATTTGATTTAACTGAGATTCAATCATTTTATTAAAGCTAATTTGGTTTTTGATGGCAGTAGAGAAATTATCCATTCTATTATTTATGTTTTCTAGTATTTTATCATTGGATGCCAATTTCTTAGACAAGTTATCCATTAGCTTTCCTTGATTAGACACTAACTTTCTCAGGGGTGGAAAATTATTATTGTTGTTGTAAGAGTTATTACCTTGATAATTACCTGAGTAGTTACCTGAGTAGTTAGGCCTCTGTTGATTCCAACCTTGATTTTGTTGAGGACGGTTGTAGTTGTTGTTGTTGTTGATGTACCTTGCATCCTCAAGCATCTCAGGGTAGTGATTGCCTGAGTGTCCAGTATCTCCACATTCCTCACAAGTCATGTGAGAGTCGTAGACGTTCATGACTTCTCTTTTGTCTCCAGCTTTGTCATCGAACTTTTTCATGAGTAGGTCTAACTTTGGAGACAGCATGTCTACCTCCTTGAGCTGGTGCATACCTCCACCCTTCTTGCGTGTTTGAGTCCTCTCTTCGTTCCAACCTTGGTTGGACGCCATCTTCTCCACAAGGGCTGTAGCTTGTGGTATGGTGAGTGATAGAAATGCGCCTCCAGCTGCAGCATCCATGGTCTCACGAGCACTAGTGATGAGCCCATGATAGAAAGTCTGCATAAGTAGCCAGCTTTCCATTCCATGATGGGGACATTCTAGGATGTAATCTTGAAAGCGCTCCCATGCTTCTGGAACGGATTCATCATGTTGTTGCTGAAAACTTGTAATCTTCCCACAGAGAGCATTGGTCTTGCCCATGGGAAAGAACTTAGCCAGAAAGTTCGTAGAGCAGAGTGCCCACGTAGTGTTCTTATCCTTCGTCGCGTAGAACCACTGCTTCGCTCTCCCCAATAGTGAGAATGGGAAAAGGCGAAGTAGTATGGCGTCTCTGGGAACATCTAATAAAGTGAATGTGCTGCAAATCTCTAGGAAGTATTGGAGATGAGCACTTGCATCTTCGTGCGGCTTCCCACAAAACTGGTTGGCTTGTACCATGTTGATGAGCCCTGGCTTGAGCTCAAAGTTCTTGTCGATGGCCGTGGCAGGTCCAGTGCGGATGTTGTCCGTAGTGGGAGCTGAGAACTCGCGGATCGTCTTGTTCGCCATGGCTGCGAACTCTGTTGACAAATTCCGGATAAAACTTCGGCGGTCTTCTGGATTGGATGAAGTGTTGCGTCGAAGTGTTGACTTCTTGAGCTTGGCTCTTGCCCCTCTGATTAATGCTTCGGGGTTATCAACAAAATTTTCTGGAAGATGTCCTCTATTCATACATCACCCTGCAAAACAATAAGAATGGAAAAATACAGGGGTAAATCTGTATGGGAGAATTGATGATCTCAATCACTTAATGATGCGAATGATGACTCAAATTCCGTATTCATTCCTTGTTAGTAAATCAACCTTCCCCGGCAACGGCGCCAAAAATGCTTGTTGGGCATTCTTAACGTCATTACCAAAAGTAGACTTAGTTTTCTAATTCTGATAATGGCGCCAAAAATGCCAAACCTATCCTTCCAATCTAACTAAGCCAAGCATATAACTACGATAAACTAAGAACAATATAATCGCAAACATAAACAAGTAGAGCATAGTCATAATCAATATATTGAAATAGAACAAAGTTGTATTCATAATATTGAAGAACAAAGATGAACAATGAAGAACAGTAAAGGAATTACCAAGAATTCTCTTGACAGATCTGGAAACCAATCGAAGATTGACTCCTTCTAGTTCTAATCCTATGTAGCTATGCTATACTAGAGATCTAGTTGATGTGGTGGCTCTAGGGCTTGATCAGAGACTCTCCTCCTGAGATTAGGGTTTGAGGAATTGAGAATGAGGGAGTGCCTCCTCCAGGGGCCAGGGGTCCTGCTTATATAGCCCCCTCAAGTGAACGTGGGCCGTCGGATCAAACCGACATTAATCGCACGGTTTTCCTTGATCCCTTAGGTCGGTGGAGCATAATCCACGAGACGGAGCCTGATTGGCTCTCAGGCCAGGGCGGGCGCCCTGCCTCCGGGCCCGTTCGGCCTCCCGTTCGATCTCGTGGCTTCTGGAGTCTTCTAGATGATAGAAAATCGGTGAACACGTTATTATCTCTATGTAAACCCGACGTGTGGGCCTTTTCTCCGTATTTTCTGATAACCCCCTGCAGAAACAGACAAACACCAAAACTCGTGGAATTCTGTCAGATAAAACCCTAAGTCTAGGTGTTGGTTGCATTTGGATCCTTTTCTTTATTTATTTGATAACTATATTTGGTACTTAAGGACCGTCAACAGCATTCATGCTGCTTGCATCTTATTTTGTATTGTGTGTACTTTTTGAAACTACAAAAGGAAATTCAAAATTTATTTGAAAAGCTGCTTTGAAAAATTAGAAAAGGAAAAGAAAAGGAAATTTAGTTTCACTTGGTATTTGGCCCGCCAGCGCGTCTCGGCCTGTTACCGCGCGCGGCCCGCCATTTCCCCTCTCGCGCGCCCGCTTGGGCCAAGCCTAGCAAGCCGCCGCCGGCCCAGCTAGCACGCCCGTGCACTTTCCTTCTCTTCCTGTCGCAGACGACGCGGGCCCGCATGTCAGGGCTTCCTTCTTCCTCCCCAAGCCGACCGGATTCCTTTCCTTTGCTCCACCGATCGAATCCGTCTCCCATATCCTCCCCTTCCTTGTTTAGAGCATCCGCAGGTTATAAAAACGGGATGCCGCACCTCCTCCGCTCCATCTTTCATCGAATCAGAGGACTGCCATCGTCCCGAGGAGGCCGCGCTCGAGCCATCGCCTCCACCGTCCGCCTCTCCAAGCCGCACACCTCCCTCGGTCCCGCATCGACGTTGTTTTCTACCTTGGTGAGTTCGCCTTGGTACGCTCTACCTGCTGGTACCTTTCTTTCGCGAAATAACACTTTGTAGCGAGGTTTAGCCGTCTCCGGCCATGGCGCCGCCGCGGGAAGTCACTGTCGGGACTGTTGCCAGCCAGAGCGCCGCCCGGACCTCCCCCGATCCACTCTGAGCCGTCCATTTTAAATCTAACGGCCGAGACTCAAAGATACCGGTTCGGCCGGACGTTTTACTAAAGAGTCCCTGAAGTTTTTGAGTTCTTAACCCGCAGTCCAAAGCGCATTCTCAGTTTACATTTTTTTCCGTAAAGCGTATTTTGATCGCGTAACTTCAGAAAATACGTTTTCACTTATTTACAGAATTGTCATTATGTTAATTTGTGCGTAAAATCTCCGTTTTAACTCCGATTTGACCCGTTCAAATTGCGTTAGGTTCATATTTACGAACTCTACGTGTTGATAGTACTATACAGTAGGTTTGAGATAATTTATTTTCGAGTTTACATTAAAGTAATTATTTTTCTATAGGAAATCATCGTAAATTCATAACTTCATCGTTTTAGCTCCGTTTTTCGTGGTCTTTGCGTTTGTGTGATCCTAGCGAGTTATAGATTTGTTTTAAAGACTTTTTATATTATTTTCTTACTGTTGGTGTACTATTCTAATTATAGTCTTGTTTGTTTATGCATGATTGCCTCTGAATGTATGTTGTTGCTGTTGTTGATCGAGTATAGACGGTGAGCAATTCGTTGGGGATCAAGAGTCTTTCTATGAGCAAGATCTTCAGGACCAGTTTGAGCAAGGCAAGTATAGCATGAGATTATCCATGTTGTCCTATTCACAATATGCAAATAATATCATTATACATCTATTCCCTTGTTAAGGATGACTTAGTGTTGATCTTATACCTTGATACCCATTATATTGCATTGAGTAGTATGGCTAGTGCTTAAATATGGACTATGATCATGTAAATTGATTAATGGAATATGCAACAAACATTAAAAGATGATTTTGATTAATGTTTAAAGGGGATTAGAGCATGGGGTTATTTTTTATGCTCTAGTTACTCTCCATAAGGACTTATCTATAAGCAAACATCCGGGATTTACAGTACAACTGTGGGGGTTATATGGCTCTGGCTTTAGTCATATAGAAGGACCTTTTCTAGCTTGTTAGAGGTAACCTTTTTGGCGTAAGAATGGCTTGACGAATCGGGTATAGTGCGGCCTCTGTCCTTATGTGTATAGGCTGCGTGTTATTGTGCCATTTGGAAGGGGGGCTCTACATCTGTTTGCTGAGTGAATCTAATGGCCCTAACTTGTTAGACGAACCTTCGAAAGACTTCATAGTGTTTCCCTACCTACTCACCTTGGGAGTGTTTTGGGAGTAATTAACCCGGGCATATGGGCAACACGACTCACAGTGAAAGTGTACAATCTCTGCAGAGTGTAAAACTATTATAACAGTCGTGTTCATGGTTACGAGTGGCCTTGGACCCTTATGGAATAGTTGATAATTAATAATGGTTATGTTTTTGCTATTCGTTAATCATTTCACACGGATCATATGTTTATTGTTATATTGAGACATCTTGATGCTATTGATATGCTAAAATTATGCTAACTAAAAGCTACATGCTGATAAACCAATGTCATGCCTTTGAGCCTCATGAACCCCATGTTACAATTATTGAGTATGAGATGTACTTACGCTTGTTTATTTTTCTTACTTGGATAAAAATCCCGGATGGGTAACAGATGGTGCAAATAGTGACTACTACTCCTACTTTCCTGAAGATTACTAGACTTGCAGTCGACCAGTCAATGTGTCTGTGATTGGAGCTACCACGAGAGATTTATATTTTTACTTCCGCTATATTTGTGTAAAGACTATGTGTTAATTATTGTGATGTAATAACATTTGTGATGATACTTCCGTTATAATTTGTTAACTTATGTGTGATTGATCTCTGGGCACACATAAGAGTATACATTCCATTTGGTCTTGAAATGGGTGTGACAATGAAGGAGTGCACTATCTATTGGTGTAATTGGGAGATGGTTGGTTTCATCATTTTGCAATTAATCGAGTATAGTAGCGTGCAATTGAATTTATTCAAACATGGTTTTTAGTTGATTCTTAAAATCACACATGATATATTGGCAAGTCACATTTCATTGGTCCTTTTAAGTTTCCCTTGCTTAACCATCAAATACATTTTTCTTAGAAAATCATATTTGACATATGCACCTCTTTATCTCACCAAAGCATAAACCATTTTCCATATCGTCTAGTACTGGCGATTATTGTGTGGCCCCTTTGATCCAAGTTAAACTATGGTCTCATTTTTTGTGAAACCAAAATATAAAACCACATCAATAACAATTACTATAGCCAGAAGAAACAACATAAAAGCTTAATATTTTTTCAAAATAGAGAGAATGCTCAACTTGAATGCCATTCATTATCGCATTCATTTGTGAATTTTTGAATTACAATTTGTGTGTAAGAATGGCATGACAGATGTTCTAGTAGTAATTAAAAAAGAAAGAATTTGGCTGTAAATAAAACAAAAAAGCTTAACATTTACGACATGATGAGATGAAAAAATATATTATTATTTTAATCAAATTGCCAAATATTCTACGTTAATTTTAGCACCGACAAGATATGTAGATATATAGATGTGAAGGGGTTCACTATTTATTGTCGTAGTTGGGAAATGGTTGATTTCATCAATTTGCAGTTAATCGAGTACACTAGCATGTATTTGAATTTATTCAAACATGATTTTTCAGCTTACTTGTAAAATCACACATGGCATATTGGTCAGTCACATTTCATTGATCCTTTTGAATTTCGCTTGCTTAACCATCACATACATTTGTTTCTTAGAAAATCATATTTGACATATGCACCATTCTTCATCTCATAACAGTGAACACTTCATCTCACCAAAAATAGACCATTTACAACATCATCTAGTACTAGTTATTATTTCACCAAAAATAGACCATTTTCCATATCATCTAGTACTAGCGATGTGATGATTTTGTGCCCTTTCAATCGAAGATAAACTATGTTCTAATTCTTTTGGTGAACCCAAAATATAAAACCATATCAATAACAATTACTATAGCCAGAAGAAACAACATAAAAGGCTTAATATTTTTCAAAGAGGGAGAACACTCAACTTGAATGCCATTCATTATAATATTCATTTGTGAAAATTTGAATTACAGCTTGTCTATAAGAATGGCATGACATATGTGCTAGTAGTATTAAAAAGAAAAGATTTGTCTGTAGGTAAAACAAAAAAACTTAATGTTAGCACTAGCAGGATATTCTACTTTAACTTTAGCACTAGCAGGATATGTAGAGAAATAGACATGAAGGAGTGCACTATTTATTGGTGTAGTTGGGAAATGGTTGGTTTCATCAATTTACAATTAATTGAGTATACTAGCATGAATTTGAATTTATTTAAACATGGTTTTTGGCTTGTTCTTAAAATCACACATGGCATATTGGCAGAACCTTTTGAGTTTCCCTTGCTTAACCATCACATACATATTTTCTTCGAAAATCATATTTGACATATGCACCATTCTCCATCTCATAACAACGCACCATGTAGCATATTCAACATCTACCGCGAACCCAAGCCATCTACTCACTATTGGCACTGTAGCTCCGTAAACCACATCTCCCCAGATCGTCTAGTGGATATTGCTTTATGCCTCTAATAGCTACCACATGTCGGTGTATCATCTAGTAGCTATTGTTGTATGCCTCTAATAGCTACGGCTTCTGATGCCTTGGTTCTCATATGAATAACACCTTAGCAGTTTTTTATGTGCCTTTGATCTAGAATATAAAACCCTAATAATAGCTATTACTATAGTCAAAGAAAAGCATAAACCTTCTTATTTTCAAAGAGAGATAATGTTCAACCTAAATGACATCTATTTCCATATTCTTCATTGCACAATTATTGAAAATTATAGTTCATCTATAAGCATGGCATGACAGATGTGTAATAATTAAAAAGAAAGGATTTAGTTGTGCATAAAACAAAAATGTTAATGTTTACACCACATAGTGACGTGAAGGATGTATTACCATTAATCAAATTGCCATATCTTATATGCATTAACCTTGGCATGATATGAAGATATAGGGAAGTAAAGGAGTGCATTATCTATACTATTGACGTAGTTGGAAAATGGTTGACAATCTATTCATCATTTGACAAATAATTTGTTAGACATTTAGACAATTTTTAAGTCAATTTAATCCAGAAAAATAATTGTATGATGATGATGTCATATGAGAAAATAAGCAATAACATCATGGCATCATATATGTTCATCCGAAAACCATAAGCATGGTCAACATGATTATAAGCATCAAACCATGGCAAAAGGTATATACCAGCAAGATCATAAAACATGTATGAACCAAAATCATGATAAAAAAACATATAACAATGTTATATAAAACGTACCCGAAAGTGCACAAGCCATGAACATAACATAAACAAGGATAAACACATACCATGGCATATTAAACGCAACAGAGATAGGGCAAAGCATGAATATCAAGATGTCAATACAAGATAATGAGTTTAGGGTGTACCCAGAGAAGGGTCCCATACCGAGGGCATTGGAGGATCCATTCTCACTTGTACTACCCATGATAGAATCAGTGAGTTGCTTGAAGTAGTGGATCGCAATTAGTGCAGGGAGAGGATTGCAGTGTCGTCCGCGCCTCTAGGAAGAAGAACGAGCAGATGATGTTGTAGAGAAGAAGAACGAGCAGTCGCGTAGTCGCTCCCCAAAAACCTAATCGCCGCACATCCCGAGCAGAATTCTCGGCAGCAAGGGCTTTGGAGGCACCTGCTCTCTCGTGGTTTCGTGCCTGCAAAATCACGAGACGGGGAGTACCATCTCGCTGCAGAGGATATTGTGTTTGTGTTTTTTGGAATTGTCTTTTTTTGGAGAAAGATAGGAGCGAGGACTCTATTCCCGCAGCGGGGAGGAGAAGGGACCAGCCGGAGAGATCAGGAGACGGTAACTCACGGGATTAATGCCAACCCACCTTCACCATAATGCAAAAGAGTTGAAAACTCTAGTAATCATGAGAGGTGAACGGCAAAAACCAAGCCACGCCACACCCGCTCGCCGCCACGGCCCGGCGGCGGTGGTGGCAGCGCGCGCGCGTGTGGCACACTTTTGTCCTTTCCTCAACTTCTCAATATAAACGGATAAAATCTAACCATATAAGTTGAGTCAACGTTTAGTCAAACTCCCGTACGGTACAAATCATACATCACATAATGTTACGGACCATAGAGTTTATTGATTTATTAAATCTATTATGGGCCAAGCCCACAATAAATCCAACATAATTGAGTATATATACTAGCATGGATTTGAATGTATTCAAACATGGTTTCCCCACTTATTCATAAAGTCATTCATATATAGCATATTGACAAGCCATATTTCATTTAACTATTGAGCTGATCTCGCTTAACCATCACATATGTTTTTGTTAGAAATAATATTTGATATACACCATTCTTCATCTCATAACATCATTCAATATCATCTACTCGCCACTAGAAGTGTCACTAAAGCTCCACACCATCTATCACTGTATGATCTAGTGGACAGTATCCATTGTTGTATCTGTAGCCTTAGCTAGCAGAGCGCCTTAGCTAGCAGAGTGCCTCCGCTAGCTAAGGCTACAGATACCTTTGGTTCCTACCATCTTCTTTTAGAAGGGCGAATATAATGCTCAACTTAAATGTTATTTATTTTATATTTATTGTGCAATTATAGTTCATCTATCAGGATGGCAGGCCAAGTGCTAGTGGTAATTAAAAAGAAAGAATTTGGCTATAAATAAAACAAAAATAATTCAATGGACCAATCGTGTCTTAATTACATTGCCAGATTTTCTCTGCGTGCATAGCAAGATATGCAGATATTTTACTTTCAAAAAGATATGCAGATATTAGTGGAAAGTGTGAATAGTAATAAAAATAAATAAATACGATTCGTTGGACTAGCAGTAGAGTAACTTAGGACTATGGAACTACACTTCACATCATTAGCTAGCGGTAGGTGCCAATTAGGAAGAAAGAAATGAAATTGGGTTACGTATATGTGGTACTAGTATTAAAAAGACGTGCTCCTACCCCAGAACGTAATCACCACTGCTACAGAACAGGGCTTTAGCCCCGGGTCGTAAGGGCCTTTAGTCCCGGTTATGGAGTCGGAACTAAGGTTTCAGGACTAAATGTTCCACCTTTAGTTCCGGTTCCGCGGTCCGGGACTAAAGGTCCACCTTTAATCCCAGTTAATAACACCAACCGGGACTAAAGGGTGTGCCAGGGTGCACCACCTGGCCGCCCCTCTTAGTTCCGGTTGGTGTTACCAACCGGGACTAAAGATTTTTTTTCTTTTTCCTTTTTTTTTTGGTTTTCCATTTCTGGTTTACAATTATATTATTACTATTTTTGAATGTGTATTGTTCGCTGCCTGTTTATGTAGACGCGCACCTATAATTTATATAATTGACAGCATTACATATAAATATACTATATAACACTATTTATATATTATACATGTCTATAGGTCCATAATATAATATTTACACATATCCATCACGGATAAAGTATTTACAACTTAATTGTTCTCCGCCACTCAAGCGTCGTACAAATGATCATCTTGGTTTGGTTTCATTGGCTCGTCAGGGTTGAAGTAGTACTCGCCGGCGGGATTCAGGACTTGGTCGTTAAGAAACCCTGTGATTGTCTCCTGAATTCCTTTTAGGCGGACTTCATCCAACACCTTCTGCCTCAACCACGTCTCCTTTAGTAGACATTAAAGAAAAAAGTTAGAGGTATGAATAAGATTTATTAACTAGCAACAAATAAATGAAATGAACTTATTATATATACATGTTACATACTTTTGCGTGCTCAAGATTTGTTCTTTTTTCATAGACCGTCAGAAATTCGCAGACATAGTAGCCACACAAATTTTTGCCCGGTGGCTGCCGTAGAATCTATTGAAGTAGGATAGGCTTTGAAAGTGGCGCTTTCAAATCTGGACGGTGTTTCTGCACGAACCCAGCCCAAACCCTAGCAATAAAACGATCATTATTAATTATCTATTACCGAGTTAAAGAGCTGAAATTAATATTTAGAGATCGAAGTTACCCTTGGATAATATCTATCATTTCTCGGTAATCTTCCAGTGGTTTTCTCAACGAGTCATAGATTTGCAAATGACATTACCAGAGATCAATCACAATTAGTATCCAATAAAAGCTGCATTTGTGTGTAGGCAAAATAATTATATATCTTCAAACTGATCTGATTAATTGGTTTAATAGAATGTACACACGATAACGATACCTACTTAAAGTTATAGGGAAAGAGTATATATCTTTTATCCTTTTGATTGATCAAGTACCTCCGTAGATTTCTCTCCGTTTGAACTCTCCATAAGGCATACGGAGTCTTGGGGTCTTTGAATACAATATAAGGATCTATAAATCCAATCTCCTTGTCATTTCTAGCTCTGAGGTCCCTCATCATGTTTCTGCAAGTTATACATATACATGATAAGTTACAGTGACATTATTAAAAGAAAGAATCACTTATAGGCAGAAGCAGCTGATTAGAGCTTTGTCCAGAGTGTCCATGTGGCATAGTAATTTCTTGTGATCTTCTAGCATGCGGTCAAACTTTGCCTTCTCTTTTTCACTTTCGCATTATTTCTGTGCATCACGAATGGCATTATCAAGAGCATCATCTTTTGCACCTCCTTCTTCAGCTTCTCCCATTGCTGTATCAACGAAGCCACCGAATTGAGCAATAATGTCGTTAGGCTCCAGTTGTTCTTGTTCTTCTTCATATTCTTCCATCATTATCCCGGTTTCTCCATGCTTGGTCCAACAAATATAGTTTGGCATGAAACCCGACTTCAACAAATGTGAGTGAATATTTCTAGAGCTAGAATATTCCTTCAAATTCTGACACAAGGCACATGGGCAACGTATGAATCCATCCCGCTTGTTTTCCTCGGCCACTCTTAAGAAATAATGCACACCATCAATGAATTCTTTGGAGCGGCGATCGGCATTGTACATCCAACCACGTGTCATTGTCTGCATTGCAACATAAAGTATGATAAGTTTTTAATTTTTACTACAGAAATAAAAGTTTCTAATTTGGTAGGCATACTAGTTATAATTAACTAATTAACTCGGTCACAAATTGCAAATTAATGTATGATAAGTTTCTAATTTTTTATAAAGAAATGAAAGTAATAAATAACCTAAAATTCTCTATTTCTTCATTTTCTAAACAAGCAAAATTAAAAAACACCAAAGTTCTCTATTTCTCTAAATAATCAAGAAATTTGGTAGGCATACTAGTTATAATTAACCAATTAACCCGGTCAAAAATTGCAAATTAAAGTATTATAACCTAAAATTCTCTATTTCTATTTTTTCTAAACAAGCAAAACTAAAAAACACTAAAGTTATTTATTTTTCTAACTAATCATGAAATGTGGCATGCATACTAGTTTAAATTAAATAATAAACCCGATCACAAATTGTAAAAATAAAATATTCTAAGTAACTAACGAACACATAACCTAAAATTCTCCATTCTTATTTTTTCTAAATAAATTTTATATTCATACTTAGTTATAATTAAATAATCCTTCAAACGTATTATTTATACTTAGTTATAATTAACTAATTAACCAGATCACAAATTATAAACTAAAGTATTATCAAATATTATTTTTTAAAAAACTAATTATAATGAGAAACCATAAATTTAGTATTTTTCTAACTAAACCAAAAAATATGGTAGACATAATAGTAATAAATGGTGTATACTAATTTTTAGGGTCTTAATTGTAGTTATCTACATTAAAATATTTAAACGATGAAGTGATTGGAGTTTAAAATAGTGTAGAAATAAAAAATAAAAAACCACATGTACAACACCACAAAATGAGATAACCTGCAGCTAAAACTTGAGAAGATGAAGTTAGTAACCTCTAAACAAGTAAATGACGGCGTAGAAGTGATGAAATGAATCAATAGCCGGAGATGTGAGCACAAATCAATCAAGAACACATGAAGAACATGAAGAACAAAGAAGAAAGTGAGCTCGAGCAGCTCGGCAAAGGGAGGAAGAAGGATTCAAATATGGGGGGAAGGATTTAATCTCGGTCCCTAACACCAACTGGGACTAAAGTCCCATCTTTAGTTCCGGCTGGTGTCACAGACCGGGACAAAACCTTTAGTTCCGGCTGGTGTCACAGACCAGGACTAAAGATGGACTTTTAGTCCCGGTTGGTAACACCAACCGAGACTAAAAGTCCCCCTGCAGATGCCTGACACCATAGCTGTTGGGGCTGGGGACTTTTAGTCCCGGGCACCATTTTTTCGGGAGCTATTGCTCATTTTGCCCAAGTGACTAAATGTCAGTTCTGTAGTAGTGCACACTCATATCTTGTCACGAATTGATGGTGAAGATTGTTTTCCATAACCACCGAATAGGAAGGCCTTTAATGTGCATCAACAGCAACCCGTGATGAGACGATCTTTGCATCGCACGCAATTAAACACAAGGATCGTGAAGACCTGCCGCCTTGACTCGATCCATGATTCATCATCGAGTACTTGTGGATTGCAGTTCAATTCACACGATGTAAGTAGCACTTGTGCAGCAACTTTTTTTAGCCATGCATGCACGACTAGCTATCAAGCTGCCATGCATCTTAATCTTAATTGTACTTATCTTTGTAAAATAGCTACTGTATCAAACACGCTTTCTGCCAACTTTTGAATTGATCGACTCTGTCCATGCTAAATTTATTCGAGGTTGTTAATTGTAGACTTGTAGTACCAGGGGCGGACCCACGGGGTATGCCTTGTTCTACTTAGCACTGGATTATAATCGTTAGATAAGAAAATTTGAACGCTAGATAACCAAAGCATTTTTGTTAGCCCAATGGTAAGGCCGTTGCACTTGCCGCCAAGAGGTCGCTAGTTCGAGCCTCTGCAGTTGCATTTTTTGTTTTTATTTTCTATTTTGCATTTTTTGTTTTGTTTTCCCTTGCTATGTACCCTTTAAAAATTAATCGGAGATAATACATTTTTTCTTTAGTGAAACCTCAGTTGCTTTTCGTAAAATTATAGTATATCTCATCTTTTTTTCTTTAGCTTTAAATCTCTTATCCTTTATATCCCCTCTCAATATTAATAACTATATATATGATATTTCGTCATTTATTTTCTATTTTTTATATCATGTTGTTGTGCTCCGTGAGATATATAATTTCATCCTTTAGTTTTCCTATTTTTTATCCCATCTTGTTGTGTCCCATGTGACCTCATGTGTCTTTATTTTTATTTCTATTTTTATTTTCAATTTTTTATCCCCTCTAGATATTATAACTATAAATAATATGTTTCACCCTTTATTTTGCAATTTTTTTCATCCCATCTTGTTATGTCCCGTGAGATATGCCCAATGGAATGGAAATTGGTAGCTATGTCTATGTATAGTTTCATGTCCGCTTTATAAAATCTGCACTCCAACATTAGTTGTGCATCAGGAAGATTAGCCAGATCAGTGGATAGAGATTGGTTCGTAGTTCGATCAACATTAGTATTTGAAGATAACATATCATGTGTGAGTTTTTTTATGAAATTTAATTTATATGGTTTTACTAAATATGAAATGGTTTTGTCGAATTGCATAATTTTTTTTCTATGGCATACCCTGTGTTAAAATCCTAGGTTCGCCACTGTGTAGTACACCATACATGACTGCAGATGAGTTGCAGATGAAGAAATATATGGGCAGCCGGTCCCTGTCATTTTCCTTCCATTAAAATTTGCCAACAATAACATTTTTAAATTTATTCTATGTCATGCATGCCTATTTTTCCTTTAGATAATTATTATTAGGTAGGATGCGTTTTCTTTTCATTTTTGAATGAGCTCCGATTTTAAATATGAGTATTAGTTACAGTTTTTTTTTTACAACTAGTGCTAGTTACAGTTGGGGTCATTGCTCCGTTTCGCTGCATTTCCTTGGGCGTGGGGCCGGGTAAAATGACCCACAACAAACGCATTAACTAACCCAACGGCGACTGAATTGTCATGGGAAAAGTAGCTTCCTAAATCTTCACACCCAAGAGTTCAATTGCCCCCATTGAATGCAATCAATATCTTCATCTTTGCCTGCACTTATTAATGAACGGATTGTTAAGGCCTTTGGTTATCTCCGCATTAATGGCGGGGGCAAGTGTCCACCCGGGATTCTCTGTGGTAGGGTAGCTCAACGGCTGGTCACCGGTCCTTTCTAAGGCAACACTGCAGTGTACAGGAACTCCGTACGTTACTGAAATTCTATAGAACTTGGAATTGCCAGGGCATATAGTTTGCATTTACGACTAGGAATAGTAGTTCGTAGAACAAGGGTATAGTTTGAAACTTCATGAATTTGATTACTCCGAGCAATTGTATTTTGGCTATTATCATGGCGATATGTAAGTTAGTAATGATATACTGCAGCTATAAAAAAATGTCTTGCTCCCTCAACGTCACAAGTTTTGATTTCGGCAGCCAACCATTTAAATATCTGGTTACAAACTTCTCTGCATGTGCTCAGTTTGGATATTTAAAAACTGATAGATTTGTTCAGAATGTAGTCTATAAATTCTTTTATTAGTGGTAAGTGACGTGTTCATCATCAACGAGGCAACTATAGTGACTTTGTTAAATTTAAGACTTGTCGACTTGGTTTTTCGGAGATACTAAATGTGCGTTTATAGGATTGAGCACATGCGCGTGGTCTACGCCTGTAATATGTAGTTCACACAAAAAATAGTTTTTTTGTGATGTTTTATGCATAATCATTATTTTATTTAAACAAAAAGTTTGTGGAGGTACGTAAGTTTAACCACAAATATGTAAGCTTCTCCTAACTATTCTATTATATATATAACTTTTCATATTTTATAGATATATTGTAATTAAAACTAAATGAGTCGAATTAGGCTAAAACCATGCATATGGTGTCATTTAATTAGTTATATTTGCGTCAGGAAGAAGTAAGAACCTAGCTCACCCAGGGCCTAGGGGGTTGGTGGATCAAGCACTTTATGAAAAATTTCAATATATAAAGGGCTCATATGCAAATAGCATTTTGATTTTGTGGTATCCCTAATAGAAAAGTGTTTTTCCCACGAAGTACTGCATATGCATAGACGCTTACATAGCACCTTTAAAGACTGATCTAATAGATTTAGAGATTGACAAAGTCTTAGACATTGCACTGTCGACTGCAGGCACGTCACCTATTAGAATAGGGTCGTTTAATCTAGAAATAAATTCAAAAAAATATTAGTTGCATGTCAAGTCTTTTGGTTAGGTTCCACCACAACAAATCTAATCAGACGCCCAGTTTGCAAAAAAGAAAAAAAAATTGAGTTGTGCTTGAATTGCATAGAGATCCCTCACAAACAATTTTCATGATTATAGCATTTTCTTTTCTTTTCTTGCGAAAGTGTTACCTCCTCATGTTTATTAACAATAGCCATATAAATATGGAGGGAAGGAGCCTGGATGATTAGCTTATCCGCCGCCCCATGCGCATCCATCCATGAACCATGATTGTGTGGGCGTCATATGACTGTCTACACGTTTGACCGCCATTAAGCAGCTGATGTAGCCTTTTCGATCGAGAATGAAATGTGAAATGGAGCATCGAGTTCTTATTCTATTTATCTATTATTAAATATACATATTTGTTGACCGTGGAGGAAAACATATCCGTCCTAATATGCGGCTTCGGGAATGGGTATTTTATTTTATTTACATGATGATGATGAGATGGTAGCCACGCTCATGCATGCATGGTCAACTAACTGTTGCCAACCAGAATCCTGATTTCTGAACAACAGCTGGATGCATGGATAGTCAAACCAAGGGAGAAAAAAAAGGTGGAGAAACCATGCTGAGGGTATGTTTAGTTCTCAAAATTTTGTAAAATTTTTTAAGATTCTCAGTCACATCGAATCTTTGACGCATAATGAAGTATTAAATATAGATAAAAATAAAACTAATTACACAGTTTAGACGAAATTCACGAGACGAATCTTTTAAGCCTAATTAGACCATGATTAGATACTAATTGCTAAATAACAACGAAAGTATTACTGTACTATTTCTCAAAAAATTTTGCAAACTAAATAAGGCCTGAATTGACTCAACTTTAACTTGAGCAGAAAGGGGGAAAAACATCGAGTGACAGACATCACCACATGCGTCAAATTGCAAATACTATAGGAGTATACGCATGGACAATACAAATAAATTATACTCCATCCGTATCGGATTTAGAAGTCGTTTTAGATAAGGTTTAGGTCAAACATTGGGAATATAAATCACCAATAACTTTTAAGTTGTTGAGTTTGCAAATGTAAAAAGTATATGAATAGATTTGTCTTGAAAAATACTTTCATAAAAGTATACATATATCACTTTTTCATAAATATTTTTTATAAAAACAAGAGGTCAAAGTTGTGTTTTGGAGACCATATCGCTATCCTAAACGACTTCTAAATCCGATACGGAGGGAGTATTTCTGTAGCTACAGCTCTAAGCAATCATCAATGGATAGTAGTAGTTAGGTGCAGCAGTAGTTGAGAACGTGGACTTTGTGCTCTACGCAAACGGGTGTTCAGAAGTCGGCTGATCCATAACTGCCGGATGACAGTACAAATTGCAGCATTAGTTTTAACACCCCAAGCAAACGTGTAGATAGCTCCATCATCGACCTTCCAGAATCTAGGAGGGGAGGAGAGGGCCCTCCTGCGACCCAAGAGCAAGCAGCGGATCGCAGATGCATGCAACGCAACCGATCAAACGCCATTATTGCTGCAAGGCCGAGCAGGAATCAGAGGAGCACAGAGGCCTTGTTTAGTTCTCAATTCTGAGAGCCCAAAGTTGGGTGTTTCGGCGCTGTAGTGTATTGTAGCATTTTCGTTTGTATTTGGTAAAAATTGTCCAAACTTTGACTAATTAGGCTCAAAATGTCCGTCTCGCAAAGTACAACAAAACTGTATAATTAGTTTTAAATTTCATCTACATTTAGTACTCCATGCATGTACCGACATTTCGATGTGACGGGAAATCTTTTTTCTGCATAGTGGAATTTGGGGAAAAAGTTGGGAACTAAACGAGGCAAAACCTGAAGAACCACTACAGCCGCAGCTGTCTCATCTTAGGGGGTTGTTTAGTTCCCGACCTTATCGCAACGGATGTTTGACACATGCATGGAGTATTAAATATAAACTAAAAAATAACTAATTACACAGATTACGTGTAATTTGCGAGACGAATCTTTTAAGTCTAATTAGTCCATGATTTAACAATAAAGTGTTACAGTAACACATGCGCTAATGACGGATTCTGTAATTTGTTTTTTATTATTATCTGAACACCCCATACGACACTCCCATTTGACATCTGATATGAGAACTTTACGCCCTGAAACTAAACAAGACCTTAGTTAAGGGCGTGTTTGGCTTGCAGCCACAACACGCCACGCCTCAAGTTCGGCTGCCACACCCGTCAAGGCTGTCGTTGGGTTCTCATCTAAGCATCAGCCGCCACAGACTTTTTTTTCTTATCGTTTGCTCCTGCTCTTTGTCGTGTAGCGCGTATTAATTGTGGCGAGGCCATGGCAAATGTCACGGGGTTTCTAGCGGCCGCCACCACTGCCACACCGTGGCGTGGCCAACCGTGGCCAGGAACCAAGCCCTAAGTCTCCTGTACCTGCCCAGTGTACAATCTGCGCAGTTAATCCTGTGTATCTCCTACAACGGCTGCTTTGCATGCGCCTGGCCAAACCTTTGGGTAGGTTCGTGTTCCGAATGTCAATTCCTGTACTTGTGCCACAAAACAGCCATGGCGTAATGTGCAGTGGTTTGGGGAAAAACTGCGACATGCATGCAACAGAGCGGCCTGAAACTGAAAGCAAGCACTGCATGTCCCGGCCCTGACACAGTAAAGTCGTCACGTACAGTACCGGTGGTAGCAGTTTCGGTGTACGGCAGAGCCGGATCTTATTTTCGTCGCAACGATTACTATCGCTGCTGTATTACATTATTATTAATTAAATTGCACTGCTCGTTGCTAACTGTCCTCTGGCACAATAAGTCACGCACAGCTACAGTGTGGCTTTGACAGTTGACACTAAGGTCATGTTTATTCAGCTTATAATCCGTCTTTTTCGGCTTGTTTTTTCAGCCAGAACAATATTTTTCTCTCATAACGAATCAGCCAACAGTGTTTTTCAGCCGACTTATGAGTACAGCCGAACGGGACCTACCAAGAGGGTTTGCTCGATACGGTTTCTCCGTCATCTGCATGGACGTGTTGCGAATTTTCTGCAAACTCTTGGAGCTCGAAGCTTGCAAGTCAGCCCAACCTCCGGGTATTAAAATATTAAATGATGATTAGGTGCATGCACCTGCCCCTGCACAGCACGGATGGGGGGTGTCATGTTGATGCAGAGAGAGATTGTCATCGATTGACAAAGCCCGTGTTTAGTTTAAAAACTTTTTAAAAAGTGCTACTGTAGCCATTACATCAAATTTTTAGACGTACGAATAGAGCATTAAATGTAAGTAAAAAGAATAACCAATTGTACAATTTGTCTGTAAATATCGAGACAAATCTTTTAAGCCTAATTAATTCATAATTAAATAAATTTTATCAAATAACAACGAAAATGTTACAGAAATTTTCTAAAAAATTTTACAATCTAAACCTCCCCAAAGTAGGAGTATTGCTCTTAACCCTAATCTACTAGTAGCACGCATCATCTGACAGCCGACCGGGACCGGCAGAGGAGAGGAGTCTGCAGCAGCAGGTACTAGCAGGGAAAAGTACAAGTCTTCAATAATACGCCCGCGCAATAAATGGTTCCATGAATGCAGAGTGGTTCCTGGTCGAAAAATTTATGCAGTGCAGTTGATGGGGGAGGAGTCGTTTTTAGGGATTTAATGAGGGATGGAAGCACTCCTTGCCCTTAAATATCTGTCGTTTGTATTTTTTAAAAAACAACTTTGATTAAATATATATTAAAAAATATTAATATTTATGGTACATAGTTAGTATCGATGAAATAGTCTTTGAATTTAGTTTTTTAATAAATTTATTTGAAGATACAAATATTGTATGTATTTTCTATAAATTAAATCAAACTTGTGGCACACACATCAAAATACATATAATAAAGAAAAGAAGGGAGCAGAGAGTTAGGCTAGGGTAGGCCCACCACTCATCCATCTATGCCCCCTATGTTTTGCCTCTGTACTTACAAAGGAACAAAACACATGCACGTTTATCAAACCAGCTGATGTAAGCACCCACCAAATCCATGCATCGAAGACAAATCTTCTTCCTCCCTTGGCCTGGTCCTTGCGATTGTATTGTCTATACTCTGCACTCTCTGTGCTTTGTAAATACTCTACTGGGAGTACTTTATCGTAGTTGATGTTCGAAATACCAATCTGAGTGAAACCCTTTTCAGTTTGAGGGTCATTTATCTTTTGAAACAGAAATTAGTTGTCCAAGTTACGTTTAGGAGAGTGTGTCGTTGTCCAAAAAAAAAAACGCCAAGTGTTTGGAAACAGGAGAGTGTGTTTTTCAAAAGACAAGTGCTAGTTCTATCTTTGTGTCATTGGCCCTGTTCGGATCCCATGGGCTAGAGTTAGTTTGGGCTAGTTTGCACCAAACTAGCTCAAAAGTATCCAAACAGGAGGGCTAGAGCTAGTTTTTTTGTAACTAGCCCACTCAAAAAACTATCCCCTCCAAGGGGTGATTATTTGGGCTAGTTTGCTGGGGGGCCACAAAAATTACTTTTTCTCCTCTCTCTCTCTAGCCGCACCGGATTAGTCACACGCGAGACTTCTTGGTTACCCCCGTACGCGAGAGCAACCTTATCCTCACGCACGCACACGAGAAGCGGGTCGCGACGAGAGGCGGCGGAAGGAGCGCCGCCGCGCCGGAGGGACGAGTGCTGATGCGCTAGTCAGTCCTCCCTCCCTCAATCCCCGCTCCCTCATCCCCTACTCCCGAGCGCCGCCGGAGGAACAAGCACCGCCCCTCCCCGGTTCCTCCTCGCGCGGGCCGGCATTGGCATCGAGGGGCATCGGCATCTCCTCGCGCCGCCCCTCCCTGGTTCCTCCCGGGGCTTTGGTATCTCCTCTCGCACGGCGTCACCACCAGGGACCGGGTCCGAGGCAGAACGCAGGAGGGTGCGCTCGACCGTGGGCTCGCGAGAGCTGGGCGCTACGCGTCCCCATGGTGCCTGGCCGTGGTCGTGGGCAACCGGCGGCGTCGCCGTGCCGCCCTCCCCGGCTCTGGGTTGCCGCATGCCATGTAATATATTTGTGTCATATGTGAGCGGGAGGAGGCCACACAAATGCTTGCCACACGAATCCAGATAGAATCATGGTTTAAATGAGTCAAATGATTGAAAAAACATATTTATTGTTACTCTAGCCCTTGCATCCAAACACCTCAAGAGCTAGAGTTAGTTTAGAGCTAGAGGGATCCAAACAGGGCCATTGTGTACGTCAATTTGGCTCAACTGTTCCAATAAATGCACCTTGGATTGGTGGCAATCTCTATCCTCGCCTTCAATTTCCTCACACCCAAAAATGAGAACAGGCTACTGCAGACCGCTCCCTCCTCTGAGAGGCAGAAGACAAGTTGGAGTAGGACGAGTGATTTTGGCTCGATAATAATGAGTGTAATGATGAGGGTTATGGATTGCTATATTTGCTTTTCTGTAATCATCATGCACCAACAAAATAGTTGCATGTAGCTTTTCCTGGACAACTAATCTCGGCTTCCTCTCCCCCCCCCCCCCCCCCCCCACCCCCTTGTTTTTAATAAAAAATATTACAAGTAGGAGTAGTGTTCATACATATTGAAACAAAAGTGCACGTGAACGTTTTATTTCACTGTCTAATCTAAACGCGTGCCAGCATAGCGTTCATCTTCTAGAGACAGATTATTCTTCAATATCCCAAAATTAGTTCAAGGAGGATTTTGATTTATTGAATCAATAATTTGGCAAACTAAGCGCTCAAGTGGTTAGGGTTCTAAAGTAAAATCTATGGTTAATCTATCAATTTGATGTGGGTGATTATATTCTTTTTATATTTATCTATTTCTTTTCGGAGGTGTGTATAGGAGTGGATATGTGCACATGTGTTCTTAGTGTTGATTATGAATGCATCTATGTAAACGTAAATGTCTGTGTATGAACTGTTATTTGAAAAAACTGAAATCATAATATGGATCCTTTTTAGAGGAAATATATGGAATTGAAAACAGAAATAAGCCTAGCGAACTCATAAGCGCGGCCTAACAAAGTGTTTTCCTCGGGGGGCCAGAAAATTAACCATCAGCTGGCCCAACTAATAAGCAAGCCTGCTTCTCTACAGCACCCAAGGCCCAACGCACGCGAGTCCACACGCCCCCAGCTCCTCCTCCCTACTCCGCTGTCCACTGCCACCAGGCAAACCAGCCGCGGCGCCGCCGGCGATGACCACCGCGCGGTTCGTCTCAACCTGCCCCGCCCGCCTATCCTCCACGCCGGCTTCCCCGATTCCCAGAACCTCGGGGTGGGTTATCGGTCGGATCCCTGCTTTCCCCGCTAGGCCGCTCGGCTTCTCGCTTCGTCTCAAGCCGTCGCCTGCCATGGCCGCCGCCGGCGTCGGCGGCAACGGCTCCCCGACCGCACCCGGAGACTCCATAGGTAGTTCATGTGTTTGATAGTGGAATTTTTTGCTCTCTGTGCTGCTTCGTGTTTGATTTGTTCCTTAGCTGTGCCCAACACTTCATAGTTCCTCTACTAGCTATTTCGACTCGCTGTATTTATTTCACGCACATTTTTTTTTATGATTGCGTTCAAAATCTTCAGGATCTTCTAGGATTGGAGAGGTTAAGAGGGTGACCAAGGAGACAAATGTGCATGTGAAGATCAACCTAGATGGCACTGGTGTCGCTGATTGTAGCACAGGGATACCGTTCTTGGATCACATGCTTGATGTGAGTATACTTTATCTACGTTGTACAAGTAATTAGAGAACTGGAGGTATCTGTATAGACATAATATGCTTGTGGTTCCTTTCTTTGTGATTTCTGGTGTCCATGGATGAGGGGAATCAGAACATTAGGCCTTGCCGCCTTTTTGTGCAAAAGGGAGAAAATCAAAGCCGCGTAGTTCACATGAAAGTATCTTGAATTCTTAAAGTGGACTAATGGAAGCATCTTCTGATAGCAAAAGTCTTTTTGTATACTGCACTTAACTTAAGAGGATGTTTAAGAGGGCCAGTAGTACAGTCATTTTTTTAGAAAGTGATGTACTGTACCATGAGAACTTGAGGACATCCTGACGCGAACAACTCTACCACTTTTCTAGTTCCACGTGTTGCAGGTGGTCACTCTTGGGGCTGTGCTATTGAGCAATTACTTCGCAAAATGCCTGTTTCAATTTTCCTTTTCCTAGTATGATGTGATCAATGAAGAGAGTGTTACTTCTCTTCCACCGATCAACTAATGTAGTGAGTGGGATGTATGCCTCTTGTTATTCCACACAGGTGTCAGAAATGACTACTGTGCGTGAGCACGTGACTAGCACTTGTGAAGAGAAATAACTGTAAATACTAAAATACAACCAAAGCCAGAAAGCAAATATTCGTGTAAAAAGGCCACCTATTTCCATTATATTCCCTTTTAAGGCATTTATTTTTGAACAGGCTGCTGCTCTTTAATGGTCTCTATTCTATTGTACTACCTATGTCATGTGGTTCAAAATAGAAGGTTCTAAATGAGTTAGATAAGTATGCTTTTTTCCAGTCAAAGTTGTCCATTAACTTTGAGCTTAAAACTTGCAGCAGCTGGCATCACATGGACTCTTTGATGTGTACGTGAAGGCAACAGGTGACACGCATATTGATGACCATCACTCAAATGAGGACATTGCTTTGGCAATTGGAACGGTGATTATTACTTTCCTAGAACATTTGTCAGTTTTACTTTTACTTCTAGATGCATTTGTAGGGATCATTATTAACTTGAGGTTAGGACATCCATATATTTTCCTTTCCTAACTTTTGCACTAAAATTAACACCGAATCACCATTTTTTTTCAGCTTATGACTTGTGCTGAACCACCTGTAATTTAATTCCATGCAATCAGCATTAGCATAGATAGGTAGATAATCAGTGAGATGATCTTCTCTTATTGTCTATGTAGGCACTACTTGAAGCACTTGGTGATCGAAAGGGAATTAACCGTTTTGGGCATTTTACAGCACCGCTCGATGAGGCAGCGGTTGAGGTTATACTGGTAAGTCGTATTCTCTTGTTGTATTTACACACTATAAATGTGCAATTTTGCATTGACTCAATGTGCCAATCTATGTGCCATTTATGCATTCATAAGCCTCAAATGCTGTGTGGGCTTATACCTGAGTTGCACGTGTCTGGCTCTAGTGCTCTACACTTAAGAAATGCTCAATCACCTAGTGCTTTGTTTTTGGATTTCCATGTATTCATGAGCATATACTATTACTAGAGGCCCGTTCATATGCATTTATTGACACTTCAGCAATAACATTCAGGCTGTTTTTTTTAGATTTTTGTTTGTGTATGAAGTTTTTCATATTCATCTATCACCTACAAATTGAAAAAACAGTACGATTGCTGTTCTGTTAAATGTTATCATATATTTGTTTGCCATTTTTGGTTCATGTTAGTTTAAGTTATTTATTGGACACATCACAATGGTCATGTTGGCGATGTTTTAACTTCTCTTCACTATAAATATGCAAATTTTAGCCACCTCATTTGTTTTTTTAATAACCTGAAACAAATTGTTGGTTATTACTTCCCCCTGTATCCAGGATCTGTCTGGTCGCCCTCATTTAAGCTGTGGCTTAGATATTCCTACTCAGAGAGTTGGCACATATGATACACAGGTAATTTGTGAAATTTGCAAACCTTTTGTCATTTATCAAACATATGTGCAGTTGATGTTTTCTTTATGCTTAGAAACAACACCCCCCCCCGGCACCCCCTCCCCCCCCAAAAAAAAAACTTGATAGCCACATCTGCAACATTCATTTATATTCCATCAACTTTTTAACACACAACACTTCCTGTGTTTACAAAGAAATACCTTTTTGTGAAATCTTCAAAAAAAACTTGGCAGTCATCATTTATTCATCACCAATGCATTGCAACACTTTCTGCATTGTAAACTCCTGCAGTAAAGTTAGTCAAAGTTTCATTTATTCATTTTGGTTCCAGCTGGTTGAACACTTTTTCCAATCTGTGGTGAACACATCTGGGATGACTCTTCACATCCGTCAGGTACATATTGCTGTCCGCTCAAATCAAATTCTCTTCAAAACAGCTGGATCAGTGATACAATTTTAGTCACGGGCAATTAAGAGCATCATATAGGCTGAGCATAAGGGCAAGATGGTTGAGTTTTCTCTATTTGTTATAGCTAATTTGCATGACCCTGCCCCTAGCACCTGATCTCTCGCTCCATACTGTCTTTTGAAGCTTGCTGGGAAAAACTCACACCATATTATCGAGGCATCTTTCAAAGCATTTGCTAGGGCCCTTCGACAAGCAACAGAATATGACTTGCGCCGTCAAGGCACTGTCCCCAGGTCTGTCTTTCCTTACTGAAAACTTTATTCAGAAAACTTTCCTTAGTTCACGACCAGTAGGTGAAAAATGCTTCAAGCACTGTTATTTCAAACCACAGTAGTTGAAGTTTTCTGCTGTTGATTGATATCTGACATTGGTAGAGGATAGCTGGGATTAAAAGTTAACAAACATATGCTCTTCATATTCTATGATCTACACCCCTGCTGTCTGCTGATATGTTTCTTGGTTGTCTCAATGGCAGCTCCAAAGGTGTTTTGTCAAGATCATAGATAGCATCGCAATTTGGAAGAACGCATATCGTTCATTGCAGCACACATCAATGAGGGGACACCTGCAGAGCAGGCAGATACAGCTTGGTTTCTGCTGCTTACATTGGGAGCCTGTGTTCACCTCTGACACCAAAGCATGGACCTTGCTAATGGGATCATCAAAAATCAAATGTAGCACTACTCATCATCTGCCTTGTGACAGTGGCATAACGCATCTGCTCGCTACTGCAATCTTATATGCTCTCTGGAGTTACGAGGTATCTGAAGACTGAAAATGGTCTAGACATGCTGTGACTTAGAAACATGCTCCAGGACCAGGAATAATGCTGCGTATTGTATGAACTCTGCAACATGGATCATCCGCACAAACATAGGAGTATGTAATTGTTTGGCCATTGAAGGGAATAAATTGGTTTTTGTTCGTCCAGTTTCTGCGAGTTGAGAAAATAGGAGCCCTCCAATTATCTGTAAAGAGGGATGAATTGCGGTTACACTAATTAGCGAACGTGAACGTTGTTGGATGCCTAATCAGCCAACTCTCCGGCATAATTTTGGCGCATGGCCATGTGGCAGGCACCAGTAGTTGACAGGTGATGTCGCTGCCGGAGTCGACACCATGGCACGCCGCGTGCCTGGTTTAGCAAAGTCTAGCGTGTGTAGACTGCTTACGCTGCTCATGGGCACGCAGGTCGGCAGCCACAGTGTGGTCTGCTGGCAAACGTCCGCTGCGCGAGAACCCGTCTCCATGTTGGTGCATCTCACTACGAACTACAGCTTAGAATGGGGCCAGTACTGGTTCAAAATTGAAGTTTAGCTTGGGATAATGCCAAAGTGAATTACGTATAGTTTAGAACGGAGCAGAGTACAACATATAAAAGCGCGGCTAGTGCAATAGTACTACTAGTACTAGATCAAACACTGGAACTTTCGATTTTATTTCATATATAGAGGAAACAGTAAAGATTGCAGTACACTTGGTGTGGTTTCACCACAAATTATTCAACCCGATCGAGCTACTACTACTGCTCGATCAACACAAACACCGCATTGCGCGTGCACAATATCTAGTAAACTAGGTGTGTGGGTGTGTGGTACACCTGACCTGACCATTACAACCGATTTCATACGTATAAGTATAACCTTTCACTTCACGTGGCTTCATGTTTGAGGACTTGAGGTCCTATGTATATATACTTTGTGTATGGCGGCCTGATCCACGCACTCGGCTGCACTTGTGCAGCATGCATGCTTGGCGTCGCCGTCGAACCACCACCGTACATCAGGTACGGCCGGGGTACCCCGGATAGCCGCCGCCACCGGTACCGTTGCCACCAGGATAGCCGCCGCCACCCGGCAGGCCACCGCCACCGGGCAGGCCGCCGCCGCCTCCTGCCACCGGTGGCGCGCCAAACGCCTGCTGGACCCAGTCGACGGTGGCCTTCTCGAGCATGAAGGCCCTGGCGAGGATGCCGTCCAGGATGGGCGGCTTGGCCCCGAACACGGCGTTGGCGATGGTGATGGTGCCGGGGTTCTGGCTGCTGAGCGCGGCGATGGCCACGGCGGGGGTCTTGCCGTTGTTGAGCTGGAAGTGGATGAGCCCCTGCGGGAACACGAACACGTCGCCCACGACCAGCTGTATGGTGAAGAGCGTGTTGTTGAGCAGCTGGTTGGAGGTGACGAAGCCCACCAGGAGCGTGCCCTGGATCACCGTCAGGATCTCCGACCCGCGAGGGTGCGTGTGCGGCGGGTTCTGCCCGCCGGGGACGAAGTCGATGCGCGCCAGCGAGATGCCCAGCGTGTTCAGCCCCGGGATCTCGGTCACCGCCACCGGCGCCACCCCTGAGCCCTGCCCGTTTGGTGCCGCCGGCACGATGTGGAAGAAGAAGTCGTTTGCCTTCACCACGTTCGGGTTCTTGCACACCACCCCATTCACCAGCACTGCATGCACGCGTCCACCAATGTCAGTACAGGCATCGCAGATCATACACATGACTTGCCTTTGCATGCGTACATACATGTCTAGAAATATTTACCAGGGCTGTTGTTATCAGCAACGCAGAAGTCCTGGAGCTGGGTCGGGTCAGTTGCCAGACCACGGGGAACTGAAGCCAAGCCCACAAATGCTAGCACTGCAAGCAGTGTAGCAAAGGCACGGGAAGCCATGGCTACGTTTATTTGCAGCTAGTGATCAAGTGTGTGCTCGATCAAGCTGCTTAGCTACCTTGTGTGTGCTCTACAACACTTGCCAGGGCACCAATTTATACTGTCATAAAGGTAAATGTGCAGTAGTGGACTACCTGCACGCTCTGCTCCACAATTCACCATCCATCACTAGCTCACTCACTGTGTGTAGTTTGAGTAGGCATCCACGATGCTAGTCGACCGATGGCTTACGTAGAATGTATCTGTGTCTTGTTGTTACAGTTCCACTAACTGTTTGTTTACATGGTGTCGTAATATAATTAATCACGTGCCTGATATATTTGTGGAATTTACATGCATGCACGTACGATGTGGTTGGAAAATGTGGGTGAAGATAACAATTTTTTTTCAACCACTCTAAACACTTGCCCACTAACACAAAGATTTCCATAAACCCACTTGTGACTTTGGATCGATCCCCATCCGTAAACAAGTACTACTCTGCACTGAAAATTCTACGGGTGGCACCTCCTGAGAAGGTGACTAAAATTTTCTTTTAACTCGCGCCTCCAAGACTCCAAAGCCACTCTCAATTGAAACCTCAATACTACCGAAATCAATTGCTTCTTCTTCTTCTTGTACATTATTATTAGAAGAAGAAGCATGAAACCTCAATTGCTGACAATATTATTAGAACCTAATCAATACATACCAAGTGATGATGATATTAATGTGTTTTAAAGAATTTCAAGACTTGATAAGATAAACCAAAAGCTAGGAGAGTGTACTTACACAAATAAATATCTTGGTGATAATGTTATATTGTTTTGTCTAATGCAACATATTATGTATCTTACTTAGATAATCTAACATCTCTTACATGCCATTTCATACATCCAGTCTAGTTGAGTTGATACAATCCATATATATACTAAGGTACGCAAACAACAAATTAAACCCTTAGTTGGACACTAAATTACGGATATGTAAGTTAGCAAAAAAACATCCATATTTGGCCTCTCCTTTATTAATTCCAAAGTTATAGTGATTGGCTACTCTAATGTTAATGCTTATGTCTCAGTTCTTGTTAGTTCAGTCATCACTGGTGTTTTATAAGGCAAAAACAGGGCATCTTGTGATAACTAATAACTCCTAGTATCCTAGATGGCTCTATTTCACCACCTAACACTCTTTCAAAAAAAAAACCACCACCTAACATGTTCCTCGATGTGAACTGAGCGTAGCTTAGCTAGTTGGGTTCCACGTGGTGGAACATGCCTACTACTCTGTTTGAAGATCTCGACTTGGCACATGTGCTCTTATTTTTCTAGATTTGTTCCATGATTTAGTGGTGTTTTTGTTTTAGTGGTAGACAACGCGCCTATCCAGTAGAGTGTGTACCTTCATAAGGATTGATTCACAAAAGACGGTCCTTGATTATGTCTAGTGTAGCGCCATAGCAAAAACTACCACTGCTGCCATCCGTGAACCCATCCTCATCTATTACCTCTATAGGTTTAATGGTAGGCAAGGTGCCATCCGATTGGTCCCTGATTATGGCTAGTGCAACACTATAGCAGAAGTTGTCGCCGCTGCCGCCCACCCTGACGTGATTTCATCCTCATCTATTACCTCTATAGATTAAGTGGTAGGCGGCGTGTCTATTCGCTAGACTGTATGTGCGTGCGTTCATAAGCACTACCATAGAACCAAATTTCCTTGGCGGCCAAAAACCGCCAAGGAATATAGAAATACCGCCAAGGAAATAGTTATTGGCGGTCAACCGTCAAGCATGTACCGCCAAGGCTAGATGGCAAGGAAAATAGAATTTCCTTGGCGGCTAGCCCTCAAGAAAGTTTTCCTTGACTGCCAACCGCCAAAAAAAATATGGACATACAATAGATTGCCAAAATGACAAGAAAATGAGTCGGCAGTCAAGGAACCACCTACCACTTAATCTATAGAGGTAATAGATGAGGATGAAATCACGTCAGGGTGGGCGGCAGTGGCGACAACTTCTGCTATAGTGTTGCACTAGCCATAGTCAAGGACCAATTGGATGGCACCTCACCTACCATTAAACCTATAGAGGTAATAGATGAGGATGGGTTCACATATGGCAGCAGTGGTAGCTTTTGCTAGGGTTTTTTGATCCTAGCCATTACAATTTGCCATTACAATTCACGTTATTGGATATTTGCCATTACTATTCTGCTTCTCCCTCACCCTTGCCCTTTTCTACGTTTGGCGCATACCTAGGCCCACTTGCAGGCACCGTATTTTCATACTGCCCCGTATTGCCCCTGGTTACAATCAGATAAGGCACTGAGGCTGGCTGCACCGTTCTGCTCCCTGTCTTCTCTGTTCTTCCATTCTTCTCTATGACGAACCCTAACCACGCTCTGTCCGCGTCGATTTGGAGGAGTCAACGGCAATTGGCGGCGTTGGCGGCAACTGAGGGGTGACGGGGACGAACCCTAACAGTGAGTCCAGTGGAGGCGATGGAGGCGCCCTAATGGCGACTTTGGATTCGGACGCGCCACGTCGTTGCACTGGCGCGGCGGCGATGGAGAACACCGCTACCAGGTACCCTTTCCTCCTGCTTTGTCTCGTTATGGTCATCACAGTTGGGTGATTAGGCTTGATTTCTTTGGTGGCATCTATGTATACACTTTGATTTGGGGCTGTTCGATTTACTGCATGGTAGGGATGGGATGTTTGTGCTAGAGATTAAAGTCAAAGGTTTTGCTTTCAAAGACACGGCTGGTAGGAAATCATACTATTGACAGTTGTTAATGTCAATCATAAACCGTCAATATAACCTGCATATATATTTAATTCCATCACCAAACATATATATTTATGTATAGGGGTTTAAACTAATGAATTCCATGAGTTTTGGTGAATATTTGTATGCAGGAGGATTTATCCAGAAAATAGCCCCGGGACCACTGTCATACACTCTTAAACAAGCAAATCGGCAACAACAAGTGATTCAACCTGCGAAAACTGCGAAAGACAACTCTATAAGGTTCCAGAAGACACCACGCCGAAGCGTGGGCCAAAAGTCCACCATAGTGGGCTGGCCGGCCCACTAGGGAGGCCACTCGGCCCAGTGTGGGGCCCACTTGTCTTCCACCTCATCGTAGTCCTTCCTACGATTTACACCGTTGATTTTAAGGTTGTTTTAGGTCGGTTGATCCAATGGTGGTCGAGGGAGTTAACACGGATCGATGACGTGGCAATTCCTTGCCCTCTACTCCGTCTCCCCTATATATACCAGCTCATGCCCCCTCCCTGAGGCTATCCCTAAAACCCTAGTTCATATTCATCTCTTCGGATCAAGACACAACACTAGGAGAATTAGGGTTAGACTCTCCAATGTAGTAGATTAGTTCTAGTTGAGAGTTAAGGGGAGTTGAGTCATGCTCAGGTTCTGGAGAAACCTTTGGAGGTCTGGTATATCTTTGTATCTTACCTTTGCAAGATTTATGCTTAAATATATTTATCTTCTCTATTTGCTTGTATGCCTTTCATGTGATTGGTTAGTATAGTTTTCTTACTTTGGCATGGGATCTCCGCTCATATTGAGTGCTCTAGTTATTAAATGTGATTAGAGTAGTAATCAGTATTGTAGACATAGTGTCTAGAGTACTGGTTACCTGAGATTGCGCCCAATCCTACGGTTAGTTGTGGTAGTCCCAGGGTGACAGCTCTGTCAGGCCGTTGTAATCCACCACATTAGGGTTGGTGTTCGTAGAGCTTTAGGCAGCCTTCCCCCGACTACGCTTTTTCACCCTCCTCGAGAGTCAAAAAGGTACTGCTGTTCCGAAGTGTTACTGTATGATCGCTTTATCTACCCATGCCTCAGTTATACCTTCTAGAACCAAAGTAATAGAGAAGTATTTAGGAACCTTAAACTCTCCCATTGTCCTCTCAATTCAGCTAAACTACTCTTTTATCATGGAATTCTCCTACGTATGTGCCATTATACATAATTCATATCATTTACCATTTATCCCCGCTTTAGTCTAGTCGGTATACTAAGTTAGTAGATACATGGTGGTGAACTATCAGTTTCTTTAACCATTGTTTCCCTGTGGATAAATACGATACTCTGAAATATTCCTAGGTAAAAGTTATAACAGTATCCGGGCGCTTGTGAAATTTTCTGTGTGCGTTATAAAATACCAACACATACACCAAAGGCCATGCGTTTAAGTGGGATGTGGAGTATGGGTCCATGACACTTGAGTTGCTGTTGAAAAGTTTGGCAACTAAATTGAATCTAAGCTGTAACCAGACACCTATTGTTTGGTTCTACGATAAATGATTGAATGATGATGCCTGATTAGTTGATGAGATACAAATGCTTGATTTATTTGAAATGTATAAGGAGGAGATGAGCTGCCAGGTTGTAGTAGGTGTATTCGATAGGTCAATTTGTGTGGAAGCTAAATTTGATGCATTGGAGCCTCTCTGTGTGGTTCTTCTTGATGATGCAAATATTTAGTTAGAGGCAGAGGCAGCTGCTAGCATGCGTAAAGAATCCAGTAGTGCTGCTCCTGAGAATCCAAAGGCAGCTATTGATTTAAAGCCAAATAGGGAGCCTGATATGTTCGATAATGCTGAAGAATATGTGGGTGTTGATGATAAGGCCATGTATGATACAATGCCACCTGCACCTCAGTTTGCCAAGCCAACTGACAATGCTAACACTTATGCTAGTGCTGAGCCAACTCACAATGCTGAGCCATCTGATGATTTTGTCCATGTTGAGACAGAGGTGGATGATGCTGACCCTCTCGAGGTCCATGTACTACATGATCCTGAGAACCCAAAAATAGTGAAGGGGGAGTTGTTTCCTGATATGTTGCATTCAGGAAAGCAATAAGACAATATGCTGTGAAGACTAGGTTTGAGTTTGTTGTTGGTTACAAAACAGACAGGTCAAGATTCATAACTAGGTGTGTTGTTGAGGGCTGTTGTTGGCATTTCTTTGCGTCACCACCAAGAGTAGGCACGATGGTCTACCCTCGGCAGCGGCGCTAGAAATGCCGGTCAAGCTGGCATCCCATAATACCACCGTTAGGACCCGGAGGACCCTAACAATAGCACTATGGAACGCCAACCCCCGATAGGTCTTTATGTTTACAGACGGAATCCGCAAGCGCACGGATCTATTGTTGTAGCATTTCACCCGGAAGTATTCAGGGTATCGTTATTTATATTTTTTTCAAGGGAAGGCAGGGATAACAAATGGTCTGACATGAGTATGAGCAAAGCAAACATACGTGCATAATATCCAAATGATCATAACAGGGGTAAACAGTTGTAGTTCAAGATAGTGGACACACACACACTTATACTAGTCAAGAGATTCCTACACTCAAGAATAAAGAATAAAGAATGTCCTAGTCAGGAGTAGAGGGTCTATATAGTTAGATTGCTATGAGCTAAGTTATCATACATGTACACAAAATAGTGCTATGTATGTGTGAGGTGGATCAGGAGGCCACCGAGTACTGGTCTGCCAGCAACCTCACGTGACAATTTACGTACTCCTACACCATGGCCGAACGTGGGGGAATTCAAGGGACAGACAGGGCTATCACCACCTACCGCCTACCCCTCGACTGTGGGACATGAAATGCATTCACCAGTCACTATATACCCAGACACCTCGCCCGTATATATAATGACCACCCAAGTCCCCCTAGGTCCCCGACCTTATGGATCGATAGGTAAGAGACTTGGGCATACCCGAAAGCATGATGAACCACCCCCTCAACACACAAATAGCTCTACTCATGAACATGATATGAGAGTGAAGCTCCTAAACCAACTTAGCATATACATGATATGTAAACTATAGACTAGTCTAAATATCACATATAGACTAAGTAGACTATACATAGCCAAGTATGAAATGAGCATAACATATGAACTATATACTAGCACACATATCATGAACATGTCAACATGACTATACTCTAGTTCATAGCATCTACTATATGAATATAAGAACAAAGCTAATTGGAAGAACATGGTGAATATAAGAATGAAATGATTCATCTTTATTCTCACCAAATCCTACCAAGGAGCCAAGCTCTCCTTGTAGCTTCTCTTCTCCTCTTCTACTATATCCTAATCTAACCTAAGCTAAAGAAGAGGTGGAGAGGGAGTGGGAAGCTCTCTTGAGCTAGTGTGGAGTGTGGTATGTGTTGTGTGTGTGTGTTGGAGCCTCCCCCTTCTTATATAGGGTGGAGACAGGCGGTTGCGGAGGGAATATTCCCGAGTGCACCCCCGCACTGTCCTCTCCATCAATGCTGTCGGCACGAGCGAGACGGGCCAAGGCGGTGCCACGGGGGCGCGGCCGCGCCCTAGGTGCGCCCGCGCCTAGGCCGGCCCCTCTCAGACCCGTCTTTGCGTGGCTATCTTTCCTCTGCTCCTAGAGTGTCGTGGCATGGTGGGATCAACCTTGTTTTGCACGAAGTTGGCCTGTTGCTTCTCCTTGCCCCTCTACGCCTTTCAGAAAGCGCCTTTCTAACTCTGTTTCATTGTTTCCAGCCCTTGTTTCTGTAATTATAATTATTCTACTGGTATACTTGGAAATAGGTTAGTTGCACATGTATATGTGTGTATAGGTGTATATTTTTCTCCTTTTTGGGCTTATGTTGGTGGTATAAATTTGTCGATAAAGACCGCCAACAGCTGCCCTTAGAGAATACATGCTTCCACCATATTTGATAAGAAAACTATATAGGTACATTATTTCTAGATATTTTTAGTTGCTGTTTTTTCTTTAATAATTCATCCTATACATATTTGCAAATGCATTTACATGTTTATTTACCTTTCTGTAAATCAAAAGGTCTCCTACAGATCATAATTGTCCTACCACCAAGCTTAGAGAAGGGAAAATGGCTACGTAGGGCTGGTGTGCAGATAGGCTTGGAGATTGGGTTAAGAAGAATCCATCCTGCAGACCAAATGATGCAAAAGACAAATTGGAGGGTGACTTTGGAATAAAGCTGAAGTACTCAAAAGCTTGGTCTGAATTAAAGGTAGCCTTGGATCAAATTCATGGTAAGTATGAGGAAAGCTTCCAGCTTCTTTTCAATTGGGCTGCTCAACTACAACAAAGTTCACCTAAAAGTCATGTAGAAATAGAGTTAGAGAAGATTGGTAAGAAGAATAGATTCAAAAGGGTTTTTGTTGCTTTGAAGCCATGCATTGATGGATTCCTAGCTGGTTGTAGACCCTTCATAGGAGTAGATGCATCTTTTTTGCATGAAAAGTACACTGGACAGTTGGCTTCAGCAACAGTTGTTGATGGGCATAACTGGCTGTACCATTTAGCATATGTTATTTTTGACTCGGAGACTGAGGATAACTGGAAGTGGTTCCTAGAGAATTTGCACAATCATAGGAGACCCACCGGGACTAGTCTTATGTTCAGATGACTGTAAAGGATTAGAGAAAGCTGTAGGGGTTGTTTTCCCACAAGCTAAAAACAGGGAGTGCATGAGGCACATGTACAACAACTTCAGAAAACACTACTCAGGGGATGTTTTTACTGACCACCTGTACCCTGCAGCTAGGAGCTACACAAAATATATGTTTAGGTAGCACATGAAGAAATTTTTTGAGTTAGCTCCGGCTGTAATTGACTACCTTGAAGAGCATCATGGTTGGACATGGTATAGAAGTGGCTTCTTTGAGGACAACAAATGTGACTATTTAACTAATAATGGAGAAAAGGTACACTAGAAAGCAGATTAGGCAACAATGGCGAGATGGGATCCTACCAAGTGTTATGAAGGAACTGAATCTTATTAGCAACAATTTAAAGGTTATCAAGGTGACAGTCAGTGATGAGGACTTTGCAGAGGTGACACTGATTGATGAATGGAATAACCACAAAAGGCATACAGTGGATCTGAAAAATCTGAAGTGCTCACGCAGGGAATGGTAGATAGCTGGCAAGCCATGCAAGCATGCCTTGGCATGGATTCTTTCCAACAGAGGTTTGCAGATAGCTGACTTTGTGCATAAGTATTACTCAGTTGCTAGGTTTAGACCAGCCTATGAAGGAAGAGTAGAACCAATGACAGATAGGTCCTAATGGCCAAAAGTCAATCTTGGGTTCAAGGTTTACCCCCTTTGCTGGGAAGAGCACCAGGTTGGCCAAAGGTGCAAAGGAAAATGGGTTGTCTAGAGAAAAATACCAACAAAAAAAAGTGAGATGCAAATGGTGTGGAGATTTTGGACACTTCGCCAAGACATGCACGCTTCACATGGTTGGAGAAGATGGTGAAACTACTACAAAGAAGAAAAGGTTAGCTTTCAATTTTCTGTGCATGTATTTTGAATTTTTACTTTAATTAATTATGGTTAGCTGTACTTTAAATTTTTACTTTTAATTATATGCATGTACAAAAGAGGACAGAGAGCACAACTGATGATGCAAGACCATCCAAGGGGAAGAAATAGAAGGCAGCGAAGAAGAAGAAAACTCATAAGAAGAAAAAACACCCTTGAAAAAGAAGCAGAAGAGGAACGCAGCAGCTCCTCCACCAAAGGTTATCACAAGCATGAAGGACCTATTTTCTGATGGACAGTGAACCTAATTTTGTGACCTTTCTTTTGTAATATAATGGCAGTGAACTAGATACCTATGATGGCTGTGAACTGTGTGTGATCTAGATTCTAGATGCCTATGATGGCAGTGAACTATGTGTGTTATCTAGATGTCTGTAATGGCCTATTTTGTGGACGCCCTGTGATGGCGTCGAAACTGTGAACTGGATGCACATTCTGGGTGCCCGTGATGGCCTATTTTCTGGATGCCTGTGATGGCATGTAAACTTGAACAAGCTAAAATGCTTAGGTGAAGCAATGCTATTGTTAGTTTCCATCCTGCTCAATTTTAATTGTTGCTAATGTGATACATGCTTCGACCATGTTATAAATGCACATCTATTTGCTAATATGTGGTCGTTATCCTCCATTTATGAGCATGTTAATGTGTGGCTCTTCACAGCTATAAATGCACATCTATTTGTGAAATGCTTTTGTTATATAATGGTTAGTTGAAAAAGGTTGTTAGGTGCCTTTGATGGCCTGTGAATTTCAGGTTGCCTGTAATGCTTGAAAACTAGAACAAGCTGAATTGATGAATTTTTGGATGCCTATGATGCTTAGTTTAGATATAGGATGCCTGTCATGGCCTTTGAACTGGATGTCGAATTACTAGATGACTATAATGATTGAGTACTTGAACAAGCTGAAATGCTATTGTCATTGCTATTGTCGGTATGTTGAATCAATGCTATTGTCAAAAATATACTAGTACAATTTTTAGTTTCAATGTTGTAATATTCTGAAACAATATGATTTTTCAAATTGAATTTCATTAAAATAACTGAATTACATTAACTAGTACAATGACAACCTAATTCCCTTCACAATGACTGAATTCCATTCACAATGATAACCGAGTAATACTGCATCTAAGAAGCTAACAACAAAAGCTTCTAAATGGTACATAAAGACTGAATTTCATTCACATACAAAAGCCGATGTCATACTGCATCTAAGACCAACAAAAGCTCCACAAGGACTGTTTCCAAATGGTACACCTACTTCCAAATTTTGCTCAGAAGACAACCTACAGCTACACCTATACAGACTGCTACAATGACGATATAATCCATCTTCACCCTCTGCACTTGCACTTTGAGCTCCCAGAGGGCAGTCACTGCACTGTCAATTTTCTGACGCCGCCTCCAATCTGCGCCGCCGCCGCCGCCTCCAAACGGACTGCTAGGGTTCGTCGTCCGGAAACGCTGGAGAATACGGGAACGGAGAGGGAAGAACGGTGCGGCCAGTGCCAGCCTGAGTGCCTTATCCACACAGCGAGGGGCAATACGGGGCAGTACACAAATACATGACCTGCAAGTGGGCCCAGATAAGCGCCAGACATAGAAAAGGGCAAGAGTGAGGGAGAAGCAAAATAGTAATGGAAAATATCCAATAAGGTGAATTGTAATGGTGTTTTTCAAAAGTTGAAAAATTGTAATGACGAGAATAAAAAAATCCCTTTTTGCTATGGCGCTATACTAGCCATAATCAAGGACCGTCTTTTGTGAATCAATCCTTATAAAGGTTCACACTCTACTGGATATGCACATTGTCTACCACTAAAATAAAAACACCACTAAATCATGGAACAAATCTAGAAAAATAAGGGCACATGTGCCAAGTCTAGATCTTCAAACAGAGTAGGCATGTTCCACCATGTGGAACCCAACTAGCTAAGCTGTGCTTAATTCACATCGAGGAACATGGTAGGTGGTGGTTTTTTTTAAAAAGTGTTAGGTGGGGGAATAGAGCCATCTAGGATACTAGGAGTTATCAGTTATCACAAGATGCCCTGTTTTCCGTCATCAGTTATCAGCCTGCTGAAAGTTTCTTATGTACAAGTCAATTTGCTTGCTTAATGTGCTCCAATTCATGGTATCGTCGGACTTTCTTGGCATCATTTGTCAAAAAAAATCTTCCTATTCACTAAAAAATAATCGACTTTACCAGTTTACCTATAACGGTGATAGATTAGGATGGATTCACATCAGAGTGGCGGCGGCGGCTTTTGCTATGCCACTGCGCTAGCCATAATGGAGGAGCATGTTTTGTGAATAACACTTCACTACACCAAAATCGAAATTCCTTGAGGGTCCACGATTTCCTTGAGTGCCCAAATCCAACCGCCAAGGAATTTATCATTTCCTTGGGGCTTTTCTTGGCGGTTCCACTCGGCCTCCAAGGAAATATGCAAGTTTTCTTAAGTGTTGTTGTGAACGGCCAAGGAAAACACTCACCAAGAAAATCTGAAAACCCTGCAGCTACTGAGTTTTGAACTCACAACCCCAACTTTCACATAGTTACTTCCTTACCACTGCACCTCGAAATCATTTGTGACTCAATAGCTAATGCATTGCTTTTGTATTTAGTCTAGTGAATTTTGTAATACATATTTGACACCCGAAATGAATTCAAATAAAAAAAGTTTAAACGGGAAAGTTTTAGATCTTTTCGAGTACTACAACTTTAGTTTAAGTCATTTCTTCATTCGAGATCATTTGTTAAATTCATCAAAAAAAAATATTGATTTTTTTAAAATGTTTTCCTTGACGGTTTGCAACAACACTCAAGGAAATAGTGTTTTCCTTGGCGGTTCACAACAACACTTAAGAAAACTTGCATATTTCCTTGGAGGCCGAGTGGAACCGCCAAGAAAAGCCCCAAGGAAATGATAAATTCCTTGGCGGTTGGATTTGGGCACTCAAGGAAATCGTGGACCCTCAAGGAATTTCGATTTTGGTGTAGTGAAGTGTTATTCACAAAACATGCTCCTCCATTATGGCTAGCGCAGTGGCATAGCAAAAGCCGCCGCCGCCACTCTGATGTGAATCCATCCTAATCTATCACCGTTATAGGTAAACCGGTAAAGTCAATTATTTTTTAGTGAATAGGAAGATTTTTTTTACAAATGATGCAGAGAAAGTCCGACGATACCATGAATCGGAGCGCATTAAGCAAGCAAATTGACTTGTACATAAGAAACTTTCAGCAGGCTGATAACTGATGACGGATAACAGAACCAAACTAAACCTCGATCACTCCGTGATTCATAATACGTCATGGTTGGGAATGGCCTGGCTGATCGAGTGGTCAGTGCAGGTTCACTACCTTCCCCTGGGGTGGTCAGAGTTCAAGTTCCAAGGGACTCACTCTTTATTTATGGCTTCGGCCGTAGCGATCAGGGAAAAAAAAACTCCTTTGTCTCTCCCACATCCAAAGCACAGGTCTGTGGCCATCTCATCTCACGGAGCTGCGATGCCGCTGTGTATAGGTGGGTAGGGGCTCAGGGGTTGTCGCGATCCGCATGAGAAGATCTCCTTAAACCGAAATACCCGGGGCCGTCTAGTCACCGTGAATCAAGTTTTTTTTAGTACGTCATGGTTTGAAAATACGTACAGCATGATAACAAAAAGTTCCCAGTACATGCGTGCAGTTCCGATCCTAAAATGCATCCACCAGACCACTAACAAGGGTTTCCATAAGCTCCACTTCACTTGTGACGTTGGATACGATCAGTTCGTCAACAAGTGTACTGGTTTGCACTGGAAATCCCACTCGTACGTCGGGCAGGATGGCATACAGCACTCTGCGGGGACATTACACGGTGAGTAATGGGCTAATGGCATTAGGTCACGGGCCATTCTTCCCCAGTGCTTATCCTCCCCGTGCATTAGTATTTGACTTTTAATTGCCCATGATTAGTGAGTGGCGGCTGCGCAAATGACAAGGGGTCACAATCTCACAGATATCTTGGAAAAAGGAAGCGCGACAAGTAGCACCCCAGTTGAATTTGTGTGTTATGTAGTGCAGCTTGTGACTCGTGAGATTAACTTTTTGATGTAAAATCATGCAATGCTAGGTCCGGACACGTATCGACCACGGAAGGTCTCATGGGACTTGCATTTTTTAAAAGAAAACTCAGTTACAACATCGGGGTTAATTAAAGATCACTCGGGATTCCTTGCACCACAGAATTTGAGGCATCTGTGGCTCATCCGCAGGTCGACACGCGTCTCTGTACCTTTTACAGAAAAGCCCTCTGCCTTTGTGACAATCAACCCGTGATCCAACACAATTGCTGTTTTGCGAAGAGCCCCCTGCAGCCCAACCCTAGCGTAACACCCCCATGGCCCATCCCGTCTCTACCTCAGTTTGTCCGATCTCCTCTATCCTTTCCGCCGTCGCCGCGCCGCGGTGCCCAGCGCGGGCGCCTCCCTACTTACCGCGGTCGCTAGAGCACGGGGAGCCACACGAGCATGTCGGAGTTCGGCAGACACAGCATCCAGATGGAGGCGTGAGAAGCTGCACGACACGGCAAGGGGAGCTCGGCGAACTCCTCTCGTCAGCATAGCGCGACCTCATCCATGGCGCCGCCACCACGTGTATCGCTTCCACCCTCCCAATGGTGGACCTAGGTCCTCCTCCTCCAGATCCCCTACTCCATTTCCTCCGCCTCTTCCCTCTCCCTTCATCCTATCCTCCTGACCTAGGTTCGTCGTTGGCATCGAGGTGTCCACGGGCCTCACCTGCGGACGAGGGCTCCCATGTCCGGAGGCCCTAGGAGCGCACCCTGCGGATCCGGCTGGCCTCCACCACTTGCGTCCAGTGGCAGCGAAGAAGGTTAACGGAGGATTCTATCCAGATTAATATGCGGTCTCCTATACTCAGGTACTAAATCTGCAGCTTATGGTTGGACTGCTCGTACCAGTGCTGCTACTTCCTCTTTTAGTATGAACTATCAGCAAGCACAAATTCTTTCCTCACAATTTAATTTTGCACATTCTCTGACTCGCATAAAAATGTATTTCCTTCTACAGATTGGGGACGCTGCATTATCTGTATCACTGTATGGCTTGCTGATGCGGGTGAAATAGTAATTCCAGATCCTAGGTGAAATGTATATTGTTAAGTCCAAGATGTTGTGAAAAAAAGTCCAAGATGTTGTGAAAAGAAGTTGAAGATGCCTTCATCATGTGTGGCCCAGGTTATCTCTAACTTCAAGTGTTTGCTTTCTTTTACCTGTGGATGCTACAGGCTAGATAATACCACATAAAAGTGACAGTGTCTTAGTTTACAACTATCAGATTAATATGATTATAGAGTAATAGAATGCAGCCTGAAAGCTCTACTGACGTAAGTATCATCTCCTTGAAATATCGCTAAATTCTAATTCTATATTAACCTATTAGTATAGTCATCAGCAATATAACATAGTTGTCAGTTGTGGTATAAGATAAGATAAGATATTATTCATACCATTAAAATTCGGGCTCTAATTTGTTGTAGTTTTTAACTCTTCAGTGATCTCTTTCAACTTTTCAGATGTATTTCTTTTCTTTCTTTTGAAAAGTTTCATTTACCAACAAATGGTGCCACAAAACAGTTTGAAATTGTATAGGTTATGCTTACTGGGGAACCAAGCATTGTTGAAGCAGCTGCCTCATTGCTTAAGGCTATTGTTACAAGGAACCGAAAGCTATGTTTCAATTATATAGTACTGGTGCCTTTTATTTTGCATTAGCGTATCCTGGTTCAAATCTCCTATCAATTGCATAGTTGTTTTCGTCCATACATAGTTACATAATCATCAAGCTTTTCATGGTAAGAGGCAGACAATGATGTCTGATTCCGACACAAAAAAATTATATGCTCTCACGTGATGCTGGCAGAAAACCGTATTTGTTAGGTCTTTTACCTATATCCTTTATTTTTATTTGTAAAAACATGTTATCCACCCTACATCAAGGATGACGTGGTAGTGTTTCTCTTGCATTAATTTGCCCTTCTGCTTTGGTTGCTCTTCATATGCCCACTTCTGAAAATTGGGATAGTTTTTTTTTTGTCAGAACTATAAGATGTTAATATTACTTTAGACCTTTGGTTGTTAACTTGGTTTCCCACTTTCGCTTCTCCAGTTAAACTAATATCCATTCGATTGATAGCTCCAAGCCTCAATCAATGTCATATTTGCTGCTTTATTTCCTTATGTATGGTAGCAAAGAACACGAGTGGGTTGTGCTACTTAATACTAAACGCATTATATTAGTTAATTGTTGTTGTGGTTCATTTCCCATCATTGAGTGTTACGTTATATATTATTGCACTAGATAGATGGAAACATATGACAATTCCTGTGACAGTACTCGTATTAGCCATTGGATGACTGAAAATTATAGCTACGCGGGAACAGTGACAGCATGGGGCGTGCCTTTTAAATCTGGGACAATTGGATAACTGCAGTTTGCATGGGGCATCATTTTTATCTGATCTCTGTACGCATATATTTTATGGTCGTGGTTAACCTATACAAACTACTTTTGTGTTCCAGCAGATGTCATTGGTGTTTTCACGATGCTCTTGAATGTTTTGGCTCTGCGAAGCAGAGCACGCCAAGCTGAAATACTGAAGAGGACAGTCACTATAAGCGATGCAAGGTCGGTACCACGCGACTATTCATGACATGTTTTTTGATTTCCTGTATAGTATGGTTGTGTCAAGTTCGACATATGTCCTTGCTTCGAACTGATGTTAAGTTATGTTTCACTGGTGACAACGGTGCCTCAATGGATATTGCACTTTGGGGCGAGCGGGCAACCACATTCCCAGCTGAACAGGTCCATAAGGATGGGCAGACCACCCCGCAGGTCATGATATTTGTTGGCACTCTTGTAAGTGTTACACAACCACGCAGGTATATGTGTGCCTGGTTAATAGTGACCCATTTAATAGTGACTGATTCTATCATGTGCTCATGTGTGCTTGTTTAGCATATTGCATAGTGACTATAGCATTCCATATATAAAAGGTCTAAAATATATTTATAATCTTCATGCATATACTTCCTTTTTATGTTCATTTATATGTTTTTTTGAAGCATGTTCATTGATATGTTCGTTAGGCAGTGCATAGCTCGTTATATAGTTGGAAGTCACATTTTTACACGCTCTCAGTTTTTATGTGTACCCTCCCCTTTAATTACGATGAAGTGTTAACTTTTAAAATAACTAGGAGAATTCCCCACGCGTTGCCGCGGAAAATTAGTGATGGTTCTCATATTGTTGTTATTGAGCATTGCGTATTGCGTATACTGAATTTTTAGATATAATTTGGAAATGTAAGCAGCAAGCTGGACAACCAAAAAAATACAAAAGCACTCTTTGCTATCGTGTAAAAAGATCAGAGTAACTAATAAACATGGGAGATGAAATGGAAAAGTAGAAACTAAACTAAATGGAACAAAGCAATACATAATACATGAGAAGCATCGATAAAGATAAATAATGATGATACTATAGGAAGAGCCCTCATCCATTGATGATTAATCATGGGGAAAAAAATTCGGACGCATGCCTGTGGCAACCACACCGCTTATTAACATGGGGTTTGCGCGGCGGTCTGTTTTTTCCATCGTGCTTATGCAGCTAGGCACGGAAGCAAATTAGTCTACTTTAATCCCCCGCTATCTCTATTTCTCACCTTCATTGCTTCGACCTTTCGAGCATCCTTTCCTGATGCGTGCAGCTTTTCCTAGATTTTGTCATCATCGATGCAGCAGCCAGGAGCAAACAACTACGTGCGGCAGGGGAAAGCGCCCCTCACCATGGCCACAGAGCATGCAGGTATGTCGCCATGGCCATCATGGATTGGAGAAGCTTCCTTGCTGCTACCGGGCCAGCTACGTGCGACTGGGGAAGGCGCCCCCACTCGCCATAGCCGTGGAGCATGCAGGTACGACGCCATGGCCATGGAGATCAGTGGAAGATTTCTTTCCATTGCCAAGCCGAGAGGCAGCACCGTGGAGGGCTCAGCGGCCATAGCTACTTCCTGGAGGCGTGGCGTGGGGATGAGTTGTCGCACGACGATAGGAGAGGTATATATGAACCCTATTAAGGAAAATGAAGAGACGCTACCTCTCATATTCTTGGCAAGAGTAATACACGCTAGGCTTCCAATAGTCTGGTGGCGGGAGAGGACGAGATAGGTGATGGCAGTTTCTTAGGCCTTAATGCTCATCATTGGATTTGTTGGGCATGGCAAGAGGTAAGGCTGGACATGATCGGACACCATTCGCATGCAGCGTGAGTGGATGGACAGATTTGTGGTGATGGATGGCGGTTTAGATTAGTTGATGACGTGGCTTAAGGAGGTGCTAGAGAAATAAGATAGCAGGATTTTGCTTTATAGGAGTTATAGATTTGATGGAGGGTAACTATTGACTTTCACTTTTGTTCTATACATTAGCCCTTGCTTAAATCTATAAACATCATGGCTGATGACCTTTCTTTACAATGCAGTTAAGGATACCTGGTCACCGAAGTGGAAGGTCACAATACTTGTCTGTACAAGTTGCAGCCAGATATTTATGTGCTAAGTGCTAATTGACATGATCAGCTGTCTTTGAAAACCTCATGTCTGGAAACTGTAGTTCCCCACTATTTTGTATCTAGCGTTATTTACCTACTATAATGGTCTCTATATATTTGAATCGACATTCTAAGCTACCGACTATTTCGGTAGTCATGAATTCCAATTGTGAACTGTAATGTACATCTATGTAAGGTTTGGCTGGATAGAACCATAATGACCACAATAGCCTTGCATGTAGTGAATGACTGTGTAATGTATGGCTGAACAAAACTATGAAGGTTGCAATGGCCAATAAACCATACTATAGGCAGATGCTTTTAGATTTGTGCTAAGTATGTGATATCTTTGATATTAGGTACTGATGCTCTGAGAATAGTGATAACGGTTCTGCTTAGTACCTTGGCTATTTCTTTGGTCATAAGATTTTGTTTCTAGAGTCATTGTAGGGCGGGCGCCTGATGTTCTAGTGAAAACAATTATTGTAACACAAGACTGAACCGGCTGAAACATTTTGAACAATCTAGACATATATGTGTGAAACATATGCAAAACATCTTGATCGAAATGTTTGCAACATACGTCTGAAACAAATAAAACATTTTGAACAACGCTTGCAACATGCCTTTGAAACATTTGCAACGTGCATCTGAAATACTTGCAACATATGCAAAATCCCGATCTACTTTTCAACATCCGCTTAAAACACTTGTAACATACCTCTGAAACACTTGAAACATACGCTTGCAACATGCACTTTCAGCGCAATATCTCACTGCTGTTTCGGAATGGGAGGCTCGTCGGCGTGTGGAGTTCAAAGGTAGAGCTCGCTGGTGGCGCGGAGCTCACCGCTCTGATGGAGAAGGCCACGGCAGGTCCGTTGGAGACGGTCGTGGCGGGTCCACGCGCTCTAGAAAGTCGTAGCGGGCGAGAGGCGTGGTGGAGAGGGATGAAGACGGGCTGCTACGCTTTGGCGCGGTGGAGAGGGAGACGCGGTCACCGAGGTGGCGCAGCGGAGCGCGGTTGTGGAGACCTGTCGAGGTGCTACTGTGAGGTGAGTTTTTTTTAAGAATAGTTAGGGACGAGTGAATGAGCACATAAAGGGACGATCGCTAGGCTGGTGCAGGTGGCCCACCATTTCGAACGTGCGGCACGGACGGCCAACCTATATGAAGAATTACCGATTTGACTTAGGACAACTCTAAAAGTTGATTTCTTTCATGACAAAGGTAGTAGATAGTTAGATCTGCTTAATTAATCAAGCGGGCTATAAACTATACATAAATCACTTCGCTTATCATTTAAACGTGTTAGGTGAAAATTGTGTAAACTATCAGCGATGCCCATGATTCTTCGGCCTCTTCCAAATCTGCTGCAAGTTATTACCACTCCTTTGGATTTTCGTCTGAGGCTTCTCTGCTTCCACGTCTCCCTCTTCCCATTCAGTTATCCGTAGGGGAAGAACAGTTGGAGGAAGGTCGAAGGAGGAAAGAAGAAGATCATCACGGAAAGGTGACGAAGAAGCTCCTTCTCCACCTGCTCATCAATCAACAAATAAAACAGTTTGCACTTTGCGGTGTTTTACGAAGATATAAAAAAAAGTTTAAAAACAATCGTCGACCACGATGGGACTCGAACCCACAATCTCCCGCTCCGGAGGCGAGCGCCTTATCCATTAGGCCACGCGGTCAAGTTGTTATAGACTGCAGATCTATTATACTTCTTATAGCTACAATAGTTGGGCTTCCGTACGGAGAAGCCCAGCGGCCCACGAGAGCATACTACGAGGCCCAGCATCTTCGTGCTGCCCTCCTTGTTCGGGCACGCCGACGGCCGACCCTCGCCAGCGCTGCCCCCGCTTCCCAGTCCTCAGCTCCGTGCGTCCGTCGGCCGTCCCTGTCCTCCACTTCTAGCGCTAGTCGTCCAGCGCTGCCGCGCCGTTGCGGAGCTTCTCCAGCCGCTCGTCTGAGCGCCGTGCGGCCACTGCCCGACCCCGACGGTCAACGCTTCGTGGTCTGCATCTGCATCCCCGGTGAGTGGCGAGTGGTTATTTGTGAATTCAAGTGTAGAAACTTTACATTTGATTAGCAGTTTTAGCTTAGCTTGAAATTATGTGGGGTACGGATACATTCATTGTTTCAGTGGACATTGGTTAGAGATTTGCTTATGTTAACCTAAAATCAAATCAAAGCCTGTTATGCTTATCTTTTTTTAGTTTAAAAGTACTGTGAGACCTCTTAAAAATATTATCGTGTTTTGGTTTTTTCGTATACTGAACCATTTGCCGAAATATGCATAATGGATTATTACTGTATTGCACATTAGATTTTTGTCTAGGCATACCATGGGTTTAGGGTTCGCCAATGCACAGTCCTCACCCAGTCCCTACCTCCTTGACCACAGATCATGTCAAGAGCCTTAGCGCGTCGCCCAGTGCCTCCTTTCCTGAAACTTCGCTCCACAGTGTGCGACGACGGCTACTGGACGGGCAGATTGGACCACAAGGACTGGCTCGCCCCAAACGAGGTGCTCAAGATATTTGCAAACATCAGGGACCCTAGCCTGATAAACAGTGTATTCAAGAAGGCATGCAGCCGGAGAGACTACAAGCCCAGCGAGGTGCTCTACAGCTTGATGATTGACAGGCTGGCCTGCGCCAGGAGGTTCAGTGATGTGGAGGAGTTGCTGTCCAAAGCAACAACTGAAAAGTTCAGGTTTTCAGACGAGTTCTTCTACAGGCTGATCAAGATGTACGGCAACGTGGCAGAACATCCTCAGAAAGCCATCGACACGCTCTTTGCAATGCCTGGGTATAATTGTTGGCCTTCTACAAAGACATTCAATTATGTTCTTCACATGCTTGTGTGCAAGCGGCAGTATGAGGTTGTTCATGAGGTCTACTCGAGCGCACCCAGGCTGGGGGTGACATTGGACACCTGCTCCTTCAATATTCTTGTCAAGGGTTTGTGCCAATGCGGTAAATTTGATGAGGCTATCTCCTTGCTGCATGAGATGCCAAAGCAAGGGTGTCAGCCTAATGTGGCGACCTACTCGACCTTTATGCATTTCCTTTGTCAGCGTAGTCAAGTTGATAAAGCATTTGAGCAGTTTGAGAGAATGCGGAAGCAGGATATTGCTGCAGATACAGTTGTATACAATATTTTGATCTCTGGTCTCTGCAGGCAGGAAAGAGTGTCTGAGGCATTCGATCTCTTCAAATCAATGACTTCTGAAGGGTGCTATCCTAATTCAGGGACTTATCAGGTACTTCTCGATGGTCTCATCAGTTTAGGAAAGTTTTTTGAAGCCAAAAACCTTGTTAGCACTATGAGTACAGAAGGTGTGAGGCCTAGCTTCCAATCATACAAGCTACTGATTGATGGCCTCTGTAGTGAAGACTGCGTGGATGATGCACATCTTGTCTTGAAGCAAATGGTGGGCCAAGGTTTTGTTCCTCGGATGGGGACTTGGACAAAACTTCTCACATCTATCTTTTAATTTTGGTTTTCACATCGGTGATTTCCTTGGCCTAACAAGACACATGAACGGAAACTTCAAATTTTACCAGACTCCTGAATGAAGGTCGTCAAGTTCTGTTAGAGGAGCAAGTGGACCAATGCGGGCTTGAGTTTGTGCCTGTAGTCTTGCGTACCACGGCCATATGAATGCTGCCTGTACATGATTATAGTTTGGTGTTAGCTTCCACGGATGTCAACCTGAAATATATAAGGCTGTAAAAAAAAAGTCCATTCAATTTTGTAGGTTTGTAACTTCAAATTTTAAAACATTTCAAATACTCTAATGTTAAAATGTTAAATATCAATCTGAATCCACATCTGTGCATTTGCAGGTGATTTATGCTTGGCAGTTCAATAACTAATCTTCTCTGGACCTTCCTGCTATTTTGGAATCTAGTTTCCAGGCTAACAATATGAAGATGCATGCCATGAGGTAGTCCTTTTGGCCTTTTACATCCTTGATTGAGAGAAACAGAGCATACTAAATAGTTAGCTTTTCAGCTCTTCTGTTTGCTGTTCGGCTCCTTAAGTAATCACATGACTAATATATTCTGCTCACTAGGTTGGCTGATAGTGATTTGGTTCGTGACATTTGTATTGTACTCCCTAAGACATAGGATCGGCCCCCGTGTCGCCCCGTCTGGGCGGCACGGGCGGCGACGCCACCACCGCCCACCTCTCCTCCCTCCCTCCCCGTGCCTCCTCGCCGCTGCCGGAGGCCGCGCAGCCCGCGAGGATGGTGGCGGCGGGGCCCTTCTCCCTTGTTCCCTCCTTCTCTCCTCCCTGTGGAAGTTCTTTCCGGCGATGGTGGTGGTTGCCCCGGCGGCCGGCTCTTGGATCCACAGTACCAGTGACCGGATCCGATGCTCTTGAGGCCAAATCAGGCGCCCCCCGCTTGGATTTGGTCGGGGCACAGGCGCACAGCCGGCGTGGGCGGCGGCGCGCGGAGGGGCCGGGGTCGTTGGACGGCTCGATGCGGCGTCCGGCTGTGGACGGCGCGAGAGCCGGCGGATGCGCGAGGACGACGTCGGGCTCCTTCTCCGCTTGCCGCTTCCTCAGCCATGGCGCGTCGCTCGCTAGGAGACGTCGGCTACGGCGGCGGCGGCGACCCAGGCGTCGGGGAGCCGCTGGCCGCAGCCGGCGTGGGCGGCGGCGCACGGAGGGGCCAGGGTTGGTGGATGGCTCAGTGCGGCGGCCGGCCGTGGACGACGCGACACCGGCGGCTACGTCGGGAAGCCGCTGGCAGTGGCCGGTCACACATCGCCTCACACGGGTGGCGGTGCCTGTCACTCTGCCATCCGTGGTTGGCGACTGGTGCAGTAGAAGGACCGTGGCTACTGCGCACGGGGCTGAGACGCCATGGCGAAAGCCTTGTCCCTCTTGGGCCGATGACGGCGACGCCTTCGGGGGCTGTTTTCTTCGTCGGAAGCGTTCATCGAATGGCCCTCTCTCCTGTGCGCAGTGTGCCTTCATTAGGTGAAAACCTTGACCGTCTGGTCAGGCAACGGCGACACAGATGTGTCGTGTCCCTCCTTGGCGTTGTTTAGGAAGCTCGTGCTCGTGTCTGTGGCGGCAGCTAGCGTCGTGGCGAGGAAGGTGGAGGCTTAGTTGAGGATTCAAGTTTGCAGTGTCCACGACAGAGGAAGGTGGTCAAGAGGAGGGCGGTGACGCAGCGATTGGAGGGCTTCACATCTGCTTGGCAATGGAGGGCGACGGTTTGATAGGATCGTCCGCTAGTTATGACCACGAAGTTGGCAAGGAGGCCGGCGTGGAAGATAGTGACCAGCAGATTTGAGTTGCCGAGTTGACCTGCGTGGTTTGGCGGTAGGCAGTCCCGCACAGCGGCGACTGTTTCCGGTGCCAAGAGGCGTTCTGACTGGCAGCCTGAAGACGTGTGGGGCACTTCTACCTTCGATGAGACAACTAGGTCCTGAAACTCTGTAATTCTGTAATAAGAAACAGCTATATACATTGGTTGATGCAAAAGATGGGATATTAATATATTCCCTTTTCTAAAAAAAAGGTTGGCTGATAGTCATGAAATCCACATGTTCACCCTGTTCGGCAGGCTGTTTCTGCGGCTTATAAGCCGGCTGTGGCTGTTTTGTTGTGAGAGAAACACTGTACCACGGCTGATAAGCCGTGCTGATAAGCTCAGCCGAACGGGGTGGTTAATGTTAGCCTTGCATGACAACTGTCCGTGGAGAATGGTGTGGTTATGGATCTGTACGTACAAGAGGGTCTTGTAAGCCCACTAGATGAAGATTTTTAAACTATTATTACTCTCAGCGATTTACATGTTGCAATTTTATTTGCAGTTTTGATACGATCTGTTCACAGCAGGGAAAGGATCTGGTGAGCAAGGAAGCAGCTGCTTGGGACCATGCTATCACTGTTTGACTGAAAAGCCTTAAAGGTAGACATGCGTTTTGTTCGTTACTGCAGTTGTTTCGCAAAAAGAACAATTGTTCGGGTCTGCATAATGTTGCCGTAAAGGGTTCATCCACAAATTACTGTCGGGGAAGTGGGTACATCAATCTAAATGCCCACGGCAATATACTGTTGGGAAATTAGAAATTACCTGGTTCAGCAATATAACTTCGTATGTGGTTGTGACGAGGGACTTGTGGTGGTCTTTAATGTTCGCTTGAACTTATCAGGCCGGCTTATCAGATATGATATATTGTTTTTTCTCACAATAAAACAATATCAGTTGACTTATCAACCGCAAAAACCATCGGCCGATATCCATGCGAACTATTGTTTGCACTGTACTTAGCCAATCATGTGCACCTGCCTAGGACACTTGGACCATGCTACTGTACTTGTATACGCGTTGTCAACCTTGTACCGGAATAAGTGCACAGTACATTGCCGTTACAGTACTCCGTCACTATAAATTCTCCATATTTTATTTCCAAGAACTGTAAATTTGGCCTGTTGAGAATGTCGTGGTAGGATTTCTTTTTTGAAACCGCGGGGTCACCAGTGTGCCTCCAGTACTGAATGGCAGCGGCGGTTGCCAGGAGCTCATGCAGCACGGCTCGCAGGCGGCCGACGACATGGCAAATGTGCGTGGGAGGTAGGCAGGTGGAGGGGAAGAGAGGATGGAGAAAGAGGAGAGGAATGACAGGGAGCCTCAGGATAAAATTGTCTTTTTTACCCTTCCTCTCACCTAGAAAATGATTAGTTTATTCGATGCGGGGTTTTGGATACCAAAGCGATGTGTTAAGATAAAATCGACTTTAACGATGTATTTCACATAAACTCGAGCTTTCGTAGTGTTCAATGGATAAATTTCTCCTCGCCTCTGGACAGGCTTATTTCGCAGAGGCCAAATGTTTGTTTTACAGTTGTAATGCTTTGTTTAGGGTGTTCGGACGTTCTTTTTGCATTGGACGCATTTAACCATCCACACAGACAAGAGCAGAGGACACAAACAAAAAGCTCTGCACGCGCCACTTGCTCCCGCTCATGCCACGCACCCTCGCCCTTGTAGATTCACCCCACACCACCATAGTGGATCAACAACGCCGAGGTGCAAGGCCACGCCACTATCTTCGTCGCCAAGCTCTTCGGCCGCGTAGCCCCTGTCCTTCCTTACCGCCGTCCCCGAGCCGCAGTGCCTAGGTAGGCTTGCCGGCTGACTCCACCATAGCGGGGCGCCTCCATCCGATTGCCGCGCCCGCCTCTACCTTGTCGGGTGCCACCATCTGCTGTCGCGGTCGCCTCTGTACGGTCCAAATGGCTAGAGGGGGGGTGAATAGCCTATTTAAAAATTCTACAAGCTTCACTAAACAACCACGTTAGTAAAAAGATGGCTAAGCTAATTCTAGCATTAGCTCAACTATACTAAGCAAGCCACTTATACAATACTAGTGAAGCAAGGCTATGATCTCTAATACACACCAACAAGACTAAGTCACTAAGCTACTTACTCCTATGTGATAAAGGCTACACTAGGACTAGTACAATAAAGTAAAGAGCAAGTGACTTGATTATTATACCAACGATGTAGAGAAGTAATGCACTTGAAGAATCAATCACAATAATCAACCACAAGAGAAATCCTCGGCAAAGAGATGACACAAGATTTTTTACCGAGGTTCACTTGCTTCCCGGCAAGCTACTCCTCGTTGTGGCGATGCACCCACTTGTCGGTTCGCGAGATAATCGACTATCAAGAGTCGAGCCCTCGGCGGGCGCCGCACAACCGCACACAAGATGGGGATCCTCCAAGCCACGAGCTCCACTAGAGTATCCAATTTGCGAACTCCCGCGGGGAAGGATCAAGAACCCCTTACAACACTTGGTGAGGGCTCCAACAATCTCCAATTGCAAGCTCAATCACCTCCACTGCTCCAAGCCGTCTACTGTGTCGGGAAACACGGAAGAGTAACAAGAAATCCGCAGCAACTCGAAGATCAAGTGCCTCTAGAATGCAACTCTCAAGCAATGCACTTGAATCTCACTCAATCTCACTCAAAATGTGCAACCAAGCAAAGAGATGAGTGGAGGGCTTGTTCTCTAGCTCAAAGGATGTCTCTAGGTCTCAAAATGTGCAAGAGTTGCCCTCAAACCCCGGACATCCTCTATTTATAGCGAAGGGGTACGCAGCTAGCCGTTACCGTCGACGCAGCGAAAAACGCGCTGACCGGACGCTCCGGTCAGGGTGACCGGACGCGTCCGGTCACTACAGGACAAGTGTGAACAGTGCGCGTCAGAACTAGCCGTTGCCGTGACCGGACGCACTCAACCATTTGATCGGACGCGACAGTGCCAGCGTCCGGTCGCGTTCCAGTAAGCTCCCGTCGAGACCGGACGCGTCCGATCGCACGTGACCGGACGCGCCGCGCGTCCGATCAACACTCTACCCTTCTGGACGCCTGACCGAACGCTCCGGTTCCATGAGGGACCGGACGCGTCGGTCGCCCGCTCTACTTCAGCGCATAGGAGAACTGACCGGACGCGCTGGTCAGGCCAGACCAGCGTCCGGTCACAAACCCTAGTGCCTGCGCCGCGTTGAACTGACCGGACGTGTCCGGTCAAACCAAGACCGCGTCCGGTGCAGCGTCCGGTCACCACAGTGACCGCCATTCGCCTCCGTTTCTTTTCCAACTTCCGGCGCAGTAGAAAATAGGCATTTTATTTCCTCGAAAACGTCTGAATCCCGCGCTCGCAAGCTCGGCGGGAGGGAGAGCAAACCCCAAACCCCTTACTACCGCTCAAACACCACCGCCTTTATATATGTGCTAACACCACCAAGTGTACACCATCAATGTGCATGTGTGTTAGCATTTCACAAACATTTTTCAAGGCGTTATGTTAGCTCTCAACTATATCCTAATGCATATGCTCAAGACATTGATCTAGTGGCACTTGATTCCCGAGCTAACCGTGATTGCCCCTCTTGATAGTCGGCTATGTATCCTAAACCCGGTCAATCACTTCTCTACTCATCTTAGACCGGCAAAAGGAAAATCCTATGGTTATACCTTTGCCTTGCGCTCTTAGATCCTTCTCTTCCACTTGATCATCATGTCTATCATATTATGTGCGTCTCCACCATGATCTTGCTCATCATTTCATGCACCAAATCATGTGGTCTTGTGGCCATCTCTCCATGCCATTTTCACCTCCATCACATGTTGCTTATGCCTAGCTTAATCACACTTGATACAATAGCATTAGCAACTTGGTGTCATTAATTACCAAAACCAAACTTGGGCTTTCAGCCTCCACTATGGCGGGTGTTGCCATCTGCTGTCGCAGCCGCCTCCACCACGTCAGTTTGCCACACCATCTGCAGCATGTTGCGCTGAAAAAACGCGTGATGAAAACATATGTATCAAATGTTTCATAGATATATTGTAAATGTTTCATTCGGATGTTGCAAAAGTAGATCGAGATGTCGATATGTTGCAATGGTTTGTACAATACGTTGCTAGCATTTGTTCCCAATGTTTTATCTATTTTCAGACGTACGTTGCAAGTGTCTTTATCTGGATGTTGCATATGTTTTACACGTATGTTGCAAGTGTTTTATTTAGATATTTCGTATGTTTGCAATGGTTTTCAAGTGTTTTTTCACGCATTTTTGCAAGTGTTTCAAACACATGTTTTAAGTTTTTCATCTATTTTTTTTGCATGTTGCAAGTATTGCGTCTAGATGTTTCAAAAGTAGATCGGATGTTGCATCTCCCTTCCCGCCTTCTGCTGCCTTGCCTTGGTGTCTCCTCCTCGCCTTCTGCTGTCTTGCATCATTCTCAGACTGCGAGGGGGTGCGGTGAGGGATGGCGACGCGAATGTGAGCGCATGCTCTCCCCTTCCGTCAAGCGGGCAAGTATCGCTTCGGTTCACTTTTTTTTGTTATGTATGGATGTTGAGATGCGATGCTCCCGTTAGTGGGTCTGGGACTGGGAACTGAACCCCAGGTTGATTGGCTGGGACTGGGAGCTGTATCCGAACGTGCTATTGGCGCCGGACGTTCGGGCGTTAGCGCCGCAGAAATGTACTGTAGCGACGCAGAGGTTACTGTAGCGCGCAGAAAACACTGTAGCACGGAGACTTGCTGCGTCACGCACGTCAATCTCTTTTCCAGTGCGAGCGTCCCTGCGTCTCTCGTCCTTAAAAGGAGACGTCTCGCGATCGCGAGCTCGCCAGACTTGTTGTCCGCCTCTTCCTCTCTAATCAAGTTCCTCTGTTCTTGCCGTGTAAGCTGCGTCTATCGAAGCATCAGTGGACTGCGGTAAGTATCCCGCGAGTTCCTCTTGTACTTCCTCTGTTTCTCCCTAGCAGCGCCATCCGTCTTCATTATTCCTTTGATTAAAGACCTCACTCATGAGCAAGTCACGGGAGAAAGCCATGAGCTAATTAAGTTCCTTTGATTTTTTTTAGAGATTATTAATAGCTACTTTGCGCAACTAATATCTCCACCATACGAACTCCAATTCCGTTGATTCTTCTTCCTAAATTCATTGAAAATCAAGAGTTGTCTGTCCATGTCATTTTCTTCGTCTCTAGAGCTCAACTAAATTTATCTATTTATCATGAAATGCATTTTAGTTAGTAGAAAATATTAGGCTAGCTAGTTCTTGCTTAGTAGAAGTAATGGATAGCTTAGCATGTTAACCATTAGAGTTAGTTAATTAGCTTAGTAGTTGTGTACTTTTAAGAGTTGTTGTCTAAGTATTAATTTATTGCACCATCATTGCATGCATGTAGTGAACGAGTTGGAGGCGGACGTGGTGACCATCGACGACCAGGAGTACGAGGAGGTCGTGGAGGTGATCGAGGAGGTCCTTGCAGCGGAGGAGGTTCCGGAGCCGCCGACTGACTTTGTTGACTCCGTGCCTGCCCAAGGCAAGCCCCGGTGCATAACCCCTATTTTACTAATCACTTGGTATATATGTTTGCATTACGTTTCAGGAGTTGATATGAAAACTACTTGCACATATATACCCACCTATGAGTCCTACTAGTACAGGTCGTGTAGATGCGATGCTTAGGATGACGGTAGCGGGTAACCTGTCGTTACTCACAATAGGTGATTATTATTGTATCACATGATAAGAAGGTGAAAGAAAATTGGAGACCGGGCAGGGATGTGGTTTGGGTACTGGTGGGTGTGACAAGTTATGTCCCGCGGCCACGGGCTTAGCTTGGTTGCATCGTTTCCCTGTCCGTGTCGATTAAGAACTGTTCGTTGTTATGGACAATAGTCTTGTCACAGATCTTATTATCCCGAGCATATACTAGCGGATGGGGGCTAGGAAGACTTGTTACTCTCTTGTCATGGGCTCCGGCTCTTTCCGGACCGACTGATTGGAGGCGGGGATAGGTGGAGGTCTAAGCACCACTTTGAGGCCGGGCCTCAAGTGTGGGGGCTTGGAGTCCAAGTTTGGACGGGGACCTGGAACCTGTGACAGGAGTGGAACGGGTTGGTCTCGCTCGTGCCTAGGGTACGAGCGAGGCGTGTGTTTTTCGGGGTACCCAGCTGGGCACATTGATTCGCGAATCGCCGTCGCTTAGACGGTACGGCTTGACTATGGCATGACATCGTAGTAACAACTGGAATAATAAAGTTGGTGGAAGAAAGGAAAGAAAGAGAAATGAGTATGATTGCTTATCACTTGCTTGAAAGTAGAACAGGTGCTTACCTAGAATGTTTAGCTAATAAAAAAAATGACTGCTAAATATTTACCAGTAAGGATACACTTTAGTAAGCTTTGCAGGCAAAAAAATGAAACAGCAAACCAAAAAGCCTTTCATATCCTTGAGAGTCGGGAAATATATATTCTCACTAGTCGGGTAAGTCTTGCAAGTACATTTTGTACTTAGGGTTATTTTACCCCTGTTGCAGGTGTAATTTAAGAAGTTGGCTGCTGTGTGGAGGATTCTTCTGGTGGGCACAGACGGATCCTTGTATCGCTTTCCGCTAGATGTTTAATTAGTTTCCGCTGTTTAATTACTGCACTCTGAACTATGGTATTGTAATGAATAAATTTCCAAGACTGCTATTGTATGAAATGGACTAAGTATTGTAAGCTTGTATTCATTATTGTATCCTGGATGAAAACGTGGATTATTCGAGTTCTCCTTCGGGTGTGCTCGACGGAGGTGTTTGACTTGGTTCATTATCGGAATACTTAGTGTCAATGGAAGACGAGTATTATCGATAATGTGCCGATTCAGACGGTTCCGCCACAGTTGGTACCAGAGCCAATAATGAATTTACAAGCTTAATCACCTCTTTTTAAATTTAAAAATTTGACCAACAAAAGATTTGTGAAAAATAGGATTCGGTAAATTCGCATAAATAAGTATTCGCCCTAGTAATATGGTCTATCTAGGATAGTGGCACTGATTTTATCTAATGAAAAGTCCTGCAGGTACACTAACTTACGCATCGTATAAATCGACTAGTATACGGTGAGTGAGTATACCTTGTGCCAAAATATTCGCGAATGCCGCTATATTCGGCTTGAGCGACGAATAGGCCGATACATGCATCATGAGCATATAAAAAAATTAATTATTTACCCCGTCACGTATAAGTTTGTTTAATAAATGATAGGGAAATAATAAAAATAAGTGCTCCAATTAACCATGGAAGTCTGATTATTTTATCCCTTATCAAGTGTATCTTTTCTTTGAGTCTGTCCTTGAATCTGGAAGTTTGTCCCTAATGGTGGATCCTTATATGATCACAGATGAGTCAGGGGTCTCATCATGGGAGTGCCAGTGGTGGGGCTGTCCTTGGCCAGGGTGGAAGTGATCAAGGCAATGATGGTGAGCATCAGGGGGATAGCAATGGGGTCCCAGTGTTGGGTGCTGCACTACCTCGGGCACCAGTACCTCCTATGAATCCTGAAGAGATGCTGGCTGAGATGTTGACTGCCCGTCGTGAGTCCAACCGTGTCATGGAAATGATGGCACAGTTAGTTGGTAACCTTGTTCGTGGGGGCCACGGTGATGGTGGTAGGAATGGGGATGGTGCTCGTGGGCATGACAGGCCCAGCACCTATCAGGACTTTTTGAAGACGCAGCCACCTACCTTCACACCGTCTGCTGAGCCTCTGGATGCAGATCATTGGCTTCGCACCATAGAGCAGAAGTTGATGTTGCTGCACAATGTGGCTGAGGACCAGAAGGTGCACTTTGTTGCACAGCAGCTTCTAGGATCTGCTACTGTGTGGTGGGACACCTTCCAAGCCATGCAGCTTGCAGGTCACCGGGTGACTTGGCAGGAGTTTGTCACTGCTTTTCGTGAGCACTTTATTCCTGCTGGTTTGATGAGCAGGAAGTTGACTGAGTTTAAGGAGTTAAGGCAGGGTAATATGACCGTGGTGGAGTATGCAACCAAGTTCAACCATCTGGCTCAGTATGCTGGTTATCTTGTGGACACCGATCAGAAGAAGATGGATTGTTTTAGGGATGGTCTCTCTTGTGTCTTAAAGGAGAAGTTGTTCACTGGGGGCTATCAGACCTTTGGTGCATTGATGAGTGCTGCCATTTCCATGGAGGGACTTCAGAATGACACTCAGTCTGAGTGGAAGCGTAAGCGGGTGATTACTGGATCCTCTAGTCACCCATATGCGCAGAAGGTACAAGTTGTTAGGAGGGTGCCTTATTATTCTCAGGGTGGACAGCAGCCACGTCACTTCTAGCAAGCCACTTCAGTTCAGCACACTCAGTACCGTGCACCTACTCAGCAGGTGCAGCAGCCTCAGGGACAGCAGTTCCAGCCTCGTCAGGGACAGGGAAACAAGCCACCAGTTATTTGTTTCAAGTGTGGCAAGGAAGGCCACTATGCTCGGGAGTGTCCTGAAAATCATCCTATTCAGTCTGCTCAGTCTGCAGCCAACTCTCGCTTGGTCAAGAGGACTATTATCAGGAAGAAGGTGCCTGTGAGCCGCTCGGGACATGTTAATTTCACTGCAGCTGAGGAGTTTCCACAGGGAGAGCCTGTGATGGCTGGTATGTTCTCCATCAACTCCCACCCAGCATATGTGTTATTTGATTCTGGTGCATCACATTCATTTATGAGTATGGGTTTCGTAGAAAGGCACAATATACCTACTGCAATGATTTCTGTTGCATATAAGGTTAGCACCCCTGGTGCACAGTTATGTATTCAGACCCGGACTGAGACACTTAGCCTGGTTTTGGCCACCCATTCTTATCGTGTCCAGTTTATGGTATTGCCTGGGCAAAGTACAGATGCTATCTTGAGAATGAATTGGTTGGGGAGGAATGGTGTAGTTTTGGACCTTAACCATAGAGTGGTGGAGTTGAAGCTTCCTTCATCTGAGGATAGAATGTCCCTTATTATGCCACCAATCTCTTCTCTAGCAGCCGTCTCTAATACTGAAGCTTCTCCTGCTCTTGCCTCTATTCCTGTGGTCTGTGAATTTCCGGATGTTTTTCCTGAAGATTTACCTGGGTTACCTCCTGATAGAGATGTGGAGTTTACCATTGAGCTAGAGCCCGGTACTACTCCTATTTCTAGACGTCCTTATCGTATGGCTCCCCCAGAGTTAGCTGAAATGAAGAAGCAATTAGAAGAGCTGAGGGAGAAGGGATTTATTCGTCCTAGCACTTCACCATGGGGTTGTCCAGCTATTTTTGTGAAGAAGAAGGATGGCACTCTTCGGATGTGTATTGATTATCGCCCCCTTAATGCAGTAACTATTAAAAATAAATATCCCTTGCCTCGGATTGATACCTTGTTTGATCAGTTAGCTGGTGCAAAGGTATTTTCAAAAATTGACCTCCGTTCTGGGTATCACCAAATAAAAATCCGGCCCCAAGATGTATCAAAGACAGCCTTTTCTACTAGGTACGGCCTTTATGAGTACCTAGTAATGTCCTTTGGTCTTACCAATGCTCCTGCATTTTTCATGTACCTCATGAACTCAGTCTTCATGCCGGAGTTGGATAAGTTTGTGGTGGTGTTTATTGATGATATTTTAATATATTCAAAGAATGAAGATGAGCATGCCCGGCATCTTCGCATAGTCCTAACCAGACTACGCGAGCATCAGTTATATGCCAAGTTTAGCAAGTGTGAATTTTGGCTAGACCGGGTACAATTTTTGGGACATGTCTTGACCCCTGAAGGCATATCAGTGGACCCTAGCAAGGTGCAAGAGGTTTTAAATTGGAAATCACCAAGGTCCGTGCATCAGATACGTCAGTTCCTTGGCCTTGCCGGTTATTATCGGCGTTTCATTCCTGACTTTTCCAAGATAGCTAAACCCATGACCAAGTTGCTTCAGAAGGATGTCAAGTTTGTTTGGGGCCCGGCTTGTGAGGAGGTATTTCAAGCTCTGAAGAAGTATTTGACCACTGCTCCTATTCTTGCTCAGCCTGATATTGGGAAACCATTTGATGTATATTGTGATGCCTCTCGGTCTGGACTTGGGTGTGTGCTTATGCAAGAAGGACGGGCAGTAGCTTATGCTTCCCGTCAGCTGAAAAAGCATGAAGTAAACTATCCCACCCATGATTTAGAGCTTGGTGCGGTTGTGCATGCTCTAAAAATATGGAGACACTTTTTGTTGGGAAACAAGGTAAATATTTATACGGACCACAAGAGCCTCAAATATATTTTTACTCAACCCGAGTTAAATATGAGGTAACGAAGGTGGCTTGAGTTAATTAAGGATTATGATTTAGAGGTGCACTATCATCCCGGCAAAGCTAATGTGGTAGCTGATGCATTAAGTCGGAAGTCACACCAGGAGGATGAGGAGTCTTTGTCTTTTGCTCATCATGAGGTGTTGGCACATATTGCCTTGGTTTCTGACTTGCTGGATCAAATTGTCTTGGAGCAGAGGAAGGACACTGAGGTGATTCCTCACATCAGGAGATTGATGGCTAAAGGACGAGGGCCCCATTTTAATATTGATGAGCAAGGTGTGCTCAGGTACAAGAAGAGATTAGTAGTGCCAGGAAGTGTTGAGCTTAGGACAAAAATCTTGGAAGAGGCCCATAACTCTAAGTTGTCCATTCACCCAGGGAGTAATAAAATGTATCATGATTTGAGGCACGTGTATTGGTGGCCCAACCTAAAGCAAGATGTGGCCAAGTACATCTCTGAGTGTGACATTTGTGGAAGAGTTAAAGCTGATCACCTGCGTACACCGGGTTTGCTACAGCCCTTGCCTATCCCTGCTTGGAAATGGGAGGATATTTCCATGGATTTTATTGTGGGTCTGCCCCGCACAGTAAGAGGACATGATTCTATTTGGGTCATTGTGGATCGTCTTACCAAGTCAGCTCATTTTCTTCCGGTGGGTAATAGGTTCACAGCCATGCAATATGCCAAGTTATATTTTGACCGAGTTGTTACTCTACATGGAGTTCCTCTCACTATAGTTTCTGATCGGGGATCAGTATTTGTGTCACGTTTCTGGGAGCAGTTGCAGAAGTGTCTTGGTACTCGCCTTCTTAGAAGTTCTGCTTATCATCCCCAGACTGATGGTCAAACAGAGAGAATCAACCAAGTACTAGAAGACATGTTGAGGGCCTGTGTCATTTCTTTTCCTGAAAAGTGGGATGAGTGTTTGAGGTTTGCTGAGTTCTCTTATAACAACAGTTATCAAGAGAGCATTCGCATGGCACCTTTTGAGGCTCTGTATGGCAAGAAATGTAGGACACCACTCAACTGGGTGGAGGTGGGAGACCGTGGTCATTATGGGCCCGATCTCATTAAGAAGGCAAGAGATCAAGTGAGAGTCATCCAAGGTCACTTGAAGTCAGCTCAGAGTCGTCAGAAAAATTATGCAGACAAAAGGAGAAGGCCCTTGCAGTTCGAGGTTGGTGATTATGTGTACCTCAAGGTATCTCCCATGAGAGGTGTGCATAGGTTTGGTGTCAGAGGAAAATTGGCTCCTCGCTATGTGGGTCCTTATAAAATTTTGGAGAAAAGGGGTTCTGTTGCTTATCGTATTCAACTCCCAGATATCTTGTCAGCGGTCCATGATGTTTTTCATGTCTCCCAATTGAAAAGATGTTTGCGGGTTCCCGAAGAAATTGTGGAAATTGAAGGCCTTCCTCTCCAACCCGATCTTTCTTATATTGAGCACCCTATCAAGGTTTTGGATAAAAAAGAAAGAATCACAAGAAACAAGGTGGTGAAATTTTACAAGGTTCAATGGAAAAATCATTCGGAGGATGAGGCCACTTGGGAGTTGGGAAGCTATATTTTGGAGCATTATCCCCATCTCATTCCTAGTTCGTCAAGGTAATCATCTTAAGTAATTAACTTGCTTATCTTTTCCCACACTAGGCACACACAAGAAATCTCGGGTCGAGATTTTCTTTAGGGGGGTAGAGCTGTAACACCCTCGGTGTTACTGCATTAATAAATCACTAAACCATGTCATGAGCATCATGTTTATGTATTATTGTTTATGGCAAAATGAGAAATTAAATTTTGTTGTTTGAGCTCTAATTTAATTCCTTGTCCAAATATTCCTCAGCACAGTTCAACTAACTATTGTCATCCTGATCCAACTTCAGCGCTAGCAATTCTTTTTCTTTCTAAAATCTCCTGATTGTACTGTAGCAGAGCAGAGCTACTGTAGCGCCGCAGAAATGCACTGCAGCAGCGTAGAGGTTACTGTAGCGTCACAGAAATGCACTGTAGCAGCCACGGAGGTTACTGTAGCGCCGAAGAAATGTACTGTAGCGACGCAGAGGTTACTGTAGCGCGCAGAAAACACTGTAGCACGAAGACTTGCTGCGTCGCGCGCGTCAATCTCTTTTCCAGTGCGAGCGTCCCTGCGTCTCTCGTCCTTAAAAGGAGACGTCTCGCGATCGCGAGCTCGCCAGACTTGTTGTCCGCCTCTTCCTCTCTAATCAAGTTCCTCTGTTCTTGCCGTGTAAGCTGCGTCTATCGAAGCATCAGTGGACTGCGGTAAGTATCCCGCGAGTTCCTCTTGTACTTCCTCTGTTTCTCCCTAGCAGCGCCATCCGTCTTCATTATTCCTTTGATTAAAGACCTCACTCATGAGCAAGTCACGGGAGAAAGCCATGAGCTAATTAAGTTCCTTTGATTTTTTTTAGAGATTATTAATAGCTACTTTGCGCAACCAATATCTCCACCATACGAACTCCAATTCCGTTGATTCTTCTTCCTAAATTCATTGAAAATTAAGAGTTGTCTGTCCATGTCATTTTCTTCGTCTCTAGAGCTCAACTAAATTTATCTATTTATCATGAAATGCATTTTAGTTAGTAGAAAATATTAGGCTAGCTAGTTCTTGCTTAGTAGAAGTAATGGATAGCTTAGCATGTTAACCATTAGAGTTAGTTAATTAGCTTAGTAGTTGTGTACTTTTAAGAGTTGTTGTCTAAGTATTAATTTATTGCACCATCATTGCATGCATGTAGTGAACGAGTTGGAGGCGGACGTGGTGACCATCGACGACCAGGAGTACGAGGAGGTCGTGGAGGTGATCGAGGAGGTCCTTGCAGCGGAGGAGGTTCCGGAGCCGCCGACTGACTTTGTTGACTCCGTGCCTGCCCAAGGCAAGCCCCGGTGCATAACCCCTATTTTACTAATCACTTGGTATATATGTTTGCATTACGTTTCAGGAGTTGATATGAAAACTACTTGCACATATATACCCACCTATGAGTCCTACTAGTACAGGTCGTGTAGATGCGATGCTTAGGATGACGGTAGCGGGTAACCTGTCGTTACTCACAATAGGTGATTATTATTGTATCACATGATAAGAAGGTGAAAGAAAATTGGAGACCGGGCAGGGATGTGGTTTGGGTACTGGTGGGTGTGACAAGTTATGTCCCGCGGCCACGGGCTTAGCTTGGTTGCATCGTTTCCCTGTCCGTGTCGATTAAGAACTGTTCGTTGTTATGGACAATAGTCTTGTCACAGATCTTATTATCCCGAGCATATACTAGCGGATGGGGGCTAGGAAGACTTGTTACTCTCTTGTCATGGGCTCCGGCTCTTTCCGGACCGACTGATTGGAGGCGGGGATAGGTGGAGGTCTAAGCACCACTTTGAGGCCGGGCCTCAAGTGTGGGGGCTTGGAGTCCAAGTTTGGACGGGGACCTGGAACCTGTGACAGGAGTGGAACGGGTTGGTCTCGCTCGTGCCTAGGGTACGAGCGAGGCGTGTGTTTTTCGGGGTACCCAGCTGGGCACATTGATTCGCGAATCGCCGTCGCTTAGACGGTACGGCTTGACTATGGCATGACATCGTAGTAACAACTGGAATAATAAAGTTGGTGGAAGAAAGGAAAGAAAGAGAAATGAGTATGATTGCTTATCACTTGCTTGAAAGTAGAACAGGTGCTTACCTAGAATGTTTAGCTAATAAAAAAAATGACTGCTAAATATTTACCAGTAAGGATACACTTTAGTAAGCTTTGCAGGCCAAAAAATGAAACAGCAAACCAAAAAGCCTTTCATATCCTTGAGAGTCGGGAAATATATATTCTCACTAGTCGGGTAAGTCTTGCAAGTACATTTTGTACTTAGGGTTATTTTACCCCTGTTGCAGGTGTAATTTAAGAAGTTGGCTGCTGTGTGGAGGATTCTTCTGGTGGGCACAGACGGATCCTTGTATCGCTTTCCGCTAGATGTTTAATTAGTTTTCGCTGTTTAATTACTGCACTCTGAACTCTGGTATTGTAATGAATAAATTTCCAAGACTGCTATTGTATGAAATGGACTAAGTATTGTAAGCTTGTATTCATTATTGTATCCTGGATGAAAACGTGGATTATTCGAGTTCTCCTTCGGGTGTGCTCGACGGAGGTGTTTGACTTGGTTCATTATCGGAATACTTAGTGTCAATGGAAGACGAGTATTATCGATAATGTGCCGATTCAGACGGTTCCGCCACACAGCCGCAGCCAAAAGATCAGGCTGTATGTTTTGTTCCTGAGCCTACACTTGAATCATGTGCATGTGCTGCAGACTGTGTCCATGTTTGAAAAGCATGTGGTGAATTGTTTTAGGGATGGCGTGGGATGGAGGATGCCAATGAGGCATTCACTGGCAGAGCTGCAAGCCTGCAAACGAACATAAGACTAACTCCAACAACAAGGACCCAAACTAGACACCCATTTCAACATTTAGGTACTGCACAGTAAATGGACCAAACACCCAAACCTTATCCTCTCCAATAGAGCCTCGATACCCAAACTGTCTCCTCCCGACCGCGCTCTCTCTCGGCCAAGCGCCACCGCCCGCTTTCTTCCCGGCGGAGCGCCGCCGTCCACCTCTCCCCGCCGCGTTCCCGCCTCACGCCACCGCGGATCCACCTCGCGCTGCCGTCCGCCTCGCCCCGCTACGTTCCTGCCTCACGCCGCCGCGGATCCACTTTGCCCTGCCGGTGGCTCCCCGTCGTAGCCACACCTCGCCGTCGTCGTTTGCCGAGCCGCCGCGGACTAGCCTGGAAGCGCCGCCGCGAGCCCGCCTTGTTCCGCCACGGAGCCGCCGTGGGCGAGCCTGACCACCCCGGCTGTTCGCTGCCGTAAGCTCGCCTCGCGCGGCCGCGCCCTGTCGCTGGCCCACCACTTCGGTCGCCAGAGGAATGCGTCGCGGTGGGAGACGACACTTTTTTGCGTTGCCGCATGCCTTGAACCTAAAATGGGTTCTCTATTTGCGTTTCCTGTTGAAGCGAGTTTTCAGTATGCAAAACATTGTGCCTCACCTATTTTGCATTTGGGTCGCCATTTGCATCATTTGAGGTTCTTGTTTTTTTGGTTGCTGTCACATCATTTGGTTTCACCCATATCACTCGGCCTTTTCTGCCGCTGAGCTTGACTAGCCCGCCAATAGCTAGTAGCTGATGGCTCAGTCCACCAAATCAACACGAACCATCGCGTCCTTACCTTACCGCCGGCTAGGCGGCTATCGCCCCCGAGGCCGAAACCTCAGGTTCTGCCATTGCCCTACAAGGCTACAAGGCTACAACCTGATTTCAATTGTGTATTTCGCCACCCAACCCCAGGTGAACACGAGTTAGGGTGTGTTTAGTTCGCGAAAATTTTTGGTTTTGGCTACTGTAACACTTTTGTTTGTATTTGTCAATTAGTGTTCAATCATAGACTAATTAGGTTCAAAAGATTTGTCTCGTGGTTTTCTACCAAACTGTGTAATTAGTTTTTTTCATCTACATTTAATGTTCCATACATGTGTCAAACATTCGATGTGACAGAGAATCTTGAAAATTTTTTAAACTAAACGTGGCCTTAGTTGCCCATTGACACTGGCAGGCAGGTGCCGGTGCACTGGCTGCTCCTGCTTTGTCTGATGGGCCACCGTCATCACACCGGTATTGAGCCGTGACCAAACTTTTGTCGTCACGTCACCGATCGCAAGCCTTCCACAGGTCCCCAAACGCGCATGAAAATGAGCCTAGTGCTTGGTTGCTTGCTCCAATAATTTTATTTAGGCCTTATTAGGCAGGACGCGACGCGAGTCCAGCACAACCATGGAAGATTCTCGGAAGCAAACAAGAAAAGACAAAAAGGGAAAGCGAGAGGAACGGAGATTAATGAATACGTTTATTGTATGAAATAAAATGCATGCATTGCAGCCTAACACAGTACTCCTCCACTCTATGATTAGGCAAAGATTAGGTACCATCTCAATCTTGCGCACAGTAGCGTTGACCATCACCCGCTCTAAACCGTTCAATCAACCGATGCTTCCCCTTTCGACAGCATATTGCATGAACTTGAATAAGCAGAATTAATTCACTTAAACTTCCACCCAGAAATATTGGTGTTTGGTTTCTCCTTACTAATTTAGTCCCTATCACATTGAATGTTTGACGTATGCATAACCTTAGACTAGTTACCACACTAATTACATAGATTGAGACTAATTGATAAGATAAATCTAATAAACCTAATTAGGTTTATGTTTAGTCTTCCTAATTAGTATCTAAATAAATATCCGATGTGACTCCTTTAAATTTTAGTGCTCGGATCTAAACACCCCATAAATACTGACATCTCCTCTAACAGAAACGAAATACTGACATCTGAGCGGCCGATTACTGCTCTTCGGGATTAGTACTCGAGCGGAGTGGTTGTGCACTGAATCCTGCGTCGTCGGAGGGCGCAGCACTGCACGGACGACGGGCGGTCGGCGAGGACACACGAGCCGAAGCTGCAGACGCAGCGAAAAGAAACTCCTGGAGCCCGGTGTGGCCGTGTGGGAGGAAGAGGAAGCCGCCTCCGGACTTCGGGCTGGGTCGTCCATCACGTGATGGACACGAGCAACGCCAATTTGCACCATGTTCGTTTCGCTGGTTTATTGTGCTGAAAGTACTGTCCGCTGGTTCGTTGTGAGAGAAAAACACTGCTGGATTGCTGCTGATTCCGCTGATAAGTCCAAACGAACAGGGTGTTGACTCGCACAAATCCTGGCAGCTTTCTCGATGCCAAGCTACCCGCGTCGGCCGTCCTGTGCAAAGCAAACCTCGCAGCGCAGCTTCTGAATTTGGAGCCACTCAAAGCTCGCGAAAACCGCCTCGAGTCCTGATCAAGCATGTAGGGTACCCCTTTCCAGAAATCCGAGCTCTGTTTGCCATCATTCACAGCGACAGGGCACGGCAATCTTCTACGGTCAGCCGTCAGGTGCACGGTTCAGTTCTTTTCATCACACCAAACGAGCGGTGCCGGTTCGGTTCAGTATACTATGCCCATGTTTATCACACCAAAATACAAAAAGTTTTTAAGATTCTTCATCACATCGCATATGCCGATATATGTATGAAGCACTAAATGTAGTTAAAAAATAACTAATTATATAGTTTGTCTGTAAACGTCGAGATGAATCTTTTAAGCCTCCTTAATCCATGAATGAACAAAGTTTGTCAAATACAAACGAAAATGCTACAGTATTTTTTCGAAAAGTTTTTGCAAACTAAACATGGCCTATGATGCCGATCCGCCGATGAGATCAGTATTTTCTACCAAGGGCCCACGCTACAAGGAACTTACCATTGGATTAGTTTTTTTTCTTTATAAAAAATAGCTGAACTTTTTTGCAAATTCGCAGGAATACGTACATGCCAGCCAACTACACGCAAAAAGGAGATTCATTGGACAGAAGAGGAAAAAATGTGAAAAGATTCTGGTACAGTAGCACCCCACATGTGCTTATTATGACCCGACCCGGACCCGGTCGAACGCCCCTCCCTCCCGACGACTTGCTCCGCCTCCCTCCTCGCAGTTGTTGCCACCACCCTTCCCCCCCTTCCTCTCCGCGTCGCTCCCCATCCCATCTTGGCCTGGACACCTGGGCTGCCCCCCTCCGTTTCCGCGCTCGCGGACGCGCCGAGTCGTCAGCTGAATCCGCCCGCCGCTGCCAACGTCGATCTGCGACCGAGCGACCGCGACTCCGCGCGAGGTGGGGTGAGTTCCCTCGCCGTGATCCAGTTTTCTTTCCCCGTCGTTTTTCTCTCGCCACGCGTTTTGGGTGTTGTTATTCGCCGACACTGGCGCCTTTTCTTCCGTGTTGTTAATGAAGATCCTTCTGTTCTGTGCGCGCGTCTGCGTGTGTAGCTGTATAGGCGATGGTGCTTGGACTTGCAAAGGTTTGATCTTGAGATGAATTTTAATCGTGCGTGGATCGCGTGGTTTGCAGATTCAGAGGTAGGACGAGGGGAAACGAGTTCTTGTCGCCTTGACAGTTTCATTCTTTGGGCGCCGACTTCACATGCCAACAACCCCAAGGAGCAGAAGCCAGGCTAGTAGGACCACTAGGCCTTGGATCTTGTCAGGTACATCAATTCCTTCCCGGCTTTACGCCCCTCTCTGTTTCCTCCTTTTTTTGCCTCTAATAACTCCAGTGATCTGTCGTTAAACAGCGAAGGGGTAATTTCCATCCCTCAATTTCAAACCAAAATGCCGTCTTTTCAATTTACTGTGCATCACAAAAAAATATTTTTTGAAAAAACTGAACTAGCTGATCATGTAAATTTACATTCTATTTTGTGCTCGACGTTCAAATTTATTCAGTACACAAAACCTATAAACTCGTGAGACTGCATATTTGAGTCTCCAAAATGAGTGGTGCTGAGTAGAAATAACTGACATTTGGGGCACCCAGACCACAATTGGGCCCAGCCATCATAGTTTACTTTGCGCAACTTTTAAATTTCTCCCTGTCTTTTTCACAGGGATGGACTTTGCTGATTCGAGACGGAAGCCTAATTTCACGGGGAAGATTGCCGTGGTTGCTGCACTCACGGTCATGTGCATTATCGTGTTGAAACAGTCCCCTAGTTTCAGCGGTACCAGCGTGGTACGTGCTGAATCTCTCCACAACTACCCCCATGTCACTGTTGCTTGCTGTTGAGTTGGCACTACTTGTCATTATTCCTTCTTCCAGACGACTTAAGTACACTGTTGTTTAGTTTCCATGGAACATCAACGCTGCCATTATGGTGATTGGATGAGACATTTGTGCGATGAATGATGCCTTCTGTTCTCATGGTTTAATGTTTGCTGTTGTAACTCTATTGTGCAATGGTTATTTTACCGATACGTTTATGCTGTTGCACCAGGGTCATTTTACTGATACATTTATGCTATTGTACCAGGGTTATTTTACTGATACATATATGAATCATTTGTTCTTGATAGTTACAATTCTGTCACAGTTGTTCACTTTCAGCTTCCTAGAAGCTGTTCAATTCATGCGTCTGCAGTTCTTTATTAATAGTTTTTTAATCTTTATAACTGGAGGCATTTTATTGATGCACTCACATTTCCCGCAGTTCTCTCGCCATGAAACTGGAGTGACCCATGTGTTAGTAACAGGAGGTGCTGGGTATATTGGCTCACATGCTACTCTTCGTCTCCTTAGTGACAAGTACCGAGTTACCATTGTGGTAATTTTTTATTCCTCTCTCCCATTCTATTCCTCACTAACAGAGTCGGATGGTAACAGAAACTTCCATTATTTGATGTTTAGGATAACCTATCCAGAGGGAACATGGGAGCTGTTAGAGTCCTTCAACGGCTATTTCCAGAACCTGGAAGGCTTCAATTTATTTATGCTGATTTAGGCGATGCCAAAGCTGTATCCTTCCTTTGAAGTTGAATTACTTAGTGCTCCCCCTCTCTTTAAATAAAATGTGTTGTTGAGATATGTTTTGCACTTAACCAATAATCAGGTGAACAAAATATTTTCAGAGAATGCATTTGATGCTGTTATGCACTTTGCTGCTGTTGCTTATGTTGGTGAGAGCACAATGGAGCCACTCAGGTAAAGGCTTGTTCTAGGCATGTAATATGCTGGTTTTCTTTTATTGCTCAAATATTTCAAAGCTTCTATCGGATTTTCTTTGATGTGTATGGAATTGGTACATAGGCCATCTAATTGGTATTCTGTTAAATTAAATTAAATTTATAATGGATCCACATAAACTTGTCATTCTTGGAAGCCTATCTACATCTTTAGCTCAAAATGCTTCTATAGTTTCAATGGATGTAGTGCAGGTTTGAAATTTTTTGTTCCTACTGTTTTCTATGCTGCTTCCTTGGTATGTTCACCGCACAAAAGTGATGTGTAGCAAATGTTGTTCTTCCTAATCAACTGTATATACTCTGTTAACACTGCTATAACAGGTACTACCACAACATAACATCAAACACATTGACAGTTCTTGAGGCTATGGCAGCACATAATGTAAATACTCTGATTTACTCGAGCACATGTGCAACCTATGGTGAACCTGATACGATGCCTATTGTAGAAACAACTCCTCAGGTTAGCCTCTCAATGCATGAGTTTTTACCTTCCTAAATTTGATACATGCTGTCATGATTCTAACTATTTTCTCAACCACTGCAGAATCCTATCAATCCATATGGTAAGGCAAAGAAGATGGCAGAGGACATCATCTTAGATTTTACAAAATCAAAGAAGCAATCAAACATGGCTGTCATGATCTTAAGGTTGGTTTTCAGCAGCCTATATTAGATTGCAATCCTTGGAATAGTTCTAACCCCTTTCACGCTCTGTATAAATTAGATACTTCAACGTGATTGGATCAGACCCAGAGGGACGGCTAGGAGAAGCTCCAAGGCCAGAGCTACGTGAGCATGGACGGATATCTGGTGCTTGCTTTGATGCAGCTCTGGGAATCATTCCAGGGCTAAAGGTATTCTACATGCTCATTTCAGTGCCATCAATCCCCCCTTTTACTTTTATATAAGTAGCTGCATCCATTAGTTTTACATGAATAACAATCGTATATATGTGATCTTTGCTCTTTTCAGGTTCGTGGAACTGATTACCCCACTGCAGATGGAACTTGCATTAGGGACTACATCGATGTCACAGATCTTGTAGATGCCCATGTCAAAGCTCTTGATAAAGCTCAGCCAGGCAAAGTTGGAATCTACAATGTTGGAACAGGCCAAGGTTGTTGAAAGATCAATTAACCAATAATCTGATCAACAACTTCAGAGAAAGATGCCCTTTTATTTAACATCATATGCCTTCCTCTGTCTCTGAACGTGGTGTTTTTGTTCTTATCAGGTAGATCAGTGAATGAGTTTGTGAAAGCTTGCATGAAGGCAACAGGAGCTTCCATCAAGGTTGAATATCTTGCCCGTAGACCCGGAGATTATGCCGAGGTATACAGTGATCCATCGAAAATCCACAAGGACCTCAACTGGACAGCTCAATACACTGATCTTGGCCAAAGCCTCGCCCAGGCGTGGAAATGGCAGAAAGCACACCCAAACGGATATGGATCAGCCTGATTCAGAGTTGGAAGGTTGAGAGACTCATCACGCAGATCCAAGGGGTCCATGTGCAGTCATATAGCCTTCAGATAATTGGTTCTTCACATTAGAAACATAGCAAACAGCAACAGAAGAGTCGTGATTCTTTTATTGCAGCGCTGGAAGAAGACAAAGTATCACAGAGAGAACGCCCTACCTGTTCCTTGATTAGTTTCATATATATAGGTCCTCTTTTTGTTGTTGGCATTTTAATATGTTTTGATATGTGTGCTGAGGCACTATATAATAACACAAACGAAATTGTGTTGTAGACAGGGTAGATCAATCTCGTATATCAACCTTCGTGGTGGTAGAATGAAAGGATATACAAATAAGTTGATGTATGTTTTTGTTTCCGGACTTGTTTCAAGTCTTCACAAAGCTGCTTCTGCCAGGTTCAGCGAGCTGAGCTCCTTGTGTTATTGAGTCAGTGAGAATGACACAAGCATTTCTTTGAAAGGTGGTCTCACATGCAAATATTATACAGAGAACATGTGATTGTGATTACATTCAGGATCCTCAAAAAAAAAAAGAAAAAAAAAAGAATGCTAGCTTAATCAGAGGCCCAGACCGTAGTTTCATCCAAAGGGTTGGTTGAGTCGACTTGGCCATTCCATATGACAGGGAACCCATGGATGCAGAGAGAAACTAGAGCAAGAATTTTCCTAATGCCCCTCTTTATTTACCATCCGTTGGAACAGGCAGGCATGTAAAAGTGGATGTGATCTTCCTTAACCTTTGCACAATTGCACCATCAGATCTTAGCACTACCTACACTAGTCAACGCCCTGGTGACACTGACAAGTCAGCGGACGATGCTTATTTGGCAAAGCAAAGTGACCAATTAGGGAAAACAGCACCACCACCAAACTAGGAGTCCTTGAACCCAAGAAACACACACATGGACACTTAAAACCACGAGGAAACAAAAGGATCCCCTAATAATAGATTCAAGTCGCTTGCGAATCGGCTGGATGAACAAACTCACCGACAAGACAAGCATGCGTTCTTGTTTCTCTTAACGAACTCTACAGCTGGCTGGGCCTGGGCCTGGGCCCTGGTCGTTGTGGTCGTCAGAAGAAATCGAACCAGGCTTCGAGAAACGGGAGCAGGAGCAGGGCCACCACGGGCAGCAGCCTCTCGGGCCCACCCGCGTGCCACAGCACGGCCCCCGCGGCGCCAGCGACGCGGCGCACCAGAACGGGAGGCCGCGCTCCACGGGCGCGTATCCCGTGCATGATCAGCAGCAGCCCGCCGGCCATGGTCCCGAAAGCCAGGATGACTTGCCACTCCATGCCCGGGGTGGAAGCAGGCTGGCCGCCGCCGTCGCCGAGGAGGAGGAGGAGGAGGTACGACACCGCACTGAGCACGAGCGCGAACCCCGTGCCCACGAAGTCGGCGTCCGCGGCTCCACCGCCACCGTGCCCGTGGTGGCCTGGGTGCATATTGGCGGCGACGGACGGCGCGGCTGGATTTCTGGAGCTAGTAGGGTTGCGTAGGTGATCGCGGCAAGCCGGCAATAGTAGTGCGGAGAGCTGCACGGAGGAATGGATTGGCAGCCCAAGTTTGGGCCTTGGTAAGCGCGCTGGGATCGCTTTAAAATGAGAGGAGTGCTCGCCCGACTGTGTGGTATATGGCTATTCTCCGCGGTTAGGAAGACGGGGTGTGTACCAAGGGAATTGGCGCGGAAGTTGTACGCCATTTCGCCAGAAACATCTCGGATGATGCTTGTTTGCTCTTACATACATTAATCCATCCATGATGTAGTTTTCATAGGAGTCCGGTTGCTTCTTCGATCCTTCATATGCGAATACTTTTCACAGTTCCTGCTCCGTTTTTTTGTTTTTGGGTAATTTCCTTTCTCTAGGATCATTCATCGTAGGAATGCCACATCCATGTATATTCACTGAATCTAATTGTTCGGCTCTTACATAAGGAAAAAGAAATGCAACTGAAGATGGAGACAGGCAAAGAATCATTATCGTTTGTGTAACAACATCATAAAGGATGGTTTTTTTAATAGTTGAGGAGGATCTGATGATGTTTCCCTGAAACTCTGATGGTGGCCATGGGCACATGCCCATGAGCCATGGGCCATGGCCATGCTTGGTGATACTGTTAGGTTGATCTCCTGACCGAGGAGGCCCAACGGCTTCTTTGGGCCTTGACTCGCGCCCTGATCGGGGGCGCCCAGCCCATCCATGGCTGGCGGGCCCCCGTCGCACTGCGCATATAAAAGAGAGGTGGGGGCCGGGGCACTCGGTACGAGGTTCACCTGAGCCGCCAGTTTCCCCACCTACAACCCTAATCCCGATCTCCAGAGAGGGGCGCAGCCAGCGACGGGAAGCGCCGCCGCCGCCGTCGCTGAACCGTGCCACCACTCCGTCACCGCATCTTCTTCACCGCCGATCTCCACTGCACCGACCTTCCCTTCCCCGAACGTCGCTGCCCGTGCGCAGCCACCATCAACGTTCGTGATGGCGACCGGCTCGAGCTCCAACACCACTGCCTTACCGTCGGATGGTCTGTACACACCACCTCTCCTATCTCCTACTCCCTCTCTTCTCCCTGCTATCTACTAGTAGATCTTGTCCTAGGATCTCTCCATTCTCTTGTATACCGTAATAGAACGTTGCTGTTTATACTGAAAAGAAAAAGAAACCCTCTGATCTACACGATTGTGATCCTATAGCCACTAACAATGGTATCGACGCCTATCTATAGTGTAGATCTAGACTTGGGGAATAGAAAAGAGAAAAGAACCGATTTGAAATCGGAAAAGAATTCGAAATCAACCCTAACCCTAACCCTAATCGGGTACAAGATGAAAGGAGGGGATAGGGGCCTACCTGAGGCTCCGACCGCACCCTCACGCCGCTGGCTCGTCTTCATGACCGGTGCCGAGCGGCACAGAACCGGGTTTTTGGGGCACCGCAGCACCCCTTTTCGATGGCACCACGCTCAACCGTGAGGCGAGCGCGCGCACCGGCGAAAGGGAGTGCGACGGTGCACATGCTCACGCCGGCAAAGGGCCCCCCCAACCATGCCGCACTTCTCCGTCTCCGGCCATGAATGGCGGCTTTTTCGCTCGGCTGAGGCGAGAGGGGAGAAAGGGAGTAAGAAGAAAGGCGGCAAAAGGAGGGGAGGTCGCCGCGCATGTGCGAGGGCCTTGCTTGCCGGCTCGGCCGGCGCAGACGCCGAGGCCCAGAGGCGCGCCTCCCGGCGTGACCGACCGCCTGGAGCCAGCCGGCGGCTGCTGGAGGAGGAAAAGATGAAAGGCTAGGGTTTCTCAGTTCGATCGGCTGGTGTGGCCTTTTGTTCATCCGATAGCTGCGGCTGATCGTTAGATCCAGGGCAAGCACATCCGACGGTTTTCGCGCGGCTAGGCCGGTTTTGGAGACTGGGCCGCGCAATTTTTTTTTCCATTGGCTGGGCCGTGCACAGAAATGAAAAAAAAACTGGCTGGGCCGGACTTTGAAGCAAATGGGCCGCGAGTTGCATTTTGAGCGGCTGGGCCGAAATATATGACTTCATTTTAATTTTTTTTTCAGAAGCAAACTTTGATGGTTTTAAAAAGAAATTTGAATTGAATTTGATGCATATTTTCTGTACAAAATTTATCCAACGATATTTTTTTGTTCAGTTAACAGTAAAGTTGCTTCTGGAAAATATTATTATGATAATGGTAAAAATGTTTCCGCTGCGTACTTAAAGATGTTGTTTCATTATTAAATTCGAACCAACGGGAGAATTTAATTTTGAAAAATGGATACATTTAAAATATGATCATAATATTGTTATTATTCTGACCAACGTTGATTAATAGCAGTATTATGATGTTATTATGATTTTATCATGCATTAATTCTATTTCTGCCCAACGGTGATCTAGAATTAGTGTAAAAAGGATGATTTTTGTATGTTTTAATTTTGACCAACGTTGAAACTAAAGCATGCAATTATTCCTGTTATAATTAAGTTCTCACTTTATATGACTTATATTTTCAGGAAGTTACTCTTTGATGGGGTTTATTAAAGATATCCCACCCCTCAAAGGTGACAACTACAATGAATAAAAAAAGAAAATAGACCTCGCCTTTGTTTTGGCTGAGGTAGACTGGGTGGTCACCACACCATGCCCCAGTGAACCTGTGGCACCGGTGAGGGAGGCTAATGAGTCTGATGCTGAATGGCAGAAAAAAGAGAGGGACCATGCTCCCGTACAGATGGCATATGACCTACAAAAGCAAAAGTGGATCAATGCCAACAAAAAGTGTGTTGCTGTCATAAAGAACACAATTGAGCCTACCATAATGAGCTCAATCCAAGAGTGTGACACTGTCACAGAGTACTTGGAAAGGATAAAGAGTCAGTTCTATGGCTCTTCAAAGACATATGCTACTCAGCTGATAAAGCAGCTGGTGACAGAAAAATACACTGGAGGTGGTCATGGCAATGGCATTAGAGAGCACATATCAAAGATGAATCATTTGAATAACAAGTTAAAATCAATAGACCTGGCTCTTATAGAAGAGTTTCTTGTCCATCTGATTTTTGCTTCGTTACCAAAAGAGTTTGACACTTTTGTTGTCAACTACAACATTAAGCCCGAAAAATGGGATTTAGAACGTTGTATGGCGATGTGTGCACAGGAAGAAGAGAGGATAAAAGCCGCCAATGGTGCTACTCTCAATTTTGTTAAAGACAACAAAAGAAAGAATTTCAATGCCAATGCCAACTCTCCCTCAAAGCCAAAGGGCAAAGCTCCCATGCAGCATCAGCCTCAGCAGAACAAGTTTACAGTGAGCAAAGATCAGTGTCTTCACTGCAAGAAGACGGGACATTACAAGAAAGATTGTCCCGATTTCCTAAAGATGATCATGGCAAAGCAAGGTGAGAACATGATTACGTTTATAAATGAATCCCTGTATGTACAGTATTCAAAATCTACTTGGTGGATTGACTCAGGAGCAACTGTTCATGTTGCAAATTCTTTACAGGGATTCCGTTCGACGAGAACTACGCAAAGAAGCGAAAGGCACGTTAAAGTCGCAAATGGAGTCCAAGCAGACGTCGAAGCTGTTGGCGATGTCTCCTTAGAGCTTGCCGATGGATTCATTCTTTTGCTGAAAGATGTTTTATATGTTCCGTCATTACAAAGAAACTTGATTAGTGTGTCATGTTTGGACAACGATGGATTTGATTGCCATTTTGGAGATGGCAAATGTGAAATTTTATGTAATAATGAATGTGTTGGCCTTGCTTTTCAAAAGCAAGATTTTTATTTGTTATCACTTCGTGAAAATGTGAATTCCGTATGTGATGCGAATGATAACGTATTCTCGTTTGTGAACGCAAATAGAAAACGAAAGAGAACTCAAGATGCGTCGTCGAAATTATGGCACTGTCGTTTAGGCCATATTTTGAGGGGGAGAATAGAGAGACTAGTTAAGAATGATATTTTTCCTCCATTAGAGTTCTCAGACTTTGAACAGTGTAGAGAATGTATTAAAGGAAAATACACAAAGCAAATTAAAAAGGATGCTAAACGAAGCACAGGAATTCTACAGATAATTCACACAGACATCTATGGTCCTTTTCCTGTGAAAAGTGTGGATGGTTTTGACTCGTTCATCACATTCACAGATGATTACTCCCGTTATGGTTACATTTATCCAATTAAAGAAAGAAATGAAGCGTTGGATAAATTTAAAATATTTAAGGCTGAAGTTGAAAATCAGCATGATTTAAAGATTAAAGTGGTCCGGTCTGATCGTGGTGGGGAGTACTACGGTCGGCATACCCCGTATGGCCAAGTTCCTGGACCTTTTGCAAGGTTTCTACAGGAGAATGGCATAGTAGCCCAGTATTCTACACCGGGCGAACCTCAGCAGAATGGAGTAGCTGAAAGGCGCAACCGTACCTTAATGGATATGGTGCGTAGTATGATGAGTTACTCAGACTTGCCATTGAGTCTATGGATGGAGGCGTTAAAAACCGCCATTCATATTCTAAATAGAGTACCAAGTAAAGCGGTGCCCAAAACACCATACGAATTGTGGACAGGAAGAGAACCTTCACTAAAACACTTGCGTGTGTGGGGGAGTCCTGCTGAGGCAAAAGTGTTTAACCCAAATATTGGAAAGTTAGATCCCAAAACAGTTAGCTGACATTTTATTGGCTATCCTGAAAAGTCAAAAGGTTTTCGTTTCTACTGTTCAGACAGATACACAAAATTTGTAGAAACGAGACACGCTGTTATCTTAGAGGATGAAATGATGAGGGGGAGCATGGTGGCTCGAGAAATTGTTCTTGAGGAGAAGCGGGTATGTGTGCCCAATCCGATGATTCAGGAACCATTCTTTGAACTACCTGTTCTTGTTGCACCAACAGTGCCAGATACTGTAGTGCCAACACCTGTTGTCAGTTCTCCTGTGGTGACAATAAACAATGATGAGGAACCTATCTTTCAGGAACCTATACAGACTGATGCCACAGATGAGGGGGAGCAACAACAGCCCCAAACAGAAGGTGTGCCAAATGTGGAGGCCCCGAGAAGGTCCCAAAGAGTTAGAAGGTCAGCTATACCCAATGATTATGAGGTGTATAACACTGAAGAATTTCAATTGGAGGGTGATCCCACTTCATTTGAAGAAGCCATGAGAAGCGATAATTCATCCAAGTGGCTTGAGGCCATGGAAGATGAAATAAAGTCAATGAGTACCAACAAAGTTTGGGACTTAGAGCCCATTCCTAAAGGAGCCAAGACAGTAGGCTGCAAATGGATCTACAAGACAAAACGTGACTCCCAAGGGAATATTAAAAGATTTAAAGCGCGACTTGTGGCAAAAGGTTTCACGCAAAGAGAAGGGATTGATTACAATGAGACGTTTTCTCCAGTCTCATGTAAGGATTCTTTCAGAATTATAATGGCATTAGTGGCACACTATAATTTAGAATTACATCAGATGATGTAAAAACGGCATTCCTGAATGGGGATCTGGAGGAAAATGTTTACATGGCACAACCGAAAGGTTTTATCGTGGAAGGAAAAGAACGAATGGGATGCCGCTTAAAGAAATCGATTTATGGGTTAAAGCAAGCTTCGAGACAGTGGTACTTGAAGTTTGACAGGACAATAAAGAATTTTGGGTTTAAAGAAAATATTAAGGATAATTGTGTTTATGCAAAGTTTAAAAATGGAAGATATATTTTTCTAATCCTGTATGTAGATGATATCTTACTCGCTAGTAGTGATGTCAGTCTACTACTGGAGACAAAGAAGTTTTTATCTTCAAAATTTGATATGAAAGATCTTGGTGAAGCGTCATTTGTTTTGGGCATAGAGATTCACCGAGATAGAAGTAAAGGGGTATTAAGACTATCACAAAAGGCATACATAGAAAAGGTTTTAAAGAAATTCAGTATGCATAAATGTAGTGCCTCACCTGCACCCATGGTCAAGGGCGACAGATATGGAGATTTTTAATGCCCTAAGAACCAATACGAGCTCGATCAAATGAAAGTGGTTCCATATGCTTCTGCTGTCGGAAGCCTACAATATGCTCAAGTATGCACGCGCCCTGACCTAGCTTTTGTTACCGGGTTGCTTGGCAGATTTCAAAGTAATCCAGGAATTGAACACTGGAAATTGGTAAAGAAAGTCTTGCGATATTTGCAAGGTACGAAAGGCCTCATGTTGACGTACAGAAAATCAGATTCTCTCCAGATAGTGGGGTATTCGGATTCTGATTATGCGGGAGATGATAGAAAATCCACATCAGGATATGTATTCACTCTCGCAGGAGGAGCAATTTCATGGAAAAGCTCGAAACAAACCGTCACTACATCGTCCACAATGTATGCCGAGTTTGTAGCGTGTTATGAGGCAACGGGGCAGGTGAACTGGCTAAAGAAGTTCATACCCGGTTTGAATGTGGTCGACAGCATACATAAGCCACTAAAGTTATACTGCGATAATAATCCAGCAGTGCAGTATGCTCACAACAATAAGTCAAGTGGTGCTGCCAAACACATTGACATAAAGTATTATGTTGTGAAGGATAAAGTCCGGGATCAAATCATAAATCTTGAGCACATAAGTACTGGAAAGATGCTCGCGGATCCGCTTACAAAAGGCTTACCACCCAACGTGTTCAGAGAACATGTAGCCGGCATGGGTTTAAGGGAAAGCCTATGACTCCTGGACTATAATAAAGGGCCCAAAGTTAAAGTAACTGTTTCAGATCAGAGATGTGCATTGTAGCTGTTAAATCTATCGGCGATTGACCGTGACGATGAAACATGCTCTATGCACTTATCTGTGATGGAACGAGTAAAGTGAAAAGTATTGAAGTCAAAGTTTAAAGGTTAAAGTATATGTTGAGATCAAGGGGGAGAATGTTAGGTTGATCTCCTGACCGAGGAGGCCCAACGGCTTCTTTGGGCCTTGACTCGCGCCCTGATCGGGGGCGCCCAGCCCATCCATGGCTGGCGGGCCCCCGTCGCACTGCGCATATAAAAGAGAGGTGGGGGCCGGGGCACTCGGTACGAGGTTCACCTGAGCCGCCAGTTTCCCCACCTACAACCCTAATCCCGATCTCCAGAGAGGGGCGCAGCCAGCGACGGGAAGCGCCGCCGCCGCCGTCGCTGAACCGTGCCACCACTCCGTCACCGCATCTTCTTCACCGCCGATCTTCATTGCACCGACCTTCCCTTCCCCGAACGTCGCTGCCCGTGCGCAGCCACCATCAACGTTCGTGATGGCGACCGGCTCGAGCTCCAACACCACTGCCTTACCGTCGGATGGTCTGTACACACCACCTCTCCTATCTCCTACTCCCTCTCTTCTCCCTGCTATCTACTAGTAGATCTTGTCCTAGGATCTCTCCATTCTCTTGTATACCGTAATAGAACGTTGCTGTTTATACTGAAAAGAAAAAGAAACCCTCTGATCTACACGATTGTGATCCTATAGCCACTAACAGATACGACCGGCTGAATGTGGAGCACTAGCTCCCAAATGCCCACCTCGGTTTGAATTTCAAGGATCCTTCCTTCCAAATCCCTGCTAGACACTAGAAATGGCTTTCAGAAAATGATACTACCTCTGTTTTCAGATTTATATAATACTACCAAATATGTCCGTGCGTTGTGACGAGAGAAAAAACCTATTAAATATTTTTGGGAACGACAATAAGAATGGTACATATTATTTATGTTTCACCATTTATAAATTCAAAAAATAAAAGTTACAATTTATTTTGTAATGGCCATGACATCTATAATATGATTTATTGTTGGCAACTATGACAATAACTATTAAGCCTATATCGAACTAAAAATCCAATTTTGATGGTTTTTCCTCCTACTGCAAAGCACATAAATATTTAGATATAAATACATCATTACTTTAATTTTTGTTCTATATATGTGCTGGTATAATGAAATATCGAGTTTCGTGACCTTTGAGGACCCATAACAATTTATCAACAAGGAGTTAGTTACCGTTGTTATGATGGGAGACCTCTCTCAACTTTGCACATGCTAGCCTCACCATGCATTGTATAGATGTATTTATTTATACTGGATTAGATAAGTAATAAAGTGCTCAAGATTTCAGTTCACGTTTTAATTAGTTGAACTGTCGGCTAATCTACATTTCAATAAGATGTTAACAATTTGGTATTAGAAATCTTTATTTTTTTTAGAGATTGCAAAAAGTCAATGGTTCAAATATCCATAATATTATATTGATTATTTATTATTTATTTTATTGGAGAAAGAAAAAGATAACCTGAGCGGATAAAGGAACAACCAAAAAACAGCAAAAAGATAAAAAAAATTGGATGGAAACTGGAACGTACAAGAACCAACGTAGGAAAAGAAAAATATTACTTATTTATTAGACAAAAACTGAAGAGAACACGGCTAATAGGATCGGGCAGATATAGAATTGACTTTAGAAAAAAAAATAGTTGCATGATTGCCGAAACCGAGCCACTTTAGGATTATTAGGTTAGACGAAAATTTATTTGTGGCAAGAAATTTTACCTTTTTATTATTAGGTACGTATAGATAATGTCCTGTACTGTACAAGCCAACAAGTTTCTTTTCAGATTTTAAACGGAGGGAGTAGGTCCCACTTTCAGAAGAAGCATATGAAGCCCGCAAATCTGCAGAAGCTGGACAAATGGCATGAAACCAACACATGGAACGTCATTGACTCGTGGTATCATTGTTTATTACCGATGAATAATTCACTTGTTATTGGCTTTTACCAGGTTTCAGTTAGTTAGTTAATTAATGAGATGCTGGTAGTTTGTTATACCGCTAGATGCAGACAGGAGTACAGGACAGGACTAGTGGAAGCATCGCCCTTTTTTTTTTTGAGAAAGAAGCATCACTTGTTGCTTTTTATTTAATTCTGAAAATCATATAAGAACCGTGTCAATTCCAGGCTGGTTCGGGTGGATCCACTTCGATTCGACGAGGCTCATGGGCCATGGCTTCTCCCTTAATTTCACAAGGGCTGAAGTGCAGGTAGGTACTAGTACTTATTCCGGGAGTTTTCCACAGTATTGAGACTCATTGTTCAGATAAAGAGTCTGCAAACTCTGCTAATAACTGCTGCGGTCACTGGACCCCAAGATCGTTAGATTCTGCACACTAGAACTTGTAAGAAAACCAAGAGACAACACTACGGTTTGTCACAGTATCTGAAGCGCCTCCATGTCTTATTTTAAAACGGAGCAGGGAGATGGATATGCCAGTGTTGCGCCTGTGAAAAATTGCTCGTACTCTCTGTGCGGGATTAAAATCATATTGGAAAAAATTGTTTTTTGGAGCACTAAATAAGGTTACCGAAAGAACTCCTTGAATACCATGGAATGAAGCAAGTTGCAAAAATTGTTTCTTCCGATGATGTTTTCTAAAGGATAGAATATAGTTTTTAACCTCCAAGCTGCACATTAGTCCGATTTCCATTTGTGAACAATAAAATCGGATAACAAACGTCCTTTAACCCCCAAAAGCTGGAAATTTTGTTCATATGGTTGGTTTCCAATGTGGTTTTCTATTTTCTAAAAATAATAAAGTTCTAGTTTGATCTCTAAAAATTCATAATTAATATATTTCAAATCAGAAAAATATGAAACAAGTACGATTCTTTTCTAAAAGTGTTAGCTATATATTAGTGCTTTGCTTAGAGTTATTTGGATCTTATTTTGTTTTAAATAAATAATGAGCACGAGTATAAGCAATAAATCAGTTTCAAATAACTATATATACATCATAAACATGTATAACACTTCTATAAAAAAATAGTGCTTTCATATTTCTTTTGATTTAAAGTAAATTATTTATGAAATTTTTATATAGTAAATCAGATTTTTATTATCATTAGAAAAATAGAAAGTCACCTCTGAGGACCAAAGTTTTCTAGTTTTTACAGTTGGAGGATGTCCATTACACGATTTCGTAGTTTAAGGTTAAAAACTAGGCTACCATGCAAGTTGGAGATTGAAAATATACTTTATAAATATTGTCATCTATTAATGATATAGAACCATTTTTTCCAATCACATTCGTATTGGTCCTAGTTTTCAAAATATTTGCTAGGCTACTTCTCAAAATATTTGCTTTTGTTTTTTTTTTGCTAAAAATATATTGTACCACCCTCGAAGAATATAGTAACAACGATGCGTATCGTAATTTGTGTTTTCCTTTAAACAGTGAATAACCCTTTTTTTAATAAAACAGTGACTACACATATTCGCTTGGGAAAGCAAAGTTGCAGGAAAGCGGACCAATTTCCCCAGTCCAGTGAGACGAAAGAGACAGGCAAACACCCATGCTGAGCATTCTACATGTACTAGTAAAGTAGTAGTACTAGCCATCTTTACTTGACGAAATCTGCACCATACAATCTTGCCTCTTATTCGGCCACGTGTCTCGTAGTTTCCACCCTCTGATCTTATATTGGACGTCTAAAGCGGTCTGCTGTTTCTGGATGGTCCGTCCCGTCTCCCGAGCCTGGCCATCTTTCATCCTCGTGCGCGCCGGCTGCTCCAGCTAGCTGCTGCCGACATGACATCGAGCCGTCGCACACGCTCCTCCATCGCCGTTGCTACGTCCTCCTCCACTAGGCCACCCTCCTCGCGCACATAATGGACGGTTCGTCCGCAGCTCTGGAGCTAGATGAAGATCAATGCGGTAGCGGCACCGAAGAAGAGCTCGGTGAGAGAGTCCCACGTCCCTCCGATGACGGAAGGCTACTAGGCTAGCACGGCTTTGGGACCGAATCCACCAGGGTACGAACTACGAAGCTCTACGCCCTTGTCTCCGCTCTCCAGCAACCCCTTGAATTCATCAACGGTGCGTACGTCTACTACATGATGCAGATGCCCTCAGGGTGTTTGATGAAATGCACTTTCAGAGCCGGATACCCCTTATTGCCTTTACCTCTGCCTCCTCTTGCTTCTACGATGTGCTCACGCTGCTGAAGCGCATGCTGCGCTCAACCGCTGGCACGGGTGTCCACGACAACAACACCAAGTTCACCACGCTCATGGCCATTGCTCACTGCTCAATGAAGGACACAATTGCAGTGATGAGCTGAGGATAATTGCCCGTTTCGTCAAGCCGTGTCGAATCTCTTCGAGCTGGCGTGGCCAATGACGATGTTGCTTAGGAACAAGGACCAAGCCCACACAGTGGACTACCAAACACAGACGTGCAAGTAAGTACATCGCTGTCACACTAGCCAATCATTGTCTGTATGAACCCACATCGCCTCCGCTGTTAGTTACTTGCCCAAAATTACCCATGATTCCTTGATTAATCTACTTACTGCAAGTTGTGCCTCACCATTCTTGCTCAATGCTGGTTGGTGAAAGCAAGGTGTTGTGCACAAAGTTGTCAATAAAAATTAAGAAAAACATCGCTTGGATAATTTGATTATTTACCAATTCATCCTGGCACTTCAAGTCGGGATATGATTCTTATGCAACTTTATGTGATTATGTCCTATACCATTACATTTTTTGTGCCTTCAAGTAGGCTTAACTGACATGTAGTCAAATTAGCACTAATGACACTGTAGCTCTGCTTTTTGTGCCTGCAAGTAGGCTTAACTAACATGTAGACAAATTAACACTAATGAGACCAAAACTTTCTTGCCTTATTATAGGCCCGAAATATTATGTTACTCACTAGAATTTTCGGAAAAATTTTACTTTACCTCTTGATCAACTTCCTCTCTCATAGTGTAATACAATCTGAATTTTCAGAATAATTTTTCTGCTTGGCAAATCGACATGCTCATCAGTTATGCTGTGATAAATAATGCACTTGAATGTCAGTCTGAATATTTTTCTAATTTTCAGAGAAGTTTATTTTGCCTACTTGGTGGCATGCTACTTTAGATTTCTTATTATGCTACATAACTTTTTGTTTTAAGATTCCTTTTCTTTAGTCCCTTGTGTATAAAATACATGATCATAATGACTCCTGTAAGATAAGACCTGAAAAGTACTTACAAATGTATGGAAGACTTGGAAAAATCACAGCTTGGACTATCGTTAGATAACTTATATATTTCATTATATTTTCTTGGTTAAATCATACCAATTATAGCTTAATTTTTATACTAACTTGCGCTATGCTGGTTCTTCCATCTGGTAATAACTCCGTCTTGAGCTTGACTGCTTTCTATCTCTTTTTTTGCGGGCACACCTGATAACCTGTCAAAGGTCAGTTTAAATGATCCACAATTTTGACTTTAACCTGTAACATTATGAACATATTATGTACTGTTTCCCATCCGAGCTCCTAAACTGTCTTATTGCAGTGTATTTCAAAGACTACAGATTCCTAAGCAATCAAAAAACATGAACCAAATAATGAGATCCTATCTTGAAGCTGCCTACAAACTTCATTGCCAGAATATCTCAAATATAAATCAGTGTGGATATAGCTTTGTTCATGAAAATATCTGGAGCAACATTGCATAGGCGCAGTCAAGTTTTGGACAACGGCTAATGCCTTCCCTTTCTTGAATCTCAATCTGAATTTGCGCGACAAAAAAGATGGTACTAGCGAAATCGAAATGCCACCCCTAAAGAATATTATACCGGGCTTGTCATCCATTTTGTATCACAAGGTATATATCCTGAGCTGCCCCCTGCCCAGCTCCATTGAGGACGCGGCAAAGCCGCGTCTATGTTTCTAGTTTCTGTTGAAACATACTCGTACAGTCATACTACTACTAGTAGAACTGGTTTGTTTTCCTGAAATGCCGATGGCTTCGACGGGAGCCACGTGCCATAGCTTCCGTTAGAAAATGGTCTTCCTGATGTATGACAGTGTAAATTGATTGGCTGAAACAACAATATACTATCTCCATCTACAAAAGAATACAATTCTTATATTTCGAGGAATCAACCATTCTGAACTTTGATTGAATTTATATTAAAAAAATACAAACGTTTTCGATACAAAACAAGTGCTATTAGATTAGTTATAGAATATATTTTTATAATAAATTTATTTGAAGACATAAATGCTAATACTCTCTACTATAAATCTAGTCAAATTTGACCTCAATTGACCGACATGGATACCCAAATGTGGTTGGCCCAAAAGATAAATCAGCCAGTAGCTTCTGCGAAATAGACAGAGACAGCAGCAATTCAATTCCATGGAAGGCCTTTGTACCGCAGCTCGTCGATGCGTACTCTACCTCCCTCCACGGCCAGGGCCCAGGAGGATGGCGTACATGGTGACGCAGTCACCTGGTTTCCCCTTTGCTCACGTGCGCTGTGGTCTCTACTCTCTGACAGGGGAAGCTGTTTCCCCCCCTTGGTTTCTGCCTCGCAATTGCCTGCTTCCGGCGAGTCAGGCCACCGAGACGAGACCGGACTGCCGAGCCAGACGGCCCAGACCTGCGGCTGGTGGTGGTCCGGTCCTCTAGCGGTCCGGTCATGCGCAGCAAGTCCGCATCGCTCGTGCGCCGCGCTACGCTTTCCGGCCGGTCACCGTCCGGCCGATGTTTTCCTCCTCCTGCCGTCCTACGTGTCGCCGCCGCGTCTCTGTCAGCCCTTGAAGTCGAAGCAACTTCGCAATTCGCACGTAGGTTCGCGATAGTCGGAGCGTTTGGACATGGTTACTCGCTTGTGTTTAATCGATCGGCATCAGATTGCAGTTGCTAACTTGGTTAGCCTTCCAAAAAGGGGGGTTTTGTACTCTCTTGTCCTTCTCCAGCTTGTGCCGAGTATTCGCTTATATTTAATCGGGGAATCATGTGGGTACTATTAGTGGTACTGCAGCGTCCAACTCCTAGATTAGCCAATCCCATTGGAAGGCACATGTCCTCGTGAAATGAGCCGTTCAAAGTTCCTTCAAGAATTAAACCTAGCATCAAATTTTAGTTGAAAAATAGATTGACTTAGAACTATAGTAGACTTACTCTCTCTGTCCCACAGCAGTAATCCTTATAGGATTCAAAATACGTCCCGAATGAATGTCGTTTTAGCCTTAGGGGTGGGTCTCACCCTATACCATGGTACACAACCAGTCCATCCATCTTGTTGTTGTCGTCCACTCGTCCACAATCGGTCACGAATTTGTTTTCCTATGCTTTTTGTTTAAGGCTAAAAAATATCAATGCATGGAACGTGCAAGCCGAAGCGTTGGCTATATTTTTTTTTAATGCAAAAGCGGTGGTGTGTGAATGCTTTTCATTAGCAATTAATGTGCATGTCTTCCCAATCTGTCAGCATGAGCAATGATTGATTTGTAGGGATGTTACGATCCTTTATCTCATGTCTTGCTTCAATCCTATAACGGCGCGCGGATAGGCCGTCGTGGTGATCTGGGCACCGCCCATTGTCGCATTACTGGTCTGTAATGAGTACGAACCACTTACTTGTATGGAACGCTCGCGGCGTCAATGGCCGAGCGCGTCGTAGTGTCGTTAGAGAGTTCGTGGACCAGCATCGGATTTCCGTGCTCTGTCTGCAGGAGACGAAGGTCGCTAATCTCACTGTACCCATGGCAAATGACTTAACGGGATCAGGTTTCGATTACGTTTGCCTTCCCGCTGTCGGTGCCTCCGGGGGCGCCCTGGTCGCTTGGCGCAGGGACCTCTGGGCTGGTTCCCAGCCGGTCGTGCGCCCCTTCTCGGTCACCATTAGCCTCCGCCCTCTCGACCGCAATGGCACAGCGTGGTGGCTGTCCACCGTTTATGGTCCAACGGTGCGTGCTGACAAGCCGGCTTTCCTCTGTGAAATCCGCGACATCAGGGCTGCTTGCCAGGGTCCCTGGCTAGTTTGTGGAGATTTCAACATCATCTATCAGGCGGCGGACAAGAACAGCGGTCGTTTACACCGTGGGCTAATGCGGGCCTTCCGCAGGGTCATCGACGACCTCGAGCTCGTGGACTTGCACCTCTCTGGTCGGTCCTTCACCTGGAGCAACGAGCGCGATCAGCCCACCCTAGAGCGTCTGGACCGTGCTCTCGCCTCTGTCGCCTGGCTTGACGAGCACCCAAACCATACGCTGCGCACGCTGTCTTCGGACTCTTCAGACCATGCACCCCTACTGCTGGTTCTGAATACCGAGCCCTGGGCGCCGCCTCGTTTCAGATTCCACAATTTCTGGACAAAAATGGAGGGGTTCGGGGACGTCGTTAAAACGGCTTGGGCTGCTGGTACGGCTGACGTTGACGCTTGTCGCTCTCTTGATCACAAGCTGAGATATGTCGCGAGGGCCCTTCAGAGCTGGAACGCTTCCAGGGTGGGAAGCATCAGACTGCAGCTAGCTGTTGCAAGGGTGGTGATACACGAACTGGACATCGCCCAGGAAAATCGGCAACTATCCCAGGACGAGCTTATTCTCAGGCGGGAACTGAAGGCCAAGACACTGGGGCTGGCGTCCCTGAATCGTGCTATGGCTAGGCAGAGATCACGCCTGAGGTTTCTGAAGGAGGGTGATGCCTGCACGCGCTTCTTTCATCTTCAGGCGTGTCATCGCCGCCGGAAGAATTTTCTCGCTGCGATCCAGCACAATGGGCAGCTATTTACCGAGGATGAAGCAAAGGAGGGCCTTGTTTACGAGTACTACAATGGCATCCTGGGAAGGCCTTTCAACAGAGTGCACACAATTGACTTGGTGTCGCTGCACCTCCCCACGCTCAACCTTGACGATCAGGCCGTGCCGTTCTCGCTGGACGAGATCACGAGAATCGTCATGGACACCCCCTCTGATCGTGCGCCGGGCCCTGATGGCTTCACCGGGGGGTTCCTCAAGGCGGTCTGGGCGATCATATCGCCGGACGTCGTGAAGGTGTTTCAATCCATCTGGGCTCTGGACTGCCGGAGCCTACATCTACTAAATGAGGCGATGATGGTGTTGCTCAAGAAGACTGACACCCCTGCTGGCCTACGTGATTATCGGCCGATCAGCCTTGTGCACTCTGTCGGGAAACTCTTCTCCAAAGGGCTGGCAATGCGCCTCGCGCCGCGTATGCATGAGCTCGTGCGTCTGAATCAGTCCGCGTTCATCCGGGGTCGCCAAATACACGAAAATTTCAGATCCGTGCAACTGGCCTGTAGATGGCTGCACAACAGACGCTGCCCGTCGTTGCTCCTAAAGATCGACTTGGCCAAGGCATTTGACTCTGTGGCCTGGCCGTTCCTCATAGAGGTGCTGCAGCACGCCGGGTTCCCGGCCAGGTGGCGTGATTGGCTGTCGGCTTTGCTGGGGACAGCAAGCACTAAGGTCCTCGTCAATGGACGCCCGGGGCGCAGGATACGGCATGCCCGCGGTCTCCGACAGGGAGACCCGCTCTCACCGCTGCTCTTCGTAATTGTCATGGAAGTCCTTAATGCGCTAATTGCGGAGGCTGACCGGCAGGGGGCGCTCGCCCCGCTGCCGGGGAATGTGATCAAGTTCAGAGCTTCAGTGTACGCGGACGACCTCGTCGTGTTTCTCTCGCCGAACCCCGATGACTTCATTTGCCTCAGAGAGATACTGCTACTCTTCGCGGGGGCGTCGGGGCTGCAAACGAATCTAGATAAATGCCAGATAACGCCCATCCGCTGCTCCGACGAGGAGATTGAGGCGATACAACAAGTGTTCCCGTGCCAGCTGAAGCCATTTCCGTGCACATACCTCGGCGCCCCACTTTCTCTGTCTCGTTTGCGGCGTACAGACGAGCAGCGGCTGGTCGACAGGGTGGCGGCTAGGATCCCCACCTGGAAGGCGGGCATGCTCAACGCCGCGGGACGCGCGACGCTGACGCGTTCGACGTTGTCAGCCATACCGGTGCACATCTCGATTTCCTGCTGCCTCTCTGGTTGGGGACTTGGGGAGATTGATAAGCGGCGCAGAGCTTTTCTCTGGTCGGGGAACCAGTCCGTGACCGGAGGCAAATGCAAGATTGCGTGGCCGATTGTTTGCTCTCCTCGCGACTACGGTGGTCTTGGCATGCCTGATCTCAGGGTGCTCGGTTTTGCCCTAAGACTACGTTGGGAGTGGCGGCGACGCACGGACTCCAGCTCGCCGTGGGCACTCTTGCCATCTAAGCCCGAGAAGATCGTCGACGCGATGTTCAAAGCGTCCGTTCGGATCCGTTTGGGTGACGGCGCCTCTGTGCTCTTTTGGACTGACTCCTGGCTACCGGAGGGTCCTATCGCGTCGTTCGCGCCCAGTCTTTTCCAGGCAGTCCGGAAGCTCCGACGCAATCGGACTGTGAAGGAGGCCCTTCACCAGCGCTCATGGGTTCGTGACATCACCGGGGCGCTGACCGTCCCGGTTCTCTGTGATTATGTGCTCCTCTGGGAGAGGGTCGAGCATGTCGTTCTTCAGCCGGGGGTGCCGGATCGCTTCGTTTGGGTCTGGACGGCCAACGGCAAGTATTCTGCTTCATCGGCATACCGCTCTTTCTTCCTTGGCCGTACCCCGCTCGTCGGAGCATCACACCTGTGGCGTGCTGCGGCACCGGCCAAGGTCAAGTTCTTCTTCTGGGTTGGCCTGCACAACCGCCTCTGGACCGCTGATCGAAGGAGACGCCATGGTCTGCAACAAGAGGCTGCTTGCGCCCTCTGCCAGCAGGAAGATGAGACAACGGATCACCTGCTATGCTCGTGTGTTTTTGCAAGGGAGGTCTGGCATCTACTGCTCCTTCCTGTTGGACTGCAGCACCTGGCGCCGGAACACGGAGCCAACCTCCGGGACTGGTGGCAGCTTTCGCGTGCCTCGTTACCTGATGAGCTGCGGAGATCATATGATTCGGCGGTGCTGCTAGTTACTTGGAGCATCTGGAAGGAACGTAATCGACGAACATTTGACCATGTTTCCAAGACACCGCTGCAGCTGCTACATCTCATCCTCGAAGAAGCAAATGCATGGATGGCTGCCGGCTTCGCTCTTCTGTCGTCGCTGCTCGCAGCAGCCGGGAACCCCGGCGTGGCGTGATGTGAAGCCAACCGCTGCTCATCGTCGTGACATTTGTAACTTAGTACAACCTTCAGCTGCACCGCCATGTGGTGATTTATGTTTGTGTCTACCCGCACGCTAGGCGGCATCTCGCCAACTAACGATGTCGGGCGTGTCTTTGTTTACCTCTAAACTTCTCTTAATGAAATACGTGCAGCGCACGTTCCCAAAAAAAAATATTATTGGACAGAGGGAGGGTATTTTTTTAGGGGACGAAGTCAGTAATACTCATATAGTCGTATCCACGAGTTTCTTCACTTCTCTACCAGAAGATCTTTGTAAAATGAAAGAAAAAAGCATGATACTGTCAGCTGCTACAACCACTTGACATGATACTCGTCAGATTTTGTACCATATCCACCATCTCGGCCTCAAAAAGGGGAAAAAGAATCCAGCATCTCGTAACTTTTCGTTAAAAAAAAACTAAGACTATTTTTTCCAGCACGTACGTGACTGGGACTGGGAAAGGAGTTCTCTGTCGCACACGGCACTTGTCGCCGTTCCCATGCATCGGCACGCAGTTTCCCACCCCACCCTGGTCCCGTCCATGCGAAAATGACTAGGTCCCGCGGGTGCTGGTACACTGAGCTCAGTTTTCTTTTAATACTGAGTGAAAGTATTTTAAATTTAACCAAATCTATAAAAAATGATACCAAATAAGTGTTATTATAAGATAATTTTTCTTTGTCTGTTTTGTGTTATGTTACTACTTTTTGTAATAAATTTAGTTAAACCAGAAATGGAGGTAGGATTGTATTCTTTCGCGGATGGACGCGGCAGTTAACAACATCTGCATGGCCCGTGACGGTGCAATGGAGGTTGTTGGAAGGATCCAGAAATTTTTATGCTTCTTTTGGATGAGTCGTTTTCGATTTTTTAATAATATAAGCAAGTAGAAGAATGCTAGTGCTGCCGTATTAGCGAAGGGATACACGTACTACATAGCCGTAGTTCCATAATAAAAATTGTCGGGCTCGTACGGACGCATATTTGCTCTCCGACCCTTTTCCAGCGTCGTGGACAGTGCCGCGGCAAGGCAGCAAAGCAGGCCTTCTCTTTTGTTTCCACACACATACACACAACTTGCACTTGTGAGTTTTGTCCCGACGCTGATGGATTCGGCTTGACAGTTTCCCGGAAGTCAGTGAGTGAGGTGAAGTGCGCCCTGCGAGCGCGAACTATCCTTGTCTTGTGATCGCGTCCGGTTTAGCCGGCCGTCTGGTAGTTCATCACCTTCACCTCGCTGGTGGTGCTGCTGCCCCTTTTTTTACTTGGTGCCTGCTGCCTGATTGGTTGGTTTGGTGGTCTTGGACTCTTGGCCCATGTCCATTCAGCGACTGCTAAGGTGCCGAATCCTGCTCTGAACGGCTGCTTGTGAGCGTGACGAATTTAATAATTAAGCTCGGTTGTTTCTTCTTTCACAAAAATTCAAAAAAACGCACCGTCATCTGGTGATGTGGATGGGGTTTGCAACTGGCAATAGGTTATCTACTTAAATTGAACTACTTATCTCTGAAGCTAGCACGTACAGATTTGATTTGTGAAACGGCAGAAGAGTAGAGCAGTGCAGTGTGGACCGTGGACGGGCAGCTACTCCCTCCGTCCATAAAAGAATATACAATTTTCACATTTTGAGAAGTCGAACAGTTTCAATATTTACTAAGATTATATAAAAAAATATTGATAGTCATGAGACAAAATAAGTATCATTAGATTAATTATAGAATATATTTTCATAATAAATTTATTTTGAGTTACTATTTACTATAGACTTAGCCAAAGTTAAACTAGTTTGACCGACCCTTTTCTCATAATTACATTCTTTCATGAACAGATGAAGTTCGTACGAGTATCACCCCGGGCGCACGTGCATGTGCATGCTATTTCTAGCTCGTAATTAATCTGCGTGACACGCGTTGCATTCGTATCTTCTCGCTTCCGGTGAAATTGCACTGCAGGTCCTGTTGTCCGCAGGGAATGGCGGCGCCACTACCCACCGCCACCCCTCCTCTTTTCCTCTCAGTTCGTGTGGCTTGTCGCGTTCGCGTGCTTTGCAATCCCAGCTGCGCAATTGCGTCGGTGCCGTCGTCGTCTCTGCGACGGACGGTCAAAAACCTCATGTGGTCTCGTCCGCTTTGGTCAGAGCTGTGAATCTCTGATTCTGTTCTAGACAACGAAAACCAAGGATATTTTGGGGTCTCTTGACTCTTCATTCTTCAAATTATTGACACCACACCACAGCCTACTTGTTCAACGGCTTTTGTCACTGAATTCAGCGAGCAGCTTCTCAGAAACTCTATCTGTTTATATATCATTTGTTTTTAGCACTTCGAAATCTAGGCTTTTTTGTTGACTATTTTTTGTCAACAAGAATACTTTAGGGTTTTAGAGTCTTCAGCTTATTGATACCACACCACACCGCAGCCTACTTGTTCGATTGACTTTTGTCACACAGAAATTCTGCGAGCAGCTTCTCAGAAACTCTGCTTATCTCATTTGTTTTTATCACTTCAAAAGCAGGCTTTCCTGTTGACTCTTTTTTTTTTCCTATCATAGGATTGTTGCCAGAAATTCCGTCCAGCTCTGATGGAGGATGCATGCACGTCCGTCCTTTCGGGACTGTACTTGCCACGAAGGCGCACAAGCTTCTGTTTCTCCATCGGTTCGTAGGCGCCAATAAGAATTTAGGATCTTAAGGAGTATATATGATTGTGATCCATAGTCTGATTTATAATTTACAATTTCTGATAACCTTGTCGATCTGCAGGTACTGTTGTCTTTTTTCATACAAAATTGTAGACGTACTGACGGTCGGATGTCGAGGTAGTTTACTAAAGGCCGAGCTATGTGTCTTCGTTGCGCCGCACCGCCTCGCCGCATGCCCTCTCCTCGTCACCGGTCACCCCCACCACCTCGCGTACACCGCTGCGCTGCCGCGCCCCGGCAACGGACCAAGCAGGCCCGGTAATATTTGGCATCTCGGTGGCAGAGGACGGCGGTGCGGTGGCGACGAGCTCAACATTGCAGTCTCCCAAAGGTTAGAGAACTTCTCACTGTGTGTGGGCTGGTCTTATCCTCTCCTCTCCCCCATTTGTCGAAACATGGGTCCGTTCCTCGTTTTTCCTAGCTTGGGCGAAGCAACCAAGGACTTGTTTAGTTTCTAAAAAAATTTACTAAATTTTTCAGATTCTTCATCACATCGAATCTTTGTACACATGCATGAAGCATTAAATATAAATCAAAAAATAAAACTAATTACACAGTTTAGACGAAATGGACGAAACGAATCTTTTAAACCTAATTAGATCATAATTAGACACTAATTACTAAATAACAACGAAATTTGCTACAGTAATATTTTGTAAAATATTTTACAACTAAACAGGCCCCGAGGCCGGGACACGAGTGCAACCACTCCATTTCGGCGTTCGCCTTTTGGGGGCCGAATACGGCTAGTACTCTGTTTTCCTGTTCTCGAGCCGAGGAGATCTTCACCGACAAACATACGAGTTCAGTGCGCAGTGCCGCTCGCCGAGACAATTGCCCGGCACTGTAGTCATTTTCCGTGCCACTGTTTTATCAGAATTAGGGTGTGTTCACTTCCCATGCAAAGTCAAAATATTTCATCTTTCATCCATCACATCGAATCTTTGGACGTATACATAAAACATTAAATGTAGGTAAAAAAGATAACTAATTGTATAGTTTGTCTGTAAATGTCGAGACAAATCTTTTGAGCCTAGTTAGTCCATGGTTGGACAAATTTTGCCAAATAACAACGAAATGTACTACAGTAACTTTTCACCCATTTTTCACCAACTAAACACACCCTTAGTACAATAAGTCATGTCAGCTTAGCTTGTACGTATTCAGGCTGGGTTTAGAGGGGGGTGTAAAATTTTTAGAAGCATAGTAACTCTTTCGTTTTTATTTGGTAATTAGTGTCCAATTATAGACTAATTAGGTTCAAAAGATTCGTCTCGTGATTTATTACTAAACTATATAATTAATTATTTTTTACCTATATTTAATAATTAATGTATACGTTTAAAGATTTGATGTGACAGAAAATCTTATAAAATTATTAGAACTTTGAAGCAATTAAACACCCTCTCAAAACAACTCAGCATCGACCGGCTGCTCACATTCTCCAAAGTGCACGTGGGGCCCTGTGGTCTTAACTTTCCGAGAGAAATAGCAGGAGGCAGGCCTGCGGACAACTACCGAGGGAGAGAGAGGGTATACCAATGAGGTACTGGCGGGTCCCACATGATTAAAAAAATATTTTTATAGTTCATAAAGCGCCTTACTTATTATAGGAATTGGCTCTTAAAATAGTCTACATATGACATGACTTAGCTATTAGAAATCTATTGGGCTTGCTCTCAACCAAGAAAAAGAAATTCTCCCGCGAGATCAGCCGTCGAAGTGGCATGGGAATATTGAAGTGCCGTGAAAAACATACACAGGGCATCTGACATGTGGTTGGTGTTGGTCGGTTAACGCCTTGATTTACCACTGTAACTTCCATCGGCCGTGGGGAGAAGGACATTCCATGTTTGCGCTTTTCCCTCCCTTTTCCACCCGATGCTCCCCAGCTAATGTGGACTGTATGGTATTAACATCTATTGCACTGAAGAAATAAATTATAAAAAAAATAAATTTATAGTGTGACATCTTGACTACTAGTGTTCTTTTAATATAAATTTTGTCAACTTGACGATGGTTTAACTCAGAACAATTGAAAATTATTTGTATCTCAGGATAGAGGAGAACGTGAGCCTCAGGTTTGATGAACTGTTCTTACCTCATTACAGAAAAAAATTCTAATATATTAATATTGTCTCTATTAACAGTTTATTCGTAGATAGTAACTACAGGATAAGAAAATACACTCTAAATGGAATTTTGAGATCCCAGACAACTGGCACATGTACAAAGGACTACGTCTCTAAAATTAATGATTTCATATTTCATATTAATATAAAGACGGTGAGGAATAAGTGCCGCTAGATTTAAACTGTCAACCCAGAGAATCTTCCAGCTTGTTCGTTTCGCTGGATTATTGTGACTGAAAGTATTGTTCGCTGGTTTATTGTGAGAGAAAAACACTGTTGGATGGCTGCTGATTCCGCTGAACCAGCGAAACAGCGAAACAGCGAAACGAACAGGGTGTTCCTCGTTAGTAAAAACTATTGTAGAAGCAAGTTGTACCACCTCCAACTAGAGGTTCATTAGTCTACCATCCACACATCTTTTGAAAGGCACATTTAAGGTGGGACCCATCTCGAGATCAAAAGTAGTTTGGGTTTTTTCATGAACTAGCACATGGGTCTCCTAAAAACGTATAGCAAAACTAGATAAATCTAGCCAATTGTCTTTTCACAACTTAACCCTTTTTTCATTGCCTGTTCTCCACTTATATCCCATCTTAGCTGCTGAAGCCGTCCACATCATACCTCAAAAAAAAAATTAGAAACACCAACAGTGGGGCTATTTTTGTTGTTCCTCCTTTCTCGTCGCAGGAAGGTGTCTGGAAGGAGCGAAGGTATAGAAATGTCAAATGCACGCACGTCTGGCCTCTAGAGCTGTTTTCGTCACTGTCAATATCGGTAGCAAACGAGAGGAGAAAGGTAGGAGCCCAGAGTTTGGTGGGTTGCTGGTTGCGGGACAGGAGTTCTGTACGACTGTACGTATAGTCGTATACTACCTCCAGTTAAGTGACCAAGACTGTTCCGGGCCGTCAAGCCGGAGACCGGCCCGCCCTAGGCACGGCGACCATCGCTCACCGGGCGCGCGACCACCGGTGTCTGAGGACCGATAGTTCATTTGGTCCTCGTCGTCGCACTCGCACAGCGACCATCCGCAGGCAGGGTCGATATATTCTCTGCCTTCTGTGCGTGACCTTTGGCCACTTTTTTTTTCCTCATGCACTATTAACCAGTGCCGGTCCTAGGATTTTGAGGGCCCTCTGGCGAAATCGTCGCGACGGACTCTTTAAACCATGTATAAAATCTTATAATACATATGCGCTAATTTTATTTGCAAAGTGAAAACAAAGTCAATGATATATTTGTAATTTAACATAAGTTTTAGGTGTTTCTTTTAGTCTTTTTGTTTTCTTTTCTCAACAAACGTTTATTAGGTAACATTCTAAAATTCTAACATAGTACAAGTCCTGTAAGAAAAAAGGGCACTAGTAGAAGTCTGAAATACTATAAAAATAATTAATTTAGATTAAAAAATAAACAAGAAAAAAAACCTAGGGCCTGATCATGGTGAATAAAACTGATCGGTTGATGCTGAATTGCTGATCGCAAAACTGATCGTCGTCGTTCATCGGTGGAGCCCTGGACCTGGAGGCCTGGATGCCTGGTTGCTACCAGTGGGCATTGTGTCCATCCGATGTCCGTCTCTCCGCGTCTGCGGCGGCGCTGCTGGTGGCTCCGCGCGTCGTGCAACTCCTCATATCGCTTGTCGCTCGTGCACGTCGCGGTCTCTGCGCGACTGCTCGGCTGCTTGCGAGGTCATTAATTTGCTAATGGACTATAGGACCATGGGTTTTGTATATCTGGGCTTGGGCCCCTCCCTCGCCTGGGCCCTCGGCCGTCGCACCCCTTGACCCTCCCCTAGGGCCGGCACTGCTATTAACGATTGAAATTTTATATTATTTTAATGAATTCTAATGTGAAAACTCAAAATTATAAACTTGTAGATTTCACTAAGAACTACAACTTTGATATAAAATGTATATTCATTTGATGTCATACAAAAACAATATTATTTTTATAATGCGACAAGCGCTAATACGTGATTATTATGCTGCTGAAATTTTATATTATTTTTTATGTATTTTAACGATCTCAAATGTAAAAACTTAAAACAAAGTTGTAGATCTCATTGAGAGCTACAACTTTCGTGTAAAAAGTATCTTCATTTGACACCTAAAAAAATGATATTATTTTTCTAATGCGACAAACACTTGTACGCGGTTATTATGCTCCTAAAATTTTATAATAATCTTTTAAGCATCTTAACGTCCTCAAATGAAAAAAACTCAAAATTACAGAGTTGTAGATCTCATCGAGGGCTATAATTTTCATATAAATTTCATCTTCATCCAACGTCGTATCAAAGAGTTATGATTTTTCAAATGTTTTATCTTGTCACGTCACTCCCGGTGGCGCGACGGAACAATACTGTCACGCCAGCAGAAATGACGTCACAACGTTTTTCACGTCGGAAACGCCGTCTAACGTGGCGGATGTTGCCGCGCCAATGTATGTGGCGCGATAACGTTATTTGGTCACGGGCGCTGGCAAAAAGATCAAACTCACAATTTTTTAAGGAGGGATTATTATTAAAATATTGAATAAAAAATATTAAAAAAATATAAATTCTCCTCCATCAGTTCATATCCGGCGAGTCGAGGAGCTGTCAGGTCGTCCTCAACACAACAATAGAAAAATGCTTGCTGCACGTTGTAAAAGAAAGAGAGGCCAGAGATTCGACTGGGAGCTCAAAGCTCCATACAAGCATACAGCTTCATACTGGGGTCAACAGTCCAAAACAGAAAAGCGTAAAGAGCAAACACGTTCAAAGCCTAATACAAGACTAAATTTCAACCACATCAGACAAACAGACAGAACTAGGCTTGAATGCTTTGAGGCAGCTTGTAATAGAGGCCTTCATCTTGAAAATTTGATCCTGGTCCTTCTCCTTAAGATTGGCTCCATTTCTGTAGTAACGATAAGACAATGTATATAACATCAGTTGGGGCCTGAGGAAACATATTGTTAATAGCCATCTTATTTCTGGGCGTCTACAAAGCCCAAGCAAATTCTAAAAATATGAAAATGATCAATCTAGTTGGGAAGGGCCCCTTGCCCCTTAACCAAGTATCACAAAAATCTTCCCAGGATTTAGATTAAGATTGTAACTGAAAATCCATGATAATCTCCCAGACCAGCTTGGTCAAATGACACTTTAAAAAGATGTGATCAATTTTCTCAACGCAACCACACAAACAGCAAAGAATACTGCCCTTCCAGCCCTTGAAGTTTGTTGTTAAGCATCTGCCAAAGGAAAAACTTGGTCCTTTTCACTTGGCTGATAAGCCATGACTGAAAGTACTGTTCACTAACTTGTTGTGAGAGAAAAACACTGCTGAATAACTAACTGATTTAGCTGATAAGCTCAAGCGAATAGGATGGGGAACCCAGCTCCTCCAAATGAACCCAGCAACCCTGCTACTGGTACCCTGTCAGTCAAAAATCTGTATAAAAATTTAGTAGTAAAATGTTTCTTCTTCTCTAGAGCCCACTGGACATACAGCTTGATAATCACCAGCGACCTTGCCTTTTACGTTCTCTCTCTACTTACGCTAGCGATTTACACCTTTCTTCGGAGCGCGACAGCTTTTGTTATTTTTCCTTTTTCATTTTTCAGTCAGCGTGCCCTGGCTCATTTTTTCGGCCTGTTCCCTTGTAGGATAAAAAGTATTATTGATTGGTTGTGATAGAAAAATATTGTTCGTTCGTTGAAAAAATATGACTTAAAATGCTTTTGATTTTGTAACTGTTCAAATACTAGGTGGTCCTCGCCTCCTCGCCGACGTACGAGGACCGAGGAGGAAGGACAAGGGGAGTTCGTGTTCGTCGGCTCTGTGGTCGGCGCTCACTCGACTTGCTCTGCCTCCGCGCTGCCCTCCTGCTCCGCCTCACCTCCTCCGCCTCCGCTGCTGCATCGCAATGTCCCAGTCCCAGAGCGAGGCGGCCATATGCCGGGCGGGTGCGGTCGTGGCGCTCGCCGCGGCGTCCGTGCTCATGGCCATGGGCTTCCCCGCGGTCGAAGAGCGAGCGCATGTCGTGCTGGCCCTGCACGCCGTCCTGCTGCTCGGCTGCGCCGCGGTGCTGCTCTCCCCGGCGCACGGCGCCGTGGCCGACCTCGCTCGCCGGCGCCGGGCCACGGAGGCTTCCCGGGAGACGACGCCCCTCGGCGCGTCGGCGCGCGCGCCCGCCGGATTGCTGCGGTAGCTCAGCTTCGCCGGCATCCTGCTCTACGTGCTCTACGTAGCCGGCGACGTCGCTGCGCGGAACAAGGCCGCCGCGGAGGCGGTGGCGGCGTGGCCGGACACGGTCAGAGATTTCCTCCTCTTCCTGATGTTCTTGGTGGGAGTTTGGGCAGTCTGCCTGTCCATGGTCAGTGGAAGGGCTGCCCCGCCACAGCGGTCGTCGGCAGTGGCGGCGGTGGCAGAGGAGGAAGACCCTGACGGTGTGGAGGTCAACGCCATGGCGCCTGCACGTGTCGTTGTTGATTCAAAGGTTTGGAATATCCATAGCTTTGCTCTTACTTATCTTGAATCTCTCAAGATTAGCCGTCTTATCAAAGACTTGTGCTCCTGCTCCTACTAAACGTATCTCTGTTACTCTGTTTTTCCTCAGCTCTAACTAGTAACTAGTGACGACGGCGGCAGGAAGACGAAGAAAGCCTCTGGCAGATGGCGATTGTAGCTGTAGCTCTTCTTTGATACAACTGCTAGATTACTACTTTTGTTTTGTACATCCTTTGTTCAGTATTTGCCCCCTTTTTGTACAGTATTTTGTGAAAATAAGATATTTGTACATCATTGATATCTTACTAGTCTGAAATCCGCACCATGGGATCGGCCTTCTTATCTTGCCACGTGTCCCCCTGCCTCGCTCGGTCTCCCCGCTCCTCTCTGCTCCCTTCCTCGCGAACCCGGTCGGCCGCCCGAACCTTCTCCTCCCGCAGGCGGCCACGTCCTCAGCCCAGCAGCGGCGGCGCCTCAGCCCCGCGTGTCTGCGCGGTGTCAAGCCGGCGCTCGGGCACGCGGCAGTTCGCACACACAGCGCCCGCTCCGCTCGATCTCTGCCGCCTCCAACCCTCCGCGCCGTCCCACAGCTGGCGCCGCCTCTGCCTCCCAGCGCCGCCGCCACCGCTCCTCCCCTCCCCGATGCCACCCCAGCGCGTGCCGTACGACTGGCGACGGCGGGCACTTGCGCGACCGCGGCTGTCACGGCCGGCGCAACGAAGGCCACGCGAGCGACCACCTCCCCACGCGGCGCGGATGGCACCGGAGCTCCGCCGCTGCCGTCGCCCTGCGCCACCTCGCCGCCTACCAACACCGCCGCCTTGCCTTGCTACGCCGGCGCCATGCACTTCCGCCTCGCCCTGCTTGCTTTCTCCTTGCCGTCTCCCGCTCTCTGTTCTCTCTTTTTCTCTCTCTGAAGTCGGAGCACTGCACATGGATGGGAAGCGATGAGGCAGCACCGAAGGCACCCAATGACCAGCTCCCAACCACGTCACAACAACCAATAGCAACTGGCCACTTCGCCCATGGACCCCGCCCGTCATAGGCTCTCCTCCCTCTTCCCCTTTTCTGTGGACACAGACCACGTGAAACAAAGAGAGGAAGGAGGCGAGTCTACATATCGGTGCTTTGGTCCATGAGCACAGTTCGGTCAGCCTGGATCGCTGACCAGGCCCACGCGTCAGCCACAGTAAAAAATGCTACACGTACACGGGGATTGTACAAAGGAATATAAAACGTAAGCTTATTAATCATGGAAAAATTCCCAGAAAATTCTAAAATAAACTAGAGTCACCCTAGATCATAGCTAGATACTTGCCACTAATTTTTCATTAGCTAAAATTGTACAAATAATTTTCATGTTACTTTCCATTCACATTTTTCCGATAAATTTACCAAATTTATATCTTTTTCGTTTTAATTTCGAATCCCGTAATTCTATCACTAGAAATCTTCTAAAATGAAACCCTACATATTAAAATGCCTTCTCCAAATTTTTGGCGCCCATTTATTTATAGTTTTTCCCTACGCTGCTTAAGTCTTTTAACAAACATCCTTAATTGCTGATTAGCTAAATCTAATGACATGTGTTACCTGAAAATACAATTGTCACCAAAGCAACTTCACAGATATAGGTTCTAAAAGTATATAAAAGTTAGCAAAAGATGCACTTTTTCTTACATTAGTTCCAAAACTGTGCCCTTAAAAAGCATACCCTTCATGACATATATTTCTTTGTCCTCTTACCTAACACTGGCTCAAATCTAGGCAACACAACGAGGGCAGGCGCGGCAAAGCCGCGCTTTATTTCTAGTAGGATTTGAGTTCCGTATGCTGTGGAATTTGAGTTTTCGGAGTCTTTGGAGCTTTCCAAACTTACAACACAGCACAACGAAAAATGAAGTTCACGTTCTGAAAGATTAGCATTTTTTTTTTGTGTGTGTATCTTCTGTTCGTAAAGAAACAGTAAGTACCGAGCAAATATTTAGGCGCTCCTACATTAATATTTGTATCTTGTGGAGTGTTGAACCCTGCGCTGACGAATCCTGACGTGGACTTTTCTTTTTCTTCTTTTTTTTAAAAAAAATGAAATCCTGATGTGGACTTTCTCCGTCCCATGAGGCAGAAAGTTCTTTTCCTGCTTAGGCAGTTGGCACTGAACGGCTCTTAGATTGTGTTAGGCCATGTCTAGATCCATCCAAAATTCAAAAAGTTTTCAAGATTTTCCATTAATCGTATATGCCGGCACATGTATGGAGTATTAAATATAGGTAAAAAAATAACTAATTACACAGTTTATCTGTAAATGCCGAGACAAATCTTTTGAGCCTAGTTAATCCATAATTGGATAAAGTTTGTCAAATACAAACGAAAAGTGCTACAATGTTTTTTCAAAAACATTTTGCCATCTAAACATGGCCTTAGTACTCACTCCATTCCAAATTATAAGTTATTATAAAAGAAGAGCCAAAGAATTTTAAATTTAATTAAAATTATAAAGAAAATTACAAATATATATAACATCAAATATATACCATGAAAATATAATTAACGAAGAACCTAATGATATTTAGTTGATATCATAAATATTAAGCCACGTTCGGCTGGTAAAATTTCCCACTGAATTCTGCCACATTGAACAGTATCAAGATTCAGCCAATCAGTCAGGATCAGCCAAGCACCAGCCGAACAGCAATAGCAGTCAATTCAATTCAAAAAAAGACGCCAAATACATCATTTAATGCATTTCAAATTCAAACAACAGCAGTCAGCCCATTCAACTACACCAGTTCATTACAACCAGGACACACCCTTACTAATCATTCAAATGCACATATCAAATGGCACAAGTCCAATACAACACCATGATTAACAGTACTAAAGTACTCTCCTGTCCTTACATCTTACAAATGCAACCAGTGGGCACAACTACAAAACTTGTAGCCCCCAGGAGCCACATGATCAGCTGCTACAAGAAGTGTGACATATGCACTCTTCTTGTATACATTTGTCCATTACATTAGTTAATTGGTGGTCATAACCAAATATGTGCAAATGACATCTGTCCTCTAAATCTAATTGGGCACATACATGGAACAGTAACACAAAACTTGTACTCACTTTAGGTACTTCAGAGAAGAAGCAGCCTAATTGTTCAAAATCCATACACCAACTGGAACCCTCTTCTTCCTGCCATCGGCTGCACCCCCTCCTAGTCTCCTCCAATACACACTCACCTGCATGTTTATAAAAACCTGTTCAGTCCCAACTAAGCAGTTAACAAAAGATTGATGAATGAAGAACTTTTCTACCACAATTTTAACAGATTCACATACTTCTTCCCAAGTAGTCTAAGTCAGTAAGTAATCCACTTCCAGACTTCTTTCATATCCATGGAGTCACTTAACGCCAAAGCTGCCACTTGACTCAAACCGCCAAGTCCTTGTGGTTGCCTATACGTCCCTGCTTGCTTCTGTCCCTCCAGATCGTGCACGTAGTTGGCAGTCCACACAAAGCCATAATTATCTGTGATTGCTTTATTTCCGAATAGTGAGGTATGCCTTTCAGCATTTGCCACTTAGCTTCCACAGCCCCAAATGTCTGTTCTATAACATTACACAACTTGGAATGATGGCGGTTGAACACCTCCTGCGCGTCACCAGCAGGCCTATTCTTGATCTCCTTCACATGGTACCTCTTTCTTGGATGCTGCTGCAGATATCTCGGGCGAAGTGCGTACCCGGAGTCCACCAAATAATATCGTCCTGCACACCAACATACCAACACACAAGGTCACAAACACTTGGCATGCAACACAAGACAAGCATTGCATCAATAGAACAAGGAAGCTAACTTAGTTAAACAAACCTGGTGGTGGGTGCAGGTAATTGGGATCCACCTGTGCCTTCTTTATCACTCGCATGTCATGCGCTGAACCCTCTGTCCCAACGCTAATATACGTGAACCTCATGTCGAAGTCACAAACAGCAATCACATTTTGGCTTGTGTTACCTTTCCTATTAGTGAAGTCATTATGTATTGCTTCATCAACATCACTTCTATGTGAGTTCCATCAAAGGCTCCTATGCAGTCATAAAAAAGGTGTGTACTCTGTCAACTCATGTGACACTACAACATAATTGTAGTCCTTAGGCCTAAGCACTGCATTTGCAAAGGGCACCATGGCATTAAGCACTAGGCCAAATATCTTGCTACAGGTGTCTAATCCCCTCCTAAATCTCTCATGCATTTGCCTCTGCGATTGCCCTGTCCCACATGCCCAAAGAAACATGCCTAAAGCCTCCATTGAATCAATTTGCCTAGTGGATGCAAGACCGTAGCAACTAGATAATATGTAATGCAACCGTTCGAAATTGTTAGGTTGCATACGAAAGTTGTCAAGGCATCTACTACGATCTCGCAGAAGGTTATCTACTCATTGTTGTCCATTGAGGTCCGGCTGATGGTAGCCAGGGTTGACCTGTGGCGGTACCATCATTATGGACATTATTGCATATCCTCCTGCCATAGCTGCAGTAACCAATTCGTTGAAACTGTTCTCACTAGAATTTTCATTTTCTTCATCACTTCTGTCCATGGTCCAAACAGCCTGCATTACATAATATGTAGCAAGCAGACAAGATAGCTATTTCAGTGCAATGATTGCAATCAAAGAAGGCAAGATAGCAATCAAAAGAAGAGAAGAAATGAAAATGCCATAAAATAGGAGAGTGAATCAATGAATTACCTTATTCATAGCAATTGTCCCTGCAAGGACTCTCGTGCCGGCTATGGCTTGAGTTGGTGGCAGAGCACATTCATCTCCAACGCAGCATAGTGCTTTACCTTACACACCTATAACCAACAACACTGAATCAGTTTCAACTACATATGTCATGTGGCGAAATGTGAACAGAAGGTATACCTATATTTGTTCTAGATTTCTGACTCCATGCTATACAAACCCTGAAGACAATTATGGTGTTCTAGTACACTCCAACTCCATTTGCACCACCTACATGAAAATAATTCAAAGTAAGGACAACATACCACAATGTAAAAGATTGAACTGTTCTGAAGAATAGCAACGAAAGCATGATAGCAAGTATGAACAGAGGCAACAATAGGAACGTAACATGTAGCGAGATTATTACAATCCAAGTCCAACAAAACAAATAAAATTAATAAACACAGAGTTCGCCACGGTACTAAAAGTCTAGCAGAACAAACAATATTACAATCCAAGTCCAACAGAACCAAACGAGAACGAAAACACACGCTGCTACTAAAGGACGTCCACCAGGACTACTTCTTGTTCCTATTCAAATGCCACATGAGCCAAGCAATACGCTCTCCTATGTTCAACAAATTCTTGAACTCCCTATGGGACACAAAGTTCTTGAACAACTCCAATGCTTCAAAGAACATGTCTGAAGGAACAGGCACACCATTGTCTCGTAGGATTTGCATTGCTTCGTCGACCTCCACCTGCTCATGGGTACATTCTTGATCACGAGATGTACTCCTCGCAATAATACTTTTCGATAAACATGCCATGTATTCCCCCACGTTGGAAGACTTCTTCTCTGGGTTGTTAACAACATGGTCCATGGTGTCCCTTTTGGAGCCGGAGTGATAACTAGATGGTCCGAAGTGATCTTGCGGCCACATAACATGAGGCGTTGAGGCACCAATACCACCGACGAACATGAAAGAGCCCGTGTTCCAGTTCCGATCGCCGTAGAGTGCTTCAAGTTCATTCAAGAAGCGGGGTGGTCTGCCACGTCTTGCACCAGCCGCACTTGTTTCCTGCAACGAACAGATTGGCAAGTGTTTGTGAGAAGGATGGCAGCAGGAACTACAAGGGCAAATAGGTGACAACACATGGCAATAGTTAGTGAACCTTACCGCGCACTCAGTATTGTCGTCGCTATCGGGCTGGGTAGCATCCTGGGTCTCCCAGTACTCAGGATCAGCGTCAATGCCCCCCGTTTGTGTGTCCTGACCGAGCCCAGTGGCTGATAGCTCATCCTTCCATTTTTGGCTTTCAGGGCACCTAGTTTTTGTTCACCTGTTTCCGATCATATTGGAGGAAGTAGGTGTAAATGTTGTTCCAGCCGTCCCTAGTTACACTAAACTGATTGAAGTTGAACTTTTCCTTCACTTGAAGGCACATGTCTAGCAAAAGCTTGGTTTCAGTGTCGTCCCAATTTGCACGTGGGCGTGGCATCTGTGGGCATGTTCAATGGCTAAGTTCATTGTGTCTTTGCATAGCAATCGTAGTGAACATAGCAAAGGCCAGCATGACATAACTAATTCTACAACATGATGGAATGTGCATAACAGAAACTTGCCTTGCTTGTTCATTCGTGCGTTTGGCACGCAAGTTGTACCGAGTAGCTTTCGGTAGTGAGCAGGAAGCTATTGAGGACAGTGCCGGTATAGAGAACTGTTAGAGGCCAGCGATTGAAAGGTCCTTAGAGTGCTCTGGACAGCTAGTACAGAACAAGGGAAGATGTCAGCGTTTAAGATTTGAGAACATTCCATACTTTTACTGGGTAAGTACAGAAGAAACATAGAAACCATGTGTAAATGTTTCATATGCACAACCACATCAATGAACCCTAACCCTAAACAAGTGGATCTGCAAGTGTGTAGAAAAAGGGACGAGAAAGTCGTGTACGTACCGGATCTGGTGGTGTAGGGAACGAGCGAGTAGGTAAAGGGGACGGTTCTGGTGGCTACGACGGTAGCGACCACAGGTCGAATATGGAAACAGGAGGACATGGAACAAGCGGCCACCCGTTGAAGCAACCGTGGCGTCAAGGAGCTCGGTGGTGGACTGCCCTGAAACTGAAGTAGGGGTGCAAGAAACTATCAACCCTAAGCGAACGGATATGCAAGTACGAATGAGAAAGGGACGAGAACTCGAGTATGTACCAGAGTGGTCGGCAAAGTTGACTCCGTCACTGAGAAAGGGGATGGATCTGCTATGAACAACGGGACGACGACGCGGCGGAACTGGTAGGAAAGACCACATCGAATTCGGTGACACGCGCTAGGTGGATGGCGGCTTCCGGCTCTGGCCCACGGGTTTGGACAGGAGAAGGACTGAGGGCGGCCAGCGGCAAAGAGGGAGTGGGGGTGGGGGCATAGACCGAACGATGGTGGTGGCAGGAGCAGCAGCTAGGAGCAGCCAAACCATAGGAGCGCGCGAGGGAATAGGAGAGGGAGAGTGAGGAGGGCGCCAGCTGATGCTTATAGTGTAGCCAAATGGCTAGAGGAGGCCCGCCGAACGGCTAGGAAAGGCCCAGCAGCTGCAGCCCAAATCAGCCAGAAATGTGACCAACCGAACGAGGCATCTTATCATATAAATTTAGTCAAACTTGAGATGCTTTGACTCTCCAAGATTTTTTGGAATGACTTTATAATTTGGAATGGAGGGAGCTGTACTTGATCGACAAAGCTAGTGCCCTCTTGCATTTTTCTGAAGATGCACTTAAGTAAACTATCCATGACGTTTGTGCTACTCCAGCAGCTATTGCTAGGTTTTCTTCAGCCATAGCTGCTACAGCAAGCACTTTCGAGCAGGTTGTACATTCCTATAGCTACTGATACATAAATCCAAATGATGGTTCCTATCATGTTTTGACTTCTTCTCGTCGTTGGAATGTGTTTGGAAGGAGCGAAAAGGATATAGATATGTAAAGCATATGCCCTTTTACAGTTGTTTCTCTCAATGTCAATCCATAAACACTCGAGACATTAACGAAAAGTAGGGGTCTAGACCAGAGTTAGAAATGGGCGAGGAAGACTCACACACCCCTGAACCTCTAAAATAAACTAGGAGTATAATGGAAGATCAAAGACAAATATAGCCAGCCGTCGCTCTCAAGCCAGAAGGATTCATTCATAGCACACGTCACATCAATGAAGAATTCAAGATGCACTTAGTTAAACACCACCCACGGCATGGACAAATTAGCATTGATGTGCTAGGAAGTACGTAAACTTTTTTGAAAGATCGGTACTAGGTAAACTGAAATCCTGGCTCTTCCTACATTGTCGTCATAGGAAGGTGTTTGCAAGGAACAAAGAGACAAAAGAAAAATAAAAGTACTAGTAGACATTTGTGCCTTTTGCAGTTGGATTTGTGTATTCTGCTGGTTCCATGTGGCCCAGGTTTAATGCTGGCATGCTGCATCGGTACAAACTATACTGCAATGCAATCTACAGGAGTTGTAGTAGGCAAACATTTCAGGCAAAGATAGAGATTAGAGAGGTGTTGACGGTTCTTAAGTATCAATTTTAATTATCCAATAAATAAGGAAAAGGACCTATATGCAAGCAACACCTAGAATTAGGGTTTGATTTGACAGAATTCTACGAGTTTTGTTGTTTATCTGTTTCTGCAGGGGGTTATTAGGAAATACAAAGGAAAGGCCCACACGTCGGAATTACATAGAGATATTAACGTGTTCACCGATTTTTTATCATCTAGAAGACTCCAGAAGCCACGGGATCGAACGGGAGGCCGAACGGGCCCGGGACCAGGGCGCCCGCCCTGGACCCTAGGGCGCCCGCCCTAGGTCTGTAACCAATCAGGATGAGTCTCGCGGATTATGCCCCACCGACCTAAAGGATCAAGGAAAACCGTGCGATTAATGTCGGTTTGATCCGACGGCCCAGGTTCACTTGAAGGGACTATATAAGCAGGACCCCTGGCCCCTGGAGAGGAGAATCCAAGTCCATTATTTTCATATTTTTCAGAGAGGATTCAGAGAGAGAGGTTCCCTTAGGGTTCCCACCTCATTAGGGCTTAGCATCCAATGTGAGATTAGACTTAGTTCTTCTAGATTGAGAGAGATAGAGTGGAGGTATAGATCGAAGGAAGCCCGGCCTGTCGGTGACTACTTCGAGGTTGTACCTGCGGGATCAAGTTCTCCTAACCCGAGCCTTGCTCCTAGGATTCTTCAGTATTTCGACTTCTAAATTCTAGTAAGTTCTTTGTTTTATTGTTCTTTGGTTTATGAGTTTACTTTAATCTCTTCACGTAGAGTTTAGAGTAATCATCTCTAGCGTAAACGAGGTGTTTGGGCTAGGATACTCATAGATATCTCCTGTCTAGCCGGACCGTGGTAGTAGCGAGGAACGTGACATTTCCGTAGCTACCTTTGTATTCCATATCCCGTTAGCAGGATCGATAGGGTTTATAGGTGCGGGTCGAACATCCTTTGAGGTGTCTAGATTCTGTGAGCCTCCCCAATAGAGCAGTAGATCATCCTTACCAAGGTTAGAACGAGAGTGCAGTTGCAGTCTTCTCTATACATCGCTCACATCAAATCACAGTGGTTGTAGCCTAAAGGTTAGTAGTAATAGATTTGGTTAGTCAGATGCACGCTTTCTCCTAGTGGTAAAAAAATAAATACGATACTCTGGATAACATCCCGGGTGAAGTGCTCACCGATATCCGTGCGCTTGCGGATCATTTCCTAATTGCGTTACCAAATATCAACAAGCATTTCTGGCGCCGTTGCCGGGGAGAAAGACGGTTTGCTGAGATAACCTTGAATCTTACTACTAGCTTGTACCTATACTTTTATCTTTCTTTATCTTTTTATTCCTTATCTTTTCTTTATTCTTACCTTATGGAAAACCAAGATTCTAAATCAATCTATCAATTTCCAAACATCCCAGTATAGGTTAAGTTCAAGGTTAATTGCCATGATTGAGAACCTATCCTTTTCGAGAAAGGAAGACGAAAATCCTTACCTTCATATTAGAGATTTTGAGCAAACATGCGATTGTCTTCGCATTGAAGGCATTTCTGATAAGACTTTACGTTGGAAGCTTTTTCCTTTTTCCTTAAGAGGAGAAGCTAGACGATGGTATAGTCAGAAGGTAAGTCAACAACGAGGTGAATGGGGAGTCTTACGAGCCAACTTCTGTTTAGATTTTTATTCCCTCGATCGTATCGCCGACCTTAGACTCGAAGTTCTATCTTTTAAACAAAAAGAAAATGAAACTTTGGGAAAATCCTAGAAATGTTTTTCTGATCTTTTAGAATCTGGTCCAAAACTCAATATTGAAGACCCTATTCTCCTTTTTCATTTCTTTCGAGGTCTTCAGAAAGATCATAAACAAATGCTACATACAATGTCTAGAGGTTCTTTCTTTCGTATCCCTACTGATGAAGCTAGAGTGATCCTAGATAGAATCCTAGAAGCTGAGATGGATAATACCCTCCATGATGAAACCTACGAAGCCGAAGTAGACACTCTGCCGAATTCTTCACCTACTTCAGCTATCCTAAGTTTTGAGCCATAAAAGGAAGAAATTCCACCACCTGATTTCATGCTGGATATAGAATCCGATCTTTTTACCGATTTTGGAAACATTTCAAACTACCATTCTATAGACAAACCCCAAAGCGGCCATTATAGCATTTGTTTACCAAGTGAATATCAATTGAGAGAGCTTATCTCAGTCATGAGTAGCGAATGGTTGGAGGAGTCAGAGCTTTCCTCTGAAGTGATCCGTTTGGATACACCTCCTATCACTATACGTTGTGCTTATGATTCTGATCAATTTGATGCTCTCTATAATCCTGTTGTGGGGATCAATATCATGTCTGAAGCTTTTGCACTTAAATTATTTAGAAAATTAATTTTAACCCCCACAACAAAGTTCATGAAGGAATCTTCGGGACGATTGGTCCCCAGTCTTGGAATTGTGAATGTCCTACCCTTTATGGTAGAAGGCTCCATGATTCATTTGAACTTTTATATCTTTGATACATGGGACTTTGACCTGTTGATAGGACAACCATTTAGAAGACTCCTTTATGAAGGTCAAACTGGAAAGCTACACATTTCTTTTGGAAATGATTTTAAATTCCCTACGATAATTTCTCACTCCTTGAATAATAAGATCGAGTCATCTCTTTTGCCTGATCCTATGGAAGAGGTAAAAGCTGCGTCTCTAGAGCTTTTAAATGAATCAGACTTAGAAGAAGAAGCCCCTTTCTTCATAGAAGAGAAAGCTGAATCTTCTGAACCTGAACCTTTAGATGAGTTTGCAGAAATACCCAGACCTCCTATAGAGCTTAAAACTTTACCACCCGGTCTTATCTATGCTTTCCTAAACAATAATCCAGAGTTTCCTGTGATCATTAGTAATAAACTCACTCAGGAACAAACTCTGCGATTAATGACCGTTTTAGAAAAACATCACTCAGTCTTTGGCTACTCACTCCAAGATCTTACAGGAATCAGTCCTATGATTTGCACCCATCGCATTCCGACAGATCCTTCTGTTTCACCTTCTCGGGAACCCCAACGTAGACTCAACAACGCGATGAGAGAAGTAGTTAAAAAGGAAGTTATAAAGTTGCTGCATGCAGGGATTATATATCATGTGCCGCATAGTGAGTGGGTGAGCCCTGTTCAAGTTGTGCCTAAAAAGGGAGGCATGACTGTTGTTACAAATGAGAAAAACGAGCTAATTCCGCAACGCACCGCCACAGGGTGGCGGATGTGCATTGACTATAGAAAACTGAATAAAGCCACAAAAAAGGATCACTTTCCTTTACCTTTTATAGATGAGATGTTAGAGCGGTTAGCGAACCATTCGTTCTTCTGTTTCTTAGATGGATATTCAGGGTACCACCAGATCCCGATCCATCCTGATGATCAAAGCAAAACCACTTTTACCTGTCCATACGGAACTTATGCTTATCGTAGAATGTCTTTTGGGCCATGTCGAAGGCACGGAAATATAAATACAAGAGATGCTATGCCACTCACCAACAACCTTCAGATTGAGCTCTTTGATGTTTGGGGAATAGACTACATGGGTCCATTTCCTCCATCAAAGAAGTGTGAATTCATCTTGGTGGCAGTTGACTACGTCTCCAAGTGGGTAGAAGCACTACCTTGCAAGCGTGCCAACAATATTAATTCAAAGAGGATGTTTGAAGAGATTATATTTCCAAGATTTGGAGTCCCTAGGGTGGTGATAAGTGATGGGGGATCACACTTCATCGGCAAACGCTTTGAGCATTATCTAGCAAAACATGGAATCCGTCACAATGTTGCTACCCCATATCATCCTCAGACAAGTGGCCAAGCAGAGACTTTCAACAAGCAAATCAAGAACATTCTTCAGAAAACAGTAAATGAGATGGGAACAGCATGGAAGGAAAAGTTACCCGATGCACTCTGGGCATACCGGACAGCATACAAGACCCCAATTGGAATGACCCTATACCAATTGGTGTACGAGAAGACTTGCCACTTGCCTGTTGAACTAGAGTTCAAAGCACACTGGGCCATAAGAAGATGGAATATGGACCTAGATGTTGCTGGAGATCATAGAAGAATGCAACTATCCGAATTAGAAGAATGGCGAGAGAAAGCATATCACAATTCGAAGATCTACAAAGAAAGAGTCAAAAGATGGCATGACAAGAGGATCAAGAAGGAGTTCTCACTCGGAGATAAGGTATTACTTTTTAATTCCAGGGTGAAGCTTTTCGGGCATGGAAAACTCCGAAGTAAATGGGAAGGACCATACAAGGTAGTCAATTCATCATCCCACGGAGCTATTACACTTCAAAACGACGAAGGTACGTTATTCAAGGTAAATGGTCAACGTCTTAAATTATTTTTAGAACCCAATAAAGAATTAGAAGAAATAGACGTGATCCATTTTTACCTTTCGATGGAGAATTAAAGCCCGACCTTTTTAATCTGACGTTTTTGGGCCACGTATATATTTTTCGGGATAAAAATACTTCTAGAAACACGCTCGAGCAAGCGGGCCCGCAGAGGAGGCAGGCCCAGGGCGGGCGCCCTGAGGATGAGGGCGGGCACCCTGCCCTGGTGTCCCCTCGGCCCCGGCCTCTTCCGACGTGCTTTCCTCATCTATGGTTATCCAGAAAATTCCGCGAATGGGTTGTTACGCACGCCCGGCAGCGGGATGGATCTATGGAAACCCTAGAGGCACTTTTTGACCCCTATATAAACAGACCCCTGACGTCAGCTTTCAACACCAATTCATTCAATCCTTCTCTCCTCCTCAATTAGAGCTTGTCTAGTTCCTTGCTTCTCCAATGGCCGACAAGACCCACCGCAACTGGGAGATCGTCCCTTACGACCTCAACCGCAAGCCCAAGGATGACCCCGACACCTACGTCCTGGCCAACACAGAGCGACAGCTAGCAGCCCCACCATCAAACCAGCGCAGCTCAATCTCATCCTACTACGCCCAACCAGTTCTTACTACACCACCGAAGCGCCGCAGGACCATAGCAGATGTGGATGAGGACATCAGGACAGCAAATAGACATATTATGGAACTTCAGTCCACAGTTAGCTCCCTTAGTAGGCAGGTCTCCAACCTGAACACTACTGTGCTCGCGCTTAAACGTGACCTTTCTGATGCCCTTGCTAGGATCAGGGATTTAGAGCAACACTGAGCTATCTAGATTAGACCTTGAGGCAGTGTGTCTTAGTCTTCATCATTAGATTCAATTAGATTCAATTCAGTTTAGATTAGTTCGCTTCATTAGTCAGTGTAATAAATGCCTCAAGACAAATAAAGATTATTATTATTATTATGCCTCGTGTATCTCCACTTTATTTTTATGCAAGAAAGCAGGAAACAAGTATGGGGGAATCCCCCCGACATGGTAAATGCACTTCGATTGCACCACTCCACGATTCAGGTACATACTCTGCACGCTTTATTTACATATATACAAATACATATTGGGCTGTGTAGCATATTGTTCCTAACATGATAATTTAAAAAGACAAAAATATTTTTAATCATGATCAATCTCACTCTGTGATATTTCTGAAAACCTACATTTATTGAAAATTATTTTAAAAAACCATGTGTTACTCAAGTCATTGTGGAATGTGAGATGGTAGAATATGAGTATCTTATTCTTGAAATCTTTGTCGCTTGGAGATTTTCTTTTCAAAAACTTCAAAAATATAGCTACCATCCTCAATATTTTATATGCCTGATAAACCTAAAAATATTAATTTGCTTTGTATTGAGTTTGTGCAAAACGAGTTAGATCCTTGTTGAGAGATTTATCATGCTCCCAAGATCAAGACATTTTTATTCAGAAAGATTCACTCTTCCGAAGTATTATTGCATTAGAGGCATGGGCTATGCAAAAATATATTTCGAGAAAATAAAAAGGAGCAAGTGCTCGACAACCTCACAGAAAAATGGACAAGTGTCCGGAAGTAGAATTAGGGGTACCTCAGTATCCACCTGAAAAAATGAGATGATAAAAATATATATGGTAAAAAGAAAATGATAGCCCATGGTCCCTCTAATAAGCAATATGCCAGTAAGAGTTGACAAGTTTTAATTTTCAAAGTCTTTGATCTAAGAGTATGGCATTCCTCTCCTCGGATCCCGTTTTGACCTAGGCAATATATGCAAAGTAAGTATGTTCGAGAATTTCTATAAATTAAAACAGCCTTAGTGAGATATACAAAAGATAAATGAGTGATCTGAGAGCCCCTATGAGGATAAAGGTATGCTAAGTTTTCTATTTAAAAATATATAAAAAAACTCCAAGTGACAGGGTTGAGAAGAAGAAAGGATCTCTACTTCAACCATATATTTCCCTGACTACAGTGCACAGTGGACATTCACAACACCCTGCAGGTATAAAAAGAATGCTTTACAATGTTTCAACCCCAGTTATTTTTTTGAACCATCCTTTTCTCGAGGACGAGTAAAAGCCTAAGTATGGGGGTGTTTGTTGACGGTTCTTAAGTATCAATTTTAATTATCCAATAAATAAGGAAAAGGACCTATATGCAAGCAACACCTAGAATTAGGGTTTGATCTGACAGAATTCTACGAGTTTTGTTGTTTATCTGTTTCTGCAGGGGGTTATCAGGAAATACAAAGGAAAGGCCCACACGTCAGAATTACATAGAGATATTAACGTGTTCACCAATTTTCTATCATCTAGAAGACTCTAGAAGCCACGGGATCGAACGGGAGGCCGAACGGGCCCGGGACCAGGGCGCCCGCCCTGGACCCTGGGGCGCCCGCCCTAGGTCTGCAACCAATTAGGATGAGTCTCGCGGATTATGCCCCACCGACCTAAAGGATCAAGGAAAACCGTGCGATTAATGTCGGTTTGATCCGACGGCCCAGGTTCACTTGAAGGGACTATATAAGCAGGACCCCTGGCCCCTGGAGAGGAGAATCTAAGTCCATTATTTTTATATTTTCCAGAGAGGATTCAGAGAGAGAGGTTCCCTTAGGGTTCCCACCTCATTAGGGCTTAGCATCCAATGTGAGATTAGACTTAGTTCTTCTAGATTGAGAGAGATAGAGTGGAGGTATAGATCGAAGGAAGCCCGGCCTGTCGGTGACTACTTTGAGGTTGTACCTGTGGGATCAAGTTCTCCTAACCCGAGCCTTGCTCCTAGGATTCTTCAGTATTTCGACTTCTAAATTCTAGTAAGTTCTTTGTTTTATTGTTCTTTGGTTTATGAGTTTACTTTAATCTCTTCGCGTAGAGTTTAGAGTAATCATCTCTAGCGTAAACGAGGTGTTTGGGCTAGAATACTCATAGATATCCCCTGTCTAGCCAGACCGTGGTAGTAGCGAGGAACGTGACATTTCCGTAGCTACCTTTGTATTCCATATCCCGTTAGCAGGATCGATAGGGTTTATAGGTGCGGGTCGAACATCCTTTGAGGTATCTAGATTCCGTGAGCCTCCCCAATAGAGCAGTAGATCATCCTTACCAAGGTTAGAACGAGAGTGCAGTTGCAGTCTTCTCTATACATCGCTCACATCAAATCACAGTGGTTGTAGCCTAAAGGTTAGTAGTAATAGATTTGGTTAGTCAGATGCACGCTTTCTTCTAGTGGTAAAAAAATAAATACGATACTCTGGATAACATCCCGGGTGAAGTGCTCACTGATATCCGTGCGCTTGCGGATCATTTCCTAATTGCGTTACCAAATATCAACAAGAGGGTAGCAAGGGAAACTTGCGGCCTTCAGTTTGATGTCGGATTTTCTAGCATCGGACCTGCAGTTGCACCTGCATCGGTTTGGCAGTGGCAGTGGTCTCTCTGACAGCGGCGAAGAGGCGGTGGAGCTGCAGCTCCTCCAGCTTTCGCTTGCTCGCCTCTATCTGCCTCTGCCGCTACTTATCGTACGGGACCGCCACTGCCTTCGCCATCTCCCTTCTCTCTTGTCTGTTCCCCACTTGATTTCTTTGAGCAGCTTTAGGGAGGAGAGCAGACAACAAAAAAAATGGGGGGGGGGCTTGGGGACCTAATTTTTTATAATTTGGCCCTTTTTTGAAGAAAATTTATGTTTGGACCCCTAGGGGACGTAAACTCATCTTTGGACCCTGGGGGTCGGCACCAAAAGTCATGGCTCCGAGGTAACACGTCTCGGCGCCACAGATCTGGGCGCCGTGGTGCCAAGCCACACATAGCAGGGCATTGGGTTAAGCGTCATGTGCAAGATGGATGAAGACCTGTACATGATGCGTTGCCCATTGATCTATTTCTATGCGGTTGAGTGGCACCTGCCACACCGGGTTGCACGCAAATTTGGGTTGAGGTAGCAGTGGCCCGTGGAGCCGTTCTCGACATCAATAGACTTGCACAAGTAAGTGTCTTTGTACCACATTCAGGTACCACTGCTCTTCACTTCACTGGAACAATGTGCATGTCTACTGTGACTTTATGTCTCTGAAATCTCATGGAAGGAGTAGTAGTGACCATAGTGTTGCTGTCAATAGACATGCATGCTTGTTGCCGACTGGGCTTTAGACTCTAGCTAAAGCATGTGGTGGTCCGTGGTTCTCATGTAATGTGTGTGGCAGTAGCAGCACCAGCAGTCCAGGACAACAGTGTGGACTAGTGTTGTGAATTCTAGTGCATTGGTGGTGGTTTTGCATTGGGGGCTAGTTTGGGCAATGGGCACAGTTGTGTCAAACTTGTTTAAAGTACCTTTTCCTTTCACTCCATCAAAATATGTTTCATAGCCATGTATGAGTTAAATCTATTTCACACTCCTAATGATATCTTGTTGAAGCCTCTGACTTTGAATTTTCATTTGTGTTAACGTATAGGATCGATCGTCAGAAGCAAAAGAAGGAGACAGAATTTGAGACCTTGTACCGTCATTACATCGACCTATGGGAAAACGTTCATGACAACTTGTATGCCAATGACGAGCCCCACACCAACGAGAACTTCATAGCGTACCTAACATGGTACAGATGGGCGACAAGGACCAAGCTGAAGGTGCAATGGACCCAAGTAGACTGCGCCGATATTGAGACCTCCGACGATGAACAAACGTATTACGACCTTGCGACGAGGGAGGGACACATGTGGAGTCTGCACCGATCCTGGACCGAGCGGTAATGTCAGCTATAACCCCATCATTTAAATACCATCATAGCACTGCCATTGAGGCTTCACAAAGCAGGAGAAGCATCTCTGCACATGAAGGTCCCTGCAGTTCAAAGAAAGGCAAAAAAATTATCCTGAAAATCTTGCCTAATGGCAATGCTAAAAATCAAGTTTGACCCAAATCAAATATTAAACATCCTGAAAAAATGCAAGCCTCACCTCTGGTAAAACTCACCTACGGCCTGCTGCAACTTCTTGAAGAGAGATTTTGTAAATCTTAGAACCTGATAAAAATATTAGGGAATAGGGGCTATATACTATTCTAACCTGCAGACATTTCTCTACACTTCAAAACCTGCAGCTTTCAGACCTTGTGATATTGCAGGTAGTACTCAGGACTGATTTTCAGTAAATTACTTAGTTTAGCAAATAACTTTGTTATTCTCAGAACATTTTTCTCATTTTTTGTTACACTGCTGGTACCATCTGTGCAAAAGTTAAAAAAGAGAGACAAAGAGAGCTTAATTCAAATACTAGTGAGGAAAATAGCACTAGCAATGCAAATATGTTGGCAAGCTGTGATGATGTTGCTGCTACTGCTGGCTGGCCGTGGCTAAGCGGGGTTGGCCACAACAGGCTGCGGGTGGTAGTGGCCGACCAGAGCTGGCCATGCCCGGCTGCTGCTAAGCTGTGGCTAGCCAGGGCTGGCCAAAGGTGGCCAGGGGTGGCTGGGGTTGGCTAGCGCGCTGCTGCTACTACTGGGGCCGTGTTTAGATGCCGATTTCGGCCGGCCGAATTGGTACAGTGCGTATTAAATACGCGCTGTACCAATTCGTTTGTATTTGGTAAAAATTATCCAAACTTTGACTAATTAGGTTCAAAACGTCTCGCAAAGTACAACAAAACTGTGCAATTAGTTTTAAATTTCATCTACATTTAGTACTCTATGCATGTGCCGATATTTTGATATGATGGGAATCTTCTTTTTACATAGTGGAATTTAGGGTTGAAATTTGAGATCTAAACAAGGTTTGGCTGGCCGTGGCCAAGCGGGGCTGGCCACAGCAGGCTGCGGGTGGCAGTGGCTGGCCAGAGCTGGCATGGGCGGCTGCTGCTAAGTTAGGGGTGGCTGGGATTGGCTAGGTGCTGGCTAAGCTAGGCTAGACAATGTTAGGTGCTAGCTAGGTTAGATTAGATGCTAATTAGGCCTACGCAAAGCATAAAGCAAGAGAAAAACAAGACCTTCCTATGCTAAACAAGTGAAGCCACATACATCAAGTTGTGAGAAAACACTGTAGCAGCTTATGTTCTGGACTATGTTTTCTTATTGTAGGAATGATTTATAGTTACTGGTTTCTTCTAATCAAAGTGTGTTATGGACTACCTCATTTTACTTACTAATTGCATCTTTGCTTACTTTTTTGTACTTATATATGCATATTTGCTGAGAAACAATTAAACATATTAAAAAGTCTCAATACTTTGTTGTGCACAGATAGAATATCACATGTAGCTTGGTCCAACGATTTTATTTTGCAGGACAATGCGCTAAACAAATCTGTGCTTGAGATCGAATGATTTTCAAAGACAGGCGTGGACGAGCACACACTAGACAGCTTTCTTGTAGTAAGTTGACATTAGTCCTCTTGTTGTGTTATGCTTAAGTAAGTTGTTGTCTAAGCTAGTGGTTTTCTACTTAAAATCTCACCGCTAAACAAATCTTAAGTTACTTATCATAAGGTAATCTCACTGCTGAAGCATGACATCTAGCATAAAATGGTGGCTTGACATGTTAGCTTAAATATACATAATGATGTACTGTAGAGACATTACATTTTCAAGATACACAAGTGCTAAAATTCTTATTTTTTCTCGTTCTTCTTTTCCTCTTTTATCTTGTCCTATTGGCTGCTGATTTCTAGTTACTACTTTCTTCTAATTATCTATAACTGTAGTAGTTCACAAAGTATTAGACCAACTTGTGTGTTCTGGAATTGACTATGGTAGTAACAATGGTAGCATCATGATGACATGGCATACCAATTTCATCTTTAAATGACAGAGGCTAGCACGTAGGCTGCGGCGTGCTGCAGCTCATTGTGGGTGTGGTACTAGCGCTGCGATGGACGTAAACGGGCCACAGGAACGACACTGGCAGCCATGGCCTATCGGTACTTCTTCTCACTGAGGTATATTTTCATTACATGTTTTCTTTAGTTGAACGGAGTTAAATGATACAACCATGACATGATATGTTTACTTATGTGCACACATCATTTAACCCCTGTCTACAAGTTCTGGAGGACAGAGCTCGTCCCGAGCAACCATGGACACTTTCCAAGGCAACGGAGACGAGGACGACGAGGAAGAAGACAGGAGGCCAACGAGCGTGGCTATGATGAGCTTAGCGACTCTCGGCTCTAGGATGCTCCTTCGGCTCAACCTACGCAGGTTATAGGAACGAGGCGACGCCGTCTGCCTTGTAAGTACACTCCAGGCACCGGTGCTCTAGGCTACAAGGGTAAGGACAAGACTAGGAGACAGTGACAATGACTTGTAGGTTAAGACTATTTGGGCTGCCTGGACATTGGTTATTTTACATGTCTGGAGATTAGGACAGTATGTGGTTTCTTTTATGGACTATTGGACTGTATGGACTGTGGTTATTATTTGCTTCTATTGACTATATGGACATTATGGACTATTTGGACAATGCTTGACATTTTCGTTCGACGAATGGACTATGGTACTATTGTATGCTGTTGTCATGTGGTATTTGGTTCAATACATGTTTGTATCGTATTGTGATATCATATTGTAAATGTGGATGCTCCGAAAACAAGGAAAACTCTAGTGAATTTGTTTCGTGAATTATTTATTATAGTACACAAACGAATAAGATGATGTGATTGCAAATACAACCGTTCCAATCGTATCGTAAAGCTGTTTTGTGGATGAATTTATTTCGGATACGAACATACCATTAAATGAATCTAGGCTTTTGAGACATTCAAAGTAGCCTTTCCGAATACGACTGTATGGAATTGATGCCGACATATGACTATAAAAACCTAAAGGATGATGATAATAAAAGCCATGTTTTCCATTTCCAATTTCGCCTTGAGATATTAATTGTAAGGGATTAATGCTATAAGGATTACTCAAGGACTTATTATCTTTAACTGTGTTTATAGGGACCATGTTTTCTTTAGCTTTGGTTGGATTTGCAAAAGCACTTATTTCTAAATTTCTATGCACTAGCTAGTTGAGATTTGATGTATTGTTATGACCACAAATAATGAAACCAACAACACTATGTAAGTTCCAATAATATGGCACATTAGACAACACAATAACATTTCAACTACACGACGACAAACTAAATAACGCAAAACATGTCCTACGTACGTCCATACTTAAAGTGCATTACATGACAACACATTGCAAAGTCCAAGACTAGACAATATCGTTCATGAATAAACCATAAAACTAGCAAGTCATGCAGACTATTGAGTGCAACGAGGCCACTTTTTCTTTCTCTGGGCATCGGGATTCTTTTCCATCGCTGCCTTCGCTCGGCGAACACGCTCAAGCTTCTTCTCCCTCTCCTCCCTGCACGCAGCAACACGTCTCCTTTCCTCCTCTTTCTTATGCTCCTTTTGTAGAGCCTCCTCTCTGCGTCGCTTCTCCAATATCTCCGCACGCTCCGCATCCCACTCCTTCATGCCTCGTAGAAGCTGCTTGTCCGACTCCTTGATCTCAGTGTCGACCCACTGCTCAAAATCACAGAGCAGTGAAGGGGTCTGCAACAAACGCAATGGTTACAAAATAAAAAATATAGCAAGACTTCGTATGACAAAAAAAATTAATGCACAATAAAATTTACTCACAATAAATTTACTGCGGCGCTGACGCTCTGTAGGCTCCCATGCAAAATTGGGACACATCCAATACCTCTGCCTATAGGTTTTTCTCATCTTCAGGAATATCCACCTTGCAAGGATCACTACACGAGCACATGGGTCTTGGAACACCGCTAGAGAGAGGCTTTGGGTCGTTGGGACTTCCGTTCGTCCGGCCATAACTACAATTGAAACAATTTTTGTTCTAATAACCGAAAGCAAATAACATTAAACCCTAAACCTAGGGTTTTCCATTTGTTGCACTTTAATGAAAACATAATGTAACACGATGATAAGAAATTACCTTGGCTTACTAGCTTTACCACGCCTTGACATCCTACCGTTATATAATACAAAAATTAATAATCACCTTGAATACTAAGTAATAACATATTTAGGGTTGTAAAATTCAAGCAATATGTACTAAATCAATGCGTAAAAAATTAGGAGCGGAGAGAGATTACCTTACTAGCGAAGATGTATGGATCAAATCCAAGTTTCCAAGGCCAAATTTGTTGATTGAAGAGATTGGGCGGGTGGGGGAGGGCAAGAACCCGAGAGGAAGGAGGAACAAATGAAAGGAAGCTCGGGCAGGTAAACTTGGCCGCGGCTTTTGAATCGAAGGTCGGCGCCAAAATCTGTGGCTCCGAGCTCGGCGCCAAGATCTGTGGCACCGAGATACCGGCCACGTCAGCGCCACCTCGGATGCCTATTGTTCACGGCCTGGCACCTGGGTGCCCAGATCTGTAGCACCGAGACATATTACCTCAGAGCCACGACTTCTGGCACCGACCTCCAAGGTCCAAAGATGAGTTTACGTCCTTCAGGGGTCCAAACATAAATTTTCTTAAAAAAAGGGCCAAATTATAATCCGGCTTATAATTTATACTTTTCAGCTTATTTTTTCAGTCGGAACAATATTTTTCTCTGACAATAAATCAGCCGACATTAATTTTGAGCCGGCTTATCGTCCTTCCATTTGTGGCTCCGATGCAGTTTCTGGAATCCGAATTATCCTTCGTCTTGTGATCGCGTCGGCCCCGCACGGCGCACGCCTGGGCCCGGCCCAAACTGGCGTGGACGTCCGGCCGCTCAGCACAAGGCGCGCCGACCGCCCAGCGTCCTACACTTTGCAATCACAGCTGCGCAATCGGCAATTCCCATTGTCCCAGCTCCAGCTCCTGCCCAACCAACCTCGCATGTGCACCGGCACACGAGCAGCGAGCCAGCGCGTCAAACGGCCTACTACTAGTTCAGATTCATCACTCAGATAGTGGAACAACACGAGTTTCTAGAGGGCGGTGGTAGAGGCAGTAGATTGGAGAAATAAAGCAGAAGAAGGTGAAAGGGTGTAGTAGAATCGAATAGAAGCTCGTCTATTCGTTCATCGCCTCGCTGATGGTGCTGCTGCGACTCTTTCTTTTTACTTGGTGCCTGCCTGATTGTTTTCGTGGTCTTGGCCCCTGTCCATCCCGAACTCCCGGTGTTAATTAGTAGCCCGCCACGTATGGACCATCCAACTAATACATCGAGTAGGTTCCTGACACAGCGAAGGCTACAGCTCAAGGTGCCGAAGCATGCTCTCAAGTCTGAACGGCTGCTTGTGAGCGTGAGCGTGACGAATTGAATAACTAATAAGCTCGGCTAGCTGTTTCTTCTTTCACAAAACGTACTTACAGACTTGATTAATTTGTGAGATGGCAGAAGATTAGCAGTGTTGCACGCTATTTCTAGCTCGTAATCTGTGTGACACACGTTGCATTCGCATCTTCTCACTTCCGGTGAAGTGAAATTGCACTCCAGGTCCTGTTGTCCGCAGGGAATCGCGGCGCCACCGCCACCCTTCTCTTTTCCTGTCAGTTCGCGTGGCTTGTCGCGTTCGCGTGCTTTGCAGTCACAGCTGCGCAATTGCGCTTCTCTGCTGCGGCCATCAAAGCCTCATGTGGTCTCCTTCGCTCAATCCCTCTGGTCAGAGCTCTTAAGCATGTGATTCTGCTATAGACAACGAAAACGAAGAATACTTTATGGTTTCAGAGTTCTTCAGCTTATTGACACCACACCGCAGCCTACTTGTTCGACGCCTTTTGTCATACAGAAATTGAAATTCAGCGAGCAGCTTCTCAGAAGTTCTGCTTTTGTCTCATCTGTTTTTAGCACTTCAATTCAAAAGCTAGGCTTTCTTGTTGACGCTTTTTCCTGTCTATCTATAACTAGTTTTATGCATTACATACATGTTCTAATGTTGGAAAACGGCAAACTTGATTTTGTACGGTTGTACGGTGTTATTTGTTTGTTCCAGACAGAGACAGGAGCAGAACTCCACTGACGCCTTGTTTAGTTTGCCCAAGTTGGCGGCCGACGAATCACTGTTTGATATACTGTAGCGCACTGTAGTATTTTGTTTTATTTGGTAATAATTGTCCAAACATTGATTAATTAGGCTCAAAACGTTCGTCTCACAAAGTACAATCAAACTGTACAATTAATTTTTGATTTCATCTACCATGTGCCAGTATTTTGATGTGATAGAAAATTTTCTTTTTTATAGTAGAATTTAATGCCAAATTGAGAAGCTAAAGAAGGCCCGAGACACCACAACTGTTAACATCGGATGTGCTGGTCCCATTTTCCCCGCATGAATCAGAGTGACGAGTCGCACTCTGACGTGGATGGAGCACGAGCGCCCCAGCTGCCAAGCGCATGGCAGGAATGCAGGATTGGCAGCAGCCGAAAACTGCTCCGTGATTTCCGATGCCAAAGGAATGCATCATGCGGCACTTTGGATCCAAGGACCAGATGCCTTCAAAATTTTAAATTTTTACTTTTCGTCCCATTACATAAAATCTTTGACACATATATAGAGCATTAAATATAGATAAAAAAATAATTAATTGCATAGTTTAGTTGTAAATCACGAGACGAATCTTTTAAACTAAATTAGTCCATGATTAAATATTAATTATCAAATACAAACGAAAGTGCTACAATAGCTAAATTCTAAAAAAGATTTGGACATATATATGGAGCATTAAATATAGATAAAAAAATAATTAGTTGCACAGTTTGTCTGTAATTTACGAGATGAATCTTTTGAATCTAGTTAAGCTATGATTGAACAATAATTATCAAATAATAACGAAAGTACAGTAGCAAAATCCAAAAATTTTTGCCTTCTAAACATGCCGTAGATTTCAGTACATCAGTGGGCTTTAATCTTGGGTTCTGCCCCTGGCTGAGATGTGTCGTATACTCGTATGTTGTATGCGGCGTGCAGGTTGTTCACACAAATCGTTCAAGCCCAGAAAACTGTGCAGCGTGGCAGGCCGCCGGTGTCCATCTTTCGCTACATGACACAGCTGCTTTGCCGAAGACAAAATTATTTGCCGAGCGCATTTTCTCGGGCACTCGGCAAAGGAAATATTTGCCGAGTGCCAGACCCAGAGGCATTCGGCAAAGAAATGCCCTCGACAAAGGTGGACCGTCGGCAAATTTTTCCTTTGCCGAGGGCTGGAAACTCGGCAAATTTTAGCCGTCGGCAAAGGTGGCCCGCATGACAGCGGCCACTTGCCGTTAGCCTTTGCCGAGTGCCCCACCGTTTGGCGCTCGGCAAAGATTTTTTTAAAATTCTTTGTCGAGTGCCCCATGACCTGGCACTCGGCAAATTATTTTTTTTGTTTTTTTTGCCTCATTTTTTTGTTCAAATTTGAAATATTCGAAAAAAACAAAAAAAAAAACAAAAAAAATAATTTGCCGAGTGCCAGGTCATGGGGCACTCGGCAAAGAATTTTAAAAAAAATTAAAAAAATCTTTGCTGAGTGCCCCTTTCTGGAGCACTCGGCAAAGCCCGAATAGAAATTGGGCCACTGGCCCAAAATCCCCCACCCTCCCCCCAAACCCTATCACGCGCTCGCGGCCGCCCCCACCCCGCTCGGCTCAGCGCCCGCCGCCGCCGCCACAGCTCCACCGCGCCGCCGCCGCTCCACCGCGCAACCCCGGCCCGGCCGCGCCGCACACGCCCGCCCGCGCGCGCCGCTCCCACGCGCTCGCTGGCCGCCCGCGCGTGTCCGCCGCTCCGCCGCGCAACCGCTCCGCCTCACATCTAGAGCTCTCCGACACCGTCTTCACCGTCGACGAGCCGGATCCGCTCGTGCACGCTTCTCCTGAGCAGCACCTTCACGGTGAGTACTCAAACCCACACTACTGGCTACTGTATGATTTCCACGAATTCCATGAACATGAACATCGATGATTATACAGTAGCTTTCATTTATTTATTGGATTGGAATTCAATTACTTTGTAGTTTGTACAACTACATATATGATTTGTTTGATTTGTTTGGTAGGGTCATGCAACCATTACTGAATCCAAACTGTCGGTCGGCTGCTTGTGTTGAATCAATTTCTTGCCCTTTTCTTTTTGCAGTTCATTTGTATGAAACTTTACCTTCTATTAATAAGGAAATTTAGGGATGTACTGATAATGGTGGTGATCATCTCGTTTGTGCGGGAAAGGCAGGCCAAGCAGCTGGCGGACATTACGATGTTCCTACAGAACCTTGGGCAAGTGAACGGTGTATCTGTGCCGCAGTTTGCTCCACCGCCGCCAGTTGTAGCTAGTCCTGTGAGTATGAAACCAAATTGCTTCGACTAGTGCTTTCATTAGACGACCACTCTAACACATGCAATCTCTTGTCCTTTATGCAGCCTCCGTCGACGGGTTCAAATAACCCATCTCAGGCGCAAGCAGGCAACGACGCTTTTCCTTCACCAGGCACTCAGTTTCCTCCGCACGTTTAGTTTGTATCTCTTTTTCACCGCTTGATGGACATGTAATGCACTGTGATCGACTATCGACTTGTTTCGATGGATATTGGACCTATTATGTTTGTGATGTCGTGTATGTGAGATATTGTGTGATCGACATGTGATATATATGTGGTATTGCCTTTGTCATGAGATAGATGTGATATATATGTGCTATATTGTGTTTGTGATGTCACATATGTGATATATATCTCTTATACGATGTGTTTGTGAATATAGAATAAAAAATTAGCCTCTTTGCCGAGTGCCAGGGCCCCGAGCGCCTTCCCTACGGTGCACTCGGCAAATAAATTACAAAAAAAATTAAAAAATCTTTGCCGAGTGCCTCCCCGATAGGGCACTCGGCAAAGAAATTATGAAAAAAAATTAAAAAATCTTTGCCGAGTGTCTCTCTAATAGGGCACTCGGCAAAGAAATTACGAAAAAAAATTAAAAAAATCTTCGCCGAGTGCCTCTCCAACAGGGCACTCGGCAAAGAAATCACGAAAAAAAATTAAAAAATCTTTGCCGAGCGCCTCCCCAACAGGGCGCTCGGCAAAGAAATTACGAAAAAAATTAAAAAAATCTTTGCCGAGTATCTCCCTGGCAGGGCACTTGGCAAAGAAATTATGAAAAAAAAATTAAAAAAATCTTTGCCGAGTGCCTCTAACATGACACTCGGCAAAGCATGCGCTGACGGAACCGGCGCCGTCACAGTCACTTTTCTTTGCCGAGAGCCGTGTTTGCACTCGGCAAAGTCTTTGCCGAGTGTCCGATAAAAGGCACTCGGCAAAGAATTCTTTGCCGACGTATTTTTTACCGGAGGCTCTTTGCCGAGTGCTACACTCGGCAAAGATTTTGCCGATGGCATAATAGCCTTTGCCGAGTGTATTAGGCACTCGGCAAAGCGCCTGAATCCAGTAGTGTTTATTTACTCCACGAAGCCCGTGCAAAACAAACGGGGGTGTTTAGATGCAAATTTTTTTTGGAATTTTGATACTGTAGCATTTTTGTTTGTATTTGGCAATTAGTGTCCAATCATGGACTAATTAGGTTTAAAAGATTCGTCTCGTGATTTACAACCAAACTATATAATTAGTTATTTCTTTTACCTACATTAAGTGCTCTATATATGTGTCTAAAGATTGATGTGATGGAGAGAGTGTAAAAATTTGGAATTTGGAGGAGAAGTAAACACCCAAATCAGTGTACAACTTTGGTAGAAGATCCGTCTTGCCCCAGAATGGTATACTTGAAGAGATGTGCCCTTTTGGGTGATCCCTACACATCGGAAAAGTTTTCAAAAATCTTTTCGTCCCAGCTCGGAACTCATCACGGTAAAAAAATGAAGTTGTACTATACCAGTACACTATGCTGCCGATAAATTAAAGCTGCCGTGTCGAAATAGATTATTTTTTCACACCAAGCGCTTCACGCTCAAATCCACATTTTTAACGTCCGTAATTCGTTCTCGTTATTAAAAAAATACGTCCCAAATTCGTTGGTCGTAATTCGTTCTCGTTATTAAAAAAAACGTCCCAAATTCGTTGGTCCCACGTGTCAGGCGGTGGGGACCTCTTCGTACGCGGCAGAAGGTGGACACCACCAACCGCGTATTGTGCCCATGCGCGTGTACTATGGCCATGGGAGTACTTTTTTTTTTACACACGACCCGTCCCCTCTTGGGTAAACCCACTCAACCGCCAGTCCGCAGCCCCTCCTGCTCTGCTGCTGCTGCTGCATCGCAGCAAATGTCCCAGCCCCAGGCCGACGCGACCATACGGCGGGCGGGGGCGCTCGCGGTGCTCGTGGCGGCGTCCGCGCTCATGGGCTTCCCCGCGGTTGCCGAAGCGCCCGCGTATGTCGTGCTGGCTCTGCACGTCATCCTGCAAATCGGCTGCGCCGCGGTGCTGCTCTCCACGGCGCACGGCCTCGCGCGCCGGGCCGCGCAGCCTTGCCTGGACACGGGCCTCGGCGCGTCGGGCACGTGGATACCGCGGTGGCTTGGCTTCGCCTGCATCGTGACCTACGCGCTCTACGTGGACGGCGACGTCGCCGCGCCCGCGCGGAACGAGGCCGCGGCATCGCTGGACACGGTCAAAGGTTTTCTCCTCTTCCTGGTGTTCTTGGCGGGCGTTTGTGGAGTCTACCTATCCATGGTCAGGGGAAGAGGTGGCCCGCCAGCAGCGGCGGCGGCGGAAGAACACCCTGACGGCGGGGAGGTCAACGCCATGGCGTCTCGGCTCGCACGCGTCGTTGTTGATTCAAAGGTTTGGAATATCTGTTGATGGTGTAATTTGGCAAGAGAATATGTCATGATCAGCCAAATTATATATATTATTGATAATTAATCTAAATCAGTTGACACTTGCTTGAGAGTTGTAACAGGGCCAAAGGCGTTCCATGCATGTTGGAGTTCACGTGTGGAGAAAGCAAGCAAGGAAGGATTTCAGAGGAAAAGAACGGAAAAGAATTTTGCATCTATTAGTTATCTATCCTTGGCTGGGCTAACACGGAAAGTTCCAATCGGACTATGAGACATATCTGATACGTATGGCCAGATCGGTTAGGAATAGGAATATTTTATTAGGCTTATACAAGGGATAATTAATCTTGTACGTATATGTATAGGACTCCTCTATTGCCGTAGACCAGGCACCCTATATATGTTTTGTAAGGGGCACGGCCGATAGCTAGCCAATCGACATAATACATCTATTATTTTTCTTCGTTATTTGTTCTTTCTTCTACCTTAGGACAGTAGTATATGCCGAACCCTAACCTCCATTAGGGATTGGTAATCTTTGCCGTTTTGCGCTGAAAAACGGTCGGCTCTCCTCCACGAAAGCTTGGAACTCCTTTGCTAGTTTGTCCTGAAAACTAGTCGCTCATCGTCACGAAAGTACGATAGTTATCGTGGTGTTGCGCGGATCAATTTTGCGTGCCAACACAATTGGCGACTCCGCTGGGGACGAAAACCTTTATCAAGAAGAAACAGAGGCCGATACTACCGCTGATTCATTTGGCCATCTATCAAGACGCCACCAGCGATTTCGTCAAAGGCCGACGTCCATGTTTGGTTCAACTAATATTCAACACATCGATTTTCAAACTACAGGCGCTGGTTCCAGCTGAGCAATATCATCATCAATTTTGTTTGTCCGCGTCGGCGTAATCTGTAAGTACGGTATTTTATCTTGTTTGCAGCTACGATGGATTCATATAATATTGCTAGGCATGTTGGTAGACCTGTTTCATCGGCTATTCATCTGTCGAATGGTAGTTTTAGCTACCCAGATTATCAGGTTCAGAATCATACAGAGCCGATGCAACATCATATTTATGCTTCTAATTTTAATCATGCAAGCAATATACAACATGAACTTTTCAATTCTAGTACATCGGCAGTATTTATGACACCAATGTCATCACAAACCCACATGCCGTTGTATAATCATGATGGCCAGTATAATAATGCTTATTCGACCGATTGTTTTGTACCTAACACTAATAATTCTACTGTCTTAACTTCAGTTTCACAAAACCTTGCCATATATAACCGAAGTGTTGGCTTCAGTTCTAATATGCAACAACCTTTTTATCAAGAAGTACCATGCAGCACACCACCTTCGGCACCTATAGGTATCGCGGTTCCGTGTGAGCCGGTTCCAAATCTGTATTCTAATGCACCTCCGCAGCATACGTCGCATGCTCCATCCTCTTTGCCAGAGTTACAATCACATACCTATGCTGCATCTGTGGCACAACCTAATTCTATAGAGCCATCTCAATTTTATATGAATGATAATTCGGTTATTGAAAGAGCCAAAGAAGACAATACTTGTTCCGATTCAATCACGCTCGACGATCTATCTAAAGATGTACATCGGGAAATTGAACGAGAGCTCGAGGAAGAGAGGCAGGAGAGTCTACAAAGAAAATTAGCAGGCCTTCAGAAGACGAAGAATGGCGTCATAAAAAAGGTAGCTGCATCAGACCACTCTGCTTCACCTAGCACCGAGGTAAGTAGATCACTTTCCTCCACCAAATTGAGAGAGGTACAGATCACAAATACACTGCCTATTTCTCAATTTAATCAAGTGTTTATATTAAATAAATCCAGTGATTATCCAAGGAGTTCTCGGTTATATGTCCTAGGCAATAACATTTTTGTGAACTCCACCTTATCTGTTCCAAAGTCAATATATGCTTTCTCACAATTAAGAGACATGTTTTATGATAACTTTGCTACTAGAAATATGAAATTGATAACTAATAAAATAAAAGAGTCTGATTTTAATAGGATCAAATGCGCTTCTGAGTTATCAAATAATGCAAGTTCAAGCAAGGTTCACATAGCCGAATTAGAGAGTAATTCGGGTGGTGTTAAAAGTAGTGATAAAAATATGACTATTAGTAAATATAAGAAGACCGATGTTAGTATGAAAGAATGTAAATCTAAAGCATCGGACAACGTTCAATCGGCTATTATTGTCAAAGGTCGGTTGGATTCTATTGAACCTCAAGGGATTGGGGGGCATAGGTCAATTGAAAAAGGTAACCCCAAACATGTAATTAATTTTGAGGACAAAAAGGTGTTGATTCGGCCAGAACAGGCAGTTTCAACAAAAGGCAAGAAAGTAGTGTTGTCTAGTGAAATCAGCAGCGACCTTTTTCATGATAAGATTGAAAAGCCTAGCAAAGTTGTGAGCCAAAAGAAGAAAATAGTTTGGGTCCCTAAAATTAGCAAAGATATTAAGAGTGAGTCCCAAACATCTGTCCATAGCACTATGAAATCAAAAAAGCCGAAGGTGACGTTCCAACAGCTTCTGGCTAAATATGAAAAAGAAAAGGCTGACAAAGGTTCTAATCGGCCTAATTATTTTAGGCATACTAAATCTTTTTCTAGGCGATATTTTGATGATTACAAGCATTGGCAAGAAAATGAGTACACACAAATGCCATATATTCCAATGGAGCATATGTGCTGGGAGTGTCCACCTAATATGCCAATGTCATATCCTTCACGTGGGTTTAATTGCCAGAATCCAGACTTTACAGAAAAAGCACATCTCCTCCATCATGGTTGGCAAACTGTAGGGCAGCTGTTTGGGCAGCAAGTGCAAGACAAAAAGAGATGGTTACAACAGCAGGGCACTGAAGATCAAAATCACAGGCCAAGAGACACTATATTTGTTCATGGTGGAGAAGAGATTCTAGTTAGTGATGCTTTTAATTCAGAAAGATATAGTGTGGCTGGAAGTTCAAAATTGAGCAGTCATGCTTTGGGTGCCAAGAGGGTGTCATCTATGTATGATGCTGGTCATGGAGCATATGGTGTCGTTGGACTGCCCAGGCACAACGTTGATGGCTGATCCAAATGGGTGGACAGCAGTTTAAGTGGGTGCCAGTCAAGTCCAGAGATTGCAATCAACCTGCGACAGGCTCAGATGCGCTAGGTGTTGTTCATGGTTCAGGGGACTCTGGGAATGGTGCAAGGCAGCAGCAGAAAGGCCTTGATGCGTTTCAGAAAAAAGATAGTGTAGTAGAAAACGATGGCTTGCTTGCTGATTCAGAGTGTGACTTACAGAACAATTCAGAGAAGCCAGCTGCTATTACTAATACTAGTCAGAAGCCTGAATTGTCCAGTATTCCTATCAATTCAGTCATGAGAAGTAGTAGCATAAGGAAACCTAAGGACGTGTTTTCTGCAGGCTTTAAATGGAACACTGGCACGCCTATGCAGCATAAGAATTTAGGAAGCAGCAGCAAGGAAGTTGTGCCTGGTGGCATGTCTGACCAATGGAGAAAGTTTTCGGCCAACTACAATCTGTTTAGGCCAAAAACAACAGCATTCATCTACCGACCAAGGTTCCTGGGGGGCAGCAGAATTAGGTCGGTTGCATCAGGAACCAAACCAAAACCGCAGTGGTGCCCGACGGGTCTCACGCATACACAAAAGCGACGGGTACAACGACTTCGAGCCATAGAAATTAAGGAAGAGCAAAAATTGGGCGATTTGGGGTTTGACAAGAATAAGACTGTGATGTCCATTAGGAAGGTGTGGAGGCCAAAACAAGTGAAGGTGTTAGGTAGCGATGATAAAAATAGAAGTTTGTTCGATGGAGGTTCATTGTCAAACTAGCATGGTACTCCGCATCACAAAGGTATGGATATGTTTTGTTGAGAGCGAAACTATATGAACTCCTAAATTAAGGCCGATGCTTTATTTATCATCGTCTTGAGGAAGCTAAAATATTATATTGCTTGTAGTTATATTAATTTGAACCAGTAAAAAGACATATAGTTTAGGCTGAATTACACTGACAAGTTGATGATTAATCGGTCCATTAGCTAATGCAGCTATTAAACAATACTCTGACCGGGTTAGATCATTACTTGCTAATTAATTGGTTTGATCTGTAAAATTAAGTGATGATTAATGTATATGATCTGTTCATTATTAAACCGAAATACTTGATTGAGATATGAGGTATGTATTATTAGGATCTACTAGAATTATATTTCAGTTGCTGTGGTGTATTGAAAAGAAATATATGCAAGGCCGATGGTTACTGTTTCATCGTCCTAAGAACAAGTACTTAGACGATAACTAATTTATGGTGCTTAGAATTAAAGTGTGCAACTGACATTATTACTATCGCCCTTAAAATAGGTAAACATTATATAGACCAAGAGTTCGGTTAGGGATCGTTAGTTTGCTTTGTTGTAGTTGAAAATTATGGATGACCGAACTATATGATATATGAGGTGGTTATTCGGCTACTTCTTAAAGCAAGTTGATACCTGATAGTTCGTTTTGTCGAATAACAATAAATATTAGAGCTAATCATTTGGCCCAACAAGCATCTGGTTTCCAGGTTACCACTGGAAAGTTTTTAATAATAGAAAAACCGATGCAAGCTATTGTTGAAAGTGAGACCGATCTGTAGGTTGGTAGTTCGGTTGCGGGTCAAATTGAGAGTTCTGGACATGAACAGATTAGTAGTTTTGGGGTACCGAGTGCATCAGGTGCTAGTTTAGTCCAGCAGCAACCAGTATAGGGCAAAGGAGATTCGGTATAGGGTTCACAAATAGCCGAATCTGTAAATGAGTTAGAACCTGGTGATTGGAGAAACCCTATAATTAATTATTTAAAGGATCTAAGTCAAACAAGGGATAGGAAAGTTTGGCGTCAAGCTTTGAAATATACTAGATGGATTACTTTTGAAGTGCTTGGGTTCTGATCAGTCTAGAATAACTATGAGTGAAGTACATGAAGTCTTTCTAGTCATTGACGGAACTCTCAGATACTTGTTTACATATATATACGGCCGATGATAGTTCATCGTTGCCTCTAGAGTGAAAATATGGGGTCATGGTTCATCATTGTCTCTCGAGCAAATTTTGGCCGATATACAATTGAATATCGACCTAGGTAGAAAAGAATTAAATACAAGATTTGGCTACCGTGCCATGTAAGCATGTTCTGAGAAAAGAAAATTAGCATAGCCGTTGCTTTAGTCATCATGGCTTTCAGATTTTGATGCATCGGATAAAACTTGTATGAAGGATTGCAGGTGGGTAACAAGCTTGTGCTGGTTCTAAAGAAGTAATAATAAAGAATTATTTGAGCTGGCTCAAGTGAGTTTGTTTTTGCGTACACTTAAAATTCGGTCTTTATATTTTGCCAAAGTCATCTATTAAACATTGTTATGGTAGCTAGACCGTGACCGAATTTGTGAGTAAGAGTTTATGTGTCTTCTGTTTTTTTTTTTTGGTAAATGCAATATCTCTGTGATATACAAGATGGTTATTCGCTGCTTGCTACCTGATAAGTGGTTTTTGCCGAATGATAATAATATAAAATCTTATTGTTATTAGCATGATGATTGGATGTATTTGCTGAGATATTACCTCATATATACATATATATGGCCGAGACTAGCTCATCATTGCCCTTTAATGAAATGTGGGTCATGAGTTTGCACTGCTTTCATAACAAATTTTGGCTGATATATGATGGAATATTGTTCTAAAATAAAAGTAAAAAAATACAGCCGATGTGTTAGTCATCATGGCTAAGGTTTTGATGTTTATAATGTATTGCTAATTTTGTATGGAGAACTGTATGTGAATGGTGTCATTTAGCCAATTCATAATTGACGGGATCATGGACGTGCTTGTACTGGTTCGACGAGGTTACTTTACTGCTAGATATAACCTAAACATTCGGTCACCAATGTGGCAAAAGGTGTGTTAATGTTATATTGATCAAATTATTACGACCGAATCCGTGGACAAATTTGATACTTGTCAAAGTGTTTTCGGTAAATGCAATTGTACCGAAAACAGGGGGGCATGTGTTGATGGTGTAATTTGGCAAGAGAATATGTCATGATCAGCCAAATTATATATATTATTGATAATTAATCTAAATCAGTTGACACTTGCTTGAGAGTTGTAACAGGGCCAAAGGCGTTCCATGCATGTTGGAGTTCACGTGTGGAGAAAGCAAGCAAGGAAGGATTTCAGAGGAAAAGAACGGAAAAGAATTTTGCATCTATTAGTTATCTATCCTTGGCTGGGCTAACACGGAAAGTTCCAATCGGACTATGAGACATATCTGATACGTATGGCCAGAACGGATAGGAATAGGAATATTTTATTAGGCTTATACAAGGGATAATTAATCTTGTACGTATATGTATAGGACTCCTCTATTGCCGTAGACCAGGCACCCTATATATGTTTTGTAAGGGGCACGGCCGATAGCTAGCCAATCGACATAATACATCTACTATTTTTCTTCGTTATTTGTTCTTTCTTCTACTTTAGGACAGTAGTATATGCCGAACCCTAACCTCCATTAGGGATTGGTAATCTTTGCCGTTTTGCGCTGAAAAACGGTCGGCTCTCCTCCACGAAAACGAGGAACTCCTTTGCTAGTTTGTCCTGAAAACTAGTCGCTCATCGTCACGAAAGTATGATAGTTATCGTGTTGTTGCGCGGATCAATTTTGCGTGCCAACAATATCCATGACTTCCTCTTACTTATCTCGAGTCACTGAAGATCAGCCGTCCCATTCTCACCTGAGACTTGTACTCTTACTAAACGGATCTGTTTTTCCGCAGCTCTGACCACGGCGGCGGGAAGATGAAGAAAGCCTCTTTACATTCTGGCAGGAGAGATGGCGATTGTATCATAAATAAAGAACAGGAGCCACAGGTAGTATAGTAGCTGCAGCTCTTATTTGATGCACTACTTTTGTATTTCCCCCTTTGTACAGTATTCTGTCGAGATGAGATCTTTGTACAGCATTTATATTTGAGCTTGTCATGTCTACTAGACTCTGTGAGCTATTTTGGTTTCTTTTGCCCAAACCAATACCCGTACTGATTTGAGTTCTCGGAGTCCTTGAAACTGCCAAACTTTTGACATCACAGCTGATTGGCCCTAATCGCTTGGCTGAAAAATCATGGCTGGAAGTATTGTTTACAGATTTATTGTGAGAAAAAAACACTGTTTGTAAACTGAAAAAAAATACAGCTTATAAAACAAGTGAAACAAGGTGAAAGTTCATGTAGCACTTTTAGCCGTTTATTTTCAGCCAGCTAGCAGTGTTTTTCTCTCACAATAAATCAGCCAACAGTACTTTCAGCCGCTTATTTTCAGCCAAGCGAACAGGCTGGTTTGTATCTGGTGGTTCTGTTCATATAGAAATCAGCGAGTAACTACTGACCAAATCTATTTCAGAGAACGATATTTGAGCACTCCAAAATCAGTGTCCTGCTCACAAAACTATTGTCCTCTGATATTTTCTCAAGGACTAACTAGCCAGTGATCTTTTTTTTCCCTCTTTTTCCTTGTTTTTTTTTGAGTTGGGTTTAACTGGCAACGGGGTGGTGGATATACGCACGTCATTATGGCAACATTCCCATGCACGGCAATTTCCGGGTTGGTACGCCTCGGAAGGCAAGAGACTGCATTCCGTTTGGCACCAGCAGCACCTCTCGTTCGCCGTGGGCGTGGCGTGACAACGGGCAAAGAGGACCTCCCGTTTCTTTCACCAAGAAGGGGAAAAAAAGGAGGGGTGGGGATGAACCGGTGAAGCGTCATTCTCAGATGATCATACCCCCGAAGGCATGACCGCCTAAGGGCCGAGGCTCTATCTGCATAATTTTCAGTCACAAAATGTCCAAAGGCTATAGATTTGGTTGATGAAATTGCTGGTCAGAGCCCAGAGGTAGCGTGGACGGGTTACCTACACCTACAATACAAGTCGTTTTTGCAACATGCACTTTAGCAGTCGCCGTCGTGCATGCTCTTCTCACTTCTCAGCTCGTAGTGTCTCACAGAGGCTGCTGTGCCGAATGACCAAATAGCGAGCGAATGCAGGTGCGAGCAGTCGAGCAGAGCACGTTGCTCCTCGCATTTGGAAACTGTTGTACGAGATCGTCACCCTCATCATGTTCGTGTCTACCAACGCTTTTTTGTTGAAACAGGGGTCTGTTCCTTCTCGTTTTTCCTAGCTTGGGCCTTGTTTAGTTGCCAAAATTTTTGGCAAAATATAACCGTAGCACTTTTGTTGTTATTTGGTAATTAGTGTCTAATCATAGTTTAATTAGGCTTAAAAGATTCGTCTCGTCCATTTCGTCTAAACTGTGTAATTAGTTTTAATTTTTATCTATATTTAATACTTTATACATGCATCAAAGATTTAATGTAACGGAGAATCTACTGTTCTTTTGCAAAATTTTTGGCAACCAAACAAGGCCGGCGAAGCAACCAAGGTCAGAACACGAGTGCAACCACTCCATTTCGGCGTTCGCCTTTTGGGGGCCGAATACGGCTAGTACTCTGTTTTCCTGTGTCTCTGCAGCCTGCTCCCCACTCCATCCAAGGCACTGTTTGGATGCCAAAATTTTTTTGTAAAACGCTACTGTAATGTTTTCGTTGTTATTTGGCAAATATTATCCAATCATAGTCTAATTAAGCTTAAAAGATTCGTCTCGTCCATTTCATCTAAACTGTGTAATTAGTTTTATTTTTTATCTATATTTAATGCTTCATGCATGCGTCCAAAGATTCGATGTGACGGAGAATCTTGAAAAATTTGGCATTTTGGGGTGCAACTAAACAAGCCTCAAGGAGTTGTTTAGTTGGCAAAATTTTTGGCGAAATGTAACTGTAGCAGTTTCGTTGTTATTTGGCAATTAGTGTCCAATCATGGTTTAATTAGGCTTAAAAGATTTGTCTCGTCCATTTCGTCTAAACTGTGTAATTATTTTTATTTTTTATCTATATTTAATGCTTCATACGTACGTCCAAAGATTCGATGTAACGGGGAATCTGAAAAATTTAGCAAAATTTTTGGCATCTAAAAAATTTTGGGAAACGTCACTGTAGCAATTTCGTTGTTATTTGACAAATATTATCCCATCATGGACTAACTATACTTAAAAGATTCGTCTCGTGAATTTCGTCTAAACTGTGTAATTAATTTTATTTTTTATCTATATTTAATATTTTATATATGTGTACAAAGATTTGATGTGATGGGGAATCTGAAAAATTTTACAATTTTTTTTTTGAACCAAACAAGGCCCAAGACAACTGCCCGGCACTGAAGTCATTTTCCGTGCCGCTGTCTTATCAACCAAGAAAAAGAAATTCTCCGGCGCGATCAGCCGTCGAAGGGGAATATTATTGAGCTCCCTGGAAAAACTTAGGGGCTGTTTAGTTCCAAGAAATTTTGCAAAATTTTTCAGATTCTCCGTCACATCGAATCTTTGAACACATGTATGAAGCATTAAATATAGATAAAAAATAAAACTAATTACACAGTTTAGACGAAATGGACGAGACGAATCTTTTAAGCCTAATTAGACCATAATTAGATAATATTTGTCAAATAACAACGAAAACGCTACAGTATCGTTTTGTCAAAAATTTTGGCATCCAAACTGTGCCTTACACAGGGCATCTGACATGCGGTTGGGGTTGGTCGGTTGACGCCTTGATTTACCACTTACTACCACTGTATCTTCCATCGGCCGGGGGGAGAAGGACATTCCATGTTTGGGCTTTTCCCTCCCTTTTCCACCGGATGCTCCCCAGCTAATGTGAGTTAGCTGTGGACTATGGTATTTTAACATCTACTCCCTCCGTCTAAAAAAGAATACAATTATGGGATCCGTGTCGATCAAAGTAGCTCAAGTTTAATCAAGTTTATAACAAATAGTATTAATATTTATGTCTTCAAATAAATTTATTATAAAAATATATTCTATGACTAATCTAATGATACTAATTTGTATCAGGAATGTTAGTATTTTTTATATAATTCTGGTCAAAGTTCAAATTGATTGACTTCTAGGGAAACGAGAATTGTATTCTTTCGTAGACGGATGGAGTATTGCACTAAAGAAATAAATTTATAGTGTATCTAATAAACTTATTTGACATCTTGACTACTAGTGTTCTTTTAATATAAATTTTGTCAACTTGACGATGGTTTAACTCAGAAAAATTGAAAATTATTTGCACCCCAGGATAGAGGAGCACGTGAGCCTCAGGTTTGATGTGCGCAACACCCGTACTCAGGTTGGATGATTTAGAAATTGTGAAAAGCCATGACTCCGTGCTTTCAAAGCTGAATCGTTACAACTTGAGCTAGAAAGTATTAAAAGATGGCTGTACAAGCATGCTTATTTGAATCAGATAAAACTTGCGCATCGTAGCTAGGAAGCAAAATTCTGTCGTGCTGCCTGCAGCCTGCTTGCCAACTACTGCTACCGGAAGAAAGCGAACCTAGCCTGTCGTGATGAACTGTTTCTACCTCATTACAGAAAAAAATCTGATATATTAAGATTGTCTCTAGTTAACAGTTTATTTGTAGATAGTTACCACAGCAAAACAAAATGCACTGGAATTTTAGGATCCCAGACAACAGGCACATGTATAAAGGACTAGTACGTCTCTAAAATTAATGATTTCATATTAATATAAAGACTCTGAGGAATAAGTGCCACTACAATTAAACTGTCAAACCAGAGAACCTTCCTCATTAGTAAAAACTATTGTAGAAGCAAGTTGTACCACCTCCAACTAGAGGTTCATTAGTCTACCATCCACACATCTTCGAAGGGCACATTTAAGGTTGGACCCATCTAGAGATCAAAAATAGTTTGGGTTCTTTTTTTTTCATGCACTAGAACATAGGTCTCCTAAAAATGGATAGCTAAACTAGATAAATCTAGCCAATTGTCTTTCCACAACTTAACCCTTTTTCATTGCCTGTTCTCCACCTATATCCCATCTTGGCTGCTGAAGCCGTCCACATCATACCTCTAAAAAAATTTAGAAACACCAACAGTGGGGATATTTGTTGTTCCTCCTTTCTCGTCGCAGGAAGGTGTTTGGAAGGAGCGAAGCTATAGAAATGTCAAATGCACTGGTTTTGTCACTGTCAATATCGGTAGCAAACGAGAGGATAGGGTAGGAAGGGTTCGCAGGCAGGGTCGATATATTCTCTGCCCTTTTGTGCGTGGCCTTTGGCCACATTTTTTACCTCATGCTGGGATAGGGTAGGAAGGGTTCGCGGTGAGGCAGGGGAAGCGAGGGGCCGAGGACCATCGGCATATGTTCGGCAGAAGCATCGTTTTTCCTTTCTTTCTGCTGGTGTTAAGGTGTCTCGCCGGCCGCCGGCTCGATCCTCTTGATTTTTGTGCCCTGAGAGACCTCTCGTGTTCACATCATGAGGTGTGGGCCTTGTTTAGATGACAAACTTTGGAGGCAAAGTTTGCATAGTAAGTGTCCTGTCACACTGTAGCAATTTTATTTTTATTTAGTAATAATTGTCCAAATATTGATTAATTAGATTTAAAATGTTCGACTCGTAAAGTACAACAAAACTGTGTAATTAGTTTTTGATTTCATCTATATTTAATACTCCATATATGTATCGGCATTTTGATGTAACATGGAATAGGAATTCTGCATAGTGAATTTGGGAGGCAAACTTTGGAATCTAAACAAGGTCGTGATGTCGGCCCTTGGGCCGTCAAATCTGTCTGACGTGTGCAATACCGATATACCGCTCTCTCCAAATTTTTTGGTCAAATATATATATAAAATATTAATATTTATATTATTATGAATAGTAAATATCATTAGAATAAGCATAGAGTATATTTTTATAATATACAAATGCTGATATTTTTTTATAGCTTTAGCAAACTTCAAAAAAAATTAACTCCTAAAAAAATAAGATGCACGTTTATTTCGGGACAGAGAGAGTTCGATTCTACATTTCTACTCCAAGAATATTGTGTGATATACTGCACAAGTACGTAGTACTCCGTACTACTGTACATAGGGCTTGTCCGCCAGCCCTTATTTGTAGCAGCGGCAGCTGCACGTATTGCTTTCCGTAAATTTTGATCCAGCTCACTATGGGAACCTAGTGAGCAAACAAAAAGCCTATCAAGTTCGATTCTTGGGGACCTTTGCCTTCTCAGTGAGCCAGCTGATCTCGGATGAGCATTGGGACTGCAGGTGCACCGGATGGGCGTTTGCGCGAGTTAAGAGGAAGGAATGGCTTGTTCAGTAGAGATGACCATAAGTACCGAAAAAACAAAACAAAAGAACCGAAACAAAACAAACATCAGTTTTCTGATCAGTTCTAGATATCAAGGAATTGAAATAACCGAAGAAAATTTGATTCTTACTCTCGGCTAACCAAATTAACTAAAGGAATTGAAATATATAAATTGTACTTCCCTCACTAGCATTTTATAAGATTATGTTTGGTTTATGTATGATCTCTTATATTTGAACTACTATATATGTGTTTATTGCATTGTTCTCTTATCAATTATTATTATCTAAAATAGATATAGTGTTGCCTAAACTTGTTTTTTTAGGGAAACTAAACATATTTTAGAACATGTGTATTTGTTACTATCTTAACATATGTTGAAAAAGTTCAGTTAGAACCGGAATCAAGTCGAAATAAACGAAATGCTTGATGGCTATTTTTTTTTAAAAAAACGAGTGCTTCCTATTTTCTAGGAACCGGATTTCATTAAGAGCCGATGAACCAAACCTAAACCAAATGTTTAGACCAGACACGAGGCGCCTAGTAGTTGGTGTTGTCCGCGTCCTGTTGTCCATCAGTTCATATCCGGCCAGTCGAGCAGCTGTCAGGGCGTCCTCACCAGAACGATGAAAATCCACGGCGACGGGAAAAAGAGAGTAGACAACATAGAAAAAATGCTCGCTGCACGTAGCAAAAGAAAGAGGGGCTAGAGATTCAAAGACTCTGAGCTACTTGAGCTCATACAGCTTGATAACTCACCAGCGACTGTGCTTTTTGCGTTCTCTCTTCACGTACGCTAGCGATTTAGGGCCCTTTTTTGTTTCGTCCCGTTAAATTTTAACAGGTGTTGATCATAAGGTTGACCATAAGATGTTCGAATACTAATAAGATTAATTAGGCTTAATAGATTTGTCTCGTAAATTAATCTCAATCTATGCAATTAGTGTGGCAGAATCGTCTAATCTAATGCTCTCCTAAGCGTACTTGTCTTCCATTAGACACTAAATACCTCAGGGAGCGCACTAAACTATGCAGTTCCGTCGAGCACACCCAACGGGAGAACTCGAAAATCCACATTTTCCATCAGGACCATAAATGAGAGATAAAGCTTACAACATCTTTACCATTTCTTACATCACTTTTGGTACACCATCAGAGTAATTCATTATTTGGTTACAACATCGGTATGTAAAATGCTATCAGAGTTTCAGCAGAAATAAAATCATTTAATGATGAATTAAATGTTATCATGATGAACATTTAAATACTAATAATAATAACCGGTTATAAGTTTTTCCTTTGAAAACATTTTAGGTGGGAGTTTAAATAAACTCTACGTCCGCACGTAAAGGAAATCATCGCTGAGCCCACCAGGAGGTTTCTATACACAAGGTCAGCTTCAAGAACACCTGTCACCTGCAACAGGGTAGAACAAACCCTGAGTACTCAATTGTACTCCGCAAGACTTACCCGTCAGGAGGAAAGAAAAGACTCCAAGGATATGCAAGGCTATCTGGCTTGTGGTTTATTGCAACTGTAGGAAGCATTAATAAAGGTGCATCCTTATATTCAATTTTTTTATTAGTAATTATCAGTAGTTCATTAACCAACCATTCTAGGTAAGCACCTGTTCTACTTTCAAGCAAGGGTTGAGCCATCAGAACCATCTTTCCATCTTTCATCTTTCAGTTCTTACAACGGTGCCAGAGTGCAGTCAAGCCGTACCGTCACGTAGAAACGGCGATTCGCGAATCAATATGCCTAGCTGGGTACCCTGAAAACACACGTCTCGCTTGCACCCCAGGCACAAGCGAGACTAACCCGTTCCACTCCTATCACAGGTTACAGGTCCCCGTCCAAACTTAGACTTCAAGCCCCCACCCTTGAGGGCCGGCCTCAAAGTGGTGCTTAGATCTCCACCTATCCCCACCTCCAATCAGTCGGTCCGGAAAGAGTCGGAGCCTATGACAAGAGAGTAACAAGTCTTCCCGCTCCCATAAGCAAGTATGTGCTCGGGATAATAAATCTGTGACTTGACTGGGGATCCAGTGCAACGAACGGTCCTTAATTGACACAGGCGGGACAAATGCAACCAAAGCCTCGCTCGGATTGCCCAACAAAGTCCATATCCAATTCCAAGTACAATCCCACCCAGTCTCCCATTATGATCCATAGATATTCCATGTGATAGTAACATGATAATAGTAACAATAATATATTTTCTATCTCTCGCGAGTGACAGGCAATCACTCGACTTCTACCGGAATCTTGTAGCATAGCAATCTATACGATCCTGACATACTAGTAAGACTCATGGGATCATATATATATACATATATATATATGCAAGTGGGTTTCATTCAACTCCTAGAAACTTAATGCACAAGCATAGAATAAAGTGCAGAATAATAGGGGTTGAAAGCATCTAGGCCCCAAGGTTTGGTTTCGGCAATTGATGACAACGCTTTATTACCATGACTAACGTGTGTTTTGCAGAAACTTTGGTAAGTTAGGTCATGGAGGTTATAACTGCTTTGGGCACCATGGTATTCATGTCCCTTGATGGAAATCGTTTCAGTTTTCAAAAGAGTGACGTCAAGATTAAGGACGGTTAGTTCCGGATGTCGAGGTGTTGAGATACATTTGGAATAGTCGTTAGGATCTTCGTTTTTCTCTTTTGGCCGTACTATAAAGGGGGGCATGAGCGGGTAGCTTGACCTAGGCGAGTCCTATGTTTAGGTGTGGTGCACACTTGTTAAACTTGGCGCTAGGCAGCCCTAGAATAGCTCAAAGTTCAGTTGGAAGCAACTTGGTTGAAGTTGCGACGCGTTTCGGAAAGTTTTGGGTCGTTTTCCCCTGACCGGACGCGGTCTTCGGCATGACCGGACGCGTCCGGTCAGTACTTAACCGCGACGAGGGTTTGCCTCTGACGACCGGACGCGGTCCTCGCGAGGACCGGACGCGGTGGTCAGAGGCTGACACGTGTCACTTGAGGGGAACACCCGATCGGACGTGACCTGGGTGTGATCGGCGCGTCCGGTCATAGTCCAGTAAGGTCCAGAGACGACCGGACGCGTCCGGTCATCACCGATCGGATGCGGCCTCGCGTCCGGTGCACTTACAGTAAGCTCCTTGCATGATCGGACGCGTCCGGTCACCCCTGACCGGCGCGTCCGGTCACTCAGTTCGTTTTTCGGATTTCGACCGTTACGAGCGACCGGCGCGTCCGGTCAGCCCGTGTCAGAACGTAACGGTTCGTTTTGTCTTTGGGGTGTATAAATACATCCCCACCACCTCTTTTAGAGGTCTCTTGCTCATTTGATCAGCTGAGAAAACCCTTTAGAGTGCAAGGGAGTGCAAGAGCTCTAGTGAGGATAGAGATTGAGAATCAAAGCTTGAGAGTTCCTCACTAGCAATTAGAGAGTAGCAAGTGTGCATCCACCTTCTCATTTGGGCTCGTTGTGGTCAAGTGAGAGTTCTAGCTTGTTACTCTTGGTGATCGCCATCACCTAGACGGCTTGGTGGTGATTGGGAGTTTGGTGATCATCCGGCGGAGCTTGTGGATGACCCAACTCATCTTGTGAGCGGTTTTGGGTGATTCACCGCGACGGAGTGTCGAAGAATCAACCAGTAGAGAGCACTTGATCCTTGCGCGGATCAAGGGGGAGCTACACCCTTGCGCGGGTGCTCCAACGAGGACTAGTGGGGAGTGGCGACTCTCCGATACCTCGGAAAAACATCGCCGTGTTCCTTGCCCTTTACATTCAAGCATTTACATTCTCGTATTTACTTTCATTGCTTGATTTACATTCCTAGAATTGCCATGCTAGACTAGGATTGGAAACAAGGGTGCAAAACTTTTATCGGTAGACTCTCTAGGAACACAAGTAGGCACTAGGGGTGAATTCCGGCTTGTAGGATTTAATTCTTACAATTAATTTTTAGAAAAGCCCAATTCACCCCCCCTCTTGGGCATCTTGATCCTTTTAATTGGTATCAGAGCCGTGTTGCTCCTAATTTAGGCTTTACCGCCTAGAGCAAGATGTCTAACGGGGAAGGACCACCTCCCACCTTTGAGGGGGATGATTTTCCATATTAGAAAATCCGCATGGAGGCGTATCTCGAAGCCATAGATGTCGGGTGTCTTAGAGCCGCAACCCAAGGGCTTCCCGCTATCAAGGATCCCGCAAACCCCATTGGTGACGAGGAGAAGTACGACCGGTGGAATGCAAAGGCCAAAAATGCACTCTACCGGGGCTTAGGCAAAGATATCTTCAATCGTGTGCGTAATGCAAAGAACGCTCATGAATTGTGGGAAAATCTTTGTGCTCTCCCTGAGGGAACTAAGAGCGAGCGTGAGGAACGCTATCATATTGCTTTAAAGAAAATTAATTCTTTTGAGATGCTTCCCAAAGAAAGTGCTAATGACATGTACACTCGCTTAAATGTTCTTGTAGAGGACCTCAATGCTCTTGAGCTCACTCAAATGAGCCAATCGGATGTTGCAAGGAAGATCTTGAGTGTTCTTCCCGTTGAGAAGTATGGTCACATTGTCACCGTGCTTCACCAAAGTGATCTTTCCACCACAACACCGACACAAGTATTGGGGAAGATCAATGCTCATGAGATGTACATGCACATCACTCCGGAAGAGGGCTCATCATCTTCCAAGAAGAAAGACTTGGCCTTCAAAGCTAGCCATGACAAGAAGAAGAAGAAGGGCCAAGCCATGATGGTGCAAGAAAGCTCAAGTGAAAGTAATGTCGATGATGAATCACTTGCACTCATGGTGAGAAAGACCACCAAGATGCTAAAGAAGCTCAATAAGAGTGGCATCAAGTTCGATGGCAAGAAAAAGAAATTCTTCACAAGTAGCAAGAGAAAGCCCATCTCGGAGATGGATTGCTACAATTGTGGTGAACTTGGCCACTTAGCTCATCAATGCCCTAGACCACCAAAAGACAAGTACAAGAACAAGAACAAGGGCAAGAAAAATGATTCAAGTGATGAAGAAGATGAGAAGAAGAAGAACAAGCCATACAAGAAGAAGGATGGCAAGAAGAAGGAGTTCTACAAGAAGAAGAAGGGAGGAAAGGCATACATTGTTGGTGATTGGCTCACCGACATTGAATCATCTTGTGAGTCCTCCAAAGATGAGAGCAATGATGAGAAAGAGAAGGTTGCCGCCTTTGTGATGGGGCCATCATCTTCACCGACATCTTCATCACCACCTTCGCCGCCTCCTTCACCATCATCATCCACTACTCACCTATGCCTTATGGCCAAGGGTGAACGAAAGGTACAAAACCATAATAGTGATGATGATGATGATAGTGATAGTGATGATGAATATGACGCACCTTCTTATGATGAACTTGTAAAATTGCTAAACAAATACACTAAAATCATAAGAAGGACAAGAAATGAAAATGATGAACTTCAAAATGAAAATGAATCACTCTCATCAAAACTTGAAAATGCTCAAAAGACTAGTGATGAGCTTAGAGATCAAAATGAAGTTATGTCTTCCACTCTCAAGGAGCTCAAAACCTCTAATAAAGAGCTTAAAGATCAACATGATAAGCTTGAGAAGAAGCATGATGAGCTCATCACTAGACATAACTCTCTAAAAGACAAATACACCACATTGAAAATTGACTATGATAGTCTTGTGGTTGCTAATGAACTTGCTCTTGAGACACATGATGCTACTAACAATGTTGTTAAGTGTGATATAGCTACATCATGTGATGACTTGATCATTGAAAGCATTGAGCAAGGTTCTAGTAGCAAAGGCAAGAGTGTGGTTGAGTCAAGCAACTATGATGATTATGCCAAGATCAAGTGTGAGAATGAGAAGCTTGCAAATGAGAACAAGAAGCTTAAAGATTTGATGGCTCTTGAGAAGCAAACAACAAATGAGTCACTCATTGAAGAGAACAAAAAGCTCAAGCAAGAAAAAGAGCATCTCAAGACCGGTCTAAGCAAGTTCACAAGAGGTCAATATTTGCAAAGTGAGCTCCTCATGAACACCGTAATGAAGATGGATAGAAGTGGTATTGGGTACTTGGCAAATCAAGAGAAGAAGGCAAAAGCTCAACAACAACAAAGCAAGTCAAAGCCCAAGCCAAAGAGATGTGTTGAGTGTGGTCAAGAAGGTCACTTTGCTCATGAATGCAAAACTCCACCACCACAACCCTTGCCCAAGCATGCTAGACCCTTTGCCTTCAATGCTCATTATATGCTAAGAAAAGATTCAAATGGAAAGATGAAAGTCATGTTTTTGGGTCCCCCAAACAAGAATAGGCCAAAGAAAATATGGGTTGCCAAGTCACTAGTTGAGAAAGTCAAGGGCCCCTCTCAAGTTTAGGTCCCTAAACAAAAAGCTTGATCTCTTGTGTGTAGGTGAACTACAAGACCGGTGGATCTCATTGGGTTATTGATAGTGGTTGCACTCAACATATGACCGGTGATCCTCGTATGTTCACCTCCATTGAAGGGAATGGGATATGTCAAGAGAAGATCACATTTGGGGATAATTCAAAGAGCAAAGTCAAGGGTATAGGCAAGATTGCAATATCAAATGATCACTCACTCTCAAATGTGCTCTATGTTGCTTCATTGAGTTTCAACTTATTATCCATCGGGCAACTTTGTGACCTTGGCTTCCAATGCTTGTTCACACCAAATGAAGTGGAAGTTTCAAAGATAGATGACAAGCAAGTGATTTTCAAAGGCTTTAGATATAACAATCTTTATCTTGTTGACTTCACCTCCGAAGATGCAAACTTGATGACATGTTTGTTCACCAAGACCTCACTTGGTTGGCTTTGGCATAGGAGGCTTGCACATGTTGGAATGAGCACTCTCAACAAGCTATTGAAGAAAGAACTAGTGAGAGGATTGAAGGATGTGAAGTTTGAAAAGGACAAACCTTGTAGTGCATGTCAAGCGGGCAAACAAGTTGCAAACACTCATCCAACCAAAGCTTTCATGTCAACTTCAAGAGTGCTAGAACTTCTACACATGGATTTGTTTGGGCCTACAACATACAAGAGCTTGGGTGGTAATCTCTATTGTCTTGTGATAGTGGATGACTACTCAAGGTACACATGGACTTTCTTCCTTCATGACAAATCCGAAGTGGCAAATTGCTTCAAGAAGTTTGCAAAGAGAGCTCAAAATGAATTTGAAGTCAAGATAAAGAAAATTAGAAGTGACAATGGCAAAGAGTTTGACAACACCAACATTGAAGCTTATTGTGATGAAATTGGAATCAAGCATGAGGTCTCTTCAACCTACACTCCTCAACAAAATGGAGTAGTTGAGAGAAAGAACCGGACTTTGATCACCCTTGCAAGAACAATGCTAGATGAGTACAACACTCCGGAAAAGTTTTGGGCCGAGGCAATCAACACCACATGCTATGCTTCAAATCGCCTCTTCCTATAAAAGTTTCTTGGCAAGACCCCCTATGAGTTGCTTAATGGGAAGAAGCTGGACGTCTCATTCTTCCGGGTGTTTGGTTGCAAATGCTACATCTACAAGAAGCGTCAACACCTAGGGAAGTTTCAAAGACGTTGTGATATTGGTTTTCTTGTTGGTTACTCATCAAAGTCCAAAGCATATAGAGTATTTAACCATGCCACCGGTTTGGTTGAAGAAACATATGATGTGGAATTTGATGAATCTAATGGTTCCTAAGGAGCAATTGAGAATTGTGATGATGTAGGTGATGAACCCTTGAGGGAGGCCATGAAGAACATGCCCGTGGGAGACATCAAGCCAAAAGATGATGAAGACGATGTACAAATCATTGATCCAACATCTTCATCACGTGTGCCTCAAGATGATGACAAGAATGAGAGAGTTGAAAATGAAGACACTTATGTCTCTCATGAACAAGCCGAGGCACAAGCTCAAGATGTTGATGCTCCCCATCCACCTCCTCAAGTGGTTGATAGAAGAAATTCACCTCTACTTCAAACTCATCCACAAGAACTCATCATAGGGAGTTCTACTAAGGGAGTAATGACTCGATCTCAAAAGCTTGCTTCTTTTGTTGAACATCACTCTTTTGTCTCTTGTGTTGAACCTAAGAATGTAGAAGAAGCTCTCCAAGATCCGGATTGGGTGAATGCCATGCATGAAGAATTGAACAACTTCACCCGCAATCAAGTATGGACACTTGAAGAGCATCCTAAAGGTGCAAGAGTCATTGGAACCAAGTGGGTGTTCCGAAACAAGCAAGATGACCAAGGCATAGTAGTGAGGAACAAGGCAAGACTAGTTGCAAAGGGGTTCTCTCAAGTTGAAGGCCTTGATTTTGGAGAGACCTTTGCACCCGTTGCAAGACTTGAAGCCATTCGTATCCTTCTTGCATATGCATCACATCATGATATGAAACTATATCAAATGGATGTGAAAAGTGCATTCTTAAATGGCTTTATAAATGAACTAGTCTATGTCAATCAACCTCCCGGGTTTGAAGACCCTAGATATCCTAATCATGTTTATAGGTTGTCCAAGGTGCTATATGGGCTCAGGCAAGCCCCTAGAGCGTGGTATGAGCGCCTCCGAGACTTCCTCATTGAGAAGGGCTTCACCATTGGGAAGGTCAACACCACACTATTCACCAAGAAGCTTAATGGGGAGATCTTCATTTGACAAGTATATGTTGATGATATCATCTTCGGATCAACAAATGAAGATTATTGCAAAGAATTTGGTGAATTGATGTCGAAGGAGTTCGAGATGTCAATGATTGGTGAGCTCACATTCTTCCTTGGTTTTCAAGTCAAGCAAATGAGAGAAGGGATTTTCATCTCTCAAGAAAAGTATACCAAGGATCTTCTCAAAAGATTCAAGATGGAAGAATGCAAACCAATCAAGACCCCAATGCCATCAAATGGACATCTCGACCTAGATGAGGGAGGTAAACCGGTTGATCAAACTCTCTACCGTTCTATGATTGGTAGCTTGTTGTACCTTACCGCATCTAGGCCCGATATCATGTTTAGTGTGTGCATGTGTGCTCGCTTCCAAGGGTGACCTAAAGAACCTCACTTAAGTGCCGTAAAAAGAATCCTAAGATATCTTAAGCACACCCCAAGCATTGGTCTTTGGTATCCCAAAGGAGCTAGATTCCAACTAGTTGGCTATTCCGATTCGGATTATGCCGGTTGCAAAATTGATAGAAAAAGCACATCCGGAGGGTGCCATTTGCTTGGGAGATCCTTATTATCTTGGTCATCTAAAAAGCAAAATAGTGTGGCTTTGTCCACCGCCGAGGCGGAATACATTGCCGTGGGGGCTTGTTGTGCACAAATCTTATATATGAAACAAACCCTCCTAGACTATGGAATTGTTCTTGAAAAGGTGCCACTTTTATATGACAATGAAAGTGCCGTTAAAATTGCCAACAATCTGGTACAACACTCTCGCACCAAGCACATTGATATCCGCCATCACTTTCTAAGAGATCACGTTGCTAAAAATGACATATCGCTAGAAGGTGTAAGAAGTGAAAATCAATTAGCGGATATCTTCACTAAACCTTTGGATGAGGCCACCTTTTGTAGGCTAAGAAGTGAACTAAATGTGCTTGATTCAAGCAACTTTAAAAAATGAGCGTGTGTTGTCCCTTGCATTGCATTGTATTATATGCCACGTTTATTTTTATCGCAATGCATTTAGGGCTTGGCTAACACGGTTACGATAACCATCCTTTGGAGGAGTGAAGAAGCCTAATCGTGGATCAAACTTGACAAGCAACCTAGCTTTACCTTCTTGTATTGCATTGCATATGCATGGTTGTTCGTTTGTCGTTTCTTTTCGGTTAAGCTTTGAGCAACCTCTGTGTTCGTCCATGGATAGAGAGAGCATTTTGACGCTCCTAAAGGTCCAAAAACTCTATTGCATGGCCATACGTTGCTCCTCGGGTGTTTATTGCCTATTTTCCTAAAAATAATACTAGCCTAAGGCAAACTATTTTGAAAAAATTTGAGGGTTTGAGTGAGGTCACTCATATCAGGTTCCAATTGGTGTTTATTTGTGTCTCTTTGAATTGGAACTTGATTGGGAGAAGTCGCGTCGGAATTTGGAACGAAGAAGGGCGAAGAACAGCGACCGGACGCTGGAGCGGACACTGCACCGGACGCAGTGATGCTTCACCACCGCGTCCGGTCCCGGCGTCCACCAGCGCGTCCGGTCATCCAGAAGACCAACTCCAGACCTAGTGACCGGACGCTGCACCGGACGCGCCTGTGTTGACCACCGCGTCCGGTCCCGGTTACCACCACCACGTCCGGTCATTCGCGATGAATTCCCGAGTTCCCCACGACCGGACTCTGACCGCGTCCGGTCAGTCCTCACCGGACGCGTCCGGTCAATCCAGGAGCTTACTGGAGTGTGACCGGACGCTGCACCACCGCGTCCGGTCATAACGACCACCGCGTCCGGTCATCGCGCGTCGAGCGGATCTAACCCCTTCATAAAACCGTTCGTCCTCGGCCGGTTTCTTTCACCCGTACGCTTTTCCGCCGCCGCCGCTCGCCCTAAGCCGCCGCTTCGCCGACTCGCCGAGCTTGCCGCGTTTCACGCCGTCTTCCTTGCCACCGGTGACCCCTCTGCCGTGCCCGCGCCGCGCCTCCTCGCCTCCCTGCCCGCGCGCCTGCCCGCAGCAGCGCCCGCGCCTGCCCTAGCCGCAAGCCACCGCCGCCGCTGCCATCCGCTCCAACCTCGCCGCCGGTTAACCGGACCTCGCCAGCAGCTGCCGCAAGCTTCCCCTCATGCCAAGCAACCCCAAATCCATCACCTTCGGCCGAGCCATCCCTAGGGTTTGCCCTAACCCTAGCTTAGGGTTTGCCCTAACCCTAGCTCGAGGTGACGAAATCGTTCGTTTTCGTTCAATTTCGTTCAATTTCGTCGTTAGGGCTAACCTTGACCGTAATTGTCCGTTGATTATCTTGACTCGGTCCTTTCAGAGCTCGTTCGATGAATTCAGGGAATCTCGCGATCTAGGTCACCGCATCTTGTCACCGTCGTCTCGTCGATCCGAGGTAGCTTCGCGTTTCGATTCACTTCGTATCTCATATGCTTGCTATCTCTAGGGTTTCGTACCTTCTAGTTATATATGTGCTTATAGTAGATCTCTCTATTCCGTCGTTGCAGCGAGTCAGTCGGTGTGTCAGGGTGAGATCTGTTTGCTGAATCCGAGGCCAAGCCTGCGGATACGGATTGAGGCCAAGCCTCTCGAGTGACAGTTCACCATCTTACAGAGGTTCTCAGTCAGTTTGCCAGCATGGTGCGTTGCAAGAACGCCGGTGGTGCTCCTGGTGACGGGGACGACAGTCCTCCTCGTCGTGCTGAGATTGCGCGTGGAAAGCGCATCAAGATAATGGCCAGAAAGAAGAAGAAGACACTTACAGAGGCAGAGATTGCTCAAGTCGTGGCAGATGCAGCAGAGCAGGCAGAGAGAGGTGGCAGGAGCAGTGGCATACGCATAGGCGAGCGTCGCTTTCACCTTGAAGGTCGACAGCTCGGCACTGAGGCCACTGAGGGTACAGAGGATACTGGAGCTACAGAGGGGATGTCAGTTGATCCACCTACAGAGCCTACAGAGGCTACAGAGACTCCAGAGGCTCTAGAGGCTATAGAGGATACAGAGGAGCAGCCAGCTCAGTCTCCACCACGTCGCCACTCCACACGTGCTCGTACTCAGGTGACTCCTAGGCCAGAGGGCCAGCGTCGTGGAGCACGTCCTCCTCCCAGAGCTAGAGGTTCACCCCCGGTCGAGCACTTTGACCTAAGGGGTGCTACAGCACGTCAGGTGCAGGGTTTGAGGTTCGTGGAGGTCAGCCGTTGGTTTCCACCAGTGAGGGATCACAGAGCTTCAGAGGGTTTCTATACCCCACTTCAGGAGGATTTCTACAGGGCTCTAGTTGACAGTGGTATAGCTTTTCGACCACAGAGAGTCTGTCGGCTTGAGGCACTGGTTGAGGTTGTGGGAGAGCAGCTTCGTCCGCACCTGTCCTATATGCCTGGCTTGTCAGATCTTCTTGGACGGACAGGTGCATACTGCGGCACATGGGTCAGAGAGTTTTATGCTTCACTTTGGATTGATCCTGCCCATGAGTTCATTCACTTTGCTTTCCGAGGCCGCGATCACAGACTTTACAGCTCCAGAGCACGAGATATCCTCAGACTCCCAGCTTCTGACACGAGGATCCATCAGTTGTGTTATGGTCAGACTCCTCCACCCAGACGCCCTCACGGCGGAGCAGTGCCACCTACAGACTTAGTTCGACCCTGCTTTCGTGAGCCTTTTGGCGAAGGGTCTCGTCGTACGCCTGCCAGCCTGACACCACTTGCCAGAGTTTTGGATGCTATTATCAGACGCACTCTTCTTTCTAGACTTGGCTACAGAGAGGGACTGACGCGTATGCAGCTATGGGTTGTTCACCACCTCCTCTCACAGACACAGTTTGATATTTGGGATCTCATACTTAGTGAGATGGAGGACACCATAGCTGAGGGCTTCAAGGGAAATCGTCAGCTTCCCTATGCACACTGGATCTGCTTTATTATTAGATCTTCTATTCAGATGCCACCTGAGATCAGGGCGGAGATATCAGATACTACCACTGCCTTCCCTGAGTATGATATCCGTCAGCTTTGGGCCTCAGTCACTAGAGATCAGGCCCCAGTGCTAGGACAGCGTGAGCGACCTGAGGTTCCTGAGACAGCAACTGAGCAGGATGCCAGAGTGGACGAGCTTGCTGAGGCAGAGCTTGCGGACCTTGACTCTCACCCTGCTGATATACCTGAGGATGCGACTTCTGACAGCACCGATGAGGACTACCAGCCCATCCCCAGGTACCGGTCTCCTCGGTCTCACGACCACGAGGCCGGTGGCTCTGGTTCAGCCTCCCGCTCAGACCCAGCCATGGTGGCTATTCTTGAGAGGCTGACCCAGGCACAGGAGCAGCAGCAGCAGCAGATTCAGCGACAGGCACAGGACACAGCTGCAGCACTCGCACAGATGCAGGCTCGTCAGGACGAGTTTCAGCGACAGTAGCTTGAGATCCAGAGGCAGCAGGTTGAGATGCAGCGACAGCAATATGAGATACAGCGACAGAGTGCAGCTAGTCAGCAGCAGTACTTGGATCTCCTGCGCCACCTTGTCACTGTCGGGGTTCCTCCGCCTACTTCTGTCATGACTCATACTTTACAGTCCAGTGGTCCGTCGAGTCAGGGACAGCCAAGCTTCCAGTTCACATCTCCACAGCAGCAGGTTCCCCAGTCTTTCTAGTCCCCGAGCTTCACTCCTATTCATACGGGGTTTACACCGTCAGACCAGCCTCGCCCTCACCTCCTGACAGGCACACCACTTGGTGATTTCAGTGCTACCTACAGTGAGTTGACTGGTCAGCCGACACCCTCGCACACGACTACATTTTATACTTCTTCAGGGTTGTCAGCTCCCGAGGCAGCTATTCCTCCAGTGACAGGGACCGGGACTACAGAGACTATTCCTTCGTCAGTTGCCTCGACAGATCCCCCTGCTATTGGCTCACTACAGGCTCAGGTCACTTAGACAGATCCTCTTGTTGCTACCACGTCAGTACCTGTTCCTACTCAGACCCAGACCGCTTCACAGCCACGTGCTTCTTCAGAGGGTCAGCCAGATAGCTCAGATTCCGAGGGTGATTCGCTACACTTCGTGATTACTCCGCCCACCTCGGCACCCGATACGACTCCGTCTGTCCCCCCGTCAGATCCTTAGATTAGTTTTTGGCGCTTGATGCCAAAGGGGGAGAGAGTAGTTTCAGGGGGAGTTTTGATAGAGGGTTTTCGTTCTTTGTGTGCTACATTCATGCATCATGTTTACTTTTTAGTCATTGCATTCGTGTGACAGGTTGTCGTGTGATAAACTTTGAGTCTTAATGTGTTATCTCGTCTTGTCATAGTGTTATTCAATGTCACCGTTTTAGTTATAGCTCTAAGGTTGTGCTTCCGTGCCTTACTCCGATTTCTTATGAGCTATATCTTTATGTGTACTAACGCTTTTTGTCTTATCTTATGAGTACACTCTTTTGGCTTGGGGCACATAAGCAATTCCTAACCCTTTGTGCCTATTGCTTTTTGCTTATGTGAACCAAGCATGCTCGAAAACCTCCACTCTAATCTTTTGAAACTTAGTGTTGTCATCAATCACCAAAAAGGGGGAGATTGAAAGCATCTAGGCCCCAAGGTTTGGTTTCGGCAATTGATGACAACGCTTTATTGCCATGACTAACGTGTGTTTTGCAGAAACTTTGGTAAGTTAGGTCATGGAGGTTATAACTGCTTTGGGCACCATGGTATTCATGTCCCTTGATGGAAATCGTTTCGGTTTTCAAAAGAGTGACGTCAAGATTAAGGACGGTTAGTTCTGGATGTCGAGGTGTTGAGATACATTCGGAATAGTCGTTAGGATCTTCGTTTTTCTCTTTTGGCCGTACTATAAAGGGGGGCATGAGCGGGTAGCTTGACCTAGGCGAGTCCTATGTTTAGGTGTGGTGCACACTTGTTAAACTTGGCGCTAGGCAGCCCTAGAATAGCTCAAAGTTCAGTTGGAAGCAACTTAGTTGAAGTTGCGACGCGTTTCGGAAAGTTTCGGGTCGTTTTCCCCTGACCGGACGCGGTCTTCGGCATGACCGGACGCGTCCGGTCAGTACTTAACCGTGACTAGGGTTTGACTCTGACGACCGGATGCGGTGGTCAGAGGCTGACACGTGTCACTTGAGGGGAACACCCGATCGGACGCGACCTGGGTGTGATCGGCACGTCCGGTCACAGTCCAGTAAGGTCCAGAGACGACCGGACGCGTCCGGTCATCACCGATCGGACGCGGCCTCGCGTCCGGTGCACTTATAGTAAGCTCCTTGCACGATCGGACGCGTCCGGTCACCCCTGACCGGCGCGTCCGGTCACTCAGTTCGTTTTTCGGATTTCGACCGTTACGAGCGACCGGCGCGTCCGGTCACTTCGACCGGCGCGTCCGGTCAGCCCGTGTCAGAACGTAACGGTTCGTTTTGTCTTTGGGGTGTATAAATACATCTCCACCACCTCTTTTAGAGGTCTCTTGCTCATTTGATCAGCTGAGAAAACCCTTTAGAGTGCAAGGGAGTGCAAGAGCTCTAGTGAGGATAGAGATTTGAGAATCAAAGCTTGAGAGTTCCTCACTAGCAATTAGAGAGTAGCAAGTGTGCATCCACCTTCTCATTTGGGCTCGTTGTGGTCAAGTGAGAGTTCTAGCTTGTTACTCTTGGTGATCGCCATCACCTAGACGGCTTGGTGGTGATTGGGAGTTTGGTGATCATCCGGCGGAGCTTGTGGATGACCCAACTCATCTTGTGAGCAGTTTTGGGTGATTCACCGTGACGGAGTGTCGAAGAATCAACCCGTAGAGAGCACTTGATCCTTGCGCGGATCAAGGGGGAGCTACACCCTTGCGCGGGTGCTCCAACGAGGACTAGTGGGGAGTGGCGACTCTCCGATACCTCAGAAAAACATCGCCGTGTTCCTTGCCCTTTACATTCAAGCATTTACATTCTCGTATTTACTTTCATTGCTTGATTTACATTCCTAGAATTGCCATGCTAGACTAGGATTGGAAACTAGGGTGCAAAACTTTTATCGGTAGACTCTCTAGGAACACAAGTAGGCACTAGGGGTGAATTCCGGCTTGTAGAATTTAATTCTTGCAATTAATTTTTAGAAAAGCCCAATTCACTCCCCCTCTTGGGCATCTTGATCCTTTCAGGGGTTATGCACCGGGGCTTGCCTAGTTAAAATATAACCAAAATTAGCATTCCACCATGGTGCCACGATCATCAAGGCACCATCCTTTCTGCTATTCCAGATGACTCCACGATTCGTCATTGTTCCTATTATAATATTTGCGAATGCATTGCATAGGTGTAAATAATCAACGACAGTCGCAACTTAAAATACGATTTCGTCTCTCAACTCACGAGCTAGCTCTACTGGCTAACGTACTAGGCCTTGTATCCCCGTTGACTATTACGACGTTATTTGCCCAACAAGTATTTTAGTTACACGAGCCCAAGTGTTGCCTTATACCTTTTATTGATTTAATATTTATATTATAACTTAGGCTCATTAGCTTTCTTATCGAACTAATTATTTAGGAGCTACAAAAACTACAGTGGGCTTATAGTAATACAAGAAACCTACTGCAAAATTTCTAGAATCAACACTATTGCGGATTAATCATAAAAATTCCTACAAGTTCGTGTTTAATAATTTTAAGTGTTCCGAAATAATTAGAGCAAACCTAAAAATATCATAACACTACATGAACCAATTGCACCTTTAGATAGATCATGATTTTATGAACCTAACAAAATTGGTTTCACAATTTTAGAACTTCTACCCATTTAGATATCGAAATTGCAAGTTATAGCTAATTTAGGGAAAAGAAAAACAATGGAAATGTTGGGAAAAGGAAATGGACCGCGCATCCAGCTTTCGGCCCAGTGACCTAGGTCCAGCCCAATCGGAACGCGGCCGCAAGTGACGCCGCCAGCCTAGCAACAGCCCAGAAGGCCCATCCCGCACAGCGCTCTGGCAACTTTGCATAGAAGCCCTCCACTTCTAACCAAAGCAACCCGCAGTCCAACACTATTTTCCTTTCTCACAGAAACTCTCACTTAACCCCCAGGGATTACTTGAATTTCTGGCATGAGGTCCTTGGCAATGGCGCGCGCGACGACGCAGCACCCGCCGGCACTTGGCAGCCTCGCCGGGCACCCTAGGCTCATGCAGTGAAGCTGGGAGGCAAATGGCGACTCGAAAGAGTACCCGAGCCTTGCCAACCACGGTGGCGGCCGAAACAACACTTTCCACGACGATGGCGAGGTCGCACCGGTGATCTATGGCACTAACGAAAGGGTAAAAGTGGTGAGGAAGTGACAGGGGCTCACCACGGTCCGCGCTGCGATGGCGGATGAGGCAGAGAGATGCCGAGGTGTCCTGGCCGCGTGCAGCCTAAAAGCATCTAGGCCCCAAGGTTTGGTTTCGGTAATTAATGACAACACTTTATTACCATGACTAACGTGTGTTTTGCAGAAACATTGGTAAGTTAGGTCATGGAGGTGATAACTGCTTTGAGCACTGTGGTATTCGTGTCCCTTGATGGAAATCGTTTCGGTTTTCAAAAGAGTGACGTCAAGATTAAGGACGGTTAGTTCCGGATGTCGAGGTGTTGAGACACATTCGGAATAGTCGTTAGGATCTTCGTTTTTCTCTTTTGGCCGTACTATAAAGGGGGGCATGAATGGGTAGCTTGACCTAGGCGAGTCCTATGTTTAGGTGTGGTGCACACTTGTTAAACTTGGCGCTAGGCAACCCTAGAATAGCTCAAAGTTCAGTTGGAAGCAACTTGGTTGAAGTTGCGACGCGTTTCGAGAAGTTTCGGGCTGTTTTCTAGTGACCGGACGCTGTCTTCGGGAGCACCAGACGCGTCCGGTCAGTATGTCACCGCGCTAGGGTTTTGGCCTTGACCACCGGACGCGGTCCTCGCGAGGATCGGACGCGGTGGTCAGTGGCTGACACGTGTCACCTTGAGAAAACGCCCGTCGGACGCGACCTGGCTGTGATCGGCGCGTCCGGTCACAGTCCAGTAAGGTCCAGAGAGGACCGGACGCATCCGGTCATCAGCCATCGGACGCGGCCTCGCGTCCGGTGTGAGTACAGTAAGGTCCCTTGCACGATCGGACGCGTCCGGTCACCCCTGACCGGCGCGTCCGGTGGTTCAGTTCAAAATCGCGTTTTGACCGTTACGGGCGACCGGCGCGTCCGGTCAGTTCGACCGGCGCGTCCGGTCAGCCCGTGTCAGAAAGTAACGGTTCATTTTCTTTGAGGGGTGTATAAATACAACCCCTCCACCTCTTTTAGAGGTCTCTTGCTCATTCAAACATCTGAGAAAACCCTTTAGAGTGCAAGGGAGTGCAAGAGCTCTAGTGAGGATAGAGATTTGAGAATCAAAGTTTGAGTTTCCTCACTAGTGATTAGAGAGTAGCAAGTGTGCATCCATCTCCTCATTTGGGCTCGTTGTGGTCAAGTGAGAGTTCTAGCTTGTTACTCTTGGTGATCGCCATCACCTAGACGGCTTGGTGGTAATTGGGAGTTTGGTGATCATCCGGCGGAGCTTGTTGATGACCCAACTCAAGTTGTGAGCGGTTTTGGGTGATTCGCCGCGACGGAGTGTCGAAGAATCAACCCGTAGAGAGCACTTGATCCTTGCGCGGATCAAGGGGGAGCGACACCCTTGCGCGGGTGCTCCAACGAGGACTAGTGGGGAGTGGCGACTCTCCGATACCTTGGAAAAACATCGCCGTGTTCCTTGCCCCATTACATTCAAGCAATTACTTTCTCGTATTTACTTTCATTGCTTGTTTTACATTCCTAGAATTGCTATGCTAGACTAGGATTGGAAACTAGGGTGCAAAACTTTTTATCGGTAGACTCTCTAGGAACACAAGTAGGCACTAGGGGTGAATTCCGGCTTGTAGGATTTAATTCTTGCAATTAATTTTTAGAAAAGCCCAATTCACCCCCCCTCTTGGGCATCTTGATCCTTTCAATTGGTATCGGAGCCGTGTTGCTCCTATTTTAGGCTTTACCGCCTAGAGCAAGATGTCTAACGGAGAAGGACCACCTCCCACCTTTGAGGGGGATGATTTTCCATATTGGAAAATCCGCATGGAGGCGTATCTCGAAGCCATAGATGTCGGGTGCCTTAGAGCCGTAACCCAAGGGCTTCCCGCTATCAAGGATCCCGCAAACCCCACGGGTGACGAGGAGAAGTACGACCGGTGGAATGCAAAGGCCAAAAATGCACTCTACCGGGGCTTAGGCAAAGATATCTTCAATCGTGTGCGTAATGCAAAGAACGCTCATGATTTGTGGGAGAATCTTTGTGCTCTCCATGAGGGAACTAAGAGTGAGCGTGAGGAACGCTATCATATTGCTTTAAAGAAGATTAATTCTTTTGAGATGCTTCCCAAAGAAAGTGCTAATGACATGTACACTCGCTTGAATGTTCTTGTAGAGGACCTCAATGCTCTTGGGCTCACTCAAATGAGTCAATCGGATGTTGCAAGGAGGATCTTGAGTGTGCTTCCCGTTGAGAAGTATGGTCACATTGTCACCGTGCTTCATCAAAGTGATCTCTCCACCGCAACACCGACTCAAGTATTGGGGAAGATCAATGCTCATGAGATGTACATGCACATCACTCCGGAAGAGGGCTCATCATCTTCCAAGAAGAAACACTTGGCCTTCAAAGCTAGCCATTACAAGAAGAAGAAGAAGGGCCAAGCCATGATCGTGCAAGAAAGCTCAAGTGAAAGTGATATCGATGATGAATCACTTGCACTCATGGTGAGGAAGACCACCAAGATGCTAAAGAAGCTCAACAAGAGTGGCATCAAGTTCGATGGTAAGAAAAAGAAATTCTTCACAAGTAGCAAGAGAAAGCCCATCTTGGAGATGGATTGCTACAATTGTGGTGAACTTGGCCACCTAGCTCATCAATGCCCTAGACCACCAAAAGACAAGTTCAAGAACAAGAACAAGGGCAAGAAAAATGATTCAAGTGATGAAGAAGATGAGAAGAAGAAGAACAAGCCATACAAGAAGAAGGATGGCAAGAAGAAGGAGTTCTACAAGAAGAAGAAGGGAGGAAAGGCTTATATTGTTGGTGATTGGCTCACCGACATTGAATCATCTTGTGACTCCTCCGAAGATGAGAGCGATGATGAGAAAGAGAAGGTTGCCGCATTTGTGATGGGGCCATCATCTTCACCGACATCTTCACCACCACCTTCACCGCCTCCTTCACCATCATCGTCCACTACTCACCTATGCCTTATGGCCAAGGGTGAACGAAAGGTACAAAACCAAGATAGTAATGATGATGATGATAGTGATAGTGATGATGAATATGATGCACCTTCTTATGATGAACTTGTAAAATTGCTAAACAAATACACTAAAATCATAAGAAGGACAAGAAGTGAAAATGATGATCTTCAAAATGAAATTGAATCACTCTCATCTAAGCTTGAAAATGCTCAAAAGACTAGTGGTGAGCTTAGAGATCAAAATGAAGTTATGTCTTCCACTCTCAAGGAGCTCAAAACCTCTAACAAAGAGCTTAAAGATCAACATGATAAACTTGAGAGGAAGCATGATGAGCTCATCACTAGACATAACTCTCTAAAAGACAAATACACCACATTAAAAATTGACTATGATAGTCTTGTGGTTGCTAATGAACTTGCTCTTGAGACACATGATGCTACTAACAATGTTGTTAAGTGTGATATAGCTACATCATGTGATGATTTGATCATTGAAAGCATTGAGCAAGGTTCTAGTAGCAAAGGCAAGAGTGTGGTTGAGTCATGCAACCATGACGATTATGCCAAGATCAAGTGTGAGAATGAGAAGCTTGCAAATGAGAACAAGAAGCTCAAAGGTTTGATGGCTCTTGAGAAGCAAACAACAAATGAGTCACTCATTGAAGAGAACAAGAAGCTCAAGCAAGAAAAAGAGCATCTCAAGACCGGCCTAAGCAAGTTCACAAGAGGCCAATATTTGCAAAGTGAGCTCCCCATGAACACCGTAATGAAGATGGATAGAAGTGGTATTGGGTACTTGGCAAATCAAGAGAAGAAAGCAAAAGCTCAACAACAAAGCAAGTCAAAGCCCAAGCCAAAGAGATGTGTTGAGTGTGGTCAAGAAGGTCATTTTGCCCATGAATGCAAAACCCCACCACCACAACCCTTGCCCAAGCATGCTAGACCCTTTGCCTTCAATGCTCATTACATGCTAAGAAAAGATTCAAATGGAAAGATGAAAGTCATGTTTTTGGGTCCCCCAAACAAGAATAGGCCAAAGAAAATATGGGTTGCCAAGTCACTAGTTGAGAAAGTCAAGGGCCCCTCTCAAGTTTGGGTCCCTAAACAAAAAGCTTGATCTCTTGTGTGTAGGTGAACTACAAGACCGGTGGATCTCATTGGGTTATTGATAGTGGTTGCACTCAACATATGACCGGTGATCCTCGTATGTTCACCTCCATTGAAGAGAATGGGATATGCCAAGAGAAGATCACATTTGGGGATAATTCAAAGAGCAAAGTCAAGGGTATAGGCAAGATTGCAATATCAAATGATCACTCACTCTCAAATGTGCTCTATGTTGCTTCATTGAGTTTCAACTTGTTATCCGTTGGGCAACTTTGTGACCTTGGCTTCCAATGCTTGTTCACACCAAATGAAGTTGAAGTTTCAAAGATAGATGACAAGCAAGTGATATTCAAAGGCTTTAGATACAACAATCTTTATCTTGTTGACTTCACCTCCGAAGATGCAAATTTGATGACATGTTTGTTAACCAAGACCTCACTTGGTTGGCTTTGGCATAGGAGGCTTGCACATGTTGGAATGAGCACTCTCAACAAGCTATTGAAGAAAGAACTAGTAAGAGGATTGAAGGATGTGAAGTTTGAAAAGGACAAACCTTGTAGTGCATGTCAAGCGGGCAAACAAGTTGCAAACACTCATCCAACCAAGGCTTTCATGTCAACCTCAAGAGTGCTAGAACTTCTACACATGGATTTGTTTGGGCCTACAACATACAAGAGCTTGGGTGGTAATCTCTATTGTCTTGTGATAGTGGATGACTACTCAAGATATACATGGACCTTCTTCCTTCATGACAAATCCGAAGTAGCAAGTTGCTTCAAGAAGTTTGCAAAGAGAGCTCAAAATGAATTCGAAGTCAAGATAAAGAAGATTAGAAGTGACAATGGCAAAGAGTTTGACAACACCAACATTGAAGCTTATTGTGATGAAATTGGAATCAAGCATGAGGTTTCTTCAACCAACACTCCACAACAAAATGGTGTAGTTGAGAGAAAGAACCGGACTTTGATCACCCTTGCAAGAACAATGTTAGATGAGTACAACACTCCGGAAAAGTTTTGGGCCGAGGCAATCAACACCGCATGCTATGCTTCAAACCGCCTCTTCCTCCAAAAGTTTCTTGGCAAGACCCCCTATGAGTTGCTTAATGGGAAGAAGCCGGACGTCTCATTCTTCCGGGTGTTTGGTTGTAAATGCTACATCTACAAGAAGCGTCAACACCTAGGGAAGTTTCAAAGACGTTGTGATATTGGTTTTCTTGTTGGTTACTCATCAAAGTCCAAAGCATATAGAGTATTTAACCATGCCACCGGTTTGGTTGAAGAAACATATAATGTGGAATTTGATGAATCTAACGGCTCCCAAGGAGCAATTGAGAATTGTGATGATGTAGGTGATGAACCCTTGAGGGAGGCCATGAAGAACATGCCCGTGGGAGACATCAAGCCAAAAGATGATGAAGACGATGTGCAAATCATTGATCCACCATCTTCATCACGTGTGCCTCAAGATGATGACAAGAATGAGAGAGTTGAAAATGAAGATACCTATGTCTCTCATGAACAAGCCGAGGCACAAGCACAAGATGTTGATGCTCCCCATCCACCCCCTCAAGTGATTGATAGAAGAAACTCACCTCTACTTCAAGCTCATCCACAAGAACTCATCATAGGGAGTCCTACAAAGGGAGTAATGACTCGATCTCAAAAGCTAGCTTCTTTCGTTGAACATCACTCTTTTGTCTCTTGTGTTGAACCTAAGAATGTAGAAGAAGCTCTTCAAGATCCGGATTGGGTGAATGCCATGCATGAAGAATTGAACAACTTCACCCGCAACCAAGTATGGACACTTGAAGAGCATCCTAAAGGTGCAAGAGTCATTGGAACCAAGTGGGTGTTCCGAAACAAGCAAGATGACCAAGGCATAGTAGTGAGGAACAAGGCAAGACTAGTTGCAAAGGGGTTCTCTCAAGTTGAAGGCCTTGATTTTGGAGAGACCTTTGCACCCGTTGCAAGACTTGAAGCCATTCGTATCCTCCTTGCATATGCATCACATCATGATATGAAATTATATCAAATGGATGTGAAAAGTGCATTCTTAAATGGCTTTATAAATGAACTAGTCTATGTCAATCAACCTCCCGGGTTTGAAGACCCTAGATATCCTAATCATGTTTATAGGTTGTCCAAGGCGCTATATGGGCTCAAGCAAGCCCCTAGAGCGTGGTATGAGCGCCTCCGGGACTTCCTCATTGAGAAGGGCTTCACCATCAGGAAGGTCGACACCACACTATTCACCAAGAAGCTTAATGGGGAGATCTTCATTTGTCAAGTGTATGTTGATGATATCATCTTCGGGTCAACAAATGAAGATTATTGCAAGGAATTTGGTAAATTGATGTCGAAGGAGTTCGAGATGTCAATGATTGGTGAGCTCACATTCTTCCTTGGTTTTCAAGTCAAGCAAATGAGAGAAGGGATTTTCATCTCTCAAGAAAAGTATACCAAGGATCTTCTCAAAAGATTCAAGATGGAAGAATGCAAGCCAATCAAGACCCCAATGCCATCAAATGGGCATCTCGACCTAGATGAGGGAGGTAAACCGGTTGATCAAACTCTCTACCGCTCTATGATTGGTAGCTTGTTGTACCTTACCGCATCTAGGCCCGATATCATGTTTAGTGTGTGCATGTGTGCTCGCTTTCAAGCGTGCCCTAAAGAACCTCACTTAAGTGCCGTAAAAAGAATCCTAAGATATCTTAAGCACACCCCAAGCATTGGTCTATGGTATCCCAAAGGAGCTAGATTCCAACTAGTTGGCTATTCCGACTCGGATTATGCCGGTTGCAAAATTGATAGAAAAAGCACATCCGGAGGGTGCCATTTGCTTGGGAGATCCTTAGTATCTTGGTCATCTAAAAAGCAAAATAGTGTGGCTTTGTCCACCGCCGAGGCGGAATACATTGCCGCGGGGGCTTGTTGTGCACAAATCTTATATATGAAACAAACCCTCCTAGACTATGGAATTGTTCTTGAAAAGGTGCCACTTTTATGTGACAATGAAAGTGCCGTTAAAATTGCTAACAATCCGGTACAACACTCTCGCACCAAGCACATTGATATCCGCCATCACTTTCTAAGAGATCACGTTGCAAAAAATGACATATCACTAGAAGGTGTACGAAGTGAAAATCAATTAGCGGATATCTTCACTAAACCTTTGGACGAGGCTACCTTTTGTAGGCTAAGAAGTGAACTTAATGTGCTTGATTCAAGTAACTTTAAAAAATGAGCGTGTGTTGTCCCTTGCATTGCATTGTATCATATGTCACGTTTACTTTATCGCAATGCATTTAGGGCTTGGCTAACACGGTTACGATAACCCTCCTTTGGAGGAGTGAAGAAGCCTAACCGTGGATCAAACTTGACAAGCAACCTAGCTTTACTTTCTTGTATTGCATTGCATATGCATGGTTGTTCGTTTGTCGTTTCTTTTCGGTTTAGCTTTGAGCAACCTCTGTGTTCGTCCATGGATAGAGAGAGCATTTGACGCTCCCAAAGGTCCAAAAACTCTATTGCATGGCCATACGTTGCTCCTCGGGTGTTTATTGCCTATTTTCGTAAAAATAATACTAGCCTAAGGCAAAATATTTTAAAAATTTGAGGGTTTGAGTGAGGTCACTCATATCATGTTCTAATTGGTGTTTATTTGTGTCTCTTTGAATTGGAACTTGATTGGGAGAAGTCGCATCGAAGTTCGGAACGAAGAATGGCGAAGAACAGCGACCGGACGCTGGACCGGACGCTGCACCGGACGCAGTGATGCTTCACCACCGCGTCCGGTCCCGGCGTCCACCAGCGCGTCCGGTCATCCAGAAGACCAATTCTAGATCTAGGCACCGGACGCTGCACCGGACGCGCCTCTGACGACCACCGCGTCCGGTCCCGGCTACCACCACCGCGTCCGGTGCTCCGCGATGAATTCCCGAGCTCCCAGCGACCGGACTCTGACCGCGTCCGGTCAGTCCACACCGGACGAGTCCGGTCACTCCAGGCGCTTACTGGAGTGTGACCGGACGCTGCACCACCGCGTCCGGTCATAATGACCACCGCGTCCGGTGATAGCGTGTCGAGCGGATCTCAGCCCCTCATAAAAACCGATTCGTCTTCTCTGTTTTTCCTCTCCCGTTTGCATCCGCCGCCGCCGCACTGCTTCTCGCCGTTTCGCCGTATTTTTCCCTCCGCCGGCGAGCCCCCAACGTGCTGCACCGCTCTTGCTCGCCCGCTCGATCCCCTGCCACGCCGCGCCCCGCTCGCCCCCTGCTCGCGAGCCCGCGCCGCTGCTTTGCGCCACTGCCGCAAATTCGCCACGCCGCCGCAATCCGCCGCCTATTCCTCACCGCCGGCCACCCTCCACCGCTGTGTGCTCCCCTGCAGCCACCAGCTCACCCCCGTGCGCCCGAGCTCCTCAAGCCCTAGCCCTAATCCTTTATCTTCGCACGCATTCTAGGGTTGCCCTAACCCTAGCTTAGGGTTTCCCCGAAACCCTAGTCTTTCAGGTGCGACTCGCTCGATTCCTCGTTTCAAGTCGAGTCAATTCTTTTTCGTCGTTAGGGCTAACCATTGACCTATTTCATTCATTGCCTATCTCGCTCGGACGGTTCAGTGCTCGATCGCCGATCTCGGGGGTTCTCGCGAACTAGGTCACCGCTTCCTCTCGCCGTCGTCTCGTCGATCCGAGGTAGTTTCGCGTCACGTTTCTCGTCGTATCTAATTTGCTTGCTATCTCTAGGGCTTCGCACCTTTTTAGTAATATATATATGCTTATGGTATACCTTTCTATTCCATACGTGCAGCGAGTCAGTCGGTGTGTCAGGGTCAGATCTGTTCGCTAAATCCGAGGCCAAGCCTGCGGATACGGATTGAGGCCAAGCCTCTCGAGTGTCAGTTCATCATCTCACAGAGGTTTTCAGGCAGTCGATCAGCATGGTGCGTTGCAAGAACGCCGGTGGTGCTCCTGGTGACGGGGACAACAGTCCTCCCCGCCGTGATGAGATTGCGCGTGGTAAGCGCATCAAGATTGCAGCCAGGAAGAAGAGGAAGACACTGTCAGATGCAGAGGTTGCTCAGGCCGTGGCAGACGCTGCAGAGCAGGCAGAGAGAGGTGGCAGACGCAGTGGCATACGCATAGGCGAGCGTCGCTTTCACCTTGAAGGTCGACAGCTCGGCACTGAGGCCACTGAGGGTACCGAGGCTACTGGACCTTCCGAGCAGATGTCAGTAGATCCACCCACAGAGCAGACAGAGGCTACACAGGCTACTGAGTCTACCCAGGCTACTGAGGCTCCACAGGCCACTGAGGATATAGAGGAGCAGGCAGCTCAGTCTCCACCACGTCGCCGCTCCACACGTGCTCGTACACAGGTGACACCTAGGCCAGAGGGCCAGCGTCGTGGAGCACGACCTCCTCCCAGAGTTAGAGGGTCACCCCCGGTCGAGCACTTAGACCTGAGGGGTGCTTCAGCACGTCAGGTGCAGAGTTTGAGGTTTGTGGAGGTCAGCCGATGGTTTCCACCTGTCAGAGATTCCAGAGCTTCAGAGGGTTTCTATACCCCACTTCAGGAGGACTTCTACAGGGCCCTAGTTGATAGTGGCATTGCTTTCAGACCTCAGAGGGTGTGTCGACTAGAGGCATTGGTTGATGTTGTGGGAGAGCAGCTCCGTCCGCACCTGTCCTATATGCCTGGCTTATCAGATCTTCTTGGACGGACAGGCGCATACTGCGGCACATGGGTCAGGGAGTTCTATGCTTCTCTTTGGATTGATCCTGCCCATGAGTTCATACACTTTGCTTTCAGAGGCCGCGATCACAGATTATACAGCTCCAGAGCTCGAGAGATCCTCAGACTTCCAGCTTCTGACACGAGGATCCATCAGTTGTGCTATGGACAGACTCCTCCTCCCAGACGCCCTCACGGCGGTTCAGTGCCACCTACCGACCTGGTTCGACCCTGCTTTCGCGAGCCTTTTGGCGAAGAGTCACGTCGTACGCCTGCCAGCCTGACACCACTTGCTAGAGTCTTGGATGCTATACTCAGACGCACTTTACTGCCCAGACTCGGCTACAGAGAGGGACTGATGAGGATGCAGCTTTGGGTTGTTCACCACCTCCTTTCACAGCGACAGTTTGATATCTGGGATCTTATCCTTAGTGAGATGGAGGACACCATTGCTGAGGGCTTCAAGGGTAACCGTCAGCTTCCCTATGCCCACTGGATTTGTTTCATCATCAGATCTGCTATCCAGATGCCACCAGAGATCAGGGCGGAGATTGCTAACACTACTACAGCTTTCCCTGATTATGATATCAGACAGCTTTGGGCCTCTGTTACTAGAGATCAGGCCCCAGCGCCAGGACAGCGTGAGCGCCCAGACGTTCCTGAGACAGCAGCTGAGCAGAACGCCAGAGTTGACGAACTTGCCGAGGCAGAGCTCGCAGACCTTGAGACTCAGACTGCTGAGATACCTGAGGATGTCACTTCTGACAGCACAGATGAGGACTACCAGCCCATCCCCAGGTACCGGTCTCCTCGGTCTCACGACCACGAGGCCGGTGGATCTGGCTCAGCCTCCCGCTCAGACCCAGCCATGGTGGCTATCCTTGAGAGGTTGACCCAGGCTCAGGAGCAGCAGCAGCAGCAGATACAGCGCCAGGCACAGGATACAGCTGTAGCACTAGCACAGATTCAGGCTCGCCAGGACGAGTTTCAGAGACAGCAGCTTGAGATCCAGAGGCAACAGGTTGAGATGCAGAGACAGAGTCAGCAGCAGTACATGGATCTCCTGCGCCATCTCATCACAGTTGGGGTTCCTCCGCCTGCATCTGTTCTGGCTCCGGCTTTGCATTCCAGTGGTCCGTCGAGTCAGGGACAGCCGAGCTTCCAGTTTACATCTCCACAGCAGCAGGTTCCCCAGTCTTTTCAGTCCCCGAGCTTCACTCCTATACATACGGGGTTTACACCGTCAGACCAGCCTCGCCCGCATCTTCTGACAGGCACACCTATTGGTGATTTCAGTGCCACTTACAGCGAGTTGACTGGTCAGCCGACACCCTCGCACACTACTACGTTTCACACTTCGTCAGGGTTGTCAGCTCCCGAGGCAGTCGTTCCACCAGTGACAGGGACCGGGACTACAGAGACCATCCCTTCTTCAGTTGCCTCGACAGATCCCCCAGCTACTGGCGCACTTCAGGCTCTGGTTACTCAGACAGATCCACTTGTTGCTACACAGTCAGTGCCTGTTCCTGCTCAGACCCAGACCGCTTCGCAGCCACGTGCTTCTTCAGAGGGTCAGCCAGATAGCTCAGACTCCGAGGGCGATTCGCTTCACTTCGTGATCACTCCGCGCACCTCGGCACCCGACACGACTCCGTCTGTCCCCCCGTCAGATTAGATTAGTTTTTGGCGCTTGATGCCAAAGGGGGAGAGAGAGTAGTTTCAGGGGGAGTTTGTTAGTGGGTTTTCGTTCTTTGTGTGCTACATTCATGCATATCATGTTTACTTTTCAGCACTGCGTTCGTGTGACACTGTCGTTGAGTCATAAACTTTGAGTCTTAATGTGTTATCCGTCTCCGTGATTAATATATGTCACCGTTTTAGCTATAGCTCTAAGGTTGTGCTTCCGTGCCTTACTCCGATTTCTTATGAGCTATATCTTTATATGTACTAACGCTTTTTGTCTTATCTTATGAAGTACACTCTTTTGGCTTGGAGCACATAAGCAATTCCTAACCTTTTATGCTTATTGTCTTTTGCTTATGTGAACCAAGCATGCTTGAAAACCTTCACTCTAATCCATTGAAACTTAGTGTTGTCATCAATCACCAAAAAGGGGGAGATTGAAAGCATCTAGGCCCCAAGGTTTGGTTTCGGTAATTAATGACAACACTTTATTACCATGACTAACGTGTGTTTTGCAGAAACATTGGTAAGTTAGGTCATGGAGGTGATAACTGCTTTGAGCACTGTGGTATTCGTGTCCCTTGATGGAAATCGTTTCGGTTTTCAAAAGAGTGACGTCAAGATTAAGGACGGTTAGTTCCGGATGTCGAGGTGTTGAGACACATTCGGAATAGTCGTTAGGATCTTCGTTTTTCTCTTTTGGCCGTACTATAAAGGGGGCATGAATGGGTAGCTTGACCTAGGCGAGTCCTATGTTTAGGTGTGGTGCACACTTGTTAAACTTGGCGCTAGGCAACCCTAGAATAGCTCAAAGTTCAGTTGGAAGCAACTTGGTTGAAGTTGCGACGCGTTTCGAGAAGTTTCGGGCTGTTTTCTAGTGACCGGACGCTGTCTTCGGGAGCACCGGACGCGTCCGGTCAGTATGTCACCGCGCTAGGGTTTCGGCCTTGACCACCGGACGCGGTCCTCGCGAGGACCGGACGCGGTGGTCAGTGGCTGACACGTGTCACCTTGAGAAAACGCCCGTCGGACGCGACCTGGCTGTGATCGGCGCGTCCGGTCACAGTCCAGTAAGGTCCAGAGAGGACCGGACGCGTCCGGTCATCAGCCATCGGACGCGGCCTCGCGTCCGGTATGAGTACAGTAAGGTCCCTTGCACGATCGGACGCGTCCGGTCACCCCTGACCGGCGCGTCCGGTGGTTCAGTTCAAAATCGCGTTTTGACCGTTACGTTCGACCGGCGCGTCCGGTCAGCCCGTGTCAGAAAGTAACGGTTCGTTTTCTTTGAGGGGTGTATAAATACAACCCCTCCACCTCTTTTAGAGGTCTCTTGCTCATTCAAACATCTGAGAAAACCCTTTAGAGTGCAAGGGAGTGCAAGAGCTCTAGTGAGGATAGAGATTTGAGAATCAAAGTTTGAGTTTCCTCACTAGTGATTAGAGAGTAGCAAGTGTGCATCCATCTCCTCATTTGGGCTCGTTGTGGTCAAGTGAGAGTTCTAGCTTGTTACTCTTGGTGATCGCCATCACCTAGACGGCTTGGTGGTGATTGGGAGTTTGGTGATCATCCGGCGGAGCTTGTGGATGACCCAACTCAAGTTGTGAGTGGTTTTGGGTGATTCGCCGCGACGGAGTGTCGAAGAATCAACCCGTAGAGAGCACTTGATCCTTGCGCGGATCAAGGGGGAGCGACACCCTTGCGCGGGTGCTCCAACGAGGACTAGTGGGGAGTGGCGACTCTCCGATACCTCGAAAAAACATCACCGTGTTCCTTGTCCCTTTACATTCAAGCAATTACTTTCTCGTATTTACTTTCATTGCTTGTTTTACATTCCTAGAATTGCCATGCTAGACTAGGATTGGAAACTAGGGTGCAAAACTTTTTATCGGTAGACTCTCTAGGAACACAAGTAGGCACTAGGGGTGAATTCCGGCTTGTAGGATTTAATTCTTGCAATTAATTTTTAGAAAAGCCCAATTCACCCCCCCTCTTGGGCATCTTGATCCTTTCACAGCCGATCTGTGCGGCGGCGCTCCGAGGCGGACATGGCCGCGTCACCGCACCGCCGACGAGCGCCCCGGCCAAAAGAAGACGAGCACCCGCTCTAGGGGGTCAAGGCGAGCCTATCGGTGCATACAATTCGACTCGAGAGGGTCGAAGGGAGCGCTGCCCTTGGCAATGGCCGGGCTCGGCTTTATGGGCATGGCGGGATGAAAAGCTCCAAATTGAGGCTTGTCCAGGCACGGTTCTAGGTGGGGTAGGGTCGGTCGACTAGCGCACCTAATGGCGAAGACATGGATGCGAGGAATTGACTTGAAGTGACCTCCCTACCATAATCAACGGAGCGGCCCGTCGGCCACGATGATAGGGAAGAAAGGCCAAGGACGGAAAGGTGGGGACGGCTCGGTCAGTCTTCACCCTGGAGGAACGTGGCAATGGGATAGCGTGGCGTGACCGCTGGGTAGAGCCGCGTCAAGACGCGGCGGCCATGCGAGCACAGGGGAGGGCAGCGGGGCCAGCGGTGGCCGCTCAACGCGCGCGCGAGCAGCAGCGGCTCCGCGTGGCTGGCAGCAGGTACTGCGGCCAGAGTGGCCAAGGCATGACCACGCCGCGGCCAAACCAATACGGCCTCGGCCGGCCAACGCGCGGCGGTGTGCGTGCACGAGGTGCGGCTCGGCCAGGCAACGCCGAGTACAACGACGTGGTGACCGCGCACACCCAGGGAAAACCAGCCGAGGACATGTTGCGCACGGATTTTAAAGCTACACAAAAATGGCTAAATATCCCATCCAAGGTTCAACCACTCATACCTAGGGTTGAAAACGGACGGAATTTTTTCCGTTCTGAACCGTCCGTTTTTCCACATTTGACCCGCCCGTTTCCGTATTTTCGGAAAAATCCGGAAACGGTACGGAATGCGGGACGGAGGTTTTCGGAATCGGAACGGAAACGGGGATGATGTTTTTCCGACCGTATTTTCGGAATTCCGTATTTGGCCGGAATTTTACCGGATTTCTTCCGGATTTTTACCGCATTTCTGCTAGGCCCATAAACCTTGTATCTTGTTCGCAAGGCCCAACCGCCCAACGCTTGTACACTATAATCCAATCCACAAGCGTGATGGCGCGTGACAAGCTTACTTCTATAATCATCCATGTTACTTGTTTGCATAATACGTATTGAATAAGGACCCTGAATCCTAATTATCCATGTTACTTATGTAATCACTCTACTCAAGTTCATGGCTCAAGTATAATATTGAAGAACCTAAATCCTAATCATTTATGAACTATTTTGTGTGTGATTGTAATTTGTGAGTATAAAGATGTGTGGTATTCCGGCTTAAACTCCGACTTCCGACTGTTTCCGTTGAATTTCCGACCGTATTGGTTCGTTTCCGTACACCCGCATATTCCGGTTTCGTTTCCGAACCCGCATTTTCTGAACCCGATCCCGTTTCCGCCAAAAAATATAGAAACGAAAGTAGAAATGGGGTTTTTCCGTCCGTTTCCGTCCGTTTTCATCGCTACTCATACCAGTTCTAAGCCGACACTACCAGATTTCGAACGACACATTCATCAAGGGCAACGAGCAGCTATAGAGGAAGATAAATGAATGCCAAAATGGGCTTGCCGCTGACGTGCCGGTTCACGAACAAAGTGACAACACATGGTTCACACGCGTTCTAATGAATTCGGGCCATTATTGGAGTAACAACGCAATGTCAAACCAACGTACAAGCTACACCGTGCTAAAGTACTCACAAAGGTGCAATCAACGGTGCAAAAACATGGATATAGTGTTAAGAAATTTAATCAAAAATAAATGCTCAAGCGGCATTGCCGTTCGGTTACAGACTTGGCTATTTAGTTCTAGAAGTCGGGCTCAATTTCCAATTTCAATATTTATTTACCGGAACCAAAGTGGCGTTTTCATCTACTAGACCTGCACTTCAAATTTTATTAAGTACTTAACTCAAATGGTATTTTATTTTTGTTTATAGAAATTCGCTTATCACTTTATGTGTGTTGAAATTTTAAAACCCACGGAATTTGTTTTGTTAATTTTTTTTAGACCTTAATCGCGTGCTAAATAAGCTAGTAACACCAGAGGTGTTATAATTAGTTTCGTAATTAATCAATGTTTAACACTCCAGTCTAAACAAACACCCCCTTACACCTTTCTCTGGACGCCCTCATATAGCGCGACAGCTTTTGTTATTTTTTTTTCATTTTTCAGAGTCAGTGTTCCCCGGCCTATTTGTCATCTCAAAGCCTCCTCGTCGACATACGAGGACCGAGGAGGAAGGACAAGGGGAGTTCGTGTTCGTCGGCGCTCACTCGACTTGCTCTGCCTCCGCGCTGCCCCTCTTGCTCCGCCTCTGCTGCTGCATCGCAATGCCCCAGTCCCAGAGCGAGGCGGCCATACGCCGGGCGGGTGCGGTCGTGGCGCTCGCCGCGGCGTCCGCGCTCATGGCCATGGGCTTCCCCGCGGTCGAAGCGCGCGCGCATGTCGTGCTGGCCCTGCACGCCATCCTGCTGCTAGGCTGCGCTGCGGTGCTGCTCTCCCCGGCGCACGGCGCCGTGGCCGACCTTGCGCGCCGGGCTACGGAGGCAGTCCGGCGCACGGCCCTCGGCGCGTCGGCGCGCGCGCCCACCGGATTGCTGCGGTGGCTCGGCTTCTCCGGCATCGTGCTCTACGCGTTCTACGTGGCCAGCGACGTCGCCGCGCGGAACGAGGCCGCGGCGGAGGCGGCATCGCTGGACACGATCAAAGATTTCCTTCTCTTCCTGATGTTCTTGGCGGGCGTTTGGGCAGTCTACCTTTCCATGATCAGGGAAAGGGGTGGCCCGCCGCCGCGGCCGGCGGCGGCGGCGGCGGAAGAAGACCCTGACTACGGGGAGGTCAACGCCATGTCGCCTGCATGCGTCGTTGTTGATTCAAAGGTTTGGAATATCCATGACTTGCTCTTACTTATCTTGAATCTCTCAAGATCAGCCGTCTTTATCTGTGCTCCTGCTACTACTAAACATATCTTTGTGACTCTGTTTTTCTTCAGCTCTGACAAGTGACCACGGCGGCAGGAAGACGAAGAAAGCCTCTAGCAGATGGCGATTGTATCATAAATAAACAACAGGAGCCACACATAGCATAGTAGTTGTAGGTCTTCTTTGATATAATTGCTAGATTACTACTTATGTTTTGTACAACCTTTGTTCAGTATTTGCCCCCTTTGTACAGTATTTTGTCGAAATAAGATCTTTGTACATTATTGATATAGGATTTGAGTTCCGTATGCAGTAGTATTTGAGTTTTCGGAGGCTTTAGAACTGTCCAAACTTACATCACAGCACAATGAAAAATGAAGTTCATGTTCTGAAAGACTAGCATTTTTTTCGTGTGTGTATCTTCTGTTCGTAAAGAAACCAGCGAGTAAGTACCGAGCAAATATTTAGGCGCTCCTAAATTAATAGTATTTGTATCTCGTGGAGTGTTGAACCCTGCGCTGACGAATCCTGACGTGGACTTTCTCCGTCCCACGAGGCAGAAAGTTCTTTTCCTGCTTAGGCCGTATTCAGATGCCGAATTCGGACGGCAGATTTGGTACATTGCGTATTAACTCATTTGTATTTAGTAAAAATTGTCTAAACTTTGACTAATTAGGCTCAAAATGTTCGTCTCGCAAAGTACAACAAAACTATGCAATTAGTTTTTAATTTCATCTACATTTAGTACTTCATACATGTGCCGGTATTTTGATGTGATGGAAATCTTTTTTTTACATAGTAAAATTTAGGGTTGAAATTTGGCATCTGCGCCTTAGGCAGTAGGCACTGACGGGATTTCAGATTGTTAGTACTTGATCGACAAAACTATTGTTTTCTGAAGATACACGCGTGTGCTATACTGCTACTCCAGCAGCAGTTGAAGCCGTTGTTGCTGGTTTTCTTCAGCCGTAGCTGCTACAGCAAGCACTTCCGAGCAGGTTGTACATTCCTATAGCTACGAATACATCTCATCACATAAATTAAAATGATGGTTCTTATCGTGTTGTTGACTTCTCGTCGTAGGAATGTGTTTGGAAGGAGCCAAGAGGCTAGAGATACGTATAACATATGCCCTTTTACAGCTGTTTCTCTCAATGTCAATCCATAAACAAACGAGACATTAACGAAAAGTAGAGGTCCAGACAAGAGTTAGAAATCGGCGAGGAAGACTCATCGTTGCTGGGCGCTGGTGACTCCACACCCCTGAACCTCTAAAACAAAAATAGGAGTATAATGGAAGATGATTGTCGAAAGAAGACGAATATAGCGAGCCGTCGCTCTCAAGCCAGAAGGATTCATTCCTAGCACACGTCACATCAATGAAGAAATCAAGATGAACTTAGGCCATGCACTTAGGCCGCTGAGCACAAGGCGCGCCGACCGCCCAGCGTCCTGCTCCAGCTCCTGCCCAACCAACCTCGCATGTGCACCGGCACACGAGCAGCGACTCAGCGTGTCAAACGACCTGCTACTAGTACAGATTCACTCAAATAGTGGAACAACACGAGTTTCTAGAGGGTGGTGTTAGAGGCAGTAGATTGGAGAAAGCAGAAGAAGGTGCTGCTGCCCCTTTCCTGTCCAAAGCCTCATATGGTCTCCTTCGCTCTGGTCAGAGCTCTGAGCCTCTGATTCTGCTATGGACAACGAAAACGAAGAATATACTTTGGGGTTTCAGAGTTCTTCAGCTTATTGACACCACACCGCAGCCTCTACTTGTTCGATGACTTCTCTATCACAGAAATTCAGCGAGTAGCTTCTCAGGAAACTCTGCTTTTGTCTCGTTTGTTTTTAGCACTTCAAAAGCTAGGCTTTCTTGTTGACTCTTTTTTCCTATCACACTCCAGGTTTGTTTGTCGAGTGTTGAAGACAATATATATGGTTATTTAGACGAAAGGGTGCCAGAAATTCCCGTCCAGCTCTGATGGAGGATGCATCATGCATGCACGTCCGTCCTTTGGGGACTGTACTTGCCACCAAGGCACACAAGTTTCTCTATCGGTTCGTACGAGCCAATAAGAATTTATGATTTTTTTCTTTTTTTGAGAAACAAAATTTAGGATATTAGGAGTATATATGATTGTCGATTGTGATCCAAGATCCATAGTCCGATTTAGAATTTACAATTTCAGATAACTTTGTCGATCTGCAGGTACTGCTGTCTTTTTTCATACAAAATTGCAGGCGTACTGACGGTCGGATGCCGAGGCAGTTTAGTGAAGGCCGAGCTATATTTTTGTCTCTGGTTGTAGATGTATAATAACTTGCAGGCTCCAGCTCGTCTCGCAGTGACGCTAAGTCGGCAACGACTGCAAAACTCCAGTGTCACTACATAATGGTTTTTCAGCTCCTGTACAGGCTAAGCTTTATTTTAGCCAAGACGAGGGAGCCAATGTTTTGCAACTTTTAGTTTGAAATCGCCGTTTATTACTTAAAAAAAGGAATCGCCATAGGCCAAATCGTATAGTCCATGTACACTCTCGAGTTGTCTCACGCAGATAGGAAAAACACAGCTAAAGAGATGATCAGAATCCTGCTTGTGTGTTCCAGGCAGGAGCGGGGTTCTACTGAAACATCAGAACTGTAAACATCAGGTTTGCTGCTCCCATTTCCCGTGTGAACTGTAAACTGCTCACGTGACTTCTCCGACGGTCCGACGTCAAACGAACGTATTATTTGACACTTTGGTTCCAACTGTGTTACATTAAAGTATGTTAATTTTGACTAAATTTACATAGAAATAATAATTTTATCGTACCAGACTTTCAAAACAATAACGTACTAAATACGTATAATTAGATTTGTTATAAAACATATTTTCACAATTTGAAGTTGTACATGCCGATATTCATTGATTCGTTTCCCTTGAACAGGGACCGAGTCAAACTATGTGTCAGCGATCGATGCTGCTGGACTGCGATGAAGAAGATGAACAGTAATTTCGGGGAACCTTACCGGCGAGGAGCCGGGTTCTACTTGACTACTATGGTAAAATAAAAGTAATGTAGTGGGTATAGGTTCAAAGTTACTTCCTCACGTCTCCCTCTCCCCTCTTATCTCACTCTTGGGCAGGCCTCACGTTACAAGCGGAGCACGCGGCCCATTCTGGCCCAGAGAGCTTGACGCTCTTGGTCCTCTTCCTGGATCCCTTCCTGGCCCTTGGTGCAGCAGCAGCATCACCCGGATGGGGAATGCTGACACTATGAGATCAGCCCTTTCGATTTCTCAGCAACCTTACACCGAGTGATTTGGACGCGGCAGTCACGATCATGAGCTACCGCTGCTTGCATTGCATGGCTGCCCTTCCCAGGCGCCAAGTTGCACGTAGCTTTCTCACACAATGACACAAAACCAGAAGCAGCATTCCTTGAGACTATAGTAACGAAGTGTCAGTAGTTGCTCTGCCTCTGAAGATTCGTCAAGATGGTAAGTAGTACTATAATTCAAACATAGTGACTTGGACCAAATAAATGACGCTCGCTCATTTTAACACCATGTCGACACCCTTTATTATTTATTATATATAAGGAATGGGAGGAGGAGCATATGAGCAACTACTGGCTCCTTATCTCCTTGAGTGACCATCTAGACACGTCGACACTCTTTATAAGACATAAGACGAAAAGGAGCATGAGCAGCTACTCTGACTCCTCTCTGGTCGGCACCCACTCAACAGTGGGTCCGCGGCCCATAGCTCCGCTGCGCCTCCTCTGCTACCGCTACTGCTACTGCTGCTGCGTCGCAATGCCCCAAACCGAGGCGGCCATACGGTGGGCCGGGGCGCTCGCGGCGCTCGTGGCGGCGTCCACGCTCATCGCCTTCCCCGCGGTCGAAGTGCGCGCGGACGTCGTGCTGGCGCTGAACGCCATCGTGCAGCTCGGCTGCGCCGCAGTGCTGCTCTCCACGGCGCCGTGCACGGTGGCCGACCTCGCGCGCCGGGCCACGGAGGCTGCCCGGCGGACGGCCCTCGCCGCGTCCGCAGGCGTGCCCGCGGGATTGCTGCGGTGGCTCGGCTTCGCCGCGATCGTTCTCTACGTGCTCTACGTGGCCGGCGACGTCGCCGCGCGGAACGGGGCCGCGGCGGAGGCGGAGGCGGTGTCGCTGGACACGGTCAAAACTTTTCTCCTCTTCCTGATGTTCCTGGCGGGAGTTTGGGCAGTCTACTAGTCCATGGTCAGGGACCGGGGTGGCCTGCCACCGCGGGCGGGGAGGTCAACGCCATGGTGCCTCGGCCTGCACGCATCGTTGTTGATTCAAAGGTTTGGAATATCCATGACTTCCTCTTACTTATCTCGAGTCACTGAAGATCAGCCGTCTCATTCTCATCTGAAACTTGTACTCCTACAGTCCTACTAAACGGATCTCTGTCTTTCCGCAGCTCTGACCACGGCGGCGGGAAGATGAAGAAAGCCTCTTTACATTTTGGCTGATGGCGATTGTATCATAAATAAAGAAAAGGGGCCACAGGTAGTATAGTAGCTGTAGCTCTTCTTTGTGCATCATTTGTACAGTATTTCCCCCCTTTGTACAGTATTCTGTCGAAATGAGATCTTTGTACAGCATTGATATATGAGCTGGTCATGGTTTCTTTTGCCTAAACCGATACTAGTATGATTTCCCTGGCCAGTGGCAACAGGATGATGGATACATGCACGTCATTATGGCAACATTCCCATGCACCAGAGACTGCATTCCGTTTGGCATCAGCACCTCTCGTTGGCCGTAACCACCTAAAAGCATATCCAATAGATTCTGTAAAATTTAGACTTAAAATCTTAGATTTAGAGGTTCTCTAAAAAGAGTAGTTATGTAAATGTCAAGCTTTCTCCAACAGATTCTTTATTATCCGTTTTCTATTTTCAAAAACTTCCACATCACCTACTGGTTTGCATATTTTAATCGGATTTTTAAAATCTAGTGTGTACTTCTTCCACCTTCCGAGGGAGACGCACACGGTGCATTAGCTCACGTGGCACGGATAGCGAGCCTCGGCAGATTGGGAAATTTGATGACGGATAATTACGGGATAGACGACGAGGAAAAAAGGAAAACGCGATAGCCAATCTGTTGGACGCGATTTTTTGGCTCGTGCTCGATAAACCGGCTTTCACGGAGATTATACAGAGGCTGTTGGAGATGCTCTTAGGGCCGAGCCTCTCTCTGCACAATTTCCATAGTCAAAATGTCCGAAGGCTATACATTTGATCGTTTGATTGATGGAATTGCTGGTCAGATGTAGCGTGGACGGGCACCTACAATACAAGTCGTTTTTTTCAACACGCACTTCAGCAGTCGCCGTCGTGCATGCTCTTCTCAGAATCTCACAGTTTCTAGTGTCTCACAGGTGCCGAATGGCCAAATGACGAGTGAATGCAGGTCCGACCAGAGCACGTTGCTCCTCGCGTTTGGAAACTGTTGTCGATCGAGTTCGTCACCCTCGCCATGTTCGTGTCTACCAACGCTTTTTGTTGAAACAGGGGTCTGTTCCACCTCGTTTTTCCTAGCTTGGGCGAAGCAAGCAAGGCCAGGACACAAGTGCAACCACTCCATTTCGGCGTTCGCCTTTTGGGGCCGAATACGGCTAGTACTCCGTGTTCCTGTTCTCTGCAGCCTGCAGAGTGCTCCCTGCCCCCCCCCCCCCCCCCCCCCCCCCCCCCCTTTTTTTTTTGACTGTTCACCGGGGGGATTACTCCCCCACCTGAATTGCATTCAATTTGGCCTTTAAAACAGGCTCAACCTAGTACAAGTTACATTGATGAGACGATCACAGATTGATCGTCATTAAAGGAGGGAATTTTGAATTATTTTGCACAAGGCTTACATTGACGAATCAAAAATATGGCACCACTGATCTATTAGCTGACGTTTGCCTGGTGGCAGTCTGAATCTCCAAACTTCTGCTTCTTGCTTGCAAGCCAGCAATACTTTTCGTTTGGTTAAAGTTTCTTGTTGGAAGATTATACCATTGTGCCGCTTCCACAGTTGCCAACAGCACAGATTAATAAACATCCCAAATTGCTTTTTGCGGGATATGATTAGGTCTTTGTGTTGTATAAAGCTCCTTGATATGCCTTTGGGATGGTATGCTTACCCTAATTACTTCCCAAAAAGAGACCGCAAAAGGGCACCCTGGATAATGTGATCTGAGGATTCATCAGCGTTTTCAGCTCCTTAACTCCTTCAAAGCGAAAACCTTCCTACACTCCAAACTATCCCTGCCCCCCCTCACCATCCAACTGGAACCGGAGATCTTCACCGACGACCAGACACGACACACGAGTGCAGTGCGCCGCTCGCCGAGACAACTGGCCGAGCCAGAGACAGACTCTGCATTGCGGCAGTCATTTTCCGAATTTCCGTGAGAAATTCTCCCGCGCGTCAGCCGTCCAAGTGGCATGCACAGGGCATCGGACATGCTGTTGGGGTTGATCGGTCGGAAGCCTTGATTTATCTTTACCACTCAAGCTGATGTGAGTTATGGAGTAAGTATGTGACTGCTCTCTCTCTCTCACATACACGAAATTAAATGGCTTTTAGCTGTTTAGCTTTTAAGTCAAATTCTATTAAGTCGATAGAGAATGATATTAACATCAACCGCATTAAATTAAAAAGATAATAAATTGTAAAAATTCATAGTGTGAAACTTATTTGATATCTTGACTACTAGTGTGTTTTTTTCTATGAATTTGATTAAATTGACGATGATTTCACTTAGAACAAGTGAAAACTATTTGTATTTCAGTGTAGAGGAGCACGTGAGCCTCATGTCAGATGTGCGCAGCACCCGTGTTCAGTTTGGATGATTTAGAAATCGTGAAAAGCCGTGACTCTAGGATGCTGGTTATGAAAAAAGGTAGTGCTTTCAAAGCTGAATTTTTAGACCAACGGCTTATAGCCCAGCTTATATTGAAAGCTTAACAGAGTTTTACCGGGGTTACCGGCTTACAATGAAACGCGTTCAGAAACAAGGCGACTCCAATAAAAACTGCAAAACAACGTAGCATCCCAGCAAAACCATCTCCCTACTCCTGATGAGAACACCTACCAACCCCGCCTGACAACTACTAACAGAAATAGAAACGCAAAAGGCCCTTGGCCTGCAACTCAACAGCAAAGGTGGGGAAGAAAAACGTGCTTAAGCACAGGTCACCAGCGCTCCATCCCTGCCATCAGCTTCTCCACCACCGCTTCCTTCTTTGCTCCATCCTTTCTTGCCATCTTGATCCACTGCTTCATAAAGCCGAGAGATTTGTAAGCCACTTGTTTAGGGGATTCAATCACATTGTTAGAAAACACTAAATCTTCCATAGTGACCACCCCACAGCCGCAGTCACCCACCAAAATATCCCATGGCTATCCCCATCCCCATGCAGCAACAAAAGATCTTGAAAACTTGTGATTGAAATCGGGGCACTTGCCCATCCTAAACTGTCCCTAACCCAGCACCACGTAGTCCTTGCAATCGGGCACTGAAATAGAAGATGGTTAACTGATTCCTCTTTGCCACAAAATTTACACACATCAGCTTTGTCCCAATTCCTCCTCTTCAATTGTTGAGTTGTTTGAATTCTATCATGCCATGCCATCCACAGGAAAATATGCACTTTCAAAGGAATTTTGGAATTCCATATTTCCATCATTCTAACATCCACCACTCCTGCAAAAGCGATATATCTATACATACTTCTTGTGGAAAATTTCCCTGACTTTTCCAGCTTCCAAATAACTTTGTCCTCCAATGCTGTAAGGTTGATCCTCCCCAATTTAGCCATCAGCCCTCTCCACTCCTCCATCTCAGAGACTCCAAAACATCTCCTGTAACTAAGGTTTAGTTCAACTCCCCAGCTGTTAATACAGATATGTACTGATCATGGCAGATTTTAAACAAATTTGGATAACTGACTTTTAAAGGACACTCATCTAGCCAAACATCCTTCCAGAACCTTGTTTGTTCACCATTACCTATGTGCCCTTTCCCTTTTTCATACCACTGTTTTACAGAGTGCAGTCCCTGCCAGAATTGTGAAGCTCCTGAACTTTTGCTCTGACAGAAACCCAAGCCTCTCAGATACTTTCTCCTCAACAGTCTCATACACAAACTATCCTCTCCACTCTCCAATCTAAAGATCCATTTGCACATTAAGCCAATGTTCATCGCTCTTGTATCAATGAAACCCAATCCACCAAATTATTTTGGTTTATCCAGAGCCTCCCACTTAATCATGTGGAACTTTTTCTTGTTACCTACACCTTCCCAGAAGAACTTCCCTCTGCTAGAATCAAATCTCTGATGGATGCCGTATAACCAATAGAACCCTATAGTATACATGGGAATGCTGGTGAGGCTTGAATTGTTATTTATGCTCCTCCCGAGGGATATGATGCAAACTTGCAAGAACAGTTTGAGATTCCCTACCAGTGCAAACTTAGCTAGTAGCAGCAGCTGCTGTGTGCTTATGCATGTCATCGCATGGTGTGCCGTGTGGGAGAAGTTTAGTTTGCAGCTAGCAACAACAGTGGCAAAAGCTGTAGCTGTAATGCTGTATAGCTAGCTAGTAGCATCTTTCAGAATTTGTTCAGCTTCTATCACTCAGTTCAGCTTTGCTCAATCTTTTATCACTGATGGGTAAGCCCAAATAAGTCATAGGGAAAGCCCTCAATTTGCTCAATCTTTCAAAGCTGAATCGTGTACACGCATGCTTATTTGAATCAGATCAAACTTACGCATCGTAGCTAGGAAGCAAAATTCTGTCGCCTGCAGCCCGCTTGCCAACTACGGCCATGTTTAGTTTTCAAAAAAAAAATTAGAAAAGCATTGTAGCACTTTTGTTTGTATTTGACAAACTTTGTCCAATCATGGATTAACTAGGCTCAAAAGATTCATCTCGACATTTACAGACAAACTATGTAATTAGTTATTTTTTTACCTACATTTAATGTTCCATACATGTGTCGACATATGCAATGTGACGAGAAATCTTAAAAACTTTTTGCATTTTTAAGTGAACTAAACAAGGCGGCCATTAGTTTTTTTTTGAACGTAAAGGCGGCGAGTAGTCAACTAGTGCTACCGGAAGAAATCGAACCTAGCCGTCCTTTTCGTACCAAAAGAAATTACTTCGCATATTTAAGTTGCATTTTATATAGCTACCATCCAGTAAATAAATTTTGAATTTTGTTCTTCCACCGTTCTCGTCTCAGGAAGGAAGGTGTCTGGAAGGAGCGTAGCTATAGAAATGACAAACGTACAAACCTCTGTCAATATCTATCGGTAGTATACGAAAGGTACGAGCCCACAGTTTGGGTTGTTGGACTGGAGTTTTGTTCGTTTCTATACTACCTCCATTTAACCGAGACTGTACCGGGCCGTCAAGCCGGAGTCGGGAGACCCGTACGCACGGCGACCGGCCATCGCTCACCGGGCGTACGACCTCCGGTGACTGAGGGCCGATAGTTCATTTGGTGCTCGTACGCATCGGCGTCGCCGTGCCGATCCTGGAGTAACCGAGCCCACATACGCCTGCATTTTCCGTAGCAACTATCCTCATCGTTGAATAAGCCGGAGATTATCGCTTATTCTTATCCGCAGGCAGGCCGGCAGGGTCGATATTCTTCTCGGGACATTTGTGCGTGGCCATTGGTCTTTGGACACCGTGATTTGGCCACTTTTTTCTTTTGATGGGACCGGAATACCTCGCGGTGACGAGTGACCGAGTGAGGGCCATGGGCAAAATAGCTTTCGTCTTTGTTTAGTTCCCAAATTTTATTCTCAAATTCTACTATGCAAAAAGAAGATTCTCATCACATCAAAATGGCGGCACATGCATGGAGTACTAAATATAGATGAAATTAAAAACTAATTGCACAGTTTTGTTGTATTTTGCGAGACGAACATTTTAAGCCTAATTAGTCAAAGTTTGGATAATTTTTACCAAATACAAACGAATTGCTTTTTGTGCAGTTTTTTAAGGTGTCTCGCCGCCGGATCTAGTCCTTGACTTTGTGCCCTGAGACATCTCGTGTTCTGTGTTCACATCATGAGGTGATGTCACCCCACCTAGGCCGTCAAATCTGTGTGACGTGTGTAATACCAACACACGAGTACCTTCGATTCTGCTACAACCACTTTTGTAATACTGCAGGAACCTACGGAACAAACAAAGGCTACAAGTTCGATTATTGGGGAACAAACAAAGGTTAACAAGTTCGATTATTGGGGAACAAACAAAGGCTAACAAGTTCGATTATTATTGGAGAACAAACAAAGGCTAACAAGTTCGATTATTGGGGAACAAACAAAGGCTTCAGATCGCGCGGAGGCGACGCGCCGCTCATGTCCAGAGAAGACACGGGGCGCCTAGTAGTTCGTGTTGTCCGCATCCTGTTGTCCATCAGTTCATAACCGGCGAGAGTCTGTGTTGGCCAATGCCACGAGACGAAGAGCTGTCATGGACCGCGACGGCTTTGTTATTTTTCATTTTCAGTCAGCATGCGGCGTGCCCCGGCACTATCTGAAGTCTTCAAATAGGTGGTCCTCGCTTCCTCGTCGACGTACGAGGGCCGAGGGGAGGGCAGGACGACAAGGGGAGTTCGTCGGCTCTTTGGTCGGCGCTCACTCGACTTTACTCTTACTCTGCCCCTCCTTCTCCGCCTCTGCTGCTGCATCGCAATGTCCCAGTCGCAGAGAGAGGCGGCCATACGCCGGGCGGGGGCGGTCGTGGCGCTCGCCGCGGCGTCCGCGCTCATGGCCATGGGCTTCCCCGCGGTCGAAGAGCGCGCGCATGTCGTGCTGGCCCTGCACGCCATCCTGCTGCTCGGCTGCGCCGCCGTGCTGCTCTCCCCGGCGCACGGCGCCGTGGCCGACCTCGCGCGCCGGGCTACGGAGGCAGTCCGGCGCACGGCCCTCGGTGCGTTGGCGCGCGCGCCCACCGGATTGCTGCGGTGGCTCGGCTTCGCCGGCATCGTGATGTACGCGCTCTCCGTGGCGGAGGTGGCGTCGCCGGATACGGTCAAAGATTTTATCCTCTTCCTGATGTTTTTGGTTGGAGTTTGGGCAGTCTACCTTTCCATGATCAGGGAAAGGCCACCGCGAACGCCGGCAACGGCGGCGGCGGAGTCGGATGCGTCGCTGAACAGGGCGGAAGAAGACACAGTCAGCGGGGAGGTCAGCGCGCCATGACCCCCGGGCCTGCTTGTGTCGTTGTTGACTTGTCGTCGATACGAAGGTTGGAGAATATCCATGACTTCCTCTTATCTTGAATCTCTGAAGATCAGCCATCTTACTAAACGTTTTTTTTTTTTGTATTTCCTCAGCTCTGAACACGGCGGTGGGAAGACGGAAAAAAAAAAGACTCTTTGCGTTGAAATCATGGCTAATGTTTTGCTGTAATGTACTCCCTCCATCCCAAATTATAAGGCATTCCAAGAATTTTGGAGAGTCAAAGATCTCAAGTTTGACCAAATTTATATGATAAGATAATAATATTTATGACACCAATTAAATATCATTATATTTTTCATTAATTATATTTTCATAGTATACATATTTGATGTTATAATTTTATGTAATTTTTTCTATAATTTTGATCAAACTTAAAATGCTTTGACTCTTCAAGATTCTTGGAATGCCTTATAATTTGAAATGGAAGGAGTAGCGAGGAGTCAGAGCAGCTGCGCTAAACGGGTCTAAATAAAGAATAGTATAGTACTAGTAGTAGACTAGTACTCCAGTTTGATACTACCACTAGAGTGCTACTTTTGTACGTACATCCGTCTCTGTTGTACAGTATTCTGTCGAAATGTGATATTTGTACAGCATTGATCGATGTATCTGGTATTGGTGTTCTGGTTTTCTTTTGCTTAACCAATACTTTTGAGTGTTTGGAGAATTGGAGTCTTCGAGACTACCAAACTGCCTAAACTTGACATCACTACCTGTTGGTTCAGTTCAGAAAGAATTCAGCGAGTAACTACGGAGCAAATTTTCTAACAGCAATAATATTTAGGCGGTCCAACATATATAGCTTTATTTCTTGCTGACGAATCCTGATGTGGACTTTCTCAAGGCAGAAAGTTCTCTTGCTGCTTCAGATTGTCAAGACGCTGATGGCCTTTCAGGTTGTCAAGACTAGTACCCAATCAATTCCAAATTAAAAGACGTTTTGGCTTTTTAGATTCATTACTTTTGCTACGCACTTAGATATACACTATCGTCCTGTTCGTTTGAACTTATTAGCCATGGTTCAATGTTTTTCTCTCACAATAAATCAGCGAACAGTATTTTCAGTCATGGCTTTTCAGCCAAACGAACAGGGTGTATGTCTAGATGCATAATAAAAACAAGCAATGTACGTAGAAAAGCTAAAACGTCTTATAATTTGAAACGGATGGAATAATATACTACTTGGGAGTAAATGACAAAACTAGTGTCCTCTGCTGTGATTGCTGAACCAAAATTTTATACTGGCCCCGCCGGTGACCCTTTTTTTCCCTCACTTTTTCCCCTTGGATGGATGGAGTTTTTGGTTGGGGTTCCCTGGCGACGGAGGCGATAGACACGCTCACGTTAAGGCCTCATTCGCTTGTGCTGAAAAATAAACTGAAACACTGTTTCGGCTGATTTTTTATGAGAGAAAAATATTGTTCTAATTAAAAAAACAAACTGAAAAGTACGGATTATAAGCCGTCTGAACACGGCCTTAATACTTTATAGCAATTTCCGGGTTGGTAGGCTTCGGAAGGTAAGAGAATGCATTCCGTTTGGCACCAGCACCTCTGACCTCTCGTTGGCCGTGGGCGTGTCGTGACAACGGGCAATGAGGAGCTCCCAGTTTCTTTCACCAAAAGAAGAAAAAAGAACGAGGGTGGAGGGCGTACGTGTACCAAGCAGACAAAGCGTACTGTACGTCGTTCTCACATCAGATCATATACCCTACAGACTACAGTACGTCAAAAGGACATCAGATCATACACCAAGCTAGGGACAAGGCACTCTCTGAACGAATATATAGATCGATTCCATTCATGAAATTGCAGGCCAGAGGCCGTGTGGACGGGCTACGTACGCTACCTACACTACACCTAAGCGTCGCATTATTGGAACATGCACTTAATTAGCAGTCGACGTCGTGGATGCTCTTAATTCTCTCCTAGGAGTGTCTGACAGAGGTTGCATTCATATATTCTGGCATTTTTTCTTCTTCTTCTTGGCCGGGCGAAACCGCGAAACTAAAGTGTCTCGAATGGAGCTAAACTTGAGAGATGTGCCTGCCACGTCTACGCTTGACGGTACCTGTTCGACGGCTTTGCACTTTTCCTGTAAAAACAGTGGTCTGTTCTCAATTTTCCTAGCTGGGGAAGGTCAAGCGAAGCAACCGAGGGTAGGAGCCTAGGATACGAGTACCACTCGTCCACTCCATTCCGGCACACCTTCAGTGCGTCGGCCAACTGGAGGTGGAGATCTTGAGAAGCGCAGTGTGGCAGTTGGCCCGTTGGCCGCTCGCCGAGTTAGAGCATTTCCAACGAATCCCCAATACAACCCCTCATCCCCATAAAACAGAATTATTGGAAGAGATAGATCAATTTTCATGCTCCAACAATGTCTCAATACCTCCCCCAATTTTTGGTGGCCACAAAAAAAACACTCATCTCCCCTCAAATAAAGGGGCACTTGCAACCTCCCCCAATCCTCTGTTCTTTTGGCGCAAACACACACATTAGTGATTCTGCACTTGGAAACAATGCCATGCCATCTCTCTTTATATCTTGTTTATGATATATCCTTAGTACGTTTAATTTCATTTTCTTATTGTTGAACAAACTGTTATTGCATTTTCGATCTTTGGTCTTAAGTATGCGACAAACAAGACATCAATAACTTATTTTGACGTGAAAAATATCCATAGGTCAATTTGCTCCAATATAGTCCAGAATTTGTAATATGGGCCAAAATCATATATTGGGGATGAGATATTGGGGAACTGCAAAAGCATCTCCCCCAATAACCCAAAAAGTAAATATTGAGCTACCCCAATACTAAGTTATTGGGGGAGTTTTATTGAGGGACTGGTGGAGATGCTCGGCCTGCGGCGGTCATTTTCCGTGTCGCCGTGCCTGGCGGCTGGCGTCTGTCTTATCCTCCAAGAAACTCTCTCCCGGGTTATATTTGATAGTTTTTTCATTCAGGGAAGAATGACCAGCTCAACATTAGTAAAGCTCTGTTTGGATCCGTGGTGTTAAAGTTTAGCCGACTCCTTTAAGTCATCTTTTAACTCTAATGGATCCAAGTAGGAGGGCTAATTGTAGAGGCTAAACTTTTTTTTTAGAAAAGGGAATATTCCCTCTGTATCAGATTTAGAAGTCGTTTTGAACAAGATTTGGTCAAACATTGGGAATATAAATCATCAATAACTTTTAAGTTGTTGAGTTTGTAAATGTAAAAATTATATGAATAGATTTATTTTAAAAAATACTTTCATAAAGGTATACATATATCACTTTTTCATAAATATTTTTTATAAAAACAAGAGGTCAAAGTTGTGTTTTGGAGACCGTGTCGCTGTCCTAAACGACTTCTAAATCCGATACAGAGGAAGTATATTGATATCCTAGCTTCTGCATCGACTAATGCATATAGCTATTCCTACACACAGAGGCACAAAGGACCACGCAATCTCAAAAACAAAGTTTCGATCAAAAAGGAAGAAGGAAAAGTTCCCCAAAACAATGTCTAAAACGTAATTTTATTACTGAATCTTCAACCGTTTCTTGCAAACACTTCCATTGCGGTTGTCTCAATTTTGTTGTACCCCATCTTCATCATTTGACGATCCTCCTCCTTCTGAAGTACAGACCAAAACCTGATCCAGTAAGTCCCCCTGAAGATAACCTGCAAATAAGATGGTGCTACGACCTTGTAAAAAACTATATCATTCCGGGTCAACCAAGTTACCCAGCAAATTGCACTCGCACCCACAAGAATTTTAGATTTCAGCTTGCTATGAAACCCATGTAACTATTCTATAAACATATTGTGTATACTAGTTGGAGGAGTTAAATTCAAGGAGATATGAATAGTTCGCTACACAAATTTAGCAAAATGACAATCAAAGAGAAGATGGTGTATAGATTCCTCAGATGAACAAAAGCAACACTTCATGTCTCCTTGCCACTGTCGTCTTGCTAAATTGTCTTTTGTTAAGATTACTCCTTTGTACAAATACCACAAAAAAACTTTGATTTTAAGAGGTAGTTTCAGTTTCCATATTAAAGTATTATATGGTATAGCTTCAGATCCTAATAAGGCTCTGTACATGGATTTTACTGAAAAGAATCCATTCTGATGTAAACCCCACACAAATCGATCCCTCTGGTTTGTTAATTGTACATCTACCACCATAGCAACCACCTCGTGTCATGCTTGTAAATTAACACCTACCAGCACCGCCGCCTGATCGCCCTCCACCACGGCCAACTGAGAAACCTCGCCCCTCGACACCACCACCACCGCTGCCGACACCTCCGCCTCCCACTCCTCCTGCACCTGCTGTCACCGTACCTGCGCATACCACTTGCGCGTACGAGGGGAAAACCACATAGGGAACAATGACTAGGGTTTTACGGTTGAAAGCGTCAATGTCGAAGTTTGGACGAAGGAACCGATCGGCCAATTTTCCTCTACGGCGTCTTCTACGACCCTGATCACTCACCATATAGGGCCCACATTGGGCTTCGTCAAGAGGCCCACCCGACCCTGCATGTATTTTGGATCAGGGTTGTAGCTGTTTCTCAGCCGTGGAAATTAGATCGGTCGACTTTTGAAATTTGAACTCCGAACTACGATGGTCATCGATCGGGTCCGCCTCCATCATCACCGAAGTCGGTGAAGATGACCGCCTTAGGGCCTCGGCAAGAGTGCCCCCTACCGCTGATCGTCAACAACATAGATCCATCGCCGAACAATCCCCTAGGGTTATCGTCGGCGACGTTCTCGGTCGCGGCAACTTTCCTGACCACGGCGCCATTGACGGTCGCCGTCCATCAATCCATGCTTTAAAGATGTTTCGCACTAACACCACCTTCATATCCGAAGTAGCCGGAGACATAGATGCTTCTACCCATCGTTGAATCGACGAGTCTTGCAAAGCCATCTCCGCCTCGATGAGTTGTTCTTTCGTGAAACCATGGACAGCCGCTTGGCAAACCAAGTCCGGTGTGTATGGAGACTGTGGTGTGATGATTGAATCGTCCTCGTCCTCCAAGACCCAGAACTTGGATTGAGATCATATGGGACGGAGGTCTGCTGCCGGATCGGGTATTAGCCACTTCCCACAGTCCACGGCGAAGTGCCATTCATCGTCCTCCTCCTCCGTCCCGTCTACTTCCTCGAGTACAGATGTATCATGTACCTTTGTATCGATGACCTGCTCCACAGTCTGCCAGCAAAGGTCCAACTCCGGTGGTGACCGCAGACGCCGTAGGCGCGGTCGTCCTTGCCCTCTCACTCATCCGAAGGTCTCACCGTAGTAGTATGAGCTTGAAGGACAGGGTTAGGAGCATAAACTTTAGTCCACTCTTTTTCCATTGGCCCTTCTAGGATGGGCTAAAGAGGGCTAAAAGCAGTCCCTTCCTGGCAAAAGACTCATATATTACCCCTAATTACCCTCTTCTAGTCCTATGCATGAGTATTAATTAAGTGTAAATAGGTTATGGTAAAGTATATGACTAATCTTTAGCTCCTGGATACAAACAGCCCCATGGGCTAAAGATTAGCCCAGGGCAAGTAGTTCGATTCGTGGGTCGCGGTATCTCGCCGTGCATCGATGAGACCGGCAGACAGAAACGAGATGTCGTTAATTAAACTGACGAAGTTTTGTTCATCCTATGCCTAGGGTACGGTCTGCCCTAGCTAGTTCGCGTCTTAAACACTGCATCGCATCGGAGTTTATATTAGGACCTCCGACCGGCGGCGACGCGCCGGCGACAGAGGCGAGGCTGCACTTCACGTTGTTGCCGTCGCCTGCTTGTCCATGCCAGTAGTACACGTGAGGCGTGACAGCGTCCTGCTTGTCACTTCTGACTTGACAATCGATAACGTCCAAAGTCTTCCTGCATTCATTTTGATGATTAGCCATTTATTTCTTAATTACCATGGATCACCTTCAATAAATATGAGTACATGGGTAATTTCAATTGAGCACTAATCTATCTTAATCTTAAAAGTATTAAAACATTAAAGTTTTTGGGACTGAGGTAGTAGAATACAAGTATCCTAAGAATTATAGGACATATATTTTGTAATAAACCAAATGACACATGTCATCCTTTTTGGTTACCATATTTGGGTTAGTAATATAACTAAATGATGTGAATGTGGCCTTTTAAGACTGAGTCAGTGGGTAGCTCACCTAAAATCCCGAATAATTTGTGACAAATTTTGAACGCTTGGATACTTTGAATTTCATGATGGAGGGAGTAGTTTATTAATTGATGAAGAGGTGGTAATTAGTTTATATACCCCTTCAACCAACTATTAGCAGGTGAATCCAAGTAGCCCCTCTACTAATTAGCTAGTGTCAACTTTAAACACTATATAATCTAAAATAGGACCTAAAATATGAAAATCTTTTATAAAAAAACTAAAACATGATAATTGACAGGCCCTGTCAACGTCGAATCAGGTTGTGGACACCCTGACGTGCATCGTCCACACATCGTCAAAGGCCGCTTTTGTATTGGAATACTAAATTGCTATTGCGTGAACTTAATTTCGAGCTGTTGTTGATCGAGCAGCCGAGAAGTCTGATGAGGTGGGAAAAAATGTAATAAAAACATATAAGCTGGAGTGTGGCCAGCAGCCGAGAAGTCTGATAAGGTGAAAAAAAATTGTAATTAAAATTAAAATATCCGACCTGCCGGATTCGAACCAGCGACCTAAGGATTCATCTGCGAATACTACAGTCCTCCGCTCTACCAACTGAGCTAAGGTCGGTTTTATGGTAGACGCTCTATTGTTTTGCATATATTCAACTAATCATCATAAAGAAAGCTAGTGTATTTTGGCCTAGTAATACGACACGCTCTGAAATAAAAAAGCAAGGTTGTACGTGTACACAAGTAGCAGAGATATATTATTCTTATATGTACGGATGCATCCATGAAAAAAAATAGAATATGAGTAAGTAGAATCAAATTTTTATCATGGTTATGGCTCTAATTGTCATGTCTAAAGGTAGGCGTATCCAAGGTTTTCATTATCGGAAATAAAAATTTATCGGAGGTCATGAATAAATAGGATAAGTAGTATATATCGAAAATATTGGAGATTCAAAAAAATTCAAATTGTTTTGAAAAAAATTCATAGAATTTGACTTGAAACTATTCTTAAGCTATTAAACATCACTTGTTTACAGATAAAAATAAGAATAAAATATATAAGTGCGGGACCGTCGCGCGGCTGAATTTAGGTTGTCTGTGTGGGAGCAGGAAAGAAGGTAAAAATTTAGCTGCTATCAAATTTTATCGGATTCTGTGGATAGAACGGAAATTTCAGAAATTTCCATGAATTTCGACCAATAAAAAAATCGTGGACGTACTTTTCAACTCTCTACTCTTGTTTGGCATGGTCGCAGAAAAAAATGCCCTGTGCTCCGCCACTGTCCTTGAACATTGGTATTCGAAAAGATGCATACTCCGTACACACGATGCAGCTCTGGAGACATCGAGCGAAGAAAGAAAATAGTAGACGCGACCGCAATGTGAAATCATGGAAACGATCGGATATGCTTAAAATGCAAGCATGCCATGATGTATCGCCAGGTGTGTGTAAAACAATTTTGCATTCTCGTATGAGCTGGTCCAGCACGCAGCACTTGTCACTATCATCTGTACTATGTACATGTACATCATCCGGTTTGTTTCTTTCAGTGAAAAAGGAACCACTCTACAACAGACACGGATGCCCACATTTCGGTCGAGCCAGCAGCCAGACTGCGCTCGTAAACGTGCCGATGGCGAGCCCTGGCCGGTGACCGGTGGTGCGCCACGGCCGACCGCCATGCATTGCCTCGCTCCGTCGTTGTGTCCGGCGGCGGTACGGTGTAAGCGGCCGCGAAAAACGTGAACGCGCAGCACTGAAGGCGGGCGCGCGGACGCGTGACATGCCGTCTGCACCATACGTTGCCACGCACGTCATTAACGGCCGAAACGACGCCATCAGTCTGCACGCACATGCCGCCGCGCCCAGCCATGACCCGCTCCTGCCCTTGAGGCGCCGATTCGGGGCGCTTGGCGCCCGCGCTGCGCCGCCTTCGTGTCATACACCCAACGCCTGACACGAGAGCACCCGTTCCCAATCCCGGCGCTCCACGCCCACGCGTTCCCCCGGCCATCCCTGCAAGGCTTCTTCTGCCCGGGTATAAAACTGCGACGCGCAGGCACATGCAGAGCACAAGCGCTAGCTCGCGGTGAACATCGATAACTATCACTGTACACTCGACAGCAACACACGGCAAAGATGGCCAAGGTTCTGCAGGCTGCTGTTGCTCTCCTGCTGGTGGGCGCGCTGCTGCTGCTGCTAGCCCCTTGCGACGGCAAGGACGAGAAGGCCACGGGGTTGCCGCTGATCCCGACGCTGCCGCCCTTGCTCAGCCCCGTGGTGCCGCTCCCGCCCGTCGTTCCTGGGCTCCCTCCGGTTAGGGAGTCCGATAAGTCTCCGTGACCGTGCGCGGGCTAGGCTAACCATGGGTGCGGCTTTCGTGAACAAGTTGCCACGTTTAACATGTCTTTGTCATGTACCATTCGTGGTTCTAGCTACAATACTTTCTGTGTTTGTGTGGTGTGGTGATGTAGCAAACTACGCGTCAGAGAGTTTGTGTTCACTGTCTATGTAGCTGTGCTTTTGGGATAATCAGAGTTTGCAGCCCGTAATACTTCGTCCCACCAAGGGCATTTTCCATGTCTGCTGTTCGCATCCATTGATGACCACAAAGCACTAAGCAGTTATAACTATGCACGACAGTAAAATACTCAGAAGTACAGTATATCAGCAAAGATATAACCTCGTCTGCATCCTCTGTCTCTGTGTTAGCTCTGTAGCAGGCGCAGGCGCAGACACAGGCAAAGCACAAGCGCTAGCTCGCGGTGAGAAGGCAAACACGGCAAAAATGACCAAGGCTCTGCAGGCTGCTGTTGCACTCCTGTTGGTGGCGGCACTGCTGCTGCTAGCCGCATAGCCCCTTGCGAGTTGTTACGGAAGCACAAGCACGTAGACGTAGGCCAGTTGGGTCACTGCACAGCTACAGACGTACAGTATATGCTTGTCCAACATATACATCATGCTGGATTTGCAAGAATCATATAGGACAGGGCACCTTAAGCATACCAATAAAATCTCGGTAACACCAAACAACCAGTACAGTGTACAGATACAGCAGAATTGAGCCCTACAAATTTCATGTTACAGATGCTGGCATGCTGCCCACAAGTTTTTAGTATGTAACCCACACGTTTTTAGTATGTAACTCAATAGCTTCTTTTTACAACTGTTCCTGGCCATCGATGACAAGGCAAACTATGAGTGTCCCCTCACTCGTTTGCCCTCTGCACCTTTTGGCTCGGGAGTTCGTTTTAAGTGAGGTCATCCTCGTCCAAGGATTCCTCGCCATCATCAGCCTTCTTGATGGCCTGCAGATCACCTGTCGGTAGCTTCCGTGCAAGCCTAATTACCTGCATTAATGTACAGAACCAACTGTCACCACGAATCCCAAGCAAAGACAAGCACAAATCAAGTATACTAATATAATCAGCGAGGCCAACATTACATCAGAGTGAATGCAAACTGCTCTAGACTCTAGAATATGGGCCAATTGATGATCATGCGGTGGTAAGACAAGTACTAAACAGAATACAGTCAATCAGGGTTTCTTTTTCACACACAAATGACATCCCCAGCTCCTTCACCATTTTATGGACATGCAACACCAGATGTCAACTTCTGATCCATTAGACATGAGCATTGCCGATACAATTTAGCGATGCATTGCTTTTTATAGAAGAAATGAAAATAATTACCACATGGTCAAGGTGATTGAAGGCACTTGATTGAGCAATGCGTTTGATTTCTTCAGCATCACCATCCTCATAAGCAGACAATAGTTTTGTTGCGCATCGATTCTGGTCGCTATTGAGGAAGGCTTGAACCCTTTAAATGATAATGTAAAATTTTCCTAAGCGCCTCATGGTTTCATGGGGGGGAAATAGCATATGGCACAAATATAATTATACAAATTTTCACTGATGTACAGCTTACTCTGAGCAGTCATTGTAGCATTTCTGAGCTTGTTGAAAATCATGGGCGTAGAGATAGATGATGATCACACTCAGATAAGCCTGAATACCAGAAACAACTTTTGAATCAGGCAAGTTTTGTGTTCAAGACATACATGACTAAGCAAGTATTGTGTTCAAGAAATGGTCACAGACAAAGCTGCAAGATACAAATATAATGTGCGGATTTTGCTAATTTGTAAAATTCTCAGCTCAATAATACACATGGAGTTTCTGAATAATTATGTAAGCTCATTTCAGTTATCAGTTAGGGGGAAAAATATACCTTGCATTGGCTATTGATGGCATTGCACTTATCAGCAGCTGAACCAAGTCTTAAAAAGAAAGCAGCAGCATCTGAATATCTGTCCAATGGCCAAAGATGGGGGTGAATTGTAAGATGGTCATGTTAACACAATGCTAAATGATAAGAACATGCAAATCTATGAGTAAGGATATTGATTGACTGGGTTTGAGAAAATGTGCAAGCACCTATTCTATCCATCATTAGGTGGGATAGTAAAGATCAAACCCAAGCAGTATACGAGAGTTCCTATGTGTTAGGTTCAGAAAATTCAAAGTGTCACTTTAGGCCCTTAATGTATATTCAAAACATTTTCTGTTTGTCTCTATTTGACTTAAAAGCTCACTTACTTCACATGCAAGAACAATGAAGATCAAAATGTTCCAAGGAAATCATGAATGAGATAGCATATAGATGCAAAGGAGAGGCTATAGAGCAAAATTAATATAAGCAGGCATTAAGGTGATCTTACTTCTCCATCTTGATGTACAAAGCTGCAGCAGCACGGTACAAGTCAAAAGCCATCTGTTCCTTCCCATCTTCTTCTAGAACTGAACAAGCCTCATCATACATTTTAATGGCTTCTTCTGGAGATTTCTCCTCCAAGGCACTGATTTCATAATATTATGTTCAGAACATAAGCTTCCATAATGTCAGAACTGTAGCAGGTGACGTTTAAATTTACCTGGCACCCTTTGCTAGAGCATCAGATGCAGGTTGTGGCCTTCCACATTCACGATATAATTCTGAAGCTCTGTGATAGAAATCCGATACTTCATTCCAGCGCCCAAGCTCCTTTGCTAATGCAGCAGCAGATTCCATATGCTTAGCAGCATCCCATGGTCTATGACATTAGCTAAGGGTACACTAGGTAATTGTATAATGATATGAAAAATGAAAATACCAAAACTGCAGAGAAATTTCCAAAGGATACGAAGAGATCATTTCCTGTCCTTTTGAGGCCTTCTCAAATGCATCTTTTGCTTTCTCATTGTCCTTTCTGAACCTATACGCAATTGCTTTAAAGAAGAAATGAATTTCACTTATATACTCTCCAGTGAACAAATTGCTATCAAGAAAAATAAGAAGGATGGTAAAGGTCACCGACCAGCTTGCTCGTACAAGGAAGTAGCGCTTTTCCAATCAGCATTCCACCTTGTAAAACTCAATTTTGTTCTGCAAAAAAAAAAGGTATATTCAAGAAATTTTGAGGGAACATGCTTTACATAGAATCAATTATAGGTTGCTAGAACAGGACTTTTTAGGTGTCACATTGATAAAAGTAATAGAAGTAAAAGCAGGAAAATCAGCAGACTTACTATAAAGCAGTCAATCACACACTATAAGAAAAGAATTTTGCAATGCTAAAGATCAGACCATCCTGACATATAGTCATGTATAAGGAAATCATATAAAACTCTGAACTTATTCAAAAATAGCTCCATTACACCGCCCCACCCCACCGCGCCGCACCCCCCACAGTTTGCCTCCTCAAGCAGTGCACATGAAGGTATCCGTTTTGAATGAACTAATAATTCTTGTAGATGCAATGACCAGTGAGAGGTCAACTTTTATGCAAGACAAGGACACAAGGTGCTTTTGTTTGTCATGTATCATTTGAATAAAGCATAGAATGGTCCAAGATAAGATCCGGCACAGTGTATACTCCCAAACAATGCACTTACAAGGCCTTGAAGCTACATCGCATAGCCATTGCTGAAGTGGCATACTCTACCACAAGGAATGGTACGCATTCACCCATGTCTGCATACGTGTCAAAAATAGAAAGGTAATGCAATATGATCTAATTATCTAGGGGAGTGTAACATCAGGAATTCCCCCACATTTTGGATCTAAACGAAATTACCATTGTATTGCCTTTTCGTGCAGATTTGGCATGCCCCTGAGCACAATTCGACCAAATTAGCATAAAACCAAGTTACTAGGGGAGCTGATGAGCCCTCTTAAAGTGAACCCGGAAATAGGTAGTCCTGTAGGGGAACTCCACCAATCACATGAAGATCAGGTCGTAAGCAAGATCCCGAAACCAACGTCATAACTTTGGAAGAACTAGTGAAATTTCGTCCAACAGCAAGACGCCAAGACTAGATCTAGGAATTCCCTGATCGCTCAAGATACATCCACACGAAAGCTCGCCACGATCGGGCTAAGAATTAGAAATTGGAGGGATCTAATTCGATGCAGTAAAGGCCCAGACAGCTCGATTTGTCGACCTAAACGAAATGAAATCCCCATTCTGAAAGAACACACGCGTAACAGCAATCGGGGTCGCTCGCGGGTCAAACGAAGCAGGACAACTCGAAGGAAACTGCAGGCGGCATAAGAGAAACGCAGGGCTCACAGTTTGTCGGCTTTGCTCATGAGCTTGTCGGGGTCGGAAGAGCTCGCCATGGCCGAGAGCGCTGCCTGCTTCCTCTTCTCCGCTCCGCTGCCCAGATTCCCACGCCTGCTGGTTCGAGCAGTTGAGCAGACAATGCTGCCTTCCGATGAGGACGGGAACGGGCAGTTCGTCGAGATTCGCGCAGCCTCAATCCAACGTATATCAGTTAGTTGGGCCCTTACGAAGGCCCGGCCCAGGACTAACGTCAGAGCTCGCCTGCCAAGATCCAACAAGGCACGTTCCGCTCATCATTTCTGCGGCTGATGATGTTTCGTCGCGAAAGAAAAACGATGGCTGAAAAACCGAGCTGATAAGTTTAAGGGAATAAGCACGTTTGGCAGTTTTTTTTTTGAGCTCCTCCGTAATTTATTTAAACAAAAAAGAAATACAGTCGTTTGTTACAGTGCATATAATGTGATGCTTTAGTTTTATCCTAAGTAATCAAAGTGTTTAATTTTAACTAAATTTATACACTAGAATACTAATTTTATATACTTCTCCTATATTTCAGGTGTCTGAATTTTAAGATGATTTCAGGTAACTCTTGTACCACCAACTAATACAAGTAAATTGTTCTTTTTGTGTTTTCTTATTTATTTTTGTGTCATAACATATTTAGTTTTTTGTCCTTGTCTACCTATAAAAATAATTGTAAATTATTAATAGATTTTGTGCCAACACAAATTAGATTTTATCAGGTTTATGGTTTTGTGTAACGGGTTGTTTTCTTGGTATCGAAAATTGCAGATTGCGCATGTATAAATTGCAATGAACGAAATCTGTAATTTTAGTATAAAATATATGCAATAATCGTCGCATGAAAGAAAACTAAAATTCAGGCACCTGAATATTAGCAGGTCCCAATTTTATATTATTAAATAAATATTATTAGATTGGTCATGCAATATACTTTAACAATATATCTATTTGGTGTTATAAATGTTAGCAAATTTCTTTATACATTTAGTCACGTTTTTTTGGGAGTATTATGAAGCCTGAGTCGTTCGCTGAGAAAAATCGATAATGATACCCTCACGGTGTTCGCCCTTCTTGGACGGGATAGACGCACCTGCCCCCACGTCTTGCATCGCGTGCACCCGCACCTCGTGCCTCGCACCAATGGACGGGGCAGACACGCCTGTCCTCGCGCCTCGCATCGTGCGCCCGAGCCTCGTGCCCACGCCAAAGGGAGGGATGGACACGCGTACCTCCGTGCCTCATGTCACGCACCCTCATTCGCGCCTCGTGCCTCCCGCCATGCCGCGATCCATCCGCTTGTCGATCGTGGTGACCTCGAGCTCTGCGCTAGCGTCAAGCTCCGCGTGAACGAGCCTCCATTGTTGTGCAGCAAGTAGATGAGCACATGTTGCAACCGTATGTTTCATGCGTTTCAGATGTATGTTACATATGTTTCATCTGGATGTTGTAAAAGTAGATCTGGTGCTGCATATATTGCAATGACTATACACATATGTTGCAAGTGTATGTTTCAAATATTTCAGCTGTTTTAAACATATGTTGCAAGTGTTTTATCTGGATGTTGCATATGTTGCACTGGCTATACACGTATGTTACAAGTATATGTTTCAAATGTTTCAACTATTCAAACGTATGTTGCAAGTGTTTTATCTGGATGTTGCATATATTGCAGTGCTCATATACATATGTTGCAAATGTTTCATCTATTTCGGACGTATGTTGCAAGTGTTTTACAGCAGACGTGGCTAGGGAGTGCAAGCAGAAGTTGTCCCCTTGGTGCAGCGGTCCCCGCGTGCGCGCGGGAAGCTAGCCAAGCGGGCGCGACAGCAGGCGCGGAATATAAAGTTGTATTTATAAATGTGGCAGCAGGCGTGGAGCACGAAGCTACATCCATACTCGACTGCTCTCTCTCCTTGTTCTAGCTGGATGCGACCAATCAGCAGCAGCATCCGGAAGGCACAGAGGGTGCGCTCTCTCGCACGCGTGCGTCCCTCCCCAGACATGGCGGCCAGCCAGCCAGCCCACACCGCGGCGGCGGATGGAGCAGTCTACAGGCGCACGAGTTCTGCATCAAACCCGACGGCGACGTCGCATCAGGTTTGCAGCCTCCGAACTGACCGCCGATTCGACGAGCAGAGCAGCCCGCGACGGGTGAAGCGGACGTGTGCGTGCCCATGCATGTGGTGTGGCACGCGGATCTGACGGGCGGGCGAGGACAGTTGGTGGTGGATGAAGGCTCGGAGCCGCCGGTGGTGGTCACCGAACCTGGCACGCACACATGAGCCACCGGCACCATCAGATGATCAGATCATGTGCTCTGACGGGCTTCTGACCCGGCGACCTTTGCACGAGACCTGGGCGCCCTAGCCTATACCTAGGCCTATCATACTATGATCTAGCTACTCTAGGCCTACGTTATTTATCGCATGCAGCCAGCCTGCGCTTGCATGCATCTTGGGTTGGGTTACGAAAGCAGCGACATGGCGGTGACTGCCTCCTTTGTTTCCTTCCTGCGCCTGCCGAGGCCTCGCCATGCCGCCGGCGTCGGCGTGCATGCATGGGCCCTTTCCCTCCGGCCATGACATATACATATATCCCTAGCTAATACGACTCTCCGAATCCGTTTTCTCCATGCTCTCCTGCATCGCGTCGCGTGTTTTGCGGGAGGAGGAGATGCATGATATGAGCGGAGGAGGTGGATTATCTGGTCGCAGCTTATGCTTCGCCATCCTGGACCTCTCTGCTTACCGAGGGTCTTTTCGTCAACAGTGCATGGGCCGTTGGTTGTTTGCATTGCCACATGCAGCGTGCGTCATGGGCAGATCCGCTATAGGTGTCCTGGTGTTCCCGAAAATACCCAACAAATTTACCAAATCATTATGTATATATCAAGTATACAAATATATATGTTCGTTGTATTCCATTTTTCATAATTTTCCTTGCTATTTACATATAAAATGTGTAGTTTTTCTCTCTAATTTTAACACACTGCACCAACACTTCCTTAAGTAAGCCCATATAAATTGTCATTTGCCAATCGGTTAACTAGGATCTTCATCCATCCCTCAATCACACATGGGTGCATGCATGGGAATTGTGTGCATCTATCGCCCCTTACCTACACCTAATCCTCAAGTATCATTTAAATCTTAATTTCCACTTAAACGCAGCTCAATTCTTGGGAGAGCAGAAACAAACACAACCAGTAATATCAAGCCTTTCAGTATCATGCCCTCAGTTCTCTAGCGTTTTTGCTCTCCACAACCATACAATATGATATATGAAGTCAAGCTTGCTCTTTCATTTCCAAACAATATCCTATTTTCTAACAAATCCTTTTATATATAGCAGTTAAAAAATGTGAAAGTCTATATATACGCCAATTAGGATTACTAATTTCTAACAATTTTATTTTTCAATCTTCAACTTACATGTCAGTCCGAATTTTAAGGTCGAACTTCAGGTAGGATGCCTTCCAAGTGCCAAAATTGGACTGGTTTCAAAGATGCAATTCTATTTCTAAAAAATAACAAAAATCAGTATAATTCATAACTACTTTATTTAAAATTATAAAAAATATGAAACTAGCACCAGCTTTTTTTTCCTAAAAATGCCATCTATATATTAGTCTTCTATTTGGAGTTATTCGGATAATAAACAAATAAGATAGAAATAGCTACAAATAAAGCACCAACATAGATAATGTTTATAGAAAAATGGTATCGTATCATATTTTGCTGATTTCAAATAAAATAGTTACTTTTTTATTAAAGATTAATCTATATTTTATTATTTCTTAGAAGGAAAAAGTCCAAAATACTACACTTAAGTATGGCCTATGTGCAAATAACCCCATAAACTATCGTTTGATTCGGTTTATTTCCTTCAATTAACACTAAAAATACAAAATTGTATTAAACATAATGATACAAATTCATAATGTCTTTTTAAATAATTTATGGTATCCCCTATCACCTCACAAAATTTGAAATTAAAATCCAACTTGTGCGTAGAGAAATGAAAAATAAAAATATTGTTATTAAGAGGTAAGGGAGTAAACTAAATCGAATGTAGTTTTGAGGATTATCTGGACATAAGAGATATTTGGATGTAATAATTTAACCTTTTTCTTTTTAGAAATAGAAAAGTGTTTTTTTGAAACTAGTCAAATAACGACGTTCGGTAATACGATACCATTTCATAGTTTATGGTAGAATTTCGAACTATCGTGTAAATTGGAGGTTGAAAAATGAACCTAACCATAGAAATAATAATATTCAAGTTCTTTTTCTTGTTCCGCCTTCAAACTTGATCAAGGCCACATGTTGATTTATTCCAAACCTACTGGCTAGTGAACAAACAAGGTACTTTGCAGCAGCAATAGGTTCAGACTTGCGGTGCAGCATGTTCTCTTTATTTGCACGTCAAGTTTCAGCCATTCCTTGCTCACGAAAAAAGTTTGAGCCATTCCCTGGGAAGGTAGGTGGGACGACTGGCCAAATGCAAATGGGCATGCTACATATAACCGTAGGCTTGCTACCGTCAGAGACTCAGATACATGGTATCGGGTTACAGTCCAAACAAGAAATTCCAAGGCCGGTGAAAGATAAGGATATATATATAGGTACAGTCACCCAGTCCTGCCATGACGCAAAAGCTTATAGAAATCAGATGGCATAAATACTATCCAGGGCCAAAGGTTGGTGGGTCGAACGGACCAGGCCATCAGGTCATCGAGAAAGCTCTCATGCTCCTCCATTTCTAGGCTAGCCTAGGGCTGGACCAGTCAGGCACGCAAGTCTCAATCGATTCATAAGAGGAGGAGGCCATGGAGGTAGCCAAGTAGAAGGCAGGCACCTTAAACAACGGTATGCACTGCAAGGAGGAAACATAGCTTTCAGCCGTTGCTTTTACTTTCATTTCATATATGTTTCAGGAAGTTTGATCATCCCTCGTTCGTTTTAGAAAAGGAAAATTTGATCATCGTTCTTGTTCAGAATCAAGTTCTTAGCTCTTAGATGCATTTCGTATCTTGTTGTTAGAAAGCTGGTGAACAAGATAGTCAAGAGCTCATGGAAGATGGCAGTGCTCCAAGACGGTCTACTCCCCCCACCACACGCAGAAGCAGATCTGCTGAGTTCCACAATTTTTCAGAAAGGGTAGGTTGTTATCGATCATGCATATATATGGACGGATCATGACCAGTTGTCGGCATTTGATCTCTTTTGTTTGGAACATTTGTAGAGGAGAAGGGATAGGATCAACGAGAAGCTGAAAGCATTACAGGAGCTTCTTCCAAACTGCACCAAGGTAACATGTGTTGCATCTTTTCCTCAAAAAAGAACATGTGTTGCATCTTAATTTTAATTCCACCATACCTCTTCTGCTGTCTTCTTTTCATCTGATCTCAGAATAGCTTGTTTCAGACCGACAAAGTTTCGATGCTAGATGAAGCGATCGACTACCTAAAATCCCTTCAGCTACAGCTTCAGGTACTGAATGACATCATATCATATGCACAAGTTGGTTACACTTGACATATTTATTTTTCTTATCTTCCTCTCTCCTGCATGGAGTGGAATATCTCCAAGGATTTAGCTATAGATAGGAGCGCTTGGAGATTGGCAATCAACGTGCCTGAACCGTGACCTCTTTTTGTCTTGTGCCCTTTATGTCCCTTTACGTGTCTCCCTGTTTCTCGTCTCTTTTGGGTTTCATCTCTAGTGTACCCCAACTTGCTTGGGACAAAAGACTATGCTGCTGTTGTTGTTGTTTCCTCTCTCCTGCATCCTTTCCTGTTCTATTTATTCAGCCTCTAGATCTTATGGGTGCTATAGTAGTATAGTCTGAAGATGTAAACTGCCAATGCAATTCATCCATGGATTTTCTGATCATCACATTGTCATATATGCACACAGATGCTGGTCATGGGGAAGGGAATGGCACCGGTGGTTCCTCCTGAGCTGCAGCAATACATGCATTACATCACGGCTGACCCTGCCCAGATGCCTCCGTTGCGCCCCACCGACCAGCAGCCTCGGCAATTTCAGATAACTCAAGCCAATCCCCAGCGTCAATCTAACGTCGAGTCCGATTTCTTGAGCCAGATGCAGAACTTGCACCCTTCTGAGCCGCCTCAGAACTTCCTCAGGCCACCGAAATTGCAACTTTATGCGCCGGTAAGAGGTTCAAACATCATGACTATCAAAGTTAAATTTAGCGTTTTCTTGTCTTTATTTTTCTGTTCTGTTATTTCACGCATTTCAAAATTTAAGATTTTTTCTTTTTGGAAAGAAAGATGAAATTTTAAGCTGCTAGATCAGGGATATATAGTTCAGGTGCTAAAACTGCAGCTTTTACCTGCACAGTGCTAGCTACTCATCATGCCTCATGAGGAGTTTACCTCTGATTCAGGAACAGAGGGGTGGCCTACCTAGCACGAGCCACAACACTGGCTGGATTTCTGGGAGGAGTTCCTCGTATAACTTCATGGAGTGATGTGCTCCTGATGACAAAATTTGACACCGTGCAGCCTTGAACTCTTTGAACTCAGAAGAGAGCGTTCAGTCTGGGACCTGCAGCATGCTTCGCCTGAGAGAATCCCATGAATGTGTTGTAGTTAACTAGCTAGTTGTGTTATTAAATAAAAAGTTGTGACTGTGATGCTGCTCATTTTGCAATCTGAATCTCACCGTTCAATTCCCCTTCATGTTGTGTTCATGCAAAGGCTGATCGATGGCGTCTGTGTTTATCTATACAGCAGTGTGCTACTGTCTGCGTTTTCTGATTGTCAGAGGAACATGTCTAGTTCAAATCCAGTGCGTCACAAAGATATTATTGCAGTTTCAGCATGCAATCACAAAGTATTGCCATAGCCAAACTATCATTCTCTCTATGAAAGAGAGAGAGAGAGAGAGAGAGTTTTCACTTTTCAGGGACATTCTTCTCCCCACCAATGAGCTATTGCCGGCAATTTGAGAGACACATCTGCCTCTGGGACTGAGAATTCACATTATCCTCCCCCCACAACTTGGCGAATCTTTCAGCTTCCATTCTTCTGCGTCTGCAGGTATGTTGCTGCACTGAAAATTAAGAGTCAAAAGCAGGACTTCTGCTACCACTTCATGCCCATACCGTCAGGCAGCATGGGCAAGACTGATTTCAGTGAACCATTCATAGGGCACATAAAATTCACTATATTTATTGTAGCCTGGAATCTAGCTCTATGCTGACACTGAACAGATTAGCATTACACGTGCAAACATAAGCAGCCGATCGAAATTCACTCCAGCAGATCGGCAGGGTTCTCCCTTTGCTTCATCAGATGATGCTGCACGGCACGAATTTCAGTTCGCGTTTTGCAGCAGGCATCTAGCCTCCTCCACAGACCTTGCTCATCTTCAGCAAGGTTGAAAGCACGCTGTCCATGTCAGGCCGGTCCGCCGGCTCGAACGCGACGCACGACAGGGCCAGGCTCAGCACGTCCGCCGCCATGGACAGGTCGCCCTCGGTGACCACCTTCATGTCGGGGTCCAGGACGTCGAGCACCCCGTCGAGGCCCCTCGAGACCGCGTTGTCCACGTACTGCTGCAGTGTCAGTGGCACCCCATCCTCCTCCATCGTCCCGGTCGGGCGTCGCTTGGTGAAGAGTTCCATCATCAGGACGCCAAAGCTGAACACGTCTGCCTTCGGCGACACCGTCCTCATGTACGCGAATTCTGCGTGATTGGATTGGACACACAGAGAAAACCTTTTTAGCAGCCGTGCCAAAAACTTGCAGAAATAGCCACCTGAATGAAATGGTGCTAGAGCACCATGTAGATTACCTGGCGCCATGTACCCGACGGTGCCCCGGAACGCCGACGACGTCGCCGACTGCGCGGCGGCGTCCGTCTGATGGACGCCCAGCATCCTCGCCGTGCCGAAGTCGCTGACGCGCGCCTCCCAGTCGCTGTCCAGGAGAACGTTCGACGGCTTGACGTCGCAGTGCACGACGGGGAAATCGTACCCGGTGTGCAGGTACACCAGCCCGTGCGCCACCGAGACGCACGCGCGCAGCCGCTCCGGGACTGTCCACCGCTGCGCGTCCCTCCCCGGGCCGTGTAGCGCACCGTCGAGGTCGCCGTTGTCCATGAACTCGAGGACCAGAGCCTTGATCTTGCCGGGCTCGCACGCGTACCCGACCACGCGCGCCAGGTTCTTGTGCCTCAGGCGGCTCAGAGTCGCGAGCTCGGTGAGGAAGCACTTGTCGGACTTGGCCGGGAACTGCGCCAGGTTGAGCCGCTTCACTGCGACCACCTTGCCGTCGGGCTCGACGAGCATGCCCTTGTAGACCGTGCTCAGGTTGCTGCTACCGATGACGTTGCCTTCGCCGAACGAACCGGTGGCGTCCTCCAGCTCGCTGTAAGTGAACTTCCTCAGCTCCGGCACGACGAAGTCCTCCGACAAACTTGTTGCACGGGTAGAGTCTCCCTTCTTCTTCTTGTACCTCCGGTATCCAAGAAAGAGAATCGCCACAAACAGCAACAGCAACAGCACGGCCAGCACCAGCAGCACCACTAGAACCACGAGCCCTGTCCTCGAGAACCCCTGCTTTCCGGCTTGGTGGCAGGGAGCGAGAAGCTTCCAGCCGCAGAGGCCAGCATTGCCCTGCAGGCTCGACATGCTCAGGTTCTGGAACACGCCGGAGTCCGGCACGGGCCCCTCGAGTCGGTTGGACGAGAGGTTCAGAGACCTCAGACTTGTCAGGTTCGCCAGCGCCGCCGGTATGGCCCCGGTGAACGCGTTCCGTGACGCGTCCAGCGTCTGAATGTTCTTCAGTGCACCGATGTTTGAAGGGATGTCTCCGTCTAGCTCGTTGCCGGAGATGTTCAGGCTTGTGAGGACGTCGAGCTGAGGGAAGAGGCCGGCAGGCAGGGCACCGGTGAGGTTGTTAGCGGAGAGGTCGAGCAAGTAGAGGTTCTTGCACCCGGCTAGCGTCGCCGGGACACCACCGGATAACCGGTTGTTGGACAGATCGATGGACTGGACCATCTTGAGGCCGCCCATCTCGGCCGGTATCGGGCCCATGAACATGTTGTTCGACAGGTTGAGGTACATCTGCAGGGTGCTCAATTTCGCGATCACCGCGCCGGGGATGGCACCGGCGAGGCGGTTGTGGGAGAGGTCCAGCGTGAGGAGTTGGTCGAGGTTTCCCACCGCCGCAGGGACCGTGCCGTTCAGCCCATTGTTCGACATGTCGAGGAAGGAGAGAAACCGCAGGTTGGACACAGCGTCGGGGATTGGGCCTACGAACCTGTTCGACGCGACGCTGAGGATAGTGAGCTGCCGGAGGCCGAAGATCTCGTCGGGCAGCGCGCCGTCTAGGCGGTTCTGCTGCAGCGTGAGCTTCTGCAGGGACGACATGTTGGAGACGCTCGCTGGGACGCGCCCGGCAAAGCGGTTTCCCCCGAGCTGCAGTGCGATGAGCTTCGTCAGGTTGCCGATCTCCTCTGGTATCTCCCCGGACAGAGCATTACCCTGCAACTGCAGCAAGCTGAGCTCGCTGAGCCTGCCGACGCGAGGGCTCAGGCTGCCGGTGAGGCTGTTCCCAGCCAGGTCTAACGTCCTGAGGTTGTCGCAGTCGAAAAGGTCCTCCGGTATGTCGCCGGACAGCTTGTTGTCCCCCAAGGACAAGAATTCGAGGTTCTGTAATCGGCCAAGGCCGGCAGGCAGATGCCCGGAGAACTCGTTGAACGCCATGCTCGCGTTGTACAGCGAAGTGCAGTTGGCAATGCTCACCGGAATGGGGCCAGAGAGCGAGTTGTTTTGAATGACTAGCACTTGAAGATTCTGAAGTGATCCAATGTTCGCCGGAAGAGGTCCGGAGAGGGAGTTTTCACTGAAACTCAGGTATGTCAGGTTGACGAGATCCATCAGCGATGGCGGCACTGTTCCGGAGAGCTTGTTGGCGTGGAGCATCAGTTTCCGCAGCGACCGTAGCTTGCCGAGCTCGGTCGGGATGGACCCAGTGAGCTGGTTCTTGGACAGCTGGAGCGAAAGCAGCGATGTGCATCGCCCGAGCGAGAGGGGAATCTCCGACGAGAGCGCGTTGCCGTACAAGAGCAGCACCTTCAGGTTGGTGAGTTCCCCGAGCTCGCTTGGAATCGCACCAGTGAGGCGGTTGCTGTACATGTTGAGCGTGGTCAGGTTCTTGCACCGGCCAAGCTCCGGCGGGATGGCGCCGGAGAACTGGTTCTCAAACATGTGGACAATGTTGAGACTCGAGAAGTTGCCAATCCCCGGCGGGATCGGGCCGGAGAGCTGGTTGCTGCTGATGTCCAACGTCTCCAGCTGCGTGAGCTTCGCGAAGGACGGCGGCAGCTCGCCGTCAAGATTGTTGAGGGAGAGTATCAACTCGTTCAGATTGACCAGATCACCGATGCAGTCAGGGACTGCGCCGGTGAGGTCGTTGTTGAAGACGCTGAACCCTGTCATCGCCGAGCAGTTGCAGAGGCGGCTTGGGATGCCACCGCGGAGCGTGTTGTTGCTGAGGTCCAGCACCTGTAGGCTCCTGAGGTCGCCGAGCTCCGGAGGGATGGCACCGGTGAAGTTGTTGACGCCGAGGCCGAGTCCCTCGAGCTCGTCGAGGCGGCCGAGCTGCGGCGGGATGGCGCCGCCGAAGCGGTTCGACGTGAGGTCGAGGAGCTGGAGCGTCGTGATGTTGCCCAAGAACGGCGTGAGTGTACCCCGGAGCCCAGTCTCCGCGAGCTCGATGGACGTGACGTGGCCGGCGCCGTCGCAGGCCACGCCGGTCCAATTGCAGTGCGGCGGGAAGCCGCCGCCGCCGCGGCCATTGCCTGCCCCCATCGTCCAGCTGGACAGCGTGCTGTTCGGGTCGGCGGTGACGGCCTTCTTGAACGCCAGCAACGCCTCGAGATGCACGGACACGGACGCGTCGGGGACGGAGGCCGCCGCCGGCGCCGCCAAGACCAGGACCGCTATTGCTAGCACCGCAGCGACATTTGAGACTAGAGTGTAAGAGCAAGTGTTCTTGCAGGATGCCATTCCACTCGCAATTTTACTATCTCCAAGGTACCATGTGATCGAATGTGGAGTCTGACGAGTGACAAGCTTATAAAGACGAGCGCGGAGGCCGTGCCATCGCCATCGGCTGTGAAGTGAAGTCGATGCATTTCCCAGCGGCGTCAACGCGCGACGGAAGAGGGCGGTTTGACTTGGCATGTGGCGGGAATTATGCGAGAGAGGGGAGGACGGGAGGGACCATGCGGTACGGACCACCCTGTTCGCTGTATGGTTTAAGTCGGGCGGTGCTGTTTTGTTGTGAGAGCCAAGTGAACAGGGTGGTCGACTCGTCGGACGCCGCGGAACTGTGATGCTCAACAGGAATTCAGATACGGCTGCCGTGCCGACATGCGTGCCTGTGGCCTCGACGTGAATGGATACCGGAAAAGTGCCGAAATTTCCTGCCAAACACTCCGGCGTGCCGCAGTGGCTGCTTTCTGGACAAGGCAGCCACGGAGAAGAGATGAGATGAGGCTTCACCGTTTCGCTGTGGGCTGCAAAAGTTCGGTTCTGTCTGTCAGTTCATCTTTGCGTTTGGGGGGTTTTGAGTTTAGACTTCAGATTCAGGAAAATGTTAGGATATGATATCGGCATATCGCCAAGTTCTGAACATTTTCGGTATCAGTGAAACAACAGTCGGAGTCATTGGATGGATTTGCTTAGTTGCTTGCAGGAAACAGGGTACGTTGCCTCTGTAGGTCTCCTGCAAGTTAAAAACGATGGTCATGCTTGCAAGAGAGTTGTTTCTGAATGGCGAATGCGGCGTGGTAGCTTTCTTGCTTTGTCGCAAAGCATGGATCATTCTGACCTCTTTTCCAGTAAGAAACAATTTCATGGCTGTACAACACGGAATCTGTATATGTTTGGTCAGTAATCAGTAGGAGAAAAATGCGTCTTCTCATCTATCTAGGTCGCAGGGAAGACTTCGCAAAGATACAAGGACAAGGCCCCGCTGGATACGCAGCATCACTTGCTGGACCATTCCTCAGAAGCACGTACTCATGCTTGGCTAGCTAGAAACCAGGGCGATGGCCAAACTGCCAAACTGGGCCCATGCATGGTCAGCACCAACTTGCCGATGGGAAGGAATGGTAGTTGGCGTCCACTGAAAACATGGTTTATCACCCAAACAACAGACTACATCTTAAAAAAACAGATCGGTGATCACTGAATAACAATTGTTACAAGTCTTACAAGTAGTAGTATATTGTTTTGGTCAGTCTAGGTAAAAAGGTCGTCTACTTGGTATTGAAAACTCAAGTTATTCTCTGATTCTCTCCACTATCGATCTCATGTAAACAAAAAAAAAGTCCTCCCGTCAATTCAGATGGAGTGAGCGTTCGCCAATTAGCGGCCCCGCCCGTGATCATAGCAGCAGCACCTGACAGATATCGCGAGCGGCTAGTAGTGGAGGCAAGCACTCACCACACCACCGGTGGCACTGAAGACGCACGAGCTGAGAAACCAGCTCAAAACACGGGCTCCGTCGGCTGGTGATGGTGCATGCACGGTAGGAGGAAACAGACAAGGCGGCAAGGACGGGCGCACGCAATGCGTGCGTGGATTTTCGTCTCCAGCGACGCCACGGCGCGGAAGGGGACACGGGGAATCGCTTGGCTCGGGCGCAAGTTGCTGGACGCTGCAAGTTCCCCGCCCTGTAACTGTAGCAGTGGTGGTGGGCTAGCTGGACTGCTGGAGATGAGGTGTGAGAAGCGGAGAACGCGCAGGGCAGCCGCGTTTTTCCATCCCGTCCCGTGACGCCGACGCCTCGTGCCGGGTTGGACGCGAGGGAACGGCCGAAAAAGAAGAGGGCGTCGGCGTCCGCGAGGCCTGCCGCTCGGCTCTCACGGCCTCACCCTATCGGCCGTCGGCGACTGGGCGTGGGAGGCGCGCGGACAAAGACGAACCAACCAGTGGCGGCCGCGGCGACGTGCGTCGCAGATTGGAGGCGCGCTGCCTGCCTACTGCCTTCGCGGGCCACCGTGCCGGGGTGTGGGTGGAACTGGCACGACCGCGATCGCTGCCGCTCACTCAGAGCGAAGACCTGCCACCCAGAAGTCGGCCCAAAACCTGATGATGATGATGATTGGATTCCTTCAGGACGTACGACGGACGGACGAATCCCATGCGCGACCTCGTGTCGTTTTCTGAAACGTGACGCGTCGCTGAATCCCGAACGCAGGTTGCATTGCTTGCGTGCACGGCGCCGCAGAATTATCGTGGAGCGCAGATGGATGGTGCATCGTGCCACAGTGGACGCACGCCACTTGGCCCGGGAGTACCATGGTCCATGGCTCAGAGCAAGTATTATAATGGGCGTTTCAACTGGCGAAATTCAACGTGGCGAGAGAAATCCGACGTGGGACATGAGAGAGAGAAAAGCGGGCGGTTCACTTAGCGTCGGCAAAAAGCGGGCGAGATGCTCTATGGCTGTCTCTCCTCCACTCCCGTGCTTCCATGTTGCATAGCAGGCATTAAACATTATGGGGTCTGGCACTAGCTTGGCTGACCTGGAGTCTCTTGCAGCTGCAGTCGGCGTAGCCATTAGTCTTGCTCTCATGGGTCCAATCCAGGCCGCCAACAACGAACGACCCAGAACCAAAGGCGACCAGGCGATCCAGCACTCAAGCACGCCGACTCGTGGCTTCAGGCGTTATCCACCCGCGCGCTTCTTTTCCACGTTCACAAGGCTTTTTCGGCAGACGAGACGAAGGCCCCGTTGGGTTTGGGTGTTAAAGTTTAACAAATACTGTAGCAATTTCGTCTTATTTGACAAAAAAGTTTTCAATCTTAAACTAATTAGGCTTAATATATTCGTCTCGTAAATTACTCTTAATCTGTGCTGACATACATGCAATTAGTCTATATTTAGTACTCCATACATTTGAGGGAACATTGATGTGATGAGAGTTAAAATTTAACGCACCCAAACCAAACGGGGGCCGAAGACCCCGTCAAAATGCATGCTGCCGCCTAGTGCTCACCGGATCATCTCGTCTCGTCCTGTCAGGCCGTTGCCATCAGGATTAGACAATTGTTGACTAGTGCACCGGCTACTGAACTGGTGATCCATATGGTGGGCGTCGACCCACGGCAAATCGGCAATGTCACGGTCGTTCACCTCCATGCGACCATGCCCATGCTGTCACGCTACGGCATGCGCAGATCGAAGTTGAGTAACATCGACCGTGACGAAACAAGCCAGAAAATGAACCGCGCAAAAGAAAAAGAAACACATGTGCAACATAAAGTCAGGAGACTCTCAATTTTGAACTGGTATTTTAAAAGTCAAAGATGATTTTTTTGGTCGGTGGTTCCTTCAAAGCACAAAGTGTGAAACAAGTGAGATTTTAGGAGGACAATTGGTTAGGAAACAAAACCCTTAGAGAATCCAAATCTTTACAAATTTGTAAGGAAGAAGGATGGTGTAGTGGCAATGTATCATTTATAAGGGGTTTAGTAAACTGAAATCTCAACTCTTAGTGTGACTTAGTGTCAAAAGTTGCCCCCCCCCACCACCCTGAGTAATCTCACAATTGGTAGAGATTTATTTCAGTGGAACCTTCCTAAGAATGGCTTGTTCACAGTCCGATCTATATATAGGACTATGATTAACCAAGGAGTCCTCACGGTTAAAAGCCTACTTTGTAAATTAAGAGTACCACTGAAAATCAAGATTTTCCTTTGATACTTACAATAGAGAGTTACACTTGCTAAGGACGACTTAGCAAAAATGAATTGGCAAGAAAGTGTCAAATGTTGTTTTTTGTAGTGTTGTTGACTATTCAACTTTCGATTGCCATTTTGCGAACTTTGTTTGGAATACAATGCACATCACATTTGGAATTCAACCACCCACCAGTTTCTCTAATATGTTTGGTTCCTGAGTAAATGGCTTTTGTCCTAAGCTTTGGAACCAGATTTTGTTAGGGGTAGCAGCTATCTATTTGGCCTTATGGTTGAATGGGAAAGATGTGGTCTTTAACAAGGCTAAGTTTGATATTTATTTGCAGGTAATTTTGAGGATGGCTTACTGGATTCGGTCCCTGCTGTATGAGGAGGAAAGTCCCTTGTTCAAACGTGGATGCAGAAGCATAGAGGCAATGATTATGGCGGTCTTCGCAAAGTTTATGTGGCGTTTTCAGAATTGAATTGAAGCGTAACTTTTTTTCTTTTCTTGTTGTCGGTCACTTGCTCTTTTTGGGTCTGAATTACGTAGCTTGTCTTCTTTCATCTCCTAGTCGTGAAAACTTAAGCTTTATGGTTGTTGCACATATATGTACCATCTTCGGATAGTAAAGACTAAAACTTTGTCCTATTATTAAAAAAGAAAAAAAACATAAGATGTAGTCCATCACACTGACATGCATCATTAACCATTGAGATTGTAGAGCAGGTACTTACTAGTACTGTGGATTGACGTATTTCAGTTAAAAGACTCGACGTGGCAAAGCCTTGCGTTAAAATAGTACTTGGCGAAGCTATTGTGTTTAAATCATTTTCCGAGATATGTATCAAAGGAATAGTATGATATGATGATGAGGAGCTGCTAGATATCAAAGTTCTCTCGTTGACATAGGCCTGCAGATGCCGTGCATGATCCATCCATCCACAAAACCTGCGGCATCCGGAAAACTCGGCCCGTGGTGCTGACAGCCCGTGTCATCGGCCACGTGCGCAAGTAGCAGCAGCGGGCCGGTGGGTGAGGTACGAATACCAACCCACAAGGCTTTTAGCCCAAGGGAAAAGCTAGAGAGAACGGCCGACCAGACAGAGCCTGGATGGACGGGCCCTGCACCGCACAAAATGGTTTGGGTGATGATCCGATCCGTGGACCGTGGGTAGGAGGTCCTTTCCTTCCGCGTGCCACTGCCACTGCCACGCGCTGCGCCTGCGCATTTCATTTTTGTTCTCACGTGTCTGCCTCGTGCCACCGACAGCAGTTGGCTGCCTCTCCTCGTCCGTGCCGGCTGCCGACTGCCGAGGCAGATTCCGCGACGGGAGCGAGCAGGACACACGACACATGGCCCCGCCGCTCCGGCCTCCCGTCGTGCGTGCCCCGCCGCGCCCATGCCTTGCGTATTGCCTGTATTGCGTTCGCGTCGCGACTCGGGACGGCCGACGGTGGCCCTGCCCGGCTGCCCCAGCCCCCAGGCGCCACGGGATGGGACGCGACATGGCCCTTCCCCTTGTCAGATGCCACGCCATCGCCAGACTGCCGGCTCCAGTAGCTGCCGCGCGCATAGTACTAGTAGTACTGTACTCCTACACATCGTCGGACGCCCTGCCTAATCGCTCCCTAAGCCGCTCCGTTGATCGCGGGAGTCCCCTAAACTAGGGTTATCTTTTCCTTTGGCGGCGCCGTCGCCAGAGTCCACTGATATCCAGCCAATACTACGCCCTTGTTTAGTTCCTAAATCCAACCCCAAAATTCACTATGCAAAAAGAAGATTCCCATCACATTAAAATGTCGGCAAATGCATGGAGTACTAAATGTAGATGAAATCAAAAACTAATTGCACAGTTTTGTTGTACATTGCGAGACGAACATTTTGAGTCTAATTAATCAATATTTGGACAATTTTTTACACTACAAAACAAAAGCTGCTACAGTGTTCCGACAGGAACACTGTAGCAGCAGCTCCCGATTCCGGCATCCGGAATCCGGATCTAAACAAGGCCTACGTAGATTTGGAAGCGAAGGGCCTGACCGAATTCGGTCTGGTGCACGGCGAGTCGGAGCGGAAGTTTTACGCAGCGAGGCTGGAAGCGACCAGCTGAGCTGCGATCTTTTGCGCAACGTGCGGGCGGAAGCGAAGGGCCTGGCCGAGCAGCAATCTTGTGCGTAGCGAGTCTGGTCATTGACGAGACGGCATGGCAGCGCAGAAGGGCAAGGAGAAGACGGAGGGCCTGGATGATGGTGCTCCCGAACAAACTCTGGAGGAGCGTTTGGAGGGCTTGAATCTGCAGGGTGAAGAGGAGGAAGATTTGGACTTCTCGGAGGAGTTTGAGGAACTAATCAAGGATGTCCGCTGGTTAGCCCTGTTTAGGGTTCATACTACGAAGCCATTTAGCCATGCTGCTTTGTTCAGCGCAATGAGGAACGCTTGGGCGGCGGCGAAGGAGGTTACCTTCAAGGTGATGGAACCGAATCTCTTCTTGGTCCAGCTTCACTGCTTAGGTGATTGGACGAGGGTGATGGAAGGCAGACCATGGCTGTTCCGAGGAGCGGCGGTGGTGATGGAAGAATATGATGGTTTCTCAAATGTGAAAAATTACAAGCTGGATAAAATCCCAGCTTGGACACGCATCCAAGGTGTTCCTGAGGGATTGATGAAGAAGAGGGAATTGGCGGAGAAGGTAGCGAAGAAGGTGGGAGATTTGATCACGGTGGTAGTGAATGAAGGGAAGATCAACCTGACACCATACCTAAGAGCTAGGGTTTGGCTTGATTTGAGCAAGCCGCTGGTACGTGTGGTTCCTATTACTTTAAAGGAAAGGATGATATATCTAGTGCAGTATGAGAAGCTTCCAGGATTTTGCTTTCACTGTGGTATGATGGGACACGAAGTTACAGAGTGCGGGGATGGAGTTCATAGCAGGGATAAGTGTGAATGGGGGGACTGGCTAAGAGTTCCTTTTGCACTCTCGGTCCCTGGAAGGGATGAGCAGAGAGGTGGAAGGGGACGTGGGCGTGGGAGAGGCCGAGGTCGTGGAGGGGGTCGTGGTGAATGGACAGAAGAGGAGGGTGAGGATATGGAGATTTCCCACGAGGAGGACGAAGATCTTGATACTGGTGCGGCGAAGAAAAGAGATGCATCTGATGTTGATGGCAGGGGACGGGTGGCACAACAGGTTAACTTGCTAGAAAATACACCACATCAGGGTGTAGATACCAGCCCGTTGAAGGAGCAAGAGAAGAAGAGAGCTAGGAGAACCGGGAACGGTGAAGATGGAACAAGCAGCACAATGAATAGATCGGCGCTCTCCTTCGAGGAGAGTGACCGGGCACAATGAAAATCTTGGCGTGGAACTGCCGGGGGCTGGCAAGCACTCGGGCAGTTCGTGCGCTCCTGGAGGTCCAGAAGCGTGAAAAACCGGATGTGTTGTTTCTGTCTGAAACACATCTGGCAAAAGCTAAGGCAGAAAGCTTGAAAAAGCGTTTGGGGTGCGACCATTACATCATTCACGAGAGTGATGGCCGCAGTGGAGGGTTGCTGTTGATGTGGAAGAAGGAGGTGGTAATCCAATGTCAAGGGATCTCACAATATTATATCGATGTTGTGATCCGTGATGTGGAGGAGTGGAGACTAACGGGGATTTATGGTGAGCCTAGTTGGGATCGGAAGGAGAGGACGTGGGAAGCTCTTCGGTCATTGCACAATGGGGAGTCTCTTCCTTGGTTGGCGTTAGGAGATTTCAATGAAATCCTTTTTCACCATGAAAAAGAAGGGGGTCGGGCGAGAACACAGCGGCAGTTGCAAGCGTTCCATGATACTTTGGAGGAGTGTAATTTGGTGGACATTGGATACATTGGAGATATATTTACTTGGCAGAGAGGGAAGATCAGAGAACGTCTGGACCGGGGTGTAGCAAATGTCCAGTGGAGTATCATGTTTCCAAACGCTAAACTGGTGAATGCTGAAACTCTAAAGTCAGACCACCGGCCGATCGTTGTAGATACAGAATACTTGCATGGTCAACCGATGCAAGGTAAACATGGTCCAAAGAGATTTGAAGCTAAGTGGCTTAAAGAGGAAACAGTGGAACAAGTGGTTCAGGCAGCGTGGGCACGAGCTCGGGCGCAAGGCCAAGGGCCCACGTTCATGATGAAGGCAAATCAAGTTCACGAGGATCTACATAAGTGGGATAGAGAGACCCTTAAGCAGCCAGTTCACCGAATTAAAAGGCTGAAGAGGGAGCTCGAAAATTTGAGAAGGGGACCGGCGACGGATGAGACTATTGCAGCACAAAAGGAAGTGCTCCTTCGATTAGAATTACTGATGGAGCTGGAGGAGATTTTTTGGGTCCAAAGAGCTAGAGCAAACTGGCTCAAGCATGGTGATCGGAATACAAATTTTTTCCACCACTTTGCATCTAGCCGCAAGAGGAAAAATATGGTCCGGGGTTTAGTAGATGACCAAGGAAATAGGCATGAAGATCAAGGGATGATGAATCATATGGTGAAGGAATATTTTACTAATCTCTTCACTTCGGAGAGACCAATTGTTGACGGGGGAGTGTTGGGGGATGTGACCAGGAAAGTTACACCAGCTATGAATTTGCTTCTCAATGCCCCTTTTTCAAAAGAAGAAGTTCAGAAAGCTCTCTTTAGCATCGGGGATTTAAAAGCGCCCGGACCCGATGGCCTTCATGCCATTTTCTTTAAGCGCTTCTGGAATATGTTGGGAGATGATCTAGTGCAGGAGGTTCTGGGGGCGGTGAACAGTGCCACTATTCCAAGCGGGTGGAATGATACTACTATTGTCATGATCCCAAAGGTTGAAAACCCTGACAAGGTAGCTCAATTTCGCCCTATTTCTTTATGCAATGTGGTCTATAAGGTGATTTCAAAGATGCTGTCTAATAGAATGAAAGCTATTCTTCCGGAGATAATTAGTGATCACCAAAGTGCTTTTGTTCCTGGTAGATTAATTACGGATAACATTTTGCTTGCTTATGAATGTATCCATACGTTAAAAAAGAAGAAGGGGAAGAAGGGCCTTTGTGCGGTCAAGCTAGATATGAATAAAGCCTATGATAGGGTGGAGTGGGTGTTTTTGGAAAAGATTATGGCTAAGTTAGGCTTTGATCAAAGATGGATAAAGCTAATTATGGCTTGTGTGACTTCAGTCCGTTATAATGTAAGATTCAACTCTATGGAGACTGATATTTTTACACCTACAAGGGGACTGAGACAGGGAGATCCATTGTCTCCGTACCTCTTTTTAATCGTTGCTGAGGGCCTATCTTGCATGATAAGAGGAGCTGAGGAGAGAGGAGATTTGGAGGGAGTGAAGGTATGTAGGGATGCTCCTACAGTGTCGCATCTCTTGTTTGCCGATGATTCACTCATTCTCATGCAAGCAGACAAGAAGAGTGCAGACTGTCTAGCAAATATATTGACACGTTATTGTGCTAGCTCGGGACAAAAAATCAGTGAGGCTAAATCTAGCATTTTTTTTCTCAAGCAATACAGATGTGAATGTTAAGGTGGAGGTATGTGAAGCTCTGAATATCATGACAGAAACGCTGAACGATAAATATTTGGGTTTGCCAGCGTTAGTAGGGGCAGACCGGAGTGACTGCTTTCGGCATTTGATTGACAGAGTCATATGCAGAATTAATGGGTGGAAAGAGAAATTGCTAAGTATGGGAGGGAAGGAGATCTTGATTAAGTCCATTGCTCAAGCTGTACCGGTATATGCGATGATGGTCTTCAAAATTCCAAAGAAAATTTGCAAAGGAATAACGACGGCCATCTCTCAATATTGGTGGGGTGATGACGGTGAACATAGAAGGATTCATTGGCAGGAGTGGTGGAAGTTATGCATGCCGAAATGCAAAGGAGGTATGGGATTTAGGGATTTACATTCCTTCAATCTAGCGATGTTGGCCAAGCAGGTTTGGAGACTGATCAGTGAACCAGACTCGTTATGTGCAAGAGTACTCAGAGCAAGATATTATCCCGATGGAAGGCTGCTCAATGCACGGGTGAAAAGTGGAAGTTCTTATACATGGCAGAGCGTGATGGCGGGGCTTGATTGTTTCAAGAAAGGTTATATCTGGAGACTAGGAGATGGCACTCAAATAAATATTTGGGATGATCACTGGATTCCAGGGAGTCACAATCTGAAGATCTTAACACCAAGAGGAAATAATATTATTAGAACTGTTGATGAGCTTATAAATCCAGTTAATGCAACATGGGATGTGGATTTGGTGAAGTCGATTTTTTGGGGAGTTGATGTAGCTAGGATCTTACAAATTCCTATCACTAGTGGAAGGGAGGATTTTGTGGCTTGGCACTTTAATAGGAACGGACTGTTCTCGGTCCGATCCGCATATCACTGTCAATGGGAGGTTACATATGGGTGGAGACAATATGTTATGCAAGCTAGCGGTGCAGGAAGAAGTCAAGTGTGGAAGAAGTTGTGGAAACTGCAGGTTCCGGGGAAAATTAAGATCTTTGGATGGCGAGCTCTCCATGGTTTGATTCCAGGCCGAGCAATTCTCGCAAACCGACATATAGGAAACATAGGAAGCTGCCCTATGTGCCTCAATGGAGCGGAGGACATCAAGCATATTCTTTTTGTGTGCGATCGAGCCAAGGAAGTGTGGAGGGCGCTGGGCATCTGGAAGTCGATTGCTCAGTTCCTAGCTGTGGACCGGTCTGGTTCAGTTGTCCTAGAGGAGGTAATCCGAAAGGGCGAACAAATCCGATCGATGGATGTTGGTCTTGCAGAACTCATACTGACTGGGGGCTGGTACATCTGGTGGGAGCGCCGGCAACATGTCCACGGTGAAAATATTCAGAGACCATCCAGGTCGGCTCTATCCATTGCTGCTCTAACTAGAAATTATAAATTGGCTATGAAGAAGGGAGCAAAAAGTGTGCAAGGGGTGGCAAAAGCCTCCAGAAGGAATTATCATGGTAAATGTTGATGCCTCGTTTGATGATGATGTGGGGTGTGGAAGCACAGGAGTTGTAATTAGAGACCACTCAGGGGGGTGATCGCTGCCACGCATAGCTTTGTTTCTCATGTGATAGATGCGCCTATGGCTGAAGCATATGCATTGAAGGAAGGTCTTTTGCTGGCGCAACACATTGGAAGCAATAGACTAGTCATTCAAGCAGATTGCATGGAAGTGGTGGAGACTATGAAGGAAGGTGGTTTCTCGGCAAACTCGGCGGCTGCCATCTATGATGAATGTAGCACTATTTGGAGCGGTTTCCAGGAGATTTCTATTGAGCACTGCAGCAGAGATGCAAACCGTGTAGCGCACGAGTTGGCAAGGCGAGCTATGCAAACTAAGACAAATTGTATTTGGAACGATGAGCCCCCTAGCTTTATTCTTGAGTTTGTACTAAACGATGTAACTGTCTTCAGTCAATAAAGCTCGCGGTATGCATTATCAAAAAAAAAAAAAAAAAGTACTGTACTCCTACACTGCACCCGGCGACCAGCAGACTTCGGTACTGGCAGTGTAGCGGCAGTATACTTTGAGGTGGCGCACTGGTGCTGGTGCAGTGGTGCTTGCCGGCCGCTGGCGCTTTTGGCGCGCGGTGACGCCGTTGCTGCCGCTGGCCCGCTGAACTGTTGCTGAGCGGCGTGTGCAACTGCAGCTGGAGACCAGAGCGCAGCGGCGCCATGCCTTGGCGACGTGCGGCGGCAGCGACGAGTGACCTCGCTCCGTGCCGTGCTGATGTGATCACGGGACGGGTTCAACCACCCAGCTTTTCGACAGGTGACGGCAACAGAAAGTAGGAGTACTACAGTACTAGTGTATCTAAACCACTCCGCTCCGGTATGCCCACAACACCGTCGACGTGTGCATACCAGCGGCAGCGGCGAGAGACAGCGGCGCCGGACCCGTCAACTCACGTATACGTCAGACACTCAGGCTCCACAGTTAGGTGTGCTACTATTAGTAAAATCGCATTCTCCATTGCCTACCTTCTCCTCCTTCCTTAAACAATGCCAAAATCGACATCTTGGGTGAGTCGTTACAATTGCAACTTGCAAGCTCTGCAATGTGCATCCCGTGCTTGAACAAGGTTATAAGGAATTAGGAACATGACACTAGGAGGCAGAGAGCATCAAGTCCCGAGACTCCGAGAGATCCCGATGTTTGTTTCAGTTGTTCAACTGAACATAGTACTCCATTTGAAACATTTCAAATCTCTAATTAAGCAGACAGACAGAAGAAATATATTGTAATCCAGCTCAGTGCGGGCAAAACACACAGCCCGGAATCTGCACGGATCACGAGGCCTCTATTCGAGTACCAACCCTCCTCTTTCTAGCAGCAGGGCAGGGTAGCCGGGCCACTTCATCGGTTCATCCTATTCCGTCGTACTATGCCCAAGGACATGGAGAAATTTGAAAACTTCGTGACGAGTCGTGTCTCTTCTGCAATCTATCTACTCCCTCCGTCCCATAAAAAAAGTCATTCTCGTTTCCTAAAAAGTCAACACTTTTAACTTTGACCAAATATATTTAACAAAATATTAATATTTATGATATATAGTATCATTAGGTAGATCTTTGAATATACTTTCATAATAAACATATTTAAAAATATAAATGTTGCACGTATTTTCTACAAACGTAGTCAATTGACCGGCACGCTTTTGACGGCGACTCTTTTTATGGGACGGAGTAGTTCTCGAGTAAACATCACTCTTATTGATTCTTGGTTTTTGGAACAGAAGATGTGCTGTTCAAAGAGAAGGAGTACCAGCACGTAGCATGACGATTGATCTCTGGGGAGGATCAGAGTTACAGTTCGGAGTGGCAATTCAGATCTCACCAAAGTTTCTCTGGAATTTCTCTGTTCAGATCCTAAAAACTGGACTAATATTGGCGCTATATTACAACGATCGGAAGGAAGGAGAGAATAAGGATAAGAGAAACAACAAACAATTTGAGACAAGGAGAATCCGATGAATTATTGCCAGCGTGGCCGCTGCCTAATCCTGTGGATCTCTCAGCACCATGGCCAGCTTCTCCGGCCTGTTCCTGCGGCCTGCTGCGACGTCCCTCTCCCTGTCGGCCTTCTTCTCTTTGGCCGGCGACGACGGCATGAACAGGTGGCCGAAGCCGAAGACATTGATCACCGGATCCACGCGCACATTGGCCGAGTAGGACCGCTCCATGCCCCTCGGCCGCGGCCGGCGCGGGCCGATGCCCGCCGACGCCGGCGTGCTCGAGCAGCGCTCCAGGCCGCGGAACACCACGCGGCCGGACGCGCTGACGCGCGGGCTCTCCGCCGCCACCGCGGGCCGGGACGACGGACGAGAGGGCCCGCGCGGCCGCCACGGCCCGGCCCCCGCGCCCGCGCGAGGGTTCCTGCAGGAGTCCGAGGAGGACGCCGAGGACGAGGACGAGGACGAGGCTCGGGTCAGGAGCGGGTGCGCGCCCGCCGCCGCTGGCTCCGGCCGCTTCGGGCGCAGCGGCGCGTCCGCGGCGGCAGCGCCGACCTTGTCGCGGGTAGATCTTGTCCTGGAAATGAGATGGAGGAGGTTTGCCACGGGCGCCGACCGCGTCCGCAGCGGGGAACACGACGACGGCGGAGGGCGGCGCGCGTTCTTGCCCGAGTCGACCGAGGACGCCGACGAGGACGACGAGGAGTCCCGCGAGAGGAGCGGCCGGAAATGCGTCTCCCGTCGCGCGTTCAGATACCCTTCCGCCGCGCACTTGCTGGCGTCGCCGCTGCTGCCGCTGGCAGCCTTCGGTTTCCTGGAGCTGGAGACGAGGAGGAGGAGGTCGCGCCACCTCCGCCCAGCGCATCGCGGGGCGCGAGGGGACGTCGGCTCGGACGCCGGCTCCACCTCCAGGCACGGCGGAGGGGAGCAGGGCGCAGATGCGGGCGCCGGTCGGTGTAAAGGCACGAGCTTCCCGCCGGAGAAGAGCTCGTCGGCAGCCGAGAGCGCTGCCGCGGCGGCTGGCACGACGTGGAACTCGAACTCGTCGACGTCAGCCTCAACCGGAGCCGCTGTCGCCATGGGGCAGTGGAACGCGAAGGGATCCGGCGAGGTCACCGCTGCGGCTGCCATTGCCGGGGTGGCGGGGCATGAACGCGCGAGGTGAGGTGGCGAGCGGCAACTTTAAACGCGCGCGAGAGGCAGAGGGAAGACGAGGAGAACGAGAGCAGTTGGTTTGGTTCGGCGGCGGCGGTGGGCGGTGGGCGGTGGCGAGCCAGCGCGGAGTAGTTAGCTCCACCGTGTCACGGAAAGTTCCCAAGATATATGGGCGGTTTCGGGCTACCGGGTCGAACGCGCCGGCCTGGTGGACAACCCGAACCCGGGAACAGAGTATACGAGGCAACGGGCAATGAATCAAACGCTGCCCGGCGCCATTAGGCTGCAGCGTGCTGAGCTTGCTGCTTGCCGAGCGATAAGATACGGAGATGGCCTGATGGGTGATGCTCGCAGGTGCCGAATCGAACAGCGATCCAGCATCCGGTTGCAGCTTGCGTGTTTGCGTCTCAGTTATTAGTGCGAACAGGACGCTGCTTACTTGCTCTGATAGTGATTACTCCTCTTACTCACTACAGTACAAGAGCGGGTCAATTAGACAATTACTGCTTAGTGTTGACATCTCAGTATCTGTCTTCAGATCAGGAAAACGAGTTTCCTTACGTTTATTTATATTCTTGTTTAATTCAGTGGGTGTCTGATGTCCTCGTGTTGATCCTCTGTTTTACAGTTTCGAGTGTGTGACTGCGCCATGATTTTTGGTCGAGTGATGGAAATGCGACTCTGACGAACAGCATGTTGTTGCACACTGTCATGTGAGCTGCGCGGCACGCAGAGGACAAACATTCCGGTTAGTTAGGGTGGTGGGGGAGCTCACCAATCATCAAGACAGATGATACATTTCTGACCTGTTCATCCGGCTTATAATCTGTCTTTTGCAGCTTAGAACAATATTTTTCTTTCACGACAAATCAGCTAACAGTGTTTTTCAGCCGGCTTATCAGCACAGCTGAACGGGACCCTCGTCGGCCTGATTACATGGGAATCGCACATGAGTTTCAGTAGCCTAAATCGCACGCTCTGCAGGATTTAATTCAGTGAGCCCATGCGCATTATACTAGTATACTACTACTGAATACTATTCTCCATCACATAAACTTGATTTGATAATGTAGTACGTAGTAATACTCAGTGCGTTTCGGGGCGAAAATTTGTCCTCGCGGAAAATTCAGAGCGTATATGGATTGACCAGCATCGTTCTGACGCAACGCAGGAGACAGTCAATAAACACGTACGTTGCAGTTTGTTTGGCAGAACAATAAAGAAGACTGCTTCAGCTCGTACTCTTACGCTGCACGACCGGGACGCCCGCTTCGCGCATGTGTTTTGCAGAAAATTCAGATGAAGAAACGGCCGTCTGAGTTCCAAAATAATTAAGAAGTTGCTCCCAGTTTGGTTACTTGTGACAGTTAGATTAATCTAGAGCTTGATGAGATTGGCCCGCCTATCTCGTTTCTCCTCTCATCGGCTTGGTGTAACAACCTTTGCCAAAGACAAAAGGGAAAGGCATCTAGAGCTACTAGGGATGTCTCCTTTACCTGCCCATCAATCAGAACTACCATACCTACTGAATCTGTCAGGTACAGTCAGCAACATTAGAGAAACGCACTTCTTTGTACCATGTCTCCGAACTCTAACCATCTCTTTTGTCACTTCTTTGTACCATGTCTCCGAACTCTAACCATCTCTTTTGTCACCGATCGTTTTATCATCATCAAAAGGGTAACAAAAACTGTACTCACGAGTCACGACGTCCCTTGTTCTCTGAATGTCATTCCGTGCGGGCACAAATGATCGAAAAGCTCACGTAGAGACAGTGCCCAATTCTGTGATGCATCAGCCCTCTCTGGAGGCAAGGCATGTGAGGGCTATGAGCAAAAAGATGCCCTGCCGTTTGGCACCCTGTGGACTGTGGCCGCCCAGTGGCAACAAACCAAGCTTTTGAGGCCCTTTGGAACATGGCCTAGGAGCTTAGCTGCCTATCAATGGCGACTTTGCTAAAGATTTCTCTCTCTGTTTTCTATCTACCTCACGAAAGGCCGAAAGATAGCAGGGCAGTATATAATGTCCTGACGAAGAATTGGCGGCCAAGGGCATCAGCAAGCCCCCCCCCCCCCCCCCTGCGGCAATCATTTCAACCTGAGTGTTTTCTGATTTCTGTCCCTAAAAGGCAGTGAACTAGTGAGCCAGGAATCGAGTATGCACTGAGCCATCCCCTTCAGTTTCCTCTTTCTCAGTTCTGTAAGACTATCCGCACTCGTGTTACTCTAAATCCATCCTCTAAAAGGTCTGGTCATCAAGATTCTCTCCTCTATACTCAATTCTCCCGCACCCATCATCCTCTATATCTCCTACTCTATACCAACTGGGCCCACTTGTCAGGATTATTTTATTTTCTCTTTCCCCCTCCCCCCCTCTCTCTCTTCCTCTGCCTGGTCTCTCTCTCCCCCGGTCTCCCTCTCCGCAATGTGCGGCAGCGTCTGCCCGTGGGCCCCACGCCCGATAGCGGACGTCCTAGAAGCCGCTAGATTTGGCGGACGGCCGCCTGTTCCGAATCCTTTAGCGTACAGCGTTGCAGCTTTGTTTTCCTGTAAAAGTCTCCTCCAGGATCGTTTATAGGTCCCAGTGCGGATAGTTTCACCCTCCTAAGCTTTCTCTCTCCCCCTCCCTATTTTGTTAGTTTTTTCTTCAAAAAAGTTACTACTCACAGCCATCTGCTCAGTGCAAAAAAAAAGTTATTAGCCGTCTAGAGAGGCATGTATTAGTTGGTATGCACATCTCAATAAATGCTATTTAAGCAGTGTTGACAAAAATTTGAAACACTGTATGGCTAGTCTATTTGGTACAACTGCTCTATCATCATTAACAATGATAACCGTACCATGAGAGTGGTTGAACTATTGATGTATTGCATTGTTGTTGGTGTTTATGTACACGATACAATGCATGCATACAGGATGAGCGAGCGGCACAGAGACAGACGCGCTACGCTACATGCGGCTATGCTAATGAGGACTAAGCCTAGCCACTGCTATATTTACAATATGCTAACAAACCGGATATGTACGCATCCAACTAGAGTGTTGATCAGACCAACCTAAAACTGAAGAGCACGACAGAACGTGATCACAAATTCATTTATTTTTTAGATATATTATTAGATTAATTCAATTTTGTGCCTAAGACTATCTCCAACAGCCCGAACCCAAATGGGAGACGCATTACCTGGTTTGGGTAGCACACAGTGAAAGGGTGTGTGACCCAAAACTTCGCCTTTCCAATAGCCAATGCATCCTCCATCGCTCTCATCGCCCCCATCCACCAGCGGCGGCGCCCACCTCCTCCCCATCCACCGGCGGCCGCATCTCCAGCTCCCCCATCCACCGGCGGCGGCGAGCCTCCCCCTCACAGGTCGTCGCGGGCAAGGAACAGCCACAGCACCGCCTCCCTCCTCCTGTGGTGGCGTCGGTGGTGGTGGGTGTAACACCCGAGGTGTTTGCCACCAGTTAACCAGTGGGTTTGAGCTCAAACATGGTAGATTAAGTGGTGATGAAGATGTCAAGGTCAAACCTATGGAAGCGAGCCCCAACCTAAACTTGGATGTTGTACCAATTTTCAAGATATATGCTCGGGTGGTGTTATTGCAATATCTTCATGTGTCTCACCTTAGTACCTATCTATATTGGTCACTGGCAAAGTTTTATGACGTTTGGAATCAAAAAGTCACATGAAATGATAAGTTATATGCTTGTTGGAATGACTTTAATAAGTGTTGGAATTGCATTATTAAGTGGATGGAAATATAGGTCATCAACCAAACCTTGCAACCTTGCCCAAAAGACTCTATATGGACTCTATAACAAAAGTCAAGAAAGGTTCGTGTTGAGCAAATGCCCAGAAAATGCTCCAATTGATCAAAAAGGATAATTTAAGCTTTATCGTGATCCTACTTTGGTCAAAGTAGAAATATAGGTTCTATACCAGTTTTGAGGTTGGACCTTAAATGAAAGTTGCAGTTCATATTACAGAGAAGAAACTTTGTTTAAGGGTCAAGAGCTAGTTTGGTCAATAACATAGCCAAATAGAGCTCACAAAATCGAATCAGCTGCTGTTTTGGAAGCGCCGAAAATTTTCTAAGTCCCTGAAAGTGACAGCAGCAAGTTCACTTCTTTGAGACCGGTTATCGCCCAAATTTATGTGATAGCTCAATTGGATTCCTTAATATGGGTTGAAGTACTTTTCATGGTGGAAACAATGAAGCAAGTCTCATCAAGTTTGGAGTTCATTTGGATCCCCGAAAACAGTTTCCAAAACAGCAAAAAGCTTACTTTGTCACTAACGTGACATTGACATTGACATCCCGCGTTCTCCAAAATTTGCTTAACAACATGAGTTGGTCCAAATATAAAAGTTGGAGTATACATCTTGGAGAAGAGCGCTAAGAAAGCTGGAGTCCATTTGATCAAGTTTTGGGCCAAAAATTTGAGATCAAAGCCGGGCAAGCTTATTTGGGTTTAAGCCGCTGACACTGTCAACTTGAGGCTTAATTACCCGCTGTTATAGAGCTCTAATGGTCAGGAATCCTTAAGCAAGTTTGTAGAGCAGGCCGAGGTGGACAAACTTCATGTTTTGCCCATGTCCAAATTCAGACCGGAAGCGGCCCAAAATCGCCTCCCTCTCCGGCCACGCCGACGCACGCCACGTGCTCGACGTAATGGGCGCGTGGCCGCCATGCAGGGCAGCAGCGCCCCACCTCCTTGCTCCATGCCAACGCGCGTCCCAGCGCCTCTGCTCTCCCCATAATGGATGGCCGGCCTCCCTCACTCGCCTCAGCTCTCCTCCTCGCTCGTTTCTCCTCTCTGCTAGCGCTCTCGCGCACGCAGAGCGCGGAGCCGCCATGGACGGCCGGCCAAGCTCGCTGCCGCCCGTGTCCTCGCCGCTCCAGGCCCCCACGACCGCAGCCACGTGCACCACCGCCTTCACCTCGTCGTGCTACACCTCGCGCGCACGCTTGCCCAAGTCGAAAGCCGCCGGAGCCCTGCAGCCAGGCGAGCCGCCGCCGGTGAGCCGCTGCTCCGCGTGGCCCCGCCTCCTCGGGCCACCTCGAGGCGAGCCGCGGCCACCAACGAGTTCGCGCTGGCCCCCTGTGGCTCCCCCGCCCCTCAGCCGCCGCCGACGAGCCTCCTTTGGCCGACATCAACGAGCTACAGCGCCTTCCTCTGCTCAATCCGCGACAGGGACCTCATCCGAGAATTCGACTAAATCTAGGGGGCTAACTGCACTGTCATAGACTCATATGAATAGTGCCACGAGGACTGATTCGTAATTATTTTTGCAGGAACTTTGGAAAATCATAGTAAATTGTAGAAAAATCGTAAAATAGCAAATGAGGACTTTTTGGAATCCTTGTGAAATTCTCTATGCACTAGATCTATAATATAACATGTTTTAGTTTAAAGTTTTCTCTGTAAAAATAGATTTGTGCAGCTTGGTTTTTAATGACTAGTTGTATTTGTTATTTTCATAACTGTAGATCTAAGTCTCCAAATGAAGTGAAATTTTTGTGGCATGCTACTCATGTGATTATTGATGTGTGGTAAAAATTTCATGAATTTTGGTTGCCATTTGAGTGAGATTTTAGTGTATCTTGCTCTCACATGAATTCTTGTAATAGCAACTTGTCTTTTTCATAGAGGTTGACATACATGTCCAAATGGCTTGAAATTTGTACAGTAGACTATTGGGTGTATGTAAGATCTACTGTAATTTTTATAGATTTTATTATGGACTTTTGATATATGTTTATTATTTCACCTTGCTATTTAAATAAATTAAGAAATGCATTAAAAGAAATTATTTAATGATGAGCACTATGATTTTTGGTGATCATTTAACATGCACTTTATGATGGTTACATTGGTTGTGGCCAAATATATGTTTGAAATGTAAGTTAATATTTATTCTTGCAATTGATGCTTTTCTGGACAGTTTCTGGGACTTTGGTAATTGCACCATGAAAATGATGTTTGCTGAGAAACATGCTTATAACAAAGTTGTAGATAACTCATTAATCTAGCTTGTGTTAAATTTTGGTGGCATTTGGCCTTATAGTTTGTGAGTAATGACTATTTCAAGTTGGGTTCCAGAAATAGTTGTTCTCTGGAATCTCTGGACCAGATTCTGTATTTATGCATGTTTGACTTGGTTAACTTGAGAATCATGCTAAGATGATTAAAGATGAATTATGGACAATTTCATAAGCTTTCCAGAATGTCTTGTTGCATGGCTATTGGATTTTTATAACTCCAGTTATGATCAAAACATGTAGATGTTGTTTGCAGTCCAGAAGTTGTCAGATGCTAGTTATGGTTGTTTACTCCATGTGTTGTTAAGTGTGGCTTATACCCTTGATGATGGTCAAGTTAAGATACTTCTAATCTTGTTAAACTTGTGTTATGCTTAATGTGCTTGCCCTCTTTAATTGATTATGTGATGCATCTTGTGTTACCATTCATCATATTCATACACATGCATCTTGCATCTCATTTAGGTTCGCTAGATGCACCACGTGAAGGATGAGATGTTGAAGCCAAACCTGAAGACGGTGTTTGGTGGACCTATTCCGAAGATGGAAGGACTAAACAAGTGTCGGGTTGGGAGATGCTCGCCAAGCGAGTGTCATATGTCAATCACTAACCCAGTGTTCGATCTCAGGCAAGCCCCGGAGCATTCTAAGCCTCCTATTTTATAAAAGCAATTGAGTATATATATGTTATATATGTATTTTTGCATTAAGTTATAGGAGTTGATTGAAAACACTTGCTGCATATATATCCTTTTCCTTGTCCCGTAAATATGCCTGAAATCCTATTTTGGTTCAGGGTCGAAAATATTGCTTAGCCCTGCTTAGACCGGTAGCGATCGGTGATTTCCTGTCACCGGCAATTATAGTTGGTTACTGGAAAACTTTAGCTATGGAATGGATGATATCCTGGAAATAACCAAGTATTGATGAATAATTGGAGACCGGGCGGAATAAGTATGGGGCAACCAGACAGGGTTCTGGGGTGCTTGTAGTTTCCGCCTGTGTCGATTAAGGACCGACCGTTGTTGGGCCTCGGGTCATGTTGAACGCATGCCTCACATTTAGCTGGCCGAATAAAGTACCTTTCGACCGCGAAGCCGGGAGATTATTCGGGCCGAGTGGATTGCCCGCAACGCACTGTACCGGAGCAGTAGTGGCAGGAAACGGGGGCGCGATGATAAGGCCAAAGAGCAGTCGGGCGGCCCCCGGGTACATGTGGTTCCTGGCAAGCTCGCGACTTTACCTGAATGGTTGACTCGGTGACCAATACCTCACTTTAGCGGGTGAGTGAGGTTTGTGTGAGGAATAAATTACCAGCTGGTTAATAATCGATTCGAATCGCCATCGCTCCTGGATAGTGAGCACTTGACTCGAGTTACTGCATCGTAGTAATGATGATGGAACACAGATGGTTATGTGGATAATGTTGGAAATGCTAAACCTGAGATGGTAACCTTTGATGTTAATGGTTAATCAAGTGATTGCTTTAGCATAGGTGCTTACCTAGATTGAATAGGTTATAATAAATATGATGCAAAAGGACTTAAATTAGTTTATTCATAATAACTTATGCTTTTCGCAAATGAGTCAAGCTAGCCCACTGAAAGAAAGCCTTGCATACTCCTTGGTGTCATATTATTTCTGGTTTATGACGGGTAAGTCTAGCTGAGTACCTTCTTGTACTCAGGGTTTATTCCCACTTGTTGCAGGTTGTGATATAACATAGCTACTGCAAGAATTGGAAGACTCTGGCTGTAGTGGCGGAGTGTGATCATGGGCATGATCCTTCTGAGCTATCTTATCTCTCATGCTTTTATGGGAAAATTGACCTTGGTACTGGCATGTATTTGAACTAAGGTGATATTAGTTTCAAACTACTTGCTTCCGCTACTTTAGAACTTGAGTTGTAATAACTCTACTGAACTCCGATATATGTTGAATTACTTATGAAATGGATGTAACATATGACCTGTTATGTTGGACCACTACGATCTTGGCTAGTATGTTGGTTGGTTTGAAATCCCTCGTGATTTTATTGGACTACCGGAGTTATAGGAGCTTAAGTACAGGAAATAAATTGCTCCGGCGATTGTTTTTGTACTTTTGTTCTTATAATTTGGGCGGTTCCGTGATAGTGGGGATCCAGGACGAGGTGAGCATGCAGAGCACATGTCGGCGTCGGTGGGGATGGAGTGAGCGTCGCTGACTCGGCGGCCGGAGGGGAAGGGGCCCCGCCGTCGAGCCCATGCCCCTGCGCCGCAAATTCTGGAGAGAAAGCCACCGCGTTGCACAGGGCCATCTCGCCGGTCAGGCCTCTGCTTGGCCGCCGCCGCCGCTGGGAGGAGAAGCGGAGGGAGGGGCCGCCTCGCCGCGGGCCACGGCTTTGGGGCCAGAGATTTGCGTTGCCCCGCCTCCACGACGCTTCTTTGCATCTCACCTCGTCCGGTAGGCAAAATAGGTACTATATTTGTGTCTTTCGTTGGAGGATGTTTTTAATACGCAAAAACACTGTGTAGGACCTATTTTGCGTTTAGGTTGCATTGTTGGAGTCAAGTCTAAGAGGGCAGAACGGCAGAGTGGCAGACAATTTTTTTGAGTCATAATATAGGTATAGGAAATGTCTGGAACAGGGCGTCTAACTGTTCGGACGCTGCTTCCTAAACCACAGAAATTATCGTGTCGTCTGCTCGCTCCTGCCCGCGCCACACGACCCTGCTACCATCCGCTCCCTCCATCCCCTACGCGCGCCCCCATCCCACTCCACGCAGCTCTCCCATCCTGCGTCGCGTCTTCCGCCAATATCGTGCTCCATTTCTCCTCCGCACCCCACCCTGCTGGTCCGCCTTCTCCACCGAAGCGCCCCGCCACGGCCTTCTCCACCGGAGCAGCGAACTCTACATCGGTGAACTTCACGCGCCGACGAGACTCCATTCCCAAGCAGTGAGGAGATGTGCGCTGAAAGCGCATATTACAAACCTATGTTTGAGGTGTTTTAGAGGTATGTTGTAATTGTTTTATATTGGTGTTGCAAAAGTAGATCATGATGTTGCAAAAGTAGATTGGGATGTTGCACATGTTGCAATGACTATGCACGCATGTTTCATGTATATGTTCCAAATGTTTCATCTGACGCATGTTGTAAGTGTTTTTATCTAGATGTTGCAAAAGTAGATCTGGATACTGCATATATTGCAAGCGTATGTTTCAAGTGTTTCTTACGTACTCACTCCGTTCCTAAATAATTGTTGTTCTTGCTTTCTAAGAAATAATTTTAACTAATTTTATATAAAAATACTAATATCTATGGTACATTATTAATATCATTAGGTAGATGGTTGAATCTATTTTCATAATAAATTTATTTGGGCATACAAATGTTGCATGTATTTTCTATAAATCTAGTCAAACTTACGGCATGGAAAAAAAACGATAGTTATTTAGGGACGGAGGAAGTACGTTGTAAGTGTGTTATTTAGATGTTGCATATGTTTGCAATAGTTTTCAAGTATTTTTTAGGTGTTTTTGCAAGTGTTTTAGACACATATTTCAAGTGTTTCATTTGTCTTCTTTTATATGCTGCAACTGTTACGTATGAATGTTTAAAAATTAAAGTTAATTGGATGTTGTGATGCATATAGGAAGCAGCGGATAGCTAGACGTTTAGGGCGCTCACTCGCCAGCCCGATGCGCTGAGGTGTTGCTCCCTCGCTGAGCGGATACCATTCCAGCGAGTCCGTACATGAGTGGGTGATTGGGCTTACGTACGTTTGGGCCTCGATGAGTCGATGTATCCATGCCGTGCGTATAATTCTCCAGCCCAAGATGATCGCGTAACAATACTTCCAGATAGCAACCACATTCCAGCAATCGTCAGTTGTCAGCCATGTTGAAATTCCCTGAAATTCACCCGTACGTACCAAACAATAATAATGGGAAAAACAAGGAAGTTTCCATTTTTAAGGTTTGCAATTAGCAAATGTATAACAGTACAAAATTCGAACAACTTGAAGCTTATATAGTCTACACACGTACCTTTTCCTTCTACTGTTCGTTCAAACACATAGGTATGGATCGTTTTTCAATTGGCACGGAGCTGAACTTTCCATGCAAGGCAAGCAACAACAATGGTACGGATAAGTAAGAATGGTCAACACAGTGAATGCCTCCCACCTTCCTTCAGGTTCTGTTCTGCTATCGCTGCCGATTTGGGTCAACACGAACAGTTGCACGTGTGACGTTACCTACAAGCAAGGTTTGACAATTTGGAGTTGGACGTGGCTCCAGCCATGCAGATCTTGAGTTCTTGACAGATTCATGGAACGACGTCAGCTCAGAGTAGTTGGGCTAAACTGAAACTCTGTGATCATATAATCTCAAACAAGAAGTTGACTTGAGAGGTTGGGACAAATCTCAAAGCGCATTGCCTTGTAACAGGGGGCAGTAACAGTATGATGTACAGACTCAAGTGCAACGCAATCGTACAAGGGAAGGATGAGGTGTGTGACGTAGGCGTGCAGGTCGACGCAGTCGACATGAGGAGGTGTACGCATCGAAGGATGAAGATGAAGGGGTTCGGCTCCCCCACTCTCACTCCCGCCGCGGCCGACATGCGAAAATCGATGGATGGGCCAAACTGCCTCGGCCTGGCCCAGCTACAGCCCCACCTGTCAAATTGTTAGCGTTAGCCTACCATGTTTCAGTCATGCCATGGTACAGTAGTTCACAATTTTCTTTTCAAAGGTTTGCAGCTAGCTCATCCGACAGTACAAAGTTCGAACAACTTGAAGCTTATAGTTAACAAACGTACAGCACAGTACTTCTTTCTTCTTCTGTTCGTTCAAAAAACGCACAGGTATCGTTTTCAATTAGCAAGGACCTGAACTTTGCTTGCAAGGCAAGCGACAACAATGGTACGTACTAAGTTTTGATGAGACAGTTTTCTGAAGGTATCCATTGCTTAGTTTTTATCCATGAAACTATTGTATACCAAATCCGAACAGTGAATTCCTGTAACCCTCCTTCAGGTTAGCGACCGATTTGGATCAACGCTGTTGCAAAACAGTACTGCCAGAATGTGCACGTTCGACGTTATCTGCAGAGTGGCAACTAGAACTGGTAGACGTTCAGCGGAACGAGAGCCTTCCTTGTGCACTGCTGCTGTCTCCCTCGTTCTTCCTTGCTAAGCCGTCAGACACATCTCCTGCAAAATATGGAGAAATCTTTCTCGGTTTCATCTTCGTCATCCTGGTCATCTTCATCGTCGCTATCATCTTCAGTAGAGCGGGATTTGGGACAAGCCACAGCTTTGGCACAATCTATCCTATCAGCAAACCACTTAACAAGGTCAATGTCTCTGTCAGGATCGAAAAACCTGTAGTCCACGTCAATCAATGTTGGGCAGATACGGTCATCCTCTGTTTCACTTTCACCTGTCTTGTGTGGATGCCCTCCGAAGTGCTCCTCACCATTTGGATGATCGATTTTTTTCTTGCTCCTCGTACAAGCATAGCAATTACCTGCGTTTGTGCACAAGATTAGAGACAGGATCTGCTACTGAAAATACGCCAAGGAAAAAAAAAACTTAATACCAAAAAATCATAAACTTTGCAAACAGCCAAACAAGACATATATCAGGCCGCATAAAAACAAATAGTACGTCTCGAGGTTGCAACACTCCACATTTAAACAAACAAATTCCAATGCATAGCATTGTAGATCCTTGAATCTTCTGTTCATCGTATAACAATGGTCAAGAGCCTTAAGGTAATCACTACTGCTGCATATAAATAAGCCCAAAGCTGTTATTACTTCTTTTCGGCAGAACCCTTGTTTGTTCTGCTACTGTTAAGCAAGATCAAGAACATTTCATCTACCAACCAATAATCAGTTTTATTTGAGGAACTATTCATACTGTGAACATAATAGAAGCTTCTTAGTCACTAGGTTTAACTACTATACAGAATATGCAGCTTAACCCCCAATCCACTAGCTAGTCCTAAAGGAACGACCAATCTATTAATCATATGTTAACTTTGTAATTATGACACCTGGCATTTGCAAGGCAGACAAGCAAGCAAGCATGCTAGCTCCGGTGGAGCTCAACTTTATATTAGTCAATGTGAAAAAGGATATTAGATCAAAAGCATACCAACATGGCTTGGTGATGGCTGTGTGTGAACCAGCATGCAGCAGAAGATGATGTCCTCTTCAGAACAGTTTCTGTTAGGCGGATTATGAGCTTCAGCGAAAAAGTGCACAGGAGTCTGGCTTTGGGATTGTTTACGCTTTGGCCAGGCCATGAAATTGATGTGGAAATATCGGTCAAAGAAGCCATCCTCAACCTTCACGGTGCTTTCGCCATAGGTGGTATGAAGGCAGTAACGTGCCCCGGTTTGGCGAGCAAACTTGCGCAATGCCGCATCTGCAATGTCAAGCAAGGTTTGATACACTTTCCTCACGATCCTCCTCTTCTCGTCGATGATTCGACCAATTCTCACGCTCAGCTGTCGAGAACAAGGCTGCGGCAGCGGTGCATCTGGCAGCGGGAGAGGCTGCAGCATGGCGGACAGGCGCAGGATGTCATGCGAGGAGAGCCTGCGCCTGCCACCCAGCAGCGAGAGCGCATCGCGCTCCACAGGTGGCAGTACTGAGGTGACGAAGTGCGCAAGGGCGGAAGGTTTTGGGTGCCGCGCTGCCTGGGCAGCCACCTGGAATGGAACGGCTTCCAATCCTGTGCGACCGATCGGCACTGCCCCGCGTGCGGAGGCGGAGGCGCCATGGAGGGCGGCAAGGGAGAGGGCGAGGTGCCAGAGGGCGTCGTCGTGGGAAAGATCAGGGCACTGGTGGCAGAGGTAGCCAACCAATCCATCGAGGGAGCGGTGGGAAAGGCGGCTTATACCCTCGGTGCTGACGACGTCGACATCGATGGGGTCGGCGCGGAAGGGGAAGGCGGCGGCGTACCAGACGGAATTGAGGATGATATTGTGGACAGGGTGGAGTGGACCGTAGCAGTGCCCGCCGACAAGGAGGCCGCGCGCGAGGGTGGTCCGGAGCTCGGCGGCGGGCAGCCGGGAGATGGCGTCGATGTAGTATCCGCGGATGAGACCCAGCAGAAACGGACGCACGGCCCGAGCATCTCGTGTGGTCCTCGGCAGATCAGGCTTCTTCTCGGTGACCTGCTGCTGCCGATTCGGAAGAGGGGTTTTGCACTGGGCGGCGCGATCGGAGGAGGAACCGGAAGACTGGGGAGAGGAGGATTCGGAGTGTCCCGAACCCAGATTAGCGCGGAGGCGGCGACGGCGGCGGCTACGATTACGCCGGCCAGCCATGCCCTAGCTCCTGATCTTGCACGCCTTCTTATTTTATTTTATTTATTTTAAAGAACTATCATGGCTTGCAACCAAAAAAAAAAACCCGGTTGTGCTCGTGCCCGGGATTCCCATCGGACGCCCCTCCGTCCGCATGGCCTCCCCCGCCCCCGCCCTCGCTTCCCGCACAAAAGAAGAAGAAAAGTAAGGCCTCGCCCCTTCCCCCCGCTTCCGTATAGAAGAAGAAGAGGAAAAGCACGGCCTCGCCCCCGCCCCCGCTTCCCCCGTCCTGGCCCTCGCGCGCACGGGATCCGCCCCCTCTCCTGACCCCGCCAGCGGCCCCAACACCATGCAGTTGAAGTAAAAAATTAAAACAAAATCCAAAACCAATGCTACATCAACCGAGACCTAATGCAACAAACGCAGAAAACCAATGCAACACGGTGAGAAGCTCAACCCAGAGAGCTCGCCGGAACCCTAGCCTACTGCAACATCATACGAGACCTAATGCAACAAACAGAGAAAACCAATGCAACACGGTGAAAGCTCAACCCAGAGAGCTCGTCGGAACCCCTAGCCTACCGCAACATCACCCGAGACCTGATGCAACAAACAGAGAAAACCAATGCAACACGGCGAGAGCTCAACCAGAGAGCTCGCCGGAACCCTAACCTACTGCAACATCAACTGAGACCTAATGCAACAAACGAAGAAAACCATTGCAACATGGTGAGAGCTCACACCAGAAAAGCTTGCCGGAACCCTTAGCCACCACCACATCCTTTAGATCCAGAGGGGGGAGGAGTAAGGGAGGAGGAGGAGGAGGAGGAAGGGGACGGCTCAGATCCATGAAGGATCCACCTACCTCGCCGGAAACCACCGCCGTCGGGCTTTTCTCCGGTGGCTAGAGGTCACCAGAGCGAGGGGAGGGGAGCAGGGAAGGAGGGGACCGAGCAACTCGCCGGAAAGCCGCCGCCCTCTCTCTCGGTGGCATGGAGGCCGCGGGGCGCACGGAAGGAGGAGAGGGAGGAGGAGAGGGGGCCTCGCCGCCGGCGCGGCAGGAGGGCATGCAGGGAGGGGCGCGCGTGGGCGCGACGCTAGAGCAACATGTGCATGCGAGCGGAGCGACAAAGAAAAGCGAGGAAGAAGAAAGGGGAAGGCAGCGAATGGATAAGGCGGAGGAGGAGGCAAGCGAGTGGTGCGGTCCGTCCGATGCGTCCGGACGTATGAGCAGTAGCATTTCCGGAAAAAAAAACTTGCCCCGAACCCAGATTAGCGCGAAGGTGGCGACGGCGGCGGCTACGATTACGCCGTCCAGCCATGCCCTAGCTCCTGATCTCGCACGCCTTCTTATTTTATTTTATTTATTTTAAAGAACTATCATGCCTTGCAACAGGAAAAAACAATATCATAATAATTTAAATTTAAACGTGTGGCTTACTATAAAAAAATAATACTTTAAGCGTAATATTCGCAACATTCATTTATAGCCAATGATCAATATTACTAGAGTTTTCACGAAGCATGAACAATTAGAATATAATTCAAATTTTTATATAAATTAATATAGATGGTGCAACTGCATCTTTAAATTCCCATTTTTTCTAAGCACTGCAATTGCATCTTCAAATCTCCTAGCAATTGCCACATTTTTTTCCTAAACTCGTGCGTTACAACGAGAAAATACTGATCCTAGAAAATACTAATCCTGTCATGTGTCCAATTCCCATCTGATCACTCAAAATCCTTAGAAATTGTAAGTCGTTTTTGCAAGATATTTACTCACGAAGATACGCTTATACTGAAATTTGGCTTATGCTGATGCTTATACTAAAATATTATAAGAAGAAAACACTGTTCCATGGTTGAAAAGTAGCTCAAGCGAACATGGTACATTGATGTACAACAATATCAACCCCAACACTAAAAGTTTATTCAGAATGTATTAAACATACACAGTTCTGCTGGTCATCTGCTATCACCTATTCTGGTTGTTCTGCAACATTGCCTTGGCTGGGAGTCCACCAATGCCTGACTACCAGTCTGCAGCACAGTTGGAACGTTGCCCCATGTTGTCCGCTAATAATCTATGGTGCTGTTGTGAAAATTTTTAAGGTGTCATATCGAATGTGTCGGAAGGATGTCGGGAGGAGTTTCAGATACTAATAAAAAAATAAATTACAGAATCCGTCAGAAAACTCCGAGACGAATCTAATGATACTAATTAATCTGTCATTAGCACAGGTTGGTTACCGTAGCACTTCAGGTTTTTTCATAGACTAATTAGGCTTAAAAGATTCGTCTCGCGATTTTCCTAAGAACTGTGCAATTAATTTTTTTCGTCTACGTTTAGTACTCTATGTATGTGTCAAACGTTCGATGTTACTGTAGAACCTAAAATTTTTTGGAAACTAAACACCCCCTATGCTCCACCGGCGAACTCTTGGGTGAGGCGTGAACCACCTCGGCGGTGCAGGAACAGACGCCAAGGCACGCAACACTCAGTGATGCACGCATGGTGTGATCTCCGTTGCCTCCCATGATCTTCCCCCGTCAGATTCCGGCACTCTCGAATCTCGAGTCCATTAAAACTAGTCCCCGTTAGCTCCTTCATTCATTGTCCACCCTGTTCGCTTAGCTGATAAGTCATGACTGAAAATACTGCTCGTTGATTTATTACGAGAGAAAAACACTACTAAATGACTGACTGATTTGGCTGATAAGCTCAGTCAAACAGGACAAAAGCTGTGGCGTGCCGCGGCATAGGTCTCAACGCACTCGCGGCCAAAGCCGGTGTCCACTATCCTCCTCGATGGACCCTGGCGAGAGAGTCGTGGGAGGGAACGCGAGTGCAGGCGAGCACACGAAGCGGGAATTGCATTAATACAAGACGAGCTATCTAGTTTGGAAACTCCTGGTGGTCCCTCATTCATCTTCGTTTACCCATTAGACATATCGCCTGCAATAAACTTCGATATCTTCCTTGGCTACATCTTCATCATTTATGCTCAAGCCCAGCTTGGAATTAATAGCTTCGTCACGATTTATCTTCTCAGCATACCACTTCACAAGGTCAATGTCTCTATCAGGATCAAAAAACCTGTAGTCCACGTCAATGGTAGTTGGGCAATCACGGTCATCCTCAGTTTCATCTGTCTTGTGCGCATGCCCTCCGAAGTGCTCCTCACCATTTGGATGATCAATTTTTCTCTTGATCCTCGCACCAGCATAACAATTATCTGTGTTTATGCACAAGCAGGATTAGAGACAGAATCTGCCATTGAAATACACCAAGAAAAAAGGAACTTAACATCACTCAAACATCCTTGTTCGGCTAGTCGTTTCTGCGGCGGCTGCTGATGCTGATTTGTTGTGAGAGAAAAATACTGCTGAATGGCTGGCTGATTCTCAAGCGAACAGGGCAAATTTTGCAAACGGGACATGGTACTATCAGGTTGTACAAAACAAATGCATCTCTAGGTTGCAATACTCTACATTAAAAATAGACAGATTCCAATGCAGACCGTGTACATCCCAAAATCTTTTGCTCAACATACAAGGCAATCACTGCTGCATATAAATCATCCAGAGTTCTTTTTCTGCAGAACCATTGTGTTTGTTCTGGCATTAAGCAAGATCCATAAGAAGATTTCATCTACTCCGTCTATTCCAAATTATACTTTGGTCAAGTTTATAGAAAAATGCACCAACATCTATAACATCAAATCAGTTTAATTGAATTCTCCATAAATATGCTTTGATAGTGCATTTATTTGAACTTGTAGATGATAACATAATTTTGTGAAAACATGGTCAAAGTTAGAAAAGTTTGACTTGGAACAGAGAAAGTACCAACCAACAATGAGTCTTATTTGTGGAACTAATCAACCTGGGAACAAACGAGGAACAGAGAAATAGATGCAACAAAAATAGGGAACTAATATAAGCTTCTTGGTTACCAGGTTTAACTGGTATAGTATGCACAGAACATGCAGCCTAACCCAGAATCCGCTAGCCAGTCGTAAAGGAACACCCAATCTACTAATCATATAGGAACGTTAATAACAGGAGTGGCCCTGCTATTGCATTTGCAAGGCAGACAAGCAAGCAAGGATGATATGTTGCCCTAGGTGGTCAGTTGGCGCTCAACTTTTAGTAATGTATATGGTGAAAAAGGATCTGAGATTAAAAAAAAAAGCATACCAACATGACTTGACAATGGTTGTGCGCATCCAAGCATGCAGCAGGAGGTGACGTCTTCTTCAGAACAGTTTCTGGTTGCTGGATTATGAGCTTCAGCAAAGAAGCAAACTGGAATCTGGCTTTGGGTTTGTTTACCCTTTGGCCAGGCCATGAAATTGATGTGAAAATATTGGTCCAGGCCACAGCAATCCCCAGCCTCCACGATGCTTTGGCCATAGATAATATGAAGGCGGTATCGTGCCCCAGTTTGACGAGCAAACTTGTGCAGTGCCGCTGTTATGACGGGCGTCCACTATGAGAGAAGAGGCAGGCAGGCTCGTGGCTAGCAAGGCCGGGCGCACAGGAGTTGGGTTCAAGGCCCAAATTATCACCTATTTCTATTATTAGAATTATTACTATTATTAGGGAGTTATTTCTATTTTTAGAGAGAAGAGGAGTTATATATATTTTGTAAGACTATTGAGATCAATTAAGCAGAAACAATCTAAGTTGTTTCCGGCTTCCTTAGGGAGCCGGGAGATTCTGCCCTAGCCGCCACTTGCCCTAGCCGTCACCTGTTTCCCTGCGCTCATCTTCCACCTCGTGACGGCGCCCCATCGCCGGCAGCGAGGTCGCCAACTTCCTCCTCCTCCCTCTCATCCATATCGCTTGCGCGAGATCGCTGGTAGGACTAGGAATCCTATCAACCTGGTATCGGCTGCCTTGCCGATCATGGCCTCCACCACCACCGCCGCCGCGCCGACCATCCCACCCACCACAGCGCCGCCAACCCCACCCACCACAAACAGCCCCTTGTCCGCTGCTCTGGCCGCCCCGGTAGATGCCACCGTGGGATCATCCGCTGCCGTTCCTTTAACCCTGGAATCCCTCGCCGCCGTGGTCGCGGAGATGTCTGCCAACATGGCGCAGCTCACCCACAACGTCGCCGCCATGCAGACGGCGTGGGCGGGCCTCACACGGCTGCCGGCTCCGCCGGTTCCGTCGCTGCCCCCGCCTCCGCTTCCCTCGCCCCAACCGCCGATAGCAGCGCTGCCTGCGCCTTCCACAGTTGCGCCGGTCTCGGGCGCTAGTCCGCCGCCGACCTCGGGTCTACCCCTCCACATGGTCCGCTGGCCGACTTCGCCATCCCCCATCCCGGAGTGGGCGTTCGCGGGCTCTACGACTTCCCCGCTCTACACCATGGCCACCTCCACCGTGGCCTCGCCCAGCGCGTCGACGGGCTGCAATGGGGCCCCGCCCCCCCGCTCGGGCGTCTTCTATGGCGACACCGCGGGGAATCTCTACTACGGAGGCGCCCCGTCCGCCGCTGCTCTTCCCCTCGGGAGCGACGCTTCTGCCGCTGCGATCGGGGACGAGGGTGTGCCGGGCGTCGCCGCTGGCCCGGGTGCTCACACCGCCCCGCGCTTCTACAAGCTGGAGTTCCCGACGTTCGATGGCGGCGTCGACCCCCTCAACTGGTTGAACCAGTGCGAGCAATTCTTCCGCGGCCAGCGCACTCTGGCTTCGGACCGTACCTGGCTCGCCTCCTATCACCTTCGGGGCGATGCTCAGACTTGGTACTACGCCTTGGAGCAAGACGAAGGGATGCCGACATGGGAGCGTTTCCGCGCCCTGTGCCAACTTCGCTTTGGACCGCCAACGCAGGGCACGCGCCTAGCACAGCTTGCGCGCTTGCCGTTTACATCTTCAGTGCAGGAGTACTCCAACCGCTACAACGCGGTCCTATGCCACGCCCGCGACCTCAACCCGCGCCAGAAGGCGGAGCTCTTCGTGGGCGGGCTGCCCGAACACATCCAGGTCGACGTGGAGATGCACCACCCGCCCGACCTCCAGACAGCGATGTACCTGGCGCGGGCCTTCTAACGCCGCGCCGCAGCTTCCGTTCCGTCGCAGCCTCTCCAACAGCGGGGTATTCGGCCACCGCGTCCGTCACAGCCGGCGCTCTCTGCTGGGGGTGCGGCTGCCTCTCCGCAGTTGTCGCCTTCTCCAGCTAGCGGGGGCCAGCTGCGTTTCCGCCGATTGACGCCGGCCGAACAATTGGAGCGGCGGCGCCAGGGCCTCTGCTTCAACTGTGACGAGCCCTTTGTGCGGGGGCACGTGTGCAAGCGCCTCTTTTACCTTGAGACCGCCGACTATGTCGACGATCCCGATCACCCGACGGCGGACGACGACGGGACTGCACCTCCCGAGGACTCGACTTCCGCAGCGGCGGAGCCCACTGCTAATGCTCTAGTTGTCTCCATGCATGCTCTTGCAGGGATCCGTACTGAGAATACCATGCTGCTGCCCGTGCAGTTGAAGGGCGAGCGGCTTTTGGCCCTGCTGGACACCGGGTCGACGCACTCCTTCCTCCAAGGACATGTGATGCGTCGCCTTGGTCTATCTCCTGCTGCTGCCGCGCACCTCCGTGTCACCGTCGCCAGCGGAGAGCGCCTGCCGTGCGAGGGCGTTGCACGCGACGTCCCCATCTCCGTCGCCGGCGTGTCCTACCCCGTCACCTGCGTAGGCCTCGCCTTGGGCTGTTTCGACTTCATCCTCGGCGTCGACTTCCTGCGCACCTTGGGACCCCTCACATGGGACTTCGACGCCCACACGGTGGCCTTTCAGAGGGGCGCCCGCCGCATCACCTGGCAGTGCGAGGGGGCGCCACCGACTCCAGCAGCGCAGCAGCTGCTGGCCGTCACCTCGGACGTCCAGCCACGTCCTCTGCTGGACCGTCTCCTCCAGCAGCATGGGGCCGTCTTCGACGCACCGCGTGGCTTGCCGCCAGTGCGGCCCTATGACCATCAGATTCACCTCCTCCCCGGTACGGCCCCCGTGGCGGTCCGCCCGTACCGGTACCCGCAGCTCCAAAAGGATGAGCTGGAACGCCAGTGTGCTGATATGCTGGAACAGGGCATCATTCGGCCCTCGACGTCGCCGTTCTCCGCCCCTGTCCTCCTCGTCAGGAAGGCGGACGGCTCCTGGCGTTTCTGCATCGACTACAGGGCTCTCAACGACAAGACGTCCAAGGACAAATTCCCGATCCCGGTGGTCGACGAGCTCCTCGATGAACTCCACGGCGCCCAATATTTTACTAAGCTCGACCTCCGCTCGGGCTATCACCAGGTGCGCATGCACCCGGAGGACATCGCCAAGACTGCGTTCCGCACACACCATGGGCACTTCGAGTTCCTAGTCATGCCCTTTGGCCTGTGCAACGCTCCGGCCACTTTTCAAGCCCTGATGAACGACGTCCTCCGACCTTACCTCCGCAGGTTCGTGCTGGTTTTTTTTGATGATATTCTCATCTACAGCACTTCGTGGGTGGCGCACCTCCAGCATGTGGGCCTCGTCCTCAGTGCGCTGCGCGCACACGGTCTCTTCCTCAAGAGGTCGAAGTGCTCCTTCGGCGCCTCCTCCGTGGCGTACCTTGGGCACGTCATCTCCGCGGACGGGGTCGCCATGGACAGCGACAAGGTGGCAGCGGTGGCCGCCTGGCCGGTCCCTCGCTCCCCCCGTGGTGTCCGGGGCTTCTTGGGGCTGGCCGGCTACTACAGAAAATTTATCAAAGACTTCGGCTCCATCGCCGCCCCCCTGACTCGCCTCCTGCGCAAGGAGGCATTTGTGTGGGATACCGAGGCGGCCGAGGCGTTCGAACGCCTCAAGCGCGCCTTGTCGTCCGCACCGGTTTTGCAGATGCAGGACTTCGAGCGCCAATTCGTCGTCGACTGCGATGCGTCAGGCACGGGTTTTGGCGCGGTACTGCACCAGGGGGCCGGCCCCCTGGCCTTCTTCAGCCGGCCATTTGCTGCGCGCCATGGCAAGCTGGCAGCCTACGAGCGGGAGCTCATCGGGTTGGTCCAGGCAGTGCGGCATTGGAGGCCGTACCTCTGGGGCCGCCGCTTCCTCGTCCGGACTGATCACTACAGTTTGAAGTTCCTCCTGGATCAACGCCTTTCTACCGTGCCTCAACACCAGTGGCTCAGTAAGCTCTTCGGGTTTGACTTCGCTGTCGAATACCGCCCGGGTCGCCTCAACACCGCCGCCGACGCCCTTTCTCGCCGGGACGAGGAGGGTCCAGCGGTGCTGCTCATGTCTGGGCCCTCCTTCCGCCTCTACGACGACATCCGCGCCGCCATGACGCTGGACCAGGAGGCCGGCGAGCTCCTTCAGCAGCTGGACCGCGGGACCCTGGACGGTCCCTGGCGCGTCGCCGAGGGCCTGCTGCTTCATGGCAAGCGAATCTTCGTACCGCGCCACGGCGATCTGCGCCATCAGGTGGTGGCGCTGGCCCACACAGCCGGCCACGAGGGCATCCAGAAGACCCTCGTTCGCCTCCGACAGGACTTCTACCTTCCGGGCGACCGCGCGCTTGTGCAGGACTTCGTCCGCTCCTGCGACACGTGCCAGCGGAACAAGACGCCGACCACACATCCGGCGGGGCTGCTGCAGCCCCTCGAGGTTCCCTCGCAGGTGTGGGCGGACATATCTATGGACTTCATCGACGGCCTCCCGAAGGTGCACGGCAAATCGGTCATTCTCACGGTGGTTGACCGGTTTTCCAAGTATGCACACTTTATCGCCCTCAGTCATCCGTATTCGGCGGCCTCCGTGGCGCGCGCCTTCTTCGACGGCATTGTGCGCCTCCACGGCTTCCCCACCTCCATCGTCAGCGACCGCGACCCGGTCTTCACCAGCCATTTGTGGCGTGATCTTTTTCAGCTTGCAGGTGTTAAGCAGCGCTTGAGCACGGCCTTCCATCCTCAGACCGATGGCCAGTCCGAGGTGGTTAACAGGATCATTGTGATGTATTTGCGGTGCGTCACAGGCGACCGTCCTCGTGCCTGGGTCGATTGGCTTTCCTGGGCCGAGTACTGTTACAACACATCCTTCCAGACGGCGCTCCGGGCGACTCCATTCGAGGTGGTTTATGGCCGTCCTCCACCGCCTCTCCTTCCTCTCCAGCCTGGGGCGGCGTTGACTGAGGCGGCTGAGTCGCTGCTCCGGGACCGCGACGCCTTCCTGGAGGAGGTCCGCGAGCGTCTCCTTCAAGCTCAACAGTACGCCAAGAAGTACTACGACGTCCATCACCGCGACGTGTCCTTTGAGGTGGGCGATTGGGTGCTCCTGCGGCTTCTCCACCGTCCTATGCAGGCCCTCATCGCCCAGCCCAAGGGCAAGCTCCGTCCTCGCTACGCCGGGCCCTTCCAGGTGTTGGAGCGCATTGGTGCTGTGGCCTACCGTCTTCAGCTCCCGCCCGGCGCACGTCTTCACGACGTCTTTCATGTGGGCCAGCTCAAGGCCTATGAAGGACCACCGCCGACTGCCCCTGCCCCGCTTCCGCCGGTCCAGGATGGTCGCCTGCTGCCCAGTCCTGAGCGGGTGCTGAAGGCTCAACTCCGCCGTGGCGAGTGGCGTATCCTAGTGCAGTGGCAGGGCCTTTCCGCGGATGATGCCACTTGGGAGCCCCTCGCCAAGTTCAAGGAGCAGTTTCCCGAAGTCCAGCTCGAGGACGAGCTGTTTGAAGAGGCGGGGAGAGATGTTATGACGGGCGTCCACTATGAGAGAAGAGGCAGGCAGGCTCGTGGCTAGCAAGGCCGGGCGCACAGGAGTTGGGTTCAAGGCCCAAATTATCACCTATTTCTATTATTAGAATTATTACTATTATTAGGGAGTTATTTCTATTTTTAGAGAGAAGAGGAGTTATATATATTTTGTAAGACTATTGAGATCAATTAAGCAGAAACAATCTAAGTTGTTTCCGGCTTCCTTAGGGAGCCGGGAGATTCTGCCCTAGCCGCCACTTGCCCTAGCCGTCACCTGTTTCCCTGCGCTCATCTTCCACCTCGTGACGGCGCCCCATCGCCGGCAGCGAGGTCGCCAACTTCCTCCTCCTCCCTCTCATCCATATCGCTTGCGCGAGATCGCTGGTAGGACTAGGAATCCTATCAGCCGCATCTGCAATGTCAATAAACATTTGGTACGCGGTCCTACAGCACCTCCTCCTCTCGGCGATGATTCGTCCAATTCTTATGCTCAGCTCTCGAGGACACGGTTGCTGCGCCAGTGCATCTGGCAGCGGGAGAGGCTGCAGCATGGCGGAGAGACGCAGGATGTCATGCGAGGAGAGCCTACGCCTGCCAGCAAGCAGCGAGAGCACATCGCGCTCCAGAGGTGGCAGCACCGAGGTGACGAAGCGCGTAAGGGCGGAAGGTTTTGGGTGCCGCGCAGCCTGCGCAGCGACCTGGAATGAAACGGCTTTCAATTCCGTGCGGCCGAACAGCACAGCACCGCGTACGGAGGCGGGGTCGCCATGGAGGGCGGCAAGGGAGAGAGCGAGGTGCCAGAGGGCGTCGTCGTGGGAAAGGTCAGGGCATTGGTGGCAGAGGTAGGCAACCAACCCATCGAGAGAGCGGTGGGCAAGGCGGCTTATGCCCTCGGTGGTGACGACGTCAACATTGATGGGGTCGGCGCGGAAGGGGAAGGCGGCGGCGTACCAGACGGAATTGAGGATGATATTGTGGACGGGGTGGAGTGGACCGTAGCAGTGCCCGCCAACAAGGAGACCGCGCGCGAGGGTGGTCCTGAGCTCGGTAGCGGGCAGCCGGGCGATGGCGTCGATGTAGTAGCCGCGGATGACACCCAGCAGGAACGGCCGCACATCGCGAGCATCCCGTGTCCTCCTCCGCAGATCAGGCTTCTCCTCAGCCACCTGCTGCTGCCGATTCGGAAGAGGGATTTTGCGCTGGGCAGCGCGGTCATCGGAGGAGGGACCGGACGATTGGGGAGATGAGGATTTGGACGACTGCGGAGAGGAGGATTCGGATGCCTCCGAATCTAGCTTAGCGCGGAGACGGCGGCGACGGTTACGCCGGCCAGCCATACCCTAGCTCTTTATATCGCTTTGCCGGCGGTGGGGATTGGCACGGGATGGAGTACTCCCTCCACGTAGGAAAAAAAATGACGTTGAGGGCAGCATTCAGTATATCACGGAGTGATTTATTACGGTAGAGTTTTCCATGTCTGCCCCTATTAAAGAATGCTGTGGGTGCATTGCATATGAGAAAGTTTCCTAGTTCAGATGGTTAGTGTATCGAGGTGTGAGTGTAGTGATCCAGGTTCAAATCCTGACAGCCACAGTTTTTTTTCCTGCATTCTTCATTTTGCATGGCACTATTTTTGCCATGGTGGCGCGCTGATTTCGATTTTTTTCGGCCTGGAGCGCGGAGCAGGCTGCATGGCGCGTTTTTGCTTGCTCGTTTTTCGATTTTTTCGGCCTAGCGCTCGTAGCATGGTGTGAACAGGCACACGAGAGGGCGAGCGGGCGGCACAGATGAGAATCGAGGCGAGTAACTGCACGACGCGGAGTAACTGCGCGTGCGACAATCGAAGCGGCATGGGCAAACAAGTCCAGATCACCGGTTGTGGCTCTAGGACGTTGTTTTTTCCGCAAACTACCCAAGGGGCCAGAACGACGTTTATTTACTATACGGAGAGTATATTATTATTATTATATAGAATATACGGAGTATGCCCAACAGCGCGGCCAAGCCCAAAACGAGTCCGACTCCGCAACGCTCGGTGGCAGTAGCAGTGGCAGTGGCAGTCCAAATTCAGCTCTTGTGAGAACGTCCATCCAGCCGTGTCTGTCTCTGCGCGACCGGGCACAATAGTCAAGGATGGGCCTGCTCCACCCACGCTCTCTCCATCTCTACATTAGGACAGCTGAGAAATCCCCCCTTGCTCCGGAATCCCTTCGCTCATTGCGGCTCATCATGTCGTCTGTCCGCTCCAAACCGCCTTGCCGCCGCGCGGAGCCCGCGCTGTGCCCCATCCCCGCCCTGCGCACCGTGTCCATCCCCCACTGCTGTGCCTAGTCCCCCCTCCGCGTTGAGGCGCTGCCGAGGTGCTACCGACGCTGCTGTTCCCCAGGCCAATGGACAAGCTTTGCATGATGCCATCCCGCCGGCGAGTTGCCTGCGTCGCTATTGCACCGGTGAGCTCCACAACCACGAGCCTTCATTCCTCCAAGCTACAAGGTGACATTGTGCTGAAAGCGTATGTTTCAAGTGTTTCAGATATTTCATCTGGACGTTGCAAAAGTATATTGGGATGTTACACATGTTGTAATGGCTATACACGTAAATTGTAAGTGTATATTACAAATGTTTCATCTGCTTTTTCAGACATAAGTTGCAAGTGTGTTTATTTGGATGGTACATATTTTTCGCACGTATGTTTCAAATGTTTTATCTAGATGTTGCATATTTTTTGCAATAGTTTTTCATGTGTTTTCAGGTGTTTTTGTAAGTGTTTCATACACATGTTTCAAGTGTCTCATCTGTCTATAGATGTATGTTGCAAATTTTCATCTGTATGTTAGAAAAGTATATCAGTTGTTGCACATGTTGCAATGGCATTGGTGGCTGGTAGACAGTAGCCTGCCGCAGGGCTTCGGCTCCTACCTCGCGCGGCGCGCCTCGCCCTCTCAACACTCAATTTCTCTTCCTCTCGTTCTCTCTATCTCTGACCTCTTCTCTTCTTCCCCAACTCCGACGGGCTTACAAGGGGCTGAGGGAAGCAGGCCGGCCAAGCGATAGGGACGACGGGAGGGCGCCAATAGGGTTCTAACGACGGTGGACGCTGTCGGGCCAGGTCAGGGTGGGGGTGTAATGGAACCGCCCAAATTATTAGAACAAAAGTACAAAAACAATCGCCAGAGCAATTAAATTCCCGTACTTAAGCTCTTATAACTCCGGTAGTCCAATAAAATCACGAGGAATTTTAAACCAACCAACGTACAAGCCAAGATCGTAGTGATTCAACATAACAAGTCACATGTTACCTCTATTATTACAAGTAATTCAATATAGATCGGAGTTCCATAGAGTTATCACAACTCAAGTTCAAAAATAGTGGAAGCAAAGTAGTTTGAAACTAATATCATCTTAATTCAAATACATGCCAGTACCAAGGTCAATTTCCAACAAAAACATGAGAAACAAGATAGCTCAGAAGGATCATGCCCATTATCACACTCAACCATTACAACAGGAGCCATTCAATTCTTGCAGTAGCCATGATATATCACAATCTGCAACAAGTGGGAATAAACCCTGAGTACGAGAAGGTACTCAGCTAGACTTATCCGTCATAAACCAGAAATAATATGACACCAAGAAGTATGCAATATTTTCTTTTAGTGGGCTAACTTGACTCATTTGCGAAAAGCATGAGTTATCATGAATAAACCATTTTAAATACTTTTGTATCATCTTTGTTATAACCTTGTTAATCTAGGTAAGCACCAATGCTAAAGCAATCACTTGATTAACCATTAACATCAAAGTTACCATCTCAGGTTTAGCATTTTCAACATAATCCACATAACCATCCGTGTTCCATCATCATTACTATGATGCCTCATTACTACGATGTCGTAGCTCGAGTCAAGTGCTCACTATTCAGGAGCAATGGCGCTTTGAATCGATTCCTAACCAGCTGGTGATTTATCACACAAACCACACTCACCGATAAAGTGAGCTACAGATCACCAGTGACACCATTCAGGTAAACGTTGTGGGATAACAATCATAGACCGCACTACCCAGGGGCCTCCCGACTGCTAGGAATCAGGATCCAGCCTGCCCTTGGGCTCACTCTTCGTGCCCCCGTCTTACCCCCTTCAGCACCAGTCTGCCAGCCCGAGTTTATCCCGGCCCGAATATTGTCACTAGCTTCGCGGTCGAGAGGTACGTTATTTGGCCAGCTAAATGTGAGGCATGCGTTCAACATGACAAGAGGGACGAGCAACGATCGGTCCTTAACCGACACAGATGGAATCACTATAGTTCAAAACCCTATAAGACTCCACCCGTCTCTATTTATCCATCAACACTTTGTTATTTTTCATGATAACAATTGCCAACCATAACCAGGTATCCACCTATATCTCGCAGGTGACAGGAAATCACCCGACTTCTACCGGTCTAAGCATGACTAAGCAATACTTTCGATCCTGAACCAAAATAGGATTCCAGGCATATTTACGAGACAAGAAAAAGGTATATATGCAGCAAGTGTTTCCACTCAACTCTTATAACTTAATGCAACAATACATATATAACATATATATACTCAATTGCTTTTTAAAGTAGGAGGCTTAGAATGCGCCGGGGCTTGCCTGGGATCAAACACTTAGATTAGTGTTTGTCAGATGACACTCACTTGGCGAGCATCTCCCATTCTGTCACTTGCTTAGTCCTTCCATCTTCAGGATAGGTTCACCAAACACCGTCTTCGGGTTTAGCTCCATCATCAAATCTTTACGTGGTTCATCTAGCGTACCTAAATAAGATGCAAGATGCATGTGTATGAATATGAGGAATGGTAACACAAGATGCATTACATAAGCATTCAATGCAACACAAGATTATGAAAGACAAACATAAGGTTACACTAAACACACTTAAGTACTTTGCGATGCTTAACTTAAACATCACACAAACTATCATGCTAAGCTAGCAAGCATAAAAGGCATCACACAAAAGTTTCATAAGATCTTAGGTGCATTAACTTGACATCATCAAAGACATGAGCCACACTTAGCAACACATAAAAGCAACAACAATTACTAGAATCAGAATCTGTCATTTTCAGGACTGTAAACAGTAGCTGCTTGTTTAATTCATAACTAGAGTTATACAGATCCAAATGACATGAAACAAGATATTCTGGAAAGCTTATGAAATTCTATACATTTCATCTATAATCATCACAGCATGATTCACAAGTTAAGTAGGTCAAAATAATTCATTTACAGAAACTGGTCTAACAAGACAGAGAGCAACAGATTATATGATCCAACTTTAAACAGCTGTAACTCCTAAATTACTTAGCCAAATACCACAAAATTTTAACAGTATCTAGATATATAAATTATCTAAAACTTTTGTATAAACAAGTTTTACAACAAAACACATTATAATGAATAATTTTGCTAAGTTCCCAGATCTGTCTAGAAACCACATTTGCAAGGAAATAAATATTAACTTATATTGCAAACATATAATTGGATAAAACCAACTTTATCAACACATCACACATATTCAAATAGCACCAGAATTCATGGTGTCACCATCTAAATAAATTCTTTAGAGGCATTTCTTAATTTATTTAGATGCCTAGATGATTTAATGAACATATATGAAAAGTGCATCATAAATTCTACAAAAATTATAATAGCTAGCATATCATCACAATAGTCTACTGTATAAATTTCAAGACATTTGGATATGTATATCAATTTCTATGAAAAAGATAAATTGCTATTGCAAGAAATCATGTGAGAGCAAGATACACTAATAACTCACTCATACAACAACCAAAATTCATGAAATTTTTACCACACATCGAACATCACATGAGTAGTATGCCACAAAAATTTCACTTCATTTGAAGCCCTACATTTGCAGTTATGAAAATGACAAATACAACTAGCATTAAAAACCTAGCTGCATAAATCCATTTTTACAGCTAAAACTTTAATCTAAAACATGATATATTATAGATGTATTACATAGAAAATTTTACAAGGATTTTAAAAAGTCCTCATTTGCTATTTTACGAATTTTCTATGATTTACTATGCATTTTCAAAGTTTCAGCACATTTAAAACAAATAGGTCCAAACTACACTATTCATCTGAGTCAGTAGTTATGCATTTAGGCCCTCCCCTTTCTTCAAATTGCTGCACGCGGCCCTTGATGAAGATTTGAATAGGGAGCCCAATGTAGCTTTCCGATGCCAGCCATAGGAAGCTCGCCGGCGGTGAGGGAGTGCTAGGGGAGCACCGAGAGGCCCGCGCACACCCGCTAGGCTACCCAGATCAGCGCGAGGCACCCTGTGGCGGCGCGGCCACGACAGCAGGCGGCGGCGACGGCAGCGGCCGGTGGCAGCGACACTTCGGTGATGGTTGGAACCAGGAAAAGCGCGCGGGAGGGGAGGCACGAGAAGGGGGAGGTGGTGCTGTGCTTGGTTGGGGCGAAGGAAGAGCGCATCAGCGGGGAGTTGGCAGGGCCGAGCTCAGCCATGGCGGCCATGGCTGCTGCTCGAGCAAGGCGAGGGCAAGAGCGAGCGCTGGGGTGAGCGGAGGGGCGAATGCGGAATCTGGGAGTGCATGCTATCGTCTCCCACGCGATAAGGAGGGAGAGCAGCGCAAGAACACGTGGCAACAATGGTGGGGGCACGGCCGGCGCATGGAGGATGCGTCGACATTTCATCGAGCACGTGGCGGGCAGCAAACGGGGCGAGGTGGGCGTCAATTTGGGCAGGATCCAGGTCGAATTTGGACATGGGCCAAAAATGAAGTTTGCTCTACAGCTGATGCTCTCCAACTTTGATTAAGGGTGTTCGGCCATTGGAACAACTGATTAGTAGTTAATTACCTTCCAAAAACAGTAGTGTCAATGACTTACGAGCTTCACTTTGGGCTCTAATTCCCTAATCAAAACTTGGTCAAACGGAATGCAACCTTTTCCTGTGCCTTCTCCATGGGGTTAGCTCCAACTTCTATTTTTGGATCAAGTCAAGTTGCTTAACAAAATTTCGAGAACACAACATGCCAATCTAATGACGTTGGTTAGCTTCTCCAAGACTTAGAATATTTCTAAGTGCAGAAATCAGCAGCAGGTTTCAACTTCGAGCCACTGTTTGACTTGGTTATGGACCAAACTAGCTCTTGACCCTTAAACAAAGTTTGTTCTACATGACATAGAATACAATTTTTATTTAAGGTCCAACCTCAAAACTGGTATAGAACCCACTGTTCTACTGTGACCAAAGTAGGATCACGATAAAGCTTAAATTATCCTTTTTTGATCCATTGGAGCCTTTTCTTGGCATTTGCTCAACATGAACCTTTCAGGACTTTTGTTGTAGATTTCATCGAGAGTCATTTGGGCAAGGTTTGGTTGATGACCAATATTTTCATTCACTTAATAGTGCAATTCAAACACTTATTAAAGTCATTCCAACAAGGATATAACTTATCATTTCATGTAACTTTTTTATTTCAAACTTCATGAAACTTTTTGAGTGACCAATATATATGGGTATTCATGTGACCCAAGCATATATCTTGAAAAGAGCCTATATGTAAAGCAATGGTACAATATCCAAGTTTAGGTTGGGGCTCCTTTCCATAGGTTTGACCTTGATATCTTCATCCCCACTTAATCTGTCATGTTTGAGCTCAAACCCACTACTTAATGAGTGACAAACACCTGGGTGTTACAGGGGGAAGGGGAGAAGGAGGCCGCCGTGGGTGCGGTAGGGTCTCGCCAAAGCTCCGCAGTTGTGTCATGGTGGTGGAGCTTTAGCGATATCCTACTGTGCCACCGCGGGGCGGTGGGCGGCGGGCAACGAGGGGAGGAAGAAGATGTGTAACAAAACAATCGAGCGTTCCCGGCCTCTGAAACACTCGAGTGGGAGGTAGACAGATCCTAAATTATTTGTTGTTTCTTGTTTCCCTGCAGGTTGTAGATTGACGGCGACCAAACATGAAACATCGTTGCCACTTGTCAGAATGGGAATGGTCTGATCCGATCCTGATTCTAAACCTGGCCTTGGCTTCAAGGTTAATTTTAGATTTTAGAGGTTATGCATTAAGCCATTTTACAAAGGTAATAGCCTCCGTGTGCAAAGAGTAGCGTGGATTGGTCCACTTCTACGCACTTCGTTCCAAACAAAAGTGTGTATCTAAGTGCATAATAAAAACTACTACTCAGTTTTAGATCATAAGTCGGTTTAGCTCTTCGAGCTACATCGTTTTTTCTATGCATCTAGATATACGTTATGTCTACATACATAGCAAAAACTATGCACCTAGGAAAGCTCTTCGAGCTACATCGCTTTTTCTATGTATCTAGATATGCGTTATGTCTACATACATAGCAAAAACTATATACCTAGGAAAGCTAAACAACTTATAATTTGAAACGAGTTGAGTAACAAGTATCTAAAAAAGTCGCAACGTCTTATAATTTGAAATAAAAGTAGTAAAGATGAGATATAATAAGATTAAAAAAGTATTATGGTAGCGCGTTAAGGTTATTAGCGATATATCAAATTGAATAAGTTTGCAACTATACGTAATTTTAGTTTTATTTTATTTTTACTTTTAAATATGATATTCTTTGATCATTTAAACATAGACATACTTACGAGTTATTATGATCAACTTATTTGAAAAGAAAAAGAATATCAATAAATAAAAAAGTTATTATGTGACGATCAGATCGACCAAGATATCCATTGAATCAATAGTTTAATTTCTAGCCGAGTATGCAGAAGATATGAAATTGATAAAATCCACGAAACCAACCGTCCCACCAATTTCTATGAGATGCACACTGGAACTGCACAAGAAAGTCCAAGTGCCAGACACCCTGCCTTTCTAGTTCTAGCCAAAGCAGCCAGTCACTAGTCACTACTGCTCCAACAGTCAAATTACTCGACGTCCGTCTAAAATCTCACAATACCAATTTTAGGATAACTGAACATTACAAGACAAACTGGTGTCGTCGTTTAGTTAAGAAAAAACGAGAAAAGGATTTTTACAAATAGGGTCAGAAAAATGATTATCACGAGGAATGCTTCAGTTTTGCTACAATATAAGAATAGTCGAATTGTATTGTTAATGTCTCCATTCGAATATCACAAGGAACAGAACATTTCCATGCCACCACCAACCTCATGCTCGGAAATGTTGCAAGTTGGTTTACGATAAGTAGGCCCAAAACAAGGGTAACAGAAAACTGGCCGCAGATGGCCGGCCTCATATCTGTTGCAATGATAACGGAGGTGGGAAATGGAGCTAATACATATTTTTGGAAGAAAAGATGGTTAGATGGCAAGGAAGTCCAGGATATTGCACCTCTTGTTGCTGCAATGGTCCCTAAGAGGACTTTAAATAAGCGTACTGTATTGGAGGCCCTTACTGAGGAAAAATGGGTTGAGGACATACCTGAAGGAGAAATTGATATGGCAGCCCTGATTCAATACTTGGACCTTTGGGACATCTTGAGTTTGGTTCAGTTGAATGAGGATATCCCCGATAGACATATCTGGAGGTTCTCTTCTTCCGGACAATATACGGCAAAAAGCGCCTATGATGCTCTTTTCCAGGGAGCAATCTCCTTTCAGCCTTTTGAGAGAATCTGGAAATCATGGGCGCCACCCAGATGCAAATTTTTCATGTGGCTTGCTGCTCATAACAGATGTTGGACGGCGGACAGATTGGCAAGGAGGGGTCTTCCTCATCCGGAGCGACCAGCATGAGGAGAATATTCACCATCTTCTTATAGGTTGTGTGTTCTCAAGAGAGTTTTGGTTCTCCCTTTTGTCACATTTTGGAGTCGCTGCTCTTGCTCCACAGCCCTCTGATCAGTCCTTTGACGATTGGTGGACAAAAGCTGATGAAGCTGCTAGCGGGGATGTGAAGGGGCTCAACTCTCTGATCATTTTGGGAGCCTGGAGCATTTGGAGGCATAAAAATGATTATGTTTTTAATGGTATTGTGCCAAACGTGAATGTGGCTCTGAGATTGGCGAGGGAGGAAGCCTTCTGTTCGAGCCTTGCAGGAGCTAAGGGATTCCCCCTGCTCTCTGCTGGAGGTGCAGTCTGATGGGCTGCTGTTGTTGTAGGGTCGACTTCTCTTGTGTTAACCGGTGATTTAGTCCCCATGTATTAGTGTGCGCGTGTATGTGGGGTGTTGGGTCTATGTATGACTCTTTCTTCTTCTATTAATACAATGATACGCAGCTCTCCTGCGTGTTCGAGAAAAAAAACTGGCCGCAGAACCAAACACTACTATACATGATCGGAGAAATAGTCTGCATAATCATCCTTGTCATGATAACCAGAGAGATAAGCACCGCGGTAGCTGCAGTGTTCTATGCTATTTTGAAAAACAACCCAGTAGGTGTACCATCGCACTTGCTTAGTTGCTGCCACAAAGACACCCAACCAGTCCCTATGGTTTGTCTTCCAGGTCCAAAGATTAACAGCACGACACCACTCCTGACAGCCAACCTCAATGACCCATGCTCTCCCTCCACAAGTAATTTGCAAAAGCCCTGTCTCTATCAGCATCAAAAAAGATATAGTCCGCATCCAAGGGACTTGGAAAATCATTGCCATAGTCGATTTCATCCTCTTGAAATTCACGGCCACCAAGGTATTCATCATAAAAGGGGTGAACAACCTTCTTCCTGTTGCTCTCACAAGCAAAGCAGCAGCCTAAGAAAGAATTTTCAAGAAAGGTCAGTAACTGTTATTTGGTTACAACTTCTCAGGCATGGACTAAAGCAGGAAAGACCAAATTGTAAGTCGTTTTGGCTTTTTTATACATACATAGATTTTACTATGCATCTAGAAATACCATATATCTTAGGTTCGTAGGAAAAATTATGCACCTAGAAAAGCCAAAACGATTTACAGTTTGAAAAAGAGGGAGTATCATCGAACCATATTTGCACATAGATAAGGATAAAGCATGTTGCTGATATGAATATGTCAAAGCAATTAAATAAAGGATGATATCAGAATTTGATAAACAATCAAGTAGCCATGTGAACTATCAACAAGTTCATAATCAAATCAACTCTACAGGTACACAAAACTGAAGGGCCTAAGGAAGGGAATACTAATATCGTAGGCAACATTTAGGAGAGCTTGCAATGTGGCATAATTCAAATGAGGACAGGGGAAGTATATATCATATTCAAGGGAGTTATTTGTAGCTGGAAAATGGTGGTACTGGAAGCTACTAGTGGAACGAGTCAATCAGTTGACAGCAGAGCATCTAAATCAGCTGTTTCAAATCAAGCCTGAAATATGGGAGGAACACACCAGAAAATATGCTAATGGGTGAGTGGATACTTGGACCAGAAAAGGTTTCGGTTGTTCGGTGAAGCAAGAAGAAGCACTTCACTGCGGACACTCTGGACAAAGAAAGGATACTTCATCTGACGCACCTTGGCTAATTGAGATTTCAGCTAAAGAGGACCAACAACATCAAATTTTCTACCAACAACCACCCTGTTCGGCTGAGCTTATCAGCCGTGGAACAGTGTTTTTCTCTCACAGCAAAACAGCCACAGCCGGCTTATAAGCCGCACAAACAGCCTGCCGAACAGGGTGAACAAATGCTCCTTGAAAGTAAAAACTTGAATAAGGCATACCCAATAAATAATAATATAAACTGTCACCCAGTCAGGCAGTCACAAATACTTGACGCTTTACACAATGAAAAAAAGACTTGATCAAGGGAAGAGACGTCCCCTTGACTTCAGTCTTAAAGAAGGGGCCCACCGAAATCGGAACAGGCAAGAACCTCACGCGCACACGCTTCTTTGGCGGCCGCGAACCCATCTGCGCAGTTTCAACAGGGAGGTGGGCACACTACCATGCAGCACCAGGGACGCTTTAGACAATGTCCAGTCAAAACTCTAGAAAATTAAATGTCTAGCACAAAAATTTATGTGTACTTAAGTCCTCAAAATAGTTTTCATAGTATCTCTTTTTTACAGATGTATTCCAAAAGAATTATTGGTCAATGCTAGGCTACGACTGGAACGGGCATATATGAAGTAGTGATATGGGTATGTACAATAAAAGGAACACCAAATGTTTAAGGCAGCAGAGAAACACCAAGAATCATATTTATCCCTATGCAAAAACAATAAGGGAGCAACTTGTACAGAAACTATCACCCAAATAAGGTGATGATTGAAATTGCATAATGGTGACAAACTGACAATAAAGAAGACCCAGATGGAGCATTGCATAGTTATGTGGCAGTTCTCCTATCTGAATGGTTGCTTTCAACTCTGGTGAGGATAATGAATACTTATTCGGGCATAACAGTAACTAAAAGAAGAATATAAATAAATCAAGTTCATGCTGGTAGTTGCCAGCCATGCTTCATACAGATTCAACAGCGTGTTTCATTCATGTACACCCGAATCAAAAATTGAACTGTTTCACAGAGGAGGGGCATACCAATGTCTGTGACCGGATCAACTGGCACACATAGGCGGATATCAGTCTCATCACAAGAAAGAATAATTGCCTCAGTGAAGAAGAGCACAGAGGCGCCTACTGCAGAACCAGAGCCCTCGTGGTATGCCAGGAAATTGATGTGGTAACAGTTCTCTAGTCCCTCCTCCTTTAGCAGACTAGCACCACACACAGAATGAAGCTTCAGCTGTTCACCAGACCGTTGAGTGTATTCTTGCAGTGCCATGTTGACAACATTGACCACTTGTTTTCCTATGCCCTTGAATTGCTGCTTCTGAGATGCAATGCAGTCAAGGACTTGTGCGCGTAGCATGAGAGGTGGCACAGAAGGTTCATGTGGTGATGACGGCACCAGCACTTTGGAGAGGTAGTTGATGTGCCGAGATGCGAGCACATGCTTCATGATCAAGAGCTGAACAATGTTGTGTTGCCCATTGATAGAAGGTAACGCTGATGATGCGAAGTGAGCAAAGGCTGTGGGATCGGGGTGTTGCGCAACCAGTGCAGCCAGATGAAAAGCGGCATGGCCCTGAGACGCGACGACACGCAGCGCGCTTGATTTGCTGACCCCGCTTGCCAGTGCGACGGCAGCGGTGAGGTCAGCGCCGGAGGAGAAGAGCCGCCACAGAGCATCACCGTTGGAGAGGGAGGGGCACAGGTCGCGGAGGGCGGCCACGAGCCCGTCAAGAGAGCGGTGGCAGATACGGGCGATGCCGTCGGTGCTGAGCAGTGCGTTGGCCTCATCTTCGTCGTCGCTGCCGGCGGGCCGCCGGACGGGAAAGGCGGCGGCGTACCAGACGGAGTTGACGACGATGTTGTGGACGGGGTGGAGTGGACCGAAGCAGTGGCCACCGACGTGGAGGCCCCGCGCGAGGCCGGTGGTCCTCCTGAACTCGGCGGGAGGCAGCCGCGAGATGGCGTCGAGGTAGAAGCGGTGGATCATGTCCAGCAGCCTCCGCCTCATGGCCCGTTTGTCCGATTGAGCCCAAGCCTCGTCGTCGTCGTACTGGTGAGGTTGAAACCCAGGGAGAGGGGATTTGTGCTGGGAGGTGGCGGGGTCGGTGGATCTACCGGAAGGGAAAGAGGACAAGGATGTCGGGTCCGTGTCGGGCGGCGAGTCTTCGGCAGGCTTCGCCGCCACCTTAGTGCCCCGGCCGGAGGGGCGTCTACGCCGGCGAGCCATACGAGAGGAGAGGTGGAAGATGCAATTGGGGTTTCGATTTCGATTTCGGCTTTCGTTTCGATCCGGCTGCACAATGTTTAGTTCCTCGCGGCAAAATGCAAAATACCATTGATAAATGCAAAATGTCAAAATTTTATAGGTGAAATTTTTCATAGGGTGAGTGAGAGCTTTTTGATTTTTTTTTTGTCTCTTGAGACCAAAATCCAAAATAAAGAATGAATATCTTTTTACCAAAAATTTTACATGGTGTTTAGTTCCATTTTGCAAAATGATGGACCAAAACTCAAAAATTTTTAGGAGAAATGGGGAACTAAACACACCCCAAATCGCACCGGGGAGAGGCACTGTGGGGCTGGGGGCTGCCCTAGGCTATTTGGGCATGTTTAGAACGCTGAAAAATTTATCTGTTTCTATGTTTTTTAAAATTAATTATTAGTTCATCTGAAATTTCTATATGATATTTATAAAATTTCTGCGTTTCAAATAGTTCTTAACCAGAATGAGCTGCTGCAGCTCGTTGGTGGTATTAAATGTGTTGCTTATTTGGACTATCAGTTTCAAAATCAAAATACTTGATAAACCGTGAATGCTCCTGTAAATTTGCTTGAATCATTGCACTCCCTATAGTCAAATCTACAAATCAAGATCCTGTCGCCTAGCTTTGTCCACATGTCAATCTCACAGTTTTAACAATTGACATGATTATCATCAATAACCTCTTTTCAACCTAAATTTGGCTTGGCTATAAACCAAACCCAACAGTTTAGACTAAAATTTGATCAGGCTTCTGAAGGTGCACAGGCAAATATGCTTTTGGAATTCTTAAAAAAAATGCTTTCGGGCCTTGGTGGCGCAAGCCGGCGTCGAGACGATCGAAGAGCGGTGGCTATGGGGCTGTGAACATGTGGTTAAACAGCCTCAGGCTGGCCCAAGTACACAGTTGGGCCTAGATGGATCAATGCTATGCAGTAGCCCACCATGTTTCTGTTGTGATAATTTATTTTTTCTCTTGCTTTCTCCCTTGATGCTAGGTACAGTTCATAACAATGGTGTTATTATTATTATATTATGGCAGCAGCCAAATCCCCAATGACAAGTGCTATCCAAATAGGAGGGCTAATAGGTGGAATAATTTTTTAGTCAAATCTTCAACTAGTTGTTAGCTAACTTGCTAGTGAGCCACATCTAGTTTGGTTAATTTTTGCTCCAACTAGTAACTAACCATGTGTGTCAAACATGTCCAAACACTCCTCATTTCGGTGTTCGCAGTTACGTCATCATCTGCACCACAACGTTTATAAAACTTGAGGCATACGGTCAGCGCAAGTATGGTTTCAATTACCCCAGAGAACTGGGCTGGGCATTCCATACAAGGCAAGCAATTGATACAGCTGCATACTAATAGTAGGTTCCAAGCCATGAAATAGTGTTTTTAACCTACAGATTGGTAAAACTTCTCCATGAAATCATTTTTATAAGCAATCCGGATGGTCAACTCGTCGAAATCCTCTCGCCTTCCTGGAGGTTAGCTGACCGTTTGGATAATCAGGAAGTGCAAAAATATTGGCAGGATGTGCACGTGTGACGATACTTGCAGGGAGGATTTGACAATTGGATAAATGCTGCCAACCTGCAGATTTTGACCGGATTCAGAGGACATCAGGTCACACGCTATTTCAGCATGTGCTAAATTCGTACTCACACAGTCTTATCTGAAATTCACGGGAGAAGTTGCCTCGAGGCCTCACGCTTTACTGACTTGAAAAGGGGGGCAGTAACAGTTCCATGTCCAGTGTCCTAATGAAAGTGGCAAAAGGGGAAGAAGCAGCTCTGAATCCTGATGTGTTTTCAGCATCTTGGAGACTGAAACTTGTTCCATCTGCATCCCCTTCAGAAGCGTGTGTGCTTCACAAAATTCAGACTTGCGCGCTTGATTCTGCTGATCGTGTTTCATGCACCTTAGTATACAACTATACATCACCAAGAAGCATCAGCATGTTCGTCCTGCTGTTTTCAATGGAAAACAACCAGGTGGGGAGATGCTAGTAGCTGCCTAGCTAGCTAGAAGCAAGCCTAGGAGCCTTGCCTCACTGCGTTCGTCAAAGCTTACACAACGATTGGATACCGCATGATGGCAGTGATATCTGGTCTTCCTGAAGCAGTTTCAAGTCATAACATTTCAGAGAAGAAAACCAGAAATGCATCAAGGAGAGATCTTGCTTACGTGTTTAACAGCGTTAATGGTACCACCACGGCACCACAGATGACATGGATCAGTTCAGGTGTACCTATCACAATTGTGCTACCCAAACCTGCCCCAGCTGCATCTGCACCTCTGAATTTTGACTTTGGCAGAGTAGTGCCATTGGACTTGGATAGGCCTTCTTGGTGAAATCTACCTCACAGAGGTTTTCCTTCCCTGAAAAAGACCGACATGACTATCTCTCAAGGTAGAGGAGGCCGGACAAACCTAACTGCTTATCAGTACCAGGTGATCAGGAGCTCAGAAAGTCCGGACGAGACCAAGTATGGTACATGCGATTTTCCACTTGTTCATGTTTGATATTTTTTTTACAGGATAAGTCTGCTCCGCCCGTGTGCGCGCTACCGAATCCGATGGCGAAAGCCGCTGTTGATTTGATTGGGGATTCAGACTTTCCCATAGGTCTAATTTTCAGGCTTTTGCGTTCAAACTTCAGCTTCAGTGAGATGGATTATTGCTGCCCTCCTCACAATAGCATTTTTGTATATTTGTTGCTGAAGCAGCCTTCTGAATTCTGAATTTTCAAACATATAGGTAACAAGTTGCTATAACAGATCTAGACATCTAGTAACAGCTATAACAAGTTGTTATCGTGGTACCTGAAGCAGCCTTAAGAATTACGATTGTTACATACATACATTAAGTAACAAGTTGTGATAACAGCACAAGTTGTCATCCTGGTACCACCAATCATCTGAAGCAGCCTTAAGAGTTCTGATTGTTATTACATACATTAAGAAACAAGTTGTGATAACAAACCTAGTATCAACTATGACAAGTTGCCATTCTACTTTACAGGTTTTAACTACTTCCCACTGAAAAAAGGTAGCTGCTGATGCTGCTAGTTTCAACTGTCTACTAAGCAGAAGCTAGGGCCTTGTCAACTGCCCTACTCCGGATTCCAGACCTCTGAAAACGTAGCATTTGAAATCTTCAGAATCAACCAACAGCTGATTAAATATATTATTAAGCATAAATCCGTTTTGGAATTCTCTCGTCGACCGCATTTGCGATTTGCATACATCATTGCCATCGATATCATTTGAATAACTGCTCCTCTCCTTTTCAATGGCATTTTAAAACACTTCCCTCTGGAGTCTGGACCGTAAATAGAAACCACTTCCAATTAAACTCCCTCCCGCGGTTGGAAGTTGCTGAACGTAAAAGTGGATTGACATGGTCCGGCAGGTCAGAGAACAGTAAACTGTGAAGATTTTCTCCAGGCCGATGCGATCGGTAGAGAACATCGACATCGGCTGATGCCCCTGAAACATGCGGATGTGCGTACAGATATCATCGACGACATCAGTGGCTGATGTACTTAATTCTATTCCTCTCAATGTGTCATTTAGAAGGGCACTAGTTGGGAGCAAGTTGTTGGAATGACAAAGTCTAGTTATGAGAGTTGCTTTTATTAACTTAAATGATGGTCAGGATACTTCTCAAATAATAATGGCTTGTTTCTGTTAAATCAATGTACAAATACCTAGTCAATAATAGGATTAAGGTTACTTAGGAAATTTGGCATATGAAAGTGCCCTTGAAGATTAAGATTTTTCTTTGGTTCTTAAAAAAAGGGGTAATACTAACAAAAAGACAACCTTGCTAAAAGGAATTAGAATGGTAGTAAGGCTTGTTGTTTTTGTAGCACACCTGAAACTATCCAACACTTGTTTTTTATTGTCATTATGCCAGATTTCTTTGGCGTGCTGTGTTTGTTTTGTTTGGCATTAATCCTCCAAGGAACACGAACCATCTTTTCAATAGTTGGTCAAAGCTAGGAGGTTACAATCATAATTATCTTTTATTGACTGGGGCTGCGGCTTTTTGCTGGGCAATATGGATCACAAGGAACGACGTGGTTTTTGATAAAGGTCACCTAAAAACATTTTTGCAGGTTCTTTTTAGGGGAACACACTGGCTACGATTTTGGGCTCTAAGAACAGATTCTTGACGCTTGCAAGCTACTAGAATCGAGAGCCATAGAGTTCTTCGCATCGCATGGATGGTCCTTTATTTATCGTCTTGAACTTTAGTTCTGAATCTATAATAAGTTTAAATTATATGTGTGCTACTGTAATAAGTTTGGACTGATGCTTCTTCTTCGAAGAAGGCAGAAGCCGGATATTTTCCATTATCTAAAAAAAAATCGATGACATCTCGGCGCTGTCAGAAGACAGTGTTAGTTGGGCAGATTTGGAATAACTCTCTGGTTGAGGAAGCTCCTATTCTGATCTATCTAGACATCTGCGTCGACGATCTCATGCTCCGAGAGGACTTCCTAAAACTTTTGCCCCGGCATCGATTATCTATTTCCCTCCCAGGGAAAGAAACGGATAGGCCAAACCGACCGTGCATCATTTCATGCCTAATTTGAGTACTTGACGATAAGTTAAAACCAGCAGAATTGCCACGGCGTATGCTTGTCATCGTGAACGCGTCAGTGAGTCATCAGTTTCATAACCTCTTGACTCTTGGAGAGTTGGAGCCTTGGTGGCAGCGTGGCAGAACCGCAGAAGCATGAAAGATAGGAGCTCTGCGCCTGACCGCCTGTAGCAAGAGATGAGCATCATCATCGCTTGAGCCATGAGCATCTCGTGCGCTGTGCGCAGCCGGTCGTCGGGAAGAGACGCGCCTCTCCTGCCCTGTACCATAAGGGACAGATGCAATGCAAAGAGTACAGCAGGACAGGGATGCCGGCGCTGGAGCACGACTCTTCCACACGTCGCCAGGTGGCGTGGATCGCCGATCCAGCGGCGGCGAACGCCGCGACATGGCAGCGTTCGCACGCTGGCTCCCTGCCACTGCGACGGCGGCCACGCCAGCGGTCATCGTCGGGCACGGTTACATGCACTTACATCTGACATGACGGGTGGTCCATCGAAAGCTGGATTGGAACGCGAGCAGCAGTTTGGAATTGGGCGTGATGTTACCTCTGAATCATGATGGCTGGCAAACATGATCAGTTGCTATATGAATGACACTGATAACGTCTTAATCCGCATGATCGAACGCGTCGTCCTTTCCGGCATCCTGCAACTGCAACCATGGATTTCTACGACTCCAATTTGCTAACGCGTACTACTATGTATTGTCACATGTTCCGTCGCAGTAGTTTTTCCTTATTAGGCTGAACTGTCAACTGAACAAGTGACGCATGAACGGCGCAAGGACGACGCAGTCTAACGAGTCTGTACTGTACGTACGTATCCCAGACGTTACGGCACACTGCAGGAGGCAGGAGAGATACCTCTGTACGTATGCAAGCACAATGCACATCCCTAGCTAGGCTCGGCTCATACCTGTACAGCCGTATTGGAATTGGAACAGGGATCATGGTCATGGGTGACGTGGATTTGTTTTCTTTTTGTGCCGAAAAGTAATCGAGGGACATGGCCGTCGGGCACAACGGCTCCCTGTCGTGTGACTTCGGCTAGTACTACGTACCAGATATCAACAGTGCCAACCCTTCGCGACATGCTCGGAAAGGGGCCCCTTTGCCTAGATTTCCCAATTTATACCCCGCCCCATCCTGCGCTCTGAAAGACTGAAACTGGTGAAGACGCCACCATCTTCTTCTTCCCTGTTCTTCTGCCTCTCCCTCTCCCTCTCTATCTATCGCTCGCTCCCAGCTCCCAAGCGTACGTCGTCAAGCGCGACAGGGATCGGAAATCCACCATGAGCTTGATCAGCACGATGGAGGCGCGGCTGCCGCCGGGGTTCCGGTTCCACCCCAGGGACGACGAGCTCGTGCTGGACTACCTCTGCCGCAAGCTCTCGGGCGGTGCGGCGTACAGCGGCATCGCCATGGTGGACGTCGACCTCAACAAGTGCGAGCCGTGGGCTCTTCCAGGTACTTGTCAGGTCCAACTTGTGCTACCATATATCGATTTGCATCAGGTTTATGGTTCTATGTTGCACATGCACACTTGCACCGTTGCACCTATCAACAAGAGCCCGGCACCGTAGGAAACTAGCTAGTTGCATAAATAAAAATTAAGTAAGCAGGAAAATTCATAGGCGCGGCCGGATCAAGCAGATTGTACAAGAAGGTGAATCTCTGTTTGAAAAATGATTCACAAAAAATAATTGGCGTCGCCCGGGTTCGAACCGGAGACCTTCAGTGTGTTAGACTGACGTGATAACCAACTACACCACGACACCAATGATGTTTAAGGTTTATAGGTCCATGTACTAAAATATTATAAATATGTCTAAATGGGAGATAATTCATCCACCTCTGCATCCGCATGGTGTGCCAACTGCCAAACAAAAGTCTATGTACATTTTCTTATTTCTTCACATTGCCAGCTAGTCGTATACAACCGTTGGTTCCCTTTTTCAAAGGATGCATATGTCCTAGTTTGAAACTTCCGATCATATATAGTACGTAGAGATCGAAATCACAGAGGAAGCTAGCGATAAAAAGTCGCGCCGTTGTCTTTTCCATGACCAGACGAGGCGTGCGTGGGCGGGCGCGAGTGGTACTTCTTCAGCCTCCACGACCGCAAGTACGCGACGGGGCAGCGGACCAACCGCGCCACGCGCTCCGGGTACTGGAAGGCCACGGGCAAGGACCGCCCCATCTCCATCTCCGGCCGCCGCGGCGCCGGCGCGCTGGTCGGGATGCGCAAGACGCTGGTGTTCTACCAGGGCAGGGCGCCCCGCGGCACCAAGACCGAGTGGGTCATGCACGAGTTCCGCGTGGACGGCCCGGCCGTTGCCGACCGCCCCGGCTCACCTCTCCTGCAGGTACGTACACGCCCGTTACATGGGTGCCCTCGCTCGTCTCTGTCTGCATCTGTTTCGTGTGCAGCATTAAGTATTAACCACGCACTTGGTCAGAACAGAAAGCATGTAAAAAAACACCTGAATTACCATGTTAGTTAATGTCGCTCATGCAGGCAACGAATGAAACTTCTCGTTTTGTTGAAATATTTTGCCCATCACAAACACACGTCTCTGTTAACTGACAGCTTGGAGAAGTAGCTGCACGCTGCATCTCATGTTTCTGTCAGACAAACAACAAAAATGCAATCTTTTTCGCTGTTGCTGAGGCTAGCAATGGATCCTGCTCTGAACATTCTGATGTGAATATGTGATAAACTAGTTGAGCCACTCGGCAATCATTGTAGCTGACCTGGTCCTGCCCAATGATTCCAAACATGGTACACATCGCCAATCCGTTCCAAGGTAGTTCAGTGGTTTCTTTCAATCGCCACGCATGGTGCATCAGCATCACTAAATTAGGCCCAGTGTAGTACGTGCGCAAAACATTTGAAAAAGTTTTGACCCCCTGTATGCCGCCTGTTCTTTACACGCCAAGTTGGCCTTTGTTTTCATCGACATGACATCTACTAGTACATACTCCAGCGTATATTATTTTTTTATTTTTTTTGCGAAAATACTCCAGCGTATATTCAATTGTACGAGTTCCAAACTGACTGATGATCGATCAAGCAACGAGGTGCGTTTACTAGCAGACCCCAGAGAGTTCACACGTGAGGCTACCCATGTTTGATCTGATCAATGTCTCACTCACATGCTCTGAAGTCTGAATTTGTCAAATCGGCTGCACACGCGTAGGGCCGTCAGTATATGTATATCTCACTGTCTGAATTTTGTTCTCAATTGCAGGAGGATTGGGTCCTGTGCAGGGTGTTCTACAAGAGCCAAACTACCACCACAAGACCGGCGGCAGGCCCCGACGAGGCCGGGTCACTGTCCACGTCCAGCGAGCTGATCGGCCTGCCGATGCCGCAAATGGCCCCTGCCGACGACGCCTACCTGTCCTTCGACAACACACCGGCGGCCGGTGGCTACTACGACTACCACCAAGACCCCGGCCTCGCGGACGCGCACCACCTGCCGCTGCCGGCGGCGACGCAGCCGTTCAGCCAGAGTAGTAGCCTGTCGAGCTTCCGGGACCTGCTGAGCAGCATGGTGGAAGGCAGCGACGCCGCCGTTCAGGAGACGACGGAGCTCCACCTGCAGGGCTGGACGGAGGCGGCCTACGCGCAGCAGCAGGGCGGCGTGATGTCGTCGCACTCGCAGCTGACGTGGAACCCGTTTCAGAGCGGCACACGGCTGGGCTAACGTGTGCGTGGCAGGCAGCGCGTGTGTAGTGACTAGTGAATAGTGAGCAGTTTGCTTGCATTTGGTTTCTGTAACTCGATCTGCTTAGTGCATGTGATCTCTGCCGTTTGTTGGCCGTAGGGTTACCCACACACAACGGTTCGGTTGAATGTCTTGGTGATTATTGGTGCAGTAACTTTTGTACAAAGGATTATTCCAGAAAATTGCTCCTTTTTTCTTCTTATCTATATCTATATCCATACCTAATAATAAAGATGCAAAAATTCAGGCTTTTTTTTCGTCCATCCATTTGTTTGGTCCGTCTTTCTTTAACTACTAGACGATGGAGAGATTCTTTTGTCCGGACTTATATATATAATCTGTACTCATACGAGTTAGAATAGTTCGCGTCTAGACCAATATACAGTAGGAATCCTAATCTAAATAGATTCCTCAGATTCTGAGTACTCTAAATAGAACTTTTAATAATCAAATAGAAAAATATAAGAGTTACGTTCTTTATTTTGCTCCACTTTCTTTATTTACATACGAGTTAGAATTGCTCACGTCTAAACGAATATGAGAGCAGGAATCTTAATCTAAATATATTAACCTTGAGTACTCTAAATAGAACTCTAGACCAATATCTCCTGTCTCCTATATTATACAACTTAAAAAGGAAGAAAGGAAGACAATTGTTTCGTGCGGTAATTTTTTTTTGGTGTCGCCGCTCGTTGTTCCGCCTCCCTGCAAGCGCGACTCCACGCGAGACCGCGGCTTCCCCCGCGATACGACGCCCCAGAAGGAAAGACCAATCACCGCGACTCCCCTCTGCCATCCGACTCCCTCGTCTTTCACGATCCTCCTGCGACCGTGGCTTCAGGGGAACTCGATCGACCTCGACCGCGCCCTCCCTCTTGCCCGCTACACCGCGACCTCGATCGACCTCCATCGACCTCGTCCTCCCTCCTGCCCGCTACCCTCCGACCCTCGTCGTGCCTGGCGAGGAGAATGGGGGCGGATCCGCCGTCGATCCACGAGGCCTTCGTCCTCGCGGGCTTGCGATATGTCGATCCGCGAGTGCTTCTTCCGCGGATTTGCAACAACGGTAGTTCACGGGCCGCTCGTCTACGCGGCGCGCAGCGGCACGGCACTGGCCAAGCAAAACACCGCGTGCGCGCTGCTCAGCCTCTCGGGCATCGAGAAGAACCGCGCCACCATCGGGGCCAGCGGCGCCATCCCGCCGCTCGTGGCGCTGCTCTCCGCGGGCTCCATGTGCGGCAAGAAGGTAATATGCATCTTTTTTTCTACAGATGATCTGCAATTTGCGGAAGTGCACAAGTTTATCACTGACATATTCTACTTGAACAAGCCAATTCCAGTTGAAGGCCATTAGGAGAAACTGAATGTCACTGTCAAGATGGTGAGTATTTGGTGCAACTTTTTTCCTCATATGGCAATTCATGGTTATTCTCTCTTACTAAGATTAAATTAAAACCATTCTTTTACATATTGTTGATGCTAATCTGTCTAAACAATAACATGTCATGCCCTTTATTTGAGAAGTAGTTGGACTGGGGGCATTTTATTGTATATTAATAGATTAGCAGTTGCTACACTTGGCTGTTGCAGGGAAACCGAACAGTTCTGCAAGGAAGAAATGCATGCTCCAGTTCATGTCGTTGTGAGGAGCAGACAATGAGTCGATGACAAGAGCAACAGGCAGCACAAGCAGCATCAAGGAGCCCCCACAACGACTGGTCAAGGATTCTCTACAATTTAAATATTCTCCTTTAAATCAAATATATAATTTGTGTTTCTTTATTAAAAGAACCAAGAAGATAACTTATATCATACCTTAATATTTATAACATTAAATGACTGCAAATTTTGGTACACATTGAATATGTTCACATATCCTATTGTGCAATTGAAAAAGGTCAATTATTTTTTGGTACACACCTGCGATTTCAAGATGCAGCAGGCGATGGTGAACCATAAGTCCATAAGTGAATTCTGGCATGTATGCTTGTGCCAATGATGGCAGGCCATGGAAGCCCCCTAGGTGAGAATTCTGTCAGTTCCTCACGTGCCCTGGAATAAGGATGCAACTGGTCTCATGATTGTGTGTGCTCATGAAGTCATGGTTCATGGAAGAATGGAATGGGTGTAGGATAATGCTAGGCAGTTATGCGCCTATGTGGGCTCTGATGAATTTCAAGTATTCAATAAGAGATGGAGACATACTGTCTTTTTTTTTTGGTTTTGTTCTACTGTTGCCTTCTTCCTATGTCGGTTCACAGAAAGCAAAGGTTTTCTGACTTTTCTTTCTGCAGACCTCGATGACACCCTGTACCCACTGAGCTCCGGGATCTCAGGCCAAGAACATTGAAGGTGAGGTTCCTCCTCTTGCCGTTACTGACTACTGATTGTTTTTACTCTCTGAACTTTCAGTAAACTGAATACCTGCACCTTTTCGCGTTTGCCATCATTCAATGCTGATTATGATTGATTATGGTTCGGAAGCTGGGAATTGATGAGAGCAAGATCGAGAACTTGTGCAATCTGCTCTACAAGTGCTATGGTACCATGATGGCTGGCCAAAGAGTAGGCGTATTGTAGCTTCCCTGATCCCTTGAATTGTTTGATTTTTCTATTAGCAAATCAGAGAACTAAAAAGGCCCTGATTTGCTGTGAAGTTCTTTATGTATGACTCATGACAAAGTCTTTCCAGACCAATTTATCAATATGAAGCTGTAGGGCCTCACACCTCTTGCACATGAATATTATTATAATTTCTATTCTTCTATCTTTAGCTTAACATAGTCATTATCACAATTTTAGCATTATTTCAATGGACATATTTGTGGTGTATACGGTGTTCTTTTATCCAAAATATTTTTGGTCATCCAATCAATACCCAGAAGAAAGAATCAATACGTGAGAAACAATAAAGCTAAATGTTTATTGTATCTATAGTTGAATAATTCTCATCCATTGCAAGACTACTAAATGGGTCTAATATTAAATTTAGGTGCAGGGAGTGTTGCAGTTAGCATTGTAGATATTTGGTCCTAGATGGAATGAGGATATCTTCTAATGGAAATTCATCTGTAAAAAAAACATTGCAGATGACATAGATGAGTAACTAACTCAGAGTTACCGTCGCTTGCAATAATAATACCTATGATTTTAACTATTTCTATTTATTGTTGATGGTGAATTGTGTCACATACACTCAAGTGGATACTTTATTCTATAATATATGTCTGCGTGAAATAGTCCTAAAGCCACACATATTTATACGATAAGTATAACATACGTTGTTTTAAGGTTTTGTGAGATTGTGAACCTGTGACACCGCGCCCTCCGTGATTGTTAATATCATAAATTTTACTTTTTCGATTAAATGTCACTTTAATGTCGGTATTTAATTTTATAGTATTGTTATCTTATCGTGCGATCTTGTGTTTTTATTATAAAAGTTTAGATGTCCCGTAGCAACGCACGGGCACGCTACCTAGTGGAGTAAAAATCCTAATATAAATAGATTCCTCAGATCATGAGTACCGTAAATATAACTCTTAATAATCAAATAGAAAAGGATAAGAGTTATGTTCTTTATTTTGCTCCGCTTTCTTTATTTACATACGAGTTAGAATCGTTCGCGATTGTTCTGACCCAGACTGCCTCAAGACACTACGTGCATATTGCCATGGCCACTTCTGGTCTCCCGCGTGAGCGTTGTGCCGCGGTGTAGTGCCGGCATAGTTTCCGCACTATGGCCATCACGCTAACGGGCTAAGCTGCCTTGCCATGATCAGTGACACAATGCGCACGTGGTGCCGTGGCTGCAAGTTCAAGCCACCTCGTTGTGGTCGTAGTGTTTCGCGTGCAGCTCTATCGTACAACCATGTTCGTGCCGCCTACAATATTATGAATTACGATCCCGTTGCAACGCATGAGCATATTTGCTAGTATAAATTAATTACCAAATTTTGCAGTCCTTTTTTTTTTGGGGGGGGGGGGGGCTGTGGATTGTGATGATATTATTATCATGGAGGTGAATATACGGACAGGGCACGCCATATACTCATAGCGCACGCTGGCCTGATGGGCTTGGCCAAGTTCTTTTAACGCGCCTCGTGGGCCACAATCTAGACAAAAGCCATGGAGTTTATGGAGGCATTTTATTGCGATTCATTCAGTAGGGCTGGAGCGAGCGAGTCGACCGCTCGTTTCAGACCGATTTGCCTATAGAATTGCAGTGCCAAGAGCCAAAGATCCTGGCCGAAGATCTAACTAGACGATTACGACGTGGGATCTCGGAGTTGATTTTCTAGATAATGAAAAAAAAAGTTTCCGGCCTCTGCAAGCGCACATAGCCAAGTTCTTATAATATTTCAGCTAATTGCTGTAAAAAGAGGGAAAGAGAACACGAGTAGATCAAAATGGTTATAAGCAAAGTCTATTATTTCTCCTTCATCCCGCTCTTAGAGGAAAACGAGCAATGCAACAATTTATAGTGCTCGGCTCGCCAGTCAAATGGTTTCCTTTGCATCCTCACGCTGCAACAACACCCAAAACCATGACTAGTACGTTCCCCTGAAGGTAGTCTGCATCTTTGACAGTCTTGTGCACGAGATAGAGTTGGTTCCGTAAGAGGAGGATTCCATATCCCTATTTTGCCAAGGCATTCGACACGATGAATTGGGATGGGCTTCACACGGTCCTGCAATCCTGGGTTTTTTTTTATCACACTTGGTGTTAGCGCTTCGTGGGCTAATCCTCTCCTAAAAGAGATTAGAGGGGATTAAAAGGGATTAGGGGCACCAATCACCACCAAATTGGGCCTCTAATCCCTTCACCAAGACTGCTAATCTCGAAGACTGTCCATGGGCCTTTGATTACTTGCAGGCACGGATTACTAAGGGGATCCCATGTCACCATACCTGTTCTGCTGGTCATGGACACACGGAGGGTATATTAAACACTTGGGAGGCCAACTACACTGAGGACAATAAGATTTAGACAAACATCAGTTTAATGACTAAATCAGTCGATACCGCAGATAATGAGAAACCAGTTTTGAACATCTCTAGATATTTCTCATTGCAATTTAGCCAAGGGCAAGTATATATTGCTACATGTTAGTGGTCCCATAGGTAGTTTAATGCAAAGACATGTAGAAATTTTGATGACGTGGAGAAATAGCGAGGTGAGAGAAAGAAGTCATACAATTAGCAGGTGAGAGATAGCTAAATTTTAGGACTATGTGATAAGTTCTGCACCATTGTATGAGTTATGTGTCAGCTATATGGGCTGTCCCATGTCACATGGGCGACCTGGAGCCCAGTTCAGACTTGCTGGACCTGGACCTGAAGCACGCCAAGAGGAGATTCGGCATCGAACAATTATCAGAGAATATCTACCTTCCCGAGTCTACTGTTCATCTTCCTGGACATCTCTGTTCTTCTTCTTCTACCTCGAGCTCCTCCTCTGCTGTACTTCTAGGAACTTCTAGATCCTTCTAGGTGCTCTTCTCTAGATCCTTCTCCTCAATTGCATGCTGAACTTCAGACCTCCCTCTCCCCTGAGGTCCTGTACTCCGATTTGTGTCTGAATCGAGTGATTCTGTGCACCAGTTGAGGAGAGTTGCTAGCATTATGCCAGTAAGTTATAATGTTTCTTTTGTTCTATGCACGGATTGATAAATAGTTGTGATTTACTACATGACAATTAAAAACGGCAGCTCACTATAGAAGTTGTCTATTAAGTTGACTCATGATTACGTGGAACTGCAAGGTGATGTTGGGCTCCTAGTAGATAGCTCCAAGATGTGAAAAACATTGTGATGAGTCACACGGTACTATAGAGCCATAATAGAAGATGCAAGATCATCTCGAACTTAAACTATAAGAGAGAAGGAACTGGATAAAGACTTGAAGGATGGTTTTATCACCAATAGAGCTCACAAAGATGAGACTGAAGACTACTTAATTTGGCCTTAATTGAAATTGTGTGAGTACGAGATAGTAACAGGAAAAAAAAAGAAAAGAGACACAAAAGATGACAATACCTTTAAGTCAGAGATAAGTTCATCCAACTATAATAAATAAATAAATAAAACTATTAAAAAACATTCGAATAAAAAATCCAAATGCTATAATAAGCAAACTAGCTACCCGCACTAATTGGCCCGGGCTCTACAGGTGTCTAAGTCTTCAGCATCACCAGTTATGTTTGAAAAAACTCGAGTTTTTTGGGCTGGGTGTTGTGGTACCTTGGCCTCGTTTAGATCGTTGAAAGTTAGAATTTTTCTAACTGTAACACTTTTATTTGTATTTGACAATTAATATCTAATTATAGACTAACTAGGCTCAAAAGATTCGTCTCGTGATTTATAATTAAACTGTGCAATTAGTTATTTTTTATCTATATTTAATGCTTCATGCATGTGTGTAAAGATTGATGTGATGGAGAGAGTGAAAAAATTTCAACTCTAGCCTTGCATCTAAACAAGGCCCTAGTCTGCGGGTTTGCCTTTGTTATTTCAGTCAAGCAAAGAGTGAAGCTAGGCCTTGTTTAGATTCCAATTTTTTCACTCTCTCCATCACATCAAATCTTTGAACACATGCATGAAGCAGTAAATGTTGGTAAAAAAGATAATTAATTGCATATTTTGGTAGTAAATCACGAGACGAATCTTGTAAGCCTAGTTAGTCCACGATTGGACAATAATTACCAAATACAAATGAAAGTGGTACAGTAGCCAGAGTTGCAAAATTTGCAATGTAAACAAGCCCCTAGTGGCTTTGCGACCGTGGAGAAAGACTGAAACCGCATCCTGGGAGCCTGACGCCACAAGAAGAGGCTGGATTGCGATATTCCGTGATTCTTCGTTACTCGTGGTTGTGGATGATGGGCAATCCCACATTCGGAGTCCTGGTACCGCCTGAGGCCTGATCCTTTGGCAGGTCCAACACTCTGTGGGCCTGAAACGAAGTGCCAGGCAGGCCTGGAAGCTTTCTTGCCTCCGCGCGGCAGAACTGGACCTGCAGCAGGAGTAGCCTTTTAGCTCATCTGCCGCCGCAGCCCGCAGGCAGGCATGGACCGACGCATGGCGCGGATTTTGTTCGTGTGACACCGACTGCAACAACAGCGCCACCAGACGCCAACGCCACATGCCGAATCCTAAGCATGGGGTAAGAACCTGTAGTACATTTGATTCCAAGCTGACGACGCTAGCTAACACTCTGACACGTCCAATGGCACTTTGCAGATACTGAAGCAGAGAGGCGATGGATCCAAAATACTCCTCCTCGTCTATTATTTGTTGTAGCGGCACATCATTATCGTTCGAATAAACTGTACGTAGTTATGCTCGGCATTCAGTTGTAGGCAAGGCAGCATTCAAGTGTCTGCATCAGGGTTGACAAACGTAGGCGTAGTGACCAACTGTTGTACGTACCCAAAAGACAACTTAAAGTAGAAGCATGTGGGAAGTAGTACTTATCACGGTGCTGATTGGTAAGGTAGATCTGCAGGGAGCCGGAGCTAAGGAGGAGTGACCTACCAACCTGGTTCGTTTCCCTACACACTACACTACACTACACTACACTAGCAAGCAGCAGGAGCAGCGCTACGTGGTCTCCACTCCACTCCAGGAAGGCGCCTACTGTAACATCCAACGTAGCAGACCGATGTACCTCTACCTCCTGCGCAGGCACGGCACAGCAGACCAGCTAGTAGACTTCTCCTTTTTAGTAGTATGAAACATGAATGCCGCCCATGCATCCCCCCGCTCGCGATTTGGGTGGGCGCCTTTCTGTCTTCAATCTATCTCAGCTAGTGGGTTTTTTTAACGTGGGGGAATCTTTGTTTTATTACAACAAATGCAGCCAAGTACGGCACTGTGCGGTAACAGCGGCACATGGCGGCATGCATGGCGCGGTGAAAAAGAAACACCCCCATGCGGCGGGCGGGCGGGCGGCGACCCAACGCCGGGCGAATCTTTGCCGCTGCCTAGCTAGTGGTAGAAGTAGATCTCAGGTCAGGTTGGGGGGTTTTGATTGGGATCCTTTTCTTCCTCATCAGTCATCTCTACCGTACCCTCTCCCGGCCGGCCCTCTAGAGTGGCCGCATTATAATACGCCGACTGGGTGGTCGCTGTCGCGGATCCGCATCCGCTTGCGGATCAGGAAGGAAGGTGGTGTATGCGTGAGCAATCCAATAGGCGAAGGAAAGCCAGCATAGCAAGCAAGCGAGAAGTAGCCCAGCCCTTGTTTGTTAATTAATTATAATAAATAAAAGCTTTGATTGATAGCGGCCGGGCGGGGCGGCACAACACAAAAGCCATCCAAGTCCAATCCTTGAGTGGCCGCTTACGGTTTCAGTAGCGTCATCTGCACGTAGTACTAGTAGTAGATTGGATTTTAGATAATGTATTGTAAGGCGGCACAGTAAGCGCCATTATTAAAGGGCGTTGAATGATGGGATGACTCGATAGGATGGGATGCGTCGACGGGCGGGCTCGCTCGTCTCGCGGTGACAAGTTGGCAACCACACCACGCACACGCACTGACGCACACGCAGGCAGGCAGGCAGCAGGACGCGTGCGCGTGCTGCTTGTTAAGAATATTCCTATATTCCTAATGATCAATTAAGAAGATGCTAAGTAACTGCTAATTGCAGTTACCGTTCTCCGTTTTCTCTGCGATCATGGGAGCGAGGCCTGAACGTGGGAGCGGGCTCTCCCGCCCACTCACCCCCTGGAACCGCCCAATGGGCATGTATATATAAATACTTTTACTGTTCATCAATAAAGGATTACATCATTCGCACTATCCATTTTCTACTGTTCCAAAATACTCTCAACACGTTATCAGCGTTCTACCGCTGAGCGAGAAGGCCTGGAGCAGTTCGTGATCCTAGAGGCGAGTTCGTGACGTCGAGTTCATCGGAAAGGAAAGCGAAAGATCAAGGTATACCACCATGCCTCCGATGCCGTACGTTCCTTCGGCGCAACTTGTTCTTCGCCTCGTCTTCATGGTCTACTACCAAGCCTGTCGGAACGGCGTCCCGTTCGACTCCGACGGCAACCGCGACTCGCTTCTGCGGGCACTGCGGAATCTCCTGGGTGAGACCCGTGGTGCTGGTGGAGGAGGTAATGCCGCGCAGGGTTCTCGCCGTCGCCGGCGACGTGGTCGGCGTGCTTCGGTTCCCCTGGCGGTACCGCCTCAACCGTCGGTGGTTGTGCCCGCGTCCTGGAGTCCCGGTCAGGGGGTGGCGCCATACCATTCCCCGTGGCCAGACATGGCAGGGTCCTCCAACTGGGTACCGGTGACATTCGCCGCCATGCCACCGGCCACCGGTCCTTCGTCTTCGTCGACACCTCCACCGAGTGCGGCGCCGGCAGCATCAACTCCACCGGCAACGGGGTCGGCTAATGCAGCCGGGACCCCACCACCGATTGGACCTGCTGTGGCCGCAACTCCGTCGCCGTCGACTCCTCGGCCCCTTGCGACCATTGCGGCGCGTCGGGCCGCACCACCTCTTCGCCTCTTCGCCGGGGATGCCGGCGAGATCCTCGACCCGGCACTGGCTGCACCTCCTCCACCGCCTCCGTCCACTCCTCCGGCCGTCAACATCGCCAACGCGGCTGGAAGTCCGACCCTCCGGCGTACCTGGGTCTCGGTGCCGCACGGTCCGTCCGCACGCGCGCAGGCAAGTCCTCGCGCGAACGGCCGTGCTCGGCCACTGGAGAATGGCTACGCCAGCCCGGGCATGAATGGCGGCGGTGGCGCTTCCTCCTCGGAGGGACGCGCCCCTCCCTCCGCTTGAAGCTGCGACCGGAGGAGGAAGGGGAAGCTGCAGGCTGCCGGCTCGGTCGATGCGACTGAGTTGGGGCCGCAACTTGGCCCCTTCCTCGATCTGCGCCGGTGCTCGTCACCAGGTGCAGAGGACACGGCCGGTGCGGTACCAGGTGGTGATGGAGTGGACGCTGGATCGAGCGGCGGCGGTGAGCGGCAGGATTTTTCTACTAGAAGCGGTGGCGTTTTGATACGTCTGTGCGAGTAGCACTTGCTTCTTATCCACTTGATACGTCTGTGCGAGTAGCACTTGCTTCTTATCCACTTGCTTTCTGGTAGAAGATGGTAGAAGACACCAGCAGGTGGGCCTACATGCTACTTTTGCAGGCATACGTGTACTGCATGGGCTGACTACCTAGCTTTGCTTGTTACCAATAGTTATCTATTTCATTTTCTGCTGTATTTGTTCATCAGTGTATTAGTCTAAATTACTGTACTGTTTTTAGACCCCTGATGTATCCATGTACTTGTACAAATGTGTTTATCTACAGTGTACTTAAGCAATTTCGGATTCTAATATAGAATGTCAGTATGTTCGTGTTATTTTATGTGCACTTTCATACTTATACCATTATTGCGATAATTTTGTCACATACTCCATCATTAGTACTGTTATTATTTTCAGTAATTTTTATTACTGTTGAACTGCTGCAATTAATTTATTTGCATAACTTAATTATTTTGGGATGACTACCTATAAAATGTTTCCCAAAGTAAAGGATTAAGACTAAGGAGATTGATGGCTTACACTATTATAGTGATTACCATGATTTAATCATTAATTTGAATTATATATGGTGTAGTAGAGTTCTTAGCATTGGCTGCGTTTAATCCAAGATTGGGTTATTCGGCCTAGAGACCGTGCTAAGGCAGCAAATTATTTGCCTACTATTAAGATCTACTCTATGTCTTATGGCATTTGAGATTATCTAACCATATATACAAATTAATGAGAGTTATATTTGAGGTTTACATGATCATTTGTCTACCTAGATTTGTCTTAAACCATGATGAGCTATGTCATTTAAATTAATTTGCATTTTATTACAACATTTATTTACCATTATGATTATAATTTACCATGAGTAAGTTTATTAAATCAAATGGTCCTACTTTATAGGCTATGGCCATGACTAAGGAGTTCGATGAACTTGCCTTAGATGGTCACAACTATCCTACTTGGGCATCGGATATAAAGATTAACTTTGCTTCCCGTGGTCTTTTGGCACATATAAATGAACCTGTGCAGGGGGTTGTGCTTGATGAGCAAAAGAAGTATGGGGCTTTGATGTTACTAAGGTTCTATATCCATAAGGATCTCAAACAAGAGTACCTTATGGAAGAGAATCCCCGTACTTTATGGCTTGCTCTTAAGGAGCGTTATGATCAGCAAAAGGAACTCATATGGCCTGAGGCTAGTCATGAGTGGAACAATTTGCGTCTGCAGGACTTTAAGTCCGTTGCAGATTATAATCATGTTGTTCATAAGATTTGCTCTAAGTTGAAGTTTTGTGAGAAAGAGCCAACGGATGCTGATAAGATAGAGAAAACTCTATCTACCATGCTCCCCGCTGATCGAGTCTTACAACAGCAATATCGGGCTAGTAATTACACTATATATTCTCAACTTATTCATACATTGACTCAGGCTGAGAAACATGATGAGCTTCTTTTGAAGAATCACCATAAGCGCCCAGTTGGGGCAACACCTCTCCCTGAGGTTCATAATGTACAGAATAATGTTAAGAATAAAAGGTTCAAGGGATCTACTTCTGGTGGTCCTAAGAACAAGCCTGATAAGAGCAAATTCAACAAAAAACAAAAGCCAAATACTCATAACAAGCCAAAAAATGAGGCAAAGTCCAAGAATGACAACAAATGTCATAGGTGTGGGACTTACTCACACTTTGCTAAGGACTGCCGTACCCCTAAGCACTTGGTTGCACTTTACCAAAAGTCCTTAAAGGAAGCAAAGCAAGCAAGCAAAGCAAAAGAACCAAGATATGAAACACATTTCAATCTTGCTTCTGAGGCCACAAAGGAAGTGGGTTGTTCAAGTAAGGCCATTGTGGAAGTAAAGAACAACAATGCTCAAGAAGTTGAGAACCTTCCAGGAAATGATAACATGGTCGTGGAGTTCGCTTCAAATGACATGTTTGGAGATTTCGCCTAAGGTCTCGCTTTATGTTTGATAGCTAATCACTATGTAAGTGATTCAAGTGTGTCGTAATAAATTGAGTTGTGCAAACTCTATGTGTGATGAGTTGTACAAGGTTACTAGTGATGGGAGTATTGTGAACGCATATGTATTGTAATGTCTGACTCATATGTTGGTATTGTAATACAGTTAAGTTGTGTATGTATTTATATATGTTCAATAAGAGTTTTAATTGCATTCTTATTTTACTATAGATGTCTTTCGAAGTCAATCCAATGGAGGAATTATGTCTTATAGATAGTGGAACCACAAACACTATTCTTAGGGAGATAAAATATTTCCAGACTCTTAAGAAAAGAGAAGGAAATATTATGACTATTTCAGGTCGTGATACTTTAATAGTTGGTTCCGGCAAGGCAACTATTATTCTCCCTATGGGTACGCAATTAACGATAGAGGATGCTTTATTGTTTCCAGAATCGACTCGTACTCTTTTAAGCTATAAAGATATCCGTAAGAATGATCTTCATGTGGAAACACATGCAGATAATAAAGAAGAATTCATTCTCTTTACCAAACTTACTGGATGTGGCAAACAAGTTTGTGAGAAAATTCCCTCCCTCCAATCAGGATTGTACTATACATACATAAAACCCATATCTCATGTTACATATAAGGTAATTTTTCAAAATGTTAATTCATTCCAAACATGGCATGATAGATTAGGTCATCCTGGAATTGGAATGATGAGAAAAATTATATGCAATTCAATTGGTCATAATTTGCATAAAGCAAAGTTCCCTCAATCTTCGGATTTTGTATGCACCGCGTGTGCTACTGGGAAATTGATTTTGAGGCCTTCACCTCTTAAAATCAAAGCTGAACCACTAAAATTCCTTGAAAGAATTCAAGGGGATATTTGTGGACCGATTCAGCCTACATGTGGACCATTCAGATATTTTATGGTGTTGATAGATGCATCTACTAGATGGTCTCATACGTGTCTTTTATCGACACGAAACCATGCTTTCGCTAAAATAATGTCTCAACTAATACAGTTGAAAGCACATTATCCTGAACATAGAATTCAATCGATTCGAATGGACAATGCTGCTGAGTTTTCATCACATGCCTTCAATGATTATTGTATGGCATTGGGAATTCGGGTCCAGCATTCAGTACCTTATGTCCACACTCAAAATGGTTTGGCTGAATCATTGATAAAGAGAATTAAACTCATTGCTAGACCAATGTTGACGAATTGCAAATTGCCTACTTCGTGTTGGGGTCATGCAGTACTGCACGCTGCAGAATTGATCCAACTACGACCAACTGCATATCATGATAATTCCCCCTTACAATTAGTGCGTGGAAATCCTCCAAGTATTTCCCATTTGCGTAAGTTTGGGTGCGCTATATATGTACCCATCTCACCACCACAGCGGACAGCTATGGGGCCACACAGAAAACTGGGGATCTATGTGGGATTTAAATCTCCGTCGATCATTAAGTATATAGAACCTCTCACCGGGGATCTATTTACGGCCCGGTTCGCTGATTGTATTTTTAATGAGGATCATTTCCCGGCATTAGGGGGAGAATTGTACCAAAAAGATGAATGCCGAGAAATTAATTGGAATGCGGAAGGCATTTCATTTACTGATCCGCGCACTATGGAAACTGAACTTCAGGTTCAAAGACTTATTGATTTGCAAAATGTTGCAAACAATCTGCCAGATGCGTTTACTAACTACAAAGGTGTTGTTAAATCTTTCTATCCTGCAAGGAATGTGCCAGAAAGAGTGGAGGTACCAAATAAAACCACTCAAATTGTCCCTCTTGGAAGCAAGAGGGGAAGAGGCAATTCCAAGGTGCAAGATAAGAAACAAAAGAAAGTAGTAAACAAAGATCAACTTTCCGTTGATGTACACCTAACGAGTAATCAATATCTTTTGGAAAGATTTGATTTGATACCCAGCCCTCTCTTATGCATAAATACAGAGCCTGGGACATCGGAAGACCCTGGATCAATTGTTTTGGGAAATCATGATGATCTAAGGGTAGATGAAATTGCCATCAATTATATAGAGACTGGAGAGTCCTATGATCGTAAAGCTACAATTGTCGACATTTACTTCTCTGAACAAATTGCTGAGATCCTCCAAAATGATCCAGATCCAAAATCCATGGTAGAGTGCAAGAAGCGCTCGGACTGGAACAAGTGGAAGGATGCAATAGAAGCAGAGATAGCCTCGCTTTCAAAAAGGGAAGTGTTTTCGGCCGTATTGCCAACACCTCCTGGTGTCCATCCTGTTGGATACAAATGGGTTTTCGTCCGAAAACGGAATGATAACAATGAAGTGGTGAGATACAAAGCAAGGCTGGTAGCACAGGGCTTCACGCAAAGGCCCGGCGTTGATTTCAACGAAACTTATTCTCCAGTTATGAGTGGCATAACGTTCCGATATTTGATTTCATTGGCAGTACAAAATCGTTTATCTATGCAGTTGATGGATGTGGTGACCGCATATTTGTATGGATCATTGGATTCTGAGATATACATGAAAGTTCCTGATGGAATCGGTATACCATATCCTGAAGCTAATCGCAATATGTTTTGTGTTAAGTTGCAGAAGTCATTATATGGCTTGAAACAATCGGGCCGAATGTGGTACAATCGGTTAAGTGAATTCCTTACACATAAGGGATACACAAATAATGATGACTGCCCATGTGTCTTCATCAAGAAATCCCAAACGGGTTTTTGTATAGTGTCTGTATACGTTGATGATATTAATATCATTGGTAATGAGCATGACATTAATGAAGCACGTCATCATTTGAAGACGGAGTTTGAAATGAAAGATTTAGGTCAAACCAAATTTTGCTTAGGCTTGCAACTTGAGCATTTTTCATCTGGGATTTTTGTATACCAAGCTGCCTATATCCAGAAAATGTTGGAGAAATTCAATATGGATAAAGCGTACTCATGTAAGACCCCCATGGTTGTTAGATCTTTGGATATAGAGAAAGATCCTTTCAGACCAAGGGAGGAAGGTGAAAAGATTTTAGGACCTGAGGTTCCTTATCTTAGTGCTGTTGGAGCACTTATGTACCTTGCTAATAGTACCCGGCCGGATATTGCTTTTGCAGTCAATTTATTAGCAAGACATAGTGCAGCACCCACCAAGCGTCATTGGGTTGGGGTTAAGACCATTTTTAGGTATCTTAACGGCACAAGAGATCTTGGATTATTTTACAGGAAGAATCAAGATCAAAATTTATTGGGGTATACAGATGCTGGCTATTTATCAGATCCCCATAATGCCAAATCCCAAACTGGTTTTGTATTTTTAAATGGTGGAACAGCTATTTCTTGGAAATCATCTAAGCAGACTTTAGTGTCTACATCCACCAACCATTCTGAGATTATTGCATTATATGAAGCATCACGTGAGTGTGTATGGCTTCGCAGAATGGTAGACCACATATTGAAATCATGTGGAATTGGTGTACTTGATACACCGACAATTATTTTTGAGGATAATGCTGCTTGTGTTGTGCAAATGGAGTCAGGTTATATCAAGAATAATATAACAAAGCATATTACTCCTAAATTATTTTATCCCCATGAGTTGCAAAAGAATGGGGAAATTGAGATTCTGCAAACTAAGTCATGTGACAATCTTGCTGATTTATTCACTAAGTCTTTACCATATTCTATGTTTCACAAATATGTTGAAGGAATTGGTATGATAAGACTTAGAGATTTGCAGAAATCCGGGGGAGTATCTCTTGATAAATGATCCATTTTCATGTCATATTGCACTCTTTTCTTTGTATGAGTTTTACTTTTAAAGGTTTCTCATATGAAGTTTTTAACGAGGCAATATCAGCATTATTTATGTCATATCATCTGATTTTCCCACTGGGGTTTTATAGGAGATGATATACTAAGACATTGTTAACTGATTATCATGGTTTTTTCTCCTTTATTTTTCCCATTGGGTTTTTGAGGAGTTTTATCCTGATATATCAATGCATTCCTAAGTTTTTTCCCACAGGGTTTTCGAAGGATTATTGATGGTGTAAATTATGATGAACATTAAAGTCTCCAGAAGTTAATTGATCAGGGGGAGTGTTAAGAATATTCCTATATTCCTAATGATCAATTAAGAAGATGCTAAGTAACTGCTAATTGCAGTTACCGTTCTCCGTTTTCTCTGCGATCATGGGAGCGAGGCCTGAACGTGGGAGCGGGCTCTCCCGCCCACTCACCCCCTGGAACCGCCCAATGGGCATGTATATATAAATACTTTTACTGTTCATCAATAAAGGATTACATCATTCGCACTATCCATTTTCTACTGTTCCAAAATACTCTCAACACTGCTGCCGTGCGGTTGTTGCAGTTGCTGCCCGGGCGCTTGCTAGACCGCCGAGGCGAAGGCAGGCAGGCAAGGCAACAAACGAAACGGGGGGGTGGTACTACGCGGCTACGGACCCCATGGGCCCGCGAATAATTAAGCGCGACCTGCCACTGGCAAGGCTCACATGGGCGGGATTATTAGACTGGTTGCACCGGGTCCTCTATATGGACCTGTAAACTCATATAGCGTAAAATCCTAGTGCACCGGGTCCTGTATATGGTTCCGGTAAGGGCTCGCGTCCGGTAAATTAAGAGGAACTGGCGTTGCATAGAGGACATCCGTCAAAGGACGCTGGGTCCCGCGCTCGTGGCTGCTGGCGCGTTCATCAGAGAGAGCAAGTGGGCAGAGGAGGGAATCTTAGCGGGTCCCATTTTTTAACACTTAAAAAATAGTATAACTCACAAACCAAAAAACCAAATTAAATTCCGATTGCACCATTAAATTTGTTTTAATAAATTTTTCAAAACTAGATCTCACATGGATATATTTAGATAAAGTGATAAGTGGACCCCACAGTGGATAGAGGATGATATAGAGGATAGATGGGTGCGGAATAATTAAGTATAGAGGAGAGAATCTTGATGACTAGGATGTATAGAGGATAAATATAGAGGTCCATGAGTGCAAATAGCCTTAGGCGCGGGTCGCCCACCGCCACCGCCACCGCCACGCCCCCCCCCCCCCCCGGCCCCCGCGCACCTACACGAACCCGAGTACTAATGGCCACGCGCCGCCACCACCACACCACCTGCCCTTGCCTGCCTGCCGAGGCCCCCCGTTCCTTCCTTCCCTTCCGTTTCCTCGCTTCGCGGCCAGGGCTCGTCGTCCGGTCCGGCTGTGGCACGCATGGCGAAACGTTCCTGATGGCCGGCTTCGATTTTCGTTTATTTGTTGCCGGGGCAGATATGACGGAATCTCGGGGTACTACAGCGCCCGGCCTGTACAAGACTTGGGCGACGCCAAGTACTAGCATCTACCTGCTGGTGTTTCCTACGTTCTACGAAGTAGTGGTGTGCCTCTGCCCCGTGCCAGTAGTGTACCGTGTTTCCCGTGCCAGTTTCTTAAGTAAAAGAGAGAGAGCGTACACAGGTAGAGCAGCCGTATGCCCGTATGTATGGCGAGGTGTAGTACTAGTATAGTACTAGGAGTATCTCCGATGGGGCGGGGGTTACCGTACAAAGCGACAGCGTAGGGAGGGAGGAACCGGAACCCAAAAAGGACGGAAGGGACGACGGGGAGGCAGCCGCAGCTGAGCTGGGTTGGTGGGTGGATCTACCTATACCTATCCTATCAGATCAGGGGACGGGAGGATGAGAGTGGGGCCCTGCACCGGCGCTGTCACCGCCACCAACGCCTCCACCACCCATCCATCAGGCATGCACGCATGTGAGCATCATGTGATGGAACAATTCCATTCCATTTGGACGCACCCTTGCCTTTTTCCACTTGTGGTATCACCTCCGCCTCTCGCGGTCGCAGTTGCAGACAGAGCAGAGAGCACCCCATCCTCTCCCCCTCGTAAAAAGCTACTCCCTCCTTCCAAAATTACATATCATTCTAAGATCGTATAGAGTTAAAGTATCTTAAGTTTGACTAAATTTATATAATAAAATAATAATATTTATAACATCAATTAAGTATCATTAGATTCTTCATTAATTATATTTTTATAATATACTTATTTGATGTTATAAATTTTTATAATTTTTTCTATAATTTTAGTCAAATTTAAGATATTTTGATTTTTTAAGACTACTAACCTTATAATTTAGAACGGAGGGACCATCCAGCCCAGCCAGCAGCCACGGCACCCAGCAGCCATCACCACCACTACTACTCCACTACTACTGCGGTCAGTGCTCCTTGTACTGCTACTACAGCAGAGTGGTGGTAGTACTCCTACATGGCTACTCTATATACTAGCGGTACTGTAAAGAGGCCGGCCGGGTTAGGATCTCGCTGGCTCAGACTATTAATAAAGGAGTTCTTGATTTGAGACGCTAATGCAGGCTAGCCTCCGGTTTGGCAAAGGAAACAAACAGGGACGGAGTCGTCATCCATGAGTTATGGCGGGCATCTGCGAGGTGGAAAAGTTTGGTACTGCTTGCTGTACTGGGTACACGACACGTATTTTTATGGGTCCTCAGAAAATGGCAGTACCAGTACTCAAGTACACAGAGTTTTTTCACATCACGCACGCACCGTGCTTTATTAGTTAGTGAGCCCTGTCAGGGGGGGGGGGGGGGGGGGGGGGGGGCCTTAACTCTACATTATGGCACGTCACATGGCACTAGTGTACCACGCACTACTCCAAATCGAATGTACTACCACTGTATCCTTCTACCAGCACCGCCTCCGCCGCCATGCATGCACGTCCATGCATATGGTATGGTAGTGGTGGTTGTATTTTGCGTAGCTGGTTTCTTTGTAGATCCGATGCGTACCAGCCAGTAGTGTACGTGGTGAGCAATGACATGAGCGAGGGTGCCCCCTTTTTCCTCCCATCAAGCACGACCCCGGCCTACACTTGTACCGCAACAGATGCGTACCCTTCAAGTCTCTCTCTCTCTCCCAGATGCAGCTGTGGCCAGGTAGCCACAGGGTTGCTAGCTGATTCAGCAGCCAGCTAGCTATAGGCTCGTTTGAGCCCCAACCGGTGCGTAAAGCCCCGCCTGGCTTTCACTGTGAAGTATGAACATGCCTCACACATGCACGCCATACACGCAAGAAGCAGCGATGGGCCGGAGCGGAACAGCTGGAGCGAGCATGCATGCAAATGTCGCATTGGGGCCGCCGGCCGGGCCATGCATGCCACAGGAGCCAGTTGTGCGCTCCTATTTAGCGGCAACCAGATCTGCACATTTCCAGGCAGCAACAGTGCTGGCATGATCCGTACCCGGGCCCCGTCGTGGTCGTCGCCGCCCGGCCGGTGGCAGATCGATCCATCGGCGCGCGGAGCGGAGGATCGGAAGACGAGGTGGGCTTTTCCATCGGTCGGTCGGTCGCGCGGCCGACCATGATCTCGTTCTCGACGCGATGGTTCCTTCGGGGCTAGGGCGGGGCAGGCGCCCTCGCCTCGGCAGTTTGGTTGGCTTTGGCTCGTCGCTTGGTCCACGCGGGCGCATCACATGACGACGGGACAGGTCGCGACTGGTGATACATTCCTTGTTACGGCCGCGTTTCGGCCGGACGGAGCGGACATACGATTAATTGTTTCTCCTGGCCGGTGCCTGCGGCCGTGCAACAGCAAATACTCCTGCCTCCTGTAGGTGTAGAGCGGCTGTAGAATTCAATTCCTGCCTGGCCTGCCAGAAAAACACACGCGCCTCCGTTTCAAGAGTAACAGCAAGGCACCGATAGATGCTCGGGTGGGAAGTGAGTTCCGATCCCGAGGTACAGGTACAGGTACAGCAGCAGCCAGCAGGGCTTGTAGAAAGAGAGGCGGTCAGAGATGTGGCGGCGAGACAAAACAAACAAAGCTCACGCTGTTAACGTGAACGATCCGGGCATGCATGCATGCAAGCATACGGACGCAACAGACGGGGAATTCCCCGGTCCTCCCACCCTGCCCCTTGTACGTACCACCACTCACGCCACTGCCCCCGTGCCTGACATCACCGGAACGCACTCCTCGCCGCCCAGCCCACCAGAAAAACCCCAGAGGGTCAAACGGCCGGCCGCTGTAACTTTCACCCAGGGCCCCCGGCAGGGCGGCGGCGGCTTCTTTCGTGCTGGGGTCAAAGCAAAGGGCGAGCTCGAATCAAACGTGGGCGGCCGCTTCATTAAACTAGTCCGGAATTCACCGCCCCGCCACCACCGCAAGCGGTCGCCGGCCACTCGCGTCGCGAGCCCAGAGCCCTGCCTGTCACCTCCTCGCGCGGCGTCGACTGCTCCTGCTTTGACCGCGGGGGCGGATTAATTAGCGTAGCGAGTGGTGGATTAGGGCGCTGGGAAGGGAAAGGAGGAGGGAGACGTGGGTGCAGTGTAAACAAACCAGCTTTCCCGTTTACCGGGGCGGTAACTTTACCGCTTTGACAAGACAGCAGTCCTTATCCACAACGGACAGCCTGGCACCCGGATTGAATAGTATGGATGGATGGGAGCCATAAAGTTATTAGTACTAGTATATATGGCCATGCAGCCCGCGGCCCGTTGGCACGGCCCGTGGCCCGACGTTTTGGCCCGGCCCGAGAACGGCACGGCCCGAGGCAGCAGGCCGTGCCTGGGCCGCCACCCAGGCCCGTGGCACGGCACGGGCACGGCCCGGTAAAGGGAGGCGGCCCGATGCCGGCCCGACCCCCCTACGGCCTCGGCCTGACGGCCTGTGGCCTGCCCGCTGCCCCAGCGGCCCAGCAGCCTAGCTCGTCGCCGCATATAAGACGCTCGGCCGCCTGCGCCCCCACCCCAACCCTAACCCTAAATCATTCGTTCCCCTTCCCCACCCGCGCCGCGTAGCTCTCGAGTCTCGACTCTCATCGTCTCACCGTCTCAGCCTCTGCTCTCGATCTGGTGACCTCGCCGCAGCTCCGGTGACCTCGCCGCCGCTCCTCCACATCTCCGCGACTCCGCCTGAGTTCGCTAACCATATCCTCCCTCCTTTCCCCTCCTCTCCTCTTCCTCCTCCGGTGAACCATGTGAGTTCGTGTTCAAGTCAGTCGCTCCGCCGCCGGTCGCCGTCGTTTCTAATCGTTGTCTTTCTCGTGTCTCCTCTGGTTGGCTCGCTGGCCTCGTCTTCTCTGGCACCGGGCTCCGGTAGCTCAGGTAGGTTTAAACCCTAACCCTAGATCTCGTCTTGTATTCTTATTCTCCGCCGCTCGCCGTCGTTTCTCCCTTTAATGATTACTAATCTGTGCTTTTCTTTGCAGGTTGGTGCCTGACGCCGCGTCTTCCTCCTCTGGAGTAGACATGGCCAGGCCGCCGAAGCGCCCGTTGAGGGGCGGTGCTGGAGCTGGAGGTAGTGGTCGGGGGCCGTCGTCGTCCGGTGCTCCTTCCGGTGCTGGTGTTGGGCTCGCAACGCGGGGGGCGGATCGTTCCCTCCCCCTAGACGACGGCGAGGACCTAGCGCCGCACCCGGACGACTTGCTAGAAGCCGAGGACGACGACGACATCCGTGATGATGCTGCCGGCTTGTTCGGCATCGACCTCGGTGACGGCAGCCAGCCCATCGAGCTTGATGGCGACGACGACGGTGGAGTAGCTGCCTCCACTGACACTCATGGTACCTCAACCACCTCTGGTAAGCGTTCTGAGGTTTGGGACTACTTCCATGAGATAAAGGAGAACAAGGTTCGAGTTGCTGCTATCTATAAGCATTGTCGTACGAGGTACACAGCTAGATCTGCTGGTGGCACTGGCCATTTGAGACGGCACATGAAATCTTGTATGGCCAAACGTAATCATGCTAGTATGGTCCAGTCTAGGCTTGCTCTGTACCCTGATGGTTTGAACAATTGGGTGTATGATCCTGCTGTTGCTCGCACTGAGTTGTGTCGTCTGATTGCTAGGTTAGACCTTCCATTAGGGATAGGTGACACAGAGGCTTGGGAGGATTACATTAAGCGTGCTCATAACCCTCTGTTTTCAAAGGTTTCTAGACAGACCACCACTAGGGATATGGGTAAACTGTTTGCTGAACAACGTGCTATGCTTATGAACTCTGTGTTGCCTGCTTGTTCATCTGTTTCTTTGACATCTGATATCTGGTCTGGTAATGCTAAGGAAGACTATATTTCTGTTGTTGCTCATTATGTTGGTGCTGATTGGGAGTTGCATAAAAAGGTTATTGGTTTTAGGTTGATTGAGTCATCACATACTGGTGAAAACATAGCTGAAAAGATTGCTGGTGTGGTTGAGGAATTTGGTTTGATTGATAAGATCTTTGCTGTAACTCTAGATAATGCTTCTGCTAATTCTAAGGCTTATGATATTTTGAAACCTTACTTGTTTGGTTACATGGGTTCTTATCCTGCACCTACACTTGATAATCCTAACAAGGTTAAGTATTTGCTTGTGCATCAGCGTTGTGCCTGTCATATCATTAATCTGATTGTTAAATCTGGCTTGAAGAGATTGAAACCTTATACTGAAGATTTCAGAACTGCAATAAACTTTTTAAATTCCTCTAATCAAAGAATTGCATTGTTCAAAAATTACTGCACTGCTCAGGGTATTAGACCTAGAAAGTTTGGCTTGGATATGGATGTTAGATGGAATTCAACCTATTTAATGCTTAAACATTTGCTGCCATATAAGGATGTGTTTTCTGTGTGGCTTAACTCTAATTATGGTGATCAATTGTTGACTGCACAGCATTGGTATGTTGCTGAACAGATCATGGTGTTCCTGGAACTCTTTTATGATTCTACTGTTGTTTTGTCTGGTGTTTATTATCTAACTGCTCCACTTGCTTTGCACCATATTCTTGACATTGCTGAACATTTAAAGAAAGCTGAAAGAGATGAGAATTTTAGATCAATTGCTTTTCCTATGAAACTAAAGTTTCTTAAATATTGGGAGAAAATTCCACTGCTTTATTCTTATGCATTCATTCTTGATCCTAGAGCTAAGATGAAAGGATTCTTTAATGTGCTTGAACTGCTTGCTGAGGCCACTGGATCCATTTATAGTTCATACTATGCTGATGTGAAAGATGAAATGTTCAAGTTGTTTGACAAGTATGTGCAGAAATTTGGTGGTGCAGCAACAGCTCAAAGGGCTGTACATCCTTCAGTTGCTTCTGGTAAGAGAAAGCAGGCCTGGGGAAGGATCTTTGGAGGTCCTGGTGCATCCCCTACCTGTCCCCCCTCATCTTCATCTACATCATCTGGTGTTAGTGAGCTCTCAGCTTACTTGGACAGTGACCCTCTCACATGTTATGATGATTCCTTTGACATACTGCTCTGGTGGCGTGACCACAAGCTAGCCTATCCAGTCCTATCTATTATGGCTCGAGATATCATGTCTGTTCCTGTATCTACTGTCTCGTCCGAGTCTTGTTTTAGCTGTACAGCAAGGATACTTGAAGACCGACGGCGACGCTTGCTGCCTGAGCATATGGAGATGCTCACATGCATGAAAGACTGGGACCAAGGAGCAAGGAGAGCACAACATGCTCCTGCGGACGTGGACCTGGAGGAATCATTCAAGAACTTGTTCTTGGATGGCGAAGGCGAAGGCAGCGGTAGCGGCAGCGGCGGTACTGCTGGATAGAAGAAGAAGAGAACTGTAAAGGTAATAGAACTGCTCTTGCTTTATCTTATTCTTGTTTAGATTGATGGCAATAGAACTCAAACATTGTTTTTCTTTAATTTTGCAGGCACTTTTGGTCTTTTGGTGCAAGACTGCAAGTCTGAGTCTCTGAGACTCTGAAAATGTGACTGTGAGTGTGAGTCTGAGAGTGTGAGATGTTCTGTCAACTGTCATCTGTGACTGTGAGTGTGAGATGAGTTGAGTTGTTGTTTTGGTCTTTTGCAGAAAACACTAAGTCACTGGGACTTGCCTTGCCACTGAGGTTGGCTGTTGTAATAGGACTAATACTTTGACTATTTGGAGCTGGCTGCACTCTTTTTTCCTTTCTAGGGTTTCTCACAAGGGTGAGTTTTACCTAGAAAGGTTTTTAATGAGGCAGCATTGCACAAAACAGCTCATTTTGATTATCTCTTGTCTAGTAGACTAGTTGTCTTCTATTGTGTGTTTGTTTTTGAGTTCTGTACTTCTGTTTCTGTGAACTGTGATCTGAGAATGATGAACACTTGTGATTGTGAAAATGACTTGTGATTGTGAAAATGATGAACACTTGTGAAAATTTTAAAAAATTTGAGGTCTTTCTCGTCTGACGGGCCATGGGCCGACACGGCCCGGTGAATATGGCCATGCCCAACGGGCGGCACGGCACGATAAAACGGCCCGTGGGCCGTGCCTTGGGCCGACAAGCCGGCACGAAGCACGTGCAGGCACGGCACGACTGGCACGCCGGCCCGAGGAGGCACGACGCCGTGCTGGGTCGGCACGGCACGACGTGCCGCCGGGCCGGGCCGGCACGGCCCGATGGACATATATAAGTACTAGTAATTTGCTCAGGTATTTCTAGAATTTGCTTAAGAGAGCCAAGATATAAGGCTGTGTTTAGTTGAGAAAAATAGGGTGAAAAGTTACTGTAGCACTTTTCGTTGTTATTTGGTAAAATTTGTTCAATCATAGATTAATTAGACTCAAAAGATTCGTCTCGAACTTTACAGACAAACTATGCAATTAGTTATTTTTTTTACCTATATTTAATGCTCCATGCATGCGTTTAAAGATTCGATGTGATGGGTGGAAGAGGAAATATTTTGGGTTTGTATGGAAAGTAAACAGGGCCATAAAAGGAAAATGCTGCCCCTGCTCTGCTTCTGCTAGTAGGAGTATTCTATAGCTCTCTCCGGTCAAATCTCGTTTGATTATTCGCCCCACGTTAGTATATTATTAGCTCTGTTCGTTTATCTTATAAGTCGTACTTTTTTCAGTTAATAAACAGTATTTTTCTCTTACAACAAATCAGCAAATAGTACTCTCAACCATAGCTTTTCAGCCAAGGCAACTGGGCCATTATTACAAAAGATAATGTATCAATAATGTTAGCTGCCAGCCAGAGAGGAAAAAAAAACCGCACACCGAGAGAGAGGTCGATGGCAAATGCGATGTCGCTTTTCATTTCTGTCGCGTTTCAACGTGGGGTAAAAATGGTCGTGCTTGCACTGGCCTACACGCCCTTGGCTTTCGGTCATCCGCCACTTTGGTTGGAGATTCTTTTCCAGCCCCTTCCCGTCCCCCCTCCACCACCACTCCACGTCCACGCCCTGAATCCTAGAGAGAGGCCAGCCAGGCGCAAGTACACTGTGAAAAAAACATTCCATTATAACAACAGAAAAAAAAAGTGGGATGGCAAGCCAAGTACAATCTCTGCGACGTGTTCAGCTGCTGGATCTATCCACGTACGTGCGCGCCAGTGCATCTAGTAGTAGTACTATTTATTTGAGATTCTCCCATTTCTGACACATGATATAGGAGTATGCATTTTGAATCATCTAAAATCACACAGGTTTTGATTTTGAATCCCTGCGATGGCCGGCCCTTAGCGTCCAGATCCAACCAATCGGTTAAACTTTTTTTTTTCGTCTCAAAATACGAGGCAGGAGCCGTCCAATGGGAAGGTGACAATTTTTTTTAACGCAACTGGCTGATTTTCAAGATAACAGTGGGATTAAGCATGGTAACCGAGGTAACAGTAAAAGCCTAGAAAAGGGTAAAGGTAACTAGCGAGCCATTTGGCACTCCAACCCCAGGGCTAAGCACATGGGTGTCCCCTCCATATATATATACGCCTTTCCCCCCACCGCTCCAGGCCTCGCCCCCCATGCCCTCCCTGTCTCACTGACGGTGGCCCCCCACCGCCCGACGCACGCCCGACCCCGCTCGTCGGGGAGCCCCCCCCCCTTCCTTCCTTCCCCTCCGCTCCACCGCTGTCCCGGCCTAGAGATCCGGCCGACTCCGGTGAGCTACTGCTCTCGCCGCGCGCCCGGCGCGGAGCGGGCGGTCGCCACATTTTCGTTCGTTTTTTTTGGGGCGAGGTGACGGTGACGCGGAGTGTAACCGCTTTCCTCGTGGCCCGTACCTCGCAGGTTGCTCGGAGGCCGGCAAGCCGCGCGTGCTGGGCGCCGGGATGCAGGCGGCCGGCGCCAACCGGTGGCCCGGATCTCGCCGGCGGCGCGTCTCGGCTAGGTGAGGCGCCTCAATTCTCTCGTGCTCACCTCTTTCGTTTCCGTTCCAAAGCGGGGTGCTGTTTTTTCGGTTGTTGTTGTTGTTGTTGTTGTCTGTTAGTATTATTATTTTTCCTTTGCTCTTATCGGTTTCAGAGTGTGTGCAAACCGAAACCGTAGTGGTGAGCTGCCAAAGAAACTTAGCTTTTGCTGGTGGCGTAGTTCCTTCTGGTGGAGTGGAGGTCTGGACTCTGGAGACAGTGGCAGTGAATTGGTTGGGGAAAGGTGTTTGTTTCCTTTCTTCTTTGGGAGGTGGAGTGGGTTGGAGCCAGAGAGTCCCTGATTTTTAGTGCATTTTGTTGTAGAGTAGCCACATGGTATGTGTAGTTTTTCTGCTGGTTGATGAACCGATTTTCAGTTTGAATAAGGAGGTATTTTGACGGCATCTGGTGAATCTTTGTTAGTTTCTTCCGTGTTCGTAGAGTGAAGGCTTTTTGGCCTTTTGCCTTGCGTCTGGAACAATAATAATGATTAATGACTAATGGAATCAGCGGGGGGACATCCGTATATTTATTTTCTTCAGTTTTGAGACAATGGTAACAGAAATGTGCCAAGTAAAGGGCTCTACCATCTCCGCATTTCTCTCGCAAAACTTGTTTAAACCAGGAATCAGTCGAGTTAGCATTGTGTTGGTTTTTTTTTTTAATCTTGCGCAGCTGTTTTGTTACAAATGTAGCCTAGTCATGGTAACGACTCATCAAGTGCTCTTGTGTGATTTATTGGTTGATTGATATGATCTGACTGAATTAGGAGTCTGCCGTGCAGCAGTATTCTTGCTGCCTTGCTTATACTGTTATCAACAACGAAAGAAGAGTAGCTTTACCTCAAAGAAAATTTCTATGGTAGAGTATCTTTGAGAAAGATTTTTAGCGCTGTAGTTTATAATTTTAGTTGATTCTGGATACGGCAAAGCTTGAGATCAGCAATGAAGATATGCTTAGCAAGAGTTCAAAAATGAAGTTGAATGTCTTGCTGTGGCCTAGTATCTGCCATGGAAGTATAAGTATCTTGTGTCTATTATATACTGCTTTTAATCCACAATTCGTGTGAAACTTATCAAAGAACGTTATGCATTTTCTGATAGTTTATTTCTTGATTTTTCCAGAGGGGGCCTCTGAACTTTCTGACCTTGAGTCCTCGGTTTTGTCATAGATCAGACAAATAATGGAAGAGTTACAAGATTGCAATTCGAAAAGCCTGGCTGCCCTTCCGGGCTCTTTGGTTCTGCATCTCTTTAGGCTGTTTGGCCAGCAGGATCAGAGTTCATGGCAGAAGTACATACTAGCTTACTTTCTGTTGGTCAGGAATGACTACTTCTCTGGGGAGTCGAAGAAACACTCAGATGTGTTCTGTGATATTTCAGAATTAGATTTCTTTCCATATGCTACAGATTTGGATAGTGAAGAACTTGAACTGAAGGAGCAGAAACCTATTTCGAAGGCTCAATCAGGAGGTGATTCAAGTAGCAACAGATCGAATGATTGCTACTTCCCAGGCCTTCATGATGACCTGTCTCAAGACTGCCTTGCTTGGGCAAGCAGATCAGACTACCCTTCCCTTTCTTGTCTGAACAAAAGATTCAATTTGTTAATTAACAGTGGATATCTGTACAAACTGAGAAGGAAATATGGCATCGTTGAGCACTGGGTGTATCTCGCTTGTAGCTTGATGCCCTGGGAAGCATTTGATCCTTCGCGGAAGCGGTGGATGAGGCTCCCGAGAATGCCATGCGACGAGTGCTTCTCCTGTGCAGATAAGGAATCACTTGCCGTCGGAACACAGCTGCTTGTCTTTGGCCGTGAATATACTGGCCTTGCTATTTGGATGTACAACTTACTGACTCGCAGTTGGTCCCCATGCACTCCAATGAATCTGCCCCGCTGCCTTTTTGCCTCGGGAAGCTCAGGTGAGATTGCTATTGTTGCTGGTGGGTGTGATAAGAATGGACAGGTGCTGAGATCCGTTGAGTTGTACAACTCAGAGATTGGCCACTGGGAGACTATCCCAGACATGAACCTGCCCAGGCGGCTCTCTTCAGGTTTCTTCATGGATGGCAAGTTTTATGTCATTGGGGGCGTATCGAGTCAGAGGGATTCATTGACTTGTGGAGAGGAATATAACCTTGAATCAAGGACCTGGAGAAGAATACTTGATATGTACCCTGGTGGAACCAGTGCATCTCAATCGCCTCCTCTTGTTGCTGTTGTGAATAACCAGCTCTACGCCGCTGATCAGTCGACAAATGTGGTCAAGAAGTATGACAAGGTAAATAACGCCTGGAACATAGTGAAGCCATTGCCTGTTAGAGCTGACTCATCCAATGGTTGGGGTCTAGCTTTCAAGGCTTGTGGCGATAGATTGCTGGTAATTGGAGGGCATCGAGGACCTCGTGGCGAGGTAATACTGCTGCATTCCTGGTGCCCCGAAGGTGGGGAAGATGGTGCTGACTGGGAGGTTCTCTCGGTGAAGGAACGTGCAGGCGTCTTCGTTTACAACTGTGCAATAATGGGGTGCTGAGTTACCTTTGCTTCAGTACATGCCGCTGGTTTAGCAAGCCAACCATTTCTTGCTGCCATTTAGCTACTCTTTATAATGACTTGTAATTCAGAAATGACACACCCCCCCATTTCGCGGAGCTCTCAATTGATGAATGTTTTGTAGAGAGCATAGAGCATTCAGTTCAGTTTACCTGGAACTACTCTTTTTCTGTTAAACCCGTTCAGAATTCTTTGTTCTTGTCCAGTATGAATTTTATGCAGTATTCTTTATTCACCATTGTTGGAAACTTTGGCCCCGTTCGGCTGGAATTATAAGCCGGCTGAAAAACACTGTTGGCTGAGTTTTTGTGAGAGAAAAATACTGTTCCGACTGAAAAAACAAGCTGAATAAGACGGATTATAAGCCAGATGAACAGGGCCTTTGTCTACGCCATTGTCCGGAGACAAATCTTAGGCCTCGATTTTCAATGCACCGTACTTCCGTACTGATATTCAGAAATCTTGTAGTCAGCTCAAACCACAGTCAGAAGTCAGAACTTTGTTGTGTGTAATACTTTCAGATTATTATGTACTGCATATTAGCAATATTTTCATATTATTCTATACTTTGAGTATTCTGTTCACACCTAAATTTTAATTGCAAAAGTTTGACCAGTGTTCTCTAGTAGGGGAAAAAAAGGGTTCAGTTTGTCAGCTTCGTTTACTTCGCTGATGGTTTTGCTCCCTCTGCAAGAACATCCTCCTGACTTACCTGGCAGCAGGGTACACTTGCTAGCGACAGACGTTGAACTGGAACTCTGCAAAAAAACACAAGCTGATGTGAACCTGAATATGTGATCTCTGAATAATTCAATGCATGAGGGTCAATCGCTTTTTAAAAGAGTTGAAGGGGCATCGATTCCGACAGCATATGTATATATTTGACATGTTCACGCCGGGCAATTTTCGCAGCGATACAGGCGGTACTCGATGACGACGGCGACGCGTTTGTCGTCCGAAATCTCGTGCATTGGTGTGCAAGGATTTCAGGTTTGATCGGTTCTTCGCTCTTCCTCAACTTCCTGTCGCCTGTCAGCTTCTCTGCGAAAACTCGGAGCCACTTGACCGTCGCTGTGCTGCTGAGATGTGCGACACTTGGACATCTTTTCTGCCGACATCGGTATGACGTGCTGTCAACGTCAGGTACACCTTTAGTTCTAGAAATTTAGGTGTTCTTTTTATCTGGCTTCCGGGTGAGATTTTTTTTTTCCGAAAACGCGCATTAGCACGTGTTTTATTAAGTGGAAACGAGAGTTTTACACGTTCCACGGACGGCACGGCGAGAGTTCGTAGCCATCTGGGAATACACACAAACAAAAAAACACCAACTAGTGGTGGAAAAGCTAGGTTGTACTAAGTGATATACGATTGTACGACGGAGGAGGGGCACAAAACACGCCACAAATCAAGCAATAAGCGCGGTAAGCAGTGCCAGGCTGCTGTAGCCTGCTCCAACCCATGCGCCCGCCTCCTCGAGTATAGCCGCGACGAAGCTGACCCGCTGTGGCAGAACGTCGCTCGAACGTGCGGCTGTTGCGCTCCTTCCATAGGCTCCAAGAGACAAGAAGGACAAGAGAGTCGAAGCTCCTCCTCAGCGCCTGCGGCAACGAAGCTCTTCCGCGTACCGACCAGTCGAGCAAGACGGATGTCCACTGTGGTGGCGCGGTCGGCGAGCCCATGGCGGCCAGTAGTCTTGCCCATACCTCGCGTGAGTAAACGCAGGAGCATAGCAGGTGGTCGGTCGTCTCATCAAGCTGATCACACAGTGCACATGTCGCCCCAGGCTGTAGTCCGTGCCGCTTCCTGCGCTCAGTTGTCCAAAGTCTACCATGCAGGGCGAGCCAAAAAAAGAACTTGACCCTGGGCGGCACCGCAGCACGCCAGAGTTCTTTTGCTCCCGCCATCGTTACCATCCGGTGAAGAAGACCCGGTAGGTGGATCTGACGGAGTATTGGCCATCGTCCGTCCAATGTCATACAAAGCGATCAGACACAGAAGGCCGCAGCTCGACGTGCATAAGGCGTTCCTAGAGGTGTACGTACTCACAGATCACGGATGCAGCGTGTGCTCCGGTGATATCACTTACCCACCATCGGCCGGTGAGTGCGTCTTTCACAGAACGGTGCAGGCGTCGTCGGCCGACCGCTGCGAAGAGGTTGGGCGCGAAGCTGCGGATCGCCCCTTCGGGCAGCCACGCATCTGTCCAGAAGCGCGCGGATGCGCCATCTCCAATCTCCACGAACACGGAAGCACTGAACATGCAAGAGATCTTCCGTTCTGGGGTAGAAGGCAGGAGAGCCCAAGTGGAACCTGGCTCCGTCCTGCGTAGCCACTCCCATCGTAGACGTAAAGCGTAGCCAAGTATACGCAAGTCGGGGATGCCGAGGCCGCCGTGTTCCTTCGGCGCGCAGACGATCGGCCAAGCAATTTTGCAACGGCCACCCGCTACGGACTCGGAACCGGACCATAGGAACGCGCGACGTCGCTTGTCAATTTCCTCGATGGCCCAAGTAGACAAGCAGCAACATATGGATATGTGTACCGGAATGGCGGACAGTGTAGTACGGACCAAAGTGGCCTTGCCGGCGTCAGTGAGTAGGCCGCCCTTCCACGTCAGTATGCGGGCAGCCACCGCATCCACGAGGCGCTGCTCCTCAGAACGGTGCATGCGAGAGATCGACAAAAGTGCCCCCAAGTACGTGGTGGGGAATTCTTGCACCCGGCATAGAAAGACCTCACGAACAGCCTGAACCTGTTCTTCAGAACAGCGTATCGGTGTGATGACACACTTGTCGACATTGGTGGCCAAGCCGGATGCCCCCTTGAAGAGCTCAAGTATACGCCGAATGTTGCTGAAGTCTTGCACGCTCGGAGACAGGAAGATCACAAGGTCATCAGCATATATAGAGGCCCGGTATTTGATCTTGTCGAGGAGCAGGGAAAAGATCTCTTGGCGATCCGCCTCAGTTATCAGAGCATTGAGCACCTCCATGACCATCACGAACAGCAGTGGCGACAAAGGGTCGCCCTGCCGTAGCTCGCGAGCGTGATGAATGCGTTTCCCTGGCCGACCGTTCACCAATACCTTAGTGGTAGCCGTGCTCGGCATGGCGGATATCCAGTCACGCCAGCGCAGCGGGAAGCCAGCGTGCTCCAGGACTACCAGCAGGAAGGGCCATGCAACCGTGTCAAAGGCCTTCACGAGATCAATCTTGAGAAGCATCGTCGGGCGACGTTGGGCGTACAGCAAATGACAGGACAGCTGCACAGTCCTGAAATTTTCATGGATCCGTCGTCCCTGGATGAACTCCGACTGATTGTGGCCGATGAGTTCGTGCATGCGCGGTGCGAGTCGTAGCGCCAGCGTCTTGGAGAAGAGTTTTCCCATGGAATGGATCATCACTGATGGGTCGGTAGTCCTTGAGCCCGGCCGGTGCTTGTGTTTTGTGCAACAGTATCATGCAGGCTTCGTTCAACAGATGGAAACTTTTGAAGTCCATGTCCCAAAGGGCGTGGAAAGCACGCACCACGTCTGCCCCGATGATGCTCCAAGTGGCCTTGTAGAAGGCGCCACTGAGCCCATCTGGCCCCGGAGACCGTCCGAATGGCGTGGCTGTGACTGCCATGGCAATTTCCTCAGCCGAGAAGGGAAGTGCCTGGTCCTCGAGATCGATCCGTGGCAAAGGCAACTGAGATAGGTGAAGACAATATTTGCCTTGGCCTCTTCCTCCGTGAACATTTGCCCATCGTGGTTAATGGCGAAGAGGAAATTTTTTCGACGGCGGTGGCATGCTTGGAGGTGAAAGTAGCGCGTGCAGACGTCACCTTCCTTGAGTTGCCTTGTTCTGGCACGCTGGCGCGCCATGGTCCTGCTGAGGGAGGCTAGTCCAAGAACGTGTTGCTTTAACTCCCTGCGCCTCTGGAGCTCAGTGGCCGTGAGCGGCCTAGCCTCTTGGGCCGTGTCCAGCTCGTAAATAATCGCGCGGGCAGCTGCCAACTGAAGCCTAATATTGCCCACCTTTGTTTCACGCCATCTTTTTAGTGCTTTAGCGACCGCCTGGAATTTTTGGTCCAGAATTCGGCATGGGTCAGTAGCTTGAACGTGTGCATTCCAGGCAGTGTGCACAGCCTCCTGGAAGCCAGGCAACGTCCTCCAGTAGTCATCAAAGCGGAAACGGGGGCGCCCCCATGGCTCCGAATTAAGCACCAGAAGTAGTGGGGGCATGATCAGAGTAGTCGGAGGACAGGCAGCGTAGATGATGGCAATTGTATTGTTCTAACCAATCAACAGAAGCGAAGACACGGTCCAGGCGCTCCATCGTTGGGCTGTCCCTGTGATTGGACCATGTAAATAATCTTCCCGACAGATGGAGTTCATCCAATTGGAGATCGTCCAACATCTGTCTGAAGCGGCGCATGAGACCGCGATGCAGCCTGCCATTACTCTTGTCGCAAGCTTGATATATCATATTGAAATCCCCACATAGCATCCAAGGGCCTTGGATGACCGATCTCACATTCCTAAGTTCTTGCATGAATTCATCTCTGTCAGCATGGTTAGTTGGGCCATACACATTAGTAAGCCACCATGGCATCCTAGATCCGTTGAGCGGTGTGAATTGTAGGGTGACTGAAAAACGACGGACGTCTGGGGCGGAATGTCACAGAACCTACCAATTATGATGACCCACATGTATCCGTCATTATCATAATGACCTCTGACAGCCGTACTTACGTTTCTCATAACTTAAAAGACCTGTTTTCCTCCGAACAGGATCCAATCACATGAGTATTGCAATATTATAACAGTTTATTCAAAATACCATCAGAGTAAAGTAGCAGAAGTCTTACAATAACTTAGGGTTACAAACCATAGTTCCAAACTTCAAACCTTATGTAGTATTATTATAAACCAGTAGTAGAGAAGTATCAGTAGTAACTTTATTACAAGCACACAAACGGGATGTCTTGCCCAGAGGTCACACGGTCTACTCGTTGTCACTTTCTTCAGTCACAACGGTCATGCAACAAGGCTCAAAGCAGACTTGTTCATGAACCGCACCTGCAACAAGGGGTTCAACAAACCCTGAGTACGAGAGTACTCAACAAGACTTACCCGACTAAAAAAAAGACTCCAAGGGCATGCTAGCTTTAGGGAATCAAGGTACGGGTATTCACGAATCAAATTTTCTTTTGCAGAAAAGCTTACTAAAGTAAGTCCTTACCTTCAATATTTTACTTTTACCATTGATGGTTCATTAACCAACTATAAGTGATCCTAATCTAGATCAAAGTAATTATCATCAAAACATTTCTCATTCTTTCTTTCAATTCCAGTTCATAACTACTCCCTCCATTCCAAATTATAAGACATTCCAAAAATCTTGGAAAGTCAAAACATCTTAAGTTTGACCAAAATTATAGAGAAAATTACAAAAATTTATAACATCAAATAGGTATACTATAAAAATATAATTAATGAAGAATCTAATGATACTTAATTGGTATAATAAATATTATTATCTTATCATATAAATTTGGTCAAACTTGAGATCCTTTGACTCTCCAAGATTCTTGGAATGTCTTATAATTTGGGATGGAGGGAGTACGATGTAAGTCAGGCGATCGAGTCTCCATAACCGAGGAGCAACGACGATTCGAACCGATTATACCTAGCTAGGGATCCCTAACCTCACGACATATGTAGAACCAAAACTTGCATATGTCAACCCTCATTTAGATCTCCCAAAACCAGAACATGTCCATCGCCACCCGAGAGTACAGTACTCCTCGAACCCGGCCCGATTCTAGCCCCGAGGGTACACGCTACTCCGGCCATCTCTCCACTCCCAGTGTGAGGTTAGACGTTCTCGTAATGGAATCACCAACATTTTGGTCTTACCAAGGCATGAGGCTAGTTGCAAAGTCTCGAACACAAGCAGGCCTACAACGGACGGTCCTTAACTGACAAGGCGGAAACACTACATTGGGACTCCTTTCCCAATGCATGTTAGCAGTGGCCAAACCACCCGCCCGATCTTTCAAGTTCATTCTCATATTTCAATATTAATTAAGTATGCCGTCATGGCCATGTAAACATTTCATTTAAAAGCTTAACTTCCAAGCATAGCGAAGCATACTACGCATTTTCAGTAAAACAGGTATCAAGGTTGATATCGCAATAATCAAGGATGACAATGCAACAATTAGGTTATCACTCAACTCCTAATTACTTAATGCAGTAAATTATAATAATAATAAGGATTTGTAAAACTTAAGGTAGGGTTTAAATGCACCGGGGCTTGCCTTGCTCTGACGCGACGACTGACTCAGACTCGAGGACTCCGACTTTCGGTGCAGAACCCACCGACGATAGCTCTTCTCCGGAGGCTTGCTCGGCAACTTCAACTTCTTCGAAAGCGGGAACTACACGAGTATATAACATGCTTCAACATGATGCTCGATGATAAACATGATGCTTGATGATGACATGCCACAGTTTACGATTTGAGTACAACTTTCCTTCACGGTACAGTCGCAAAACAGTAAAACCTACTAACTAATAACGATAACTCCAGCGATACTAGCTTTTATTACCAAGTAAGTTACTAACGAGCTCAAACATGAAATTAAGGTGCCAAAGATCACCAAAGATTAGTGACCTAAGGACATCACTCAATCAAAAAAAGGACACACAACACTTAAAGTTATCAATTTAACATTTAATTAATTAGGGCATAATTAATATTTGATCATACTTCATCTAAACAAGCTTAAACTTTTTATATGGATTAAACATGACCTAAAACAGTGTCAAAATAAATTTCATGATTTTTGGATTAATAATTTAATTATTAAAATTCATGGAAGTTGCATTTAATATTTAATGAAACTAATTAAATATCCTGCACAAATTAATCAAATTCAGTATGTAATATTTTTCCTAGGTAGTTTACACCTTGAAAAGCTTACACAAAATTTTTCATGATTTTTGGAGCTCTACACAATTTTTAATGAAATAAACAATTATCAGTACTATTCACATTTTTGAAAAAGAAAAACGAAATTCCAACTCGGGCCGACTCCTCTACTCTCCCTCCGGCTCGGCCCAGCCGAGCGGCCCGCTCACGCGCCCGCGCCCGTGTTCGCCCGCGCGGCCCAGCAGCACACGCGGCCCAGCAGCGGCCGCGCCTGCGCGCGCGCGGCTCTCTCCCTCGCGCTCGCTGACACGCGGCCCCTACCTGTCATCCCTCACCTTCGCCTCCCTCGCTCTCTCCCGCGACCCGGCAATGTCCGCGCGGTGGCCAGCCGGCGGTCAAGGCGTCGGTCGACTAATTGACTTGACCAACATGATCTACGCTACCCTGGGAATCCATTTCACCAACCTACAGCTCGGCTCGAGCTCCGGCAACCCCTCACCAATGACGATGGCGGACCATGGCCGATGGTGAGCCGCGAAAACGCGTCTCCAAAGGAGTAGCGACTAAATTAAGGACATAGAAAGCATCAGTGGCTCACAGTGATCACGCTGGTGCTCTTGGTGACGACGGGGAGAGGCCGGAGTGGTCTGGCCATGTGAGGGCGGCGGTGGCGGGGAGGTCCGACCGGGCGCGAGGAAGACGGTGGCTATCCGCGCGATACGGGCGGTAGAGGTGGAGGTGAATGGTCGGGGAGATGCATGGGAGCGAGGCGGTCTTGCTGGTGCGGTTTGTGTGGCCGGAGGAGGCTCAACGACGGCAGCGGCGAGCGGCGGAGCTAGCGGCGGCGGCGGTGGCTAAAACAGAGAAGAAAAGAAAACAACGGTGACCTCGACATATTTATAGGCATGGCCACGGTGTTCGGCTCTGGAAGGCGCGCGTCGTCGCGCTGGCGTTCCTGGCGCGCGCGAAGGCCGTGGAAGCCATACCGGCCGGTGGCCGGCGGTGATTGGTCGGCTACTGTAGCTCTTCCCCCCCCCATTTTGAAATTTCAAAATGTTTTCTCAAATTACTCTCAAATTCATGTAATAACTTGAAAAATTCCCAAGATATGAAATCTTCAGAATTTTAAGCTCTACAAGTTTTGTATTGAACACTTTTTCAAATTCGAACTGGATTTTGAAATTTGAGTTTAAATTCAAAAGGGGACACTTTTTGGAAATTTGGTAATTTAGAAATTACTTTGGATTTTATATTGAAACTTCAAAAACTCCAAACACCAAAGTTTTACATCTAGCCAAGATCTACAACTTTGCTGTTCAAAACATTTTCAAATTCTGCCTCCATTTTGAAATTTGAGTTCGGGGACAAAAGGGGGTCAAATCTGAAATTTGCTTATTTTCAAAATTGCTCCACATTTTACACTAAAACTTTGAAAACTCAAAACACCAAAGTTGTATCCCTTGAAAAGTTCTACAAACTTGGTTTTAAACTTTTTCCCAAATTTTGCTTAGATTTTGAATTATTTAAAAAGGGGTAAAACAGGGTTTTGAAATTTACGGTTTTCGGGGAAATTTTCAATCGGAATTTGTTGCTACCTTAATTGGTGATTACTTAATGATCAAACCATCATCCAAGGGCATCATTTGGACCAGCATGACATGGTTGACCAAATGCCATTCTTGGTTGACCAATTTAGCTTTTGAAATTCTTTTAACCTTTCCCCAAATTTGAATTTAAATTCGAATCGAAAAACTCATGACAAGTTTTTGGATTCCAATCCAAACTCAAACTTGGAGCTTCATTTTATGTGTTGCACTTGAGCTCATACCCTACACTTGACACTAGTGTGTAACACAGTCACACACCTCAAATTACGCAGGGCATGGACTAAGTATTTGCGGTGGCATTCGAAATTAGGGTTTTTGGTTCGGATCACACCACTGAGAAGCACATTCAATCTAGATAAGTAAGCTCATTTTAGTTAATACATAACAAGGTTGACCTAATCTTGGATGCTTTGCGATGCATTATGATGACATGGCAGATTAATTAGCAACTATAACACTCGGGGTGTTACACAGAAGCTCCCCACAGATCGCGGTGCCAAGCAATATACGCACCACCGGCCGTGCCGATGGCTGGGAGATAAGCATAATCAAAGTCAATACCCGTAGTTTCAAAGTTCTAGAATACAGGGAAGTTATGAATTTTGGTCTCCTGCAAGCAAACGATGGAGATGCGCCGCTGCTCGACAACATCTCTGACAGTGCTACGCCGCGCACGGCAGTTGAGGCCGCGGGCGTTCCATATCAAAATATGGTTTGCACTCATTGGAGGACTGTGGTGCGACGACGGTGGAGCGAAAAGCTCAACACACCAGGTCGATGGCCGCATTGGTGTGCAGCCCTTGGCAGCGAAGCAGCTCATCCATTGCCTCCCATTTGTATTCCGGCACTGGCTCAGCAAAAGCTACATAGAATTTTTCAGCAATTTTGTTGTCTGGAGTATAGGAGACAGCATCAGCCGGCTTGCCTTCCCATTTGTGGACGAGAATCCACTTGGCCTGCTTCTCAGGGTTGGGGTCACGGTAGGCAGATTTAGCGGCCAGGGACGGAGTGCACAGGCTTACGGCGGCGCTGGCGTGCTGGAGGTGTGTGCACCAGGCAATCTTCCAGCGGTAGCTTCAGGTTGTCAATGAATGCTGCACCCGCATCATGACCTGGCCCGTTTCCTAGATTGGTGGGCGCCTATGCGCTGTGATCAGGCACATGACTGGGCGTAGCAGTTGGTGTCGCGGCATCTTGAGCTACTGTAGCTTGCGTCGTGACATCAGCGAGCGTCACGCGGCTGCCGGGCGAGAGGGCATCCTCCAAAGCATCTTCCAGGTTCTGCGACATCACGGTTTGATCCATGGCGGGGAAGGCATCCCAGGTCTCACGGCGATCTTTCGGGGCGCAAACATCAGTCCGAGGGGGCGCAACTGGCGTAGTCGCGTCCTCCAACGGAATCGGGTCCGGCCCAGGCATGATGCGAGGGGTCGGTGCCCCCGCAAGCAGCGAGAAGTCAGCCTCCAGAGCGGAGGCGATGAGTCCTGTGGGGGCAGCATGGGACTCCTGTATCGGCGGTGGAGCATGCCGCACTGCTCCAAGGAGTGAGGGATCGTAGGTCAGGATGGAGCCAATCAACCCGTGGCCCTGCTGCTGCTGCTGCTCATGCTTATTGGGAGGGAGAGCATCCAGGAGCGCCAAGTCGAGAGTGTTAGTTTGATCTCCACCGGACTTGGTCCAACGGCCATGTCTGGGCCCTAATCTCACGTCCTGATTGGGGACGCCCAGCCCAATGACGTGGCTAGTGGGCCCCCATCACGCAGTGCTATAAATAGGAGGTGGGGGCTAGTGGTTAGGGTTATGAGGTTCACTACAGCCGCCACAGCCCCCCATTGTCCGAACCCATTTCAATTCTGAGGGTTGCACTGCCAGCGGCAGGAAGCACCACCAGCGTCTCTACGCCGCCACTGCACTATCGCGATGTCGTCATTGCGTCCTCGACTCCAACACCGAAGCCATGGCGGATTCCTCTTCCTCCCCAATTGATGGTCAGTAACGTCACACACTCCCATCTCTCTCGTATTCTATTCTAAGAACATATATCTATGTGTATTATTCCAAATGCCAAAGAGATACCCATTGGATCTACTGCTAGACGATCCATAGAGTTTAACAATGGTACCGGAGCAAGGTTTTACCTAGCTGTGTAGCTCGACATTGGGAAGAAATCGAATAGAAAGAAAAGAAAGAATCTGAACTCGATTCGAAAGAACAATAAACCCTAATGAAACCCTAACCCTAAGAAGCTAGACGGGCGAAGGGGAGGGGCACTCACCTGGGGCTTCTCTCGCCGTCACAGAAGCCGCCATCAGGCGGGAACCGCGCCGCCGCTCACCGGCGCGTGGGAAGAACAGAAGAGCCGCTGGTTTGGAGGGTCACACTCTCGTGCGGCTTTCCGCCTTGGGCTCGGGCCGAGGGCACCACAACGCGTGGGTTCAGGGCACCACCGCGGTGCCACTCGATGGCGCCGCGCGCGGCTCCGGCCGCACGCGTGCGCCGGCGAGAGGTGTCACGGTGGCGCCGCCATCTCCAGTCGCGAGCTCGGGCCGCCGTCGACGTTGTCCCACGGCGGCTGACTGACTGCTGGTGGCGCGAGGAAAGAACGAAAAGAGAAAAAGAATAGAAGGAGGCTGGACTTGTTCGAGCACAGCTCCTCGCCGGCGCCGACGGGCACCGCGGCTGCCGCCGTCGTCGTCCGCTCGGATGCGACGCTGAGAGAGGGAGAAAGAACAAGTGAAAGAAGAGGCCGGGGGAGGAGCCGATGGGGTGCAGCTCTGGCGACCCCGCCACCAGTGACCGCCGTGGCCGCGGGCCCCGTGCCCCATCAGCCGGCGCAGCGAGAAAATCGCAAAAGGAGAAGGAAGTAAATGGCGTTAGGGTTTCGGGTGCCGCTGCTTGCTGTAAGGTCCTAGATGGCTAGAGGGGGGTGAATAGCCTATAAAAAATTCTACAAATAACACTAAGCAAATTTGTTAGAATAACAAACGGCGTAAAGCGAGTTTTGCTTAGCCAAGGGTTGTGATGCTAGCCTCCTATCCACAAGTCTAGTAGATTATGATCTCTAGTTCACACAAGAGCTATGTCACTAATTTTACACTAGAGAGCAAGCTAACAACACTACTAGCAAAGCTACCACTAGAGCTACACAAGATAATCTAGTAAAAGTATGTGCAAGAGAGAGGATTGTGATTCTTATACCGACGATGGAGTGGAGATGTTGCCAATCACCGAGATGATATACAATCAATCAATATTGACAACAACACAAAATGAAGACCAATCACCGGGAGACAAGAGACACAATATTTTTGTTCACCTGGTGTTCACTTGTGCACCGACAAGCTACGTCACCGGTTGTGTCGACCAACACTTAGATGGTTTCCCGGTGTGACCCTTAAGTCACTTGCCCCTCAAGGCACACCCCGCAAGGCACCGCAAGACACAAATCTCAAGTGAGGTAACTCAATGACATGCGCATTCCACTAGAGTTGCTTTTGGCGTCCCGCCGAGGAAAGCACAAGAACCTCTCACAATCAACCGGAGGTGGCCAAGAACAATCACCTTCTCTTGCCAACGCCTCCAACAATCTCCAAGCCGGCTAGGAGCGGTACTCTCCAAGAGTAACAAGAAATCCACCGGCTAAACCACCCACAAGTGCCATTAGATGCCCTCAAGCTATGCAAATGCACTCTGGGAACACTCAATCTCACTTTTGATTTGCAATCAAGCAAGAGAGATGAGTGGGAGGAGAAGCTTTAGCTCAAAGGATGCACAAGAGTGTTAGAAATGCCAAGCCACCTCCCCAAGGGCTGGCCAACACGTATTTATAAGCACCCCAAACAAATAGAGCCGTTAGCAATCCACTGGGCGTTTTTCGCGACCGATCGGACGCGCCGATCAAAACTGACCGGACGCGCTACACCACGTCCGGTTGCCCTATGCCGTCCACGTATCCCTCGAATTTAAACTATGGCCGCCAGATCTTCCAACGGTCACTGCGCGCCAACGGTCAAACGAGACGACCGGACACGCTGCTCAAATGACCGGACGCGCCGATCGCACAGCGCCTGCGCACGCGACACAACGACCGGACGCGCTCCACGCAACGACCGGATGCGACAGTGCCAGTGTCCGGTCAGAGTCCAGTAAGCTCCCTTCACGACCGGACGCGTCCGATCACGTGTGACCGGATGCGCCGCGCGTCCGCTCAGCCCTTCGCCACGCACTGTTCCTCTGGGTGCCCGACCGGACGCTCCGGTCCCGCGAGTGACCGGACACGCTGGTTGCAAACCCTAGCCCGCGCGCCTGACTGCTGCGCTGTACTGATCGGACGCGTCCGGTCAAACCGTGATCGCGTCCAGTGCAGCGTTCGGTCACCTCTATGACCTCCGTTCGCCTCCGTTTCTTTTCCGACTTCCGGCGTAGTGGAAAATAGGCATTTCATTTCCCCGAAATCACAGCGTGACCAATGCCACCTTTGCAAATGTGCCAACACCATCAAGTGTACATCTCCATGTGCTTGTGTGTTAACTTTTTCTCAATCATTTTCAAAGGTTTTCCAGTTAGCTCACTAGGCCCTACATGCAATGCACTTCATGAATTCACCTAGTGGCACCCGTGCGTCGAATAACCGATAAGACTTCCCCTCTTAATAGTTCGGCTATCGACCCTAAACCACTCATACCCTCTATGGTGTCTTGAGTGTAAAACAAAATGACCCTATGGTTATACCTTTGTCTTGAGCCCATTTTATTTCTCCAAATGATATGATCCACTTCATATTATCACATGATCGTCTCGATCCATCGACCTTGACTTCACTTGCTCTTCACCGTTGCATCGGTCCGTCGGCGCCAAGTCTTGCTCAAGCTTCACCATCGCATGGTCCTTAGCTTTGAAGCCTCGACTTGCCCTTCACCTTCACAACCGGTCCATCGAGCCAAGCCTCATCTTGGTCTTCACCATTTTGGTCATATGAGTCAATGTCATGTCTCATATTCAATGACCACCTTTATCTAAATCATCCACTTAGATACAAAGGTTAGTCCTAGGTTTCATCAATTAGCCAAAACCAAACTAGGGACTTTCACCAGCCTGTTGATTTTTGTGCACGCGAGATGAACGGAAAACCGTTCGATGGTCATCAACGGCTGAGATCAGCTTGGGTTGAGATGAGGCCCAGGCGGGTGGAGGAGGTGCGGCGAATTGCCGGCCCAGGCCCACGTTGCGGCCTGGGCGCGGGGAGCCGCTCTGCGCGCGCAGCGACGAGTGGGCCGCTGCGGGAGAGCGTACTAGGCCGCCGATGCTGGGCCTCAGCGAGCGCATGCTGGGCCACGCTCTGCTGCACCTTGCTAGAGCGCGAGCGTGCAGACTGAACTGGGCCTCGGGCCAAAATGAATGGAGAATTGATTTAATTGACCTTTTCAATTTCAGAAGCAGATTTGATGAATTTGAATTGAATTTTAAAGTTGAACTCTGTACAATTTTGATCCAATGGTAATTTTGTTCAGAGAACAGTAAAGTATTCTAAGAGTTTCTAGAAAATAGAATTATGGAATTGATTAATGTTTCCGCTGCAAAGAAAAAGAATATTATCTTCTCATTAAATCCAAACCAACGGGAGGATTTAATTTGAAGAGCAGTTACAGTTGTTTAGAAAATGATGAAAAGTTTATCCTCTATTTAAATTTGGAACCAACGAGAAAATTTTAATTAGAGGGATATTCACATTATGATTTAAGTGAAATTATGATATTGTTATTTTCTGACCAATGTTGATGATAACAATGTTATAAGCTTATTTATGAGTTTAAGGTTGAAATTTAAATCTCTGATAAATCATGCATCAAAGTGACCAATTTTCAAAGAATAGATAAAGATCGAGAAATGCTCATGAAATAGAAAGATGTATTTTCCGCTGCAATGATGATGATGTTGATCTTCTAATTAAATTCGAACCAACGAGAGAATTTAATTCTGAAGAGGGTTAATGATAATTGAGTTGTTCCATATGTTAATTCCATTTATGTCCAACGGTGATGTGAAATTAATGTACAAGAATATTGTATTCATGATGTTGCTAATTTTAGCAAAAGTTATTGATAGAAAATTTTATGAGTTTTATCTATGAGTTTTATGCGTTTATTCTATTTCTGCCCAACGGTGATATAGAATTAATGTAGAAGAAAGTTGTTTTATTTTATATCTGCCCAACGGTGATATAGAATAGAACATAAAGAAATCAGAGTTTAATGTTGATAACTATTGTTGAATAATTTTCAGACAAAGATCTTCATGCTTTCGTTCTTGAAGGCAGAAAAGAAAGAGAAAAGAAAAGCAATGGGTACTTGTGACTCAGATGATGAAAAGCCTAAGCATAAATTGTGTATATGAAAGTAGGCCATTGCATGAGAGACTGTGTCCTCTTCAAGAGTGGCTTGAAAAGAAATGTTTTTCAAAGATTTTAGGGATATTGATCCAAGAAAGAAATAGAACAATAAGAGTTTAGTTTGAGAATTTTTTTATGTACTCTCTATGAAAAATAATTTAATTTTCTGTTTTATCATTATGATATGAATTGTAATGAGTGGCATGCATGTTTAATTTAACCAACGTCGGATTAAGCATGTGTGTTAAAGAATATCGGATTTATTCCTGAATTTGATGATTGAATATGAGTCAATCCTGGCATTTATGTCCCTTCAAGAGAATTGTCTCGCATGGCGGCATAAAATTTAAGAAAATACCCGCATTACGGGATGAAGTTGGTATAGTACTTGTCCTGCATGGCAGGAGAAAGTGAGATGACGATGTGTATCCCGCACAGGGAGAGAAGTTTAGGGTAGCTTTTGTGCTATCCTAGTATGAGTTTAAGAACAAAATAAGTTGAAAACGAACCTCATGATAAGAATGATATGCAAGCATGAATTGCAGAAGTGTTGATGAAAGGACTCTATTGAGTTTTTCAAGTAAAATGAGGAAAAAGTACTCCCATACGAATTAAGAAATAATTTCATTTTGAATGATGTAATCATGTGGATGAAGTAAGAAATCAAAGTTTCCTTATTCACAAGAGTTATGAATGTTTTGAAATTATGGCAGAAAAGTTTGTGCCACATTTCGAGGGGGAGGATTGATGACTATGAATTGAGAAAGATAGAAGGACAATTGAAGAAACTCAGAAAGATAATTGAAAAATATTCCCATTGTATGATTTGCATTTAGAGAAAAGGTGATCTATAAAAGATGAAGGTGATCGTTGAGGGAGTATAACGGTCATAATAAAGATACCCCTAAGTACATAAATGGTTAAATTCCTCAACCTTTTATAGTTCGACAGGAAGATAGCAATGAGACTAAGAAATACTAAGATGGTGCTTAAAGCACCAAATGAGATAGATTTTAATAGAATAAACCCAAAATAAGAAAGATTGAAGATACACTATCCTTACTGAAGATGGAATAATCTGGGGGAGTATGGTATGAAAAGATCTACGACTTGAAGAGAAGTGGGACCAGTGCCTACTCCAATGACTCAAGATCGATAAATGCTCAACACCATGTTGATGTTGTATGACTCATACAACACATATTGTTAGCCCTTCAAGAAGATGAATAAGAAAACAAGGATCTAGTTATACAGGACCCTATAGAATCGATTGACGATGAAAGAGCAACAACAACCCCATGTGAAAGAAGTGTCATTAGCTAAAGACCTGAAGGTCTCAAAGAATAAGAGAATCAGATATTTCTGATGACTATAAATTATATATTAATGAAGAAATTCAAATGGAGGGTGATCCCACCTCATTTGAAGAAACCATGAGAGGCGTTAACACGTCTAAATGGCAAGAAGCTAAGGAAATTGAAATGAAATCGATGAATACCAACGAAGTTTGAGAAACAGAAGCAGTTCCTAATGGAGCCAAAATAGTAGGCTGTAAAGGGTCTACAAGACGAAATATGACTCCAAAGGGAATATAAGATATAAAGCATGACTTGAATCGAAAGATTTTACGCAAAGAGAATGAATAGATTACAATGAGTGCTAGTGGCACATCATAATCTGAAATGAAAGTAAAGACAGCATTTCCCAATGGGATTTGTATGAAAATAATTACATGGCACAACCTAAAGATTTTGTCGTGGAAAGAAAGAATGAACGAATGGGATGCCACCTGTAAAAATCTTTTATGAACTAGAGCAAGTCTCTAAACAGTGGCATTTCAAGTTGAAAGATCAACTAGAAATTTTGGGTTAAAGAGAATGAGAGGACAATTACATCTGTACAAAGTTATAGAATGGGAGATTCAATTCCTAATCCTATATATGTGGATGACACCTTACTTGCTAGTAGTGATGTCAATCTACTGTATGTGAAGAAGCTCTTGTCCTCGAGACTCAATAAGAATGTTCTCGGTGAAATGACTCTCGTTATAAGAATTGAAATTCACCGAGACAGATGAAAGGGGTATTAGGATTATCACAAAGACATGCTTAGAAAAGATTGTAAAGAAACAAAGTATGCATGCAAGTGAACCTACGCCTGTTCATATAGTCAAGAGTAATAGTTTTGAGAATTTTAGTGTTACAAGAACCGACATGAGATAGATCAAATGAATATGGATCCATATGCTTCAGCTGTTGGAAGCTTAATGAGTGCACAACTATAATATTACAGTTTAATGAGTGCACAAGTATGATATTACCCTAACATAGTTCATTTATCCGGGATGTTTTGGCAGAAAGTACAGTCCAGATATAGATCACTAGAATGGAGTTGAGAATGTCTTTCAATTATGCAAAGATTTAATAAACCTCATGATGACTAAGAAAGAACAAGTACTCTCAAATGGTTGTGGGTACAAGAATGTTGAATTTCGATGAGATGTTTAGTGAAACCCATGTAGTAGCTAACACTCGCAGTTGGAGTTTTATTGTGGAAAAGCTCCAAAGAAACGGATGTGCTGTCATCAATGATGCATACCTATAGTACAACTTATTACGAGGCTTATAGGACAGGCGAAATGGTTAACTTATACCCGGAATTGGTAATGGTATACAACAACAATTACCATTTAAAGTGATTGACTCCTATGACAACGGGTCAAGTGTGTTGTCAAACACATTGACATGAAGTTAGACGTTGTGAAGGAGAAAGTCCGGAATCTTTTGAAAAGCTTTTGAATGTATAAGTAAAAAGCAAGTACTTGCAGATCTGCTTATAAAGGCTTACCACCCATTATGTTCAGATAATGCACAGTTGACATGGGTTTATGGTATAGCCTATGATTTTCGGACAACAAAGGGCCCAAAGAAAATATTATTTTAAAATGGAGAAGTGTATTGTGGCTGTTAGTCTAGCAGCACTAATTGTTGTGACGATGGGACAGTTCTATGCACTAATCTATGATGAAATAGGAAAGAAGGAAGAAAAATATGAATTGAAATTTTGAGTAAGAAATTGAAGAACAAAGAAAGTGATGAGAGATCAAGAGGAAGAATGTTAGTTTGATCTCCACCGGACTTGGCCCAACGGCCATGTCTGGGCCCTAATCTCGTGTCCTGATCGGGGACGCCCAGCCCAATGACGTGGCTGGTGGGCCCCCGTCGCGCAGTGCTATAAATAGGAGGTGGGGGGCAGTGGTTAGGGTTACGAGGTTCACTACAGCCGCCACAGCCCCCCATTGTCCGAACCCATTCTGATCCCGAGGGTTGCACTGCCAGCGGCGGGAAGCACCACCAGCGTCTCTACGCCGCCACTGCACTATCGCGATGTCGTCATTGCGTTCTCGACTCCAACACCGAAGCCATGGCGGATTCCTCTTCCTCCCCAATTGATGGTCGGTAACGTCACACACTCCCATCTCTCTCGTATTCTATTCTAAGAATATATATCTATGTGTATTATTCCAAATGCCAAAGAGCTCCCCACTGGATCTACTGCTAGACGATCCATAGAGTTTAACAGAGAGATGCCTGGACCGTGGCGTTGCCATCCCCAGACTCCAGTGTTTCCGCGGCTTTAGCCGGCAGGAGCACTCCACGAGCCTAAGGTACCCCGGCATTCAGAGGAGAGCCAGCCAGGGGCGCCAAGCCATGAGATACCTGGGCTGTGGCGTCGCCATCCCCCGACTCTACTGCCTCCGCATCCTTGGCCGGCAGGAGCGCTCCGTGAGAGAGATGTCAAAAACTTATTATCACGTAACAGTGCAAAGATAAGCAGCTCTCCTTCGTATACCCTGGGACAGAAATCCAAGAGATACAAGGTGAACTGATCCAAATAATCACTGAAGTTGCAGCAGTCCAAGTTGGTCGAGAACGAGAATCGTGCAAATCTTATCTCGATCATCTTCATTTTGAAATATTTACAGCATCAAATATGCATGAGATCTTTCCTCATAACGAAACAAACAACAAACTCTTCAAAAAAAATTCATGTAACCCGGGCCCACCTACCACATTCACACACTATACAAACTGAAAACAAAAAATCTGCTTCTTACGCCCATAATTTCACGTGGATGACTGCGTGGGCGTCTCCGACGACGAGAAAGGTTCTGTGGTGGTGAATGATTTCGTCGTGGGAGTCGTCGTGGGAGAGCGTGTCTCGCCTTGCCTTTGCTCCTTGTTGCTGATCTTGAGATCTGCAAAATCAGTGATCATGGCAGGCCTAGTGATCTTGTCTATGTTGATTCTCTTCTCCCCTGAGAGCATCCGAACGACATTGGTCATGTTGGGACGACGCGCCATTGCATCTTGTGTGCATAGCAGGCCAATCTTCAAGAACCGGCATGCCTCCTCGACATCCAGGTCATCGCCAATGTCGATATCTACAATCTCTTCTAAACGTCCTTCCTCATAGAGTACCCATGTCTGCAAGAGAAGCAGCATGGTTGTTATGATCAGTAATGTTTCTTATATTTTTTGTCCCGGGCATACTGATTCGTGTGAATTTAGACAAAATTGTCCAGGTTTGTTTTTTGCAGGTTGTTTATCGGATGTGTGACAACAGGGGCTTACCCTCTCAAGGAGGAATTGATCTTCACTAGGTAATCTTGTGTTGGTGTTGCATCTCCCACTAACAATTTCTAAAAGAAGAACACCATAACTATAGATATCGGACTTCTTTGTCACTTGACCTCGGATTGCGTATTCAGGAGCCAAGTATCCTCTGAACATAAATGGGATAAAAAGTCAGTGCTACCGTCAGTTATATGAAAGAAGCCTCACAAAAGGAATTAGGGTATGCTTACAATGTGCCTGCTACTCGGGTGCTCACATGCGTCGCGTTGGGCGGTAGGAGCTTTGCCAACCCAAAATCGGAAATTTTCGGGGTGAGGTCCTTGTCAAGAAGAATATTGCTTGCCTTTATGTCCCTATGGATAATGGGAGGACGGATTTCCTCATGGAGAAATGCAAGTCCACGGGCAACACCAACTGCAATTTTGACACGAGCCCGCCAATTGAACCGAATGTTACTGTATCTGGATCCTGCGATGGCATAGCCGAAACATCTGTAAGTATGAAAACTATGAAGATATAGACAATGTGTTGAGGCATTAGGCAGAACAATGTGTCACCTAGCAATGTCTGTGCAAGGCTGTTGTTCTCAAGGTAATTGTAAACAAGGATTCTATGAGTGCCTTCAGCGCAGCAACCGATAAGAGTGACGAGATTTTCATGCTTGATATCAGATATCGCTGTAAGTTCAGCCAAAAACTCGCGGATGCCTTGCCTTGAAGTAGCAGATAGAACTTTCACTGCTACTAGTGTCCCATCTTTAAGCATTCCCTGTTTGACCAAGGTTAAAATGTAAGCCAAGGATTTTTCATACTGTCTGCACAAGACACTGATGAAGTGCTGAAAAAAAAAGCCGTGCATATTTACCCTGAAGACAGAACCGAAACCACCATCGCCAATCTTATTTGCGCCACTGAAATCTTGTGTAGCCTTTCTCAATTCGTTGTAAGAAAATACTTTGACGCTATGTAGATCTGGAATAAGTAAGCAAGCACGTGTAAGAATCGGAAACTGTTCGAAGATACAAGGTAAGAAGCAATGCTAATATAACATGAGCACAAGTAGCTAACCTTCATCGCCTTCAACGGCTTGTTTAGCTTTCTTTCCAAACATAAAGCAGCAAGCCATCTTTACCAACACAATTGTTGATGCGATCACAGAGAAGCTAGAGACTTGGAAGCAGCTTCTGAAAAACAAAGATATGTCGACCAGACTATCAGACAAGGGTTCAATTAAATAGATCCACTGGAATAGTAAATGAATTTTAAAAGAAAGAAAAGTACAGTTACAGCTAACATTGACAAGTAGCCACTGGATTCACATGGCAAATTCTGGCGTAAACAACAATTTGCGTGTTCAAAACTGACCAATTGGACCACTTGAGAGAAAAGGCGCTGGCAATATAATGCCGTGACATACTCCTTCCATTCCAATTTATAAGGTATTCCAAGAATTTTGGAGAGTCAAAGCATATTAAATTTAACTAAAATTATAGAAAAAATTATAAAAATTTATAACATCAAATAGGTATACTATGAAAATATAATTAATAAAGAATCTAATGATACTTAATTGGTGTCATAAATATTATTATCTTATCATATAAATTTGGTCAAACTTAAGATCCTTTGACTCTCCAAGATTCTTGGAATGCCTTATAATTTGAGATGGAGGGAGTATTGAAGTACGTTATTTAGTTACCACATTTTAACTGATCAGGTCACTACAGTAAAGTCTACGTGTACTACTACAAGATAGGAAGATCACATAAAAATGTGAGACCACCAAGCTAAGATATCTCCGGTTTCAGCTGCAAGGAAGCTGTAGCCAAGTCAAGGACAAAGTCAGCCTTGAATTCGCCCACCAACTTGAAGAAATGGAACAAGGACTGTCACATGTACTCGCGGCTCCGAAAGGAACCATTACCTAACGCGACAGGCAGGCCAATCATGTCCGTTAGTGTGGAAAATGGCTAACCATAGTAGATGGCGATGACTACTCCTCCTAGTTGCTTGTGCTAACCATCCGACGCCGACCGAATGGATGCAAATTGCATCCCGATTCATGGTGAGCTTTTCTGAACCAGGAAAAAAGAAGAAGAGAGGATGACTGAATCTTTGAGGACCCCAAAGAACTGAGGAGCAGATGACTTTCCCGTTGTACAGTACAGATACATGCACAATTGCTAGTGGTTTCTACGTCCCAAATCAAATCGTACCTGAAGCTAGAGGAACTTCACATATTTATGCCATTTATTACGCACATGAAGCAACGTCAAACCTGAGACAAGACATGGCAAAGGCAATTTGCTTTCTATGCCCCAAAATCCAAATCAGAACTGTAATCGAAGTCGAAAGATGGAGGGCGAAAATTCACTCTGGAACCAGCCAACCCCAGCCGAAGAACTCACGAACGTGCTGAAGCAAATTAAAGGTAATTGGTATCTAGACTTGGAAGAGGGGTTTTCATGGTCCTGTACGTGGACACGATTCAGAAGCAGTGGATGAAGAATTAAACGACACAAGTGCAAAATGGACCATGAAATTCGTCGAGAAGCCCCCGAGGAATTCTCGGTTTCTACGCAATCACGCGATCCAGCCACAGCCAAAACCACCCGAGAAGAAACCCCAGCAATCCAAGGACAAAATCTACCCACATCAAGTAGGAGCACATGTACCGTACACCACAGAGCGCAAGAATCACCTGTGGAGACGGAGCGCAGCTCCCCGACCGGTACGGCGCAACCAGTTCAGCGAGACGCCCGCAAGTGGGTGGCGACAGGGAGGGAGGGAGAGGAGGGGCGCTCTGCTCGACTGCGGCGGTGGCGGTGGTGGGCGTTGTTAAAAGAGGGGAAGCGAAACGTGCGGGGTAGGCGGAGCAGACGAGGAGGAAGGAGATGGTGGCGAGAAGGCGCCGTGGGGGATCGCGAGCCTTTGACTTTTCCTCGCCCCCAGCCGCAAGCTCGTCTCCTCCTCACCCCCCGTGTGAAGCGAGCAAGCGACTCCGCCGCACAAGTCTTGGCCTCGCCTCGCCTCGATTTGTTTTTCGGGAAGTGCCTTGGCGGTTGCGGCGGCCTAAATAAATGGCGGCGATGGATCGAGTCGGTTTTATTAGAATTAGAATTCGGTTGGGGGAGCCGTGGCGGCGACGGCCGGCCTGGTTTTTTTCACCCGCGTGCGGCGGGCACGCCATGCTGCGGTCCGCGCCGCAGCAACGCGGGAGGAAACCACGACCCGGCCCGCCCACTGGTCAACGCAAATGAAGCATGCATCGTCTCGTCACCCGGCTCCGGCCATCCACGTCTACGTCCCGTTCCGTGCCATGCGAGGACGACGGCGAGCTGGGCACTTACTGTTTCCCGATGGGACGGCACTTGACTTGACCACCTGCGGCACAATAATGAGCACAACGGCGTGTCGGGGCGTTTGACGTCGGCGAAGAACGGCCGAGGGATTCGTGGATTTGGGGGTGTCTTACCTGGCCTATGCTTTGAAAAAAATGGCCAACACGCCTGCCTATTCGTGTTCACACTGTGATGATGATCCTCTGGTTGAAAAATAGAACGCCGTCCGCCACATCTAAATTCCACACCGATCGACAGCAGTTGTTTTACCACGGAAATTGGAACCGCATGGCATCACGTGATGTACTTATCACCGCTTGCAAACTGCGACAGTAACAGCAACAGTGGATTTTACTGTGCCATGCATGATCCAGCTGTGCTCGTAACTAAAGCAGGGGTGTTATTCGTGAGCACAGCATAGTAGTACGGACTATACTAAATTTTAATCTAGAGCATATATATATAGTCATTCTCCCGTGGACCAGCTGTAGTCATCGATCGTGGATGAGATTTTGTTTAAACCAAGTGGCCGATGGAGCCACTGCATTGATTACTTCGGTGGGGCACTGCCTAATCATAGTTAGGCTAACTGCCAGTCATCAAAAACAACTATGCATGTATAATTCTATAACTGTGTTGGAGCAGGAGGCCCTGTCTCAGTCACTTAATACTCCTATATACGGAGTACTATACACGGACCACAAAATCGAAGTCCATTAACTACTTCACAAACAACATGGAGTAAACATGGGCATATAGGATCCTATATTATAAAAAAAATTAAGCATGCTGGATCTGGTCAATAGAAGTATCCAGACTAGGGCTCCAGGTTTAATCTCCTGCCAAAATTAAACATGCCCATCAACCTGATAGTGATAGCTATACCTAGCAATTAGCATTAGGTTAGATTTTTCTTCAATAAATAAAAAAAGAACCGATGGTCCCCAGCACATAAAGCAGCTAGGCAACGGAAGAGTAGTGGCTTTCTTGTGCACGTACTAAAAAAAAACCAACGGTCACAGCAAATAAAAAGGAGCTAGCCAGGCAACGGAAGCGAGTATGCATGCATGCACGTGCTTTCTTCAGCCGTACTGTACAGTATTTTAGAAAAAAAATAACCCACGGTCTAGGCAACGGAAACGAGTAAGCATGCATGTGCTTTCTTGCGCCCATAACTAAAGAATTCGTTCAAAAATCTCCGGCTTGTTGGTCGTCCAACATGGCGACACGACAACCGCATCGTCGTCATCGGCCCGGCCCATCGCCATCGCCACACGCGTGGGCCCGTTTGCGCGACAACGAGACTGGCTGCCCTGGCTACGTGGCGGAGGGAGGTGACGTGGCAAAGTGGCCAGGGCCAGGCGGGCACGTACGTGATCGAGGAGGAAGGACGGCAGCGCGCGGAAAAGTCCGCGGTCGCCGGTGGATCGACGGATCCTGGCGAGAGCACGAGCGCGTGCGTTCCCATGGTGCAAGCGGGCGCCGGGTGTCGCGGTGGTGCGGTACGCCAAGGACGTACGGCAGGTGGGCAGGCGTGTCAAGCGCCCGCGCGTACGTGCGTGCGTTGGACTCCACGGCGCGAGGGCGTCGCGGTAAAAGCAACCGCGGCGGCGCTGCACGCCGCGGCAGCCTTTCACGCCGTGCAGCTTTGGACCGGTGCACCAGGCGCAACCGCCGGACCCGATGGACAACAAAACTGGGCAGGCGTCTGCGTGCGTATATTCTCGTACCGTGCCTCCGCTCGTGCGTGTCAGATCGGCGCTGCTGCTACCTCGGCCGTGGGGATGGCGTGCCGAAAAGGCTATCTGCGCTGCGCACCTGCAAGCATCAACTTGGATGTGCGTGCTTCGCTTGCCCTTGTTTAGAGCTGGTTTAGGCCTGGTTTAGATTGAAGAGAGAGTGTGAAATTTGGCACTGTAACACTTTCGTTTGTATTTGGTAATTATTGTTCAATCATTGACTAATTAGGCTCAAAAGATTCGTCTCGTAATTTATAATCAAACTGTGTAATTAGTTATTTTTTATTTACATTTAATGTTTCATGCATGTGTCCCTAGATTCGATGTGCCGGAGAGAGAGTGAAAAAACTTGCAATGTAAACATGGCCTTAGATCGCAAATTTTTTCAACATTTGCTACGGTAGCATTTTGTTTGTATTTGATAATTAGTGTCCAATTATGGATTAATTAGGTTCGAAAGATTCTGTCGGTGTTCGGACCCGAGGGGATCCTAAACCAACGAGTAAATGCTGCGTGTCCCTTTCCTGGATGGTGATGCAAGGAGAACACACGGGGATTTATCCTGGTTCGGGCAAGAGAAGACCCTACGTCCAGCGGGGGAGAGGAGATATTGTATTTCCTTGCACTGATGTGCTTGCGTAGGGGTTACAAGCTTGCGAGAGAGGGCAATGAGCCCAGGTCTCAAAAGAGGAAAACGAAATACAGGTTGATTGCTTGAGATGTTGATCGCTCTCTGGGGCTTGGCTTGTTCTCTCTCGCCTCTCCAGAGCCCTGGCCTACCCTTTTATAGGACGAGAGGAGGCCAGGACGACGGGAGCCCTGAGATGATGTTTTATCGATCCATGTTGAGGTGGCCGTAGCGACGTGTCCTAGAAATGGAGGGCCATCCCTGGACACCATGGTGACGTAGGGGACGAGACGCTGAAATGACCCGGAGCACCGTGCCACGCCGTCCTCCCTTCCCTGTTAAGCCGTGCTGGGCGTCGAGGCCGGGTCGAGGCCGGGTCGAGGGCGAACGGATAAGTCCGAATCCCTGGAATCGTGGTGTACGGATTCTGTCGTATCCTTCCTCGAGGGTGACTAGTGACGTACAGTGTGCGGTAAGGTGGATACAGTGACGTTTTTCACCTCCCATCACGGGATGGGCGGTGAAACAGTGAGAACTGACACTGGTATTGTTCCCACGTCGACCACACGCGCAGCCATGCCGGTAGGTGGTAGTAGGTAATTGCATTAAATGCTAAGGCTTTTGTCCTGGGGTAGGTAAAGAGAGGGGGTCGAGCGCCTCGACCCGGGCTCACGCGAGTCGGAGTGCTCCCGGTGGGCGATCGAGCCTCGTGCGGGTCGGAGCGCGGTCGAGGGCTCCCGTAGAGGGGGCCTCGTACGAGTCGGAGACGGGATGTGGTCGAGGCATTCCGTCGAGCCAGCCTCGTACGAGGCGGACCTGTCGCGCGTTCTGAAGTAGGTTGTGTTTTGTCGTGGCTTAGTCGTTTTAGTTTTTATTATCGTTAAATGCGGGTACCCCTATACTATTGGTACCGACAGTAGCCCCCGAGCCTTTAGGTGAGTGTATATTCACTCTACTAGAGGCTTTTTGCCGATGAACTGGAGATGAACTGGAGTCATAGCGCCGTGTGCTTTTCTAGTAGGGGCGTGCGAGCGCCCTCAGGACTTCTCCGGTGGGGGCGCGCGAGCGCACCCGCCGGGTGTAGCCCCCGAGGCCTCGGTGGAGTATTGAGAAAGTCTCCTCCGAGGTCTTATTCGTGGTTCACCAGGGAGTAGTTGATGCGGCCGAGCCCCCGAGCCTCGCGCGCACGAGGTCGATCGGAGTCCCTGCCGTCTTTCGTTGTCCGGCCCTCACGCTCTTCCTTCGGAGAGGAGGAGGAGGGGTGGGGAACGTCGTACTACCCTGTTCGGGCGAGTCCGGCGATCTCCGGTGAGCTGCTAGTGGGGAGATTCGAGTGAGAGTCCGTGCTCCAGTCGTTAGGAGTCGGCTTGTGGCCCGGAGGCGCTCTTCAAAGATGCCAAGGAGTGGTCATGCGGATGTCGGTTCCCTGCGACAGGATCCGAGGGCTCGATGCCTCCCCCGAGGGGATTCCTGCTTCGATCTCGTCCTTCGGCCTCGAATACGTCTTGGGGTGCCTCGAGAGCGTGGCTCGAGCCCTGGCCATATACGGGTGCAACCCTGGTCGTCCCTTGCTCTGTTGCTCGAGGGCAGCTGTCGAACCCAGGTCGAGGGCCAGCTTCCGTCCCCTCGAGGCTTAAAGTGGGCTCGGAGCCCGTTATGGGAATCTAGGAATATCCGTCCGTGGATCTCGCCCCGCCCGTTAGCCTGACGCGCCTTTTTAGGACGAGATCAGCGCGGTAGTGGGCGACGTGGCGTTCAGTTACGGCGTGGGGGACGGCCACGTGCCTTGCTCCTGTAAGACGTGGGGGACGGTTAGGTGAGCGCATTTATTGCGGGAAACTGTTCCTACCTTTTTCGCGCGGCCGTTGGACTTCCTCCTGGCCTATAAAGGTGAGACCCCAAGGGTCTGTGCTCCCCTCCGGTTCTTTGCGCTCCTGCCATCCCCTAGTCTCAGGAAACCCTAGCCTTCTTGCGCCTTCCGCCCACGCTGTTGCCGCCGCCGCCGCCTTCCCCTCCGCTCATCCCCTTCCCGACAGCGCCAATGGCCGGAAAGAGCCAAATCCTCCCCGCCGAAGACTGGGCCACTTCCTCGGTGACGGAGAGGAGGCTGGAGGAGCTGGTCGAAGACGGGTTGCTGCGGCCGAGGACGAACCGGTCGCGGCCGGAGTGGATAGCGCCGCCGCCGGCCCACCGGGAGCCGGCGCCCCCGGAAGGATACGTGGTGAGCTTCGTATGCTTCCACGAGCGGGGGTTCGGCATCCCTTCGTCGGTCTTCATGCGAGCGCTTCTCCACTACTACCGGGTGGAGCTCCACCACCTTGCCCCCAACGCCGTCGCGCAGGCCGCCATCTTCGCGGCGGTCTGTGAGGGGTACCTCGGGGTGGAGCCACAGTGGAACCTGTGGCTTCACCTCTTCAAGGGCGAGCTCTTCGCGCGGAGAGCTCGCCCTTGAAGAGGTGGAGCCGCAGAGAAGGGAGTTCTCTACGCGGCGCGGGTAGGGAGCTGCGTCCTGTAGTTGAGGTCGAGCCGGGCAGACCAGTACATCCCGGCTCGCCTCATCTCCTCGAACAGCGGGTGGCACGAGGGCTGGTTCTACCTTCGCAACGACGACAACCAGTTGCCGAAGTACACCGGCCGCGTGCTGACCGCCCGGGAGGACCGCTGGATATACGGAGTGCCGGATGCCGAGAAGCCGCGTCTGGACCCGTTGCTGGCGGCGCTGCAGCAGCTTCGCGCTCGAGGCTTGACGGCGGCGGTGGTAGCGACGGCGTTCCATCGCCGCCGGGGGATGCCGCTGTGCCGGCGTCGCCTGCGCCTCGACCAGATGACTCCGGAGGCGTCTCTGGAGGGGAGCCGGATGTCTCACGAGGCCCTCACCCTCGAGGAGGGACTTCGTCGAGCCCGCCGGATGGTGGGGACCTTCAAGGCGGAGGAAGCTGACTGGCTCCCCATGAGGCCCACTGAGGGGTTCGAGTCCGTGGTAAGTTCCTTGAGTTGGTACGCTTGTTTTGGTTTCGTTCGTTTCTCGGACCCCCTTAACTCGGTCGACGCTTGTGTGCAGGACTTGTCGGCGTTGCGGGAGACGCGACAGTCGGTTCCGGAGGACCAGCCTGCCCGGGACGCTCGATGGTAGCACGCCTCGAAGCAGAAGGAGGTCAAGGAGTCGACCAAGAAACGGGCGGCCCGCAAGGCCAAGGAGGCGGAGGCGCTGAAGAAACGCCGGCGCCAGCAGGCCCTCGACGGGCTTCCTTTGGAGCCGTCGCCCTCCGAGACCATGTCGGGGGGGACGACGACAGCAGCGGCGAGGATGATGACGCCTTGTCGCGGTACGAGGCCGCGACCGGGCTGGGGAGCCTCCCAGACATCCGCCCCCTGCTGGAGCCCATCGTGGGGTCATCTTCCTCGATCATCGTGGTCGAGGAGGTTGAGGAGGACGACGAGGAAGAGGAGAAGAAGAAGAAGGAAGAGAAGAAGGAGGCGGGCCCCTCGACGGGAGGGACTGCCTTGCCCCGGACCCGGCAAGTGGGGTCGACGGGGGCGCCCGCCCCAGCCCAGGCCCCGCAAGCCCGGGAGGGGACCGGGGCGGTGGCGCCGACATCGTCGGCGGCGGCGCCGCCGTCAGGCGTGAGGACCCGAGGCCAGCTGGCCTCGGAAGCGCAGAAGACGCGCAGTGGTGCGCCGGCGAGGGCCCCACGGAGCGCCCGATCTGCGGGTGGGGCTGCCGCGAGGCCGCCGCCTGCCGCCTCGGGCGGCTCGGATCGTGCGGGGTCGAGGCATCTGGTGCCGATCTCCGGGTGAGTTTTCGAGCTAAGGGGATTTGTCTTTTTTCGAATTCATCGGTCGACCTCATTTTTAACTTTACAGGCTGAAGCGGAAGGCGGAGCACATGGGGCCCACCCCCGTGAAGTCTCTCCGGGCCAGTGCCGCCGTCCTTAACCGGTCGACAGAGCAGGACGCGGCCTGGGTCCGCGAGGTCGAGGCCGCGAAGGAGCGCCGTCGGCAGCAGGAGGCTGCAGGCGCTTCGACGGTCGCCGGCCCCGACCCTGCCGCGGCGGGGTCAGACCCGGCGAGGGTGGTGGCGCCCGGCCCGGTCGAGGCGGAGCCCAGGGCGCTGCCCTTGGCTGAGGCCACCGTGGAAGCGGCCGTGGAGGGGGCGGCTGCCGATGCGACCGTGGAGGGGGCTGCACCGGCAGCTGAGCAGGAGGTGGCACCGGCGAGGGGGCCGCAGCCACAGCAAGACCCGCCGGCGCGGCCGGTGGGCACGGCGGAGGGCGAGGTCGCCGAGCCCTCTACCGGAGCCCCGGAAGAAGCAGCGCCGGAGGTTGAGGTGCAGGTTGCGGGGGCACCGGTGGTCGGAGTGCCGGTTCCCGAGCCGTCAACGGGCGAGGTACCGGCCCCAGAGGCATCGACGGCGGAGGCGCCAGCTCCGGAGGTACTGGTTGCCGAGGGGCCGGTCACCGCCGAGGGGCGGGTGCCCGTGGTCATTCCCCTCGACGACGCCCCCCTAGACAGGGGAAAACAAATAATGGGGGCCGAGGGGGGCGAGACCACGAGCCGGGCCGATGCCTCGACCTCCGCCGGGGCCGCGGGAGCTGCGGGCGAGGGCAACGAGGCCGGCCCTTCGACCGGGCCGGGAGGCGCCCCGGCCGCGTCGTCATCGTCGTGGCCTGACTTCGCCGCGCTGGCGATAGCGCGGGCTGAGGAGGAGATCCCGAGGTGGGGGGCCGCCCCTCCAGTTTAGGGACGCCGCGAACCTCGACGCCGAGCCTATCCTCACTCTGAATGACAGAGATGAGGTGCATCGCTGGCAGTACCTCGAGGGCATCCGCCAGCATCTCGATCGGCTGCTCCGCGTGGCGGCCGACGCCGTCTCGCGGAGCATGCGGGATGCCACCGAGGTACGATTAATCTGTCAGCTTATTTCGTGGCTCTCAGTGTCTTTTTTTCTTTGGTTTCATTATCTTTTTTGGTTTTCTTTGAGTTAGGAACTGAAGGAGACCTCCCGCCGCAAGTCACTCTTCATCCGAGGTGAGAGTGGTGTGTGGGCGTCACTGTCCCGGCAACGGGCCCTGGTCGAGGAGACCCAGAAGAGGCTCGCCGATCGGACCGCTGAGATGGCTGAGCTGCGCACCGCCTTCTCGACGGTGAAGGAGGAAGCGACCAGGCGTGGGCAGCCGAAGCCTCAATGCGTACCGAGGTGGACAAGGCCCGGGAAGAGGCTGCCCAGGCCCGCAGGGACCTCGAGCCCCTGGCGGCGCGGGTCAAGGAGCTCGAGGAGGACGTCTCCCAGGTTGGCCGTCAACGTGACCTCCTCAACATCCAAATCGAGCAGGTGACGGCCCGGTTTAGCGCGCTGAAGGACGAGATCTCGGGGCTGAATGGGGCCATCCAAGAGAGGGACGCGGTGCTCCAAACCGCGCGCCAGGAGATCGAGGCCCTGAAGGCGACCGTCCGTGAGAAGGACAGTGCCCTCCTGGGGCTCGAGCAGACGTGTGGGGGGCTCCGCAACGAGGTTGTGGGTTTGAAGACCCACATCGAGGGTAAGTAATCCTGTTATGGCCATAGGGTTAAGGCGTAGTGTTAGGTGCTAATTTGTCTTGTCGTGTTTCAGAGCTGGAAGGTGAGAAACGGGAGGCCCACTCGACTGCCAACTCCCTGCAGAGCCTCCTCGAAGCCGAGACCCGGAGGACCCAGCTGCTCGAGGGCGCGATTACCACGGTGTGCGACGGTCTGGGGGTCGAGCCCGACGCCGACACCGGAGAAGACGGTCCAGGGAACTCCTTCGTCCGTCGGATGGCGGCGCTGGGTCACCTCGCCCGGGAGAAGATTCGGGACAGCCTCCATCACGGCGTGAAGAGGGCGCTGGCCGTCGTCCGTTCGGGGTTCGTGTTCGACATGGAGCTTGTTGCCGACGGCTTCATCACAGACCCGGAGCGGACGGACGAGGAGAACGAAGACGCCTGCCTGGAGCTGATTGAAGCCGCGGAGGGGCCTGGGAGCCGTCTGGCCTCGCTCTTTGAGCCTGAGGTGGTCCCGCCTGCTGACGACGAAGGCCTGTGAGCCAAATCTGGGCACGGAGGCCCGTGTAATAAGTTAGTTACTTTGAATTTTGGTCGTGGTGGCCGTAGGGGCCTTAAGAACTCGAAACATAAATTAGTTCGTAGCTAACTTAGTTTTATTCGAGCTTCTCTTTCCCATATTGCTTGGATCGTGTTCTCGTGTGATTTACTTAGCACGCAGTTGCGTTCTTTGGCATAAGGGAGCGAGCGGAGGTACCGTAGCCTCGGAGGCGTAAGTAACCTCGTGGCTCGACTACCCTCGAGCTTCAGGGTGCTCTTGCGGCCTCGTGGATCGTGTGAGAACGTGATCTAAGCGGCAGGGAGTGCAATCTCTTTTAAAGTTAGGAACCGTCATTTAGGCCTCCTTAGCGTGAAGTTGCACCTCTAAAAGGCGTAAGGACTGAGTGGAGGCACCATGGCCCCGGAGGCGTAGGTGATACTCCTGGCTCGAGGGTCCTTTCGAACCTTAGGGTGTTTTTACAACGCCGTTGATCTAAGAAGCGGTTCTTAAAATTTTAAAAAAGAGTGTAAGTTTTTTCGGGGACTGAGGGGTTCCCCCTGTGTAGCCCCCGAGGGAGGGTCGATTCTGGTAGTGCAGAGTCGATCCTTCCTCACTGTGAGACAAAGGTTTTAACATTGCTGTATTCTTTATTGATGAAAAAGAAATTACAGAGCCTCGAGGCTTTCTAAGGAAAAAAGCGACGTAGCTGTTCAATGTTCCAAGCGTTGGTGAAGATTTCGCCCTTCTCGTTGGATAGCTTGTAGGTGCCCGGCTTTAGTACTTCTACGATGATGTACGGTCCCTCCCATGGCGGTGTGAGCTTGTGGCGTCCTTTAGTGTTCTGGTTCCGTCATAGCACCAGATCGCCGACGTTGAGGTCACGCTTGCGGATGTGTCTGTCGTGGTAACGTCGGAGACCTTGTTGGTACCTGGCAGAATGCAATAGAGCCACGTCTCGGGCCTCCTCGAGCTGGTCGAGGGCGTCTTCTCTTGCGGCGTCATTGTTTCTTTCGTTGTAAGCCTTTAATCTTGGGGACCCGTATTCAATATCGGTTGGGAGGACTGCCTCGGAACCGTAGACTAAGAAGAACGGAGTGAACCCCGTGGCTCGACTCGGCGTTGTTCTTAGGCTCCATAGGACCGAGGGCAGCTCGGCAGCTCGGCAGCCCATCTTTTGCCATGCTTGTTTAGCTTGTCGAAAATTCTAGGTTTGAGGCCTTGTAGGAGCATGCCATTGGCACGTTCTACTTGGCCGTTTGTTTTTGGATGAGCCACGGCCGACCAGAGCACGCGAATGTGATGGTGGTCGCAGAAATCCATAAACTTTTTACCAGTGAACTGGGTGCCGTTGTCCGTGATGATGCAGTTGGGGACCCCAAAGCGATGAACAATGTCAGTGAAGAATTGCACAGCTTGCTCGGACCTGATGCTGGTGATAGGGCGGGCCTCGATCCACTTGGAGAATTTGTCGATAGCGACGAGCAAGTGGGTGAAGCCGCCAGTTGTCCTCTTTAGAGGTCCGACAAGGTCGAGGCCCCAGACGGCAAACGGCCACGTAATGGGAATGGTTTGCAGAGCATGTGCCGGGAGATGAGTCTGTCTCGCATAGTACTGACAACCTTTACAGGAGCGTACTAGCTTGACAGCGTCGGAGACCGCGGTCGGCCAATAGAATCCTTGTCGAAAGGCGTTCCCGACGAGGGTTCGAGGCGCAGCGTGGTGACCGCAAGCCCCCGAGTGCAGGTCGCTGAGCAGGCCCCTGCCTTCCTCGTTCGTGATGCAACATTGGAGGATGCCTGTAGGGCTGCGGCGGTATAGCTCCCTACTGTCGCCAATGATCACAAAGGTTTTGGCCCGGCGAGCGATCCGTCGAGCCTCGGTCTTACTCGAGGGAAGGTCCCCTTGGATAAGGTAGTCGAGGTACGGAGTGCACCAGTCACGCTCGAGGCTAGATGGTAGGGTCGAGCCTTCCACCTGCATGGCCTCAGCCCCGGTCAAGGGGGCTTTGGTCTTAGGCGGGGGGTCAAGTGACGTCCCGTCGACCCCTCCGTCTGGCCCAAGGTCGACGGATGGCCGCTGAAGATCTTTTGCAAAAACGTCTGGTGGGACCGTAGTTCGACTGGACGCGATTTTTGCGAGTTCATCGGCGGCCTCGTTATACCTGCGTGCCATGTGATTGAGCTCGAGGCCGTGAAACTTGTCCTCGAGGCGTCGTACCTCCTGGCAGTAAGCTTCCATCTTGGGGTCACGACAACTCGAGCTCTTCATGACCTGGTTGATTACGAGCTGGGAGTCGCCTCGAACATCAAGGTGTCAGACCCCGAGCTCGACGGCAATTCTCAGCCCCGTGACGAGTGCCTCGTACTCAGTGACGTTGTTTGACGCAGGAAAATGAAACCGGATGACGTAGCGCATGTGAACCCCGAGGGGTGAGATGAAGAACAAGCCCGCGCCTGCTCCCGTTTTCATCAATGACCCATCGAAGTACATGGTCCAGAGCTCGGCCTGGAGCTGTGCGGGAGGGAGTTGGGTGTCGGTCCATTCAGCCAGGAAGTCTGCCAATACATGTGACTTTATAGCTTTGCGCGGCGCATAAGATAAGGTCTCTCCCATGAGCTCGACCGCCCACTTGGCGATCCTACCCGAGGCTCCCCGGTTCTGGGCTATCTCTCCCAGGGGGAAAGAAGAAACCACAGTAACCGGGTGGCCTTCGAAGTAGTGTCGGAGCTTGCGCCGTATCAAGATGACAGCATATAGCAGTTTCTGGATTTGGGGGTACCGGATCTTGGTTTCCGAGAGCACCTCACTAATGAAATGGACCGGCCTTTGGATGAGTAAGGTATGAGCCTCCTCGGCCCTTTCGACGACCAGGACCGCGCTGACTACTTGTGACGTCGCAGCGACATAAAGTAGGAGCGGTTCTCCTAGGGTCGGAGGGACGAGAATTGGTGAGTTGGAGAGGGTGACCTTGAGTTTTGTGAGGCCTTCCTCGGCCTCGAGGGTCTAGGAAAAATGCTCCGATTTCTTCAAGAGGCGGTACAGAGGGAGCGCCTTTTCGCCGAGGCGCGAAATGAAACGGCTGAGTGCCGCCAAGCAGCCCGTGACCCTCTGCACGCCTTTCAGATCTCGGATGGGGCCCATCTTGGTTATCGCAGAGATTTTTTCTGGGTTGGGCTTGATATTTTTTACCCGGAGGCATTTGAAGGCAATGTCGAGGTCGTTCACTAGATTATCGGCTTGTCTGGTCTTGACTACGATGTCATCGACGTATGCCTCGACGATTGTGTTCCCCGAAAACGTGCTGCATGCATCGCTGGTACGTTGCCCCCGCGTTCCGGAGACCGAAGGGCATCGTAACATAGCAATACATGCCGAACGGGGTGATGAATGAAGTCGCGAGCTGGTCGGACTCCTTCATTTTTATCTGATGGTAACCGGAGTAAGCGTCTAAGAACGAAAGAGTTTCACATCCCGCAGTTGAATCAACGATTTGGTCAATGCGTGGCAAAGGAAAGGGAACCTTTGGACATGCTTTATTTAAACTAGTATAGTCTACACACATCCTCCATTTCCCACTCTTTTTCTTAACTAATACAGGATTAGCTAGCCACTCGGGATGGTGAACTTCCTTGATGAACCCGGCCTCCAGTAGCTTGTGGATCTCTTCGCCGATGACCCTGCGCTTCTCTTCATCGAAGCGGCGCAGGCGTTGCTTCACCGGTTTGGACCCGGCCCGGATCTCCAAGGCGTGCTCGGCGACTTCCCTGGGTATGCCCGGCATATCCGAGGGACTCCACGCAAAAATGTCGACATTTGCGCGGAGAAAGTCGACGAGCACGGCTTCCTATTTCGGGTCGAGGGTGGCGCTGACGTTCAGCGCCTTCCCGTTGGGATCAGCGGGGTCGAGGGGCACGAGTTTGACGTCCTCCGCGGGCTCGAAGCTGCCGGCGTGGCGTTTTGGGTCGGGAATCTCGTTGGCGAGACCGTCGAGGTCTGCGGCCAAAGTCGCCGACTCCAAAACCGCCTCGCCGTGTTCGACGCACTCGACGTCGCACTCGTAGGCATGTTCATACGAGGGCCCCACAGTGATGACGCCGTTTGGGCCGGGCATCTTGAGCTTGAGGTAGGTGTAGTTTGGCACGGCCATGAACTTGGCGTAGCATGGGCGCCCGAGGATGGCGTGGTATGTTCCACGGAATCCGACCACCTCGAAGGTGAGGGTCTCCATCCTGAAGTTGGCCGGTGTGCCAAAACAAACGGGCAGATCGACCCGTCCGAGGGGTTCCGCCCGCTTACTTGGCACAACTCCGTGGAAGCCCCCGACGCTAGGCTGTAGGCGGGCTCTCTCGATCCCCAGGAGGTCGAGGGTCTGGGAGTAGATGATGTTGAGGCTGCTCCCGCTGTCCATGAGTACCTTGGTGAGGCGTGTGTTGGCGATGATGGGATCAACAACAAGAGGGTAGACCCCTGGATTGGGGATGTAGTCCGGATGATCATCACGGTCGAAAGTGATGGCCACCGTAGACCAGTCAAGGAAACGAGGGACCGCCGCTTGTACGGAGAAAACCTCTCGCCGCTCTCGCTTGCGCTGGCGCGCTGAGAGGCGTGTCGAGGGTCCTCCGTAGATCATGAAGCAGTCGTGGATCTCGGGGAACCCCTCATCCTTGTCATCGCCCTTTGGGTCTTCCTTCTTGTCGGTGTTCTTGCTGCCTGCGCCCTCGAAGTACCTGCAGAGCATATGACAATCTTCGAGGTTATGGTTAATGGGTCCCTTGTGGTAAGGGCATGGCTCTTTAAGCATTTTGTCGAAGATGCCCCCGCCGAGGGGGCCTCGAGGCTTCTTGCGCTCAGTAGCGGCGACAAGCTCGTCGGCTGGGGCCTCGTGCTTGCCCTGTTGGCCTTTCTTCTTCTTACGATTGTTCCTCATGGAGTCACGGGTGGAGCCCACGGGATCGTCGGCCTTCTGCTTCCCTTTGTCCTGCTCGCCGCCGAAGATGGCACCAACTGCCTCCTCGCCGGCGGCGAAGTTGGTGACGATGTCCATCAACCCATTGGCAGTGAGGGGGGTGTGACGGCCTAACTCTCGGACCAACTCCTTGCAAGTGGTGCCTGAGAGGAAAGCCATGATCACATCAGAGTCGGTGACGTTGGGGAGCTCGGTGCGTTGCCTGGAGAAACGCCGGATGTAATCCCGGAGGGATTCACCCGGCTTCTGCTTGCAACTCCGGAGGTCCCACGAGTTGCCGGGGCGCATGTAAGTTCCCTTGAAGTTCCCCTCGAACACCCTTACGAGATCACCCCAGTCGTGGATCTGCTGGGGTGGAAGATCCTCGAGCCAGGCTCGAGCGGTGTCGGAGAGAAGCAAGGGGAGCTGTCGGATGATGACTCGGTCGTCAGTGGCCCCGCCCAGCTGACATGCTAAGCGGAAATCGGCGAGTCAAAGTTCGGGTTTGGTCTCGCCGTTGTACTTGGCAAGAGTCGTGGGAGGGCGGAACCGCACTGGCAGTATCGTTTCGCGGATAGCCTTGCTGAAGACCCGAGGGCCCGGAGGCTCGGGTGAAGGACTGCGATCTTCCGAGCTGTCGTAGCGCCCGCCCCTATGCACGTGGTAGCCTCGAGCCACACCGTCACCGTGCTTGCGCGTGCGGCGCTCGACGATGTTGCCATGGGTGTCTCGAGGCCCTTGGTCGTGAGTCATGTGCTCGGGGGCGGGAGCCATTCGAATCTGTCGGGGAGGTTCGGGATGAACCGAGGCCTCTCTCTCCTATCGGGAGGGCTCTACGAGCCGCTCCGAGGCGGGCTCGCGTCGCCTCGAGGCAGAGCTCTCGGCCTGCTGCAGGGCAGCGGTCTTGAGGAGTTCTCGGATCTCATCTCGAGCCCGGCGAGCATCGGGGTTTGACGGCTCGGGCATATTGCGCAGGAGCATGGCGGCGGCGCCGACGTTCTGGCTGGCTCGAGCGAAGACCGGGGGGTCAGTTACCCGGTCCTCGTCGATGCGACAGTTGACGTCGCGAGCTCTTCCGCGAGCTCTCCCGCCAAGTGCGCGTTTCGCGCGCTCATGCTCAAGAGTTTGTTGGAGTAAACGCAGGTTTTCTCGTTCCTCGTCGAGCCTTTCCTGCAACTCGCGGATTTGGTCGAGCTGCACCCCTTGATCCGCAAGGAGTTGAGCCTCGCCCTGCTCGGCAGGGAGCCCGACGTGAGGGGGCGTGTGCCTTCCTCCAACCGGCTCTTCTTCCTGCGAATCCGACGCGCTTTCAACATCGACGTTGAAGCACTCACGGGTCGGATCGTAGGTGTCATCAGCCGAGTCAGAGTCAGGGGCGCCGAAATAATAGTATGACGGGGGAATGCATGGCCATTGCGGATCGCCACTAGGGTTGCGGCGTGGGGAAGCGGTCACACGGGGTTCTGTTTCCGGTGTCTCAGTAGAGTCCAGATAATCAGAAGCCGGTGTGGACGCAACGAGGTCCAGGGCGGAGCGTAGATGGTGCCCAGGGAGTTCCTCATAAGCACTCATGCGAGTGCTCACGGAAGAAGCGTACGCCTGGGCACCCGAATTTAGCCCGAACGGGAACGGCGAAGGAGATGTGGCCGTCCACGCCGAAACGGGTGCCCCGGGTAGCGGTGTTTCACCGGACGGAGGAGCGGCAGGATTCTCCGTCGGCATGTTGCCCTCGGCCAAGCTCATCCTCCCCAGATCTCCGACGAGGAAGTCTAGGTTGGAGTCCGGCTGGGGGGCGCCAGACCGAGGAATCCTGTCACCCTCCGTGAGATGAAGATGATGGTTGCGCCGGGCTCGTCGTTGTCGGGCGGCTCGCGCCTGCCTTGAGCGACGATACCGGCGGATCGCTCCCCCAGGCTGGGAGAGCTCGTAATCCTCGTCAGTTGGGTGCCTAGGTAGGAGTAGGACCATGTCGTAGCCGTAGCCAAGTGACATGAACTCCAAACTCCCAAACCAGATCACCGTAGCCAACAGGATAGGACGATTGGGGTCAGCCATCCAGGAAAAAGGCGGGAAAGCGACGTTGGCACGCAGCGATCCCCTACCTGGCGCGCCAACTGTCGGTGTTCGAACCCGAGGGGGTCCTAAACCAACGAGTAAATGCTGCGTGTCCCTTTCCTGGATGGTGATGCAAGGAGAACACACGGGGATTTATCCTGGTTCGGGCAAGAGAAGGCCCTACGTCCAGCGGGGGAGAGGAGATATTGTATTTCCTTGCACCGAGGTGCTTGCGTAGGGGTTACAAGCTTGCGAGAGAGGGCAATGAGCCCAGGTCTCAAAAGAGGAAAACGAAATACAGGCTGATTGCTTGAGATGTTGATCGCTCTCTGGGGCTTGGCTTGTTCTCTCTCGCCTCTCCAGAGCCCTGGCCTACCCTTTTATAGGACGAGAGGAGGCCAGGACGACGGGAGCCCTGAGATGATGTTTTGTCGATCCCTGTTGAGGTGGCTGTAGCGACGTGTCCTAGAAATAGAGGGCCATCCCTGGACACCATGGTGACGTAGGGGACGAGACGCTGAAATGACCCGGAGCACCGTGCCACGCCGTCCTCCCTTCCCTGTTAAGCCGTGTTGGGCGTCGAGGCCGGGTCGAGGCCGGGTCGAGGGCGAACGGATAAGTCCGAATCCCTGGAATCGCGGTGTACGGATTCTGTCGTATCCTTCCTCGAGGGTGACTAGTGACGTACAGTGTGCGGTAAGGTGGATACAGTGACGTTTTTCACCTCCCATCACGGGATGGGCGGTGAAACAGTGAGAACTGACACTGGTATTGTTCCCACGTCGACCACACGCGCAGCCATGCCGGTAGGTGGTAGTAGGTAATTGCATTAAATGCTAAGGCTTTTGTCCTGGGGTAGATAAAGAGAGGGGGTCGAGCGCCTCGACCCGGGCTCACGCGAGTCGGAGTGCTCCCGGTGGGCGATCGAGCCTCGTGCGGGTCGGAGCGCGGTCGAGGGCTCCCGTAGAGGGGGCCTCGTACGAGTCGGAGACGGGATGTGGTCGAGGCATTCCGTCGAGCCAGCCTCGTACGAGGCGGACCTGTCGCGCGTTCTGAAGTAGGCTGTGTTTTGTCGTGGCTTAGTCGTTTTAGTTTTTATTATCGTTAAATGCGGGTACCCCTATACTATTGGTACCGACAGATTCGTCTCGTGATTTACAATCAAACTATGCAATTAGTTATTTTTTATCTATATTTACTGTTTCATGCATGTGTCCAAAAATTCGATGTGATGGAGAGAGAGTGAAAAAATTTGTAATCTAAACGAGACCTTAGTCCCATCAAAATGTAAAAAGTGCAAAGATTTCTTATCACATCACCATAACATCAAATCTTTGAACACATACATGGAGTATTAAATGTAGATAAAAAAATAACTAATTACACATTTTGCTTGTACTTTGCGAGATGAATATTTTGAGCCTAATTAGTCAATGTTTGAACAATAATTGACAAATACAAACGAAATGATACAGTATTTCTGGCACCTCCCAACTTTAGAACTAAACAAGGCCTTGGTTCTCTCTCTAGATGGATGAAAGGTCTAGTCTACCCAGGTGATTGATTGAGCTATGAACATGAACAACTTAGGCCTTGTTTAGATGTCTTCCAAATTTCAAATTTTTGCACTCTCTCCTTCACATCGAATCTTTAGACACATGCATGGAGTATTAAATATAGATAAAAAAATAACTAATTGCACAGTTTGGTTGTAAATCACGAGACGAATCTTTTGAGCCAAATTAGTCCATGATTGGACACTAATTGCCAAATACAAACGAAAGTGCTACAGTAGCCAAATTCCAAAAAAAATTGCATCTAAACACCCCCTGAAGGGCGTTCCAGTTGAGCTAGAGGTGAGAGTGGACAAAAAAATAAAATGTGAGTAAGGTGCTATAGATATCTAAACGGGCCAAGCCCGATGGACGATCCTAGGCATGGCCCGACATGAAATCTACAGTGCTAGAGCCGACATGGACACGGACATAGAGTCGTGCCTAGGCCGCCTATATTACCGGCCCAGAGTGCTGGCGCGGATAAATGGGTCGGCACAATGATGGCCCGATCTCTTTTGGTGTTGTTGGATGCTATCAGGATACACTTGTACCGTTGGATGAGCTTAGAGTGGGAAATATAAACGAGATTGCACCCCAAACCCTAGGTCCCTCTCTCTCTTTCCTCTCATATCCTCTGCTTCTCTCACTCGCAGTGAAGCAAGCGCGTGTACGACCTCGCCCATGGCAGCACGTGTGCAACCTCGTGTGTGGTGGCGGAGGCGTGGGTGCATAGCCTTGGCCTCCCTCGTGGCAGCGGCGACGACATACCTCGTGATGTGTTGTGAATCTATAATGTGTGGATTTGTGAGACATATTTCTTGATCTTTGTTTGTTGATGGACTTGAATTTCTTTGATTTATCGATCTATTTCTTAAAATCTACTGAGTTCCCTTCTTGATCCGTGAGATGCTATGAACATGGGGATCTCCAAACTCTAATAGTGCCCAGGACGGCACTAGCACGGTGGGTTGTCATGCCCGTTGGCATGACACGACACGGCTAAGAGGCTCTAGTATCGTGTTTGGGCCGAGACTTGAACACGGTGAAAGGTCCTAATATGGCTAGATGGGGGTGAATAGCCTATTAAAAATCTACAAACTCATCAGAGCAATTGATTAGTATGACAAAAAATGTTATGCAATTTTGCTCTAGCTCTACAAGGGTTGCAAGCTACCTATCTCAACAATTCTAGTTGTTATAGTCACTAAGACAAGCAAAGGCTATGTCACAACGAGCTCTCAAAAACTAGTTACACTAAAAGAGCTCAACTAGGTGATAAGCTACACTAGTAAGGATAATACAAGCTCTCAAGACTAATTACACTAAAGAGCTTGTTATAACTAGTTTGCAGAATGTAAATGGAGGGGATGTGATCTTTATACCGTCGCGTAGGGGATGAACCAATCAATGAATATGAAGACCAATCACCGGGAGAAGTGAATCAACCCAAGATGGATACAATGATTTTTCCCCGTTGTGTCGACTGCCACTTCGTGGTTCAGCGACTAATTGGCAATCCAAAGCCAAGCTCTCCAAGAGCACCGCAAAAACCTACCACAAGTGATATAACTCAATGACACGAGTAATTTACTAGAGTTGCCTTTGGCGCTCCACCGGGGAAGGCACAACACCCCTCATTAATCACCGGGAGGTGGCCAAGAACAAGCACCACTCTTGCCGCAACTCCTCCGCTGCCTCCAAGCTGTCTAGGTGGCGGTAACCACCAAGAGTAACAAGAATCCCGCAGCCAAAGATCACCCAAGTGCCCCTAAGATGCAAACTCACAATCACAATGCACTTGGATCACTCAGTCTCACTTTGAATTAGCAACTAAGCAAGGGAGATGAGTGGGAGGGAGTATGCTCAGCTCAAGAGGATGTTAAGATGATCAAAATGCCAAGAGAAACTCCTCTTAGCCGGCCAATACATATTTATAAGGGTCCCCAACGAAATAGAGTTGTTAGGCACTGAACCCTTTCTCTGTGCGGGTGCATTGGACGCGCAGGTGCTTACGAACCTGACGTTGACCAGCGTCCGGTCGCCACCCCGCCAGCCGCTAGATCGCTGCCACATGTCATCGTTTAAATCTCGCACGTTGATCTCCAACGTTCAAGTTCAAAGCACTGTGTTCGTTAAGATAGCATCGGACGCACCGGTGCATAGCACGTGACACACGCCCCGCGTCCAGTCAATACAATATCGCGCTGCTGAGTAAGTTGCACCGAATGCAGCACAGTAACGCACCTGACACTGAGCCTCCTGCGTCCGGTGCGGAACAGAGAGCTACCAGAGAGCTCCCAGACGCCTGACGCGTCCGCTGGGTACTGATTGGATGCAACCAGCGTTCGGGCAGTACAAGAACATTTCTTTGCGTCAGAGCCGCTCACACTGGACGCTGATGTCACGCGTACGGTACTCACTCCCCTTTCTGCACCGGACGCGCCGGTGACCAAAACTGGTCAGGCGTCGCGCTGCACAACTGACTGGACGTGGGGCCAGCGTCCTGTGCTCCAGAAGCCAGTGTCTAGTGCGCTGAAAACAGTGAAGAACACTTCCGAAAATTCGCCGAACCCATCTCTACCGCTCAACTCCAACTCCTTCGCAAATGTGCTAACACCACCAAGTGTACATCACCATGTGCATATGTGTTAACATTTTCCACAATTATTTTGAAGGAGTTATGTTAGCTCTTCACTAGATCTAAATGCATATGCAAATGAATCCTCATCTAGTGGTAAAGTGATCAATAGTTCCGGAAATTCCCCTCTTTATAGTGCGGCTACCGATCCTAAATGTGATCATACCCTCTATGGTGTCTTGATCACCAAAACCAAAACCCTAGCAATACCTTTGCCTTGATTTCCATCGGGTTTTGTTTTTCTTTCTTCTTTTCCAAATGTGAAGCACTTGATCATCTTTTGGTCATCACCATGATCATCTCTAGGCTCCACCACTTGGCATGGGATTTTATCATTTCATGTCTACACACTTAGCACAATGATTAGTCCCTAGGTTTCATCAATTATCCAAAATCAAACTAGGGCTTTTCACACGGTGGCATGACACAACACAACAAGTTAAGCTGTAGTAGTGCCATGTCGTATAGTGCTAGTGTCGTGCTAGGGGTGGGCTGCCTGTTTGGTTATCTATAAAAAGGTGTGGGAGGGTAGATAGAGACTCCGTGTTTATTGGGGGAGTGTGAGATTAGCGAGTGCAATAGTGCTAGCAAGGTCACTTTCAACATCCTCTCTCCTCCATGTCATAGAGAATATGAGGTCAGCTAGTGACTTCTCAAACCCGTTGAGGACGCCCCAAGGGATTGCCTGGTTCCTCACCTCCACCTGCCATGCCACAGGTGTAATATTTCATGAGACTATTTGGTTGATGAGTAGCAGTATTAGGCAGCTATAAGTATACAAGATAACAAAATCTTCATTATTCTCACTATAATTTGTGGCGCCGATTTTATTCGCCACAAGTGTAGCACCACCGCACCAGAGAGCTGTGGCAAGTGACGGTTGGCATTCAAACAACTTGGAATCTTCTTCTTTTTTGGATGGTGACCAGTGAGCGTCCCCGTGCGCACCCTGCCAAGGTGGAGTACTAGAGTGTTGGACGTACTCGCACGCGGCTAGAAGACTTGGCACCACCAAGCGGGGCAACCGCGTGCAGCTTCCTGACACGCAGGGGCGAAGCTATGTTCATCTTATGGGGTGCAAATGCACCCCTCAAAACTTTTTAAAATAGTAGATTTAATTAAAAATTCATCATATGCACTCCTACAACATACAGTATGTATATACACCCACGAGGCAAATGCACCCCCCTCACATATGGTTTAGATTCGCTACTGCTGACACGGTGGTGGTGGGCACACATATATATACGCGGTGAAGTCGCCACGGCCTTTCACACCCGTCAGCCAATAAGCGTGCCGGTGCCGCCGGGCGTGCGCGACAGGACGCCCGGGGCCTCGTCCAAGTTCGAACCGAGGCTCGCCCGTGTCAGATGAGCGGTTTTGGTTTTACTCGAACCGTCGGTCCAGTCTACTCTCTGCTGCTAGCTGCTACCGCGTACCTCGGACGTGGGCGCCCCGACATGACGGACGGCTTCGTCTTCCTCGGCGCATCGCCACGGCGACATATTGAACGGCGCCCGGTGGTGATGAATTCTCACGAAGTTGAACTGAAGTTGCGGTTTGACTGCGCAGTACGAAGTTCAAACTTGGACTATCCATGCATTTCGTACCGTACCTATGTAGCCTCCAAAGGTCGTGTCCTCTTATCCAAGTAACGACCATTCGAAACGGGCCCGCCCGTGCGATCAATCAAACCCACCGTACGGTCCGACCATGCTGAAACTGAAACACGTGGCACGCACATTCGGTGAAGCCTGAAGTCAATTTAGCTAGGGGCATCTTCGTGTTGTAAAAGAAAACGATTTCATTGACGACGGAGCTTCCCTTTTTTCTGACACTCGTGTGTGATGTCTAGTACGTGTGCTTCAGAGGCGACGACGGTGCCATTGGATTCAACTTGGGCCACGTTTAGATTGCAAAAAAATTCAGCCCGATGAATAGTACCACTTTCAACTTATTTGGTAAATATTGTTCAATCGTGGACCAACTAGCTCAAAAGATTCATCTCGTGATTTCCAACTAAACTGTGTAATTAGTTATTTTTTTACCTACATTTACTATTTCATGCATGAGTCCAAAGATTAATGTGATGAAGAGAGAGTGAAAAAATTCTAACTTTTAGGGTGCATCTAAACCAGGCCTTGTTCTTGTTTACGCACGCATGAATGCAAGCAGCTGCAGTATGCGATTCTACTTGTACAACGCTGGCGGCGACGACCTGCTGGAGCCTGGACACCAGCAGGTCTGCAGGTGCGCGCGCAACGCAAAGCCGAGTAGCGGACGACGGCGCGGTGGCGTTCTCGTGGACCGCGTGGAAGCAGAGGCAGGCGACCTCGCGCGCGGGTCACGGTGAAGTCGCCGCGGCGTTTCACACCTGTCGGCAGGCAGCCACCGATCGGACATCGAAGCGCGCGTTGTTGGCGTCGGACCGTCAGTCGAGCCGCAGCGTTCTACTGCAAGTCGTCGTTGTACCCCCAAGCCTGCAAGTCGTCGTTGCGGCTGCCGGCTGGGCATCTACTGCAAGTTGTGCGGCAGCGCGCCTATCGGATCGATCTACATCTACGGTTGTAGCGAAACATTGTCTTTTTTCCTGTTATATCAGTTGGGTCACTGGGGCTGGGGCGGTCTTCTACAAGTGATCTTCGGCATACCTATGGCCTATGGGCTATACGAGATTACTGGACTGGGCCGGGACAGGGAGCTCTTAACGCGGCGACAACTGGCCGGGAAGATGGCACGGATGATGTCGCCCCGTCGTCGCCGGCGTCAAAAGATGAGCTTGTTCTGGGAGATCCATAGACCGAACGTAAGTTGGAAAGCTACGCTACGCAGGTCCCTGTATCGTACCAACAAAGCTGGATGATTGGTGGTAAAGTTCAGTTAGACTTGGGATTTCTTTCCGTCAAAATTTGTTTCTACCGCCTACCGGCTACCGCGACAAGCCGATCGACACCTAGCATCTATAGGGCCTAGCGCTACTTTGCAAAGGCATGGCCACTCATAACGTAGTCATGTTTTCCTCTCGTTCCACAAGTTCTCCAACGCTGAAGCGACGACGAAAATCAATCTGATCTTCCCAGCCGTGCGATCAAACTTGATTAGGAATTCTCCCGCAGCTGTGGCCCTGGCCCATGCATGCTATTGCTACCCAAATCACAGTTGGTCAAGTCAATTTTCTTTATGGATTGTTGGCTATATATCTTGGCACCTGGGTGCTGAAATATTGACGGAACGCCTCGGTTTTCCAATATATATACTCTGCCGGTGCATGTTCCCAACGTGTTACGCATAAAACTTGCTCCGGGCAGAAGAAAGCTTAGCTGACGCTAGGCGCTAGGCGGCGGTCAAGAGTTCCAGGCTACGCGAAGCATTGCTGGGTGGCGGTCATGCATCTCCGCCGTGCACGATGGATACAGAGAGATCGAGCTGCAATTTCGAATGACTCCGCGAGCCCTGCTCCCGCTTCAACTCCTGCTGACCTGTGCACGGTGGCTGATCCCGACGCCGGCCGGCCGGTCACACACGTCGGCCGCCCATGAAGCCACTGTTGCACCCGGCGCGCAGCGCCTTGGGCATGCATAAGGCTGGATAACGAGCCGAGCTGGCTCGGCTCGGCTCGGCTCGTTAGGATAACGAGCTAGCTCGGCTCGGCTCGTTATGAGCTCGAGCTGGCTCGTTAGGCTCACGAGCCAAGTATAAAAAATACACAAAATATAATATTTACATTTATCTAAAACTTAAAAATATTAATAATATAAAAATAATATATTCATTAGCCTTAAATCGAATAAAATATTCATATGAGCTAACATATCATCCATTTGTGAAGTACAAGACATGAAGTAATACAAAACTAATATAAGTTATGATGACTTTTTTCCTAAAACTACGGCTCGTTTGGCTCGCGAGCAGCTCACGAGCCAGGTCGAGTTGGCTCGTTATAGCTAACGAGCTAAAATCCTGGCTCGGCTCGGCTCGTTATCATAACGAGCCGAGCCGAGCCAGCCACGAGTCGAGCGAGCTAACGAGTTTCGAGTTGATGCGCTTCCTGGTCGGCTTCACGACGACCCGAGGTCGTGTTGCCTGTTGCCGCGCCCGCAGGCCAGGGGGCCCAGAGGGAGGAAGCTCGAATTGGTTGAGGCGTGTGGATCCTCGCGAACCTTCCAAGCACGTACGTCGTTGCGAGGCCGAGGCCCATGTAGGCCCGACCAGAGGAAGTCCTAGCTGTGCCCAGTTTTCTATCAGCAGCTCAGATTTCTCTTTCTGTTGAAGACAGGTGTCGCATGATTGATCCTTTATAGACTGATACCGTCAGGTCGTCTCCCAAATCTCCCGGCTGTCGCCGCCTCCGTCAAGAGACCACGCCGGAGGGTTGAACGGAATGCCGTAATATGCGTGCCATATTTTGATCTCATCAGAAGGCTCTGCACACAGCACACCTTGCAGGTTGCCATGACAGGTTTTTTTTTTCGTGCAGTCTGAACCTTAGGCGTTTCGGCAAGTATGGGTCGGACCTTCGCGCACGGCAGGGTCGGACCTCGTCGGCGACCCGGCAGATCCCAACTGTGGTCCTGTTTCTTCCTGATCCCGTCGCTCTCCTGTCGAGCTCAGCGTGCTCCCAGTGACCAATCCCTATAAGCCGTGGGAGTGGGGCCTGAAAACATGTATCTCCTCCCAGCGCTCCTGCTGGCGAGGGCATCAGTTCCTTCCCTGATCCACATTCGATTGTAGTACTAGCTGAAGTGGCGTCGCTGGCAGTTGCAGCGCAGAGAGGGAACCCAACGGCTGGCTCAGCTGTTACTGTCTTCGCTCCGGGATTCACTGCAAAACAGATGTCTTACAGACATACCGCCCCGTACGCGAGCAAAACAGATACCACCTTCTGGAACTGCACTACCCACCAACTGAATCCATTTGGTACGTCATCAAAACTTAACAGTGCAGCTTCAGCCATTTAAACCATCCAAGTGACTGACTGCCACTGAAATCATACAAAAATGACAACAAAATGATATACCTGATAAGAAGTTGCCGCTAAGCATTAGTACAAACAAAGCCAGGTCAACAATATATCCTCAAAGATATCACTATAATTATCATTGCCATTTATACAGGTCACACAGGCAGCAGTACATGAACGGTGGTTATGCAGATTGCATGATACAGATGTCAAGGAAACTCTTGACATTTCTGCGTCTTTTTTGGGGGGTTTGGTAATCTACACAAAAAAAAAGTCCTATTATTCTACAGTTGTCAAGCAGGAGAACGCCCAAAGGAATAAGAAGCAACTGACACAGCTAAAAAAACCTAAGAGAACAATATAACACAACTTTAAATCATGATCATGGCTACAAAGCAAGATTTTTCAGTGGGTTTTGCTGAAGTCAGAAGTTCTCACGTGTCTAGTTCCTCTCTGATACTTGATGGCTTAGAGTGGCGTTCCTCTTCTCCCTCTCTGATATGAGGAAGGCTAAAGGATATATCAGCGAATCCAATTTCACCGCTTCCAAATGATTCAGACTCTACATTTCGCTTGTAAGCTTCATGGAGCTGCAGCACATACTCAAGGTGCCACAGGACCTCACCCATCGATGGCCTGCTTCTCCCATCATCAGCGAGACATTTCTCCGCAATCTCACCAAACTTCTTCAGGGATTCTGATGAGAAGTCGCCATCCAGACGAGGATCCATGATTGCTTCCAGCGAACGCTGGCGCTGCCACCTCATCGCCCACTCTGCCAAGTTGATTTGATCCTTTGGCAATGTAGGATCTATCACAGGCCTTGCACAAGCAACTTCAAAGAGCACCACTCCAAAAGAATACACATCAGATTTTTGTGTCAGTTGCTGCCTCCGGAAGTACTCAGGATCTAGGTATCCAAAGCTTCCCCTGACTGCAGTACTAACATGGGTTTGATCGAGCGTTGGTCCAGTTTTTGACAGCCCAAAGTCTGCTATTTTTGCAACAAAATTCTCGTCCAACAGAATGTTAGTGGTCTTTACATCCCGGTGGATTATACCTCGGTCCGCTCCTGTGTGGAGGTAGTGAAGGCCACGGGCCGCACCAATGCATGCATCAATCCGTTGCTTCCATGTCAGAGGAGGAAGGTTGCTCCCGTAGAGATGGCTTCTCAGTGTTCCCTTAGCCATGTATTCATAAACCAGAATCATCTCTTTCTGCTCTTCACAATAGCCAATCATTGCAACAAGGTGCCGGTGCCGAAGCTTGGAAAGCATCTCAATCTCTGTTTCAAATTCTTTCAGACCCTGGCCACATAATGTATTAGCACGCTTGATAGCCACTGTAGTGCCCTCATTGATCTCACCTTTGTAGACCTTTCCAAATCCTCCAGTTCCAATGATTAAGGAATCGTCAAAATTCTTCGTGGCAGCCCTAATCTCTGCAATGCCGAATCTTCTTCCCATCCTATGACCAATGGAAGAGGCATTTCGCGCCAAGGACGATTTACTGGTTGCACAGGCATCTGTAGTGCTTTTCATAGCCTCATGGAGAACCAACGGATGCCAGCCGGGAGGGGCCTCCTTCTTGACAGCTTTTCGTTTCTTTCTTATATAACACCAAGAGAACAGAACAACACTTGTAACTGCAACTAAAGATGCTGATCCAATACCAACTTCTTCCCATAGACCTTTATCCTTTCCCCCTTTTGAAGAACCCCTTTCGTTGCCTGTGTCAATATGACCAAGCACGTAAGAAAGGTCAGAATCCTTGCTGAGCTTGAATATCTCCAAACCATTCAGAAGTGCATCAGTACCCGAAGCACTGGTCATGGAATCAGGGCCTAGCTGAAGCCAAAGTGAGTCTGCCTGCTGTGTTGAGTTGTCAAAGAAGTCCTCATGATATGCTTTATTAATTTCCCCAGCCCTAGCATACACATCGTAGTTTTCAGCAGCAGTCTTATTATTGATGTAGATCTTGAAGATCCTCTGGCCGGGCTTGTCATAGACAAGCTCACAGAAATGGAGGCGGACTAAGTAATCAAAGTTTGGGTGGACATAGAATCGCCATGACACGTTGAACCGCTTGTCCACAACCATGTTATTGCCCATGATTCTTGCAGTCTCGTAAACATCAATCGGCGCAATTGACGAGTCGTTGCTTGATACGTACATTATGCTTGAAACATTAGACACAGTCTGAGCAGCATTTGTAGAAAACATGAATGCTTCATCAGTGTACCATGGTCGATGGAGATACTGATCACTGGCCGATTTAAGTGCAGGACCTCCAATGTTCAGCCGGTACATTGTCTCAACACCTCTGTCGCGCAAGCCAAGAGGAAGCTGCATGCCTGCACCGCCAACCTTGCTCACTGTATCATTGAACAAATTATCTGGGGTCAGCATGACCTCAATTGCATTCACAAAGGCAAACGACCCAGGTCTTGGATCAAACTCAATATTCAGGCCACGAGCACCAACTACAAGAAAGTATTCCTTGACAACTGCACTGATGACCGAATTGCTCACAGTGGCTCTCCAAACAATCTCCTCTGATACATTGAACTTTGAAACAAGCTTGAAATCATTTGCCGTGACATCAAACACAGAATTGTTTGCACTGAAATTTCCGAATGTCGAAGGGAAGAAATGCAATCTGACACAGTAACTTCCTGGCAGCACACCAATGGTATACCAAGTTGCTGCATCAAAGAAACGGGCAGAACTGTAAAGCGGTCCGAATACTTCATCAGAATTGCTCTTTCCGACCAGTGATGCGGCAAGCCCAGGGCTGCTCAAGGTAAAATTCCCCTGGGGGGTCATGTCGCCGATCCATCTCCGCCCATCAGCATCAACAGTGCCGTTCGAGCCACAGCTCAGAAGCAATTCGCTTCCATGAGCTTGTAGGAACCGCAAGTTGAGAAATGCAATGCTCACCACAGCCAGCACAAATGGACTCATCTGAACGTCAATCACTGCCACTTTTAGCTCTTGCAGGTCTCATTTAGTCCACAGAACCTAAAATTAAACAGAAAAGAAGCCTTAAGCACAGCAATTAGCCAATTACAATAGGCAGAGGTAGCACAATAACTGTAAGGAAAATGTTCATCATTTCCCCTTCAGATCCAAATCGTCAAAGAAGCTAGATACTTACCAACGATAGAGAAGCAGAATTTCACCGTCTCCCCCCACTCCTCCGCCGCAGAAACTGAGATCCCAACGAAGAACACGCACGCTACATCAGCTCGGATCCCACAAGATCTCAAGAAAACGACAGTCTAAAGAGAGAAACCGAGCTGCAGCCACCTTACCTGCGCTAGACCGAATTCGGCGCAGGGGAACCAGCAGTGCCCGAGTGCTGCCTTGGTCGGATCGGTGAAGAGCAGCAAAGGCAGGGGGGTCTTCGCTTCAAAGGTCGCTGATTCACTGCGACCTGTCGCAGGAATCGAGAGGGCACGCGACACCGCAAGGACGGGGCTTATCTAGTATCCAAGTGGGTCGCTTTGTCTTCTGGGGATGAACGATTTCTTGGATAGGCGGATAGATTTGGCCCCCTTGACCCTTGTGGAGCACAGGAGAGACACGAGCGCCAACTGTTTGTGGAGCAGGCGCTGCCGGAGGCTGGAGCGCAGCAGCAGGAGACGCTATCGATCGAGCCCGAGAGAAGGAAGGACGAGACGAGGAAAAAGGCTGAAAAGGTGCCGTGGCCGTCCTCTACAGCTGACGCATTCCGCCGACCCCAGCCAGAGCAGGCGGCGCAGGAGTCGGCGAAGCGGCGCGCTTGCTGTGCCTGCCTGCCTGCCACGCGTCGCCCTCGGCGGCGGCGTCCCCTCGGGGCGACAAGGCGACGGCGGCGCGAGGGATCGAGCCGAGCCGGCGGCGAGTCGGGATCGATTCCTTGTGCGGGCGGGCGGATGGATGGATGGATTGGTTTCTTGGAGAGCGGCACAAGAGAGACAAAAGCGCAGGCAGAAAGAGGAGGGAAACCAAGGGGAAAAGAATTGCTCTAGAGCAACTGGTGTGCGGAGCCTGGAGCGGCGGCAAGCGCTACTGGAGCACAGCACTCCGCTGTCTGCTCGCCCACGTGTACGCGAGCAGCAGAGACCAGTAGCCTGCAGCTGATGTGATGTGATGTGATGGCTTTGATTAATGATATGACATTGTTTAGTTTTCACTGTAAAAATTTATTGGCACAAGCATGAAGTATTAAATATAGATTAAAAAATAATTAATTACACAGATTACGTGTAATTTATGAGACGAATCTTTTAATCCTAATTAGTTTATGATTTGATAAGAAAGTGTTATAATAACACATGTGCTACTGACGGATTAATTAAGCTTAATAAATTTGTTTCACAATTTACTAACGGATTCTATAATTTATTTTTTATTAATATTCGAACACTCTATGCGACACTCCTATGATATTTGATGTGACGTCTCGAAACTTTACCTTGGAAATACACCTAGGATTCTATAGTGTGACGAGCCAGCCCAACTGTCTTGCCCTTGTTTAGTTCCTAACTTCTCCCCCTAAATTTCACTATGTAAAAAGAAGATTTCCCGTCACATTAAAATATCGGTACATATATGAAGTACTAAATGTAGATGAAATTAAAAACTAATTATACAATTTTATTGTACTTTACGAGACGAACATTTTGAACCTAATTAGTCAAAGTTTGAACAATTTTTACCAAATACAAACGAATTGTTACAGTGCACATTTAATGCGCACTGTAGCGAATTCGGGTGTCCCAATTCGGAAACTGAACAAGGATGGGATGGCAATTAGGCGGTGGTATGTACTGGGCTGCACTGTAAGCTACCCCAATCAATTTCCTTGTCAATCCAAGATTTGAGTCCATTTATCAAGATTTGAGTCCATTTATCAGTAATGACTGAGGAGACGGTTGGAACAGGACCATTTTTAGGGCTATGTTTCTGTAGCATTTATATGACTTATACCATGACGAATTTGTCATGCCTCATGACATCCAAAGCAATGTTAGGTTTATTACAATAAGTTGAGTTATCCACTGATTAAAAAAAAATGGCATCCTGCCTTGTTCAGTGTCAGTGCTCCTCCTCCTCTGCTTTCTGGGCATTGGGCCCTCCTTGATTCAGCTAAATCGCTAGGTCCTTTTTTTCTCTCCTGGAAGGTGGGGACACCGCAGACTTGGAGAACGGAGAGAGTGGTGGTGGTGGTTTGAGGCGAGGGTGAGTGAGTGAGTGAGAATCCAATCACATTCCATCGGTTGGGAGGGTGGTGGGGAGTCACATGGATGGAGGGTGCAGCAACACATGGCCCTGTTCCTTCCTCCCTTCCCCTCCTGCCAGGGGTGGAGGACCCGGTAGGGCAAGCCCTACCTTGATTCTGCTGCGGTTCCCCACCCCAAATCACCCCTGGCAGCCATGGGCAGAACCACAGAAGGTCAATGTCGCTGGAACTCTGAAGATGAACGCGTCCGATGAGGCTTGGAAGAAGATAACTCCGATGAAGACAAATCGTTACTCAACCTTTGGGCCTTGTGGGCTGTAGTTGTGTCGAAACGTACGTATAGCCATATGGGCCTTCCGGCTTTAGAGAAGTACAGAGACTACAGCACTGCGTACAAGTTCGCCCGTTCCTTTTCTATGGACTGCAGTCCGTCCGTTCGTTTTTCGTCCCAACGCAGCGACCCTTCGTGTTGATCGCGACTTCACCGTCGGACGGGTACCGTGGCACGGCCGCACGGGGCGACAACTTCGCTCTGCTCCTGCAGGTAAGCAAGTCTGCTGCCCTCTGTAACTTCGCATCTTCGCCCAAAGTGCCCTAACGGCTGATGGCATGAATCATGATCCAATTTGTCACTTGCAGTTGCAGCCCTCCACAACTCTTCTATCCAAATCTGCAGACTGGAGTTCGGCACAGTCTAAGGCCCTCTGAAACCTGATTTTTTTTCCTTTTTGATTGTTGTTAGTTAATGTTTTGGTTATCAATTAATTTGGTTGGTTGATTGTAAAGTGCAGTGAACTATTTTACTAGCTAGATACTATCGACTTTGCCCTACCTTAATTTTTTTCCGTCCTCCGCCACTGCCTCCTGCCGTGGACGTGCCTGCACGCAGACGCAGATGATGACACTGCCCTGGCTGCCTAGTTCCCTTGCTCCTTGTCACATTCACGGTTCACATGAACGGCAGCCGCATCACTGGCTGCCCTGTGACCGCCATTACGGGGGGGGGGAGCTCTGCTTCTGAATGGCCAAAGAAACTACACTCATGCTGTCAGCTGTGGCAACCTTTCCATTCCGTTGCATACATACTCCTGCTTGCATTGACATTGCATGGTGGTGCCGGCCGGGTGGGCGTTGGCATGTCACGAATTGATTCTGATGGTTTTTTTAGAAACAGGCAGGCAAAAGTTTGATGGCGAAGGCAGTGCCAATCACTAGGCGATACTTGATAGTCGCAGCTGCTCCCAAATACTGTAATATACTAGTCACTACTGTGTGTATCACAAGCAAAAGCGACGTCGAGATTCTACGCGCCGACGCATCGCATCACATGCATTTCATTTCAGAGAGGCCGCCGACGCGCAGCGGCGCAGCGCAGGGAACAAGATTTGCCAACCTCTCACATCAGCTCTGCACTTTCTTTCATCTTCAAAGAAAAGGGCACAATTTGACTCATCACAAGAAAATAAACTAAACAACAGGCGCATCAATCACTTCCCACTGGGTTCCCCCGATCAGGCTCATCATCGCACTGCTCAAACGGTCGGCAGAAGTGAGCAGAGGAAAATGGAAAACCTAGGTCAGATTGAGAGGGAAGCACCCAGGAAGCTTCCTACGACTACGAGGGAAGCACCCAGGAAATGGAAAACTCTCTTGCACCGCGAGTTCCTGATAAAAACCTGCAGCATGTGGGCACTGCATGGCCTGTCAGATGAAAACGCTAGTTTAACACACGCATAAACAACGGTGGTGATGTAGGGGTGCAGAATTGTTTTATGGCTATGTTACTGCTAAAATATTAGCAATCATTCAGACAGAGCATAACTGGACAGGCGTTGAAAATTGCGCGTCCTGACATTGCCAATGATTCCAGAACGTTGGGTTGGATTGCTGCCCTGCCCAGCGCCTAGCGCCTATAGCGGTGGTAGAGCCCAGACATCAGAGTGAGTGCTGAATAGTGTAATCACAAGATTCTTTAAGATTTAGCACCATCGAAATGACAAAAACGTTAGCATCCAATTCGTTTGAGGCTTTGCTCACAATGTCTACATCACACATGATCAATCAGTAGTATCGTTGTTACCATCACCAAATAAACTGAATTCCTGGACCGCCCGGAGATCATAACAAGCTCATATTGCAGCAGAAACGCTCTCACAAGTAAAAGTGCTAGTACACCGTAGTAATACATATATCTGAAAATCAGAAAACATATGTACGCACTTCAATTTTCTCTGATTCTAGCATAGTGACACTTGCTACGGCTTTGGCACTGAAACGACACAATCAGATCAGACATGTAGCAGTTTACTATGAAAATGTAAACCTACCATTGAAAATGATGCTGTACAAGCACAAGATTTTCTTGATAAAGGGCACTAATAACTTGTAGAAGGGGGAAGGCCTTCAGTACAAATACTCGGACACGGAAAACTAAATATTCTTTTACAGTAACAGAAATACATAAGTTGGTAATGCAATGTCACCAAGTCTCTCAATTGGCCTAAAGCCCAAAACTGCAAACAGAAAGCTAAAAGACCAAAAGCCTTTAGAATTCAAAGATTTGAGGAACTTATCTTCGATTTGATCAATATACGCTAGGCATAGAAGAATTGCATATATTAAATTGGAAATAGTAACCACACAAAGTTGAACATCTGAATGTGCCAATGTTGAACTAAGTATTAGTTGACCCTGCTTCAATGAAAATAAACTCTTAATAAGTACTCCCAACAAGGAAGTACCCAATGATGGCAATGGCCATGATAAGCTGCAACTCAGTGAAGGGCTACTAATCCCAATCTAAGACTTGTCCTTCTCATTAATGGCACGCTTGCTGTGCCAAGTGGCACTCTTATCAGCCTTCAGTTGGTCCTTTTTCATGGCTATTGACAACTGGACAGGCCTCCTACCATTTGCATTCATCTCTACTTGTGCCTTCCTCCGCCTCATACGGTTCTCATGCCTCAAACTCCTTAGAGACTATGCCCTCCTCTCAATCTCTAGTGCTTCGGAGAAGTTCCAGACTCTAACAGAACCATCCTCACCCGCACATACAATCCTATCTGCACCAATGGCGATGGAGAAGAGATCACATCCAACGGAAGCATCCTCTGTGGAGGCTCTATTGCGCTTGCATCAAAGCTCTTAACACGCAGACCCTTTGATGATCTTGTGGAGGTCAGAAGCTTCCTCAAATCAATAAGTGCAATCCTGCCATCACTCGAGGCTGACACAAGCCATGGATACTCAAAAGCAAGAGAATGAACAGGACCTGAATGTGGCACCCAAGTTGCCACTGGTTTAATGTCCTCCTCATCATCAGAGACATTAGAAACATTGAACAAGCGAATAGCGCCATCCTCTCCACCAGTAAACAGCACATCCGCCAGGTGTGTCCAAGCCAATGAATATGCGTTACCAACATGGGCATTGGAAACTAAACTCGTTAACTCGCCGTCCTTGATATCCCATACATATGCATCTCTACCAGCAGTACTGGCAACAGTATTTCCACGCAAAGCAAGAGACCACACCCAGTCTGCATGCATGAACTTTTGCACACACTCCATCTGGGCTCTATCCCAAACATGAACAGTCATGTCCCAAGAACCACTATAAATCCTCAGTGAATCTAGGGCAAGACAAGTCACAGGACCTTCATGCCCCCAGAGGCGAAACTCCGCATTCTGGTCAGTACCACTTCCAGAGATGTGAAATAAGTGGTCGTTGCCTTCAACAGCCCTCCAACACTGAATATAGGCATTAGTTCCTCCACTCACTAAAAGCCTAGAATCAGCTGCAATCGCTCGGATGGTGCCACCAAGTGCACGGGATGTATCGATCAATAGCCCTTCCTCCATTTTCCACATCCTAACCACAGAATCACGGCCACCAGTGAATATCAGATTTGCTGATACCAAAAGGAACACATCACGTACATCCTCATTGTGGCCACGGAGAATATCCACATTGAATCTTCCCATGAAGGATTTACTCCTAAACTCCCGCTCCACGAAAAATGTTTTCCAGGATTTCCCATCTAGGGGGTCACCTGGCAACAAGGGCCCATTTAGGGCAGCGGGAAGGTTTGGAAGCCCCCCACCTTTCGCAGTATAACTTATTCCATCCCTGATGATCTGTGGCTAAGGCATGCAGGAGGGTGGAGACATAGGATACAATTCCAAGGTCCTTTGCATCGAAGCGTGCAAGGACCTCGCAGACCAACGCAACTGGCAGATCAGTGAAGCACCTGATGCCACAGGTTGAGGCAGATGCCTCATCGCTCGCTTCAGCTTCTCGTTCTAGATTAGAGTCTCTCGGAACAGATCCATGACTGGACTTCTGGTTATCCAATTTGTTGAAGCTCTTCAAACCCTTAGGCTTCTAGTAGTGAGATAAGGGATTCGCCTGGACGAGAGTACCCTCAGTGCAAACACGAGAGCAATTATCAGGCGAAGAAACTCCTCTTTCCTTGTTGCAGTCAAAGGCCATAAAATTGTGAGGTCCGACCTCGAGACTAATCTCTCTAGAACCACGAGAATCAGAACACAGGTACCTGGAAAAAAAATCAAGAAATCAATGGTCAACTCTCCATCACAAATCATATGCAATAAGTCATTCAGGTACACCTTAGACTGAATCTAGAGAGCGACAGCAAAGCAATGAGGTTGTTGTGTATACAAACATCTCGGCTATGGTTTGATTTAGGCATTATATAATCAAATCAAACCAAATTTCACACCCTGCCCGAACGACAAGCTTCACACCATAAACTTCATCCAAACCTAAGCGGAGATTTGGCACCCAAACCTGATAATAACTCTACCTATAATGCCTATAAATGAGGCCAAGGGGTAAACCAAATAGGCTAACACCAAACCAATATCACAGATCTAGATTTTCTACACCAACACAACTCGAGGTACTCTACCTAAATCGAAGCCCCAAATCCACGACAATCCCTACACAGAAGCACGAAACCACTCCCAATATAACCTTAAAAAATCACGCGAAAGTATGCCCCTCTGCATGCCCGGACGCCTAGACAGAGATAATAGAAGCGAAACGCAATATTGCACGAATTTGTCGCCGCAAAAGACACCAGCTTCTGTATGGGACCAGGATTGAACAGCGCATAACCAACCGGAATATAAGCAGAATCAAACTAGAAGGAAGCCAAAAATTACAAAGAGGTTACCTCGAGGCGGCCTCCGAGATCTCGTCGAATGGTTGGGGGGTAATTTCTCTCGTGGATTTGGGGGAGACCGCGGCCGGTGGGGGAGGGGAAGAGGACCTGACGGCTGACGCGAGGCTTGGTCTGCACCGCCCATGCTCGGCGCCGAGATTTCCCTGTTGCTTTGTGATCTGCGTCGTCGCTGAAGCAAAGGAAAAGCATCCGTGCCGCACAAGGAAAGGCCGGTACGTTGTGTTGCGGGTGGGTGTGGTTTTGCTGGACCGGGCCGTTAGTAATGTTTTTTTAGGGGGGGTTAGTAATGTTATACGTGAGGAATCAGACTCCCTCTGAACGGGCCCAAGTTTGTTGAATAAATCAGGCTTATCCCATTTTGGGCTTCTGAACTTAGCAAAGCACGCCAAGCACAGATTGTGGCTTCACAGCAGTTCGCCGTCTCAAGTTGGTTTCGTTTCAACGGCCAAATGATGCTAGAAATAGTTTTCGAAAGCAGATGTTCAGTATGCTTGTGTATACATGTATAAATAAAGGAAAGCGTCATCACTATCAAATTTAGCATATACTAATGATACTATATTGCCTACCCCTGCTAATATTGTAATCTCTTCGGTGTGTATGGCAAGGGACTGCTTCTCACATACCAAGTATATACTCTCTGTTATTCTGGAGCCGGGAAGGCGTCTCTAGAACCGATGGACGGGAGTTGTGACCAATAACTCAAAAAAAGGTATATACTCCATCCATTCTGAAATCTTCTTCCTAGGAATCCTGCTTCCAAAAGAAGGCAGGAGAGCGTGGCCACGTCGCCTGCTTTCCCCGGCTGTCGGATTGGCCACGCGGACGGCCCAGATTGTGGGCGTCCCGATCTTTTTGCAAAAAGGACCTTCTATTTACTGAGAATCAACCTTCAGTCCCGTCCCCTTCGCCTCCGAGGTCGCCGCGGCCGCGCGTTCAGAGGCTCCACGGCCCGTGGCCGCGCCCCTGCACGGGCGGGAGCCACCTTCCGCACCGCCGTCCGACGGCCCCCATCTAGTCCGGCCACCACAAGTCTGCCTCGCCGTAGTTCCGCCTCGGCTACCGTGCTCGCCTCTACCGCCGAAGCCGCGCTCGTCGAGGCCGCCGTGTTCTGCTCTGCTACATCCCTTCCCTTCCGGTCCGTCTCTCCCTTCCTCCGACTCCCTCCATCTCTACTCTGCTATCTGCTCCCTCTTCCCTTCCCCTCTGCTACCTCTCCTCCTCTTCCTTGCTACCGTGCGCGAGGGAACGGCGGGTGCCGAGCTGAGAACTCGGCCACGTCTCCTTGCCCAGGGCCACACCGGAGCCGAGCACGCCCTGCGCCTGACACCGCCGTGCTCTGCTCATCCCTCCACCTTGCTCTCTTCTCTCTCTCTTCCCTGTCTCTCTCTCCTCTCGGCACCTCGCGCCGCAAGGGACACCGCCGGCCGAGCTCCCTTTCCTCTGCTTGGCCGAGCGCTGCACTCCCTCTCGTCTTCTCCCTTTCTCTCTTTCTATCTCCCTCTGTCCTCTCTTTTCCGTCGCTCGTGTCGGAGCATGTGGACGGGAATTGGGAAAGGAGCAAGAGATGACCGACGGCCAACAGATAAGCCTGGCCACCGCCCCTCCCCTCTCCTTGCATAGGCTTGGTCTACGTGAAACAAAGAGAAGGAGGGGCTGAGTCCACATATCGGTGCTTTGGTGCATGAGCACAGTGATCGTTCAGCCCTGCCAGTTCACTATGCCCTGCCCTCAGCCGCAGTGAAAATACTAGGTGCACACGAGAACTGTACACAGGAATATAAAAAGTAAGCTTATTAATTATGAAAAAATTCCTAGAAAATTTCTAAATTAACTAGAGTCACCCTAGATCATACTTAGATATTTCCCACTCATTTTCCATTACCTACAAATTGTAGAAATAATTTGCATGTTCCATTCCATTCACGATTAGTTGGTAAACTTTAATAATTTATATCTCGCCCATCTTAATTCCGAATTGTGTAATCCTCTGACCATAAATCTTCTAAAATAAAATCCTACATAATAATACCATTTTCCCTACTTATTGGTGTCCATTTAGATTCTAAATATGATTGCTTTCCATTTCTTTATTTAAATATTAATTCATAGTTGCATCCGTTAATTAATAACTCTAGATAACAACCCACCACCCAATAAGACCAAAGTACTAAATTGAAATCCAAAAAAAATCTCTAATAAACAACAATATGAGTCATATAAAGTTTCCTCTATGGCTCAGATTCGATTGATAAAAAGCTACTTGAGTATAAAGAATCCAATGGACTCGACAACTGGCCTCCTCCAAGCAGGGCGCGGCAATGCCGCGCCGGTCTTTCTAGTATAATCGATTTTTAGTATATTGCTGAATGCCTGGATCACATGTGTATTGTACTACTGTCTGGTACCGTGGTGCTTGGCCTTGGAGGTGGACAAAGATAATGTTGATTGATGAAGACAATAGCGAAAAGGCAGCGTGGATGTTGGATCACATGTGTATTGTACTACTGTCTGGTACCGTGGTGCTTGGCCTTGGAGGTGGACAAAGATAATGTTGATTGATGAAGACAATAGCGAAAAGGCAGCGTGGATGTTTTGTGGGCTGGGCCTTCCGATCAGGCTCCTCCAGGTACCAACCGTGTTCTGGGCTGGACTGTATGAAGAACCCACCCGGTAGCTGCGTGTTCCCTAAGCTGAGGCCCGTCAGATTCCTTTCTGCTTCTCGCTGCGCTCGGCCGAAGGGAGAGAAATCAAACAACTAATGCGTTCGGCCAAAAATTCATGGAGCTTGCAGCTTGCTCGAACGATATAAAAAAATATAATTCCTCCCTTTCTAAATTATAAGTCGTTTTGACTTGGTACATTTATTTTGTTATATATCTACATAGCAAAATGAATAAACTAAAAAAATTAAAGCGACTTATAATTTGAAATGGGAGAGCAGTAATTACCAGTGTCAGAAGGTTGGTCTGAAATCTGAACAACACGGACAAACACCCTGGTCCGCAGCAGGACATTTCGAGCCTTGTTTTGAAAAAAAAGTCTATCTACTGTACGAAGATTTTTCTATCTTAACCAATAACCAGTACATATGTATGTGCCGCCTATTAAAAAAACCTATCACTGTAAAACATTTTTTTATCCACGCACATGGTTCATGATGGTATACAACCATAATTCAATATTTGTTATATTTTTTCTACCTGTCTCGTGAGAACTAACGTAATAGCTCCGTGGGGCCTCTAATTAGTACCCCGGTCCAGAAATGATAATTTTTTTTAAGAACAATGGTAGAAGCCCTCTCTATCAATTAATAAAGAAAAGAAAACAATTTGCAAGATTGCCCCTAAGGGCCCCAATACAGCCTCGAGCTCTTTCCCACTCAGTCACAGAGATAATTTGTCCCCATCTGCGTAAGCATGTTATTCTATTATGATCTAGTGGATTTCATATGGAGGAAAGTCAAATTTAAATTTTGATCAACAATTATTCAAATTATGTATACTCCCTTCATTCAAGGAATAATGCAATGCTAGCACAATACCAAGTTAAAGTATCTCAAGTTTAACTAACTATATAAAAAATACCAAAATTTATAGTATCAAATAAGTATCATTAGATTTGTCACGAGATATATCTAGTGTCATAAAAAATAATATAGTAATATTTGTATATATATTTTTTTGTCAAACCTAAGAAACTTTAACAAAAAAAACATATATAATTACATTCTTTTGGAACAAAGGGAGTACAATTTTAGGACATAAAACTTACATAAATGGATTTGTATTCAAAGTGCCTCTGAAATGTCTTGATTTTGTTAGCAAACAACATTATATCGCAAGAGAAATTAATGGTCAAATATGCCTTCTCTTTTTTTGGCGAAAGATATATGACTTCTCTTTGATATACCATGCATGTTTATTATTTCGAAACAAAAGTAGTGTGTATGGTGAGAATTTACGTGAGCTTCATGATTTCCAACTCCCCGCATCGGGACCGTGTGCAGGCACAGCTGAAAAATTCAGTCGGTCGGCAGATTCCATTATTCCAGCTATGACTAGTTTCCCATGCTGGTGAGTGGTGAGCGGTGACTGTTTAGCTAGGAATGACCGAATCATGCCCATGGTTAGTTTTTGGCCACTAATCAGCCATTAATGCATGGAGAGCGACAACTGAAAAGGAACACGAGCGCAACCAATTACAGGCAGAAGAGGCTCAGCACCATGTAGCCAAGTACTCCCGTACAAGCGTACAGGGTACAGGCGTGCCGCCTGCAGCAGTACAGCACGTGTCCTTCCGCTCGCATTAAGCAACTGATAAACTCTGCAACAGGAGCAAATAATCATCTACCATGCACCATCATCAAGGCTCATCAAAAGCTTAAAAGGCACGCTCACTACTGCACACGCCGGGACAAAAGAGCTGCCCGCCCCAGCGACCAGCACCCAGCAGCCAGCTACCGCACCGCAACCAATTTAAACGTCACGTCGCAACGAGCCAGATTCCCGTACAGACAGGTGTTGTCTCGTCGCGCAAAAGAACATGCACGGCCGAAGCGCCCATGGGGAAACTCTGTCGGCCTCACTCCACCAGTGTACGGGTAGATCAGCCTGCTCCTTGCCTCCTTGCTATACTATCCAGTCTGTCTCGACACGAGAAAGGTCACTCACGGTCACGGCACGGGTACTTGGATCGATCAAGACGATGCTCGGAATAGTTGCGATGCGAGCGGTGAATCCTGCGAGTAAAGTGGATTTTGACGATGTTAGGCCTCCTTTAGATCCTGGGAAGCTAGAATTTTTTTTAACTATAGCACTTTTGTTTGTATTTGACAAATATTGTTTAATTATGGGCTAACTAGACTCAAAAGATTCGTCTCGTGATTTATAACTAATCTGTGTAATTAGTTATTCACCCTGTTCGGCAGGCTGTTTCTGCGGCTTATAAGCCGGCTGTGACTGTTTTGTTGTGAGAGAAAAATACTGTACCACGGCTGATAAGCCGTGCTGATAAGCTCAGCCGAACAGGGTGATTTATTTTACTAATATTTAATGCTTCATGCATGTGTCTAAAAATTGATGTGACGGAGAGAATGAAAAAACTTAGAATTTGGAAGAGAGCAGAACAAGGCGTTAGTTAGAGAAAACTCCACAGACGCACATGCATGGGGCATGACCGTTCAGTCGCCAGAGTATCCAGTCAGTCACACTGTGACTACCAGTAGCCTACTAGCTCAGCACATTGTCGTCTGTCCTGATCCATATGATATGGTGAGGGGTGACCTTTATGGATTTATTGGGGTTAGGTAGAAAGAGTGTAAAAAGCAGCCAGCTAACATAATCGGCTGGCCCCAAAGACCACCGTTTGGGTCATCTATACCTATTGCTTATTAGTACTGGACCAGCAGACAGCAGAACGTACCTACTCCGATTATGAGATTCCTTGCCTCTTCGTGTAGCCATGTTTAATTCCAAAAAAAATTCAAGATTTTCCGTCACATCGAATATTTAGACACATATGTATGGAGCGTTAAATGTAGACGAAAAAAACTAATTACACAATTTGGTAGAAAATCACGAGACGAATCTTTTGAGCCTAATTAGTCCATGATTGGACACTAATTAACAAATACTAACGGAAGTGCTACAGTAATAGAAGCTAAAAATTTTCGCGAACTAAACACACCCTAGATCCAATGCACTCACACTCTTGTTATTACCGGCCGCTCACTCACCTAAAAGCAGTTACAGTTGTTACCACTGGCATTTTATTACTACTACTAGAGCCTATCTAGATTCTTGATCTAACAGCTAGTATGCTGCTAAGTTTAACAAGGATTAATCTAAACAGTGCGTGCTCAATAGACCACAATTTCACCCATAGATTTATTACTAGGGCAGCCACAGTGTCAGCAGCAACATATGATATGTAGCTGCATGAGCTGACTACTTTATAGTCTCTTTTTTACCGTCAAGCAGCTGGTATCACTTGCTCTCCTCACACCACCTCGGGGCCGAGGCACGCGAAATCGCTCACCATTTTGATGCACGCTAGGGACACTACTTTCCTCTGTTTTGTCTTGCACGTTAGACTAGCGCGCTACGTCGTTGGCCGTTAAGGGCATGTACAACGCAGGGCGTTACTCCTCCACCGTGGACTCCAACGCAGATAGCTTGGAGTGCTCGCAGATCCGTCCACCGCTTCACGAGGCAACAGCGTCAGGACAGACCTCGTGCGATCCCCAAGAGCGGGATGCTCGAGAAAACGCTCCACTGGTGATGGAACAACCTCAATACAATAGACGATAGTTAGAATCAATTCTAGGACTGACTAGATCGAGAATTTCTGATCGAGGTACTATCGATGTTTACATTCCCCGCACAGCATCGCCACGACCTCCAACCACTAGCGGAGCTTCATTGGGGCCAATTGGGGCCATGGCCTCCCTCATTTTTACAATTTTATAGAGGTTGTTGTAGTGTTTATGCATATTTTGCTTGTAAAGCTTTATAATGGACACCCCTAAACCGTGTATATTATCATGTTGGCCTCTATATTTGTCCTCAAACTTCGCCACCGCCTATCGTAGAGCCACGACTGTACACCGTCGCTGCTTGTGTTCATCGCACCACACTACCACAACATCCTTCCCTTGTGAACCCACAGCTCCATGCTGATATAGCCCAGGGCAACATCGTTGCAAAAAGGTGGCTCTCACCACGCCACCGCGGCATCTGAGCCCAAGCACCGTGGATCCGATCTATGAGCTCACCACCGGCCTGAGTAGCTGAGCTAGATTGGGAATTTGGGAATAAGACAGATGGCAAAGCAACAGATGAGGAAGGAACAAGAAGGGACACAAACCAGTAGCAAGGTAGTTGACTGCTCAGATGGTGTTGGCATTATAGAAAAATTTGGTTAAAACAAGCTCATGAGTTAACCACCAGACAAGTTAAGCGCCCTTAAAATGGATTTTTCACTACAGGTTCAATTCCTCGAGAGACGCTTGTTGACATAATTTTTTTTCTCTCCTTCGAAGTGCCTTTATGAGAACATGAAGAAGAAGATAATAGTTATGTTGTTAAAATTGCCAATATTCAAATAGAGCCTAGACTGCCTCATTATCCAAGTCTTAGGAAGTAGATCATTTCCCATCTCCCTCTGCCATAAGCCCTCGAGGTCTTGGTTGGCTACAGGAGCGGAATTTAGTTGAGATCAAAGGGCCATATGCCCCCCTCCCTAACTGCACCAACCAACTTATCTTCACCGAGTAAACTAGTATTTTCGACATTGATCATGACTATTTAGAGCGCCTTGTGGTCACGCTGTTTGTTTTGCTAGTCAATGAAACGATTCTGAAATCTACATGGGGTGGTGCCGCTGTTGGGTATTTTTCTCTTGAAAAAGCTATACAACAACTGTGTGTTTTAGCAGCTGGGGGCACCCGATTTTTTTGGCTGGGTGCCGCCGCGCTCGCAACCGCCCGTATCCGCGCCGCCACAGCGCCCGTGCCCACCCCGCATCTTTCCCGACTCCGGCGAGCTTCTTCTTCCCCAACTCTAGCACTGGCCACCAAATTTTGTCCTTGTCCTTTCATAGAAAAAAAATGTTACTTGTGATTTGTGATTTGTTATTTGTAATTTGTGCCAAAGGCGAGGCGGTGGATGGCGGCGGGGAGAGGAAGAAGATGAACAATACAGCAGGAAAAAAATCGTGTGTGCGGTGTGCCAACAACCCGAGTGTTGGATAGACTGACTCTTTTCTCTTGGTTAATCCAACAGCCGGGCATCACTGCTGCCCCTGTGCATCCGTGTGTATCGATCTCAAGGCCGCACGGACATGGAGTGATGAGTTCCATGATTGGACGTGCAAGCGCCATGGACATGGAGTGATGAGTTCCGTGATTGGACGTGCAAGCGCCAAGAAAGCAAGCGTGAGCGCGTGACTGCCTGCCAAGAGCAAGCAGGTGACGCATGAGCTAATCAATCGAGTTAACGCTGCTCGTGGTCTCATTAATCGAGAATCTAGGCCCTATCAGCTAGACATTAGACAAGAATTAGCGGTAGCGTGGCTTCGCTTCCCATGCACGGCGTCGCCGTCGTCTTCGTCTCCGTCTCCGTCGGTCAGAGCGCGCGGTGGCTTGTCCGTGAATCTCGGCATCTCGCCTTGTGAGCCGAAGAGCGATGAACTGCATTGAGGTGGCGGCGAACGAGAACGAGGCGCGAGTACGGCCGCAGAATCTCGGCACGGGCGGCATACGTGGTAATAGTATATCGAAGCAAGCCGACAGAGGTTGGTGAAGGCTCACATGCTCACCTAACATGGGTGCCTGCGCCTCTCTGACTCTCTCTCTTCATGCTGTGCTCTTCCAAAGTCGAAAGTCCCAACCGTGGTCATTCTAGCTTCGTTCTCACTCCAGACTCCAGGCTCCAGGCTCCACCACGCACAGACAGTGAGCTCTGCCCCCACAGAGTAGCAGGCAGCAGGCAGATAGATCCTCACCATTTCCTCTCTCAGGCTTGTTTAGATCCCAAATTCCACCCCAAATTCCACTATGCAAAAAGAAGATTTCCCGTCACATCAAAATGTCGGTATATATATGGAGTACTAAATGTAGATGAAATCAAAAACTAATTACATAGTTTTGTTGTACTTTACGAGACGAATATTTTAAGCCTAATTAATCAATATTTGGACAATTATTATCAAATAAAAACAAAACTGCTACAATGTGACGGGACATTTACTATGCAAAGTTTGCATCCTAAATTTGGGAAGATTGCGAAAAAATTTCAAACCGATGAATAGTACCACTTTCGTCTTATTTGACAAATATTGTCCAATCGTGGACCAACTAGGCTCAAAAGATTCATCTCGTGATTTACAACTAAACTGTGTAATTAGTTATTTTTTACCTATATTTAATACTCCATGCAAGCAGTAAAAAATTGATGTGATGGAGAGAGAGTGAAAAAACTTGGAATTTTGGTGTCATCTAAACAAGGGGAAGGCCTCACATTGCATCTCCCTAAATATACTCCCCGAGTCTTGGTTACCAGGAATCATCACTGGAGCGCGCGTGTATAAAAGGGCCGGGTCCTCTGAAGTCTGAACCTTCAAGCGCCTGTGCTGTGCAACCGTGTGCTAGCTCCTCAGTCCTCACTAGTCCTTTCTCCATCACAAACGCTAGTCTTTCTCTAAAGGTACGTGTTAGTGTTACTCATCAAAGAAAGCAACATTTTCGTTTGAGCTCTACTCCTACCTTTGTGGAATTGTGGAGTTGGGAATTGGGTCTGGGCATGTTTGCTTGTGCCTGCTTCATGAACAGAGAAAAAAAGCTCCTTTCATAATCAGATCTATCATCGGTGGGACCTTGGTCTCGATTTAGTTTATATAAAACTGAATCCAATTCTTGTCATCCGTGAACAATTTGAATTACTCTGTCTTCATTTCTCGAATTACTAATCCTTAGTCAAATGCAAGAAAATTGAAGCTCCGGATCTTGATCAAAGGGGAAGAAATGTAGCAGTGCGGCCAGTGCCACAATTCACAAACATTGCATCTTTGGGTGTAGGTTAGCATTCCTTGTTCAGCTGTTCGTTCCTAACAATTCTTGGCAGCGACAGCTCGGAGACTCGAAGCAATGGCGTCCAGCAAGATGCTGCTCGCCGCGCTCTGCGTGGTGGCGCTGCTCGCGGTGCGGTCGGAGTCCCACGGCCTGGGGGACTTCACGAGCGGCGAGGCGACGCCGCAGATGCAGAACTTCTTCAAGCCCGAGGCCGCGGCGCTCCCGGAGTCCCTCGACGGCTCCTCCATGCCCGCCGCCACCATGGCCGCCAAGCCGGAGGCCACGGTGATCCCGACCACCACCACCACGGCCACGGCGGACACCTCCGCCGCGACTGCAGGCACGGTGGCGAAGTCGTCAGCCACGCCGCGCAGGTCCGTGTCCGTGGCCGCCGGCGTGGCCTGCGGCGTGGCTGCCGTGGCCGTGGTCGGCATCGCGGCCGCCGTGGCGTACGTGGTGCGCGGCAGGCGCGGCGCGCGGGGCGGGACAGCGGTGCAGCTCGGCTCCTCCCCGTGAGCCCGGCCCCGGCCCCGTCCCGGCCCGCTTGATAGGCCGTCGTCGTTACTCGTTAGGAGCTGGTTAAGCGCGTCGTTTAGCTTTGTGATTTGTGTTGAATCGATCTGGTTATTGCTTTCGGGTTAGTGGTTGAATTCTTTCGCGTGTGGGGGTGTCGGTGATGATCACGCTACCGAGTACGGACCAGCAGTGGTGCATGTAACATAAATAATGCTGGTGCCTGGTGGTAGCGTCATGTTGTACGCTGTGGTGTATTGTATGGTGTCTAGACCTTTGCTATTGCTGCATCAGGATTTTGTTGTTGAGATGTGGGTGAGATGTTGCCGTGTGTACTAGCTACTAGCTCCGGAGTCCGGACGCTGAACTCTGTACCTTGGTGGAGAACTGGAGCCTACCATGAACATCGTTGAGAAAGTCCGAGGTAGTGTTTAGATGGCGTAAAAGTTGGTGTAGAGTTCCTATAGCACTTTTCATTGTTATTTGGTAAAATTTATTCAATCATAGACTAACCAGGCTCAAAAGATTCGTCTCAACATTTATAGACAAACTGTGCAATTAGTTATTTTTAACCTACATTTAATACTCCATGCATGCGTCTAAAGATTCGATGTGACGGGAAATCTTGAAAAAATTTTAGAATTTTGAAGGAAGTAAACACTGCCTGAATTAATTCATGCCTCCCAGAGATGGAGCCAATGCAAGGCCTTGTTTAGATACCTAAATTCACTCCCAAATTCCACTATGCAAAAAGAAGATTCTCCATCACATCAAAATATCGGCATATATATGGAGTACTAAATGTAGATGAAATCAAAAACTAATTGCACAGTTTTATTGTACTTTGCGAGACGAATATTTTAAGCCTAATTAATCAATATTTGGACAATTATTATCAAATAAAAACAAAATTGCTACAGTGTGATGGGGCACTTACTATGCAGATTTTGGTTGCCAAATTTGGCATCTAAACAAGGCCCAAGCGACTTGACGATGATTACGTAATTGATTATAGGCGGGTAGCCGGTAGGAAGAAAGACCTGCCACGCCAGAGTGGCCGCGTTGTCCGGGCACGCGAGCAACGAAACGGGAACGTCGTGCGTCTGCCTGCCTGCCTGCCAACGCGATATCTCACCCTGGACCATTCATGGCAGTGATTGCGCAGGGTCGCGTGCATGCAGGCGATCCATCACTCAAGAGTGGGCAGGTTGTGCTGGCGCTGGGGCTTCTCTCTCTGGCGTCAGTGGATCGAGCGGGGGCGAGGCAACCTGCAGATCTGTAGATCCGTGAACGCAGGTGGTAGCTTCCGCGGTCCTGCCGAACTGCCCGCGCAGCGACGTGGTGATCACGGCGGTTTGCGTGCCCAGGCAACTGGACGGGCGCGTGCTGCGCGTCCGCTGGCCCAGCTGTTGTTAATAACTTACTACCACCGCCGCCGCCTGTCGCTCGCCCCAGCCCCCAGGCCCCAGCGCTAGTGGTTGTCGGTGATCCGGCGCCGGTGCCGGTGCCGGTGCCGCCGGGTCCAGAGGTCTGGCAACAGCGGCACCACGCGCGTGAGAACTGAGAACGCCGCGCGGCCGACACCCGTCGCGTCGGTGAAGGGGAGAGGTGCCCGTGCACACACGCAGCACGGAGCATTCGGGCCACGGACCCACGGTCGCGCGATGGAGCGACAAGAGCCTCGGCTCCGTTCTCCGTACGTACGTGGTGTGATGGCGCAGTGGCGCACCTAGACTACCACCGTCTTCGGGACTCGACGGTACGGTGCTTTTCGTTGCGTACGCAAAAGATGCATCAATATCTACGATTTAGTATAATATAATAATTCTGGTGAAGAATAGTTGGAACTTGGGAAGTAATTCGGGGAAGATCGAATAGAAAATTAGGAATATGTGAGGCTCAGTTTTTTTTAGCTCCTAGTTCGCATCGTGAAAATAAAGATTAATTCTCTAATTCTCGCTAGAATTTTTATCAGTTTTTACTGTTTCACTAAGAAGTGGTTGAAAGACCACTGCCGAGGCCCAAGATATAACAGGCGCCCATCCATGGAAAAAGTCAATTTTACCTCCCTGAACTCCAAAACCAGATAAACCACCTCCTTCAACTTTTAAAATCATTCATTTTACCTCCCTGACCTGGTTATAGGTGGTTTTCAAAGACGGTTTTATCTTTTATCTTTTTTATTTATGTCGACTGAAATTTTAAAAAATCATAGTAAATCATAGAAAAATTATAAAAATAGAAACTCAAATTTTCTTTGACTCCACATGAGTAGATATACATAGTGAATATAATATGGTATTCTTTAGTACAAAGTTTTTTGCTGTAACTTTATATATATGATTTTTAGTAATTAATTCAAAGTTTGAGTTTCTGTAGTCCAATTATGGTGAAACTTTTATGTTGGGTTAAATATTATATGATTCAACTGTAGTAAAAATGTCATGCTCATTGGATCAGGTGTAACTGAGTTATTGATTTATTTATTTTTATGCTTGTTAAATAGTTTTAAAATAGTTAAAAGTGTGTAAAAATAGAAACGAGTATGAAACTTTTACTATAGTTAAAGCATACAATAATTATACCATCATAAAAATTTCACCATAATTAGACCATAGAAACTGCAGCTATAAATTAATTACAGAAAAACATAGATCTAAAGCTACAGCAAAAAAAATTATACTAAAGCATACCATATTACATGTTTACTATGTAGATCTACTCATGTAGAGTCCAACGAAATAGGAATTTCCATTTTATGAGTTTTCTGTGATTTACTATGATTTTTCAAATATTTAACCAAAATAAACAAAAAAACAAAACCGCCTTTGACAACCACTTATAACAGGGCTAGGGAGGTAAAATAAACAGTTTTAAAAGTTGAGTGAGGCAGTTTATCCGGTTTTTGAGTTCAAGGAAGAAACTAAACTTCGAGGATAGTTCAGAAGGTAAAACTAGAAAGGAACGCGCGACGTTGCCGCGCGGCTTACATGGAGTGCTGCCACTGGTTTTATACAATGTGGCTCAATGTTACCTATCACTACTTGGTGGTGGTTATGATAAGTATTTGAGAATCTAAGGTGTTACTAGTCAATGACATCATAAATCGTATAATAGCAAGCATAGCATGATGGCATGGTCTATCTACTCCAACGAAAAAGGTTACGCTTCAACTCCAAATTGCACAAACAGGAATATGGTATTCTTATATATTGTATTGCATATATGCCTATGACCAAGTCACATGTATAAAATCAGTTTTACTCTAGCTAAAATCTCGAAACACTATTAAGCAACATGGTAGTGACTCTCTACTACAACCTGCCGATATTATAGGTGCAAACTACCGCGGTTTTTTTTTTTTGGCCCTTAAGGGCACATGCTCTCACATTGTGGACCACAAGATGCACCCTTAGGGGCAAAATTTACTTTACCCAGAGCTCGAGCTTTGCTTGCATTTGCAGTATGAAGCAAAAAAGTGAACTGCTGAGAGTAGTAAAAGCTAAAAGAAATATTGGGGTAATGCTTGATCCTCCAGCTATCATTCCAATGGTTCTCACTTCTCCAGGTTGGTACTTAAATGACCCTACGTTAGGGAAGCATTACTTCAATATTGAAAGCCACAATGCATACCATGAGTATATGTACATTTTTTATTAGTAAAATACTCCCTCAGATTGAAAATAGATATTATATTATCGTTCTCAACTTCTTTCAGATACATGTTATCCTAGAACTTCTAGGGTTTTTTTTGCTGTTTTATCCATTTTTTGCCTTTGCTAAAATAATGCTATCACTCCCACAGACACAAACAAACATCTCTCACCCTGTTCGCTTATGCTGAAATTTGGCTCATGCTAAAATGCTGTGAGAGAAAAATATTGTTCCATGGCTGAAAAGTAGCTCAAGCGAATAGGGTTCCAGTGTAGCAAAAAGGAAGGTCCTCAAAAGATTATTCAGAAAATAGTATTATAAGGTGGACCATGTATGATCTTTGGTCCTTTTGCAGACAAATAATTGCCGATTTTCATCTCACAGAATTGCTGAGACGTTCTTCCTTGGGGGTATATCTTCTGATCAACCATATAGAACACAGTATGGAGATCTCTTGAATTTGTATAGATCATAAGCAAAAAGGTTTAGGCACCATGGTCTGGTCAAGATCTGAAGCGATCATAATGTGGGCTGAAGCATCGAGCTTATCTGTCGAAGTGCCCTGTGAAGATTTGTGGGAAAAGTTGGGTGCTGTAGGAAGTTCATGGCTGTTTTGTGCTGGTAAGAGGTAGCTATTTTCAATTCTAGCGGCATGGTACTTGATTGCTCATACAAGCGAGTCACCGCCAGGATGGATTGACATACAAAGCACTAAGCAGTCTCGAATTGACTTCAAATGGCAATGAGGGAAAATGCAGGGGATTAATAACCATCTGCAGTTTCATCCACAAGCAAAACTGAACGTGGTAGCAAAGTAACCCTTAACTGCACATATCCCACAACACCAGATTTTTATCTAACGAATTAGTCTAGATTGTCAGATTGGGTACACAAATTTACAGTTTACAAATGGACATAGGACGGATTCCACTAACCCAACACAGAGATGCACACAGTACAGCGGACGGAGGTAGCAGAGGCACGGACCAGAGCACCACGGGCATCCGTCCATTGGTCAGGCGACGTAGACATAGTTGTCGTCGTCGCAGTGGCGGTGGGGGTCGACGGAGCAGATGACGTAGACGGTGTAGAGGACGCCGGGGAGGTAGCCGAGGATGGTGAGCAGCACGCTGATCCAGAACTCCATCTGCCCGGAATGGCAACGGGCTGTAAGAGAAGAGCAAGGAGGGAAGGGATCAGGAAGAGGAGGGAGGGGGGTGGAGCGGGACTCACGGAGCAGCAACCGTGGTGGAGGAGGAGCACCGAGCAACCTGCCCGGCGTCCGGCATCGATCTGACGGCTTGAGCTCGTCTCTTCGTCGACCGGCGTCCGGCACTCTGCCCGGCGTTGCGTGCGGACGGAAAAACATGACGAGGCACTTGCGCAGGCATTGGGGGCCAGCGGTCGCCCCGCACCCGTCGCCTTGCTGATGGGTCGTATCCTCGTCGCCTCGCCTGCGTTGCCGCCCCCTCTTCCATTCTCGGAGGCCAGAGCACGACGGGCCGAGAATCTTCCCGAGTTTCCGGATGGACCAAGAAGCGGGCGACGCCCGAACCGATCCGCAATTGGACGGATAGTATGGCTTCTTCGCCAGATCAGACGACCAGAGCATGGCCGTATCCGTTAGCCCGCTTTTGGCTGAGGATTAGTATATAGAGAATAGACTTTTCCCCCATCAATTGCTTTTCCTGCCCTCGAAAGCCCGTCCAGTCGTTTAGCCCAAGGTATCTACTGTATTTCCAAGAAAGGCCCAAGCAGAAGTAGCCCAGGAATGCTCTTTCGTTTGGACAGCAGGGAGTAACGTTCGTGGGGTAGGGCCACGAATCTCTGAGGGCACGCGCTCCTACGCCGTGGCCCGTCGCCGGCCACTTGACGTCCAACGATAGACCACCGTTGACCTGGCGCACATGCTCCGTGGGGGGGTTCGCGCGCCTCTGGTGCCTGGACTCGGACAGCGGATGTTGTTTCGGCCGTCACGGGCCAAGTACTACTGATTACTTGTCGCGATCTCGCTCTGTTTTGTAATATACCACCACTAGTATAGTACAGTACTGTATGTGCATGCATGTTCTCCTGATAGCGACCGATTGTTTGCATCGCTTCCCGTTTTTTTGCTCTAACTAATACTAATGATGTTAGCGCGCGCCATACCGTCCGTCTTGCTTGCTTCATGCGACCACAAATCTTGTGTTGTCTGCACATATCCCTCCCGTGAAGGCGAGGGCGCGACTAGGACACTAAATTGCATGGCAGCCCTGTCGTTGCTTTGCTTGTCCGAGCTCGATCAAATTCTGTGGGCTTCTCCCTGCATGCATGCCCAGTCATCAGCCACACAAATTAAACGACTCGCTCGATCTGCCGATCTGATCACCGTGGGAGGATCGATCGCCAGCAGCAGGAGCACGTACGTCGTGGGGCGCTCTCGGTCTCTCCGGCCGGCTCTCCGCAGATGGATGTAAATGGTGGGCCGGATAGATGGCGACAATCGTGAGGGAGGGGCTCGTCACTCGTGCTGCCTGCCTGCCTGCTGCTGCTGCTGGATCGGACCTGGACGTACGTGGCCCTTGTTGGAGAAGGCACCGCTTCCAAAGGCAGTTCAGTACTGACAACCGAGCGACCCCCCACCTCCAACTAACCACAAGAACTGACGGATGAGAGCATCATGCATGTTCTCGTCTCTGATCCCTGCCTGTGCATGCGTCTTCGTTGCTTGTCCATGAATTAAGGCCTCGTTTAGATGTTCAAATCGGGTGTTCCTGATTTACTGTGCTACGTCGTAGCACTTTTGTTTTTATTTGGTAATAATTGTCTAAACATTGATTAATTAGACTCAAAATGTTCGTCTCGTAAAGTACAACAAAACTGTACAATTAGTTTTTGATTTCATCTACATTTAGTACTCCATGCATGTGCCGACATTTTGATGTGATGGGGAATCTTCTTTTTGCATAGTGGAATTTGGGGTGAATTTGGGGAACCTAAGCGAGATCCACCAGCTTTTATTATTTATTTTTAGCAGATCAGCTGACAGATCCAAAATATACAAGTAGATGACCCTAGGATACTAATAACCTACAGGGGGGGGAAATGACAACAACACCGACAGTCCAACACTCTGCAGCCAGTCGGCAAACTACACCACAAACACTCGGCCAATGCAGTTATGCAGTTATGAAAATGGAAACTCGATCGGCCAAAAAAAAAAACTGCACAACTCTACTACACCGAGTCATTGTCGTCGTCCTCATCAGATGACACACAATGCAAGTAGTCGTCAGAATCTCGGATTCATGCTTTGCCTCAACAAAGCCTTCATGACGTACGGCCTTGCAATCGATCGCCGCCACGAGAACAAACACATTACGGTCCACCAGTTTTAATTGGCCGATCGATGCATGTAATGTTCCGGTTGTGCCACTACCTACCAATAAGTCTTCTCTGTGCATATGAATGAACGGAGATAATTAAGGTAGGCCGACCGGGCGCCGTGGACGTTGCACGTTGCAGCATCAAGATGCATGCGTGCATGACGCCCGGTTTGGTACGGTGTTGCTGGTAGGTCGACTGTTGGATGCCTTGTGCTCTAGACAAGGGCACGTATCACGGTACCCGGCGGCCCTGACCCGTTACAATTACAATGCAATAAGCTTGGCCTGCCTTTTCAACGCCATATGTCTGTGGTTGTGTGGAGAGTGTGTGTGTGTGTGTGTGTATATATATATATATATATATATATATATATATATATATATATATATATATATATATATATATATAGGGAAATTATTTTCTACTCCTAGGGAGTAGTTACTCCCATGTTTATATCTCAAGATTTAGGATGTATATAACCGAACGAAGCGTATATACATGAAGTATATGATCATACTAGACCATCTATGGTATTATATATGTCAAGTATGCATGCATACATAGAGTATATGGTCATACTTATTTTATATAGTACAGTAAGTGGCATTTTCGTAATATATTAAAAAGTATGGGTTCCTTTGAAATTTTTCCGCGTAGAAAGATTTGGAGTATCTTAATATGAGTATATAAATATACTCAAAGTGATAAACTAGTATGAACACATACTTAAGGTGGGTTTTTAAAGATGGGAGTAACTACTCCCGGGAGTATAGAAAATGCACCATATATATATAGTACTCCTTCCGTTTCAAATTATAATTCGTTTGATTTTTTTTACCTCAAGTTTGACCATTTATTTTATTCAAAAAATTTATACAAACATAGTAAAATTTAAGTTATTTTTGAAAACTTTTATTAATAAAGCAAGCCAAAATAAAAGAAGTAATATTTTGCACAAATTTTTAAATAAGACGTATGGTCAAATTTAGGGTCAAAAAATCAAACAAACTTAATTTGGAACGGATTTAGTACTGCACATCTAGTGTGTGCTGTTTGGACACGTGGTGTACTCCAAACATATATCAATATATGATGATGCAGGGTTTCGAACATAATATATGCCGTAGCAAAAGCAAAAGAAAGCGTAAACACTACTAGTATTTCTTCTAAGTGATACCATCACCACCGGCCATTTTTCTAAAAAAACAGGGTGATACCACCACCGGCGCTACAGATCCTTAAGCTTCACGCAAATGATCGATTCGTGCAAGACAGAGTGTACGCATGTAAAGCAGCCAAGCAGGTGCGCCTTCGACTAGTACTGTAGTACACATGTCGGTTTTTTTTTGGACAGCAATAGTACGCATGTCGTTGAGCGTCACATGACGAGCAATATACAACTTGTATGCATGGGCCGGATTATTTGGTCAGGAAACCTTCGGGTAGCAGGACCACGCCTGAAATGATTTAGCTATATGTAGATCCGAGCCAGATGGGGTGATTGATCTAAATTATACGTATTTTCAAGCTCTCTCTAATTGCAATTTGTACGTAGCTACGCACGATTAACTTAATTAAATCACAGGTGCGTAGTCATAGGGCGGCGAGTGCGAGAGGTTAAATTTCGAATGGACGATGTAATCGAAGGCACCCATAGCACGCACGGTTCCTCGTGTTGCAAGCAAGTTGGGTGGCATCATTAAACAGTGGGTAGCGACACAGTGCAGTACGATCTCATCCCAACTGCTGCAGCTACGGCGACAATGTTGAGAGAGCTTATTTCTTGACTAGTCTTCTGGATCATACTATATCATACTGCAAATGCAATGCACGTGGGCCCATTTGGTCACTCCCAAACACTGAAGCATACTAGAAGAGTCAAAAGCAGTGCATTGTCCGTGTCAGACTGTCAGTCGTCGCATTTGGTGTTCTACAGTAGGGCCTTGTTTAGATTCCAAAATTCACCCCCAAATTTCACCGTACAAAAAGAAGATTCCCCGTTACATCAAAATGTTGGCATATATATGGAGTACTAAATGTAGATGAAATCAAAAACTAATTACACAGTTTTGTTGTACTTTGCGAGACGAACATTTTGAGCCTAATTAATCAAAATTTGGACAATTATTACCATAAAAAACAAAAAGTACTACAGTGTCGGGGGTGGCACTGTGCCGAGTCGGCCACCCCCGACTCTGGAATCTAAACGAGGCGTAGGTTTCTGCTCCATACAGTCCGCACTCCGCACTACTCCTACGTAGTATATGTATATACAGGATGATACGATAGACATGTTGGATACGAAATCTGGCATTCCTCGTACGTGACGGCATATGTGACAGCAGCACTTTCGGTTTGAGATCACGCACAGGGCGCAGAGCCAAGCAAGGCAAACACGGCCAGCGCCTTTCGCGAAACGGAGCCGCCTTTTCAGCTACTCGTAATGTTTTATTAGCCAACTCTAGAGGCAGCAAAATAAAGGCGCCATCGTCGATCGCTAGCTCATGACAAGACACACTCGCCGCCCGGTCTCCAGTCTCCGCTCCCACTTTTATGTAGCATAATCGTATCAGTTAAGCTACAAGCAGCCACGATGGATGTCTTCTTTCCCTGGGCTGGCTGTGGCTAATGATGTTGTCAGCGACATCAGCCTCTTTGGAGCCGCGCATGATGAGCGCGGCCCTTGGAGATTCTTGCCTGGAAATGGACCCGTCTGCCCCTGCCATTTGTGACCCAGGCAGGCTTTCCCCCCGTGCTCGATGGTGCGTGCTGGTGCCGCTCTCCTCATTGCTTGCCGTGCGTGTGGAGCCGGCGGGCGAAGCACACTGGCCACTGCGGTTTCTCTCGGTTGTGCAGCGTGCGCGGCGCGGCTCGCTATTGATGCATCGGGTGCCGCAGGGACAGGGCAAGCCATGTGCGGGGGGCTTCTGTTTGCTTGGAACCCTGTGCTGTACTGTCCCTCGCTCTGTTGCACGGCATTGAGGCGATGCGGCCGGGGGAGGAGGTGGCACACCGCACACGAACACAATTGGTTCGGGGACAGGTCAGGCTACTCCTCCGATCAAGCCCTTGTTTAGATACCCAAAATCACTCCAAATTCCACTATGCAAAAAGAAGATTTCCCGTCACATCAAAATGTCGGTATATATATGGAGTACTAAATGTAGATGAAATAAAAAACTAATTACACAGTTTTGTTGTACTTTACGAGACGAATATTTTGAGCCTAATTAATCAATATTTGGACAATTTTTACCAAATACAAACAAAATGCTACAGTGCCGTGATTTGACACGGCACTGTGCAGAGTGCCGAATCGGCCGGCAACTAAACAAGGCCCAAGTCTACTCCGTGCTAGTAAATCCTCCTTGATATCAGTGTCATTCTTGGAGCACGTGGTTGTGTCCAGTCCAGTATACAGTACGTACGGAGTATTTTGTAGGCTAGCCGGATAGGTATAGGAAAACAACCCTACAACAGCACTACAGCAGCATGAGTCAGGAAGCTTTGTTCTTCTCGCCGAGGATAAACTTTGTGAGAGCTGAACAATTCGTGGACGGTTCAACTTTACTGTTATCTCTATCACAGAAAGACGCTATTCATCCTTTGAGAAAAGAAATGCAATTTTATTTCTATCTTTGTCAAACTATCTAAAGTTTAATTAAATTCATATAAAAATATTATTATTATTTATGATATCAAATTTTATGCAAATACATTTCTTCACTGGTCTAATGATACTTATTTGGTATCATAAATATTGATATACTTTTTTATATAAATTGGATTAAAATCAATATGGTTTGGCATGATACTGTGCTACATTGTACTAGTATTATTTTCTGGACGAAGGAAGCACTGTAAAATCAATATACTACATTGTAAATATAGTATTATTTTCTGGATGAAGGAAGCATATGATACTGTACTACGTTGTAAATATAGTATTATTTTCTGGATGAAGGAAGCACTATACTACTACAGTGTGCAAGCAACAAGAGGCGGTATTCTATCTAGACAAAAGAAAAGAAAAACAAGCAGTAACATGAAGCTGCAGGACGGCCCACCAAATTGGGCCACACTAGTGTAGTCGGTCCTTGTCACAACACGAATGCGGTACGGCCCTGCAGTAACCATCAAATCCTCTGTAGGCACGTTCCACAGACAGGTGGGCCGGCTTCAGATCAGAAGGGCAGCCTGGCGTGGGCCCATCCTGAGCTGTCTCCCGCAGACAGGCCTGTTCACCTGGCTTATAATCCGTCTTTTTCAGCTTGTTTTTTCAGTCGAAACAGTATTTTTCTCTCATAACAAATCAGCCAACAGGTTTTTTCAGCCGGCTTATCAGCGCAACCGAACGCCCCCAAGTCTACTTGACCGTAGCTCCCTCGTGCCAAAATCAATGAAAGTCTCCCTGCTCCTCCCTCAAGTCCCGAAATAAATACACATCACATTTATCGATGAGTCAAACTTCTTTTAAATTTATTTGACTAAGTATAATAACAAAATATCAACATTTATATCACCAAATAAATTTATTATAAAAATTATTCTATAAAAAATAATCTAATGATACTTATTATACATCGTAGGTATTAGTATTGTATGCTTGGTCAAATTTTAAAAAGTTTGACTTCGATAAGGAGATGTGTACTTATTTTGGGATAGTACGAGTAAAACAAACAAAAAATTAATATTTATATCTTCAAAATAGATTATTATAAAAAACAATGCATGGTTATTCTAGTAATATTTAATTAATTATGACCTGTCAAGTAATCAAGATTTTTATTCTTTTTAAATAGAGCGAGCTACTGATATGTCTTTTTGAAAAATAATACAATCCTATGTTGATCTTTAGTCAAGCTTTCTAAAGTTTTCTCGCAACAAAAAAGCTATCTAAGTTTTCTCGCAAAAAAAAGCTATCTAAAGTTGACTAAATTTATAAAATATAACATATAATTTATATGACATAAATAGGTATACTATAAAAGTACACTCCATGACCAAAGTAATGTGACTTGCTTGGTATCATAAATATCTATTAGATAAATTTAATCAAATTTAAAATTGTTTCGCTCAATACGAGGCTCGAATTACATCCTTTCTAGATGCAAGAAATAGCTTTGTTCCAAAAAGAACCTACTCCTAGGTTTGAACTGAGTCAATTTTTTTTAAAAGCTTAATTAGGTTCATAGAAGATAGCAGCCACATTTGTATCTCCAAATACAATTTATTAGAAAATATATTCTATGAATAATCTGATGATAATAATTACGTATCGTAAATATTAGTAACTTTTTGTTATGTTTGATAAAATCTGAGATTGATGGACTCACCAAAAAACAAGAATTGCATTTTTGGGATGGAAGGATTAGTAACTAGTAACTAAGTACTTCCTCCGTCCTAGAAAAGATACAATTCTACGATACCAAGTCAAACAGTTTTGACTTTGACCAATTTTATACAAAAGAAAAGTTTTAGAGGTTTTATACCAAATAAGTGTCATTATATTTATCATGAAATAAATTTTTATAGTATACCTGTTTCATGTGCAAAAAATTATACTATTTCCTTCAAATTTTGTTAAATTTTGAATGCTTTGATATGTGGAAGAACTAGAATTCATCCGGCCCACGTAATAGTACATTTCAAGCATCTCCCTTACAGTATGTTCTCTGTTCTCTTCGCCAGTCCCGCCATCCTAGCTATAAATTAGTAGTAACAAAGACAAGACCGTCCTGCTGTACGTGCCAGCACAGCTCCATAAAAGATGCACTAGTAGCAGTGAAAAAGGACCAAGATGGAGACATGTGGTGATGTTCTACTGTCCCATTCGGTTGACGGATAAGTCATGACTGAAAGTACTGTTGATTAATTTATGGTGGGAGAAAAACACTGTATCATAACTGATAAGTCAGACTGATAAGTTCAAGCGAACATAGATATAGTGGAAAATGAAAAGTGCCAATAAGTCACTTAACCAGGACATGCAATGGAATTGTTGCAAGTCCTCTCCAACGCTGTTTTTGACAATATTATTAGACAATTGGGACACAAATCGCTTTTTCCGACGAAGGAAGCTTTACTAGGGCACAGAGCATTTTTAGGCGAAGATTTATCAGACAAGCAACTCTATTACTTCCAGTTTTGTTTGTCTAAAACATCATGTATTCATGTTCATATGCTGGGACAGTGATATCAAGTACGTATACAGTAAAAGGTACAATAAAGACGACAGTCCAGTGACTGAATGGGTCAATGGCTTCGTGAGATCCCTGTTTGTTTCACTCAAATTTGGCTTATGCTGATACTTATGCTGAATTGTTGTGAGAAGAAAATACTGTTTGTTCGTTGAAAAGTACTGCTCAGCCCTGTTCTGTTGTACTACTTCAGTAGTACTTTTTAGCGAATGAACGGTATTTTCTTCTCATAATAATTCAGTATAAACATCAACATAAGCCACAACCGCATTAACTTGTTTATACCTACATGAAAATAGTTCATATGAAATATTCACCAATCTGGCAAGAAAAAACCGACAAATAGAACCAAACCAGCCAACCATGGCCCAAACAAACAAAATAGACCCAAATCAGATCAAAGCAGACAAGGGTGTTTAGTTTCCACCTAAAATTTTTTTCACTCCATCACATCGAATGTTTGGACACATGCATAGAGTACTAAATGTAGATGAAAAAAAACTAATGCACAGTTTTGTTAAAAATCACGAGATGAATCTTTTAAACCTAATTAGTCCATGATTAACCTTAAGTGCTACAGTAACACACATGTGGTAATGGCGGCTTAATAAATTCGTCTCGCGGTTTCCAGACGAGTTATGTAATTAGTTTTTTTTATTAGTATCCGAAAACCCCTTGCGACATTTTATGAAAGATCCGATATAATACGAAAACTTTTCACCTTCCAACTCTAGAGTGACAATCGTCAATTGGCGTGTCTCCCTCCCCCATTCTTCCCCCTGAGTTTCCTCTGAAATTCAGGGATACGGCCACGACGAGACCATACGGTTTGCCAAAACCATCGCACCGACCCACAGGCAAATACGGAAACGGTATCAGCATGTCCCCGGACGCCGCAGGGGCATATCCGTCCTCCCCGCGGAGAAAACTAACCAAAAGGCCCATTTGGCCATTTCGATACGTGCGCCCTAGTATATACGAAACCGGCAAAACAAAAGGAGAGAGCGGGCAAGACCAACAGTCGAAGCGCGTCTCCCATCCCTCTCGTGCCGTGCCTCCCGGCCCTCTCCCGCGGGTCTCCTCCGTCCTCCTGCTCTGTGTCTCTCGCCCACGCCGCCACCACCTCCCGCACTCCACGGCATTGCACCAACCGCACCCCGCGGCGCGCAGAAGCTCCCTTCTTCCTTCCTCTTCCCTGGGACGACAGCCGGAGAGAAGCTGGTTGCGTACGTACGTGTCGCTAGCTAGCTGTCTCGATGGCGTCGGTGATGCACCGGTCGAGCTCGGACGGCGGGTCGAGCAGCGGGTGGTCGGACGCCGCGGCGGCCGTGGCGGCGGTGGCGGAGGAGCGGGTCGGGTGGGAGGTGCGGCCGAGCGGGATGGTCGTGCAGGCTCGTGACGACGCGGCGGGGCCAGGCGGAGGCGGCGCCCCGCCGAGGCCGCCGCCGCCGGAGATCAAGGTGCGCGTCAAGTACGGCGGCGCGCGGCACGAGGTGTCCGTGTCCCCCATTGCCACGTTCGGTGAGCTCCTCCTCCCTCCTCCTCGACCTCACTCTTGCTGCCCTTCTCGTCTCGTCCGTCCTCGCTTCGTTTTTGTTAAAGCTGCCTCAATTCTCTCTAGAGGAGAGGAGGAAGAGGAAGGGAGAGTAGTAGTAACCGCGTGCTTAGCTTAGCTGGTCCTCCATTAACAACTTGCTTGGGTTAGTTCCTGTCGTCGTCGATGCTTTCTTTCTCTGTAGCAGACGAGACAGAAACTGAAAGCTGTTCGTCGTCTTTTTGGACTTTGTATTTTCCTTCATCGCTAAGTCGCTGGGGGGCGGGTAAAACAACGAGCTTTTAGAACCGTTTGCTTGTGTTCGCTAATGCGGCAACTAATTTTAGTAGGTTAATCACGAAAGGTGATGACAAGGCAGAATTCTGGCTTATACAAATCTAGCATACAATCTTTGTTTATTTGAAAGTTTTGACCTTTGGGCAACTTTAAAATCCGAGCTTGTAATCATGGCTCGCACGAGATATTTTCTTTACTATCTCGATAAGAATTCTGCACTTGTGTCAGTGACTATAAAATGAGTTTTCTTTTTTTTAAAAAAAAATTGCCATGGCTCATTGGCTCTTCCGGCCGTGCCGCGTGGAGGAATTAACGCCGCCGCGACGTGAGGACAGCGAGTGCGACAGAGACATCATCACCCCTTTTTGTACTGCCACCATTTTCGTTTCCTCGCAGCATTTCTCTTCTTCTTTATATTCATTCAATTCTAGTAGGAAGAAACAAAATGGCCGGAATATTTCGTACTACAGCATCCACCAGCACATGATCTGATGAGAATTTGCGTCGTGAAGGGCAAAAATTCTCTGCCCCCAAATCCAAAATCCTTTCGTCCTTCGCCCCGAATTCGGTGCCCACGCCACGCAGCCCGATCGAGTGATTCGAATCCACCAATTTCGCTGCTGAGGAGAAGATGCGTGCCAGGAAAAACCAGTCGCAAGAAAAGCCACCTGGCGGGCGCCAAGATTCTGCCAAATCCGCCGTGCTTTGGACTGGTGGTGTGGTATAAAAGAGATCCGAGATTTACCCACCAGGACCGTACGGCGAGAAGAGAGCGATTCCTTCCGTGAAATCCCGGCATTGCCCGCTTCGTCCAACGCCAGCCATGGTACTTGGCCTCGGATCACGAGGCGAATTCACCGCCCGCGACCAGCTCAGCGGCCACCGGCGGTGGTGCCGCGGCTCTCGCTGCGCCTTTCCTTTCCCCGACAAAGCGAGTGCACGGTGCGGGGAATCCAGGGGCAGGATGGTTCCCACGTGTACGGGCCGGCCCTATCGGACGGCATGGAGGTGCACTGGACTGCACTCTGCCGGCACGTTGCTGTGTTTCCTTTTGATTTTTGACTCTCGGTTGTCACGTTGCGCCGACACCTTTGGCCGCAAGCGATCGCCACGCCGCTTCGTTCACCGCGTACAGTAGTTTGCTGCAGAGAAGGCTGGGAGTGGACGTGGGGTGCTGGGAGTCGTATGCGCAGCACGTTCTGCTACTACTACTAGCATCGGATCTCTCTCTGGCTTAGCGTGCACATGTGCGTCGTTATCGTTTGAAAAATCATGAGCTTTTTTTTGGGGATCGGATGGAGTGGAGGTGGTTTTAGTGGCATGGCTGCTCTGCAATGATCTGTAGTGCCATGGCATGCTGCGAAAAATCTCAGGAAAATGACGTCTGCCAAATGTTTATATCCCCGGGGATATTTCTGTGTGGTTTTACACAGAAAAAACAAGACTTTTTTTAAAGGAAACGTAGCAGGCGTCATAGCGAGAATGCTAGCTAGCTAGACTAGACCTGCTGGTGGCTGGCTGGGATGTAGGTGTGGCCACACAGACAGAGCTCCTCGTGGGTGTAGGTGTCAACCATCACTACCATTCTATTCACCAGCAGAGGAGCAAGTACCGACTATGGAGCAATGGCGCTTCAACATGGATCGTCCTCGTCCTCGTCCCACCACGCGCTAGCAATTAGAGCCTGTTTAGTTGGCTTACCAACGCAAAAAGTGAACCCAAAAAGTGCTGCAGTACCTGTCACATCAAATCTTGCGGCACATGCATATAGTACTAAATGTAGACGAAAGAAAAAACTAATTACACAGTTTAGTTGTAAATCACGAGACAAATATTTTGAGCCTAATTAGTCCATAATTGGACATAAATTGCCAAATAAAAACGAAAAGTGCTACAGTAGCCGAACCCAAACTATTTCACCAACTAAACAACCCTTAGTAGCAGCGAAATGCTGGTGAGGAGTAGCAAGTACTCCTACTCTACTCCTAATAGACAGGGGCAGCAGCTGCTGCTGTCGCTGATGGACCTGGAACGAACAGAGAACAACCGGATGTGCTTGGCTGTGTTAAGTGTTAACCGATGCAATCGCGCGAGGTACCCCGTGTGAAATGTGAATATGTGATCTGATCGTCCGTGGTTAGTTGTGCAGGGCAGCTGAAGAAGCTGCTGGCGCCGAGGACGGGGCTGCAGCCGGCGGACCAGCAGCTGAGCTACCGGGGCAGGCCGCGGGGCAACGCCGAGTACCTGGACGCGTGCGGCGTCAAGAACAAGTCCAAGATGGCGCTCGCCGAGGACCCCGCCAGCCTCGAGCGCCGCTACATCGAGCGCCAGAAGAACGCCAGGATCGAGACCGCCAACCGCGCCATCGGCGCCGTCGCGCTCGAGGTCGACAAGCTCGCCGATCAGGTACGGAAGAAGAGGGTGTGCATTGTTGGTTCTGGTGGTGGTGGGAGGGAGTGAAGGTGCCGATCCGTGTTGCTTCGGACAAGCAAGCATGGGAGGCGAGTACAGTGCGTAATAATCTGCCCAAGGAATTAGTATAGTTGGTGAGCAAATTGATTCTGCATGAATGGGCGGACACGGATGAATGCCCTGCCCTGCCGATGTGCTCATGTACGTAGTGGCGACTGGTGAGCAGTGGAATTCCCACATGGTCCCCGATCGAGTCCATTTACTGGTAGGGGTACTAGAACTAGAATAGCCATAGGCGGATCCACCAATCTGGCAAGGTCTGGCGGTTGCCAGACCTGCTAGCTGGCTCGACCGTGCAAGTATAAACCCCTCTTCCCATTGGTCACGGCAGAATATCAGTGATGAAAAAAGCACAAGGATGCTCTGCGCTCACGTACATAGGTATTGTGGGTCGTTGAATGACCAAAATATAAATGAAAATTTTTCTATTACTAGTACTAGTATATATTGATAATATCACAATATATATTTCGCTATTGCACTGACTAGCGATTTTGCACTTATATTTCACTGAATAGTTTCATTTCACATCGTTGCCCCTAACACCATATCCATGATTCATTTTTACAATGCTTCTTAAGAAACTAAGCAATCATCTATGCCCGGAAATTGACGAAATTGTAGCTCGATCTAATCGAATTTTCTAAAGTTTGACTAAGTTTATAAAAAAGAGTATCCATATTTATAACACAAAATAGGAACAAATATACTCATGTCGAATCTAATGACCTTTATTTGGTATAAAAACATTGATAATTTCTGCATAATTAAACTCAATATAATTTGACTTGTACTATGCTAACGGGGAAATGAGTTGTAGCTTATTAGGTGCGCATGGCAGTTGACAACAGTCCCTATGAGATGTCAAGCTCTTGCACCTATAGTGATAGCTTCGCCATAGGTGGATTTTAGTCTTGGATCCGTCACTGAGAATAGCCATTCCCATTCCAACAGGGACACACAGCTCGAATGAATCCCTGACAGGGATTATGTGCTCCTGCAGTGCAGGGTACTTCCATTTCCATCCATCATTACTTACTGTATAATATTTTGCTGCTTCTCTGATGACGATGAAGAAGTAGGTGATCTTCGTTCGTAATGCTGATTGCTGTTCCCTGTCGTAGGTAACCAGTATCGAGAAATCGATCTCTAGAGGGAACAAGGTGGCGGAGGTGCAGATCACGACGCTGATCGAGCTGCTGATGCGGCACGCGGTGAAGCTGGAGAGCATACCGGCAGCCGGCGGGGACTCCTCTTCGCAGAAGAACATTCAGGTACACCTATCTACAGCATGGGCATTATTATTCAGACCAGTTTCAGACTTTCAGCAGGGGCACCGTTCTGTTGGTTATTGGTACAGTAAGTAGCGAGGTCTAGCATTGATATCAATAGAAAATATCTGGCCTGCGAGTGGCCAAGCAGTGCCATGACAAGCAGTGCATGCAAGTGTTCATGAGGGAACTTTAGGCCGTGTTCATGAGGGAACTTTAGGCAGTGCAAGTACTTTTATCATTGTCTGTGATGGTCACCTCAAGATCTCAAGATGTAGCTAGGATGGAAAAGTCCGTCTACTTTTCCTTCTGAAATGATGATGGCTTGCTTGTGAACGATTTCATTCAGCAAGCTAAGCATTTAGTATAGCAACTGGAAAAAAAATCCGGCTGGGATAATAACATAGTGTCTCCTAGCTAGGTCTATAAATCTGACAGATAGAGGCATGGATGCATGTTTTGCAGGCGAAGCGGGTGCAGAAATGCGTGGAGACGCTGGACGTGCTCAAGGTGTCCAACGCGCGGCTGCAGGCGGTGGTGGTGACCACGAAATGGGAGACGTTCGACGCGGCGGCCACCACGCAGACGCAGTGGGAGCTCTTCGACTGATGAAAACCGTCGATGTCGATCAGTGCAGTGGATACGTGTATACGTGCATGGTGTTTTGTTGTGCCTTTAGCTATTTTCTCTCGGTTTTAATTTGGTGCGCATTGATTCGTGGTGATCATGGTGAGACGACGGTAGGTTAGAATGCTAGGAGAACCAAAGCCCACTGTTATTTGTTTGTATAATCACAGCACCGTTCCTCCCTCCGGACGACGTTCGGAGTCTGTCCATCGATTGACCCGGCCGTCTAGTAGTCTAATAAATAAAGGAAAGCAACACCGTTCTTTTTTGTATCGTAGAGTGTGATGGCAATGCAACACCGTTCCTTTGCGAGATCGACCGCTACTGCTTATAGCGGTGCGTATGCTTCTCTGGGGCACACATATGCATAGCTAATTAGCTATGATATTAGGCTTTTACTAGTAGCATACATCCTTGAACAAACTGGTAATATGCATTACATCTAAGACAAGAAACAAAACTAAAAGTTCATGAATCTTCAACTGATATAGATATATACAACATTGTTCAGATGCAAAAAAGGGACATATTGTTTTCATATCTTGGTACTTCTCGTAATATAAGACTTATTTACTTTCGTATTATCCCTATGATAATCCAACACCAAACTCGCTGCTACTATAAATTGATGTCCACAATTCTCTACAACAAAACTATTATATGGGTGGGCTGAGAGATGATCGAGCTACAAAGATTCATACAGCCAGCAACAAACTGTATTACTAGCCTTGCTCTCATCCACCCGACGCCGAGCCGAGAGGGTGCTGCTGGTTGTCGGCTGTTCAGCCGCCGCTCCGCATCGCTATGGCCGGTTTGGATCTTCTACTTTTACCATGCTAATTTTTAGCAACAATTAGCACCTTTCTTCTTGCTAATACATGTTAGAGGATTCATAGGTACAAAGATGGCTCATTAGCACAATCTATTTAGATCCGTCTTTACTAGGTCTAGCATATATTAGTTATTTGTAGTTTAAGTACTAGGCATCTAAACAGGCCTTAGTGTAGTCCATCGTGGCACACGTTAACTCGCTCGAACTATTAAGGTTAGCATATAATGAGAACTCATGTATTCACTTACAAAGTGAGGGCACATGATGATAATATGGACATATTTATTGGATACTCTTCGCGGTTACATTGTCATGACATAATACATGTTATGAAATCACAAGCTATATGTGCTTGTCCTTCAGTTGGCTTCCCCTTTGGATCTTTCATAGATATGGCCTATGTGGTGGTGGCGGCGAGAATGACTTCCACATTGGTCGTATAGGAATTTCTGGAAAACAAAGATTACATGTCATTATTCCTCATTATTACCTGTATATGAGGAAGTACAAAACATTTTGCAAATACTGCTGCTGGATTTACTTACTAGTTACTAAAAGATATCAGGTATAAATATAATTACCTCCATATTTTTTCGCGACTCGCACTGAGTTGTTGCAAGCCATTGAAAGAAAATAAATTTCTTGAACACTTAATTTCTTCTCCTCGGAGCTTATGGTACGATGAACACAAGCCATGTCGACCGATCGCACAGTGTCACAACAAGACTTACTTGGACGCTCATAGTTTCCATCCGTTTTGATATTTGCGTTGCATTCATGCTTAAACCTTTGTTTTTCATCGTAGCAATCCTTGTCTCCCCAAGCCTCATGTGCCGTGAATGTGGCAAAAATCAAAGCAAAGAACAGAAGATGGATGATTGCTTTTGTAGTCATATTGTACTACTATGATGTTGATGTTTGGAATGGCTTCTATGCTAGCACACCCGTGCTTTTATAATACATATACGATGACCCAAGTATGATCACAAAATAAATGATTGAGAATCTTCAAAATCTAAGTCATAAAGCCGAAGATAAATGTTTACACATCCTTGAAGAAATTAAGTCATTTATTTTCATATCTTAATTAATGCTACGTGTCATAGTGTAAGGCTCAATAATTTTCGTATCCCTGCACTACAGCTCATAACCCAAGACCAGACTCACTCCTACTTCAAATAAATGCCCAAATATCCACACCAGTAGTATTGCATTAAATATTAATATCGAAATCTAAATGATAGAGTTCTAAACAAATTGCATATAGTGCACTAAATATCAAGTTTTGAAAAAAAATCGTTGTCTTTGAATTGATAACATTGATAAAGTACAAAACAGATAACTCATCCATACTCAAGACCTTTTGGTTTTACTATCACATTACTATGGCTAAAGTATATTTTTCAACCTCTAACTTGCACGGTAGTCTGATTTTCAACCTTAAATTCTGAAACCAAGTAATAGACATTCTCCAACGGGCAAACTAGAAAAAATGGTTCTATTGCTGGTTTTGAAGGTGGTTTTCTATTTTTTAAAAATAATAAAAATCTAGTTTTCAATCTAAAATTGATAAATAATTTATGTTATATGACAAATATGAAATTAGTACTATTTTTTTCTAGAAATGCTATCTACATGTTTATGATCTATATATAGTTTTTAGAACTAATTTGTTTCTGTTCCTTTTGTTTTATTGCTCGTAGTCGTTCTCATTATTTTTAGAAAAAAACCTTGTACTATTTTCATAATTTTCTGTTTTAAAATAAATTATTTATGAATTTTTAGATATCAAACATACTATTTTTTGTTTTTAGAAAATAGAAAATCACTTTAGAAACCCGTCACGGGACCAAATGTGTCCATTTCGATAGTTAGAGGGTGTTTGTTACCTAATTTTGTAGTTCAGGGCATGCAACTTATAAAGATTAAAAAATGCACCTTACCCAATTTACCATACTCGACCAAACTCACTCCTTCCACGAACCATCTTTAAAATGAAGTTCTCCACGTAAAGATAAGTATTTAGACAAACTGGGACACCAATGGCAAGAAAGCAAACTCATGTGTGACACCCCCTTCAACCCCCAGTCCATGCCAATCTTCTAATAACGAATCTGCAGGAGAAACCGCGGGTAGTGGATCAGGCCACGTCGCCCGTTAACCTATCAACCGTCGGATCGAGCGAGCCTAAGATCTGGATCGTCTAATGCGGGTTGGTTCGGGTCTATTACCCGCTTCGCCGTCGTCCATACCCATCGCGAACCTTCCCGGGCCGCATGTGGCTCCGCCCGCTCCCCTTCGCGTCCACCTCCTTCCCCCGCAGCAGACGAGCCAAACGCGGCCGTGACTGCGAGGCGCCGCACCCTAGAGCAGGCGAGATGCGGGCGGAGCGTTCCCTACCATCCCGGCAGGGTGCAGCCGCGGCGGCCCCGGCCGTTCCAGTCCCGGCCATCCCGGCGCGGACTGGGGCCCAGTGGTCCCTGCGACCCCGACGCGACCGGTGGTTCAGGCGTTGCGGCTCCGGCCACCCCGACGCCGCCGGCAGGAGCAGGCATGGCGGCGCCGCGGGCGCGTCGTTCCTGGTCGTCCCGGCACGGGTTGGGGGCCTAGCGGCCGTGGTGACCCCGGCGCAAGCGGAGTGCGTCGATCCCGGCCATCCCCGCGCGGGCTGGAGCCCCAGCGGCCCCGGCGCGGCCGGTGGTAAAGGCGTGGCGGCTCCGGCCACCCCAGAGCGGGCGGTGGGCGCAAGCACGGCGGCTGCGGCCACCCCCGCGCGGGCGTGTGGGGCTCCAGCGCTGCAGCACCGGCGGCCACCTTGCCCGTATATTCTATTTTCCCCTGCTCCTCCGCGGCTCGAGGCCTGGAGCTTAAGGGCCCCTTCCCCTCCATCGACGTCGTCACACGAGGAGGCCCGCTACCGAGATCCCCATCGATGCCACGCCAAGGTCGCTGCGTGGAGCCCACCGACAACGCGCTAGCCCAAAGGCCACCCGACCCCGAGCGCCGACTGCTCCCCTCGCCTGGTCAATTGACCGTCCAAAGTGCCGCCCAGGTCTGCTTCCTCTTCCCTGCATCTGTTCTTCTACACCCGCTCCCATATTGTTTCTGGGTTCCCTGCATCGGTTGATGCTATATTGCTATAGGTATAAGATTGGTTAGGATTCAGGATTTAGATTCATAACAACTTAATTTTTTTGACAGGATTGCAAGATACACTCACTCATTCAGAGTACATACTCAGATTTTGATCTATTTGGTTTCATTCTCCTATGAGTGTAGTACGCCATAGGAGTTAGGCTAACTGATGTTCACATTAAAGTTAATTAATGAGGCCATATGTGTTTAGTTGATAATAGCACCTTGCACTTCTGTCAAATGATGTCAATCTGCCACCTATTCTCTAGTAAGAGTCATCCTCATGCAACAATACAGATCGATTGTGCAAAAGTCATTCTCATGCAACAATACAGTTCGATTGTGCAATTGACCTGTTGGCGTATCCCCTCTGGATTGTTTTGCCTTAATGTACTTATTATGAGATCTTCTATGATTTGTACAGATGGATCATTTGTGTTCTTACCCGCGCCCTGTACACAACCTTTCTTGGGAACTAATCAAATATAGATAATGGCTCACCCTCCTAAGCACCTATTTTGTACCTCTTGAGATAACAACATTTGATTGGGCAGAAAATAGAAATGCACATTTGTTCTCAAGATCTCAGGTAAACAAAAGTTTTACCATACCATAATATTACCACTGTCTTACAAACAAGATTATCCTCTCTATTTATCAATATTAATGCATCTTTCTGTATTTTAGAACAAATCTGAATTTCTTTTAGCCACCAATGTTCTCAAACTAATATTTCTGCTAACTCAGTTACACACATCCTCAATTCCTCATACTTGCAACTGATAAACAGATGCAATCGACAAGTCGAACATTGTTCACACACATATGATACTACCATCTCTAGGTTTATATGATATATGCAGTTTGGCTCCACTACAGTTAGTTTGCGTGGCGTAATCCAGTCTGACATTTTGGAGAAAAAAACCAAGATTCAAAAGAGGAGTATAGTTTTCTTTACTTCCTCATCTCTTCACTATCGAAGTCTTTATTTCCTCATCTCTTCACTATCGAATTCAGGTAACCACTACAGAAGACACCACAAACTATTATCAGTTCATGGCCCTTTTCTACTCTGCAAATAGTTCTTTATAATAATATCCTAATTGTCTTCTCCTGTGAGTCCTTTTTAAGATTTGGTTCTCACATTGTCATTTAACTTGCAAAGCTTTCTCTAATTCATAAAAGACTAGGATGATGCTATGCTCACTTATCTACTTCGTTGATTCCTCATTGGCAAACTAGACTACTGCCTACTTCCCTGCTATCAATTACGTACTGAATCAACATATGTTGGGAGCTGCTGGGATCAAACATATTTTTTACTCGGGTCACAACTGGCCAAAAAGTGCAGAGGGATTGATGCCGAGTCATCGGAGTCATCTGACCCTAATGCTGTAACGTACATTCGCCTCTACTCGCCACATCACTTCTGCTGTCTGCAACGTATTTGAGACAATGTCCATCACCTATAATACAGTAAAACACATAGCTTCATTTAAGTGATACTACACATCTTATAAATTGTTAGATCTCATCTTTGTATCTGCAACAAAGTTAAACATGAACCACTCAATTTCTGAAATTCATACAGTTGTTTATGCTCACAACATCTGATTCAACTATTCTGAAACTAGCTACTCCTATGTTGAACAGTTGCTTAGCCGAATGCTAACCTGATCATTGTTTCCTTATGTTATTCTATCTACTATGTTTAGATTGATGTCTAAGAAAACTTGTAGGTTAAGCGAGATATGTACAACTATTTTGCATATTCACTTTTTTTAGGGAAAAGACGCAGCTTGCATTCTCACTTAATCACTATTTTGTCATATATATATATATTTTTTTTATAGTTGTAATGTTACTTTTTTGGGTTGCTATAATAAACCCAGAGTAGGCTATCATGGTGACCCTTCCTGGTTTGGTTTTAACGAATGCGGTGCGATCTTTCTTAATATTGTATCTTCATCATCTATCAGCCCACAAATAACCTGAAGAAAGTGAAGAAGTTTCAAGGTTCAGATATGTGGAATGCAACATTATTTGATTCCTTGCATTCTGGTAATTCAAACCATGATTCTTATTTGTGCAAATGCTAGATTTGGCACTACTACAATAGAGATACAATTGGATGGTGTTGTAGTACCTCTTTCATTCCCCTAAGGTTGTGATTTCTGCCATGATTTTTGCGAGTGAATCGAGATGACAGGATATATACATGTCCAATATCAGCATCATACACTGGTCAACACCATGAAAAGCGCGGCAAAGCCGCGCTATGTTTCTAGTATGGACCACTAAAACAGAGGATGCTATATCGGTAGCGTCATCACTCATCACACATATGGGCTGCCTGCATGTACTATATGGGTAGGTTTTCGTATATACTACTATATGGCTTCTTCCACGGTGATTATGGGTAACCTGCCGAGTAATGCTTAGTTTGTATCATGAGTACTTTTATGATATCGTAAGTACTGTTTTTCTTCTTTTCTTTCACACTGTGGACATTGAAGACTGTCGTCTCCTCTATCTGTCCCTAAATATCTGTCGTTTACGCTTCCCAAGAAATAACTTTGACAAAATATATATTAAAAAATATTAATATTTATGGTACATAATTAGTATCATTGGAAAGATCTTTGAATCTAGTTTTTTTAATAAATTTATTTGGAGATACAAATGTTGCACACATTTTCTACAAATCGAATCAAATTTGTGACATGTACACCAACGGCGACAGATATTCTAGGACAGAGAGAATATGTCACTGGCAACCACTAGCAATTCTGGGGCATCCCACTATCCCAGGTTTGAAAAAAAAAGTTTATGTAATGTACTTTACCTATTACTGATTATTATTTTTGTTTACCACCCATCTGAGGTACGTCATAGGGAGTTTGTAACAAAAAGTATGCCAATATGCGGTAGTAGTAGAATATTACCGTTTATTTTTACTTAGAAACATCTACTTCCCCACTCACTAAATTACCTTTTTTTTATTTACGGAAGAGAATTTCAACGTTGTAGGAATATGAACACATTTCTTCGGTATTGGACGAACTAGGTGAATTCCCCGCGCGTTGCTGCGGGAATGCCAGAGTAATTTGAATTGAGTTAGGAGAAATAGGATGTAGAAGGAATCTCGTTGGTGTATAATACATAAGTATATATGCGATATAAGCAGAGAACAGATTTAGTTTTTTTTGTTAAAGGTGTAACTAAAGACAACAAAAACCATATCAAAGAAAACACGGTCACTGACCTATAGGATCGACCAGTACGGGACACTAATCTCATCCACCCCCACCCCTCACCCCTACTATACCTGAGGGTCATCGCCCCTCCCAAAAGTTCTAGGAGTTTTCCTTCACAAAATCATGCATGTTTTGGAGGACCACATATAATCCATGTGATATGTAGTTTTGCTAGGTTTTTGCTTAAAACGGATTTTTGCTTAGAAACAGTTATCAAAGAAAACACGGTCACTGACCAATAGGATCGGCCAATACGGGAGGCTAATCTCATCCACCAGAACCCCTCACCCCTACTATATCTGAGGGTCATCCCCTCCCAAAAGTATTAGGAGTTTTCCTTCATAAAATCATCCATGTTTCGGAGGACCACATGTAATCCATGTGATATGTAGTTTTGCTAGGTTTTTCTTAGAAATGGGTTTTTGCTTAGAAACGGTTATCAAAGAAAATACGGTCACTAACCTATAGGATCGGCCAATACGAGAGGCTAACCTCATCCACCCTCACCCCTCACCCCTACTATACTTAAGGCCCATCCCCCTCCCAAAAGTTCTAGGAGTTTTCCTTCACAAAATCATGCATGTTTCGGAGGACCACATGTAATCCATGTGATATGCAGTTTTGCTAGGTTTTTGCTTAGAAACGACAGTTTTGCTAGGTTTTTCTTAGAAACGGCCGTTTAAATGTTTGCAAAAAAGTTATCGAAATATATCCATGTGGGGTCTTATTTTGTAGAGTTTATTGCGAGGAACACCATGGTGCAATTGGATTTTAATTACGATATTTGGTTTAGGTGCTACGACTTTTTTTCTATTTCAAAAGAAATAGCTAGTGGAAGATAAATGAGGTTTAGTGGGCGGATGACGTCACTTAGTGGGCGGATAACATCATTTTGCTGATGTGGCCCAATGAGAAGCCAGAGAAATAGGCTAGTGGGTCTTTGCTTTATAGGAGGTATAGATGGACGAGTTTACAATGGCCGCATTATAGGAATTGGACATTTCTGTAGTATATTGGACGAGTTTAGCATGGCCGAACGTTATAGGCTTATTAGCCTTATCGGAACAGCATGTTTCTTTAGTACTGTATTGGACAAATGGGACGGCCGAATTCCAAGGCATTATTTAACACTGATAAGCCGCGGGGCCTTCCCGCATGGACAGCCCCGCCACGTCACCCGAAAAGATTTTAACCGCTTGATCTCCATCGTGTGCCTCAGCCTCCTCCCACCATCGCGTTACTGTTCGCTGGCCTCACGGTAAATATCTCGCTCTGTCCTCCGCTTCCGGGAAAAAAAAACCCGTCGCCCCTCCTTTTCCCGATGCTTATCGTCGCCTCCTCCGCCTCCCCCTCCCCCCCAATCCGGGCTCGGTGCGGCACGGTGGACAGCCGCGGCGCGGGCGGCCCCCTCCCCTCTCCCTCTCCTCCGTCTCGATCTGCCACTGCTCCCCTCGCCTCCCCTTCCTCTCCCCTCTCCCGAGGTGGTGGCGCTGCGGCCGGCCCCGTCGCCTCCCTCTCTCTCTCTCTCTCTCTCTCTCTCTCTCTCTCTCTCTCTCTCTCTCTCTCTCGGTGTGGCGGCGCACCGGTCGGGCCCTGCACTGGCTGTCCTCCGACAACGCGGCGCACCGGCGCGGCTGGTGGGCGCAGCCGAAACGGACCCGCACGCGCCCTCTGCCAGCCACGCGCCGCCGCACCGCGCTCCCAGCGCCGCCCCGCGACCCGGCCGCCCCGCCTGCGTCCTCTACCGCCCGCGCCTTGCTGCCTCCGCCCCTGCTACGTTGCCTTCTCCATTCCCCTGCTCCTGCCCGACGGCCCTGGTGGCGGCTCCGCTCCGCGTGCCACCTCTCCCTCTCCCCGCGGCTCCGTTCGACGGCCAGCCTTTGTGACGTCTGCCTCAGGCGGCGGCGGCGTATCGCCTCTTCCTCTCCACACCGGTGGCTACGCTCGGCCGATGCTTTTCCCTGCCACCGGATTCGTTCCAATTGGTGTCTTATGGTGTTCATCCCCAACCTAGAGTCCCTGCGTCGTCCATCTCTAGCGGTGAGCAGCAGGGCGCCAAACCCTAGGTTGCCTGATTCGTCCTCCTCTTCCTTCTTATGGTTTCTGTGTGATTGGTTTCCTTTCGCTTTGCCTTCGTCTCCTACTATTCAATAATCAAAACCTAATCAGAGCAAACAAAATGCCAGGAAAATACAGTACTTTGGAACAGGCACTTCCATTGTCAAATGACAACTGTGGTCGATGCAGCTCTAACTGCCACAACCTCTAATCCATGCTCAGATACGTACCAGGTCAGTAAATGCATTTCACCTACAGCAACATGTAACTATAATGATAATGTCTGCCAATTTCCTTGCTACATAAATAGCCAATTCAATTTTAAGCATGCAATGTGTTATTTCACAATTTTTGGAAGCGTGCAAGGCAAACCTAAGTGGAATTTTCTTGATTCTTGATTTTAGGGAGCCAACAAAGATGCGCACAATCATTCTGTCCATGGTCGTACATTGCTTCTACAATATGTCGAAAACACACAGCAGGTGTGCTTCTCAAGTGTAATTGTTAGTTTATGCCCTCTACATGTGCTGCTCCATCTGACCATTTGATTTCCCTGAACACATGTTAGTAAAACAAAAAAAATCATATCTATTATTGGTTACGTTCGTGTTGCAGAGATAAATGTTTCTATAACTCATCCGCCTCTCCCTCAGGGACCTCCAACTAATGGCCCATGTACTGTTGCATCATCAGCCTCTTCAAGATCTAGCCATCATCACACTTTCTTCATTCAAGCCAATGTGATGGGCCAGCAACATAACAAGGTTCCAGCAGCAAATCACCCCTTTGCACATTCAGGTACATACAAACGTAAGGTCCATTTTCAGTTTATGTGCTTTCCATTTAGACATGATTTATGTCAGAACTCCTGCCACCTTCTTTTCCGGTCCGACACATTAATCCTGCCTCTACAGCACACACTTATCTGTGAACCAAGTGAACAATGATATACAAAGGTCCTTCCATTTAGACATGATTTATGTCAGAACTCCTACCATCTTCTTTTCCAGTCCAACACATTAATCCTGCCTCTGCAGCACATACTTATCTGTGAACCAAGTGAACAATGATATACAAAGGTCGTCTTTAGTAACAACTATTTTTGACTTTCCTACGATTCAGAGCAGCTCATTTGTTAGTGCTATATTTCCGTAGTTCTATTACAAAAGCTAGAGATGACAGATAAGGTCTTTTATGTTCACACTATAAGATATTATACTTTGTTTTCCATATATATTTCCAGAATACAATGAGCCTTATTAGTTTACGAGCAGTTTATGTTTTTGGAAGGGTATCTAATAAAGGCTATGATAGGCACACACAAATGTGTAATAATCTGTCATCTTGAACATAAATCCTCTATCTGTATGAATCGTGATAGGCTTTTCTTTGCCCTTAGAAAATATATGCGCATCTTGCACTACAGTCCTTTTCGGCTATATATAAACACTGAAAATTGCACGGTTAGATTTGTTCACTACGTGCTGCAGATACCTTTACTTTTCTTTGTCCGAGTGATAATTTGCATTTTCACTAATTCTTTGAGTCTCAAAGGAAAAAAAATCATCCTTTTCTCATTGATTCAATATATGTAGTATTGAAATAGTTATTGAAGGATGATGCACAAATACTATAATAGGTTCCTAGATTTTTCCCCCATCTTCAGGATGATTCAACTATTTCTGTGACCTCTGATAGCCTATTCTCTATCCACAGAAAATACCATCTTGCATACCACTCCTCTGGAATATATAAATGGTGGAACACTGGAAATTGCATTATTTAATTTAATCAGTCTGTGCTGCACATACCCTTACTTTGCAGTAGTCCTAAACTTCAGTCAATATTGGGCCCTATACTGTTTTGTGGAATGTTACGCAGCTACGAAGGATGAATTGGCACATATTAAGCCTTTAGCTATTCTGACCTGGTGGCAGGGTGTGATAATTGCCATCATGTATTCTTTGGGCTTGGTTACAAGTCCGTTAGCACAGAACTTGGAGTTCAAAACAATAGCATCCTAACTGGTGGTGATATCCCTATATATATGTATAAATAGATGATGCCGTTTTTTTCTTGAAGTAATTTTCACACTACTCACTGAAATTAGTGAGTGCTAATTCTCCGTACCAAACATTACGAGTACAGCGTTGCCTACAAATTCGTCAACCGTTTTGCATGAAACATAGAGCTTCCTTTTTTGCTAAACACTGCGATTTCTTTGGATGCCAGTGAAATGAATCTGCATATCCAACTGGATGCTAGCATCTGTGTTGTACACTATTTTCCTCATTTTGTATTAGGTCGTCATCCTGCTAAGATTCTACATTCATTATTTCTCTACCTTTTGTGTGCAGGCCAAAGACTATGTAGAGGCTACATTGGTTCCACGAGGACGCCAGATTCCTCCACATGACGTCAACTCTATTACCTACACTAGCATCTACATTTTTTGACATGTCGTATAGAATTACCACTATATGTACAAATTGAACGAGTACCCACATCAGGTTTCGCTTTACATAAATCCATACCAAGTTTATAATACATGCAAATTATGATCCACCTAGGATGATAGCTTTTCTATCCACTGTGCGTTTACAGGACCTGTGCATCTTTTTCTACCTCACGAGTCTCCATATCCAAACGCAAAATTATTGCAACTAATTTTACTAAACTTTTGCTTCTATATATACACGTCTACCTTCCTGCCCCGTGCGAAGCACGGGGGCACACACTAGTTACCCCCATCAAGCCGCAGGCATTCTCCGGCAGGAGAGGCCAGCCACGTCATCCCTGATTCACTCTTGCGGTAAAAAAAAAAGAAAAATGTCACCGGGTCTCGTTCGGTCCTCACATTCCATATTCTTCTTCCCTTCCTTTCCTCTCCTCTTCGGTCTCTCTCTCCCTCTCTCCCCGACACGGGCACGGGCATGGCGATGGTCCTCCTCCCCCTCGCGTCGCCACGTGTCAGCCGGCCTGGTGCCGACGGCTCATCGCGCAAGGTGCTGGCGAGGCGCGCCGGCGCAGCCGGCCCACCGCAGCACGGGCCCCAGCTGCCGCCGTCACCGGCGACGGCGACATGCGGACGGCCGCCGCTGGTGGCCGCCGGCGTGCCTGCGCCCCCGGCGTTGCCTCCTCCCGCCGGTCCGCGTCTGTTACCGTTCCCCGCGAAACCCTAGGTGCATCTTGTTCCCTCCACCCTGACCTTTTACTGAATCAGGCGCTCCCTCAGCCTCGCAGGTACCCAAACCTCCTCTAAATTCACTTTAGATTTCTCTAATTTGTCCTCCAGTTTAATTGGTTCATACTCTAGGGTTCCTATGTTCATGGCAGTTTGGTGTGTGTTTCTTTTTTCATGGAGCATGATAGGATGCAGACAGGTAACAAAGGTCAGGGTACATGGCATAGGTCATTGATATGGAGATATCTGCCGTTTATTTCCACTTTTAGTTCTCAGTCATGGAAATGCAAGTTCCTTTCAGTTATCATTCTATCCCATACATTTTCCCACCTTCATAGTATTACCATGGTTGTGCTGCAAACACAGTCTTAGCTTCGTCTTTGTCAATGGCTAAAAAAATCCCTTTTCTGTCTACAGTTCCCATGGCACTCAGGTACAAAGTTTTGACTCATATTTTGTTGCTCCAATGTAGGCTCCAATGGCCATGCTTATAAAATAGTTGTGTTTGTTATAATGTAGAAAAAAGTATTTTTAGTTTGTACTCCATCTTCCCATAAATATGGAATTACAGTCTATTTCCAGCATAGCCACATAACTTAATTATGCCACCTCCTAGATCATCATCGACAAAGTTGATAATGCACTGTGAAGCACAAAGTTTAACAACTTGGCTTCATTGACAGTGCTTAATCTTTTAATTGGTTGGCCGATTATATAAAATTCATTGCAGTCCACAACCCTAGCCTGAAATCCCGATCAGACAAGGACTGTATCTGCCATACGTCCACAGAGGTAACCAATTCACAGACCATCTCATATACTTAGAGGACACCGGCTTTTTTTTTACCAAGGTTGGCCACATTTCCCGACCAATTTAGATGGGATTGCTCTAAATGTTTATTTTTATGTCATTTTTCATGTATTGATATGGTATTTAGCTAATCTAAACAGCATATTTGAACTATGCAGGATAAAGAAAACAGAGGTTACTCAACTCAGTAATGTTGGGTTCTGCAGTCAAGTGAGCACCCATTACTTTCATGTACTTCTTCCTATTACTACATCTCCCTATGTCCTTTCCCTCTACACACAGGCATTTCTTTTGCAAAGTTTCACACGGCGTCTTATTACACCTGTGTTCTCCTGCAGAAATAACGTTTGTTAGGATTTTACCTTTTTAGATGATCGTTTATCTTTCTTGTGTTGACCTTGATCAATTTACTAAGATCACTGAATTCACTGGGTTTAGGATCCTACTTTTAGGTGCTTTTGCCAGTCTTCCTCTATGTTTGATGTGCTGCTTTCTCACACTTTTATTTTCCTGGCAAGAGTAAGTTGCCTATGTTAAACTCTACCAAACGAGGAAAGGCGTTCCTTTTCTGTCTGTGTCGGTTTCTATCAATTGGAGCCATGATATTAAAGAGGCAACACATTCTCCTCAACTCAAGAACAAGGTCATACTTCCTGCAAAACAATTGTAGCACTACCTGTAGCACATGCCTATGTGCTGCTCTTTCCTTGTACACTGTACCAACGATAGCTATTCTCTTCCGAATTGCCATGTCATATTTTTCCTCTTTTGCAAACTTATCTGTGCATTATTGCACCAAAGCTATAATACTCTCCCCTTCTCGTGGTTTGGGTAATGCAAATTAGAGAAGGCAATGATGAGAGAAAGTTTGTTTACCTGAACCACATTAAGAGAGTGCCTAACAGTGTGATGCAATTTAGAAATGTTAAAAAGCTTGCAAGGATTAGCTTCTGTATATGTAGGCATTGCCTCACCACAGACCACACCACTTGCCACCACCTTACTTAAATATAATGTGTGGCCAATCTTCTTATGTTTTGTTTCTGAACATATAAATCATGTGAACAGGAAACTGAATGTTTGACAAGGCACGTGAAGCATCAATTTTGAAAAATGAGGTATGCTGCATTATTCATTCACAGGTTTGCGATGTTTTCCCTATTTGATTGTGAATGGATGTATTCGATATGTACTGATCCTGCGATCCAATATCCTCGAGCTAACATCATGTTTGTGGCTCTGTAAAATAAATAAGGGTTCATGGTCTGACTCTGAATCCTCAACTGCAGGAAGGTCACGACCATTCCTAGCGCAATATTGTGAATCAGATATTGTTATATTCATATAATTTCCAGGTATTAGTACGCAAATCCTTAATCACTTCCATTTTCCATGTGTAGCTTACAAATCATCAACCCTATGACAACAAAGCAGATGTCTACAACCTTGCTCTTGTACTTTGTGACCTCATGACATCCAAGGTTTTTATTCTATCTCATATTGGATATTTACAGGCTTGCAGCTTATTCCAACCTTAAAATTGAACAGAATTTGCAGTTATCGTTACCTGTGCTTCTGGCTTTAAAAATGTTGTTTTAAAATTGAACAGAATTTGCAGTTATCGCTACCTTCAGCATTCTTTGAGACAATGCCTTACAGATTGGATGAGAGCACTGCATTGATTGATTCTGATCAGGTCATCCTCATCCACTGCTTGTAAAGGATGATATTTTGTGGTTACATGTTGTGGCTGCCTAACTGCAGCAGGTCACATGATGTCATCTATGTTTATTTCTGAGGCTCCCTCTTAACTTCTTGACATTTTTAGTCTAACGCAGAGGACAGACTCTCGTGCTTCTTTCTTCTTTACACATATTAAATATTACCTATATGATTAATTAATGGTTGACATAATTGCTCATGTTTTAGTCGTGTAGCCCCCTATGTTTTTTTGCTACCTGTCATCCCTGGTTTTGTTTCTTATCTCATCTCTTATCTTCTTTGCGGTCAATTTTGCTTTTTTACTTCCCCTCTTCCTTTTGCTACTTCACTTTATTTGTATTTGGCCTCCTTCCTATTTCCGTTGCTTCACAAATTAATTCGTAGGTAATGGCTACCATACATGGATGTTGTGACCTGCTCTGCTTCAGATTCCTACGAAATGGTTTTTCCTTCCTACTATTTACACTTCTTCCTACTATTTTCGCTTTGGTTCAAAATTCAGAAGTTTTAGTTACAATGCATATCCATGGATATCACCTCCATGTTCATGGATTTAGAGTTTCCGGATTTTGAATGTCATATTGTATCTTGCTTCTCTATGTTATTGCTGTGATTTCACATACACATGGATATCAGTTTTATGGTTCTTCTCTCTGTAATCTCATCTTAGGATCGATTTCACATACACATGGATATCCTAATAAATTGTATATGATATTATTCATAATTCATCGTTGTCAACTGATGACACCCGCGAGGGCGCGCGCCTTCCACTAGTGCGATGTAATTCTTCTTCTTCTTTTGAACGTGAGATGTAATTCTTCTTTATGTTAAATTAATGATGGATAGTGCTTACTTGGAGTGACACTTAATGCTGAGATCATTGGCCCATAGTAACCTTGTACAGAAATGCAACAAGTACCCATCTAAGAAAGCATTGAATATACATGTCTGCTTCCATGGTGGCCGACTGCAGCTATCCCAGAGGTGCCCAACTGGAACAGCAGCTGGTGCGGTTGCGACCCTGTGGGGCGGGGGATGGGGCGGCGGCCGAGGCCCCCAGCCACGCCACAATGGGCGCGAGCCGGGGGGAGGGGTCGAGGCGGAGCCCGCCGCAGGCCACGCGGCGCCCCAGCCACTGCGGGCGCGAGCCTAGGGAGGAGCGGGGTGGAGTGAGGACGAGCCGCGCCGCCGCCTGTAGTCGCGCCGCCGCCGGTTCTCCCCAAACCCTAACGCGCGAGCCGCACAGCCGAAGTGTGGTGGAGGGAGGAGGAGACGCGCCAGGGGGAAGCGGGAAGGAGGGAGGAGAGGCACGCGGGGGGGTGGTGAGCGAGAAGGAGGGAGGAGGAGCTGCGCTACCGCCGGTAGTCGTGCCGCTGCCAGACCGCGAAACCTGCGAGCCGCGACTTCTGGCTGGGAACGGGTCGAGCGAATGAGTGAGAAAGGAGAAAGGGACTGAAGGGTATCATTGTCTTTTTTGTGTAGGTGTCTTTTCTTTTTCTTTTTTATCATTTAATCCAAGCATTTCAGATGGAGTTACATAGCAGGGGTAGACGGGAGCTTCGTTTGAAAAAAGCGAGGGTAAAATCATAAAGTTAAAAAAAAGAGGAGTAAAATCACCATTGTACTATGAAATAAGGGTAGAAACACCAAATTCCCGAGATAGAAACTCCAACTAGAGGCTTAGAGCTCGATTTAAGCAACCCAGCTTCTTAATGTCTGCCGTTGTGTGTCTATTGTAATGGATTAGAGCTCTCGAAAGCTCAGGAGATGAACATAGATTTCAAGCAACAAGCAAAAAAAATTCCTGTGTGCGAGAGTGAATTTGGTTGTTTGTGTGCACAAGTAAATCATTGCTCCGAATGGGATAACTGGGTTCCTTTAGTGAGCAAGGATTACCTCGCCTTGCACAACAAATCTAGGCAAAGAAAATATAATGTGTGTTGTGCTTACCTTGCTAGCTCAATTATATATATATTAAAATATTTATTGTTCCATTGTCTAATCCTAGCAAAACTAAAGAACCAAGTATGTGCCAAAAACAAGGTTTGAGAGGCACCATATATCTAACTAGCATTCTTTTTTTAGAGTGACGAAGGCCATGCTCATGAATTTCCTCTTAGGGCGTCCTTAATGGTTCCTAAATAGCTAGTCTAAAAAGAATTCTATTGACTATCAGGGAGAGAGATCAAATAGCTAGCGACTCCCAAATAGTTAATCTAGCACGATCCGTGAGAGAGTTGTTTCTAGTAGATCGTGCTAGACTGGCTATTTGAGAGTCACCAAGGGACGAGGGCCACATCAATCCATGGACTAATGTGACCTTCATCGTGGGAGGAACTCTATCTAGGGCAGATAGCTCGATAAAAGGACCTTAATATGATCACGGTGGTGTTTCTGTTGTTAGAGCAAACCCATTAACAAAGCCAAGTGTTTGGCTAAAGTTAGAAGTTGCAAGCTATATGATAGTTGTCTCTTATTTATCTATAAGAATTTTTATATTGTTACTTTTACCTATGTTCTATCTTTTTTTTTCTAATCATCCCTCACATTCAACTGATGTCTGAGCTCACCGCTGCCTAGCCTGTTGCTTGCATGAGAGCCAAGTTTCTTCTCTTCTCTTCTCTACATCAGCATTTGCTTGCTATAATACTGTTATTGTAATTGCTCTTAGATTTGACCTCTAAAGCAAGGTCAAGAAAAATCTAAAAGTTTCAACCTTGAGACGAAGAGAGCTGTTTTTGCTCTCCTACACGAGCAAGCCATAGTTTGCCATCACGAATTTACGGGCTCGAAGACACACAAGTAAGGCAACCAAATTCACACAAGCCCACTTTAGAACCTCGCTTGGCAAGGCAATACAACGTCAGGCGAATAAACCAAATGTGACTAAAATCGCGTCTGATATAATGTGTGCATGAGAAAATTCTTGCTCTCGATCAAGATAAGAGTTTGCTATGAAAAGGAGGAGGCCTCAGAAGTAAAAAAAACCGTTTGGATTGTGACCATTCAAATGATACAAAATTTCTCCAATATGAACTGTTCTTTTATTTATGTGGCCCGTCATGATAAAGCTATCGATGGAAGCTTTGCTAGCCATAACAAAGGAGGGAAGCAGTTCATTGGTGAGATTTTGATTATGAGACTTTTAGTAAACCGAGCGTGCTAAAAATTCATATTTCTCCTGTTTTGCAATTTAAAACCTGAAAACAAAAACAATTATAACAGAAACAGTGCACCGTCGAAAGCGGAGCGTGCTGAACGAGGCCCAAACCACAACGGCAGTTTCCAAAACCGACTCCAACATTCACACCCGGCGCACCCGTTCCGCGGCAAAGCCCATCCGACGCTGCCGGCTGTCGCTGCCAGCCCTGGCCCATCCCCACAGCCACGTCACCGATCCGTGCCTGCCTTCCCGTCCACCAATCACAGCCTCGCTTCCACCCTCTCACGGATCGTGTGTTTTCACCCGCTACGATATAAATCCCCCCGCGCCCCACTTTTCGCATCCCGCAGCCTCATCTTCGTCGCCTCCGAGTTCGGTCCTTCCATCGACGGGGAGAGAAAGGTCGCCGAGGAGAGATGGCCCGTACGAAGCAGACCGCCCGCAAGTCCACCGGAGGCAAGGCCCCCCGCAAGCAGCTCGCCACCAAGGTTCGTTTGGCTGTTCCTCATCTCGTTTCGTTTCGTTTCGATCTGTTGTTCCCTCCTGGAGGGTTTTGTTCTGAGACGCGGCGGCGGTTGTTGTTTCGTTGCAGGCGGCGAGGAAGTCGGCGCCGACGACGGGCGGCGTGAAGAAGCCGCACAGGTACAGGCCCGGGACGGTGGCGCTGCGCGAGATCCGCAAGTACCAGAAGAGCACGGAGCTGCTGATCCGGAAGCTGCCGTTCCAGCGCCTGGTCCGCGAGATCGCGCAGGACTTCAAGACGGACCTCCGGTTCCAGAGCCACGCCGTGCTGGCGCTCCAGGAGGCCGCCGAGGCCTACCTCGTGGGGCTCTTCGAGGACACCAACCTCTGCGCCATCCACGCCAAGCGCGTCACCATCATGCCCAAGGACATCCAGCTCGCCCGCCGCATCCGCGGCGAGCGCGCGTAAGCGTGTCGCAACCACCTGCGTCCCGGCGGAGGTGGGCACGAGGGAGGAGGTCAATTTGGAACCGTCGGCTTGTTGATCTCCGCTCGCGTTTAGTGGATCTGATGAATCTGATGAAGAACTTAGTTGGCTAAAATATGTGTTAGCGTCGTTGGTTAGTAGCATTTCAAGTCTATTTTGTGCTGTGGTTGTTTTGTTTTGGGTCGCTTCGTGCCGAAGCGATCCTGTTAAAAGACTATTAGTTAATTGTATTATAATTTGTGCTATTTATACCGTTTGTATTTGTGATGTGCCGTGGTTGGCACGGATGGTTTATTGTGGTTGTGGTGGACAACCGAATCTGTGGACGGGGAGCCGCGGTTTTACCGTGTCACGAGCGTCGCCATGGCTGTCCTATGCTTTTGGTGACCGGCGACTAGTTTTTTTTTTAATCTCGCCAATGTTCACCCTGGTCGTTTGAACTTATCAGTAACCATGTGTTTTGAACAGTACTTTCAGCCCAATAAAAACCAGCGAAACGAACAGTTGGTTGCATTTTCATGCCTGTCCGTCGGTTCACTCCAGCGGTTCGTGCTGGGCCTTGCCCATTGCTGACGCTTACGAACGAGGGAGTTGAAAACTGAAACTCCAAGATGAACAACTTCTGATCGCTACAAAGCGATTGTTAGGGGGAAGGTTTGCTTCGTTCTCAGGTGCAGGAAGACGACTCCATGATACCGACAGCCAGATGCTAACCATTCACTGATTCACATACACTTGTCTTTTTCAATAGAAGAAAATTGCATTGGCACAAATTATCAAAACCTGACATACAATCGTGTCGTTACTGTCCGTGAGAAATTACAAACCGTTGCGGACCACGGGTACAGGAATCGTCCTGCTGTGGCAAAACTAGCTCGTTATTCATTTTCAGAGGAATCAGGACTCTGAATCTACTACTTAAAGCTCGCACGTTATGTGTTGCTGCAGCATCACCTAAACACCGCAGTAATCAAATCCGCCAGAAATAACGGCACCTCCAGCCTACTCCACAATGCTGCTGTGCTCCAGAATTCTACATCTACATTTGGTCCCAGTCAATATCACCGTTGTTCTCAAAATTATAAGGAGGTTGCTGCAGACGATTGCGGCCCAATCTGCTCATCGTGGCGAGGCCTGAAAGATGCATACAAATTGAGTCAAAGAAAAAATCACAACAAAGCTACCTGTTGATAAGCAGAGCAACTGTTTTTTCCCCCAGATTTCATAGAATTGTGGAATGAGATATAAATGCAAGATAAGGGTAGACGTGTTTGTTAATTTCTAATTGGTTTTTACTGAAGACTGATCCTATCCAAAACATCACTCATTTGTGAGTGACTTGAGGGAGTATTACTTATGTCAGTTAGCATTATTATTCTTGGACACATTACACACAAGCCAAAGCATGATTGAATGAGAGCTGCCAAAGTTACTCAGAAAAAAAAAGTGACTCGGAACCAACCATACCTTCGATCACTTTGTAAAGTGAAGACCACCATCGATCAGCTGGTACCTGATACTGAGCTAGAGATTCATCGATTTCAGTATTGTGCTTCCCTTCTAGTACGCTTTGCAGAGTGATTACAGCATCCTTTGTTCTCCTCAGAATATTATTTCCCTGTGCAGCTTCTAGTGAAAGGAGGTCACTATGTGATGATGTGAGGCTTCTAGCAAGCGCAAACTGGGCAGCTTCAGCCCACCGGTTAGATGCAACCCATCTCCTTTGGATATCTTGCAGCTTGATTTCTTCCCTCCGGGACCTCTCTTCTCCACTTCCAAATGCAAGATTCTGTTGACCATTTTTCATTCACAAAGAAAGATGAATTAGCAAACTTCTGAAGCCATGATGTATGGTGCAGATTAGCACAGATGGGCATGACAGGATTGCAAACAGGCATGCAATAGTCCTTGTCACTGTGACTGCATGGCAAGATTAGAATGGATTCAGTACTCAATGCAAATTACCTTGAGGTATTCTGCGTTGCTAGGTCCAGTACTTTGCACCATCTTGGAGAAAGCACTCTCCTCATTGCTTAGAAGATTCTCAGGAGAGTCAAATTCCAGAACCTGAAACACAACATTACAAGACTTAATTCCCAACAAATATGAAGGTGGGACAAAGTGTGAAGCAATTTTGATTTAGGTATCTATTTATAGGAATGACTACTTCAAAGTTACCTCACTGGTGAAAAATATCACCATTAATGCTTACACAACAAACATAAAGACCCATACAACATGAATGAGACATGACAAAGAACACTGTGAGTGATACATAGCTTCTTTAGTCTTGATTCTAGTCTTATGAAAACCTAAGAACTAGTTCATCATGGTCAAATTTAGTATTTGTTCAGACAGATACAGAAAAAAAAACATTAATACGCCCTAAAGAATTGTTATCCGTAAGAGAAACTGAAAGTACTGTAACTTAGAAACATACAATAATCAGCACATGACATGAAAATGTTAGCATACAGCTATTATAAGAATCAAGCAGAACAAAAGAAGACAAAAGGTTAGAACATACCTGCCCAGTACTTAGAATAAGCAACCTGTCACAGTCAATGACAGTGTTCAAACGGTGGGCAATTATGAGCATTGTGCAACTCTTGAATTCTTCTCGGATTGTTTTCTGAATAAGAGCATCAGTCCGCACGTCAACTGCTGCTGTTGCCTCATCAAGAACAAGTATCTTTGCTCTTCTTAGCAGCGCACGAGCTAAGCTCAACAGTTGCCGTTGTCCAACACTGAAATTTTCACCAGCTTCAGAGACCTGTGTCAATAAAGTGAAACTCAAGTTACTGAAAACTTTCTAAACCCCAAAAGAGAGAGAGAAAAAAAGCTAAGCTAGCTCAGTTGGTCAAGGGTGTGGTTGTATGCCCAGACCACCCAGATTCAAGTCCTCGTCGAGGCGAATTAGGATGCCTATTTTCTTCTAAATAAAATGCCACATAGTTCCTCCTAGGTTGGTCTAGTTTTTTTCTAAACCCCAAAAGGAACCTGAAAAATCTCTAATACAAATCTAATGACTTATATTAGGATTGTTTTCTATAGGACCAAAACACAATTATATTGTTTAGTGATTCCTCTGACATTACAAAACAAAGTCCTTCGACATCACTCGTAAAATAGTGATAATTAAAGTATACCAAATGCTAACACATGTCTGACTTAAGAGTCTCACTGAAGACTACCTTGCTTTCCGTAAGAAAAAAGTGGAATATTTGTACAAGCATTTACGATTTTACGTATATCATTTGTAAAATAAAATGACAACCGAGAATCAATAGTCGTAAACTTCCATGAATAAAATCATGAAAACTGCATACCTCAGCATCTAATCCTAAAGGATTCCTCCTTATAACTTCTTTTAGATGAGCCCTTTCCAGAGCCTCCCAGAGATCCGCATCATTGTGCTCGTTAAAGGGATCCAGATTAAACCGAACAGAACCTGAAAGGACATTAATAAACATTTGCCACAAAAGAAGAGGTAGAAGACACAAGTTACAAAAAAAAAGCTCCAGCAGCTAACATGTATTTTTCACTAACATACCTGAGAATAGAACTGGTGCCTGTGGTATTATTCCTAGAACTTTGCGCAGGTCCCAAATTCCAAACTTAGAAGTGTCACAATCATCAATTAATATTCTCCCTCGTTCAAGCTCCACAATACGGAACAAAGCATTAAGCATGCTAGATTTACCAGCACCTGTTCTGCCAACTATTCCTACCTTCTCACTTCCATTAATAATAAAAGATATGCCATGAAGAACAGGAGGAAGTTCTGGTCGATATCGAAGCACGACGTCTTCAAACTTGATGACACCTGATGATGGCCAACCAGGGGGTGGCCTATGATCCTCAATGACAGGAGGAGCTTCTGAAGGTAATTCAATGTATGTTCCGACCCGTTCAACAGCATTTAAACTATTTTCGGCAAGACTAGCGAGACGAAGAACAGCTGTGAGTAAATTGGTAATATTGAGAGTGTAAGTAAGAAGAAGACCCATTGTAGAAGCAAAGGCCTTCTGATTCTCTGCTCGTTGATTTTGCATGACAGCAAAAGTTGCTGTAAACCATATCATGATGCCACCCAATGTTTCCAGACGAATAGCTAGCCACCTATTTGCACTCATGTTAACAAGTGTGAACCTAATGTTGTTGTCCATTGATCTCCCGTTGATGTTTGCCATTCTATCATAGGCTTTATAGGCCCGGATTGTGGACAGACCATTCAAAGCCTCTGAAAACTGAGCATACACAGGAGACCTGGTAATGGAATCCAGACGCTTCACCTCGCGAGATGTTGCCTGAGAAGATGGAAATACAAAGTGTCAACAAAGGCAAAAAGTAACGATAGATTCATCTATAAGATTGAAAGACTGAGGGAAGTAGGCGTATGAAAACTTTTCCTTTCATAAATGCCTGACTGGTCTAATCAATATTAATCTATGCAACTTGTTTCATGCAAGACTAGTAGATGGGATGAAATTATTTGGTTTTGTGGTGACTGACAGCTTATTTCTGGGTGAGATGTAACTTGGGTTTTTAGTCATTCCCATGTGGATGTCATGGTGGTGCTTATTTTCATGTGTTCCATAATACAAACTTTGATTTTAGCGATGTAGTTTTTGGTTGTCATACCTGGTAATAGAGGTAAGCTGCATAAAACAAAATCAGGAGTGGCATGATAGCCCAAAGAGACATGGTGCTGACAAAACCGATGAGAACGAAAGTTGAGAGCAACTGAGCTATTTGTGCCATAAACATATTGACAAATACAGCAACATTTCGGTCAATGTCACTCAAATCCTTCGAAAATCTGTTGATGATCCGTCCAAGTGGGTTTGTATGAAAAAATACCATGGGAGCTCTCAATATTGATCGGAGCATGGCATCATGAAGCCTTTTGGCTGCCCGAAGATTTGATATAATCAACCAGTATGAATTTGAGAGAGTGACTAGAACCTAAACCAAAAGTTCCACTTTATTAGCTCACATCCCATTAATCATTGACACAAAAGAGGGTGCGAAATATTGAATAAGTAAACAATGGGTAGAAATACCTGCCCAAAAGAAAGAATTCCATAGATCAAATTATAGTAACCAGGGCCATGAATTTTCAGAGAACCCTGATCAGTCCAAAAGCTCAACCATGTGCTACTTGAAATGCGAAGAACTTCAGTCAGTGCATAGCAGAAGAAGAGTATGGACACCACCCACATCCCTCCCAGTGCATTTTTGTAACTGTGAAGATCAGACCACAATACTCAGAAATCATGCTTTATATTATATATACACCTCAAAGGATTAAGGACAATCATAGAATTTTCTCATACCGTGAAAGGACCTTCGCACTGACAACCCCAGTTTCCCTTTCCTCTTGTTTAATAAGCACAGATTTTCCTGGTTTTGTTTTACTAGAACTATCCTGGCTCTTCTGTGAACCTTCATCAGCTATTATAACATCCCCATTTTCAGTTTGTTTTGCAACATCCTTTGGTTTACTTTCATCCTCTTCCACCTGTTCCTCCATTTTTCCAGCATTTTCCATGAGCTTCTTGAAGAGCTCCCCACTATTGCTAAGTTCATCAAAAGTACCCTCCTCTTTAATTACACCATCATGAATTAGCAGTATTTTATCAACATATGGCAGAAAATGCAGCTGATTGGTAACAAGAACCCGGGTTTTATGCTGTAGTTCCCCTTTGATACATTTATCAAATACCTGCACAAATACTAATATCAGTGATAATAGCCAGCAAGAGTAAATTAATTTTTTTCAAACACCGAAGGAGAGCTGCGTGTCATTTCATTTAAGGCAGAAGAAATAATAGTATAATACAAAGGAGAGGCTAAAGATCCCAACACACTGGACACACACCAGGCAAAAAAGTTACAGGCGTGCCACTCTGAAGAAAAAACACGACCTCTAACCACTCAAGACTACTAAGATTCTAGAGCTCAACCTCAGGAGTAAATTAAGAATAAAGAAAAAATAGGAAAAGAACACAATGCAGAAAGCCTAAATATTTTATTACAGCAGAAACCTAAATTGCAATCACTAATCTCAGACAGTGAAACACATTAAGACCATATGATTTTTACATGATGTGTGATGCATGAAATACCCACAGAAAGCCATTTGAGATGAGTTGTATAAACTATGAATCAAGTAATTAATGTGAATGACGAACCTATTATGTATTGTCAGGCTGCAATACATCGGTGTTTTTTTATATTATTACTTGATACTTTTCAGTTTGCATAAATCCATGTGTTAATGAACATAACTAAGTTGTTATTAATATCTGGGTTCTAGGTGGCAAGAGTTAATTTTTATCCTGTTATCCTGTCCAGACTAGTCTCCATGCCTCCTAGGTAAAGAGAACCTAATAATAAGGATCAGAACATTATCGATGATTCGTCCTTTTCAGTATGTGAGTATAGATCATAAAAATAGAAAGCACAAACAAGATGGTGAATGCACCTGACGGCCAACATGGGCATCTAATGCACTGAGTGGATCATCAAATATGTACACATCTGAATCAGAATACACGGCTCTTGCCATTGAAACTCTTTGCTTCTGCCCTCCACTAATATTAACTCCTCTTTCACCAATCTCTGTCAGATCGCCTCCCTGATAGCAAGCATAATCAAATCCATTATTTCTTAATGTGCAGTAGCAAATTAAAACACCATGCACCAGTATTAGAAAAATACAAAGGCATCAATGCATTATAACATGCCAAATGAGGGAACATGTTCTCCAGGAAGCTCTTTCTTCGTCAAATGGATGCCATAATTTTCCAAAATTTCCATCTGAACAGTGAAGATGGAATACTTGTATTTAGAACTTACTGGGAGTAGGTCAAGGTCATGCTGCAATGAAGTGACATCAATCGCTCTCTCATAGCGCGGGGGTTGAAAGGGAGACCCAAACAAAATATTGTCCCGTACCTGTGGGGTCACAGTTAGATCTCTGCAGAAGTTATATATGGTTTGATTTGACACAACAAAGCAGCAGAGAATCTCACAGTAGCATTGAAGATCCAGGAAACTTGAGGAACGTAAGCCACCGATCCACGAATGACCACTGAGGTACCTGATCCAGATACTGGGGGTATTTCTCCAAGCATTGCAGATATGAGAGAAGTTTTACCCTCACCAGTGCTTCCAACTATTGCAACTAAACTTCCAACAGGTACATCCAGATTTACATTTGATAAAGTTGGTCTCTGAGCCTGCCAACATTCAAAATCTTGGTTTTTAATATGCATCTTAAAATCAGATGAAGTTCACATTAATAGCTTTAGACTCATATTGGCAAAAAGGATTTTGATATAAGACTATAAGGGGCAATGAGAGTAGCAACTTGAGTCCCATGATCAACTAGGAAGACGTCAACAGATGTCATCTGCTTTTAGCTATCTTACAACATGGGTTATTTGGTAATAAGTTTCTATCTCTAGTCCTGATTACTCCTGCCCATGGAGCATGATAGCTTATAAATACTTGATTCACTGTCCATTTCAGACCTACCACGAAGAGAGTTGTGCTAATGACATATTTTTCAATATCTGATGGCTAGAGAATCATAGGACAAGAAATCAACTACCATAAATGCTAAGGGCAGAAATTAGAAGAGTGAAGAATAAATAGATGAAAGTGGCAAGTAAATAAAAATATATGAAACAAGAATTTACTACCTCTGATTCCCATGAAAAATACCCATTCTTGATAGAAATGGCTGGAAGATCAGGATCAATAGGTGGATTTGGCAGAAGTAATCTCTCTTCAGCCAACAGGAGATCTTCTAGACGCTTCAATGACACCTTACAATTAACCACCTGTTGAATTTAAAAAGAAAAGCAACACTGTTAAGAAACTGTGAGTACCAAACATAACTGTTGAAGGAAAAACAACACAGAAAATCAAGCCATCAATGTTAGAATTAAAATCCCAGACAAAAAATTAGCCGGATAAATTTTCTAAGCCAAAAATATTTAGCACTTAACTTTTCTAAGCCAAATGAAAGCAGAACAAAGGGAAAACAATTATCAAAGGACATAAGAAGCTACTCTATATAGAAATAGAAATGCTGTGTAACTTCCAAGTAGCTTTACAGATAATTTAATAAAAGGAAAACAAGACAGTGTCATACATACCTGAGTTATCAGATTCGGGAGCATGAAAAGTGGGAACCTTAAGACTGCAAATAATGAAAGAGAAGTAAACGCCTTTGCTGGTGTCAAATCACCTCCCAGTAGAGAATATACACCAAACGAAACAACAGTGACAACGACCGGTATACTGTTCAGGATAAAGCTATTCAGCTGCAGCAAGCAAGAAAAATGATAAATAGTGCATACTTGAGTTTAATTTTGAAAGCACAAACATGGTGCACGACAGAACTTCGCACAAGTCATCTTATGTACAAAAACATCAATCTTGGAATGATTGCAAAACTAAAGGAGTATACCGCAGCAAGCAACTGAGCCCTGCGGAACCAAGAAAGTTCATCATCGCGGATGTCCTGCACCTTTGACTGGAAACTTTGCTCCCAAGCATAGCACCTAACAATGAAGTTTTTGGAAGTTGGAACAGTTATAACCAAAACTAAATGCTACTAATTGTGATAACAAAAAAGTGAATATAACATACTTGACTGTATCCATGGCAGCTAATACTTCATTCATGAGACTGATTCGCTTGTCGGTCCTTTGCAACCCCTCCTTAGTAAGTTTTTGCATTTTGCTGATGATTACTGTCTGAAAAATTAAATACAAATAGATTAACCAGGCAAATCTATGTTGAAAGCTAAAAGCAGTAAACTTAAAGAAACTTCATAAACCACAACTTATTTGAGAGAGATGTGTCAAAATTTACAAATAGATTGTGAAGATGCTACAACAACAAACTGACCCCACAATCTGTGTTATCAACCTTGACTGGAAAAACACAGGCCGTTAAATGAACAGATACATCATAAAGCTTTTAAAATTTTAGTTCCAGCCTTCCAGGACCACTTCATCTATATGAAGTGTGGAATAACTACTCCCTCCATTCCAAGTTATAAGATGTTTTGGCTTTTTTAGATACATAGCTTTTGCTATGCATTTAGATCCAGATACATAGTGAAAGCAATTGTATCTAGAAAATCCAAAACGTCTTATAATTTGGAACGGAGAGAGTACTTAACAATTAAACTTCCAGCTATTTATTTTTGACATACAGAGACCATAACCAGTGGTTCTTCCTAGAAATCCCAACATATTAACAGATAAATTCTAATTGATATTTCTAAATAGGAGCTGAACAAAGTCACAAGGATTGCTAAGAAAACATACATGCTGATTGCTGACAGCACGAATAGGTGCAAGCCACAAAGGACTACAATATCAACAGATGAATCAAAATTTCACAACTGCATGATTACAGTAAGGATCCTATATCAACCCCAAAGTCCTCAAGGATTTGTACATAGCGATCATCTTTTCTCTAGCAAATGTAGAAGCCAATTCACTAGTAACATTAGAACTGTCACTAAAACAGACAGTGTAGACACATTTAGATATGCAATGCCAGAAATTCCAGGAATGCATGTTGACAAAGAGAAATGTACCTGAATTGGAAACAAAAGAACCAGCATAAGTGCACCGACTAATGCTGCAGGACCAAGCTGTGCATACAGAAGGACCATGGAAATAACAATGCGGAAAGGAGCAGACCATAGGCTGTGAAGCTGCTGGCACACTTGCTGCAAAGGTACAAATCTAAATTAGAAGGGTGCAAAACAGAAAGCCATAAATGGCCAGCATGCATGGCATCCACACATGGCACTTTCTCCTTCCTTCAGCCCTTCCATCCTTTGTAACATTGAGCCAGTCTAACACAAAAATATACCTGAAGGGACTCCGCATCAGTTGAAATCAAATTGGTAATCCTCCCAGAAGCAAACTTTCTACGACTCTCATTAGTTAGCCGCAAAGACTTGCGGAAAACAGCTGCAATCTGTACAAGAACAAAAGGTCAGATTTCGATGAAAACTTTGTTGAATGTAGCTAAAAGAAGAATACAAAACCTTTAATGTAGAAACCTAATAGCATGTCTGTATTCTAGATGCTAAAGATGAATTCACATTAAACTAATATCATTACCAACAAAACCAGGTCTATTCTATGATGTTAACGGGGAATTTGCAAAAACACTCTCAATTATTGTGGTCATTAAGTTCCCTACCACAATCTGCTTGGACTAAAAGGCTTTGTAGGGAATCCACATGTTATCACAAATCAGGAATTGTGATCCCCAAGCCAACCTAAATAAAAGTAAGAGTGGTCTCAAGAAAGTGGAACAAGATATTTCAATTTTCAAGGATGCCTGTTTACTGTACAACCTCTTACAGAAGGACAATAAAAGTTCTTCATATAAAACAAACACATACCAATGTGGACCTCAACCTGAAACCCACACGCATGACGTTCTGAAAGTACTGTGCCTCAGCAAGAACCCCAAGTGACTGAAAAATGAAAAGAGTCGTAAGTACTATAATCGTTGGTTCAACTACACCGAAACAACAAAGAAATGTGGTGCACAAGCACAACATGCATGAAACAAAAATGATCCATACCACTCCTGCAAAGATCGAGAAAGCATAGATGTACCCGCTCCAAGATGGATCACCTTTTTGCATAGACTGTCAAGAAAAGAAAAGAAAAGAGAAACAAAGTTTATTGGTGCAAAGAGCAGCACATCAGTAGCGCTGTTAACGCCAGGGGGCGGGGGGGGGGGGGGGGGGGGGGGGGGGGCAGGGGTGAGAAAGTCATGAAATGAGAAGCATACGTCTAACAACAGGTTCAATACAAGTGGACCAACAAACTGAGAAGCATCATTGCCAATCTACAAAGTTGAGAGACAAAACAGATGAGCTGCTGAGAATATCACAAAAATATTGAAAGGAAACTACAGGGCACATCATCTAACGAAAACGTACCTTGAAAAATCCACCCAGCCAGAACCTGAAAATGAAAATAACTAATCACTATAGGCAGAAACATCAAATCAGATGTATAGGTATCGGGTGTCGAATGTGCATACCTTCCCCAAAGACTACTATGAAGAGCTCGTAACAGCCAAGGTTTTGGTTTTCGAAGCTCATCATTCCAGCATTTCTGGAATCTGAGATAGGATTGCCACGTTAAGATTTGCAGGCTCAAGTATTTGACATTTTAACAAGGAAAATGAAAAAAAAAACATACTGGCTATACAAAGTTTCAGTTTCGTCCCAGCTGTCCAATTTCCAGATATCCTTATCTGTAATGGGCCTTCTAAATCCTTGTTGCATTAGAGGAGTCATCCATGAAAAGAATATTCCTAGCAAAGTCACAAGATAGCAAAATCTGTCATTATTTGAACAGTGGTAGAAAGTTAATTGTGTGCATATATGGTAGTGCAACAACTTCTAATCACTTACTGGCAAATATGTTGACATGTCTCTCAGGGCAAATCTGCTCACCGCCGGGAAGGGGTTCATAATCAGTATTATCAACCAGCACCTCATTCCTGATCAGGGTATAACCCGGATATGGATCCACGCTAGGCAGATAAACCACCATGAGAATTCCAAACAAGAACTGTAGAAAATAAAGGTTCAGTATGAGAGTACTGAGTACTAATAAAAATATGGTCATAGGACACTAAAAATGAAGATGCAGACCTGGCATGCAATCTCACTGCAGTATAGGTAAAAGATTGAACTGCATAGGAAAAAAGATATCAAAGTTAGCCAATATTAAAAGTGCTAACGTGACAAAAAAAAAAGTTGGGTCACGACCAATAGGTCCCATCAAGAAAATAAATGTTACAGATGTAGTGTACCTTGAACTGTAGTACTGCCTCACCGACAGCACAAGATTGAACATAGCAGCTTCACCAACCATCACGTAAATGACCACAAACCGAATGTACCATCTGAACTCATTGATGTAAATTCTTGTCTCGAGCAGAATCATCACAAGCATACAGCACCAAGCAGCAGACTCAATGATCAATGAGACAATCTGTAGAAATGCAGATTTTTAAATGACCCAAAGGGACAAAAAGTACAAAATTATGTAAAAAGTAAAGGTTAGATCATATTTTACATAATTTCAACTAAGGAACTGTTCACTTGAGTTATGGTTATATACTCTATCAGCATTTTCTGCATATTGCAAGTTAACTCTAGTTCTAGTGGTAACAAAATCAAGGAGAAAATTAGGTCCCTGCCATCATAAAATGTACAAATTGGAAACTACTGTCCGATATGACGATGACATGAGCAAGGGCCAAGGGCACACATTCAAATTACTTGGACGGTATTTTCCAACTTGGCAATCTTTACAATGGGGCTGAGAAGTACCACCAAAGAAAAGATATACTTCCTGTACTTGTCAGAATGAATATAAAAAGCAATAATTTCTGCAAATCACATAAAGTACTTCCTACAATCTAGTGATCATACTGGCACTATGCAAACATACTTGTACGGGGGCAATAGCATATCAGCACATGGATTCAGCAGAACTTGGTAACAATGTCATGTAGATCCTTCTCACCTCAAATGGAGCAAGGCCAGTCTGCCCATCCAAGTTCATGATGGAGGTACCAGTGGCAATCCGATAAAGCGGCTCTGCTATGCAGTACACCACAAGTAGTCCAAGCAGGTAGTTGTAGTACGGTGAACGTAACTTGTACCGCTGCACTGTGTAGTCCCTCGTCGTCCTCCATATACGATAGAAGCAAACGCCAAAGAGTGCGAGGTATGAGATGCAGACCACCAGGGTGTCAGTGCCACATGGAGTGTAGGCGCCGAACGCATTCTCCACCACAAGCGACCACACACCATTCTTGACCGGCTGGCAGTACCACTCCAGTGGGTCGAACCCCATCTCACTCCCTCCACTTACCAACCCTGTTCTTCAGTCAGCTCTGATGTTCTCCTGAATTCAAGAATTAAACCAGTGAAATAAGAGATAATCCAGATAATGAGCACTGTCATTCAACATCAACCTAATAGGAAACTTATCTACTAACCCAAAAATCGACTAGAGCGAACACTTGGGTTTATAAGTACTCTGATGCAGATAATTTCACCAAATGAAGATATACACAGAAGCAGACTTTCTGAGTTGACATCCACAAAAAATAAAATAAAATAAACTGGACCCAGCTTAATAATTGGGTACAAGTACGGCTCAACAAAAAATTGACCGGCACAGTGAAGAAGTGAAGAACCACCACCTCATCAAGCCAAGGATGGATGGGATGGATATGGCACCACAGCACGAAACACACGAATCCAAAACTAACTAAATGGACCGAGAGAGCACATCCAACCAAGGCCAGAATCACTTGCCAGTTGCAACCCGAAGGAGAAGCCAATCCACGAGCGGGTGGATCTCGACGCAACTGCACCCTATACTATTCTGACGAACGAGCGGTGCTGCGGCGGCGGCGGCGGCAGCGGAAGCGGCGCCACATGCCCACTCCACTAGTCCACTAAGACACGGCAGTCACGAAAAGGGCAAACGGCGAACAACGAGGCTTTATCATCTCGACAGAATCGAGAATCCGCGCCCGTGAATGGTCCATCCTCGCGAGATCCTCCGCAGAGGCTACCACAAAATATGTGGGAAAGGGAAACTCGCCCGCAACAACTTTCCCGGTAAAACTTCGGTTTATCTCTTGCGCGGGCGATGTCGCCCAACGAGAGCCACTCAAACCGACAGGGGCTACGCGACAAGGCATCGAAATCAGAGTGAGTGAGGAACACGCGCCGCGGAAGAATCCATAGCATGGCTCGCAATCGGGAGGATCCACGGGCGGGACGGAGCGCTTACCTCGGCGACGGATCAACCGGAGAGACGGTGGCGGAGGCGGAGACGAAGCGTCAGCATCCCACGCCGTGCCGGGCACAGGGCACACCCCTCTCGCCTTCGTGGAAAGGACGAAGGAGCGGAGAAAGTGGTTAGAATACTGCCTAATAATGGGGTTTATTTATGGGTTTGGATTTGAAGGCGCCGGCCCTTGTGCTTGGGGCTTGGGAGGACTGTATTGGATTCTTCTGCCAACCCCATTTTTTTTTACCACAGCCTTTTTTTTAATCAGGAGAGAAAAAAATATAGTACTCCCTCCGTCCGGTTGATAGTGCAATTATGGGAAACGTGCCGTTCAAACTGTGTCAACTTTGACTAAATTTATAGCAAAAAGTATTAACATTTATGTCTCGAAATAAATTTATTATGAAAATATATCTCATAACCAATCTAACGGTACTTATTTTGTCTCATAAGAGTTAGTATTTTTTTATATAATTTTAATTAAAATTTGCGATGGCTGACTTCTCGGGATGCGAGAATTGCACATTCATTGGGACGGAGGGAGTAGTAGCATGAACTTCCTCCGTATCGAATTTAGAAGTTGTTTTGGAAAAGGGCTGGGTTAAACATTGAGAATATAAATCATCAATAACTTTTAAGTTGTTGAGTTTGCAAATGTAAAAATTATACGAATAGATTTGTCTTAAAAAATATTTTCATAAAAGTATACGTATATTACTTTTTCATAAATATTTTTTATAAAACAAGAGGTTAAAATTGTGTTTCGGAGACCGTATCGTTGTGTTAAACGACTTTTAAACGGAGTTCATCAGTGGAGATGGTGCCTGCTGGCCGCAGCCGCTTGCCTTTTTGGTGTTTGGACTTTGGACCACACACAGATCATTGGCTGATTATGATATTATTGTGGTCATATCACCTTTGGAAATTTACGTGGAGGTTTGATGAATTCTGGCATGCAGTGGCAGGTAGAAAGCCTATCGGAATGGAACCGGTTGTGCCTACCTCAGTTGTATCAAATGAATTTCTAGATCCGGGCCCGCACAAAGTGCATCCATTTCACATCGATAACGCGCCCTCTTCCCCGCAGCTGACTCATAAGTATAGTTTTACTGTAAGCAGCTACTCCGCAAATACAAATAATACTCTTTCTAATCAACATTCGATCTTTCATAACTGCAAATATTTAATCACCGGATTAATTTATAAGATATCCCCTCCGTCCCAGAAAAAGTATCGTTTTAAGTTTTTCAGACATCTTGTTTGACCGTTCGTCTTATTCAAAAATTTTGTGCAAATTATAAAATAAATAAATCATTATTGAAGTATCTCTAATGATAAATTAAGTCATAACAAAATAAATAATATTTATTAAAATTTTTTGAATAAAACGAACGGTCAAACACGATGTCTGAAAAACATAAAACGACACTTTTTCTGGGACGGAGGGAGTATATGTCATGTTCGCTTGAACTTATCGGCCTGGCTTATCAGTCATGGAACTGTATTTTTCTCTCACAACAAATCAGCTTCAGCCAAACAGAATCTTTTTAAGTTATTTAGTAGAGTAGAAACATGTGAGTTATATGTGTAGGTTTGTACTCGAAATACTTAGAAAATTTTATAAACTAGGATTTAAGAATTTATATTTAAAAAAAAGACCGTCAAATTAAATACAACAAGGTTTTTTTTTAACAGGACGAGTACAAAGACATTTCTATGGCATGTCCTACGAGACTATAACTCTGTTCGATAGTGGGGAAGAGAATAATAAAATTGGGCTACTACATGGTTTTTTTTTATAAAGCTCATGCCATCATCGACCTTTTGTTCTATTCATTCCGTATTTGTTTATCCAGTCTAGTTATTGTTGATGAGTACCGCAGCCCTTCCTTTTTCTTTATCTTCAATAGAAAAAAAAATATAAAAGGAGTAGCGCTGCCCTCAAATCCTGTGATGGCTGATGCAGTGATCCGGCGTCCGTAGACCGTAGCTCCACTTCTCAACCATTCCCCGATTTAAAAATGGAGTGGTTTCGGTTTCCCATTCGCGACCACGCGCCACATTCGGTGGCGGCTCATAGGTTCGAGCTGGCCGACGTCATTGCTGACGAGCAGGCCAATGGGGGACACTGGCAGTCTGGCACATGAACAAAAAAATATACAAGAAAGTCAAAGAAAAGATCTATCGCGAGGCCCCACTGCTTGCCGCACTCCGAATTTGCCGGAACAGGGTCGTTTCGTTCTGATGTGCAGTAGCAGAATAGCACTGTTAATAACTTTTGGTTTTCTTTTTGACGAAAATTAACGTAGGTGAAGGTGGACAGAATGGTCGGAGGTAATTGAAAAGACGGGATGAGAATTTGAAGATACGAGTTTAAAATCTTCTTTGAGACCAACAACCACTAATCATTTTTCAGAGAAGGGTAGTAATTGAGTAGGAATTAAGTTTCTAATGAAAGACAAATGCATTATCGCGACTTCGCGTACAATTTCCCATTTGGAAGTTGATTAACTCATGATAATTTGACTTAGAGTGGTTTTAGAAATTAATATATTTTAGAACATAAGGAGTATACACAGTCATAAGTAGCGTACTACTCTCTTCTTTCAAATTATAAGTTATTTTGACTTTTTTATACATCTATTTTGTTATCATCTAAATATAATATATGTCTAGATGCATAGCAAATTTTATATTAAAAAATCAAAACGACTTATAATTTAGAATATATATAGTACAATGCTTAGACTTAGCCGCCCGAACGGAGCCTCAAGTGAATAATGGATGACTTGTTTGGATTATGGATTGGTCCCATCCAGAATCACTTGATCTATCGTGCGTCTATGCCGCAGAGAACGGTGTCGTCCAATGATTTTAAGTGCGCTCACGGAGAAGGCCAACCAGCACGCCTGATGGCGTACTGATTCAATCTATGAAGCAAACCAAACAAATCAGTCAGGTTCAAAGCTAGATTCGGATGATTCCACATCTGCCTGACCGTCAATCCAAATACATCGATAATGTTATAACCTTACGGTAAATGGAGAATTTCTTGTATATGTACCTACACCAATAACCTATAAATCCCCTCAATTCACATATGTAATTTCAAAACTAAAAAACCACGGGTACATATGTCGAGTCAACATGAGGCAGGATAGAGCGTATTGCACGACCGTGCCAACATTCAGCAACCGATGTACTATACTATGTACTACTACACGCTTTTCTATTACATTACTGTTCAAGCAATGAATAAACGGTGGCCATTTTAAAAAAAATGATGGTGAACTCCACATTACAATTACTACAGTATCACTATACGTCCAGAATTTAAAAAAAATCATACGTTCTGCTCCGCGCTCGATCCCTCTACCTGGGCCGAATGGCCAGCAGCCTAACCGGCCTCCCCACTTATTCCCTCACTCTAGATTACATGCGGGCCTAAACAATAGCTCCTCTTCTCCTTCCTCCAGACAAGAAACGCAGCAGCTACTGCTCGAACGAGAGCACGCGCGCTGCTTCCTGGACCCGGCCCACACCGACTCCCCGCCGCCCACCTCGATGGGCCGGCGCCGCATGCGTTGCTCCCCGTCTGCCGCTGCCTGCTCGTACGAGAGCACGCGCGCTGCTTCCTGTACCCGCTCCTCAACCTGACCCACACCGACTCCCCGCCGCCCACCTCAACGGCCCGGCGCCGCACGCGCTGCTCCCCGTTCCCGTCCTCGCACCCCGTCGCTGCGCTATCGTCCCCGACGCTCCTCAAGGGCATCCTCTCCGACCTCACCGAGATCGGCGGATCCTTACGGTCGTCGCGTGTGGCCCGGCGGCCAAGAGAGGGGGTTGTCATTGGCCGGGCCCAGGCCAGGCGAAGACGCAGCTGGCCGCTGCCAAGTCGCGCCATCATCCTCGGTCGCTGGCTTGCCGGAATCGGATGTTCCCCGGTGTAACAGAACCGACCAATTATACGAAATTAAGTAAGAAAATCACCCCGCCGATACAGATAATTTGGCAAACTTAAGCCCGTATAACCCAGTAGTCCGTGAAACCACGAAGGATTTCAAACCAACCAACATACAAATCAAGATCGTACAAGTTTAGCAGCCACAGTCACATATTACATAAAGTCCACAACAACATTGAGATACATCGGAGTTTAAAACATAAAGTTATTACAAACCAAGTTTATAATAAAGTAGCAGAAGCAAATAGTTTTAAAACCACACACGCATTTAGTTCAGATACAGTGCCAAGAGATAGTCATGTCCAACAAAAACATCAGGTAAAACATACGGAGCGACCATGCCCTTGATCCTAATTGTTGCCCATCGCAGGGTACAGGCAGTTGATGCAATAACGGTAGTACATCTTACCATTCTGCAACAACAATGGAAACAACGCCCTGAGTACAAGAAAGTACTCAGCTAGACTTATCTGTCTTAAACTAAAATAAAGACACCAAGGAGTATACAAGGCTTTCTTTAGTGGACTAGCTGATTCATTTACGAAAGAGCAATAAGTTAACATGATGAACCATTTAAATACTTCGCATCATCTTTATCCTAACCTATCACTCTTGGTGAGCACCTATACTATAGCAATCACTTGATTAACCAATAACATCCAGTTACCAACTTAGATTTAGCATTCCCAACATCATCCATATAACCATCAGTGTTCCATTATCATTACTACGATGTTGTAGCTCGAGTCAAGTGCTCACTATCCAAGAGCGATGGCGATTCGAATCGATTCCTAATAACTGGTGATTTATTCCTCACATAAACCACATTCACCGATCAAGTGAGCTACAGATCACCAATGATACTTTCCAGGTAAACGTCGCGGGATAGCAATCATGGACCGCAATACCCAGGGGCCTCCCGACTGCCAGGAATCAGGACCCAGCCTACCCTTGGGCTCACTCTTCGTGCCCCTGTCATACCCCCTTCAGCACCAGTCTACCAATCCGAGTTTATCCCGACCAAAATAGTGCCACTAGCTTCGCGGTCGAAAGGTACGTTATTCGGCCAGCTAAATGTAAGGCATGCGTTCAACATGACAAGAGGAATGAGCAACGATCGGTCCTTAACCGACGCAGACAAAAAACTACGAGCACCTCAGAACCCTGTCTGGTTGCCTCCAACTATTCCGTCCGGTCTCCAATTATCTATCAATACATGGTTATTTTCAGGATATCATCCATAACAATGGTAAAGCATTCTAGTAACCACATATATTTACAGGTGACAGGAAATCATCGATCGCTACGGTCTAAGCAGTTATTCGATCTTAAACCTAATAGGGTAAGAATATAGTAAAGTAAGCAATGATAGTAATAAATGCATCAACAGTTCACTCAACTCATATAACTTAATGCAACAATATATAAAACTCATATATAAAAGATTAGTTTTATAAGATAGGAGACTTATAATGCTCCGGAGCTTGCCTCTCTCAAAGGAACTAGGTTGATGGTCCATGCACTCGGACAGGTCCTCTCCTTGCTCCTCTACCTCTAGCACCTCCTGTGCCTAGATTTTCTGTGGGTCAGCCTCGGCCTGCTCCTCTTGCACTGCTACTTGCACTTTCTTCTGCGATCCTGTATGATGCAATTGTAAGTGAGGATGCAAGCAGTGCATCAGATACGATGGCATGTGATGATTATGATGGCATACAATGCAGATAAACACACTTAGAGTTATTGGATAGAATAGAGGTAAAACTTTTCTACTAGGTAGTCAACATCATCTAAGGACATGTACCATGAGTACATGTCATCTACTGTATTCTCTTCTACTACTAACCCCCGTTAGCTACCGCTAACTACCATATAGTCATAACACAAATGCTGCTACACTTCACTACCATAACTATACTAACATGCCAAGTCATACCAGCAAGTCAATAATATACCAAAGATACACCAAAGTGCACAAAACAAACTAATCATGCAATAGGAATCATATTTTTATTTCACTTTAATCTAGGGCTACAACATCAACATGTATTTCTGGTGTTTAGAAAAATCTAACAAAATTACAGTAGCTTTATCATACTATAAGTAGCCTACCATAAAATTTTCATTGCATTTAGATGAGTAGAACAGCCTACACAAAAATGACAAGCTAGGATGGATAAATGAGCATGAAAATACTTTGTACTGTGAAAAGTATCAAACAATAAATTTAGTATTTTCCCATGATCTACATAGTCTACAAACACAGTATAAAAAGTTTTACATACATGTCTTATGCACATTTTTAGCTCTAGCAATTTTACAAGAACTAGCAAATAAATGTAAATAAATTAAATAGCCATATTTTTCTACAAAACATGCATGCCATATATTTTTCATAGAAGGTGCTTCACATTAGTAGACCAACAAAACAAGTTTCACATTTTTCTGACCTATATTCCATTTACTTTGCATTTTCCAAGAAAATAGCATTTAAAAAAATTAAATAAAGCCCTATAAAAAAGTATCACAAATTTGGTATGTAATATTTTTATATTGTAGATCTGTTCATAAGAAACCTAGCAAAAATTGTTTCAATAAATTTGGAGCTAAATTCATCAAGTTATGATTTTTGGAAGCATTTAAATCATTTCTAAAAATCTTTTTCTAAAACCCCTTTTTAAAAAATCCGGATATGAATTTTGCTATGTGCACCCCACGCGGTTCCCAAGCTCTGCACTAGAGCGGTTGACAGTGGGTCCCCGGGCCCACCTGTCACACACACAGGGAGGACACGGCGGCGTTCTCGCCGGTGGTGAGCTCTCGGTGACGGGGTCACCACCACCCGACTTCCCGCGATGAGGCAAAGCCGGTGGTAACTCTGCGCCATTGCTCTTAGACGCGACTTATTTAAATTTTTATTAGCACACGTCTTGAGTAAGACTCATGTCGAGGATTGCACTTATATACATGTACAATTTTAGTTTATATTAGATTTGATAACAAACTGCTCACGATTTCAGTTTTACGATTTATGCCGGCGAGCTCTCGGTGACGGGGTCACTACAACCCGACTTCCCGCGATGAGGCGAAGCCGGTGGTACCTATCACGCGGCCAGACGAGCTCGGCATTAAGCTCGTCGGCATGCATGGCGGCGCGGCGGCGCTGGCGCACGGCGGCTGGCCGGAGTTAGCCATGGTGGCAGCTAATAAGTCACGTGCGAGCTTCGCGATGTGGAGGCAGACACGGCGCGCGAGAGAAGGAGAAGAAGGCGAGGGTGGAAAGGGGTTGCCGGCGGGAGCCGCGACAGCGAGCTCACCGGCGGGGACGAAGACGGTCGATTCGGCCTTCTCACCTGCCGGTAGCGGCTGTGGGTGGTGTAACATCCCAGATGTTAAGAAGCAATTAAAACTTTGATCATGATCATTATGCATAAGCATTGTGGCATAAAAGCATTCCATGTTTCATTTATAGCATTGCTATGTTGCATAAATAGTGCTTCGTGTGTTGCAATCGTTATACTTCATATGTTGCATGAAATGTTGTCACAATTATCAATTAAGGCTCTTTGTGATTTTATATATGTGATTTTGCTTAAACAATTAAAATTTGGTAAATATGAACTTTGTATTTAAAAATGTGCTCTATAATATGGAATAAAATTTTGTTAGAATCTTCAAGTCACAAGTATTTAAAATTTAGTTCAAAGTTTGAATTCTAAACAAGTTTTCCAAACCTAACCATTTGTGGTCAGTCTCTGAAAAACAGTGTTAAACTTCAATATTTGGAGATTTATAAAATGAATTTTCATGAATAAAAGTTGTGCAACTTTTGTGTCATGAGTTGCTACTATGCTTGAGCTGTGTTAATCAACACTTGTTTTTGATGTTTGATCAGTAATTAACCATTAATTAATTGCTTGAACATGCTTAGTTGAAACTGCTTTTGAGAACTATGAACTGAATGCCGTTGTACAGTTCAAAGTGCCTCTCTTCAAAATTCTATATTTTTCAAACCATCAAGTTTTGGACAAGGGTTCCTTAAGCAAAGTTGGAGATCTCATGAAGATGAACAACTTTCATGTTTGGAAATGATCAAGTTTTTGCACGAAATCAAGAGAAAAATAGGGAGGAAGTTGATCTGTCAATGATGAACAGTAACACCGGGAAAGAGCTGCTTGCCTGCCTCGACGTCGCCGTGCACCGTTTGACAGCCTCCACGCCGCTTCTAGCGCCTGGACGCGCGGGCATCCTCGTGGCTAGGCTCGAGAAGGCGCTGGCAAAATCCAGAGCGTCGTCCTCGCCTATATCAACCAAGCGCCAGCCGCCGTCTCTCTCTTTTCTTCTCTCTGCACCGCCGCCGACCGCCTTGCTTCGTCAGCGAAATTCACCGCCGCTGAACCATTCGCGCTCAATTGCTCGTGCACGCAGCTCCGCCTGGCTCTTGCGCATCTCCGTGGCCTGCTCGCGCCGCCTTTGGCCACCGAAATCTTCCTCGGCGCTGGTTGCCGCCGCAGCCGTGCAGCCATGGCCGCCACAAGCCGCTCCTCCGTGGCCAGGCCCTTTCTAAGCACCTCTCGCCATTCCGCTTGTCCCTCTAGCTTCCTTGTGATTCCTGGATGCTCATGGGCTCGCTTGTCGCTCCGGTTTTCCTCAGGTTTCGCCGGAGCGCTGTCTGCCGCCATGTCCGCCGCCGTAGGTCGTGGGTGCACGTGGGCAGCCCTACCTAGACCATCTTCGGCCGCGATTCGGCCACCCATGGGTGCGCATAGCCGCCATGGAGCTTCCCCGACACTTCCTTGCCGTCGGCAGGCACCACAGTGACCGGAAATCGCCGTCTTCGGCGTCCTCTGTTCTTCAAAAACGCGACCAGGGGCTTCGCGCCAGAATAGAAGCTTTTCCAGGGGCCTAAGTGCGAAGACTGTGACTCGGATGAATAGTATGCTACATGTTTTTTCTTTTTCTTTTTCTATTTTCAGCTGAAATTTGTGAATTTCATAACTATTTATTGGTGCATGCTAAAATCATGAAACGTTTTGTGTAGCCTCTTCATGATGTGCTCTATGTAGGAAAATTATGATTTGGGCATTTTCAGTAATTTTTCTATGATTTAAAATTACCTCTTTTAATTAATAAATGCACCTTCCATGATTTTTATAGGCTAAAATAAATATCCAATGGTCATGAAACTTTTTGTGTATCTATTTTATGCTAGTATCCACCTTCACGAAAAAGTTTGGGCTTAATTGGATAAATTTTATTTTATTCCTAATTTTTGTCTTAATTAATTAATTAAACATATGATTAACTTGATAATTTAGGATTTGTGTGACTTTGGGATTACTTGTTGACCTTGGATCATTAACATATGATGATCCATGGCATATTATTGAATTGCTTGAGCTCACGATTAACTTGTTAACTATGATTTGTTAATGATAATTAATGTGTTTAACATAGATCATTAATGGTTAATGATTTCTTGGGTAAGTAATTAGTGGTCTTGTGATAGACTTACTTGTTATTAGATGCAACCTCTTGGGTAAAAACAAAGTTATGGTTAGTTAACCTTTAAATTAACCTTGTTGGCTTGTAACGGTACCGCGAAGGAAAGTTGTACTCAAGTAGATAACTAATGTTTATCCTTTTTAAATGTCTCTTATATACTATGCCTTGTTCATCATCATGCATCATGGCATGCATTCCATCATATTAAACCTCGCATTATTTGTATACGTGTAGTGCATACGAGAGTGTTTTGGATCATGTCGATCAAGCTACAGAGAAGGTGATCCACCCGTGGTGTTGGTGTCAAACTTGACTTCTACGAAAACTAACCACCGCTGCAACACAGGCAAGCCCCGGACATACAAACACCCTTCTGTTTTTAAATGCTTTATTACACCTTGAGTCTAGTGTAATGTGCATTATGTTAGTAGGAGTTGATCGATACCGTTGCTGCATAATTACCTTGATCTACATTTATATCCAGATGATATCCCACTAGTATGTGTAGGTCGATCTTTTATGCTTAGTAATGCTTAGACTTCGGTAGAAGTCGAATGGTGATTTCATCGTTCGTGAGAAACAAGTTTACCTTTGCTTCCCCTAACCTAATGACGGGTCATGAGAGCATATGAATATGAATATGGTAATATTAAGCTAAGACCAGGCGGGTGGCTGAAAGCCCAAGTTTGGTTTTGGTAATTAATGACACCAAGTTGCTAATGCCATGTGTTAAGTGTTTTGAGTTAGGCATAAGCAACACATGTGATGAAGGTGTACGTGGCAAGGAGTGGTGGCCACAAGATCACAAAGAAATGGTGCATGGACATGAAATGACGATCATGGTGGAGATGCACATAATATGATGGACATGATGATCAAGTGGAGGAGAAGGATCTAAGAGCGCAAGGCAAAGGTATAACAATAGGGTTTTTCTTTTGCCGGTCTAAGAAGAGTAGAGAAGTGATTGACCGGATTTAGGATACATAGCCGACTATCAAGAGGGGCAATCACGGTTAGCTCGGGAATCAAGTGCCACTAGATCAATGTCTTGAGCATATGCATTAGGATCTAGTAGAGAGCTAACATAACGCCTTGAAAATGTTTGTGAAAATTCTAACACACATGCACATGGTGTTTTTCACATGATGGTGTTGGCACACTTTGCGAAGGCGGTGGTGTTTCAGCGGTAGTAAGGGGTTTGGGGTTCGCTCTCCCTCCCACCGAGCTTGCGAGCGCGGGATTCAGGCGTTTTCGAGGATATGAAATGCCTATTTTCTATTGCGCTGGAGGCGAGAAAAGGTGGCGAAAGTCCGAAATGATTATCACTGAAAATTCAGTGACCGGACGCTGTGGTCGAATTGACCGGACGCGGCTGGCGCGTCCGGTCAGTTCAAACCATAGACAAACGTGCGTGTGAGAAGGGTCGCGGACCGGCGCGTCCGGTCCCTCGCGGAACCGGCGCACCCAGGAGTTCAGCACGGAGGGAAGATGCGATCGGACGCGGTGGCGCGTCCGGTCACGTTCGACCGGACGCGTCCGGTCATGAGTGGACCGTTACTGGACTCCGATCGGACGCGGCTGGCGCGTCTGGTCACGTGCGATCGGACGCGTCCGGTCGCGGCGGGACCTTACTGGACTGCGACAGGACGCTGACACTATCGCGTCCGGTCAAACGCTAGAGCGCGTCCGGTCACGGCAACGGCTAGTTCTGACACGCACTGTTTTCGCTTGTCCTGTAGTGACCGGACGCGTCCGGTCACCCTGACCGGAGCGTCCGGTCAGCGCGTTTTTAACTGTGTCGTCCGGTAACGGCTAGCTGTGTACCCCTTCGTTTTAAATAGAAGTTGGCCGGGGTTTGAGGGTATCTCTTGCACATTTTGAGACCTAGAGACATCCTTTGAGCTAGAGAACAACCCCTCCACTCATCTCTTTGCTTGGTTGCACATCTTGAGTGAGATTGAGTGAGATTCAAGTGCATTGCTTGAGAGTTGCATTCTAGAGGCACTTGATCTTCGAGTTGCTGCGGATTTCTGGTTACTCTTCCGTGTTTCCCGACACGGTAGACGGCTTGGAGCAGCGGAGGTGATTGAGCTCACAATTGAAGATTGTTGGAGCCCTCACCAAGTGTTGTAAGGGGTTCTTGATCCTTCCCCGCGGGAGTTCGTAAATTGGATACTCTAGTGGAGCTCGTGGCTTGGAGGATCCCCATCTTGTGTGCGGTTGTGCGGCGCCCGCCGAGGGCTCGACTCTTGATAGTCGATTAGCTCGCGAACCGACAAGTGGATGCATCGCCACAACAAGGAGTAGCTTGCCGGAAAGCAAGTGAACCTCGGTAAAAATCTTGTGTCATCTTTTTGTCGAGGATTTCTCTTGTGGTTGATCATTGTAATTGATTCTTCGAGTGCATTACTTCTCTACATCGTTGGTATAAGAATCAAGTCACTTGCTCTTTACTTTCTTGTACTAGTCCTAGTGTAGTTTGCTTAGTGTAGCTTTTATCACATAGGAGTAAGTAGCATAGTGACTTAGCCTTGTTGGTGTGTTTTAGAGATCATAGCCTTGCTTCACTAGAATTGCATAGGTGGCTTGCATAGTGTAGTTGAGCTAGTACTAGTATTAGCTTAGCCATCTTTTATACTAACGTGTTTGTTTAGTGAAGCTTGTAGAATTTTAAATAGGCTATTCACCCCCCCTCTAGCCATTTGGACCTTACAGTGGCTTGCATCGTGAAATGAGTCGATGTAGTGCTCCGCCTGTGTCGATTAAGGACCGTACCGTTAGAGGGCCGCCTGTGTTTCGAGAATTTGCAACTGACCGCATGCTCCGGTAAGCCTAAAACCTCGGTAATGCCATCATGTGAACGGACAACCGCGCACTGAGAGTGGAGAGATGGCGAGAGTGGTGTGTACCCTCGTAGCCAAGGGCTGGATTGGAGGTGTATTATACTCTTAGGTGGCGTTGGACCCGGTCACGTTATGGAGGATCTGGGTGAAGGTTGATATATGTAGGTTAGAGTCCTACCTATGTCGTGCGGTTAGGGATCCCCAGCTGGGTATAATCGGTTCGAATCGTCGTTGCTCCTCGGTTATAGAGACTCGATCACCTGACCTACATCGTAGTTAACAATGAAACATGGTGATTATGGAAATGAGATGGAAAAGAGATGGATATGAAATGTGATGCTTGATACAAGTGATTGAGATAGAACAAGTGCAAATCTATCTATAATAAGCTTCACTAAAAATTGATGCTAAAACTTGTTTAAAATATTGAAAGTAAGGATCCACGCATAGTCAAGCTTTTCTGCAAAACTCCTCTTTTCTAGCTCCACTACTTCCCTTAAAGCTAGCATATCCTTGGAGTCTTTTCTTTTCGTCGGATAAGTCTTGTGGAGTACAATTGAGTACTCAGGGTTTGTTAACCCCTGTTGCAGGTGCTGACTGGTGCTGCTAATCAGGTCATGTTAGTAGGCTCGTCGTGATCTGGTTATCAACTCCTAACTTAGATGCTCTACCCAAGTTATCTTCTGTAGTTCTACTCGACTTCCGCCATTTAAGTTAAGTTTGTAAAAAGTTAACTTAATTATGATTTGTAAATCTATTGTTGTTATTCTTCTGCACTCTGATGTAAAGTTTTGTAACAAATATTGTAATGTTGTAGTTATTCCTTTGTTGATCCTGTGTGAGTTGTAAAAATGTGGATGATTCGGGTTTCCCGAGGACACCCGACAGACTTCTTAAGTACTGTGGTACACATGTATGGTGGTTAGAGGTCTTTTAAGATGATAACAAGTACATGTTGGCCATATTATTTAGGAGGTTCTGTCACAGGTGGTGCAGCGGGTCAAGCAGACGAAGGCGGAGGCGAAGGCGAAAGCAGATGGCGGAGATGCGGAGCGTCGCTGCCAGCAATGATGCGACGGCGCTCGCGGTTCCGGTGGCTGGCTCTGCTGCGCCCTGCTGCTGTTGCTTGGGCGGGACGAGATGGAAATGCGAGCGCGAGGGAGGGAGCAGCGGCTCGGTCGATCGGGTTAAGGTGAGGAGCGGGGGGCCACCGGGTGCCACCCGTACGCCGTCGACGGTGAGCAGCAGCCACGCCGCTGCCATCCCCTGCTCCCGGTCAGGCGAGCGCGGGCGAGGCACGTGGGCGCACGCGGGGCAGGCCGGGCCGACTCGGCTGATGGGCCGAATAGGAGGGGCGCGGCCTACTAAAGAAGAAAAATTCATTTTCTTTTTGTTTTTCAAACAAACGGCCCCAATTTCTCCATTGTGAGCAATTAAAAAGCATTTTCACAAGTTGACTCAAAAACAAAAGTTGCTCTAAAATTTGTGATCTTCTACTTTGCCAAAAAGAGCAAAGCTAAAATCCAAATAGATTTTGAATTAGAGATTTAAAGCCAATTTTTAAATCAAAGCTCCATTTTCCTAGATTATTTTTAAAAGAAAATTTTGAGGAAATTTTGAATACCAAACTTGCTCCAAATTATTTACTAAGCATTTCTATATTGTTTATTTACTAAAACAAGCACATGCAAGGCATGACAAGCATGAACAGGACATTAAAGCTACTGAAATAAAACATCACAACATGCATGTTTCGGAAACCTGTTTCAATTCATTATTTCATGTGATGCTTATGAATACATAATGATGTTTATGCTAATGATTTGCAAATGCTAATGTCTGCTTAACACCTATGGTGTTACACCCCGCTCTGTGTTGCGTCGTACAGGAGAAGGGTGAAAACCGTAAGTTGCAAGAGTATGTTTCAAGTGTTGCAGATGTTTCAGAGTTATGTTGCGAGTGTTGTATATCGATGTTGTAGAAGTAGATCGGGATGTTGCACATGTTGGAATGGCTATACACGTATCTTTTCAAGTATATGTTCCAAATGTTTCTTCTGTTCTAAACATATGTTGCAAGCATATGTTTCAAGTGTTTCATACATATGTTTGTAAGTGTTTCATCTTGATGTCACATATGTTTGCAATGATTTTTAGTCATTTTCGCAAGTGTTTCAGACGCTTGTTTCAGTGTCTCATCTGTCTTTTTTGGTATATTGCAACTACTGTATATGTATGTTTCAAAAGTAGATCGGGTGTTACATATGGGATACGTGTGGGAAGCAGCTGGCGGCACAGACGACGTTTGGGGCGTTGTGGGCATCGTCTGAGGCGGCGTGGACGACGTCCGTGGTGGCAGCGGACCCACTGCTGGTGCGTTTGAGGCGAGCCACGTGCTAGCCACTCGCTTCCTTCCTATGCGGACAACGTCCGGACACTAGCTCCTAGATCAGACATTCGGACACTGGCAAAACGTACTTACCCCAGACCCGAAGCTGCCGAAGCCCATTCCGGTGAGGACCGGAGGAGGGAATGTTCAACAGGGTCAGACTTCCGGGTGCGTTTGGCAAGGGTATGATTTTTTCAATTCTCAGGTGAGCATGTTTTCCTGGTTTATGATTCTTGTGTGAACCAGATAAACATATTTGGTTCTCATTTTGAATATTAAGATCGTTTGGTAGGTTTCCTCTTCCTTCTTTTTTCTAGAAACAAATTTGGTTTGGTAGAAACTAGAGACTCATTCTGTCGTTTCTTGAGAGAAACAGTCTCAAGAAACTCTACTAAACGCACCGTAAACGATTTTCTCTATTCCTGCTTGTCTCTGACGTCTGCTCTTAGCGCATGGGCAGTCAAGTCCGCTGATCTAAGAAATAGAATAGTTACAACTCGCGTCGGGTGTCGACGAAGATGTGAGCGTGGGGTGTTGTTGGGGCTTGCAGTTGCAGTTGCAGATAAGTGGCCCATTGCCGCGTCAAGTCAACTAGAGATAGCCCCTGGCCCCGTACCCGATGCTTCGATGAACATGGGTTTTAATACATCACTGGTACAGTATCTGTGCTAACACCTCGGCAATATTTTAAAAATACACATGAAAACAATCAAATGACAGTAATTTTTTCTTGTCCATGCTAATGCTACGGTAAAAACTAAAAGACCATGTTTCTTAAAGAGCAACATTGCAAATAAATAACATCACAACCATTATATTTTTTGAAGCCGCCTAAATCCTCACATGCCCGTGCTAACAATACGGGAAAGATGATTTTTTTTTAAAAAAAAGAGGGAAATGAAAAGGCGATAAACACAACATATCAGCCATATACTTCCGGAACAAAATTTTTAAAAATATTCCAGCAGGCCTACATACATCATTCGCTTGAGCTACTTTTCAACCATGAAACATTGTTTTTCTCTCACAATATTTTAGCATAAGTCAAATTTCAGCATAAGCGAATAGGGTCATATATGCAAGCAGCGAGCCGGAACTGCGAGGGGAAGATAAAAAATTTTAAAACTGGTCAATCTAGCTCTGACCAAGTTACCGAATTGAACGAAGTCGTCAGCATGGATGTGTCCTGACTCCAATATGTGTTTTCTCATCCTTTGTCTTCCACCCGTGTAGGTTTTTAATACATTTTTAGTTGAAAACTTAAGTTATTTATATTTGTTCTTGTTGCATTTTTTTACACCATCTATAGTTTGACTTTCAACTTCTGATCATATTGGTTACTGCATTTTTTATACACGTGCAAGTTGAAACTTTTAGCGATTGTTGTATCTATTCAAAATTTCTTTTTTATATCCTATAAAAACATGGATTTTAGGTTCTAGATTCCACTCTTAGTTATTAAAATAATATTAAATAATCATCTCAGCATGCCCACAAACACTCATGATATTGAATTTTGCTACATAGAAAAAAATATATGTGTAGTAGTATTGTTTTGTTAAAATATAGAGTGCATATAATACTTCAGCCAAAGTGTAATAGGTGGGTAATTTAACTGCAAATTTAGAGGGTACTTTATGTATTTTTTATATTGCTAGAGGTGGAAAGTTATAAAACATAATAAATTCAACAAAACTATTATCGATAATTATCATCGCAATCTACCAAATTCAGCATGGATGTGTCCTGAGAGAACAGATTTCTCGAGTGGGTCGTCGTTTACAATCTTTTCTTGCAGGCAACAACTTAAATCAATATTTTTCCTCTTTTACTTTTTTATCTAGTTTCTGTCAGCTAGAAGCTAAAACAAATAGCTTAGCTTCTGAATTAGCTTTTGAAAATCTGGAATTTAAATTGTAACTATACTGCTATACGCAGTTGAAGAATATGCCGACCAATTCATCAACTAACGAGGAAACATCTAACCTCAAACTCAAGGATACAAGTACGAACTCCAAGACAATTCGGTAGTTTTTTTTTTAAAAAAAGTTCAGGAATAAAGCATTCTGGCCTGCATCATCCTCGCATGAATGATTAAAGCCGCTAGACAATTCAGTTAAGTAGTACTATAAGATAATTCGCAGCGCAGGGAGTCGCCATGCACATCTAATTTTCTTATTCCGCCGGTCGTTGATCATTGCCTCATCGGTGTCTATCTGCTCTTGTCGCGGGAGCACAAAAAGTCTAGGCGTTGTGGTCAACAAAGATATTTCATGTGGAAAAGATGGCTTCTTCGAAACAGCCGGCACCTTGTAACGTTCAGCAGTGCGACAGCGACCATTCTAAAGGGTAAAGATCCTCTGAAAAGCTCGATCTCCAGACTGACTCCTGCACAAAACAACCATCACCAGCTGACTGTGTGCACCTGAATTCTTAACAAAACATGCATGAGCTTCCAGGAGCAACAAGGTTCCAGCCGCTGATGGCAGAAGAAAAACGAAGACCACAAGCAAAGTCAGAATCGTGCTAAGGGGGAAAAAACATCGAGTTATATAAGTAGTTCTGACCAAGCTGATGAGCAGTTTCCTAAAAAAAAACCAAGCTGATGAGCAAAAGTAATCGCTCGTCAGCATGGACGTCTCTTCAAATTCCTCCATGGGATCGTCTCTGGAATTGTTTTTGCAGCCAACAGCTGTTGTTGCTGGGTCACTGCCTCACTGCATGCACGGTTAACGGTTTGTTTTCAGCCTAACCGTTATTTTCCCCTTTACCAAGCTCCTTTGTAAAGTCAGGACAAAACATGTTCTTGTGATCTTGTTCTGGAGCAGTAGTTCTGAGGCTGCGTTTAGATGCAAAAATTTTTGCAAAACGGCATTGTAGCTCTTTTCGTTGTTATTTGGCAAATATTGTCGAATCATGGTCTAATTAGGTTTAAAAGATTCGGCTCGTCCATTTCGTCTAAACTGTGTAATTAGTTTTATTTTTTATCTATATTTAATGCTTCATGCATGTGTCCAAAGATTCGATGTGATGAGGAATCTGATAAATTTTGCAAAATTTTTTGGGAACTAAACAGGGCCTGAGACAAAATACTACTAGCTAGATGCTTCAACTATCACTCTGAGTGCATTTACAGACCACAAAGCGATCCTCGCACTGGCCATGAGCGAGGAGCAGATGAATAAATTCCCAGATGAAAAGCTTGGGTAAGTACTAGGTCAGGCGCCAATAAGACATTTCCTGCAAGTGTGCGTGCCTGTCCAGCAAGTAACGGAAGCAAGGATGTCAGCCAACAAAAAGAGGAGAACATATTTGATATTTCTGCTCTGTAGAGATAAACAAGCAACATGCTTCTACTACAAGCGGTTGTGGGTACCTTAGGATGGCCCCTGAATGAGTCAAAGAAAACATCATTTGTATCGCCACTTCACCAGCAAAGTCGCATGTTGCAATGCAGAGGGCAGAAAAAAAAATATATCAACTCACCAAGTGGGCCTCCAACTCCAAGCATGGAATCAGCTCACAAGCATCAGAAAAGTAGTGACCGGCATTATTGGTGGGCCTCCAAGTTTGACCGGTTGAACCAATCCTTTTTATATATTCTATAAAAAAGGCATTCGAATGTGGACACTTCGGGAGGAAAATATAGGATACTTGCATGGGCCTTTGAAATGGGCTAAGCAAGCTGATGGTACCATGGGCTGAATTTCAATGAATGGGTTATAGGCACAAACTTTTTAAGAGGGAGAGAGTCCAAACGGGACAATGCCGAGAGTTGGCTGATGGATTATACTGTTATTATACCTATTTATCAATTTATATCTCCTGACAACCTGCAGCGTCACTTCTCAGTAGCAGGATCACAATTCACAAGACGTCGAGGATGAGTATTCTGTCAAAAATTTCATATAAAGCTGTGTTTAGATCTATTAAAAAGTACACTATATAAAAAAAGATTCCCTGTCACATCAAACTTGCGATACATGTATGGAGTACTAAATGTGGATAAAATCAAAAACTAATTGTACAGTTTGGTTGTACTTTGCGAGACGAACGTTTTGAGCCTAATTAGTCAATGGTTGGACAATTATTACCAAATACAAACAAAATACTATAGTGTATTTTGGTACTCCAAAATTTGGATCTAAACACAGCCAAACATTACAATTTACTGTACTACACGCAGATGACAGGTTACCGAGCAGGAAACTGTAGCCAGGTCAGCGGCGTGCACGATCATGCCTGACGAACCCATCCAATCCACTGCAGCGTAGGAGTACTACCCCTACTCCTACAAACCTCATCGCCATCGATTCACCCTACGGCTAACGTCGTTAAAAGAAGAGCAAATCTACCTTTGCCGATCGCCATACCTCCTCTGAGAAAGGGCTGCGCTCGCCATCCTCCGACGCTGTAGCTTTTCGCCTTTCACCAGCTTTCCTGGGGCACACAACACAGCTCCTCCACTCCAGCTCTCTTGCTCTTCTTCCTCCTGGACCTCCTGAAGATGCTCTCAGCTTTTCAGGGTTTACCCCTGCACGTCACTGGCCCCTGGTTTAGTTCCCTAATTCTCCCTAAATTCCACTATACAAAAGAAGATTCTCCATCACATCAAAATATCGGCAAATGTATAGAGTACTAAATGTTGATGAAATCAAAAACTAATTGCACGGTTTTGTTGTACTTTGCGAGACGAATATTTTAAACCTAGTTAGTCAAAATTTGGATAATTTTTACCAAATACAAACAAAATGCTACGTGAATTCTGATACAGTGTTTTTCTCCCATATTTTGTGAACTAAACGAGGCGTGAGGAGGACGAGTCAGAAACTCAGAGCTAACAAAAATGGCCAGAAAGCCTTTCGTCGACAGCAGCACGCGATCGGCAAATAATTGCTGCGTGCATGGGCATGGCGCAGTTCGCAGTCGTTTGATCCACACGGGAAAGGTTCCATTTCCATTTTCCAATCCGTGGCTTATCCGAATTTACAGCAGCAGTAACAGCGGAGGCAGTGGAGCTGCTGCACTGCACATGCCAAGTTCACATGAATCACAGACACACTAGGGACACATGGAGCCCTCCTCTCTGCCTCTCTGGTAAGTGTAGCTGCTGGTAGGTTTCTGTGATCCTGTGACCTGTCGTTTGTAAACCTCTGCCTACACTTGTGTTGTGAGGATGTGTTGGATTGGATGCAATGCAAGAGCAAGGCTAATTGGAAACCCATGCCATGCATCATTTGGACATGGAATCCAGCTTCCGGTGTTTCATTGCAATCAGCCATACTACTGTCCAAACGGAAACCCATGATTGGTGGATGCCTGGGCCCACACTGCCAGTGGCTGCCAAAGGAACATGCTTGGATCAAAACACTGTTGTGCTGTGTCCTACAAACAAAAGATTCTTTCCGGGCAGGCAATTACAATGTGATAAGACCGTCTCCAACAACCGCGATCTAAAATATAAGACTTATTCATCCTTTAGTAACGTTATAGGCAAAATGTTTAATACCTATTTTTAGTCTTCTCCAACAACAACACCTAAAAGACAAACCATTTTGTAAATAGGTCTTCAGAAGAGAGGAGACTTAGGGGGCGTTTGGTTGCCATCTGCTCTCGGCCAGGCTCTCCGCATGCGAGAACAGCAGTCTGTTTGGTTGACAAATCTGTTGGACCAGGCTCCCTTCATGCAAGATTCCCCTTGCAGCCAGGCTCCAAAGAAACGTAGAAATCGAGCATATCTGTTGGCAGTGGCGGACCTACAGGGTATGCCGGGTAGGCCACGGCATACCCTGGGGTCCAGCTGTCATACATACGTGATATAAATTTTAATGTAAAAAAGAGAGGAAGCAACACATGCAAACTCGGCAAATCAGGAACTGCGCCGGCCTCGGAGTAAAACTGCACGAAGTCGAGTCATCGTCTTTGTCTCTTCGAGACCGAACGGGAAATCAGGAATTGAGTTTGTGGTTGAGCGCCAGCGGCCGGACACGGCGGAGCTTCAGCACTAGGATCACGTCGGACAGATCGCGTCGCGGCGGCGGGCATCAGCACTTCGGCGCTCAGCGGAGCTTCGGTGCGGCGCGGGCCATAACGCTGGACGCCGGGATCACGTCGGTTGCCGGGTCATCCACGGTCCGCCGCCGACTGCTCGACTGATCGGCACTCCGAAGGTACTTAGTTGCAGGTAATTGATCTTCTTATTTGTAAAAAACTTGTGTCATATTTTTATTTAATTATTTAATTATTATGAGTGATTTCTTTTTAGCATCAATCCATCAAAGAAGGCAGCATGTGAGTTTTCTAACAGTAACGCATGATAGTGCCTAGGTAGTTGCTGTACTTACATCGCATAATTTTTCTTCATTTAAACAATTTATATCGAGATTTGTCATCGTTTTAAGCTTAATCTTTGAATTTAACAATTATATCGAGATTTGTCGTCGTTTCTAGCTTAATCTTTGAATTTAAGGCTTACATGTTATATTGTATTTTGTTTTACCGAATTAGAATATAGTTTTACCAAATTGTAAATGGTTTACCGAATTGCATAAGAAATTTTTTTTCGTGGCATACCCTGTGATAAAATCCTAGGTCCGCCACTGTCTGTTGGGCCAGGCCAGCGCGATGCAGGCTGGGCGCGCAAGCTGCATGAGATGAGAGAGCAGCGGTGCAAGGCCAGCTCCTGCGTCCAGGCAACCAATCAGCTTCTTTGCTCAGCCATGATGCACTCACCCAGGCAACCAAACGCCGAGCAATTGCATGGCAGCAGCCTGGCCATGGAGGGCCTGTCTCAGCCTGTGCGATGCAGGTTGGGACATGCAGGCAACCAAACGGCCCCTTAGATTTGAGTTATGCCTCTCCGGTCTTCTATATAAATATTGCGTTGAAGGCTGTAGATATTCTGTTGGAGACACGTTTTACGTTTGGATACCCTGTTAGACAGCCTAGCTACTGCTCACAGAGAGGGAATACCGATCCTCAAACCGAGAGCCCCTCCTTGTCTGATTGTTCTAACGGTCTCTCTTGCCGTTGGAATGCGCCCAAACTAGGCTCATACTAGTGGTCTGGTCACTATTTGCTGACAAAAGTGTGCCGCCCAACTTTCAATTCGCCTCGAGGACTCTGCTGCGCTCGAGACAGCCTTTCTCCCATGCCGTGGGTTTGTGCACCAAACAATCATTTGTAGTGGCCCGTCCCAAGGTTAGGATTCGCTGTCACTATGCATTCATTCAGGAGTGTGTCATGAGCTGTTTCATTATACGACGAACAGCTATGCGGATACTTGGATCGGAGGACGACCCACGACCCTGCCTCCTCCTCTGTCACTGTCACTGAGAAAAATGGGACGTACGTTGATGAACAAGTGTTTTCATCTCACAGTAAATCAGCATAAACATCAACATTAGCTAAATTTCAGCGAAACAATATTTCTGCATGCAGAATCAGTCATGGGTAGAGGCACTGATGCACTGACGCGTCCCATGTTTTCGCCTTTCATAAATCAACACGCCCTATCTTTGTCTTGCAAGAGATAACAACGGGACCAGAACCTAGGACAGGACAAAAACGTCGGTTTGCAACAGATTACTACTACAGTATGTGCTAATCATAAAAATCAGTTTGCAATAGATTACAAAAAAAATATGGCATGGATTTGTTTGACCAATCAGAGATGACCACAGAACTATTACTAGAAGACATATGAAAATGCACACATATGATTTGAACCAAAGTTTTGAGATCTGGACTCGTGGCATTAACTGAATGAAGTAATCAAACATGTGAGAATGGATGGATGGACCAGGACCATATACACTCATCATCGTCAAGCTGCTTCTGAAGGCGTCATTGGTGATGCCCGGCCAAGGGCAAGCACGATGGGCAGCAAGTTGGACCACAGTGTTTAAGGCCACTAGTGTTTGAAGCCAATAAATGGTCTGAGGCAGTGAGGCCACGCACACGCAGTACGCATCCCAAATCAAACAAACGAACTGATCAAAGCTCGGCTAGGCTTCGTACCCGGTAATAATACGTACAGTACGTACGAGTGCAGGCCTCATTCACTCACATGTCAATCTCCAGAGACTGATCAGAGAGGAAAACAGATCGCTCACATTTCCAAGTTTTGCTACCAGTACATGGCGAGTTCAAGCGCGTGAACCTTGGTCAGCCAGTCATCACAAAATCCCAGTGAGGTCACCCAGTGTAACCGACGTGACACGGTGCATGCCAACTGCCAACGCAAGGAGAGGAAACTTTGGTCAAATCTTGCGAATGCCAGAGCGGGTAGAGGACAAATGGTATATTCAATTTCATATACTAGGAGTATATTGTCAGTGGCAGCATCCGCCGTCCGAAACCAGGTCTCGTGACACTGGTTCGGCTGGTGGAAAAGCCGGCTGGTTTCGGCTGATTCAATAGTATTCTGTGAGAGAGAATAAGCTGAAAGAAACAAGCCGAAACATGACCAGCAAAACAGAGCCACCGGATATGAGAGGATAAGGCGAGGTGCGTGAGCGTATGATGACATGAGATGAGATGGGCCGGTGCGGTGAAAGTGAAAAATGCCAAGACTGAATGGGGCAATAAAAATCCATGCATGGCCACGGGCACCTCGTTTAGATGCTAAATTTTTCCCTAAATTTTACTATGCAAAAAGAAGATTCTCCATCACATCAAAATACCGGCACATATATGAAGTATTAAATGTAGATGCAATCAAAAACTAATTGCACAGTTTAGTTGTACTTTGCGAGACGAATCTTTTAAGTCTAATTAGTCAATGTTTGGACAAAAATTCACAAATACAAACAAAATATTACAATAGAAATCTTTTACTGTACAGATTTTGGACATCCAAAATCAGGCCAACTAAACACGGCACAACGCACGGTCCCAGCGCCACGATCACGACGCTGACACAGAAAGATGTGGCGGTGCAGCAGCTGCAGTCTCTTCTCCCTCCGTGGCGGACTGCTTGCGTGCTGCGTGCACGGTGCACCCTACTAGTACCTAGGGACCTCTGTTTGACCACCATAGTTTATACGGAGTGCCAGTACACTATACTACCGGTACAACCAAAAGGAATAACATTAGGCCCGTTTGGTTTAGGTTAAAGTTTAACAAATACTGTAGCACTTTCGTCTTATTTGACAAAAAGTTTTCAATCTTGGACTAATTAGGCTTAATAGATTCGTCTCGTAAATTACTCCTAATCTGTGCCGACATGCATACAATTAGTCTACATTTAATACTCCATACATTTGAGGGAACATTGATGTGATGGGAGTTAAATTTTAACTCCTCCAAACCAAACGGGCCCTTAGTTTGGAGCTTTGGACTGTGGGGGTGGTAAAGGTGCACACATCTCGAGGAAAGAGATTAGCTTTCTTAATCTCTGTTGTTATGGTATGCTGGTGTACTACTCATGTGCAGTGCAGAAAGGAGAAGTCAGGATAACTTTGTGAAATAGTAAAAGGCTTGTGTGATTTACTGATACGTAAAGAGGATGAACACTTTCTGTGTACAGGTACAAGTACTAGAACAAAATGTTGGGCTGTTGGCTAACGTTGTTTGTACGAATCCTAGTTCTAGGTGCACATCAGCACATGGATGAGTTTGTAGCGCAGCACTCGTAGCCAGCCAGCTTTGCGTGTGGTCAGGTCATGTGACGAGACACTTGTTTTTCCATGGAGGAAAGAAAAGTAAAGCTTTTCTGGAAAGAAATTTCTCATGGTCATGGTCGTGGTCATGGCCGGAGAAAAACGAGAAACTGACTTGTGGACTCCGGTCTACTACTCCTAGGCCTCGTTTAGATGCTGAAAAAATTTCAACCCGATGAATAGTACCACTTTCGTTTTATTTGACAAATATTGTCCAATCGTGGACCAACTAGGCTCAAAAGATTTATCTCGTGATTTCCAACTAAACTGTGTAATTAGTTATTTTTTTATCTACATTTAATACTTCGTGCAAGCGGCTAAAAATTGATGTGATGGAGAGAGAGTGAAAAAACTTGGAATTTTGATGTCATCTAAACAAGGCCCTAGTAGACTAGCAGCAGTACTGTAGGCAGTAGTAGCTCTGATGATGAATGGAGGGCTAAAAACCGCGAGACATGATCTCAGCTATCCCAGTCCCTCTTCTGCTCTGGTCACTGGTCTTTGGACCTCTGGTGCCCATTGCTCTCCACTCTCCTTCTCCCTCCCCTTCGCTCTCTTCCGTCTTCGTCCTCCCTTTCTCGCTGGCCACTCGTCGCACCCTCCTCCTCCCCAGCAGGCCGGCAGCAAGGAAGAATGGAGTATGAGAGGATTCATCAGAAAGCCCAGGTATGCGCTCTACGCGAAGCCGCAAAAAAGGGGCAGTAGCTGGTTTGATCCGAGCTAGTACTTCACTTTCTGTTGCTGGCCACTCAATTTGCTTCCAAGTTCGTCAAGTGAAATGTCGCTCCTGCCTTGCTGCCATTTCTTTCCGTCTGTTCTCCGTTCCTGGAGAATATTTTCCTGCGTGTTGTGTGTGTGCTCTGTAGGGTCTTCTGTTTCATTTTCAGGCTATTTTCCTGAAATCTGAAGAATGTAAGTGGGCAGAGTTTTAAATGCCTTCTCAATGGAGGGGAAGCTAAGATAAACACCCCAAATCTAACTCTGAATACACCCATATCCATATAAGCAAAAGCATCTTTCGGACACGGAGGCTTTGGATGCCTAGCTAGAATGCATAGTATTTTGATTTTTGCATGACATTTATGACGATTTAATTAATCTTGCAGCATTCATAATTAGTTTTTGACATCTTGTTCTAGGTTAGGATATAGCAGTACCCTTCCACAGCTTCCCTCAATCAGTATTGCCTCACATCTCACAGTTCTTTTCCCCCCTCGAAATAACTCCTAGTTCTTCAGACTACTAGAATGCCCTGTGGCCTACACCCATATGCCATTATTTTGTCTCTGCAAAAGTAACTACTTTGATTGTGAAATTATAAGTTGGGGGCTTTCATGGAGGACTTACAGCTTTGAGGTTGCTGCAGCCTGGTGCTCTTTCTCCAACAAAGCTAAGGATGAAGATTATGGGAGCCCACAATCGGGTTAGAGTCATCACCAGCAACTCATCATCGCGGACGTCGCCTGCAAAAAACATCGAGGCTTCACAAGCGCAGAAACGGCTTCTAGTTTGTGATGTTCTCGAAGAAGGTACAGACGAACTGGCCATTGATTGGATTAGTTACCCTTTTTTCCTGACTAAGTCAATAACTCATCCTTCTTGTTCTGTAACCAGTTTCAGACAGCACATCAGATGGCACCAAACACTCTTCGGCAGTTAACAAAAATGATGCCATAGAAAAGGATTCAGCAGTGGACAGCAATAAAGTTCAGAACACTTCCAAGAGTTCAGTTCCTCAACCAGCAACAGGCAGCTCGAGCATGATACACCCGGTGAGACCGGTGGAAGAAGACAGTACCGAATGCGATAGTGGCCTTGACAATGCTAGCACTAGTAGTTTTGAGTTCCATGGAGTTGAGAAGACGGCGACACAGAATCCAGCAATGGGGTATTTATCTAGGCAGACTTCCATTTCCTCCAAATGGAATGATGCAGAGAAATGGATCGTGAACCGGCAGAATGTTAACCAGAACATCACCAAGGGCACAGCGCAGAACCAGACAGTAAACCAGATGAACTCTGTTGCAGCCAGGGGCACCATTGTGCCCAAAATTTCTGGTCGCCCTGTGCAGAAAATGAAGAGAGTGAACCCAACTCTATCTGCTTCGCGCAGCATATTAGAGAGGTTATCGTTTGCTTCGTATCAGCCTAAGTTGGTTAGGCATGCAGATGTCTGTCCAGTTAGTAATGCTAGTGCTAACCCGGAGTGTCACAAGGCAACTGATACTGGTTCATCAATCGAAGTGAAGCCCTGCAACGATGCAAATGGTAACTTTTTTTTTTCTTTGCTCTATATTGGCCAGAAATGCACGTAACTGTATCATGAAGCAAGTATAGTATATAAGTTAGAACCTTATACTGATTTGAACATGTGAATTGTTATGTGTAGTTATTCCAGCAGTTCAGTCAGTGTCTGTGCGAGATGTCGGCACAGAAATGACTCCAATACCTAGCCAGGAACCTTCAAGAACTGGAACTCCACTCGGGTCAAGAACACCAACTCGAAGCCCTAATTGTTCGATACCGTCAACACCTGTAGGAGGGAGGTCAATAGCATCTCCTGGAGAAGAATGCACAGATGATGGTCCATATTTCAACAGAAAAGGTGTCGCACATGCAAATGAATTGTCAGATACTGAAACGAGGCTTAAAACAAGGCAAGAAATTGCTGCTCTTGGTATACAGCTAGGAAAGATGAACATTGCTACATGGGCCAGCAAAGAAGAGCTAGAACTAGTCTCTGCAGCACCAAGCATTGCTGATTTGGAGCGCATGAAGAAGGAATATGCTGCTCGTGCTGCATCATATGAGGAGGCAGAAAACACTAAACATACAGCAAGGTATTATTTCTCTGAAATATTTGATTATTCTTGAAGGTTTCATCTGCTATGACTTACAAGGAGAACAAAAATGGTCTTAAATATTATTCTTGTTCATTTCATCATGTAATGGAGATTGTATTCCACAGATTCAAAAAAGAAGAGGTGAAGATTGAAGCTTGGGAGAGTCGTCAAAGAGCAAAAATTGAATCTGAAATGAGAAGAATAGAGGTACAGTTCCAGCTTGCGTGTTTATCCCCAGTGTACTTGGCTCTCCTTTTTGAAAACGGAATGTACCTGGCTTTCTCTGCGTAAAATTCTTATTCAAATTTTTAATGCAATAATCTTTGGTATGATGTTTTGAATGCAATAATCTTTCATATCATATTTTGAATGCAACAATCTTGCATACTATGATATCTTGAATTTAATGATTTGGATGTGCTAGTAACACTGACAATCATTTTATGACAGGAACATGCTGAGAGAATGAGAAGTGAGGCCATGGCAAAGATGGCCGAAAAGCTAGAGATGACACGCCGCATTGCTGAAGAGAAACGAGCTTCGGCCAATGCCAAAATGAACCAGCAAGCAGCAATAGCAGTTCAGAAGGCTGAGAAGATTCGCCAAACAGGACGAGTTCCAGGATCAAATATCCTATGCTGCAGTGGCTGCTTCTGTGGACCTTAGTAGATAGTATTCGACAACTAGTATTGCTTTGGGATAATAGTGGTGGGAAATCTGAATTCCACCCTCTAGAAATCAGCATTCCTTGATTTTAGCATGAAAGAAGGAATGTCTGAGGTATTCAGATGCAAACACATTCTTGTTTGTTATGTATGTAAATTATTCCAGTGTTTTTAACTTGGTCTGTAGAAGATACCCAGACCCAGCTGATCCTTGGTCAATGAAGAAAAGTCCTGAATGGGCATGCAGAGCTGTGGTTCACTGCCTAAACCACAATCGTGAGGCCGTGCCAGTGCCATGGACGCCCGCGACGGAGAGGTTGGCCTGTACAAATAGTGCATCGATTACATAGGCAGATTAGAGATGACACTCTTCGTCAAAAAAAGATTAGAGATAACACAGCTGGATCGACTCGATCGCTCCGGCCCTGCCGAGCTGCTCGGATCTGGCGGTGTCGTCCCGGATCAGCCGGCGACCAGGTACACAGCCTCTCCTCAGTCGTCAGCGAGTCCGACTCCTCCCTTCTCTCAGATATCAATTGCAGATCAAGGTCGGAATCGGATTTGATTATTTTTCCCTCTATAAATTCCTAACGCTTGGGTTTGTATCGGCAGAAGACCTATCCACGAGCACTCCAGCCCCCAGGGATGTCTACTAAGCGTCGATGGCAGGGCGGCAGTGACGGTGACAGGAAGAGGTCGCGGTCGCGGTCCGTGCGGCGGAAGCACCTCTATCTGTTGTTGGACGACTGGAGCAGGGGGTTCACGATCCACAGGATCGACGCAGACAGCGTCCACTCCGACTCCGGCGACCGGCAGGACGCCTCCCTCCCTGGTTCTCCGGCCCTCCGCATAGAGTCACCAGCCGGCACCACGCCCCACGCGGGCACGTGCTTCGCCGCCCTAGGCAGCAAGATCTTCGTCTTCACGAACCAGCGTTGCGCCCTCGTCTACGATACCAGGACAGACGGACTAGCGGTCGGTCCTCACGCCCCCGCTCAGATGCTATGCGACTCCGGCATCACCGTGCCCGTCGGCGGGACGCTCTACGCCCTGTCGCACCGCTTCTCCGACAAGCAGCAGTCCCTGGAGGCAATGTCGTGGGATCACAACCCCAATGGTGGACTGGACGAGCTGCTGCAGCGTCCGACGACCGAGGGCTGGTCCTGGAAATCACTCCCGGCACCACCACCGACCTTCAGCCACAACCAATTCGTCACCTCCCACGCCGTGCACCCGGACGGCCGCACCATCTTCATGACCACAGCCTACAGGGAGAGCCCGGGCCTTCACGTGGGTACCTTCTCGTTCAACACCGAGAGCTGCGTGTGGAGGTGGCACGGGGAGTGGGCGTTGCCGACGCCGTTCGTCGGCCAGGGCTACTTCGACGCCGACCTGGATCGGTGGGTTGGCCTTCGTCGGGACGGCCACGTCTGTTCCTGCCGAGTTGCCTCCCGCAGCCGTAGCCTGACTCGGATAATGCAGCTGGACTGGCAGGTGGCGGAGGAGAAGCTGTTCCGCAGGGGCCCGGCGGAGTGCTTCCCTCACCTATATGGGCAGCAGCAGGTTCTGTCTTATTGAGAGCGTGATACGAGAGGGAGTGGATATGGAGTGCTCCTTGGCTGACCAGGACGTTTACTGGCTCCATGTCACCATGTTTGGCCTCAGGCACGATCAGAAGAGAGAGCTGCAAACCACGCATCACCAGTCCAGACGCTCCTACGTAGTATCTAGGCATGAATATTCTTTTGCTCCTGAAGCATTCTGGATGTAGAAGCGGATTTGGTTTGTTGCAGCATGCATGCTACATTTCGTCATGGTTTGGGCTGGTGCATGTTGTGGGTTATCAGTGTATCCTAGATTAAGTTATAGTTATTGGTCCTAAAAGAGAGGTTGATAAAAAATATATATTTATGTCGAATTTTTGTGTAGCATGATCCATTCCTGTCACTTTTATACATACATGCTATGTAAGAAAGATGGCTACATTACCGTATTTTAGCAACTAAGATATACTCCTGCTTAGTGCTTTGCTTAATCTTATGCGCAAAATTATGTAGTCATTGAAGTTCAAATGTGTAATCCAAAGATTGGCACTGAAATTAGTTATGGCAGTACATAAAAGAACTACTCCATAATTAGGAGGAAACTGTAAAGAAACAGAGGTTGCACAGAGCGTTTCATTCAGATACTCTATTTGCATGGATCCTAATTGATGATTTTCCATGAGCATACTACTTAATTAAGTAATTAATAATCTTTACCAACGTCTAGCAGCCGAGAGACCAAAATCAAGCAGCGATGGGTTACATCCTGAACTGAAATGGATCTGTTTCGGTAGTTGAAAAATGGATGATGATGCAGAGTTACTTCTGAAGGTTTACTAGCTACATACACCGCAGAGATGCAGAATACGCCAATAGCCCAATACGGCTGTAGTATGAACATGGGTCGCAAGGTTCAGGAACTCAGCTCTAACTTTTTTGAAACGTATAGCTTTACTTGGAACCAAAAAAGAAAAAGGAGATCAAAACAACTGTGGACTTTTTACAGATCAAGTAGATGATGGCTCAACACTTATGTGTTGCACATCTCAGATTCACATACAGTCAGAGATGAAGAAGCAACCTGAAGCAAGCAAACTGTACTAAAGAGTCCTGATCTACTGATGGCAAAACGAGCAAGAGAGATCTGCCCCTCAAAATTGAGAGCAACGTTCAGCAAAAACAGATGTTGACATGAATATTTTGCTCAAATTCCTCCCCAAATGCAGCACGGTTAAAAAAAGGCCCTATTATTAATGGCAAAAACAAGTAAGAGATCTGCCCCATTTAAATGCAGCCGGTGACAGGAATATCCTGCTTAAATGCCCTTCAAATGCAGCACATAGTAAAAAATGTCTATTATTAATGGCAAAAATAGGCTAGAGATCTGCCTCTTTTAATTTGAAGCAAATGTTGAGGAAAAAACAGCTGGAATATTTTTTGCTTTTGTCTTCAAATGCAGCATAGCAAAAAAAACATCAACAAAAAAGAGCCTGTTTTGGCAAGTCTGTAGCTCCTCATAATGGACGGCTCCTCAAAAATGACTCTAGCCTCCGGTGATAGTTTTATTATAATTTGTGCCAAGTTTATGGAGAGCTAGAAGAAACCACATTTTCACAACTCCATCGGAGTCATCATATGGTAAGGCCGCTCTGAAAAACTTAGCCCGCAAGTCTCATAACCAAACACAATAGACTCGGCTTGTGTCAGCCTCTCTATCTCTAGCTAGGCTAATCTTAGCTAGGTTAGGAATAAGCCATGCAACTAAACAACCTCATATTATAACATTAGACTTAGTATGTCTGGACGTTATCTTAACATTTCATAACCTTGTGGTGATCTAGCCATTTGCTGGACTTTTTATGTTGGTTGCCATGCTTTAATGCATGTGCAAAACTGGTGTCATAAACTCATCATGCTCAAATTTAAAATGTACGCAAGATTTGTTTTAAGTTTTGTTGTCAAGATTCATTTGACATCTATCAAAATTGTGCAAACGTTTGATAATAATAAAAAATGGGCAATACCACCCATCGGACGTCAGCCCTTTCGGGGTTCCTTAGAGCAAAATAATAAAAAATGTAGTGGCAAATGCGCAAGCAGTACAAACTAATAATCATTCTATAGCTGAATCCACAACATCAAGTCCTAATGAGGCAAACTCTACCTTAAGTTTGATAAAGTACTGGCAAAATCACACAATTGAAAATATTAAGGGGACAATCAAAATCAAACAGACACAAATGCGACAAAGTAATTCCCATTGAGCATTGGTTGATGTTGACGTATGCTGCTTTCAGTTCGTAGGGATTCCATTTGCCAATCTGTCTGGCCACACATACAAGAATGCTCACCATGGGAGCGAAGGACTGCATTCAACGTTACCCAAAACAATATCCATCGAGACAACTTTTCACTCTTTAAGCTAGAACTAAAGTAGCACTCTTACATGAGCTCAGTTGGTGTGACGAACTGAAGGAACGAGCCCTGGAATTAATCATTTGATACATCGGCACTGCAATACACCAGGAAATAACATGCAAATTCCCCATGTGATATCAGCATGGCTGTGCAACCCTTCCAAACGTGAACTCCAGGCACCCAAAACCTTCTACAGAACCAAAGCCTAGATAAGATAGGATGTTCTCTGCTCTGATACGTGATGCAAAGAAAACAATCACAATCAAAACTAATCCTCGTCCATCCCACCACCAGGCTGGGCATCTCTTCTTGGACCTCCTGCCGGCTTGGCCATGATGATCTGAAACAGTTCATATTTATTCAAATATTACCATGTGCTCCTATGAAACGCAAGCATCAAAAAGAATTTAGAACGTAAGCTTAGCAGTCATACCTGGTCAACCCGTAGCACAGTGCATGCAGCATCGGCAGAGTATTTTAGGGCAAAAAACCTGTACAGCAAAATAAGCAAAGTGAGAAATCTGCTAAGGGATCATCATAAGCAACTTAAACTGCCACACAAGATGTGCAAACCCATGCCCCAATTTGAGGACAAGCGTATATAGACTAACAATGGTGCAAGCATTTTCCACATCCAATGAGCACATGTTCAATTACCACAAAAGATCGAAAACATTCTTAAACCAGCTTACACATGATGCCTACATCTGATCAACTTACTTTGTAACATAGAGGTCCCATATTTTTAAGGTCGAGATGTCCTTGCAGGCACCTTCCTCCAGGTCAATGCCAACTTTCACATTGCCACTAGCATGCTCAGCATAAAGAGAGGATATTATCTCCATTGCGCTAAGTCCAGCATTTTCTGCCAGGGTTCTTGGAACCATTTCAAAGCTTTCAGCAAATTTTGCAATGGCATACTGGTCCAACCTGTACAATTATTAACAGCAACCAACAAATGATTGAGGGAACATAAATTGACCTTTTTTTACAAAGGGTTAACCCTGCTCATATTGAAAGCAGATGTACTCTTACCCTGTACATGAGAAGTTATTAACTATCATGGTAAAAACAAACTTACCCTGTTTCCTTCAATGAGAACTCCTTCAATCTCTTTGCCAGCTCTATTTCTGTTGCAGCAGCACCAGGAATTATCCTACTGTCCCTGCACATTGACTAGCAGAAACAAAAACAGTGAGAACTTGGAGAGATTAGGTAAACAGACATGGATGTTACAATACAATAAAAGAGTTAGGTCACAACTATTTTAGATACCACACATTACAGATATACCTTGTACGTATTGACGCCATCATCAACAGCTCTTTCAAGATCATCTAGTATACTGTCAGTACTGCCTCTCAAGACAACAGTAGCCACTGAATTTCCACCTTCTTCGTTCTTGACGACAGTAACCTTATAAATAAAAAACAAAATAAAATGAATGTTGGCGAGGAAGCATAAAGATAGATCTTCTGTAAAAGCACAAAGGGGGTAGAACATACTCGAGTACCACCAATTTCTTCAACGGAAACAGAGTCTGCATATCCTAGTTCATCCGCATTGGGTTGGCTAAGTTTCAACTATATTTCAAAAAAAGAAAACAAAAATCCAAAATCAGAATAAGTATGCTACTACAACACAGGAACAAATACATATGAAAAATCAGAACTTACAATTGCAATAGCCCCAGTAGTACGGCAGAATCTTCTCAGTTCAAACTTCGAGCTGATTTTCAGAACCATCAGTCTGCAAACAGAACATCAGTAAGTAACTGCTATCAAAAAGGTCAACAGCCACACACCCATACAGTCCTCAATTTTGGAGAAACTATAACATGATAATTCTCCAGTCTAAAAGGAATTTTCAACAAACATCAATACTGCACAGAGAATTCAGGTAATATATTCAGTTCAGAACACATGAAAAGCAAAAAACTCACTTGTAACGTTCACAGAAATGTAGTGCCATGTCACCAACTGCAGCTCCACTGACAATAACCTTGGCACCTGAGTCAGCGACAGCTTTGATAAGCTCCTCCACCTTAGCTTCCTCGGTCTTAGCATAATTTTCTAGCTGCAAAAGCATATGTATTATAGATTCCAACATATAATTTTGCAGATTACAGCTTGCAATGCGCTACAGAAGCAAAGAAAAATCATGTGCTCCATTTTTAAGTTCAGCGTATCCATAAGAAATCAATCCACAGATTATGAAAAAGGAATGTACTGTTGGATGCACGTCTACATAACATAAAACACACAAAGCCAACTAAACAGTTTTGCAACACTCAAACCTTCATGAGCATAGTAAAAGTAGGGACGACTTTAACAGAAGTAAAAAAAAAAAAATCTGAGAGTAAGAACATACCTGCTCAGCGGAATGAATCAACACAGTTCCCTTTGTTTCAGTTGCTGAGGTATCAACACCACCAGCAAATACTGCAATCTGAATATTGATTGGTTTTAGAATTCAGAAAGAAACACTGCCAGAAAACATACAGAAAAAGATGGGTACTGTGCTGTAATTGGTTAGGATTCCTGTGCATATTGAATTTCTAGCACCATGTTATAACATATAACTGCCCATTTAATTAAAATCATAGTTCCTACCCATTCATTGCCCTTAGCAGCAGTGTGAACTAGAAAGACAGAAATTAATAAAAATACTGTTCTATGAAGTGTGATTTTTAATTAACAGAAAAGATTACAATAGCACTGAGCATAAGACAAGCAAATGAAATGTGCTGTGCCGTAACCGCTTTAAGTAGGAATTGGTTTGCCAGGGCTTTATGAGTGATGTAATGCTACATAAGCATACATGATTCACTTGACAGTAACAAAATATACAAACAATGAACACATGAGTAAGTGATTATCCTTGAGCTTCCGACAACAAATACTCGTAACCTTGTGAAAATAATACTCGTAACAACAAATACTCGTATCCTTGAGCTTCCATTGCCCATTTCATTAAAAAATTCAAAATCAATAAAAAAGAAGGGTATAGAACTTTCACAGGTATAACCAGTGTGCAATGTGAGTGAAGAGTAGCCTTTTGAGCTTACCTTTGCCTTCTCCACCTTTTTGATGCTACCAACAGCATCATTTTTCAGAACCATCCCACGGACCACAGAAGAATTGTGCAAACCACCTCCAAGCAGCTTAGCCACTCTAACATTGTCGACATTAAAGTTTGCAGGATTTTTGGGGCAAACTTGAATGCAGGCCTAAAAAACGATACAACAAACCCACTATTAGTTGATATCAGTATGACGCCCGAGGGGAAAAAAGGTAAAGCTCCCTATAAGCTTGTGTGGATTAGCTTACATCAGCCACAAGAGGGCACAGTACATCCTCCTGGCCAAACTGTTTGCTCGCGACAGCGGATCTCATCCTCAACACAACCTCCTCCTTGTTTCTTACGTCCATGTTCTCTGAGCCTTTCTCAACAAGATCCTCCAAGATCTCAATCGTCTGCATACCAAAGACAAAAGCACAAAGAGCCTGCTATCAGATTGCATGTTTCAATGCTACAAAAGCCTATGGGGCTCAGGGGGGCAAGTCACCTTGTTGATGGCTTTGGTGTAGCCAATGATGATCTCACTCGGATGCAAGCCCATCCTGATGAGCTCCTCAGCCTTCCCAAGCAGTTCACCGGCAAATGATATGGTGAGATTGGCTCCATCCCCAATCTCCTCCTGCTGAGCCCTGCCAGCCAGTACCAGGATCTTAGCAGCCGGGTGCTGAACCTCGAGCTCATTCACGATGGTGGCAGCATCGTTTGTGATAAACAGCTTGTCCAAGTGATTGATAACCATCTTGTTCATTCCTACATAAAGAAAACAAATAGAACTACAACATCAAGCAATCGATCACTGGAAGGTTTCAGCACCTAAGTAAAATTTAGTCAGATGCGATTTACATAATGCAGAAGACTAGTAGTAGACTAGGGGCGTGATTGGTTGTCCGGATGCAGCCCAGCCTGGCCAACGGGATGCAGGATTTGCATATTTGGATGCCTGGATTCGCGTTTGGGCCTGGTTGCGTGGATGCAACGCTCGCCTCCTGGCCTGGCTGCGCGGAAACGAAATCAAAATCCGTTTCTGGCGGCCCTGGCTGGCGCGGGTGCAGCGCGCGTTGGACTGTCTCTAGGCGCATGCAGGAGACCGGGAGCAAGCAGGCCAACCAATTAAAGTTCTGCGCTGGGCGAAGAGGAACAAAAACGCCAGCCAATCAATGGAACCTGCATGCAAAGAACCTGGCTCGCGCATGCAGGCCTGGCTGCCCAGCGATGGCAACCAATCACGCCCTAGTAGTGCAGTATACTAGTAGTACTAGACAAACTAATTGCTCGTGATCCAAACACTGTACAAGGCTAAATGTGATTTCAAACGGCACGCCAGTGTACAAAGCGCCGCACACTACCCAAACATTCATCAGCCTTGTCACCATATCCCAATAAGCTCCAACAACTAGGCGACTCCTCGCTCCAGATCCCCCTCACTCCCTGCCCACTCCCCCCAACAGCTCGATCCGGCGGCCTCACGCTACGCCACCGAAGACCGAGCACGCTCAACTCGCTCCAGATCCCTCTTCACTCCAGTAGCCACCACCCGAGCCCATAACCCGCACGCGAAGCACGACTCACCGTTGGGGCCGAGGGAGGTGCGCGTGATGGCAGAGAGCTCGCGGCAGGCGTCGATGTTCTTGAGCACAGCCTCCTCGAGCCCGGAGAGGTGGCGGTGGCCCTCCTTGAGCATCGACTGGATCCCGTAGCCCGCCATCGAGCCGAGCCCCACCATCTTCGTCTCCGGCTGGGTGTGGGGGCGGTGGTCTGGCGGCGGGAGACGGCGCTGGCGGCGAGGCGGACCGGGGGAAGTTTTAAACCCTAGTGGGCGCAGCTTTGGGAGTGCGAGTGACGGGGATAGGCGAAAGACGATACGAGGCGGCGTCTCCTGAACTTTCCTCTGCAGTCGCGTGGAATCTGACCACTCGCTCGGATCGGACGGTGGGCAGATGATATGCGCTGCCCTCCTCTACACGCTGGGCTTTGGCCCAACAAGAGCACGGCCTCTTTCAGTAGAAAAGAACCGCGGCGTTTCTTTTTGGCGCGATTTCTTGCTGTTTTGGCGCGACTCCTCTCGATTTTGGAGAACTCGGTGAAGGACGGGCGTGCCGATCCGGCGACCTCCAACGGCGGCGGCGGAGGCGACGACCGTACAAGTTGCGCAGGGGAAGGGGAGTCCACAACGGCGGTGGAGGTGACGACCGTACAGTCGCGCAGGGGAACGAGGGAAGTCTCCTGGCTGGGCTAAGATGGGCCACCTGAAGGCCTGTTAAACTGGTTAGGTCCAATAGTTTTAGGCCGGTTCGCTTGTCTCATAAGCCGTATTTTTTCAGCCTATGAACAGTGTCGGTACTTTAAGTCATGACTTTTCAGCCAAACGAACAGAACGTTAGAGTCTCACGGTTGGATCTAAAATGGATTCCCCTAAAAAAAAGTTAGATCTAAAATGGATGGCTACGGTGATCTACTACAGAGGAAAGTTCTAGAAGCCAAAGTTAGACAATCTGATTCTCACGGTAGAACCAGAGTTGCACAGACCGGTCCATCGGTAAACCCTACTAGGGACGGGGGGCGCAAATTTGGGTGACTTGTCGAGCCGATTAACTACCTTTTTTGCACAACAAAAACTTAGTCGAATTTAGGATGTACAACTAAATTTGAGAAATTTGCGCTGTGTTTCGAAACATTTGCTTGACTTCTTCATATTTTCTATTTCTAATATGTTTTATTTTCTTTGTTCATTATTTTGGCACATGAAATGACCATAGTGACCTTGCCTCTATATCTCTTTTTCTCCAAATTTCTTACCTCGCGGCATCCAGTAGGAGAGCGCGGTGGAGGCTATCTATCACTTCGGCAATAAAATCGGCTCCTATCACCTACAGGATGCGAAGAGGGCCCAGAGGGCCAATCGACCCAATAATCTTGTATGTCACACTAGCCACTAGTAGAAACGTCGTACGTGTTTAGAAAAAAAAAATAGTAAGCAATAATTTACATTTACTAACAAATATGCCCCTATATTGCAACCGGAGAAAAAACTATTAAACATTTATATAAAATGATAATGGAAATGGTATATTTCTGTTTATGTTTTACTTTTTCTATAATTAAAAGCTATAATTTATTTTATAATGACCATGACATCCATAATATATATAAGTCAATGCCGATAATAATATAATAATGTCCTATTAAGTTTCTATGTATTGAATTAAAATACAAATACAATCTTAGTAGATTTTTTCTCATCGCAAAGCACATAAATATTTAAGTGTAAGTATATTATAACTTTAATCTCCTTAGTACGATTCTTGCACCAAACCAAGACCCACCAGCGTGGCCACGTCGCGGGTTGTGCCCGACCGTCAGATCGGTCGGACGAACGGCCCAGATCGTGCGTTTCCCAGTCATTTTGCAAAAAAAACCCTCGAACTTTAGTGAAATCAACCCGCAGTCCAGAGCCTCTCTCATAAAATCTTCCATAAAACTCCTCGAACTTTATCGAATTCAACCCGCAGTCCAGGTCGCCCTCCCTCTCTACTCAGGCCTGCTTTTCACAAGAAATGGGCCTTCATGGGCCGAATTTGGCCCGACGTGGTTTTCCTATTTTCCATTGAATTTATTATTTACCTAATTCGGCTGATTTTTTGTAAAACACATAACAAATCAAATAAAAATCATAAATATGTCAAATCAAGTTTGTTAAACTCTACACAACTAGCACTGCACTGTAAACACAATACATCACATATTTTAGTGAAATTTAATTGCTAAAGCTGTAGATCTACATTTCTCTAGAGTTTTCTATAAATAATTGATAGAGTTAGTTTCTTTATTCAAATTACTACAAATTCCATGATCCGAGCGCAAATTCTCCTCGTTTCACAGTTACAGTAACCTTTCTACTACTTATGCTCCTCCCTCGTTAATAAATAATTTAACCCCTTCTTTCCCAATGGAAAAAATAATAAAAAAATATAATAGTACCATTGAAAAACCCAAAATAACATATAAATAAAATAATACCTTCGTGATGATAAACTCTCCAAAACATACAACAAGTACAACAACATGCTACAAACCATGACACATAAAAAAACTTATCCTATCCAAGCAGACATATATATATATATATATATACAATTAAATTTACTGTACATATGAAACAAAGCCTATATCGAAGATAATATTAATATTTAATGAATTCATTTCAAAACAAATAATTATTTGCTACGGAAAATATAACGGGTCCTACTGGCCATAAGCGGCAACGCCGCAATCTTTTCTGGTTTTATACTATCATGTGTTCGTAAAGGCAGGCTTAGCGCGTGGCTTGTGGCTAGTGAAGATGGGCCCGTCTTTTTTGTTTCTTAGCCCTTTTTTCGAAAGATTTTCTCAAATATATCCCTGGCAGAAAGATTTCAGGAAATAGACCCAGGGCTTGGCGCCATCAACGCTGGCGCTAAGATAACACAGCTTGGCGCCGTTAACGTTGGCGCAAAGCCCCCATGCCACTTAGCCAACGACGCCGAGCTGGCGCTGACGTGACAGCACCTTGGCGCCACAGACCTATTACCATGTATATCATTTTTTATCATAAGTATTTCTAGGTTGTTTTAAGTGATCAAACAGAAAGTCATTGTAAAAACTCTAGAGTTAGTCACATTTCTCAATATCCAAGTCATGTTAAAATTTTAAATTTGTAAATGTCCAAGTCATGGTAAAAAGTCATTTTTTTCATATGTCTACCACATGGTAGTTGGTATTCTAACATATCCAAGCCGTAGCAAAAATCTAAATTCCAACATGTCCCATCTCATAGTAAATTTATAGACTTAACAAATTTTCATATGTCCATCTCATGGTAAAATTTTGATGGGCATATGTGAATTTTATCATGAGATGGCCATATGCAAATTTTGGCTAAGTCTTTAAATTTTGGCCGCAAGTAAAATTTTAAATATCCAAATCCACAACATGAAGCCATTTTGCAATATCTAAGTCATGATAAAATTTTAAATGTCTTCAAATTTACCATGTGATGGACATATGCAAATTTTACCATGACTTAGTTATTTAAAGACTTAGCCAAAATTTGTAAATTCTAGACTTAGCAAAATTTAAAGACTTAATCTCATGGTAAATATCCAAGTCATGGTAAAATTTGCATATGTCCATCTCATGGTAAAATTCTAGACTTAGCCAATTTGCATATGTCTAAACCTTAGTAAATATCAAGACTTAACAAATTCCAACATATTCATCTCATGGTAAATTTGGGTACTTAAAACAGGGTCTTGGCGTCGTGATCTGTGGCGTCAACGCCACACGTTAAGGTCTTGGCGCCAGTTACCCTGGCACTATGTCGTGTTATCTTGGTGCTGACGACCATGACGCCAAAATAAGGATCTATTTTTTGAAATCTTTCCGTCGGAAACATATTTGAGATAATCTTTAAAAAAAAGAGCTTAAAAAAAGACGGAAGATGGGCCAGCCTCCAAGCGCTTTCCACCGCAAGCAGGACTTGTCCGCCACAACCACTGTAATTAAGCCCGTAACGCTTTCTGCCGAGGCCTAGCCTCAAGGCCAAGGCCTGCTGCAGGAGGCATGCGCGTGGTGGCGGCATCTCCCTCCTTATGGGCTCCGTTTAGTTCCTAGAAAATTTTATAAAATTTTTCAGATTCCCCGTCACATCAAATCTTTAGACACATGCATGAAGCATTAAATATAGATAAAAAAATAAAACTAATTACACAGTTTAGACGAAATGGACGAGACGAATCTTTTAAGCATAATTAGACCATGATTGGACAATATTTACCAAATAACAACAAAAAGTGCTACAGTGCTATTTTGCAAAATTTTTTACAACTAAACGCAGCCATGGTCAAAGGGGTGGCAAGACGTGTTGATCTTGCCCACTCGCCGGTTTCGATCTCTCTTCGTAGGACGCTCCATCGTGACTTCGGCCAAGGTCCATGGGTGAGGCGTGTTTGGCCAGCGCAGGCGCCAAATTTATGGCCATGAGGCTGTCCCCAACAGAGGCCCATTGTGGTACCTAAATCCAAAATAGATATTTAACATAATACATATAGCCTTCAACAGAGTATCTATATGGGAAATCTATTTTAAATGTCAGGAAAGACACCACCTAAATCTGAGTATCCTCTCTCCTCAAGACTCATTTGTAGAATATATTCTCTTTTGGGTCTGGTTGTCAGAGAAAACTAAAAATAGATATTGAACCCTTTGTTTGTAGTGCTACCCAAACATCTAATGAGTCTTATTTTTTTGATAGCGGTTGTTGGAGACAGTCTGATGGGTGGATCCATAGCATGGCAGAGCACACAAATTTTTGGCCACCCATTGAGTCCGTTCTACGTTGCCGCTACCAATGTCTTTGTTGTGCAGAAGCTGATGGCAAGAGCATGGCTCCGTATGTCTACTCCATCTAGAACTTGCTCTTCTCCAATCTTGTTTCTGATTTTTTTTGGTTTTAAGACATATTTCATGTAGAGATTTATTTTGTATAACTGTCAAGCTAAGTTTTAACTCATCACATATTCCTTTTATTTGGCAGATTTCTCCCTTTCCTTTTCTTTGCTTCCTTTTTTCATGGTTAGCTTCAACGTACTACAAATTGACTCCATATTGAGCGTACTTGGGACAAAAAAGCACCTCCGTGAGCTCCTAATGGGACTTAAATTCATGGCAATTTGGCAATCGGAAACCTTGTGGGCCCATACATGTCCATGCCAGATTACATACAACTAATAAATAACTAAATTCATAAAAAAAGAAAATAATTTCTTTTCTGATTGCAACACATTTGAAAATAAAATTAGTTAAAACCTAAATTTCAAAATAAAAATAATATAAATATTTTGATAGAAAAAAGATAAATAATCAAATCCATTTAAAATAATCAGTACAGATAATGTAATAGTAAACATACCACAAAAGAATGCAATTTAACCAAATAAAGCACATCATTATTTGTCTATTTAGAGTTATGATAGGAGAAAAGAAAATTAAGCACCAAAAATAAAAACAATAATGATACCCTCGTGGCGTCCGTCCTTTCTGGACAGGACCAACCCGCCTGCCCCCACGTCTCATGTCTCGCGCCACATACCCTCACTCGTGCTTCACGCCGCGCGCCCCCGCATCTCGTGCCTCGCTTATATGGGCAGAAGCAGAGTTTGTCTCGTGGAGAGCGTGATATGAGAGGCGGTGGATATGGAGTGCTCCTTGGTTGACTAGGACGGTTACTGGCTCCATGTCACCATGTTTGGCCTCAAGCACAATCATAAAATAGATCTACAAACTACTCCTTCCATCCCAAAATAAAAGTCATTATGGGATGCATGCGAGTCAAACTTTTTCAACTTTGAGTAAGTTTTGTAAAAAATACGTGCAACATTTATATCTCCAAATAAATTTATTATGAAAGTATATTCAATGATCTACCTAATGATACCAATAATGTGTTATAAATATTATTTTTTAATATATTTGGTTAAAGTTAAAAGTGTATGACTTCTCGAGAAGTGAGAATGACATCTATTTTGGGATGGAGGGAGCACGCATCACCAGTCCAGATGCTCCCATGTAGTATCTAGGCATGAATATTCTTTTGCTCCTGAAGGGTTCTGGATGTAGAAGCAGATTTGGTTTGTTGCAGCATGCATGCTCCATTTCGTCATTGTTTGGGTTACTTATTACTAACCACAAAGGATTGGTGCATGTTGTGGGTTATCAGTGTATCCTAGATTAAGTTAAAGTTATTGGTCTTAAAAGAGAGGTTAGTTAACAAATATATGGAGTATTTATGTAGATTTTTTGTGTAGCATGATCTGTTCCTGTCGTACATATATGTTATGTAAGAAGATGACTGTGTTACTGGCTTACTGCCAGTGGCGGAGCTAGCGCTGAAAGCAGGGCCAAACGGACCTTAAAAACGTACTGTTGTGGGTAAGAATGGCATCATGAGCTGCCAGATAGCTAGCAAGCATGTATACAACAGACATCTAGTCAGTTAAGGTCTAACAATAAGCAGTAATACACAAAACAATCATGCTTGCAAAATTATGTAGCCATTGAAGTTCAAATGTATTCTAAAGATTGGCAGTGAAATTAGTTCTGGCAGTACATAAAAGAACTACTCCATAATTAGGAGGAAAGACAGTAAAGAAATAGAGGTTGAACAGAGCGTTTCATTCAGATGCTCTATTTGACATGGATCCTAGTACAAGCAAAGGACCATTGCGGTGATCACCAGTTCACCACATATATAGGACACAAAAAAGTAGCAAACCTAGATGCACAGTTGCACACAAAAAAGTTTATCTCCGCGCCACTGGCACCTTTGCTTCTATCTAGCTACATTCTCCCAGCTGAGGCATCTCTATGTCTGCTCTATCTCATCGATCCGTCGTCCTGAATCCGGAGCATATATACCAATTACCAATCATTGTACTGAACTATTGGTTTGATTTATTTGACTTCTGTCGTCATCACACTACTGGGGCCATTCTGATTCAATGTTAAACTCATCTGTAGATATATAAGCTCATTTGTAATGTATTTATGTGTTAGCATGCACAAAGACTCTATATATAATGCATACAACACGTCTGTATTATTGTTCAAATGAGTAGCTCCTTCATGCGTGCTTTGTGTGTTCTCCAAATCAGTGGAGAGACCAAAATCAAGCAGCAATGGGTTAGTTCCTGAACTGAAATGGATCCGTTTCGATAGTTGGAAAATGAATGATGATTCAGTGTTACTTCTGAAGATTTACTAGCTATACGTACACCGCAGAGATGCAGAATATGCCAATAGTCCAATACGGTTGTAGTATCAAGTATAGGTCACATTGTCACAAGGTTCAGGAACTCGATTCTTGCTTTTTTGAAACGAATAGTTTTTACTTGGAACAAAAAGGAAAAAAGGAGAACAAAACAATTAAGGTTTCTGCAGATCAAGTAGAAAGAATCATGATGGCTCAACATTAATGTGTTCTACACCACAGATTCGCATACAGTCAGAGACGAAGAAGCAACTAGAAGCAAGCAAAACTGTACTAAAAAATCTTGCTCTACTAATGGCAAAATGAGCAAGAGATCGATCTGCACCTTTAAATTGAGAGCAACGTTCAGCAAAAAACAGCTGTTGACAGGAATATTGTGCTCAAATTCCCTTCAAATGTAGCACAACTAAAAAAGGTTTATTATTAATGGCAAAAGGCCAAAAACCATCAAGAGATTTGTATCATTTATTTTGAGAGCAAACGTTGAGGAAAAAACACCTGGAATATCTTGCTCATATATGTGTTTCCAAATACAGCACAGCAAAAAACAAGAAAAACAAAAAAAAGGAGCCAGACAACCTGTGCAAGAGATCGATCTGCCCCTTTAAATTGAGAGCAACGTTCAGCAAAAAAAAAAAATGTTGACAGGAATATTGTACTCAAATTCCCTTCAAATGCAACACAGCTAAAAAAGGTCTATTATTAATGGCAAAAGGCCAAAAACCATCAAGAGATCTGTATATTTTAATACGAGAGCAAATGTTGAGGAGCTGGAATATTTTGCTCATATGTGTTTTCAAATGCAGCAAAGCAAAAAACAAGAAAAACAAAAAAGGAAAAGCCAAAAACCATCAAGAGATGTGTATATTTTATATGAGAGCAAATGTTGAGGAGATGGAATATTTTGCTCATATGTGCTTTCAAATGCAGCAAAGCAAAAAACAAGAAAAACAAAAAAAGAAAGACTGTGAGACAACCTGTGGGCCACCCCAGGCCATAATCAGGCTCTGGCCCTGCCATCAACTAGGCTGGAGTGCTTGCCCCTTTTTGTAGTTACGGATGCAACGGTACAATCCTATAGAACAGATCCTGTTCAAATTAAGCAGTGAGCCTCCAGAGCTGAATTTATATGCTAGCTTCTGCACAAGCGAGCAACCGAGGTGGTACTAATTGGTGGGAGTGGCCAGCATAATGTGTACTGGGCCGATCCATTCAGATATCCTATGTGTGGGCTTCACGTCGAGTCCATCGAGGCTGCAATAACTACCTCTGTTAAGTGTTGATGCCTCACCTGAAAAAAGAAATACATGACAAGCTTAGTTGATCCCTAGATGGTTGTAGTTCACATTCACAGAGCTCAATCTTGGGCCCACGTGCAATGCTGGATGTTGCGACCCCATGGTCGCCGGTGATCTTGACAGCAAGGTTGGCCTGCAGATCTGTGATGATGTTCAGTTTAAGAAATCTTGATGCTCGAAAGCATTTGGGTAATGGCTGATACAAACTACTAGTAAGTACACACTACACTCACCTTTTAGTCACCAGCAGAAACACAGCCCTGTTCGTTTGGCTGATAAGTCATGACTAAAAGTACTGTTCATTGATTTGTTACGAGAGAAAAACACTGTTAAATGACTAGCTGATTTGGCTAATAAACTCAAATGAACAGGACGCTAGTTTCTATATAGTGTCTCCTTCTGAAATTGCCTTGGCATACTATAATGGTTGCTGCACTGAATTTTGCTTTGCCAGGATTGCAATCTCTCGTTTTCACCTGAAGTTACCATGGCATACTGTGGTGATGTTTTCAAAAGTTTTCACCTGAAGTTACCATGGCACACTAAAAGTAGACGTCATTGGCATTGGAGGTCTAAAAAAAATTTGACCTGAGGACTGAGTACGAACTATAGATGTTTTTTATGATATTATTGATATGAAATTAGGAACATTCTATTCTTAGTAAAAGGGTAAGGGAACTACAGTTGGAATGTACACGACCAGTCGCTGGGGCCTGAGGAATTCATGGCCCAGCGAAGCAGTGTCTCGCCTCGACCAACCCGGCAGTACTGCACGTACGCTAACCGTGTAACTGTAGCCGGACGGAATCCTGCTAGGGCCTTGTTTAGATCTCAAATTTGGGATGCAAATTTTGCATAGTAAATGTCCCATCACACTGTAGTAATTTTGTTTTTATTTGGTAATAATTGTCCAAATATTGATTAATTATGCTTAAAATATTCATCTCGCAAAGTACAACAAAACTGTGTAATTAGTTTTTGATTTCATCTACATTTAGTACTCCATATATGTGCCAACATTTTGATGTGATGGAGAATCTTCTTTTTGCATAGTGGAATTTAGGGTGAAATTTGGGATCTAAACAAGGGCTAGATCGAATCTCGGATGCCAGTGCGGCTCTGTAAAGTCCACTGACACTAGTGTCCCACACTCTTGTGGACCCACGGGCAGTGGGAGAACCACGGGTCAACACTCAACAATAGTGCCCGATGGACGCCGGCAGGAGCTATTGGCCCGACCCATGCCACGTCATTAGCCCCGGAAATGCCACTGCTACCGAAATCCTCCTTTTCACGTGATACTGCGAAGCGGTCCCGCAAAGGGTCTGGCCCACTCAGCAGTCTAAGTGTAGCATTTAAAACGGCCAGGGTACACCAGCGTGTAATCGTAGCGTACGTCTTCGAGAAATCCTCCAGCGCCACCGAGGAATTCAAACTACTCTCACTGCTGTACGGACCCACGCGGCGTGGCCCCCAGTGACAAGAGAGGCAACCGTATATACCCGCACCTGGACGGAGACTCCCACCTCAGTCCAGCTCCCCATGTCGCATCGAGACGAAAGTGTTGAGAGTATTTTGGAACAGTAGAAAATGGATAGTGCGAATGATGTAATCCTTTATTGATGAACAGTAAAAGCATTTATATATACATGCCCATTGGGCGGTTCCAGGGGTGAGTGGGCGGGAGAGCCCGCTCCCACGTTCAGGCCTCGCTCCCATGATCGCAGAGAAAACGGAGAACGGAAACTGCAATTAGCAGTTACTTAGCATCTTCTTAATTGATCATCAGGAATATAGGAATATTCTTAACACTCCCCCTGATCAATTAACTTCTAGAGACTTTAATGTTCATCATAATTTACACCATCAATAATCCTTCGAAAAACCCTGTGGGGAAAAAAACTTAGGAATGCATTGATATATCAGGATAAAACTCCTCAAAAACCCAATGGGAAAAATAAAGGAGAAAAACCATGATAATCAGTTAACAATGTCTTAGTATATCATCTCCTATAAAACCCCAGTGGGAAAATCAGATGATATGACATAAATAATGCTGATATTGCCTCGTTAAAAACTTCATATGAGAAACCTTTAAAAGTAAAACTCATACAAAGAAAAGAGTGCAATATGACATGAAAATGGATCATTTATCAAGAGATACTCCCCCGGATTTCTGCAAATCTCTAAGTCTTATCATACCAATTCCTTCAACATATTTGTGAAACATAGAATATGGTAGAGACTTAGTGAATAAATCAGCAAGATTGTCACATGACTTAGTTTGCAGAATCTCAATTTCCCCATTCTTTTGCAACTCATGGGGATAAAATAATTTAGGAGTAATATGCTTTGTTATGTTATTCTTGATATAACCTGACTCCATTTGCACAACACAAGCAGCATTATCCTCAAAAATAATTGTCGGTGTATCAAGTACACCAATTCCACATGATTTCAATATGTGGTCTACCATTCTGCGAAGCCATACACACTCACGTGATGCTTCATATAATGCAATAATCTCAGAATGGTTGGTGGATGTAGACACTAAAGTCTGCTTAGATGATTTCCAAGAAATAGCTGTTCCACCATTTAAAAATACAAAACCAGTTTGGGATTTGGCATTATGGGGATCTGATAAATAGCCAGCATCTGTATACCCTAATAAATTTTGATCTTGATTCTTCCTGTAAAATAATCCAAGATCTCTTGTGCCGTTAAGATACCTAAAAATGGTCTTAACCCCAACCCAATGACGCTTGGTGGGTGCTGCACTATGTCTTGCTAATAAATTGACTGCAAAAGCAATATCCGGCCGGGTACTATTAGCAAGGTACATAAGTGCTCCAACAGCACTAAGATAAGGAACCTCAGGTCCTAAAATCTTTTCACCTTCCTCCCTTGGTCTGAAAGGATCTTTCTCTATATCCAAAGATCTAACAACCATGGGGGTCTTACATGAGTACGCTTTATCCATATTGAATTTCTCCAACATTTTCTGGATATAGGCAGCTTGGTATACAAAAATCCCAGATGAAAAGTGCTCAAGTTGCAAGCCTAAGCAAAATTTGGTTTGACCTAAATCTTTCATTTCAAACTCCGTCTTCAAATGATGACGTGCTTCATTAATGTCATGCTCATTACCAATGATATTAATATCATCAACGTATACAGACACTATACAAAAACCCGTTTGGGATTTCTTGATGAAGACACATGGGCAGTCATCATTATTTGTGTATCCCTTATGTGTAAGGAATTCACTTAACCGATTGTACCACATTCGGCCCGATTGTTTCAAGCCATATAATGACTTCTGCAACTTAACACAAAACATGTTGCGATTAGCTTCAGGATATGGTATACCGATTCCATCAGGAACTTTCATGTATATCTCAGAATCCAATGATCCATACAAATATGCGGTCACCACATCCATCAACTGCATAGATAAACGATTTTGTACTGCCAATGAAATCAAATATCGGAACGTTATGCCACTCATAACTGGAGAATAAGTTTCGTTGAAATCAACGCCGGGCCTTTGCGTGAAGCCCTGTGCTACCAGCCTTGCTTTGTATCTCACCACTTCATTGTTATCATTCCGTTTCCGGACGAAAACCCATTTGTATCCAACAGGATGGACACCAGGAGGTGTTGGCAATACGGCCGAAAACACTTCCCTTTTTGAAAGCGAGGCTATCTCTGCTTCTATTGCATCCTTCCACTTGTTCCAGTCCGAGCGCTTCTTGCACTCTACCATGGATTTTGGATCTGGATCATTTTGGAGGATCTCAGCAATTTGTTCAGAGAAGTAAATGTCGACAATTGTAGCTTTACGATCATAGGACTCTCCAGTCTCTATATAATTGATGGCAATTTCATCTACCCTTAGATCATCATGATTTCCCAAAACAATCGATCCAGGGTCTTCCGATGTCCCAGGCTCTGTATTTATGCATAAGAGAGGGCTGGGTATCGAATCAAATCTTTCCAAAAGATATTGATTACTCGTTAGGTGTACATCAACGGAAAGTTGATCTTTGTTTACTACTTTCTTTTGTTTCTTATCTTGCACCTTGGAATTGCCTCTTCCCCTCTTGCTTCCAAGAGGGACAATTTGAGTGGTTTTATTTGGTACCTCCACTCTTTCTGGCACATTCCTTGCAGGATAGAAAGATTTAACAACACCTTTGTAGTTAGTAAACGCATCTGGCAGATTGTTTGCAACATTTTGCAAATCAATAAGTCTTTGAACCTGAAGTTCAGTTTCCATAGTGCGCGGATCAGTAAATGAAATGCCTTCCGCATTCCAATTAATTTCTCGGCATTCATCTTTTTGGTACAATTCTCCCCCTAATGCCGGGAAATGATCCTCATTAAAAATACAATCAGCGAACCGGGCCGTAAATAGATCCCCGGTGAGAGGTTCTATATACTTAATGATCGACGGAGATTTAAATCCCACATAGATCCCCAGTTTTCTGTGTGGCCCCATAGCTGTCCGCTGTGGTGGTGAGATGGGTACATATACAGCGCACCCAAACTTACGCAAATGGGAAATACTTGGAGGATTTCCACGCACTAATTGTAAGGGGGAATTATCATGATATGCAGTTGGTCGTAGTTGGATCAATTCTGCAGCGTGCAGTACTGCATGACCCCAACACGAAGTAGGCAATTTGCAATTCGTCAACATTGGTCTAGCAATGAGTTTAATTCTCTTTATCAATGATTCAGCCAAACCATTTTGAGTGTGGACATAAGGTACTGAATGCTGGACCCGAATTCCCAATGCCATACAATAATCATTGAAGGCATGTGATGAAAACTCAGCAGCATTGTCCATTCGAATCGATTGAATTCTATGTTCAGGATAATGTGCTTTCAACTGTATTAGTTGAGACATTATTTTAGCGAAAGCATGGTTTCGTGTCGATAAAAGACACGTATGAGACCATCTAGTAGATGCATCTATCAACACCATAAAATATCTGAATGGTCCACATGTAGGCTGAATCGGTCCACAAATATCCCCTTGAATTCTTTCAAGGAATTTTAGTGGTTCAGCTTTGATTTTAAGAGGTGAAGGCCTCAAAATCAATTTCCCAATAGCACACGCGGTGCATACAAAATCCGAAGATTGAGGGAACTTTGCTTTATGCAAATTATGACCAATTGAATTGCATATAATTTTTCTCATCATTCCAATTCCAGGATGACCTAATCTATCATGCCATGTTTGGAATGAATTAACATTTTGAAAAATTACCTTATATGTAACATGAGATATGGGTTTTATGTATGTATAGTACAATCCTGATTGGAGGGAGGGAATTTTCTCACAAACTTGTTTGCCACATCCAGTAAGTTTGGTAAAGAGAATGAATTCTTCTTTATTATCTGCATGTGTTTCCACATGAAGATCATTCTTACGGATATCTTTATAGCTTAAAAGAGTACGAGTCGATTCTGGAAACAATAAAGCATCCTCTATCGTTAATTGCGTACCCATAGGGAGAATAATAGTTGCCTTGCCGGAACCAACTATTAAAGTATCACGACCTGAAATAGTCATAATATTTCCTTCTCTTTTCTTAAGAGTCTGGAAATATTTTATCTCCCTAAGAATAGTGTTTGTGGTTCCACTATCTATAAGACATAATTCCTCCATTGGATTGACTTCGAAAGACATCTTGATCTTTCGCTTTCCTTTCCGATGAACTCGACGTCACGAACTCGCCTCTAGGATCACGAACTGCTCCAGGCCTTCTCGCTCAGCGGTAGAACGCTGATAACGTGTTGAGAGTATTTTGGAACAGTAGAAAATGGATAGTGCGAATGATGTAATCCTTTATTGATGAACAGTAAAAGCATTTATATATACATGCCCATTGGGCGGTTCCAGGGGTGAGTGGGCGGGAGAGCCCGCTCCCACGTTCAGGCCTCGCTCCCATGATCGCAGAGAAAACGGAGAACGGAAACTGCAATTAGCAGTTACTTAGCATCTTCTTAATTGATCATCAGGAATATAGGAATATTCTTAACAGAAAGATTATTCTCCCCAAAGTGTCTCTCCCTGCCTCTCCATCTCCGCCTCGCGATCGAACCCTCGCCCTCTTGGCTCTTGCTTCCCTTCCTCCACCTCCGCCTCCGCGCCCTTCCGTTCTCCCACTCCTCATCTCGCGATTGCCAAATTCTAGGGTTTCGCGGCGGCCACCCGGATCCAGCTCGGCTTGGCGAGAGCCTCTAAAGCTTCGGATCGCGAGAGGGCGCTCTCTGCTCACCCGCTGTTCCCCCCGCTCCGCCGCCGCCGCCACGACGACGACGAGCTGCTGTGCGCCTGTGCCTGGGTTCGGAGCGTCGCCTCTCCGTTGGCCACCGGTGAGGAACTCCGCTCCTTTCTCGAGCTTACAACTGCTGTTTGCCGCTAGCTCTCTACACTCACTTTGATCGCGTCGTCCTGTGAGCTGTGATTTGATGTATCGAGAGAAGAGATAGAGGTTTGCGGCGGAGCTGGGGTGGGCAGCTGGGAGCTAGTTGGGGAGTGATGTCGTTTGTGTTTGTGCGCTTGCTTTTTTGTGTGCGGGTGGGTGGGGGCTGCCGTGTGTTGCTGTGTCAATCGTCGCTTTAGCTGTCTCGCTTTGCGGATTGGTGCTTTCGGAGCTGGAAGCTCGTAGGATTGCTTTGGCTTATTAGACCGTTCGGACTTTTGAGGCGGGGTAGGCTGGAGGTGTGGGGGTAAACATTGTTTTGCCTTTGCAAGTTCTTTTCCAACTCTGATGTGATCGGCTCCTCAATTGTTGCTTCGAGTGTAGCTGTATTGAATCTGGAAGCTGACAATGGGGGGATTGCTATTCGGTAGCTGACTGGCTGTTGTACACTTTTTGAAGATTTTAGCGCAGGGGATCTCGGGGGCTTTTGTTTAATTCATATTTGTGCTTTCCATTCTATGCTGGAAAGATTTTTTGGGGGTAAGGATGCAATTGAAATTTAGTTTTCTGTTGCTTTGGTTACATTGTTTCTTAGGTGAATTGATGTTTGTTGAGGCTAGCGATGTTTAATTGGATGGCCAATGGTTCCATATTCACTTTTGTCGAGTTTCTTCGGTTTAGGGGTTTCGCTTTTGGGCTTTCAGTGTGTTAAATTAAATGTTTTAAAGTTCTAACTTCTGATAGTGTTTTGGAATTCTTATAAAGTTTGAGATGCATACAATGTTATGCCCTGTTGATGAAGTGGGTCTGGGTTAGTTTGTTGGGTGGGTACTTAATGGTCTGCAGTAGCTAGATAAGAAAGCTTTTTTAGTCAAAGTTTGAACACTGTTTCTTTGGTGATGAAAATAGGACTGCATCAGGGGTCAGCTTTGAGCCCTTATTTATTTGCTTTGGTGATGGATGAGGTCACAAGGGATATACAAGGTGATATCCCTTGGTGTATGCTCTTTGCTGATGATGTGGTGCTAGTTGATGACAGTAGGATAGGGGTTAATAGGAAGTTAGAACTATGGAGGCACACGTTAGAGTCGAAAGGGTTCAGACTTAGTAGGACCAAGACCGAGTACATGAGGTGCGATTTCAGCGCGACTAGGCATGAGGAGGGAGACGCTAGCCTCGATGGGCAAGTGGTGGCCAAGAAGGATACTTTTCGGTATTTAGGATCGATGCTCCAAAAGGATGGCGACATTAATGAAGATGTTAGGCATAGAATTTCAGCCGGCTGGTTGAAATGGCGTCAAGCTTCTGGCGTCCTCTGTGACAAAAGGGTGCCTCAGAAGTTGAAAGGTAAGTTCTATAGGACGGCGATTCGCCCGGTGATGTTATACGCTGAGTGTTGGCCTACAAAAAGGCGACATGTCCAACAATTGAGTGTAGCAGAGATGCGTATGTTGCGTTGGTGTTGTGGGCACACAAGGAGGGATAGAGTCCGGAACGACGATATTCGGGATAGGGTTGGGGTGGCACCAATTGAGGAGAAATTGATTCAACATCGGTTGAGATGGTTTGGACATGTTCAACGGAGACCTCCTGAGGCGCCGGTGCGTAGTGGGGTTCTAAAGCGGGCCGATAATGTAAAGAGCGGTAGAGGTTGACCTAAACTAACTTGGGACGAGTCCGTTAAGAGAGACCTTAAGGAGTGGAATTTCTCTAAGGTTTTAGCTATGGACAGGAGCGCTTGGAGACTGGCAATCAATGTGCCTGAACCGTGACCTCTTTTCTGTCTTTTGCCATTTATGTCCCTTTTTGTGTCTCCCTGTTTATCGTCTCTCTAGCCTACCCCAACTTGCTTGGGACAAAAGGCTATGTTGTTGTTGTTATTGTTGTTGTTGTTGTTTGAACACTGTTTCTTAAGCTTTTGAGGTGTTGTAAGCCCAAATGTATACTCATGTTATAGATGAGACTGCGAATGGGGAAGCAGCATTGTGTGGGTTGCGTGCCAGGTGGTTAATCACAGTGTTTCCAATTAAAATACAGGACAACAGTTTCTGTAGTACTCTCGTTTTTTCGAGAAGTCAATGAATCTCAAGTTTGACCAAATATACTTAACAATAAACTGATATTTACGATGTGTAATAAGTACCACTAGATAAATAATGAAATATATTTTCATAATAAATATATTTAGAGATACAAATCTTGATAATGTTTTTTTATAAGTCTAGTCAAGCTTGACTTAGTCCAAACCTAGAATGACATTCCTTTTGGGACGGAGGTAGTAGAAAACAGTTTCCAGTGGGTAGTTTATTGGTGTGTAAAGGATATATGTTCTCCATACCAATGCTTCCTTTATTCGTTGATGAAACTTTTCCCTGTGTTATCTCACTATCATCTATTTCAAGGATATCAGCTCATGATGTGGAAATCTGAGGTCTAAATGCGCTTGGGTTGTGATATCGTGACAGTGTGGGTACTGACATAACTATCACTGTGCAAGATGTTTTGGCACGTGCCGGGACTCTCCGCTGCATCACCTGTGAGTGCTTGCACTTTGATGTTCATATTTTTTCTCCTAAGGTACAGTTATTTATTAACTGAACATTCCTTTATCTCTTTCAGGTGGATACTATTTTGGACAAGGAAAATTTTAAGTTGGAGGATCTTCTTGATGAGGATGAAATAATTCAGGAGTGCAAAGCACTGAATACCCGCTTAATCAATTTGTACTGTTTCTTTTCTAGAGCACTGTTACATTGTGGTTTTCCTTTTTCTATATTATTAGTGGTAAGTGTTCTTTTTCTGGTAATGAACTAATTTGTGTATTCTTGTTAGTGCAGTCTGCGGGACAGGGTTCAAGTGGAACAATTGCTCCGCTACATTGTAGAGGAGGCTCCTGAAGATGCAGAAAAGAAAAGGATATTTAGGTATAGCATGGGTAACTAAGATTATATAAAACTCAACTTTTTACAATCTCCTCATGTGGATTTTATTTGAAAACCATGGAATACCACTGTGCAGATTTCCGTTTATAGCTTGTGAAATATTTACATGTGAAGTGGATGTCATCATGAAGACATTAGTGGAGGATGAAGATGTATGCTTTACTTTTAGCCTTGTTATTGTTGTTTTGATGCAATTCTGATACTACTGTTTCTCCCAATTGTGTGTAAAATTGTCTTTTGCAATTGATGACGTTGTGATGTTTGTGCAGCTTATGAATTTGCTTTTCTCCTTCCTGAAACCTGACCACCCTCATGGGACATTGTCGGCTGGTTACTTTGCCAAGGTACTTTTACGCATCTGTTTATTTCTGGAAGAAAAATCTCTAGTTGCATGACAAAATGGTAATTTGCTGATTCTTGTACTGACATTCTAAATGATCATGTTCTTATTTTTGCAGGTAGTGATTTGCTTGATGATGAGGAAGACACTCCCACTAGTTAGTTATGTGCAGGTTTGTGTACCTCTTTTACAGGTTTTTAGCTCTTCTTTTGCTCTTGTAGGTTCTGTTTCATTCACTGATGCCCCTTATTTATTATTTGTCTTGTTCATGCATTGGTATATCTAATAATGCTTACTTCGTACTATACCTATAATGAAACACCACTAACCCCCTTGGAACATAATGCTTCTGGATGGCTATCACATCCATGCAATGCTTTTGTATCTCTCCTTACCCTGTGTGTTGTATCTAAAATGAGCACTTTGAATATGTAATGATTATTCCCAAACTGTCTTGTTTCTACAGGGCCATCCTGAAATAGTTAGCCAACTTGTTGATCTTATTGGGATTACTTCTATCATGGAGGTCAGTTTTCTCTTAAACTATACTATAACTGCAAATTGTTACTTTAATCACCGGTAAAGGTGCTGAAAAAAGTATATTGCTTGTGATACTGGCAAATGAGGGCTTGGCCGTGCTAACATTTTGCACAAAGACTTGTCAAAAAAAAACATTTTGCACAAAGTGGCTATTTTGAAAACGTACTTTTCCCATACAATGAATTAGTGACCCAGTTTATATAGTTTGATTGTTTGTTGGTTTGTACAGGTTTTGATTCGCTTAATCGGTGCGGATGAAGCTATGTATTCAAGCTATGCAGATTCTATGCAATGGTTAGATGACATACAAGTCCTTGAGATGATTGTTGACAAGTTCAGCACATCAGTAAGAACTAAAGATTGTTTTTAGCATCTAACCTTTTCAGTTATCCATTTATCCTGTTGATTGTTTGAAACTACCTAAGTTTGCATCTGTTGACATCTGTGTAAAACTGTAAATCAGTAAATGTTGTTGAAACGTTATTTCTCAATTGTCCTCACTGAGCTTATCAGAAAGCAATGCTTCTCTTATCGTGCAAGTCCTTTGCCTGTTCCATTCTGTTGGTTGTGGGTAAAACAGCACTGCTGGTTGACAGTGCCAGGTTGGATTCAAGAAATGGTAAAAACCAACATATATGAATTGAATTAGCTTTGGCTACAACTTTCTAATCCAGATCCTATATGACTAGTCCAATCTCCTCCAGACCTAAGATGTAATGATCCAATTTCTGGTTCACATTGTCATGTTTGTGGACTTCGACAAGCTGTTTAATGGGGAGAATGAGGGTCCTACCTTTGAGTTGGACGACTCATTTGACGATACCAACAGATGCTTTGTGAGGAGAATTCAGGAGGCAGAGATCGGAGAGGCTTTGAAGAGGATGAAGGGAGGTAAAGCGATGGGCCCTGATGGTATCCCCATTGAGGTGTGGAGATACCTAGGCGCCAGAGCGATAGTATGGTTAACTAAGCTTTTTAACCTTATTTTTCAGTCTAACAAGATGCCTGAAGAATGGAGGAGAAGTATATTAGTACCTATCTTCAAGAACAAGGGAGATGTTCAAAGTTGTACTAACTACCGTGGGATTAAGTTGATGAGCCATACGATGAAGCTCTGGGAGAGGGTTATCGAGCATCGCCTAAGGAGAGTGACACATGTGACCCAAAATCAGTTTGGGTTCATGCCTGGTAGGTCGACCGTGGAGGCGATTTTCTTATTACGACAATCGATGGAGAGATATAGGGAGCAGAAGAAGGACTTGCACATGGTCTTTATTGACCTCGAGAAGGCATATGTCAAAGTACCGAGAAATGTCATGTGGTGGGCCTTGGAAAAGCACAAAGTCCCAACTAAGTACGTGACCCTCGTCAAGGATATGTACAGGGATGTGGTGACGTTTGTCCGAACATGTGATGGCGACACCAGTGACTTTCCAATTAAAATAGGACTGCATCAGGGGTCAGCTTTGAGCCCTTATTTATTTGCTTTGGTGATGGATGAGGTCACAAGGGACATACAAGGTGGTATCCCTTGGTGTATGCTCTTTGCCAATGATGTGGTGCTAGTTGACGACAGTAGGACAGGGGTTAATAGGAAGTTAGAACTATGGAGGCACACGTTAGAGTCGAAAGGGTTCAGACTTAGGAGGACTAAGACCGAGTACATGAGGTGCGATTTCAGCGCGACTAGGCATGAGGGAGACGTTAGCCTCGATGGGCAAGTGGTGGCCAAGAAGGATACTTTTCGGTATTTAGGGTCGATGCTACAAAAGGATGGAGACATTGATGAAGATGTTAGGCATAGAATTTCAGCCGTCTGGTTGAAATGGCGTCAAGCTTCTGGCGTCCTCTGTAACAAAAGGGTGCCTCAGAAGCTGAAAGGTAAGTTCTATAGGACGGCGATTCGTCCGGCGATGTTATACGGTGCTGAGTGCTGGCCTACAAAAAGGCGACATGTCCAGCAATTGAGTGTAGCAGAGATGCGTATGTTGCGTTGGTGTTGTGGGCACACAAGGATGGTTAGAGTCCGGAATGACGATATTCGGGATAGGGTTGGGGTGACACCAATTGAGGAGAAATTGATTCAACATCGATTGAGATGGTTTGGACATGTCCAACGGAGGCCTCCTGAGGCGTCGGTGCGTAGTGGAGTTCTAAAGCGGGCCGATAATGGAAAGAGCGGTAGAGGTCGACCTAAACTAAGTTGGGACGAGTCCGTTAAGAGAGATCTTAAGGAGTGGAATATCTCCAAGGATTTAGCTATGGACAGGAGCGCTTGGAGATTGGCAATCAACGTGCCTGAACCGTGACCTCTTTGTGTCTTGTGCCCTTTATGTTCCTTGATGTGTCTCCCTGTTTCTCGTCTCTTTTGGGTTTCATCTCTAGCCTACCCCAACTTGCTTGGGACAAAAGGCTATGTTGTTGTTTGTTGTTGTTTGTTGTTATATTGTCATGTTTGTGGAGTAATTGCACTGAATGGATCACATTTTCTTGGGAATTTGTGCTTTTTGCTTTCAATGTGATTCTCTTTATTTAACTTATATTGCAGGATTCTCCTGAGGTTCATGCAAATGCTGCTGAAATCCTTTGTGCAGTAACTAGATATGCCCCTCCAGCACTTGCTGCAAAGATTTCCAGTCCAAGGTAATTGTGAGTTGTACTACTGTTTAAACTTATCTAGATTTTTATAGTGTGATGGTTTTGCCTTTTCAACTTGATGTTCAACATAGTTATGACCATTCTTTTTTTACTTCACATTTACAGCTTTGTGGGGAGATTATTTCAACATGCTTTTGAAGATTCAAGGCCTAAATCGGTGCTGGTGCACTCATTATCTGTGTGCATATCTTTGTTAGATCCTAAGAGACTTGTATCGGCTTCCTACCAGGCTTTCCGTAGTCAGTTGAGCCATGGAACACTTGTCACTGCAAGTCCAGAGACAGTAAATGGCATGCTGGATAGCCTAGGTTAGTGGTTGTTTAATTTGTAAATTCCATGTATCTTTACTTATGGAGTTATCATAGCTACAACCATCTATCTAATGTGCCGTTTGAACATCTATGTTCTCAGGGGATTTGTTGAAGCTGCTGGATGTTTCATCTGCTGAAAATGTTCTACCAACGACATACGGAAGCTTACAGCCTCCACTCGGGAAACATCGCTTAAAGGTAAGCAGTACTTGTTTTGTTTATTTGCTGATTTTAAATAGTCATGAACTAAACTGCACAGCAACTAGTGCTGGACAACTTTTCATTTGATGTCACTGTTGGTTTACACACACATCTTTCGTGGAAAATATCAAGGATTGCTTGGTTTATCCGGAGCACTGATTTTTTACTTTATAGAATATCAGGTAATGGTTCTAATTTTTCTTTGTTATTAACGCTGGTTATTTCATTTTCAGATTGTTGAGTTCATCTCTGTTCTACTATCAATTGGTAGTGAAGCTGCCGAAACACGACTGATTCAACTAGGAGCAATCAAGCACGCTATAGATCTATTTTTTGAGTAAGTTAAATATTGGAATCTGCATATGAAAACTATTGAAACCCTGACACAGATTTTATCATTAGGTACCCGTTTAACAACTTTTTGCACCACCATGTTGAGAATATCATCGGGTCATGTCTGGAGAGTAAGCAGGATCAACTGATTGGCCATGTCCTTGATGAGTGTAAACTTGTTACAAGAATTCTGGAAGCAGAGAAGAACTCTGCTCTGTCGTCAGATTTAACTAAGGTAGTTAAATCAAATTGTCTGTGGTTTACCTTTATCATCTTTTTTTTATATTTTTTTTTGTTCACTTATATTTTTCTTGCAGCATACATTGTCTTCAGAGGGAAGATCTCCACCAAGGATTGGAATTGTTGGTCATATGACACGGATAACTAACAAGCTCCTTCAGCTGGCCAGTACTAACATCATGGTTCAATCACATTTGCAGGTTTGAGTTCAATGATCATTGTATAGGGAAAAAACTGCAATTATTTACATGTTACTTGGTCTGCTAGCCATCACTAATTCACTTGCAATTTATCTGATGATCATTGTACAATGCTCAAAATAAAATAATGTCACGTACACTTTTTTGCTTATTGTTGCCATCTTGATTCTATAGGTTGTATTGAGCTTCATGTGAAGTCAGAGTTTGAGCAATATCACCCCGGAAGTTCTTTGATGGAAGTTTTATTCCTAGGAAATCTTGATAGATGCAAGTTAAATTCACCTGCAGTATTGTAGCCTCTGCAATACCCATTGTTTATCATGATTGTATATGCTGGTAGAATGTACATGTTAAGGTTTTGTACAATACAATCTTGCAGATTTCTGATGCACCTTTTGAGCCAATTATTGTGCTTGTTGTCAGCTGTATTATCTTTGTTTGTTCATCTTTGCTGTATAAGTTCATTCCTAAAAGAACTATTCACGTGATTTGCTTTTGATGATTCAAGCAACAGCCAATTTTATATAACAGGCTTAATTTGATTGCAGCAAAATTCTGATTGGATTGAGTGGCATGCCAGTACCCTAACGAAGCGTAATGCATTAGAAAATGTTTACCAGTGGGCTTGCGGGTAAGTGCATTTTAGCTTTTTTATGGTTTATCTTGTGCATTTTTTTTATTTAACTGCAAAATTTGAATTCTCCATGTACTCACTTGTCATTATGAATCATACAGTCTGCGTTCTACGGACAGAAAGTAGTATTAGTCAATGTAATTGCTTTAGAAACATTGCACGTCTGTTAACCACAACTGTGCTGCTTTGATATCCAAAAGCGCATCCTGCATTACTCCTAGACTTCTTGCTAGATTTGGAAGGAACTATAGTGAACAGATGTTTGTGGAGTAACAAGTCCATTATGAACAAGTTATGTCCATGTCCTACAAAAAAAGAGAAGGAAGAAGATGTTCTCACTAGGATGCTTTCTCTTTTTTCGCATGGATGAACAAGAGCTAATTTCTCTTATGTGACGAAGAATCTGAAAATTTCCTTGAATGTCACTGGCATGTGGTCTGCAGTCCATATGTCATTGTGTTATGACCGGCATCCCCTACAGGCGGCGCACCTCATCTAGTGGCTAGGGGGAAGCCGGCCAACCAAAGGGCTGTGGCCCATATATAATTGTCGCATTTATATTATTTCTAGAGGGTTATTTTATAATTGTCGCTATTAGAGAGGCATATAAATATTTGTAAGACTCTATTTGGAAAATTAAGCAGAAACATATTATTGTTTCCGGCTTCCTCAGGGAGCCGGGAGAAACCCTAGCCGGGTAGCCCTAGCCGCCGCCTCTTCCTCTACGCGCAGCACTGCAATCACGGCGCCCTCGCGCCGTCGTCGCCTTCGTCCAGCCACCTCTCACTCATACAACCTACGTAGTAACTCCGGTAGGAACCCTAGCCCTATCAACCTGGTATCAGCATTGCCAGGCACGATGACATCTGCTCCGCCGAGTTCTTCCATCCCGGCGTCTACTTCGCCGCCGCCAGCTGCGTCGTCGGATCTGTCCGACACCTCCACCGCTTCCGCTCAACCCCTAACGCTGGAATCCTTGGGCGCCAAGGTGGACATGATCGCCAACGCGCTGGCCTCCATGCAGCAGGCGTGGGCCGGCCTGCTCCGCGCGCCCGCGCCACCGGCGTCTGCACTTCCACCACCACCTCCGCCGCCGGTGCCCACGGCACCGCCTCCACCAGGCGCTGGAGTCCCGCTCCACCTCATGCAGTGGCCGGCCTCGCCGTCACCCTTGCCGGCTTGGCTGCAGCCGTCCGCGCCGGCGTCGACTCCGATCTATTCGATGGCCACGTCACCTTCTCCGACAGCCTACATGACGATGCCGGCGACAGCGGTGTCCTCCCTACCCCCCGCCAGCACTCTTTTCGGGGGGGTGGACGGGCCGCTGTTCTTCGGGGCGCCCTCTCCTTCGGGCGGCCAGCCGCAGGGGGGGCTCGACCCAGCCCTTGCTGCTGCCCTCGCGGGCGCCCAGGCGGGGCCCAAATTCTACAAGCTGGAGTTCCCGACGTACGACGGTTCGACCGATCCCCTGAATTGGTTGAACCAGTGCGAGCAGTTCTTCCGCGGCCAGCAGACGCTCGCCTCCGCTCGCACATGGCTCGCGTCCTACCATCTTCGGGGTGTTGCCCAGACATGGTACTACGCCCTGGAGCAAGACGAGGGCATGCCTCCTTGGGAGCGCTTCCGCGAATTATGCTCGCTTCGCTTCGGGCCTCCTGTTTTGGGTACTCGGTTGGCGGAGCTTGCCCGCCTTCCTTTTGGTTCGTCCGTGCAGGATTACTCGGAACGCTACAACGCAGTCCTATGCCATGCCCACAACCTCTCCGCTCGCCAAAAGGCGGAGTTGTACGTGGGTGGGCTGCCGGACCACCTTCGCAAGCAGGTCCAGCTCCGCGCACCGCCCGATCTTCAGTCCGCCATGTACTTGGCGCGGGCGTTCGAGGACTGCGAGCCTCCACCTGCCCCGCAGCCTCGCGGCGCCCGACCTTCCCAGCGCGCGACCTGGACTCCGCAGCAGCGTACACCGGCAGCGGGCCCTCCGACCACGACAGCGCCTACACCTACGTTTCGTCGGCTCTCTCCGGCCGAACAGCAGGAGCGCCGTCGCCAGGGGCTGTGCTTCAACTGTGACGAGCCTTACGTGCGTGGCCATGTGTGCAAGCGCCTCTTCTACCTGGAGGCCGACGACTACATCGACGAGGCTCCTGTGGAGGCGGCAGCGGACGTTCCTCCAACCGAGTTGGCCGCCGGGGAGATGGCTGCCGCTAACGCCCTCGTGGTTTCTCTGCAGGCTGTTGCAGGTATTCGGGCCGCAAATTCCATGCTGTTGCCCGTCGTCATCAAAGGCGAACGCTTCCTGGCCCTCCTCGACACGGGCTCCACCCATAACTTCGTGTCGGGGGAGACCATGCGCCGCTTGGGGCTTGTCCCGGCGGGTGGGGAGCGTCTGAAGATCACGGTGGCCAATGGCGACCGCATGCCTTGTGAGGGCATCGCGCGCAATGTTCCCCTTCGCATCTACGACGAGGACTTCACCATTACGTGTGTCGGCCTCAACTTGGGCGGATTTGATTTCATCATCGGCTTCGACTTCATCCGCACCTTGGGTCCCATATTATGGGACTGCGAGGCCCTCACCCTGTCGTTTTGGCGAGACGGACGCCGCGTCACCTGGCAGGGGGTGGCAGGAGCGGCAGCACCACCTCCAGCTCCCTCGGCCCAGCTGTTGTCCGCGGCTGCCGCTGATGTCCGCCAACCGCTGCTGGACGTGCTTCTCCAGCAGCATGACGTCGTCTTCACCGAACCCACGGGCCTTCCGCCGGCGCGATCGTACGACCACCGCATCCACTTGCTGCCGGGCACGGCGCCGGTGGCAGTGCGCCCCTACCGCTACCCACAGTTGCAGAAGGACGAGCTGGAGCGACAATGTGCAGCCATGCTCGCCCAAGGGATCATCAGGCCGAGCACCTCGCCTTTCTCAGCGCCCGTCTTGCTGGTGCGCAAGGCGGACCAGTCGTGGCGCTTCTGCATCGACTACCGAGCCCTCAACGCCAAGACGTCCAAGGACAAGTTTCCGATTCCGGTGGTCGATGAGCTCCTCGACGAGCTCCATGGAGCTCGCTTTTTCACAAAGCTGGACCTCCGTTCGGGGTATCACCAGGTGCGGATGCACCCCGACGACATCGCCAAGACGGCGTTTCGCACTCACCATGGCCACTTCGAGTTCCTGGTGATGCCTTTCGGGCTTTCTAATGCCCCGGCCACTTTCCAGGCCTTGATGAATGATGTGCTTCGCGACTACCTACGCCGGTTTGTGCTCGTCTTCTTCGACGATATACTGATCTACAGCTCGTCATGGGCCGAGCATCTCCAGCACATCAACATCGTCCTCAGCGCCTTGCGAGCGCACCATCTCCACCTGAAGCGTTCCAAGTGCTCGTTTGGGGCGCCATCCGTGGCCTATCTTGGCCATGTCATCGCTGAGGGCGGTGTCGCCATGGACGCTGACAAGGTCGCGGCGGTGGCAGCGTGGCCTTTACCTCGCTCGGCCCGGGGCCTTCGCGGCTTCTTGGGCTTGGCGGGCTACTACAGGAAGTTCATCCGCGACTTCGGCATCATCGCGGCCCCGCTTACGCGTCTCTTGCGGCGAGACGCGTTCGTGTGGGATGACGACGCGACGACAGCTTTCGAGGCGCTCAAGCGCGCCTTGACGACGGGGCCCGTGCTTCAGATGCCGAATTTCGACGAGACGTTCGTGGTCGACTGCGACGCTTCGGGCGCGGGGTTCGGTGCCGTCCTTCATCAGGGCGCGGGACCCCTCGCCTACTTCAGCAGGCCATTTGCAGCTCGCCACCTCAAGCTCGCCGCCTACGAACGCGAGCTTATCGGCTTGGTGCAAGCTGTGCGCCATTGGCGTCCCTATTTGTGGGGGCGTCCGTTCCTGGTTCGCACTGACCATTACAGTTTAAAGTTTTTGCTTGACCAGCGATTGTCTACTGTTCCACAGCATCAATGGATCAGTAAACTGTTCGGCTTCGACTTCACGGTGGAATATCGCCCGGGCCGTCTCAACACAGTGGCGGACGCTCTGTCACGCCGCGACAGCGAGGCGGTGCCGCCTGTACCGTCGCTGGACGTGTCCGGGGCCGCGGTGGCTGTGTCGGGCCCCTCCTTCGCCCTCCTCGACGACATCCGGCGCGCTACGACCGAGGCGCCGGATGGTCAGCGACTGCTGCAGCAGCTCCAGACCGGGGAGCTCGGGGAGCCGTGGCGCCTGGACAGCGGCCTCCTCCTCCACGGGTCACGCATTTTCGTGCCGGATCACGGGGACCTCCGCCACCAGGTCCTTCTCCTGGCCCATGCCGCCGGCCATGAGGGGACCCAGAAGACGCTGCACCGCCTCCGCGCCGACTTCTACCTCCCGCGGGACACGGCGCTGGTGCGGGATTTGGTGCGTTCTTGCACCACGTGCCAGCGCAACAAGACGGAGGCGTTGCAACCGGCGGGACTGTTGCAGCCCCTCGACGTGCCGTCCCAGGTTTGGGCGGACATCTCGATGGACTTCATCGAGGGGCTGCCCAAGGTGGCCGGCAAGTCGGTCATCCTCACCGTCGTTGACCGCTTCTCGAAGTATGCGCACTTCATCGCGCTCGGGCACCCCTACACGGCCGCGTCGGTCGCGCGGGCCTTCTTCGATGGCGTTGTACGGCTACACGGGTTTCCCCTCTCCATCGTCAGCGACCGGGATCCCGTGTTCACCGGCCATGTGTGGCGGGACCTTTTCCAGATGGCGGGCGTCAAGCTTCGCATGAGTACCGCTTTCCATCCACAGACGGACGGCCAGTCGGAGGTGGTCAACAAGGTGATTGCCATGTATTTGCGTTGTGTTACAGGTGATCGGCCTCGTGCGTGGGTGGATTGGCTGTCGTGGGCGGAGTATTGTTACAATACTTCTTTCCATACCGCCCTCCGCGCCACGCCCTTCGAGGTCGTCTACGGCCGTCCCCCGCCTCCCATCCTGCCGTACAAGCCAGGGACGGCTCGTACGGAGGACGCCGACGCCCTCCTTCGCAGCCGCGACGACATGCTCGCTGAAGTTCGTCAGCGGCTCCTTCAGGCCCAGCAGCTCTCTAAACGATACTACGACGCCAACCACAGGGACGTGGAGTTCGAGGTGGGGGCGTGGGTCTGGCTGCGTCTTCTTCATCGCACCGCGCAGCAGTCCCTCGACCCTCGCTCCAAGCGCAAGTTGGGGCCACGTTGGGCGGGACCATTTCGCGTGCTTGAGCGCATCGGTCGCGTCGCCTATCGTCTTCAGCTGCCTGAGGGTGCCCGCATCCACGATGTGTTCCATGTGGGCCTCCTGAAGCAGCACCGCGGCGATCCCCCTACTGCGGCGGGCGTTTTGCCCCCGGCAGTGGCTGGTCGGGTCCTTCCCGAGCCGGAACGTGTCCTGCAAGCTCAGCAGCGACGCGGTGTCTGGAAGATTTTGATCAAGTGGCGCGGTCTTCCGGTGGATGATGCTACGTGGGAGTCTCTTGATGAGTTTCGCACCGAGCACCCCGACTTCCAGCTCGAGGACGAGCTGTTTCTGCAGGCGGGGAGAGATGTTATGACCGGCATCCCCTACAGGCGGCGCACCTCATCTAGTGGCTAGGGGGAAGCCGGCCAACCAAAGGGCTGTGGCCCATATATAATTGTCGCATTTATATTATTTCTAGAGGGTTATTTTATAATTGTCGCTATTAGAGAGGCATATAAATATTTGTAAGACTCTATTTGGAAAATTAAGCAGAAACATATTATTGTTTCCGGCTTCCTCAGGGAGCCGGGAGAAACCCTAGCCGGGTAGCCCTAGCCGCCGCCTCTTCCTCTACGCGCAGCACTGCAATCACGGCGCCCTCGCGCCGTCGTCGCCTTCGTCCAGCCACCTCTCACTCATACAACCTACGTAGTAACTCCGGTAGGAACCCTAGCCCTATCACATTGACACATTAAATGCATATATGATGTATTAGGAAATAATTGCAGTGACATATAAGGAATCACCAATAACAATATATGTTGCGCTAACGGCTTGGCCCAGATGTGGTTAGACTTCTGCAGTTCTGCCTCTCTAGGACGTTAATGCCAAATCTATCAATTCTTTAATACTTTCAAAGGACAGTCAATATGTCCTGCATGTTCGCATGAAGTATATGGAGTTGCCACAGACTTCAGCTGCTTTGGCTTTGTTATATGTAAAGAGATATACTGGGATGAAAGATCATATGCTAAATTTCTGCTTTCTTCTCTGGTTATAGTCGACCAACATCACTGCAGGATCGTGGTAGGGATAGCGATGATGAAGACTTCCGAGATAGGGACTACGATGTGGCTGCACTTGCTAGTAATTTAAGCCAGGCATTTAAATATGGTATTTACAGTAATGAGGATATTGACGAGGTCAGTTTCTCTTGATTGGTGCAGCTGTTTCTAGTTTGGTCTATTAGCACACTTTAGTGCTTTATATATAGGCATATTGATTTACATTAAGAGATTGAATCATTAGTTTTTCTGAGATCCAAAATGCTCAATTACATTAAAAGAATATTTTTAATTTTTTATTATGGACCTAAACAGCAAGTTTTGGCTGTAGCTGCAACACATTTTTTAAAATTTATTAACTTTTTGTTTATATTTGATACATGCAGGCTCAAGCATCACTTGAGCGGGATGATGAGGTATATTCAGGTTTACTGTTTAGATTCATTGTATCATTTTGAATTGAACTGAACAAATTGTATTTCCTGACGTTCGATGTTTTCCTTTCTGGTTATTATATCTGCCGCAGGATGTATATTTTGATGATGAATCTGCAGAGGTAGTAATCTCCTCCCTTCGCCTTGGAGACGAGCAAGAAAGGTTTATTCTTTTTCTATTTGATTTGACTACTGTTCTTCCTTTTGTAAGCACATTTGATGTTTGCAACAAGACCTGACTAATGAAGATGCTGTTTGCAGTGGCTCGCTTTTTACAAATTCCAATTGGTTTGCATTTGAAGAGGACAAAGCACTGAATGATGGTGTGGTTAGCTCAGAAGCTTCCCCATCTCCAAATTCGGAAATATCCACACTAAAAGAGGATGATGAAAATGATGAAGTCATTCTTGGCGAGGTTATAGATGACACAAAAGGTTCTGAACCACCTCTACCAGTGTCCAACAAAGACGCAAACAAAGAGTCTGGTCACACTGGCTTGGCAAATGGTACCATTGATAAATTGGAAGATGATATCAGACCACCAACTCCGGATGTAAAAGAGAGTCAACCTGAGTTTGTAGAATGGAAGGAGGAAGAAGCTGAACCTGGTGATGTTGCTGAGAAGGATACTGTAGTTCTTGATATGGAGGTTGAAAGTGAGAAGCGGCTGGATTCCATGGATGATGTTATGCTTTGCGATGCCAAGTTAGGAGAGGAAAAGAAGAGTGATGGTATGCTTGGATCTTCAGTGCCTGAGGCAGAAGCAGCATCGCCTGTTTCATCTGATATCGATTCAATCAAGCACCCTGAACCAGTTGCTGACAGTGCTGTATCAGAGTATCCAATGGGTGAACAAAATCCCGAGAAATGAAATGAATTTGAGGACAGCAGAGTTTCGCTCACGTGATGGTGGATGGCATATGGTGATGGACGTGCAGGAAGCTCTTGGAACTGGTCGGACCATTATTGTACAAACAGTTTGAGAGGATCATATGTGGGTATTCTGTTCTACACTTTTGGAGGAAGGTGGTCTCAGACCATGCATCTGATGGAGCCTCAAAGATTCAACTTGTCTCATGGAGATGCCTAGGTTTGATCTGTAACATAATTTAATGGTGGTTTATTGCTATGTGCCTGTAGTCTGTGGACTACATGGAGACACAAAATTCTGAAAGTAGTCTTCCTTCTCCTTCTTCATCCACATAGTGGGGTTCTGGTTGTGTCACCCTGGTAAATAACTGATAGGTGAATAGGTGATATCTGGTCTGGCTATATGTCCATTACTGTAGGTGGTGCTATTTGTACGAAAATTTTGGCTCAAATGCAGTCAGTTGATTGTTGTCATATTTAGAACTTGTTTGATGTTTCAAATTTGTGTAAACTAAAGAATATAGCTTCTATTTTTCCCAGGTACTTGGTGCTTAATTCATCTGTTATATACTTATGTAAACGACCTCTGGTACATCTGGTGAATGTCAGCACGTGTCAAGTTTTAGTAGGCTGTTGTTTAATCTTTCGAGGAATAGCATATTATTGCCTGCATATGTATATTCGCTGACCTTATAATTTGGCAAAATATGTGTGGAACTGAATGCACGAAAGAAACACGCTTTGCATCAGAAACTGTGATTGGTGAGTGATTAGAGTGTTCGTTTGCATCGTTGCTTGCCGCTGCCGGCAGGGTGATCGTTAAGTTTTCTGCAAGTACGGTCATAACGAGGCATGAAACAAATGACGCGACGGTTTCATCAAGAACATTTGCAGGTTCAGTTACAAGCCATGTTGCCAACCCGTTTCAACCCCGAAGCAAGGCGAAACAGCATGGCTGAAAATGTTTTCCCATCTGTCCCGGCGCTCCCATCCTGGATTGCTTCAGGTGCGGCACGATCGTTCTCCTTTCGAGTCAGCAGCAGCAGCAGCAGCAGCAGCAGCGAGCTTTGAATCAGCAGCCACAGAAGGCCCACTTCTTCTGCGATCCACCAGAGGTCCACGTGTCAGCACACGCAAGATCAACGGTGAGTATACATAACCACGAGCATTGTGTACGTACGTAACAGTGCAAAGACAGACACGTACCTTGATACGTTTGGGCGGCGTGTACTGGCTGCTGTCGCCGTATTTGAAGTCGGGTCTGTACCCGCCGTCGCCGCCGCCGTTCCTGAAGGCCGGCGGTATGCCTGCGCGCACGTTCCCGGGGCCGGTGGTCTTCTTGCCGTCGCGGGCTTTCTGGAATATGACGGTGAAGCCCTCGGACGTGGCCGGATTCTTCACGTCCCACTCCCCAAACTTGGGCAGCGGATGCCCGTGCCCCTTGTCCTGCAACGCAACGGCATGCATGCGCGTCAGTCGATAACTACCGTCCAATCGGGGTCTGCGACGCCCGATTTTAGAATGAAATTGATCGAGATGCATCTGAGGGAAGATACTGGGAATGGCAATGCATGATATGATTGATGCATGCGACCGATTGATGGATCTAGCAGTACGGCAGACAGGAGGAGGAAAAGCAAAAGCATGCAGGCCGCAGTGTATAAGAGAAGGATACCGGAGTCGCCATGGCCGTGAGGAAGATATAGCCCGCGCTGACGACGAACACGACGCCCGGCCGGCCGCCGGGGACGGGGGAGAGAAAGAGAGGCGGAGAAACGACGTGACCAGCAGGAGAAGCGGTGATAAGAATAGACGGGAGAGGGTGGCCTGGAGTGGGGACGCCGCTATTTATACACAAGGGACCTGCCGGTTTTCCTCCGAGAGGAGAGGCAAGAAGCACGGATAGCGTGTCCACGCGGGAACGATTCGAGGTTCATTCAGAGGACCGTGTTCGTGCCCGTTCGTTTCTTCCCGCGCACGCTAGCACGCCGAAGCACGAGCAGGAGCACCATCGCGCCGAGTCCCCCCCAACACCAAGCAAGGTTGAGGCTGAGGCCATGGAGAATGCATGCCCAGGCCCAACACCATGTCGGGCCGGCAGTTGTGAAGAAGTGGCGCCATCACGGCCGGACGCGGCCCGCGGCAGAAGGGCCCGCTCCAGTCCGTGACTCGGTGTGTGCACGAGGTGCGGCCGTGCAACTCCCGTACGTCAGCCCACGTCCACATGCGTTCTTCCTTGTCCTTTTTCGCTGTTTCTCACAATCGCGTTCGCCGGCGCCGGTGCTTGCCGGAGTCTCTCTGTCACTCACTCGGCAGCCCACACCAGGTATGAGCTCGGCGCAGCTCTACCGATGGCATGCTGCCCGAGTGCCCGAGCGACGAGCCGTTTTTCCCGCGTTGTTGCCTTGTTGTCCTTGCCGGCTGCCGGGACAAACGCGTAGGCCGTCCGCTCGGAACGGCACCTTGCCGCGTCCATGCCTGCGTCCGGGCTGGGGTGCCACGCCGTCGCACTTTCGCAGCTCGCATTTGCCCCCGTTCCTGGGTGGGTATGCTATCGAACTCGGGCGGTGGCGGTCCCAATCCCGACCCCACCGCTCTGGCGCGGCGTGCCCTTGGCATGTTCGAGGAAATTCCACACCCGAAGCAGAGCAGCGTGTCGTCTAGTCTACCGGTCAACGGTTCTACCACGCGCACTCCGCTCTACCGGTCAAGGTGCTGCGAATTCAGTGGAAGTCTTTAATAAGATGCACTAGTGCTACGTACTGCTAGAGTTTTTTTTTTCCCCCACTAACGATGGATTGGATTGACGCGCTGCTGCTTGTGTAGTGCAGAGTGAAGCGACACACCAGCAGTACCAGCAACGGACCATCGGCTCAGCCCCATCCAAAGCCTGTTTACTCAAGTAAGTTGGTCACGCCTCACCCTCAGGGATTTTAGCTGTACGGTATGTAGTTAACATGCTAGTTTTTTCCCCCTGCACTGGCCTCGTTCCGTCAGAAACGACCATAACGTGTTCAGTAATTCAAAGCACTCTGTAAGCCAAAAAGTATTACAACTTGGATGCTTGTCACTTTAAGGGTCAATGCAGAAAAGATGTACTCCTACCGACCAGTAAATATTCTCCCACTTCATCTCTGATGTCTGATCTGATCAACTTTCGGTGTTGGGCTGTGTGAGTGTGTGTGGTTTACAAGTCTTCCACTTTGAACAGATCAACTTTTGGTATTTTATATAGTTTGTTGGTATGCTGTAGTCAGCATAGCTTAATCACGACTTCGCGAGGAAGCAACTACTGAATCTAACACACAAATTGCACAACGCCAAATTTTAAAGTCGCCCTCCCTGATAAGATTTTTTTTTTCAAAAAAAAAAAAAGTCGCGCACTCATTTGCACTTTGTGGCCTCTCCCCTTTTTCTTGGCAGTTCCAATGTTCTGATGACCTGCTCGTTTTTCGCTCAACTTCCTAGTACCACTTTTGGCCCCCCTTTCCTCTCCCAGTTCCATCTCCGCGCCACATTTCTCCCCTCATCACTCATCCTGTTTCTTCCTGCATCGTGCAACAACTGCCGCTGCCTAGAGCCCACCCAGTCACGAGATGATGCCAGCAGTGGGAACCGTGGTGGATGCAGCCATCGGATGGCTGGTGCAAAGCATCCTGGGGAACCTCTTTAATGGGAAATTGGAGGCATGGACTCACAGAATTGGCCTTGCCAACGATGTGGAGAAGCTCAAGTCGGACATGAGATATGTCCAGATGGTGGTTGCTGCTGCCAAAGGGAGGAAGATCAAGAATGAGCCGCTGGCTCAGTCCCTGGCTGATCTGAAGGAGCTGTTGTATGACGCCGACGACGTGATGGATGACCTCGACTACTATCGCCTAAAAGAGCAGGTCCAGAGTGGTACGTGTGTCATACAACAGGGACTAGTTAATTGTGTATTTTGTTTGCTTCAAGAGCACTGCAAGTTTACATTTCCTAACCTAGCTAATGCTCCTGTCTATCCCTTCCACCTTCTCGCAGGCAATACTAGGGGTGGTACAGCTACTGCTTGCAATGCTGCAACTTCATCGACGTGGTCTTCAAGTTCCATTCAACAGCATGGAAGCACCTTCATCAGAAATTTGGGTAACTCTATCTCCATGGGCGGCTCTAGGGGGAAACGGAAAAGAGAAGATGACCACACCATTGCTGCTTGCACACACCTCAACCGGAGTGAGTTTTCTCGAAGGATCAAAGACATCCGTGGTAAACTACGAGATCTTGCACGTGATGTCAGTGATGCTCTGAAAATAGATGGATCGAACCTCCCTGTAACTTCAAATCTGATTCAGAGCACACGTCTAACATCATCTTTTCTTCTTGAGCGTAAAGTGTATGGGAGGGATGCAGAGGTGAAATCCATCCTAGAGTTGATTGCAAGGAGCAGATCCAACATAACTGTTACTGTCCTACCAGTTGTAGGCATGGGAGGGATTGGGAAGACAACTCTGGCCCAGCTTGTGTACAATCATCCTGAGGTAGGAAGTTACTTTCAGAACAAGATATGGGTTTGTGTTTCTGATAACTTTGACGTGCGTAGGGTGACAAGGGAGATATTAGACCGTGTCTCGAAAACAAGGCTACCAGAAACAGACAACTTGGATGGGCTTCAGAAGGACCTTGTTAAACACATTGAATCCAGGAGGTTTCTAATTGTCTTGGATGATGTCTGGGATGACATGAAGCAGGACTCTTGGGAAAAACTGTTAGCTCCTTTAAAATGTAATAAGGCAACAGGTAATATGATACTAGTGACAACTCGGAAAGTATCTGTTGCAGAAATGACACAGACAGTTGAACCAGTCAAGTTAAGTGCTTTGGAAGGGTATGCTTTATGGGAACTGTTTATATCATGTGCATTCGGTGATGAGAAATATGAAGAACATCCAAGTTTGTGCACTATTGGGAAGCGAATAACTAAAAAGCTGAGGGGAAACCCATTAGCAATAAAAACTGTTGGTGCACTATTAAGAAAGAATATTAGCATCGATAATTGGACTAACATACTAAACAATGAAGAATGGAAATCCTTACAGGATATGGGAGGCGTTATGCCTGCTTTGAAGCTCAGTTATGATTACCTGCCGGACTCCTTACAGCAGTGCTTTAGGTATTGTTGTCTATTCCCCAAGAACCATCTATTTGATGCAGTGAAGTTAGTCAGAATGTGGATTTCACAAGGATTTGTGCATGGTAACCACACTGGTAAAAAATTAGAGGATATAGGAAATGGTTATTTGGCTGATTTAGTGAACTCAGGCTTCTTTCAGCAAGTTGGAAGGGGCAGGAATTATTCGAATCACTTTGTCATGCACGATCTTATGCATGATTTAGCATGGGAGGTTTCAAGAACTGACTTTGCGACTATCGATGGCACAAAATGTAAAGAAATCTTGCCAACTACGCGCCATCTGTCAATATTCACTGGTTTTTCTACACACTATGATGCTAAATTTTCTTGTGACAGTTTAGAGAAAAACTTGCTGCAACTTACATCTGTGAGAAAGCTAAGATCCTTGATTTTAATTGGTGGTTATCACCTCTCTTTTTTCACATTCTTCCAGCATATGTTTAAAGAAGCGGAAAATTTACGTTTGCTGCAAGTCTCTGCAACTGATGCCCATTTTGATTGTTTCATCAGTAGTTTGGTGAATTGCACACATATTCGTTATGTAGAGATGGACTGCATTGGCTCTCCAAAGGGAGTTCTTCCGCAAGCTTTGACCAATTTTTTCCATCTTGAAGTATTAGATGTTGACCCCTACGTAGGTCCAACTCTTCCCAGTGATACGAGTAACCTTGTCAGCTTGCAGCATCTTGTTGGGGCAGGGGAAGTATTGTCGACCATTGCTAACATTGGTAATGTGACCGCTCTTCAAGAGCTTCCTGTATTCAAGGTTCAAAAAGCTAGTGGGTTTGATATAAGACAGCTTAAATTCATGAATCAGCTTGTACAGCTTGGAATTTATCAAATTGAAAATGTAAGAAGCAAACAAGAGGCTAGTGAAGCAAGACTTATAGATAAAGGGCACCTAGAGGAATTGTGCTTGTTGTGGGATTCTGATAGCACTAGTTTGGAAACTTCAACAGAGACAACAACTGAGGTTCTTGAGGTTCTTAAACCTCATCAAAACCTTAAACGTCTCCAGATAAGTGGTTACAGTGGTTCTGTATCTCCAAGTTGGCTCGAAAAGTTTTGGTTCCTTAGGAAGCTTAAGTTGATTAATATCTGTCATGTACAAGAAGTACGAATCCCTTGTTTAGAGGAGTTGGTGCTATCTGGCTTACCAAGATTAGAAAAATGTATGGCCACTTGTACGAGGGAATTGGATTTTTATCTACGGGTACTGATAATTGAAAACTGCCATGAACTGAAGGTCTTCACTCCATTTGAAATTCAGAATTTATGCTCTTCTGAAGTTCAACAAGTATCTCACATGCTGAGCCTGAAGGGCACTGGTTCAGGTAAGGATGAGCAGCTCTTTCTCTCTTACTCTCTGGGTTGTTCCTTTTTGGTGGGTTGGAGAGGGTCCGGTCGTTTATTTAGTGTTATTGTTGCTTAATAAAAGCAAACGGCAGTTTTTTTTCTGACTGGCAACCCACCTGAGTTTTATTTCATTGATCTAGGCCCCAGAAGGTAACCTATCTTGTTTTAAAATACATCAATGTTTCTGAATTAAGCTCAATTACATATGGAAACTAAGTATTGGCACCAAGGTTTAGTTGGGTTTTTCAGATTTGTATATTTTTTTAAGGAAGCTATTTGTACCATACACTAATGCGATGAGCTCTTAATTTAGCTGTTTGCACACTTGCAAATGTTACTTCCCTTCATAGATTTTCCTCTTTTTTAATCATAACTAAAAAGGTATCAAGGCTCGCAGAGTCTAGGAGCAACATTAGATGTAGCTTTATGTTCAGGTAAGAGGCACCTCAATCATTCATTAATATAGCAAACAAACTGATAACTTGAACTTGTTTCTCTTTTTCAGTAGAAGATGGTATCTTTAGTACTTTTTAGCTCACTAGTATATTACAACCTTGATTTTTTTTTTCTTTCCATAGGATTTTCATATGTTGAAGCTGAGCGAAACAAATGGTTATCTGGTCTTCGTGTGCTAAAGATACATGGATGTCCTCGTCTGATGTTGTTACATCCCCTGCCGCCCGCTGAAAATACTCAAGTATCAGTTCAAGCCCTTCTAACATATCCAGCAATAGAGAGAATGAAATCAAATGATTTGTCGGTCATGTCCTCAAAGGAATTGAGAGTGCTTAATGCCAAGGTTTTGCAGTTCCAAAATCTGACAGACGTGACATCACTGTACATAGAGCACTGTCCAAATCTGGTGTTTCTTTCATCTGAAGGCTTGAGGCAGCTCCTCAATTTAAGAAAGATGGCAATCGTCAGTTGTGGTGTTCTGGTCTCATCATGTATTGTGCCTAATGCTGTCTCTGAATCCTGGAAAGCTACAGATCATCCTGCCTTTCCACGTCTCAAACATCTGAGAATCGAATCGTGTGGTAGTATAGCAGGCAGGTGGCTAACTGAAATGCTGCCTCATATGCAGTCCCTTGAGGAACTGGATATAGAGGACTGTCCCCAGATGAAATCCATATCGATCCATCATCCCAGACAAGAGGCGGAGAGTGGCAGTCTGGCTTGTCAAGCAGTCTTACCAACAAGCTTAGCCCAAGATGAGTTCCTCTTGCACATTCCACTAAATGTCCTTTCAACACTGGAGAAGTTCCGTATTCAGAGGTGCCCAGAAATGCAGTTATGTAGCAGCAGCAGGGAGGGGTTTAGAGGGTTCACCTCCCTCACGGAGCTAATCATTACAGGTTGCCCCATGCTGCTTTCGTCTGCCAATGAGAGGTTTTCCGTTCCATCCGCCCCATATCTTTGTATCGAGTTTCTCCCTAAAAGGCTGCAGCCTTACTTTCCAGAGAACCGGAGCTCTCTCAGATTTTTGTCAGTGCGGGAGAGCCCAGACTTGCAGTCTCTACGGCTGCATTGCTGCACGGCTTTGCAGGAGCTCCAGATCCAGAGTTGTCGACAGGTGGCTGCATTGGAGGGCATGCAGTATCTGAGTTCCCTCCGAGTCTTGTCAATTGATATGAATCCTCAGTTATCTGCTTCATGGGCTCGATGGTGTCAAGACATGCAACAGGGAAGCGGTCAAGCCTGTCTGCTTCCTCCGTCGCTTGGAAAACTTAGCATCAGAAATCTCCAGGATGGTTTGGCACCCTATATGCTGGCCAGTGGAACGGTCCTCTCCACGTTGGTGGTAGAGGACAGTCCGAACCTGACATCTTTGCAGCTCGGATCCCTCGCAGCACTGATAAACCTGCAGATTCAGGATTGTGGTTCCCTCACATCTCTGCAAGGCGTCCTCCCCAAACTAGAAGTGTGTTTCTGTGACAGCCAAAACTTGACTTCCCTGCAGCTCGGTGCGCTCACATCATTGGAAGATTTCACAGTCTATAGTTGTGACTGTCTCACTTCACTGGAAACCTTGGCATCACTCAGGAACCTTGCTGATTTGGCAATATACGAGTGTCGCAGCATAGCCCCGTTGCTGGAGCTTTTGTCACGACAGCCTGAGGGTTTCAGTGTATTCCCCCGACTGGAAAGGCTCTATGTCGATGGCTTATCTGCCCTTGCCACATCTTTCTTCAAACACCTCACCTCTCTCCGTTACCTAAGAGTAACTTATGATTCAAACAGAAACAGTGCCCGCTTCACGGATGAACAAGAAAAGGCGCTTCAGCTCCTCACGTCTCTGCAGGGTCTTGCAATTTTGGGGTTTCTGAATCTTGAAGAGCTCCCTGCTGTGCTGCACAGTCTTCACTCCCTCAAAAGGCTAGACGTAAGGGGTTGTCCACGCATCTTAAGGCTGCCTGAAAAGGGCCTTCCACCATCGCTGGATGTGCTGGAGATCAACGACTGCAGTATGGAGCTTCAGGAGCAGTGCAGGATGCTAGCAACAGGGAAGCTAAGGGTCCAAATTTATAATTATCATCGTTGAACTGGCTGCTGGATATCTCTGTTGGACACGCATTTCTTCCTGTACAACAAAGCTGTACCGTGAGCCTTTTTTCTGCTCTTCAGGTATGCACTACCATAGTCCATAGATCATGTTACGGTGTTACCTTTGCAATTTGTTTGATAGGATATACCCTCATTGCCCTATTGCTAAATTAAGCATTCATCCTGCTTTCTGCAGGAATTTGGAGACCATCCCATGAGTGATGAACGGACCAGTGCGATGGTGACTTCGGTTCAACCGATTCACATCTCGTTGGATGTCGTGCATGCATGAATTCAGATGCTGTCACCCCGTGATGTATTGGTGTGATTTCTGGTTTGTACGTCCCCGCTGCTTCATGCTTAATTGCCATTGCCGGAACCAGAATATCAGTTCTTATTACTTGCTTCTCTGGCTCTGCCAGTGGATTTGGGAACTTGGGGGGTGAACTGATTGTCTGATGATTCACCAAAAAAAAATCCAATAAACCCGACCCTAAGTGAGAAACCTGAACCCGATCCGACATAGCGTTTGATCAAGTGTGTGGGGGAGGGAAACAATACTCAGGCATGGTTGAGAGGGAGAAGACCTTTTCAGCTAAACAAAGGCCTTAGGCCTGCTCATTCGCTCTGCCTATTGGGCCACTATTTAGAAGGCCCAGTTCCAAAAAAAAAATCCAATAGGTCGTCGGGTAAAACGATTGTTAGGAATCTTATAACACTCACTCAAAAAAAAAAAAAAAAACTGGACGTCCGGCATCTCTACTACTATATAATCCACCAGTTGTGATCTTTTCTAAAGCCACACCATAAACTGTCCACCACAGTCATAATCTCTCCTAAATACACCCAAAATAATACACCCAAAGCCAGCCAATCTTTCAAACGAAGGGACCAGATCCACTCTCATCTCTATTTTCTCTTACTCACTCACGTCCAACGGACAAGATTACTGGGATCAAACTCCATCACTCATCCTCCCCCGCACCCCACGCGCGCGGTGCGCCCTCCCACATGTGGCGGCTCCTCTTCCCGAGGCGCGACCCTATGCCTCACGCCCACCCTCAGCCCCTCCTGCCAGGGTTCGATCCCTCAGGTCCGCAGGTGCTCTTTTCTTCGAAAAAAAATTGAAACACCGGCTCTCTTCCCCGACATCTCCTCTCCCACACGCGCGAGTCGGGGCTCCGGCGATCCTCTCCCCACGACACGATTAGGGCAGGTGATTCGGGCCCCTCGCGAGCTCACCAGGAGGCCTGCAGCTGGCGGGGACGACGACGGCGGTGGCGGCCAACCGGCCAGCGTAGCCGCCGGGGAAGCTGCACGGCCGTCGGGGCGCACGACCGCACGCCGCCGGCCGCCAGGGCGCCAGGTCGCTGGCCATCCGTAACAGGAGGAGGCGCATTCGGTGCCGCAGTCATCCAAGGCCTCGGTCGCCGAGGAGACCCCATCCGTCCCTGGCTCGCTCAGCCGTTTTGCCTTCACTGAGATCTGCTACGAGCGTGCGCTGTCCGGTGAACAAGTCAGATCCTTCTTTCTTCATCTCCTCTCTCCCATCCTCTCTCACTCTTATGGCAGGACGTCGGCGGTGGGAAGCATCAATGGGAGTGCAGCTGTTGTGGCGGCAGTTGCTGAACGCGAGGTCCGTCTCCTGCTCAAGGTGCAGCCGCTTGCATTCCTACTCCTATCTTAAATATTGTGTTTGGCAATTGGCATTGCTCAGTGAACTTGAACATACCTCATCATGCTGACAGCTCATGCTCATCCCTGGTAAATAATCTTTCCTTTCTATCTTTGTCATCCCGTGCATGTCCAGCAGCCGTGATGTGTTCGACACAATGTCTAAACCATTTATGTTCTGTTTTACTTGCAGATTTGTGTTCGGCCATGCATGTAAGATTTTTATTGCAGGTTGATGGGCTACCATGGTCATATTTGGATCTGATTTGCCTCCTCACAGGTCTGGTCATTTCTTGTTTCTTGTTTCTTTTTTCTTTCTTTTTGGCCTCCATTGTAGTTTAAACTTTTAATGCTCTACACACCGGATATGTTAGATCTGTAAGTTTAATGCCGATGGAATTGCATAGTAAATTTTCTTTGTTCCTATGTAAAATTACCTTTATTCAAGGATCATATTAGTTAACATTTCTTTTTCTTTTTGCAGTTTGAACTGGTGTTTTGTAAAATGATAGAATTATTAAGAATGTCAAATGGCACGCACTACTTTTTTAAGGTCTCAAATTTGTGTACTTATTACATTCCTATGATCTGTTTAGTCAGCATATATCTACCAACGATTTCACACCTGATCTGCTTGTTTGTTCCCCTCATTCTATCTGATGCTTTTCAACATTTGCCTTCCTTGAGGTACTGACAGTTACAGGATGTCCTAAACTACTGATGTCTGTGGTGCATGAAAACAATATTCATCAGAGGTGCCTCCTTCCACCATCACCGAACCAGTTTGAAGCCACTCATCTTCCCCCAAGACTGCAGCCCTATTTCCCAGGAAACCACACCTCACTCAGGAGACTGACAGTGTGGGACAGCCCAAGATTAGAATCCCTGCAGCTGCACTTTTGTACAAGTTTGGAGGAAATAGAGATATTCAACTGTAAGAACTTGTCTGCATTGGGGGGTTTGCCGTATCTCAACTCCCTTAAAATCTTGAAGCTTGAAAGGAATCCAAAGTGTTGGAGTATATGTAAGCCCATGAGGCTAAGGCCCATGTGGCCCATGTAAGGAACCTATATAGCTACCCTTCTAGGGTTAGCCCAAATCAATAGAGAATCATTCACCCTACACTCTAGCATGGTATCAGAGCACCACAAGGTCCCGCCAGCGAGCGTAGGAGGGTGACTCCGGCTCGAGAACGACCGGCACGAGGAGGCGGATGTTCTGGACCCCCCCGGCCTGGTAGTGAAGCTGCGCCACGAGCGGGTCAGCCGGATCGTGCCAGAGGACAGTAGTGTGAGACACACGGCGACCCGGCGAGGCAGAGGAGGTGGCACCAGCCGGAGAGGCGGGAGAGAGGAGCCGCTCCGCCTCGGCAATCTGACGAGCCAGGGCGTCGGCCGCTTCGCGCTCGTGCTCCCACACGAGGGCGGCCGCCCACACCCGGGCCTGCCCCTCCGCGGCGGCGGCACGCGCGGCGACGAGAGCAGCGGCGAGAGAAGTGGTGTCACGACCGGCGTAGGGTTGAGAGCCGGCGTAGATATGGGAGAGGAGTGGCGGTGTCGAGGCCGGGAAAGTGGGGGCACCGGCGGGAAGGTGGTTGCCGGTGTCCGTCCCGGCGCCGGGAAGGTGGACGGCGTCGGCGGGGCGCTCTGTCAGGGCATCCTCAACGCCTCCTGCAGGAAGGGCTGCAGCTGGGTCCCCCCCATGCCCCCCAACCGCCGGAGCAGCAAGGGGGGAGGAGGCCGAGCCCCCTGCAGCGCCCTCAACAGCAGCGGCGGCTGTGAGGGCAGCAGCAGAGGGAGGAGAGGCGCTGAGGCCCGGGAGAGTAGGAGAGCCGACGGCGGAAGAGAAGAGAGAGGAGAAGCCAGCGGCAGGGGAGACCGGCCGGGCGGCCAGGGTGGGCCAGCCACCAGCGGCGGCGGCCAAGTCTGGCCGGGCGGCAGTCTGGGCGGCGGACAGGCCCCCTGCAGCTGCAACCTGGGCCCAGGAGGATGTGGGGAGAGAGGGGAAGGAGGAGAAATAGGAAGGGGAGGGAGGAGGGGAGCGGCGGCCTGCCATGGTGGAGCGCCGGCCAGGAGGGTGCCGGCGGCGGCTGCACCCAGGGGTGGCGGCGGCTGCTGCTAGGGGTGCCAGCGATAGCACTGTACGGACTGTGGCCGGCTTGACCACCGGGCTGAAGGTCTCACTCTTCGCCGCTACGCCCTCGACGACCACGTCCTCCTCGACGCTTCGGCCGCCGTCCAGACCCCGTCGTGGCTCCGTCTGGACAACATCGTCCTCTCCTGGATCCTGGGGACGATCTCCCTCGACCTCCACGACCTCGTCCGTACCTCTCCTGACGCGCGCCGGGCTTGGCTTGCCCTTGAGGACCAGTTCCTGGGCAACGCCGAGGCCCGGGCTCTGCGCCTCGACACGAGTTTCCGGACTTTCGTCCAGGGGGACCTCTCCGTCGCTGAGTTCTGCCGCCGGATGAAGGGCATGGCGGACTCCCTGGGGGACCTTGGGTGGCCCGTGGAGGATCGCATCTTGGTCCTCAACGTCCTCCGGGGGCTCAGCGACCGCTACGTCCACCTCCGGACGTGGATCACTCGCCAGCGGCCCTTCCCCACCTTCCTGGAGGTCCGCGACGATCTTGTCATGGAGGAGCTCACGCAGGGCCTCCAGCCGGTCTCCACTACTCCTGCAGGGGCATAGGCCTCCTCGACGGCCCTGGCTGCTACTTCTCCGCGCCCCCCTACTCCACCACGGACCACTGCACCACCACCGTCGTCTCTCCTGGGTCCTCCTCCCTCCGGGCCGAGCGGAGGCGGGGGGGGGGGGTCGCGGCGGTCGCCGACGCCGCGGTGGGGGTCGAGGGGGTGGCCGGAACGGCCACACCCAGGCCCAGGCTCCCGGTGGGTTACCGGGGGGGGGGCACCATGGCCCTCCTTCCAGCACCCATGGGCAGGGCGCATCTCCATGTGGCCCTACCACACCACTGGGGCCGAGTCGCGCCCACCGGTGGCCTTGCTCACCGGGGCTCCTCCTGCTGGTACTCCACCTGGCGCCTTCCCTGCTGCAGCGTGGACTCCACCGGGGGTCGCCGGATGGGACCCGACGGCCCTGGCTCGCTCGTTCTCCACCATGGGTCTGACACCTCCGGTTGGACCCGAGTGGATCGCCGATTCAGGAGCCACCTACCACACCACTCCTGACCCTGGTATACTTTCGTCGCTCCATTCTCCTTCCTCCTCACTTCCTTCGTCCATTATGGTCGCAAACGGCTCTTGCCTTCCTGTCACGTCTGTGGGTACCGCCGGTGCTCATGGCTCCTTTCGTCTTCCTGATGTTCTTGTTGCTCCTTCTATGGTTCATAACCTCCTTTCTATTCGTCGTTTTACAGCTGACAATTCTTGTTCTGTTGAATTTGACTCTTCTGGTTTTACTGTCAAGGATTTGGCTTCCCGGCGTCCTCTGCTCCGATGTGACAGCACCGGGCCCCTTTACACCCTTCGCTTTCCGGCGGCGCATTCGTCTTCTTCGCCGTCCCTTTTGTCAGCTGCCTTCGCCGCTTCTACTTCCTCTACTACCTGGCACCGGCGCCTCGGCCATCCTGGACGTGATGCCCTGATACAGCTCAGTCGTAGCTCTGGTCTTCCATGTACTCGAGCTCATGATGAGCAACTGTGTCATGCGTGACAATTGGGCCGACATGTTCGTCTTCCTTTTTCTAGTTCTTCTTCTCATGCGGCCCGCATTTTTGATCTTGTACATTGCGACCTATGGACCTCTCCTGTCATCAGTATTTCTGGTTATAAGTACTATCTTGTGGTTGTTGATGATTTTTCGCATTATTCGTGGACTTTTCCCCTACGTGCGAAGTCGGATACGTTCACCACGCTCCTTCACTTCTTTGCTTGGGTGTCTACTCAGTTCGGTCTCACCATCAAGGCCGTCCAGTGTGACAATGGTCGCGAGTTTGACAACTCCACCTCCCGAGCTTTCTTCCTCTCTCACGGTGTTCAGTTGCGCATGTCTTGCCCATACACTTCTTCGCAGAATGGCAAGGCAGAGCGGATGATTCGCACCACCAACGACACCGTGCGGACTCTACTGTTTCAGGCCTCTCTTCCTGCTCGCTTCTGGGCTGAGGGCCTGCACACCTCCACCTACCTTCTTAACCGCCTTCCTTCCGCTGCCTGTCCCGCTCCCACCCCTCACCACGCCCTCTTCGGTACCCCGCCTCGGTACGATCACCTACGCGTGTTTGGGTGTGCTTGTTACCCCAACACTGCCGCCACCTCCTCTCACAAGCTGGACCCTCGATCCACGCTCTGTGTCTTCCTCGGTTACTCCCCTGATCACAAGGGGTACCGATGCTTCGACCTTGCCTCCCGACGTGTTCTCATCTCGCGCCATGTGGTGTTCGATGAGTCCGTCTTTCCCTTTTCCGGCACCTCTACTTCTCCGGTCCCTGACCCACCCACCCTGCTTCCCACTGACCCGGTGGTCCAGCCACCTTTCTTGTGGTCTCCTGCAGGTACCGTTTCACCGCGCTCCGCGCCGGCCACCGGTCCCGGCTCCCCTGCGAGTCCGGGCCCCTCGTCCTCCGGCGCGGCCCCGTCTCCTTCAGTTGGTGCAGACCCGGGGCCTTCGTCCCCCGCTTCTGCCCCGGGGGGGTCGTGCCGGCTGCCGACGCCGGATCCCGTCTCGGCACCCGCACCGGCGCCTCCGTCGAGGTTCGCCGCGCCGGTACGGGTCTACCAGCGCAGGCCGCGGCCTCCGCCGATCGCGGTCCCTTCTCCACCGGGGACACCGACACCGCCGCCACTGTCTCCACCGGCCCGTGGTCCCTCGCCGGTCTACCATCCGCCGCTGCTTCACCGACACCCGCGGCATGTTCACCCGATGGTGACACGACACGCGGCTGGCACCTTGCCGCCTCGTGTCCTTGCGGCTTCGACCGACGACGCGGTGGTCTCTCCGGTACCCTCTTCCGTCCGCGACGCCCTGCTGGACCCTCACTGGCGCCGCGCGATGGAAGAGGAGTATGCCGCGCTACTTGCCAACCAGACGTGGGAGTTGGTGCCCCGGCCGCCGGGCGCCAATGTCGTCACCGGCAAGTGGATTTGGACTCACAAGCGCCGAGCGGACGGCTCTCTCGAGCGCTACAAGGCTCGATGGGTCCTCCGGGGTTTCACCCAGCGCCCTGGCGTCGACTACGATGAGACCTTCAGCCCGGTGGTCAAGCCGGCCACAGTCCGTACAGTGCTATCGCTGGCGCTTGCTCGGTCTTGGCCCATCCACCAGCTGGGTGTCAAGAACGCCTTCCTCCACGGCCTTCTTACCGAGACGGTGTACTGCAGTCAGCCGGCGGGGTTCGTCGACACCACCCGTCCTGACATGGTCTGCCGGCTCAACAGGTCCCTCTATGGCCTCAAGCAGGCACCTCGGGCGTGGAACCATCGGTTCGCTACTTTCTTGATGACCCTGGGGTTCGTGGAGGCCAAGTCTGATACGTCCCTGTTCGTCTACCACCATGGGGCCGACACTGCATACTTGTTGCTATATGTTGATGACATTGTCCTCACCGCCTCCAGCGAGCCACTTCTCTGGCGGATCATTGCAGCTCTCCAGCAGGAGTTTGCGATGAAGGACCTGGGTGAGCTCCACCACTTCCTCGGTGTCACTGTTGAGCACCGTCCTGCTGGGCTTCTTCTTCATCAGCAGCAGTACACTCGGGATATCCTGGAGCGGGCTGGGATGTCTGACTGCAAGCCCTGCTCCACTCCGGTCGACACTCAGGGCAAGCTGTCGGAGACTGAGGGACCTCCGGTGGCCGACCCCACTGCGTACAGGAGTCTTGCCGGGGCCCTTCAGTACCTCACCTTCACCCGGCCGGACATCACCTATGCAGTTCAGCAGGTCTGCCTCCACATGCATGATCCCCGGGAGCCTCACCTCACGGCTCTCAAGCGTCTCCTCCGCTACCTCCGGGGCACACTCGACTACGGCCTCCTCCTACACCGGGCCTCCTCCACCGACCTCATCGTCTACACCGACGCTGACTGGGCCGGGTGCCCGGACACTCGCCGCTCCACCTCCGGCTACGCCGTCTTCCTGGGCGGCAACCTGGTGTCTTGGTCGTCCAAGCGTCAGCCGGTGGTCTCCCGGTCCAGCGCCGAGGCGGAGTACCGCGCCGTTGCTAACGGTGTGGCAGAGGCCGCCTGGCTCCGGCAGCTCCTCGCTGAGTTGCACACTCCACCCTCCCGGAGCACACTGATCTACTGCGACAATGTCAGTGCGGTCTACCTCTCCACCAGTCCCATTCAGCACCAGCGGACGAAGCATGTCGAGATCGACCTACACTTTGTCCGTGATCGGGTGGCCATGGGCGAGGTGCGGGTCCTTCATGTTCCGACGACCTCCCAGTTCGCGGACATCTTCACCAAGGGCCTCCCGTCCTCGACCTTCGCCGAGTTTCGCTCCAGCCTCAACATCACCGGTGGCTAGTTGTGTCTGTGGGGGGTTGTGTGTGTTCTTTCTTTCTTGTTCAGCCTCGAACTCCGCTGCGACGGTAGTTCAGACTGCGGGGGGGTGTTGGAGTATATGTAAGCCCATGAGGCTAAGGCCCATGTGGCCCATATAAGGAACCTATATAGCTACCCTTCTAGGGTTAGCCCAAATCAATAGAGAATCATTCACCCTACACTCTAGCACAAAGCTGTCCGTTGTTACATTGGAACCCAGCTACCATGATCAAGAGAGCTGGGAAGATCAGAATGGAGGCCACAATCTGTACCCCAAACTGGAGTGGCTTGAAACCGATAACGTCTCTCTCCTCACCATGCCCTTCTGTAAACACATCACTGCTCTGCAGCACTTTACACTTTCCAGCTCGAGAAGCCATAACAGAATGACTAGACTATCAGAGGAACAACAGGGAGCACTTCAGCAGCTCACCTCCCTCAAGGAGCTACGGTTTCTCTGCTGCAATGATCTGATCTCATTACCTGCGGTGCTGCACTGCCTTTCCTCCCTCAAGAAATTGGAGATTGGATATTGTCCGAGCATCTCTAGGTTGCCAGAAGAGGGCCTCCCACTTGCATCAATGGAAGAGTTGGAACTAAGAGGGTGCAGTGAAGAGCTATACAAGCAATGCAGGCTTGCAGCAACGAGCAAGCTAAGGGTCATAATTGATGGTGAGGTTGTTGATGACCTTACGGCGTGTGCCCTGACAGAGCCTCCTGGAGGCCAACCTGGGCCTTGGCACTCCCTTGCTTCATTCTGCTGTCACTACAATAACACTGTTGTCCTGTCGCTCCATGAAGCAGATGCTGTGTGACGCTATGCATAGGAAGGGATGCCTAGGCTATAGAGAAAAAGGGAAAAGTGTAGGGGAGGCTTAGGTTCTTACATTGTATATTCCTGATACCTGCTATTAGTGGGAAAAGAAGATGAATAGAATGTTGCTACCCACTATACAGTGCTCCAAGTTTTAAGGACTACAAATGTGCTTGATAACTGTCTCTGTCTCTGGATGAATCAGGTATTACCTATCTGCTCATAAATTCAGTCATTGGATTCATACCCTCAGGTTCCTCCTACTAATAAGTAAGCAATCTCTCTGCAGGCGTGCAAATTTGGAAGGTTTCGTGTATCCCGCAACCCATGCACACAAAGCAGGTATCCTTGCATTTAATTTTTATGGTGGTGTTCTTCGATTTTTCAGAAACTAGTTACCCGGATGCTAACTTTATGAACGTTCGACCATATGCTGACTGTAAAAATTTTCATGTTCGACTCTGCAGCGATGTTACTTGTCCAGTGCTACAGTTATGCCCATCACTCCTTGGTGTTATGACTAATGCGGTCGAGGGAGTATCATTTGTGAGAAACATGGCGCATCATTGTTGTAGGGATACCTGCTGGTTGCATTGAGCTTGATCCATCACTACATCTCATTTGGCCGCATTAACCCAATAAATCGTTGTCTGCAGAGAGGCTGTCTATATCTTTGCCTGTGCAGACAAGCTTTACAACTTGAGCCTTGTTGTCATCAATAATCTCCTGTGCGCAATTTGTGACCATAGTTCATGTTTACAGAACTCAAAGCTTGTTTGTTTGGTTTTGGGCCATGTACTATTTGTTGAGATACCTTGTTGGTCCATTTTGTAGCCATTTTGATAAGTTGATTCGTGTACTTCGTGACGGTTGTCTTTGGTGTGGTCTTGGAATTGGAAGGGTCTGCAGATGAAAGTGGAACTGAAGTGCAACCTTTGAACATTTTGTCACCTCTTGTTGGCTTAAATCAATAGCCGTATGGGTGGCGCTTCTCGTCCAATTATTTCAGATGCAATACAAGGAACATTTTGAGATGGAAAACGATGGCTCTAGACAACTATAATTGTGTTATATTCTGAGAACATGGAGGAAACAATTTATCATCTCTTCCTGCTCCCCCTTTTGCAAAGAGATGTTGGAGTCATCTACGGATACAGAGTAATCTAGATCCTCTTCAGAACTCCGTCTCCTTAAGACCCAACTACCTGTAGCTTTCTCCATGGAGATAGCTATTCTAATGTGCTGGAGCATCTGGACAGCGTGCAATGGAATTATTTTTAAGCAGCAACAGGCTTCAGAACAGAATAGCAAGAGATCCTTTACGCATGAATTTGCCTTGGTTATCCATAGAGGGGGAAAAAAAGAGCTCCTCTCATGAAAATATTGCTATATAGTTACCTGTAATTTTTCCTTTTCTTTGAGTCGGCCTTTTGTGTTTAACTGTTTTTATATTGCAATAAAATTTCTGTTGGGGCTTGATCCCTCATGTTTCCTAAAAAAAGAACATTTCAGATGTAATGGTGATACTGCAACTCTTGCGTCGCCCGTCATATACATAGAGAAATCGGAAATTGCATTGCAGCACAACACGCTGTTGCTTTTGCTGCCATTGTCACAACGTCCAGTACGAGCGATACGCCCATGGTTGTGGTCACTAGCACTAGCACGGTATTCCAAAGGAACTGTCCTCCTCTTCTCTCACTGACGTGGGTGTGGGGCCTCTTGTGTCAGCAACACGCGGGTCAGGTTGTCGTCAACTTTACCGGTGACGAATCCTGACATCTCCCCGCGTGGAAAAGCGGTTTCGGTTTCGGATTGAAGATGTTCAAGGGCCTGTTTAGTTCCTAAAATTTTACAAAAATTTTCAAGATTCCTCGTCACATCGAATCTTTGGACGCATACATAAAGCATTAAATATAGATAAAAAATAAAACTAATTGCATAGTTTAGACGAAATTCACGAGACGAATCTTTTAAGTCTAATTAGATTATGATTGGACATTAATTGTCAAATAACAACAAAAGTGCTACAGTACAATTTTAAAAAAATCATGAACTAAACGAGGCCTAATCACGTCGTCAGTTCGGTTCCGGTTTCGGATTAAAGATGTCCCAATCATGCCCTCTTCTTGTGTCCGTGTTACTTAAGCTATGCACGTATCTGACTCCTTTTGACCAAGGGTTGTTGATGCGGAAATTCAAGGTAGAGAAAGGATGCCAGAATCATGATAACAACGCTCGGGTGTTCGGGTTTTGGCTGTTAAAGTCTTCGGTTTTCGGTTCTTATATAGTACACGTCTTGCCAGTTGACACCCTGGATTTTTTAAGTTGTTATTATATTCCCTGTGATCGAAAACGACATGGCCGAGAAAAAAAGGTAAAAGGTCTCGTAAACTAACCTGCAAAAAGAAAATGTTTAGGACAAATAGGGCTACTAGCCTACTACTGTATAATTCAACTGCGCGGTCTGCCCACACCAGCCAATTCTTTTATTAAACTGTGTTAGGATTAAAACTTGGAACATCTTACCCAGCTGATAGTGTATTGATGAACGGCAAATGCACCGTTCTGCTTCTGCACCCAAGAGTTTAAGCCTAGTACAAGTATATTACTTATCGGTAATGATACAGTGAAGACGTCCGGACGACGTCGGACGCACCCGACGGGTGTGACGCGGTGCGACCCGTCCCGCCCGAGCCCGCTCCCCTCCCCTTATCAATTCGTCAGACCACCGTGACCCACCTGCTCGTCTTCTCCTCTCTTTCACTCGCTGCCCGCGCGCGCCTCGCTCTCTCCGCCGCTGCGCCTCGCTCTCCCCTGCCTGCCCTCCCCACGCGCGCCGCCGGCTCGTCACCACTTCCTTGCTCTCTCTGGTGAAGCCACTTCCCTCTCTTTTGGCTCTCATACCTCCGTGGCTTCCTTCGAAGTTGACGGCGGCGGCGGTCTCTTCGGCCTTTCATTCCAGCGTATCCATGGGAGCCCAACCTCCCCCGTGGCGGATCCATGGGAGGCGCTGTAGATCTAGCGTCGTGGGCACCTCCTCCACCCTCGCGCGCCCTCCCTCACCACGATGGGGGCATGGGGGGCTTCCCCCGCGGCGGATCCATGGTGCACTTGGTCCCCCGTGGTGGATCCATGGGGAGGCGGTGCAGATCCAGCTGCTCGGTGGCGTTTCTCCACCATGGCGCGCCTCCCCCACCTTGACGGCGGCATGGGGGGCCTCCCCCGGTGGGGGATGCATGTAGCAGCGGCCCCCCGTGGTGGATCCATGGGGGAAGATGCAGATCTGGCGGTGCTGGCGGCGTTTCCCCTCTCCTCTCCCCCTATTTCAGTAGTGTTTTTTCTGTTGTTTCATTTGCTCGAAATGTATGTTTCAGTAGAACTATTTAGATGTTGGAGAAGCAGATCTGGACATGTTGTATGAGCTTTCTTCTCTCCCTCCTCTTTTTTTTTTCTCTTCGCCTTGTTGCAATGGTTCTTTTGCATTGTTCCAGTAGTGTTTTCAGTTGGTGTTGATGTGTGTTTGAGATCTTGTTTCATTTTTTTTCAACCGCATGGTGAAGTAGTTGTCGCCTGCTGTTGCAGTAGGCGGTTGGGTAATGTTTCAATAGTTTTCATGCTCTTTTTGGTGCAGTAGGTGTTCGTGGTGTTTTTCTTTTTTGTTTCAGTAGTTGTTTAGTTATTGTTGCATTAGTTGTCTTGCTTTGGTGCAGTAGGCAGTCGTTCTATGTTGAAGCTTCATTTTCATGCATTGTTTCAGTAAGTGTTTGGCAGTTGTTTCAGTAAGTGTTTGGTTGTCGTTGCAGTAGGCATCATGCCTTGGTGCAGTATGCGTTCCTTTGTCAGTTGCATCTTCAGCGTCAGCATGGTACTGCAAGATGCAGTTTGCGAGGTGGGGATGTTGCAGTGTGGGGAGGGGGCGATGGTTGCTTTGGAGGCATGACGAAGGTCTGGAGATGAGGGGAGCGGATCCCCGCACGTGGCCGGGTTGCGTTCAATCCGTCGCCCCGCTCGCGTGGGGACGTTGCGGGTTCCGCGTTAGGTCTGGAGATGAGGGGAGCGGATTCCCGCGCTCGGCCGGGTTGCGTTCGATTCGTCCCCGCGCGCGTGGGGACGTTGGGGGTTCTGCGTTCAGGGGTGGAAGCGGGGGCGGGCTGAAATCCTTCTCCGGCGGCGCGTCCGGATGCTAGCGCCCGGATCCGGACGTCCGGGCGCTAGCACTGCCGATTACTTGTACATTGTGTAAAAATTCCTTAAGTAATACGTATCCACTAATAACGTAACACACATCTGCACCAGCAGTTTAATAAAGAGCGAGGCCACATGCTTTCGGAAGCTGACAACGACGCGACGCCGGCGACGCCACGACGGGGATCGGTGGGATAATCGGTTTTCGGGTTCGGTTTTCGGTTTAGTTTCTGCAGCTGGCCGGGGCAAAAACGTCCAAACTAGCCACACGCTGCTGAAGTCAAGCGCGCCATTGTCTCTTCCTGTATACCCTGTCCAGGCTTATATATGCAGCAGTGCGTGTTCACTCTGCGAAGCCATTCTCCGACGCAAGCTCCCGAGCTCCGCCATAGCCATTCTCCGAGCTCAAAACAAAGAGCGCGCGCCACTTCGATCTGCCATACCGCCGGCGATTGAGCACGTGGCCGTCCTCATCAACATGGTACCTTGATCGCCGAGGCCAGTCGCAACGCGGAGAAGCTCCCAGCGGCGCTGCTCATGAGCGGCCTCATCCAAGCTACGGCGGCGCTCGCGCTTGCAATCTTCCAGTCGCCCGAAGGTATTTTTCTTGGCCATGGGAAGGCGCCCTGGTACCTGTATTACAGCATTCTCATTGCCGTCATGATCTTTGGATTGATGGAGGCGGCCGCCGGCTTCTATGTCTCCGGCGACCTCACTCATCGGCACTCCATGGGGATGACCATCCTTTGGATTTCTATTTTGCCGATTGTCCTTGTGGCTGGGCTTGGAGGCTTTGTCATATTGCATTGAAATAGTACTAGTTACTTGCAGTAACTGCTATATTCAGTATACGGTATGTTGTATGTATGAATTTCATGTATTTTGTTAGCGTATATCGTAAATCAGAACGCTATGTGTCGTCAGGTTTGATATGTTTTCCCATTCTTAGCCAGGTTTGTATGTGGGATTTAGGCAACTGCTGTACTACCTGTTGTTCAAAGGGAATGAGAACTTTCAGGATTTTGATGCCGTTCTGTTTTGCTTTGCGTGCTATTGTTATTATATCTCTGTTTGCTAAGGAATTCGCTGAAAATTTTCACTACTAATTTTTTTGAGCAAATTTTCACTACTAATAAGAAACGATTTTTAGGGAGGTCTGCTTTTTACATGGCTGTGAACAATCTCTGGAAATAAGGAGAACAGAGGCGCCCACCTTTACAAACTTGGCTGAAATTCAATTTAGAGACGTGGTTTGCAAAGTGATTTGTGTCTCTAAAAGTTTATTTCTAAGGGCGTTTCATTTTTTTAAATTACACAGTACAACGTCATAACGCACACACTCACCCCTATGAACACACGTATGCAAACCCTACCCCTATAAGCACATCCGAAGGACTGAGCCGGCAGATTACGAGATTTACCAAGTCACTACAGGTGCCTCGCTATCGACGGAGACGTCGCCTACTACTGAAAGCATAGCGCCGTTAAATCTTAAAATAAATCTAGAAAAATGCGAGCACTCGTGTCAAGTCGAGAACTCGACCCAAGTGCACCTGGCCTTGCCCAGCCCACACCTACAATTGGACATGGCCTGGACATTGAGAAGCAAACCTGCCAAACACCTTTGTGCTAGAAATAATTATTTTAATCATTTTCAACTAAGAAAAAAAGAGGAGGCCCAAAAACAAATGTCAGATTGTGCCCATGGGATATTGCTGGAGACAAAGGGCCTATTTGCAATCAATTATAATCAAATTCAAGGTCGCCCTACGTGAGAATCGAAAAAAATCCCGCCAAATGTCTCGTGGTATCATGATTCTTTTCACCGCACAAGACTCACCCACCGCGGGATTGAACTGTGAGTCTGATTCTCGTACCACAACCCGCTGCCACGGCTCTGCTATCGCACACTGTGCAGTCATGGAACACATATCCAAATAGGACCAAAGTTTGGCGTGAAAAAAACCTAGTTTTTTGGCTAGGCCATAAAATGCTCTAGTCTAGTTCGTAAGATGGACTGTCCATATAGATCAAGTTCCACAGGTTATTGAGTAAATTCCCTATAAATTCTTGATTTCTAGATACCCTTACAAAGATGGCAACATAATTTCCCATCGCAGAATGGTTGCTCATCCCTATGGCGAGAAATAATCCCTGCCTCAATCCCTGCCAAACCTCATGTGGGAATTTCGGCCCGTGCCCGTTTTTACACAAGGAATAATCCTCGAAGGATCCCTATACTCGCATCTGTACATCAAAGAGTACAAATGACAATGGAAATTTGAGTTAAATGAAAGTAAGGAATAATTTAGCACAAGCTAGAACTAATGGATTGCAATGCACACATACAATCTAGCATTACTACTCTAACACAACACACACACACTATATAACGAAGACATTGCAAGTACTAGTGATGTCGAGATGCTTGTATGGAAAATGGGGCGGAGAAGTGGGGATCGGCGACGGGGGATGAAGAACCATCCCCGTCCCGGCCACCAGCCCCATCGGAGATGAGTTTTCCCGTTTAAACCCTCGTAGGGCAAGAATTGACACATTCCTCATCCCCTAACGCTTGGTATTTAGGACGGGGAGGGATGTGATGACCTCACTTTTGTTAGTCTTTAGTTTGAGGATAAGGATAGAACCATCCCCTCTAGGGAATATTCGCAAGTGATTCGGGGTAATTCATCTTCAAAAAATGTTAGACAAATTCATCCCTTCTTTATGCGTGTGCACTTCTGTTTTCTACGTTCATGTTTGCTCTTGGGGCTTCTCTGTGTTGGGGAGAGTTGGCGGTGTGGTGGACATGGCGGACCAAGCCGAGGGGAGGGGCTAACCGCGCAAGCCCATGGCCTGCACGGTTCAATGGTGAGGCAGCTTGAATCAATGCAAGGAGGTTCGAATCGACGACGACCATGGTGAGTGCACCCATCCTCCTCTCCTTCCCTCTTCCTTCATCGAGAGGGCAGCATGAGCAACTCCGGTGATGGCGTCTGTGGTGCCATCGCACCACCGCCACCTGACCTCATAATGGTCTGTGACCCATGGGCTCGTTGTCGCCTGTTCTCATTGTGGGTCATGGGCCTTGTTTAGATCCCAAATTTGGGATCCAAATTTTGCATAGTAAATGTCCCGTCACACTGTAGCAATTTTATTTTTATTTGGTAATAATTGTCCAAATATTGATTAATTAGGCTTAAAATATTCGTCTCGCAAAGTACAACAAAACTATGCAATTAGTTTTTGATTTCATCTATATTTAGTACTCCATATATGTGCCGACATTTTGATATGATGGAGAATCTTCTTTTTGCATAGTGAAACTTGGAGGTGAATTTGGGTATCTAAACAAGGCCATGGCCTTTGCACCCAGGGTTAAAAATACCGCTCGGTTTACCGCGGTAAACCGCGGTAACCGCCCTAACCGGGCCGGTCCGGTTCCGGTCCGGTCCGGTTAGGTATTCCCCAAATTCAAATTTAAAATTTGAAAAAAATGCTGAAAAAATTCCTAAAAATAGTTCATGATTTATAGAAGCCAATGGTGTAAAAATTTTTCAAATTCGAGTTCGTTTAGTATTTATTTATACGTATAGAAGTTTGAAAAAAGAAAAAAAAATCCCGGTCCCGGCCCGTTAAGGCCCCCAAATTCAAATTTAAAATTTGAAAAAAAACAAAAAATGCTGAAAAAATTCCTAAAAATAGTTCATGATTTATAGAAGCCAATGGTATAAAATTTTTTCAAATTCGAGTTCGTTTAGTATTTATTATACGTATAGAAGTTTGAAAAAAAAAGAAAAAAGAAAATTCCAAACTCAAACCGAGCGGTAAACCGGTCAAACCGGCCGGTAAACCGGACCCGAACCGAACTGAAGGAGCGTTTGAATTTGAATTTGAATTCAGCCGGTTACCGGCCGGTTACCGGTAAACCGGGCCGGTTTACCGCTACCGGACCCCGGCGGTTACCGGAAACCGGTCGGTAAAAAAAACCCTGTTTGCACCTCGATCGTGGACTACGGCCTCTGCGCCTTATGGTGGCCCTGCTCGCCGCCCTGCTATTGCTCCGTGAGAAAGAAAAGAATAGAAAACGAGGAAGAGGCTAATAGTATAGGTCCTACATTAAGGGCCTCTTTGGCACAGCTTCTACCGGCTCCGGCTCTTCTCTTCGGGGGTACTGTAGCAGTACTGTAGCACGGAGCCGATTTTCTCTCTCCTCCTTCCTTCTCTCACTGACAACACCGGAGCCGGAGAAGCTCGTTTTTTGGGCTCCCCCGGCTCCGGCTCCTGCGTGCTACAGTGACGCTACAGTGGAAGAGCCGGAGCCGGTGAGAGCCCTCCCAAAGAGGCTCTAACATTGTTGGATGGAAGGAAAAAAAACTCCACCCACCCCCTCTCTCTCATCCCACCTATGGTCCTACCAAATGCATCATTTCATCAGAGAAACTGGGATGGATCCATCACATCTCTTTTTGTCCCCGAACAAAACATATTGATCAGGATTCATTGTTATCTCTAAACCCTTGCATATAGATGGATGTGAATGTCGTCCCTAGAAATCGTTTTGATCGCAGATAAGAATCGTTTCCATGGTAGCATTGTCTTCCAATGCACATGCATCTAAACAGTGTTATCGCTAATGATATTTTACGAACTAAAAAGATTATTTACACGGCCTTGGGACATTTTGCACTTCTCGGGGACCTAAATTGCAAAAATTATAATCCAACGATGCTTGTGTGTTGTTCTTCGTGGAGCCATATGTCCATATCCTTTCTTCTTGTTCCCTAGATGTCTCCGGAGCCCTTCACGCCAACAAACTCCGTCAATGCACACAGAGCGATCGACTCCAACGACTTCTGTCGCAGCCGCCGTGCTCCTTGGGCCTGCGCGTTCACACTGAACTTTCCCCTCACTTTCCTTGAGCTGTGAGCGCAAGACCCTCACTTTTCCAGTCTCTTCCCTCGACATCTCCCCTGTTTCATTCACCCCTTCGTTTCGGCTGGCTCTTGCGCAAGCGCTGTTTCTGCTGCTGAAACTGAAGCGATGGAGGCGACCGACCACCATGCGGAGGCCGCCGTGCTTTGGCTGGCGCAGACCATCCTGGGGATCCTCTTTGCCGGCAAGATGGAGGCGTGGATCCGCCAAGTTGGGCTCACCGACGACATCGAGGGCCTCAAGTCCGAGCTTGAGAGGGTTGAAGCCGTGGTTCCCGATGGGAAGGGGCGGGCGATCCCGAACAGGCCGCTGGCCCGGTCGCTAGGCTGTCTCAAGGAGCTGATCTACGACGCCGATGACATGGTCGACGAGCTCGACTACTACAGGCTCCAGCACCAGGTCCAGGGAGGTATGTGACGCGTCTATGCCTCTATGGGCTCTGTTCTCTCTTCTCTGCACATCTGTGACTCTAGTAAGAGAAAGCTCCTTGTGCGACGCAATTAATTTTCCTTTTCTGATTCCCATATGACTTGGCTCAGGGTCGATTGATTGGGCTAATCAGCCCCAAGGCACCGATGTAAATGGTGGAGCACAACTAGTTGATGGATCGAGGGACAACTCTGTCATACCCGGTAGAAACGACCGTAAGAAACGGTCAAAAGCATGGGAAGAATTCAGCATAATAGAAGAAGACGCGGATGGAAAGCCGGTGAAAGCAGAGTGTATTCACTGTCGCACACAGGTTAGGTGCGAGACTACCAAAGGGACATCGGTTTTGCACAATCACCTCAAGAGCGACAGCTGCAAGAGGAAACGTGCAGCAATTGAACAAACGCCGAACCCTTCAAGGTATGGTACTACTACCACTTTGCTTGAAGGAGGATCCATATCCTTGAATTGACATTATGACATACTTTTGCAGTAACAAATTTATTACTTTGTATGAAATAATAATGCACTTGCAATACTTTTATTCTGAAAAGAAGTACTGAAAACAGCACCTTAAAATATGCATAGAAGTTTTTTTTCCCTAAAAAAAAGATCAATATGAAATTTATGGTAATACACTTGCCATAACCACCTCGTGATCCTTTTCCTCCTGTAGTGCCGCTCATGGTGCACCAAATGGTGCCACCATTGCAACTTATGATTCAGGTAGCAGAAAAAGAATGAGAACTGATGAGGTGTCAGCACACAACCCCGCAGCTAGCTCAGACCCCTGGAACAAAACTGAATTCTGCAATAGAATCCAACAAACAACTAGTGAGTTAAAGGAGGCTATCAATGAGGTTCAGAAGCTATACGGATCGAGCTCTGTTGCAAGATCAAATCTCTGTCAGGATACAGCTGCAGATCCATGCCGAAGAACGTCAAGTCTTGTTCACCGCAAGATATTCGGGAGAGATGCTGAGAAGAACTCCATTATAAAGCATATGACAGGAAACAATTCTAACGGTGCAATTGTTATTCCTATCGTAGGCATTGGAGGTATTGGGAAGACAGCTCTTGCTCAAATCATATACAATGATCCAGTTGTGAAAAGCCAGTTTGATCTTAGGATGTGGATTTGGGTTTCTAGCAACTTTGATGAAGTGAGACTAACAAGGGAGATGTTAGACTTTGTTTCTCAAGAAAAGCAAGCAGGAATAAGCAGCTTGGCCAAACTTCAGGAGATCTTGGTGAGTCATGTCACATCCAAGAGGTGTCTAATTATTTTAGATGATGTCTGGGACGATATGGATGGTCATGCATGGAACAAATTTTTGGCTCCAATGCAACCCGACAATGAGAAGAGCAATGTCATACTTGTGACTACTAGAAAATTGTCAATTGCAAATGTGATAGGGACAATTAAACCGATTAAGTTAGGTGCTTTGCAGAATGATGATTTTTGGTTATTGTTTAAAAAATGTGCATTCGGTGATGACAATCATGAAGGGCATCCAAGTTTAAACATCATTGGTCGGCAAATAGCAAAGAAGTTATATGGCAGCCCATTAGCAGCAGTGACTGTAGGGATGCAACTAAGGGTAAATCTTACCGTGGACCACTGGAGTAACATTCTAAATAATGAAAAATGGAAATGCTTGCACCTCAATAACGGCATCATGTATTCTTTGAAGGTTAGTTACAATGAGCTGCCTTACTATTTACAACAATGTTTCTTGTGTTGTTCTATATTCACTAAGAATTATCAGTTTCGTAGCAATGAGCTCATCTATATTTGGATTGCACAAGGTTTTGTGAAATGTGGCCATTCCACCGAGATACTGGAAGAGATAGGACAGAACTATATCACTGATTTGGTGAACTCATGCTTCTTTGAGCAAGTTGAAACTGAAGAGCCCACTCCAGGCAATCAAACATGCTATGTTATGCCTGCCCTTGTGCATGACTTTGCAAGACTGGTTTCAAGAACAGAATGTGCTGCTCTAGATGGTTTGGACTGCAATGACATGCCACCGACCATACGTCATTTGTCAATTCTAACTGATTCTGCATATCATGAAGATCAACATGGACACATACCTCGGAATATTAAATTTGAAGAAAAACTACGAAGTCTAGCTACATCAGTTAGAACACTGAGGACTTTGGTTTTGATTGGGAAGTATGACTCTTTCTTTTTCCAATCCTTCCAAGATGTGTTTAACAATGCACATAATTTGCGTGCACTGCAGATTTCTGCAACATGTGCTGAATTTGATTCCTTCCTGCGCAATTCAGTAAACTCTACCCATCATCGCTACCTGAAACTTGAGAAGAAAGGAAGCAGTGAAGCTTTGCCTATACCTCTTAGCAAGTTTTACCATCTTCAAGCATTAGATGTTGGGCATGCGATTACAATTAATGATATGAGTGACCTTGTCAGCATGCGGCATCTTGTTATAAAGATGGGTGCACAGTCAGCACACTTTATGGATCCTAATTCTATCTGCCTTGAGATGACACAACTTGAATCCATGAACGAGCTTGTAAATCTTGGTGTGCATCAGCTTCAAAATGTCAACGGAGCAGAGGTCTGTGGGGCAAAATTGAGAGACAAACAGCACTTAGAAAATTTGCACTTGTCATGGAAGGATGCTTTGTCTCAGGATGGGTATGATAGCAATACAAGCTCTGAACATTATACAGACACAGCAAAAGAAGTGCTTGAAGGTCTTGAACCATATCACAACCTAAAGCATCTTCGAATCTCTGGGTACAGTGGTGCTACCTCCCCAAATTGGTTTTCCAGCGTTGTCTTATTTACCTGCTTGCAGACACTTCATCTAGAGGATTGTGGAGAGTGGCAAGCACTTCCCTCGCTAGAAAGGCTTCCCTTCCTTACTGTTGGAGTGTGAATGTATTAGGCCCATGAGGCTAGGCCCATGTGGCCCATGTATGCTACCTATATAGCTACCCTTCTAGGGTTAGCCCAAATCAAGGAACTCTTCTATTTCCAATATGGTACCAGAGCCTCTTCTCTCTTCCTCCCTCCTCCCAGCCGCCGGTTGACCCACCAGCAGGGCGCCGCCGCCTGCCACCTCCCCTCAAGCCGGCCATGGCTGAACCTCCTCCTCCCTCCTTCTCTCTTCACTTCCCCCCCCTCTCCCACCCTCTTTCCTGGGCCCCAACTGCTGCTATGCCGCTCTCCCTGGCGCCGCTGCAGCCGCATGCTGAAGAGGCGGGGTCGTCCGAGTCGATGGCCGCGACTCCTCCTCCCGCCCCCTTCCCTCCTCGCCGGGGGGGATCCGGCGCCGCCCTCCCTGGTCAGGGAGCCGCCCTCCCTGGCGCCGCCGGCCAGGGGGCCGCCCTTCCTGGAGCCGTTGGCCAGGGGGCCGAGCCGGCCAAGCCCCCTGCTGGGGCCGCCCAGCTGCCTGGCGCCGGCGCTGGAGCCCCTCTCCCCTGCATCCGGCCTGCAGCCCCCCTCCTCTCTGCTACGGGCTGGGGTGCCCCTGGAGACCCGCACCCTGCTACTGGCGGAGCCTCAGCACACCCGCCCCCTCCTACTGCCGCCCTCCACCCCACCTCCTGCCGCCATCCTCCAGGTGCGGGTCCTGGTGTTGGTGCCCCGCGGGCCGATCTCGCTGGTACTGCTCCAGACGGCCACGCGGCTGCTGCCCTGATGGCTGCGACACCTGCTGGACTCGCGGCTGCTACCCCTGCAGCAGGTGGTGCCGCTGCCCCGGCTGCCTGGCATGCCACTGCCGGCCCTACCCCGCCGCAGGACCCCACATGTCTCTCGCCGACCTCCTCTCCACGAGCGGGAGTGCCCACTAACACCCCGGCGGGGGACCTCCTGCCTCCAGAGGCGGAGTTCCTGCACCCACCTCGCCGCGCCACTACTTCATCACCCCTCGCCGCCGCTCTAGTTGCTGCCAGGGCCGAGGCTGTCGAGAGGCAGGACCGGGTGCGCGCGGCCGCCCTCGTGTGGGCGCGTGAGCGGGAAGCGGCCGATGCCCTGGCCCGCCAGATCGCCGCGGCCATGCCTTTCCCGGTGCCTCAGCCGCCGCCGCCAGGCCACTGGCCCCATGCCGCCGTCACCGGTCCAAGCACGGCCGCGGCCGCGGGGGACCCAGCCACCTTGGCCACCGCAGGGCTGCCATCTGTCAGTCCTAATTGGATCGCCGACTCGGGCGCCACCTTCCACACCACGCCCGATGCGAGTCTACTTTCTTCTCTCCGTCCTCCCCACCCTTCCTGTCCCTCTTCCATCATGGTCGCCAATGGCACCTGCATTCCTGTCTCCTCCGTGGGCACTGCCAGTTCCCACGGCTCCTTTCATATCTCTGATGTTCTTGTGGCTCCCGGGATGGTTCACAACCTTCTCTCTATTCGCCGTTTCACCACTGATAACTCTTGTTCGGTGGAGTTTGACCCATCTGGCCTTACCGTGCGGGATTTGGCCTCCCGGGCTCCTCTGCTCCGGTATAACAGCACTGGGCCTCTCTACACCCTTCGGTTTCCGGCGTATGCTTCACCTTCTTCGCCTTCCTCCGCCGCTTTCGCCGCCACTCCTTCCTCGGGGACCCTCGTCACACTCACCCGATGGTGACGAGGCAGGCGTCTCGCCCGCAGGCCCTCACCGCCGCCGCCTGCGAGCTGGAGATCTCTCCGGTACCCTCTTCCGTTCGCGCGGCCTTGGCGGATCCTCACTGGCGCCGCGCGATGGACGAGGAGTACGCGGCCCTCCTCGCCAACCAGACGTGGGACCTAGTGCCTCGTCCGCCGGGTTCCAACATCGTCACCGGCAAGTGGATCTGGACGCACAAGAGGCGGGCTGATGGTTCCTTGGAGTGCTACAAGGCTCGCTGGGTCCTCCGCGGCTTCACTCAGCGGCCCGGCATTGACTATGCTGAGACGTTCAGTCCCGTGGTGAAGCCAGCTACAGTCCGCACCGTCCTCTCCCTGGCTCTCGAGCGCTCCTGGCCTGTGCATCAGCTGGATGTCAAGAATGCCTTCCTTCATGGCACTCTGACTGAGACGGTCTACTGCAGTCAGCCGGCAGGTTTTGTGGATGGCTCTCGTCCTGACTTCGTCTGTCGGCTCAACAAATCTCTCTACGGGCTTAAGCAGGCACCCCGGGCTTGGTACTCTCGCTTCGCTACCTTCCTGCAGACTCTTGGGTTCACGGAGGCCAAGTCTGACACCTCCCTGTTCATATACCACTATGGGGGTGAGACTGCTTACCTGCTCCTCTATGTGGATGACATTGTTCTCACTGCCTCCAGCGAATCTCTGCTCCACCGCATCATTGCCTCACTCCAGAAGGAATTTGCTATGAAGGATCTTGGGGTGCTCCACCACTTCCTCGGCGTCACTGTTGAGCCCCGACCTTCCGGCCTGTTCCTCCACCAGCGGCAGTTCACTTGTGACATTCTGGAGCGAGCCGGGATGACCGCCTGCCAGTCCTGCTCTACACCGGTGGACACTCAGGGCAAGCTGTCAGAGGCTGGGGGTCCGATGCTTGGGCCAGCAGACTCCACCGCCTACCGGAGTCTTGCAGGCGCGCTTCAGTACCTCACTTTCACACGGCCGGACATCACTTATGCCGTCCAGCAGCTCTGCCTGTACATGCATGCTCCGCGGGAGCCTCACCTGGCTGCTATGAAGCGGCTTCTCCGGTACCTCCGTGGCACCCTTGGCTACGGGCTGCTCCTCGGCCGGTCTTCCACTGCCGAGCTGGTTGTCTACACCGACGCTGACTGGGCGGGATGCCCGGACACCCGCAGGTCCACCTCCGGCTACGCGGTCTTCCTCGGCGGCAACCTGGTCTCTTGGTCGTCCAAGCGCCAGCCCGTGGTTTCCCGCTCCAGTGCCGAGGCGGAGTACCGTGCCGTGGCCAACGGCGTGGCCGAGGCCGCCTGGCTCCGCCAGCTCCTGGCTGAGCTTCACCGCCCACTCGCCAGGAGCACGCTCGTCTACTGCGACAACGTCAGTGCGGTCTACCTCTCCACCAACCCTGTGCAGCACCAGAGGACCAAGCATGTGGAGATCGATCTACACTTCGTCCGCGACCGGGTGGCCATCGGCGACGTCCGGGTTCTTCACGTCCCGACCACCTCCCAGTTTGCAGACATCTTCACCAAAGGCCTCCCTTCCTCGACCTTCTCCGAGTTTCGCTCCAGCCTCAACGTCTCCAGTGGCTAGTTGTGGCTGCGGGGGGGTCCTGTGTGTGTCTTCTTGTTTTCTTTCTTGTTCAGCCTTGAACTCCGCTGCGCCGGTAGTTCAGACTGCGGGGGGGTGTTGGAGTGTGAATGTATTAGGCCCATGAGGCTAGGCCCATGTGGCCCATGTATGCTACCTATATAGCTACCCTTCTAGGGTTAGCCCAAATCAAGGAACTCTTCTATTTCCAATACTTACAAAGCTGAAGCTAAGGAATATTTCTAAAGTGACTCAAGTATCAATTCCTCCATTGGAGGAGCTTGTGTTGATTGAAATGCCAAATCTGGAGAGATGCCCCTGCAGTTCAACAAGGGACTTGAATTCTAGCTTAAGGGTACTGATGATTGAGAGGTGTAATGTATTGGAGGCCTTTCCCCTTTTTGAGAGCTGCAAGAAACTCAGAATCGAGCATAAATCATGGTTGTCGGGTCTTAGCAAGCTTACGATCCATGATTGCCCTAAGTTAATAGTATCAAATCCTCTACCATCTTCAAGTAGCAACTGTAAATTATCGATGGTAAGAGTCTCAACACTTCCAACTGTGAAGGGATCATCCAATGGTGAGCTGATAATTGGGGACGACATTGACGACACTGTAGGAAAGTATCATAATTTTTTTGAGGATAACAATGAGCTGACAGAACTGAATGACAAAATCTTGTCATTCAGTAATCTAAGGGCACTAACTCGCTTGCAAATAGTAGGTTGCAAAAATCTGTCCTTTGTTTCACTTGAAGGTTTCAAGCAACTCATCAGCCTAAAGAGTTTGGAAATATGCGAATGCACGAAATTATTCTCTTCAGATGTTTTGCCAGAACAAGTCCACGAAGACATGACAACCGAAAATTTCAATGCCTTTCCAGCACTCAAGGATCTCAAAATTGATGGTTCAAGAATATCCGGGGAGTGGTTGTCTGTGATGCTGCGACATGCACCGGTCCTAGAGGAACTGCATTTACTTTCTTGTGGTGAGATATCAGGGCTTTTGTTAGAAGGAAAAGAGAGTTGTTTATCGAAGCACAACTCAAGTCCACGAGCTTCATCACCTGGGAATCCAGATGATGCATCAACAGGCTCAACTCGGGAGGGAGTCGTGTACATTCCATCAAATCTCGTCTCCTCTCTCAAAAAATTGACTATTTTGTTTTGCGGAGCGCTATCATTTCTGGAGAAAAATGCTAGCTTCTCTGCATTCACCTCCCTTGAGGAGCTACTAATTGGGGGATGCCATAAGCTCATCTTATCTTTTGAGCCTAAAGATGAAAACAGTGACCATGCAAACGGGGGATGCCCTTGGATGAGTCTGAACTGCCTCAAAAAATTAGAAATAACCACTGAGAAGGATTTAGAATCTCTAAAGCTGGATTCCTACACAAAACTGGAAGAGTTGATAATTAGGTGTTTTGCTTCGCTCACCTTAGTACAGGGCCTTCAATCCCTCAGAGATCTCAGGTATTTGCAAGTATACGGATGCCCTCGCTTACCTCTGTTTCTGGAGCATCTGTCAGGGCAGGTCAGTGAGCTGTTCCCACGACTTGAGAGGCTTGAGATAGATGACTACTCTTTCCTCACCACATCATTCTGCAAGCACCTCACCTCCCTCCAACGCCTAAAACTTCACACGTGGTACAAGCTAGTGAAAGGACTAACAGGCGAGCAAGATAGAGCGCTTCAGCTCATCACGTCTCTGCAGGACCTCGAATTTTCTCATGGCTATAAACTCGGGGATCTTCCAGTGGGTCTGCACAGCCTGTCCTCCCTCAAGAGGTTGCGGATTATTTATTGCCAGCGTATCTTAAAGCTGCCAGAAAAGGGCCTCCCACCTTCGCTAGAAGAACTGGAGATCAGTGATTGCAGCGAGGGGCTAACTACTGAATGCAGGATGCTAGCGACAAGCGTGCTAAAGGTCAAAATTGATGGGCATTACGTGAATTGATTGCTGGGCAGCTTATATTAAGAACATGTGTCTACCAGCACAGCAGCCAGCAGGTTTCAGTGTGGCTTTCCAAGGTATGCTTCTACAGTTCTATAGCTGGTCGTGATGTTATATACTTCTCTTCAGAGATTAGAGCTCAGTGTATGATAAAGTTAGCAATATTTTTGCAGGCTTTCAAGCTGCTGTACGACATTCCATTGCTACAGTTGACCAACTTCCGGAGTAGACTAGTAACAAGCTGTTCGGGAAAGTGGTGAAGACAGGAGGCCGCAGGCCAGAGTTAAATTTCCTGAGCTACGATATTTCCAACAGGCTGTTTCATTCTTGTTATTCGTATCTTCAAGTGAGTTCAGAAATCAAAGGTTTATTATTTTGTATGTGAAGATACAATGTGCTTTCTTAACATGAAAGATGTTCTGCAATAAAAAAAACAGAAAATCTCAGGTCTCATTTGAATGACAGAAATCAGGATGAGGTAGCGAGCAGTCAGCTAGTGCTCACATGAATTTGAACATGTTCTGTCACTGTTGATCAGTTATCCGTGAGTCTAATTTGCCTTATTTGGCATGTTGAAGGAAAATCTGTAAGATTGTGCTTGAATATTCAGATTGCACTGCTGATTTTGAGACACTAATTTGGACGTGCAGTACTACAGTGCCGTGCTGTATGCCTGTAGGAGTTCAGAATGTAAGGCGTAGTTGTGCTACTGTCATATATGCATCTGCAAGTAGTTGGCAGAAGTGGTGTTCAAGTTATTTTATTTTAGACTTATACTAGGTAGCGTGCCCGTGCTTTGCTACGGGACAACTAAACTATTGTACTAAACACATATCGATCGCACGATAAAATAATAATACTGTAAAATTAAATATCAATGTTAAAGTGACATTTCATCCAAAAAGCAAAGTTCATGAAATTAAGACAGTTACGGAGAGCGCAGTGTCGCAGGCTCACCAACTCTATTATATAAACCTTTTCGTGCGTTGCAACGGGAACAAATAAGGTCCTGATAATTTGAACATGTACGTGTTGTACTGTACAAAAAACGATAATGCGAGGGTGATGTTCATAATGTCAATATTACAAATTGAATTTTGTGCATGGTTAAAATTCTCATCGATAGTTTGCAATCATCAAGGTATGCATTTATAATATTGTACATTTGTCGTACGAGTATATATATAGAATTCTATAATACTATGTCACACGGGTAAAACATATATAAAATTTTATGACGTACAATCTCTGGACTCATGACAACTAAATGCAAGGAAAAAGAGAAGTAGATTGAAAACTGATATAACCAAGATCCAATAATTAATTTCATCTTTACGAAATAATTTGTGGTTTAAATTACCAGCACACAAGCTCAGGGGAGTCCACCCAACTTCTTATCGAGTAAAAAGTTCACCCAACTTCTTACCGAGTAAAAAGTTCACTTCATATGTTAGAAATTGATCTGGCTATCTAATTCACTTTCAAAAAATATCAATACAGAAAGCAGGCACCATGGATCCATAATACTGGCAATAAACTGGAGCAATAATTATAACAGTGCTGACATATTTATATCTTCATTAGCACCCTGCTTAATTAGTGCTTGGTGTCTGATTGGGGTCTTCTTGCATACGCGGCGCTGATGGCAGCCTACGCTACATGATAACTGGTGCTACAATACATGTTCGATTCCAGGTAGTGTAATAACTAATTCAGAAGTTCAAGGGTCCAGAGAGCATAGCTTGTGTTTACTGTTCTAGAACACAAATGTGCAGAGCGTAATTGATCAAGGACCCCATCCTCATCCACTGCGATGGTTGCAAATCTTTTCTCCCACCAAGAGGATACAAGATAATTGGTGCTGTTGTGCTTGGTGGATGGCTTCCAACTTGGCTAACAGTAACTGAAGCCCCGACAGTGGCTGTTGTTTGCTTAACCTGCAACAGAGTGCACATGAAAGAAATATTTAAAAGAAAGATAACCAATAAAAATGGCGTAGTGATATAGGGTCGTGTAAAAGGAATCCCAAAAATGTGCACCTGAGTGGCTTGTTTTGATTTTTTGGACAAGTGGGTTCATCACAACTGAAGAAAACCACTGCCTGAGACTATCTCACCACTGGTCGATCTCAGGATATACACTGAAATTCTCAAAGGCCTCCACTACTTGTGCTAACGACATTGGAGATGGAAGTTCAAGGTTACCCTTTTTTGGCGGCCTACTGTATTTCTGATGGGAGGCAACAGACATCCTCACAGGTCCAAAGTTGTGCTCCTAGCAGCACAAGAAGGGTGGTTGATGTGCTGAATCAGGCGTAGCAACACCAAAGCTTGTAATGGTTGCTGGAGGTGTTGCAGCCTTAGTGTATATTTGGTAAACAAGTACTTTAGAGAAAAGCATTACTACATAGACATCTCTGAAATATAGAACAAGGCCAGTCTAAAACACTAAAGAAATTGACAAATTTTGTAGCAGCACAATTCAATAACTACTATTTGGATCTCTTGCTTAGATAGCTTTGTAAAATTATCTCGGACAGATGCTTGATCCTATCAACACACACACAATGGGGCGAATGACGCTGCAAAATACAATATTGAAGTGTATGTGATTCATCTATCTGGGAGTCCATCGCCTATGCATATGCATTTTTCTTTTGCTACACAGGTACCATCGTATATTGTCAAGTAGACATCTTACTACTCTTTTGATAAGCTGCCCATGAATATGAAAACATTTCTCTATTGTACTATAATCAAAAGTCATGTGCTAAGGTATATAAATGTTGTCTAAAACATATTTTCAACCCATATTCAGTAGACTTGCGGCCGAAAAGGCTTCCATAAGCTCAATTTATCAGAAAATTTTCTAGATAAAATTTGAGTGTGAGATGGATCCTTATGATTCGAATATAAAAGCTCCTTATCCAAGCATGCCCCCAAATAAACATTTTAAACCTAGCAATTGCTTAATAGATGTACCTTTTAAGTTCTGAATTTCATGTCTCGGACTTAGTTCTTGCAGCTTCCTTGCTTAATTCTTCCATTCACGTCTGGGCATTGCAGACTCGATCACCTGGCCACTCGGTGCCTAGGTTCATGCCCCAATGGCCGCATGCCGCAACATCCATGGCCCTCGAGGCCAAGCGCCCAAGCATGCGCCGCGTCGGCAACGCTTGGGACAGAGCATGAAAAGGAATTGTGTGCATGGAAATCCATCATTATCTATTTGTAGCTGACCATCCATTATCCGTATAGGCCCAATTTCATCAAAAAGCATTAACCACCCAATATTATTCCATAAAACAAGAGCTAGGATACGATTCCATACAGCGTGTACTATGATGGATTACGTTGGGACTTGAAATCGTATGAAATGCCTACATGATTCAACCTGAAGGAGGGACCAATCGAGGTGTGAAATGAACGTCTGGCAACCAGAGAAATCAGACGCACTCACATGAATGGAATCACATCAAGACGATAGTAACTCAGCACATTCTCTCCTCCCAAGCAAGGTTTTCATTTTCGGAAATTAAAATTTATCGGGGGTCATAGATAAAGAGGATAAAGAGGATATATCGGAAATATCGGACCAAATTCAAATAAAATTTAATTTGAATTTAAGTAAATTTAAATAAATTTAAACAAAATTTATACGAAAAAGATAGATTATTTCTTATCGGCACCTATGGATAAACAGGATATATCGGAAATATCGGGATATTTCGGCCGATAAAAAAAACTCTGCTCCCAAGTGGATCAAGTAGTTGACCACATCGGCACTTGAAAGCGATGGAACCAGAGGATCTACACGGTATAAATGTCAGAAGAAGAAAAAACAAGTCGACCAACCTGAGGAATCGACGAGGGAAATAGGAACAGCCGGTGGCTCCCGAGGGGTTAGGTCGTCACAGGGAGCAGGGTAGTGTCGGCGGCTCCCGAGGGGTTAGGTCGCCACAAGCGCTAGAGAGGGTCCACCACGGCGCACGCTGAGACGCAGGGGTGGCAGGGGAGGACGAGTCTCAGGAGGATGGCGAGGAAGGGGAGGCGGAGGAAGCCATGGCGGGGCAGGGTTTGCTGCGTGAAGGAGCAAGAGAAGGGGAGCGTGTTTCCTTAATTCTTGCGGTGATTGTCTCTTACTTCCATCTATTCTCGTTCCACCAATAACGACAATTTTTGTTTCCTTCTTTCGGAGCGATCATCGCGGGGTCCAGGTCCATATGCATGCGCGGGCGAGCAAGGGAGCGCAGAAGTCGGGTTCATCGCACGCGATTTCTTTCCTTTTTGACGCGGGCGAGGGAGGGACCGCGCGATTAGGGGAGGATTCGCGGTGTCGTAAGGGACGGGCGTATAGAAGCGAGAGGTGCCGGATTACAGCAGGCAGAACCATGCACCCACGTTAAATGTCGCACTAAAATAATGTCCATTCTTTAGTCTTTTTAGCTGTGAGAGATTAAAAGACCTACTGTTTTACTGTTTGAATTAACTGTACGTAAAAAAGTGCCAGGGAAACAAACTCTCATTTCTCAACAACTGTAAGGAGGTGTAAGAGCATCTGCAATAGTTTAACATATAGGTTTGACATCCTAAAATTTTTGGTAAAATGAGAAAAATACTTCTCCAATAGTTTGGTATCTGGGTTTGACATCTTTGGCAAGTTGACAAATCTCGATCGATTGCGCGCATATATGCGCGCGCGGCACCAGCCGCACATTGTAGTTTCCTCGTGCTTAACGGGGCTCTTCGTTCGCTTAACGGGGCTCTTCGTTCGCTTAACAGGGCTCTTCGTTCGCTTAGCGGGTCTTTCCATTCCGTTAGCGGGTTTTTGGGTTTTTGGAAACAAAATTTGCCAAACTGTTGGAGATGAGATCTTTTTTTTCTCATCATATTATTTTGGGAGTTGGTAAACAACGAGATTTGGGAAATAAAATTTACTAAACTATTGGAGATGCTCTAAGACAGTTACCTGAATGAACACAAATAATTGTTAAAGACCAGCAACAGCTATTCATTCCTTTTCACGGCAACAAAACCTGACACTTGATCCTTTCTTGCACAAATAATTTGCTAGACATCTAAACAGCAGACCAGCACCCTTTAGGCCCCCTTCGGATTGAAGGATTGGCAATGGACTTTTTGAGGATTTTACTGGTATTTGTATTTCCATAGGCATGCATCTCCAGAAGCCCAGTAACCTGAAGATCCAATACACAACAACAATAACATAGTCTTTTGTCCCAAGCAAGTTGGGGTAGGCTAGAGATGAAACCCAAAAGAGACGAGACGAGAAACAGGGAGACACATAAATGGACATAAAGGGCACAAGAGAAAAAGAGGTCACGGTTCAGGCACGTTGATTGCCAATTTCCAAGCGCTCCTGTCCATAGCTAAATCCTTGAAGATATTCTACTCCTTAATATCTCTCTTAACGGACTCGTCCCAAGTTAGTTTAGGTCGACTTCTACTGCTCTTTACATTATCGGCCCGCTTTAGAACCCCACTACGCACCGGCGCCTCAGGAGGCCTCCGTTGGACATGTCCAAACCATCTCAACCGATGTTGAATCAATTTCTCCTCAATTGGTGCCACCCCAACCCTATCCCGAATATCGTCGTTCCGGACTCTATCCCTCCTTATGTGCCCACAACACCAACGCAACATACGCATCTCTGCTACACTCAATTATCGGACATGTCGCCTTTTTGTAGGCCAACACTCAGCACCGTATAACATCGTCGGACGAATCGTCGTCCTATAGAACTTACCTTTCAGCTTCTGAGGCACCCTTTTGTCACAGAGGACGCCAAAAGCTTGACGCCATTTCAACCAGCCGGCTGAAATTCTATGCCTAACATCTTCATCAATGTCTCCATCCTTTTGTAGCATCGACCCTAAATACCGAAAAGTATCCTTCTTGGCCACCACTTGCCCATCGAGGCTAACGTCTCCCTCCTCATGCCTAGTCGCGCTGAAATCGCACCTCATGTACTCGGTCTTAGTGGTACTAAGTCTGAACCCTTTCGACTCTAACGTGTGCCTCCATAGTTCTAACTTCCTATTAACCTCTGCCCTTCTGTCGTCAACTAGCACCACATCATCAGCAAAGAGCATACACCAAGGGATATCACCTTGTATGTCCCTTGTGACCTCATCCATCACCAAAGCAAATAAATAAGGGCTCAAAGCTGACCCCCTGATGCAGTCCTATTTTAATTGGAAGTTACTGGTGTCGCCATCACATGTTCGGACAAACGTCACCACATCCCTGTACATATCCTTGATAAGGGTAACGTACTTAGTTGGGACTTTGTGCTTTTCCAGAGCCCACCACATGACATTTCTCGGTACTTTGTCATATGCCTTCTCGAGGTCAATAATGACCATGTGCAAGTCCTTCTTCTGCTCCCTATATCTCTCAATCAATTGTCGTAATAAGAAAATCGCCTTCATGGTCGACCTACCCGGCATGAACCCAAACTGATTTTGGGTCACATGTGTCACTCTCCTTAGGCGATGCTCGATAACCCTCTCCCAGAGCTTCATCGTATGGCTCATCAACTTAATCCCACGGTAGTTAGTACAACTTTGAACATCTCCCTTGTTCTTGAAGATAGGTACTAATATACTTCTCCATTCTTCAGGCATCTTGTTAGACCGAAAAATAAGGTTAAAAAGCTTAGTTAACCATACTATCGCTCTAGCGCCTAGGTATCTCCACACCACAATGGGGATATCATCAGGGCCCATCGCTTTACCTCCCTTCATCCTCTTCAAAGCCTCTCCGATCTCTGCCTCCTGAATTCTCCTCACAAAGCGTCTGTTGGTATCGTCAAATGAGTCGTCCAACTCAAGGGTAGGACCCTCATTCTCCCCATTAAATAGCTTGTCGAAGTACTCTCTCCATCTGTCCTTGATCTCCTCATCCTTCACCAGAAGTCGATTTGTCCCATCCTTGATGCATTTTATTTGGTTGATGTCCCTTGTCTTCCTCTCGCGGATTCTAGCCATCCTATAAATGTCCTTCTCCCCTTCCTTCATGCCTAGCCGCTGATAAAGGCCATCATACGCCTGACCTTTTGCTACACTCACAGCTCGCTTTGCAACCCTCTTCGCTATTTTATAGCCCTCGATGTTGGCTGCACTCTTGTCATGGTGGAGACGCTTGAAACACTCCTTCTTCTCCCTAATAGCCCTTTGCACCTCGTCATTCCACCACCACGTGTCTTTCGCTTCCCGTTTGCCTCCCCTACTCACGCCAAACACTTCCGAAGCCACCTTCCGGACACATGTTGCCATCTTTAGCCACATGTCGTCGGCATCTTCTCCTTCTTTCCAAGGCCCCTCGTCTAGCATCCTCTCCTTAAACGTTTGCGCTGCTTCCTCTCTAAGCTTCCACCACTTCGTTCTCGCAATCTTGGCCCGTTTGTCCCGATGGACACGTACCCGAAAGCGAAAGTCCGCCACCACAAGCTTATGTTGAGGGACAACACACTCCCCAGGTAACACCTTACAATCAAAGCAAGCACGTCTATCCTCCCTCCTTGCAAGGATAAAGTCGATCTGGCTCGAATGTTGTCCACTACGAAAGGTTACTAGATGAGATTCCCTCTTCCTAAAGAAGGTGTTCGCTATCAATAAGTCATAGGACAGCGCGAAGTTCAAAACATCCTCCCCCTCTTGATTTCTACTACCATACCCGAACCCCCCGTGCACCCGCTCGAAACCTACATTAGTCGCACCAACATGGCCGTTGAGGTCTCCTCCTATAAAGAGTTTCTCGCTGATAGGCACGGTACTAACCATGCTATCAAGATCTTCCCAAAACTACCTCTTGGTGCCCTCGCTAAGACCTACTTGAGGGGCATAGGCACTGATCACATTCAGAGCCAAATCTCCAACTACCAGCTTGACCAAGATAATCCGGTCGCCTTGCCTCCTAACATCAACGACTCCATCCTTAAGGCTCCTATCGATCAAGATGCATACACCATTCCTACCCGGTGTTGTCCCCGTGTACCAAAGTTTGAAGCCAGTATCCTCCACCTCCTTCGCCTTCTGGCCCTTCCATTTAGTCTCCTGAACGCATAGAATATTTACACGCCTTCTAATTGTTGCATCGACTAGCTCTCTTAGCTTACCCGTTAGGGACCCTACGTTCCAGCTACCTAGACGAATCCTAGTTGGCTCGGCTAGCTTCCTTACCCTTCGCACCCGTCGAGGGAAGTTCGAAGACCCTTGCTCATTTTTCACTACACCCGGGCGTAGATGTAGCGCGCCACTAAGGTTGCGACGGCCCGACCCTCGCTCATTTTTCATCGTACCCGGGTCACGATACGACGCGCCACTAAGGGGATGACGACCCGGCCCTTGCCCATTTAACACCACACCCGGGTTCCGATGTAGTGCGTCGCTAAGAGGGTTACGCCCCAACAAATCTCTTGTGGGTTTCAAATCCATGAGAGTGGCTGTTTTTTACTGTTGGTTCGCCAGACCTTAACACACCCTCCTCCTTTACCCGGGCTTGGGACCGGCTATGTTGAGACGACTTAAGAAAGTCTTCCGGTCAACATAGGCGGAGTTCATGGTCTTGTGGTGATAGACAATAAAGAAGCACAGCAATTGGTTGTCTGAGGGGATAGTTTTCATAGATCAGGCAACATCACCAGAAGATGAGAGGCTTGAGGATGATAATGATACTGGTTCTTACATGGACTCAGAAGTACAAGAGGAGAGCTCGCAGACAATGAATAATCCTGCTTCTGAACGTTCTATCGATGCAGAAACAGAAGAGCAGAGCTCAGGCCCAATAAATGATAGTATTAACAACCCAAGTTCTGAAACCTTTATAGACGCAGAAACAGATTCTGAAGTTTTTACAGATGCACAGACAGAATTGCAGAGCACACCAACTAATGATAGTAATATCAACCCGACTTCTGAACATCCGGCAGACACAAGAGATGTTCTAGAGTGTCTTGAACCACATCGCAACCTAAAGCAGCTATGGGTCTCTGGGTACAGCGGTGCTACCTCGCCAGCTTGGCTTGGCACTTCAGTCACCTGTTTGCAGACACTTCATCTAGACGATTGTAAAGAACTGCAAGCACTTCCCTCACTAGAGGGTTTTCCACTCCTTACAAAGCTGAGGTTAAGGAATATGTCGAAAGTAAGACAAGTATCAATTCCTCCATTGGAGGAGCTCGTGTTGATTAAAATGAGAAAGCTGGAGAGATGCTCCTGCAATTCAATAAAGGAATTGAACTCTAGCTTAAGGGTACTGATTATTGAGAGATGTGATGTACTGAAGGCCTTTCCCCTTTTTGAGAGCTGCAAGAAACTGAGAATCGAGCATAAGTCATGGTTGTCTGGTCTTAGCAAGCTTACCATCCATGATTGTCCTCTGTTAATAGTATCAGATCCTTTGCCACCTTCAAGTTGCACTTGTAAATTATCCATCTTAAGAGTTTCGACACTTCCAACTATGGAAGGATCATCCAATGATGAATTGATTATTGGGGCTGATGTAGAACCATTTGATCAGGATTCTGACGGGCTGACAAAATTGGATGACAAAATTTTGTCATTCCATAATCTATGGGCACTTACTCGCTTGCAAATAGTAGGTTGCAAGAATCTGTCATTTGTTTCACTCAAAGGTTTCAAACAACTCATCAGCCTAAATAGTTTGGAAATACGAGAATGTGTGGAAATTTTCTCTTCAGATGTTCTACCTGAGAATGCCCATGAAGAGATGGAAACTGCAAATTTCAATGCCTTCCCAACTCTCAAGCATCTCCGCATTTGTTCATATTACGAGATCCAAATAGAATATCCGGCAAGTGGCTATCCGTGATGCTGCGACATGCGCCGGTGCTAGAGGAGCTGCATTTATTTTCTTGTGGTGAGATATCAGGGCTTTTGATATTAGGAAAAGAAAGTTGTTTATCGAATCATCACAACTCAAGTCCACGGGCTTCATCACCAGGGAATCCAGATGACGCATCAACAAGCTCAACTCGGGACGGACTCGTGCACATTCCACCAAATCTTGTCTCTTCTCTCAAAAAGTTGTCTATTGAGGGTTGCAATGCGCTAACATTTCTGGAGAAAAAGGCTAGCTTCTCTGCATTCACCTCCCTGGAGGAGCTAAAAATTTGTGGATGCCCTGAGCTCATCTCGTCTTTTGCGCCTAAAGACGAAAACAGTGGCCATGCAAACGTGGGATGCTTTCTCCCGTGTTCACCTAGCGAACCTGGTACTATTCAACTTGAATCCCCACAAAAGCCACAACTATGCCCTTGGATGAGTGTGAACTGCCTCAAAAAATTAGACATGTCCGGCAAGAAGGATTTAGAATCTCTAAAGCTGGATTCCTATACAAAACTGGAAGAGTTGATAATTTGGAATTTTTATTCGCTCACCGAAGTAGAGGGCCTTCAATCCCTCAGAGGTCTCAGGCGTTTGAGTGTATTTGGATGCCCTCGCTTACCTCCGTTTCTGGAGCGTCTGTCAGGGCAGGTCAGTGAGTTGTTCCCACGACTTGAGAGACTTGAGACAGATACTACTCTTTCCTCACCACGTCATTCTGCAAACACCTCGTCTCCCTCCAACGCCTAGAACTCTGCACGTTTTCCAACAAAGTGGAAGGACTAACAGGGGAGCAAACTAGAGCACTTCAGCTCATCACGTCTCTGCAGGAACTCAAATTTAATTGTTGCTATGGACTCGTAGACCTTCCAGTGTGTCTGCACAGCCTGTCCTCCCTCAAGAGGTTGGGGATCATTGGTTGTCGGTGTATCTTAAGGCTGCCAGAAAAGGGCCTCCCACCGGCACTGGAAGAACTGGAGATTGAGCGTTGCAGCAAGGAGCTAACTAGCAACTGCAGGTTGCTAGAGACAAGCATGCTAAAGGTTAAAATTGATGGGGATTACGTGAATTGATTGCTGGACCGCTTGTTTAAGAACAAGTTTCTACCAGCGCAGCAGCCAGCAGGTTCCACAGCTGTGTCCTTCCAAGGTATGCTCCTACAATTCTATAGTTGGTTGGTCGTGACGTTATCTAATTCTGTTCAGGGATTACACTTATTATAGAGCTCGGTGTATGCTAAAGCAAGCAATCTCTTTGCAGGCTTTCAAGCTGCTGTACGACATTCCATTGCTACAGTTGACCGTCTTCCAGAGTAGACTAGTAACAAGCTGTTCGAGGCCAGTTCTTTTCGACTGGAAGCATCGAAACTGACTTCCTTGTGCAGAATCTGCACAGGTTTTATGTCACCTCTGAGTCACCCGGCCCTCACGTGGCCATGTTGCTGATTGCGGTTCTCATATTTTGGGTATATACAACTATTGGGTTTCAGAAGGCAAACAGAGGATTTCATGAGCTACGACATGTCCAACATGGTCGCTACTGAAAAGAGGTTGTTTCAGTCTTATTCGTATCTTCAAGCAAGTTCAGAAATCTGAAGGTTTATTATTTTGCATGTGAAGATACAATGTGCTTTCTTACTAACATGAGAGATGCTCTGCAACAAAAATAGTGTGACTTCCCAAATCTCAGATCTCATTTGAATGACAGAAATCAGGATGGGATAGCTAGCAGTCAGCTAGTCCTTGCATAAATTTGAACATGTTCTGTCACTGCTGACCAATTTTAACTGAATGTAATATGCTAACTTGCGAGTCTACTTTGCCTTATTGGCTTGTTAAAGGCAAATCTGTAAGATTGTGCTTGAATATTTAGATTGCACTGCTTCTGATTTTGAGATACTAATTTGGACGTGCGGTACAACTGCCGAGCTGTATATGCCTGTATTTGAGTTCAGACTGTAAGGCTTAGTTGTGCTACTGTTGTATATGCATTTTCAAGACGTGGTCTTCAAGTTATTATTTTAGACTTAAGGTACCTACTGTTTTACTGTTTCAGTGAACTGTAAGAAAGTGCCAGGGAAGCAAAATCTCAACAACTGTAAGGAGGTGCAAGACAAGTTACCTGGATAGAAGATCAGCAACAGGCTATTCATTCCTATTTGCAGCATCGAGTCATATCGATCACTGAAACAATGAAACCATATGTTGAAAGAATAATTTACCAGATATTTCAACAGCACACCAGCACCTTTTACTGGTATTTGTATTTCCATAAACATGCATCTCAAAAATCCTAGTAACTCAAAGCTCCAACACGAACCCAAAAATTCCAAAATCACAAAATAATCACATACCAGTTCTGCAGTTTATTGTCTTGCGGTGATAGACAATAAGGAAGCAGAGGCAATTGTTGATGTCTGAGGGGATAGTTTTCATAGATTAAGCAACAGCACCAGAACAAATAGTCCAAATCAACCCAGAATGATCACTGAACTTTATCTCCCATAGGCCCTATCCAAAATGTTGAAATAACTCTTACATCAGTAGTCATCACTGAAAAAAATATTACTGCATTGTTATATATTATAATATAATACTTAATGCTGGAACAGGCGGTTGTCATTTTCAAGTAAACGCCCCACCCCAGAAGGACGCCCTCGCTCTATTGGCAAAACGCTTCGAAAGAAGAACGTATCGCCAAGGCCCCGACCGGGGTCATGCATTATGCATCTATTACATATAATAAGAAATCTGTACCAGAACAACTGTAGACACTAGCTCTAGCCACCTTCATATCAGAAGGCCGGATCAAGTATTTTAAACATCCTAGTACCTTCAGCTTCAGCTCACATTTACATGGTGCCATCAGACACCCGCGAGGCCACGAAGCCAGTTTGCTACCTACCACTACCTGTGTAAAGTGAAACTCAAGCAGACACATCTCAGAATCAGTTACAGAAGACTTGCGAGTTAGAATTACCTCTAGGCTGTAGCTCTACTCAAATCACCCAATAACTAGAACTCAGATCATCCAAATATTCAAATCCTATTGTTAACAACCTCCCTAAGCCAAAGAATGAGCATTCCCAGCTCTTTGACTGAGAACCTGTAAAAGAAGGCAATGGTAAACAATGTAAAAAGTATGCTCTATGAAGAAGTTGGAATTACTGAAATACACAATGTCGTCTTGATCATACCAATTGACGATGAGGAGTCAGTGCCACAAGCACCAGAGCACTCAGCCATTGTAGTGTTCTTCACGGGGTTATCACTCTCCTGTAAACGACAACATAAATAACCAAACTAGCAAGAGAGCCCAATTCACATATCCAGTAGCTGCAGCCGAGAACAAAAACCTGCTGCTCCTATTGTCACTACGCATCAACACATCATTGTCAGCCGATGTAGCCACACCATTCGCTGGCGCAACGCAACGTCGTCCTCAGCCACAGCAGCACTGGCTACATCAGCGGTACCACCATCAGCAGCACTTCCGCAGCTTTATCAGGATCTGCCCGCATCGCAACCCGCAGATTCGCCGACGACCCATGCCACTTCGGCTGGCTCTGCTGCTGTTGGCTGCTGCCACGGTCGATGCGGAAGTGCTCTGCTTGCCCGCGAGGCGGATCCGGAGCGCCGTGCGCGCAGGACTTGCGGTGGGCCAGAACGCCGTTCGAAAGGTCACGTAGCTTGCCGGCGGCAAGTTAACCGACGGCAGCTTCGACCGGTCGGCGTGTGGGGGGTTGTGGCTGGGGAATAGGCGCAAGCGGGACGCAGTCCCGCTACAGCCGGCGAGGAGGCCATTGCCGGCATTGTCTTATTTTGAGTTTGTGATGGGGCTTGCGATTTGGATCTGCGAAGGGAAAATTTGCCCGGCAATTTTCGCGGCGCCCAACCCGGCATTCTTTTTTTTTTAAGCTCTGTTCGATTCAGATGACAAATCGTCAGAAACATTACAGATACATCATCAGGGATGGCACTAGTAATGGAGAGAATTATGTATTTGGCATTGAAATAAATCAGTCTTTCGTATTTAGCATTTAAAAATTTAAACTTTCTTATCTGGCATGAAGTTAAAATTTTCTTCCCGTGACACTACCATCTATTTCATCCATTCATCTGTTAGTTAACTATTTTAACCGTGTCAGTTTTTTCTTAGTGTGACCAAGATACCCTCTGTTACTCACGCATCTAATTTCTCCCTCGACTTCCCGAGCGGCCGAGCGCTCTTGTCTCCCGTGAGTCCGTGACCTTCTCCCCTGGAAAAAAAACACCAAACCCTAGATTGATGGAAGGAGGAGGAGAGGATGATGGAGCAGAGGATGTCGTGGCCAGCGACGCCTAGCACAAGCTACGCGCACCCTCTGGCGGGGCGACCTCACCTGGCGGAGCTAGGCCGTGGTGCGGTCGCGGCGGCAGGGCGGGTGCGGGCCGGCGCTCCGGACAGCCCGCGGCATGGCGGAGGCGGTGCGGGCCCTCCGGCCAGCCAGCAGTGTGGCAGAGGCGGCACGGCGGCGCCTCCCAGGCCACGGGGCAGCCTCCCAGGCCACGGGGCAGCCTCCCCAGGCCAGATCAGGAGGATTGTGGGGGCATGTTCTTGGATCTGGAACGGGATAGAGTTTTCTTGCACTTGGTATTTCTAAGATTTGCAATGCTTTTTTTGTGCTAACCCCGGCTACATATCCAAAAGCTTGGGAAGACAAGCAGTGCCCCCAGTGAAGTCCTTTATTGAATAATTCGTAGTTTCGGTGATTGAGCGAGAAATATGAGTACTTGTATATTCTTGATGTTCAATTGTGGAGAACTCTAGATGATTGCCTTGCTGCGACACCAGATGCTAAAACATGTACTATTCTAAGCATTTGTGGATAAATATCTGTTTGTTGTTGTCTTCATGTCTTGCGATGATCTGAAAAGAATATAGGACTGACCAAACTGAGATGAGAGAGCTGCTAAACTGCATCAAACAATTTCTGACCAAGCTAACTAGACAGGGCAAATCCCTCCCGTGCTAAGCCGTAGTAGGACCTGCTCTAGCCTTAAAATTTGAAATTTATTATTTATTTATTTGCAGACTTCAATTATCAAAATCCCATGTTTTAGTTCACAACATATTTGTGATATTTATAATTTTCTTATTTGACAACCTGTCCATCTATTATTTCCCTATTCGGCATCATGTGTTTCTGCTACAAAGAAAAGCATTCATGTCATTTTACCAACCACTTGACGCCGTTACTAGCCCAAATGGACGGCAGTGCTATCTAGGGAAGGAAATTTCAACTTTGTGCCAAATAAGAAAGTTCAAATTTTTAGTATCAAATGCGAAAGACTGATTTGTTTCAGTGCCAAATACATAATTCTCCTCTAGTAATTAGCGCCTCACCTTCGATGCAGTCATAACCTAAACTTGCCGAAGCAGTGGCGGAGCCAAGATTTTTAGGGAGCCTGGGCAAGACACAACGTAATACTAACGACCTGTTTAGCAGGACTCTGACTCCTCATGTAGAGTAGTTTTTTTTAAAAAAAAGCTAAAGCCATTTTGGAAAACATTTGGGAAAAACAGCTCCAGTGACAGATTTGTAATAATTTGTATAAGATTTGTGAGGAGGATCCGAGAGAAGCCACGTTTCTGCGGCTCCGATTTATCTATAAAAAATAGCTCGCCCTCTTGCAAGGAGTCATGACCATTTAGCAGGGCTCCTTACAAGGATCTGCGAGAAGCCGGGAGGCGGAACCCTGCCAAAGAGTCTAACACATAATGTAGAGCATTGTATATGAAAGCAAAATTAGAGAACCACTGTAATTTTAAGCTAATCCATCTCCCTAGTACAGCTCCTAGCTAGTGTAGTGGGTCCTAACTCCTAACGTCTACTACTAACTACCGCCTACAGAGCTCTGCAGAGTAGCATAAAGTTTGTACTAAACTTGTGGACCAATTAGCAAAGCAATCTGCATTAAAAAAAAAACAAGAAGAAGTAGAAGCAATCTGCTTCATGTGCACCGTGCTGGCCTAAACGTGTTCACCCAGTGCGCCAAAGCATGAGCAGCCCAATTGCCAGCTCTACTCAAAAACTTAAGTAAAATTACTAAGGTTGTGTTTAGTTCCCCATGGAATGCAAAATGCCAACTACTTTGGAATGATGAAATGCAAAATGCCAAAATTTTCATGGTGTGTTTAGTTCCATCCAAAATGCTAAATTTTTCATGAGGTGGGTGAGAACTTTTTGGCTTTTTAGCTTTTTTTTTTGCCTCTTGAGGCCAAAATCAAAAATGGAGAATGGATACCTTTTTGCTAAAAATTTTGCATGGTGTTTAGTTCCATTTTGCAAAATAATAGACCAAAACCTAAATTTTTTTCGAATGAAATAAGGAACTAAACACACCCTAAGATTCAACCTTGACAAAGACTTAAGCTCCTTCAGCATGTTCGTTTCGCTGGTTTATTATGGCTGAAAGTACTGTTCGCTGGTTTATTGTGAGAGAAAAACACTGCTGGATGGCTGCTGATTCTGCTGATAAGTCCAAATGAACAGGGTACTTGATCAAACCCCCTTCCGGTCGTACATCAAATAACTGGGACTGCAAAGCTTGCTGAACATTGAGTGCATCTGTTTCAAGAATGAGGTTGCCGATTCCCAAATTGCTCGCCACTTGGAAGTGGAACCTGGCATGAATTTCTTTTTATTTATTTTTTTAATCATCAAGGCCGGAAGAACTTTTTTTAGATCAAGGCTGGAAGGATTTGATAATCGTGCTATAACTGTTCAATGAAAAAAATGTTTGTGTGTTTCCTGATGAGCCAGTTATCATGCGTTGGTTATATATTCCCATGAAGAAAAATGACGTGGATAGCAAAGGAAAGGTAAAAAGCTCCCTATTCCTGCCCTTGAAGTGCAAAGCAAAGGCAGTATACAAAACAGATGAACCACTGATCCAACAAATAAGGTTTTTAAAAACGCGACGCCATACAAGCTTATATATATCGTTGAACAGCAGTTTATTAAAGCACGAGAGCTCATGAGTCACAGATAAACCAGATGATCGAGTTTAAGCTCGGGTTCAGTTCGGTTATTCAATTTCGGTTTAAAGCTTAAGCACATGTCAAAGTCAAAACAGGTCTGCCGCGTTGCCTATATATATTCAGGCAGGGCTTTTATAAATATGTTCTTATTACCCATATGTCTTTTTCCTTTTGTAAGAACTATTACCCATGTCTTTGCTCATGTTTTAAAGTTTTGTGATTTTGTCCTCATTTATTTAACTTTATAATTTTATCCCTCTTTTTTCAAAACAAAGCTAGAAGTTTACCCTTATTATATTTAGAGTTAACTAGCTAATAATAACAGTGATCCCATTTGAATTTACCCTAGTTTTTTTAGTTGTATATGATTTTTGACATCTACTTCTACATCAAATATTTGAACAGCCTTATGAAATAATTTTATAGAAAAATTTGTAAAAAAAAAATCAATCTAAGCAAAGTTTAACAAGTTGTCCATGAAAGCAACCATTGGTGGAAGCCAAGAGGGTCAGGATAATGTCAGGGGTTAGTATCTTCTTTTAATTTTCGTTTTTTCAGTTAATTTAATTATTTATTTGGCTTTCATCTAAGGGCCTGTTTAATTCCCGAAATTTTTTGGGAAATGCTACTGTAGCAATTTTGTTGTTATTTAATAAATATGATCTAATCATGGACTAACTAGGCTTAAAAGATTCGTCTTGTGAATTTTGTCTAAACTGTGTAATTAGTTTTATTTTTTATTTATATTTAATGCTTAAAGATTTGATGTGATGGAGAATCTGAAAAAATTTGCAAATTTTTTTGCAAACTAAACAAGGCCTAACATTGTCTACAACAAGGGGTGAACGAACGGTGGCTTCGACTTCAAAAAACAAGGATGGAATAACAAATTCAAAAAAAACGAGGATACAATTATAATTGGCCTTCAAAAGAGGGACGAGAACAGCAATCTCACTAAAATTATTAAAGCTGTGATGGTGCTAATGAATTTCCATATCTTACTGATATCCGCGGGCTAGCTGACAGATTCAAATACTGGAACATCACTATTCAGTTCTCAAAGGCTTCAAGGCGCATCTGCAGGCAACGTAAAACAACACACCTTTCCCTCATGTTATTTGTTTGATCGTTTCCCCCAGCAGAACAGAGTAAGAAAACTCTCGTTCCTTCCCCCACTGAAAGCACACGATCTTTTGAAGGATGACAACAGCAGAGTGTCACATCGATCGGTCGCGCTCAGAAATGCGTGCACATCCACCACAGGCACAGGGCTGGAAACCGAAATCTCTGGCCTCCGGTTTCAGTTCGACCTTTCATAAAGGTGCAAGCCGCAAAACAAGCTCTCAAGAGTCAAGTCTATGCTTTTGACTGACTTAGTTGCATACGCGAGGCCACCTTTCTAGGCAAGAACATGAAGTAGCCAATACAAGGCTTATACCGGCCGATCCGAAAATTTATATTCCTCAATACGGTTTGAATTAGTTTGCGCTTGTTTTATTTTTCAAATTCGTCTGAACTTTTATACTTTTCCTAGAAAACTGGGAAGTTTTAGTCAAATTTTTGCTCAATTTTTATTAATTTTTATCCAAAACGAAAATCACTCTCAAACCTTTGAACGAGAAGCAGACCTGCAAGCTTTACCAGTCCAGTGGGGGTCTGATATAAGACTTTAAAATGAACATTAACATCAAAAGCGTGTGTAAGCTCGGTTTCGGTTTCGGTCCGGGTTGTAACTTGTATCCACGTCCATACGTCGTTGTCAGGTGTGTGTCCTAATCATCTCCATTGACTGAAATTCATATGCACCGCAAAGCAGAACCTTGGATGCCATTATTCGGTTTTCGGTTTGGTTTGTGATTCGGGTTGGCCTTTTCTATAAATACCTTGAGGAAAAAGTTGTCTTCCTCCATTCATTCCAAGCTCAAAGCAAACTCATTTCTCAAATCTCAACAGCGCTGAGCACTACACAGAGCACACATGGACGTCCTCAGCAAGATGACGCGCGCCATTTCCGACGCCCTGCAGGACCCTGAGAAGCTGCCGGGGGCACTGATTCTGTGCGGCGTCCTTGAAGCCGCGGCGGCCCTCTCCCTGGTCTTCTTCAGGGTGCCAGGGGCAGCGTTCATCCACCATGGTGAGAAGGCGCTCAGCTATGTGTACTATGCTGCTCTGATCGCCATTGTGGTGTTTGGGATCGCAGAGGCGGCTGTAGGCTTTTGGATATCAGGAGACCCTGCTGGCCGGCGATTTGTCGGTAAGGTCATCATGGGGTTTTCTATCCTGCCACTAGTAATCGTTGCTGGTCTTGGAGGTTTTTCTTCTGCCGCACCGAAGTAACAGCAGCTAAACAACACGAGATGACACAGTTGTGCTCTGTCAACGGATTACTATCTTTAGCTCATGTCCAGCGTTGGATGTCTGATGTCCGGTGCTGTCAGTTCGCTCTCTGCATATGTTTTGTTTGCTTGCTTGATTTTGACTATGTCATATGTCAGCTCTGGGTTAAATTTATTTTGCCTTATTGGCTTGTTGAACATAAATCTGTAGATCATGTTTGATTCTTCAGATTGCATTGTTCCTGATGTCGAGCCATTGTTTTTAGCACACTCATCAGTGATCAAGTTACTTCAGACTTCAGGGGCCTACCATTTGAATGAACTGCAAGGAAGTGCCGGGGAAACAAAATTGTCGACAATGTAAGGAACTGTAAGACAAGTTGTCTGATTGAACACAAGGAATCGTTAAAAAGGACCACCAACGTCTCTATTCCTATTTGTAGCAACAAAACATGGTACTTCATCCTTCCTTTCTTAAACGTTGGACCTCTATCTATCAGTGCAACAATGAACTCTCATGTTGCACAGATAGTTAGATAATTTACCAGAATTTTCCACCTGCACCTTTACTGGCAATTTCCACTGATACACATCTCGAAAAAAAAAACCCAGTGACCTGAATCTCGAACAAGAACCTCTATAATTCCAAATTGCCAAATAAACACACATCAACCTATGGTCTTGTGGTGTTACATAATAAAGAAGCACAGGACTATGAGAGGATGATAATTTTCATATATCAAGCAACACCACCAGAACAAACTCAACACAGATTTGCATGTTCGCTGAAATTTATCTTGCGTTGTCCTATCCGAAATACTGAAATAACTCTTACATCAAAAGTCATCACCGAACAAAAGATACTGCATTGTCACTTATAAATCCATACTTTAATGTCATGCACAAGGCATCAATTACATAAGAAATCTGCACCAGAACAACTGTACTACAAAAGAACACAGACACTAGCCCAGGCCCCCTTCATACCAGAAGGTCGATCAACTACTTTTAACACCCCAGTACCTTCCACCTCCAGCTTACATACACATGGTGCTATCAGACACCCACAAAGCCAGTTTGTTATCTACTACTACTAACTGTGTAATCCAAGCCTACGCAGGCACCCACATCCCAGAAACAGCTACATACTTACAATTACCTCTAGCTCTACACAAATCACCCAAGAACATGAACTCAGATCATCCAAATGTTCAAATCCTAATGTTAACAACCTCCCCTAGGCCAAAGAATGAGCATTGCCAGCTCCTGAGGCACTGTCCCCTGAGCTCCTCGACTCAGAACCTGTAAAAGAAGGCAACAGTAAATGTAAAAAAAATCTGCACCCTGAAGAACTTTTGGAATTGTTGAAGGAATATACAATGCCAGCTTGATCATACCACTGGACGATGAAGAGCCACTGCCAGAACCACCAGAGCCAGTCGCACCTTCAGCGTCCTTCTCGATCTCCATGGATTGGTAAGTGGCTGTTGTCATCTCATCCCCAATATCAACATACTCATCCACCTGCTCAGCCATTGCCGTGCTCATCACAGGTTTCTCACTCTCCTGTAAAATTATAATAAATAAGCAAACTAGCATCAGAGCCCAATTCGCACACCCACTAGCTGCAACCAAAAACAAAAGTGCTGCTCTATTGTCATTACCGCATCATCATTGTCAATCAGTGCAGGCACATCACTCGCAGGTGCGGTGTCATCCTCAGCCACCACAGAAGCACTGGTTACATCAGCAACGCCACCATTCATCATCGCAGCACGCTGAGACTTCTTGAGTGCCTTGTTGAAGTTAGTTACGAAACGATCAAGCTCCCACTGTGTCTCGACATCCATCTCATCAATATCAAGCTCGATCTCATCCCCAAGCATCTCCGGATTGTTGTTCCTCTTGCGCACAATCTGAAGCACATTATGCATCTTCTCCTCGGGCAAACTCTCCAGCCCAATCCTGAGCATGTTCTTCTCCTCCAGGTTCATCTCCCTCTTGTTCGGCTCCCTCGCCTTGGGCTTCCGCATCCTCACATTCCCTGCTCTCGGCTTAACCTTCGCCTCAACAGGCTCAGCTGCCAGTGGAGGTGGCAACTCAGCCGCCACTGGCCTTGGCGGCTCAAGGCGTCTGCACTCTTCCTCAAAATTAGCAAGCGCCTCCTTGTACATCCTCTCGAAGTAGGCGAGGAGGGCGCCAGCGAACGTGTGGACCTCGTGGCCGACGGGGTTGTACCGCAGCGCGTTGGTGAAGGTGAGGCGGACGTCGGCCGCGAAGTCGTCGTGCGAGGCGTACCTCCCGGCGGCGAGGCCCTCCTTGACGGTGCCGAGATCCATGGGGCGCTTGATGACGGCGTGGTAGTCGTGGAGGCCGAGGCGCTCCACCTCGACGGGCGCGTTGAACCACACGCTGCGCTTGTCCTTGCGCAGCCTGGTGAGGATCTGGCCGCACCGCTTCCGCATCTCGCCGCGGAGCTGCTGCTTCGCGGGCGGCGGCGGCGGCGGGCCCTGCTGCTGCCAGGTGTCGATGCGGGAGAGGAGGGCGCGGACCTGGCCCAGCTCCCCCGCGAGGCGGTCCCGGAGCGCGCGGGCCTCGCGGTGGCCCAAGGAGGACGGGCGGAACGTCACGTAGCCGGCCGCCGGCGAGGAGGCCGCCGCCGCCCGCGGCTTGGACTTGGACTTGGACCCGTCGCCGCGTGGGTGGGGCTGGCTGGGGCTAGGGTTGGGGGGTATGGGCGCGAGCGGGGCGCGCGTCTCCCCCCAGCTGTGGTGGTGCGCCCCGCCCCGTCCGGCCAGCAGGGCGGAGGCCATCGCCGGCGCGCCGGCGAGGTCCCGCGAGATGGACTGGTGCGCTGGCAATTCGGATCCGGGAGAGAGGGAGGAGAGCACTGGAGCGGGGGGAGAGGGGACCGGGTGGAGTGGAGCGACGGGATATTTTTTTTTCCGGAAAGTGGGGGCGGGCGGATCTGGCCGGCGCTGGTAGAGGAGGGATCCCCGCCGTTGGTTTGGTGAGTGGACGGATGCGATGGCTCGAGACTGTCGTGTGCGCGCGTCGTTGCGTGGCCGTGGACGCTTGGGTTTGACAGGTCGTTGGGGCACAGGTAACTGTCATGTGGGGTCCTGGTGTGCGGTGGGGCCGTAATCTCAGTGAGCAGGTAGATACAGCGTTTGGGGGCAGTAGAGCTTGTGGATTTGGGAGCCGAGTTTTGTTTTCGCGGGAACGTGAGGTTGCACGGTTCGCTTCGCGCCTTCTTCCTGGCGCCGTGCAAGAAGACAGTAAAAAAAAAACACAGTAGCCAAGTAAAGAGTGCTAGTAGGCTTTTGGCGTCCATGGACTCACATGTTGATACGCCGTCGCCAGTACACGATCCATGTGAGCGCTCTATATGCCGCCGGCATCGGCCATCTTTGTTGCTTTCGAATCTGAGCAAAGGCATGGGTAGTTCGGTATCGGTACCAAAGAAAGCAGCATCACATGTGTGGAGGGAGCCACAGGGCACAGCCCACACAACCCACACCCACATGTGGCCCTGCTCTTTAGAAAAGCACGTGTCGCCGCGTCGGTCTAGCCCAGGCTGTGAGAGCCCGAGATCGTGAAACGCACCGCAAAGAGCGATGCACAGAAAGGACGGCCACCATCGTTACCAAAGAAAAGAAATACCTGCTAGTTCACAATAAACTTCTTATATTAGCACTGCTATTTCTCATCAAGAACTGCATGCACAATCCGATTTCACGGTACTTCCTCCGTTTCAAAATAAAAATCTCACTTACGAGGATCGAACAATCTCAAAATTATAATGTTTTTGATGTGTAATAAATATCTCTAGATTATGATCATATAATAAGAGTAAAATACACCCTGGGTCTTCAAACTTTTGGGCCCTTCCCATCTGCGTCCTCCAACTTTTAAATCAACTATCCAGGTTCCTCATCTTTTGCCACGGTGCATCGACGGTCCAAAGCTAGCCACGACAGCCGCATAATCTGACGTGTTCGTGCCACCGTGCCTGATGGAAGCTCAGGGCATTGCATTTTATGAACCCCCCCTGCGCGAACGTTGTCTCCGTCACTCCCAACTCCACTCGCTCTCTCTCCCCCATTCGTTCTGAGTGTTAGGGTTCTTGGCTCGTCGCCGGCCGCGCGCCGCTTGCTGCCCGTTGCCCGCCACTCACTTACTTCGGTTTCGCGGCACGCATTGTACGATGACGTTCGGTGGCTCGTTGTTGGCACAGGGGATTGTGGCCCCCAAAGTTGGGATGTGCACGGGGCTGCCGCTTGTGCCCTGCCCCAAATGTGGCGAGGAGATCGTGGAGCTCACTAGTGGTTCAGGATCGAAGGCCCCAGGAGCCATGTTCTTCAAGTGTCGGCTTCATGAGAGAGATGTAAGCCCTAAGGTTCAACCCTTCCTGTACCTGCAGCTTTCTCCTCATTTTGATTTGGTTGAACCCTCCTATATCAACTGCAGGTGCCTGGAACGTGCCATGGTATCTATTTGCCGACAAGTACGAGAAAATGCTGATTGCCAATGGAAAAATTGAGATGACTGGTGATGTGGCCATCATTAGGCCTGAGGAATCCTTGCCTGAAGTTGAGCAGATAAGGATTGCAATTGGACGCCTAGAGGGACTAGTTGAAGCAAACAAGACTGAATTGGCACCTTTGCTTGATGATGTTGTGTCTCTGAAGAATGGAGCTGATAGAGTAGATGAGAAGCTACAGAAGTTGATAGACATAGGAAAAATAGCAGTAGTGTGCCTTGTAGTTGTTGTTGTGTTTGTTGTTGTGGGTGTAGTAACCATGGTAGTCAAGTAAAAGTGTCACCAAATCAATTATGTTAATCATGTGTTGAAGTGTTATGTAAAACCTGTGTTTTATCTGCAGTTAAGAGTAATGTTCAGTCAATTTAAGTTCTGTTGCAATTTCTGTGAATGCAATGTTGTTTTACTTTCTGTTTTTGCAAGAGAATGATGTAAATACAATTCTCTCATCCAATTGACACAAGCTCATTGAAGGACACATGAAAGTAGTATTAACTAGAACATACCAGATGAACATTACATTAACTGCAACAAGACCTATTTGTTTGCAACTATATTGTTTGCAACATGACCAACTAACATAGATTGTTTGCAACTAGATTGTTTACATATGACCTATTTGATCCACTATGATTGTTGATGGTAGTTATCGTTCATTAAGAACCGTCAACTTAACTTGTAAAAATGCAAAGATATGGTCACCAAACATAGAACTAGAGTTTTAACTGATGAATTCCACGAGTTTTGGTGAATCTGTGTTTTACAGGGATTAAATAGGAAAAGGGGGACAAGAAACCTAATATGTCGAACTAAAATGCATATTCCATGCGGGAACCAACTTGAGAAGAATCTAGAAGACATAAGAAAGCGACCCACCGAAGGGGGGCACCTGGCATAGGGGATGGCCGGCCGGCCATAGGGCCCACATGTCAGCCCCCTCCTTCCACCTCGGTTCCTCCATCGCCTTAGGGTTTGCATCCAAGTTGTTGATCAAGGTCGATTTGATTCGAGGGCTCTGATTCATCCCACTGACCTATATAAGCAAGCCCCACCCCCCTCCTGGGGGAGAAGCCATTAAGCCAAGGAGCCAGAAAATCAAGAGGTCCTCTTCTCTACCAGAGAATTAGAATAGCTCCTCAAAGTTGTAGTATAGGCTAGCTAGCAAGGTTTTCGTAGCGTTCGGGCTCCTGCTCAGGATTCTGGATTTATCGTCATCTGGAGGCTGGTATAGCCATTGTATCCCTCTTGTTATGACTTTATTCTATTTCAATATTATGTTTCTAGTTTGCTCTAGTAGTATATTTGATAGAGTCATGATTGATAATGAGTTTATGCATGAGATTGCAAAGCGCTTAATTCAGCACTCGAGTGAGTTAAGTGGTCGACATTATGTAAACATGGTGCTTAGATATTGTTTGCCTGCGGATGCACTCTATATGTTGAGTCATGTGGTAGATCGCGGATGTGACACTCCCGTTGAGTCCTTTGTAGTCCACTTCCCATATGTAGAATAAGTAGAACCTGGCTGCAAAGGAAGTCTTGCTCTGTTCTTGATTTTCCTTAGTAATGTTCCTTATGCATAGATGAAGAGTCATTATGCTATACATGATTGTATATATGCTAGGGTGTATGAAATACTTAGTAAATAAGAAATGACATAAGAATTCAATCTCTTAACTAATCTCCTGTTTAGTCTTACTATATTAATGAGTAGTTTATTTCTATCTCTAGGTGTTATCAATGCTTACACTTATCATTTATTTATCATTGGCTTACCCCTGTTGGAGTATGTGCTATGTGATTGATTCTATGATAAGTAATGCTAGGTAGTGCCAACAAACATTTCTAGCTTCAACATTAGGGATGACAACTTGGTACAAGTAAGCTAGAGGTGTAGGTAATTAATAGATGACTATTAAAACAAGTGTCAAGTTAATAAATACCAACAAGCATTTTTGGCGCCGTTGCCGGAAAGGGGCAACAAAGGCTATGAAGAGAGATTAATCAAATGCATACTTATTGATGAAATCATAACTAGCACTTCTGCTTTTGCAGGCTTACCCTTGTTTGTCTTTGTTTATATCATATACAGGGTATTGCAGGGTTGGTTGTGATTCACCAAATTCCATTCATCAGAATCAAATTAATCAAGAGGAAGCTTAACACCAGTTTCTGAAGCTATGGCTGAGAAGACACTGCGTGAGTTCACTGCTCCAAGCACTGAAACATCTGCACTAGACCAACACTCAACACCAATAACCTTGAGTTTGAGCTCGAGCCAAGCCTCATCAACATGGTGCAAGCTACACCATTCAGTAGAAAGACACATGAAGATACAAGTGCTCATCTTCAGGATTTTCTAAAGATTAGTAGCACGGTCATCATCAAGGACGTTGCTCAAGACATCATACTACTCCGCTTATTCCCATTCTCACTCTTGGGAAGAGCAAAGCAGTGGTTCTGAACCAACAAAGATAACATCAACACATGGGCAAAATGTTCAAAGGCCTCCCTAGAAAAGTTCTTCCCTATAGGCAAAACCAATGCCTTAAGAGAAAGGATTTCCAACTTCCAACAGCAGAAAGGAGAAATCATTCTAAAAGCATGGGAGCGTTTACAAGAATATATTTCAGATTGTCCCCATCATGGAATGGAAGAGTGGTTGCTCATGCAAGTCTTTTATCATGGATTAACTCAGAAAGCTCGTGAACAACTAGATGCCACTGCTGGAGGAGCATTTTTGTCACTCACTTTTGTAAAAGCGGAAGTTTTATGGAAAGGATAACTAAAAACCAAAGCTGGTCCCAAGACAACATTGAACACTGCCATCAAAGTGAGGAAGCACCAGAAGAATTATGTGCATTATCAACCAAGATGGACATACTGTTGAATTGGCTTGAATAGGCGAGACAATTACAAGAGAGATCGTCAGGCTATTCAAGATACATTCAATGCTCAAAACAGATGTGGAGTGTTGACAGTCATTAATGTCAATTATAATCCGTCAACATAACATGCATTTATACTTAATTCCATCATCAATCATAGAAATAGGGGTTTAAACTAATAAATTTCATGTTTAGATTGGTGTTTGTAGGACTGTAGTCAGAGCTTCCTAGCGCCTTTTTCATCCCTTTCTATGGCTAGTGTTCTGATGTCCCAAAGTGTTATTGTGTATGATCGCTTTTATCTACCCATGCTTCAATTACCATCTAGCCTAGACTAGAACAGAACCAGAGTAATAGAGAAGTATCCAGGAACCTTGAACTCACCCGTTGTCCTCTCAATCTAGATATGCTACTCATTTATCATGGAATTCTCCTATCTATGTATCATTATTTATAACTCCTATCATTTATCACTTACCTCCACTTTAGTCTAGTTGATATATTAAGTTAGTAGATTCATGATGATGAATTATCAGTTTCTTTAACCATTGTTTCCCTGTGGATAAATATGATACTCTGGAATACTCCTGGGTAAAAGCTATAATGGTATCCGTGCGCTTGCGAAATTTTCTGTGTGCATTATAAAATACCAACAAGCTTTTTGGTGCCGTTGCCGGGGAAGCAATTGGCGTAAGGATTTTGATAGTGATCTTGATGTCTGCTAATTTAGTGTGCCACTAGCTTTAGTAGGATTACCCTTGTTCTGTTGAATTGTGGAATAGATAGGACAACAGTTGCCGTTTCGACCTTCCGGCAAGCTTCCACAAGAAAAGAAAAGAAGAAGAAATATTGAAGAACCCAGGATGCCTGATCATTCATGATTCATCAACACTAGAGCCCTGTCATCTCATAGATTTGCATAGACATATATATCATGCTAACCAAGTGTAGATTGGAGAGAAAGGTAGACGTCATAAGAATTCAAATCACATCTCAAGTGAAGAATATAGAAGTTGCGCTACTCACAAATCCCAAATTGTGAGTCATGGTAAGTATGATCAAGAAAGGTGAGAAAGTCTTTGCTCATGGACTTTAAACTTTTTGAGGTGTTATATTTTTAATTTTTGCATTCCACTGTATGTTTACTTTGAATAAATCCATGCATCCTCTCTATTTAGTTTATCTCATATCAAATCCACTACATGTTTAGTTCCTTGCATACACCCTTATTGTTTGCATCTAAAAAATAAAAAAAATCCTCACCATGATCATGCTCTTTCATCTCCATTTGAGTAAATCTCTATAAGACTTTCATGCTACCGTTGTCTACTATTGTGTGCTCAGGTTTGGAGTATCTTCATACACCTCTTAAAATGAAGCATGGTGCTTAGTTTAGGAGTGGTGATCTTACTTTCAAAGGCTTTTTAAATTAAGTATGATGCTTAAGTTAAAATGCTTTCCTAAATCAAATTAGACGTGGTGTCTAGGTTGATTTTTGAGCCGATGGTATGCTTTAGTAGATACTGATTATTTTTATTGGACTAACCCCTGTAGAAAACTCTCAAATTCAAATTGGAAAAGTCCCAAGATGAACTCACATCAAGGATGGAGTAAGGCATATGATGAACTCTAATAACTTTGCATAGAGGAGACATGGCTCATTCTTTATGGAAGGAAGAACTGTAAGTATTAAAGATCATTCACTTTATCTTTTGTTGCAAGTTACCTTTGCCTTGAACCATGCTTAAATGTAGCAGATAAACAAAATTTTTTATGAACCATGATAAATTAAATCTATGCTAAAGTAGTCCTAAAAAACCATCCCTTCATTAGCATAGATGAAATTCATATAAATTGTGGGCAACAACCCGTATTTTAAAATTGTTGCAATCCTTTGGGTATGTGTGCACTAACATTTCACAGGAAAAATAATATAAGCTACGCCTGTTCATGGTTTGGTGAGAGCTTGCAAACCCCAAACCAAACCACCACTTCAGTGATGAAGCAAAGAGAAAGAAGACGAGTGCCATAAAACAGATCTACAACAAAAGCACTCACTTAAAGGAAGTGGATGAACAATGTGACATGCCATGAGTAATGTTGAAGACATCCTAGCATTGAGTTTTCCCAAAACTCAAGATAGGATGACGATGAGAAGTAGGGTGCAACCCATATCACATAGCCAATCTGAGACCTGCTTTCATCATCTTCGAAGACATCATCTTGCATGTTGGCAGTAAGGACAAGGATGAGAAGATGCCATTACATCATAGCATCCATCCTTATGTCAGCAAACATCAATCATTGGTGGACTGCCGACTATGTCTCGTGAGACCATGAATAACCACGGTTGCAAGATGACATCCCTAAGACATTTGAGATGATGCTTTCACCAATGAGGTTCCTTCCTTGACCATCAAGACGGCTAGCGTATCACTGACAAACAAGAAGAACAACTCTTCACCACACCATTAGAGGACAAAGATAATCAAGGAGGAACACGAGTTTGCATCTCCAATGAATACCAATTCGTCGATCAAGAATCATCAGAAATCAAGAAAGGTTGACGAAAGAAGATCATGAAACTGTCTGCATCCTCATCTCCTGGATCAGATAGTCCAAAGAAAAGTGGAATGCAAGGGAGAGGTCTTGCTCAACGGACCTAAAATCATGAGCCCTCGTCGACAGGTAAAACGGTATTTATCTTATATTTTATTTTCATACCACTTTTTGAATTTTGCATAAATAATCTTGTCTTAAGTTATAAAAAGAAAAAATATATGGACACATGAAGTCCAAATATATATAAAAAATGTTAGCACATGAAGGCTCATAGCCGAAAAAATATGTTCCTAGGACAAGTTTCCTTTGAGTATTCTTGGTCACTAACCATTGTAGGTTAAGATTTAAGAACAAAGGATGAATAATGTCTGAGGACATGAGAGTTACAATACACTCTAAGGGATGTTTCAACATTCACACTTGGTCATTTAGAAATTATATATCAATATACCTCTGCTAGACGCCATACAGGTCTCTACCTATGCAAAGTACCTCAGAGACATTTTGAACAAGAAAAGACCATTGTCCACCACTGAGGTGATCAAACTAATAGAAGAGTGTAGTGTGGCCATCCTCAACACATCACCTACAAAGAAAAAGGATCTAGGATGTCTCACTATAGATTGCTTGATCAGAGATCAACACTTCAACAATGCACTATGTGACCTTGGAGCAAGCGTCAGTGTGATGCCCAAGGTAGTCTTCGATAAGCTCAGTTATTCAACACTTGAGCCAACATCAATGTGCATACAGCTGGCCGATCAGTCAATCCGCTACCCTGTGGGAATTGCTGAGAATATTCTAGTGAAGATAAGATATTTCTTTGTGCTAGTTGACTTTGTGGTACTAGACATGCAACCAGACTCAAAAGTGTCACTCATCCTTGGGAGACCCTCTTTGAGCACCGCCAGTGCTCATATTGATGTCAGAGCGTTAGAAATCAGATTCAACGTAAATGAAAAAGAAGAGCGGTTCGCTTTCAAACCAAAACCAGAACTCAATCTCACTGCAAACATGGTATGGTAAGAAAAGGAGAATCAATCATCAGGACTACCATCTCTGGGATCAAATGATGCACCCAAAGAATAAACAGCGAAGAAGTCCGGTTCGGCGGACTAAACAATTCCGAACCCTCCTTGGGAGGTAACTTGGTAGTTATCCATATTTACTTTTTGCACTGCATATTTACTTTCATCACTTGCATTAGAAAAATGAAATAAAATTCTTAACATGACATGGTAAAAATTAGGCCCCATGTGAATCATTTTTATGGAGCGTAAAAACCCTCGTAAAAAGAATTTACTGTGGAAGCAGAAAAAATATAAAAATACCATCATTCATCTTCTCATTTTTCGTAGCTTCATAAAAGAAATATTTTGTATAGCATATACATATACATATACATACGGAGGAAATACAGGTATACGGAGCCACACCTAGGACCCACATGTCATAGCATATCACATCATTCAATGTGCTCCATTCAATTTTATTCATGCAACTGGTGCCCCTGCCACTCCACAACCGAATTGGCATCATATACTGCTTAATATTGAAGCAAGGGAGCACTAGGAAGGATCACCACTGAAGTGGGCCCAGGGTAGGGCCAGTCGGCCACCCCTTCCTCCATCTATAAATACCTTCCTCCTCCCTTCATTTCACCTCATACCTCACCTCTTTCGCACTCCTCTGCCTAGAAATTCAAAGTCCATAAGTGAGGGAGCTTAAGGGTTGAGTTGAGGGGATTATGGAAGTGAGTAGAGAGAAGGGAGAATTAGCAAAGTCCTGTGTTGGTGTTTATTAACTTGACACTTGTTTTAGTTGTCACCTATTAATTACCTACACCTCCAACTTACTTGTACCAAGTTTTTTTTGACAACATACTTGTACCAAGTTGTCATCCCTAGTGTTGAAGCTAGAAATGTTTGTTGGCACTACCTAGCATTACTACTAAGTAGTTATCTTATTATTTCATGTGACTAGAAAGAATATAAAGATATGAATGAAAATGATTCACAAGCGCACAGATAATTATACCATTGTAGCATTTTACCGAGAGTATTCCAGGTATCGTTATTTATATTTTACCACAGGGAGGAGCTATGGGTGGCTAGAGATGATGAATAAATATGCATACTTATGATAGAATCAATCACATAGCACATGCTCCAACAGGGGTAAGCCAATGATAAATAAATGATAAGTGTAAGCATTGATAACACCCAGAGATAGAAATAGACTACTCATTAATATAGTAAGACTAAATAGGAGATTGGTTAAGAGATTGAATTATTATGTTATTTCTTATTTACTAAGTCTTTCGTACACCTTACCACATATACAATCATGTATAGCATAATGACTCTTCATCTATGCATAAGGAACATTACTAAGGAAAATCAAGAACAAAACAAGACTAGATTCGCAACCAGGTTCTACTTGTTCTACATACGGGGAGTGGACTACAAAGGATTCAATGGGAGTGTCACATCCGTGATCTACCGCATGACCTGGCATATAGAGTGCATCCACAGGCAAACAATATCTAAGCATCATGCTTACATAATGTCGACCACTTAACTCACTCAAGCACTGAATTAAGTGCTTTGTGATCTCATGCATGAACTTATTATCAATCATGACTCTATCAAATATACTACTAGAGAAAACTAGGAACATAATAAACAAAAATATAATATTGAAATAGAATAAAGCCATAACAAGAGGGATACAATGGCTATACCAGCCTCCAGATGATGATGAATCTAGAATCCTGAGCAGGAGCCCGAACTCTACGAAAACCTTGCTAGCTAGCCTATACTAGAACTTTGAGGAGCTATTCTAATTCTCTAGTGGAGAAGAGGACCTCTTGATCTTCTAACTCCTTGGCTTAATGGCTTCGCCCCTAGGAGAGGGGTGGGGCTTGCTTATATAGGCCGGTGGGATGAACTAGAGCCCTCGGATCAAACCGACCATGATCAACGACTTGGATGCAACCCTAAGGCGGTGGAGGAACCGATGTGGAAGGAGAGGGCTGACATGTGGTTCCAATGGCCGACCGACCAAGGGGCATGGTTGACCGGCCATCCCCTATGCCAGGTGGGGCCCCCTTCGGTGGGTCGCCTGCTTGTGTCTTCTAGATTCTTCTAAAGTTGGTTCCCGCATGGAATATGCATTTTAGTCCAACGTATTAGGTTTCTTGCCCCCCTTTTCCTGTTTAATCCTTGTAAAACACAGATTCACCAAAAATCATGAAATTCATCAGTTAAAACCCTAGTTCTATGTTTGGTGACCATATCTTTGCATTTTTACAAGTTAAGTTGATAGTTCTTAATGAATGATAACTACCGTCAACATCCTGCTGAAATCTTGAGAGTAAAAACCTGAGTTAGGAGAAGAAAGTTTCATTAGTGGAGTGCTCTCCATGGAGAGGAAAAATTAAATATATCTAGGGGAGGTGCTATCCAAAATCTTAGTTGAAATCTTGGACGACTAACCCAAGAACGACTAACCTCCGGACTGCTGACCATTAACACTTTTGCTAATCATTCTCCATGAGTTTTGTTGTTTGCTAAAATTTTGTAGGATGAGTGGTGAGTGGATAAAGATCACCCGTGAAAGGATCAAGATGCCCAAAAGGGGGGGTGAATTGGGCTTTTCTAAAAATTAGTTGCAAGAATTAAATCCTACAAGCCAGAATTCACCCCTAGTGCCTACTTGTGTTCCTAGAGATTCTACCGATAAAAAGTTTTACACCCTAGTTTCCAATCCTAGTCTAGCATGGAAATTCTAGGAAAGTAAATCAAGCAATGAATGTAAATACGAGAATGTAAATGCTTGAATGTAAAGGGCAAGGAACACGGCGATGTTTTTTCGAGGTATCGGAGAGTCGCCACTCCCCACTAGTCCTCATTGGAGCACCCGCACAAGGGTGTAGCTCCCCCTTGATCCACACAAGGATCAAGTGCTCTCTACGGGTTGATTCTTCGACACTCCGTCGCGGTGAATCACCCAAAACCGCTCATAAGATGAGTTGGGTCATCCACAAGCTTCGCCGGATGATCACCAAACTCCCAATCACCACCAAGCCGTCTAGGTGATGGCGATCATCAAGAGTAACAAGCTAGAACTCTCACTTGACCACAACGAGCCCAAATGAGAAGGTGGATGCACACTTGCTACTCTCTAATCGCTAGTGAGGAACTCTCAAGCTTTGATTCTCAAATCACAATCCTCACTAGAGCTCTTGCACTCCCTTGCACTCTAAAGGTGTTTTTTAGCTGATCAAATGAGCAAGAGACCTCTAAAAGAGGTGGTGGGAATGTATTTATACACCCCACAGACAAAACAAACCGTTACCCGCTGACTCAGCAAAACACGGGCTGACCGGACGCGCCGGTCGAAGTGACCGGACGCGCCGGTCGCTCGTAACGGTCGAAATCCGAAATTTTCAACTGAGTGACCGGACGCGCCGGTCAGGGGTGACCGGACGCGTCTGATCATGCAGGGAGCTTACTGTAAACGCACCGGACGCGAGACCGCGTCCGATCGGTGATGACCGGACGCATCCGGTCGTCTCAGGACCTTACTGGACTGTGACCAGACGCGCCGATCACACCCAGGTCGCGTCCGATCGGGTGTTTCCCTTAAGTGACACGTGTCGGCTTCTGACCACCGCGTCCGGTCCTCGCAAGAACCGCGTCCGGTCGTTAGCGCCGAAACCCTGGCCGCGGAATTGAACTGACCGGACGCGTCCGGTCATGCCGAAGACCGCGTCCGGTCAGGGGAAAACCACCCTAAACTTTCCGAAACGCGTCGCAACTTGAACCAAGTTGCTTCCAACTGAACTTTGAGCTATTCTAGAGCTGCCTAGCACCAAGTTTAACAAGTGTGCACCACACCTAAACATAGGACTCACCTAGGTCAGGCTACCCGCTCATGCCCCCCTTTATAGTACGGCCAAAAGAGAAAAACGAAGATCCTAACGACTATTCCGAATGCGTCTCAACACCTCAACATCCGGAACTAACCGTCCTTAATCTTGACGTCACTCTTTTGAAAACCGAAACGATTTCCATCAAGGGACATAAATACCATGGTGCCCAAAGCAGTTATAACCTCCATGACCTAACTTACCAAAGTTTCTGCAAAACACACGTTAGTCATGGTAATAAAGCGTTGTCATCAATTGCCGAAACCAAACCTCGGGGCCTAGATGCTTTCAACCCGCTCGGGATCATCCCGATCCACTCGAAGCAATTCTTCGACAGGTTCCGACATGAACGTCGACCCTCCGATTACCCGAGCTGCACCATCTTCCTCCATGGCCACCATGAACATAATGATGGAAGAGAAGAATATGAAGCTGAGGGGTAATGAAAAAGAGAAGTACAAGAAGTTGAAGGATCGCCCCTTCGTCCTTACAAGGGTCTACGAACCCCGTCTTATGCGAGAATGAGGTATGGATGTTGAATTCCCACTCATCTTTTCAACAATGGGATGGGAGAATTTCTGGGTCATAGATGAGCTGGGATCCAAGTTATTATTAACTACTAAGTTTCTATGCACCCTCCAACTGTTTAGCAATGGGGTGAGTTTTAGGATTTTTATAAAAGAATTCTTCCTCACTTGGAAAGAACTTAGCCAACACCTCGGTTTTTAGGACAACTGCGTTTTAGATGTAGACTCAGTTATGCCCGAATATGAGTGAACCTAGTTTTGGAAAGAAATTTTCGATGAGGATGTTGTTGATCACCCTCACACAAATTCCATTCAGTTACCCACCTTACGCTTCATGCACAAATGGCTAGGAATGGCTCTTTTCCCTAGGCCAGACACATGTCTTGACATCCTGTTAGGAAAGAAGACATGAAATTAATGTTTGCAATGATAAAACGTAGGAGGGTTTCACCTATGCAGTTCACGATATCCCAATGGGCAAGTGTTTTCACTCTAACAAGTGTGATTGAGTGTACCTCTTTGGTCACTCGAATCGCTAACAAACTTGGGCTTATGGATAATGCTTTGGTAGAATACATTACTGGGGGCGGCTGAAAGCCCAAGTTTGGTTTTGGTAATTAATGACACCAAGTTGCTAATGCCATGTGTTAAGTGCTTTGAGCTAGGCATAAGCAACACATGTGATGAAGGTGTACGTGGCAAGGAATGGTGGCCACAAGATCACAAAGAGATGGTGCATGGACATGAAATGACGACCATGATGAAGATGCACATAATATGATGGACATGATGATCAAGTGGAGGAAAAGGATCTAAGAGCGCAAGGCAAAGGTATAACCATAGGGTTTTCCTTTTGCCGGTCTAAGTTGAGTAGAGAAGTGATTGACCGGGTTTAGGATACATAGCCGACTATCAAGAGGGGCAATCACAGTTAGCTCGGGATCAAGTGCCACTAGATCAATGTCTTGAGCATATGCATTAGGATCTAGTAAAGAGCTAACATAACGCCTTGGAAAATATTTGTGATAAAGCTAACACACATGCACATGGTGGTGTACACTTGGTGGTGTTAGCACTTTTGCGAAGGCGGTGGAGTTTAAGCGGTAGAGAGGGGTTTGGGTTCCTCTCTCCCTCCCGCCGAGCTTGCGAGGCGGGATTCAGCGCTTTTTGGAGAAGTGAAACGCCTATTTTCTATTGCGCCGGAAGTCGGAAAAGAAACGGAGGCGAACGGCAGTCACTGTGATGACCGGACGCTGCACCGGACGCGGTCTCGGTTTGACCGGACGCGTCCGGTCAGTTCATCACAGTGCTGCCCGCTAGGGTTTGTGACCGGACGCGGGTCTGGCCTGACCAGCGCGTCCGGTCAGTTCAACTGGGCTAAAAAGATTAGCGCGCGACCGGCGCGTCCGGTGCCTCACGGAACCGGAGCGTCCGGTCAAGTGTCCAGAGAGGCAGAGCACAGCGGAGTGATGATCGGACGCGCGGCGCGTCCGGTCACGTGCGACCGGACACGTCCGGTCGCAGCTGGAGCTTACTGGAACGCGACCGGACGCTGGCACTGTCGCGTCCGGTCAATCGAAGGAGCGCGTCCGGTCACGGCAACAGCTAGTTCTGACGCGCACTGTTCACGTTTGTCGTGTAGTGACCGGACGCGTCCGGTCACCCTGACCGGAGCGTCCGGTCAGCGCGATTTTAACTGCGTCATTCGTAACGGCTAGCTGTGTACCCCTTCGTTATAAATAGATGGTGTCCGGGGTTTGAGGGCATCTCTTGCACTTTTTGAGACCTAGAGACATCCTTTGATCTAGAGAACAACCCCTCCACTCATCTCTTTGCATAGTTGCACATCTTGAGCGAGATTGAGTGAGATTCAAGTGCATTGCTTGAGAGTTGCATTCTAGAGGCACTTGATCTTCGAGTTGCTGCGGATTTCTTGTTACTCTTCCGTGTTTCCCGACACGGTAGACGGCTTGGAGCAGCGGAGGTGATTGAGCTCGCAATTGGAGATTGTTGGAGCCCTCACCTAGTGTTGTAAGGGGTTCTTGATCCTTCCCCGCGGGAGTTCGCGAATTGGATACTCTAGTGGAGCTCGTGGCTTGGAGGATCCCCATCTTGTGTGCGGTTGTGCGGTGCCCGCCGAGGGCTCGACTCTTGATAGTCGATTAGCTCGCGAACCGACAAGTGGGTGTATCGCCACAACGGGGAGTAGCTTGCCGGGAAGCAAGTGAACCTCGGGTTAAATTCTTGTGTCATTCTCTTCCCGAGGATTTCTCTTGTGTGATTGATTGATTGGTACTTCTCATCTCTACACGGTGGTATAATCACTCGAAGCTCTTCTCTCGTATTACTTCTTGTATCTAGCTTGTTGTTGTTGTTGTGTTTAGTGGATAGCCTTGTACTAGACTTGTGTAGGTGGCTTGCTTAATTAGTTAGAGCTAGTGCTTTTTGCTCCGCCACCTTTTGTACTAACTTGTGGTTAAGTAATTCTTGTAGAAGTTTTAAATAGGCTATTCACCCCCCTCTAGCCTATTTGGACCTTACAGCGGCCTTACATAACCATTGATTATTTTCGACAAGGCCAAATGGTAAAAAAATGCAAAGAATGGGGGTATTGTAATGATATACCATGGTCAGGAGACCGAGGTCCTGTTACCTAACCTGGACCTTGGTCTCTACGCCATGAATTCTTTGATTGTCTTGCCACCCAGGGCAGATGTAGCAAGGAGTGCTTCTACAAGGATAGAACAAGCTCCACCAACACACTATTATGGTGCCGATACTACTCCACAAGGCCCTGCCTACACCGGATATGAAGACTTTAGCCAAGCAGGATTGTCTTGAGGATTCCGAACCGTACAAACTGGTTGGGAGCAGCTCGTAGTAAAGACAAAAAACCCAGACACACTAATTGAAAACTTGAAACAAACTTTCGAGAATCTGAAGAAGTGAAAGTGGAAATTGAACCCAAACAAGTGTGTATTCGGAGTACCATCAGGACAACTACTCGGATTCTTAGTCAGTCATCATGGAACTGAGGCCAGTACCAAGCAAATTTGAGCTATAACAGAGATGGGCCCTCCTCGATGTGTCAAATATGTGCAGAAACTGACAGGTTGCATGGCAGCCCTCAATCGTTTCATATCACGACTCAGTGAAAAAGGGTTACCTTTCTTCAAGTTACTAAAGAAGACAGGCAATTTCGAGTGGACAGAGGAAGCCAAGGAGGCTTTTGAAAGCCTTAAGGCATACCTCACCTCCTCACCCATCCTCACACCTCCAAAGAAGCACAAAGACATGATGCTATACATTGCAGCAACTTCTATGGTGGTCAGCGCAGCGATCGTTGTGGAGAGAGAGGAAGAAGGACGCACGTACAAAGTACAGTGGCTAGTTTACTACATCAGTGAGGTACTATCAAATTTCAAAATCTGATATCCACATGTGCAAAAACTACTCTACGCCCTCCTGATCACCTCCGGCAAGCTTCACCATTACTTTGAAAGCCACAAGATTACTATAGTAACAAATTTTCCACTCGGAGACATTCTACATAATAGAGATGCAATAGGGCGCATATCTAAATGGGCAGTTGAACTTGGCGCTCTCAACGTTGATTTCACCCCACGAAAAGTGATCAAATCTCAAGTCCTAGCTAATTTTGTTGCCGAATGGACAGATATCCAACGACCTACGCCAGATGCCATCCTTGACCATTGGAAGATGTACTTTGATGGATCACTCAAACTAGGCAGAGCTGGCGTAGGCGTTCTCTTCATCTCTCCAGATGGAAAGCAACTAAAATATGTCCTTCAGATATTATGGCAAGCCACGAACAATGAGACAGAGTACAAAGCACTCATCCATGGGCTCCGGGTAGCTATCTCCCTTAGAATCAAGCGACTCCTCGTCTACGGTGATTCGACAGTAGTTGTCAATCAAGTTAACAAGGATTGGGATTGCACTAAGGATAACATGGACACTTATTGTGCTGAAGTATGCAAACTAGAGAAAAAAACTTTCAAGGATTAGAAATTTTACATGTTCTGCGTGACTCAAATGTCACAGCAGACATCCTTGCAAAGCTAGGATCGTACAGGACGAAGGTCCCACCCAGTGTATCCATAGAGGAGTTGTCAGCACCCTCTATCAAATAACCCGGTGAGATAACCCCTGAACTCCCAACACCAACAACCCAGATTTTGGTAATCACAACATCATGGTCACAGGATTTCATCGACTACATCAAAGAAAATAAGTTACCGGCAAATAAAGAAGAAGCTACTCGGATAATTTGAAGAAGTAAGAACTATGTCCTTGTGGGAGATAACCTACACAGAAGAGCCGCATCATCAGGAGTACTTCTCAAATGTGTCTCATCAGAAAAAGGCAAAGAGATCTTAGACGAAATTCACTCATGATGTGGAAATCACACCGCTTCAAGAACGTTGGTCGGTAAAGCATTTCGCACCGAATTCTACTGGCCAACTGCTTTGAAAGATGTAGAAGAACTCGTCATAAAATATAAAGATTGCCAAATGTTTGCAAGACAGGCTCACGTCCTAGCACACAATCTCATCTGCATCCCACCCGCTTGGCCGTTCTCTTGCTAGGGGCTAAATCAATAGGACCTCTCAAGAAAGCCAAGGGCGGTTTCGAATACATCTTTGTGGCTATTGACAAGTTCACCTAGTCGATCGAGTACAAACCACTTGTGAAATACAGCGCAGCCAAAGCAGTCGAGTTCATCCAAGACATCATGCACCGCTTTGACATGCCCAATTGAGTCATCACAGATTTGGGTTCCCCCTTCACGGCTATAAAATTCAAAAGTTGGGCACATGATTGCGGCATCATCATAGATTATGCATCAGTCGCACACCCAGAGGCCAACGGACAAGTAGAGAGAGCTAACGGACTCATACTAGCTGGATTAAAACCCATGTTATATGAAGAACTAGAGGATTATGGATCCAAGTGGATTGAAGAGTTGCCCAAAGTAGTATGGGGGCTACGAACTCAAGTAAGCAGAGCTACCGGACACTCACCTTTTTTCCTATTTTATGGATCAGAAGTTGTATTACCTGCTGACCTGGTCTGGACATCACCAAGGATTGAGCAATATGATAAAGGAGAAGCCAAACACACTTGAAGACTAGAACTAGACAACACAAAAGAAGTCAAGTCAATGCCACCTTACAGTCAACTCATTACCTCCAAAGTTTAAGACGTCACTACAACAAAAGTACCAAACCTTGTTTCGTCCAAGCCGAGGATCTGGTGCTTTGAAGAATACAAAAGACAGATGGATGTCATAAACTACTCAGCCCATGGGAGGGCCCTTTCATTGTTGTCAAGGTCACTGAACCAGGAACACATGAGCTAATAACCGAAGATGGGATACAAGTCAGAAATTCATGGCACATCAGCCAGTTATGAAGATTCTACGCCTAAAAAGCACAGGACTGATTCTTCTGTAGCAAGAAAATACTATATAATCAAGATTCATGATCAAAGTAATAAAGATAATATTCCTCACCAATGATTGTTTTGCTAAGATCTATAAAACCTATCCTGGAGTTATTCAACCCTGATGAGAGCAAAAGAGCTGAAAAGAAGCTTGAACTCGCCCTATCCTAAGTCTTTTTAGACTTGGATGAGAGTAAGAAGACTAACAAAGCCAACACTTAACCTATCCTGAGTTGTTTTCACAGCACGGATGAGAGCAAGCTAGCGCTCATCCTATCCTAGAGTTATTCAGCCCGGATGAGAGCAAAAGAGCTGAAAAGAAGCTTGAGCTCACCCTATCCCAAGCCTTTTTAGGCTTAGATGAGAGTAAGAAGGCTGACAAGCCAACACTCGACCTATCCCGAGTTGTTATCATAGCACGGATGAGAGTCAGCTAGCGCTCGCCCTATCCCAGAGTTATTCAGCCTGGATGAGAGCAAAAGAGCTAAAAAGAAGTTTGAGCTCGCCCTATCCCAAGCCTTTTTAGGCTTGGATGAGAGTAAGAAGGCTGACAAGCCAACACTCGACCTATCCCGAGTTGTTTATTTTCATAGCACGGATGAGAGCCAAATAGTGCTCGCCCTATCTCGGAGTTATTCAGCCCGGATGAGAACAAAAGAGCTAAAAAGAAGCTTGAGCTCGCCCTATCCCAGGTCTTTTCAAGCTTGGATGAAAGTAAGAAGGCTGACAAAGCCAACACTCAACCTATCCTGAGTTGTTTTCACAGCACGGATGAGAGCCAGCTAGCGCTCACCCTATCCCGGAGTTATTCAGCCTGGATGAGAGCAAAAGAGCTAAAAAGAAGCTTGAGCTCGCCCTATCCCAAGCCTTTTCAGGATTAGATGAGAGTAAGAAGGCTGACAAGCCAACACTCGACCTATATCGAGTTATTTTCATAGCACAGATGAGAGTCAGCTAGCGCTCATCCTATCCCAGAGTTATTTAACCTGGATTAGAGCAAAAGAGCTAAAAAGAAGCTTGAGCTCGCCCTATCCCAAGCCTTTTCAGGCTTGGATGAGAGTAAGAAGGCTGACAAGCCAACACTCGACCTATCTCGAGTTGTTTTCGCAGCACTGATGAGAGTCAGATAGCGCTCACCCTATTTTTTACGACGCAGATGAGAGCCAGATAGCTCTCACCCTATCACGGAGTTATTCTACACTAGACGAAAGAACCCGACTGACCTAGCGCCAATGCTCGACAAGACTCACGAAGATGTAAAAACAAGAGTACGGCCAGTTGGAGGGACATAACTCTAAAGCACATGGATACGCCCACAATGATTAAGACTTATATCCAGCACATAGCTAAAGAAAATTTCAAGATCTAGGAAAACAACTCGAAAAGAGTCACAAAAGGACGACTACTCGAATAATTCAAGCAAAATAATAAAGATATATCTAAAGAGCCAGAGTTTCTTTACAAGGCAGCATATAAAGTACATCTTTACAAAGAAGGAAGGAGGTGCATGGGCACTACAAAGCCTAGTTGTCAGCTTCATCATCAGAAGAAGGGAGTTGAATATCAAACTTCTCGGCGATGAAGTTGGCCAGATCTTCAACTTCAAGCTCAGCCTTCTCGATGAACTCCAAGTAGTGGTCATCATCGGCTTCCTCCCTTAGTTTTTCTAGAGGGACCATTAGAGCAAGAACCTGGACATGTGCCAAGGCATTCTTGATGCACGTCTGAACCCCTTTCTTGACAAAACTCTGGAGGCACATAGGGATCAGTGGGATGAAGTCACCCTAGGTCCTTCCATCATCTTCAGGAGTCCAAAGAAGCTTGGCAACTGTCTTGAAAGATTTCCACAAGATAGCAAACCATTGATTAGATACCGCCAGCTTCTTGGACAAATCATCAATAGTTTTTACTCCCTACACAAGATCCCGGTCAGCACCAAGTCTAATCAGCCGGGCACGAGCGAGTTCTTCTTTAGCACGAGCTTTTACCTCCTCAGACCTATTGTGATTAGAGTGAACCAATATCTTCATCTCTTCAACATTCTCTGAGACCTTCTACTTATCTCTATGGAGGGCTGATCAAGACAATAAGAGAAAGTCAGATAAACGAAGAACAGAGAAATAAGAGATAAGAGGAAACAAAGCATATAAGAACTCGGGTCACCTTCACACTCCTTCTCGAGCCTATCAAACTTCTCAGACACCTCTCGTAGGGCAGCCAAGGCATCCTCCTTCCTTTGCTCTAACTCACCGATTTGAGCACGGAGGGAGTCCTCAGAAGTTTGGTGCCCTTGGCACTCAGCATCCAGCTCCACATCCTTACTGGCCAGCTCTGCCTTTAGCTGGATCACTTCAAAGGCCAGTTTCTTCGTAGTCTCACCCAAGCCAAAGAAAATGGAGTAATCCTGAGAAAAGGACTTCTCCCATAGAAAAAGGAAGGAAATGAGAAAAAGAAGTAAAAGAAGCCGGAATGCCAAAAACAAGAAAGAAGAAGATGCCTACCTGAAGCTGCTCTCCAAAAGAAGCCACTCTAGCCGAGAGGTTCTCCCAAGCTGTGGTTAGCTTGGACAGATGACAGGTGGCATCAAACTCCAACACCACATCATCTTCCAGACGCTGACTGCTTGAAGTGTGGCTGACAGGAGAAGAAGTCGGCAGAGGAGCTGAAACCACGACCAGAGCTGTGTCTTGCGCTGTAGAGGCCCCAGCCGCCTTCGAAGTCAGTTTCTCTACCATGGTCACGGTCACCTCGAGATTGGCCGACTCACAATGGCTTGATCAACATGGGCCATCGCCTTCCCCACGGTCGCCTCGCTGACCATACGCTCTGAATCTTGGGACTCGGTGTGCAGAGGAGCACCAGCTGACTGAGATGAAGTCGGCTGGGGGTTGGGGGAAGGCGATGACGATGGCCTACAAGATGATAAAGAACTCTCCAATAAGGAAATATACAAGAAAAACGAGGAACAAGGGCAGAATAAGATAGTCAGAATTCACTCACCCAGTTGTTCTTCTCTTCAGGCTGATACCCCTAAGCCGAACAGATGGCTTAGGTAGGGGCAGGGCGGTTGAAAGCCCAAGTTTGGTTTTGGTAATTAATAACACCAAGTTGCTAATGCCATGTGTTAAGTGTTTTGAGTTAGGCATAAGCAACACATGTGATGAAGGTGTATGTGGCAAGGAGTAGTGGCCACAAGATCACAAAGAGATGGTGCATGGATATGAAATGATGATCATGGTGGAGATGCATAAAAAATGATGGACATGATGATCAAGTGAAGAAGAAGGTTCTAAGAGCGCAAGGCAAATGTATAACCATAGAGTTTTCCTTTTGCCGGTCTAAGATGAGTAGAGAAGTGATTGACCGGGTTTAGGATACATAGCCGACTATCAAGAGGGGCAATCATGGTTAGCTCAGGAATCAAGTGCCACTAGATCAATGTCTTGAGCATATGCATTAGAATCTAGTTGAGAGCTAACTAACGCCTTGAAAATGTTTGTGAAATGCTAACACACAAGCACATGTTGGTGTACATTTGGTGGGGTTAGCACTTTTGTGAAGTCGGAGAAGAACGGAGGTGAACGGCGGTCACTATGCTGACCGGATGCTGCACCGGACGCGGTCATGATTTGATCGGACGCGTCCGGTCAGTACTTCGCAGCAGTCAGGCGCGCGAGTGCTAGGGTTTGCAACCGGCGCGTCCGATCCATCACGGGACCGGAGCGTCCAGTCAGGCACCCAGAGGAGCAGAGTTGGTCTTAGAGTCGACCGGACGTGCGGCGCGTCCGGTCACGTGCGATCGGACGCGTCCGGTCGCGGCGGGAGCTCTCTGGACTCCGACCAGACGCCTGGTGTAGCGCGTCCGGTCAAATGCTGGAACGCGTCCGGTCGTGGTGGGAGCTCTCTGGACTCCGACCGGACGCCTGGTGCGGCGCGTCAGGTCAAACGCTGGAGCGCGTCCGGTCACGACAACGGTAACTTCTGACGTGCACTGTTCACGCTTGTCCTGTAGTGACCGGACGCGTCCGGTCACCCTGACCGGTGCGTCCGGTCAGTACGTTTTGCACTACGTCGTCTGGTAACGGCTAGCTGCGTACCCCTTCACTATAAATAGAAGATGTCCGGGGTTTGAGGGTAACTCTTACACATTTTGAGACCTAGAGACATCCTTTGAGCTAGAGAACAACCCCTTCACTCATCTCTTTGCTTGGTTGCACATCTTGAGTGAGATTCAAGTGCTTTGCTTGAGAGTTGCATTCTAGAGGAACTTGATCTTCGAGTTGCTGCAGATTTCTTGTTACTCTTCCGTGTTTCCTGACACGGTAGACGGCTTAGAGCAGCGGAGGTGATTGAGCTCACTATTGAAGATTGTTGGAGCCCTCACCAAGTGTTGTAAGGGGTTCTTGATCCTTCCCCGCGGGAGTTCGCGAATTGGATACTCTAGTGGAGCTCGTGGCTTGGAGGATCCCCATCTTGTGTGCGGTTGTGCGGCGCTCGCCGAGGGCTCGACTCTTGACAGTCGATTAGCTCGCGAACCGACAAGTGGGTGTGTCGCCACAACGAGGAGTAGCTTGCCGAAAATCAAGTGAACCTCGGTAAAAATCTTGTGTCATCTCTTTGCCGAGGATTTCTCTTGTGGTTGATCATTGTGATTGATTCTTCGAGTGCATTACTTCTCTACATCGTTGGTATAAGAATCAAGTCACTTGCTCTTTACTTTCTTGTACTAGTCCTAGTTAGTTTGCTTAGTGTAGCTTTTATCACATAGGAGTAAGTAGCTTAGTGACTTAGCCTCATTGGTGTGTATTAGAGATCATAGCCTTGCTTCACTAGAATTGTATAGGTGGCTTGCATAGCGTAGTTGAATTAGCGCTAGAATTAGCTTAGCCATCTTTTATACTAACGTGGTTGTTTAGTGAAGCTTGTAGATTTTTAAATAGGCTATTCACCCCCCTCTAGCCATTTGGACCTTACAGCGGTGGAAAAAATCATCGCCGCCCTACATCAACGTTGGCAAGATTGGCGCCTGAGTCCCTACAGAACTCGAGCTCGACCCCCGCTTACTGCAAAAGACGAAGGCAAGACGAATCAGCAGAAGAACTCAAATCAATGCAAGACTAAACAGGAACGAACACTCTAACTACTCACCGATGAGTAGCAAGGGCCAAACCATCTTCTTCATCCTCATCCTCGAGGAGCTCGACCACGCTGCCATCTAAAAAGGAAAAGAAGTACTCGGTTAAGGATGCAAACAAACACCAATGAAGGCGAAGAATATTGATACGCTCACCTAGGAGCATGCTACCTATGACTTGAGTACCTGGATGAGTACTCGGATGATGGGGCTTCTTGGTGGCGGACGCACTGGTGGAAGTATCGTCCACCCGTGCCCTCTTGGAGGTGGTGTGAGGAGCTCAAGGAACTGGGGGCGACACATATTGAACATAATGATCGAATTCCCCAAAAGACATGCCAGAAAATATAGTCACAGAGCGGGACTTACTAGTTACAGAGGCTCCCGCCTGATTCTCATCAACCCCTGCCCCCAACAGGGTTGCTCTCGGAGGAGAGCGGGGGCAAATCAATAAAATTTCACCCCAAGTCCTATAAGCAACCAAAAATCAACAAGGTAAGCAGAAGAAAGAAGACAGAAAGTACTCATGAAGAGCAAAACAACTTACAGAAGGGGGTGGATGATCAGCACGGTACTCTAGGACTATATGAGGGACGACGGTCACCCTCTTTAGGACCTTCTTGAGGCACTCCAACACCTCTTCTTTCGTTAACTCCAAAGCCAAAACCATCTGAAATGGGGCCTCAGCTCTAGAGTACTCGAAGCCATAGTTCTCCCTCACCTTCAGAGGTTGAACCCGACAACGTAGGAAGTTGGCGACAATCCTGAATCCAGTCAGGCCTTGCTGCTTCAGAGTCTAAATTTTCTCAAGCAGTGGCTTGATCTTCTTGAGCTCCTCACTCATCAGAGGGGCCTTCTCCCAACGGTCGTTAACCACAGGACAAGAGTTTGAATGAACAGCAAGAGGAGGGTTCATGTTCCCAGCGTAAAACCACCCAAAATGTCACTCCTTGACAGAATCAACCAAGTCATAATCGAAGAACAAACCTTTTTTACGCAAGGAAATAGAAGGAAATAGAAGAAAGGATTTCAAGAAAAGTCTCGCAAAGATGAATGAACACTGACAGATGGAGGGCAGCGTTCGGGGTCAGGTGGTTTAAGAAAATACCAAAGTATTGAAGAAAACGATAAAAAGGAGATGCTGGGAGGAAGAGACCAGCGCGGATTAAAGAGACGAACAGAACAATCTCACCAGGGCCAAAGGCAGAAACCCGGTGCTAGCCTGGAGTCTTTTAGTCAGCGAAGCTTTGCTCCTGGATCAAGCCAACACTAACCAGCTCCCTTAGCTGGCCCTCTATGGTAGTCGGGAAAGGCCAGATCTTCTCCGCAGCCCTCATGGTGATGAACTCCTGGTTTTCAATCACCTTGAGCGCCTCCTCATCCACCAGGACCTCCTTTGACTTGCTGCTTAACGCCTTCTTGCCCATACACTAACGGTGCTATAGTCTCATGGAGAGCACGGCGGCAATGCGTGGGCAGTGGCGGCGCTTGAGGAGCAGCGACGGCGACGATGGAACTCTGAATGGAGGTTAGGGTTTTGTGAATACAGAATGCTAGAAGGCCAAGGCAAGCAAGGAAAAAGAAGAAGAAGAAGAAGGGCCCCTTATATAGATTTACAATGGTAAAACGCGGCCCAAACAACCCGTTAAGCCAACGGATCATTTCTACCTTTAAATGTAGGACGCAACCGAAGTGACAGATTACACGCCTTTTCACAACGAAACAGTGCAACGGGCATATTTTAGACTTATCTGTTCACACTGCACCATCGTCAAATTGTTATAGCTCGTACAACTCAGAAAGAACTTGCCATTCGCAAAATACACAGAAGAGATTATAGAACGCCGCCAAAGAACCTAGATTTTCCAGAAACAACCCGGATGATATTCAAAAACACTCAGACAAGCAAAAAGGAGACAACAACTCAAAAAACAAAATTTTTTCTATTACAAATATCTTCAAGAGATAAAAGATTACAAATCCCACAAGACCCAATGAACTCGGTACTACGACGAACAAGGTAGAAATAAGGAGCACATAAAGAACACACTCTGAAAATGACTACATGCCCCTAGTTGTTACTCGGCATAACACACTCTACTCGGCTACATTGTTTTCTTCAAAGGAGGAGCACAATGCATCAAAGATTTATGTCATCGGCACAGCGTGATAACATGGACCAGGTGAGGCTCACAAGCATCTGTCTACCCAAGCCCGATGTGATCCTAGATCATGTGCTGATATGCACCGGACAGTCACAAGGCAGAGTGAAAGAATCAACCTGGCACTCTAGATGAGGGAACGCGTCCCACATCACAAGACTTCTTCCATCTACTAGAATGGACTACCCAGCGTAATACCGCTAAGAGATTAGTCTACCTTTAATCTCTATCACAAGACTTCTTCCATCCACTACAAGCAATACAAGACTTCCGCCACATGTCTGGGGGTTGCTCTACCTCACAGACTATCATATTCATGGCCGTAAGACTACAAGTTCCACACCAAGACTTTGCCGATTTGCAGCAGCTCGCTAGGGGGTATTTATAGGCCAAGGAGCGGTGTACATGGAACAAGTGCACCAACGACAAAAGATTCAGAGAAGTGACAGAAAGCAGTAAAGAAAAAGCAACCACGCATGAAGACACGTACTCGAGGACAGTATATCCGAAAGAATATGCCAACACTGTGCAACCCGTGACTGCGCAACATTCAACCAACTCAACCACCACCTACCACCCACTTCTGACAAAAAGCAGGTTACCTGAGAACATGAAAAAAGACCCTCTATCTGAGTTCTTCTTGAACAAAAGAACCCCGATATATGCTCGGGGGCTGCAGGATACATATGCTCAGAAGAGATTTTTAGTTTTTCCAACGATAAAGATCCAAGACCCTCCAACTTTTTGTTCCAAATAGTAAGAGGCTCGGGGGCTACACTCAGTGAGTAGGAGACTTCTCCAAGAAAAGACCACTTCAAGGCTTCTCTTCGAAAGAACCTGGACCAGACTTGTTTCATCAAGCGAGGCCAGAGAAACAAGGAGGCTTTCAAGTTCAACCACGAAATGCTTGGAGGCTTGTCAATGCGGGACCCATAGGGTTTCCCAGTGATATGACTACAAGTCATGGGCCATGGCCTAGCCCACGGACCGAAGCAGGAAGGGGTGCAGCAACTGCTACACCGAATCCGAGTAGAATAGGCCAGACTAGCCGGACTCCTATAGGAAAGTACCTTCTGTATTTAGATCAGAACACCTTCTTTGGATCCGACTAGGATTGTAACCGCACCATAGTCTTCTCTATTGATATAAAGAGAAACTATGGGCACCGGCGTAAAGGCTATTACTCGATCACAATCGAGGGCCCGAACCAGTATAAATCGACTATCTCTTGCGTTCACCGTTGAGTTCCGCACCAGCCGAAACCCGAACAACTGTCCCGGGTACCCCCCATGACAGGCTATCGGTGGTAAAATATCGACAGAATCCAACTCATCCCATTCTCTGCTTTCTGAGTCATTGTCTGTGCCAGTTGGGGCATTTCTTTGGCTCCCTGCTCTAACTGCTATGCCCTTAGCTGCACCATCATCAACCACTCCTCCATCAACATTATCACAAAACAGGTCATCATCATCATCAACTTCATAGTCACTGTCAACAAAATCCACTTCTAAACTGCCTTCACTATCATCACCATCATCGGCATCTGTACTAGGTGGGATAGACACCTTTGTGGGACTAATCACTTTGGGTAAGGTTGCAATTGGATTGAACACAATGTCCTCCTAGTTGTTGCTATCAATTATATTGTAATGGTCCATATAAAACACATAGTTCTTGACCTTAAAAGCAACTTGCTTCATTATCTGTGCTTCTTTATCTGATTCAATCAAACACGGACTGGTTGACAAATCCATCTTAGGCAACAACCAATACACCGGGACACCCAGATCATAACCTAGCACCACTGATATCTCATCTCCTGCATAAAAAGACTAGTACTGCACTTTGATATGATCAAACCGATCAACCTTGCCATCCAAGTACACCTGATCCACACCAGACCCACAGAAAAATACCCCATGATGCACTTCCACTGAAAACTCTTCATTGCCAGGCCTTAAATAACGAAAATCAACCCTAAAATTAAACATAGAACCAGAGCATATCCACGAAAACAGTTTGCTGCCTACCAGACCAACTACTACAGCCCAAAATGACTGCAATAGGTACCATTCACTATAGCAATAGAGCTCTGGGACACTTACCATAGATTGGTGCCGCTTCCCCTTTAGGTCGTCGCTAGCCTGACATGGTGCCGCCGCGTCGCAATTTGTGCGGCTGGGCAGCACCCAACGCGGAGCTTGCTGGCAACAACGAATTCCAGCCTTCGCATTCACTGCTCCCTACCCACGACTTCACCGCTGCCCCACCCTAGCCTCGTCTTCTATACCGGTTGAGAAAGATTGGGGGAGAGAGCGAGTGGAGTTGAGAGTGATAGAGACAACGTTCGGGGGGGGGGGGGGGGGGGGTTGATAAAATGTAATGCCCTAAGCTTCCATCAGCCATGGTGGCACGGACACATCGGATTATGCGGCTGGCGTGGCTGGCTTTGGACCATCGATGCGTTGCGGCAAAAGATGAGGAACCTGGATAGTTGCTTTGAAAGTTGGAGGACGCAAATGGGAAGGGGCCAAAAGTTTGGACCCAGGGTGCATTTTACTCATATAATAACTTTCTATAACAAATCTATTCGAATACAAATACTAATACTATTTCATTAAATCTAGTCAAACATAGAATTTTTTTATGAGACTTCTTTTCTTTCTTGAGTAGAGGGAGTACTACCGGATAACTCGATCTGGCTCTGTTCGCTTAAACTACTTTAGCAGTACTTTTTAGCGAACGAACGGTTTTTTCCTCTCACAACAAATCAACATAAGCATTAGCGAAGCCAAATTCCAAGCCATACGTGATCTATCAGGACGCCACCTATGACACCAAAGTACCGTCTCCATGTCTGGCCCCCTCTTCCATCATATCCAACTTCCTCTCCATCGCCCCCAGCTTGGCCAATATAGTCTGCAACTAGTGGTGTTCGTTTTCCAATCTCATGCACTCCTGTAGGGCGCTGGCGCCACGGCTGCCAGTGGAAGCAAACCTCCGGCCGCCGTAATCCTCCGCCGCTGCACGAGCGCTCCGCGCAACCGCGCGTGCCAGGCACTGCATCGCTCGCGCTCCCTCCCTCCCTCCTTCCGTGACCTCTATTGCGACCCCGCGCCCCCAGCTATCCGGCTCCTGCTCCCCCCACCGGAGACGAGGACGGCGGCAGCGACTCCGACGAGGTAGGTCGTTCCTCCTCTGGATCTGAGCCCTCCTCCTCTGGATCTGAGAGACGCAGCGATGGTTAGGGTTTCGGCAAGCTCAGGGGTTCTATTCCCTCCTCCCTCCGGTGAGCTCGAAGGTGATCGGCCAGGGGCTGGAGCAGCCTGCACCTCGAACTCATTCGCTTATTGTTTGTTCGTTTTTTTCTTCTGTTTCTCAGTGTTGCAAGGGAATTTTTTGGGATATTGCAACAGATGATTCATGTGTTGCAGAAAAGGGAGTTCTAATGTTGGGATTGTTGCAATAGGAGATTTTAATTGTTGAAATTACTTCTTTTCAAATGTTGCAGAGGCGATTTTGAGTTGTTTCCATTTTCATGTTTCATGGTTTATTTTGCGATGTTACGATACTACTGTTTGAGATGTTGCAGTACATAATTTTTCAATGTTGCAGTACATATTTTCGATGTTGCACTACATAGTTCTGCGATGTTACATTATTTATATTCCGATGTTGCACTACATGTTTTTGCGATGTTGCACTTGAAGTGTTTCGTGCTCTTGGAACAGGGGCGCGGTGGGGGAACGGGGAGCGGTGGGGAACAGGGACAGGGGCGCGGCCCTTCCCGTCGCTGAGGAGACGCAGGCCGCGCGGGGGGGGGGGGGGGGGGGGGCGGGGAGGTCAGCGCAGTCCGCATCGCCATCTCGTGCTCTCGTCAGTCATCGTGGTTGAATCTGCCTAGGACATAAACACGGTGGGGAACGCTGCACGGTGGGGGAGAGAGGCGCGACGGAACAAGTACGATATGACCTGCGTCCGGACGTCCGGGCGCTAGGTATGCCCTTGCACGGTTCGCGCCTTTCTTCCTGGCGTCGTGCAAGAAGAGAGTACAACCAGTAGAGAAACGAAGTAACAGTACACGTGCAATGGTACATGATAAAACTGCAGGTAGTAGTAGGCTTTTGGCGTCCATGAACTTGAACTCTCATGTTAAAGGCTGGTACACGACTCATGCATGTGAGCGCTCTATCTGGCGTCGGCATCGGCCATCTTTTTTTTTATCGCCTTAGTCTTCCAAGTATAAGTTGCAGTAACTGAACTCACACCAACACATACTGCAACCATCACACGTACGCACACAACTAAATCTATAACCTATACTCTAAGTCTAAGAAATACGGCTGAAAGATATGACAGTTGTACTCCATTCGTGCGAGGCGCTTAAAAAAATGCCAGGACATGTGGACACCGGAGGCACGCGAGTCGTTCAGGGATCGAACTCGGGAGGACTGCTCGCACGCCGGCGCAGCTAGCGAACCGAACCATGCTCGGTCCTCTCGGCCATCTTTGTTGCTTTCGAATCTGAGCGAAGGCATGGTCGCATGGATAGTTGGGTATCGGTACCAAAAGAAAGCAGCATCACATGTGTGGACTGTGGATGGAGCCACAGGGCACAGCCCAGTAGCCCACAGCCAGCCACCATGTGGCCCTGCTCTTCAAAAAAGCACGCGTCGATCTAACGGTCTAGCCCAGGCTGAGAGCCTGAGATCGTGAAATGTGCGGCACCGATCCATGCACAGAAAGGACGGCACCATCGTTATTATTACCAAAGAAAAGAAACATTAGTTCACAGCAAACTGTGCCGGCTGTGTCTGATCCAGGCTAAAGTTTACTCGAGTCACCTGGCACGTTTGGATGCTGACTAGGAAGATTAAACATGAACTAATTATAAAACTAATTACATAGAAGTAAACTAATTAGTGAGACAAATCTATTAAGCTTAATTAATCTATAATTAGCAAATGTTTACTGTAGCACAATATTGTTAAATCATGGACTAATTAGACTTAATAGATTCATCTCGTAAATTAGTCTCAATCTATATAATTAGTTTTTGTAATTAGCCTATGTTTAATACTTCTAATCGGGATCAAAGATTCGACATAACAGGGCTAAACTTTTGCTCGAGGGAAACAAACACAGAGCGTTGTTATTTGTCATCAAGAATTGCATGCACAACCCGATTTCACAATACTTCCTCCGTTCCAAAAGGAATAAAAATCTCGTTTATGAGAATCAAACAATCTCAAAATTAATAACGTCTATGATGTGTAGCAAGTATCTCTAGATTCATTATAAAATATATTTTCGTAACAAGTATATTCGAATAAAAAAAACGAAAGCTAGTCAAATTCAGTATTATTTGGTAAGACTTTTTTTTTCTTGGGCAGAGGAATGACTACCAATGGCTCGATCAGTAGTTCCAAACAAGACCTTAGCTATGAGGACGGCACTTAGACTGTGTGCACTCGCGTCCTCTAAATCGCACTGGAGTACCGTATAGCGGAAATCGCAGCTACAGCGGCTCCGGTACATGATGCGCTATGCTTCCGGATAAACCAGACCTCCGCCAAATTTGAAGCAATAGAGGAAGTACGCTAAAAGCTGCGTAGACCCTGTTGCTGCTGCCTTTCTACGTCTGAATGGGAGAGAGAAAGAATATGTGTATAGTAACTCACAAACCAAAACACCAAATTAAATTCTGATTGCACCATTAAATTTGTTTCAATAAATTCTTCAAAACAAGATTTCACATGGATATATTTAGATAAAGTGACAAGTGGGCCCCACAGTGGATAGAGGATGATATAGAGAATGAATGAGTGCGGGAGAATTGAGTATAGAGGAGAGAATCTTGATGACTAGGATATATAGAGGATGAATTTAGAGTACCACGAGTGCGGATAGCCTTATGGCGGCACAGAAACGGTTCCGTATCACGAATCCTACTATTCCCCGCGGCGCCTCCAGCTTATCCAAGTTCCCCTCCATCGCCTCCAGCTTGGCCAATATCCTCTGCAGCTGGTGTTGTTCGTGTGCCAATCTCATGCGCTCCTGTAGGGCGACGCGCCTCTGTCTGATGTTGTAGGACTTGGCGGCGCTGGCGCCACGGCTGCCAGTGGAAGCAAACCTCCGGCCGCCGTAACCCTCCACCGCTGCGCGAGCACTCCGCGCAACCGCCCGCACCAGGCACTGCATCGCCGACCTCTCTGTCTGTCGGATCGGATCTAGCGAAATCGGCTGGATAGATCGATTGTCTGTGATCAATGGTGTGCTGCAGTCTGGCTGCTTGGTGACTACTTTCGTCGATCTTGGATGGACGGGTGCACCGGCTGTTGCTACATCCCGAGGATTTTATAATACCGGCAACCGGCGATTGGAACTCGGAACTGAATCCGAGTAGGAATCTGCGCTTCTCCCGAGTTTTTTTGGGCGCATACCCGCCCGCCCTCGCGTCGTCTCCCAAAGACTACTCGGGGGCGACTCGCGCCGCCGCCGCACAGAACCTACCGTAGCCACCACCTCCGGCCGCCGTCGTCGCAGATCTATACGCGGCGGCGGCGGCCAGCGCCGGTACCGAAAAAAGGTGTGCAGTTACTGTTTCATCTTACCTTCTCTCTCCTCTTTCCCCATCCTCTTCCCCCGTCAACTCTGGCTAGATCCGTGCACTTGTGATGCCTGTCGCGTAAATCCGGGCCCCCCTATTTGGTCGGATCCGGCGTCTGTGGCCGTATCCCTGGCGGTAGGGCGACCAATGGCGGCGGGCCCTGAGGCTACGCCCGGTCCGACCATGGCCGGCCGTGGTTGGAGCTCAGCGGCGGTCGTGCTGCTGTTGCTGCGGCTCACGGATATGGCCGGCGCGCGGAGGCCAGGTGGCCCCGACGAGTATGGCCTTCAGCCGATGAAACGCGTGGGGAACCGTTCGCGCTCCTCCCGGACGCGGCTCCGGGTCGAGCGTGTTGGGGAGGTGGCTGGTGGCGATGCTCTGGAAGATGGCCGGGCGTCCGTGACGTTCTGCGAGGATGGCCTGGTTCCAGAGTGCTCCCGGCTGCGGAACTCGAGCCGCGCGCAGATGGCGGCCGCGGGACGCGCGTTGGGGAAGCGGACGCCGTTGGCCTCCTTCCTGCTCGTCCCCAGCCCTTCGACGACTACTCTCCGGGGGTCAGGCCAGCCATCTCCGCTGGGGTTGGCTTCCGCATTTGTGAAGCTGCGTAAGTGCACAGATTCAGGGCGAAAGCTCGGCTCGGTTTTGCCGAGCGAATGACGGTGACGCCTTGGGCGCCACATACTTTCTTGAAGGCGTCGTTCCTGAACCTCGTGCCGCTTCTTTGCCTGCTTCGCCGGATTCTAGGCAAAAGCCCTGCCTTAGAGGTCTCTAAGGTCAGTGGCGATGGCGTCTTGGGCGTTACCCCCTTCTTTAAGGCGTTGCTGAATAATCTCCTGCTACCGTCGCTCCTCCCGCCGGGTCGTCGTGGTCACTGTGTTGCACCTATTTGTGCTTCATGTCCTCCTCACTTTGGTATGTCCCGTTGGTGTTTGTTGTAGCCATTGGCGTTGCTTATGCCGATGCTTTGCTACTGCGAGCGTGTCGGCCTCATCCGTGGATGCTTTGCCGCGTCGATGGTTTTCGTGCTTGGGCGGATGTTGCCGCCAGCGTTTAGGCCTCCTTTCATGCAGATGCTTTGTTGCTCCGAGTGTGTCGCCCCATCCGCGAATGCTTTGCCTCGTCGATGGTCTTCGTACTAGGGCGGATGCTTTGCCGCCTGGAGTTTCTAGCGGATGCTTTTGCCGCTGTTATCATCTACGGCTTCACTTCACTGCTGGCTACCAACGTGTTGAGTTCTATTGTATTAAGTTCAGCTGGCTGAGGTTGTCAGGTGGAGGGTCCCCCTCTTGTTTCTTGCTTTTCGTTTGTGTTGTGGACTTCTTCGTTGGTAATCTATGGATTACTTGCGAATCCTATGTATCGGTTACTTTGCCGTTCTTTCGGCTCTTCTTCTTGATGAAAAACACGTGAAGCCGTGATCTCAGAAAAAAAAAAGTTTTTTGGGCGCTCGGACAGCCTGTAAAAAGCTTAGGTATTACATGTCACGATCACTCAATACTCGAAATAGTTAAGTTCCAGATATGTATATTATTATTACAAGTGTTCATCATACATACGGTATTTTTTTCTACGAAGACGGCATGATAACTCGTGTTATCTGAACACACGGTCTCACAGACCCACAATATACATAAGGGTTCCCACACACACAAGTTTAATATGGCACGCCACAAGTAATGCCAGCACATGCCTCATGCCGAGGAGAGGCACGGGGAGTTTCTTCCTCCCTGCACTGCCTGCTTCCCTCCGGCAATCAGTGGGACGTCCCAGCATACTCTCAGGTGCCGATCCCATAGACAACGACAACTGCTCATCTGCTTAGAGCCGAGAGATGAGGAGCGGGACAGAGACAGGGCTGTCTTCGCCCATGGCAGGGTGGCACATCTCCAGCATGTCCAGCTCCCTGAACCGCTCCAGAACCCGCATCTTGCACTCCTCGGCCGCCATGACACCAGTGGAGAAGGCACCGTGCACCGTGCCAGTGTACTTGAGACTCGTGGCCTCTCCTGCGAAGAACAGGTTGTCCACGGGGATGCGCAGCTTCTCGTACAGGTCGCGGGGTTTGTTCACCCCATCGAACGTGTAGGAACCAAGTGAGTTCTCATCCGAGCCCCAGTGTGACACCAGGTAATTTATCTGCAACAATAAATTTTGGCCAGCATAGGCTGTAAGAAATTATCTATAGCAGGATTCTTTTATTACTGTAGTAGTTGAAGATATTGTCAATAAACTAACCGGCTCAGCTGCATTGGGAAGGATCTTCTTCAACTGAGAAAAGGCAAACTGGGCGGCAGCCTCATCTGACATCTTCTCGATGTCACGAGCAAGGCGGCCAGCAGGCATGTAAACAAGGACAGGGTGGCCGGTTGCCTTGTGAAGGTTGAGGAAATAGCTGCAACCATATGTGCTAGAGGAAACGACGCCGAGGAACTCCACGTTAGGCCAGAAAACCTGGCCGAAGTGAAGAACAATTTTGTTCTCAACTCCAACTGTAAGTTCTCTAATTGCTTCTTCTTTCCAGTCTGGCAGTCTCGGCTCAAATTTAATTGTTTTTGCTTTCAGGACACCCAACGGAACAGCGACAACTGCAGCATCCGCAACAAATGTTTTGCCACTGCTTACAGTAACCTCTACCCTGTTCCTGTGGCGAACAATTTCCACAACCCTGAAGAACAAAGAATAAGGATCAGTACTGAATGAATGGCTCATGAAAGTGAAACTACAACTATTGATTACCAAATTAATAAGGATAGAAATGCATACTTATGGTTGAGGCGTATATCTAAACCTTTCGCAAGAGTATTTATAACCGGACGATATCCACGAACCATGAGGCCATGACCACCTGGAAGCAGCACCTCCTGCATCCCATCAACATTATCATGCATAAGACACAGTAATTTCATAATGCACAGGTACATTGGCCAGGTACTAAACAAAAAAAATCATACCTGATCCCAACCCTGTAGTGAAATTGAATCAGCGTCGGTGGCAAACCAACCCTCCATACGGCACAAATACCACTGAAGGACCTCATGAGCAATCCCTTCTTGCCTGTAGTGAACACATTGAAAACACATGGAAAACCCAATTAAAATGACTGGAATGTTTGTGCTGAACAGTGCACATAGGCAGAAAGTAGATTAGTACAAACCTCAAGTGTGGATTTCTATCCATAACAATTGCAATGGCTTTTGCAATAGACATATCTTCATTGGTTCCTTCCCTCAATTTGCCAGTCTGTGCAGAGTGTTATGGGTAAATCAGTAATAGAAAGTTAGAAACTACCTAAAATCAACAGGCACCAACACACCACTAATTGAAAGAAGGGAATACCTCTTCCAGTATGGTCTCAAACACCTTCCCAATCTTTTCTACCAACTCTTGTGGTACTTGATGTCCATTAGTGTCATAGAGTGCATAACTGAAAGGCAATAGAACAAGTTAGCTCCTATCATTTGCTCCATCGTCTCTCAAAGTACAATTCATCTTAATGCAAAGTTTTACCTCTCCAGATCATGATCAAACAGCACAGAATCATCTCCACTTGTGCGGTACAGTGGAAGCCCAAGCCTTCCGATTATTGGTGCCAAGGGATTTTCTTCACAAACGCCATGAAGCCTGATGAATAAAAATGATGAAAACACCGTTCAAGATAAAACTTTTGGGCACATAGTGAAAGTTAAAAAGAAAAAAGAATGGAACTCACCAAGATGCTCCCAAATCGACTGGAAACCCAAAAGAGTAGTCAGTGTGAACTCTGCCACCAATCCTATCACGGGATTCCAGAAGAATAACCTGGAATGTGTCACGACAATTGAAATGCATCACAATTCACAAAAGGGTCTTCTCATTTTCGTCTAAGAAATATGGGTTGTAAAATTGCACCACCAACACGCGGACATGACAAAAAATAACAGCGAAAAATACCTGGAAGGAGGCATTTCTGAGCGCATCTGCAGCAGCAAGACCTGCAAACCCACCACCAATAACAATAGCGGATGGTGTGTGTGGCTTTCTCCTAGCATTTTCAGCGTATGAGCCTGACATGAAGACAAAATATGTTTTATCTCAATGTAAAGGTAACACAGGAAATAAAATGTTAGTACAAAATGTGTTCAGAAGTACAAGTTTAGTTCTATTGATCATATTGAGAAGGAAAGGAAGTTTCAAAGACATTTCTAATCAAATTTATTATTCCAGCAGTATCACAATTTTGACAGAGAAAAGAAGGAAATAAAGGTGGATGGCTCCTGCTTTTTTAACTATATCCATAAAAGAAACTTCCTGAAACATTCTCATTCCGTTACTGCTATAGTGTTTGAATGACATACAAAACCTGTTCAAGTTTAATCTTCTGCAAATTTTGATGCAATTGGGTGCCTGCTAATCTGGAGGGGTTTAGCATAAGACTGATATTTTGTTCCAAAGAGCGGAGTACCTCCAAATGATAAAAGACCATTTCATATAGAAGTAACATAAAGAAGCCTACCAAGTTGTGAAATTGCCGATATCGCCTGTTCTTCTCACATCAACCCTCCTCTACCCCCCTCCACCATGGAGGGTTAGTAGTGAGGCATGTTCCCCTGTCTCAGAACAATGATGGTGAGGTAAGACAGGACAATTTAAGATTTTCACTTATCCTCCCAACAACTAAATTTGGGCCTGTGTAGTGTTCTTGGTCTGCATTAATCACGCATGCTCTGGCACAAGACAGTTCACTCTTGACTCCTCCAACATTTTTATAGCATATAGGCTATGTTGTTGTTGTTGTTGTTGTATAAATTACGGGGTTTTCAGAAGATCGCAAGGGTGAGAACAACTTTTCATTTTATCTTTTTTTTAAGGCCAGAGCGTGGACATGACACAAGGACATTAGTGATTGGTAGTCTTCTAGATCATGTTTGGACAAGATGGGCACCAAACTACAAGGAATAAGCATACCATGTCTCGTGGCTATTGGCTAATGTTCGCCTTGGTAACACTAGGCACTCTGTAGGATTGTGGAAGACACCTATTTAGCAAACCCCTCTTATCAGATACGCTTCAGGACACTAAACGCAGCCCAACTTCATTGACACACTAAGACCCAGAAGTAATATCCATGAATGTATGACAATGACAAGCAAAAGTATTATATTACAAATACATGCAAATTGCAGCATTGGTATATAGTGAATGAGTAGACAGGTACATCCACTAGCCAATACAACAACAACAACAACAACAACAACAAAGCCTTTTGTCCCAAGCAAGTTGGGGTAGGCTAGAGATGAAACCCAAAAGAGACGAGAAACAGGGAGACACAAAAAAGACATAAAGGGACACAAAAAGAGGTCACGGTTCCGGCACGTTGATTGCCAATCTCCAAGCGCTTCTATCCATAGCTAAATCCTTGGAGATATTCCACTCCTTAAGATCTCTCTTAACGGACTCGTCCCAAGTTAGTTTAGGTCGACCTCTACCGCTCTTTACATTATCGGCCCGCTTTAGAACTCCACTACGCACCGGCGCCTCAGGAGGCCTCCGTTGGACATGTCCAAACCATCTCAACCGATGTTGAATCAATTTCTCCTCAATTGGTGCCACTCCAACCCTACCCCGAATATCGTCGTTCCGGACTCTATCCCTCCTTGTGTGCCCACAACACCAACGCAACATATGCATCTCTGCTACACTCAATTGCTGGATATGTCGCCTTTTTGTAGGCCAACACTCAGCACCGTATAACATCGCCGGACGAATCGCCGTCCTATAGAACTTACCTTTCAGCTTCTGAGGCACTCTTTTGTCACAGAGGACGCCAGAAGCTTGACGCCATTTCAACCAGCCGGCTGAAATTCTATGCCTAACATCTTCATCAATGTCTCCGTCCTTTTGTAGCATCGACCCTAAATACCGAAAAGTATCCTTCTTGGCCACCACTTGCCCATCGAGGCTAACGTCTCCCTCCTCATGCCTAGTCGCGCTAAAATCGCACCTCATGTACTCGGTCTTAGTCCTACTAAGTCTGAACCCTTTCGACTCTAACGTGTGCCTCCATAGTTCTAACTTCCTATTAACCCCTGCCCTACTGTCGTCAACTAGCACCACATCATCAGCAAAGAGCATACACCAAGGGATACCACCTTGTATGTCCCTTGTGACCTCATCCATCACCAAAGCAAATAAATAAGGGCTCAAATCTGACCCCTGATGCAGTCCTATTTTAATTGGAAAGTCACTGGTGTCGCCATCACATGTTCGGACAAACGTCACCACATCCCTGTACATATCCTTGATGAGGGTAACGTACTTAGTTGGGACTTTGTGCTTTTCCAAGGCCCACCACATGACATTTCTCGGTACTTTGTCATATGCCTTCTCGAGGTCAATAAAGACCATGTGCAAGTCCTTCTTCTGCTCCCTATATCTCTCCATCAATTGTCGTAATAAGAAAATCGCCTCCATGGTCGACCTACCAGGCATGAACCCAAACTGATTTTGGGTCACATGTGTCACTCTCCTTAGGCGATGCTCGATAACCCTCTCCCAGAGCTTCATCGTATGGCTCATCAACTTAATCACACGGTAGTTAGTACAACTTTGAACATCTCCCTTGTTCTTGAAGATAGGTACTAATATACTTCTCCTCCATTCTTCAGGCATCTTGTTAGATCAAAAAATAAGGTTAAAAAGCTTAGTCAACCATACTATCGCTCTGGCGCCTAGGTATCTCCACACCTCAATGGGGATACCATCAGGGCCCATCGCTTTACCTCCCTTCATCCTCTTCAAAGCCTCTCCGGTCTCTGCCTCTTGAATTCTCCCCACAAAGCGTCTGTTGGTATCGTCAAATGAGTCGTCCAACTCAAGGGTAGGACCCTCATTCTCCCCATTAAACAGCTTGTCGAAGTACTCTCTCCATCTGTCCTTGATCTCCTCATCCTTCACCAGAAGTCGATCTGTCCCATCCTTGATACATTTTATTTGGTTGATGTCCCTTGTCTTCCTCTCGCGGATTCTAGCCATCTTATAAATGTCCTTCTCCCCTTCCTTCGTGCCTAGCCGCTGATAAAGGCCATCATACGCCTGACCTTTTGATACACTCACAGCTCGCTTTGCAGCCCTCTTCGCTATTTTATAGCCCTCGATGTTGGCTGCACTCTTGTCATGGTGGAGACGCTTGAAACACTCCTTCTTCTCCCTAATAGCCCTTTGCACCTCGTCATTCCACCACCATGTGTCTTTCGCTTTCCGTTTGCCTCCCCTACTCACGCCAAACACTTCCGAAGCCACCTTCCGGACACATGTTGCCATCTTTAGCCACATGTCGTCGGCATCTTCTCCTTCGTCGGCATCTTCTCCTTCTTCCCAAGGCCCCTCATCTAGCATCCTCTCCTTAAACGTTTGCGCTGCTTCCCCTCTAAGCTTCCACCACTTCGTTCTCGCAATCTTGGCCCGTTTGTCCCGGTGGACACGTACCCGAAAGCGAAAGTCCGCCACCACAAGCTTATGTTGAGGGACAACACACTCCCCAGGTAACACCTTACAATCAAAGCAAGCACGTCTATCCTCCCTCCTTGTAAGGATAAAGTCGATCTGGCTCGAGTGTTGTCCACTACGAAAGGTTACTAGATGAGATTCCCTCTTCCTAAAGAGGGTGTTCGCTATCAACAAGTCATAGGCCAGCGCGAAGTTCAAAACATCCTCCCCCTCTTGATTCCTACTACCATATCCGAACCCCCCGTGCACCCGCTCGAAACCTACATTAGTTGCACCAACATGGCCGTTGAGGTCTCCTCCTATAAAGAGTTTCTCGCTGATAGGCACGGTACTAACCATGCTATCAAGATCTTCCCAAAACTGCCTCTTGGTGCCCTCGCTAAGACCTACTTGAGGGGCATAGGCACTGATCACATTTAGAGCCGAATCTCCAACTACTAGCTTGACCAAGATAATTCGGTCGCCTTGCCTCCTAACATCAACGACTCCATCCTTAAGGCTCCTATCGATCAAGATGCCTACACCATTCCTACCCGATGTTGTCCCCGTGTACCAAAGTTTGAAGCCCGTATCCTCCACCTCCTTCGCCTTCTGGCCCTTCCATTTAGTTTCCTGAACGCATAGAATATTTACACGTCTTCTAATTGCTGCATCGACTAGCTCTCTTAGCTTACCCGTTAGGGACCCTACATTCCAGCTACCTAGACGAATCCTAGTTGGCTCGGCTAGCTTCCTTACCCTTCGCACCCGTCGAGGGAAGTGCGAAGACCCTTGCTCATTTTTCACTACACCCGGGCGTAGATGTAGCGCGCCACTAAGGTTGCGACGACCCGACCCTTGCTCATTTTTCATCGTACCCGGGTCACGATATGACGCGCCACTAAGGGGATGACGACCCGGCCCTTGCCCATTTAACACCACACCCGGGTTCCGATGTAGCGCGTCGCTAAGAGGGTTACGCTCCAGTACATCCACTAGCCAATATTATGATAAATTTGTCTACCCGTGTTCGTGAGCATGACAACGATGTGGATCGCACATGCATGGAATGAAGCACTCAACACGAACAGCAAAGCACTTGACAGCATATACCTTTCGGTAGTCAGGTTTCGTAGAAACCAGTATATGTTAATTTTTCCTTATCGTGCTACCGTGGTGGGCTTGTGAGAATATCAGTGAACGAAGGTCCCCAGTACTAATGAGGCACAGGAGTCCACAAATCCACATGGGGTCAAATCCGAGAAGCTTCCAAGTGGTCGGTCGCCTCTTGCGTGAGATGTTGTATAAAGTGTGAAGTGTAAACAGCTACTTGAAGAGTTGTAGTCTAGTTTTTTTTTTCCTTTCTTCCACCGACAAATGCATATGGGACTTCATGGTTCATGGCCCATTCATCGAGCCCATGCGTGCCTCCCAACAACCATAAGAAACCCAAAGTTTAAGTTGGAAAAATTCAATTTTGCCACTAAGTGGTGTCAGATCCACCAATAAATACCTAATCAACAACCCAATAACGCATCATGTGAGAAAACAACTACTAGATGATCCCAAGTCATCCAATCGATTCTTCTTCACCTGAGAAGCTTTAATAACTCACATCGATCTAGGATATAGTTTCAAGTTGGAACAAAATCCGATCTGCCAACTGTAAGCCCAAAACTGAAAGAGCTCCCCGTAGAAGAAGCAGGACTTACTGTTGTTCGCCATCTGTGAAGCTCTGTTCTTCTTCTCCTTCACAATTACTACTTGAATTTGAATTAGAATTGGATGGATTTAACAACTGGGGGGAGAAATGCAGCAGGAAGATGAGGAGGCAGGCGACGTAGTGGTTCGAGTTCGAGTTGAGTCCCAGGTTCACGAAACAGTTCATACAGCCGTGCAGCCGAATCGCCGCAGCCCTCTCAGGAATTCACGGTTCTCTTCGCGATCTCACACAACCTTCCAGTGTCCTCCCGATCCCATCAACTTCTTACCCGATTCGACTGCGGGGTAGAGGAAAACTCCGGCGGGGCAAGCAACACTGCAGAATCAGGGAAATCAAACTATAAATTCGTCACAAAAAAACTGATATTTCCGTCTCTATACTGCAACAGAAATCGGAGGATTTGCGGCACTACGGGAGGGGGGGAATAGCCACAAGTTCGCTCCTCTGACGCAATCTGGCCCGAGATAATAATTCCAAAAATCGCCAGGCAACCCGGGGGAAACCGACACGGAATCCCACCCCGCAAGCCAAGCAATCCAGGGAGGCAGGGTCGAAAAAGAGCCCGTCCTTTCAGGTCTCCCCGCAAACCAGGCTGAAATCACGCGAATTCATTCGTGGAGAAGAAGAAAAAAATCATGAAGCCCACCTCAAAAACTTGGCCGGGGCCGAAGAACTGGAGATTTTCCTTTGCACAGGAAGTCGGGAAGGATCCCGGTGGGTGCGTAGAGGGAGGAGGAGTCCTCCGGCCTGCTGCTGTCTCCTGCCGTTTGGGGGAGCTTTGGGCGTTGCGTTGGTGAATGGTGATGGTCAGGGGCGCTGTGGTGCGGCGATTGGGTGGAATTTATAGCTTCGTTGGACGGCGAGGGGGGTAACCCGGGGTGTCAGAGCCGCGCCGACCCCACCAAACGCGTGGTTTCGTGAGCGTTTGATCGCGTTTGGACGGCGGTGATGCGCGATGTAGCTGGACGAGGGTTGCTGACCACATGTCAGGGGTGAGGCGATATTTCTTTTTTTTCTCTCTTTCCAAAAACAATGTCCATTCTGCCAAAAGAAGTATATGTATAAAAAAATAAGGCGCGTACTAGTTTCTAAAAGGATGCATGATTCGTACGTGCATTATTTTCTCATGGATGATTTATAATCATTTGATTATTATTGTTGATAATGTATATAAAGAGCTCAGGGGCCATTTGCAGCCCTCCTTAGAGCAACTTACTCGTGGTGATCATTCCTGCTCAGTTAAATAGAAAAATTAACACAGATTATGGTAAGGATTAGACACAAATAACTTCTTTATTAACGCTGGATTGAGCTGGGAGCTAAAAAAAAGACTCCTCACAATTTTTTTATTTAATCCTCACCAGAATCACTTCCTACCCGCTCCACATTCTACTCCCCCACTAGATCACATCATCAAAGAATTAGCGAGCTAAAGCGAATAATTGAAGAGTAGAGCTCTAACATAAAGGCCCTATGAGTATGCTTTGAGATTGAGATTGGATCGGACAAGGCTTTAGAAAGGCCCGTGAAAATTCTTCAGCCCAGACTTGACACTTTGGGGAGTCTGTGAACGTGCGTGCGTGTATATGCACGTTTGTGTTAGTACCAGATTTTGAAAAAAAAATGGTAGAGGTTGGAACTTTGTTTCATTATCTAAAAAAAGATTTTGAAAAAAGATGAGTTTGGATATGAGGTAAGTGTATATGTTTGTACTCCCTCCGTCCCAAATTATAAGACATTCAAAGAATCTTGGAGAGTCAAAGCATCTTAAGTTTGATCAAAATTATAGAGAAAATTACAAAAATTTATAACATCAAATAGATATACTATGAAAATATAATTAATGAAGAATCTAATGATACTTAATTGGTGTCATAAATATTATTATCTTATCATATAAATTTGATCAAACTTGAGATCTTTTGACTCTCCAAGATTCTTGGAATGCCTTATAATTTGAGATGGAGGGAGTATGATGTATGTGATGATGGTGCTTGAGGAGGCACCGAGGCAGAAGCTGTCTGCTAGCTAGGAAATGCATCCAAGAGGGACGATGTGGACACAAGGCTAGCTGATCACGGATTTGAGCTCAGTTGTAGGTTTTTTTTAGAAAGGGGAATATATTAAAAACACAGCTTCTGCATCGATCAATGCATATGGCTGTTTGTTATTACAAAACGGGAAGAAACGGTCTAAGGTATCTCAAAGACAAAGTTTTGCACCATAAGAAAAACAAAGGCCTAATAAAACCAGTACTAGCTAGTAAGTCTATTACTAAAGCTCTAACCGTGTCTAGCAAAAACTTCCATCGCAATTGTCTCAATGGTCTTACACCACATCTTCATCAAATGGCGATCCTCCTCCTCCTTCTGTAACAGAGACCAGAACCTGATCCAGTAAGTTCCCCTGAAGATAGCCTGCAAGTAAGATGGTGCTACAGTTTTGTTAAAAACTATATCGTTTCTGGTTAATCAAATCGCCCAACATAAAGCACTTGCACCAACAATGATCTGAGATTTCAGTTTCCTATTTATCCCCTCCAACCAGCCTGTAAAAATATTGTGTACACTGATTGACGGTGATAAATTAAAGGAAACCCGAACAATCCTCCAAATAAACTTAGCAAAATGGCAGTCAAAAAATAGGTGTTGAATAGACTCATTGGAGGAGCAAAAACAACATTTCTTATCCCCTTGCCACTGCCATCGTGCTAAATTATCTTTGGTTAGAATCACTCCCTTGTACAAGTACCACATGAAAACTTTGATTTTAAGAGGTAGTTTCAGTTTCCAGATAAAAGTATTAAAAGGTATGGCTTGTGTTCCTAATAGAGCTCTATACATCGATTTGACAGTAAATAACCCATTCTGATGTAACCCCCACATAAAACGGTCTCTCTGATTAGTTAATTGTATATTTGCCACCATGATCACAACATTGTGCCATGCTTGCAAATTAACACCTGTCAGAGATCTCTTAAAGGTTACATTTAAAGGTATCGTAGACATTACTGAACTAACCGATGCATTTTTCTTTGTCACGATATTATAAAGTGTGGGAAATAGCGATTTTAGTGGGCGCGCTCTTATCCACGAGTTCTCCCAAAATCGCACTTGAGATCCGTCACCTAGATCAAACTTGCCCAATGAGAGAAACTTCGTCTTGACCTTCATAAGGCCAGCCCAAAATTGAGAATCCCCAGGCATGTGTTGAACCTGTGTCAAGCTTTTATTCCTTTGGTATTTATTCATAAGTAATTGTTGCCAAACCCCATCTCCATTTAATAGATTAAACAACCATTTACTAAGGAGACACTTGTTGTGAGTTTCTAAATTTAGGACCCCCAGCCCCTTTGATCTTTCGGTGTGCAAACTACCTCCCTAGGTTAGGCGAAATAATCTCCTAGGATCGGAGTACAATGCAAATAAACATAGGAAATGAGCTGGTGACATGATAATTCACTATCTACACGGTATCTACCGAAAGGAGTTGCTGCTATTGAACTCCTCAAGGCGTTTAATTATGCATTTATTAAAAGAATTGAACTTGGTTTTAGAGATTATGTGGTGTTCTTGGTGTCACTTTGTCGTCTCGTCGGAAATTTATATATATTGTTATTTTTCGTAGTCTAAGTTAGACTTACGTGCTATTCTACACCCTAAGTGTAGAATACTATTCTACACCAAGCTATTATACTGAACAAAATTCAATATTGTTCAGTACTCACGTTTCAGTATTATTTAGTATTTTTGTGATGCTAGGTGTAGTACTGAGTGATACTGAATGCTGTTCAGTAGTACTCAGTATTTTTTCTACTCAGTTTTGACTTACGGTGTAGAATAATATTCTACACCTAATGTGTAGAATAGCGCTGCCGTGTATATATATATATATATATATATATATATATATATATATATATATATATATATATATATATATATATGAGTAAAATGCACCCGAATCCTCAAACTTTTGGTCTCTTCCCATCTGTCATACCAAAGATCAGAAACCTGCCACACCAGCATCAACGCTGACGTGGCTATGCCACAGTGGCACTTGGACACCGTGACTGTGCCAACTTTTCCAAAAACACCCCTTAACACACTGTGACCGTGCCACAGGCTAGCGTGGGTGGGCCGCCGTCGCCGCGCGGGCATGCGAGCAGGCGCCACCACCGTGGGCGAGCTGCCGCCGCCGGGGCCACTGCGGGTGCCCGGCGAACTGTCACCGCCGCGACCACGGGGGCGAGCAATCGTTGCCAGCGTGTGGGCGTGCGTGCGAGCCGACACAGCGGCCACGCGGGCACGCAAGCAGACGCTGCCACCGCCGCTGCAGTCACACGTGCAAGGGAGGTGGACGCGAGCAGGCACCGGACCAAGATCAGCATGAGAACCGCCCGAGGTGCAAAGGGGTCACCTCCCCATGGTGTAGCGCACCCACAGTAGGTCCGAGGCGGGTGGAGCAAAGCTGGCCGCGGAGGCGTGCCTAGCGGTGGCGGAAATCGGCGGCAAGGGCACTGTTCCCGCGCATGACGGTGAAGCTCCCTCGAACCTGTGCGAGACCAAGACAGAAGGCATCAGGCCGGACCTAGAACGGACGAAGTGGGGGTGACTTAGTGAGGAAGAGAGCGAGGCCACGCGCGGAGCTCGAGCCACGGCAATGGCGGCCGGCGGTGCAAAATCCATCAAATTGAGCGAATGCCTTGGTCGGTCTTGCGAGCAACTAGCTCATGGGCGTTACTAGAGAGGTGAGGGAGCCATGGCGATGAGGAATCGAAGAAAGTGAGGGAGCCAAGGAGATGAGGAATCAAAGAAGGATGCAACGAGGCCGATGAATTTTTGGATGGGAGCGGAACTAGGCGGCGTCGATGAACTCGCCGTTGGGCATGATCTCGCGGTGGAGGTCAAGGTGCAGCGGGTTGCCGCGATGTGTCTAGCATGCTTGTGCTCACCCCGTACTCGCTGTGATCGCAAGTGCTCGCCCCGTCCTCCCTAGTCGCTATGCTCGCAAGTGCTCGCACGAGCGCATGCAGCGGCGGCGATGGCGGCCCGCCCGCGCTCGCCTACTCGCGCGCCCGAGTGCTGGGGCAGCGGCTCGCACGCACGCAGTGGCGGCAGCGGCGACGGCGCATGCTCGTGTGCTCGCACGTTGCGGCGGCAGCCCGCCTGCGTGCTGGGGCAGCGGCTCGCACGCACGCATGCAGCGGCGGCAGCGGCGACGGAGCATGCTCGCTCGCTAACGCTCGCCTACTCGCGCGCCCGCGTGTCGGGGCTGCAGCTCGCACGCACACAGTGGCGGCAGCGGTGGCAGCGGCCCCGCATGTGCTCGCCTACTCGCCCACCCGCGTGTCGGGGCAGATCACAGGCACGCTGGGGAAGTTCGGCGGCACGTTCGTCGTCACCATGGCGTTCTTGGGGAAGTTCGGCGGCACGCAGACGCGGTGGCCACCATAACCAGCATGGCTATGCTTGAGGCGGCCGCCGGGCCGCGAGTTTTTTTTAGAACGTGGCACGGCCACAGTGTCCAGTTGCCTTTGTGGCACGCCATGTAGGATATTGGTGCTGGCGTGGCTGGTTTTTGGATCTTTAGTGTGCGACGGTAGTAGATCAAGGACTTAGATAGTCGCTTTCATAGTCTGAGGATGTAGATGGGAATGTCCCAAAAGTTTAAGGATTCATGATGCATTTTACTCTATATATTATTTCATATACTGTTTCAATAAAAAAACATAAAACGCTCCATTGAGACATGCGTCCTGCAGTGAAAAGGAGTCGTTTTCAGGGTCCATCATCATAGCGATTAGCGAAGGCGATGGCATTCCTTGCATGGTGGCCGCGCGAGTGAACACGTCCACCCACGACCCTGCCGGCGACGAGGGGCGCCGGCCGGATTAACACCACGAAAACGACGACGGCGAAAGAAACCCGTGTGGTATCTCGGCTACCGGGATGCTAGTGTCCATTGCTCTCGGCGTAGGGGTCCATCGGCACGATCGAGCACGAGGGAGTTGTGCTGCGAAAGATCTTTTTCTTCATTCATTCATTCATATCGTTTTCCGACGAGGGACGAGCCTTGCACGCACGGATCGTATCGTAACAATAAAAAAAACGATGGCGAACGAAGCGTGTGTGCAGGAGCGCAGTATGCTGATTTTGCGAGAGTACGTCTATGTCGTATGTGCGTGTGGGCCAATTTGTTGTATGTAGGGTTGTTGCACGTATTCTTAGTCGAAGAGACTGCATACATACAGTACAAGTTTATCCGGACAAATATTGAAATGCGTAACACGTACAGTATGTACACTAAAGTCTTATTTGGATGCATATGTATCTATATCAATCCACACGTATTAGAGTAGAATAAAATGAAATGTAGTTCAATTTTACTCCAATCCATTTGTGAATTTCAATTCCACTCCAATCCACTTCAAAACATATAGATTGAGATGAATACATGCGCATCCAAACAAGGCCTCAAACATCAATTTGATATCTTAGTATTTAATTAGCGGATTGGCGGTCATTTTCCGGGGTCAATTAATTTCAGCTTTCATATATTCATCTCCTTCGTACCACAGGGGACTGAGGGACGTGCTACATTGTTGACGTGTTGGCGCTTTTGGGGCGGGCAGGTAAAACGTGCCAATATATCAGTAACAACAGCGAGACAGTGAAATGAAAAGAACGTGTACGTACTCACTCGGCTGCTTCCCGGGTGCTGACACGCCAGTAGGTAGACTGTAGGAGTAGGCTGCATGACATACATAGATCAAGCGCAAAAACTACTTAGCACAAAACATAATATCATGTCGCACTCGCACCCGTATATCACAAATATATTATATATATTTATAATATAAGCGTGCGCGTGATTTAATTTTTAACAGGATGGAATGGAATTGATTCTGGCTCCTAGAAAGGGAGTGGACGGTGGAATAATTTGAGACCACCAGCTCTGATATATACTGCAGGATCGGACTTGACTTTCACGTGTGAGATAACAAGGGTGGGGTCGCGTCGCTGTCGCCCAAGGAAAAAAGGTGAGTGCCAACTACTGCCACGTCTGAAACAAAAACAGGAAGGGGTAAAAAAGAGGTGCTAGCAATGCATGATTGCATTTCGTGACATGATGATGGTTGGATATGTGAAGCTCGTGCTTACTGCTGGTTACGCGTTTGTTGCGAGGTGGCACGTACGTACTCAGGTCCTTTGAGCTTTCGCAAGGCGGGGGGAGCCTAAAGAGCCATCCATGTTCATATGTGATGTGAGCAAATATGTACTCGGATCGGATCCCATGTTGGAATGTGCGCAAATATATGGCTCCTCCTCGCTTCTGCATTGCACCGCACGTGGAGGAAAGGAGATATAAATTTGTAGCGTCACTAATGGGTGAATGCAGCGGCCGGCGTGGTGGGCTGCCTGCTGGCTGGTACCGACGCGACGTTGTCCGTCGCGGCAACCGACGTACGGCGGGAACAAGACGTCCGGCCAACCTCGTTGTTCGCTCATGCATGTGCAGCCGCCAACAGTGCACCGTGCAACCATGCATGTGATCGTGATCGTGTTCGGCGTGACATCTGCGTCATGCATGGACGACGTAGAACACGACAGGTTTGGCGTACGCGTATTCACGCCCCAACACGTGCCGCCTCTCGAGCCGTTTGCGTCAGCGGATCACCCTACCCTCAACTACTGCAGATTTCTTGAGAGTGCAGGTAATGGTGGACTGGTGGATTGTCAAACGTTTGTATTACAAGCGTTTGACAAAGATCAAGGTTCAAGAAAAAACGCGGCTGTGTAATGTACTTGCAAGAAAACGAGCACCGGGCTTACGAGACACATGGCTCGAGCACAAAGCTTGCCTTCGGAACGGGGGAAAAAAGTACACCTCTGGAAACAACTTTTGGTCCGACTAATCACACGCTAAAGAACGTGACCAAGAAGATTCGGTTATTTGTTTCCCAACTGAACGAAAACAGGACTGCCGATTGATACATCTGAGCTGTAGTTACCGATTCCTCCCGAGTCGTAGTATAAAGTAGTCAAATGACCAGAAAACGCAGCTCGCACCTGAAAAAAGAATCGTAGTTCACTCGTCAGGGGTCCAAATCACGCGACTGCACAACTGAAAATATACTGATCAGACCTAAACAGCTGACCTCTAAAATCTAACTAACTTTTTGAACACAAGTAAACTATAGTCTAGTGTGCATCAGAGGCTATCAAATGTAAGCACTTCCAGGTAAAACGAAATAGTTGAAGTGGCACTCACTCAAGGCGCATGCCCTTTAGACTGTCCGCAGTGGCATACTCTAAACAATACTCTAAAGCTTTAGAGTATGAATATAGAGTAAAAACTGCTGCACTGGATACTCTAAAACGATACTCTATCCTTTCTCTTACTCTATATTTAGAGTAGTACAGTGTTTACTCTATAGTACGCAGTGGCGGGCCCTATTAGCTAAACCAAGGAAAAAAATGCTATAACTCACAAACCAAAAATCCAAATTAAATTTCGATTGCACCATTAAATTCGTCTCAATAAATCCTTCAAAACTAGATCACTCATGGATATATTTAGATAAAGTGACAAGTGGGTCCCACAGTAGATAGAGTAGATAGAGGATGATATAGAGGATGGATGGGTGCGGGAGAATTGAGTATAGAGGAGAGAATCTTGCTGACTAGGATGTATAGAGGATGAATATAGAGGACCATGAGTGCGGATAGCCTTAAGGCTGTAACCTAACAGATGATGATGCTATTGCTCACGTGCATGGATCCCACCCAAAGCAACTACTACAGGCAACAAGTGGTTGCTTTAGTTGTCATCTGTCATCACTGCACCATGCATGTCTCCAACCTAGGGTACTTGCATGAAATGAACGGCAACATGTAGATAGCTTAAGATTGGGAGATAGCTTAAGATTGGGAAATACCAAAAGGCGTCTCAAATCTCAATTGTTTCTTACTTTCCCTTTTGCACCCAGGCTTCTGCAAGAAAATTGGTCAACAGAAGCAAGAGTTCTCCCAAACACAGTAGTGGATAACAGCAATAAGTAGTTGATAGCAAAAAACAGTTCAAGGCAGAAGTCTCTTGAGAATGCAAAAGGCCTGCAAACCTAGTTCACACGAGCTTTCACAGCGTGCCTTTATTTACGCTAAAAGCAGTCTCATCAGCAGTGAAAGTTCCTAGCCGAATAAAAAGTTTCAGAAGTCAAACCTAGCGGCCTTGCAATGATAAGATATAGCAGGGCACAAACACATCATAATGCGGGACTGGTGATCCACACTGGCTACAAGAAAAGACCACATATGCCCAACTGACAGTCGTAGATAACTTTAGGAAACAATGATGAACACGTGGCAACAAGGGACTAGTTAATACAACTGAGATAAGAGACGAACCAATTATAAACTCTTGTAGTGCTATCTTCAGTCCAGCGCAACAAGCGAGTGGAACAAAAAAGTTGCACTACACGGTACAGCAGATAAAAGAGCACCTAATTCAAAGTATACCACAATGAAGAGCTCAAAACATGTTACTGTTGGAGTATGTATTAGGCCCATGAGGCTAAGGCCCATGTGACCCATGTATGGTACCTATATAGCTACCCTTCTAGGGTTAGCCAAATCAATAGAATCTTTAACCCTAACATGGTATCAGCAGCCTAGTTTTCCCTTCCTACCTTCAGCACCCGCCGCCGCCACCTGGTTGCCGGCCGGCCAGCCGCCGCCGCAGCCATGGCTGGCCACCCCACTCCCCCTCCCTCCTACTATGCCTACTTCCCCTCCCTTCCCTCCCCATCCTGGGCCCAGGTCACCTCCCGCTCCTCTCCAGGTGCCGGCGGCTCCCCAGGCGCGCCCGCTGCCGGTGCCCTGGCCGCCACGCCCGCGGCACCGAGCAACGGCGACCCGCCCGCGCCTGACCTGGCCGCGGGTACCGGCGCGGTCGCCCCCTCTCCTCTGGTACCCGCTCAGCCGCTGCCGGGTGTTGGCGTCCGCCCGCCCGTCGAGCAGCCGCTCCGGCCGGTTCCCCAAGCCGCCAACCCCAGCGATGCTCTGGCCCTCCACTCCTCTTCCCCTGCAGCCGATCCGGCACCCATCGAGCACCCTCTGGCTGGAGTCCGCCCCAGACTCCCAGCCGCCACCCTCCCCTCTGCTGGCGGTGATATGCACTTCCACTCTGCCGATCCCGCTCCTGTGACCGGTGCTCTGGCCGATCACGCGAGGTCCGGCCTCGGCCTCCCTTCCCTGCTAGCGCCTCTTCTCCTTGGTGGTACCGCAGGTTCTCTTCCCACCGCTCCTCCGCCGGGTCCGAACTCCGCCCTCGCAGCCGCTCTCGTCGCTGCTCGGGTTGCCGCCGCGGAGGGGCAGGCTCGCGTGCGCGCTGCTGCCCTCGCATGGGAGCGTGAGCGTGACACGGCCGACGTCTTGGCCCGCCAGATCACCGAGGCGGAGCACCTCCTCGTCTCTCCCACTCCCCGGGACGTTGGAGCCCTCTCCTCCACCTCACCGGGACATCGCGTGCCACACCCTACCGTCCTCGGGCACGATCCGGCCGACCCGCTCGTGACTCAGCTGCACTACCAGGCCGGGGGGGTCCAGAACATTCGCCTCCTCGTTCCGGTCGTCCTCGAGCCGGAGTCGCCCTCCTGCGCTCGCTGGCGGGATCTGGTGCTTCTCACTCTCCGCCGCTACGCCCTCGACGACCACGTCCTTGTTGACGCCTCGGTCGCCATTCAGACACCGTCGTGGTTCCGTCTCGACAGCATCGTCCTCTCCTAGATCCTGGGGACGATCTCTCTGGACCTCCACGACCTTGTCCGTACCTCCCCTGACGCGTGCCGGGCGTGGCTTGCCCTTGAGGGGCAGTTCCTGGGCAATGCCGAGGCTCGGGCTCTGCGCCTCGATGCGAGCTTCCGCACCTTCGTCCAGGGTGACCTCTCCATCGGCGAGTTCTGCCGTCGGATGAAGGGCATGGCCGACTCCCTTGGCAACCTCGACTGGCCCGTGGAGGATCGCATCTTGGTCCTCAACGTCCTCCGTGGGCTCAGTGACCGCTACGCCCACCTCAGGACGTGGATCACCCGTCAGAGGCCCTTCCCCACCTTCCTGGAGGTCCGTGACGACCTCGTCATGGAGGAGCTCACGCAGGGCATCCAGCCGGGGTCCACCGCTTCTCCGGGGTCCTCGTCTTCCTCGACGGCTCTGGCTGCTACTCCGCCGCGTCCATCCGCTTCGCCACGGTCGTCCACTCCACCGCCGTCGTCTCTCCTAGGCCCTCCTCCCTCCGGGGCGAGCGGGGGTGGGGGGGTCGTGGCGGTCGTCGTCGCCGGGGCGGGGTTCGGGGGGTGGCCGAGGTGGTCACACCTAGGCTCAGGCACCGGGTGGGCCGCAGGGGGGCATCATGGCCTTCCTTCCAGAACCCGTGGTCCGGGCGCATCTCCATGTGGCCCTACCACGCTCCCGGGGGCACACCTCGCCCACCGGCGGCCATGCTCACCGGTGCCCCTCCTCCCGGCGCCTTCCCTGCTACGGCGTGGACTCCACCCTCCAGGACTCTACCAGGGGGCGCCGGCTGGGACCAGGCAGCCCTGGCTCGCTCGTTCAGCACCATAGGTCTGACACCTCCGGTCGGACCCGAGTGGATCGCTGATTCGGGAGCCACCTACCACACCACTCCTGACCCCGGTATACTTTCATCGCTTCACTCTTGTCACAGAACCTCCTAATTATGATGGCCCACAAGTACACGTCATTGCCATAATGACCTCTGACAGTCGTACTTATGTTCACCATAACTTAAAAGGCCTGCTTTCCTCCGAACATGATCCAATCACAGGAGTATTGCAATATTACAACAGTTTATTCAAAATATTCAACAGAGTAAAGTAGCGGAAGTCTTACAATAACTTAGGTTACAAACCAGTTTTTCAAATCTCAAACCTTATGTAACATTATTACAAACCAGTAGTAGAGAAGTATCGTAGTAACTTTATTACATCACACAAGCGAGATGCCTTGCCCAAAGGCCACACAGTCTACTCGTCATCGCTTTCTTCAACCACGACGGTCATGCAACAAGGCTCGAAGCAGACTTGTTCATGAACCGCACCTACAACAAGGGGTTCAACAAACCCTGAGTACGAGAGTACTCAACAAGACTTACCCGACTAAGACAAAGACTCCAAGGGCATGCTAGCTTTAGGGAATCAAGGTACGGGTAATCTAGAGTCAAGATTTTCTTTTGCAGAAAAGCTTACTAAGGTAAGTCCTTATTTTCAACATTTTACTTTTACCATTGATGGTTCATTAACCAAATCTAGGTGATCCTAATCGAGATCAAAGTAATTATCATCAAATCCTTTCTCATTCTTTCTTTCAATTTCAGTTCTTAACTACGATGTAAGTCAGGTGATCAAGTCTCCATAACCGAGGAGCAACGACGATTCGAACCGATTATACCCAGCTGGGGATCCCTAACATCACGACATATGTAGAACCGAATCTGCATATATCAACCCTCATTTAGATCTCCCAAAACTAGAACGTGTCCATCGCCACCCGAGAGTACAGTACTCCTCGAACCCGGCCCGATTATAGCCCCGAGGGTACACGTTACTCCCGCCATCTCTCCACTCCCAGTGCGAGGTTGGACGTTCTCGTAATGGAATCACTAATATGTTGGGCTTACCCAAGGCATGAGGCTAGTTGCAAAGTCTCGAACACAACAGGCTTACAATGAACGGACCTTAACTGATAAGGCGGAAACACTACATCGAGACTCCTTTTCCAATGCATGTTAGCAGTGGCCAAACCACCCGCCCGATCTTTCCAGTTCATTCTCATATTTCAATATTCATTCAATATGCCGTCATGGCTATATAAACGTTGCATTTAAAAGCTTAACTTCTAAGCATAGCGAAGCATACTACGCATTTTCCGTAAAACAGGTATCAAGGTTAATATTACAATAATCAAGGATGATAATGCAGCAATTAGGTTATCACTCAACTCCTAATTACTTAATGCAATAAACCATAATATAAATAATAAAATATTTGTAAAATATCAAGGTAGGGTTTAAATGCACCGGAGCTTGCCTTGCTCTGACACGACGACTGACTCAGACTCGTGAACTCCTCCGTCTGGTTCGGAACCCACCGACGATCGCTCTTCTCCGGAAGCTTGCTCGACGACTTCGGCTTCCTTGAAAGCGGTGACTACACGAATACATAACATGTTTTAACATGATGCTCGATGATAAACATGATGCTTGATGATAACATGCCACGGTTACGATTTGAGTACAACTTCCCTTCACGGTACAGTCGTAAACAGAAAACCTACTAACTAGTAGCGACGAATTCCCGCGATACCAGCTTTTAACCTAACAAGTTACTAACGAGCTCAATCATGAAATTAAGATGCCAGAGATCACAAAAGGGTAGTGACCTAAGGACATCACTCAATCAAAAGGCACACAACACTTAAAGTTCCCAAATTAATATTTATTTACTATTTAAATAATTAGGGCCTAATTAGAAGTTGATCAAACTTTATCTAAACAAGTTCAAACTTTTTCTATGGGTTAAGAATGATTTATAATAGTGTCATAATAAATTTCATAATTTTTGGATAATTAAATTAATTATTAAAATTACTGGAAGTTGCATTTAATCTTTAATGGAACCAATTAATTCTACTGCACAAAGTATTCAAATTCATGATTTAATATTTTTCCTAGATAGTTTATACATTGAGAAGCTTATACAAAAATTTTCATGAATTTTGGAACTCTACACAATTTTTAAACAAATACACAATTAATAACACTATTCACTTATTTGAAAAAGAAAAACAAAAAAACGAAATCGAACCGGGCTGCTTCTCTTCTTCCCTCCGGTCCGGCCCAGCCAAACGGCCCGCGTGCCAACGCGCTCGCTCGCGCTCGCGCTAGCCCAGCAGGCGGCCCGCCTCGCGCGCGCGCCTGCTCTCCCTCTCTCTCTCGCTGACAACGCGGTCCCAGCTGTCATCGCCAACCTCCCGCTCTCTCCTCTCCCGCGCGCTCGCTCGCTCGCCCGCGGTGGCCGGCCGGTGACCGAAGCCTCGGTCGACAAACCGACCCTACCATCACCATCTAGACCACCCCACGACTCCGTTTTGCTAAGTAGCGTCATGGTTCGAGCCCTAGCGACCCACGAGCGACGGCGATGGCGGCACGGTGGCCACGGGAGCAGCACGCCGGCGCACACAATGCAGTAGCGACCAAATTGAGAGGACGGGGAGCATCAGTGGCTCACCGTGGTTGCAGTGGAGCTCTCGGTGGCGACGGGGAGCGGCTGGAGTGGCCTGGCCACGGGAAGGCGATGATGGCGGTGGGTTGCCGGAGTTGGGCACGGGAGCAGGCGGTGCGGAGGTTTGGGTGCGAAAACGGTGAACTCCGGTGGTCCACGAGGTGCACGAGGATGAGGCGACTCGATTGGTGCAGCCTGCGTGACCGGAGGCGGCTTGGTGGCGGCAGCGGCGGAGCTGCTCGGCGGCGGTGGCGAAAACAGGGAGAAGAAAAACGATTCACTGGACGCGGCTATATATGTAGGCAGCGGTCGCGGCTACAGCGCTGCACTGGTCGCGTCGTCGCGCTGGCGTCCCCGACCGCGCGCGAAGGCCATGGAAGGCCACGGCGGCGATCGGCCGGCGCCCATACCGGCCGGTGGCCGTCGGTGATACGTCGTGCACTGTAGCTGTCCCCCCCCAACTTTTGAAATTTAAACTGATTTTTCAAATTACTCTTAAATTTGTATAACAACTTGAAAATCTTCCAATGTATGAAATCTTAAGATTTTCAAGCTCTACAAGTTTGATATTGAACACTTTTTCAAATTCTCACTGGATTTTGAAATTTGAGTTTAAATTCAAAAAGGGACACATTTTTCAGATTTGGTAATTTAGAAATTACTTTTGATTTTATATTGAAACTTCAAAATCTCCAAACATCAAAGTTGTGCATCTTGACCAGACCTACAACTTTGCTGTTCAAAACTTTTTCAAATTCAGCCTCCATTTTGAAATCTCAGTTTGGGGACAAAAATGAATTAAAACTGAAATTTGTTTATTTTCAAAATTGCTCCACTTACACTAAAACTTTGAAAACTCAAAACACCAAAGTTGTAGCCCTTGAAAAGTTCTACAAACTTGGTTTTGAACTTTTTCCCAAATTTTGCTTAGATTTTGAATTATTTCAAAAGGGGTAAAACAGGGTTTTGAAATTTAGGGTTTTCGGAGGGATTTCAAATTGGAATTTGTTGCTACTTTGATTTGGGATTACTTAGTGATCAAAACCTCACCCAAAGGCATCATTTGGACCAACATGACATGGTTGACCAAATGCCACCCTTGGTTGACCAATTAGCTTTTGAAATTCTTTTTCATTTCTCCCAGATTTGAATTCGAATTCGAATCAGAAAACTCGTGACAAGTTTTGGGACTCCAATTCAAACTCAAATTTGGAGCTTCATTTTAGATGTTTTACTTGAGCTCATACCCTACATTTGACACTAGTGTGCAACACAGTCGCGCACTTCAAATTACGCAGGGCATGGACTAAGCATTTGCGGTGGCATTCGAAATTAGGATTTTCGGGTTCGGAGCACACCACTGAGAAACACATTCAACCTAGATAAGTAAACTTGTTTTACTTGATGCATAACAATGTTAACCTAACAGGGATGATTTGCAATGCATTCTGATGACATGGCAGATTAATTAGCACTATAACACCCGGGGTGTTACAGCCCTTCCCCCTTAAAGAAATCTCGTCCCGAGATTTAAAGCCTTGAGTTAAGTAATGGAAAAGGAAACGTGTCAAGCAAACACGTCCAAGACTTGTCTACAAAACAGGTAGGGGTTTTGCTGCATTACAAAGATTTTAAAAGGATAGGTTACAGTTTAAAGAAGAAATTGCAACCTAGATAGAAGCAAAGAACTCCGGGAAATTCTCCAACAGGAAATCCTCAGATTCCCAGGTAGCTTCCTCTTCTGAATGTTGATTCCACTGTATTCTGTACCATTTAGTTGTTCTACTTCTGGTAATACGATCTTTTTGATCCAGAACTCGGACAGGATGTTCAGAATATGTCAAATCTGGTTCAAGTTCAACTCCCTCAACATCAACCACTTGATCATGTACTTGTAGACACTTCTTCATTTGTGATACATGAAATACATTGTGCACGGCGGACAGTTGTTCAGGCAACTTTAACTTATATGCTACCTTTCCACATTGTTGAATGATTTGAAAAGGACCGATATAACGTGGTGCGAGTTTGCCTTTGACTCCAAATCTGCTAACTCCTTTCATGGGTGATACTTTTAAATAAACATAATCCCCTACTTGGAATACCAAAGGTCTACGCCTTTTATCAGCATAACTCTTTTGTCTGGACTGAGCAACTTTCAAATTATTCTGGATCCGTCGAACTTTTTCTTCTATTTGTTTCACAAGATCAACACCGAAAAACCATCTTTCTCCCGGTTCTGACCAATTCACTGGAGTTCTACACCTGCGGCCATACAATGCTTCAAACGGTGCCATTTTTATACTCTCTTGATAACTATTATTGTAAGAGAATTCTGCTAAAGGTAAACATTCATCCCACTGATCTTGATAAGTGAGAGCACAAGATCTTAACATATCTTCCAAAATTTGATTTACTCTTTCAGTCTGTCCCCTGGTTTGTGGATGATAAGCGGTACTGTGCAAAAGTTTTGTACCCAGGGACTCATGGAGGTGTCTCCAAAATTTGTTGACAAACTGCGTACCTCTATCCGATACAATGGTCTTTGGTACCCATGAAGACTCAGGATTCGTGCAATATATATTCTTGCATAAGTTATAGCAGAATAGTCCACCTTAACTGGAATAAAATGAGATGACTTTGTCAGTCGGTCCACAATGACCCAAATTGAATCAAAGCCTCTTGAGGTCTTGGGTAACCCAGTAATGAAATCCATACTGATATCTTCCCATTTCCAGGATGGAATGGGCAAGGGTTGTAACATTCCTGCTGACTTCAAGTGTACTGCCTTCACTTTACAATAAGTGTCACATCTAGCAACATACTTGGCGATCTCAATTTTCATTTTGGTCCACCAGAATCTCTGTTTCAAATCTTGATACATCTTATTACTCCCTGGATGAATAGAAAACCTTGTACTATGCGCTTCATCAAAAATGAGCTGACATAACTCTGGAACCTTTGGGACCACTAGCCGGTTCTTAAACCACAGCACACCTCCATCATCAATACTGAAATCTGTCTGTTGACCAGTTCTAACCTTTTCTTTGATATGAGCTATTCCAGAATTTGTTCTCTGAGCAGATACAATCTGATCTTTGAGTGTTGATTCTACTGTGACATTAGTCGACGGACCTTGTTGAACTATTTCAATATTCAACTTTTCCAATTCGTAACACAAACTGTAATCCATTGGCTTCACAGTCATATAATTGCAATGATTCTTTCTACTGAGTGCATCAGCAACAATATTTGCTTTTCCAGGGTGATAGTGTACTTCCAAATCATAATCCTTTATCAATTCAAGCAACCTTCTTTGCCTCATATTCAATTCTGACTGAGTAAAGATATACTTTAAACTCTTGTGATCCGTATACATGTGGCAAGTATTGCCTAGCAAGTAATGACGCCAGATTTTTAATGCATGAACCACAGCTGCTAGTTCAAGATCATGTGTCGGATAATGTTCTTCATGGCGCTTCAACTGTCTTAAGGCATAAGCAATGACTCTGCCTTCTTGCATCAATACGCAACCAAGGCCAATACCTGAGGCATCACAATATACATCAAATGGCTTTTATATATCTGGTTGTGCCAAAACTGGAGCAGTTGTCAAAGACTTCTTTAGAATTCTAAAAGCTTTCTCACATTCTGGAGACCATATGAACTTAGTTTGATTCTTCAACAACTCTGTGATTGGCTTGGCTACCTTTGAATAGTCAGGTATGAATCGACGGTAATAACCCGCCATTCCTAGAAAACTTCGGACTTCATGAACTGAGATTGGTGGTTTCCAATTCAGAATATCTTTCACCTTGCCCGGATCCACTGCTACTCCTTCGGCTGACAACACATGGCCTAAGAATTGCACTTCTCTCAACCAAAACTCGCATTTACTGAACTTGGCATACAATTGATGATCTCTCAAACGATTCAGAACAACTCTGAGATGCTCAACATGCTCTTCTTTACTTTTGGAGTATACCAGAATATCATCAATAAAAACAACCACAAACTTGTCAAGCTCCGGCATGAAAACTGAGTTCATCAGATACATGAAATGTGCCGGTGCATTGGTGAGACCAAAAGACATAACTAGGTATTCATACAGCCCATATCTGGTGGTGAATGCAGTCTTTGGAATATCTTCAGGTCGAATCTTGATTTGATGGTACCCTGAGCGAAGATCGATCTTTGAAAATACCTTTGCCCCCGCAAGCTGATCAAAGAGTAGATCAATGCGCGGCAACGGATATTTGTTCTTAATGGTTACTTCATTCAGCGGTCGGTAATCAACACACATCCTTAAAGTCTGATCTTTCTTCTTAACAAACAGAGCTGGACATCCCCATGGTGAGGAACTGGGTCTGATAAAACCTTTGTCACGTAACTCTTGCAGTTGATCCTTGAGTTCTGCCAATTCATTAGGTGGCATTCTGTAAGCTCTCCGGGATATTGGGGCAGTACCCGGTTTTAACTCAATTACAAACTCTACATCTCTGTCTGGTGGTAGACCTGGTAGATCATCTGGAAACACATCTGGAAATTCACAGACTACTGGTATATCACAAATCTCTTGTACTGAAGTTGCACATAACCTTTCAATGGTTCTCTTAGGGATAGGAAGTTGGATAAGAAGATGAGATTTATTATCTGGCAGGTTCAACCTTATAGTTCTGTGCAGTGCATCTATAAGGGCTCCTCTTTGGTACATCCAATTCATACCCAGGATTACATCTATATCCTGTTTCTGTAATATTATCATTGAGGTAGGGAATATATGCCCACCTAACTCTATAGGTACGTCACGTACCATCTCCTTAGTACACAGTCGTCCCCCGGGCGACTGGATAAAGAAATCTTCTTGCGTTCCCATAACTGGAATGTCATGATTAACAACAAAGGTGCGATTTATGAATGTATGCGATGCACCTGAATCAAATAACAGTACTGCTGGATGATTAGCAACAGGGAACATACCCATCATAACAGGTTCTCCCTCTGGAATTGCACTTGCTTGAGTGTAGAATACACGTCCGGTCTTCCTCTTCTCACCCTTACCCTTCTAAACATTCAGATTATTATTCTTGCTCTGAGGTTGTTGCTGTTGTGGTACGGGAGCTTTGGGATAATTGGGATTGTACTGCCTTGGATACGGGCAGTCCTTGGAAAAGTGGCCTGGCTTTCCACAATTGTAGCAAAGAAAGTTATGGGTTGCTGGAGTCTGGTTTCGAATACCAGAGGCATTCGGCTGTTGTGTAAACTGCGGGGTTGCGGCAGGACGGAAAAATGTCTGCGGCTGAGCTTGGTATTGCGGTGGACGATAAGTTGGGCGGAAATGGTTCTGAGGGTGGTAAACAAACTTCTGGCGCTTCTTAATGCCGCCAGACGGGCTTGAAAACACTGGCTTCTTCTTCTTCGACTCTTTGTGCAGTCGGGACTTCTCTTCTGACGCAATAGCCACATTGACTATCTCATGGTAAGTGGCATTATAGCAGGTGACTAATGCTTCCTGGATTCTGGTACTCAAACCTCTCATGAAATAGCTTTTCTTCTTCGCATCGGTATTCACATATTCCGCTGCATACTGGGACAGATGATTGAATTTGCCCACATACTGCAGAACTGTCTGGTTCCCTTGCTTCAGCGAGAGAAACTCCTCTAGCTTCATGGCCATGACACCATCTGGAATATAATGTGCTCTGAAGGCTTCATGAAACTCCTGCCAAGTGACACGGTGGCCAGCAGGCCGTGCGGCGACCAGATTCGCCCACCACGCTCCTGTGGCACCTCTAAGCTGCTGCGCTGCAAACACGGGCTTCTGGTGCTCCGTGCACTGTAACAGTTCAAACTTCTGCTCCATGGTACGGAGCCAGTCATCCGCCTCTAGCGGCTCATCTGCCTTCGAGAACACTGGTGGACGAGTATCGGTGAAATCCACATAGGTGGTTTCCCCTCCATTGTTACGGCCTCTACGACCCTGATTTCCATTCTGATTCTGATTCTAAGCCAACAGGGTAGTGGCATTAACCAGTGCGGCAATAGCTTCTGCCAAGGTGGGTGGAAACGGTAGGGGATTCGGAGTATTGTCCCCTTCCTAGGAAGTTTCAGTACCGTCCATCTGTTGTACACAAACCATATTTATTTACATCGCTTTATTGAATTAAAAAGCAGTTAGTACAGTACTTGTATACACATACAAACTTATCTTACATTATTTCATTACAAACTTGCTTTCAAGCAAGAAACTACCCACTAAGGTTCTTAGAAAGCAGGAAAGACTACTATATTACATAGCCATCCATATCAACACTTTACTCCTCATCATCATCGCTGATCACGATCACTCCATCCTCAACCTCTGGAGCACTCGCACCAGTGACATGACTTGCATCATCCCCACTTTCCATCATGGGTTCATCTTCATTCGGATCTTCTTCATTGTCCTCCCCACCAGGAACAATCACGGCACCGACATCATCTTCTACTGCCTGGGGCTGGTGATTGGGATTCATCAGATCATTTAGCCTATGGACTTCCTCATGCAGAACTGTATTGTACTGCTCCAGGTGTGTCACATAAAGCTCCAACTCCCGAACACGAGCCCTGGCTTCTGTCTCCTTTTCCAGAGACTCGTTCTGGAACTGTTTCCAAAAACGCATGTTGCGCTTCAGTCGCTCCACTTCTGATGTAAGCCTTGCAACCTCTGATTCCGAATCCGGGTTCGGATTACGGCTACTGCTTGCTCCATCAACTCTGGCGGCCAACTGATGATGCGGCACTCCTTGCGGACCCGTTTTCTTGCGAGGAGTTGTCTTCACACGTGCCATCCTAAAGCAAGATAGAATTAGGACGATGAGAACAGATAGGGGGATCTGAAGGTTAGCATGAATAGGATTGAACCTTACTTAACCCAAACCACTTTAAAAGGGAAGGTAACTTAAGCAGGTTAATAAAACATGATGCATGCATCGTTCTTACGATCTAACAGAAAGATTTAAGTAACACATGCAAACTTTATAACATAGGGCACTATACATGATACTTCACTACGAAGCTTTCAAATATGAGCTAAGAAAACTATAGAATAGATTAAGATAAGCAAAAGCAATTTGGACCCAAAATATCAATATTAAGTTTGTTCGACCCAAATTATTTTGAAGTTTTGCAAAGTAATACTACAATAACTCGAGTGATTATGCTCTGGTACCAGCTGTCACAGAACCTCCTAATTATGATGGCCCACAAGTACACGTCATTGCCATAATGACCTCTGACAGTCGTACTTATGTTCACCATAACTTAAAAGGCATGCTTTCCTCCGAACAGGATCTAATCACAGGAGTATTGCAATATTACAACAGTTTATTCAAAATATTCAACAGAGTAAAGTAGTGGAAGTCTTACAATAACTTAGGTTACAAACCAGTTTTTCAAATCTCAAACCTTATGTAACATTATTACAAACCAGTAGTAGAGAAGTATCGTAGTAACTTTATTACATCACACAAGCGAGATGCCTTGCCCAAAGGCCACACAGTCTACTCGTCGTCGCTTTCTTCAACCACGACGGTCATGCAACAAGGCTCGAAGTAGACTTGTTCATGAACCGCACCTACAACAAGGGGTTCAACAAACCCTGAGTACGAGAGTACTCAACAAGACTTACCCGACTAAGACAAAGACTCCAAGGGCATGCTAGCTTTAGGGAATCAAGGTACGGGTAATCTAGAGTCAAGATTTTCTTTTGCAGAAAAGCTTACTAAGGTAAGTCCTTATTTTCAACATTTTACTTTTACCATTGATGGTTCATTAACCAAATCTAGGTGATCCTAATCTAGATCAAAGTAATTATCATCAAATCCTTTCTCATTCTTTCTTTCAATTTCAGTTCTTAACTACGATGTAAGTCAGGTGATCAAGTCTCCATAACCGAGGAGCAACGACGATTCGAACCGATTATACCCAGCTGGGGATCCCTAACATCACGACATATGTAGAACCGAATCTGCATATATCAACCCTCATTTAGATCTCCCAAAACCAGAATGTGTCCATCGCCACCCGAGAGTACAGTACTCCTCGAACCCGGCCCGATTCTAGCCCCGAGGGTACACGTTACTCCCGCCATCTCTCCACTCCCAGTGCGAGGTTGGACGTTCTCGTAATGGAATCACTAACATGTTGGGCTTACCCAAGGCATGAGGCTAGTTGCAAAGTCTCGAACACAACAGGCTTACAACGAACGGACCTTAACTGATAAGGCGGAAACACTACATCGAGACTCCTTTCCCAATGCATGTTAGCAGTGGCCAAACCACCCGCCCGATCTTTCCAGTTCATTCTCATATTTCAATATTCATTCAATATGCCGTCATGGCTATATAAACGTTGCATTTAAAAGCTTGACTTCTAAGCATAGCAAAGCATACTACGCATTTTCCGTAAAACAGGTATCAAGCTTAACTTCTAACCAAATGGCCCGCGTGCCCACGCGCTCGCTCGCGCTCGCGCTGGCCCAGCAGGCGGCCCGCCTCGCGCGCGCGCCCGCTCTCCCTCTCTCTCTCGCTGACAACGCGGTCCCAGCTGTCATCGCCAACCTCCCGCTCTCTCCTTCTCTCCCGCGCGCTCGCTCGCTCGCCCGCGGTGGCCGGCCGGTGACCGAAGCCTCGGTCGACAAACCGACCCTACCATCACCATCTAGACCACCCCACGACTCCGTTTTGCTAAGTAGCGTCATGGTTCGAGCCCTAGCGACCCACGAGCGACGGCGATGGCGGCACGGTGGCCACGGGAGCAGCACGCCGGCGCACACAATGCAGTAGCGACCAAATTGAGAGGACGGGGAGCATCAGTGGCTCACCGTGGTTGCAGTGGAGCTCTCGGTGGCGACGGGGAGCGGCTGGAGTGGCCTGGCCACGGGAAGGCGATGATGGCGGTGGGTTGCCGGAGTTGGGCACGGGAGCAGGCGGTGCGGAGGTTTGGGTGCGAAAACGGTGAACTCCGGTGGTCCACGAGGTGCACGAGGATGAGGCGACTCGATTGGTGCAGCCTGCGTGACCGGAGGCAGCTTGGTGGCGGCAGCGGCGGAGCTGCTCGGCGGCGGTGGCGAAAACAGGGAGAAGAAAAACGATTCACTGGACGCGGCTATATATGTAGGCAGCGGTCGCGGCTACAGCGCTGCACTGGTCGCGTCGTCGCGCTGGCGTCCCCGACCGCGCGCGAAGGCCATGGAAGGCCACGGCGGCCATCGGCCGGCGCCCATACCGGCCGGTGGCCGTCGGTGATACGTCGTGCACTGTAGCTGCCCCCCCCAACTTTTGAAATTCAAACTGATTTTTCAAATTACTCTCAAATTTGTATAACAACTTGAAAATCTTCCAATGTATGAAATCTTCAGATTTTCAAGCTCTACAAGTTTGATATTGAACACTTTTTCAAATTCTCACTGGATTTTGAAATTTGAGTTTAAATTCAAAAAGGGACACATTTTTCAAATTTGGTAATTTAGAAATTATTTTTGATTTTATATTGAAACTTCAAAATCTCCAAACATCAAAGTTGTGCATTTTGACCAGACCTACAACTTTTCTGTTCAAAACTTTTTCAAATTCAGCCTCCATTTTGAAATCTCAGTTTGGGGACAAAAATGAATTAAAACTGAAATTTGTTTATTTTCAAAATTGCTCCACATTTTACACTAAAACTTTGAAAACTCAAAACACCAAAGTTGTAGCCCTTGAAAAGTTCTACAAACTTGGTTTTGAACTTTTTCCCAAATTTTGCTTAGATTTTGAATTATTTCAAAAGGGGTAAAACAGGGTTTTGAAATTTAGGGTTTTCGGAGGGATTTCAAATTGGAATTTGTTGCTACTTTGATTTGGGATTACTTAGTGATCAAAACCTCACCCAAAGGCATCATTTGGACCAACATGACATGGTTGACCAAATGCCACCCTTGGTTGACCAATTAGCTTTTGAAATTCTTTTTTATTTCTCCCCAGATTTGAATTCGAATTCGAATTGGAAAACTCGTGACAAGTTTTGGGACTCCAATTCAAACTCAAATTTGGAGCTTCATTTTAGATGTTTTACTTGAGCTCATACCCTACATTTGACACTAGTGTGCAACACAGTCGCGCACTTCAAATTACGCAGGGCATGGACTAAGCATTTGCGGTGGCATTCGAAATTAGGATTTTCGGGTTCGGAGCACACCACTGAGAAACACATTCAACCTAGATAAGTAAACTTGTTTTACTTGATGCATAATAATGTTAACCTAACAGGGATGATTTGCAATGCATTATGATGACATGGCAGATTAATTAGCACTATAACACCCGGGGTGTTACAACTCTTCTTCTTCCTCTCTTCCTTCGTCCATTATGGTCGCAAATGGTTCATGTCTTCCAGTCACGTCTGTGGGTACCGCCGGTGCTCATGGCTCCTTTCGTCTTCCTGATGTTCTTGTTGCTCCTTCTATGGTTCACAACCTTCTTTCTATTCGTCGTTTTATAGCTGACAATTCTTGTTCTGTGGAATTTGACTCTTCTGGTCTTACTGTAAAGGATTTGGCTTCTTGGCGTCCTCTGCTCCGATGTGATAGCACCGGGCCCCTTTACACCCTTCGCTTTCCGGCGGCTCCTTCGTCTTCTTCGCCGTCTGTTTTGTCAGCTGCCTTCGCCGCTTCTACTTCCTCTACTACTTGGCACCGGCGCCTCAGCCATCCTGGACGTGATGCCCTGATACAGCTCAGTCGTAGCTCTGGTCTTCCATGTACTCGGGCTCATGATGAGCAACTGTGTCATGCGTGCCAATTGGGCCGACATGTTCATCTTCCTTTTCATAGTTCTACTTCCTATGCGGCCCGCATTTTTGATCTTGTACATTGCGACCTATGGACATCTCCTGTTCTCAGTATTTCCGGTTATAAGTACTATCTTGTGGTGGTTGATGATTTTTTGCATTATTCGTGGACTTTTCCCCTCCGTGCGAAGTCTGATACGTTTACCACGCTCCTTCACTTCTTCACTTGGGTGTCCACACAGTTCGGCCTCACCATCAAGGCCGTCTAGTGTGACAATGGTCGCGAGTTTGATAACTCCACCTCCCGAGCATTCTTTCTCTCTCACGGTGTTCAGTTGCGTATGTCTTGCCCCTACACCTCTTCGCAGAATGGCAAGGCTGAGCGGATGATTCGCACCACCAACGACACCGTGCGCACCCTTCTCTTTCAGGCCTCTCTTCCTGCTCGCTTCTGGGCTGAGGGCCTGCACACCTCCACCTACCTCCTCAACCGTCTTCCTTCTGCTGCCTGTCCCGCTCCCACGCCACACCACGCCCTCTTCGGTACCCCTCCTCGGTACGATCACCTCCGTGTGTTTGGGTGTGCGTGTTACCCCAACACCGCTGCCACTTCTTCCCATAAGCTTGACCCCTGTTCCACTCTTTGTGTCTTTCTTAGGTACTCACCGGATCACAAGGGGTACCGGTGCTTTGACCTTACCTCCCGACGGGTCCTCATCTCTCGCCATGTGATATTCGATGAGTCCGTCTTTCCCTTCTCCAGCACCACTACCCCTCCGGTTCCTGACCCTCCCTCCCTTTTTTCCGCTGACACGGTGGCCTAGCCACTTTTTCCGTGGTCTCCTGCAGGTACCGCTTCGCCGCGCTCTGTGCCAGTCTCTTGTCCCGGATCCCCGGTGGGCCCGGGCCCGTCGTCCTCTGACGCGGCCCCGCCCTCTCCGGTTGGCGCAGACCTGGGGCCTTCGTTGCCCGCTTCTGCCCCGGGGGGGCCGTGCCGGTCGCCGACGCCGGATCCTGCCCCGGCACCTGCCCCGGCACCTCCGTCGAGGTTCGCCGCGCCGGTTTAGGTGTACCAGCGCAGGCCGCGGCCGCCGCCGCTCGCGGTCTCTTCTCCGCCGGGGACACCGACACCACTGCCATAGTCCCTGCCGACTCGTGGTGCACCGCCGGTCTACCACCCGCCGCTTCTTCACCGACACCCACGGCATGTTCACCCGATGGTGACACGGCATACGGCTGGCACACTGCCGCCTCGTGCCCTCGCGGCTTTGACCGATGACACGGTGGTCTCCCCGGTACCCTCTTCCGTCGCGACGCCCTGTTGGACCCTCACTGGCGCCGCGCGATGGAAGAGGAGTACGCCGCGCTACTCGCCAACCAGACGTGGGAGCTGGTGCCCCGGCCGCCAGGCTCCAACGTCGTCATCGGCAAGTGGATATGGACCCACAAGCGTCGGGCTGATGGCACTCTCGAGCGCTACAAGGCTCGATGGGTCCTCCGGGGTTTCACTCAGCGCCCGGGAGTCGACTATGATGAGACCTTCAGCTCGGTGGTCAAGCCGGCCACCGTCCGTACCGTACTCTTGCTGGCGCTTGCTCGGTCCTGGCCTGTCCATCAACTGGACGTCAAGAATGCCTTCCTCCATGGCCTTCTCACCGAGACAGTGTACTACAGTCAGCCGGCGGGGTTCGTTGATTCCACCCGTCCTGACATGGTCTGCCGGCTCAACAGGTCTCTCTACGGCCTCAAGCAGGCACCTCGGGCGTGGAACCACCGGTTTGCTGCTTTCTTGCTGACCCTAGGGTTCGTGGAGGCCAAGTCTGATACATCACTGTTCGTCTACCACCATAGGGCTGACACTGCATACTTGCTGCTCTATGTTGATGACATTGTCCTCACAGCCTCCAGTGAGCCACTTCTCCGCCAGATCATTGCCGCTCTCCAGCAGGAGTTTGATATGAAGGATCTGGGTGAGCTCCACCATTTCCTCGGAGTCACTGTGGAGCACCGTCCTGCCGAATTACTTCTTCACCAGCGGCAGTATACTCGGGATATCCTGGAGTGGGCAGGGATGACTGACTGCAATCTTTGCTCCACTCCGGTCGATACTCAGGGCAAGCTGTCTGAGGTTGAGGGACCCCCGGTGTCTGACCCCACTGCCTACAGGAGTCTCGCCGGGGCCCTTCAGTACCTCACCTTCACCCGCCCGGACATCACCTATGCAGTTCAGTAGGTCTGCCTTCATATGCATGATCCCTGGGAGCATCACCTCACGGCTCTCAAGCGCCTCCTCCGCTACCTCCGGGGCACGCTCGACTACGGCCTTTTCCTCCACCGGGCTTCCTCCACCGACCTCGTCGTCTACACCGACGCTGACTGGGCGGGGTGCCCGGACACTCGCCGCTCCACCTCCGGCTACGTCGTCTTCCTGGGCGGCAACTTGGTGTCCTGGTCGTCCAAGCGCCAGCCGGTGGTCTCCCGGTCCAGTGCTGAGGCGGAGTACCGCGCTGTCGCTAACGGCGTGGCAGAGGCCTCCTGGCTCCGACAGCTTCTTGCTGAGCTGCACACTTCACCATCCCGGAGCACACTGATATACTGTGACAATGTCAGTGCGGTCTACCTCTCCACCAACCCCATCCAACACCAACGGACGAAGCATGTAGAGATCGACCTCCACTTTGTCCGTGATCGGGTGGCCATGGGTGAGGTGCGGGTCCTTCATGTTCCGACTACCTTCCAGTTTGCAGACATCTTCACCAAAGGCCTCCCGTCCTCGACCTTCGCCGAGTTTCGCTCCAGCCTCAACATCACCGGTGGCTAGTTGCGTCTGTGGGGGGGGTCGCGTGTGTTCTTTCTTGTTTCAGCCTGAAACTCTGCTACGCCGGTAGTTCAGACTGCGGGGGGTGTTGGAGTATGTATTAGACCCATGAGGCTAAGGCCCATGTGGCCATGTATGATACCTATATAGCTACCCTTCTAGGGTTAGCCAAATCAATAGAATCTCTAACCCTAACAGTTACCAAACGAAGAAATCTAGATGGTATGATATGTAATATTTGCAGACAAATTGGCACCGAGAGAAAAAAGGAAAATAGCCTTTTCGATTTATTGCAGAGCAGCCATAGTCGAAACCAGACGGTACCAATAAAGCCGTGACCACTATTTTTCATAAAACCTAAAAATACAACAAACCCGTATGTCTACATCAATTACATCCTGCAAAAAAGGTAATACTCTTTTCAACAATATTGTGACAAGGGTACATATTGATGCCCTACTTCCCTACTTTTGGGCTGAAACACTAACATGCCAATCGTGCACTTAGATGGTCCAATCAATTGATAAATCCAGCTCCAAGTGCAATATTCCACCATTTCCAACAAGCGAGTGGAATCAGTATATAATACTATGATGCAAGAAGATGACCAGAGACACCAAACCACTGGACTGGAGGACCACAGTTAATTGAATACATTGTTCAGCGGACTGAATAGAGCACTCAAGAAAACGTAAGCAGCAGCAGCAGCAACAACGACATAGCCTTTTGTCCCAAGCAAGTTGGGGTAGGCTAGAGATGAAACCCAAAAGAGACGAGAAACAGGGAGACACAAAAAAGACATAAAGGGAGACAAAAAGAGGTCACGGTTTCGGCATGTTGATTGCCAATCTCCAAGCGCTCCTATCCATAGCTAAATCCTTGGAGATATTCCACTCCTTAAGATTTCTCTTAACGGACTCGTCCCAAGTTAGTTTAGGTCGACCTCTACCGTTCTTTACATTATCGGCCCGCTTTAGAACTCCACTACGCACCGGCGCCTCAGGAGGCCTCCGTTGGACATGTCCAAACCATCTCAACCGATGTTGAATCAATTTCTCCTCAATTGGTGCCACTCCAACCCTATCCCGAATATCGTCGTTCCGGACTCTATCCCTCCTTGTGTGCCCACAACACCAACGCAACATACGCATCTCTGCTACACTCAATTGCTGGATATGTCGCCTTTTTGTAGGCCAACACTCAGCACCGTATAACATCGCCGGACGAATCACCGTCCTATAGAACTTACCTTTCAGCTTCTGAGGCACCCTTTTGTCACAGAGGACGCCAGAAGCTTGACGCCATTTCAACCAGCCGGCTGAAATTCTATGCCTAACATCTTCATCAATGTCTCCGTCCTTTTATAGCATCGACCCTAAATACCGAAAAGTATCCTTCTTGGCCACCACTTGCCCATCGAGGCTAACGTCTCCCTCCTCATGCTTAGTCGCGCTAAAATCACACCTCATATACTCGGTCTTAGTCCTACTAAGTCTGAACCCTTTTGACTCTAACGTGTGCCTCCATAGGATGTAAGCGAAGCGTAATTTTTTCTTGCTATGTTTTAAGGATGTAACAGCACTAAGTGTTTTTCACATCAAGTCATGAGTAAAGCAAGTACAAGTAGGATAACTAACAAATCCCCATAGGCACTGAGAATTTGACATAATACACCATAGGCATTGAGAATTTGATAATCTATGAAATCACCATAAGCCTTTCAATACAAGAACGCTATGGTCATTGAGAATTTGATATGCTACACCACATGCAACAACAATCAGCTAAATGATATGTCAATTATGTTTATAACTAAAACAACCAGGAGATCGGAAACCCATATTCAAGAAACCTTTCTGACATCACTAAATCGCATGGCCTCATTCATTAGATCGTCACATGTCAATTTTAAATCCAGAGTGATTTTTGGGAGAATGTTGCATAATGCTTCCACATCTGGCATTGCTCTATGAGACGGGCCTTCCGAACTGATGCCATAGCGTTTTCCCAGTGCCTCCAAGTTCACAAGATTTTTCTTTCCTGCAATAGAACAGAAAATCCACTTAGAACTAGATCTACTTGTGCTTCAGATATACCATAATAGGCAAACAGCAAAAAATCTGCAATTAAACTGAGAACTGCAAAATGATATATACCACAAGAACCATTCAAATACTAGCACAAATATGATTAATTGAATTGTGATACTGAATTCATACACATCGCAACAGAAACACTTTCTGTCTACTACTATGCATGAATAGAAAGAGGTTGCGGTCTTAAAAAGTCCCAGATAGCGCCCCAGAAAGAGCTGTTAGGATTGTCTTAGCAAGGTGCAAGCAAACATTATATGATGAGAGGAACCCAGATGTACGATGGCATACCATCTATTTTCTTCAACTTTCTCGCTAAACGAAGACTGTCGACAAATAGCCAATCTGAAGGAACCTGGGCTGAACAACGGTCAAACTCTTGGTTAAGGAAAGGGACATCAAAACCTTTTGCATTATGAGCAATCCACAGAACTGGCTTGCCAGGAGCTTGGCGACTTCGAACATATGCTAGTAGTATTGGAAGAACATCACTGAACCTATGGTAACCAAATTAAGATAGCATATATGGGTAAGTGGGAGCTAAGTGTTAACAAAAAGAACACACACTCAATAAATTTTTCGTTACAAAGGCTTAAAACCTTCTCTTGCACAGAAAGTTAGCAAATACGGAGTACTTGCTTATAATAAAACCTTTAGTAGCATGGATATTTGCCAAAGGGAAAAAAATTGAATGATCAAATTCAATTTCTCACATAAACGATTACATAATATGGTCTGTGTTGACACAGTCATCTTCAGGAATGAAGAATTTGGGACTGAGGAGTATATCCCACAAGGCTAATGTGTGGTGATGTCATAACAGTTGTATTCGGTGCACAAGACCTTTAGTATCATGGATTCTTATGAGCTAACTAAATGTCACTTAGATTTCAGAAAAAAAAGGTTTAACAACAATATCTCAAGGGAAACCAGTGAGAGGATGAATTCTTTACCAAAAACAACCATGCATTTGCGCAACAAATCTAAAATCTAAAACATGACAACACCGTGCACACGAAGGGGCTACCAAGGACGCAAGCCGCATAATAAATCAACAAGTGAAAACTGTCTCTAGGTGATTAGAACAATTTGCATTAGTTACAGACAACAGGATACATTCTATTTAGTACTTACTCAATTTATTTCAAGTTATCATGCATTCAAGGTGCTGGGTAGTTATGCTATCAAGTAGAAGTAGAGCATGATGAATTTTACTTAATAATAATGCTGAAAGGATAATACATCCTATAAACTCAAGCACACAAAAATTGCATAAATCTCACTGAAAGAAAGTTAATAGTTGATAAATTTCTTGCTAGTTAACTAGTTTCCAAACCGAACCGCAATGGCAACAGCCCTTTGCGGTTTCACAATGACCTGAGTGGGTTTTACAGTTCCCGAGAATAACACTGTATTAATGTTCACTGGGCATTTTACGTTTTATTTTCAGTACCACAGTGTTTATAGACACATTTATAAACTAATGTGAATTCATGTGACCGAGAGATGAAGAATAGCATACATGTACAGAAGAGAAACACACCTTGGAACATCAGGCCTGCAGACCAATTCAGTGGTAATTTTATTGAGCTTGGAAGCGTATTTGGGGACATCCCGTTCAGGATTAATGAGAGTCTGAAATGTGCAATCCTTTCCTCCAGAAAGGTCACGAAGTGCAAACTCAACAATTCTATTATCTACATGGAAAAAACCAGTAGTCTCAACATCGAAGACAAGTAAAGTTGCAGGTTGATCATGTCCAGAAGTTTGCTGAAGCCACAGTGGCAGAATTGAAGGAACACAATAGCCTGGGCCAGTTTTGTGCCAACTAACTGCCCCTGTAAGATTCGTAGCAAAATGTCGTTTCTCATAGCTTTTAGGTTGAAGCAATTTCCCAGATGAAAATCCAGCATGTTGCTTGAGAAACCTAACTGGACAGCTAGTCCGTATGTTGTTCCTCAGCAGATTGAAGCGAAGAACTAGTGACGACATTTTGTGCAAGATGTGTACTTGGAATCAAGGAACAGAACAATTATTCTTTGACTTAGATGAACCACGTCTCACACCTGTACAAGTATATCAATCCATCAAACGTAGTGAAACTATCATATAAATCAGACTACAGAAAATGATTAGACTTGGTTTAAAATTCACCCACATTCCTTTTGCAGTGAAAGTAAAAGTAACAATACTCTGAATCTATGATGATCTGAGGTTATAGGTTTAGATTGAACCAATTTGTAACATCAAGATATTAATAACACAATTAAGAAGATCATTTTTTGATGATCAAATGAAAAGTATTTCCAAACATCGAGAATCACATGATTGAATGCATAACAATGACAATGCTATACCCCATCATTAGCCAGACTACGAGAAATCGAAAAACAAAACTCAGCCCACCAAACCTAAAGTACTCAGTACCACAGCAAAATTACACAGGAAATGCAACTCACACATACAAGCCTGCATTATCTATTTCAGAGCCCATCTCTTACAATGTGATCAGGTTGGGCATAAGGTTCAGCAATAACACCCAGCATCGTCTCTCAGTTACCCTTGAGAACCCACAGCCCCACCATTCACGATCCTTTCTCCTGGAAATGCAAAACCTTGCGCCCAAAATACAAAGCAACTCTTGCAGAATCCTCCAAATACCCCCTCGAAAAGCTCGGACCTTTTCCCCCAAATCATCCGGCCATAGCTCGCTGGCTCGCTGGCTCTTGTACTGAAACGCCCCCATACCCAATTCACCATGCAGGGCACCACACGCGCGGTAGCACAAGGAAAGGGGGGCGAGTACGAACACTAACACGAGCGCGAGTGCGCGACTTCAAGTAAAAAAAAAACGAAGTCACGCCCACCAACCAGAGAGAGACGAGAGGGGGAGGCGGAGGCGGAGGATGCGCTTACCAGGCACGAGACGCCCATCGCAAAGCCCGCGCCCCTTTCTCCGTAGTCGTCGCCGCCACCGCCGGCAGCGGAAGGAGAAAATGGGAATTTTGCCATCCTCCGGATGGGGCTTCGCTACTTTGCCATCCCTCAAATGTTATTCGTTGTTTTGCCATTATCAAACATAGTCAATACCCTAGAATGTCCTATCAACCCATTTGATGCTGTTGTGCACTTTCTATTCCACATTTGCCCTTGCCCCTTCATTCTAAAGGGATCAGCTCTTCGTTCTAAAACAGATCAGCTGTGTTATTAAGGGGAAAACAAACGAGTGACCTGGGCGGAGAAGGAAAGATCGGCCAAGCTCCCAGCCTTACCCCATCGATGCCTCCCTTGTCCCTTCATCCTGAAAGTTCTTTTTTGCGATTTTCATTGTGAAAGTCTGCTATTTCATTCTCTACGTAAAATCAACAACATAATTGATAAAAAAATTGGACAGCATATTTGATAAAAAAAACTGGACATCACATATCAAGTCGGTCAACATAAAATCAAGCATACATCACATAGAAGTTCATAAAAGATCATGATAAGTAGTCATACAACTCGGTTCACAATGACATAGGTTTGACGATGACTAAAGTTCATACAGACACAAGTTCGGACAGACAATGATACAAGTTCACAACTTTAGTTGGTCTTCATTTTCCTTGAGATCAACTTCCTTGCAATTTTCTTCTTTCTTGTCGTTGCATGAGCCTTGGTGGGCTGGGCACTTGTTCCTTCTCCCATGAGGAATGCAAGACGGCTAAAACTCATGTCAAAAAAAATTAATACACAGGAAGGAGGCAGCCAACATCATTCTCTGTAATAATATTGCAATGTTTACCTTCCTGTCAACCAAATTGGGCTCTCCTGTGGCTAATCTAAACTCAATCATGGAACTATTCTACGTTCAGGCTCCAATCTCCAATTGGCCCCAATCAACACTGTTTCCATTGCCACAAGTAGCACCAGCATCACTAGTTTCTCCTACAGAAAATATTCTACGCTCAGGCTTCACATCGAGCCTAGATAAAACCAAGAATGGATGAACAAGTTAGAATACTACTTGTAGAGCTAGGTCTACTGGCTTCCCAAACGAAGTTGGATGCCTATGACATTGGAAGAAAGGGAGTACATACCGAGGAATAAGATCACCCCAACTGCAATCCATGGGGTTTGATTTGAACCATAGCAGCTACAATCCATGTGGCGAGTCCGGATGTGGAAGAAGTGGAGTAGGATGAGTGCACTAGCGGCACCGGCTCTCCGCGGCGGCGGGGGCCGGCAGGAGGCAGCAACGGCGAGGGGGCGCGGAGTGTGGGAGGCAGCGCTGGCGAGCCCTGGCGGCGGCGGCGCCCACGATTGGCAAGGCCTGGCGGTGGCGGCGCTCAGGAGGAGCGCGTCGCTCGCTCTCGATCCGTTTCATGTCTGTCACTGTTCCGTCGGTCTGAGTTGGGCATAGACAGGGGTAATTGTGGAATAGAAAATGTACAGCAACATCAAATGGGTCGATAGGGCATTCTAGCGTGTTGGCTGTGTTTCGTAATGGCAAAACAACGAATCCCATTTAAACGATGGCAAAGTAGCGAAGCCTGGATCCGACAATGGCGAAATTCCCATTTTCTCGCGGCGGAAGGGTTTGGATGGACGAGGGTTTAAGCCAGGCGGTGGAGTGGCAATGGCAACCGTAGGCCGGGCAACTGGCAATGCCGCGAGGGGAATCGATCGACTGAGAGGGACGGGGTCAGGGGGGTACGCTAGTCATTTTGATTGCCGTGCTACTGTGGAGCGGGCCATAGTTTGCACTTTACTACTGCGCTGCGTGGTGGGTCCCAGGTTCAGTGACGTCCAGCGTTGCTGCGGTTAAAAATCGCAAGCAGTTCGTGGTGGCGTGGCTGTGGTGTGGGAGGTTGGTGTCGCTGCAGAGTGCAAAGTGGAGAGTGGAGAGGGAAACTGAAATCGTAAAATTACAACCGCTCCTCTTCGGATCCAATCTAAATTTTTTACATCCACTGCAACTGCTTTCAGCCTGTTCGTTTTGCTGGTTTATTGTGGCTGAAAGTACTGTTCGCTGGTTTATTGTAAGAGAAAAACACTGCTGGATGGCTGCTGATTTCGCTGAACCAGCTAAACGAACAGGGCGTTTATTAGTACTATCTCAAACTCTGATGTCCCTGTTCGCTTGGCTCAAAAGCCAGGGTGAAAAGTACTCTTTGCTAATTTGTTGTGGGAGAAAAATATTATACCATAACTGATAAGTCAGGCTGATAAGTTCAGGCGAACATATGGCGAGATTAACATCTGAACCGTTCCATAAAAAAATAATAAAGAAAGCTCAGTCCCGATGCTTGCCTGAATTCTCGTCGGCGTCTGGTATTACAGAGTCCAGAGAGTAAATTCAGTCCAAGCTGACAGGCGCCGCGTAGTATTGCGCAATTTCTTCAGTTAACCGCAAAGCTGAACATTTCTTGCACTCGTCTCTTATTTTCCTTCCTATCATATACGTGAATGCGTGATGCAGCAAACCATGGCGAGTCACGAGCTGGGCTGGGCATTCGGTAAATTTCGGGTCGGTTCTTTCGGTCTTTTTTTATTTCGGTTTTCAGAGATCGTGAACCGAAGTTTTGCCTGAGAAAGCAAGAACAGATGGATCGGTTTTCGGTCTTCTAATTTGGTTTCTCGGTTCCGAGCAGACCGAGAGACAAAGGATGACTGCTCAGATCTAGCTTAGAGAGGAGAGGGAGTGGGGCAGCGCTGGTCCGTCGGAGAAGGGACCGCTCAGCGCAGTTGTGACCTCAGCAAGTCACAAGCCTCGAGGACCAACCTCCCTTGCTGCCTCGCCGGAGCAGCAGTGGGCCTTCCCTGGTCGAGCAGCGACAGCGCCGCCTGCCAACAGTGGCCGAGCAGCAACGACGCCCCGGCGGCCTTCCCTGGTCGAGCAGCGACGGCGCCGCCTGCCTGGCTTCCTACACCGGCCGACCAGTGGTGACGCCCTGGCCTCCCTCGTCCTAGCAAGCAAGAACAGCGGGCACCCCTCGGCCAAGCAGCAGCAGGCCACATGAATGAGAGTTTGAAAGAGAGAGAAACGAGATGGGAGAGAATCTGAGGATGATTGGGAGATAGAGATGACGGAGTACACAGTTGAAAAGATAAGGTCCTCGGCCTTTCGGTTTGTTCGGTTAGTTGAGAATGACGACCGAAATATATAAATTATGTTCGGTCTCCACCTACCTGCACCCGAACATAGAACCGAGGACCGATATTTCAGGCCTTTCGGTCTCGATTTCGGTTATTTCGAGTTCGGTTTATTTTGCCCACCCTGGGTCACGAGGTGTCGTGTTCGCTGCGTGCGCACAAAGGCTACTTGTCTACATCCACTGATCCGCTGGCCCTGGCCGTGTCGTACCTGCCGTCGGGGACTGCCATTGGGATCCCACGCATCCTGCATGTAACCTAGGCTCATCCCTTCTTCTGAATAATGCGTGCGCGGCCTTGTTAAATAGTATAAATGAGATGATAAGAGGTTAAAGTAATACTAGCATAATCCAATCTGACATCTCCTAGATGTGAAAGGGATATTTGGCAGAATCTTTGCCGGATGCCGGCCACTATTGCATCACACTGTATCGTGTAGGTGATAGTCCGAAAAATTCATTGCAGAATCTCTCAGTTCTGTTTATAGTTTCACATCCCCTTTAAAGTTTTAACTCCTGTAAGCTTTAAGATGGTTTTCCATAAAGTCTGGTCTGTCTAAAATCTCACGTCTAGTCTCAGAAAACGGAAATATGTACAAAAGAGCAAACAGAGCTTTTGTAGTGCATGGTTTTGTTTGGTACGAGGAGTTGGCCATGGTCTAATAGCTTGCATAAATTCAGATGAGGTGAAGACCATGGAGTCCATCTGGACAGCATGCCCTCATATATTGCAGATCGTACGCGCCCAATCCGGAAGCCGAGGTGGGTGCTTGCATGTACGTATTGCAGTTGAAAGACTCATCAGCCTTCCATTAGTTTTGTTGCGAGAACAGAACCGGAAACCGCTCAGGTAGCAAAACCATGTGCTCTGACCCTCTGACAATGAACAAGTCTAAACTCGCTCTACAGACTACAGGCAAGAGATACATAATAGTCAAGTACTACGCCACATGATGTTGCCTACTTGGCTGATGTAAAACATTACGCAGACACAGCGGAATTCACTGTTTCTAGTTCTCACAATTCAACGAGATCAAATCAAACTAGATTAATCAGGCTATCTAGTTGAGGCACGTCAACTTGTATATATATATACAACAGCTGAGATGTACGTATATTTTAGTGCTATTATTATCACTTGGGCTAGACATAGAGTATAAAAATGTAGGCTTTCTCCCAGATCCCTATTTAACGCATGCACTCAGACGAGTTCATAGCTCCATCAGTTTAACACAGGGCCTCGTTGAGCCGTTGTGTAGGAAAAATGGTTGATGCTAAGTTAGTACTATAACACTATCCAATCCGACATCTGACAGTCTCCAAATTGCAATGTGAAAGGAATAGCTCACAGGATCTTTGCCCATGATGCATCATTGTACATGTTATCATCACTCAGGATCTGGTGTAGTTGCCGATTCTTGAATTGTATCAGCCTGTCCAGTTGAGACGCCACAACTTGCGTACAAGAAGCTGAGGTAGTACTTTTTATGTCATCGTTTGGACTGGACATAAGATTCAAGGCACGCGCCTTGGATGCTGCGGAGAATGAAGAATTATTGTGTTCATGCCAATGAACAGAAATGACAATGCAAAATGACAGGATAACAGGAATCTGAAGAGTGAAGATGTTTGTCAGTCACAGACAATACAAGCGCGGAACTCAAAGCTCAAGTTGGCGCACGTCTGCTCTATCTTGTCCTCAGCGTCCATGTGCCGTGTGCGTGCACCGTGCTGTCGAATTCCCAGCGATTTTGCAATTGCAGTCCGGAGAGCCTGAACGGCTACAAAACTGCAGTGCATGTGCAGGGACCAAAACAAGGTGCGACAGTATCATGCACTGCTCTGAATTCTGAAACATTTCTCTGAATCGCTGATCTAGCTTTTCATCCATTCTTCTTTCCTCATTTCCTCTACCTGGCTTTATGATTACATGGCATGCCCACATGCAAATATGATGCCACGTCAGATGCTCAGGACTCGACTCAGTGGCAGGCGGACAGCACCCCATGACACCATCTGATCTGAGAGTGTTTAAATACCCACACGGCTGGCCACACCACGAGACCCCTGCTCCAATTCATCACTCCGAGGCCGGCACACGGGCGTCCGTCAGAGCCTCGGCCGCTTCCGCTTCCCTTGCGCGCTCAGTGAGTTCCCCGGGAACCTTCGCATCTGATCATTTCATTTCATTCGGTCTAGTTTTTCCGGCCCGGTTTAAGCCCTTTTTCTTGTTTGGGTTCTTCTGCGCAAGGCAAAGGGTAGGGGTAATCGTTCCTCTCGCCTCTCGGTCGCTGGAATCAATTGGAGGCCTCAATTCGATCGGTTCCTGTCTTTGCACTGATGATTTATGTGATGCCCCTAGCTAGGCTACCTAAGAATGTCCCAAACTCTGAATCCGCGAATCACTCTGCTGTTGCGGTCTTATTGCTCTGCCCCATGTTTTGATTTGTGTTTTAACCTTCCTTGATTTCTCTGTGTACTGTGTTGAACTATACGGCCATCCCCACTTGTTCTTGTTATTTTTCATCATCAGTCTCAAAAGAACATCATTATATTGTTCTGAATTCTGATGATGGAAAGTGGAATATGTGCTATTAGCAGATCAGAAGTTCTCTGAACTGTCGATGAACTGCAACTAACTGTGAGTATGTTTGGGCAGAGACATGGAGCTGATCACAAATGTCACCGAGTATGAGAAGCTCGCCAAGGAGAAGCTGCCGAAGATGGTGTACGACTACTATGCCTCCGGCGCAGAAGATCAGTGGACGCTCAAGGAGAACAGGGAGGCCTTCTCCAGAATTCTGTAAGCCAAAGCTACCTTCCAAAACAGTAGGTTTTAGCCGTATTCGATTGGTAGCACACCGCTGCTTCAACTGTTCTTGTTTTTACTCACGTCAGCAGCTAATAATTCACTGAAAGTCAGGAACTTTATGGAAAACGTTAAAAAAAACAAGTATACAAGGATGAGATATATTTTTTGATATTGTGTTTTGCTTTCTATAAAAGCAGGTTTTATCTCCATAAAAAATATATATTTTTGATATCTGATAGAAAGTGTCATGTGACAAGAAAACATATACTCTTATTTTAAGTTTTTGAGACCGTATAGGATAATGCATGAGGTGCCTCTCCAATCCTTGTGGAAAATGCATAGCTTCATGATAACAATTAGTCTGAGGTCACTTTTTCCAATTGTTTAGTTTAAGCGGATAAAATCACCTTTCATTAATAAAAGTAAATGGTAGAAAAGTGGACCAATCACATGGAGTAGAGGACAAGAGATCAGATGTGTCTTGTGACTTGTGGCCTGCATGGTCAAAAGAAGATGGCAACTTCACTAGGAACTCTCAGATACGACATTTGACATTAGAAATGCATGGACATGTGCAAAATTATTGTCCTTGCAGGTCTCAGCTCTTCGGTCATGTATCTCAACTCTGAATTTTAAAAGATGTAATTTCTGGACATTGTAGCCTTCTGGCTCAAAGCAATCAATATATATTCAGGTGGGGATCCTCTCCCCCCCGGTGACCTTCAAAAAAAACTCTGAATTTTCATACAGATGATGTTGAGTATGGCATTTGGCATATTTGTAGACCTTTATCTCCAAGAGTTTTTGCTCACTAACTCTAGAACCATCCCCATGTGTGACAAGAGTAAGAGTTAATTTATCCACAACATAAACATTGACATCGATTCAAGTTTGAGAAAAGGAGACGTTAATCGCGGCACAAATTGTACCAATCCCTCTTGGCCTCCTTTGTTCTCTGAGAAGTGAGAACCTCATTCTGTGCTTCCTTGTGGAAATGATTACAGGTTTCGACCACGGATACTGATTGACGTCTCCCATATCGACATGGCCACAAACGTTCTGGGCTTCAACATTTCCATGCCTATCATGATTGCTCCGTCAGCCATGCAGAAAATGGCTCATCCTGATGGTTCAGACGAGTGCTAAATTACGATTTTCTACTCATTTTTCCAAAGGAAAGTTCTCATGCAGAAATTATCTGGAATGCAGGAGAGCTTGCTACGGCAAGAGCAGCAGCCTCTGCAGGAACAATAATGGTTCGAAATATCACACTGCTTGTGGCACCTCAGTAATGACCCAAACACTAATCCATTGTGCTGATCCTATGACTGATGTTATGGTTTTTTTTCAGACATTGTCCTCATGGTCTACTTCCAGCGTTGAAGAGGTCAACTCAGTTGGGCCTGGGATACGTTTCTTCCAGCTCTATGTATGCATTATCTGCATGAACTTGCAAGAATCATTGCTTATGCTCTGTTCATCACACTGATCTTACCATGAATCATCTGTCTTCATCAGGTCTACAAGGACAGGAATATAGTACGGCAACTCGTGAAAAGGGCCGAATTGGCTGGCTTTAAGGCTATTGCACTCACTGTAGATACTCCAATACTTGGCCGCAGGGAAGCTGATATAAAAAACAGGTGCGAATCTAACAACTGAACCCAGTGTGCTGTACAGGATGAATGTTCATTGTTTCTATTAGGAGTCCAATACACGCTGCATATGTACTCTGAAACCATGCAGATTCACCTTACCTCCACATCTGACGTTGAAAAACTTTGAAGCGCTGGATCTTGGCACGATGGACAAGGTTACCTGAAAACTGAGCTTGACATAGGGCTATAAAAATGCATTTATTTCTTCAGGTTTTCTTACCAAATATCTCTTGATGTGTCAGACAAACGACTCTGGCCTTGCTTCCTATGTTGCTGGTCAAGTTGATCGCACTCTTTCCTGGAAGGTATTATCTGCACACCCTAGCATCCTAGTTTCAGATAACAGCTAATCTGAAGTTTGACATAAATGGAAGATGCACTCACAAAAACACAAATGCAATAGTGTCTCACTTCTACTTGCATTCAAGTGTTCTAGTATGTGGCAATAAAATGCTGATAAGTAGCAATACAACAAACAGGACATCAAGTGGCTGCAGACAATTACCTCGTTGCCGATCTTAGTGAAAGGGGTCGTGACCGCAGAAGACAGTAAGTGTTCAGTTTCAGACTTTCAGACTTTGAGGTGCAGCTTCAGTTTCGCATCAGGATTAAACATATACGCAATGCAGCTAGACTTGCAATTGAATATGGCGCTGCTGGGATCATTGTGTCCAATCACGGCGCACGCCAGCTAGATTATGTTCCTGCAACTATCAGCTGCCTGGAAGAGGTACGGTAACTATCCTTCTGTATTCAGATTCAGAGCTTCAGTGATTACGTTTTCCAGAAAAGCACAGACAGCTTCATTATGAATAGCCGAGTCTTCAGAAGAAGCTTTGCTTGTGCTTCCTGGCTTTCCATCTTCCATGTCTGCTGAGGTTTTTACGAGAAGTGCCCCGTGAATTCATCAGGTCGTCAGGGAAGCGAAAGGCCGGCTGCCGGTGTTCCTCGATGGCGGCGTCCGCCGTGGCACGGACGTGTTCAAGGCCCTGGCGTTGGGAGCTTCAGGAGTGTTCGTAAGGACGACACACCCACTGGCCACTGCTAACACTGTTACTTTCGTTCAAGCTCGACACGTGACACTGTTGCTTGGTGCTGCAGATCGGCCGGCCGGTGCTGTTCTCGCTGGCAGTGGACGGCGAGGCCGGCGTGCGGAAGGTGCTGCAGATGCTGAGGGACGAGCTGGAGCTCACCATGGCGCTCAGCGGCTGCACGTCGCTCAGGGAGATCACCCGCGCCCACGTCATCACCGACAGCGACAGGATCGGCCGCTCGCGGCTGTAGAATGTACAGTTCAGCTCAGCATGTTGGTCTCGACTGAACTGTCCTAATTCTAGATACCGCTAGCTGTTGTGCTCTCATTTTTACGTTATGCAAATAAGGAAGCTGCGCGTGTGTGTGTGCGCCTGTTGATGACGTTTGTTTGCACCGCAGTCGTAGTTGGCTAGTTGCCAGTGTTGATTGGCGTTCTGTTTTTATTTTTATTTTTATTTTAAACAATTGGTGGTTGGTTTGGGTTTCGACACATGCAAAGGAGTTTATGAGATCTGGGGCCGGTTTAATAATACACTAGTCCATCAATCTGTGTTTCGTATAAACTAGCTCGATAGAGCGCGCTTCGCTGCGCGGGCGACGGGACAAATAGTGAATGGACAGTATCAAATAGTAAGCGAATAGTGTGAAAACAATGCCTAATGTTAAACTAATTTGTTATACTTAGTACGTAACTTGGAGAAAAATAACCTTGTTTTTTTTTTCCATACACTGTATAGTCAGACTAATTTGTTGCTTAGAGGTAACCTGCAGGAAAAAATGCTGGAGCAAAAAAAAACAAATAAGGAAAAAAGTGAACGCTACAGTGACAAACAACGCTTGATGCACTGAGAGAGCATAATTTTATTCCTCGTTGAGGGTCACTTTATTTATAATTTTAGGAGTCATGAGTATCGGATGCTGCGACTCCTTGCATTGGAATGATAATAATATTTTCAATAGACAAAAATTATGAAAATGCTACGTACAAGACATCTGTCTGTCAAGACGCCACTTCGTGGGTCTGCATACCAGCCAAATAAACCTCTGATCTGCATCCACTCGTTTTTTTTATTATGGTATTCATGTCTGTCTCTTCCGTTACGTCGGTTGGATAAGGAAAGGAGGAGACGAGAGACCTGCTCCGCTCTGCTCCGCACGTCGACGGTGACCCTGCCTGCTCCTGCTCCGTCGGCCGCCTTGCTACTCCTGCTCTGTGGCCTGCTCCATCGTCGACGGTCACCCCGTGCTGCTCCTTCCCCTACTCCACCGTGCCGCCCCACTACTTCCCGCCGCTGCTTCTGCTCTACGTCCCGCTTTGCCTGACGGCGCGGGCACCGCCGCGCCCATGCGTGGTGACAGTTCCCTCGGCCGCCAGCTAGCCACTGAGGCCGCTGCGCAAGGAGAAGCATCGAGCCCTGGCGTGGAAGCCTTCCAGCCTCGCCTCCTGCTATGGCTGCGGCGCCCCGATGCAGACGGCGGATGAGGTTGCACCGAGATACAATGCATGTTACAAGTGCATATTTCAAATGTTTCAGATGTTTTAGAGCTATGTTGCAAGTGTTTCATTGGGATGTCGTAAAAGTAGATCGGGATATTGCACATATTGCAATGGACTATACACGTATGTTTCAAGTATATGTTCCAAACGTTTCATCTATTTTAGATGTATGTTGCAAGTGTTTCATTTGGATGTTGCAAAACTAGATCGAGATGTTCCATATATATGCAAGTGTTTTTATAAGTATTTTGCAAGTGTTTTTATAAGTATGTTGCAGGTGTTTCATCTTGATGTTTGCATATGTTTGCAATGGCTATACACGTGTTTTCAAGGTTTTTCTGGTGTTTTGCAAGTGTTTCAGCTGTTTTGGATGTATTTTACAAGTGTTTTTATCTGGATGTGACAAAAGTAGATCGGGTGTTGCACATATTGCAATGCGCGTGAGAAGCGAGGGGGCGCGGGCTCCGTGTGGGTGCGCGAAAATGCATGTTGCCAGGCTCGGGCGGGGGCCAAGGAAATGGGAGTGCAGAGCAGACGTCTGTCCAAACATCCGGAAGCTAACATTGCCACAAAAATTATTATTAAATATATTTTATCTCTTAATTTCTTTTATAATATGTTGCCATTTGTCGAAGAATCAATATCATTGTAGAGTCACCTCGAAAACAATCTACTTATGCAAGTTTTAGTATTATAAACATGTATTATGTTTTTAGACAAAATAAACAAGTATTATTGACTAATTGTTGATGAGTTTATAAAATTTGACTTTTTCCCATACAAAACACGTTTATCATTCCACGATGGAGGATGTTTCATATCTATGACTAATAAAGTTTACCTATATCTATATTTAATTGAGCTTTCTTTTTTTTGTTCATTTTCTATATGTACTTTGTATTACCTCTGTCCCTCAAAGAATGCAACTATAGGTTGCATGCCAGTTAAAGTAATTTATGTTTGACCAAATTTCTAGTAAATAATATTCACAATTATGACTCCAAATCAATTTATTATGAAAACACATTTCGTAATTAATCTAATGATATTTATTTTATATTATAAACAATTATACTTTTTTATTTATAATTGGTCAAACTTGATACACTAAAATATAACACTGTTCTAGAATTGCATTCTTTTGGAGACAGAAGGAGTAATAATCACTATCAAGATGTGATAGTTACCAATTTACTGATCAACATGTTTTTTTCCATCTATATCCGTAGTATTTTCTGTTTGCATTAATATACATTTAGTTGAAATTTTAGCTTAAATTATAGTATCTCTTTCCAGGGTCGGTGGTTATATCTTTATAATTTTTGTGAAAATTTTTAGGATTTTTTTCTAGCGCTTGTTGCGCAACGTGGAGATTCCGTTGGACCTTTGGTTAGAACATTGGATAAGAACCGGAAAAGTAATAGTAATGTATACTTACAATCCTTCTTCAGTGTCAAAACTGTGTTGGAAAAACCAGATCACGCCAAGGGATGGCAATGGATCTAATACCCGATGGATATTTGATCTATCAGGGACGGTCATGGGATAATTTCTCTATGCGTAGGGATTTAAATGGTACTCCCTCCCTTCTAAAATATAAAGAATCCAATTTCATCCCAAGTCAAACTATAATAACTTTAACCAAGTTTATAGAAAAAGAGAAAATATGCTGAACTTGAAATTAACTTAACTAGATATATTATAGAGTATATTTTGAATTTTGATAATACACCTCTTTGATATGGTAGATGTTAATATTCGTTTCTATAAATTTGGTTAAAATTACTATAGTTTAACTTAGAGCATAATTCATTATATTTCAGGACAGAGAAGTATACTCTCCCACCCACCAGCCCTCCGGTCCTCTACCATCGCCCCATGCACGCAAACGCATCTATCGCCGCCTTCAGCGCCACAGTGAGAGAGATCTAGTAAGGTGGTGAGGGTTTGACGGAGCTCAGCTCGTTAGTCGCTAGCTAGTTGGCTAACAGTTAGTTAAAGATTTGATAAAAATTAGCCTAGATTAGTTGTAGTATTTCCCTACAACAGAACTAAGTTTTTTAGCTAAGTTTGTAACTAGCCGGTAGCTAACTACCCACCAACCCTACCTAATTTAGTCTATTTATTAGGCTTAACTACATTTGTATCAACCATGTTCTAAATCATGCCCAACGGAAACCAAACTCAGATAGAATAAAGATGATCCAATTTGGGCAAAAAGTTAACCAAACATATATAACAAAATAAAGTTTTTGATGGTCAACAAAAGCAAATCAGTTCAAAGTTCCAAAAATTATCCTTAGGGCCTCGTTTAGATTCATCGCTAGAGAAATTTTTTTACTCTCTCTCCATCACATGAATCTTTGCACACATGTATGAAATATTAAATATAGATAAAAAATAACTAATTATACAGTTTAGTTATAAATCACGAGACGAATCTTTTGAGCCTAACTGGTTCATGATTGAACACTAATTATTAAATACAAATAAAAGTGATACAGTTAAAAAAATTCTAACTTTTTATGATCTAAACGAGGCCTATGTTCCGAAATTAACCCTGTCTCCCTGTCACCGACTCCGACCAGCCGACCACTCTCCGCCTCGCCCGTCCGCAGGCCGTAACCTGCCTCCGCCTCGGCGCACGCACGGCGAGGCATCAGCTAGGCCCGACGGCTCCGCTCGAACCAGCAGTCCAGCACCAGCGCCGATGCTGCCGCCCCTAGTTCCAACTACAGCCGCCGGCCGCCGCCTCCCCCAGCTGAACTGACGGAGGCATCGCATCATTTTTCCTCGCCGGATGCCCGGAGCCAGTCAGTATCCATCCGCGTCATGCCGAACCGTCTCATCCTACTAAGTGCCTGGTAGTTCTCAGTCTATCGCTATCACAACCAACAGCTTCATCGCCTACTGGCTACTGCTGCGGGAAGGGATGGCGAACTCGTCACCGATAGCTACAGAGCGTCGAATTCCACAGCCGAACAGCAGGTACGAACAATTCAGCCACGAATTTACTTCGAGCACAAGTGCTCCTGTCTGATACTCGACGCATTATTGCAGAAATCGAGATATTTTAGAAAGCCTACTGCACTGTCACTGTCGGTCAGTGCTGATAGATAAGATATTCAGATACCAATCACATTATCCTCGTCTTTGCATATGCACGCAGAGGACGAAATTGGTTACCAAAAACCAAACGCTTTCCAGCATATGCATGCAAAGTACGAAATTGGTTAGTACCAGTTACCAACACTTTCCAGCATATGCACGCAAAGGACGAAATTGATTACCAAACCAACAGTTTGCAGTCCCAGCGGTAGGAACAGACCGTCACCAGCCAAAGATAATCCATCCCCTCACACAGGCATAAACGCTGAGCCTGCTCTCCGCAGTCTAGTAAGTCCTCTCGTTGACACCCCTCTTGCAAAAAAACTCGAGAACTGCTGTGTTATTAGTGCTACTTCTCCTCATCTTAGTTTGATGGATCTGTGTCGATTTATTGAAACGATGCATGATGTTTGACTTCCATTTCAGTTCATCACCCTGTGGAGCTCAAGCTCTCAGGCTGTGTTTGATTTGTGGTTGTGGCTTAGCACCGTATTTCGTCTTATCTTATATATTGTTTTGATCTTCTCGTTTTTGCCCTTCTTGACAGATATATGTCAACTACTAGACAATCTTTTTATTTTCTGACCTTCTGAATTCCCCCCAAATTTGGGCAGGGAGATGGCGTTGATCACGGATGTCTCTGACTATGAGGAGCTTGCAAAGCAGAAGCTGCCTAAGATGGTTTATGACTTCTATGCTGGGGGTGCAGAAGACCAGTGGACACTCAAGGAGAACAAGGAGGCATTCTCCAAGATTTTGTAAGCTATCTTCCAGATTGTTGGGTCTTAGCTGTGTTTATAAGCTCATCCGCTTGTGATTTATTTTTTTGGTTTTTGTTTTAGGTTTTCAAAAGACTTGTTGTAGCTCTAATATATGAGTTCTGAACTGTAGACTAAAAATCAAAGAAACTGGCAATATTGTTGCCTAGTTTGAAGAACCACAAGCATTCAAGTTTATCTTTAGTGAATAGGAACATGTTCTCCTTCTCTATGCTTATTTCTTTTGCAGAAAATATATGAGTCGTGTAATGGCACTTACATTTGTTTATCTTCTTTATTCAGTACAATCAACTGAATTGTCCAAGTTGTTCTCTTTTGTGTTTGATCCAAATTTAGAAACAAGAAAAGAAAAGAGATGTTGAGAACCTCACTGTGTCCATCTAATGAACGGTATTAGGTTGCGACCACGGGTGCTGATTGATGTGTCTCATATTGACATGTCTACGAGTATATTGGGTTACAAAATTTCCATGCCTATTATGGTGGCTCCCACTGCTTTGCACAAACTGGCCCACCAAGAAGGTTCTATCTTGTTTCTACAATTCACCTTTTTCTTTTCTTTTGGTGACATTAAAAAGAAAATTCTTTTACGGAGGTTCATCTGAAATGCAGGAGAGGTTGCTTCTGCCCAGGCAGCAGCTGCTGCAGGAACTATAATGGTTTGCAAGACTGCACCTTTATATCGGCTAAGTGGTGTTCACATATTAATTCCTTTTTTTTAAAGTAAATATAAATTTCCTTTACTGGTTACATTTTCAGACATTGTCTTCATGGTCATCTTGCAGCATTGAGGAAGTTAGCTCAAGTGCATCAGGACTCCGTTTCTTCCAACTTTCAGTATGTTCTTCATACCCATCATTACATTCTTACCTTTTTCCCTGCTTGATTTGATCAAGGAGGAGTACTGGCGCAGTTGCCTTTCCTGTTTACCGTCATTGCCATACTTAGGTATTCAAGGACAGGGATTTTGTGCAACAACTTGTCAGAAGGGCTGAAAATGCTGGCTATAAGGCAATTGCCGTCACTGTCGATGCTCCACGACTTGGTCGTAGGGAAGCTGATGTAAGGAACAGGTCTGCATCTTGAATATATACAATGCAGTTTCAGCAGGAGTTCTGTATCTGAGCAGTACATACTTTACAACAAATTATGTATTGTTCTATGTGTCACTAGATTCACACTGCCTGAAAATGTGGCATTGAAGTGCTTTGAAGGACTGGATCTCAGCAAAATTGACAAGGTTTTCTGAAAACTTAAGCTGGTCTAACTGCATGGGGGTTCAAATTGAGATGAATATATTCCATTTATTTTATTTTCACAACAGCTGTTTTGTGATATTGATATTTCAGACTAATGCTTCCAGCCTTGCTGCATATGTCACTAGTCAGATTGACAGCTCTCTTTCTTGGAAGGTAGGATTTGCAATGTGCTAATCAGCTAATGTTAGTTGCTATGAATGACTTCAACCATCAGAGGACAGTATCTCATGCATAAGCCTCAATGCAAATGAACTATCAACATGACGCAATGCAGGATATCAAGTGGCTACAGACGATTACCGGGTTGCCTATCTTAGTGAAAGGAGTCATAACAGCACAAGATGGTAAATATTTAGTTTCAGTTATTTTTAATGCTACGCCACTCAACCTGATATATGATCCCATAAAGCATTTGCAAATCTGTAGCTTGACTTGCTATTGAATGCGGTGTTGCCGGCATTATAATGTCCAACCATGGGGGCCGCCAGCTAGACTATCTTCCTGCAACCATCAGTTGCCTGGAGGAGGTATGCAAATCAATCACAGGCACGTTTGCATAGCTGCCTAGGATACCTCTGGTTCATGCCTTGATGCTAACTTGCCTTGGCAAGGAAAATTTCAGGTTGTAAGAGAAGCAAAGGGCCGTGTGCCTGTGTTCCTTGACAGCGGCATCCGCCGTGGCACTAACGTGTTCAAGGCCTTGGCGCTGGGAGCTTCAGGAGTATTTGTAAGTCAGCTGCTGGATTACTCTGACTGAAAAATGCGTGAACATTTGTTTGACATGTACTGCATCATGCGTTCATCTTGTCCTCTGTCAGATTGGAAGGCCCATACTGTTTGCCCTTGCTGTGGACGGCAAGGCTGGGGTGAGGAACACACTTCGGATGCTGAGGGATGAGCTCGAGATCACCATGGCGCTGAGCAGCTGTATGTCGCTGAAAGATATCACCCGCGATCGTGTAATCACTGAGAGCGACATGATCTCTCGGATGAGTCGGATGTAGGCTTTGATTCGTTTGCTGTTGTGCAGCACTGAACGTCTGTTGCCCTGGTATGACTCTCTTATTTGAGGCTGCCCGGACCATCGGATTGGTTTTGACCTCTTGGCCCGTGTGCTATGTTCATTTGGGCTTTCTCTCATTTGTCTGCGTCTACCATTCAGACTGTTGGCTCATCAAACCTTGAGTGCTTACAATTTCCAAGGCTGACCCAAATGATGACATGCCATTTACATGCCGGTCACTCTCTGACTTCATAATTTTCAGCCTAATTTTGCTCAGCTGTGCTTGATAATATATGCTTCAATAAGTCATAAATTTGCTTGTCAAACATGTCTTACTTGAGTTTTGACACCGGCGGTGGTACTGGTATAACCGGAACGACTGATATAGGGCGGAGTGGCTGACATTAACCGGAATGACTGATATATATTATTGGCCCGTATTGATGTTGGGATGGGATGGAACTACTGAAAGTCCCTAGTTTGGTTTTGGGTAATTGATGAAACCTAGGACTAACCTTTGTATCTAAGTGGATGATTTAGATAAAGGTGGTCATTGAATATGAGACATGTCATTGACTCATGTGACCAAGATGGTGAAGACCGAGATGAGGCTTGGCTCGATGGACCGTTTGTGAAGGTGAAGGGCAAGTCGAGGCTTCGAAGCGAAGGACCATGCGATGGTGAAGCTTGAGCAAGACTTGGCGCCGATGGACCGATGCAACGGTGAAGAGCAAGTGAAGTCAAGGTCGATGGATCGAGATGGTCATGTGATGATATGAAGTGGAACATATCATTTGGAGGAACAAAATGGGCTCAAGGCAAAGGTATAACCATAGGGCCATTTTGTTTTACACTCAAGACACCATAGAGGGTGTGAGTGGTTTAGGATCGATAGCCGAACTATTAAGAGGGGAAATCTTATCGGTTATTCGACGCATGGGTGCCACTAGGTGAATTCATGAAGTGCATTGCATGTAGGGCCTAGTGAGCTAACTGGAAAACCTTTGAAAATGATTGAGAAAAAGCTAACACACAAGCACATGGAGATGTACACTTGATGGTGTTGGCACATTTGCAAAGGTGGCGTTGGTCGCGCTGTGGTTTGCGGGTAGAGAGGGGTTTGGTTCCTTTCTCTCTCCCGCCGAGCGTGCGAGCGCGGGATTCAGGCGATTTCGGGGAAATGAAATGCCTATTTTCCATTGCGCCGGAAGTCGGAAAAGAAACGGAGGCGAACGCGGTCACAGAGGGCACCGGACGCTGCACCGGACGCGGTCAGTTTCGACCGGCGCGTCCGGTCAGTACAGCGTCGGGGTCTGGCGTGTGAGCTAGGGTTTGACACCGGCGCGTCCGGTGACCCACGGGACCGGCGCGTCCGGTCTGGCGAACAGCGAGTCACGAAGTCTTCGGACGCGGTGCGCGTCCGGTCCCTCACCATCGGACGCGTCCGGTGGTCCAGGGAGCTTACTGGACTCGCACCGGACGCGGGTACTGTGGCGTCCGGTGGTTGCGAGGAGCGCGTCCGGTGTTGTCTTCGCGCGCGCGGGGACTGTGCGCACCGGTGCGTCCGGTGGTTCGCAGCAGCGCGTCCGGTCGCTCGTTTGACCGTTGGCGCGCAGTGACCGTTGGAGGATCTAACGGACGAATTTGAATTTAGAGGGACACGTGGACGTCGCAGGGGCACCGGACGCGGTTGAGCGCGTCCGGTGAGTTACGACCGGCGCGTCCGGTGGTTCCGCAGAAAACGTGAGTGGGTTGTAACGGCTCTATTTGGATGGGATGCTTATAAATACTTGTTGGCCGGCCCTTGGGGAGGTCTCTTGGCATTTCTAACATACTTGTGCATCCTTTGAGCTAGAACAACTCCTCCCACTCATCTCCCTTGCTTGATTGCAAATCAAAAGTGAGATTGAGTGATCCCAAAGTGCATTGCATAGCTTGAGGGCATCTAGTGGCACTTGTGGGTGGTTTAGCCGGTGGATTTCTTGTTACTCTTGGAGAGTACCGCTCCTAGCCGGCTTGGAGATTGTTGGAGGCGTTGGCAAGAGAAGGTGATTGTTCTTGGCCACCTCCGGTTGATTGTGAGAGGTTCTTGTGCTTTCCTCGGCGGGACGCCAAAAGCAACTCTAGTGGAATCCGCGTGTCATTGAGTTACCTCACTTGAGAGTGGTGTCTTGCGGTGCCTTGCGGGGCGTGCCTTGAGGGGCAAGTGACTTGAGGGTCACACCGAGGAACCATCTAAGTGTCGGTCGACACAACCGGTGACGTAGCTTGTCGGTGCACAAGTGAACACCGGGTGAACAAATATTGTGTCTCTTGTCTCCCGGTGATTGGTCTTCATATAGTGTTGTTGTCAATATTGATTGATTGTATATCATCTTGGTGATTGGCAACATCTTCTCTCCACCGTCGGTATAAGAATCACAATCCTCTCTCTAGCTTTTACTTTACTAGTTTTTCTTGTGTTGCTCTAGTAGTTGCTTTGCTAGTAGTGTTAGCTTGTTCTCTAGTGTAACCTTAGTGACTTAGCTCTTGTGTGAACTAGAGATCTTAATCTACTAGACTTGTGGATAGGAGGCTTGCATCACAACCTTTGGCTAAGCAAAACTCGCTTTACGCCGTTTGTTATTCTAACAAGTTTGCTTAGTGGTACTTGTAGAATTTTTTAATAGGCTATTCACCCCCCCTCTAGCCATCTAGGACCTTACAAGTGGTATCGGAGCAGTGGTCACCGTTTTAATCAAGGCTTAACATCCTTCGGTGTGAAAAATGGCTCAAATTGTGTTCAATCATGTTGGGGGCAAGCCACCGTTCTTTGATGGTGTTAGTTCTTTTGCTCATTGGAAGAGAAAGATGACAATGTACCTTGGTTCTATTCATGAGAGAGTATTGCAAGTCACCGAGAATGATTTTGCTATCATTGATCCCGATCATCTCACCGATGAAGATAGAGCAAATAGAACATGCAATAGAATGGCTCTCAATACACTTTACAATGGTATTGACACAAAAGTATTTGAGGGCATCAAGGATTTAGATTTGGCAAATGAAGTGTGGACAAGGTTGAGTGAAACATATGAGGGCACTAAGGTTGTGAAGAGTGCCAAGCTATATGGGCTCAAGAGTGAGTTTGAGAACTTTAAGAAAAAGGATGATGAAACAATCATTGAAATGTTTCATAGATTGCAAGTGATAGTCAATGATCTCAAGAGCTTAGGGCACAAGACTCAAGATCAAGATTTTTGTCACAAGTTCTTATTGAGCTTACCTAGAAGATTCAAGATGTTGATCATGATGTTGCAAAGAGATGGGCTTGAAGCAATGAAGCCTAATGATTTGCTTGGTGAAGTATTGACCTATGACAAATATGATCAAGATGCTGATGACAAGGAGAAGGTGGAAGATGAGAAGAAGAAGAAGACCGTGGCATTCAAAGCCACCTCCTCCAAGGGCAAAGCTATCATCATTGAAGAAGAAGAAGACAACAATGAAGATGGGGAATTTGAAATTGATGATGAGGCACTTGCTCTTGTAGTCAAGAAGATGGGTCACATGTTCATCAAGAGAAGAGGCTTTAAGAAGAGAAATGACAACTTCAAAAGAAATGAGCAACAAAGAAAGTGCTTCAATTGTGATAGCACCGAGCATCTTCAAGCGGAATGTCCTTATGATAAAAAGAAGAACAAAAAGGACAAGTTTGAGAAGAAGAAGAGAGAGGCCAAGATGACATTCAAGAAAGGCAAAAATGGTGCCTATGTGATCACTTGGGAAAGTGAAGATAATGAAGAAGAAGAAGAAGAATCATCCAACAAAGCTTTTGCTTCTATTGCTATCAACAAGAAGCCATCACTATTTGATTCATCCTCTTCATGCTTCATGGCTAAAGAAGCTAAGGTATTATATGATGAGAGTGATGATGAAAGTGAAATGGAATATGCTCATGATAGTGATAATGATAATGATGATGAAAATGATGATGATGAACCAACTAAAGAACAACTATATGACTTGATGCAACAAACTAGAGACATAGCTATTGCCAAAGACAAAGAGTGTAAGAAGCTTTCAATGAAAGTAGCAATACTTGAGAAAGTCCTTAGTGAGCTTAAGACCACTCATGAGAGTCTAGTGGAAGACCATGAGGATCTTGATAAGGCTCATTCCAAGCTTGAAAAAGCTCACTCATTGCTACTTGAGCAACAAGCAAAGAAGGAGGTTGTTGTATCATGTGATATAGGTGTTACATGTGATATAATTGATGAATCCTTTAATGAACCTATCAACATGTCAAATACTAACCCTTCTTGTAGCTCTTCATCCACCACCACTAACTCTTCCTCCACTACTAGTGACGGTTTCACTTGTGATGCCTCACTAATGGTTGAGAATGAGACTCTCAAGAGAGAGGTGGATGAGCTCACTCACGCCCTAGGCAAAGCCTATGGTGGTGAGGCCCGCTTGCTTAAGTGCTTGGGTAGCCAAAGGTTCTCTCTTAACAAAGAGGGATTGGGCTACACCCCCAAGAAAGGCAAGTCGGCCCTTGCAACTCCAAAGCCTAGCTTTGTGAAGGGCAATGGTCGGTTTTGCAATAGATGCAAGCAAGTTGGGCACCTAGAGCATAATTGCAATAAAAAGAACCAAAGCAAGAACCTTGTTAATGCTATACCTTTTGATTCTTGCTATGTGCTTACCAAGGGTGTGAAGGGTGTGCAAGCTAAGTTTGTTGGTACACCAATTGTGGGCCCAAAGAAGAAGGCTATTTGGGTACCAAAGAGCTTAGTCACTAACCTACAAGGACCCAAGCAAAAATGGGTACCTAAACTTCATTGATTTGCTTGTAGGTCAATTACAAAGCCGGAGGAAGGCATTGGATTATTGATAGTGGGTGCACTCAACACATGACCGGTACATCAAGAATGTTTAACTCAATCAATGACAATGATAGTGGTGTTGATTCTATCACATTTGGCAATAACAAGAAAGGCAAGGTTATTGGCTTGGGAAAGATTGCAATATCAAATGACATGAGTATCTCCAATGTGTTGCTAGTTGAAAGCTTGGATTTCAATCTTCTATCCGTGGCACAAATATGTGATCTAGGCTACAAATGCATCTTTGGGGTTGATGATGTGGAAGTTATTAGTATGGATGGTTCAAATGTGGCATTCAAGGGCTTTAGATATGAGAATCTCTACCTAGTTGACTTCAATGCTAGAGAAACTTCTTTGACAACTTGCTTAGTCTCCAAATCAAGCATGGGTTGGCTTTGGCATAGAAGGCTTGGTCATGTTGGCATGAAACAATTGAAGAAGCTTACAACTCACAATCTTGTCAATGGTTTGAAAGATGTAGAATTTGAGAAGAATAAGCTTTGTAGTGCATGTCAAGCCGGGAAGCAAGTTGGAAGCTCACATCCAAAGAAGAGTACAATGAGCACATGCAAAGCATTTGAGTTGATGCACATGGATCTATTTGGACCAACAACATATACAAGCATAGGCGGCAACAAATATGGATTTGTCATAGTAGATGACTTCACAAGATTCACATGGGTATTCTTTCTTAGTGATAAAAGTGAAGTGTTTGACACCTTCAAGACATTTCTCACTAGAGTTCACAATGAGTTTGAGATTAGAATCAAGAAAGTGAGAAGTGACAATGGAAGTGAGTTCAAGAATACAAGAATTGAAGAACTTTGTGATTATTATGGTATTGGACATCAATTCTCGGCCAAGTACACTCCACAATCAAACGGCCTAGTTGAGAGGAAGAATAGAACATTGCTTGATATGGCTAGATCAATGCTTCATGAGTACAATGTGAGTCAATCTTTTTGGGATGAAGCAATCAATACCGCTTGCTACTACATCAATAGACTATATTGTCATCCATTGCTAGAGAAGACCCCATATGAGCTACTTCATGGAAGAAAGCCAAATATTTCTTACTTTAGGGTGTTTGGTTGCAAATGCTATATCTTGAAGAAAGGCACTAGATTGGGGAAGTTTGACAAGAGATGTGATGAGGGGTTCTTACTTGGTTATTCAACTACAAGCAAAGCCTATAGAGTTTGGAACAATACAAGTGGCATTCTAGAAGAAGTCCATGATGTGCAATTTGATGAAACCAATGGGTCACAAGATGAAGAAGAAAATCTAGATGATGTTGGTGGAACTCTATTAGTGGAAGCAATGAAGAACATGGACATTGGGGACATTAGAGCAAAGCAAGTAATTGATATTCAAGATGATGACAAAGATCAAGTGCTCAATTCACCATTCAAGCAAGTTAGTGACTCTCAAGTGCAAGATCAAGGTGCTAGTTCTTCTCATCGAGATACATCAAGTGATCAACCAAGCTCAAGCAATCAAGTGCAAGTACTCCAACCACAACATATTGCAAGAGATCACCCCATTGATAGTGTTATTGGTGATATTAGAAGTGGTGTGCAAACAAGATCAAGATTGGCTATGTTTTGTGAGCATGCATCATTTGTGTCAACCATAGAACCAAAGAAGATAGAAGAAGCGTTGAGGGATGCCGATTGGATCATGGCTATGCAAGAAGAGCTTAACAATTTCACAAGAAATGATGTTTGGGAGTTGGTAGAAAGGCCAAATGACTACAATGTGATTGGAACCAAGTGGGTGTTCAAAAACAAACAAGATCAAGATGGCATTGTAGTGAGAAACAAAGCAAGACTAGTTGCTCAAGGTTACACTCAAGTAGAAGGTCTTGACTATGATGAAACATATGCTCCCGTGGCAAGATTGGAGGCAATAAGGATTCTATTGGCTTATGCTTGTGCACACAACATCAAACTATATCAAATGGATGTCAAAAGTGCATTTCTTAATGGGATTATCAATGAGTTAGTCTTCGTTGAGCAACCGCCCGGATTTGAAGATGACAAGAAACCCAACCATGTGTACAAGTTGAAGAAGGCTTTATATGGCTTAAAGCAAGCACCTAGAGCATGGTATGAGAGGCTAAGGGATTTTCTTCTCTCTAAGGGATTCAAGATGGGCAAGGTTGATACAACTCTATTCACCAAGAAGATTGGAAATGATCTATTCATAGTGCAAATATATGTTGATGACATCATCTTTGGATCAACCAATCAAGCTTATTGTGAAGAATTTGGTGTTACGATGGCCAAAGAGTTTGAAATGTCTATGATTGGTGAACTTAGTTACTTCCTTGGTCTCCAAGTAAAGCAATTGAAAAATGGAACATTTGTGAGTCAAGGGAAATACATAAGGGATATGTTGAAGAAGTTTGGAATGCAAGATGCAAAGCCAATTTCAACTCCAATGGGTACAAGTGGCAATTTGGATAGTGATCTTGATGGCAATATGGTGAATCAAAAGGAATATCGGTCTTTGATTGGAAGTCTACTCTATGTCACCGCATCAAGGCCGGATGTCATGTTTAGTGTTTGTATGTGTGCTAGATATCAAGGATCACCTAGAGAGAGTCATCTCACGGCTGCAAAGAGAATATTGAGGTACTTGAAGCAAACAAGAGATGTTGGACTATGGTATCCCAAGGGGTCAAAGTTTGAATTGATTGGATATTCGGACTCCGACTATGGGGGTTGCAAGATCAATAGAAAGAGCACAAGTGGCACATGTCAATTACTTGGAAGATCACTTGTGTCATGGTCCTCAAAGAAACAAAATAGTGTGGCAATCTCTACCGCCGAAGCCGAATATGTGAGTGCGGGGAGTTGTTGTGCACAATTGCTATGGATGAAATCAACTTTGAAGGATTATGGCCTCAACTTCAAGAATGTGCCATTGCTATGTGATAATGAGAGTGCAATCAAGATGATACAAAACCCGGTTCAACATGGAAGAACAAAACATATTGACATAAGGCATCATTTCATTAGAGATCATCAACAAAAGGGAGACATTGCCGTTGAGAGTGTTGGCACCGATGATCAACTTGCCGATATTCTCACTAAGCCACTTGATGAAAAGAGGTTTTGCAAGCTAAGGAATGAATTGAACATTCTTGATTTCTCAAACATGAGTTGAATGCACCCCACTCACTTATTGACATGCCTCTCCTTCGACATTGCAAGGTAAAAGTTGATTGACATGTCATTCATCCTATGCTAAGGACTTGCTAGAGCATGTAGACATAATAAGTGGTATGCATGAGCATTCATGATAAATCAAATGAATTTGATGGATATATGTTACCACTATTGCCTCTATGTTTGTTTTGATCTAGTGGTGGCATATGACATGTTTGTGAGCTTGCAAACCTAGTGTTGAATCTAGAAGATTTGTTATAAGTGTTTAATTCAACATAGGCAAGATAACCCTTATTATGAGGTGTGAAGAAGCTTGTCTTTGGTTCAAATCGAATTAAATATCTTTGGCAAGTGTTCTAGGTTAAACCAAATTTGATGAATTTTAACCTACTCCATCGAACATTTTTCTTCTCTCCACAATTTGATCCCATTTTTGGGTAATTTGTTGACAAAGGGGGAGAGAAAAAGATGATTCAAGAGAAAAAGATGATTCAACATGATAAGAAAAAGATGATTCAAGAGAAAAAGATGATTCAACATGATAAAGGGGTAAATAAAATTTTTGATGCACACAAGTAGGGGGAGCAAGCTCATAAACAAAGTTGTTGCATTTGTTTGTGCATTTTCATATGACTTGCTCATTGCACATGTATTTAAACTCAATATACATGCTTGTGTGGTGCAATGCTAGTATAGAACTTGGATGATGAAATGATCTACTAGCATGCATAGGAATAGTTTTACATGTGGTATCTAGACTTGCCTAAAGTTTTTACAAGTGGTCCAAGAACCTTTATATAATGTTGATCTCACGGGGTTCTTGAGTTTTGATGGTTGTCTAGTTACTTCATGATGCTAAGGATGGTGTAAAAGGCAACTCCGATTGGTATCACGCTTCAAAGGTCCATTTCTTACACCTTAGCATCATTTTGGTAGAATTACTCTCCCAACACTTCTATCCATGCATATGTGCAAAGCTTTCAATCCAAACTCTATGCACATATGTAGGGGGAGCTAATGCTACCAAAACCGAGCTTGTGATAGTTGTCCAAAACTTTACTTATGAGCAAAATGATTGGACAAGTATGACAAGTTCAAAACTTTTATTATCAAAATCATCTTTGTGAGGGTTGTCATCAATTACCAAAAAGGGGGAGATTGAAAGTCCCTAGTTTGGTTTTGGGTAATTGATGAAACCTAGGACTAACCTTTGTATCTAAGTGGATGATTTAGATAAAGGTGGTCATTGAATATGAGACATGTCATTGACTCATGTGACCAAGATGGTGAAGACCGAGATGAGGCTTGGCTCGATGGACCGTTTGTGAAGGTGAAGGGCAAGTCGAGGCTTCGAAGCGAAGGACCATGCGATGGTGAAGCTTGAGCAAGACTTGGCGCCGATGGACCGATGCAACGGTGAAGAGCAAGTGAAGTCAAGGTCGATGGATCGAGATGGTCATGTGATGATATGAAGTGGAACATATCATTTGGAGGAACAAAATGGGCTCAAGGCAAAGGTATAACCATAGGGCCATTTTGTTTTACACTCAAGACACCATAGAGGGTGTGAGTGGTTTAGGATCGATAGCCGAACTATTAAGAGGGGAAATCTTATCGGTTATTCGACGCATGGGTGCCACTAGGTGAATTCATGAAGTGCATTGCATGTAGGGCCTAGTGAGCTAACTGGAAAACCTTTGAAAATGATTGAGAAAAAGCTAACACACAAGCACATGGAGATGTACACTTGATGGTGTTGGCACATTTGCAAAGGTGGCGTTGGTCGCGCTGTGGTTTGCGGGTAGAGAGGGGTTTGGTTCCTTTCTCTCTCCCGCCGAGCGTGCGAGCGCGGGATTCAGGCGATTTCGGGGAAATGAAATGCCTATTTTCCATTGCGCCGGAAGTCGGAAAAGAAACGGAGGCGAACGCGGTCACAGAGGGCACCGGACGCTGCACCGGACGCGGTCAGTTTCGACCGGCGCGTCCGGTCAGTACAGCGTCGGGGTCTGGCGTGTGAGCTAGGGTTTGACACCGGCGCGTCCGGTGACCCACGGGACCGGCGCGTCCGGTCTGGCGAACAGCGAGTCACGAAGTCTTCGGACGCGGTGCGCGTCCGGTCCCTCACCATCGGACGCGTCCGGTGGTCCAGGGAGCTTACTGGACTCGCACCGGACGCGGGTACTGTGGCGTCCGGTGGTTGCGAGGAGCGCGTCCGGTGTTGTCTTCGCGCGCGCGGGGACTGTGCGCACCGGTGCGTCCGGTGGTTCGCAGCAGCGCGTCCGGTCGCTCGTTTGACCGTTGGCGCGCAGTGACCGTTGGAGGATCTAACGGACGAATTTGAATTTAGAGGGACACGTGGACGTCGCAGGGGCACCGGACGCGGTTGAGCGCGTCCGGTGAGTTACGACCGGCGCGTCCGGTGGTTCCGCAGAAAACGTGAGTGGGTTGTAACGGCTCTATTTGGATGGGATGCTTATAAATACTTGTTGGCCGGCCCTTGGGGAGGTCTCTTGGCATTTCTAACATACTTGTGCATCCTTTGAGCTAGAACAACTCCTCCCACTCATCTCCCTTGCTTGATTGCAAATCAAAAGTGAGATTGAGTGATCCCAAAGTGCATTGCATAGCTTGAGGGCATCTAGTGGCACTTGTGGGTGGTTTAGCCGGTGGATTTCTTGTTACTCTTGGAGAGTACCGCTCCTAGCCGGCTTGGAGATTGTTGGAGGCGTTGGCAAGAGAAGGTGATTGTTCTTGGCCACCTCCGGTTGATTGTGAGAGGTTCTTGTGCTTTCCTCGGCGGGACGCCAAAAGCAACTCTAGTGGAATCCGCGTGTCATTGAGTTACCTCACTTGAGAGTGGTGTCTTGCGGTGCCTTGCGGGGCGTGCCTTGAGGGGCAAGTGACTTGAGGGTCACACCGAGGAACCATCTAAGTGTCGGTCGACACAACCGGTGACGTAGCTTGTCGGTGCACAAGTGAACACCGGGTGAACAAATATTGTGTCTCTTGTCTCCCGGTGATTGGTCTTCATATAGTGTTGTTGTCAATATTGATTGATTGTATATCATCTTGGTGATTGGCAACATCTTCTCTCCACCGTCGGTATAAGAATCACAATCCTCTCTCTAGCTTTTACTTTACTAGTTTTTCTTGTGTTGCTCTAGTAGTTGCTTTGCTAGTAGTGTTAGCTTGTTCTCTAGTGTAACCTTAGTGACTTAGCTCTTGTGTGAACTAGAGATCTTAATCTACTAGACTTGTGGATAGGAGACTTGCATCACAACCTTTGGCTAAGCAAAACTCGCTTTACGCCGTTTGTTATTCTAACAAGTTTGCTTAGTGGTACTTGTAGAATTTTTTAATAGGCTATTCACCCCCCCTCTAGCCATCTAGGACCTTACAACTACGTATGTGTTTCTCTCCGTTTCAAATTATAAGACGCTTTGACTTTTTTAGATATGCTTTTGCTATGCATTTAAATATACGTTATGCCTAGATACAAGTATAAAGAAATGTATCTAGAAAAGTCAAAACATCGTATAATTTGTAACAAAAACATATTTGAGACATAGAAAGTCATAGTTTCTGAATAATGCATCAAAATGAAATTATGTTTGCACCATTATGATAAAATATTAAAAACAAGCCCCCTGCTTGATGCATTTGGACGATATTTTCTTAGAGAATATTTTGTGATGAAGTTGAACATTTTTTTTATTGAGACAAACAATGTCCTTGGTTTACAGCCTTATGGAACAATTGGTCCTATATTTAGGAAAAAATGTTCTAGGTTCAGATTCAAGGGAAAAAATGTTTCAATGTTCTTGAGAAAAAGGTTCGACCTTAACAAAATCAAAGATATTCCCTTTGCTGATTTGCAATGTTCCAATAAGTATTATTATTATGGTTTCACTAATTTAAAACCAAAAAATATTCAACCATCCATTTGTTCCAAAAAATAGTAAATACAAATTATAGAAAGAATATCTATACCTAATAGTAAGAGGCAAAATTTCAGGCTCTTTTTTTTTCATCCATCCATTTTTTTAATCTGTCTTCTTTTAACTACCGAACAATGAAGAGTTTCTTTTATCTAGACTTTATATATTATATTTATATATATATATATATATATATATATATATATATATATATGGAAATTCTTTTCTACACGCGCGTGTAGCTACTCCCATGTGTATATCTCTAGATTTAGGGTATATATGACCCGACGAAATTTATGTAGATGAAGTATACGATCATACTAGACCATCTACGGTAGTATGTATGTCAAATATACAAGTATACGTAGAGTATATGGTTATACTTATTTTATATATATTATAGTGGCATTTCAGTAATATATTAAAAAGTATGGACTCTTATGAAAAAAATTCGCATGGTAAAAGTTGAAGTATCTTAAATTGAGTATATAAACATACTCAAACTGATAAATTAGTATGCACACATACGTAATATGGTTTATTAAAGATAGGAGTAACTACATGCGCGTGTAGGAAAAATACACTCTAGCTCGCGTCTAGACCAATATAGAATAAGAATCCTAACCTAAATAAATTCATCAAATCCTGAGGACTCTAAATAGAACACTTAATGAGTTATGTTCTTTATATTGCACCGCTTTCTTTATTTACGTACGAGTTAGAATAGCTCGCGTCTAGATGGATATGGAGTAGGAATCCTAATCTAAATAGATTCCTTAGATTTGACGATAATGTTGTGCACTTATTTTTATTTAACGGGATATATACGATAGATTATAGAGACCAGTTTTTTAATGCTGGGAACTTTCTTTCCCCCAGAAAATATTGGAAACTTCCATAATAAATCAGAGCCCAACATTTTTAATGGTGGAAGGCCGAACAATATAATCAGGAAAATAGAAAAGAAAAGAAATACTATGGTTATGCCATCTTTTTTATCCACCTTTCTTTTTTTTTCTCTTTTGTCCTAACATGTTTTCTTTCATCCTTGCAAGCGTGTGCCGTCCGAGCATCCGTGAGAGCATTTTACGAGGCGTTCACACGTTACCCGTTCATCTAAGCGATTGTTTTTTCTCCTATAAATATAAAAACAAAATGACTAAATTCAATAGTCATGGACGTTTGAACCTTTGATCCTTCCCTATATAAAATAGAGAAATATTTTCTATACGAGTTAGAGCACCGTGCCATACATGGTGTGAAGTCTGATTCCAAAATGAATCGAAATGAATACAATTTGTAGAGTACGAATCAAAAATGAATTGGAACACCTGATATAATTATTGGATAAATATCCAAGTCTCCAATGTACATATGAGTTAGAATAGTGCACATCTAGCAATAGTACGAGATATGATTCAAGATGACAAGAACTTAGATTGAACACAACAAAATAGAAACCGAAAAAGGAAAGATGCAACCAAAAAAAAGAACCAAAAGGCTAAACACAGGTAAGGCATAGAGTTCGATACTAAGGGTGTGTTCACTTCACATGCTAACCCAAAATATTTCCTCTTCCACATATCACATCGAATCTTTGAACGCATGCCTGAAGCATTAAATATAGGTAAAAAAGATAACTAATTGCATAGTTTGTCTGTAAATGTCGAGACGAATCTTTTGAGCCTAGTTAGTCCATAGTTGGACAAATTTTGCCAAATAACAACGAAAGATGCTATAGTAACTTTTCAACCACTTTTAGCCAACTGAACACACCCCAAGACAAATTTAAATATACGATACAATCTTAAATACTATTCAAAATCCGATGCTCGATCATATATAAGAGTTAGAGCGTCACATGTTTGTTGGATAAATTTTTAACCTATAAATCATCTAGATAAATTGTACATCAAGTTACGTCTCCCGTTGCAACGCACGGGTCACGTTTGCTAATAAAAACTAAAAAAAAAACAAGAGAGAAATAAGAAAAGGCTGTAAAACATTGTTTGAAACAATAAACGGGCCCATATGCAGGAGAAGGCCCGTTCGGTTGCGCTCCCCTCGGCCGAACAGACGCCCCGACTGGGATATATTCGTCCTCCAGGCGTGCTCCGTCTGTCTCCTCTCTCTCAGCGCGCCGACTGGGTTACCGCCGCCGACGCCGTCGCCGTCGCCGCCCTACGGTACGGCCAAAATCTTCGTCGGCCTCTTCTCCGGCAACGAGCACCCGAAGATGGTATGCCCGCCCCTTCTCTTCTCTACCTGCTGTGCGAAATCGAGCAGCACCCAAAGCCTAACCTAAGCTATTTGGCAATTTGCAATCGGACCTGATCTAATCGCAAGTGGAATTATGCCTACTAACTTCGATTATTTGCAAAAAAAAAGTTCGGGTGTAGATGCGTACACCCATGTCCTTTGTTGGGTCCGCCTCTGATCTGCGTGGCTTTGTTCAGGTGGTCCTGCAACCAGATCGGTTCCTGAGCGAGCTGACGAGCATGTACGAGCGGAGCACGGAGAAGGGATCCGTGTGGGTCACCATGAAGCGATGTGAGTGCCCTCTCTGTTGCGTGTTGATTTGCAGATTGGAGCGGCTGAGGAGTTGAGGTCTGACCCCTGATGCGCTGTTTCTTTTTTGGGGGGCAGCGACTCTCAAGAGCAAGGCACAGTTGCAGAAGATGGAGAAGAAGGGGCAGGAGGTTGAGCACAGGTGCCTCGTCCGCGCCTCTGATGGCAAGAAGAGCATCTCTACCTCGGTACTGTGACTATCCTTGTGCTGCTGCTGGGATTTGTTTTGAACAAGATTGCTGGTGTTGTGCATACTGTGTAGTGGTGATTGGTCAGCAGTTTGCTAGAATATTCATTGCTGATTATGTGCATTCGGTTGCTATGAGTATGAATTTAGGATCAGACATTTTCGTATGTATTTGCCTATATGCTAAAACATCATGGTCACTGACTATGGACACTCATAGTGGTAGGGTGTGCCATTTTGTGTTCTCTCATAGGGAATGTATATGGATGTAGAAAAAGTACATGGAAACCCTACAAGCTTAGTAAATCAAAACAGTGTCCCCAATATCTAGAAATCATGTGACGACTAGTGGAGTGAGTCAGGGCCATGGCCACATGGGGTAGAGCATATAGCTTCAGCAGTATGTGGAGCTTCTGTTCTGTAGCATTCTAGCATGATGGAAAGTAGAGAGAAACTATAGAAATCAGCTTCTTAGTACTGGAATTCATAGGATATCATTGCTAATAATATATATCATTTATACATTTGTGTTTTCCGAGTTGTACTTTCTTAATGACGAAATAGCATAAACATTGTTTGGTTTCTATTGTTGTAATTCTTGCAAACTTTGGTGCATGACATGAGCAAGCAATATGCTCAACATTCAGCTACTTTGTTGATCTAAAGGAAATGTTTAAGGTTTCCACATATGCTTAACAATTGTATCTGTTGTTAGTTCTTAGGTTTGTGAATCCCTTTCTAAGTATTGCATCTTTTCATGCCCTCACCAAGTCTTTCTTTCATCAAGTGTGGAGAACTTGAGATATCTCGCTTATAAGCATCAAATGTGTAAAGAATGAGAGTGATTTACTTGCTCTGTTTAGTTTGTAATTGCATTTAACAGTGATGACGCTCATTGGTTTCTACATTTTAGCTGTTGGTGAAATCCTTTATCAAGGTTATATGTTAATTTTTCACCTCAAAACAGTGAGGCATGCAACCTTCTTTATTAACCTCGAGAAGACATATGACAAAGTACCGAGAAATGTCATGTGGTGGGCCTTGGAAAAGCACAAAGTCCTAACTAAGTACATTACCCTCATCAAGCATATGTACAGGGATGTGGTGACGTTTGTCCGAACATGTGATGGCGACACCAGTGACTTTCCAATTAAAATAGGACTGCATCAGGGGTCAGGTTTGAGCCCTTATTTATTTGCTTTAGTGATGGATGAGGTCACAAGGGACATACAAGGTGATATCCCTTGGTGTATGCTCTTTGCTGATGATGTGGTGCTAGTTGACGACAGTAGGGCTGGGGTTAATAGGAAGTTAGAACTATAGAGGCACACGTTAGAGTTGAAAGGGTTCAGACTTAGTAGGACTAAGACTGAGTACATGAGGTGCGATTTCAGCGTGACTAGGCATGAGGAGGGAGACGTTAGCCTCGATGGGCAAGTGGTGGCCAAGAAGGATACTTTTCGGTATTTAGGGTCGATGCTACAAAAGGATGGAGACATTGATGAAGATGTTAGGCATAAAATTTCAGCCGGTTGGTTGAAATGGCGTCAAGCTTTTGGCGTCCTCTGTGACAAAAGGGCCTCAGAAGCTGAAAGGTAAGTTCTATAGGACGGCGATTCGCCCGACGATGTTATATGGTGCTGAGTGTTGGCCTACAAAAAGGCGACATGTCCAGCAATTGAGTGTAGCAGAGATGCGTATGTTGCGTTGGTGTTGTGGGCACACAAGGAGGGATAGAGTCCGGAACGACGATATTCGAGATAGGGTTGGGGTGGCACCAATTGAGGAGAAATTGATTCAACATCGGTTGAGATGGTTTGGACATGTTCAACGGAGGCCTCCTGAGGCGCCGGTGCGTAGTGGGGTTCTAAAGCGGGCCGATAATGTAAAGAGCGGTAGAGGTCGACCTAAACTAACTTGGGACGAGTCCGTTAAGAGAGACCTTAAAGAGTGGAATATCTCCAATGATTTAGCTATGGACAGGAGCGCTTGGAGACTGGCAATCAACGTGCCTGAACCGTGACCTCTTTCTGTCTTGTGCCTTTTATGTCCCTTTATGTGTCTCTCTTTTTCTCGTCTCTTTTGTGTTTCATCTCTAGCCTACCTTAACTTGCTTGGGACAAAAGGCTATGTTGTTGTTGTTGTTGTTGTTGTTGTTGTTGTATAATAGTATTCCTATAAAAAGGCTTTGTTGTTGTTGTATAATAATATTCCTATAAAAAGTCAGTTTGGACACCTTTCCAGTTGTTACATGGACAGGCATGACATGTTTAGAGTTCCTATTCCTCTTCTAAATAAGTAATTTCCTTGAACTTTGTATTTAAGATGTGATGTGATGATATAAACTATTCCATATCTAAGGTCTAAGGATAAAAATATTGGTACTTGGACCCAGAATATCTGTGAACTCCATGTTCACATAAAAAATGTAATCACAAGGAATATTAGTAACTTTGCATTTTCTTCATCATGGTTCATGGAACTGTGACTCGAAGGCAAATTGTATTCTGGTAACTTAGATTAAGTATGTGATTCGTTTTGTTCAATATTGTGCACATTACTTGTCCTTGTATCAAATTTGTGCACAGCCAATTAAGGCATCTTCTTGACCAAATACTTCACTAGAGATTGATAAGCTTGCTAGTGTTATATTTACCTACATGTTGACATTAGTATTTTCCATGCAATGTCTTCCAAGGTGAGCACACCCATCTGCAATTTCTTTTGTTGTTGTCGTGATGCTTAATAATTCATGAGAAATTCATGTATCCTTCCTGCTCTGTAAACACTATCCCAGCTTGTTGGAACTCTATGTTTACTCTTGCATGGTTCTTGGAATGAGTTCACGAAACTTACTGTAATTCAACTTCTGATGTTCTCCAGGTCTCTCTAAAGGAGTACTCAAAATTTCAAGCTTCATACGCAACGGTTCTTAAGGCCCATATGCATGCTCTGAAGAAAAGGGAGAGGAAAGACAAGAAGAAGGCTGCAGATGCTGAGAAGGCAATCGAGACCGCACCCAAGAAGCAGAAGAAAGCATCTTCAAAGAAATCTTCGGGGTCCAAGTCATAAGACACTCGCAGAACTCACTGTGCCTACCGCTAGACTAATCAGAGTGCCATGAAGTTTTTTCTTACCTGGTTTTTATCCAAATTCGTGTCTGGGAGATGAAAGCCTGTGAATACACCTATATAGAGCCGTGCCATCGATACTAGCATTTTTGAACCAGAGTTTTGAGGTGAATGTGAGGCGCTGTGGTGTCCTGATTGACCTTAACGAAGAGACATGAGTTTTGAACTTTTAGGTGCTGTTTGGTTGCATAAAGGTAAAGGCCTTTTGAACTTTTAGTGCTGTTTGGTAGAGAATATCTTCGTCGCTAGAACGGGAAGGGAATCGATGATTACATGTTGTGTTTAGTTCACCCGTGGTAACAGGGTGGATGTGAGTGCAAATGCGTAATCAGTTGCCGCTCAAATCGGGTGTAATCTTTTTTGCTGAAGCATGGGATTGATTATCCTTTGCATGATGAATCCTATCGATGGTGAAGCAAATACGACAGCATCCAAACAAGGACCAGTGGTGAAGCAAACAGAAAGTGATGTATGCTTCACCATTAGTTCACTGTGTGATCGGATAACGTCGAAAATGCCTGAATCACATCTTTGACCTTATCGTTGAAATCTGGAGCAATTTGCAAGGCTCGCTGGTACTGACAGAATTCGGCATTGACCTTATCATTTTTGAAGCCTGTGAATACCTATAGAGAGCCGTGCACGGTAATACTCCATTGCAAATCGTAAGTCGTTTTGTGTTTTCAACGTAGCTTTTGTTATGCACCTAAATATATTATATCTAGATACATAATAAAAGTTATGTATCAAAAAAATCGAAACAACTTAACTTGGAATGGAGAGAGTAACATTTTTGAAGCAGAGTTTTCATGTGAACGTGAGCCGCCGTTGTGGTGTTTTCTTGATTGGCATTAAAAAAAAGACCTGAGTTTTGTACTTTTAGATCCGATTATCAAATTCTGGTGCAGTTTGCAATGTCTCATTGTACTGACAATTCGGTTTGGGGGTATTATTTTGAGTTTGCAGTTAGGGTTGCGGTAGACTGCAGAATCACTTTTGGTCTGATGTACTCCTTCCATGTGAAATTATAAGATGTTTTTGGTTTTTTTATATATATTGTTTTTGCTATGTCTCTAGGCATAGTGTGTATAAAAACATTGTATTTAGAAAAAACAAAACGTCTTAGAGCAATTCCAAGAGACTTAGTAAAATTAGATGCTAAATTATGAGATTTAGCTATTATGTAAAATAGAAAGCCCATCTAAAATGTAGAGTTTTACAACAGCCTATCTAAATTGGAAAATATAGATAGCAAGCAGGACTTGCTAGAGAAATATGGCCAGCGAGAATGGTGGGATAGCCAGCTGAGAAAAATGGAAAACAATATAAATAAGCTGTTGGAATGCTTTTTTGAGCACAATAGTTATAAATGGCTTCACGAATACATTTATCTAGTCTATTGGAGTTGCTCTTAGCACATGTTGGCTATGTTTTATCTAGTTGCTTTTCCGCTTACCCTTTAACTGTCTATAAATGATATGTCGCTATTGAGATTCCCATAATCCCATATGATAGTGGCCATCAGAATATAATCTCTATAGTTTCAGGATAGGTCGATCCAAACTAACGAGGACATGGCTTCTTGCCGGACATTGACATCCCTCAGTTTATCCCTCTCTGCAAACGTATGAGCCTGTGGCTTCCTTTCCTGGTCTCTTTCAGTCCTTCTGCCACCAGCCCACCGTTCCTGGTCTCTTTCAGTCCTTCTGCCACCGGCCCACCGTCTCTCAACGCCATGTTCGCTTGAACTTGACTTATCAACCATTGTATGATATTTTTTCTCTCATAACAAGTTAGCTTTAGCCGCAAAAACATCAATGTCGGAACTCTAAGTCCTTTACAAGAAATGCATAGCTATGAAAACTTCGTGTATACTGCATGAACTGTTTTTAGTAGCGTTTTCGTAGCGCAGAAAGAATCCATGGACATCTTTGAATGAATTGGTTAGAATCGCCCGAATACGACGATGTCATAATTTGTTTGCCATTAATAAACATTCTTATGTGCTGCCAAATCAGCAGCGCTGTGCTGAAGAATCTTTTGATTTGTTTTATTTACAGGGCCACAACTCAACTGAACCGCTGCAATCTTTTTATCCCGATCCGAACCCCAAAGCGTGGACGGAAACAAAACCAGACAAAACCCTGCAGTTCTGCACCGGGTGGGTGAGGTGAGGTGAGGTGAGGTGAGGTGGGTGAGTCGAGGAGCCGTCACGATCCACCACCAAACCGGACAAAAGACGAGCAGTTCTGATCACTGATCACTCACTGACCCGTCATCACCACCAAACCTGCTGCTGCCTTTTGCTACGAGCGCGCGCACCACCAGTCCACCACCCACCACCACACCCGATCCCGATCTCACCGAACCCCGCGCCACCTGCCTGCCGTGCCGGGGCTCGCGACGATGAGGGGCCTCCTCGCGTGCGCCAGTACCCTCGCCCGCCGCGCCGCCTCCGCCGCCGCCGCGCCCGCGCGCGTCCGCCACCTGGCGGGCGCGGCGGAGGCGGCGGAGGCCGAGCTGAAGAAGACGGCGCTGTACGACTTCCACGTCGCGCACGGCGGCAAGATGGTGCCGTTCGCCGGCTGGAGCATGCCCATCCAGTACAAGGACTCCATCATGGACTCCACCGTCAACTGCCGCGCCAACGGCGGCCTCTTCGACGTGGCCCACATGTGCGGCCTCAGCCTCAGGGGCCGCGACGCCATCCCGTTCCTCGAGTCCCTCGTCATCGCCGACGTCGCGGCGCTCAGGGACGGCACCGGCACGCTCACCGTCTTCACCAACAAGAAGGGCGGCGCCATCGACGACTCCGTCGTCACCAAGGTCACCGACCACCACATCTACCTCGTCGTCAACGCCGGGTGCAGGGACAAGGACCTGGCCCATATCGAGGAGCACATGGAGGCCTTCAACAAGAAGGGCGGGGACGTCAAGTGGCACATCCACGACGAGCGATCGCTGCTCGCGTTGCAGGTCACTGCCCTTTCTTGCCCTCTTCATGCTCTGATTCAGTTGATGACTGCGATGGGTACATATTATATGTATTCCAGAACGTATATGTGCTTATTTAGGATTATTTTGGGGAATGGAGTTTTTAGGATATGGAGATATGCTGACGATAGAATGACGACAGGCCAAGTGATTCTTGTCGTTTGAAAAAAAAAAGATGTGATTGATGTCAAATGTGCAGCAGGATCACTAGATAGATGCAGAGGCTTGTTTGTTACATTGCAGTTTTAATCTAGTCCTATATCAATGACTGCAATTGGAATTTATGACTGAATGTAGATTGTTCCCAGAAAAATGATTTTCTGCTTTGTGTTTCAGCTATGGCATATATAGGATTTTTATTTTCAGTATCTGCCCAGTGATGCTATAGACTATGAGTGCTAGGATAGTGCATAGTGTTTGCAGTTTGTCAGTGAATTCTGTGATAGCCTGTTGTGTTTGAATTTTTTGTCAAAATATTGTGTGATGACTCCTTTTAGCAAGACGTACCTATGTGGTGGCATGACAGTAGTTCAGTATGAAGACCAGAAGATTCATATTGATAGTAAAACATTAATTTTTGTGATGTTATTTATCTGGTGGGTTTCTTTACAATTGTTAACGATGATTTTCAGGATGATCTTGATGTTATATTGATGGTAAAACATTGAATTTTGTGATGTTACTTATCTGGTAGGCTTCTTAATGGTTGTTAACGATAATTTTTAGGTTGATGAATCATAAGAGAGACATCAATGCCATTTAGTTGTATCCACTAATTGATTTAGGTATCTAGCAATGGTGCTTGCTTGCTAGTAGCTAAATCAAATCTTGATTACTTTAGAGTGCCCTCTGGGCTTCACTGGATTGGTTTATCTTAGATAGCAGTTGAGCAGGCCTGGATGTCCTTTTCTTGGTTGGTGGAAGTAAAGCTTCCTCCATGGTCTTGCTTTTGTGGTTAAGAAATGCCTGGTGTTGATTGTCAAAATATTCAATTCCAGTGTCCTATGAAATTGTTAATGCAACACATGGAACCTGGTTCCTGGTCAACCTGATTCATGGTTCAAAAATCTTCATGGGGTAGGTAGCTAATTGTTCACACTGCTAATCATGGACAGAATCAATCCGCATGATGTGTATATGTTTTTCATGTCTAATTGCTTTGGAAGCACCAAAGCAGTCTTCCAAATCTTTACTCTCCCTAAGCATACTTAATATCATCTCACAGAAGCGTTCAACTTTCACTTTAGTGGCAAATAGAAAGTTCATTTCTTAAGTCCTGTTGCGTACCAGTTTCCAAGTTCATAAAAAGGCAGCATTATAACTTGTTCCTTGACATAAGCAGGGTCCTCTTGCTGCACCAACTCTCCAGCTGCTGACAAAAGAAGATTTGAGCAAAATGTACTTCAGTGACTTCAAGCTGATTGACATCAATAGATATTCATGCTTTCTCACGAGAACTGGGTATTACTTTTATTCTTCACTGCCATTATTTAAAAAAACCCACACCTCATATGATTCTTATCCTTTCGACTAGACAAAACCCTTAACAACCTAAGTACTATCTTCCTCTCATAGATTACCCATTGCTCTTCCATAATACCTAAAGAAATTTGTATCATTTGCTATTTGTTCCAGCATGCCAAAGTGACATACTTTGGTAGCAATTGCTCAACCAACTGTAGGACAGTAGATCGAATACAATACCATCTTATATTAACTTTTTTACTATTGTTCAGTGTAGGATTTTACATCCACTACTATGTGAATTCCACAATTTATTGGCATAACTATTCTTTTTCATCTTTCCAACATCCGTTGTTTATATCTTTTAGATGATGGCGAGTTGATGTGAACTTTCCTATATTTGTTTCAGAAGAATTGAACATAGTTTCAGTATTGTAAGGACACCTTATTTCTTATTTCAGTTACACCGGCGAAGATGGTTTTGAAATCTCTGTTCCATCAGAGAATGCAGTTGATCTTGCAAAGGCCATCCTGGAGAAATCCGAAGGCAAGGTGCGGCTGACTGGCCTGGGTGCCCGTGACAGTCTCCGACTGGAGGCAGGCCTCTGCCTGTACGGCAACGACATGGAGCAACACATCACGCCAGTCGAAGCTGGCCTCTCATGGGCAATCGGCAAGAGGAGGAAAGCGGAAGGCGGCTTCCTGGGTGCAGATGTGATCCTGAAGCAGCTTCAGGAAGGCCCAAAGATCAGGCGTGTCGGCATGATTACACAAGGGCCACCTGCGCGGAGCCACAGCGAGCTCGTGGGCAGCTCGGGGGAGAGCATCGGCGAGGTGACCAGCGGAGGGTTCAGCCCGTGCCTGAAGAAGAACATCGCTATGGGCTACGTAAAATCAGGAATGCACAAGGCTGGGACAGAATTCAAGGTTGTTGTTCGTGGGAAATCCTACGACGCTGTGGTCACCAAGATGCCGTTCGTGCCCACTAAGTACTACAAGCCCTCGTAGATTGTACAAAGGGACGCCCAGTTTTCTATTGCATTTCTCTTGTTGCGGCTTGTCCTTGACAGGTTATTTAAGCCTGCAACTGTAAGTTCTGTAACAGCTGACGTTTTATCTGTGCCTGCCTAATAATGCCTTCTTTCCTCCAAGAACAAAGCATAAGCATGTGCCTGTGTGAAGAATTGAATCTTGCTGGGCGAGTGGGTGTTGCATCCTCCGATCATAGTTGTTGGTTGGATCCGGGCTGGAAAGTCCAGTTGGGCCACAATATTAGGACCCAAGTGGAACTTGCCACTACAAGCTCTTTGCTCGCCCTGAACCACGGCGCCCACATGTTCCTTGCCTGTATATGTATATATCTTATATTGAATTGAATTCTAATTTCCCGCCAGGCGAATATCTCTCTCTATGTATATATATTACGAAAACAGGGCCAAGCTCGGCCACCTGATTGGGCCACGTCCTTGCCTCGCCGTGCCAGGCTAGCCCGCTTGGATCTCCGCCGTCACGTGGCGCATCTCGTCCCTACCCGAAGAGAGCAAACCCCTGCCACGGTGACGAGCCATGGCGGCCAGCCCTTGCCGCAGCTCCAGTTCGAGGATCACTGCTGGAGGTATTGCCCCCGTGCCTCCATCTATGTGACGGCCGGTGATTCATATCATGTCGGGCGTCGTAAGCACGGGGCCTCCCATGGGTCACGCTCGCTGACTGTTCGGCGAATGCCAAGCACGCCATGGAACAGCCCTACTACCACGGCGAGCTATGCACTGCGCGTGCTGTGCTGCAGCCTTTGCGTCGCGTGGCTGGCATATCCCGGGGTGTGCTACCCATGAACGGATCCCCAGGTCCGAGCGTTAGCCTTATAGCTGTTGGGCAAGACAATATGTGCTCATAACATTACCTTACATTTATTTAAAACAGATAGTTATTCGACATTGTCAACAGTGCAATTTGATTTAGACATTCCAGTTAGTTATTCTGCTGGCTGTGGCTGCTGCAGCGACCAGGCATAAAAACACTGTAGCAAAAGCACAGCCACAGCCGTGAAAACAGCCCGCCGAACAATGCCATGTGTGTGCTGTACCTGTACGGTCAAAGGCCATTGCTAAGCCTGTTTGATGAATGTTAGGTGATACGTGTTTCATTGTGATATGTACAGGCATGACTTGTTTTCTGGTTGCTTGGACACATAGTTTGACCAACCATTAGATTTTGTATAATATCACCAGCTTGAAGTTGGTATAAATGAAAATAGCATACCTGAAATCGAAGCCTTTTAGAGAAGGTATTCAGAACAACAAAATGCAGCCTTGCAAGACTTGCAGTTCAGATCCAAAGATTGCACTTACAAGGATAATATGATGGATAGCAAAATTTTTAGAAAAGAACACCTCTGCAGCTACAACCAAGAGGTCCTTTCACTAAAAAGGTTAGCTAAAAAATTATCGTATTCTATTTCTCAATGTAATATGATTAGCTCCCGTAATTGGGTGACCATTTCTGGTATTACAGAAGGTCAAACTTGGCGTTATCGAGCTTATAGAGTGTGCAGGTTTAGAATGCAACCCGATGCTAATACTTATAAATGCAACAAACAAGGCTGCTCATTCACTTAGGTTGTTTGGAGGTTAACTCATTTTACACATACATACACATGCGAGTATTAGACTATTAGTTATAAGATATTAATCTTGATCAACCATTTACTGTAATTAACAGGTACAAGGTACCATTCCTCGGTAAAACTTACAGACTTAAGTTTATGTTATTTGAAAACAAAGAAACTGCTGAAAACCTTCACAAGCAGTACAGACAAGTTTAGCAGTATCTTTCCTACATTTAGATCCTGTTATAAATTGGGATTTATGTAGATTAAGAGGTCTATCATAAACTTTGATCATATGACCTCTTCCTCAATCTATAGCATAGTACTCCTTTGCTACCAGCTTCGATCTTTTCTAATCTATAGCAGTATAAACAACCAAAATGAGCTTTTAATGTATAGGAATCAAGCAGGCCTTGATGGGGTAACATGATTGATACAGAACTACTGCATATATAGGGTTGGTCAGGAAGATATTGTGATACATGTGTATACATATCTGAAACAGAGTTTTAGTTAAACTATGCTAATAACTTTCGCACCTTGTTTCCTGAACCATTGCTCTTGCTTTTTTTTTACGGTCAATGGGGGGTGGGGGGACGGATCCCCACCTGATTATATTATATATGATATGATGGCCCAAAACGGCCCGCATGATAGATTTCATTTTTGCTTAACACCACACAACCGGTGGTGTCTTGGCTTTTACTGAAAACAAAGACGACGTGCTAATTTTGCATTGCGTTGTCAAATACTGAACACCATTTGTCGGCAGCAATCTTCTTTTTTCTTGACAATCTTGCACGCCATTGTTCAGCAGTTGCTTTGCATGCAACAAAAAACACTTCTTCACTTAGGATTCCAGATGATATTATCTGATTGAATGACATAGCAACACAAACAATGATGCATCTGGTACAAATGGCCTGGTCTATCGTTTTTTCTAGTTTTAATTATTAGGTGCGGGCCTGTAGAGCTAGCTTTGAACCAGTTTACTGAGGCCCTGATCCGATCCTCGCTTCCCTGCCAACTTATGCTTTGTGTCTGCCTGTCTGGCACGCACCTCGTCTGTATCTTGACTTGTAATTTCCAAACGCCAGATGAAGTTTATCTGAATGCGAACGAAATCTTGCAGCGCTGCCACATGCATGTACTTTCAGGTTGCAGCTTTGGATCCTTATATCAGTCAGTCGTCCTACTCATTCCTAAACCCCTGATCCCTGAACTCGTTGCCTCATGCATGCCAGCCAAAGGAGCCTGATTAGTGATTACCTTCGATCTTCTTGGATTGGATACTAACCGAACAAACCTTGAAGAAAAAACGAAAAAGAAAAAGTCTGATAACCTATATTGACATTGAATCTAAAACTAGGGCCTTGTTTAGATGACAAAAAAAATTGCCTGAAAAGTGTTATAACACTTTCGTTTGTATTTGGTAATTATTGTCCCATCATGGTCTAAGTAGGCTCAAAAGATTCGTCTCCCAAATAGACAAACTGTATAATTAGTTATTTTTTTACCTACATTTAATGCTCCATACATACGTGCAAAGATCTGATGTGATGAGAAATATTGAAAAGTTTTCAACTTTTCACCTCAACTAAACAAGTTGCGACGCATGTGGCCGGGAGAAAAACATACGAAATTACTGGTAGTAGCGTGTGGAAGTTTCCCGCGGCCAATAATTGTTGGCTACTGCCGTTCAACGACCTTACGACCAGCATTGCATCATCTTCTGCCAGGACTGAAACGTCTCAAATGTCACCGTACCACCTACTGTGATTTCAAGTATACATGAACCCCACCACCTACCGTGGTTTCACAAGTTAGGGCCGGGGGCAGCTCAGATGTCTCGCTCTTCTGCAACAAGTATGTACGTATCCGTGTCTCTTCTTAGTCCTCCTGGCTATATTCTCGGGAAATTAAAGAGTGTCGAATATTTGTAGCACAGTACTACGGCATTATATATATTCTATCTGCACCTACCTATTTATATAGCACAATATAATGCTCATTTCATTCGTAATAATAATAGAAATTGGCACTAGTCTAGTACATACATGCCTAGCTATTCGTTCAAAAATCATATAGGACCACCATGCAGGCATTAACAAACTAATGTGTTTTTCAAAGAGATTGCATATGCCGATACGCAATCAGAATCTGCGTGCAAGCCGCTCTACTCTACGGTCCATGAAGGACCTAGCTATATCACCGAAATGACGACCACGTCTTCGTCGGTCCCCAAAACAGCAGAGCTAGCTGAGGCACGTCACGCAATGCAATGTGGAAGTACACTAGGACATAGTACGAAATTTTATCACCGAAATGCATACACAATGCAGAGTTCCTCACTTCCTCGCAAAAAAAAAAAATGCAGAGATAGATAAACAAGAGGTCCATGGTTTGTTGTGACACTGGGGATGATCGAAACACAGTGTCTTTCTGCTGATCGATAATGAAGCAGGTCAGGGAAAGCATATTGCAGCAACATGGGCATTGGATGTGTTCAGTTCCTTCAAACTTTAAAAAATTTTACAAGATTTTCAGTCACATCGAATTTTTAGATGCATGCATGAAGCATTAAATATAGGTAAAAAAAACTAATTACACAGTTTGGTTATAAATCACGAGACGAATCTTTAGAACCTAATTAGTCCATAATTGAACACTAATTGCCAAATATAAACGAAAAAGTTACTATGCTTCCAAAAATTTTACAGGGCAACTAAACACACTCATTGTTTAGATTGTTACCAAATCTAAGGCCACGTTTAGTTCTAAAAAATTTTCAAGATTCCCCGTCACATCGAATATTTAGACACATGCATGGAGCATTAAATGTAGACGAAAAGAAAAACTAATTACACAGTTTGGTAGAAAACTACGAGACGAATCTTTTAAGCCTAATTAATCCATGATTGGACACTAGTTGACAAATACAAATGAAAGTACTGCAGTAGCCAAAGCTTAAAATTTTCACAAACTAAACACACCCTAGACAAGGTCATGAAAGCTTGCTCCAACTGTCCATTCGAGATGCTCTTTCTGCACTCTGCAGACTGCAAGCACCCTTTTCAAGCTACGCTCTTTATGACAGGCCAGAGCCACTGAGCTAGACTGGCAGTGTAGTAGTAGCAGAGATCGGTCGTCGCCGGCCTCCCTTGGGCAGTTGGGCATGTTCATGATCAGCTTTCGGTTTTGCAGAAACTGCCCATGCTGTAGATAGCAACAAACGATGGCAATAATATGCATGCATCCTTTTGTCTCTCTACATACTATCTCTTTTGCTTCTCTAATTGGTATACATTAGGCCGAAGGTCTCCAAGAGAACTGTCTCTAGCATTTTTTTCTGCTCACTGTTAGCTATATATATGCAAAGAAAAACAAGGGAAAAGTATCGAGAAATTGTGATGTAGGGCTAAATCTCAAGAGAGTGGGAAACTTTACCAGAGCTAATTCATTCTACATGTACGAAGTAAATATTAAGTTGTGAACTGTCGTCGACCTATCTTCGATCAGCTTAATTAAGAATCTAGTCAGGAATACTCTTGACTCTCAGCAGCCTGTAGTGCTAGCTACAAAAAAATGATGCACCGTAAAGACATGATATATAAGGATTAATGAGAGAGAAGGTGCAAAAGAGTCACGCTCTCTAGACGCAGCTTTACAAAGAATCATGCTAAATATACAATGTCTTCGTCTTTTCGAGAGGAATGCTACATACCATGTAAATTATCTTATTTCACAAATAATTTGCTATGATTATCCACTAAAAAATAACGCAAAGAACTCCGTCACGCGACAAAGTTCCAACAGCAGAAAACTTACAGATACTAGGATGCAACTCGCAAGCATGAAATGATGAGAATAACATTAGCACAGATAGAAGCGAAGGATGGGTCATGGGTGGTACACAGGAAGCATTAGAATTAATGGGTAATAAGTATATATCATTAACAGAAACGCACGTGCAGGAGAAAATGAGTGCTTTGAGATTCCACAAACTCTAGCATGAAGTTGTTAAGAACAACCCCACAAACACAACCAAAAAAAATCACGAGAAGATGTTTGATTCAGGCTACACGTAATTGGCAAAGGATTAAGAATGAGGATATATATAAGGGCAAAGCGAGGACGTGATATTGGCACGGCTCAATCAAAGAGTGGAGCCCCTGGGCTTTGGAGCGCAAGCTTTCTGATTGAACCGCGCCAATATCCCGTAGGTTTACTAGAGAATCGATCGATCGGTAAAGCATAGCTAGCATTCTTACCGCGTACGTACGTCGGAGCAGATATGGCAGCACAGCCGAATTGAAGGAGCGAGGAAGAAAACGCATCAATAGCAATTCATCATTGCGAAAGAGGATGGAAGAACACTAATAGAACGACTAATTAACTTGCTCAATGAGGACAGCTGAGGAACAACAATAGTATGTGAAGGCACCCCCTTTTGTTTCATGCGGAGGAAGGTGAAAGAAGAGCGAGAGCAGGACGAGGGGAAGGCACGGGCTTCTTTAATAGGCCTTGTTGGAGGTGATGCAAAGGAGAGCAAGTGTGGGAGGGGGGCCGGGGCTGAGGCAGGTCTCAATAAAAGTTTCAATAGAGTTTAACACCCGTTAAATAAACAATCAATTTAGGAAAAAATATCTAAACTCGAGTTTAGGAGGACTCAAGATCTAGAGGTTGAATGCATGCATAAAAGCACACCTCCCACCCAACTTAGATAAGCTAGCTAGAGGCTCACCTCCTTGTCCCATGTTTTCATAATAAGGTTGTGTTTAGTTGCACCTGTAAAATTTTTAAAAGCACAGTAACTCTTTCGTTTGTATTTGTCAATTAGTGTCCAATCATGGACTAATTAGGTTTGCAAGATTCATCTCGTGATTTACAACCAAACTGTGTAATTAGTTATTTTTTACCTATATTTAATGCTCCATGCATGCGTCCAAAGATTCAAAGTGACGGGGAATCTTGTAAAATTTTTGGAACTTTGAAGAAACTAAACAGGGCCTAAAATAAACTAAGGCCCTATTTGGATCTTATTCCTATAGTGAGATTTTGAATTCTAGATAGCATACCTCCCACCCAACTTAGATAAGCTAGCTAGAGGCTCACCTCCTTGTCTCATGTTTTTAGAATAAAATAAACTAAGGCCCCATTTGGATCTTATTCCTATAGTGAGATTTTGAATTCTAGACAGAGAACGTAGAATCTAGATTATGGATCATAGATAGTGAGGGTCTATTTGGAATGCAAGAATTTCGCATGAATCATACTACAATCTCATAGGAATCAATTTAATTTCACAAGGAAAATACAGGAATAAGATAAAAAAATTTCCACATTCCAAACATGCCCTGAATGTAGAATATGGACTCTGGATAAAAAAAATGAGGAGTGGTTGGACCTCATTTCCATAGTGACCATTGTGTTTGTACAGTGAAAATCTCCAAATAGTAGGTTTTGGCACATAGTTGGATTCTATAATCTCATTTTAGAGTTCAAATGTTTAGATGACATTCTCATTTTTCTTAAGGGGTGTTTGGTTTGGGCAACTAAAGCTAAACTTTAGTCCATTTAGTCCACTTTTTACCAAACACATGGACTAAATGGGAGCTAAAGTTTAGTTGCTAAGGGGGAGCTAAACTGGACTAAATGGAGCTAACATCACCTTTTAGTCCCATTTATCCAAACACATGGACTAAAATGGACTAAATGCCTCTTTTAGTCACCCAAACCAAACATCCAATAACTAAAGTTTAGTCCATGGTTTAGCTACTAAAATTTAGTGAGGAGAAACCAAACAAAGCCTTACCAGATGCAAACATGGTCTGAGTGAGGAGGAGATGGCCGGGGAGCATGCAGAGCACGGTGGTACGTCGTACGTGTGACTGACATTCATGGGGATACATATAAGCCGGATGGAGAGCTAGGGAGGGACAGGGGGCCGGACAGCAACGCCGAATTGAAGCAGCCACAGTTCCTTACATAGAGGAGCAGGCCTAAGGTAGCCGGCCTAGGTGCACGCGTGGTAGCGGCGATCGACGAGCGAGCGAGCGAGAGGCCGCGATCGAGTGAATGCGCCAACAACCCCAACAAAGAGGAGGTTGGAGAATTGAAGTGGCACATTGAATTGAACAGACGACGGGGGCCGAGAGGGCGAGTCTCGTCACACCCACACCCTCGATCGCAACGAGATGCCTGGAGATGGAGATGGAGATGGACTGGTGCATGGAGCCGGGAGGCATTCAAGATGGATTCCCATAGGCGGCAGCAGCAGCTGCTGCTGGGGGAGGCCGCGGTGAATGCGCTCTGCAGCAACTTGCCATACTACGTACAGACTGCAGGCATGGCAACGGCATGGGATGTTTGCCTCTGCCTTGGCCGTCGCGTCGCGTCGTGTCCTCTCCCTGCCTGCCTCTACGTACGTTGTGCCGTTGTGCGCCATGCATGGTCATCGCTCTATCGGCATGTGGATGCGGCGACGGACGGACAAGCGTGTGCATTGCATGCCTTGACGGAAACTATCGACTGCCGTGTGCGTGTGTGATGACACCGGCGCCGCGCGACGCCGGCCGTTGCGGTAAACCATGCTTCCAAGCAACCAGCCGGCCAGCTAGCCGGTTTTAATTTGGCCGGGACGTTGCTGACGACGTACAGTATATGGATCATATAGTACTGTATGCCTTTTGATTGAGAGCTTAGCTAGCGTCACGCAACATGGTCACGGACGAGGCGTACATGCCGTGAGTGAGAAAAAAATATATACATGTTGCCTGCTTGTGCTTGGACGACCGGCATGTGCTTCCATTCCGTTGCGTGATTATTACGTCTCCTAGAAAATGTATACAAATATACTTCTACTACGTATATTCCAATGTACAAACGCAGTGGCCACACGCACTGACGCACATCGCATGTGGAGCCGTAAACGTGTTTCATAGCTGACATTCTGACAACACATGGCAAAGTCAGGGGACGGAGATACCCGTACAATTACTGCGTGCGTACAGTACGACGCATGGACCATGCATGCAAGCACGGATGCACCCACGTGCAACCGTGCACAACGGCGACGACACGAGAGAAAGCAGCAGCAGGTACGCTACCTGTAGCTAGCTACTAGAGATTGGTCTCTCCCTGCATGCATGCATCCAAAATGCATCTCTAGCTTAGGAATCAGAGGAGAGGAGGATGGGTCCGTCACTGCTCACCGCGTACCGCCGAATCGCCGATCGATGATGGACGGACGATGATATCCATCTGTTTGCTCCTAATCGGAGTACGTACTTCTTAATGCAAGTCTTAAGTCTTAACTAATTGAACAAGAGGTGGCGGGTGAGTAAGTACATGGTAGCTTTGACTACAAGACGTTTTGATTTTTCTAGATACATACCTTTTGTTATGCATTTATATATACTGCTATGTCTAGATACAATAGTAATAAAATCAATGTATCTACAAAAACTTACAGCCTGTTCGTTTTGCTGTTTTATTGTGGCTGAAAGTACTGTTCGCTGGTTTGTTGTGAGAGAAAAACACTGTTGGATGGCTGCTGATTCCGTTGAATAGCTCAAACGAACAGGGTGTTAAATGTCTTATAATTTAATTTGAAACCGAAGGAATACATAACTTTCGCTATATAAATAATTAGATATACACTATTTTTCTCTTTTACTTTTTTCTCTCCAACTCAACATAGCCTACTTGCTCCTATAATACTTGCTCCTACTGGCACTGTCCGGGCTACTGCCTACTGGCGGCCAACAGTGTGTCATCCACGCCTGTACAGGCATACATCAATGAGAGAATGCATAGACGTTGGATTGTCCTCTTCTCGGCCAGCAAAAGGGACCATCAAAGCGATCAGTCTTGGACTCTTGGTCCATCCACTCTAGCAGTCTAGCTTACCAAGCCTTAGGTCGATCAAATACCTAGGCCTTGTTTAGATGGCCACCTCGGGGGTGGCCAATTCTGCACAGTGCCACCCCCGAGCACTGTAGCAATTTTGTTTGTTTGTGGTAATAATTGTCTAAATTTTGATTAATTAGGCTTAAAATGTTCGTCTCGCAAAGTACAACAAAATTGTGTAATTAGTTTTTTATTTCATCTACATTTAGTACTTTATATATGTGCCGGTATTTTGATGTGATGGAGAATCTTTTTTTTGCATAGTAGAATTTGAGGGTGAATTTTGGAATCTAAACAAGGCCCTACTTCTGTGCCTAGGTGTCAATTAGCTATGAACTGTTGCTGCAATTTCAGCTAGGGCCGTGTTTAGATCGGTTGAATTGGGAGGCGCTGATTTTGCATAGTGTAAGATTCTATACTGTAGCATTTCGTTTGTATTTGTAAATTTTTGTCCAAACATTGATTAATTAGGCTTAAAATGTTCGTCTCATAAAGTACAATAAAACTGTGCAATTAGTTTTTTATTTCATCTATATTTAGTACTCCATGCATGTGCCGACATTTTGATGTAACGGAAAATTTTCTTTTTGCATAGTAGAATTTAGGGTGAAATTTGGTATCTAAACAAGCCCTAGGTCATCGTGAGGTTCAAACTTCCCATCAGCAGCTGTCGTAGGGACACGACTGTCCAGGCTGATGAGAAATGGGCTTCAAATGTGGGCGTGTTCGGATCGCAAATTTTTTTTTGTAAAGTTTTTGTAGCACTTTCGTTGTTATTTGGCAAAATTTATCTAATCATAGACTAACTAGGCTCAAAAGATTCATCTTGGTATTTACAGACAAACTGTGTAATTAGTTATTTTTTTACCTACATTTAATACTTCATGTATGCGTTTAAAGATTCGATGTGACGGTTACTATGCAAAATATTTTGGGTGTTTTGGGGATCCGAACGTGGCCTGTGTATGCCTTCACTCACTAACCCAATGGCAAACCTGGCAATCCTTAGCAATAAGCCATCAAAACATACGGCCAAATCAAAATTCCAGAAGAGCAGAACCCGTGCCGTACCAACAGCCTAAATGCTAGTAGCAGCAACAGACCGGCCCCAATGTCCACAGCCACAGCAGAGGCAATGGCGATGATATGGGTGTGATTGGTTGCTTGGCTTGCTAGTGCCTGGCTAGGAGAACTAAGCCTGGTTCACTCAAGCCAAGTGTATGCAATGCAAGAGGCTGGTGTTTGGTTTCACGGTACTAGCTAAGCCTGCATTGCCTAGATCTTGAGCCTGTTTAGTTCCTCCCCCAACCCAAAAAAGTTTGCGCAGTACCCGTCACATCGAATCTTTGGACGCATATATGGAACATTAAATGTAGGTAAAAAAATAACTAATTGCACAGTTTGTCTGTAAATGTCGAAACGAATCTTTTGAGCCTAGTTAGTCCATAATTGGATAAATTTTGTCAAATAAAACGAAAAGTGCTACAGTAGCTGAATCCAAACTTTTTCACCAACTAAACAACCCCTTGTTTGGTTGCCTGGCTAAATTGAATGCAATCACCTTGTACATGTGTGGGTGAGTTTTAGCTGCATCACCGTCACCTCTTCAGCACCTACGAAGTTCTTTCTTCTCAGGGACATTCCGTCAAACAGCTAGCCCACGCCACCACCGGCGAGCAGGAAGAAGAGTAGCAGCAACGCCACCACCACGCCATCACGGAAGAGAGAGAGAGGAGCTCTGGCGAGTGGCGGCATATGAGGAGGTGACCACGGCGATCAGGCTAGTGGTGTGCTCGTCAGCGAAAGCGGGCTGGCTGGGGCGCATCAGGGTGAGGCTGACGAGTCGCCAACGCTCGGTGGAGCTTGACGATGCAGCCACAGATCGTCGAGGAGGAGCAGCGGGGCAAGCTCATGGCGACATTGCAATCCTGTAGAGGGAGACATCGAGGCTGGAGGTGGCTCAGGTAGGGAGATCGACGACCTCGACCTAGAATCGTCCATCGGTCCATGGCGGCGGCGGTGGTGATTTGGGGCCTGGGGAAGGTCACGCCAGGGCACTCGCGGCGTCCCTGGCCGGCCTCGGCGTCCTCGATAGCGTGCACGCAGGGCCTGGGGAAGGTCGCGCAGGGGCGACGGCGCTCGCATGGTGGCCGAAGGGTGACGCGCGTAGAGTGCGACGGGGAAGGCAGAGCTCGCGCGGAGGTGAGCAAACCATTGTCTGTGGGCCAGCGTCGCTAGCACAAACCAGGCTTGCTGGGAACAGTGGGATGGAGAGCGTTCCCAGCAAGCCAGGCCAGCTCTCCTCTTTTGCATTAGTCGGATCAGGCTTAAGACCTTAGGCAGGCAACCTAACACAAGAAAACTGCATTAGGGAAGCCTAGCTAGCTTTTAGCCAGGCATCCAAACACGCTCTATTAACACAAGGAACCCAAGATTTCCAGAGTTGAAGGAATCGGTTTTATTAGCAGAGAAGAAGCTGTAAATTGGGGCTTATCGGGACCAATGTTACGAGCTTCTGGAATACAATGGGATCTTCGTAAAATCGATCCTTACGAGTCTTGCAATCAATTCGATTCGAAAGTCCAATGGCCAAAAAAAAAAGGAGATTCGTTAGCTTGTTATTTAGTACGAGTCGGTGAAACGAGGAATCCATAAAAATCATACAACAGGATTCCCAGCATTCATCCTGACACCCACGACCACCACCATCCTATGCACCCCTTATGCACCCCAAAAGTTAGAATTTTTTCACTCTCTCTCCATTACATCAATCTTTGAACTCATGCATTAAGTAGTAAATGTAGGTAAAAAAATAACTAATTATACAGTTTAGTTGGAAATCACGAGATGAATCTTTTGAGCCCAGTTAGTCTATGATTGGACAATATTTAGGCCTTGTTTAGATGACAAAGTTTGGAGGCAAACTTTGCATAGTAAGTGTCCCGTCACACTGTAGCAATTTTGTTTTTATTTGGTAATAATTGTCCAAATATTGATTAATTAGACTTAAAATGTTCGTCTCGCAAAGTACAACAAAACTGTGTAATTAGTTTTTTATTTCATCTATATTTAGTACTCCATATATGTGCCGGTATTTTGATGTGACGGGGAATAGGAATTCTGCATAGTGAATTTGGGAGGCAAACTTTGGAATCTAAACAAGGGCTTACCAAATAAGACGAAAGTGGTACTATTCATCAGGTTCAAAAAAAAATTACAATCTAAACATGGCCCAGGCTCTGCAGCCATCAGCAACAGAGCCAGAGCCTAAACGCAGTAATGGCACCGGTGACACAAGACCCTCGTGCTTGCTGGTGAGCTTTTCCATCAGCTGCTGTTGTCGGTAGCAGCCAGCAGCCAAGCAATAAAACGGCAACAGCAATCGGATTCAATACTGCGACCCAGATTGACCACCTTGTTACAGCCTTACAAGGACCAGTAACCGTAAACTGACATATAGGAGATGCCACATACCGACCCAAGATTCAGGTCCAGTCAATTGCTTGGTTTAAAGGATGTCCATTACATCGACAACAATCTGATAGGTAGGTTTTAGCAATAGAGTGCAATCACTTAGCAACGAGGAAACCAGAATATACACAGTTGCTTGGCAGGTCTTATTTACAGGAGGCATGGGCAGGGCATTAGTAGGGAAGCAAGGGCAAGGCGACCCGATTGCGGTGAGCTGTGGTGTGGCGCCATCCATCTAGAGCAGCCCGAAGGTGTTCTCACCACTGTAAGTCATGTAGAGGAACCCATCCTCGTCCTTGTTCTCTTCATAGATTGAAGACATCAGAGCAGCTGCACAAGTACAAGGAAGTAAGTAAAATCAAGTGAGAATGCAAGTAAAATCAAGTGAGAATGGGGATCATGTCCCCAAATGCTCAACGAATGTCATGAGTTCTTATAGGAAGCAAAATCAGAGTGAGAAGTATGTTGTTTCTGTATTTATTTTCCAGACCTGTTGGTGGAAGGGTGTTCTTCACAAAGATGAAGATAGCCTTCTCAGCACTGAGCTTGATTCTCTTCCTAACAACATACACGAACTGTCCAACTGTAAGATCAGCAGGGACGAGGTACCTGCAAAGCGATGGCCATCAGAAAATCAGAACAGCTTATTGCTTACTATGGCTGACATGGCACATAACGCTTTGATGTGTTCAATAGTGCTTTAATGCAGTAGCATTTCTTTTCATACAAGAATGGTATTATGGTAATGGACCCCCATTAATCCAAAAATGAAACTAAAATCACCAGCCTTTTCTGGGCCAAAAAACCATGGAGACCATAGTAAGGAGTATTATAAATTCAACAAGTCTGTTTATTAGGAGTAGTGTCGATTTGTTCCAATTATCCAACAATTTCCATTGCACCATACATCATGATATAGTAATTGGGACAACTGAATTAATATATGTGCATACACGACCACAATGCAATACTGTTGCACATTTGTATTAGAGCAGACCAATATAATGCGAAATGGATGGCACCAACTACCATCAATTATCAGGAGAACAGTAGAGATCTCACTAGCATTAACTCATAACAATTAAAGATTTGAGCATAGTTGTATGGCAGTTATGGTTAACTTAGAAAAGTTGAGAACTGACTTTTTCTTGTCGATGTCAGGAATATCACTCCTCTCAGCCTTCTCAACAATCACCTGCATTACACATTGTCATAAATTGGATCAAAGTGATCATGAACAAAGCAGCAGCATACAGGAGGGTAGTAGCTTACTGGAATTCTGTCAGGGTACTTCTCCCTGATTCGGTTAGCCTCAGACTGCCTCTTCTCTGTAACACAAGGCTTGACAGATTAAGTGTTCAATTATGTAACCTGAATAAAAAGCTAAATTGCCTTGCAGGATGGAACAAGGCCATAGCTGACTAAGAACATGTTGGAAATCATAGCTGGGACATAGAATTGTCTTTGTGCAAAGAGAACTCTAACTAACAGAGTCATCAAATGTTGTCAAGCGCAAATTTTATCTTAACTTCTTAATATAAGGAAAAGAAGAAAAAACACTATTATACAGGTTAAGTAGGACACACATGTCAATCAATTGACGGTAACCAGCTCAAACAACTCATGTAAATTCAACAATAAAAGATAGTAGTAAAAAATGTAAAAGTTCAACTAGGAAACAGTAACAACTTAGGACAAAAGAACAAAATCAGATCGCCCTGTAACTTATCAAGGGCATGATCACATTGTTAACCATCAGCAAGCTTTCCATACCAAATACAGTTATAAAAGGAAAACTGCAGCTTCCTGTTAAAGAGCATTTTACAGTTACCCAAAGTCTTGACAGGGTACAACATTCTTCTGAGTCAAATGTATTATGTGATTCATAGAAATTAGTAATTAGTAAATAAATTAAATCTCAAACATATGATCCTCCAGATAAGGAACCACTTCAGAAATCTCACATGACAAACCCAATGATCAGTTTGGATTTTCAGATTGACAAGCCACCTGTATCATGTACAACTACTGAATATCACTGTCTAATACAAACTTGAATGGCAGAACACTAAGTCAAAGCACATAACTGTAGTCATGCATTACTACCCAATCAACACCAGCAACATAATCCCAAAATAACCACAATCTGCTCAAAAAAATTGGCACAAGATATGTATAATTTAACCTGCAGTTGCTAGCTTTTGAAGAGAGGCGAGCTTGCCCACAAGTCAAAGCAAATCACAATTGCTCACAAGTCTATTGAACTAGATGGGTAACTGCTCCGTTCCTCAGAGTACTACCAATCCGCAAAATTACCCTCCTAGATTTGTACTATAGTCAATCGTCCAACCCCACAGCAAGCAAGCAGCAGATATCAACGGTTTTCTACATAACCACAAAACCTAAAGGGGGGCATGGGAGCATTATACGAACCCAGGGGGTGCTCCAGCTTGAACGAGCTCGTCTTGGCCATCACGCTCCTTCCTGCCTACAGGCACCAACCAATCCCAAAATCAAATCACCGAGAAAACCGCACATCAATCGAGCCGATCGCGCAGCAAAAACTAAGAACCAATCGAGTAAAACCTTACCGGTCGGATCGAACCGCGTTGGGGGATGCGAACGAATCGAACGAAGGCGGCGAACTGCTCCGGGACCTAGAGTTCACCCAGACCAAAACCAGAAAACAGACACCAGATCGATTAGAGGAAGGCCCCCGATCGGCGGAAACCTGGGCCGATTGCTGGAAGAGCTGAGGAGAATCGCACGGGACTCACCGGATGTGGCTGGATTGGGTTGGTGGGGCGAGGGTTTCTTCGTCTTCCAAGCAAGCGGCGGAGAGACGGGAGCGGTGGGTGAAGGGTAGGGGAAAGAGTTGGGGGGATCGGGGTTGCTTATGTAAGGCCCACACGCGCACGAAACGTAACGCCCAGGAAACTTGATTGGCGAAAACACAAAACAGGCACGGCTGCTTTCGCGTAAGAAAACCCAAGTCATGATGATCCAATAATGCAAGGCAGCGTATAATACTACTCGATCAAAGAAGATATAAGGCAATGGTATCCTCGTTGATAAATTCCTTCACATCTTACGTACAAATTCATAACTGCCACAGATATGACCGAGAATCTTCACATATTACGTACAAATTCATAACTGCCACGGCTATGACTGAGAATGGGATCCTCGTTTGATGAATTTCTTCACATTATTATTTATCAATTTTATAATAATATAAATATAGTCACAATTATCCTTTTTCTTTGTAGAAAAACTTCTCCGGGCGTATTGCGGTGATTCTTTTGAGTACTACGTACATCTAGAAATCCCCGTCAATTCCTTAATGCTACCTTTTTGAACACAATTAATACATTCCAAAATAACTCGAATTCTAACGTCTTTGCCCTTGTCTAATCTCTCAACTGTCAACTCGCACTTTAGCTTTGTTCTAAGTCAAAATTCTCTACTTTTGATAAATTTTATACAAAATTTTTATCAACATCTACAACACCAAATTAGTTTCATTGTTTTTTCATCACATATGCCTTAATTTTTCATATATTTGTACTTGTATGTAATGTATTTTATCAAATCTTGTTCAAACTTAGAGAAGTTTGATTTTGGAAAACTTTGAAGCGAACCATAATAATTTGGAACAAAAGGAGTAGAGTTTAACCAAAACAGATTTGTACCAAACTCCAGTCAAGTTTTGAGCAAGACTTTTTCTGTTTCCATGGATTTGCACACGATGACATGTGAAATGATTATATATCTATATACATAATATTAAAAGGATGAGGGTTCTCCATCCGTCGCTTCCATCCCCATCCGTGTGTTGGGTGGAAGTGGTGATGCCCCTATTGGCCTAATTAAGGTTTCCTCTTGTTTCACACCAAAAGTCATTGAATCCATACCCCTTAATAGATAGTTTAAAGATTGTTAACAGATGACACAAATGTTGATGTTACAATCCAAATAAAAATAATTAACTTTCAGTAACATGTTCTTAGTCCTTGATCACTTGTGTACAGTGTCAATAATACAATATTGGTCGGTAGAGTCATCGGTGCAGGTCCCACCCAACAGGGTTCAAATGTGCACCTAATTGCATTTTGTATAATTCAATGATTGTATACATCCTTAGTTGCTACAATGACCGAAATGTATGCATCCATTGAATTATATAAACATGTAAGTTGATGAACACTAAGATTTGAGCCTTGGTGCATAGAGCCCTACAATGGTTCATTACTTCATTTAAAAAAACCTTAAAATGACATTGAAATGTATCTTTGAGTTAAATTTAAAGAGAAATGTGGATATAATAGGAGCTCGAGGGGAATTGCTTATATAAAATAAAAGGCATGTAAAAGGGGCAAGAGCATTGAAAACAGATAAAACATCTTTTTATAGTTATAGGGACAAGTCTCTGTCTTAATAGCAAGACCAAAATATTATTACAACATTTGGATTGGTTACATCCATCATTCACATTTACAGCAATTGGAAACAGGCCTGCAAAAAAAAACAGAGCTAAAACACACTCACAACTTAGAAGATAAACCTAGCCTAGTTAACTCGAACCATTTGTCACACCCTCCCAAAGACAAGCTTTTGGACAACGGGGCCTCACCTTCGGTGGCAAAGTATTGGACCATCAGTTTGCTACATTCATGTACAACACTTGTTCCCACTTGTTCTTCTTGAAGATCATCACATGAGTCTCATTGGTCTTATTGCTAGCTTCTTCAACTCCGTGGGTCTCTAGGTGAACTCCTGAACATGGTTTTGTGGACATAGGATCACCCAACTTTGGATAAAAAATACAGTTATAAAAAACTTTGGATCAAAATAGCAACCTTTAGCAAGAGAGATTTCATATCCCTCCACGAGGCCTCCTAAAAACATAAACTATTTCTAAGTTTTCAGAGCCCGGACAGGGCCGTAGTAGAGAAATATTGCATACTATGAACTTTCTTTTACTTAACCATATCTTGCCCTACAAACAGAAAGTCACTCGACAAAAAATAAATGATGAATAGTTTCCTTAACAAAAGAAAAAGACAAAGACATGTCTTCTTTCTTCTTAATTTAATACTTAAATTATTCTAGTTAATGGCTTGTTTTTAGAGAGTAACCACACATGAAAAAGGACTGTAAGGTACTTTTACTTACCAAAGCCCAGAGACGTACGTGTATAGGAGTCTCCCCCCCCCACACACACTCTCTAAAATTGAAGATTCTATATAGAGATCGAGAGGAATATACAAACCGCTAGAGCTAAATTGCCAAATAGAGGCATCTTCCTATTAAAAACAGATAGTTGAAGCTAACCGAATGACCTCTAACCTTAAGTCCATGAGCCCTGCATCTGCACATCTCTTTTCAAAGTACATTTGAGGTTAGTGCCATCCCACAACTCTACTATTATTGTATTGGCTTTCTCGCGGGTTGAGTTTTTTTCATTTAGGGAGCAGAAGGACTTGCACATGGTCTTTATTGACCTCGTGAAGGCATATGACAAAGTACCGAGAAATGTCATGTGATGGGCCTTGGAAAAGCACAAAGTCCCAACTAAGTACGTTACCCTCATCAAGGATATGTACAGGGATGTGGTGACGTTTGTCCGAACATGTGATGGCGACACCAGTAACTTTCCAATTAAAATAGGACTGCATCAGGGGTCAGCTTTGAGCCATTATTTATTTGCTTTGGTGATAGATGAGGTCACAAGGGACATACAAGGTGATATCCCTTGGTGTATGCTCTTTGCTGATGATGTGGTGCTAGTTGACGACAGTAGGACAGGGGTTAATAGGAAGTTAGAACTATGGAGACACACGTTAGAGTCGAAAGAGTTCAGACTTAGTAGGACCAAGACCGAGTACATGAGGTGCGATTTCAGCGCGACTAGGCATGAGGAGGAAGACGTTAGCCTCGATGGGCAAGTGGTGGCCAAGAAGGATACTTTTCGGTATTTAGGATCGATGCTACAAAAGGATGGCGACATTGATGAAGATGTTAGGCATAGAATTTCAGCCGGCTGGTTGAAATGGCGTCAAGCTTCTGGCGTCCTCTGTGATAAAAGGGTGCCTCAGAAGTTGAAAGGTAAGTTCTATAGGACGGCGATTCGCCCGGCGATGTTATACGGTGCTGAGTGTTGGCCTACAAAAAGGTGACATGTCCAGCAATTGAGTGTAGCAGAGATGCGTATGTTGCGTTGGTGTTGTGGGCACACAAGGAGGGATAGAGTCCGGAACGACGATATTCGGGATAGGGTTGGGGTGGCACCAATTGAGGAGAAATTGATTCAACATCGGTTGAGATGGTTTGGACATGTTTAACGGAGGCCTCCTGAGGCGCCGGTGCGTAGTGGGGTTCTAAAGCGGGCCGATAATGTAAAGAGCGGTAGAGGTCGACCTAAACTAACTTGGGACGAGTCCGTTAAGAGAGACCTTAAGGAGTGGAATATCTCTAAGGATTTAGCTATGGACAGGAGCGCTTGGAGACTGGCAATCAACGTGCCTGAACCGTGACCTTTTTCTGTCTTGTGCCATTTATGTCCCTTTATGTGTCTCTCTGTTTATCGTCTCTTTTGGATTTCATCTCTAGCCTACCCCAACTTGTTTGGGACAAAAGGCTATGTTGTTATTGTTGTTGTTGAGTTTACCAAGATGTAAACCTCCCAATATTAATTAAAGGGTTAGGGTGAAATGAAAGCCCAGTTATCTTCATAGAATTTGACCTTATAACCATTACATCAGTTCTAACGCTTGATGCGAATGCTCCAGCCTTTTCAGTCAATGACATGGAAATACGTGAAAAACTTTTTATCAAAGGGAGTGGCTAGTCGTAATAATTGTCTTTTCCGTTAAGCAAAATCATTATGGTTGTCTAGGATTCAACCGGAGCCGTATATTCCACACAAGAGTCTCCCTAGTAATCTTACCGAAGGATCCTGCAAAGGCTTATGCAAGAAACAGAAGCAGGCTCAGGCTGGAGAAAGGAACCAGAGGCCCGTAACTCCTTAACAGGGCCAGGAATTGTTGGGCCGATTTTCCTACAAAACCAGGCCTCACTTTGGACCACACGGCTTACCCCACAAGACTGAACCTAAGGCCCAAGCCCAATCACTGTTCTGTCTGCCTTTTCTTTGACTGAAGGTGATGATCATGTCAGATGTCAATGTCCAGTTGAATACTTCACCATTGCAGAGTGTGGTGCTAATGGAGAGCAGCTAACATGTCTATTGCCTTATTTCCAAAGCTCCACAAATTCACTGTGTGCAAGTGTGAGAAGTTACTAGGTTTGGTGTGGTGGACCAAAGATGAGATGAGGAAATAGTAGCCAAAGTATAAAAAGGTCTACTGCTATTACCTCACCAACTACAGAGTTTGAAAATCTCTGACTTCCCGAATTTGGTCCTCTGTCCTATTTCGCTCGATGGAGGCAAAGACTCAGAGCAAACTATAGACATTGGAGGGGGCCTCCAAAGTCTACGCTTCTTCCAAACATTGGAGATAAGTGGTTGCCCCAAGTTACTCTCCTCTTATTCATTGTCCTCCTCTTCTTGTTTCCCCTTCCCAGCATCTTTGGATTATGTCTCTTGAAGGCATAGTGGGTGTATAGACACTTTTGCCTCTCACACCCATAGGCGAAGCTTCGTTGGGCCATAGTGGGGCCATGCCTCCCCCCTCATTTTTCCAATTTTGCATAGGATACTATAGATATATGTATATTTTGCTAATGAAGTTTTATAATGACCACCCCAACACTCCCTAAACCATATATATTTTCTTGTTGGACCCCTCTATATTTTTCCTCAAGCTCCGCCACTGCTCACACCTCACCTTTATCATTGTTTATACATATGTAGATGTAGGGATTTAAGAGGTGAGGGATTGTAGTCGCTCCCTACCAAAGGTGTTTCTAGTGACTACTCAAGTGTTCCTAGTCTACCACACAAAGTTTTGCACCCTAGTTCCAATACTAGTCTAACATGACAATTCTAGGAAAATAATTGCATGAAATTAAATGCTCGTAAAGAGAAAAGTTAGTAACACGGCGATGTTATTCTGAGGTATCAGAAAGTCAGCATTTCCCCCTAGTTCTCGTTGGATCACCTCACAAGGTAATGCTCCTCCATCCTCACAAGGACGAAGTGCTCTCTACGGATTGATTCTTCACCACTCTAACACGATGAATCACCCACAACCATTTACACCATCTTAGGCCTCCCACAAGCTACTTCGGGAGATCACCAAGCCACTGATCGCCACCAAACCGTCTAGGTGATGCGATCACCAAGAGTAACAAGCAAACTCTCACTTAACCAAGCCTAATGAGAAGAGTGAATACACACTTGCTACACCCTAAGTACTAATAGAGTCTTTAGTCTTTTATTAGCAAATCCAAATCACTCCAACATGCCAAAGTTCTCGCTTGGACAGCAACAAGTGTTGGCTATAACTTTAGAATGCTAAGAGAGCTCTAAATCACAAGTTGGAGGGGTATATATAGGGCCAGCGCCAAAAACTACCCGCTATTTCTCTAGTGTACTAACCACAATTATTTGATTTCCCATGATTGATGGTCCATATATTTTTTCAACCATTATAAAATTTCTCAATATTTCCAGATGACGTCATCAATACGAATACAAACTGTTGGGACACAATTGGATTTGTTTTCATGTCAGGACATCACAAACTTCTCTTAATGACTTTAAATTCCCTAATTGTTTGCGATCTCTTTTTCTTAATAGACTAGATCTAGCTATATTGGTGAAGTAAAAGAAATGTTCGTGTAAACACCACAATCATATGCACCACCGACTCCATTGTGCCTGTATGGATATATACCCTTCCAAGTTTCTATCATATAGCCTGCAGAAGCAGCAGAAGGGAGCAGGCTGATATACCACCCCGATGGTTATGGTCATGGCCGCGAATCTATAGCTGCTCTTTTTTCCCTTTGGAATTGAAAACCCTGTTAATTATCTGCTCTTGCTACGGTCTTATTCGCCTGCAATAATGCAGATCTTCTGGAGGTGTGGCAACTTACAGGTGAAGCCGTTTATGGAGAAGAAATACACTACTAGGAAAACACTTAAGATGTGTATACGTACTTCGCATATCGATAGACTATATAGCCTATTTACCTCAGGCAGGGTATCCGGGATACGTTACTGACGCACTGTTGTTTTGCAAGCTACTCCTAGCTAGCTACCATGCGTATATACATGCATGTAACGTACGACGAGTAACATTCTCTAAACCTGCGCGCTGTGTAGCAGCGGGCGTCCATCACTCGCGCGGCCCATCTCACTGCCACGCCCCCACGTCAAATCTGCCCATCCAGAGCTATAAAGAAAAGCGAACGAGGCTCAAACTTGAACTTTTTTTTGACCCAAGGCTCTTCGCTTTGTTTCCCAGAACTGGTCCGAACTCCGAAGTCGAGTCTTCATCAGAAACTCAGGACAACATTGAGATGCTCCCAACCTGGGCAAACCGAGCCTGTTTTCCCTTTTGATAAAAGGTATCAGTTTTTGCGAGCAGAATGGTACAATTCCATGTAGTCTAGAGCAGGTCTGTTCCATGACCAATCTTGCTCCATTACCCGCTTGCAGAGGGAATTGAACCAGTCGCGGGCATCATAAAATGTGGTTATAGCTCTGAAATAAAATGACGACAGGTGGAATAAGTAGTGTTAGTGTGTTACAGCATTGTAGGTTACGCAAGTTCAGACGGGTTTATACTTGCCTGTCGAGAGCATAATCCACACCACTGCTATCAGCTCCTTCGAAACTGAATCCATTTGGCTCCAGGCCTTGTGCTTGAGCCCGATCCTTATCATTGTCGACGTCAAAGACGGTGTCATACAGGCCTGCAGCATGCATGGAAAAAAAACCTTTTAATGCCAAATTGAAACGCAATGCCAAGGGAATATCATTATTATATAATGATACAAACCTCCAGTTTTCCGAACAATCGGGATGGATCCATAGCGCATAGCAATAAGCTGTGTTAGACCACAAGGTTCGAAGATGGAAGGAACAAGAATGAAGTCCGCGCCAGCATATATCTACAACAAGATATTCAGCACCCATCAGGGTTTTTTTTTTCAAATTCTAATACACAGGGCTATTGGCAGGAGATCCGAAACCAACCAAATGCGACAGTGGCTCATCATAGGTTAAACATAGCTTCACCCGACCATGATATTCACCATGCAGCTTACTGGCCAAATTTGTAAAGTCACCTTGTATGCGAGGATCTGGTGCAGAACCCAGCAAAACCACCTATATAGAAACACACACATCAGTTCTGAGAAATCTGAACATAGTGTAAATGAATTAATGAAACATAACTTGCAATTCCTGAGCAAGAAAAAGATAAGACCTGTCCATTGCGTTCAAGAGCTCGATAAATTGCATGTTTGATAAGGTGGATTCCCTTCTGGACTGTTAGACGAGTGATGATTCCAACAACAGGGGTATCAATTTGCTGTAATCCAAGCATCTGCTGCAATGCCTTTTTTGCAGCACTCTTGCCCTCAACAACATTCTCTGATGTATAATGGACCTGAAATAGAATGCAGCAAAAAGGAGTTGAGCCAGAACTGTTCATAATGGTACTGAAACAAAAGTTCCATCATTGATCTACATCCGATGTAAATGAAGTATGCCAGTGGTAGTGGTACAACAAACATCTAATTCAAATTAATTGCAATAGAATTCTCCAGCCTTGCATAGCCCAAGATGTTTGAAAATTCCCAGGAAAATTAGCAAATGCATAAGCTGTTCCATAGGATAAAATAAAAGGTAAATTTAACTAGAGCTGCACTCCTGACGCAAGCTTACAAGTCCAATGAGGTAGTAAATGGACAAATGCATATCAATAAATAAAAGTTTATATGAAAACACTCCGTGATCATTAGTGTACCGGAATAAAGTTGTCAGTATATGGATCCCAAATATCAGGATCAATTCCATTTCGAATTCCATAGAATTTATAGTAGTGAGGTGCAATGGCTCCATGTCCAGCCACTTCCTTTGAGTATGTATCAGATACCTGGAAGGGATGGCCAAAACAGTTTAAAATTTTAAATCAGACAAACAGGAGTACAACTGAGAAATTTGAAGGATTTGTACAACAAACACAACAATAAAGAAAACAAGGTACGCACAGTTGTAGCTTTGTCACAATGCGCCATTGCCTTGCCAATGTGATGTGCTCCAAACTCAAGATTGTGGATGGTAAATACAATCCGACCATTTCCCAGCCCATTAAGAGCATACTGTTCCTTGTATAGCCAAGCAACTGGAGCACTTGTCCAATCATGGCAATGTATGATATCCTGCAAGAATAAGAACATATCACCCCCATGGGAAGTTTTTTTGGGGAAAAAAGGAGCAGTCAACAAGGTAACAGTATGCAACACATGTTGTAATGTTCCACATCTTAGAGAAAGAGAGCTGCTGTCAGAAATAATTTGGCAAGTAAAAACTGAAAGAAAAATTGCTCCATTATTAGCATAATATCAAATCACATAATAAACTAACTGTTATTATGCACCAGCAGCACAAAAAAAGAGCAAATGTGACGGAAATGGTAAGCCACAATACTTAAAATGAATTGTTGCTTAACAATCATGTACTCACAGGAGAAGATCCTTTTTGGAGCAGAAACTCCAGAGCAGAATGACAAAAGAAGCCAAATCTACTCTCATCATTCCTCCCATAGACACATCCAACCCAAAACATCCTGCAGAAAGAAATATCAAATACAGCCTAGAGTTAAATTGCTACAGAGCTCCAAAATTTTGTTGCAAAACGATAAAAACAGAAGAAAAAAACGAACCAAAGAACCTACTTAGAACAGAAAATTTAGATCTTACAGAAAATAGTAGTACAATGTAGTAGATTTCTTTTTTGGCAAAATATAAGACGACAATATTCAGAATTTACTGATGCCACCATCAACACCTTGTACTTGAGCTGGTCTAACAATGTGAAAGCTAATCTAAATATACATACTGAAAAGCATGACAAGATCTAAGAAGTCAAAACACAGCCCTTTTGCTTAAGCATTTGGATAAATTCTATAACAAGAAGGAGATCCCTTGGGTGAAACTTGTCTGGCACGCGCATTATTCCAATGGTGAAGTCCCTCATGCAACAATTGACAAAGGCTCTTTTTGGTGGAGAGACATCTTAAAATTTTGTGACCTCTTTCGAGGAATTGCTAACTGCAACATTGGAGATGGCACCACTGTTTTATTCTGGTCTGACCTATGGAATGATAATATTATGCAAATCAAGTATCCTAGGCTCTTCTCTTTTGCTAAGGAAAAAAAGATCTCGGTAGCTCAATTCTTGCTGAATAACAATTTGGAGTCACAGTTTCACCTCCCTCTATCTGAACAAGCCTTTCAGGAGTATCAAAATCTCCAAGATTACATTCAGACAATACAGGTGCATCATGGCACAAAAGACTCTTGGCGCTATATTTGGGGAAGTAACATCTACACATCCTCTAAATTCTACAACTTCCCATACAGAAACTCCCAGCCACCGGCTCCTTTTATTTGGATCTGGGATTCTAAGTGCTCCAATAAACTCAGAGTTTTCTCCTGGTTACTTCTTATGGACAGGCTAAATACAAGGAACATTTTAAAGAGGAAAAAACATAAGCTGGAAGGAAACAACTATAACTGTGTTCTCTGTAATAGCAATGTGGAAGAAACTGCTTTTCACTTGTTCTTTAGCTGCACCTTCAGTCGAGCTTGTTGGCAGCACCTAGGCATCCAATGGAATTTTGCAAGTGATTTCTTCCAAATGCTGATACAAGCCAAGCAACAATTTTCGAATCCTTACTTTATGGAGATCTTCATCATTGCGGCTTGGCAGATTTGGAAACAAAGGAATAACTTCATCTTTGATAGGGGTCGTCCTTCCTTAGATTCTTGGAAGTCCAGCTTTACTGAGGAAGCTCGACTTCAGGCCCATAGGTTCTGTGAGGCCAAGCGTCCTGCTTTCTTTTTCTGTATAGCTTCTCTAGCCTAGTTTCTTTTCCTCTCTCAGGCTTTCTGCTGTTCGTTGTGCCTTGTACAGCTTCTTCTTTTTTATATTTATATTAATATAAAAGCTTACAGTGGGGGCTTCCCCTGCTGTACCATTTTCAAAAAAAAAAGCATGACAAGGAACCAGTATTGATACATAAAAAAAATGTAAAACTTTGTTGGTAATGTAGAGAGTGAAGTACTGCATACCCATTTTGTGGTTCCAAGAAGTAAACAGGGAGATCTTCAACCTTTCCAAACCATACTTTTATCTCTGTGCCACCCCAAGTAAAACTTTGTTGGTAATGTAAATCCTTCACCTGCAACCGAAGGAAGCCAACATAATGAAGGATATTGATATCCACCAACTATAATGGTCATCCATACACATGAAACACTATACATAAATAATATAAAAAGGCACTGCAGATTAATATGAAGGATGTACTGAGAACATTCAGCCTCCATTAGATATATGTGCTTTTAAACTAAACGAACGTAACTTCATTAAAGTCAAAAAGATACTGCAAAATTGGAAAAGAAAGAAAGGAGAGGACATAGATAAAAAGGGAAAGAAAAGAAGACGCAGGACATTTTACACCAGTAGACAAACTTACACTGCTTAGGTTTAAACAATCATACTTCGGCAGAATAACCTCAACTTTATGGCCTAAATCTTGAACAGCTCGTGAAAGGCTTGTAACAACATCACCAAGGCCTCCAACCTGTGTCGATATTGGTAGTTGTCAAGTAGCACCATCATTTGTGTCACAAAATACGAAATGTAAATCTACCTTTGCGATAGGAGCCATTTCCACTGCAATGTGCACAATATGCATTGGAGGTTCCCTTGCAACCGAATCAGACACAGGAATATGATAGTCCATCCCATTCCTATTGTCATATATTCCACCTTCTTCCGACTCAGAGAAAACAAAGTCCATCATATATGCATCCAGGGGAACCCTGACTGGGAAAAAAACAAACAGATAAATTAGAGAGAACTCAGAGAAGGAAATCGGTAAACATTGATCAACATTGGCAACAATGATTGAACAATGTGATGGGCATGAATTCAATAGGCTTGGGAAAAATAAATTTGTGTTTTAGCTGGATAACATATCCACATGCTTACCATATCCCTTCTGATAGGGAAGATGTGAGTATTAGATCGCATATGTACTTGTATGTATTTCTTCAGAGTAAAGGACTGCAGGGGTTTCCATGCACATGTGACATGTGTACACATAGATCGCTTGCATATTTGGCCCTTAGATTTATTACAAAAATATATATTTGGCCCTTAGGGCTACAGTTAACAGTGAGGAGTTTGGAGTGCTGATGAGTTTTAAAACCCTAGATTTATAGAAACATATCCAAGACTAATATATACCAACTAGTTCACCATACAGGATAGAATACACAAGTAGATTAGGATAAAAATACTTTTGAAGGCCATCTAGGAGTACTTGATAGTAATGTTAATATAAAAATCTGTCCAATGGAAAATTGCAATATGTTAGTATGTTTGGCACACCTGTTGTTCGTAAGTGTGAACCGTTCTCGGCTTTTACCATCTTCTGTGGTGGTAAGGGACCGCTTGGATGAGTCCAACGGTTAAAGGAACCTCTGAACCAAACCTCTGGCTTTCCATTCAGCACTGTGTTAGAAGGATTATAAAGAACGTCCACAGTAGTTCCTGCGCGTACTTCAAGTGGCTCAGTATACACAATATGTTTTTGTGAGAGGAGAAACGCTCTTATAGTCTTTTCCTTCATCTCAGCCTTCATTTTTGCAGATCTCTCAGCCTATTTGGGGAAAGAAAGCAACAATCAATTCATCTTTTGTCAATTATGTAGTTGAAAGAGTATTGGAACAGTTGCTTCTTGTTTGATAAGTATCTAGGTTACTAGGTACAAGTACGCATTGCTCCTACTATATACAAACTATATTCTGAACTAACCTTTATTCTTTCAGCACCCTCCCTTTCTCTTCTCTCTTGCTGAAGCCTTGCGAAAATCCTATGTTCTTCTTCCACCCAAAAGATATCATCCGATATTGATATGTCATTCGGAACAATAGCATGGAAATCCTGCCTTCCATTGTTATCATAATTCCTTGCATTCCCAGGTGGCCCATCAGCAAAAACCCAATCCAACACCAATGCCCTTTCAGGTAATTTAACTATAAAATACATGGAATAAAGTCAAAAGTAAGATTTATGCATAACAGACAAAAGAGCAGCTAAACACCAAAGATCAAGCACATGACAGATCTTCATATTCATTCATGAGATAAGCATGTCCTTGAAAATAAAACCTTCAGTAGGTAACTTAAAGGCATAAGGATTTCAGGCTACCATACCTCTTTTATGCTTAGAATAATTTTATTAACTTGTCGCACTACAACCTACGCCATGATATAATGGTTTGATTTCCATTAAATTTTACAACCTTTTAGTCAAACTTTCTAAAATATGACCATCCATATTTTATAGCCATATAGATTGGCCACATGAAAGCTGTATCGTTAGCATTTTTTTTTGGTTAGAAGAGGTTTCTAATAGATTGTTCTAAGGGCCTTCTAATACATACTTTATTAATATCTACTAATATAACATGTAGCAATGTCAAAGTAGAGTCTCAGGTTGGAGATCATGAAAGGAAAAAACAATAACATCATCTAAAATTGAACAGAAAGGGTAACATAAATCCTAAGGGATGAAAGGAGTAAATATACATACCTTCTGCATACCACCAATCACCTTCCTTTTCATGAGATTTGACAAGTCTTTCAGCTATTGAGAGTCCATCAATCCAGTTGTTGTAACCTCCATGCATCCAAATCTCAGTGTTATGCATTAGTGGTCTCGAGCTTCTGTGATAGTACAATCTAACCCTGTCCCCTCCTCTGTAGGTGTTAGGTTCTATGTACCATAAGTTATCAGCATATTTGCTGGCCGAACTTAACATCTGGCGCAATTTCTCTTTTTTCATCTCAACCTCAGACTTTGCTTGTGCTCTGTCAGCCTCCATCACAGCCCTTTCTTCCACTCTCCTGCGCTCTTCCTCAGCTTGTCTTTTCCTTTCAGCTTCTTCTGCAGCAAGCCTCTCGAGTTCCTTTTGTTTTTCTTCAACCAAGAAATCCTCAAATGACTGTTCATCTATGTCACTTTCTATTTCCAGGAAAAAATCATTGTGATTGTTGTTTTCATAGACAGTGTCACCATTGAAGAATACAAAGTCTAATCTGTATGCCTGCTTGGGAATGTAGAGCTTGCAGCACCACCAATCCCCTCTTAATTCGCCTTTATACATTGTCTCAGTGAAAGCGTTCCATCTCCAACCATTGAATGCTCCTTTTACAAAAACATTGGACTCACTAGCTAAGGCCGACATGCTGCGGTTTAAGTAAATATCAATCACTGAATCAGCCTTCACTACTTCAGGGAAAACAAAACAGTTGTTCCCAATCGAATCATTCTCATCAGCAAGCTCTTGAAGCCTCCTCAGTAGCACTTCTGGATCATCTTCAGATACTGGAAGCTCTTCCTCTGCATCTGTACTTAACCCCACCACATCTTCTAACGAGACAACTTGTTCTTCCTCATTCTCTCTGGTTGCCTTTCCTGCTGCTGATTCAGTAAAATCCTTATATCCCACAACGGCCTCAGTAAATGGCCTGCCTTTTATGTGTGCATCAACAGTTGAACTGTCATGATCCTCGGAACCAGTTACTGGTTCCTCTTGCCCGTGAACACGGCCAACTGATTCGCTTTGTCCAGCAACATTTGCAAGTGATGAAGGTTCAGGTTTCGAACTTACTAGTGCGCTTATTTTACCACGGTACTCATCAAGCTTCCTGTCGATTGAGTCATCATCCACGGATGCTGAAGACAGCGCTGAAGATTGAATTTGGTCAGCCTCTTCTTCGATCCCAGCTTCGTCCCTTTCTGCACTGCTTGAATTGTCTCCTGGAAAGTAAACCTGAGACGATTCTTCTGCAGTACTTGCCTGCTCTGTTGCCTCACCATAGAGTGACCCATTGGTTCTGCTAAAATCACCTTCATCGTTGCTGCTCTGTTCTATCTTCTTCGTGCTGGGTTCAGCAGTAGGTCTTGAAGCATACCCTCCAGAGGCGACGCCCTTGCTCTTAGAAGTCGACGTCCTCCTTGGGTTCCTCTTAGGATAATCTGAGTAACGCAATGTCAGAAGAAAAACAGAAAGATGAGCTAAGCAGTAGGAGCAGTGAGATTGCTGTAACGAAAATCGTTCCTCAAACCTGAACTTGATACCATGCATCGAACGAGCTCGCCTCTCGTGAATCTGCTGCACCTTATGACAGACTGTAACAGCAGACAAAGGTACAAAAGTGTCAGCGTTACGAGCTCCACGACTAATCTTTCGGTATCACAACAAGTTCTGTTACTCTGTAACCAATCCTTTCTTGTTAAACCCAGGCCAGCCCACTTCGCTCCCCATTCCCACAGACAGAGCAACGGCTTTTACCGGACGCCCACCCACCAATCAGAACATCCAGCAACGAACAACTCCCACCAGAAAGCGAAAAGGGGAAGGAAACAACAAGAAAAGCCGTAACTCACCAGCGTGAGGCCAGTGGCGGCAGCGGCCGGGCGCACGACGAGGGCGGGCCTGCCCCGGGAGCAGAGCGGGCTCTGCGCCCGGAGATTCATCTCCATTGCCGGCGGCAAAACCTCCCCCCCTCAGCCCTCTTACTCACTCCCCCTGATCCCCCTCCTTGGTTCAAGAAAAGAAAAGACCGTCTCCCCCTTCCTCTTTCTCACTCGGTATTTTACTCCAGCCTCCACGTATTTGCATCGGAATGCGCAGCTGGGCTGTCTAGACGAAGCGCTCGCCACTCGCCAGTCGCCAGTCGCCAGAGAGGCTCTCCCTCGGCCGCTCGATCGAAAGGGAAAAGGAAAGGAGGCTCGTGCTTTTCCCGTGCCCGTGCGCATGTGCGACTGCCGCCTGCCTGCCTCCATTTGTTTTGTGGTGGGAAAGGATTTTTTTCGCGGGGGAATGTGTGGACGGCGTTGGAGGCTGCCGCCATGGGAGTGGGACGCGTAGGCGCGGCCTCGCGATCGCGATACAAGGTTACAAGGGAGTGTGGGGGCCAGGGTTGCGCGACGGACGGCTGCTCTTGGCCGGGGAAGAGATGGGAACGGGGCCACCGCCCCACCGGATCGACGGACCACGGAGCAAGGTGCAAGGAGCCAAGGACGAGTCGTGTTGCTTTCGCCTGCCTGCTGATGCCTCTGCTCGGATGGGTATCTCCCTGCCGAATTCTGGAACATTCCGCTCAGATCTCACTGGTTTTTACTAAAAAAAGAATTGCCTATCCGGAGGGTGACACTGATTTGGGTTATCAGGAATGATGCATGTGAACCTTACTGAGATACAGTACCACGAGAGATCACAGTGTTCTTGAGCGTATCCAAGCACATGATGCAGAAAATTAGACATGTGGCATCCTGTATTAAGAAAAAACAGGTTTACTTAAAACTTAAAATTAGATATGTTTGCAGCTTGGAGAACTCTTTTTTATCAAATAAAAGAAGGATACAAGCTTGGGAAACTCGTCTCACTCACAATTAGCAGAAATTCAGAATCCTGGAAAAATAATCGAAGAGAAAACATGCTGCTCTGCCTCTGAATGACTTTTCTTATCTGCAAGTTAACCAGATTGAGATCAGATATCAGATAATCCAAGACCATGAAAACAGCAATGTTTACTGGATACTGCTAGTAACAGTGTCCTTCTTTGGTCAGAAGACAGCTTGGCAAATTCAGCAAGCAGATCCTAAAGCAACCAGCACAGCAATATAACAAATGCACAAGGAGTATAGGACACACTAAGCCATGCAACAGAGCAAGCATGGAATGACCAAATCACGCTACCTAACTATTTATGAGGTGGAGGTAAGAGGAAAATAAGTGGAGAAAGAGAATAGTATGGTATATTGCTCTGCCCCGTTTCTTCGGGCGTGCGCTGGTCTGTCTTTGGCAGATTGGGACCCATGATGGAGGCGCCTCCCCCCCGCATTATGGCTGTGCACTCGCCCGCTGGGGAGGTAGACTCGCCGCCCCCCCCCCCCCCCCCGAAATTCCTCTGCTACTCCTAGCATGGATTGTCGTGGTGGCGCGGCGGCGGAGCCCGGCATGATCGTTGCGCTGCTGCAGGAGGACCTGTCACTGCACTTTGGGGGTGCTGGCTTGGATGTCGCGATGACACCCCAAATAGAGCTCACGCCCCCTAACCAAACTACTTTGCATGGGGGCGTTTGTGGAGAGGCTGTCCAGGACGTTGTTGGGAACGGCAACTTGCCTCCAGTCGCACAGAGTGGCCCGCTCATGGAGGATGGTGCTCCGCCTAAACAACCAGACCATGTCCTTCAAACTGTACAGATGGAGCCGTTGGCACATGATGCCGTGGTGGGCGATGCTGAGGCGTCGGGGATGGATGGTGACGACGCTAACGTTGGAGCCACCGGCCATGCTGATGATGCGCAGCCTGGCGGCCCATCTCCCTCTACTGTCGTGGACTTCATCGCCAGCCTAACGCTACCGCTCGAGGTACCGCTCATCCAGTCACCGCCGCGCCTTCGTGTCTCACGCGTGCGGGATGAGGACCTGCTACTGCGCCGCAGCGAAAGACTTGCTGCGAAGTCCATTTTCCGTGACCCGAACCCGGAGAAGCAAGCCAAGCGGGTATTGCTCCGCAAGTGGCAGCCATCGGCGAGCACCCCACGGTCAGCGCCACTGACGCCTGACGCGACCGTCGCCGCCCGGTTCCACGAGATGTTCCGTCAGCCGTTGTCGTCTTCCAAGCGCGAAGCAATACTGCAGCTCTACCCCATGCTCGGTGCTCGCTTGCTCCTTGACTAGCCTGTCTAAAGGCCTACTTGCTCTGCCCTCGTCGCAAAATTTGTTCTTTACTTAGTAGACTGTTTTAGCTCCACCGTCAAGCCGGTGATCTTTGTAAGTTAGTGGCTGTGCAGTGCACTCGGCAACTCGCTGTTGTTCACCGCACAGATGTGTTTGTACCAACTCTAACTTCTCTTAATGAAGCACGTGCCAAGCACGCTTTCGAAAAAAAGAATAGTATGGTATCGCTCTATAGAATTTATAGTTTATGGACTCACTTTTTATTGCTCTATAGAGTTGACGGACGACCATCAAAGCATAAAAACAGTAGGTGTGAGATCATCCTATCAGTATTACTCAAGGGCATAGCAACATAGCTAGTTCACAACCAGATAATAACAAATATTTCATCCCAAACGAGACAGTTCAACTAGAAAACATAGTTCTCAAATCAGTTTCATGCCATGTCTTCTAACATTGTTAACAAAGCTATACTCAAACTAGAACTTGAGATTTGTTGCAACGGTATGGAGAATGCAATAACTGTAAGCATCCTTTTCATAGCACAGCTAGTTTCCACTCATGGATTAGACTACCAGGAGAGAATAAATTGTTTAGAAAAAAAAGAAAAGTAATAGCATGAAACAGTTACTACTGAAAGTCATCGAAATGACCCCAACACTGTGTGCCTAACAAAAGCAGTCAGTATTTTTGTTATGGCAGGAAGACAAACTAGGCTATTTATTTGGCTGTCAGAAACAAGCTGTCAAATTGAGTGGTTGAACACGATGTAGTCTAGTAGGATATCAACTACATTTAGTTGGAGAACTTCTGAGTATCAACTTCAGAAGAAAGTACAGAAATGAACAGCAAACAAATAACTCAAGATAGTACAATATTTAGCTGGAGTAACACGTGAGGGTTTTTCGAACAATAAAAAAATCATATTGAGACCCCACTGGTTCGCTTTGCAATTGTTTTTATAAAATAAACAAGATGCGCATGACAGGGAAAGTAGTAACACTCACAGTTGGCGTCTTTCGAGAAGATGACGGTACACAGTCCATCAGAAACTGAAAACAGCTAGTATGAAGTTAAAACACTGGTGAAAGAATGCTAATGATATGAGCCGTTAATGGCATAATTCAACACTAATAGCACGAGATATACATTCACCTCTACTCAGGGAGTGGACATGTTAGCTTCAGATGAGGATGATGGTTGCAATTGAATAAGGTACAAGTAATTGAGTAAATCTAGGTGACACGTCATTGAAAAGGTTATAATAAAACAAGAAATGGATCCAGAATTATACCAGAAATGATCATATCAAAAAAGGAGACTAAAATGCTGAGCATACGTCAAATCGCCTGACAGATGGCAAGCGCTAGAATAGCATCTTGATGTAGGCGACAAATCACCCTAAATAGCAGTAAGATGTGAAGGAACTGCTAATTAAAGAGTTCATGCATATCAACAAATGGAGTGGTCAAATATAAAAGAGAAGATGAGCAATGTTCAACTAAAGGCAACTCTGACTAGTCACTAATGCCAATTGTTGACATGATTTCTGAAGTACAATCTGGTAGAGATACTAAATTCATAGTAGAGGAAGAAACAAAAAACCGCCAGCATCTGACCAATGAGATCAAATTCACGTGTAACCAGCAATTGATCGAGCCTAGTTCTATATCCATATGCCCATGTTAGAACCATAGGCTAAATGAATTCAATCCATGGATCATCCAACATATCATAATACGAACTGAACATAATATTGTGAATTTTTCTTTCAGGTAATGGGCAACTGGCCTTGTTAACTTCAGATGAGGATGGTGATTGCAGTTGAGATAGAATTGAATGAGTAAGCCTAGTTGACACTTCACCAAAAAAGATCATAAAGAAGCTACAGAAATGGTAATATCAAGAATTATACCAGAAATTATCATCGAACAAACAAGGAAACTAAAATGCTGAGCATACATCCATCACCAAACAGGAAGAGTTCATATAAAAGGGACGCTGAATTGGCATATCAACAAATCGTGTGGTCAAATATAAAAGAGAAGATGAGCAATCGTCAACCAAAGGCAACTCAGACTAGTCACTAATGCCACTTGGCCGCCATAATTTCTAAAGTACAATCTGAAAAACATACTAAATTCAGAGTAGAGAAAGAATCAAAACCCGCCGCCACCTGATCACATGATCGCATTCACATGTAACAAGCAATTGAATGAGCCTAGTTCTATAAACATATGCCCATGTAAGAACCATAAGCTAAATAGTCTAAATCCACATAATATCCAACATATCATAACAGAAATTGGACATCATACTGCGAATTTTCGTTACCCAATTTACTGTATTTGTATTACTACATAGCAAGCATGCTCTTCTCTGTATATATGTCTTTGTTTTCACATCCAGATCAGTACAGACAAACACCGAAGACTTTATAGCACACTAAGCTAATAAGACAAGCTACGAACAAAGATCTACAAGGCTAATACAACAGTACGGCGAGACACTCTAGTGAGCCGCGACCAGCCGCGACCACCATGTCAGGCGCGCTGAGGAACTCGACAGGCAAATCGGAGCTGGGAGGCGGCGGAGTGAAGAGCACCATGGACTTGGCCGCCGCGAGCTTCTTCCGCTGGGGGCACCGGGGCGCGAGGAGCCTCGACGCGGGCGTGAAGAACGGCATGGCCGTGACGCCTTCGCCGTCTCCAGCCGCAGGAGGAGGCGATGGGGGGACGCCGGAGCCGGTGCCGGCGATGAGGGAGGGGGCAGGCGGGTGGCACGACTCCCACAGCGAAGCCTAGCGTCGCGGAGGCGGGCAAGGGCGCCAGGGAGGAGGAATCGGTGGTGGTCGGCGCTTGCGGCGGCGGACGGGGAGTGGAGCTTGCGCGTGGCTGCCATGTGGGCCCGGGTGTTGGTGAGGGATGAATAGGCGGACGGAATGGATTGCCCGATTGGAAGCGTGTTGCGGTGGAGGCGGGAAGAGCAGGGGGTTTTGAAGGGGGCAGGGCTGAGCGCCTGAGCTGGACTGAGGGAGGCGCGACGTTTGGGAGGGAAAAGTTTTGCGCGAACTGCTAGAAGTACGCTATTGTTTGCCGCGTTGACCCAATGTCGAGTGGGTCCAGGAGTGCATGGGATCCACATGGTGATGAGATTGTCCGCTCACAGGTTTGGAGGGAATTTTGTGAGGGAGCGGGCGCCCGCGGTTCGAAACGGAACGGCGGCGGCCGGCGGGTGGCGCACTGGCGCATGAGGCATGAGGCCGACGCGTTTGCGCGCGAGGCCGGCCAGATCAGCGACAAGGCCGCAATGGTTGTATGGGCCGGGTGGTCGGAGAAGTTGGATCCAGAGCTCACGGCTCCTTTTTTCTTTTTGTTTCTTTTTTCTCACTATAGAAGATGAATGCCCGTAAGATGCAACTAGAAAGACATGTTTAGTCTTTCTGAGGATCCTCGCCAAGCAAAAATCAAGATGTGCTTTGGATCAATCTTGCTTTAAGTCGTGCCGCTTGCCGCCGGCTCCCACCCCAAGGCCAGAGTTGACTGGGCCCGGCCCCTCTCCCCTATGATACAAATGTATTTTTCAAGTGTTTAGATGTTTCAGAGGTATGATGCGAGTGTTTCATATGGATGTTACAAGTAGACTGGGATATTACATATATTGCAAGTGTTTCAAAGGCTTGTTGCAAGAGTTTGTTCAAAATGTTTCATACGTATGTTGCAAGGGTTTTTATCTAGATGTTTCATATGTTTCACACATACGTTGTAAGAGTATGTTCGAAATGTTTCAGTCTTATATTGCAATAAATGTTTTCATATTACAAGTTGCAAGTGTTTTATCCCGATGTTGCATATGTTTCACACACATATTTTAAGTGTATGATCCAAATATTTCATCTGCTTCAGACATATATTGTATCCAAGTGTTTCATATTTAAAAGGTAGAGTCATGGGGCCACGCCCCGAGCCCCGGGGGATGGGGCGTGCTAGGGGTCGACGGTCGAGGTGCGCGGTGCACCTAGGGTCGTGTGAACGGAGCGCGCTCGTCCTCATCCAAGCTCCCGAGTCCCACACCTGGGGTCATACGATTTACAAAACATATTTTTCTATATTTGACATAATTTATAGAAAAGAGAACAAATATATATCAAACCAAATGAACATATTATAGAAATGTATTTTATGGTGTGTTTGGTACTAATTTGATGTTGTAAATCTTTGTGCTCTTTCACATAAATTATGTCACACTAAAAATTTAACTTAAGACAACTTTAAAAGTTAACTTATTCAAGAATGGAGGAAGTATCTTAAATGGCTTGCCCACGGTTCAACAACGCCACCTAGGGCGTCATCTATCCCCATAAAGACGGTGGATGAGCAACCATAGAGGTTGAAAAAAGCTATGGCAAGAGGATAAATTAAAAAAACAAAAGGCATGTTTGGATCAATTTATGGTGATATTTGCACTCCACTATTTATGTCCTCAAGCCAGACCTACAAGTCTTTCTTTCTTAAATTAGTTGGGCTAAAATATCTTAAATACGCGCGTGGTGAGCCAAAGAGGAAACCTTCTTCTTTGGACCAACTCCAAGAGTATCTTTATATCATTTCTTAGTTATAAGATCATAGTAATAGAGATTTTAATAAAAAATTATTTCTCAACGGTTTCTTTAACTAGATCTTCAAATATTGTTATCTTCTATTCTGAGTTTGGCTCTCTAGAGTGCGTATAAGATATAAATAAGTTGTTGGAGAGTGAAATGATATAAAGAATGATTTTATTCAAATAGCTCTTCAAATGATAATTTAGAGAGTGAGTTTAAGAAATATTTTTATAGATGCTCTCTAAGAGACGTGCACATGCCCACAATGTTTGGTAAAATAATCGAAGAATGATAGAACACGAAAAATATAAGTAAAACGTACCAAATAGTTGGATCTTGCAAAATATGAACACCAGACTATGCAATGAGTGCAATCTGTCAAGACTCAAGATTTGAAAATAACTTTACTAAAGCCATCTAGATAAGGATCAAACTCTCTACATCAGATGTTCCGGTGTGTGTGTGTGTGTGTGTATATATATATATATATATATATATATATATATATATATATATATATATATATACACACACACTAGTGTGTTTATCTTTACTTGGTGTAAAGACTCGAGACAGCGAGTTGCCTTGACCTTTCGCAAAGGAAGAGAATACAAGAGATCAGAGTGGATTTAATTTTTCCCCGTGAAATCGATACTTGCCTATAGTATTATGTATTCATAAGGAAAGGGTTTGCTATTTCCTCCATTCGAAACACTCTTCCATCGATTCTTTCATTTGTTTTTGTTTCTGTTTCCTTTGATTTTCCCATGAACCAAATGAGGCCTTAATATTTGCCTTCTCATCTTTGCCTGGCGTAGAGGTTTTCATAGGGTGTTTGGTTTGAGGAATAAACCTATTCTCTATGAGGTGGTATATCATGAGCCAATTTTCCTCAGATTTTGCAAAATGACTTCATTTCCCACATCCGTACTAAATATTAGCTTATGAGAAATGAGATGAAGATGCATTAACCTATTCCAATTTTCACAAGCCAAATAAAAAGTGAGGAGTGAGAACATGGTGAACCAACACATTCAAAATAAACACACTATTAGTGTTTGGTGGCTTGCAGTCAGATAATCAACTACTTCTTCGAGTTTCATATAACAAGCTCCTTTACCCTCTCAAGAAAAGCGTGTGCACACACGTCGTGTGTATATATATATGGTTAAAGCAACCAAAATAAGCACAAATAGTATATATATGTTTACTCATCCTTTTTAATTAAACTCGTCAGATTATCATGCGTTGGATTATTTTGTACTTATATGAAATTTGGAACGAACCAAATTTAAATGTCAACATGCATGGTCACATTTGGAAGTCTTCCATAAAAAACCAAGTAGATATTCTCTATGTTTCAAACTGTGGTTCATCTTGGCTTTTCCATAAGTCAAAACTCGTTAACTTTGATAAGTAAATAGAAAATGCACCAACATCTATATCATCTATTTTTTTCGCGATCGGGTCTTGTACCGTATTTCAAGAGGAAAGGCCGAAGAAAAGGCCCGATCATGGTTACAAAGGATTCACGAGTAATCCTAGGATTACCTGCGGAATCCGAGAGATACAAAAACAACAAAATAAACTGAAAGCCCAAGTTTGGTTTTGGAAATTGAGTGACACCAAAGTTGCTAATGTTATGTGATCAAGTGTGATTAAGCTAGGCATAAGCAACATATGATGGAGGTGAAAATGGTATGGAGAGATGGCCACAAGACCACATGATTTGGTGCATTAAATGATGAGCAAGATCATGAAGGAATGCACATAAAATGATGGACATGATGATCAAGTGGAGGAGAAGGATCTAAGAGCGCAAGGCAAAGGTATAACCATAGGGTTTTCCTTTTGCCGGTCTAAGATGAGTAGAGAAGTGATTAACCGGGCTTAGGATACATAGCCGACTATCAAGAGGGGCAACCACGGTTAGCTCGGGAATCAAGTGCCACTAGATTAATGTCTTGAGCATATGCATTGGGATCTAGTAGAGAGCTAATATAACGCCTTGAAAATATTTATGAAATGCTAACACACATGCACATGGTGTGTACACTTGGTGGTGTTAGCACATTTGCGAAGGCGGTGGAGTTTGAGCGGTGGAGAGGGGTTTGGGGTCCCTCTTCCTCCCGCGAGCTTGCGAGCACGGGATTCAGGCGTTTTCAAGGAAATGAAATGCCTATTTTCCATTGCGCCGGAGGCGAGAAAAGGTGGCGGAAGTCCGGAATGTTTATCACTGAAAAATAGTGACCGGACGCTGTGGTCGAAGTGACCGGACGCGGCTGGCGCGTCCGGTCAGTTCAAACCGCAGGCAGACGCGCGCGAAAGGGGGTCGTGGACCGGCGCGTTCGGTCCCTCGCGGGACCAGCGCGTCTGGTCGAACACCCCTTGGTACAATGCTTGACGTAGAGCTGATCGGACGCGTGGCGCGTCCGGTCACATGCGATCAGATGCGTCCGGTTGCGGTGGGAGCTCTCTGGACTCCGATCGGACACCGGGTGCAGCATGTCCGGTCAAACGCTGAAGCGCGTCCGGTCACGGCAACGGCTACTTCTGACGCGCACTGTTTTCGCTTGTCCTGTAGTGACCGGACGCGTCCGGTCACCCTGACCGGTGCGTTCGGTCAGCACGTTTTGCACTGCGTCGTCCAGTAATGGCTAGCTGCGTACCCCTTCGCTATAAATAGAAGTTGGCCGGGGTTTGGGGCAATCTCTTACACATTTTGAGACCTAGAGACATCCTTTGAGCTAGAGAACAACCTCTCCACTCATCTCTTTGCTTGGTTGCAAATCTTGAGTGAGATTGAGTGAGATTCAAGTGCATTACTTGAGAGTTGCATTCTAGAGGCACTTGATTTTCGAGTTGCTGCGGATTTCTTGTTACTCTTCCGTGTTTCCCGACGCGGTAGACGGCTTGGAACAGCGGAGGTGATTGAGCTCGTAATTAGAGATTGTTGGAGCCCTCACCAAGTGTTGTAAGGGGTTCTTGATCCTTCCCCGTGGGAGTTCACAAATTAGATAATCTAGTAGAGCTCGTGGCTTGGAGGATCCCATCTTGTGTGCGGTTGTGCGGCGCCCGCTGAGGGCTCGACTCTAGATAGTCGATTAGCTCGCGAACCGACAAGTGGGTGTATCGCCACAACGAGGAGTAGTTTGCCGGGAAGCAAGTGAACCTCGGTAAAAAAATCTTATGTCATCTCTTGCCGAGGATTCTCACTGTGATTGTGTGTAATTGATTCTTTGGATACATCTCATCTCTACATCGTCGGTATAAGAATCAATTCACTCCCCTTTTATATTCTTGCACCTTATCTTGTCTAGTGTGCTTAGAGTAGTTTGTATCACATAGGAGTAAGTAGCTTAGTGACTTAGCTTGTGGTGTGAATTAGATATCATAGCCTTGTTAACTAGAATTATGTAGGTGGCTTGCTTAGCATAGTTGAGCTAGTGCTAGAATTAGCTTTGTCATCTTTTGTACTAATTTTGTTGTTGAGTAGAGTTTTTAGAAACTTGTAAAAGTCTATTCACCCCCTCTAGCTATTTAGGACCTTACACAAACAGCAAGAAAACATGAAGGGGGAGGGGGGAACCTCCACCTCAACTGTCGATCTGACTGTGCCTACCAAGAGAAATACATCCACACAAAGGTTGCCAATAAAGGGTGGGTGAAGCCGTGGTGGCAAAGCATCCACCGATAAAAAACACAACATTCATCCGCAAGCGAGCAGGTAGCCGTTGTGAAGGAAAAGGCAACAGTTTTTAGCCCTCGTATTTAGACGCGCTAAAGCTAAATTTAAATAATTTTGAGCTACGTAGCTAACAATTTTGAGTACTTCTCTTTTACGTGCACAAAGTGCATCCCCCTGTTCGGCTGAGCTTATCAGCACGGCTTATCAGCCGTGGAACAGTGTTTTTCTCTCACAGCAAATCAGCCACAGCCAGCTTATAAGCAAAAAAAAAAAAAAAAAAAAAATAGCCTGCCGAACGGGCCCATGTTTCTATGTCTATACTAATTTGTAATTTCACGCTCATATAAGAACTACTGGAGTACACCCGTATGGCCGTATCTCTGGCTGTCTGCGCGTTGCGGGCAGATCTGTGGTCCGAGACAAGACACAACCCAACGCACCAGACCCAAGGCCATCACCCTGAAGCGAGACTACAGCACAAGTGCAGAACCGTCCGATCCCGGATCCAACAGCTCAAACCCGCCATCCTCCAAGCCCTAGCGCCGCCACCCTATATAATCCTCGCCCCTCTCGCGCGCTGCGCTCCCATTTCCCCTTCCTCCCAAACCCTACCGGCGGCGCACCACCACCACCACCCGAAGATGGTGAAGTTCCTCAAGCCCGGCAAGGCCGTGATCCTCCTCCAGGGCCGGTTCGCCGGCCGGAAGGCGGTGATCGTGCGCGTGTTCGAGGAGGGCACCCGCGACCGCCCCTACGGGCACTGCCTCGTCGCCGGCCTCGCCAAGTACCCCAAGAAGGTGATCCGCAAGGACTCCGCCAAGAAGACGGCCAAGAAGTCCCGCGTCAAGTGCTTCATCAAGCTCGTCAACTTCACCCACCTCATGCCCACCCGCTACACCCTCGACGTCGACTTCAAGGACGTCGCCTCGGGCGGGCCCGACGCGCTCTCCACCCGGGACAAGAAGGTCGAGGCCTGCAAGACCGCCAAGTACCGCCTCGAGGAGAGGTTCAAGAGCGGCAAGAACAGGTGGTTCTTTACCAAGCTCCGCTTCTAGATGCTCGGCGTCCAGCATAGTGGCTGCTTTAGTTGTCAATTTACTGTATTGGAAACCATTTAAGCTATCTCTGTGTTGCTATTGCCATGAAGGCTTCGTGCTTGGTATGGATCTCGGAGAAGATTTTGTTAAAAACATGTCGATGATGTGTTAAATGATGCCAAAGGATACATCTGCTTGAAATTTTGTTGAGAATCACTGCTTGTGATGTGCTATTAATCTTGTGCGTCTTAGTCTAGCGGTTCTCAGATTTTGTTGATGCATCTTATAGGTCTCCATCACTGAATGGTCCTTGGTTGACATGTGAGTGATAGCTGATGTGGTTTACAGCCCTGTATTCATAAATATAATGGAAGATGGAAATGCATCTTTCTAGTCGCAGAGCCTTAATCATTGAGTAATTAACACTTAAATATGTTTTCCTGGATAGTTACTCTTTGAGTTTGCTTCTGCCTCTGCTGGTACCTGCTGAATGTTCATAAAAGGACAATTCAAAGGGCTGTTTGAATGGTTGGGAAATCATATAGACATAGTTATGCACTTCTATGGATTTTTGGCACTGAATCGAAGACTGGTAATTACTTTGATTAGTAATTCTCTCTCTTTGGTCTAAGCTGTGTGGAACATACTACTTGCCTATGTACTAGTCATATAGTGCAACGTTTAATCCCCAATCCAGGAAATATACAACAATTCTGCACTTAACATAATACCATCAGAACATGGCCCTGTGTTTAACCTGTGTTCTAGTTCTTGTCATTTGCATTGCTTTAGTTTTTTTAATACTCATTTCAGCACTTAGCTTAATACCATAGTGTTTTTTTTGTTATATTGCACCTATTAGGTTCTCCGTTCTCATTCCATTCATTCACAACATTACCAACTTGTGATAAGCCAACAGCAAATTAGTGTTGTCAGTTGTGCATTGTGCTACTCTAGTGGCAAAGCAAACCTAAAGGTTGGGCGTTTATGTTTGTAAATCATATGTATTCATGAAATCAGTACTGGCCTGGTATGTTTTCTTGCTATTGTGTGCCTTCTGACTACTTTGCTGTAACACTGTCGATTTAGGTCAAATCATAATTGATGCACTCTTACCATTCTTGGCTCCTAAAGATCAAATATTTTCATGAGTACTCTCCATTAATAGATCGAATATGGAGATTGGGTGGAGCATGTGATTTTCTTTTGATTCTTCAAATTAGTTTCAGATATGGCCTACTCAAAGCAATAAATATTTGCATCTTGTTGTGAGACTACTTTACATTGCCAAGTTAAGTATGTGCCATGACTATATGAGACCACTACATTACAGATAATGGTGCTTCATGTCCCATCCCATGTACATTTTATAGATGATCAATAGTTTGTATTGCATCAGCCATCGTGCCATGTGATTGGGCTTACAGCTTGCCCTTGTTTTGGATATTATGGATGCTTTTATTCTGCTGGATAACCATAGCTGTCTGTTGCTTATTTGCATCCTTCGATTCGTGCGGTATCCTTCAGCCTGTTCGGTGCACCATTTTTTTTTTTTGCAGCTGCTACAGCTGCTTTTGGCTGCTAACCCTCTCACATAGATACTGTACGAGCAGCGGCTGCGACCTCTTTGCAAATGCCCTTGCTGTTAACTGTGACTTGTTAGTTATGAGCTTGTAATTGTGACCTGTCATGCTTCTATCCATGACTTGTCAATTGGAATACTCCACTACTGAATGTCTGAGGTATCAGACTGCTGTTTTCCCTGCTTGAAGAGCTGCACTTGTTGAAATTATCTGTGTCAGCTACTAAAATGGTGCTGATTTGCTGGTCTTGTCGGACGTTGCCAATCGCAGAAAAAAAAACACGTAGCCATCGACTGGGCCATGGGTACTGCGATTAGTCTCCTGTGCATCCAATGATCCAATGCACGCTACGCTCCGGGCGTAGGCTGATTTGGCTGGCTGATAATCTCAAGCGAACAGGCTAAATATCATCAGTCTCGTAGAGACGGTTTCGACAGGATTCATTCACTGTGATTGTTGAGTGATTCCCAAGTTCCTGAAGCCCGACTTTTGTTACTGCGATGTTTGCAAGGCTGATTCTCAGGTGCACAGATCGGCTTCCCAGTTGGGGCTTTGTTGAGTTAAAGGAGAGCTGCGTGTCACCGGCCTTCTTGACAGGATAAGGCATGGTCTCTTCTCAAAGTCAACAGCTTTCTAAGTTTCCATAGCATAGGAACAGCTTTCCTCATACAACATTAATAACATGATGAAAGTAAAGAACCATAGGCATAACATGAGTTGCAGATAAAAAATGGAAACACTGGAAATGATTAAGAAAAACACCGGGTAACTGCTTAAGAAGGGATGCAATTTGTCTCAACGTTGCTGCTTGTTTGTGTCTATATTATACATCATGATGGATCTCACCATAGCCTATCAGATCGAACCATAACACCAAAACTAAAGTAAGATACAGAAGCAGCAAAGGCTCCAGATAGCCCACAAAGGCCAGCCCTGTCCCTTTTCTTTCTAGTCCTTGTTGTACATGCATTACAGGTTACTCTAAAACAGGAAAAAACCGAAGCATCTAGGTGCTCCTTGACATTATTCCATGGATTAAATTCTAGGTTTACAATGTTTCACCTTCTGGTTTCTGGCCTGCACTAGATCTTCTGCTTGAGTACCTGGCGGAGCTGAACCTTCTGGCTTTCCATCCGTGCCTCCATGAGCTTCGCCTTCAAGCTGTGCTTCTGGGACGTCCGCGGGTACTCTATACAGCCCTTGAAGCCCGGGTTGAATTGAATGTTCATCGAGTCCGGCGAGCTCCACTGCTCGACACTCGGTGGACTGAGTCCTATTTCTTGAATGCCACTTTCAACAGTGGAATGAGTCCCGGCCGAGAGCCGTACATTGGATGATCTTGCATTTACTGTTTCAACTGCATCTTTCTTGCATATCTCGCTGTTCTTTGGGCGGGACGACTTCCAGAGCTTTGAAATGGCTGATTCTTTCTTCTTGGGTTGGTTCATGTTTGTCAGGTAGGCATCAGCTAAGTCATCCTTCAGCTTCTCATTCTCCATATACTCGAAACCATTTCTGCTCTTCCAAGAAATGCTTCCATCGCAGATCTTGTTGCTGACTGAAGGTTCACTTCCATCAGGTGAACCACTCGAACCTTGCATATCTTCATGGCTTATTGTCTCCCAGCTGCTGCCATCTTCAGTGTCACTTTCATCTTTAGGGCTTTTGTTTGAGTATGCCTTGGCTTTCTTTTCGAGGAATATATCGGTCATTGGGCTAACCTCTTGAATTTCTGATTCACATTTGGCAGAGCTATTCTTGTAGCATGGCTCAATCTCCTTGATGACAGGCTCCTCACTTGGACGCAGCTCTTCAAAAATGGAAAATATGTCTTCTGATGCTGCAGGTGGCTCATATCTGAATTCAGCATCTTGGGCTCTGACTGACTTGATTGCCTGTATTATGTTTTCTGCTTCCTCTACTACCGTGATGTCTCCATTAGCAGTGCTGCATGCAGCAATAAAAGCCTCAACATCCTGTTGCAGTTTGCTCAGCTGTGTGTATTTAGCGTCGAGAGTAAGTTTTGCATCAACAAGCTTCATCTGCACCCGTTCTTCACGCCACACCTCAGCCATCTGCAGCATCTTCCGCTCCTCATCTACCTCCTCCCGCAACCTCAGGGAGTCCTGTTTCAAGGACTCAATCTCAGCTTTGTCTTCCTCCACCTCTCTTGCTAGCTCGTTGCACACCTCCTCAGTGAGCTCACGTGCCTTCCTCTCCGTATCATACTCTTGTAACAGCTGTTTTGCTGACATCTTGGCCTCCTTCAACTCATTGACGAGTTTCAAGTTAATCATCTCCAGACGCCTCCGGTTTTTCTTCTCATGGTCAAGGTCTGCCTTCATATCTTCGAGAATAGCACGCACCTTTTCATGCTCTCTGTTCCTCCAAGCCGCTTTCTCCTCTGCAAGTTTCTTGAACAAGTGGTCAAGCTTCTTCTTAGCTGACCGCCGCTCAGTTTCCAGCTCATTTATCCTATCTCGTGATTGCTGGAGTTCCATCTGGAGGTTAGCAACATAAGCTGTATCCTGCTGCTCATTAAGAAGATTTAGCTGGCTGGCTATCAGATATGCATCATGTGATTCCATTCCCTTTATGTCCCCAGGCTCCCATTTTGTTGCCCTCTCCATGGTAGTGACAGGCAGCATAGCAGAAGTAGCATGAAGTTGTACCTGCAGAATTTGTTATGTCAATGATCTTACAGGCTGATACAAGGAAAAACAATAAATGAATGTCTTGTAGGTTGTTTCCCTCACCTTGTGAAGCTCTCCACTCTTCCGCTCCAAAACAGATATGGGGCTTGAAACCTCATTCTTCAAACTCTGGTGATGACCTGAAGTGTTCTGCTTGAGAAGCTGGACTTGTAGATGCCTCGGGATATGCTGTCATATAGGCACAGCTCAGAATAAGAGACACAAACTTTTTTAAAAATAGAAGGATAAGACACAAAAGGAATTAATAACATTTTATATTAAAATTTGCTTGCACGACTGTTCTGTTCGATGATTAAGCATATCCAGAGAGCAGCACTAGATCTGTACATGTTCGTGTTACTATTTCGTACTGTGATTTGAAAGGAACATCCCAGACATATGTTTATAACAAAAATAAATGTGAATTTCCGGTAGACATACTCAAAGAACAAGGAGAATCTACAAGGGCCCAAACAATCATCACGTGGAGACCCCTATCAAACCGAATCATATACAGAGAACCTACACCTACAGCGTTGGTAACATCGTCGCATTTGTTGGCTAGCATTTTCATCCCAACCTAAGGGCTAAAGCTTCAGAATTCAAAACCATTTCCTGCGAGGGCACTAGGATGGCCTCCAATAGCATGAGACAAGCAACTAAACAGGACCACATGCTCCTGAACCCGGTATCAGTGTTTGTTGCTGCACGGCACAAGAGCTGAGAGCCATTTTGCCCGATTCAGAAGCTCACACGCTGACAAGCCTTTCACGATCCAAATTCCAAGCTCCACTCTGAATCGGGCTAAAACTGAAGGTGCACACCCGCACTGATGGCCTGGCCAGGCCAGGCCAGCCAATGAGCCAATCAACCACAAAACGCACGGGCAGTGCATTTGTGATTGCACGGGCAGGGACATGGAGACTCCGAGAGGATCCGATGATTGGGGCCCATACATGTTCAGGAATCACATGAGGAGATCCGGGCACAGGAAAAACGCTGCGCCTGTTGGATGGATGGGTTAAATTCATGGGAAGAGGATCACGGCCACCGTGCTGTGCCTGCTGCACGGCCGCCTTCATAAATGGCCATGCTTCAGGGCAACGCATCTAACGTCCAGGCGAGAACTAAATGCGTCGACATGGCAATGCGCAGTGTGTGTTAGTGCTGAGGATTCAATGAGGAGACTTGGTTCGTACTAAGATTTGACTACGCTAATCGAGTTTAGGCGAATTAAGCAGCTCGAATTAACAAACATGCAAAGGGTAATGATGGTGTCAGCCCAAAACAGTGCGAGAGATCTATGTCCTAGAGCATCAATGTAGGGCTGGTTCGGCTGGTATAAAAGCGGCGGGTTTCGGCTGATTCAATAGTGTTCTGTGAGAGAATAAGCTGAAATAAGCTGAATCAAGCCGAAACATGACCAGCAGAACAGGGCTTTATGCATGTTTTGACGACAAATCTCAACATTTGTGGTAAAACTGTCGTATAAACAGTAGGGGAAAACAAGTAAAAAAAGCCTTTTAGAGCGCCCATTTTTATTTACTAAACACCAAAACGATACTCTAGTCTAGCAATAAAAATGCCATTATAGGAGAAGCTAATGTGTACAAGAGCTCGCACACAAAGCACGCGCCCAGCGCCTCCTATTGGCCGCATCTCAAACACAGGCCGAAAACGAAACAAACAAACAAGCTAGTACTCCTAGCTGGGAAGCAGCACAGCATCAGCATGAACATACCTCGACACCCACGCGGACCCTGCTCTCGCCGCCGCCGACGCCGCCCCCGACCACGGCCTCCGGTGGGCGCAGCCGCCAGACCCCGGCCGCGAGCCTCCGCACCGACACCTCCCTGGCTTTGGTCTCCCGCGCCCGCGCGGCGTCCCGCGCTTCGTCAGCGGCGCCAGCCCCCTTCCTCCCCTCCCCGCGCCCGCCGGTCACGTCCCATTTCAGCAGCGGCGTCGCGGGCCCGCTCCGCCGCCCGCCGCCGGGCGCGCCGGCCGGCGCCTTAACCGGCCGCCGTTTCAGGCGGCGCGGCGTCCGGAGAGACGGCGCCGCAGCCGGGGCAGCGCACGAGGCGGCGGAGCGGTTCCTGGAGCTCATCTCCGGCTGTGGCTCGGGACGGCCCGCGCCGGCGGCAGCATCGGGTGGGGAGCAGAGCACGGCAGGCGGATGCGCAGAACCGCGGAGTGCGGGCGACGCACGGCGCACGCGGAGCGGTGTGGTGTGGGAACGGAAGCAGGGCAGCGTGGACGGCACAGGGGAGAGGCAGAGGCTAGAGAGACGTTGGGGTGGGGTGGCGTTGGGAAATGGGAGCGCGACGAGCTAGCAGTAATCAAAGTGGGGGAGAACTAAACTAGTGCCAAGGACACATGGAGTGGGTGTTTTTGTTTGGGGGCGCGTCCGTGCCGATGCCGACTGCCGAGGACGGATTTGGGCCTGGCCTAGGGGCGATTTGGGGATTTCGTCCCGGGCTTCTGTCCGGTACAGGCGGTAGTACCGTGTGATACTCCCTCCGTCACAGAATATACGTCGTGTTTTTTTTTCTTTTCGCCGCTCGATTGGTAAAAAATATATGTAATATTTGTATCTTTAAATAAATTTATTAAAAAACTAGATGTAAAGATCTTTTCAATAAATACTAATTATATATTCTAAATATTAATATTTTTAATATATATTTTGTTAAAATTGTTTTTTAGAAAGCAAAAATGATAGATATTCTGGGACGGAAGGAGTACAGTGCGATGAATGTGGTCGGGCAGTTTGGTCTCGTGATTTATCAGACGCAGAAGTTCCGCACTGCACCGCTGCTGCAGTCTGCAACTCAGGACTCGATTAGTTCCTGAAAGAAAAATTTTTAGGTGTCACATCGGATATTTTATGGATGTCGGAAGAAATTTTGGATACTAATTACGGGCCTGTTCATTCAGCTTATAATTCGTCCTTTTCATCTTGTTTTTTTAACTAGAACAGTATTTTTCTCTCACAATAAATCAGCCAACAGTGTTTTCAGCCGGCTTATCGGTACAGCCGAACGGGACCTACATAACTCGCTTGGAAATCATGAGATGAATTTATTAAGCCTAATTAAGCCGTCATTAGTACATGTGTGTATTGTAGTATTTAAGGTTAATCATGGACTAATTAGGCTTAAAAGATTCATCTCGTGGTTTTCAACCTAACTGTGCAATTAAAGCTTGTTCGCTTTGGCTGAAAATAAACGGTTGAAAGTATTGTTGGCTGATTTGTTTGGAGAGAAAAACACTGCTGACTGGCTGAAAATAAGCGGCTGAAAGCTCAAGCGAACAGGTTGTTAGTTTTTTTCGTCTATATTTAGTACTCCATGCATGTGTCCAAACATTTGATATGATAGAATGAAAAATTTTTAGGTAAAAACTAAACACAGCCTCAGCAACTGCACGATGAAAAAGAAAGTGGGAGGCTTTACTGTTTATAGTATATTTCAACAGAAAATAAGCGTAAATAAGTTCATTTCGTATGGAAATTCGAAAATAGTACTTCCTTCGTCCGAGAAAAGATGTAATTATGGGATGCGTGCCAGTCAAATTGACTCAAATTTGATCAAGTTTATAGCAAATAGTATTAACATTTATGTCTCCAAATAAATTTATTATAAAAATATATTCTATAAATAATCTAATGATACTTATTTTGTGTCATAAACATTAATATTTTTTATATAAATTTAGTCAAAGTTGAAACGGTTTGATTTCTCGAAAAGCGAGAATTTCATGTTTTTATGGACGGAGGGAGTACCACCACCGTCCACCAACCGTGGACCTTGTTTAGTTCCCCAAATTCACCCTAAATTTCACTATACAAAAAGAAGATTTCCCATTACATCATAATGTTGGCACATGCATGGAGTACTAAATATAGATGAAATCAAAAACTAATTGCACAATTTTGTTGTACTTTGCGAGACGAACATTTTTAAACCTAATTAATTAATATTTGGACAATTATTACCAAATAAAAACAAAATACTACAGTGATTCAGCACCGTGTTTTTCATCGTCGAATCGGTGATCTAAACAAGGCCGTGATCGTAATGCGTTCTTTCTTTGCATTGATCAGCGTGATGTTACTTCTCCTCGCTGTCGGTGGAAGAAATTGCATGATTCGACGGATCGGAGTACGGCAGACAATTAACCACGTCAGTATACTGTGGAGCGACCAGGCCAGTAGGCCACCCGGGTCGGTGGGTCCCGCCATCTCATGGCGCTTCCAGTAAGGCCTTGTTCAGTTCACAGATTCTCTCCCCTAATTCCACTATGCAAAAAGAAGATTCCCCGTCACATCAAAATGTCGGCAAATGCATGGAATACTAAATGTTGATAAAATCAAAAACTAATTGCACAGTTTTATTGTACTTTGCGAGACGAACATTTTAAGCCTAGTTAGTCAAAATTTGGATAATTTTTACCAAATACAAACGAAATGCTACAGGAATTCTGCTACAGTGTTTTTCTCCCCAATTCACCAATCTAAACAAGGCCTAACAACAAATCCCGGCACGAGCCACAGTAACGGAAGGCAGTAACGGAACAGAAGCGCTCTGCCTGGCTGCCTGTCTGCTACTCCCTACTCCTCCCCCTCGTGTCCCGTTGAATCCGTGCATCCAATCCAATGACGCTGCTCGGTCCTGCTCTCCTGTCCAGATCCGAACGCGCACCACGCCGGGGCGTCTCCAGCAGCACCAGCACGTGGCCGTCCGCCGCACGGGCGCCGCGCTGTCCGGTGTTTTGGCGCGGGCACCCGCTGGGCGCTGGCGGCGCGCGGGAGGAAAGCATCCGAGGGCGGAGGAGGAGGCGGAAGCGCGAGGTACGCCACGTCGGACTCAGCAGGTGGGGGCCGACGGGACCCACGTGACCGCTGGTGGCCTGGTGCGTGGTGCCGTCGCCATCCGCATCCGCCGTGGCCCATGGGCCGTGGTGGCCGCGGGAATATAGAATGGTGGCGGGAAGGCGACGACACCGCCGTGCGCCGTGCAGAGCCTCTGACGATGCCGCATGGGGCACTGTAAATTTTGCTGCACCGGCGCTGTCATTCCTGCGATGGAACAGTCGGGGCCCGTGCGTGCGTTTCAAATTTTAAACCGGCTGGCGCAAAGCTAACAATTTAGCACCATACCCCTAGGTTAAAATCGGTGCTTATCCGTAATGAGCAGCTCAAGTACAGATTAATTCACTGGGATCATGTAGAGTATGTATGCACTCCTGGTCCTGGTGCAATGCAAGAAGGCCGGTCGTTGTAATTGTAAATAATGTTAAGTAGGTCAGGCACATAATGATCTAAGAGAAGGATCCAGCTAGGACGAGCTGCATCCTCAACCGCTCCAAGGGAATACGATGTAGCTCGATAAGTGAGGCTTGTCGGACGCTGTGTATTTTACTGTGGATTCTCTCGCGATCCATGTGACGACCTGCTCGGTGCTCTCTGGTCTACTGCTATCGCCTCGTTCAGCTGGCTGACTATCAACCAGCAGTGCTTTTCTCTCACGTCATTTTAGCATCAGCCATCAGCCACCAGCCAGTTAGTAGTATTTTTCTCTCATAATAAATCAGCACCAGCCACATGCCAGTCGAACGAGGCCTATGTAAGAACCATCCCCTTGGCTCTTGGCCTCTCGGTACCGGGACAGCTATCATTAGCGTGCCATCGGGGTTTTGCTCCCATGCTCCGTAATCATAGCCGTGGATCGGTCAAGCGTACGTACGTACTGTACGTGTTTGCCTGCCTGTTGCTTGGAGCAGTTGGATCGGCGATCGTTTTCTGATGTCAAGCTAATAAGGTGGTTAGATCGCGTCGGGTACTACGGTCTACGGCTAGGCACACACGGCATGTATACAGAGTGTGTAAACATGAGTCGTTAGTAGTACTAGTGTATCGTCAATTATGATTTAGTACGGTTGTTTATGTCTTCTTTGGATCCGCCAATGGATAATGAACATGGTCGGCATCCAATGCAGCTGCGTCGCAGGTCGCACAACATCGATGTAGACCCGCACATGGCCAAGAAATCTCTCGGCTATAGACCGCTAGAGATTCTCGCCTAACGCATGCAGTTCTTGACAGTATAGTTCCTGAATTTAGTCCTATATACATGGGTCCTTATTACAATATAAGAAAACTGAGCTGGGACCTAACGGAAGTGCTAGCGTCTGGGCACTTGCGCCAGCTGCGCCTGCTTGTGCGCCGCCCGTACGTCTGCGTCTACTTCACGTGAGGGCCACACCGCTTCGTTTCCCGTGCATGCGCGCGCTCACGTGGGGCCGCGTCTTGATCTGGCCCACTCTCATTTTCTGTGCTTGCCGCTCGCGCCCCACCGCTCCTACACGCATGCACGCGGGCTCAGCAGCTGCAAGCAGGTGGCTGTAGCAGGGGGGTCTCACTATAACATTCAAACACCAGATCTACTTTGCAACATCCAGGTGAAATTTTTTAACATACGCCTAAAATAAATGAAATATTTGAGACTTGCAACATACGTGTATAAAAAACAGATAAAACATTGGGGATAGACGCTTGCAACATACGTGTACAACCACTACAACATCATAATCTACTTTTGCAACATCCGCATGGAAACAATTAGAACATACCTCTGAAACAACTTAAACACTTGAAACATAGGACCGCAACATGTTTGAAAAACGTCTAGAAACACTTAAAACATAGCACTGCTGCATGCCAATGACCTATCTGATGGTGAACTGCGGTAGATTGGCGAGAAGGACAGGAGGCGGATGGAGGCCACCCTGGCGTGAAGGGATATGGGGATGCTACGCTAGCCGGAAAACAAAATTTTTCGACCCCATAAACTAGGAACTACTGCTAGTTACAGGTTACGGGATTACCACTAGACGCGCAAGTGCAGCGGAAGCGACTCGATGTAGTCGAACGCGTCGTAGCAGTGCCGTGCAGTTGCGTGGTCGTCCGTCACGTCCACCCTCCGCTCGTGGATCGTCCCTCTCGTGCGGTTCGTCCTTGTGCTCCAGATGCAGCACCTCCAAGGTATCCCACACGTACGGGGAGGAAGCGTTGCGCCTCCGGACTGCTAGGTCCGCGAGGAACAGTAGGCGTGAGCGTGGGGAGGGTGACGGCGGCGGCTGCTCAATGGCGTGATCCTGGCCGCGCCCCCCTCCCTCTCTTATATAGGCACCCCTAATCAGCCCCAAACTGGAGGCCCAATTAGAAAACCCTAAGCCTAGTCAAATTCGGGTCCAACCCAAATTGGGCTTCCAACCCCTTAAGCGTGCGACCCTACGGGTTCATGTACAAATAGACATGGCCCGAGGACTCCTACTCGACCATTAGTTGATAGCGGTCTCTAGCAAGACGTGTCAACTCCTATGTGTACACAAAGATCATATCAGACGAACCACCACAAACCATATACATGCATTCCATTTGCCACACGATATTTGGTCCAACTCATAGGTTAACACTTAGCCTAAGCACGGCCATGCATTTATTGATCCAATCATTAGAGTGTTCCATTGATATCTCTCTCACATAGAGAGGGGCAAATTCCATCTTGATTGTCTATGTCTCACAACATGTTTCTTGACAAACCCGAAGATCACCTTTATAACTACCCAGTTACGGAGTAGCGTTTGATAATCTCTAAGTAGGTCATTTCACATCTTGAGTACATACAACAATCTCAAGTCTGAGGACATAACGTACATGATGTGAATCGAGACAATAACACCATCTCGTGTTGGGTCAGTCCAGCCTACATGTCACACATGTGCTCACATTATTAGTTTGACATCTCTATGTCTATGACTTGTGAAACATAGTCATCAACTAATAATGTGCTGATCTAATATTTATGTGCGTCCTAACATGAACTCCGATCAGGGACCATTCTAGAATAACCATACAAGTAAAAGAGTTTCACAAATAATTCACATAATTGCTAATCGATACAAGTTGTCTTTAATGGATATTCAATGGACTCATAAAATGTCATGGATACAGGGCAATATAATCATCTCTATGATAACCTCTAGGGCATACTCCCAACAATCTCCCACTTGCACTAGAGTTAATCTCGAAGATATCTAATACCTATAGCTCTCACGTGCGCCTCATGCTTAGGCTGTGGAAGAGCCTTTGTCAAAGGATCTGCAACATTTGAATCCGTGTGTATCTTGCACATCTTGATCTCATCTCGTCTAATAAACTCTCGAATGAGATGAAATTTCCGCAGTACATGTTTGTTCTTTTGGTGATTCCTTGGCTCTTTAGCCTGCGCTATCGCCCCATTATTATCACAATGTAGATTCAATGGGCTAGACGCATCAGGAAACACACCAAGCTCAATGAGGAACCTCCTCATCCAAACACCTTCCTTTGCAGCTTCAGAGGCTGCAATGTACTCGGCTTTTGCTGTAGAATCGGTAACCATCTCCTGCTTGGAACTTTTCCAACTTACAGCACCACCATTTATTGTGAACACAAAACCTGATTGAGATTGTGAATCATCCGTAGAGCATATGAGACATCTGGGCGAGTACATATCATGACATACATGATAGAACCAATAGCCGAGGCATATGGAACCTTACTCATGCGCTCCCGCTCTTCAGCTGTCGAAGGACACTGTTTTTCGCTGAAGCGCATACCATGTGACATAGGCAAGAACCCTTTCTTGGACTGCTCCATGTTGAACCGTTTCAACACCTTGTCAATGTACGTATCTTGGCTTAAACCTATAAGCCTCTTTGATCTATCTCTATAGATTTTTATGCCCAAAATGTATGTTGCTTCTCCTAAATCCTTCATAGAAAAAGTATTATTCAGTGAAGTCTTTACAGATTACAATATAGGAATGTCATTTCCAATCAATAGTATGTCATCCACATACAAGATTAGAAATACTACAACGCTCTCACTTTCCTTCTTGTAAACACAAGGTTCTTCATCATTCTGACGGAAGCCAAACCCTTTGACTGCCTCATCAAAACGAATATTCCAACTCCGAGATGCTTGCTTTAACCCATAAATAGATTTCTTAAGCTTGCATATTTTTCCAGCATTGTTAGGATCAACAAAACCTTCAGGCTGTATCATATACACGTCCTCTTCCAAATTTCCATTTAGAAAGGTTGTTTTAACATCCATCTGCCAAATCTCATAATCGAAATAAGCAGCTATTGCTAGAATGATCCGGATAGATTTAAGCATCGCTACCGGCGAGAAAGTCTCGTCGTAGTCAATTCCTTGAACTTGCTGAAAACCCTTTGCAACAAGTCGAGCTTTATAGACGTGAACGTTTCCATCCATATCCATTTTCTTTTTATAGATCCATTTGCTCTCTATGGGTCTAACCCCATCAGGCGGATCGACTAAGTTCCAAACTTGATTTTCACTCATGGAATCTATCTTGGATCTCATGGCACTTTGCCATTTCTCAGAATCTGGGTCCATCATTGCTTCTGCGTATGTCGCAGGTTCGTCATCGTCTAACAATAACAAATCGCCACGTAATGCACGGATTCTAGCTGACCTTCGTGGTTGTGGCGGTGTCTCTATTGCCATAGGTATGTCAACATGTTCTGCTACATTAGCATCACTCGTGGAATCATTCCCTATTGGCTCATCCTGAACTTCTTCAAGATACACCTTCTGTCCACTTTTCTCTCTTTTGAGAAACTCTTTCTCTAAGAAAACACCGTTTCGAGCAACAAACACTTTGCCCTCTGATCGGTTGTAGAAATAATACCCTAAAGTTTCCTTCGGATATCCCACGAAAAAACACTTGTCCAACTTAGGTGTTAGTTTATCTGATATAAGTCGTTTGACATAAACTTCACAGCCCCAAATTTTTAGAAAAGACAAACTGGGACTCTTACCAGTCCACATCTCATATGGTGTCTTAACTACGGACTTAGACGGTACCCTATTCAGTGTGAAAGCGGCTGTTTCTATAGCGTATCCCCAAAACGATAAAGGAAGGTCTGACTGGCTCATCATAGACCAAACCATGTCCAACAAAGTCCGATTACGTCGCTCGGACACGCCGTTTCTCTGAGGCGTTCCAGGTGGCGTAAGCTGTGGAACAATTCCGTAACTCTTTAGATGATTGCTAAACTCGTGGCTCAAATATTCGCCTCCACGATCGGATCGCAAGGCCTTAATTTTCTTGCTACGTTGATTCTCTACTTTATTCTGAAATTCTTTGAACTTTTCAAAAGTCTCAGACTTATGTTTCATTAAGTAGACATAGCCATATCTACTAAAATCATCAGTGAAGGTAATGAAGTATTGAAATCCACCTCTAGCTGTCGTGCTCATTGGTCCACATACATCAGTATGTACAAGTTCCAACAAGTCTGCCGTCCCCTCAGGGAAACCTGTGAAAGGCGCCTTGGTCATCTTTTCCATTAAACAAGCCTCACACGTCTCATATGATTCAAAATCAAACGAAGTTAGAAGCCCATCAGAATGGAGCCTCTTCATGCGATTCTCACTTATATGACCTAAACGACAATGCCACATATAAGTAGGACTTAACTCATTAAGTCGAAGCCTTTTAGCATTAACATTACAGACATGTGCATCATCAAGATTTAAAATAAAATATCTCATTCACAATTGATGCAAAAGCCACAAACATGTCATTCTTAGAGATCACACAACCATTGTCTTTACTCGCAAATGAATAACCATCCTTCATCAAACATGAAGGTGACACAATGTTTCGACTTATACTAGGAACATAATAACAATTATTCAATTCCAAAATAAATCCTGACGGCATGTTGTTGACGGTCCTTAAGTATCAATTATAACTATCAAATAAATAGAGAAAAGGATCCAAATGAAACCAACACCTAGACTTAGGGTTTTATCTGATAGAATTCCACGAGTTTTGCTGTTTATCTATTTCTGCAGGGGGTTATCAGGAAATACAGAAGAAAGGCCCACATATCGGATTAATGACGGGATATTAACCGAACACGTAATTATCTTACATCTAGAAGAGTCCAGAAGCCACGAGAACGAACGGGAGGCGTAACAGAGCCGGGGACAGGGCGCCCGCCCTAGTCTCTAGGGCGCCCGCCCTGCTGGCTCAGCCAATCAGGCTCCGCCTCGAGGATTATGCTCCACCGACCTAGAGGATCAAGGAAAACCGTCCGTTCAATGTCGGTTTGATCCAACGGCCCAGATTCATCCGAAAGGGCTATATAAGCAAGGCCCCTGACCCTGGAGGAGAGGCCCCCTCGTCTCATACTTCAAACCCTAATTCAGGAGGAGAGCCTCTGATCAAGCCCTAGAGCCACCACATCAACTAGATCTCTAGTTAGCATAGCTACATAGGATTAGAACTAGAAGGAGTCAATCTTCGATTGGTTCCCGGATCTGTCAAGAGGATTCTTGGTAATTCCTCTCTTGTTCTTCAATTGTTCATCATTGTTCTTCAATATTATGAATATGACTTTGTTCTATTTCAATATATTGATTATGACTTTGCTCTACTTGATTATATTTGCAATTATATTATTCTTAGTTTATCATAGTTATATGCTTGGCTTAGTTAGATTGGAATTATATACATGCCTAGGATCGTATAGCGTTTATCCATGTGTACAGTGGGTGAATGATAACTATTGTGTAGATGTGGTGTCTATACCGTATTTATCTGCGATTGCACCCTATATGCCGGATTGTGGGGTAGTTCGCGATAGTGACAGCTTCGTTGATTCTTATATAGTCCCCCTCTCGTGTATAGGGCAGGCAGAGCAACACTATTACAGGGGAGTGATTGCTATGTTCTTCATCTTCCTTGCTAATATTCACTATGCATGGATATAGTCTTTTCTCACCATGATTGCCAAGTATAATTGCACTATGATATGCTAGACTTTATAGTTAATAATAACTTAGGAAATATCTTTGTAGTTCATCCTAATTCCATGCTAATGACTTGCTAGAATATCTGTTGAGGTGCTTATCATTATTATATGTGGCTAGCTGATCAGATTAATTATCTTTGTCACCATTATCACTTTACCTTTACTTAATGTGACATTTATACCTGTATAAAGAGATTGATAAATACTATCGGTTATACATGCAATGATGTGTACTCAGTTCCATATTCTCATTCCATTATCAACCATGATACTTAGAAATCCCTTCCCAGTGGTAAAAATATAAATAACGATACCTGGAATACTTCCCGGTTAAAATGCTACATCGGTATTAATCTGTGCGCTTGCAGATCCCTTTTATTATTTATCTTGATGAGCAAATGCATATTTCAATACCGCGTCTCTCATGTCATGCTAGGGATGACAACTTGGCTTAAGTGGCATGAGGGATAGGTTTGGCATTTTTGGCGCCGTTATCAGAATTAGAAAACTAAGTCTACTTTTGGTAGTGACGTTAAGAATGCCCAACACAGGTGGAAGTTGCATCATCCCGACGTTCAACGCAGCAACTCTTGCATTATTGCCCACGCGGAAATCAACTTCTCCTTTTGCCACGTTTCTACTTCTTATCATTCCCTGCATCGTATTGCAAATATGAGCAACCGATCCGGTATCAAATACACAAGAATTAATATAAGAGTTAGCGAGAAAAATGTCCGTAATGTAAACAATAAGTGTATGAGCAACGGTAGTACCTTTACCACCATCCTTCTTTAAGGACTCCAAATACAGCTTGCAGTTCCTCTTCCAGTGACCTTTACCCTTACAATGAAAGCACTCTTCATCAGCAGATGGTCCAGCCTTGGGCGCATGTGGGTTTGGCTTAGAGGTCTCACCTTTGGCCTTGCCCTTGCCCTTTTGCTTCCTCCAAGCATTGCTCTTCTTTTTAAAGTTAGGCTTGTTTTGGACCGCCATCACATGGCTAGTGCCAGCACCTTTCTTGATGTCAGCCTCTGCTGTTTTGAGCATGCCACATAATTCATTCAAGCCCTTCTCCGCCCCATGCATATGGTAGTTCGAAACGAAGTTTCCATAGCTGGGAGGAAGAGACGCGAGAATGAAATCAGTAGCCAACTCTTGGCCAATTGGGAAGCCTAGCTTCTCCAATCTCTGAGTGTAACCAACCATTTTGATCACATGTGGCCCAACTGCTGCGCCCTCTGCTAGCTTTGTTTCAGCAAAAGTCTTTGAGACACTGAACTTTCAGTCCTGGCTTGAGTCTGGAACATATCATTGAGCGCCACGATCATATCGTACGCTGCATGGTTGTTGTCGAACTGCATCTGCAGATCTGGTTCCATACAAGCAAGCATAAGGCAACTCACTTTAAGATCAGCATCACATGCTCTCTTATAAGCGTTTTTCTCAGCAGCAGGTGCATTGTCAGCAGGCTCTTCAGGTAATGGGGTGTCTAGAATTTCTTCCTTTTTCTCAGCCCTGAGAACAATTCTCAGGTTACGGATCCAATCCGCATAGTTTGTTCCATTCAACTTATCTTTCTCAAGAATTGAACGCAAAGTAAATGGTTGATTGCTAGGCGCCATTTATCTACAACAAAAGTAATGCAAAATACTAAGACAAAGTATCCTAGACAGAGTAAATCATATTAAAATCTTAATAGAATCTACTCCCACTAAAATCAATATCCCTCAATTGAAACTTAGTGATTCAAGACCCACAACTAACAAGTCTACTAGTGAGCTTTAGCACCACCGCTAGAAGACATGGTAGATCGGTAAGCAACTCTTTGCTAATCATATCACATATGACTCTTGTTGTTGGGTAGTATCTATATGCTGTGGTGCCCAACTCCTTATGCTCCAAGGTCCCTAACCATTAGGATGACCTTGTTCAAGTAACCAACCCTTATGCAGTAAGTATCCGATATGAACCTGCCTAGTCAAGGAAAACCAGTGGCACCCTAATTTCATAGACCCACCACCGATTGTACAAGACACATGACAGTGCAAGGTTTGGGGAAGCATATAACTTAAACATTACTGAGGGATCGTTCTACTTCACTATCGCATATGTAGACAAAAATATTATCACGTGAAAGTAGAACATAATAATAAGAACGACATTATCACATATATGACTTGATATAGCCCATTGTCACTTTGGGGATCTCCATCTCCATCAATCTGTACATCATGATGATCTCTATCTCCATGACCCATGTACGCCATCCATCAGTGATGAATCCACCAAGACTATCTATCACTAACGCAAGGCAACGAAGTAATATTACACAGTCGCGGATAGGATCATCACAGTTTGGCACGCAGGCCATTACATCAAGTTGACAATATCTATGTAGCTCCAGCCATATTGTCATTCTCATGACATGCAAGCCATGAATTAATTACATACATGCATCATATACACATAAGGGCTATACCAGTCATGAATTCCTGTAAAACAGAGTTAACCGATTCCGACGTCTAAACTTAAAACGTCCAGAACACCATCTTCCTGGCCTTTTTTTGCAAATCTAATTTCGGCGAACCTGGCTAAGCCGGGGAGAATTGGATGTAAAATTTTCTATAGATCAATTTTGATTTAAAATTCGTCTCAATCCGAGGTCGTATGCAAAAGTTATGGCTGTTTTACCGAACAACACTTTTCCTGCACCCCGACACCCGGGAGTAGATCCAATCTACCGCTGCCGCGCATCATATGTGCTCGGCACTTGACCTAGGTTCGATTCGATCAATCTGATTGATCTCCATGTCGCCATGGCTGGGTTTACATGTATCACTTAACTCGGATGGCGGAATTCTGACCGGTACGAGTAGATCGATACAAGACTAACGCAGCAAGATCACGAACCATGATCAGAGACTCATCTACAACCGTGCATATCTCCATATGCATACAACCGAACCTATAACGAAGCAGCTACGGCTCTGATACCACTGAAGGGATATGGGGATGGTACGCTAGCCGAAAAACAAAATTTTTCAACCCCATAAACTAGGAACTACTGCTAGTTACAGGTTACGGGATTACCACTAGACGCGCAGGTGCAGCGGAAGCGACTCGATGTAGTCGAACGCGTCGTAGCAGTGCCGTGCAGTTGCGTGGTCGTTCGTCACGTCCACCCTCCACTCGTGGATCGTCCCTCTCATGCGGTTCGTCCTTGTGCTCCAGATGCAGCACCTCTAAGGTATCCCACACGTACAGGGAAGAAGCGTTGCGCCTCCGGACTGCTAGGTCCGCGAGGAACAGTAGGTGTGAGCGTGGGGAGGGTGACGGCAGCGGCTGTTCAATGGCGTGATCCTGGCCGCGCCCCCCTCCCTCTCTTATATAGGCGCCCCTAATCAGCCCCAAACTGGAGGCCCAATTAGAAAACCCTAAGCCTAGTCAAATTCGGGTCCAACCCGAATTGGGCTTCCAACCCCTTAAGCGTGCGACCCTATGGGTTCTTGTACAAATAGACGTGGCCCGAGGACTCCTACTCGGCCATTAGTTGATAGCGGTCTCTAGCAAGACGTGTCAACTCCTATGTGTATACAAAGATCATATCAGACGAACCACCACAAACCATATACATGTCATTCCTTTTGCCACACGATATTTGGTCCAACTCATAGGTTAACACTTAACCTAAGCACAGCCATGCATTTATTGATCCAATCATTAGAGTGTTTCATTGATATCTCTCTCACATAGAGAGGGGCAAATTCCATCTTGATTGTCTATGTCTCACAGCATGTTTCTTGACAAACCCGAAGACCACCTTTATAACTACCCAGTTACGGAGTAGCGTTTGATAATCTCTAAGTAGGTCATTTCACATCTTGAGTACATACAACAATCTCAGGTCTGAGGACATAACGTACATGATGTGAATCGAGACAATAACAACATCTCGTGTTGGGTCAGTCCAGCCTACATGTCACACATGTGCTCACATTATTAGTTTGACATCTCTATGTCTATGACTTGTGAAAACATAGTCATCAACTAATAATGTGCTGATCTAATATTCATGTACGTCCTAACATGAACTCCGATCAGGGACCATTCTAGAATAACCATACAAGTAAAAGAGTTTCACAAACAATTCACATAATTACTAATCGATACAAGTTGTCTTTAATGGATATTCAATGGACTCATAAAATGTCATGGATACAAGACAATATAATCATCTCTATGATAACCTCTAGGGCATACTCCCAACATAGCGGAGACGCCAGAGTGGCAACGACAAGGCCCAACTGAGAGGAGGCCGAGGAGCACCGTCTCCTAAGCCACCCTAATGCTGTGGGCTGCTCTAGCACCCTCGCCAGTGCCGATGGCACGTACCCTATCAAAGTTGGTTGGCCCGGCTGCAACGGGGTGGGGGGACGGATGCGGTAGTGTGTGGGTGGGCGAGAGAGTAGGTGAGGCGCGCGACGCAAGATGGAGCACGGCCCGGGAATGAGGAGCCAAGTGTCGTGGGGGGAGGGTGTCATGGGAGGTATCGAGCGTTGGGGAAAGGCGGCAACAGCGAGGCAGAGTACGGGCGCAACGGCGATTCAAGAATGGGTGCAGTCACGGCGATGATTTAAAAGGAAAGTGAGTAGAGATTTTTTTTTAATTTTTTAGCAACATGAGTGGGCGTGCAATTGATGGTGTTGGGTCGTTCGAACGGACGAGGCCCACCAACATGGCGTCAGGAGGTTCGGACGTCTTACCCACAACATTGCCAGGCCCTAAACGTTGGATTATAAGAACAGATGCATATATAATTCCAAAAAAATACCACACTCTTACAGCACAGCTTCCCTATTCTGAAAAACAAATACGACTCTAGAGGGCGAGATGACTACCTGAACAGTACAACAGAACTTCATACAACTGGTCAAGTTTGGATTGGCAGTTTGGGCACTACTTAGCCTATACAGTATGCTTCTATCTACTGAAAACGACCTATATATTTGTAACATCTAGTCTCGGCATACACGGCTCAGGCCCACTCTGCCGAGGAGTGGTCCCACCTGCGTAGCAACCCGTTTGAGTTTTCGTCCTCGCTTCGCTCAAAACGGTTAACCGAAGGTTACTACGCGTTTCTGGCCCTGTTATTTAAGTCGGTTTCGGATTCACAGTAGGGTACTAAGTTTCTGGTTGCACAGTAACTCACGATGCTACAGTAACCGGTGAAGAGTACACATGCTGCAGAAACCTTGAGCCGACCTGGCCCAATCCGACGCTACAGTACGGGCTGCCACAAAGTCTGAGCTGCAGCACCACGCCGCTACAGTACCACGGAGTCTGGATGTACAGTACCCCCGCAGCTACAACACCACTGCCCCTGCTACAGCATGCCACCCATCCGCGAATTGACCCATTTTGGAGCTGTTACAATATTTCTTTATAAAAAATAACCATTTTTCCCAAAAACATAAAAAATAGCAATCCAAACCAATCCAAGAAAAACCAAAATAGTACTGAGTAAGCCAACCGGCGCATAACAAAAAAAAAGTCCATTTTACCTCCTTGAACTATCTTCGAAGTTCAGTTTTCCTCTCTGAACTCGAAAACCAGGTAAACCACATCCCTTAACTTTTTAAACCATTCATTTTACCTCCTGACCTGGTTATAGGTGGTTTTCAAAGGCGGTTTTGTCTTTTTTTTTAATTTATTTTGGCTAAATATTTTAAAAATCATAGTAAATCATCAAAAATAATAAAATAGAAAATATAATTTTGTTGAACTTCACATGAGTAGATCTACATGATAAATATATAATATCGTATGCTTTAGTACAAAGTTTTTGTTGTAGCTTTAGATCTATGTTTTTCTGTAATTAATTCATAACTGCAGTTTCTATGGTTCAATTGTGGTAAAATTTTTTATGGTGGCCTAATTATTGTATGCCCTAACTGTAGTAAAAATTTCATACTCATTTCTATTTTTACACACTTTTAATTATTTTAAAACTATTTAATAAGCATAAAACTAAATAAATCTATAACTCAGTGATATATGATCCAATGGGCATGAAAATTTTACTACAGTTCAATCATATAATAATTAGCTAGCCGTAAAAATTTCATTATAATTGGACCATAGAAACTGCAACTTTGAATTAATTATAGAAAAGCATAGATCTAAAGCTACACCAAAAAATTTGTGCTAAAGTATACCATATTATATATTCACTGTATGGATCTACTCATGTGGAGTCCAAGAAAATTAGATTTTTCCATTTTATGATTTTTTTTTGTGATTTACTATGATTTTTTCAAAAATTCAGCCGAAATAAATAAAAAATAAAAAGATAAAACTGCCTTTAAAAACCACCTATAACTAGGTCAGGGAGGTAAAATGAACAGTTTTAAAAATTAAGGGATATGTTTTACCTGATTTTAAAGTTCAGGGAGGAAAACTAGACTTTGAGGATGTAAAATGGACCTTTTCCTTTTGGTAAATATCGGCCCAAAACCTCGTTTCGGCTCTACTTGCATGGAGATGCAAGTGGGCCAAATTCAGCCCAATCACGAGGAGGCCGCGCGCAGGCGCGGCGCGCCCGGTGCCGGTCGTCTCGCCGTCTTCTGCCGCACGCCAGCTACAGCCAGCACGCGACCCGCATCGCATCTCCCTTTCGTCTCGCCGGAGCCGCGGCGCCGCACCACCTCACCGGCCCCGGGCCCAACCAAATCTAACACCCCCAAAATCCATTCGAAACCTCTCGATTCCCTCCACAAAATTTACAAAACCATAGCTCTCCCGCCAATCTCCCGCCCATTTCGATCCCATTTCTCTCCCCAAATCCGCGACTCCGTTGCCCAGCCGCAGCCGACCGAAACCTAGCTCCGCCGCCGCCGCCGCCGGGATGGACTTCTCGGCGCCCTCATTCTCGCTGGGTTTCGACTGGGACGACGACCCCCCTGCCGGGAGCGACCGGCGCGAGCAGCCGCGAGGGTACGAGGCCCCCGACCCGCCGTCGTTCTCGTTGGGGATCGACGACGACGTCGTGGAGGAGCCCCGCGTTCGGGCGGCAGGCTGCCGGAAGGAGCACGCGCGGGGGTCCACGGCGCCCGACCCGCCGTCGTTCTCGCTGGGCTTCGACGACGACGTCGCGGAGGAGCCCCGCATTCGGGCGGGTGGCCGCCGGAAGGAGCATGCTCGGGGGTACACGGCGCCCGATCCGCCGTCGTTCTCGCTGGGCTTCGACGACGAAGACGGCGATGGTGACATGCTCGCTGCCGACCAGCGCTGCGAGCAGGCGCGGCCCCCGGTGGCGCCCGGAGCTCCCTCTTCGACAGGCGCTGCAGATGATGATGATGATAAGGAGGATGGCTTCGTCCTCGCCGGTGGCAGGCGGCCGGTCCGAGTGGAGCGTCACAGGCTAGATCCAGATCCCCTGCCGCCGCTGCGGTCGGAGACCAATCAGTTCGCGGCGCCCGATCCGCCGTCGTTCTCACTGGGCTTCGACGACGACGACGAAGACGGCTACTGTGACATCCTCGCTGCCGACCAGCGCCGCGAGCAGGCGCGGCCGCAGGTGGCGCCCGGAGCTCCCTCTTCGACCGGCACTGAAGATGACTTCGTCCTCGCCGGTTGCAAGCGGCCGGTCCGAGTTGAGCGTGACACGCTAGAAACGGATCCCTCGCCGCCGCCGGCGGAGACCAATCGGTTCAAGCGGCTGCGGAAGGGCCCTGCGCCAGCCCATCCGGCGCCAACTCCCCAGGTGCTGCACTGTGAGGCGCCGTCTTCTTCCCGTATAATCAGCGACGACTCCCTAGCTGGCGGCCAGCACCACGAGCAATCGAAGCCACAGGCCGCACCTCGGGTCCTCTCGTCCCTCAGTATCGAAGATGAGGACGGCGACTTCTTCCTCGCTGCTGACCGACAGCCAGAGCCAACACTGCCTGAAGTGACTCAACTCAAGCGGCTGCGGAAGGGCCCTGCGCCACCACATCTGGCGCCATCACTGCCTCCTCTGAAGGTGCCAGGACAACCCACGGTGGAAGCCTGTCCGGTAATGAGTGAAAATGCAACAAGAGCGGCAGTTGGGAGTTGGGAAGACGAGATCGAGGATTGGACAACAGACGAGGACCGACCAGTTCGAGGCGAGTGATGCTTATTTCAACTTTTAATTGTTTGCATTCATTTCTCTTGTTGTGCTCATAATACTGCATTCAGTCATGCCGTTTGCCTATGGAGAAAATTGGGTGCCATCCTGCAAAAGGATTTCGCTACTTTGCTATTATCAAACCTGGCACACCCGCTAGAACTGAATTATTCCAAATTTTAATTGTTCTTTTATTCTCTCCATACCTTCGTTCATTGTTTACCAACACATCAGGACTAGCTTCAACAACTGACTTGAAAAAATACTGGAAAACTTCTTGTCTATAAGCTCTAGCTGCAGGATACATCTTAGAGAACACATCACCACCAAACTTTTTTAATGAAGTTATTCATTAGATGTCTAAAGCACTACCTATGTTTAGCCATTGGAAACGCTTTTTTGAAAGTAAAGCCATTGGAAACACTTAACTGCATTTTCCAAACCTTTGCATGCATATGAGGAAACAGCTAAAACACGAAGACCTCCTATGGCCTTATGCAACTGAGTCATAAACCAAGTTCAGTTATCTGTTGTTTCACCATCGATGAAAGCCAAAAGCAACTGGGTACACCCAGTTGTGACCACCTATACCACAAGCTCCAGCTAAATGACCATTCCATACCCGTCAAAAAAAATTGACCATTCCATCTACCATTAAGTGCAGTAGAGTCTATGCTAAGGTATGGCCTGCATCCCTCTAAGAAACCTTCAATGCAAGGTTTTAGTGCACAAAAAAAAAAATCTATGGAAAATTGGAAATAGAACTTGCCCTCTATCTCCTTAATGCCAATCTCAATAACACTACCTGGCGACCTCTTGCGGACCTCTGCCCTCCAATTGAATAGCAACTGAAAGCTCTCTTCCCATTTGCCATACAATTCTGTCAAAGCAGTTTGCCTACCCTTCCAAACAGTGTCATAATGAATTTGACACTTCTGCTCATCCTGTAAGTGGTTTGCAGTTCCTTAGGCCCTCCACAGTGTGTGCTTGTAGTGATGCCCAAACAAGAGAGAGAAGATTTAGGCATCACTCTACACACTGCAACTAGTGATGCTATTTTCAAGTGATGCCTCAAAATCGAGGAGTGGAGCAACTATAGGCGCTGATGCCCAGATATTAAAGTTTGTTAATTTTACTGTAGCAAAGAGAGGGGGGAATTTCTTGGCTCCCGTGCAAATGAAACCAACAGCCGATAGGGTCAAGTTTTTTATTTTTATTGTGGACCCCAATAGAAGATGGCTTCGATGCCGAATATTTTTGCACACTGCAGCACATGTAGATCGATGCCTATATTCTGGTACAGGGTCTGTAATTTTTCTGGCATCACTACTACACTGTGGAAGGCCTTAGTGCCCATAGTTGTTTTCTTTCTAAGGTGATTATTGGCTTTGTAACTGTAAGACATAATCTGCTGCTCTCCCAATCTCCTTTTTGTTTGGTTGCTGCAGAATAAGATTGGCAGCTTGTAAGAATGGCAGCTAGTCAGCCTGCCGTCCTCTTGCAGGTGCTGCAGCAAAATGGCAGTAAGCCATCTAGTCAAATTTGTGCACGTAGTGGGCTTCTACCAGCCATGTCCTAGAGGACATAGGAGTAGTACATTCTATACCTTATATGGTACTTGTAGTATGTACATATACTACACCAAAAGGCAATGGAAGTTAGTTTCAGCCATTCACATTCAGAAGCAGAGCTTCGGCCAGGGCTGGTGCTTGTGCTGTGTTGTGTGCGTGTGCTGTTCTCACCCCTTCTTCAACCTCCAGCCGAGTGAGTGTGTGTGGGTCTGCTGGTAAGCTTGCTGCTTACCTGTGCAGGGATCCCAGGGACCAACAGTAACAACCCAGGCACTGGTTGGTGTGGTAGTCTTCCTCCTGGCACTTGATGTACATGTGTGATCACCAATAACCTTTGTCACCTGCAGAAAAAATAATTAGTGAATGCGAACAATATCGAAGGACAGAATACATTGGTAGGCTCAAGTTATTGAAGGAAAAAAATTAACGGAGCACAAAATCCAAGTTAGTACCATTACGGTGCTCCCATCAGGCTGCCTATGCCCAACAAGATGCCAAGGACAATCTTCTGCTTTGCAATTAGCAATGTATCTAGATGGGTCTGTTTTGACAATTTGTAGTTCAAACTCTTCATTTATAGCAAATTGTCTCGCAGCCAATCTAAAATCCATGTTAGGGTACACTATGCCAAGATCCATACTAGGGCGATTTGGGTCATGAACCACAGTCCTCTCCCCTGGTAAATAGTCATCAACACGCTGCTCCAGTTGTATCAGCTTCCCAAGTATCGCCATTCTGTTCAGTGCAACCTTTCTTGGCTGCCTCCTTGCCTTATCAGCCTCCTCATCCTCAGCCCTAAACCCCAACAATTCATACATCACCTCATCATCAACAATCTCTATTCTTCCCTCTTCATCTTGACTTTCTTCAATGCGCAGCGTATCCCAATCAACAAGAGGTGCCTGCAGCTCCTGTGCAGGAGGTTCTACCATGGCTAAGCTAAGCTCAGGCTCTCCATAGATCCTAGTAGAGAAAAAAAATGTGGCACAGTTAGATTAGCACCACATCTACACTAATCGTGCATAATCTCTTTCAAGTCAATTGTTGAAGCTAGTCCTGATGTGTTTGGTAAAACGAGAATGAAAGTATGGAGAGAATAAAAGAATAATTAAAATTTGGAATAATTCAGTCCCAGGGCATTCTAGTGGGTGTGCCAAGTTTGATAATGGCAAAATAGCGAATCCCTTTTGCGGGATGGCAAACGAGCGAAGCCCACGTTTGATTAAATCCCAATTTTCTCTTGCCTATATATCTCCATTATTTTGTCTTCTGCAAAAAATTCCCATGACTGGTCGATTGTGGACTTAGTCCGTAGCTGGTTGTTTTGTTATGATCTTTAAGGGCATTTTGATTTTTGTGTGTAGAACATCATTGGGTTTTCATGATTTCATCTTTATTTGCAGATGTGCCACCATCTGTTGGTAGTTGCAGCACTTCCAGCAACTCAAAATTCTCTCTGCTTAATCGTGGTGTCCTTATGACTCAATCAGCGACCAAAGCAAATAGATCAAAATTTACAGAAACACCAAATACTTCTGCTCCAACATCTTTGGAAGAAAGCTGCACAAAGAAACTACTTCCTAAGATAACAGTGAGCCCGATGAGGAAAATCTATTTGCTTGATTCTGACACTGATGCAGACGATAACCACAATCAAAATAAAGCAAAGACCCTGCAGCAAAACAGGAAGCCCCAAGGGAGCAGTACTGTGCTGAAGAGCGGAGCTATGATGAATGACAATTGGGCAACACCTGCCTTGGACGAGTTCTGCGATGAATACTTCAAATCTCCAAAAGATGCAGGGTTTTCTCATCAGAAAGAAGGCAACACTCACTACAAGGTTTCTCAGCCTAAGAACTCTGGGCATTTCCAGCAACAAACGTCTTCAAGTGGAGCTGAACTAGATGATGGTCCTCCTGCTATGCATTATCTGTTCCACCCTGATCCAAAGGTGGGTAATTTTTTCCGGAACAGGCTGCAACATTTTGTTCCCATTGGGGCAGGAAGTACCAGAGGAAATGAGCAAAACAGAGCAGAAAGTCTCAGAAGGTGCACATCATGGTCATTGCTTTTTAATCATTCCAGTAATGCCATTTTCTAATTCGTTCAAACTCTCATTATCTAATGCAGGAAGCAATTCAGCTCGAGTGCAGCTGCTAACGATGACTGGGTGACTCCTGGGAGAATGTCAATTCCAACTGATGCTAGTAAAAGAAGGGTGCATGCCAGTGGATCCCATTCTGGCTCTGGCCATTGGTTTACTGGTGACAGTGGGAGGAAGGTATGGCTATACTTCCAAGATGCATATTAGCTTGTATTTCAAAGTTTTTCAAGATTATTCGTTTATCCCCTTCTTGAAGAAAACATATTCAATCATAGTTTTGCTTTGTTGAACTTTTGCTACAGGTTTATGTCTCAAAAAATGGGCAAGAGTTGACTGGCCGCGATGCCTATCGACAATATCAAAAGGTATTGTGATACTTATCTTTTCCTGTGATTTGTGCTTTTATTCATGTTGACAAACTGGTACTAGATAATGGACTTACTGAAAATTAAATATCCTGTGCTTACAATTATGTATATGTTACCTGCAATGATGTGTTTGATTAGGGATTTGAATTATTAAGAATGCACTTGACATGATTGTATCCATCATTTGTAGCTGGCATAGCTATTTCTCTATGACCATTACCTCAACCAAACTTTCTTAGGATCTTTTAAAAGTTGATGATGACAGAAACTGATGGTCTTTGAGAGTATAAAAATTGATGACAGGACTGATGGTTTCACTGCTTACTGGTAACACGTCTCAATGTGCCTTACAGGAAAGTGGCAGGGGATTCGGCAGGTACAAGAAGAAAGGTTCATCTGGAACCAAGCGAGGTGCTGCTAAAGTGAAAACCGAAACTGCAGCCAAACGGGGCACGAGCAGGGCAAAAAGGAAGCGGTGACTTCCTGCCCAGCTTCACATTGGGCAGGATTCTGTAGCTATAGTTTTTCACCTGGCATGCTTCACTTGACAGCCGATTTGTTGATAGAACCATATGAATATACATAATAAGCCTCAATTGGTTTTCCTTTTATATTTTTATATCAGGAGGCACACGCATATATGAGTAGTACATGGTTCTATCGTGTGTTTGTAAATACTTTTTTGCTCTTACTGTATTCTGTTTTTTTGGTGCCAAGGGTCCATATGCAAAAGGCTGGAATACTCCACTGGATGTACTATAAACCATTATTGCACGCTCATGGCATTCATCGGCTAATAATTCTGTGGTATGTCTGATGAAACGTTTGGCCGTCGACAATGAAACGGCACACCATGTTAGTGTCAGTTGGTCTCATGTTGTATTTGGACTTTGGTAGCTTTTCCATGGTGTACATCTACCCTGTTCGTTTAAGCTATTCAGTCAAATCAGCAGCCATTCAACAATGTTTTTCTCTTATAATAAATCAGCGAACAGTACTTTCAGTTACAATAAACCAGCGAAATGAACAGACTTGGTTCTCAAGCACAGTAGCCGCTATTTTTGTATCATAAATTTGTTTCGGCAGCATCTTTCTAGATCCTTTGAGTTTGAGGCCTCTGAATGTTTCTGCCTGTGAAGAGCTAGTTTGCTCAGCTTCAGCTCAAAGGAGCTGCATTGCAGGACTTGCTGGGATCGCCGGCGTTTTTTTTTAACGAAAGGCACAGGGGGTTTCAAATTATGAACCGGCTATTGTGCTGTTTGTGGTCAGGCTCAACCTGAAACCGAGCATGCTGCGTATTGTGTGCAATGCTCCAGAGTCCAGACATTGTGAAGTCTTAGGGGGTGTTTGGTTTGCCCTGTTAAAGTTTAACGGACACTGTAGCACTTTCGTCTTATTTGACAATTAGTGTCTAATCATGGACTAATTAGGCTTAATAGATTCGTCTCGTAAATTACTCTTAATCTGTATCGACATGCATGTAATTAGTCTATATTTAGTACTCTATGCATGTGCCGCAACATTTTATGTGATGTGTGTTAAAAAAACAGAGGCAACCAAACGAGGCTTAGTGTGGCGGCGTGGGATGCGTGCAATGTATTACAGAATACTCCCTCTATTCCAATTTATTTGTCGTTTTCGGTTTTCGTGTCATAAGTTTGACTCGATTTGTAGAAAATACGTGCAACATTTGTATCTCCAAATAAATTTATTAAAAAACTAGATTTAAAGATCTTTTCAATGGTACCAGTTATGTATTATAAATATTAATATTTTTTAATATATATTTTGTTAAAATTATTTCTCGAGAAGCGAAAGCAATAGATATTTTGGGACGGAAAGAGTAATAGGCTTTGTGCGCGCGATGGATACCTGTGGCGGCGAGATCCAGTTCGGAGCTGGGGAGCTCTCAGCTCGGCTGCTCCGCAACGGTGGGGACTGAGGAGAACAGAGCCTGGCCTGGCGAGCCGAGCGTGGCAGAGACACAAGGGGGAGGTAGGGCGGTGGTAGCGTGTTTGCTCTGGAATTGGGATTTTTTTGAAATAATATTATTTTAATAAATAATTGCAAAACTAGATGCTGTTTTTATAAAATTACAAAACTAACATCATATTGGCTATCCAGCTGCCGATAGAATTCCTATCGGCTACTGAGCGGCCGACAGGGTCGGATTTGGGCCCGGGGCCACTAGGGCCACGGCCTAGGCGTGGCCCAAAATCCCCCTTATAGTATAGGTAATTTTATTTGGCCTGGCTCTAGTCATTAGGGTCAAATCCTTCAGACCTTCGGCCTAGGAAAAAGAGGAGAGACAGAGGCCGGACGTGGCCTCCCTCTCCGACTCCACCTCGACTGTTCTCGACCTGACGACCTCGAGTGCTCGACGGGAGGATGGCCGACGCTTGACGCTAAACCCTAGCCGGCTAGCTGCCGACTCGCCGTCGTCGCCAAGGCCCCAGCCAGGCTTCTCCACTCCACCAGGCGCCTGCCGCTCTCGCTAGCCACCGCCTGAGCGGCGCACCACGCAGGGCGCACACGCACGCTAGCGGCAGCGCGCCGCCGCCCGCCGGCCAGCCAGACCGGCATACAGCTATGGCCTCCCGGCACCCGGCTCACGCCTCAGCCTCCTCCTGCGGTGGCATACTGGCCGTGGCCGGAGTGGGCGAGTCAGCGAGTGGCCGTAGCCTGCAGGGCGCTGGCTGCTGTGCTGTGCTATCTGCCTATCTCCTTTCTGACTTTGAGGTTCGGTAATTCCCAATTCCCAATTCCCAATCCCAAATTCCATGAATAATAATTGATTATGTCAATTTTTGTAGTTTGTAGAGTTGCACAATGAAGAGCAGGACATTAAAATCTTGTTTTTTCTCCTGTTGTTGATTAGTTAGGTAATTTGTATGTATGTTCAGGTTCATATGATGCTGTTGATGAAGATATGATAGGTGAGGCCGATCCAAACCATCTTTAAGTAATTTTGTAACCACTTTCGCGTTTCTATCAATTATGTTATGGATTTAAGTATGAAATTAAGATAAAATCTAAACTTATGCTTTTATGAGCTAGTTTTGTTATCTATTAGTATTAGACCTGGCGTGGGCGGTATTTTGACCCGATGCGAGCGCTATATATGCTTTGATAGTGGCCCTAGCCATCAAAATTGAAGGGCTCCGCCACTAGGACAACCAACATGGCAAGTGAAAAAGTTAAGGCAACATCTAGTTGGCAATTGGCTAGCCGACTGAAGACCTGTTGGCAACTCAACAGCCGAGAGCTGCAGTTGGCTCGTGAAGAGCCGATAGGCCTATGGAACCATTTCGCATCTTTTATTTATTGTCTGCTGTCTGCACTCCCTCCCATGGCGTGTGTGCACGTGTCCGCCATGCAGAGAAGGTGGAAGCAAGGTCACGTCTCGTGACTAAGCATGTGCCCTTTCTCTTCCTTCTTAATTAACTCGTTATAGTTTCCATGCATTTTAATTTGCATATATCATTGTACGTTTCTTTTATCCAATTGTCAAGCATTGAGAGGTTGCAAATACTTGTGATGGTACAAAAAAATCGGTCAAACAAAAAATTTGATAAAACATAAATACTCCCTCCATCCAAAAAGAATGTAAATCTTTGTTATGAAATTTCAACATTTATGTTTTTAAATATATTTCTTATGTATATTCCATGCTTTGTCTAATGATATTTATTATACATCACAAATAGTAGTACTCTTTAATATATATTTAATCAAACTTGATATTGTTTGAATCATCGGGACTGTAATACGAGTCGCCTAAGACATTTGGCTCGACTAAACGCTAGTTTCTGAAAATTTAGTTTGTGACGTGCTCTTTTTAAAATTTTAGGTTTTAAGCTAAAAAAAAAATTCTAGTTCTAGAGCCTGGTAGCCCAGAAATTCAAAACATTTCTCACTGCAAAACAATCCCATAAGAACAATATTTAGTTAAATTTAATATCTTTCAATACTAAGTTAGATTTAATATCTTTTTTGAGAATTACGTAGTACAATGCATGCACACTCACCCCTATGAATATATGCACGTAAACTCTATCCCTAGAGCATCTTCGGAAGCTGAGCCAGCAAATCCTCAAGATTGATGAAGTCATCACAAACACCTCGTTGTCGACGGAAATGTCTACTGCCACTAAAAGCACAAACACAGTTAAATCCTGAAATATTCGCTCCCGCGAGGAGTCATAATCATTTGCATATTTACATATGAATGTTAAACTTTATATCAATAGTCATAATCATTTGCAAGATTTTAAATCTACCACTATAGCCATATTCAAATTTTATTGATACAAGTTCTTACAAAATGAAACATGATGTCCGGTTCCATCACTGCTCACTTGCGCCTCCTTGTTGGATTCCAGCGGAGGCATCTATGCCAAAATCACATGCAACAGGTACACTAGTATAATAGTAAATGCAAAGGTAAAAACTAGCTTTGTTAGAGGCTGAGGCTTATCAGCCACAGGACAGCCGATTGGCCAGGCCCGGGCTAGTCGACCCTCGGCCGATATGGCTATCGGCACAAATTTGTTTGACGTGGCCATTCTTTGACTTAGGTGGCATGAGTAATCGGCATTCAGGACGCCAACATGCTCGTATCGGCCAACCAATAGCCGATAAGTGTAAAGTGCCGATAGGCACATATTCTTGCAAATTTTCTATAACATCATCTAGATTTGCAATTACTTATTGAAATAATATTATTTCGAAAAAAAATTTCCTCTGGAATCTGGATGGATGTGTCATGCGTGCGGGCCTGGCTGGCCATTTGGGCCACGATCCAAGTCTCGGAGGGAAAGAATCTCGGGCCGGAAATACGATTTGAGCAGACAGTTTTTTTTAAGAAAAAACGAGGATTTTCTAATTCCAGAAATTTCAGATGTAAACCAACTCTAAGATAAAGAAATGAAGCATACCCATTCTAAGTAAACAGATGCCCTCGGTTTTAAACTGAATGAAATTATAAAACGCTACTCCCGCAGCTAAGGATGAAAACGGTCGGAAACGGACTTACGAAGTAGAAAACGAAAGCGGTTAGTTCGGTATATTTCTATATTTTAGCAATTAAAGAATACAAAAAATGGTTGTGAAACCAATTGAAACCGATAATTTTTTATGTTCAAAAACGGAATCATAATATAGAAAACGAAAACGGTCGGTTCGGGATATTTCCGTTTCGTTTTCATCCTTACCCGCAGCCGGTCACATTAGTGAATTGACGAGTAACATTATGATCTGGTGTTGTAGTATGAGATAGCGCTAATAAATCGCACAAGGCAGTGTGCGCAATAAAATAACATGGCAAGAAAGTTGAGAGAACGGATTTGCACTGCAGTTGTGTGTATCATGGTTTTTGAGTGCGTGTTCGGCGCTGGCTCGCACCACCAGAGCAGCTGGTGATAATATGGCCCTGTTTCTGTTTGGTCGTTGCCGTGGCCAGTTTGCCTTGGCTAGAAGACAACAACATCGAAATCCAAATCATATAAAAGATAGACGTCTGAGATTAGTGGTCAGGAAAAGGCAAGGCAGCTTTCTCACGGGGTACGTAATTGGATCGGTAATGCTGGGAAGCGAGCGTCCGTTCATCCGGACGTTCTATTGATGGGCCGCGCGATGCCAACTCAAGATCCTTTGCTCTTCCATTTCTAAATAAAAAAATCGGCTCATCCACGTTTTCGTTCCTATCCGCTCACTCGCTCCTATCAGCTCGTTTGCTGCCTCCGACGCTCGGCTACTGGCCTAGCCAGGCGTGGCGCACGACCGCCTTTGACCCTACCAGGCCACTCTGACATGTCGTTGTTACCATACCTCGCGCCTAGGGTGTGCTGGCCCAAGCCACCGAGCAGGTGCTCGCTCAGGGGTGCTCGCGCAGATGCTCAAGCGCCCACGCAGTGTTCACCTAGACCGCCAAGCAAGTCCTCGCCTAGGGGCGCACCAACGAGCTCCATGCGCCGTAACGGCGTCGAGCTCCGTGGTTCATTCAAGCAGCAATGTGACATTGCGCGCTGAAAACACATGTTGCAAAAGTATGTTTCAAGTGTTTTGGATGTTTCATCTCGATGTTGCAAGTGTTTCACGTGGATATTGCAAAAGTAGATCGAGATGTTGCATATGTTGCAATGGCTATACATGTTGCAAGTGTATTTTCCAAATGTTTCAATTAATTTTTATCTGGATGTTGCATATGTTGTAGTGGCTATACACGTATGTTGTAAGTGTATGTTCCAAATGTTTCACCGTTTCAGATGTATTTGCATATGTTGCAGTAGTTATACATATGTTGCAAACGTATGTTTTATCTTGTTTCGGTATATTACAACAGGTGCTGCTTCCCCAAGCGCTCTGACTCGCGGAGCAAGCATGCGCTGCACTAGGCCTGCATCACCAGACGTGGTCCCCCACGGTGGAGCATGCAGCCGGCTCAACACATGTGTATGTGTGCTGTGTACCCTCTCTCTCGCATTAGGGCACTCGTGCTATTCTCTCTCTCGTATTAGGGTACGCGCGCTATGATCCATCTCTCTCGCATGCAGCTGGGTCTCTTTCGCATTGGGGCACACGCGTTGTGCTCTCTCCCTTGCATTGGGCCGGGTACGCGTGCTGTGTTCCCTCTCTTTTGCATGCAGCTGGACGGAAGGAGGAGGCGTGGGGCGTGCGGCAGGAGGAGGCGTCGGGCGTAGCAGCATGCGTAGACGACCGGACGCGCAGGTCCGTCCGGACGTCCGCTCACTAGCGTAGCCGTAACCGGATAGGTATGCATCCTCGACCTCGGCTTCTGCGGTTGGAGATTGGAGTGAATTTGACAAGCTGCCGTGGTGTCATCGGTGCAGTCCTGTGCAGACGCCGAAGTGGCAACAGGAGGAGTAGACATGTGCGATGGGCATGCTTGATTAGGGTTTTTTTTACCGACCGGTCACCCCAAACTGCCGGCCTCCGGTTCCGGTTTACCGGTCCGGTTTACCGGTAACCGGTCGGTAACCGGTCGAATTTGAATTTGAATTCAAACACGCCTTCAGTTCGGTTTGTCACCGGTTTACCGGGCGGTTTGGAGCGGTAACCGCTCGGTTTGAGTTTGGAATTTTCTTTTTTCTTTTTTTTTCAAACTTCTATACGTATAAATAAATACTAAACGAACTCGAATTTGAAAAATTTTTACACCATTGGCTTCTATAAATCATGAACTATTTTTAGAAATTTTTTCAGTATTTTTTTTTTCAAATTTTAAATTTGAATTTGGAGAATACCTAACCGGACCGGACCGGAACCGGTCCGGCCCGGTTAGGCCGGTAACCGCGGTAAACCGGGGGGCGCCGCGAGCATCGATCGTGCTCGTCCTCATCACGGAGCTCATCACGCTACCACGAGCAGGGTTTTTTTTACCGACCGGTTTCCGGTAACCGCCGGCCGCCGGTAGCGGTTTACCGGCCGGTTTGACCGGTAACCGGTCGGTAACCGGACGAATTCAAATTTGAATTCAAACGTTCTTCGGTTCGGTAACCGGCCGGTAAACCGGCCGGTTTGGAGCGGTAACCGGCCGGTTTGGCCGGTTTACCGCTCCAAACCGGATTTGTTTTTTTTATGAATAAAAAAGAAATTTTGGTACTTCCTTTGCACAAATTAATGTAAAAAGACCACACAATGTGGTAAAAAATAACATAAGTCAGTAAAGCAACAATATATAGTCGCGTACAAATACATATTCGCTTAAATATATAGTCACTAAAACAACAATATATAGTAGCATACAAATACAATATATAGTCGCTTACACAAACAAAGATATAGTTTCCGCTCGCATGGTCAACTACGTAGGATGTATGGGAAGACCCCTTGTTGGCACGACATTTCATATTCGGCGGTGGACATAAGAGAGATACCTTGCTGTCTAAGCAGGTCAGCCTTGTAATCTTGCCAAGTTTGTCCTGTCCATGCTGCTGTTGTCTCCCATTCTTGAACTAACATATTATAAAAACTGGGGTCTTCCCATTCATAGACCCATCTAGTCTGAGTCTGCATGGTCATGTCAGGAATGGGATACCTATAAGTAGGCTGTGAGGTATCGCTGTAGGAGGAAGAAGAGTATTGTGGAATGTCGTAGTCCGTCGGTGCATATGCTCTCCTCTGCGATGTCGGTTGTCCATGGTCACGGTCTTGAGTAGCATGTGTGAATTGGGTCTCGCCTGCAATCAACCATAATTAGTAGGCATAGACAGAAACAATTATGTGTATGTAGGTGCAATGGATACCTGTGAAATGAAGACCTACATAACTACTACCACCAGCACCAATAGTAGCATCCCCACTCCCACCACCACCACCGTCTGTCCCACCAGCACCGCCACCATCACTCCCACTAGCACCGTCATTGGCACTGTCATCGTCACCACTGTCATCGTCACCACTATCCTGGGACTGGTATTGCTCATCCTCAGTCTCTGTGTCGCTGGTCACAGCTTTTCCTTTTCCTCGGTGACGCTTGTCGTGACCCTTCGGAGGCACCATCTGCATCTTCCTCTTCCCGAGGTGAGTTGCACCCACATTTCTTCGGGCCCAATCACTGATGCAATCATGCCCCGTAGCCTGACGTAGATCATCGGGGTCTATTTGGTCACTGCCAACACAAACAAATGAATCACATAATACAGGTGAGACATACACACACATTTGTATATATATAAATATATTGTACCTAACAAGGTGTGATGGCAGAGGGACGTCCATTTCGTCAGAATCCTCATCAAGAATAGGAGGCAGATTAGATCTACCGTACTCCATCCATTCCCTAACCGGATTGCTCCGGTCATAGAATGAGACTTCGGCGAACCGGTCGATAAAATCTTCTTCATCATACCTTCGTGGGTTCACATCCGCTAGTCGCAGCCGAAGGTTGTAATTGACATAAACAAGCCTGTTTAGTTTCTTGTGCGACAACCGATTGCGAACCTTAGTATGCAGCAACGCAAAAGTACTCCAGTTCCGCTCGCATCCACTGGAGGAGATGCATTGTGAAACAAGCCGCAAAGCAAGGCGCTGCAAATTTGGAGTTTCTCTACCAAATATCATCCACCAGGCCGCTGCAATTGCAACACATTATGTTAGCTATATGTTCCAATATACGAATTTGGTGCAGATTTAGAGTATCTCTTACATGGGGTTGTCCTTGGATCCATCGCCATTTTCATTGCCTGTTCTGAACCAAACTCACCACGCTTCTGTCGAAAAATCTCATCCTCCTGCAATGCCTGCACGGCGCACTCCACATCCGTCATTTGCTGAAATGTCTCCTTCAGGCCTCCGAACATTGTTGGAGTTGGATCCATACTATATGTAATCTTTGGATTTAGAACAGCAGCTGCAACATATGATTCAAATAAGCATGCGGGAAATATTCAATATATACATCTTGCTAAATCAACATAAGTCATTATCATACCTGAACCCACATACGTCCCTATGTACATGTCACGAATCCTTGCATCCATAATCTCTCTATACTCATTCCATGTTTGCGTATTCCTTCCAAAGTACGACTCTAACTCCTGTTTGCATGTCTGGTACTCGTACACCACCTCGCACATGTTGGGTCGCTTGTCTTGATCAGCGAAACGAAGGAACTTGTAAATTGGTTGAACTGTATTTATGATGTATTCCAATCCCTCCCACCACTGAATATTTGACAATCTTACATGAGCATAGCGACCTTCTTCAGTGCGTGCCCACTTGCTCTGCAAAAACTCAGTAGATGCCATCCACTGCATGAACTGTTCACGTTTTCGATGAAAGCTCTCTAAAAACATGTAGTTGGTCCCAAATCTAGTGCCATTCCACTTGACCAACTCACCACCAATTGCTTGCTTCATCATATGATTCAACTGAGAATGGTTGTGCAACCAAGTTGAAATTCGCTTGCATACTTGCAACATACCTACATGATCGGTCCTGTTGCCAATATCCTTCAACATCAAGTTTATGGTGTGTGCCAGACAAGGTGTCCAAACAATGTGTCCATACTCCTCTTTCAGTGAGGTGCAAGCTTTCTTATAGTTGGCGCCATTGTCGGTGACCACATGTACAATATGCTCGGCACCAATCTCCTCCACCACCTTCTGAATCTCCTGAAAAACGCATAACATATTATATATACACACATATATACATAAAAAAAAGAAACACATGACAACTATGTTTAGGACGTACCCTGTACAAATAGTTAGCATCTTGACTTTTTCCAGATGCATCAATGGATTTGTGAAACCATGTGACCCCATTGCAATAAATCAGAAAGTTTATGACACTCATTTTTGTGGGGCCAGTCCATGAATCACACATCAACGTGACACCAAAGTTGGGCCACTCCTTTTGAAACTTCGCATATCTATCCTTCAAGTCTTTCTCATTCTGTTCTAGGTACTTGCCATCAATATCTCTTCCAGTGGGTGACGCGATGCCTTCACCTGAAACCATAAGCAAACAATGAGAATATGGAAACATACATAAGGCCATAGGTCTCCACGTATAGGTACTTACCCCACTTCTGTGTCTCTCGCACCGCACTGACAAAGTACGGATTATCGGCATTTCTTCCGAAGATTCCTACATAATGGAAAAACTTTCCCCAAGCTTTACCAATAGCTTCCTTTGCATTTTTCTCCTTCTGCGTCCAAGAGCCTGTATCAATCCTTTGTTGCTGCATTCCTCTCCTCCCACCCGCTGCCACATGATAGTCCTCCACCTCCACTGGAGTCTCCCTCCGTGATCCCGCTCTTCTAAACAACCTGTCAATAGGATTCCCACCTTGCGAACCACCACCACCAGCACTACCCCCTCCACGGTGGTAATTACCTCCTCTATGTTGCACCCTCTGCTCGTACTCATATTCTGCTCTTGATTGGTTGAGTGCTTCCCTCATCTGAGCCTCATATTCATCATCACCGAGGGGATGGTTTCCCTCAGCTGCAGCTTTTTCTTCTGCCAACCTTTGTCGAGCCCGGTCAGCAGTCGTCTTCTTAGCTCTGTCAAGATCTCGCCGAAAGTACGCACGCACATCTGGTGGCACACGGGCGCAATGCAAGGTGTCCGCCCCGTACCCAGCCAAATGCTGTTTAAATCTAGTGCAACCACCGCCTGCTCTCGTCACATGACAATATTTGCATCTCCATCCAGGAGCAAGATTTTCACCATGCTCCCATACAACGTCTCTGTTTCTGCCTGACATTGTCTACTCTACCTGCATAAACGGACAACACAAAGTCACACCTAAATAAAATGTTTCCTAAATCCTACCACAAATCCTCCATAATATATACCTAAAATATACCTCAAATCTATACCTCACATACACAAAGTTACAATATATACACAAAGTCACACAATATATACCTAAAATCCTAAATCCTACCACAAATCCTACCTCTAATCCTAAATCCTAAAAAAACATCCTAAAATAAATCCTACCTAAAACCTAACCAATCCTAAATCCTACCACAAATCCTACCTCTAATCCTAAATCTAAAAAAACATCCTAAAATAAATCCTACCTAAAACCTAACCAACAAACTATCCTAAGTCCTAAAACAAATTCTACCTAAATCCTAAAACTACTCTAAATAAAAAAAAACTTACCTGCGCGGTTAGCCGCCGAACCGGTCGGTAAACCGAGCTAACCGAGCGGTTAACCGAGCTAACCGAGCAGTAAACCGAACGCGCGCCGCGGCCTCGGTAAGCCGCCCGACCCGGTCGGTAAACCGACGAATCCGCGCGGTAAGCCGGCGGCGGCGGGCGGACGCCTAGGGTTTCGCTCGGATGCTCGCGTTGGGGGAGAGGAAATGAAGTGTCGGCGCGTTTGACCCCCCCCCCCCCCCCCCCCCCCCGCTCACTGCCGGCTGGTTTTGTGCCCGTGACGGCCTAATGGGCCTCACGGGCCTTAACGGGCCGGCACTGTTTTTTTTCTTTTTTTTTTCAAACTTCTATTCGTATAAATAAATACTAAACGAACTCAAATTTGAAAAATTTTTACACCATTGGCTTCTATAAATCATGGACTATTTTTAGAAATTTTTTCAGCATTTTTTTTTTCAAATTTTAAATTTGAATTTGGGGAAACCCTAACCGGACCGGACCGGAACCGGACCGGCCCGGTTAGGGTGGTTACCGCGGTAAACCGTGGTAAACCGGCCGGTTTTTTTAACCCTGACCACGAGTCCACGACCGCGTCGTCATCCTGACGTGGCCGTGAGACGACGAGACGATCACGCCCGACCCGAGGCACCGCCTGCCGACGCTTCACATGCCGTACTGCCGCCTGCGCCTCCGCACAAGGCGCCGGCCGGCCCTTCTCAGCACCACACCACGCGAGTTAAAACTGTCAGCCTGGAGCCTGGACAAGGGCCGCATCGGCGACGCCGGTCTCTAGCTCTGGCGCTGCCAGAGGAACTTGTGGTGGGTCAGAGAATGAGAAGATGAGAGTTGAGATAGCTTATCGGAGGGGAGGCAACGCTCATCGGGAGACTCTGGCCTCAAATCCGTTTCAGCCATCCCGTGGACATCCTCTTGTTTCCCGCGCTGCTTTCCCAGCCAGCCGGTTTCGTGACCACAGACCACAATTGCAGAGGGCCCAGCCCAGCGGTAGGACTGTAGGAGTACGTGGTGGATCTCTAACAACGACACCTGATGCTCGCTCACCTCAAGTGTCGGTCGTCCTTAATTCCAGGAGGCACTTCTCGGCACTCCTCCCGTCCCAAAATATAGACTTACATTTCAAAAATTTTCTCACTTTGAAGAATCAATCAATTTCAAATTTAACTAGTTTTTATGAAAAATAAAGTTAATATTCATATATTCAAATAGCTTTATACTATAAAACAATACTCCCTCCGGACAACTTTGTTAGATGTAGTAATGGAGTGTGTGCACGTGATTAACTGCCAGAATGTGCTTCACGATTGGCTGAGTTTCCTATTGCACGCACGCACTTAGAGAAAGCTATATCAAAGTTGGAGGGAGTATATGGCATGATTAATTTAATACTTCACGTGTCCTGTAATATAATATAGCACATTTTAGCATTTAAAATTTGTCTTGATATATAAGGGATTCAGAGGAAAAAAGATAATATTTACTAAATGGAAATACTTGATTAGTACTTGCCATATTTTTGTATAAGAGAACTGAGAATGCACCCTTTAATCATGGGGAATAGAATCAGATTTTAATAGATTAAGAAGTTAAGTGAGGGGTACATGCGTTTATTATACTACTCTCTCTTAATTTGTCGAAGAATAGCTAGAATACGATATATTTCATGAGGGAATAATATTTATTGGGTATCATAAATATTAGTATGTTTTTATATTTGGGCCAGGGATCATTCTCAAACATCGGCATCTTCTTCTCCTAATGTATTCTCTTCCTCTCTCTATCTCTCTGAAATTTTTTTAAAAAAGAGATGATAAGGAACTTCATTATACGATACTTAGAAGTTTCTAGACATCGAGACCAATATCTTCTGATCAAATAGATCTTTCACATCTAAATCATTGTAACTGAATGCACATTGAGCAATTATTGTCTTCATAACTCAAGGTACCAACAATAGACAATACAGTCACGTCATCTAAATTATGTTATTTCATCAGCTTTATGACGTATTCCTTCTCTAAAATTCTCACATATATTTTGTTTTTAGGAAAACATGATATTATTGAACCTTGGTCAACGACTAGACCTGCAATATGGTGTAATCTATGTTATGACTCTCTAACCCACAAGCACTAGGGAGCCCAATGTAGCCTAAAGGGGGTCAAGTGCCCACTCCCAGCCCTCCCTCCAAATTAAAACTCCCTTAATTATAGTACATTCCTCTCTTTTCTGCTAACTTGATTATCGATATCCAGAGTGGCACTGCTTGTTGCACCATCAGCACCAGCGATACTAAAGAATCAGGTAACTTGGGAAAGCACAAGTTCTTTGCTTGGCTTCTACACTCAAAGATAGATTGAATACCAGTAACCTTTTTAAGGAGGAAGAACATGCATCTGGACGATTACTCATGTGTTCTTTGTAACAATGATAATGAAGAAACAAACTTCCATCTGTTCTTTGACTGCCCATTTAGTATTGATTATTGGAACTCCATTAATATTCATTGGAATCTGAACCTCTAGCCGTTGGATATGATCATTCAGACTAGAACAGATTTTAGCAGTCACATTTTCAGAGAAATTTTCACTGCTGCATGCTGGACAGTTTGGAACACTAGAAATGGAGTCATTTTTTACAACAAAGCAGCTTCTGTGGCTACCTGGAGAATTGCCTTCAAGGATGTGTTTTTTTAAGAAGTCGGTAGGGGAGCCCCCTACCTATATTTTTCATTTTCATTAAAAAGGCCAAAGATCAATGCAAATCCAAGCAAAGCATTGCAGGCCCTCTAAATCTGTGGCGAGAGAGTTTTCACTGATTGTCTGTTTTCCTTTTCCTTTAGGCTTTGTAAGCCTTATAATCTATACATTTATAATTATGTGTTGTTCTATAAATAAAAAAGAAAAAAAATAGGTAGAGAACTTCCCTGCCATTTCCTTCAAAAAAAAGAGAAAAGAATACAATCAAAATTAAGTGAAGTATCATATAGGACCACTTTAATATGTGGAGAGAAATAAAAATGAGCTAAATTCTAAACCTTTTGAAGGCGCTAGAATTGGCTTAATATGGGTGGACATTTTTTTTTTTGCTTTAGCTACATGACATATATGAGTACATGCATGACTCGGAGGATAATAAGCCTCTCCTAGAGATAATGAAGGGTAACATGGGATTACAATCAATACTAAATTAACCATCTCCAGGATTGCCAAATCATGATTCTAGATAGTGAATGTAAAATCATGATTCTAGCTAAAAAATGCAGGGTGTTTAGATCTTAGATTATTATCTTTGCATAGGAAGTATAGCTAGGTTTGGGTAGATAATTAGATACAAATCATATTCTAAAAATCTAAATGTTTTGATCTCATTCATCTCCAACAGTTTGGTAAATGACTTACCATCCTTTAAAATTTGGCAAAACAAGACAAAATCAATCTCCAACATTTTGCCAAAGTCACTTGCCAAATTTCGCAGCTTGCCAAATCCTTCATCCGCGCACGTATACGACTTGCGATCCATCGGGCACGACCGGCGCTACACTTCCCGCGCTTCCGAGGAAAATTCCTCCTCTTGTTCCCGCGCGGCCCACGACCCTATATCATCGCGATCTCATCTTCATCGAGCGCCAAGTCCGCACGGCGTCGCGCTCCGTCCTCGCGAGGTCGTAGGTCGCCCCGTCCTTCTCCGTCGTCGCGAGGTCGTAGCGACCTGCTCCGGCGTCGCGAGGTCATAGGTCGCCCCGTCCTGCTCGGTCGTCGGTCGTGAAGATCAGGTACCTCGTCCTTCATCTTCCTCTTCCTGTGATTCAAGTTTGCCTGTGCGTACTTCATGTGTGTACTGATCCATCATGCCTGCTAGTATATCGTGGTACACATCCATCCTCTGATTCAAGTTGTTACTGATCCATGCCTACTAGTTCATGTTGGTATTGATCCATGCCTGCTAGTGCTAGTTCATGTTGGTACTGATCTGCAGGTACCGGTCAATGTCGCGTACGTAGGAGAGAAACGGGGTCACGCGAGGTAGAGAAACAATCGGCAGGTACCGGTCAACGACCTCAACTGGTGGGCCGTCAGATTTTTTTTTTGTTTTGGCAAGCTAAAAATAGGGAACTGTTGGAGATAGTTTCTTTTTCACTTGGTATACTATTTTTGTAACTTGCCAAAACACAATATTTGACAAGTGATTTTTACCGAACGGTTGGAGATGCTTATTTCTCTACCCCAATCTCATTGTTTTTAGGAGGTCCAAACAGGAGCCTGAGAAGCATAGTCCCATGGGATTTGTTGTGGTACTCTTAGATGTCTGTAAACGTCGATCTAGAGAGAAATTATCACATATTACTACTTAGAGTAGTGTAATAGAAGAAGTGTTTATTTGTTTATTTATTTATTGAGAAATAGGAAGCATAGAAAAATATCTCGCAATCAGACTTATTAAGCCAAAAAATCTTGCAATTAGATTACTTAGCCAAGATATCCTTCAATTAACGTGTTAGGTGTTAGCTTGACATGTTCATAGGTTGCGTATTAAAGTATTGCCACGTATGTAGAGGTCTTAACGTGATGTTACGTATGTAGAGGTTATATTTTTATGTGATTAAGATGTCATGTGTTTTTGTAGAACGTGACATTTTTATGTGATCCATATATATGTAGAGGTGTAACATGTATACATGATAAGATATCACTCTTTTTTTATCCTAGCTTGAGCTTGACTACTTATTCTTTTATGACACATGTAGATGTGTATACGATGGCTAACATGTATACAGTCTCCTGTGGAATAAGTTTTTTTTCCCTATTTCCTATATTTTTCGTGAAAATGAACTGGTTCTTGTGAAATTTCTTACACAATTTCTTTGATTTTCTGCGTTTCAAAGGGGACCCTATATGTCTATAACTTCTGCTTGTGACGTCACATATGTAGTTGAAAGCGTGCACTTCACATGATGGATCAAACACGCAATGAATTTTCCAATTAACGTTATGTGGTACATTGTATATTTGTGACGTACACATGAGAATCAGCACAAAAAATAGATTACAAGACTTAATTAGATTGGTGTCTATCAAATCAAGGAATTTGTTGCCTTGGGAAACAATCCGGTCAGGCCATGATCCACACGCAGGGGCGGACCTATTTAATGTCTATTGAGGGCAGTGGTCGCCACTCAAAATTTGCTAATAGTGGTTGCAGTATATAAATAAATAAATGATAACGCCCTCACACAGTAAGAAATGAAGAGTTAAACCTGATACTCATCCTAAGTGTGCCAACAGTTGAATTTTTCTCTTGGGTCCGCCCCTATCCACACGTGTGGAATGCATCAAATGGAAAGGACGGTGCAGGAAAATTTTTTTCTCTAAATTGTTTCCTTGTTATGTTAAGTATTTATAAGTGTTTCATTCATCTATTCTAAAATCAAGGGCTATGATTCATTTAAGCTCTTATTACACCCTCTCAAGAGCTTGCTCGCACCGCCAGAGCAGATTGTATTACGGGCCTGCTATGTTTGGTCGTTGCCATGGCTAGTTTGCCTTAGCTAGACAACAACATATCCTCGACCTCGCCTGCTGCTGCGGTTGGAGTGATTTTGAATACTAGCTGCCGTGGTGACATTGTGCAGACATCAGAGTGGCCGGAACGGCGGAACCGGACCTGAAGGCCGCACGTACTAAAATGCAAGTCAGCAAGTACGATGTGACAGTTGGCGCCACGCCGTCCTCTGGGCTCTGGCAGAGGAAGTTGTGGTCGGTCAGATAGGGCTTATCGGGCCTTGTTTAGTTCAGAGAATTGGAGAGAAAAACACTGTATCAGAATTTCTGTAGCATTTTGTTTGTATTTGGTAAAAATTATCTAAATTTTGACTAACTAGGCTTAAAATGTTCGTCTCGCAAAATACAACAAAACTGTGCAATTAGTTTTTGATTTCATTAATATTTAGTACTCTATGTATTTGCCGATATTTTAATGTGACGGAGAATCTTCTTTTTGTATAGTAGAATTTAGGAGAGAATTAGAGCAACTAAACAAGGGGTCGGAGGCACTCCAATTGGCCAGCATCCTGGATCGCCTTCTGATTCCGGCGCTGCTCTCCCAGCCAGCCAGAGCCAGTTTCCCTTCCCACACCACAAGTGCAGAGGCAGAGGGCCCAGCGGTGGTGGGCTTGTGGCACGGCCGCACCCGCACGGGCACCTGATGCTGCTCAGCTACAGCCGCAAGTGTCCTTTCAGGACTCAGGAGGCAGTGCACGGTAGGCCAGAGAGGCCACACCCTGTGACCCCCAAACAGCTAGCTAGCCACATCTTCTTCTCCCTCTCTATTCTCTCCCTCCTCTATTGTCTCTCTGAGAAAAAGAAAAAACAGGGCGACATTTAGCTGTCTAATAGTGACTGGTGCCTGCCAATTGGCAAGCGAATAATAAATTGCAAACAAGGCGTGCTTGGACTGGATTATTCGGACCGGAGAACAGAAGGCTATGCATCATTTTCTTTTTTCTTCAAGCGGGCGCTAGTCCAGTTGGTTAGCTGCTACCGTGTTGCACCCTTGTGGCCGGAGTTCGAACCCGTACGGGGGCGATTTTGTCGGCCGGTGAAAAAATCCAATCATCTACCTCACGCCAAAGCACTTAAGCACAATGCCCGTGAGCTATCTTACCCTCACGGGTCGAGTTTTTTTTCATATCAAAAAAATCACAGCTAAGCTGGAACTACTGTAATAACTACGGCAGCCAAGCCTGAAGGTTTGAATTTGGAACGGATCAACTACCCAAGAACAACACAGACATACTACTCCAATCCATGCTACCATAGGTCATCAATTTGCCACGTTATGCCGTGTAAAGTCGGGCCCATCATAGTAAACGGAAATACAGAAGGCTATAGGAAAACAAGCAAGCAAGCCACCTCGCCATGCGAGGTTTATAAAGTCCAAGAAAGACGCGCCAGCCACGACGACCTGGCCATCATCTACACCCACCACCCAACGGCGACGCGCGCCACTGCTCTGCTACTCTGCTCCAGAACCTTCCCAGACTGCTGCTGGCTGCTGTGCTCCTCCACCTCACCTTCTACCTCCCCTCCCCTGCTCTCTGCCTCTCTCTCTCTCTTCCAGCATCCTGACCTTCGGCGCGCGGCCATGGACGCCGCCGCCGCCTCGGCGCAGCGACGATGGCTGCCGTGGGCCAGGCGCCAGGCGGCCGCGTACCTGGCCGCAGCAGGCGGGGGCGACGACGGGTGGGCGGCGTCCGCGGTGTCCGCGGTCCGCGTCGTCGTGTGCTTCCTCGCTATGGCGATCACCACGGCGGCGTGGGCGGTGCTCATGCTGCTGCTCCTGCCGTGGCCCTCCCAGCGCATCCGCCAGAGCAACGTCTACGGCCACGTCACTGGACGCATGCTGGTATGTACACGTCTTTTGTGCGTGCCTTCGCTTCGCCTACTGGCTACTACACATCTACAGGGCGATCGACGATCGGTTTCACGATTGTCATTTATTTTTCTAGTATCTAATTTGTTTCAACCATACAATACAGAATAAGACTCGTGATTGTGCACGGGCACTTAGATTCCGAAATTAAAAATAGAATCTTCCAACAACTTGGGACGTTCACATGAACTATACCGAAGCCATTGAAATTCTAAATTTTGAATTACGAAATAAAAAAATAAAATAAATATTTAGTACTCTAAATGACTTTAAGTTAAAAAAATTGTCAGCTACAAAGCTATGGATCACATTGGTAATTACAACTTTCGTATAAATTATGTCAGCACTATGAATTTTGAATTTTAAAATTTGAGAACTATAAATTTGTAAATCCTATTGAGCTCTATAATTTTAATATAAAATTCATCTTTATCCAACTTCATACGTAAAAGTTATGATTTCTTTTGAACAACTAAGTACAGGCTGGGTACAATAATCAGGAGTATAATTTCTCTCCCCCTACGCTCTTGAAAACTACTGTTTTAATAGCTATAGTGTATTAAAATAGTGTCCATTATTAATAAATAACTATAGCAAATTATCAAAAAAAAATTTGGTGCGTTCGAAACTTTGCAGATGTTTTCTAGCACATGTTTTTTTTTGGAACATTTCTAGCACATGTTTTGACTTTGAAAAGTTTTGCAGCTGTGGATCCTGGGGAACCCAATCAAAGTGGAAGGCGCTGAGCACCTAAACACGAGGGGAATCTTCATCTGCAACCACGCATCGCCGCTGGACATCTTCCTCGTCATGTGGCTCGCTCCCACGGGTACCGTCGGGATCGCCAAAAAGGAGGTCAGGACACAACATACACACACAAAGGCAGCTAGCGTGTCACTGAACAACAAAACTCTCCCTCGCTGAAATGACGTGCCTAGCTGCCTGCCTGGCTGTCACACAGATCATCTGGTACCCGCTGTTCGGGCAGCTCTACGTGCTGGCTAACCACCTGCGCATCGACCGCTCCAACCCTGCCGCTGCAATCCACTCCATGAAACAGGTGGGTAGCAGTGCCATCTCCATTCCACGCTGCACTGAATTCTCTTGTGTGTCGTGTCACCGAGCCGTGTTCTTGCATTGTCCCCTGTAGGTCGCCCGTGCAGTGGTCAAGAACAACCTGTCCCTCATCCTGTTCCCGGAGGGCACACGATCCAAGAACGGCAGGCTGCTGCCCTCAAGAAGGGGTTCGTGCACGCCGCGCTGCAGACGGGGCTGCCCGTCGTCCCCATCGTGGTGACCGGCACGCACCTGGCCTGGAGGAACAACAGCGTGCGGGTGCGCCCGGTGCCACTCACCGTCAAGGTCCTGCCGCCCATCGGGACCGGCGGCTGGGAGGAGGCGCGGGTCGACGAGCACGTCGAGGCGGTGCGGTCGATGTACGTCTGCAACCTCCCCGACTCGCAGAAGCCGCTGGACGCTCTGGTCGCCCGGAAGAGCGACTGATTTGTCACCGCCCTGATGAGGATTCTTGCCAGCAGTGTTCAATGGTGATGATTCTTGCAAGCAGGGTTGAATGGTGATGAGTACATAGTCCTTTTTGCACACATTATCCTGGGGGGACGAAAAGCAACAGTTCTTTTGCACAGCATAGAAACTTCTGTGGAAAATATGTAACATTTCAGCTGAAACCCATATGTGGTAATTGGTAAGGTGACAAAATTTACACAGGGAACGCTGCGCTGTAGGTAAATCTTTTACCAATGCAACAATAATGCAGATCCTGTTATACAACTGGGAAGAGAAGAAGAGTAGTGGAACCGTTGAACATATTGATGTTAGGCAGGGGCGCAGGGCCGGTTCGGCTCTGTCCACTGTAGGTTCATCCAATCCAACTGAGGATTGAAGCATTCTCTTCTTCTAAACAAGATCCATCGTAGGAGCATGATGTATACACAGGTCAAATGTGGGTCATCCTAGTTCTTCAGCAAACTACGTGGAAGACTGTTTAATCATGGAGACTCTTTCCCACTGGAAAAGGCCAGACTTCTCAACATCATATAGGGACAACACCGGGAACTCTGACAGGCAGGAACTGAAGGCATTGGAAAATAGGACCAGGAGGCTTCGGCAGGCCTGCTCTTCTTCCAGGCGCTCCATCTCGGTGCGCTGCAAAGCAGAACCCTTCCAGGGTTGATAGTAATGCCTGAGATTGTATAAACACGATTAATTCAATGATATGCAGATATCCAGCGCTTAGGTCATCATAAGAGAAGCATATAAAAACTTAAAATATTCTAAGCCCATACCATCTCCATGCAGGATTAGATTCAGTCAGGCAGTGTATCTTTGAGCAAAGCATTTCGATTTTCCCACGGTTGTTGGCCAGGTGTTTGTTCACTGTTTCATCAAAAAAGTAAAAAAAGAGTGAGATGCTTCATTTTTCCAGTAGAGAGATAAGAGCACAAAGGCACTATATGCTTGCAATTGTAACACAAGAAATTATCCTAAAATTGATAGATTAATTTAGGTGCATTGAAGCTCTTCATGATCAGCATCAGAATGCAGCAAAGTCCAGTGTACCTTGCTTACTGGATCTGTCAAGAAGCAACAAGCAAAGGGCTGTAACAACTGATGGCAAGGAATCACTGTTCTTTGCTACATGATCTTGAAGGTACAGTATAATGACAGCTAGAGTATCACTTGCACTGCAACTCGTTGCCGTTTCAACCCTTTCACATGCATCGTCCAAGAAAGACCTAAGAGTTTCAAGACTGCTGGTGCTCCGTGCAAGATCTACACTCTTTCCATGAGAGATGCTAGATATCTTTCCAAGTATTACAGAAGCGGCTAACAAGCGCAAAATCTTCAAAAGTAGAGACTCATTTCTTTGTGGCTCTTTGCAGGATATTTCCAACAGAGATCTTTGGTTGGAGTACAGCCACAAGATGCTTGAAGTTGCCCAAGAAACAACCATTGATATTCTTGACTTATCCTGTGAAACAAAACAAAGATTTACATATAGCATTTCTTATAATACTTGGTCAGACAACACATTGACAATGGTAAAAATGTGATTTTAGTGGCTTGTGAAATAAAGGCAGTGCAAGAACAAAGTACCATTTCAGATAAAATTGGAATAGGACCATTCATCAGAATGGCATCGACACCAAGTTCCATTGCAAGCTTATGCTCTGTACTTCTTGAGCTACCACCAATAGCTTGGCACAGATTAAATACACCATGGAGGGACAAGGTAAAATGAGGTTGGTATATCTTCCTTTTCATAGACAACCTCATTGTTGATGTAATGACACTTAGCACTGAAGTCAACAAGCAAGCATTTCCTTTCAATAATTTGGCATTGTTAATTAGGAGGACAGAAAGGTACGATGATATTGCTGAGAGCTGCTCAAGGGCAGTTTCTTGGAGCCAATCTGTGATTAATCTTGATGATATCAAACCATTGACTACCTGAAGAAAGCAAATAAAGTTATAGGATTAGTGACCAAAAAAACAGCTTCACAAAAATGCTACAGACCAAATACATCCATAGCGCTACCAAAAAAATAATATTTATAGAGAATGTCGCCAGGCCACAATAAGATGTCAAAGTTGACCTCTGATGGAGGATTTATGTCACACCAAGGAAAAATATACACAGGAACTAGTCAGTCAATCATTTTTATCCATCAATTCTAGCATTCAGACGGACAACGCTACAACCGACACAATAGCTGTTTGTGCCAAAACTATCCCTTTATAAATAATCTAAGCAAATGTGGGTTTCAGCAAATGCTTGCTAGACAAAACTGCTCAGAACTATATTATAGAATAGTTGATTTTAACCTAGATATGGAGCTGATGCACCAATAATGTCCATAAACCCATTATTAATTAGACTATGATTGCAAAAATTCCATCTCTAACATGATGAACTTCCTCAAGGCTGTTTATTACAGTGAGTTTGACTAAATGCAGAATAAGTATCAAAATAACAGATCAATATCTCCTACATAATATACCAAACAGTACACAAACCAGTTATATGCTTTAAAAAATGATATTATGGTCCTCATGTACAACAGAACTTTTATGAAACAGTTGATCCATTGCCACTTGCAGCCAAGACTAAATGCAGAAAAGATGAAAAATCACGTGCTCTATTTATTTTATTTTATTCCTTCTGAAGGGGTGTGCACTATAGCAGAAAGTAATTTATAACAGTGTTTTACCTCCAATGCTAACTCAGTTACTCTAGACCAGGAGCTTTCAGAACCATCAGACCCTTCACTACGGACTGAAATAACAGACAATAACCACAATAGAATGCCAGACTCTTTTACTAGATGATGAGCTAGAACTGGCAGCTTGACACATTTCTTCAGCACCTACAATGCAAAGCATATCAAATATAAATAAATAAATAAATAAATATTCAAATCTCCAAGCAACTATCAGATCCAAGAAGTCAACTGGACTAAATAAGATGACTACAAAATTTACCTTAAGGACTAAAACCTTCGATTCAAAATCTGAAACAGGTGAAGAACAGAAGGCAAGAACAAGCTCTAAGACTCTTCCTCTCTTGTATATTTTAGCATCATCAGGTAGATTTGATCCAGCAGATAATAACCGAAGCATCCACAAACGTTCAGCTTTAAAATGCACAGAACTGCTCTGCAATAAGGTTGGAAATAACGGAATGCTCTGCAACAAAAAGGACAATAATATTACTAAAATTCAATACCTCTGAATACACACTCTGAGATAATGGTTACCTGCAGGCTGACAGAAGTGGAATGCATTAAAAAATTTCTAATGACAGTAAATTGAGCGTGTGAGCCATCCAGTAGCGTCAAAGATGCTTCTGCAGCAAAAACAGCAATAATGGAAGGTATCTTCTGCCACTGTTCGGATATCCCATTCTGAAGGTATGTCAGAAGGAGCTGAAGCTGCCATGTTTCCTTGCTTCTCTGAGCATACTGTAAATATGTAAAAGTACATTTTAAGTGGTTGTATATTTCAAGAAAATAACAGACACATTGCACAATGCACACAGAAGGATAAAGGATCACAAATACAGAACACCATACAAGTGCCTTTTGCACTCAGATCTATGTCATAAAAATGCTCCCAGAATGTCAATAAGCATAATCTTTATGCTGTCATTCAAGTTAAATAAGCATAAAAGCCATCACACATGAATAGCATTTAAAAAATGTAAACTATAGGAATTTCAACATACTTAAATAAGCATATAAACATTCTAACAAATGCTAGAATTTGAACATACTGATACAAGCATGTATATTAATCAACAATATGTTCGCTAAGCGAAGATAAGTTGTAACATAGAAAATTCAATATAAGCAGATAGGAGTAGTTGATAAGTATATAAACCAATTGAGACAACAGGTAAAATTTAGAGATTCATGAAACAGCAGATACCTCAAGGGATTTTTTGAATGTTCCTAGGCACTCATAGCCCAACATCCTTAATTCATGATCAGGAGATGCTATACTAACAAGTGTGATTGCAAGAAGCCCTAGTCGGGCAAATTCAGCAGGCTCAATGTAATCCATGTGAAGAGTATGAATTGAGAATCGCAATATAAAAATAGGATCGTAAATCTGAACAACATCCATTCTTTGAGATGTTACCTAACAACCAGAATCAGATGAAGATAAATCAGTGAGGTAGATTTAAATAACATTACTGTGAAAGCACAAGACCTAGAACAACACCCAAAGTTCAGTTGACACTTATTATTCCAGAAATTACCTCGAAACTATCAGCAAAGCTATCCCGTTGAAGCTGTTCCAGCGAGAAAATAGAAGCCCTTGAAGATCTTTTATAGCAATATAGCAAAGATGTCTTTGCACAGAGCTTGGAATCAACAGGTATGTTCTCCCGAAAGAGCGCCCTTCTCCTTTCAGTAATTTCAGCATTCTCTGTGTTATGCGCATCTGATTTTGAAAAATCTAGTTTCAGTTCTTCTCTGAATTTCAGAGCAGAAGTTCCCCACAGATGATCGACTTCAGTAATGGTTCGGCACTCGGGTGACTCTATCTCATTCATAAGGTGAAGTATCTCCAAATCTGTGTCACTAAGGGTTGCGCCATAAACAGACAAAAGCAAGAAAACTAATTCTCTTGACTCACTCAGTAGGCTATTATTCTGTTGTCTGCTCTTAATATCATACAGTACCCTTAGTAATCTGATGGTTTCAACTCTTCTCTTTTCTGCAATAGAAATTTCTGTCTTATTTTCTTCCCTGAAAGAAGAATCGACTAATTTCAAAATACTTGGAGCTGGCTGTAGCATCCCCCCTGTGGTGTTACAAGCAGATGGATACTCAGAAACTTCATTGCAAGTTATTGTCGATACAAAAGTGGAGTGACCCAGTATAAGTTCAAGAATTTCATCAGCTGAGAACTTTCCTTGTGATAGCACAACAAGAATACATCGAATTGCTTTTATTGTGACAGGATCATTGAATCTATGCAAGAGGGATGATCTGATGAATTGGGCAAGGAAAGGTATTGATTTCAGCTGATTTAGATAGCTTTGAATCTCTGAAGACAATTCAATGATATTCTTGAGAATTACATATTCCAGAAAACATATGACCTTTCTTTCCTTGGTAGAGTGTGAGAAGATATTGTCACTCGATGGGAAATTCATGAGTATTCTATCGATAGTTCTGACCAATATGCTAATGAAATTTAGCTTTGCTTTGTGCACTCTCTTGGACTCCCTCTCTGAAGCTACTTCATTGGACCATGATTTTATAGGAGATAATAACAGTCTAATTAGTGATACCTTCGCGAACAATTCATTAGTAAACTTCATAATGCCATTGCACGAAGTGCGATTAATATCATTAACATCATCAGAATCTAATAGCTCAGATGACTCTGGAATAATTGAACTAACTATTTCCAAGCGTTGTTTCCATGAAATTTCTTTCGATGCAAAGTAGTAATGCAACATCGTAACTGACTTCCCCAAGAGAGTGTTACTGAAATAAACCATTATATCTTCAACTGATGTGGGTATAAAGTCCGTAAAATCTTCCTCAAAAATGCTCCGGGTAACAAAGCTTTTCCAACTTGAAAACCCTTTATCACATAATAGTAGTTCAGAATAAAAGATTGGAACTGGTTCAAGGAATTCAGCACACTGCCTATTGTCATCGCTGTGAAACTTCAAGCATGATAAAGCAGCAGGCAACATAAGTATAGCACCATCTTCTTGAGCCAAAGTGTTAGAATCAGAATCCTTGACTTGCAAAAGAGAAGTGTCTTTATTTAAAATTTCCAAGAATATCTGGCTAAAAAGGTTCAGATGCATAGGACTTACTTCCAAAAGCAACAGGATTGCTTTTGCTTTAACCTTAGATGTGCGAAAGATGCAGTGATGAAGAATGTCAATGGGAGTATTGATGGCCATTGTAGATAATATCATATGGAATGCAATATAGTCAGTGTTCCATCCTGCACATCTTTCTGTGTGATGAATACGACACAGCATCTTCAGCAAGCAATGATCAGCAAATTCAATATTCCACTTGGTAGCAAAATGAAGAATGATGTGACAGGCTTGCTGAATGGCATTGATATCAGAATTATGAATCTCCAAGTCCCGAAATCGATGGGATTCTGATCTCTGATCAATTTTTTGTAGATAACAGCACAGCATTTCCATGGCAACATCAGTAATATATAGGCACATCAAAACAGCAGAAACAAAAGCAGGTGAACTGGAGCTGCGACCGTCCAATTTTGAGAACATCCAATTTGCAAGGTCCAGGAGTTTGACAGGAGAAAAGAATTTTGACAGTGTGCGAACCATGTAGAAATTTGGCAAAAGCAATCCAAAGTTTACTTTGTCCATGCAGAGCTCAAACTTCTCCTTGAACAGCAATATTATGTTCTCCAGCAGAAGATTTGGAGCAGCAATCAGTGACTCATGGGATGGGCCATTATTGGTAGAGTAGTTACCTCCATAGCTACCAAACATTAGCAAAAGGTCATACAATTTACCCAAAAGGTTTAGAACAAAACGATCTATAAGGTGCAGATTTTCCTTTGCAAAAATAGCCAAAACTTCTTCCAGATGTTCCAAACTCCCATCTGCTAAATTTTGGCAATTGGATAAAGAGCATGACAAAGACAGGGTAATAACAGGATGCCGAAGAACAGAATCAACAATGTCTTGGATACATTGAACTGGATAGGATGGGTATGTACATTTTGACTCTGAAAGGTCAGCAGTCAAAACTTGAATACGCTCGAATACTCTATCAAGAAGACCAAAGCACAAATGACATGGTTGCTCAAGATTATTTGAATTTGAATCCTTAATAGTATATGATGACAGTAGGTGATGAGTCCAGAACAAGATGACTCTCAGATACAAGGTAAGCTCACTGAATGTGCAATTAGACAATTTAACTTCAAGAAGTCTTAGAAGTGCATCTTTATGTGCTTCCCTGATTTCATCTGGCGAAGAAAATGCAAGGCACAATACTGAAGGTAAAAGCGCACAGAAGGGACTGACACTTAAAAATGTACTTAGCGGAGCTGATTCTGTTGAAACAGAGAGGTTCTGCCATTCGTACTCAACTGTGTTTACATGGTCAACACTGATATCATCCTTGAACAGACTGATGCTGCTGAAGAATATATCTGGCCAACAACTAGCAACTTTAGCCAGATAATCATGTTGCAAAAAAAGAACCGAGGACAAGAAAGCAACATGAGATGGAAAACGTGTTTTCACAACATCAAGAAGATCTGGAAAGGCACTGATAACATCTTTTGGAGGTGCACATATGATTGAAAATAAGAATGCAGTTGCTACATCATCGAGCGAATTAGTTTGCTCTTGATTCAACATTTCTTCAACCTGTCTAGATACAGAGCACAACGAGTTACCATCAAACTCAGGAGAATGTTCCGGCATGTTGAACAGGCTATAATTTTGTTGGTCAGAAATTCTCCTCAAGAAATGCAGCATATTTGTTAATGGCCTCCACTCAGCAAGATAAATCCTAGAGTTCAGTTCTTGGGATGAAAATTTATCAAATCTTTCATTTAGAACAGTACGTATAAGATCCGGCAATGAATGCATGTCCACCTGTTAGAATCAGCAGTCTAGTCAATTCGTCATGCAAATCTGGTAAAAATATTATAGACAATATAGGGAATGTCTAATATACCTGAGACTGAAGAATAAGGTGGATCGTGTTGCACACATACAATGAAATTGTGGACTTCTCGTGTAACTTTGTACTTCCAGACTCTATGTCGAGTAGCCTAAGGCATTTCTGAAGAACACACATAATCAGAGGGCTGAAAGCTGGAGAACAGCCTACAAACCACAACAGAAAAGGTTGAGATACAGATGAAGTTGAATCTCATCAGGCAATATTTAAATAGTACAAATGAAAAGAGTGAGAAGCATCAACAAGATGAGTCAGTGATTCATAGTCAAAGAAGAAATGCAACATGTACAGTGTGTTATGACAAGAAAGTGTTATGGAGTGATTTTAGGATGAAGCACATAAATCGAAATCCAAAAGGAAAAAACTGACTGGAATTAAAGAAATGATAACATGGCAGAGCATTTAAACAAATAAGTTGCTAACATGGCCAGATGATACTATGGAAGGATAAACCCTCTCAAACCTTGTAAGTTTTTTTTTAAGTCAACAGCCTATTCTTGAGTCTTGACATTCCATTTGGCATACTACTGTTCGACAGCATGAGGCAATACAGCTGATATGATGGACCATAGACAAGATAAACAGCTTAGCTTGAGCAGATACTTGACATACGATTAATATTAATTTTACGAAAGAGAAACTACTGATCTATTAATATTTCACAAAGAAAGTAGTACCTTCCAAAAGGCCTGATTTAGAGATAAGCTTGCGTGTGTGCTCTTGGTATTTATACAGGTTGTTACCAACTACCGAAATAGCATCACACAGAAAAGGGATCACAATGTGTGATAATTTATTAGGTGCTCCAACTCTTAGGTTCTCTCTTACACACCATTTGGACTCATAACCAGGCAAGAAAACCAACCATGCATCAATCTCTGCGAAGTTATGATCAAATGCACCAGAACTTGCCATAGCAGCTTTAACTAAAATATATGCTTGATCACGGATGTTCTTAATCTGTGAATGCAACATGATATAAACCAAGGGTTGCAGATACTTGTACATTGATTCTGGAGCTCTTTCTGGGTCCAAATATCCTCTAGATTGGCCTGAATACTCAAGTAAAAGAGATAACAGGGATTGTTGCTCATCCATGGACAGATCCAATGGGTTAGGTGGTATAATCTTAAAGAATTCATATGATCCATCAAAAGAGCTGGGCATCACCCCCTGAAAGAAAATTAGATGTTGAAAATATTAATGCTATAAACTGCTAATGAATCCCATCAATTATAGAAGTAGAGACTAGGGACATGCACCCAAAAAAATCAGGTCAAGGTCAGAAGAATTAAGAACATCCAGCAAGTGCACACAGAGCATTGAATTTAGCTGTACCTACCAAATAAAGCCTGAGAACATCCAGCAACTTCGAGTGGAAGACATGTTCTACAACATTTGCATCTTTCATCTTCGGATCTTGTTTATCTAAGCTCCATATCTCACACAAGGAGGTTGTGCGGTCATTTTTTAAGTCCAGGTCTTGTTCTTCAGAAGCGTCCTTATCCTGCTCAACATCAATGCCACCAATAATAATATCATCAACCTCACAGGAAGGACTGCATCTTCGTTTCTTTTGAGGAGGCCCAGAAAGTTGAGCATTTTTCTTTCGCATGCTCTGAGAGTGATTTTGATGTTTCTGGCTGGTAGAAGAGAGTAACTTGAGAAGGACTTGAGGATCAGGCATAGCTCCATGAACTTCATCTTGGATGTATTCTCTTATAGATGTCCACCTCTTGACCTGCATTTCATCTCCCTGGTGAACCTCATAACCTAAGGATGCATCTGTACCATCAGAACAGCTTACTACTGGGAAATAATCTATTTTCATGGTTACTTTCTCTGAGCCAATGAATTCTGACTTCAGTCTCCCTTCTGATACCATGCAGTTGATGGCTTCGATAATATAACAAAGCAGGTTAACTGATTCAAAAACAAGCCTCAGAGAACCATGCTTCACAAGATCATCAGAATGCAGCAATCCCCTATTTATCATTGCTCGAGAGCATACATTGGGCACGATGCACTTCAAGACTACCTGAACTTCTTCATCATCTACAGATACCAGACCATGTGAATTGGATGAAAGAGTTTGAACAATGCTATCACATTTTGCTGAAGCTATGACATCAGCTGCAAGGGAGATAGCTGAAAACCTGCAAATAATAATTTGACCAGCATGAGTATATTGCACTACAAAAATAAACAGATAAATGCTCAGAACTAACCATGAAGGAGACGACCGTGGTTCAATATTGTAAGGAAACTCATTCATGTACGCCGAACAAAGAGACAGCCTATTACTCACAATGGCCAGCAACAATTTTTTGTGGTGAGCAACCTCAGTAGCTTTCAACTTTTTCATGAGATCAAGCAAGCGTTTCTCATTACCTCTCAAGTTTGATCCTGGCATCAATCCATTTTTCGGATCAGTGCACACCATGACCAATACCTCATGAGCAATGTCAGCTGCTTCCCCTGCATCAAGATTCCCTGAGATCAAGCTCAGCTGCTCCAATGTGACACTTCCAAAGAGGACACTCCTGAGCCCTGGTGGGACAAGTGACTCATCTACCAGGACATTGTCTCGCAGAGTTGAGAGGACGTACATGACGGTCTCAGCATCATCATTTCCAATCCCACGAAGCACTCCTGAATATACCTCCTTCTGTTGAAGGATCCATCTTAGCAGCCTTGGATTCCCAACCTCCAAAAACGACATGGCAAACCCAATAAATGACCGCCTTGTGGACCCAAATTCAGCACCCTTCCGCCGATTCCCTCCATCCCTGCTCCCTTTCTTCTTCATCGTCCCAGCGAGCTGCGGCAAAATAGCCATCTTGAAATCAAATCTCTCAGCTACCTCCGACGCCAAACCCCCTCCACGCCTGACAATTGCAGCAAGCAAATCCAGAGCGGCATTCTGCCTTCGGAACTCGCCGCTGTTCAGCTCCAGATACACATCCCCCATCTTCTCCTTATCCTCCAGTATAATCCTAGCAACACCGTCTAAGCTCTTCTTAACCGAACCATGTCGCCGCAGCTTACCATCAGGGTGGCCCAGGACGGCCGCAAAGAGGGAAGGTATGTACGCCATCCCCGGCTTCTCCCGGTGGAGCTGCCACGCCTCGAGCAGCTCCCCGAGGTGCGGCGACTGCTGAACGTACTCCTGTAGCACCTCCCCGCCGGACTCACCATCCAGTAGTCCTATGAACTCCTTAGACGCGTCCGAGTAGATTTTCACCTCCGAGGTGTGGAGATTCTTGAGGATGTGCACCAACCTGACCTTGTGGGCAACCGCGAACGGCTGCGTCCAGGCATCCATCCCTACCTTCACTAGAAAATTCTGCTCCCGCTTGGGCGGCTCCACCACAGGGGAGGCCATGCCGTCGTCGCTCATTGAGTTTACGCTGAACCACTAAAGCTTGTGCCAAATAAAACTGCACCAGCACTTTGGATCGCAACTCCAATGTATGTCGCGCGCGTTGAATAAGTAGAAGAACCTGGGGGAAAAAACAGCGGCCTAGGGTTTATCAGCAACAAGAGAAATCAATCCCCAAGTGCGAATGGAAATCCACTCCACGCCAGCTCATACCAGTATGGGAGCGGAGGGCGGCGAAATACGACGACGAAGAGGAGCGAAGCGCTGCTTCGGTGCGGACCGCTTGCTTCAGTGGAGTGGAAGCCTGCAAGGAGGCCGGCGGCGGTTTCGGCTGCGCGGGCGCGCGCTGGGGAAGAAGACGACGGACGGCGTCGCGGGGGATGCTTTCCTTTGCGGGGTTTTCGTGGCAGGTCGGGCCATAAGCTTGGGCCGAATGTGGCCCAATTTTCAAGGCCAGGCCTAACGAAGGCCCATACCTGGACCGACATCAGGTCAGTCTAGGCCCAGTAGTCCGGTACCAAAACATGAGCCCAGAACCAAGTCCGATCGTGCCTGCCACCGTCGATCCCGTTCCCGAACTGTCAGAGTCAGACCATGTCTTCCCTTTCGTTCCCTTCAAAAAAAAAAAAAGTCTTCCCTTTCGTCTCGGACTCTAGTTTCCCTTTCGTTTCTTTTTTTTTCTGATGATCACGTTCGTGAGGCCGACAACGATAAGGATTGCCAGACTCGTGTAGGTGCGTGCGTATATATATTCATGCGATGAGAAGCTTGCCCACAAGGCCATCAACAGCAAGCGCGTGCCTTTCAAGTTTCAACCAACAGAACTTCAGAGTTCAGATTCAGATCAATCTGCAGCGCCGCGCCGCGCCGCTCCGCCGCCTGCCAAGTGCCAGCTGCCATTCCCGTCCCTCATGGCACCGCGCACGACGAGCAACCTGCGCCAACCTGCCATGGCAGGCGTCGTGGCACCGCGCACGACGAGCAACCTGTGCCAGCGTGCCGCTGCGGGCGTCGTGGCACCACGCACGACGAGCAACCTGGGCCAGCGTGCCGCTGCGAGCGTCTTGGCGCCACGCACGACGAGCAACCTGCACCAACGTGCCACTGCGAGCCTCGTGGCACCACGCATGACCCCGGCCGGCGGCGAGCCCCCCAAGACCTCCTCCTGGCGCGTGGCGGAGAGGGCGACCGCGACGCACGACTTCGTGGTGACCGAGTACTCGAAGCTCGAGATGCTGGGCATCGGCCAGTACGTCAGTTCCGACGCCTTCCGCGCCGGCGGCCACGACTGGAAGATCAGGGTCTACCCGAAGCCGCCGCTGGCGCCAGGGGAAGGGGACTCGCCAGAGCTTGGCGGGATAGCCGATTACCGCCCGCCTTTCTTCCCAGGGGGGGCGAGCCTGCACCTCTGCGACCCCGACGAAGACACGGAGCTGACGGTCAGGTTCACGCTCAGCGTGCTGCATCGGGACGGCCGCGTGTCGCCCATGGCGAGCCGGACCAGGACGGAGATCTTCGGCGCTCCGCCGCGCCAGCAGCGCCACGGTTTCAACAGGCTCGTCCACGGGAGCATGCTCAGGTGGCGGTGCATCCACAACGACGCGCTCACAATCCGGTGCACCCTCACCGTCGTCGGCACCAGGGACCCGGTCCCGCCGCCGGAGCTCGCCGCGCACATCGGCCGCCTGCTCAGGACCGGGATGGGCGCGGACGTCACGTTCCAGGTGGGCGGCCGTGCGTTCCCGGCGCACAGGGTCATCCTCGCCGCCCGGTCGCCGGTCTTCAGCGCGGAGCTCTTCGGTCACATGATGGAGAAGGACGCGACGTGCATCAAGATCGTCGGCATCAGGCCGAAGGTCTTCGAGCTGCTTCTCCAGTTCATCTACACGGAGGCGCTGCCGGGTGACGGCGAGGGTTGCGACGCGGCGACGATGCAGCACTTGCTGGTGGCGGCGGACCGGTACGGGCTCGACAGGCTCAGGCAGATCTGCGAGTTGAAGCTGCGCGCTAGCGTTGACGAGGAGACGGTGGCGAGCATGCTTGCTCTGGCGGAGTGCCACAACTGCCCCAGGCTTCGAGATGTTTGCGTCGCGTGCATGTCGTCTCTCGATCAGTGACCCGTTCCCTCAAACCTCAAGCATCTTGAACTTAATTGTTCCTGATTTTTTTTTGTTATTCAGGCATATATAATCTTGTTATCGTTTGAATAGAAATGAGTTGTCATTTTTATTTTACTAGTTGGTTATCTAACATTGTTGTCTGAAAATTTAGAAACCTAAAATATAGTAACTCCCTTTTAATTTTAGATATAGTTTTATTAGATATATTAGAAGCTCATTTATGTTTGTTTATGTGGTGTGTATATACTAAATTGTTGGAATAAAATTAAGCATGTCCCACCTAGCTTAATGATCGTTGAATTTCATTCGTCGATGTCAATGACGATTCCAAGTCTTTCTGTCCAGAAACACGGAAAAACACATCTTAAGCCTTGTTTGGATGTACGTGTGTTGAAGAACGTATATGGATTTGAGATGAATATATGTGCATCCAAACAAGACCTTAGTGAGTTTACGACGACTATGGTGAGAAAAGTTGACGAGGTTGAGAGGTGAACACGATGGAGTGGTCTGGGTTGAGAAACTCTTTGACGATACTTTCGTATGCTTGCCAAGACATGGGTACCTGATTTGTATGACTTTTATATATGCGTGAAATAACTCCCCGGTTTGGATTATTGGAATTGAATCCATTGTAATAATCATAATTTAGACACAGATTAATTAAGCTAATATGGTTGTATACGGATTATATTTATATATTATTGTTGGCTATACGAGAGAGATACTTATGTGCTCAGCCACAGCCCTCTGTCCTAGCGGCCTCACCTTCACCGGTCTCTCCGCCTCTGTCCCAGTCTCCGGTGGTGGCAGGGGTTCCTTCTGGTGTGCAATGTGGCTACTGCAAGCTCTATGGTCACGAGGAGAAGGACTGTCGCAAGAAGCAGCGCAACCGCTATGGCTGTCGTGATAGGCGCTCCTCTCAGGGCTATGGTGCCTCTTCTACTCCGCAGGGTACTCGCTCTGTGTCCGCAGGGGAGTAGGAGGTTCTCGCCATGTTTCGTCGTCTCACTACCGCAGCTCAGGCCTCTCCTCATGGGACTACAACTCAGGCTTCTAGTTCCACACCACCTCCTCCTCCTCCTTCGTCAGGTATATCATCCCCGTGGTTCCTTGATTCGGGTGCCTCTTTTCACATGACACCAAATACCACACACCTATCTTCTCTATCCTCTCCTGATCTGCCTGTTGTTGTTCGCACTGCCTATGGCACCTCCCTTCCTGTTGCTGGGAGAGGTGTTCTTTCCACTTCTTCTTTTGAGGTTCCTTCTATTTCGCATGTTCCTCAACTCACCATGCAACTTTTATCTACGGGTCAAATCACCGATCATGGTTGTCGCATAATCCTTGAATCTGATTCTTGTTGTGTTCAGGACCTTCGTACGAGCCTTTTGGTGGGAACTGGGCCTAGGCGTCGGGACTCACAACGCCTATGGGAGCTTGATTGGTTGCGTCTTCCTTCATCCGCTTTGACTCCCCCCATCGCCTGGTTCTTCAGCATCAGCATCAGGTGCTTCATCCACCGCCTCTTTTGCGGAGTGGCATCGTCGTCTTGGCCACCTTTCTGGTTCTCAATTGTCCAGTCTTGTTGGTAGTGGTGTCTTAGGTCCGGTTTCTGGTGACACTGCTCTACATTGTATGGGTTGCAAACTTGGCAAACAGTTGCAACTCCCCTATCCCTTTAGTGAGTTTAAATCCTAGAAACCGTTTGATCTTGTTCACTCTGATGAATGGGGCCCTGCCCCCATAGTTTCAAAAGGAGGGCGATCATATTATGTTCTGTTCATTGATGACTATTCGAGATTTACTTGGATTTATCTGATGTCCTCTCGAGGCCAATTTCTGTCTATTTATCAACAATTTGCTACCATGGTCCGTACCCAATATAATTCTCTCATTCGTGTTTTTCGTGCGGACTCTGCTGGCGAGTACATTTCCACTGTCCATCGCTCCTACCTTGCTGAGCAGGGTACCCTTGCCCAATTTTCATGTCCTAGTGCTCATGCTCAAAATGGTGTTGCGGAGCGCAAACATCACCACATTCTTGAGACTGCTCGTGCTCTCTTGATCTCCTCTGCCCTTGCTCCTCATTTCTGGGCTGAGGCGGTCTCCACGGCTGTTTTCCTCATAAACCGCCAACCCTCCACCTCTCTTAAGGGTAGCACTCCCTATGAGCGTCTTTTTGGTAGCCCTCCTTCCTATAGTCATCTCCGTTGTTTTGGGTGTGTTTGTTATGTTCTACTTCCACCTCGAGAGCACACCAAACTCACTGCTCAGTCTGTTGAGTGTGTTTTTCTTGGGTACAGTACCGAACACAAGGGCTATCGCTGCTATGACCCTGTTGCTCGGCGGATGAGGATTTCTTGGGATGTCACCTTTGATGAGTCCCGACCCTACTATCCTCGTTCTCCCTCTGGTCTTTCGGACCAGAGTGGTATCTTCCACTGTCATCTCCATCTTCGCCACCTCCTCCTACTCCTTCGCCTTCGCCACTTCCTTCAACCTCCTCCACTATACCACCGCCTTCCCCTTTGCCTTCCCCATCACCGCCTCACTCTCAACCACCGGTCTCCCCTTCCCCACCGTTGTGTCCATCCCGTGAGATCACTCATTACTACACTCGTCATCCACGCCCTGCTCCACCACAGATCACTCACTACTACACTCGTCGTCCACGCCCTGCTCCACCACTTGACTCTTCCCCATCCGTCCTTGGACCTCTTCCTCAGCCTCCTCGCTATGACCTTCGTGACCGCAGCTCCCTTCATCCCCTGGATCGCTTTGGCTTCACTGCTACCGTCTTAGCCGAGCCTGCGACCTATCGGGAAGCTGCTTCTCACCCGGAGTGGCAGTATGCTATGGCTGAGGAGATTGCTGCTCTTGAGCGTACCAGCACCTGGGATCTTGTTCCCACACCACCCCATGTCACTCCTATCACTTGCAAGTGGGTCTACAAGGTCAAGACTCGCTCGGATGGCTCTCTTGAGCGCTACAAGGCTCGCCTTGTGGCTCGTGGCTTTGAACAGGAGTATGGTATTGACTACGAGGAGACGTTTGCTCCTGTTGCTCACATGACTACTGTTCGGACGCTTCTTGCTGTTGCCTCCGTTAGCCAGTGGTCCATCTCACAGTTGGATGTCAAGAATGCCTTCCTTAATGGTGAGCTTTGTGAGGAAGTCTATATGCAGCCACCTCCAGGGTACTCCATTCCTGATGGGATGGTTTGTCGCCTACGTCATTCCCTATATAGTCTTAAGCAAGCTCCTCGTGTTTGGTTTGAGCGTTTCTCCTCTGTTCTTATTGATGCTAGCTTCTAACCTAGTGATCATGATCCTGCTCTTTTTATTCACACTTCTCCCTATGGTCGCACCCTTCTTCTTCTCTATGTCGATGACATGATCATCACGGGTGATGACTCTCAGTTTATTGCCTTTGTGAAGCAGAGTCTCAGTGAGACATTCCTCATGTCGGATTTGGGTCCTCTTCGTTACTTCCTTGGTCTTGAGGTCACCTCCACGTCTGATGGTATTTTTCTCTCTCAGGAGAAGTACACTTAGGATCTCCTCTCCTGTGCTGCTCTCATAGATCACTGCACTGTTGATACCTATGGAGCTCAATGTTCACCTCTGACCCACTGATGGTGCTCCACTTGCTGATCCTACTCGCTATCGGCAGATTGTTGGAAGCCTTGTTTACCTTGGGATCACCCGTTCTGATATCACTCACTCTGTTCATATCTTGAGTCAGTTTGTCTCGGCTTCTACCCAGCTCCACTATTCTCACCTCCTTCATGTTCCGCGGTACCTTCGTGGAACCATCACCCGCCGTCTTTTCTTTCCTCGCTCTAGTTCTCTCCAGCTTCAGGCGTACTCTGACGCGACATGGGCGAGTGATCCCACTGATCGCTACTCCCTCTCGGCTTATTGCATTTTCCTTGGCTCCTCCTTGATTGCCTGGAAAACCAAGAAGCAAACTGCAGTCTCTTGCTCGAGTGCTGAAGCTGAGCTGCGTGCTATGGCGACTGTGACTGCCGAGGTGACATGGCTTCGATGGCTCCTTGAGGATTTTGGTGTGCCTGCCACTGCACCCACTTCTCTCTCTACTGATAGCACTGGTGCGATCAGTATTGCTCGTGATCCGGTCAAGCATGAGCTCACAAAACACATTGGGGTTGATGCTTCCTACATGAGATCGTAGGTGCATGATCAGGTTGTGTCTCTTCACCATGTGCCTTCAGAGGTTCAACTAGCTGATTTCTTCACCAAGGCATAGACACGGGCCCAGCATAGATTCTTGCTCTCCAAACTCAGTGTTGTAGATCCACCATGAGTTTGAGGGGGGTGTTAGATGTATAGATGCATATAGCTGCACTCTTTGTTTTCCCTTCACTTGGAGGGTTTATTTGCATATGTACACACACATGTATATCTTTCCTCTTTGGTCTGAAATGGAAACTGGTTGGCCATATTCATCTAACAGTGAGCAGTTTTATCTAGCAAGCATTTGTTGAAACCCCACATTTGCTTAGATTATTTATAAAGGGATAGTTTTGGCACAAACGGCTATTATTGTCGGTTGTAGCGTTGTTCATCTGAATGCTAGAATTGATGGATAAAAATGATTGACTGACTAGCTCCTGTGTATATTTTTCCTTGGTGTGACATAAATCCTCCATCAGAGGTCAACTTTCACATCTTATTGTGGCCTGGCGACATTCTCTATAAATATTATTTTTTTGGGTAGCGCTATGGATGTATTTGCTCTATAGCATTTTTGTGAAGCTGTATTTTTGGTCACTAATCCTATAACTTTATTTGCTTTCTTCAGGTAGTCAATGGTTTGATATCATCAAGATTAATCACAGATTGGCTCCAAGAAACTGCCCTTGAGCAGCTCTCGGCAATATCATCATACCTTTCTGTCCTCCTAATTAACAATGCCAAATTATTGAAAGGAAATGCTTGCTTGTTGACTTCAGTGCTAAGTGTCATTACATCAACAATGAGGTTGTCTATGAAAAGGAAGATATACCAACCGCATTTTACCTTGTCCCTCCTTGGTGTATTTAATCTGTGTCAAACCATTGGTGGTAGCTCAAGAAGTACAGAGCATAAGCTTGCAATGGAACTTGGTGTCGATGCCATTCTGATGAATGGTCCTATTCCAATTTTATCTGAAATGGTACTCTGTTCTTGCACTGCCTTTATTTCACAAGCCACTAAAATCACATTTTTACCATTGTCAATGTGTTGTCTGACCAAGTATTATAAGAAATGCTATATGTAAATCTTTGTTTTGTTTCACAGGATAAGTCAAGAATATCAATGGTTGTTTCTTGGGCAACTTCAAGCATCTTGTGGCTGTACTCCAACCAAAGATCTCTGTTGGAAATATCCTGCAAAGAGCCACCAAGAAATGAGTCTCTACTTTCGAAGATTTTGCGCTTGTTAGCCGCTTCTGTAATACTTGGAAAGATATCTAGCATCTCTCATGGAGATCATGCACGGAGCACCAGCAGTCTTGAAACTCTTAGGTCTTTCTTGGACGATGCATGTGAAAGGGTTGAAACGGCAACGAGTTGCAGTGCAAATGATACTCTAGCTGTCATTATACTGTACCTTCAAGACCATGTGGCAAAGAACAGTGATTCCTTGCCATCAGTTGTTACAGCCCTTTGCTTGTTGCTTCTTGACAGATCCAGTAAGCAAGGTACACTGGACTTTGCTGCATTCTGATGCTGATCATGAAGAGCTTCAATGCACCTAAATTAATCTATCAATTTTAGGATAATTTCTTGCGTTACAATTGCAAACATATAGTGCCTTTGTGCTCTTATCTCTCTACTGGAATAATGAAGCATCTCACTCTTTTTTTACTTTTTTGATGAAACAGTGAACAAACACCTGGCCAACAACCGTGGGAAAATTGAAATGCTTTGCTCAAAGATACACTGCCCGACTGAATCTAATCCTGCATGGAGATGGTATGGGCTTAGAATATTTTAAGTTTTTATATGCTTCTCTTATGATGACATAAGCGCTGGATATCTGCATATCATTGAATTAATCGTGTTTATACAATCTCAGGCATTACTATCAACCCTGGAAGGATTCTGCTTTGCAGCGCACCGAGATGGAGCGCCTGGAAGAACAGGCCTGCCGAAGCCTCCTGGTCCTATTTTCCAATGCCTTCAGTTCCTGCCTGTCAGAGTTCCCGGTGTTGTCCCTAGATGATGTTGAGAAGTCTGGCCTTTTCCAGTGGGAAAGAGACTCCATGATTAAACAGTCTTCCACTTAGTTTGCTGAAGAACTAGGATGACCCACATTTGACCTGTGTATACATCATGCTCATACGATCGATCTTGTTTAGAAGAGAATGCTTCGATCCTCAGTTGGATTGGATGAACCTACAGTGGACAGAGCCGAACCGGCCCTGTGCCCCCCTGCCTAACATCAAATATGTTCAACACTTCCACTACTGTTCTCTTCCCAGTTGTATAACAGGACCTGCATTATTGTCGCGTTGGTAAAAGATTTACCTACAGTGCAGTGTTCCCTGTGTAAATTGTCACCTTACCAATTACCACATATGGGTTTCGGCTGAAATGTTACATATTTTCCACAGAAGTTTCTATGCTGTGCAAAAGAACTGTTGCTTTGTGTCCCCCCACGACAATTTGTGCGCAAAAAGCATGTACTCATCACCATTCAACAGTGCTTGACTATGTACTCATCACCATTCAACACTGCTTGCAAGAATCCTCATCAGGGCGGTGACAAATCAGTCGCTCTTCCGGGCGGCCAGAGCATCCAGCGGCTTCTGCGAGTCGGGGAGGTTGTAGGCGTACAGCGACCGCACCGCCTCAACGTGCTCGTCGACCCGCCTCCTCCCAGCCGCCGGTCCCCATCGGCGGCAGGACCTTGACGGTGAGCGGCACAGGCCGCACCTGCACGCTGTTGTTCCTCCAGGTCAGGTGCGTGCCGGTCACCACGATGGGGACGACGGGCCAGGGTTAAAAAAACCGGTCGGTTTACCGCGGTAAACCGCGGTTACCGCCCTTACCGGACCGGACCGGTTCCGGTCCGGTCCGGTTAGGTATTCCCCAAATTCAAATTTAAAATTTGAAAAAAAAATGCTGAAAAAATTCCTAAAAATAGTTCATGATTTATAGAAGCCAATGGTGTAAAAATTTTTCAAATTCGAGTTCGTTTAGTATTTATTTATACGTATAGAAGTTTGAAAAAAAAGAAAAAAAATCCCGGTCCCGGCACGTTAAGGCCCCCAAATTCAAATTTAAAATTTGAAAAAAAACAAAAAATGCTGAAAAAATTCCTAAAAATAGTTCATGATTTATAGAAGCCAATGGTGTAAAAATTTTTCAAATTCGAGTTCGTTTAGTATTTATTTATACGTATAGAAGTTTGAAAAAAAATAAAAAAGAAAATTCCAAACTCAAACCGAGCGGTAAACCGGTCAAACCGGCCGGTTACCGCTCCAAACCGGCCGGTTTACCGGACCCGAACCGAACCAAAGCAGGGTTTGAATTTGATTTTGAATTCGGCCGGTTACCGACCGGTTACCGGTAAACCGGACCGGTTTACCGCTACCGGAGGCCGGCGGTTACCGGAAACCGGTCGGTAAAAAAAACCCTGCGACGGGCAGCCCCGTCTGCAGGGCGGCGTGCACGAACCCCTTCTTGAAGGGCAGCAGCCTGCCGTTCTTGGATCATGTGCCCTCCGGGAACAAGATGAGGGACAGGTTGTTCTTGATCACTGCACGGGCGACCTGGGGACAATGCAACAACACGGCTCAACGACACAAACACAACACACAAGACACGAGAATGCAGCGGAGAGGAGAATGGAGATGACAGGCACTGTCCCAGCCTAGGAGGGTACTACCTGTTTCATGGAGTGGATTGCAGCGGCAGGGTTGGAGCGGTCAATGCGCAGGTGGTTAGCCAGCACGTAGAGCTGCCCGAACAGCGGGTACCAGATGCTGTGTGACAGTGGCCCTGTTTAGTTCCACGAAAAAAACACTATGTAAAAAAAAAATTTCCCGTCACATCAAACTTGCGATACATGCATGAAGTACTAAATATAGATGAAATCAAAAACTAATTGTACAGCTTGGTTGTACTTGGCGAGACGAACGTTTTGAACCTAATTAGTCAACAGTTGGACACTATTTGTCAAATAAAGCCAAAACATGCTACAATACTTTTTTACACCTTTTTACACATCTAAACACAGCACTCAGTCAGATCAGAGCAAAGTAGAGCTCAGGCAAAAAGAACTGAAAAAGTTCTGACAACGAAAGGTGTTTTTTTTCCTATAGGAACATTGGCCCTTGTTTAGATTGGGAAAAAATTTCAATCCGATGAATAGTACCACTTTCGTCTTATTTGACAAATATTGTCCAATCGTGGACCAACTAGGCTCAAAAGATTCATCTCGTGATTTACAACTAAACTATGTAAATAGTTATTTTTTTACCTACATTTAATACTCCATGCAAGCGGTTAAACATTGATGTGATGGAGAGAGTGAAAAAACTTAGAATTTTGATGTCATCTAAACAAGGGCTTGGTCTGCAGTGCAAGAGTGTCCAGCGTGCTCCTTGGCCAGGTGTCCAGCGACTTTTTCTCGAAACCAACACCAGCATTAGCCTGCGTTGCTGCCCTGATTGGGTTCCCCAGGAGCTAGGATCCACAGCTGCAAAACTCGCAAGTCAAAAGATGTGATACAACTTGCTTACGGAAAAAAATGTGCTAGAAAATATTTGTCACGTTTGGAACGCACGGGCTTCGTTTTTATAATTTAATACAGGTATTTAATGACAACCTTATCTAGACACTATCTAAGGGCATGGTTAGCCTCCGGACGCCCGCGCAACGCACCGTGGTCCGCCTTCGCCCCCCCCACACGCGTACTTCGTCCAGTCTTTGCGCCCACTAGTCGCCCCGTCTCTTCGTCCGGAAAGCACTCAGGAGCCGAGATGAGCAGTTGAGGACGATCACGCGGGCCAACCGGCACCACTATCCGCCGGCACCCAGTGCCCCCGTTCGCCCTCCCCACCCCACCCCTCTGACTCACCCTCGACCGTACAACATAAAATACTTCCACACATGAAAAACATTTGAATACAACATATGTCTAAAAATAGATAGATTATTTGGAATATGCACTTGTAACATGTGTGTGAAACACATGAAACATCCAGATTTGCAACTTACAACATGAAACCTGCAACATAAGACTGAAACAACTGAAACATTTGGAATATATTGCTGCAACATATATATATGAAACATATGGAACATCTAGATAAAAAAGATTGCAACATATGTCTAGAAACAGATAAAACGTTTTAAATAAATGCTTGCAACATGCCTATGAAAACACTTGCAACATGTGCAACATCTCCCGATCTAGTGTTGCAATACTAAGATGAAATAATTGCGACATATATCTGAAACGTATGAAACATACATATGTAACATAGGGAGGAAAGGTCGGGGATTCTGGCCATCGACACGCAAGCCCACCAACACCGCCCATGCTCGTGGATGCCCTTGGCTCGGTCGGGGAAGACCTGAGGCGCCACAAGACGTGTGCCCTAGTCACCATGGCGGGGTTAGCGGCGCGCCCAATGACGATGGGCGACGGATGAACAACAGGGGAGTGAGCAACGCAGGTGACTGCCATGCAGGTGAGAGGGGCAGGGGGCGAGGGAGCCTGGCGCGGCCAGCGACGAGGAAAGAAAATGGTGCGATGGCCCTATGAGCACGCGCTGGGGAAGAGGGTGGACAAATGAGTAGCCACGCCGAGCGACATAGGTGACTGCCACGCAGGTGAACGGCATAGGGAGCGAGGGCACGCGACATGGCCGGCGATGGGAAAATGAAATGTCGCGGCGGCCCGATGAGTGCACACAGGAGAAGGGATGGACGAATGGGAAATTACACTGCTTTGGGGCCAACGGATAAGCACGAAGGAGTAGGGGTAGGCTTGGGAGGGATGGGGGCGGATAAGCACAAGGGAATGTGGATTTTTTTGTTAGGGGCCCACTCTTAGGGAGCCGTGTCCAGACGCAAAGTCACGGATGGATAGACGGCCTGCAAGAAGTATTACTGGCTCTAAAGTAACAGGTTTCAAGGGCGTAGGAGGAAGAGAAATTAAGCCAGTATTATACTTTCCTATTATTCTAACCTGTAATAGTTACTTAAAAGATAGTAATAATAACTTTGTGAATTTAGATAAAGACAAACTTTATATTCAAAGTTTAGACCTCAACAGGATGTACAAATTTATAGTTATAATAAGTTTTTATTTCAAAAGTTATCTAGAGCATCAAACTTTTTAAGTTATCTGATTTTAAAATTCAAAAATTACAATTTTGGAATGACATCGATGTAGACATGATGTATACGAAAGTCGCCGTTATCATTTTGGAATGACTCATTGCAAGAAGTTGATAATGGGCTTACTTTCTGGTTATTTGAACAAGAATATTTTCTCACTTGGAAAGATCTCAGTTCTCACTTAAGCTTTCATAGAAAATTCTTAATTGGTCTAGATCATTCTCTCAAGGGTTTTAATCGTCATGATTTTTCGAAGAGAAATTTCGGGTCAAGTTGTTGTTGGCAAATTCTCGCCTCACATTACTAATATTCAACACCCAACTTTGAGATTCATACATCGATGGATTGCTATGACTTTGTTTCCGGCCAGGATAGATGCATTTGTAATGACAATTAAAATTGCTCTATGCTGTGGTTAAAAAGGATTAAAGTTGCTCCTGTTAAAAAAAGTTTATACATTGGTAGAACTTTCAAGGTTTCTATTTCTATTTCTTACACATCCCTTGTAACACGTATTGCCACTAGTATTAATGTGCTGGAGGGACAAGATGTTACTTACATTTCTACCCCACGCACTATTATTAATGAACATTATTTGATGTAAGGGTACCATTGGAAATATAATGCTGCATGAAACCTTGTATATTTCTTCTCTGGATATTCAGATAAGATCCCGTTACCTAACCTAGGACTTTGTTTGTACAAGTGCCGGAAGCTAACCTTCTCTCTTGCTACACAAGAGGAAGCACGCTATCTCTGGCAGGATGGCAAGGAGCAGGGCTAGGAATGAAGTAGACAGCTCACAAAACCGCCACACTCCCTAGTCATACCACATGCGTACCATGTGGAGTAGTTCTCAGCTGGGCCTCACTCCTATGAACGCATACAGGCACCCCTGTGAGCAACTCCGAAGAACTGAGTTGGACCGGCAAATCGAGATTAATGAAATCACTATATGCGTCTCGTTGTTGATGGGCATGTCCCTTAAATTCGATGTACTGCCATAGCGTCTCATTTGACTTCTGCTTGCAATTCTTGAGGTCCTAGGGCCACGTCCAAAATCTGGTTGTTGTAAAAAAAAGGGGTTGCATAGGGGTGTAAATGCGAATTTTGGAAAAAAAGGTGTTAAATTAAGAAAAATTCGGGACTTGGACACGGAAAAGGTTGGGCTTGGGCCTATTTATTTATGCGCTAGCCGGTGGAGGTGGGCTACTGTGGGTAGGGCAGGCCAAAGTAACCAGCACGCATAGGCATCCATGCGAGCGGCGCCGGAAGAATTGAGGACGCATATGAAGTGGCTGGCTTTACGAGAAAAAGAAGTGGAGGAAGTGGACGAGATCAACGACTGCTTCGGCGTCGAGGCTAGCGAGTTTAGGGATACATGGAACAGGCGATATTCGAGCTACTGCGGTTTCTTCGAAGACACTAGTAAGTTTTTTTTTTTGCTCTTCCAAATCCATGGAATCTCTCTTTAATTTGCAATTGGTACCTCGATCCTACTGCTGTGGCCGGCCCGTAGCCTGTTCCTGTCCTGGCGTCGTTTTTCTACTATCCCTCAACAATTCAAGATAATCATAATGTTATGTTTGCTATATCTCGGCTTGAATTGATGCAGTCTTAACTGGGGGCTGTTGTTCAATGTTGGCCTTTTGCCCTTGCTAGCTAGGTCGTTTTGCCCAGCAAGGTTAACAATGTTTGGCTCCACGCCAGACATGCCAAGTTGTGTAAAGGATCCATCCAATCACATATTCTGTCCTTCATATGTGCTAGCATGGATGGATCACAACTTCACCAATGTATAAACTTAATAGTGAAGTAGTTAAGATGCCATCTTTATCTTTGTATGTGCATTCATTATTGTCGCTGATCGATGGACTCCACAATAACTTATTCTAAATTAATCTACTTGCAGCAAAGGTCCTAAACAAGCGTTTCACGTACAAGAAGCCTCATGATTGTGCTAGCCCACAAACTACCCTGCAGGTCTTTTCACTCAAAATCGCAAAGCTGAGAGTGGGTTTACAGTGGCCGCTCCAGGTGTTTGGGATGGTTGCCATACGTGACTGCATTGATCAGAATCGCAATATCATCTTTGACCGCCCAAGACACCACTGCCAAATCGTTACCCGAGAGGTTCGTATTATTTCTTACTAGCTAGTCATTCAATTCCTTGATTGATGCTTCTTGCTGTGCCGCATGATGAAGCAATCATATTTTAATTTCTTCACCAACTCTCCTGTTGGCTGTAAGTACTGTTGCTTGTTATTACCATGGCGGGCGTGGCGTGTTTCACAATGTCGTCTCCGTGTCTGTAGTTCCTTTTTTCTGTTTTTTATATAATTTATTTATGTACTCCATCCATTCTAAATTGGAAGTCGTTTGGTCTTTTCTATGCATGTCAAAACGATTTACAATTTGGAATGGAGGGATTGCTGATTACTGAATCTGTCATGTTTGTGGGTTTGGTACTTTGATAGTTTATTTTCCCACACAACGGGAAACCTGAATTTCATTGCTTAAAACAACGAAATTGCAGACACAACGAGTTCAAAGTCCGCATGGCTCAACCAAGAAATTTCAAAACTGAAGGTTTGACAATATATTAGAGAAGCAAAAACTATTTACTAATCAAACTGGCACCCTCTTGTTAGATTGAACTAATTACTTCCTTGACACATTGGAGTTATTACATAATATAGGGAGCACATGCATGTTATGTCAGGGATATGGTGAGTGCCCAGCTAGGAGGTTGTCCTGCGAACTTGTACATGACTCTGGCTCACTCCCCTCCCTCCAATCTGTTATTATAAGCTATAGTAGCATACCTGAGTTAATATATTTAATCATGGCTGATTTCTTCTGAGTTGTCTTATTGAGAACGGTACATGCATGATTACACAGCAAATGTGCTGTTTTTACATGTCAATGATCAATGATGCACGGAACAAATGTTCTGTATCAGCTTTTTCGGTTGTTTACTTTGTGTTTACAGTGTTGGTTTGCAATGCTCCGTGATTGCTTTATTAGGTTCACTTCAGTTTACTTAACATTATTTGATGGTGTTGCATATAGGATCCGTATTTGAAACTGACTGGCCCTACACGTGCTGTTTCGGTGTTGGACCCTGCGACCTTTGAGGTTGATCTGAAAGTTAAGGGCACTACTGAGTCTGAGGATCAATGGTTGAGCTTTCTAGCTGTAACTTACCACCACTTCTCTCAGCTTCACTCACATCTTTTTGAAAGGGAGTATGCTAGCAAGCTTAGCGAACTGCAGTTTCATCTTGGCTCTATTATTCGTTCAGTAGAGGCAACAATCGAGGTGCGAATCACTAGTGGATCATGGCCACATGGTTTACGTGCCCAGTTTACTGCTGGTACCGCCAGTATACCTGGTGCAGAAGTCATCTTACTAGATTCTGGTGACAATGAAGGGCTGGTTGTTAAAGATGGTTGTATCGAGCTTTCACGTTGTGTTGCATCTGTTGAAGTTAAAGGCGAGCTGAGGGTTTGTGTGAAGGCATTTCTAGGTGATGAGATTGTGGTAAACAAAGTGTTGGTTTTTGAGTCTAAGACAGCTGGTGTAAGCAATGACAGTCTTAGCGTTGACTTCTACAGAGAGATTTCCAAGGCTAAGACTAAGACAGCTGGTAAAGGCGACGGCGCTGTGGGGGTTGGCTCAAATCATGGGGTTGGCTTCCTTGGCTGCTGCAAATTTGGTTTTAATATCTCCTGGTCCGTTATTTCGGTTTTTATGTAGTTTTTTTAATGTATCTGATATTTGATGTTAACTAAAGATGTGTGTAAGAAACATATGAACTCTTCAGTCGTCACTGTGATTGTCGTTTCTGGACTGAGTTTTTTTATTTTTATTTTATTTTTTTGCGGCAATAATAAACATATGAACTCGTCAGTCGTCACTGTGATTGTCGTTTCCGGACTAGAGAGGTTTATTTATTTATTTATTTTTTTACGGCAGTGCAAGGCTGTGTGTAGCTGTAAACGTACAGCATCCAGGTACATAATATTGTGATATGAGGTTTCTAAGAAGGAATTTCCATTGTGATATGAGGTTTCTGGGAAGGAATTTCCATTGTGATATGAGGTTTGAAGAATGAATTACCATTCTTAGTTTTTCATTAGTACATAGTGCTTTGATTGGTTGGCTGTCAAAATTTACCAAACTAAAGATCTGGCATGCATATTTTTGACTATTATTTGATTGGCTATTAGAACTTACCAACCTTTCACATCTTGCTTGTCAAATCAATGATAATTTTTTAACCTACCATTGGCTTGTCAAATCTTTGGCATGACAAATTTTGGTCGCAAACCGGTCAGGCTCAATGATAATTTCATCTCACAATCTTAGTTTCATGATGAGATGAAACTCCTAATGAGATGAAACAGATGAAACTTAAGAGTTTCAATTTCAGGATCCTCTCTTTAGAGGGTACAATCCTGTAGAATAGATCCTGTTCAAAGTAAGGTCGTGTTGTTCCGAGGTGGGACTACTTCGTTTCGCTAAGTTGTTCAGCTCACAACCCCGCTAAGTTGTTCAGCTCACATCCCCTTCGTTTTCAGCTCGTTCAATTAGCTGAATCCCTCAGAAATCACCAGAGTACCTAAGAAATCCTGTACAAAACCCTAAACCCCACAAAAACGTCAAAACCAAGAACGTGATTTCCTCCTCCATTCCCCCTTCCTTCCCGTGGCTAGGGAGAGCATCCGCAATCTAGATTTACTGCAATCGCTCCGGCACGGACCGGAGGAGCGCAAGGCGGGGAGGGAGGCACCTGGGGCTCGCGGGGCAAGATGAGCACTGTGGATAAGATGCTGATCAAGGGGATTCGGAGCTTTGATTCGGACAACAAGAACGTCATCACCTTCTTCAAGCCGCTCACTCCTCACGAGAAAATGGGAATTTTGCCATTCTCGGAACCGGGCTTCGCTACTTTGCCATCGCTCAAATGCGATTCACTGTTTTGCTATTATGAAACACAGCCAACACGCTAGAATGCCCTATCGACCCATTTGATGTTGCTGTACATTTTCTATTCCACAATTACCCCTGTCTATGCCCAATTGGGACCGACAGAACGGAGACAGGCAGGAAACGGATCGAGCTGAGCGAGCGACGCGCTCCTCCTGAGCGCCGCCGCCGCCAGACCTCGCCAATCCTGGGTGCCGCCGCCGCCAGGGCTCACCAGCGCCGCCTCCCACACGCCGTGGCCCCTCGCCGTTACTGCCTCCCGCCGGCCCCCGCCGCCGCGGAGAGCCGGTGCCGCTAGCGTGCTCATCCTGCCCCACTTCTTCCACATCCGGACTCGCCACATGGATTGCAGCTGCTATGGTTCAAATCAAACCTCATGGATTGTAGTTGGGGTGATCTTATTCCTTGGTATGTACTCCCTTTCTTCCAATGTCATAGGCATCTAGCTTCGTTTGGGAAGCCAGTAGACCTAGCTCTGCGAGTAGTATTCTAACTTGTTCATCCATTCTTGGTTTTATCTAGGCTCGATGGGAAGCCTGAGCGTAGAATATTTCCTGTAGGAGAAACTAACGATGCTGATGCTACTGGTGGCAATGGAAACGGTGTTGATTGGGGCCAATTGGAGATTGGAGCCTGAACATAGAATAGTTCCATGATTGAGTTTAGATTGGCTACAGGAGAGCCCAATTAGGTTGATAAGAAGGTAAACATTGCAATATTATTACAGAGAATGATGTTAGCTGCCTCCTTCCTGTCTATTAATTTTTTTTTGACATGAGTTTCAGCCATCTTGCATTCCTCATGGGAGAAGGAACAAGTGCCCAGCCCACCAAGGCTCATGCAACAACAAGAAAGAAGAGAATTGCAAGGAAGTTGATCCCAAGGAAAATGAAGACCAACTAAAGTTGTGAACTTGTATCATTGTCTGTCTGAACTTGTGTCTGTATGAACTTTAGTCATTGTCAAACCTAAGTCATTGTGAACCGAGTTGTATGACTACTTATCATGACCTTTTATGAACTTCTATGTGATGTATGCCTGACTTTATGCTGACTGGCTTTGATATGTGTTGTCCAGTTTTTTATCAAATATGCTGTCCAGTTTTTTTTATCAAATATGCTGTCCAATTTTTTTATCAATTATGTTGCTGATTTTACGTAGAGAATGAAATAGCAGACTTTCACAATGAAAATCGCAAAAAAACTTTCAGGATGAAGGGACAGGGGAAGCATCGATGGGGTAAGGCTAGGAGCTTGGCTGATCTTTCTTTCCCCGCCCAGGTCACTCCGTTCGTTTTCCCCTCAGATCTTTCTTTCCCCGCTGTAAGGTCCTAGATGGCTAGAGAGGGGGGTGAATAGCCTATAAAAAAATTCTACAAATACCACTAAGCAAACTTGTTAGAACAACAAACGGCGTAAATACCATTGTAAAGTGTATTGAGAGCCATTCTATTGCATGTTCTATTTGCTCTATCTTCATCGGTGAGATGATCGGGATCAATGATAGCAAAATCATTCTCGGTGACTTGCAATACTCTCTCATGAATAGAACCAAGGTACATTGTCATTTTTCTCTTCCAATGAGCAAAATAACTAACACCATCAAAGAACGGTGGCTTGCCCCCAACATGGTTGAACACAATTTGAGCCATTTTTCACACCGAAGGATGTTAAGCCTTGATTAAAACGGTGACCACGGCTCCGATACCACTTGTAAGGTCCTAGATGGCTAGAGGGGGGTAAATAGCCTATAAAAAAATTCTACAAATACCACTAAGCAAACTTGTTAGAACAACAAACGGTGTAAAGCGAGTTTTGCTTAGCCAAAGGTTGTGATGCAAGCCTCCTATCCACAAGTCTAGTAGATTATGATCTCTAGTTCACACAAGAGCTATGTCACAAATCTTACACTAGAGAACAAGCTAAACAAAACTACTAGCAAAGCTACTAGAGCTACACAAGATAATCTAGTAAAAGTAAGTGCAAGAGAGGATTATGATTCTTATACCGACGGTGGGGTGAAGATGTTGCCAATCACCAAGATGATATACAATCAATCAATATTGACAACAACACAATATGAAGACCAATCACCGGAAGACAAGAGACACAATATTTTTGTTCACCCGGTGTTCACTTGTGCACCGACAAGCTACGTCACCGGTTGTGTCGACCAACACTTAGATGGTTCCCCGGTGTGACCCTCAAGTCACTTGCCCCTCAAGGCACGCCCCGCAAGGCACCGCAAGACGCCACTCTCAAGTGAGGTAACTCAATGACACGCGGATTCCATTAGAGTTGCTTTTGGCGTCCCGCCGAGGAAAGCACAAGAACCTCTCACAATCAACCGGAGGTGGCCAAGAACAATCACCTTCTCTTGCCAACGCCTCGAACAATCTCCAAGCCGGCTAGGAGCGGTACTCTCCAAGAGTAACAAGAAATCCACCGGCTAAACCACCCACAAGTGCCACTAGATGCCCTCAAGCTATGCAATGCACTTTGGGATCACTCAATCTCACTTTTGATTTGCAATCAAGTAAGAGAGATGAGTGGGAGGAGTAGCTCTAGCTCAAAAGATGCACAAGAGTGTTAGAAATGCCAAGAGACCTCCCCAAGGGCCGGCCAACAAGTATTTATAAGCATCCCAAACAAATAGAGCCGTTGCAACTCCACTGACCGTTTTTTCGGGACGACCGGACGCGCCGGTCGAAACTGACCGGACGCGCTCAACCGCGTCCGGTCGCCCTGCGCCATCCACGTGTCCACCGAATTCAAACGCGACCGTTAGATCCTCCAACGGTCACTGCACGCTAACGGTCAAACGCGATGACCGGACGCGCCCCTCAACCGACCGGACGCGCCGGTCGCACTGTACAGCGCGCCTGCGAAGCAACGACCGGACGCGCTCCTCGCAACGACCGGACGCGACAGTGACCGCGTCCGGTCGGAGTCCAGTAAGCTCCTTTGACGACCAGACGCGTCCGATCGTGTGTGACCGGACGCGCACCGCGTCCGATCGTCCTTGCGAAACTGCAAAAACCTCAGGGTGCCTGACCGGACGCGCCGGTCCCGCGAGTGACCGGACGCGCCGGTTGCAAACCCTAACCCGCGCGCCTGACTGCTGCGCTGTACTGACCGGACGCGTCCGGTCACACCGTGACCGCGTCCGGTGCAGCGTCCGGTCACCTCTGTGATCTCCGTTCGTCTCCGTTTCTTTTCCGACTTCCGGTGTAGTGGAAAATAGGCATTTCATTTCCCCGAAATCGCCTGAATCCCGCGCTCGCACGCTCGGCGGGAGGGAGAGAGGAACCCAAACCCCTCTCTACCCGCAAACCACAGCGCGACCAACGCCACCTTTGCAAATGTGCCAACATCATCAAGTGTACATCTCCATGTGCTTGTGTGTTAGCTTTTTCTCAATCATTTTCAAAGGTTTTCCAGTTAGCTCACTAGGCCCTACATGCAGTGCACTTCATGAATTCACCTAGTGGCACCCATGCGTCGAATAGCCGACCCTCTTAATAGTTCGGCTATCGATCCTAAACCACTCACACCCTCTATGGTGTCTTGAGTGTAAAACAAAATGGCCCTATGGTTATACCTTTGCCTTGAGCCCATTTTGTTTCTCCAAATGATATGATCCACTTCATATCATCACATGACCGTCTCGATCCATCGACCTTGACTTCACTTGCTCTTCACCGTTGCATCGGTCCATCGGCGCCAAGTCTTGCTCAAGCTTCACCATCGCATGGTCCTTCGCTTCGAAGCCTCGACTAGCCCTTCACTTTCACAACCGATCCATCGAGCCAAGCTTTATCTTGGTCTTCACCATCTTGGTCATATGAGTCAATGTCATGTCTCATATTCAATGACCACCTTTATCTAAATCATCCACTTAGATACAAAGGTTAGTCCTAGGTTTCATCAATTAGCCAAAACCAAACTAGGGACTTTCACCCGCCCAGGTCACTCCGTTCGTTTTACCCTCAACAACACAGCCGGTCTGTTTTAGAATGAAGAGCTGATCCGTTCAGAATGAAGGGGCAAGGGCAAATGTGGAATAGAAAGTGTACAGCAGCATCAAATGGGTCGATAGGGCATTCTAGCGTGTTAGTTGTGTTTGATAATGGCAAAGTAGCGAATCCCATTCGAAGGATGGTAAAGTAGCGAAGCCCATCCCGAGGATGGCAAAATTCCTATTTTCTCCTCACCCTCATCGTCGGCCCCAACGGTGCTGGCAAGACCGTATGTGTTTATTATACACACCTCTAAATCTCAGCTCCCAGCAGATTAGTCGTTTCCGGACTGATTTTTTTGTGTGTTCTATTCTGTTTCTTTTGCAGAGGATCATGAGTGCCTGAAGCTTGGTCCACGACCCAAGGTGATATGCGCAATTTTCATACCCATTAGTCCATGAACTTCTCTATATCCAGGGTGTTGGGGCGCAGGCGTTTCTACTTATTGTGAACACTAGAATTATGGAACCAGCTTAGGCGAATTTGAGAACTGTGGTTAATGTGGGTGTAAATGCAACTCTGTAATCTGTTTTGAGGATTTATTGTCCTGTACAATGCAGGTGGCTGGTCAGACAGAAACAAAAGTACAAATTAAGCTGCGGTTTAAGACAGCAGCAGGAAAGGATGTGGTGTGCAGCCCATCCTTCCAGCTTACGCATCAAAGATGAAGCTAAGGCCTGGTTTAGATCCCAAATATTTTTCCAAATTCCACTATGCAAAAAGAAGGTTCTCCATCACATCAAAATACCGGCACATGTATGGAATACTAAATGTAGATAAAATCAAAAACTAATTGCACAGTTTTGTTGTACTTTGTGAGACGAACGTTTTGAGCCTAATTAGTCAATGTTTGGACAATTTTTACCAAATAAAAACAAAATGCTACAGTATGCTACAGTGCCACACAGTGTTTCGGCCGGCCCCAATTCGGGCCAACTAAACACGGCCTAAGGCAATTGAAAAGCATCTTCCAGACTATAAATCCACACACAGGGGAGGTCTGCACATTTTCCTTTTTTTTCCAATTTAGTTTGTTGGTGCCCATTTGATCTTTTCATTTTTAGTTTATAAAATCTACTGTGGCATATAATAGTTTTACGAGAGAGCGACATTTACAATGCATTGTTTTGAAAACCCCAGGGTAACAAATTGCTGAACAACTCTTCATGAAACAGCAACATATTGCAATGCAGGGGCAGAGCAAGGATTGGTGCTGCCGGGGTTGCAGCATCGGCCTTGCCTGTAGAATCCCTAAGAGAAATATAAGCCTAAAAATCATCCCTAAGAGAAAAATAAGCCTAAAAATCAAATTTAATTCATTTTCAATCAATCCAGCACATCTTCCCTTGTTCGGCTGAGTCAGCCGTGGAACAGTGTTTTTCTTTCACAGTAAATCAGCCACAGCCGGCTTATAAGTCAAAAAAAAACAGCGTGCCGAACAGGGGCCTCGTCTAGCGGACCCGATGTCCAGCTTGTCTGGCAGACTGGCACTCTGGCTCCACCACTGTTGTGATGTGTACTGTCTACCTTACTTTATTGTGTCATGGAAATAACTGCATTTTTCTTATGACACTAGGCTGTGTTTAGATCCAAATTTTAGAGTGTCAAAATACACTGTAGCATTTCGTTTGTATTTGGTAATAATTGTCCAACTATTGACTAATTAGGCTTAAAATGTTCGTCTCACAAAGTACAACCAAACTGTGCAATTAGTTTTTGATTTTATCCACATTTAGTACTCCATATATGTATCGCAAATTTGATGTGACGGAGAATTTTTTTTTGCATAGTGTACTTTTCAATGCATCTAAACACTGCTTAAATTAACCAAATAGGAATCTATTGCATCTATTTCTGTTCCCAGCTACAGTCTCTTGATAGTATTCTAAGTTATGTATCACATCATGCCAGCCCCCATATGCTTTATATAGATCGCAGTTACTGCTAGCGAGTGAGTGCATAGTGTTAGGTAAAGTGTTCAATCTCAATTCGGTCTCTGTCAGAACATAATGAAATTCTATTTTTCTCCTATCTTGTTGATGCATATAAAGGGTTCCTACGTGTTCGAGAAAAAAATGCAAAGGTATTTAATTGATGTAATAATGAAAATATCTTGCGAATGATGTAAAATTTCCAGTATCTAAAGGGAAATATAGTATCTTTCATTTCTTTGTGTTTGTCTTTGGTCATAAAAATTACTTCATCTAGCACGCTTCTCTGCCTTTTGTATCTTTGTATTCACATAGCTGTGATTTGGTTGCACATATAAATTATGAAATCCATGTCGTCAGGCAATGGTTGTTTGAGACTGTTGTTGATTGTAACTTAGTAAGTTCTATGGAACAACATTTGTTTTTTCGCTAACACTGTACTAGTTTCGATGTCAAATGTTCAGTTTATTCATTGACACATCAATTTTATAATTGGTTATGTTTTAGTACAGAAGGTCTGCCTCAGCTACATATGTGCGGACATGGATAGAGAGATTCCTGCCTTAATGGGTGTTTCTAAGGCTGTACTGGAGAATGTTATATTTGTTCACCCAGATGAATCCAATTGGCCATTACAGGACCTGTCAACACTTAAGAAGAAGTTTGATGACATCTTCTTTTGTCACCCGATACTTGAGAGAATTACTACTCCCTCCGTTCCAAATTATAGTTCACTTTAGCTTTGTCCCAAGTCAAACTTTACTGACTAAATTTTTAGAAAAATATATTAGCATCTATGATACCAAATAAAATATACTATGAAGACATATTTCATGGTAGATTTAATGAAATTAATTTGATGTTGATGATGATTGTGCATTTTTTCTACTATAGATTTGGTCAAATGTTGAGAAGTTTGACTTAGTACAAAGCTAAAGTGGACTATAATTCTGAACGGAGAGAATACTGTTTAGTATACTTAAGAAGCTTTGAGCAACACCAAATTATTTCTTAGTTAAAACTATCTTCAATTTGAAATATGCACTGTAGCAGAGCCGAGGGAGCCCACAAATATTGGGCTTCAGCGGCTCTTGTTGTCAGCCAGTTGATTGTGAGTGGAACCGGAGCTGCTGCGCAGTGCAGAAAAGTAGCAGGTGCTGAAGGGCCAGAGCTGCCAGAGCTTGGCCAAACGAGCCCTAACCTCATGGTCTGGATGCCATTTTTCATAGCTACGATCTGATTCCTTATTTTCCAAATTCAAGTACAGCCAAGGTAATAAATAGCAGCAGTAGCGGCCGTAATTGCACCCGCAATAGCGGGCCGCTACCGCTATGAGGTAGCGCTCTGAACTTTGCATCCTGGAACTTTGCGGCCGCAATTCTGAATAGCGGGCCGATATTACGGCCGCAATTGCGCGTAGCAGGCCGCAATAGCATGGAACCAAATATCCCTAATTAGTCCAGCCCACTATGACTCACACCCCAAATTCAAATACTCATACATCGGCTGTGAAACTTAAAATTATTCATGATATATGCACTTAAAATTATTTATACTCATTATTTATGATATACGTACTTAAAATTATATGGGACTATCGGATGCCGCTATTGGAACTTATCGTCCGCAATATCGCCCGCTATCAGCAATCCGCTACCTCGACGCCAATCCGCTACCAACCCGCTATACGCTATTTATTACCTTGAGTACAGCTGTCGGTACCAATAATATAGGGGTACCCACATTCAACGATAATAAAAATAAAAGCGACTAAATCACGGCAGAACGCAGCCCACCTCAAACCGCACGAAAGGTCCGTCTCGCGCGAGGCTAGCTCGACGGAGTGCCTCGACTGCATCCCATCTCCGACTCGTACGAGGCCCCCTCGACGGGAGAGCTCGACCGCGCTTCGTCCCGCACGACAGGACGCCTCGACCGCATTCCGACTCGTGTGAGCCCGCGTCGAGGCGCTCGACCCCCCTCTCTTCACCTACCTCAGGACAAAAGCCATAGCATTTAATGCAATTACCTACTACCACCTACCGGCATGGCCGCAACCAGGGTCGACGTGGGAACAATGCCAGTGTCAGTCCTCACTGTTTCACCGCCCATCCCGTGATGGGAAGTGAAAACCGTCACTATACCCACCTTACCGTGCACTGTGCGACACTAGTAACCCTCGAGGGAGAATACGACAAAGTCCGTACGCCACGATTCCAGGGATTCGGACTTATCCGTTCGCCCTCGACCCGGCCTCGACCCGGCCTCGACGCCCGGCACAACTCAACAGGGAAGGGAGGACGGCATGGCATGGCGCTCCAGGTCACTTCGGCGTCCCATCCTCTGCAACACCATGGTGTCCAGGGATGGCCTCCCATTTCTAGGGCACGTCGCTACAGCCACCTCGACAATGATCGACAAAACATCATCTCAAGGCATCCGTTGCCCTGGCCTCCTCTCGTCCTATAAAAGGGTAGGCCAGGGCTCTGGAGAGGAGAACGGACGACAAGCCATACACAAGATAGCGATCAACATCTCAAGCAATCATCTTGTATTTCTTTTTCTCCCCTTTGAGACCTGGGCTCACCACCCTCTCTCGCAAGCTTGTAACCCCTACGCAAGCACCTCGGTGCAAGGAAATACAAAATCTCCCCTCCCCCGCTGGACGTAGGGCCTTCTTTTGCCCGAACCAGGATAAACCCCCGTGTGTTCTCCTTGCATCACCATCCAGGAAAGGGACACGCAGCATTTACTCGTTGGTCTAGGACCCCCTCGGGTCCGAACACCGACAGTTGGCGCGCCAGGTAGGGGTACCGCTGCGTGCCGGCATCGTTTTCCCTCCTTTTTCCTGAATGGCTGACCCCAATCGTCCTATCTCGTTGGCCACGGTGATCTGGTTCGGGAGTTTGGAGTTCATGTCGCTCGGCTATGGCTATGACATGGTCCTACTCCCACCTAGGCACCCGACCGACGAGGATTACGAGCTCTCCCAGTCCGGGGGAGCAATCCGCCGGTACCGTCGTTCCAGGCAAGCGCGAGCCGCCCGACGACGACGAGCCCGGCGCAACCACCGTCTTCTTCTCGCGGAGGGTGAAGGGATCCCCCGGTCCGGCAACCCCAGCCGGACGCCGACCCAGACCTCCTCATAGAAGGTCTGGGGAGGATAGGCTTGGCCGAGGGTAACATGCCGACGGAGAACCCCGCCGCTTCCCCGTCCGGTGAGACACTACTGTCCGGAGCACCCGCTCCGGTGTGGACAGCCACATCTCCTTCGCCGTTCCCATTTGGGCTAGATTCGGCTGCCCAGGTGTACGCTTCTTCTGTAAGCACTTGCATGAGCGCTTATGAGGAACTCCCTGGGCTCCATCTACGCTCCACTCTGGACCTCGTTGCGTCCGCGCCGGCTTCTGATTACCCGGACTCTACGGAGGTACCAGAATCAGAACCCCGTGTGACCGCTTCCCCACGCCGCAACCCCAGTGGCAATTTGCAACGGCCACAAATTCCCCCGTCATACTATTATTTCGGCGCTCCTGACTCCGACTCGGCTGATGACACCTATGATCCGACCCGCGAGTGCTTCAACGTCGATGTTGAAAGCGCGTCGGATTCGCAGGAAGAAGAGCCGGTCGAAGGAAGGCACACGCCCCCTCATGTCGAGCTCCCTGCCGAGCGGGACGAGGCTCAACTCCTTGCGGATCAAGGAATGCAGCTCGAGCAAATCCGCGAGTTATAGGAAAGGCTCGACGTGGAACGAGAAAACCTACATCTGCTTCAACAAACCCTCGAGCGTGAGCGTGCGGAACGCGCACTTGGCGGGAGAGCTCGCGAAAGAGCTCGCGACGTCAACCGTCGCATCGACGAAGACCGGGTGGCCGACCCCCCGGTTTTCGCTCGAGCCAGCCAGAACGTCATCGCCGCCACCATGCTCCTCCGTAACATGCTCGAGCCATCAAATCCTGACGTCCGTCGGGCTCGAGATGAGATCCGAGAACTTCTCGAGACCGCTGCCCTGCAGCAGGCCGAGAGCTCTGCCTCGAGGCGACGTGAGCCCGCCTCGGAGCGGCTCGCAGAGCCCTCCCGACAGGAGAGAGAGGCCTCGGTTCATCCCGAACCTGCCCGACGGATTCGGATGGCTCCCGCCCCTGAGCACATCACTCACGACCATGGACCTCGAGACACCCGTGGCAACATCGTCGAGCGCCGCACGCGCAAGCACGGTGACGGTGTGGCTCGAGGTTACCACGTGCATAGGGGCGGGCGTTACGACAGCTCGGAGGATCGTAGCCCTTCACCCGAGCCTCCGGGCCCACGGGTCTTCAGCAAGGCTATCCGTGAAACCATACTCCCGGCGCGGTTTCGCCCTCCCACGACTCTTGCCAAGTACAACGGCGAGACCAAACCAGAACTTTGGCTCGCCGATTTCCGCTTGGCATGTCAACTGGGCGGGGCCACCAATGACCGGGTCATCATCCGACAGCTCCCACTGTTCCTCTCCGACACCGCTCGAGCCTGGCTCGAGGATCTCCCGCCTCAACAGATCCACGACTGGGATGATCTCGTGAGGGTGTTTGAGGGAAACTTCAAGGGAACTTACATGCGCCCTGGCAACTCGTGGGACCTCCGGAGTTGCAAGCAGAAACCGGGTGAATCCCTCCGGGATTACATCCGGCGCTTCTCCAGGCAGCGCACCGAGCTCCCCAACGTCACCGACTCCGACGTGATCATGGCTTTCCTCTCTGGCACCACTTGCAAGGAGTTGGTCCGAGAGTTGGGCCGTCATACCCCACTCACTGCCAACGGATTGATGGACATCATCACCAACTTTGCCGCCGGCGAGGAGGCAGTTGGTGCCATCTTCGGCGGTGAGCAGGACAAAGGGAAGCAGAAGGCTGACGATCCCGCGAGCTCCACCCGGGGCTCCAAGAGGAACAACCGTAAGAAGAAGAAAGGCCAGCAGGACAAGCTCGAGACCCCGACCGACGAGCTTGTCGCCGCTACCGAGCACAAGAAGCCTCGAGGCCCCCCCGGTGGGGGCATCTTCGACAAAATGCTCAAGGAGCCATGTCCCTGCCACAAGGGACCCACTAACCATAACCTCGAAGATTGTCACATGCTCCGTAGGTACTTCGAGGGTGCAGGCGGCAGGAGCACAGACAAGAAGGAAGACCCCAAGGGTGACGACAAGGATGAGGGATTCCCCGAGATCCACGACTGCTTCATGATCTATGGAGGACCCTCGACCCGCCTCTCGGCCCGCCAACGCAAGCGAGAGCGGCGCGAGGTTTTCTCCGTACAAACGGCGGTCCCCCGGTTCCTTGACTGGTCTGCGGTGGCCATCACTTTCGACCGTGATGATCATCCTGATTACGTCCCCAATCCAGGGGTCTACCCTCTTGTTGTTGATCCCGTCATCGCCAACACGCGCCTCACCAAAGTGCTCATGGACGGCGGGAGCAACCTCAACATCATCTACTCCCAGACCCTCGACCTTCTGGGGGTTGAGAGAGTGCGCCTTCAACCTAGCGTCGGGGGCTTCCACGGAGTCGTGCCAGGGAAATGGGCGGAACCCCTCGGACGGGTCGATCTGCCTGTTTGTTTTGGCACACCGGCCAACTTCAGAAAGGAGACCCTCACCTTCGAGGTGGTCGGGTTCCGTGGGACATACCACGCTATCCTCGGGCGCCCGTGCTACGCCAAGTTCATGGCTGTGCCGAACTACACCTATCTCAAGCTCAAGATGCCAGGTCCAAACGGCATCATCACTGTGGAGCCCTCGTACGAACACGCCTACGAATGCGACGTCGAGTGCGTCGAGCACGGTGAGGCTGTTTTGGAGTCGGTGACTTTGGCTGCAGACCTCGACGGTCTCGCGAACGAGGTTCCCGACCCAAAGCGCCACGCCAGCAACTTCGAGCCCGCGGAAGACATCAAGCTCGTACCCCTCGACCCCGCTGATCCCAACGGGAAGGCGCTGAGCATCAGCGCCACCCTCGATCCAAAATAGGAAATCGTGCTCGTCGACTTTCTCCGCGCAAACATCGACATCTTTGCGTGGAGTCCCTCGGATATGCCGGGCATACCTAGGGAAGTCGCCGAGCATGCCTTGGAGATCCGGGCCGGATCCAAACTGGTGAAGCAACGCCTGCGCCGCTTCGACGAGGAGAAGCGCAGGGTCATCGGCGAGGAGATCCACAAGCTATTGGAGGCCGGATTCATCAAGGAAGTTCATCATCCTGAGTGGCTAGCTAATCCTGTATTAGTTAAGAAAAAGAGTGGGAAATGGAGGATGTGTGTAGACTATACTAGTTTGAATAAAGCATGTCCAAAAGTTCCCTTCCCTTTGCCATGCATTGATCAAATCGTTGATTCCACTGTGGGATGTGAAACTCTTTTGTTCTTAGACGCGTATTCCGGTTACCATCAGATCAAAATGAAGGAGTCCGACCAGCTCGCGACTTCATTCATTACCCCATTCGGCATGTATTGCTACGTTACGATGCCCTTCGGTCTCCGGAACGCGGGGGCTACGTACCAGCGGTGCATGCAGCACGTTTTCGGGAAACACATCGGGTCGACCATCGAGGCTTATGTCGACGACATCGTTGTCAAAACAAAACGAGCCGACAATCTGGTCAGCGACCTCGACGTCGTGTTTAAATGCCTCTGGGCAAGAAACATCAAACTTAACCCAAAGAAATGCGTCTTTGGCGCTCCCCGAGGCATGCTTTTAGGGTTCATCGTGTCCAAACGCGGCATCGAGGCCAACCCTGAAAAAATCTCTACGATAACCAAGATGGGCCCCATCCGAGATCTGAAGGGCGTACAGAGGGTCACTGATTGCCTTGCGGCACTCAGCCGTTTCATTTCACGCCTCGGTGAAAAGGCGCTCCCTCTGTACCGTCTCCTAAAGAAATCGCAGCATTTTTCATGGACCCTCGAGGCTGAGGAAGCTCTCACAAAACTCAAGGCCACGCTCTCTAACTCGCCCATCCTCGTCCCTCCGACCCCAGGGGAACCGCTCCTACTGTATGTCGCTGCGACGTCACAAGTAGTCAGTTCGGTCCTGGTTGTCGAACGGGCCGAGGAGGCGCATACCTTGCTTGTCCAGAGGCCGGTCTATTTCATCAACGAGGTGCTCTCAGAAACTAAGGTTCGATACCCACAAATTCAGAAACTGCTATACGCCGTCGTCCTGACGCGGCGCAAGCTCCGACACTACTTCGAGGGCCACCCGGTTACTGTGGTTTCTTCTTTCCCCTTGGGAGAGATAGCCCGGAACCGGGAAGCCTCGTGTAGGATTGCTAAATGGGCGGTCGAACTCATGGGCGAGACCCTGTCCTATACGCCGCGCAAGGCTATCAAGTCACAGGTATTAGCAGATTTTCTGGCTGAATGGACCGACACCCAACTCCCTCCCGCATAGCTCCAGGCCGAGCTCTGGACCATGTACTTCGATGGGTCGTTGATGAAAACAGGAGCAGGCGCGGGCTTGCTCTTCATCTCACCCCTCGGGGTTCACATGCGCTACGTCATCCGGCTTCATTTTCCTGCGTCAAACAACGTCGCTGAGTACGAGGCACTCGTCACGGGGCTGAGAATTGCCATCAAGCTCGGGGTCCGGCACCTTGATGTTCGAGGCGACTCCCAACTCGTGATCGACCAGGTCATGAAGAGCTCGAGTTGCCGTGACCCCAAAATGGAAGCCTACTGCCAGGAAGTACGGCGCCTCGAGGATAAGTTTCACGGCCTCGAGCTCAACCACATCGCACGCAGGAATAATGAGGCCGCCGACGAACTGGCAAAGATCGCGTCCAGTCGAACTACGGTTCCACCGGACGTCCTCACGAGAGATCTCCAGCAGCCATCCGTCGACCTTAGGCCAGACGGAGGGGTCGACGGGACGTCAGTCGACCCCCCACCTGAGGCGGAAGCCCCCTCGACCGGGGCTGAAGCCATGCAGGTGGAAGGATCGACCCCGCCATCTGACCTCGAGCTTGACTGGCGCGCTCCGTACCTCGACTACCTTATCCAAGGGGAACTCCCCTCGAATAAGACCGAGGCTCGACGGATCGCTCGTCGGACCAAAACCTTTGTGATCGTTGGCGACAGTAGGGAGCTGTACCGCCGCAGCCCTACTGGCATCCTCCAGCGCTGCATCACAAACGAGGAAGGCAGAGACCTGCTCAGCGACTTGCACTCGGGGGCTTGTGGTCACCACGCAGCGCCTCGAACCCTCGTCGGAAATGCCTTTCGATAAGGATTCTATTGGCCAACCGCGGTCTCCGACGCTGTCAAGCTAGTACGCTCCTGCAAGGGTTGTCAGTACTATGCGAGACAAACACATCTCCCGGCACACGCCCTGCAAACCATCCCCATCACATGGCCGTTTGCCGTTTGGGGGCTCAACCTTGTCGGACCTCTGAAAAGGACGACTGGCGGCTTCACCCACCTGCTCGTCGCAATCGACAAATTCTCCAAGTGGATTGAGGCCCGCCCCATCACCAGCATCAGGTCCGAGCAGGCTGTGCTCTTCTTCACTGACATCATCCATCGCTTTGGGGTCCCCAACTGTATCATCACGGACAACGGCACCCAGTTCACTGGTAAAATTTTTTTGGACTTCTACGACTACCATCACATCCGTGTGCTCTGGTCAGCCGTGGCTCACCCAAAAACAAATGGCCAAGTAGAACATGCTAACGGCATGCTCCTACAAGGCCTGAAACCCAGAATCTTTGACAAGCTAAACAAACATGGCAAGAGATGGGCCGCCGAGCTGCCCTCGGTCCTGTGGAGCCTAAGAACAATGCCGAGTCGAGCCACGGGGTTCACTCCATTCTTCTTAGTCTATGGGTCTGAGGCAATGCTCCTAACTGATATAGAATACGGATCCCCAAGGTTGAAGGCCTACAGCGAAAAAAGTAACGACGCCACAAGACAGGACGCCCTCGACCAGCTCGAGAAAGCCCGGGATGTGGCTCTGTTGCATTCTGCCAGGTACCAGCAGGGTCTCCGATGCTACCACGACAGACACGTTCGCAAGCGTGACCTCAACGTCGGCGATTTGGTGCTACGGCGGAACCAGAACACCAAGGGGCGCCACAAACTCACGCCACCATGGGAAGGACCGTACATCATCGCAGAAGTACTAAAGCCGGGCACCTACAAGCTATCCAACGAGAAGGGCGAAATCTTCACCAACGCTTGGAACATTGAACAGCTACGTCGCTTTTTTCCTTAGAAAGCTTCGAGGCTCTGTAATTTCCTTTCCATGAATAAAGAATACAACAATGTCCAAACTTTTGTTTCACAATGAGGAAGGATCGACTCTGCACTCCCAGAATCGACCCTCCCTCGGGGGCTACAAAGGGGGAACCCCCAGTCCCCGAAAAAACTTGCACTCCTTTTTAAACTTCAAGAACTACTTCTTAGATCAATAAGCGACGCAAGAGCACCCTAAGGTTCGAAAGAGCTCTCGAGCCAGGAGATCGCCTACGCCTCCGAGGCTACGGTACTCACGCCGTCTAGGGACACGACCGCACGCTAAAGCAGATCTAATAACGGTTCATAACCTTAAAAAGGAGTTCACCCCCCGTCGCTTAGATTAGGATCTCACATGATCTACGAGGCCGCAAGGGCACCCTAAAGCTCGAGGGCAGTCGAGCCGCAAGACCACCTACGCCTCCTAGGCTATGGTACCTCCACTCGCTCCCCTGCGCCAAAGGGCGCGACTGCGTGCTAAGTAAATCGTACGAGAACGCAATCCAAGCCATAAAGGGAAGAAAAGCTCGAATAAAACTAAATTAACCACAAACTGGTTTATGTTTTGAGTTCTTAGGGCCTCCAAGGCCACCACGACCAAAATTTAAAATAACTAACTTATTACATGGGCCTCTGCGCCTAGATCTGGCTCAGAGGCCTTCATCGTCAGCAGGCGGGACCACCTCGGGTTCAAAGAGCGAGGCCAGACGACTCCCAGGCCCCTCCGCGGCGTCAATCAGCTCCAGGCAGGTGTTCTCATTATCTTCGTCCGTCCGATCCGGGTCCGTGATGAAGCCGTCGGAGACAAGCTCTATGTCGAACACAAACCCTGAGCGGACGACGGCCAGCGCCCTCTTCACGCCGTGGTGGAGGCTGTCCCGTATCTTCTCCCGGGCAAGGCGACCCAGCGCCGCCATCCGACGGATGAAGGAGTTCCCTGGAGCATCTTCTCCAGTGTCGGCGTCGGGCTCGACCCCCAGACCATCACACACGGTGGTGATCACGCCCTCGAGTAGCTGGGTCCTTCGGGTCTCGGCTTCGAGGAGGCTCTGCAGGGAGTTGGCTGACGAGTGGGCCTCCCGGTTCTCACTCTCCAGCTCTGGACCACGACAAGACAAATTAGTACCTAACACGATGCCTCGACGACATGACTACAACAGTCACACTTACCCTCGATGTGAGTCTTCAAACCCACGACCTCGTCACGGAGCCCCCCGCACGTCTGCTCGAGCCCCAGGAGGGCGCCATCCTTATCGCGAATGGTCGCCTTCAGCGCCTCGATCTCCTGACGGGCGGTCTGGAGTGCCGTGTCCCTTTCTTGGACAGCCCTGTTTAGCACTGTGACCTCGTCCTTCAGCGCGCTAAAACGGGCCGTAACCTGCCCGATTTGGACGTTGAGGAGGTCACGTTGACGGCCGACCTGGGAGACGTCCTCCTCGAGCTCCTTCACCCGTGCCGACAGGGGCTCGAGGTCCCTGCGAGCCTGGGCAGCCTCTTCCTGGGCTTTGTCCACCTCGGTGCGCATCACAGCTTCGGCCGCCCAAGCTTGTATCGCCTCCTCCTTCACCGTCGAGTAGGCGGTACGCAGCTCCGCCATCTCAGCGATCCGATCGGAAAGCCTTTTCTGGGCCTCCTCGACCAAGGCCCGTTGCTGGGACAGCGCCGCCCACACGCCGCTCTCATTCCGGATGAAGAGCGACTTGCGGCGGGAGTACTCCTTCAGCTCCTGGCCATGATTCAAAAGAGACCAAGAAGATAAAGAAAGCAAGGAAAAAAGACACTAAGAGCCACGAAAAAAGCTAACGGATCGACCGTACCTCGGTGGCATCCCGTATACCCCGCGAGACGGCGTCGGACGCCACGTTGAGTATCCGATCGAGGTGCCGACGGACGCCCTCGAGGTACTGCCAGCAGTGCACTTCATCCCTGTCATTCAGGGTGAAGATGGGCTCGGCGTCGGGGTTCGCAGCGTCCCTGAACTGAAGGGACGGCCCTCCCCACCTCGGAATCTCCTCCTCGGCCCGCGCTATCGCCAGCGCGGCGATGTCGGGCCACGACGACGACGACGCGGCCGGGGCGTCTCCCAGTCCCGCCGAAGGGCCGGCCTCGACCGCGGCGCCCGCGGCCCCAGCGACCGTTGAGGCACCGGCCTGATCCGTGGTCTCGCCCCCCTCGACCCCCATCGCTTGTTTCCCTTTGTCCAGGGGGTGTCATCGAGAGTAAGGACCACGGGCGCCTGCCCTTCTGCGGTGGCCGGCCCCTCGGTCGCCGGCGCCCCCAGAGCCGGCACCTCGGCTGACGACGTCTCCGGAGCCGGCGCCTCGACCGACGGCGCTCCCGGAGCCGGCGCCTCAACCTCTGGCGCCCCTTCTTCTAGAGCCCCGGTAGGGAGCTCGACGGCCTCGCTCTCCACCGTGCCCACCGGCCGCACCAGCAGGTCTTGCTGCAGCAGCGGTCCCCTCGCCGATGCCACCTCCTGTCCCGGTGCCGACGCAACCTCCTCCATGGTTACGTCGGCACCCGCCCGCTCCACGCCGCCAATGGGTGCTTCACCCGCCTCGGCCTTGACGGTGGCCTCAGCCGTCGGCAACGGCTTAGGCTCCGCCTCGACGCTTGGTCGGACCTCGCCACGGCGGAGTCGGGGCCAGCGACCGCCGTAGCGCTTGCAACCTCCTACTGCTGTCGCAGGCGCCCCTTCGCGGCCTCGACCTCGCGGACCCAGGCCACGTCCTGCTCCGCCGTCCGGTTGAGGACAACGGCACTGGCCCGTAGTGACTTCACGGGGGTAGGCTCCATGAGCTCCGCCTTCCGCTTCAACCTGTGAAGTAAAGTGCAAGATCAGCCGACGAATCCGAAGAGAGGCAAAGCCACTAAGCACGAATACTCACCCGGAAATTGGCACCAAAGGCCTCGACCCCGCGCGGTCCGAACCTTCCGAGGCGGCAGGCGGTGGCCTCGAGGCGGCCCCACCAGCAGACCGGGTGCTCCGCGGAGCCCTCGTCGGCGCGCCGCTACGCGCTTTCTGCGCCTCCGAGGCCAGCTGGCCTCGGGTTCTTACGCCCGACGATGGCGCCGCCGATGACGATGTCGGCACCACCGTCCCGGCCCCCGCCTGAGTTTGCAGGGCCTGGGCTGAGGCAGGCATCCCCGTCAACCCCTCTTACCGGGTCCGGGGCAAGGCGGGCCCTCCCGCCGAGGGGCCCGCCTCCTTCTTCTCCATCTTCTTCTCCTCTTCCTCCTCGTCCTCCTCGACCTCCTCGACCACGACGGCGCGATCCACGTACCCTTCAGGGGGCGCCGGCTTGAAGATGTGAAGCCACAGGTTCCACTGCGGCTCCACCCCGAGGTAGCCCTCACAGACTGCCGCAAAGATGGCGGCCTGTGCGACGCCATTAGGGGCAAGGTGATGGAGCTCCACCCGGTAGTAGTGGAGGAGCGCGCGCATGAAGACGGATGCGGGAACGCCGAACCCCCGCTCGTGGAAGCGGACGAAGCTCACCACGTACCCTTCAGGGGGCGCCGGCTCCCGGTGGGCTGGCGGCGGCGCGATCCACTCCGGCCGCGACTGGCTTGTCCTCGGCCGCAGCAGCCCATCCTCGACCAACTCTTCCAACTTCCTCTCCGTCACCGAGGAAGCGGCCCAGTCGTCGGCGGGGAGAATTTGACTCTTTCCGACCATTGACGCTGTCGGGAGGGGTGTGAGCGAAGGGGGAGGTGGCGGCGGCGGTGTAGGCGGAGAGCGCAAGAGGGCAAGGGTTTTCTGAGGCTAAGGGATGGCAAGGGCGCAAGGAACCGGCGGGGAACGCAGACCCCTAGGTCTTGCCTTTATATGCCTGGAGGAAGTCCAACGGCCGCACGAAAAGGTAGGAACAGTTTCCCACATTAAATGCGCTCACCTAACCGTCCCCCACGTCTTACAGGAGCTGGGCGCGTGGCCGTCCCCCACGCCGTAACCGAACGCCACGTTGCCCACTACCGCGCCGATCTCGCCCTAAAAAGGCGTGCCTGGCTAACGGGCGGGGCGAGATCCACGGACGGATATTCCCAGATACCTATAACGGGCTCCGAGCCCACTATAAGTCTCGAGAGGATGAAAGCTGGCCCTCGACCTGGGTTCGACAGCTGCCCTCGAGCGACAGAGCGAGGGACGACCAGGGATGCGCCCATACATGGCCAGGGCTCGAGCCACGCTCTCGAGGCACCCCAAGACGTATTCGAGGCCAAAGGATGAGGTCGAAGTAGGAATCCCCTCGGGGGAGGCACCGAGCCCTCGGATCCTGTCGCAGGGAACCGACATCCACACGACCACTCCTTGGCATCCTTGAAGAGCGCCTCCGGGCCACAAGCCGACTCCTAACGACTGGAGCACGGACTCTCACTCGAATCTACCCGCTAGCAGCTCACCGGGGATCGTCGGGACTCGCCCAAACGGGGTAGTACGACGTTCCCCACCCCTCCTCCTCCTCTCCGCAGGAGGGGCGTGAGGGCCGCACGATAAAAGACGACAGGGACCCCGATCGACCTCGTGCGCGTGAGGCTCGGGGGCTCGGCCGTAACAACTACTCTTTAAAACATAAAAAAGACCTCGGAGGAGTTTTCTCAATACTCCACCGAGGCCTCGGGGGCTACACCCGGCGGGTGTGCTCGCGCACCCCCACCGGAGAAGTCCCGGGAGCGCTCGCACGCCCCCGTTAAAGAAGTCGACAGGGCTACGACTCCCGTTCATCAGCAAAAAGCATTTAGGAGAGTGATCACACACTCACCTAAAGGCTCGGGGGCTACTGTCGGTACCAATAATATAGGGGTACCCACATTCAACGATAATAAAAACAAAAGCAACTAAATCACGGCAGAACACAGCCCACCTCAAACTGCACGAAAGGTCCGTCTCGCGCGAGGCCAGCTCGACGGAGTGCCTCGACTGCATCCCTTCTCCGACTCGTACGAGGCCCCCTCGATGGGAGAGCTCGACCGCGCTTCGTCCCGCACGACAGGATGCCTCGACCGCATTCCGACTCGTGTGAGCCCGCGTCGAGGCGCTCGACCCCCCTCTCTTCACCTACCTCAGGACAAAAGCCATAGCATTTAATGCAATTACCTACTACCACCTACCGGCATGGCCGCAACCAGGGTCGACGTGGGAACAATGCCAGTGTCAGTCCTCACTGTTTCACCGCCCATCCCGTGATGGGAAGTGAAAACCGTCACTATACCCACCTTACCGTGCCCTGTGCGACACTAGTAACCCTCGAGGGAGAATACGACAAAGTCCGTACGCCACGATTCCAGGGATTCGGACTTATCCGTTCGCCCTCGACCTGGCCTCGACCCGGCCTCGACGCCCGGCACAACTCAACAGGGAAGGGAGGACGGCATGGCATGGCGCTCCGGGTCACTTCGGTGTCCCGTCCTCTGCAACACCATGGTGTCCAGGGATGGCCTCCCATTTCTAGGGCACGTCGCTACAGCCACCTCGACAGTGATCGACAAAACATCATCTCAAGGCATCCGTTGCCCTGGCCTCCTCTCGTCCTATAAAAGTGTAGGCCAGGGCTCTAGAGAGGAGAACGGACGACAAGCCATACACAAGATAGCGATCAACATCTCAAGCAATCATCTTGTATTTCTTTTTCTCCCCTTTGAGACCTGGGCTCACCACCCTCTCTCGCAAGCTTGTAACCCCTACGCAAACACCTCGGTGCAAGGAAATACAAAATCTCCCCTCCCCCACTGGACGTAGGGCCTTCTTTTGCCCGAATCAGGATAAACTCCCGTGTGTTCTCCTTGCATCACCATCCAGGAAAGGGACACGCAGCATTTACTCGTTGGTCTAGGACCCCCTCGGGTCCGAACACCGACAACAGCTATACCAAGGCTCTTGAAGTCGTAAAGAAACTTCACAAGGATCAAATGCAAGAGACCAAGTCTTTTAGGTTAAAGCTGGAGAACCTTCAGACTGTAAAAGACCAAGCACACAAGATACTGTTTTTTCACTAGATGTTATGATCATTTGGGATAACCATTGCCATGAAGATGTTCGGCGTGGAGGGAGACGAGTAATTTGGCGGAATTGGATTAATTCTTCTTCATTGCCTGATTGAAAGGAGACACTATCCCATCCTCATATAGATGAGAGGAGACTTCATCCCTAAGAAATTAATCTTTAGAAATAAGGAATTAGTCTAATCTAATCTAATCTAATCTAATCTCTTTCCTAATCCTTATCCCTTGCCATGAGAGGCAGGTGAGCTGGCCCTCCCAGCCACCCATAACACTTCTCTCTCTCTCTGTTTTGCTTATGCATGTTGCGAAATCAATCTTGATGGATGCTTTTTACTTTTTTTTGCCACTTTATCATGTTCATATTCCACGACACTAGCATCTGATTGTGCCATTGTAATTTCTCTTTTTGTTATATGTAAACTTTGCTATTCAATTAGTGTTAGGATTGGTCTTGTGATTCTTTGATACAACATATAATAATAATATTTCATTGAAGATAAATTGTTAGGGGCAATAAGGGGTTGCATGACTTGTGCCTCTGGACCAAAAATGTTTGTGATATTTTAGCCTGTAGGTTTTACCCTTGGAATCTTAATCAGATTTAAAATTTATTTAATTTATGAGTACTTTTACTAGATTCTAATTTATTCTGAATATTTGATAATTTTAAACAATATGCATATTTGACAATGGACAAATTAAAACAAACTTTTGAATACGTTTGAGAGCAGAATAATAATATCTTATTTCTTAACTTGTGAGAATTAGTTTGATGGCAAACTGATTCAATTCTACTACATTATTTGCACATGTAAGATAGCTCTGCATTCTTTCACATTTCCGTTTTCTGTTTCCTATTCTAAATTGTAGAGGCCAACTGATAAGGCGCTGGCGATGTGGTGAACGGAGGGGAGAGTGGAGAAGGAGACTGGACTGGGAATTGGAAAGCAGAGGATAGCAAGGAACGTCGGCGGTGGGTTCTTCTCCAGTGGTCGCGGCTGAAGTGCTCGATGCCACCGTCGAAGGGAGACTCCCACCCCGATACAGGGAGAGTTTATTCCTTCTTCGATAGCTCCTGATTACAATCTAAATGCCCCTTTATAGAATAGAGACATATCTCCTAACAACTGAACCAAATCTCCTAAAATCTCTCCCTGACCCTTACTTTACTAACAAACTGGGCCTTAGCCATGGTTGGACGCACGTGGACGCCCAGGCCGGCGCCTATACCGGCGGCCAACGAAGGAGTCCACAACACCAACATATAAGTGTTGTACTGATGGTTACTATTGTTATTGAACTGTCTCTTCTGTCAATCTACTTGTTCTTACTCCTATTTCTTTCAGCTCAGTTCCATTTCAAGGTAGTTCTTTTGAAAAAAAGGTGTTTGTTTAACAACAGATTTCTTACAGCAAAACTGAATACATTTTACACGTATGTGGAGTTTAGTTTAGAGGTAGAACTGTTCCATTCATTCCAATTACTTTTGCAGCTGCATGAAAATATTGCTCCAGATCAAGAAAAGTCCGATGCCTCAAAATCTCAAATGGAGCAACTGAAGGAAAAGATCCATAGTATCGAGAGCGAAATCCTGCAAAAACACATTTGGATGAATTGAGAAGACTTCAGGGGCAAATTAACACCAAGGCAACGGAGAGAAGTACATTATTTACGCTTCAGCAACAACAGTATGCATATGCTGCACTTTCTGAGGAAAATGAAGGTAAAGTTGAAGCACTAGTATTCCCTTGTTCCCAATACCCCAACATGATAACAGCTGAATATTGTTTTGTTTAGATACTGATGAGGAACTAATGGAGTGGCAAACAAAATTTGAAGAAAGGATTGCGTTACTAGAAACGAAAATCAGTAAACTCGGAAGAGAGATGAATGATGAAGCATCAAATAGCTCCCTTCTGTCCAAACAACATTCTGAATTAACACATGAAATAGGAAAGCTCGAGGCAGAAGCTGAGGTAATCCTTTCTTCTATTTTTACCTGCTGATATTTCTCTTTCTTTTGTTCACTATAGTGGAGTTTAGTTCGTGTTTATTGTTTTCAGGCTCACGGGACTATGAAGCTTGAACGAGACTCGGACATAAAAAAAAATATTCACTAAACATAATCTTGGGCCGGTTCCTGAATATCCCTTTACGAATGATGTTGCTATGGACCTTACAAACAGGGTTAAAGCGAGACTCTCAAATCTTGAGAATAATTTGCAGGAGAAGAAGGTTTCATCTCCTTGGAATTGCTTCTGATGTATACTTTTACCAAACCATTCTGAAAATGAAAATCTGTATTGAGTTATCCACAACACATGCTCTGCACCCTTCTCGTTTGCAGTTTAGTTCTCTTTTTCGCTTGTCTTCTCAGTGGTCGGATGCACAATTCATCTGTTAAGTGATTTTTAATGAGGAAGGATGCTACTTTATTTCATTATAAAGGCATCTGTCCCTGTACATTCAGGTTTCATTATTAAAAAGTACTTACTAATTATGGCTGTTCTCTTTTCTTGAGAAGAAATCCAATGAAAATCAATTAAATGTTTTATGGAAACACTATCTTAAAATAAATGCTCCTACTCTGAAGTTGATGGTCAGATACCATGTTTAGTGATGGAAAGAACATTGGACTTACCTACACCAGTAGGCTCTTCCATAACTTATATTTCAGGCACCATTTCCTAATATATTGAGTAATTTTCAGTCAGGCATTTTAAGATGGAGAAAAGATAAAGAGAAAGAACGTGATGCTGCAGAAGTGGAGCTTTCAAAACTTAATCTGCCCCATATTGATGAGGAGAGACATGGTATTTGTTTTACCTGTCAGATGTACCTGGCTGTTTTGAAAAGTTCATTTGTTTGCTTCCAATTATACAAATATAATGGAAGTCTGACAACATTTCATAATTTTGGATCTCAGACCAGTTTGTTAGCTCTGGTTTCTGGTATTCTGTCGGAGTGGTTTTGATTTGTGCTGTTAATATGTGAATGAATCTGGTTGGTTTGCATCTGGTTCTTACCTGGGATGGCTTGTATGTGATAGCTAAGCCTAGTGCTATGTATGTTTCTATTTATTGTTTCATGTCATCTACTTTTCAGGCTTAGAAGCCTTGTATTACGAATATGCTCAGCATCTACTTTAGTGGTTAGAATATGCTGGAGCATTTCCCAAGCTATTGCATTTCAATACAATCCAAGCAGCCTAGTGCCAAGCTGCCCTCTGGCAGCCCCCAAATCTGAGATCCATTTGTGGTGTCCTGGCAATAATTGGTATTTACAGCCGAGGGTTCTTGAGAGAGCAGAGCAGCCATGTCCACCTCCAGCTTGCGAGAGCACGCACCGCCGCCACCGCTGGTGCGGTTGTGATCAACCCCGGTGCTGAGGCAAGAGGAGCTGACGACCACACTACACGCCTTGCTACCGCAGAGGCAGCGACTGCGGAGGCAGTTGAGGCGACCAGGTAGGCGGTTGCTGTAGCTCAAGCTGTAGCGGCCATGGCTGTAGCGCTGCGCGTGGAGATGGAGAGGGAGCCGCCCCGAGGATCGCGAAGCCCAGTAGCGCACCACGCTCGGTCACCATCACTAGAGTCCTGTCGTGGACGCGGAGGGCGTCCTTGGTCACCGGTGATCCAGAAGGTGTACCAGGACTCGGGACTAGGGACTAGGGACGCCATGGCCGATGCTCACCAAGACCAACTACCACGAGTGGAGTCTTCTCATTAAGGTGAAGATGCAGGTTCGGTAGCTCTGGGAGGCGGTCCACGATCGAGGAGTCAGTTACAACGACGATCGGCGGGCACTGGAGGCATTGTGCACCGCCGTGCCTCCAGAGCTCGGTGCTTCCCGCATCAACAAGGACACAACAAAGCTGGCATGAGAGTCCATCGCTACGGCGAAGCTGGCGTGGGAGTCCATCGCCACAACGTGCATTGGCGACAACCGAGTACACCGCGCGACGCTGCAGCGACTTCGACAGGAGTGTGAAGCACTCGCCTTTAACCCGTGAGCAAGTTGAGGACTTTGCCCTCCGCCTCTCCTATTTGATGCAGCAGATGGCGTGCAATGGTGACACCGACCTCATGGAGGCTCGCACGGTGGATAAGCTTCTGCGATGCATGCCGAAGAAGTATTCCTAGTTCGTGCTCGCGATCGAGATGCTCCTTGATTTTGAGGACCTCTCTATCAACGAGGTGACCGGGAGGCTGAAGGCGGTGCATGACCGTGAGGAGGTGAGGAGGTGTCTCACACTGAGCCGAGTGCCATCGGAGGCAAGCTGCTGTGCACGGTTGAGCAGTGGCACGCCTTCGAGAAGAATAAGGAGGAGGATGGCTCTGGATCGTTGAAGGAGCGCCACTGATGTCCCCGTGGCGGCAAGAAGAACAAGCCCAAGGGTCGTCGTGATGCCGGCGGTGAACGCAAGGTGAACCGCGACGACACCTGCCTCAACTACAACCGTGCTTGGCACTTGGCCAAGGACTGCCCTTTTCTACGGCGTAAGCGTGGTGGCGTGTGGCAGAACCGCCCGGAATAACACACTTTCGGAGGCACTTGTCTTTCACTAGATACTAAGTACCTCAAAAGTGAGCTAATTCAAACAGTTCCATCGAGCACACCCAAGGGAGAACTCAAAATAATCCACATTTTACACCCAGAATCCAATAATGAGTTGAGCGTACAATACTTAGTCCATTTCATACATCATAAAGTCTTGGAAATTATTTATTACAATACCATAGTTCAAAGTGCGAAAATTAAACAGTGAAAATTAAATAAACATCTAGTCAAAAGCGATACAAGGATCCATCTATGTCCACCAGAAGAATCCTCCACACAAGTACAAGTTCTCAAGCTCCACCTGTAGCAAGGGTAAATAAACCCTGAGTACACAATGTACTCGCAAGACTTACCCGGCAAAGAATATATATTCCCTGACTCTCAAGGAATATGATAGGCTATATGGCTGACTGTCTTGTTTGTTTGTTTGTTTGCAGAAAGCATTACTAAGAGTGAATCCTTACTTTTCAGTTATTAGCAGTCATTTTTATTTCATCAACTAACCATTCTATGTAAGTACCTGTTCTATTTTCAAGCAAGGGTTGAGCAATCAGAATTCATTTTTCATCCTCCATATTACAGTTCTTACTACAGTGCTCGATTGTAGTCAAGTCGTACCGACGCGGTGGCGATTCGCGAATCAATATAGCCCAGCTGGGTATCCCGAAACACACGCCTCATTTGTACCCTAGGCACAAGTAAGACCAACTCATCACTCTCCTGTTAAGGGATCCAGGTCCCCGTCCAAACTTGGACTCCTAGCCCCCACACTTGAGAGCTAACCTCAAAGTGGTGCTAAGACCTTCACCTTTCCCCGCCTCCAATCAGTGTCTAGAAAGAGCCAGAACCCATAACAAGAGAGTAATGAGTCTTCCCGCTCCCACAAGCAAGTATGTTCTCAGAATAATAAATTTGTGACAAGACTAGAATCTACTGCAACAGTCGGTCCTTAACCGACACGAACAGGAAAACAGTGTAACCAAGCTAAGCCTCGTGGCCCCGGGAAGAACTTGTCACCACCCACCAATACCCATGCCATATCCCTGCTCGGTCTCCATTTCTTTCCATCATTTTACCATGCGAGTAGTAATATTATTCACCTATTTGTGAGTAACGGCAGGTTACTCACGCTATTGATAAACCTAAGCATAGCAGCTACACGATCCTGCACTAGTAAGACTCATAGAATGGATATATGTATATGCATGTGGGTTTCATAAAATTCCTGCAGCGTAAATGCACAACATTTATATATGGTGATTATCAAAAATAAGGGTTTTGCACCGGGACTTGCCTTGGGCAGGCACAGTGTCAGCAGAGTCAGTCACTTGTGGCTCATGGGCCTCCTGCGGCACGAGAATCTCCTCTTTGTACTCTTCGACGATCTCCTCGTACTCCTAGTCGTCGAGAATCACGTACTCCACCAACTCGTTCTCTATATGCATGCGATCATGATGCAACAACTTCGTATTTAGGCAACAACAACTCCTAAAATTCAAGTACACATACTAAACTACTAAGCTAGCTCTAATGACTAAGATACTAAACTGACTATCATATCCAGCAAGCAAAGTGCTAAACTCAACTTTACAAGTGCTTAAGTTTGTGTATTAATATTATGCTCTTACTCATTTTTATGTTTAGGAGATATTTAGCTAACACATTAAACAATCGATTCTAGGGCTACAAAAATTACAATAAGCACATAATAATACAATGAAGCTACTACAACAATTTCAGATCTAGAATTATCACCAATTTTCCACAAAAATTCCTACAAGTATTAACCTAATAATATTAAGCATTTCTAATTGATTTAATGGTCCTTAGAATGAATGCAGACATGTATAAACTAACCACGCTATCAGATAGACAACATTTTTAGGAACCTAAAGAATTTTATTTCACAATTTTGGACACCTATGTGAATTTATATTAATTATCAAGATCAACTTAGAAAAAAACTAAAATATAAAGCTATTTCTAATTTCCTACGAAAAAGAAAACGAGAATTCAGCTTCGCGGCCTACTAACGCGCAAGCGCAACCCACGCGAGCCGGCCCAAGACGGAGGCAGCCCGTGCGGCTTGCAAAATGCCCCCGCGTTACTCGGTATTCACTTAACTACTAAGCAAACTATTCCTATAGACAGCGACTTTGCACAAAGGGCCCTGTACTAACCCATCTTCACATTGGGAAGGTCCCCGACGCACCCGCGCTCGCCGGCGTGACGTTGATCGGCACTGAGCCACTACGCTGGCCAACAGGGACCTCTACAAGGTAACTAGGAGGCCGATGCTCACCTACGGCAGACATGTGGCACTGGGAAGTGGTTCGGAGACCGAAGACATAGCAGGGCGGCTCCGCTACGGCAACAACAACCCTGAGAAAATGGTGCTGGCGTTCCGGTGAGACACAACGCCAAATGGGCGGTAGATGTGATGGGTGAGCACCAGTGACTCACTACGGACCTAGCCGAAGTGGTGGCTCGGCCGGAGACTGCTCGAGTCGGGCTCGCCACGTGCGCCCAAACAGTGCGGCGCTGCACCACGTCAGCGTGGCCGTGTCAGTGGTGGCTAAGAGGCAGTAGGGGCTCCGCGGTGGTGCGCAGGGTGGAGAAGAGGTTGTGTCGAAGCTATTGGTGCAATAGATTGGGCTCTAGATGGTCAGGTGGAGAGCGGCCATCGGTCATGGCCGAACTCGGCCTTATCGGCAACGGGGGTGGGAGAACTCCAAATTGGAGCTTCGCAGTGTGTGAATCAGGGCGGGGTGGGGTCGAGCTCGGCAACTTAACTACGAAGCTGTGGATGTGATGAGTCAAGGCCGTGTTTAGTTGCGCCAATTTGGGGGCGGCGGATTTACTGTGCACCACTGTAGCGTACTGTAGCATTTTGTTTTTATTTGGTAAAAATTGTCCAAACATTGACTAATTAGGCTCAAAATGTTCGTCTCGCAAAGTACAACAAAACTGTGCAATTAGTTTTTGATTTCATCTACATTTAGTACTCCATACATGTACCGACATTTTAATGTGATAGAGAATCTTCTTTTTGTATAGTAAAATTTAGAGAAATATTTATGATCTAAACAGACCCCAAGGCAAAGCGACTCCAGCATGCCGAATTGAAGACGTGGGTCCGGCGGCCATGGTAGCAGACAGAAGGAGAAAAGGCCCGATGTGGCTTGGCTCATTCTCGCCGTGGCGGGACTTGTCCGGCAGCTTGTGGTTCAGCAAATGTGCACGTGCTACAGGCCGCTGCGGCTAGTGAAACATGCGCGTGCGCGGGTGGATGGCTGCAGTGCCATAAATGGCAAGCGACGGCGGCACCGCCATGTGCCGACGCAGCGGGCGCAGAGCAGCAGGCAGACGTGACGCGACATGGCAGGGCAGCAGCGACACGAGGGAGAGGTGCTGCGGCGGCAGCAGAGGGCAGGCTCGGCCGACCGACTCTGGCCATGCGCGCACGCAGGTGTGGAATTTTTTTTATTTTTAGCCCAAATTTGAAATAAATTTTAAATCTAGGGCCTTGTTTAGTCCCCTCAAAATTCCAAGTTTTTTCACTCTCTCCGTCACATCAATTTTTAGCTGCTTGCATGGAGTATTAAATGTAGGTAAAAAAATAACTAATTATACAGTTTAGTTGGAAATCACGAGATGAATCTTTTGAGCCTAGTTGGTCCACAATTGGACAATATTTGTCAAATAAGATGAAAATGGTACTATTCATCGGGTTGAAAAAACTTTCAATCTAAACAAGGCTAACTTGGATTTTAAATTTTTTTTAAAATCTAACCCGTTTGGCTCCGTCACCATGCATGACAGGGCAAATGCACTGAACCCCGCCATGCATGGTGGCGGGGTGCAGGTGCCACGTGGCGGGGACGTGGCAAAGCCACCCAGGCGTACCCCGCCATGATGCGTGGCGGGGTATGCCAAACCCGCCACCCATCATGGCGGGTTACACCCCGCCGCCCATCATGGCGGGGCACGGCCTAAATAAAATCCGCGCCCCGCCACGCCCGCTCGGCCGCGCCCGCATACACGCCGCCAGCGACTCCTCACCGCCGCCGGAGCCGCCAGCGCCGCCCCCAGCGCCGCCACCGTCGCCCGAAGCCCCTCCCCCGCGCCCCGGCCGCCCCTGCCGCGCCCCGCCGCCGCTGCCGCGCCCGGCGAAGCCGCCGGCCGCGCCGCCGCTTCCCGCCGCGCCCCCGCCGCCGCTGCCGAGCCCGTCGCGCCGCCGCTGCCGCCGCGCTACCGCAGCCGCCGTCCGCGCCGCCGCGCCCTCCCCCGCGCCCCGGCCGCCGCGGCCCCGCCGCCGTGTCCCCGGCCACCGCGCCCCCCGCCGCGTCCCCGGCCGCCGTTCCCGCGCCGCCACCCCGGCCGTCGACCGTCGCACCCCGGCTCGGCCCCGGCACGCCGTCGCCCGTCCAACCTCGCCGCGCCGCCGCACCCCGTTTTACGGTAATTTTTTTATTTTTTCGTTACTTAGTTAATATTATTTATTTAGTTAGTTATTTAATATTATTTGTAGTAAACAATTATTTAGTTATTTAGTTAGTTATTGAATTATTTAGTTAGTTATTTAGTTATTTAGATAGTTAACGATTATTTGTAGTTAGTTAGTTAATATTATTTGTAGTTAGTTATTTAGTTAGATAACAATTAATATTAGTTATTTAGTTAGTTAACGATTTTTTTGTTAGTTAGTTAATATTAGTTTTTAGTTAATCGGATGTTATTAGTTATTTAGTTATTAGTTAATTAGTTAACGATTATTAGTTATTCGGATGTTATTAGTTAATATTAGTTATTTAGTTACTAAGTTAGTTAGTTACGTGGTAGGTAAGTAAGGTTAGTTAGTTAGTTATGTAGTAATTAGTACTACCATATTGGTCAGTTGATAATCGGATGTCAAATCGTTTTGTAGATGGATTACGGTGTAAGAGTTTTTTACGGAGGAAGTGTTAGGAGAGAGGATTGCCAGTTTGAGGATATGTATGAAGAATTGGAATGGTTTGATGGCACCCTTAGTTTCAGCGATCTATGTGACCGTTTGAGTTTGAAGTTTGGCGAGGCTTTCACACTAAAGGGTAGGTTTGATGTTGGAAGGAATAGGGCACACTATGTGATGATGGACTTGTGCAACCAAGCAGAGTGGTCCCGATATAATAGGGTCATCCAAGGTTCGAATGTCGGCATGGCTTAATAGGGTCATCCAAGGTTCGAATGTCGGCATGGCTGAGTTGGTGCTGGAGAATGTTGAGAATGAGGAGCCGTCCTTCGACAGTGGTACTCTAGGAGATTGTGGTGTGCAGATGCAACAAACTATGGAGAGTATGGACTTGGATGGTAATTGGACGCATGAGCGGGTTCATTCTCCTCCAGTTGGTCATATAAGCAATGATTTTGATGTAGACGAGTTTGAATAGGAGGAGGAGGAGGCGGCAGAGGAGGAAATGATTGGTGATGATGTTAGCACTGATTCTGACGATTCAGGAAATGAGGAAGGAGGTCCACATGCCATGCGAGCACCGGTTGAAGCCATGCCCTCTGGAGGTGCACCTGCAATGTGTACACTAGTTCGTGGCATGCCCTCAGGAGTACCGCTTGAGGTACTTCATGGCATGCAGAGTCAGGGCACATTAGCCACCGGTTATCTAGATGATGGAGTGGAATATGAAGGATGGAGCAGGGTTAGGGAGGCACAATAGTACGTTGCACCACCCTCTTATACATCGGCAGAGCTTACACAGCTGAGGGAGGCTGGCTTGCCCTTTACCAGTGTGCCAAATTATAAGGATGTCAGTATGTCGCATATGGCAGTTTGTGACACGGGTTTGCAGATGTGTAAGGAATCATTGTACAACCATAAAAATTTAATACTGAGGAAGGGAATGCTTTTCAATACGATGTCTGAGATGAAGTTGTTCCTTCAGGACTATGCTGTGTATCATCATAGGCCTTACACAGTTCGACATTCTGACAAGGAGGTAAAATTTCACATATTATATAAGGCTGGATTCCCGTGCTCATGGAAGTTGAATGCACGAAAGAGGCGGAGTGATGGTAAGTGGAAGGTAACTTCAATGGAACAGCCGCACAGATGCCAGACTAATGAGGGAAAAAGGTACCATCCCCAGTTGACGGCTCGGTACCTAGCCCGTCGTATATTGGGTCTTATAGATAAGGACAACGACGTATCGGTGTCTTTCTTGCAGGAGACCATAGTCACATTTGTTGGGTATGAGGTCACGTATGGAAAGGCTTGGCGGGCAAAGCAAATTGCCCTGGCAATTCGCTGGGGTAGCTAGGAGAAAGCTTATAACAGGGTTCCACGCATTTTGTGTGCGATGGAACACTTCAACCCTGGCATGAGATCGTTCATATACACAGGAGGGTTGTATCTTCAGAACCCGTTGAGGCATATTCTGTACCGTGTGTTCTGGTATTTCGATCAGTGCAACAATGCATTTCAGTATTGTCGGCCAGTTGTTCTTGTTGACGGCACGTTCCTCACCGGCAAGTACAGGGGCACATTGATGATGGCTGCTGCTGTAGACCCCAAGAACCAGATAGTGCCAATGGCTTTTGCTTTGGCGGAGGGGGAAAACAATGATTCATGGTCATGGTTTATGCGTCTGCTCCGTGTTCATGTGCTTGGCCCTTCTCGCACCATTTGTCTGATTTCGGACCGTCACATTGGAATTCTTAATGTAGCCGGTGAACACATTGATGGTCACCCGCCCCTAGTGCACCGTTGGTGCATGCGGCATTTTGCCGCCAATTTCTGGCGGCGTCAACGCAAGAAGGAGGTGGCTGACAAGTTAAAGGAGCTTTGCAATAAACGTACAGAACGCGAGTTCAACGAGACTATGGTGGAACTAGAGAAGATGATCAACCAAGCTGGCAAGGCATGGTTAGACCAGCAGATGGAAAATAAAGCCAAGTGGGCATTAGCATATGATGAGGGCGGCTTCCGGTACGGCATCATGACAACAAACTCCTCTGAGTCTTTCAATCGTGTGTTCAAAGGCGTTCGATCTCTCCCAGTGTCCGGTATTGTTAAGTTCTCTTTTAGGAAGTGCAATGAGTATTTTGTTAAGCGGTATGGCCTAGCCCTGAGGAATGAAGAGGAGCTTGGAAGATGGGGGAAGGCTGCACACGAATATTTGAAGGAGGCTGAGGAATTGGCCAAACAACAGGTTGCCGAGGCTTATGGACGGGACATGCTTGTTTTCTGCGTACGAGCTAGAGGGGGTACAAACCTGGGCGGCGAACGATTTGGTGGGTGAATGTACCGTGTCGATCTTGATAAAGTAGAATGCAGTTGCAACGTCCCTCAGAACATGCATGCCCCTTGCTCACACATGATCACGTCTTGTTGGCTTAGAGGTTTTGACCACACAGTTGCACCATACATTTCACCCTTGTATCTCCGTGCCAACACCCTCAAAGTTTGGGAGAAGAGTTTCGAGTCATACCTTGACGAATCGCAGTGGCCTCCATATTATGGTGAGGACTACGCGCCTTATCCGGACCTAAAGAAGGTAGGGAAGGGAAGGAGGAAGAAGAAGCGACTGAAAGGCGATATGGACAATATGAAAGGTTACGGCGCCGACATGTATGGTGGCGGGGACTTTGACGAAGAACGTGCGCAGAACCTTTGCTCCATTTGCAAGAATCCTGGTCATAACGCTAGATTTCATAGGCGGACGAGACAAGAGGTGGTTTATATTGTAAACATACATTTATGATATTTTAATCTTCAAATTTACTTGTCTTTGTTTTTTAATCTTCAAATTTACTAGTCCATGGCGGGGTACCCCTAACCCGCCCCTAGCCATGGCGGGGTGGCCCTGAAACTACTGGCACGTAGAAACTGCACTGAAAAACTGCACTGATAAACTGCACGGATAAACCAGACAACAATGTTAGTGAGTGGACCAACAAATGAAACGAATGAAGATGTGATAATGAAAATTATTACAATGACATGTTTCAAAGTACAACACTGACAAACTACACCAGACAAAGTTTTTAAGCCACTACAAATGACAAACACTAACAACGACGATGTGAAGTCGTGACAATACAAATTATTACAATGACAAGTTTCTATTGCACTGACAGCCTCCTACGTGCAGCACTAAGGCACTAACAACGACACTTGTACGTCAATCAAATTGCATGCACCACTGCGTAAGCAACTCATCTTCAAACTCTAAATCCTCCACTACAACCTCCTTACCCTTGCTGGCCTCGACTGCCTTGTCCTGAGAGGCCAGACGCCGGTAGTAAGCCGCCTCCGCCTCGTCCGCGGCCTGAGAGTACAACTCGGCCTCTTCTTCGGTCATGTCTGTTGGCCCCCATGCGTCGAACAACGGTGTCTTATGGCTGTGGTACGCTACCTGACCCTCCTCTAATTCAGCATCCTCCTCGGGCATCGGTCCTAACTCCTCTGTAAGACGAAGTAGCTCGGCTATCCTTCCCATGTCGTAGGCATCCTCGTCCTGAGGGTAGCCCAATTCTTCGGCTAGATGAATGAGCTCGCCTATCCTCCCGGTGTCGTCGTCTTCCTCCGGCTCGGCCTCCTCTTCAACCACAATCGGACGGCTTGCGGTGCCACCAACTCCTGCGTCCCGCTTTAGTGTCCTATTCTCCGTGTACCTAGCACGAGCCACATCTGCTTGCCAGTTGCCGGTGCATCCAATCTCTGCAAGTACAAAATGTAAACAATTAACACGATCTTTGCAAGGACTTTATTGACAGTCAAACAAAGAAGATTGAGTTTCCAAAAAACGCAATGACTCACTCGCACATAATGAGTCAATAGTATCGTTCAAGCCTTGCATCTCTGCTCTCTCAGCCTCCTCTGCAGCCTTCCTAGCATCCTCTTCAGCCTTCCTTGCCTGGTACTCCTCTACATCCTTCTTCTTCTTCTCGTACCACTTCTTCCACGCAATACTCTCCGGGTTATGAACACGCAGGTCTTAGGCCCGTCATAGCATTTTCTTCTTATGGTTCTTAACGAAATCAGTGACGTAGTTTGCAGGATATCCTCTCATCTTGCGAAGTGCTACCATTGTCTTATACTCATCCTTGAACTTAAACACATCATCATATGATTCCCATTTGCATTTCTGAGTGCTCTGTTGCAACAAATAGATGAATACAAAGTTAGCGTACCAAAGCAAACAAAATAAAACATTAGCACTAAGTGTCAACAGTCCTAGAAAACCTCGTCATAATCGATCATGTGGCCACAGAAGTGGCCAATCCCAAGGCCTGAAGGGACAAGGCCGTAGCTAGCTTCAACACCACATTTACACATCACAGGAGGCACAATAGACCTCCTCTTCTTCTTCCAGTCTGGCACCTCCTCCTTCTTCTCCGGCTCCGGCCAATGGCTCTTTGGACCATAGACCCACTCCTTGAAATGACACTTTGGAAAATCACGATCCTACAAAATCAAAACAGTAAAACACACATATAGGACATGACATTTCAAGGTTCACTCAAACCTTACCTCACGTCGTAGAGGACAAATGAACTCTTGTTCATTGCGTGGGTTTATCACGGCTTGCTCTCCGCAATGGCACTTTGGAGGATCCTCGAGCCGCCGTGCCGATGCTACGGCCTTCTCTTCCTCCGTCATAGGAGGAGGGTTAGGAGGGGGCGGAACCCAGCGAGTAAACACCTCACGCTTGCAATGATCAACGCCGGGGTAGAAAAAGAGAATCCTTGGGTCAAACTTGTCCGGACCGTCGATCCATTGGAAGAAAAAGCACCGGAAGTACGGCTACAAAAAAGTTTCAATTATCTCATCGCGAATACAACATCAGAAACCAATAAGAAAAACAAATGGCACAATTACTTACGCTACAACTATAACATGTGTAGAAGCAACGAGCCGCAGTATCCGGATGTCTCGACTGGCTCACGTGCGCTAGATGACCACAGTCACAGTTAGGGAAAGGTTCCTCGGGAGGCACGGGCGCATCCTTACAAGACACGTCGGGGTACATCTCTCTAGAATGACCCTTTTTCCTCCAAATCGACTCACGATACGAGTCCTCCATCTAATAACATGAAATGATTTCAACACAAAACACATATCACTTATAATTCATACAAATCAAAAATAATGTACAATATCAATATGATTAAAACTAATATAACTTTACTAACTACATTAACCAAACATACTACAACGATGGACGCAGAGAAGGGGTGGCCAGAACAAGGTCCGACGATGGGTCGGTAGCCGACGGGGAGGGGCCCTAGGAGAGAGGGGCGCCGGAGAAGGGCGCTGAGGGGAGGGGAGGTCGGTCCTGGGGCGGAGAGGGGCGCTGCGGAAAATGGAATGGATGAATGGCCAAAAACTACAAGTGCCCGACCTTTTAAATGGGCGGGGTTGTACCCCGCCGCATGGGTTAGGGCTACCCCGTCATGATGCATGGCGAGGTACTCCTTTCCACGCTGGCCTGCAGCGTGCCACGTGGCACCTGCACCCCGCCACCATGCATGGCGGGGTTTAGTGCATTTGCCCCGCCATGCATGGTGGCGGGGCCAAACGGGTTAGATTTAAAAAAATTTTGAAATCCAGGTTAGATTTAAAATTTGTTTCAAATTTGGGCTAAAAATAAAAAAAATCCAGGTGTGCAGCCGAGCGCACGACGCCAAGCCACGCGAAGCCGGTGACCGCGCACACAAACCAGACCGCCGGAGGCTGTGCACGTGCATGCATTTTAAAGCACGCAGAAAATCTATACTATCGGAGTTCGAACTAAACCACCTTTGCTATGATAAAGAGAGCATATCCGGCTACCAACCCGAGCTAAACGATGACACCACTATGTAGCTAAAGCTCACAGAATTACTTTGCCAACATTGCACTGCCACACTGTTTTCAACTTGAAAATCTTTTTTAAGTCTTTGAGCTGATTTTAGTTTCAAGTTCCATTTCTAAGCTATTGGAAACACTAGCTATTCTTGTTATTTTTCAGCGACCAAGGTTGCTTTGTCATCTACACAGTTTGCACTTCAAACTTTATTAATGTGTCATATATATATATGTTCTATAGTATTTTTGCTCAATAAAAGTTAGTTTTGAACCCTAAGTGTTATAACATGAGCTATTGCATCAACTTTCATTCAACATTTTGTTAATTATTCTGAGTTAAAAGAATTATTCTACACACTTCATCACATGCAATAATACATAAACATGATGCTCATGACATGTTTTAGTGAGTTGTTTAAGTGGTTACACCAAAGGTGTTATAGGGCGCGACAAACGTCGTGGAAGCAGATGAGGAGGCCACTCTGTTTCTCGCGCATGACTTCTTGGAGATGGACGCAGAAGGGAGCAGTGGCAAGGCGCAAGAAGTCCGCCACCAGCCTTGCACATGACGCGCGATGGCGTCTTCGATGAAGGACGCAGCTAGGACTAGACCAAGGTTGGGGAGGGCTCAACATCGGCCGTGTGTGGAGTTCACCGTCGACTATGCGCGGATTGGAGGAGCTAGGGGAGCACAGAGTGCATTTCCATCGATGGCTAGGGCATCAATGCCGCTGGCTACATCTCTACCTCCGCTGCACTCACCATCACCAAGTCTGCACGCGTACGATGTAGAACCCTTCTCCATCTCCACTGGCCTGTGGGACCCTTCTCCACCCAACCTGTGAGACCCAATGACACCTTTGTCCATCTCCATCGAACATGTGGGACCTAACAGTTTGCATCTCACGTGTCCGTCATGTGGAACCCGACGGTACCTTTCTTCATCACCATCTGATCGGTGGGACCCAACGTCTTTTGTGTCACATGCACGGCATAGGACCCTTCTCCTCCTCCACTGACCTGTGGGACCCTCCATCCATCCTATAGGACCCGGACTACTTTCATGTCATGTGTACTGTTGACGGTCCTTAACACCCCATTTTATACCATCAACAATGCCTAATTTGGTCATAAAAGTGACACAAACCATAGTCATAGGTTTTATTTCAAACCATTTCCACAAGTTGTGATGACTATGTGAGTGTAGGTACAAGATGGCTATATACATGGTAAAAGGACTTCATCAAATGCTCATTTTGACTACACCATGTCAAAGAGCTCGAATGGAGTTTTGGTTCACCCAAATCAGAGTCCGGACGACAACATTAAGCCTTCCGGAAGATGGCGAAACAGGCTGCAGGAGCAGTCTTGGATAAAATGAGCGCCCAGGATGCATCCGAACTCAGAGTCAGGAAAATGAGAAGGTGTTGGAAAGCTAATGAGAAGATCTATCACCTCACCAAGTATGAGCACATTTGGGCATAGATGAGGGGGCGCCTGCCCTATCACTAGGGCTCCCACCCTGTCCCTGCCACGTTCCACGTCAGCAATTCGTGGGATGGCCTCCATGTTGCATCTCCACCATCCATAAGAGGCGGTTTGATCCAATCATCCAAGGGTGATCGGAAGACGTGTCAATCCCCATGGGTCCACGTGTCATCCACTTTAGGTCAACAAACCGCCACACCAACTGACATTTGGACCTCAACCGACCTTACAACCGACATTGGGGAGGATCTAGCACCGTTGGATGGTGAGGCAGTGGATCCAAGGGGGCACCCCCACTGACCTTGCTCACATATACAAGTACCCCCCTTGCTCAAATCGACTTAGAAAAGCTATAAATAGTGGAGTAGAGCTCATTTGTAATCATTCACTCATATGTAGTAGAGTAGACACTAGGCGAAGCTCTGTTGCTACTCCACTTAGAAGTAGAAGATAGGGAGAGAGTGAGGAGAAGCTGGGGGAGGAGCCGGGCTTGTCAGTGACCTCTCCACTTGTAGCTAAGAGGATGAAGTTCTTCTCGAGTAAAGTCTTCTTCAGTGTGGTAACTTTGATCTTTGCATTACTTAAGTATTACTTTACTTACTGTTCTTTACTATTGTTCATTGTCTGGTTAAGGTGCTCTAGTTAGTAATGTTCGATTAGGGTAGTAAGCTTATTATAGATTAAGCAAGATGCTTAGGCTATATCTTACCTGTGAGTACGGCTAGGCCCACGGATAGTTGTGGTTGGTGCTAGGTGGTGACAGCCCTAGGATCCTCTGTATTCCACCATGTTTGGCCTAGTTCTTAAATCATAAGGCTCGTGGTGCACGGTGCCTAATCAACCTATATTGGGTGAGTTTAGGACTTTGTACGCCTCGTAGTAAACAACAATATTGAAGTCTTCCTTAGTCTTGCCTTAGACAAAGAAATCACACATATCCTCTCTACCCCGTCTATCACTTATCATCGTTCCATCCTTGGACACACTTAGTTCTTCAATAGTTCACTTCACGTTCCCTATGGAAATTCGATACTTAGGAATACACCTTGGTGAAAACTATATTGACATCCGTACGCTTGCAGATTTATCTGGTTGCTATATCCAGTGTCAACATGTACCTGTAGGACCCTTCTCCATCTCCACCGACCTGTGGGACCCTCAGCCTTGTGGCCACTGCGATTTGATAAATACAAACTCAAAAAAACCGTCCTGGGAGTCGATCCTAGGACCTAGAGCACAGAATACTGTCTTCACCACTGCGCTAGACGCATGGTTGTGTTTGTATGCCTTTGGAGTACTTGTATATGTTCTCTGTTTGGAATGGGCAAAGCTTAGATAAATAAGGGCAATAAACGGTTCAGCTGCTCCATTCTTTTTTTGTGACATAGCTACTCCATTCCTGATAAATGTATTTTTGTGTTTATATTGTACGATAATGGGGGTGGGGTCTACTTTTATAAGAGACATGGAAGCGTTTTTTGTTTTGGTCACGATAATAGGCGGCAACTGAAGTACCAAGGGGATTAGTCATTGGTCATTACTACGCCTGGTCAAAACACCGAGTGTTGTGTGCATGTAGGGATGCATGGCTATTTTTTGGACTTGCTCCTATATTTTTAGTTGAGTAATACGAAGCGATAATGGCTCAATAAATACAAAGCCCATATTTCTAGGAGTGTCTTGGTATATGAATACTCTCCTCCCATGCTAGATAAAAGGAGATGGAGGGAGTAGGATATAGATATAGTTTGGATATGTCCCTTGTAGGTGGAAACAAATATGAGCCTATGCTCGTTGGACTTTGGCGGCAGTAGCGGCAGCGGCAACGGAGGATCCCTAGTGTGCTATGGTGGCTCAAGCGTCCTTTTGGAGGCTAGACGGTGGATCTTCCTAGTGGAGCACCGAGCGGGGCGGCATTGGTGTCTGATCCATCGTGTGCCGTGGCAGAGGCGTTAGATCCGATCCGCAGGTCTCCTTTCTCACCTTTTCCTGTTCGCTTCACTATTTCGGTCCTTGCTCTTGCTTGAACATGAGGTATACAAGAAACATTGTAGCATTTCAGATATGGTTAGACCAATGATGATGAAATCAACTAGGAGGTGGCACTGGTTGGTTTTTGGCCGGTGCGTGTCGCTTGCAGATATCTTTCGTATACTCCAGTGCCACCTATGAGGCATCCCTGTTATGTTGTGTTCGAGGGCCGTGAGCCAGGAGTTTGCTGCAACTGGCCTGACTACCTTAGACAAGTTCATAGGTTCAGTGGTAACTGTTATAAAAAGTATAACTCCTACGAAGAAGGAATTGCTGCCTTCAAGTCAAGAACCAACTCAAATCCAGCCTTAGCTCATGATGATGACTTCTATCTTCAAAACCCAACAGCTGCCCTACCCTATTTGTCCTTCAAAACTATTGTAGTTGTAGTCATCTTAATCTTTGTCTGTCTCCTATGGAAGTAGCTCTAAGCTCGTGTACTCATTGTAAGTGTGATGGTTAGACTTGATTTAGCTGAAATTGTAATGGTAACATCTCCATTAACTACTACTCTAAGTTATACATATTTATGTGCTGCTACTCTAAACTTACCATGAAATTGTTAATGCTTGTTAAAGTTGCACTTTGGTATGAGTTGTGGACTTCACTGATGGGTCTTTGTTGAATTATTTCCATCTTCAGTGATCTCATTACTGAGGAAGCTCTCATCGTACTGCACACTAAGGAAATGGAGGAGGCCCCTAGCAAGAGGAATACACTAGCCAGCTGAAAGATCTATATGGCTAAAGGGGGGTGAATAGCCTATTAAAAATTCTACAAAGCACTTAAAGAACTTGTTAGATTAACAAGTGCAATGCGAATTTTGCTTAGCCTACAAGGGGGTGCAAGAGGGGGATTGTGATGGTTATACCGACATCATCGAGGAGATATACCAATCAAGATGACCAATGAATATCAATGAGAATACCAATCACTGGAAAAAATCCAAGTCAATCAATCACAATAAAGACACCAAAATTTATCCCGAGGTTCACGTGCTTACCGTCACGCTAGTCCCCGTTGTGTCCCCCTACACCACGTGGTTTGGTGGCTAATCAGTCCAACACACTGAGCCTCTCAAAAGGCGCCACAAAGAATCTACCAATGGTGAGAAGTTGCAATGACACGAGCAATCCACTAGAGTTGGAATTCGGCGCTCCACCGGTAAAAGTCCCTAGTTTGGTTTTAGCTAATTGATGAAACCTAAGTAATAATCACACGTGCTTGAGTGTTGATAGCAAAAGGTGATTGGTACACTCCTAGGTGATGGCAAGATGCATGTTGATCATGATGACTTGGTGCCATACTTGGAGAAGAAGAGGAGATGGAGTACAATCCTATGGAGCTCAAGGCAAAGGTATAGATATGATTTGATTTTGGTGATCAAGACACCAAAGAGGGTGTGATCACGCTTAGGATCGATAGCCATACTATAAAGAGGGGAATTTCTAGGGCTATTAATCACTTAAGTGCCACTAGATGAGGATCCATTTTCATATGCATTTAGATCTAGTGGTGAGCTAACTTAACGCCTCAAAAATGCTTGCGAAAAATGCTAACACACATGCACATGGTGAAGTACACTTGGTGATGTTAGCACATTTGCGAAGGCAGTGGAGTTTGAGCTTGCGAGGCGGGATTCGGCGCTTTTTGGGAAGTGAAACGCCTATTTTTCACTGCGTCGAAGGCGAAGAAACGGAGGCGAAAGGAAGTCGCTGGGGTGACCGGACGCTGAATTAGACGCTGGATCGGACGCGGCTGGCGCGTCCGGTCAGTTCATCCCGCGTGCAGAGGCAGCGCGTGCACCAGCGTGTCTGGTCGGTCACGGGACCGGCGCGTCCGGTCAAGCCCTAAAGAAACTATGAAGCACGTGAAATCGATCGGACGCGGTGGCGCGTCCGGTCACGATCGACCGGACGCGTCAGGTCATGAGTGGGTGCTTACTGGAATCGACCGGATGCTGGCACTATAGCATCTAGTTAGTACAAGCGGCGCGTCTGGTCACATGGTCAGCAACGCGAATCAGTGGCGATCGGACACCTAGGTGTGTCTAATCAATTTTGATCGGCGCGTCTGGTCACTCTAGTGCATGAACGAGTACATTTAAGTGACCGTTATGATCAAACGAACGAGATTCAATGCGAGACACATGGCGTTCATTGAGAAAGTCGCGCAGGCACGACCGAACACTGTGACAGTGTTCGGTCAGTTCGACCGACGCGTCTGGTCAGCCCGACAGCAGCAGAGTCAAGTGCCTAACGGCTATTTTGTGTTGGGGATGTCTATATATACTTGTTGGCCAGCTTTGGGGGATCACTCTTGGACATTTTGACTCTCTAACATCCTTTTGAGCTGAGCACATCCCCTCCCACTCATCTCTCTTGCTTGATTGCTTAATCAAAGTGAGATTGAGTGATCTCAAGTGCATTTGCTTGTGAGTTAATTTACATCTAGTTGGCACTTATGTGTTCTTTTACTGTGGGATTTTTGTTTCTCTTGGTGGTTGTCACCACCTAGACGGCTTGGAGCAGCGGAGGAGGTCTAGCACGAGTTGGAGGTTATTTGTGGCCGGCTCCGGCGACTTGTGAGGGGCTTTGCACCTTCTCGACGAAGAGCCATAGGGTAGCTCTAATATATTGCGCGTGTCATTGAGTTACCCCACTAGCGGTATGTTCTTGTGGTGCTCTTGGAGAGCTTGGGTGTGGATTCTCAATTAGCCGTCGAACCACGTAGTGTTAGTCGACACAACGGGGACTAGCGTGCTTGCAAGCACGTGAACCTCGGGAGAAAATCTTTGTGTCTCTCTTGATATTGTGATTGATTGTCTCCCGGTGATTGGCTTCACATTGGTATTCTTCATTGGTTCACTTGCCTCTACACGTCGGTATAAAATCATCTTCCCATCGTTTACTTGCCGCAACTTTACCTTGTGTTTTAGCTTGTTTAGTTTTGCTTGTTCTTGTTGCTAGCACTCTAGGTAGTAGTAGTTGTAGCAACCTAGCTTGTTTGTGCCATAGAGACATTAGATAACTAGAATTGCAACTAGGTGGCTTGATTAACTGTTAGAGCTAGAGCAAACCGTATTTATTGCCATTTGTGTTTCTAATCTTTGCTCTAGTGCTTTGTAGAATTTTAATTTAGGCTATTCACCCCCCTCTAGCCATTTTGGACATTTCAACCGGGAAACCACAATAACCCCTCACAAGATGATCATCGGAGCCGGCCATGACAATCATCAACACGTGCCAGACCTCCTTCGCTACTCCAAGCCATCTAGGTAGTGGCAACCACCAAGAGTAACAAGAATCCTACAGTAGAATGCTCCTCCTAGTGCCTCAAGATGCAAGAACAACTAGCCATGCACTAGATCTCTCAATCTCACTCAAGAATCGCAATCAAGCAAGGGAGAATGAGTAGAGGGCATGTGCTCAGCTCTAGAGAATGTCAAGATGATCAAAATGCCAAGAGAGATACCCTAGAGCTGGCCAAGACATATATAGGAGCCCCTTAAGACATAGAGCCGTTGGAAGAAAACAGTGGTTTTCACGGGTCCATCGGACGCGCAGGTGTGCCACCACCGGACGCAGCCTCAGCGCCCGGTGCACAGATGTATGCCACGTGTCACCCTGGATTCAACTGCGTTCGTCAGATCTCAACGGTCAAGTTAGAATTGCGCACTATTAAAGGAACACCGGACGTGTCTGATGGGATTCACCTGACGCTGGATCCTCGGCATCCGGTGTGATCCAGTAAGCATCCAGAGCGTAAAAACGCTCACCGGACGCGTCAGGTGATTGGCCATCGGACGTAGCCCTGCGTCCGGTCAGTACTCAGCGTTGTGCGCGAGCTGACGTCATCATGCAGTTGAGTGCCCGGTGCTGAGCCAGCGTCCGTTGCTGTTCAGCGGCCGGTGCGTCCGAGGAAAGGGTCCCGGCACATCTGGTGCACCCTTGCAGCTGTACTGCACAATGAACCACTCACCGGACGCGTTAGGTGCAAACCCTAGCGTCCAGTGGGCGCGTCTGGTGCACTGTTCTCTGCTAAATTTCATTTCTTAGTGTTGCACCTTTTTAGTTCTCGCACATAGGTTGGCTAACTAACATGCATGAAGCATGTAGATCACTTGTTAGCCATTTTATCATGTTTTCCAAGTGTGCATCTCAAATTGCCCTAGCATCAATTAGCTCATCGTCATGTGTTTCATCTTTTAAGCACTTATGTTAGCGTTTGTTGATGTCAAAGCTCGGGCATTATTAGCACTCTAGATCTCATGCTAATGCGAGTTCTAAATGCATCTAGAGGCACAATGAGAACCACGATAGCCAAAGAGACTCCCTCTTAATAGTACGGCTATCTAACCTAAATGTGATCACATCCACTGGATGCCTTGATCACTAAAATTGAAATCCTAGTTTATACCTTTGCTTTGAGCTCCTTGAGCTCCTCCTTGTTCCAACTCTTCATCATAGCAATCATTTGAACTTGTGGTCATGATCATCACACCCTTTCTTGTTCCTATGCTCCACCATGACTTGTACTAACCCACATCATATTGCTACACACAATTCTTAGCAATGTAAATCCAATATTGTTGGACTCCACATGAGTAGATCTATGTAGTGAACATATAATATGGTATGCTTTAATACAAAGTTTTTTCTGTAGATTTTGATTTATTCTTTTCTATAATTAATTGGAATAATTCATAACTACAGTTTCCATGGTACGATTATGGTAAAATTTTAACGGTGGCCTAATTATTGTATGATTGAACTGGCCTAATTATTTTTAGTACACTTCAAGCATACACCCCTTCACTTATCTATACCTCTATCCCTAATAATCTATCTATATATCTATACTTAATAATAAAGAGGCAAAATTTCAAGCTCTTTTTTTCGTCCATCCATTTGTTTGATCCGTCTCCTTTTAACTACCGTACGTGCCTGGACCCGTTCTATACGAGTTAGAATAGCTCTCGTCTAGCGCGATATGAAGTCCGGTTACAAAACTAATTAGGTAAGAGTGAGAGAAAATTAGACGTAAGCAGCTTAAGTTGATTCAGACTCTACAGGTGCAACATACATGCCGTGGTTACTAGAGAGCCAGATGGAAAGCTCACGTAAACAGGTATGGTTCCCAGAAAGCATACACACGTGCACATGAGATTTTAGCTTGCATGTGTGTTTTGTTGAGACAATTCATAATAATAGTATGAGCAGTTGAAATTCATCTCTTCCTTAAAAAATAGAGATTTACACCACTAAAGTTACTAATGCAATTTTAATTAGAAACAAAACTTATCTTATTAGTCCGATTTAGCCAACGATCCAACTAATCAAATCCTGAACGTGAACTACAATCTAGAATAGCTTGTCGTCCATATTAGTTTAAATCGTGTCTAATATGCATGTACCAAAGTAATATTAAATAAAGCGATGATATAAAATTAGCTTATATTATGACTGTCATAGTTTTGATAAAGTTAATAAACTGTATCTTTAAAATTTTATATAAAGAACGGAACGTGTGTATATATATATATATATATATATATATATATATATATATATATATATATATATATCATTTTGGTTCTCGATTTTTATTGATATTTATTTTTTTCTCCCGTTGCAACGCACGGGCATATTTGCTATATATATATATATATATATATATATATATATAAAATACTTAAAGAGGTAAAATTTCTGACCACTTTAATTTTTCGTCAAACCTAATCACCGTGTTCAATCCGTGTTAGTGTCCGTGTCTTTTTTTCTTTTCTTTTTTTTTGTTTTGGTATCCGTTTTTTTCCTTCTATGGCACATCAGAAACTTTGACCCTTAATAAATATAAATAATTTTATTACTTAATTGTTAGTTTTAGTTAGAGACAAATTATTACTATAACATGAATCGGCCAATGGCCTAACTAATTAAATAGTAAACTAAAAGCTTAAGCAGATTGCTATCCAATCCAATCAAAATAAATGTTTCTTCAAGATATATGCATTCCGTTGCAAATCTCTAAGCTATCCGGATATATCAGTGCAACTCTCGATAAGCGGTGACATTTGGAAATCGAGACACGATGACGACTAAATCCTTGCCGACAATAATAAGATATTAAAATTATATTCTTTTTATAAATCCTCAAAAGAAGTCACGAAACTTTGATGTCTAGCTCTACCCAATCAAAGTGGAAGGCGCCGAGCGCCTAAACACGAGGGGGGGTCTTCATCTGCAACCACGCATCGCCGCTGGACATCTTCCTCGTCATGTGGCTAAACTGTGTAATTAGTTTTATTTTTTATCTATATTTAATGCTTCATGCATGTGTCCAAAGATTCGATGTGACGGGAAATCTGAAAAATTTTGTAAAATTTTTTGGGAACTAAACAGCCCCTCGCTCCCACTGGTACCGTCGAAATCGCCAAAAAGGAGGTCAGGGCACAGGACAGAACATTGCTCCTTACACTACCCACACTCATATTCCTCTATATCCATCTTCTATACATCCTAATCATCAAGATTCCCTACTTTATATCTAATTCTTCCGCACTCATCCATACTCTATATCATCCTCTATCCACTGTAGGGTCAACTTATCACTTTATTTAAATATATCCATGTGAGATCTAGTTTTGAAAAATTTATTGAGACGAATTTAATAGTACAATCGGAATTTAATTTGGTTATTTAGTTTGTGAGTTAAAATATTTTTTAGCAAGTTACAATAATAAGCCCACCTCAAGATTCCCTCTTGCATGTCAGCGCTGGCTCTCTCTGCCTCAGTCCTGCGTCGTGCGTGATGGGGTCCAGCTGATACTGTATGTACTGTATCACGCTAGGAATAGCGTGTGCATGCTCACAGCGGATGAAATAGAGTGTCCCGGTGCAGACGTTTTCTTACTGTAAAAGATGACGGGTGTGTTTAGATGTGTAAAAAGGTGTAAAAAAAGTACTGTAGCACGTTTTGGCTTTATTTGGCAAATAGTGTCCAACTGTTGACTAATTAGGTTCAAAACGTTCGTCTCGCAAAGTACAACCAAGCTGTACAATTAGTTTTTGATTTAATCTATATTTAGTACTTCATGCATGTATCACAAGTTTGATGTGACGGAGAATCTTTTTTTCGCATAGTATTTTTTCGTGGAACTAAACAGGGCCGACATGGACCAGGTAGCGGGTGGGATCCCGTATGCACACACGTGCAGCTGCGTCCCTCGATGAAATGACGTGCCTGGCTGTCACACAGATCATCTGGTACCCGCTGTTCGGGCAGCTCTACGTGCTGGCTAACCACCTGCGCATCGACCGCTCCAACCCTGCCGCTGCAATCCACTCCATGAAACAGGTATCAGGCATGATAGTCTTTAACAGCTATCAAAGTTGTGCTGATGTAAGAAGCTTCCCCTGCTTTTAAGGCATAGAAAGGAAATCGAGAAATCATAGGACAGGCGAGAGAGAGGGAATCCAGACAACAGGGCTAGGGTTTGGGAAAAGTAGAAATAAGTCTCGTCAATCACCAACTCAATAAAATAAATTGTTCTTTTTTAAAGAGCAGTTGGATTAGTCGAGTTATGTTTCAGAATTTCGGACAAGTGGTGGAATTGAGAGATCGATTTTTCAACGATCAGCAAAGAGGAAAATCGAACTTTTTCAGGAATTAGCTCAAATGATTTATTATGTGTGGAAAACTATTCATTTCATCCACGAGTTGCACACTAGTTTAGAAGTAAGTAAGATTCATGCCTTGTTTAGTTCCCAAAAAATTTTGTACGATACCTGTCACATCGAATGTTTAGACATATGCATGGAGCATTAAATATAGGTAAAAAATAACTAATTGCACAGTTTGCTTGTAATTTGCAAGACGAATCTTTTGAGTCTAATTAGGCTATGGTTGGACAATAATTACCAAATAACAATGAAATTGTTACAGTAGCAAAACCCAAAAAAATTTGCCAACTAAACATGCCCTTAGGAGGTGATCATAAAGGATTAATAAGGCTGTGTTTAGTTGCACCTGTAAAGTTTTTGGAAGCACCGTAACACTTTCGGCTGTGTTTAGTTGCCCAAACTTTGCACCTCCAAAGTTTGCAAGTGCAAGATTTCCCATTACATCACATCATATCAAATCTTTAGACACATGCATAGAGTATTAAATGTAGGTAAAAAATAACTAATTACACAGTTTGGTTGTACTTTACGAGACGAACGTTTTGAGCCTAATTAGTCAACGGTTGGACAATTATTACCAAATACAAACGAAATGCTACGATGCTGCTATAGTGCACTGTTGCTTTTTGGAGGTCCAAAGTTTGGGTAACTAAACACAACCTTCGTTTGTATTTGGCAATTAGTGTCTGATCATAGGCTAATTAGGTTCGAAAGATTCGTCTCGTGATTTATAACCAAACTGTGTAATTAGTTACAATAGATTTAGAGTTGGACCTCCTTTTCAGCATTGATGCCATGTCGATTTAGAGTTGGAGGAGGGGAGGGTGACAGACGACTTCTTTATTTATACGGCCAGTTTCCAATTTCCATCGTCTCATAGGTAGTTAGGAAAGCCAGACCGAAAAAACATATACCAAAAAATAGGTTGAAAATTTACCTCTTTATTATTAGAGATAGATAAACCATTACAATAGATTTATAGGATCAATGTGATAGCTTTTAGCTCTTGAGAACAAAGGAGACAACTTTTAAACTTTTCTTATAGTTACCCTTTTTATTTATGTGTGTTTTTCCGATGCATGCAAACTTATTATTTTTTTTGTATTTTTAGTGTTAATTTAGGTATTTGCCGGTTGTAGTATACTATACACAAACTACCACTCCCATGCTAACCTAGCTCGGTTGGGTTATCATTGTGACGCCCTTGCCTCTACCTCACCTAACCACCATCCTCTTCATAGCCGGCGATACTATCAATGTAACACCCTAGGTGTTTGGCTCCCACTAATTGCATTTTTCATTTCATAAACATGAGCATCATTCATCTCATCATGCATTTGTTGCTTGAAACATGTGTATGCAACATTCTCACTTGTGCTTGTTTCATAAATTGTTTGATTATGAAATGTGGGTTGTGCCACATGTAGATGCAACATGTGTGTTCCATACATTGAAACATGGCAATGTTGTTAGTGTAACATGACAAGCTTGAGCTTTGCAACAAAGTCATGAAACATGTGCAACATGGTTTTGAAACAAAGGAAGTTACTTGTTTGTTTTGTTTGTTTCATCACATGTGATACTTAGAGGTTGGTGTAACAAATGTGTAGAGTGGCTAATTATTTCCTAATACACCTTAATTACACTTAGGGTAATTAGCGGAGCACTGTTCATGTTGACCAAATTGACTAATTTGCCCTCTAGGTGAAGTTGACCATGTGATGACCTATAGAGTGTCTTTGTTTGACCATTTAAAAAGTCCAGCCTAAAGATCTTGCATGGATGTGTACCCTTTAACAAAGTTGTAGCAAATTTATCAAGGAACAAAAGTTTCAATTTAGCCATCTCATGAAAATGGCTAGAACATGCTCAAACAGGGCCCACAAGTTGGTTTTGGCATGCTTTTAGCACTTAGTCAAATTTGTTAAGTCTTAACTGTGATGCAGTTGCAAAGTGACCACCTTTGAAGCTTTGTACCTCTCAAACCGTGCCGAACCAGTTCAAGCTCCTATTGACAAACTTGTAGATCTCATGTCCCTCTACAATTTTGCTAACTACGGCTCACACCAAATCGTCCTAGATTAGGAGTTATGAGGCGTTGAACTTGCTTTGTCAGTCGGTCAACAGAGCTCCGATTCAGTCGGTTTCAGAACGTTCAGTCGAACGTCGTGGCCGACCGGTTCAGAACTGAGCCACCGCGTGGTGTTCATGCCATGCCAGCTCCTCCACGTCGTGGGTGAGCGCTCATATGTGAAGACCGTGCCGACACTGCACTCTTTCCCTCTCTCGCCATTCCCTTTCTCTGTTCTTCTCCACCGCGCGAGAGCGACGACCGGAGGTGAGCAGCGGTCGCCACCGAGAAATCCACCGAATCCGAGCACCATTGTCCAATTCCTCCTAGCCGTAGCATCGCCTTGAGCTTCTCCACGTCCTCGACCTCACCATGCAAACCGTTTTGCCTCAGGTAGGGCTCACCGAGATGGCGGCTCCACCGCGTCGCCATTGTTGCCGCCAAGTCGAGCCGCACGTGGCCGTGCCTCTCGGGCCCCTTACCGCCTCTCCTCTACGGTGCGCTATGACCGCCTTGGGTTGCTGATGCTCGCGGGGTAGGCCACTAGGGCCGAGCCGCCGTTGCCTCGCCGGAGCCGGCAAGCCTGCGGCCGAGGGCCGCCATTGCCGCCACCACCCTCCCTAGCCACTGCCCTAGTGCCGACTAGCTACACCACTTGACGCGCGCAGTCGAGCTGAGCACGCCAGTGCCCTTGGCCTCGCTGGAGTAGCCACCAACGGCGAGCTATCGTTGTCGCCCCTCCTCCCCTGTTCTGTCGCTCTTTGACGCGTGGGCCCCCGCGGCCAGCGCGCACGCGGGAGAGGCCGAGCGGGCCGCGCTGGCCAAGTGGACCGCGTAGGCCACGCTGGTCTAGCGGACCGCGCGTGTTACCGGGCCGCGCAGGGTCACGGGCCGGCCCAGTAGCTGAATGAAATGGTTTAGGGTTTCAAATTGTTTTGTTTTTATTCTTTTTCACAGATTTGATGCTAGATTCAAAATTGCATATCTCCCAAATGGTAGATCCAAATGATATGGTTCTAATTTTTTGGTATTCCTAGTAAAGTCTAGTTTTTATTAAAAATATAAAATAGACTATGTTCTGTTATGGAATTTGAAGCTTTGAATTATCTCTTTTATTCCTAAGAAAACAGGAGGAAATTGTATCTACTATTTTATAGCTCCAAATGACTTGAAATTTTTATGTGATGTTGTTTATGCCTTGAATAGCTTGTATTTTAAATTTCATTAATTTTGGATAATGTATGGTGGAGTTACATATTTATCTTGTTTGCTTGGGTGGATCGTGGGTGAATTTTCATGATTTATATGTAGATCCTATAATAGTAAAACTTGGTGAGTGTTATTCTCATGTTAGGAAGAACCCAAGAAAAATATGAAATCTATTGTTTGATACTTTTCAATAGGGTTTCTTAATTATGCCAAAATCAGCATTTCTGTCTATTATTTTTGGTATAGGAAAATATACTTGTTCAATTTCTCTGAAAATTTTATGGTAGCCTCCTGGATGTATATGGTAGCCACTTTAATTTTTATCGAATTAATTGTAGAGTTTTGATATGGGTTCCTTTAGTCACATAATTATCTAAATAAATTAATAAATGTCATTAAAAATGATTTAGATGTTGGCACCATACTTTCTGGTATTCTTTTGATATGAGAAATAAGTTGGTAAACTCAGTTTAGCTCATATGTGCTTTTGTTACCTCCTTAAATAATTAATTTAGTGAATCTGCTAATCCTGGATAGATTTTTGGATGTTGTTAGTACTCTATGTAAATGATGTTTTCATGCCTTATGGTCTATAGCAAATTTGTTTTGAATTTCATGATCTAGTTTCTGTTAAATTTTGGTGATATTTGGTTATATGGTTTAGAAGTTATAGCTGTTCAAAGTTGGTTGTTAGCTTTGGATGCTCTCTGTTTGCACGGAACAGATTCTGCGTTTGTTTTGTTTCGACTTAGTAAACTTGGGAATCATGCTTTGATGTTTATAAGTGTTTTGTAGATAATTTTATAAGCTTTTCATAATGCCCTCTTGCAAGTCAATTAGAATTTTAGAACTTCAGTTATGATTGATTGAATGAACTGTTCTTTTCTATACCTGAAGCTTTTTGTCAATTGTGTCTTTATGATATTTAAACATGTTTGTGTTCTTACTAGATGGTTAAATTAATTAAGGTGAATTTAGGTGTAGGTGTTAGGCCTTTAACTGAAGATGAACATCTTTATCTTAGAATATGCAAGTTAGGTAAGTTGATCTTGTGTTTCTGAGTTAAGATAGATACATACTTTTAAAGTGATTTGAATAGAGTTATTCTTACTCGGTAAACGAGTGTTTAGTGATGTTTTGGTTAAGTACTTACTCACTGTTATCCATCCATCATAAGCACCATATCATTCCTTATGCATCCATGATATTTATCTCGTGCATATGCATTCAATAGGTGTTTCGGAGGGAGTCACTCTTCTAGAATTCGAAAAGAACCCGGAGGAGCAACCATCGGAGCAGGAGGTATAGGCCCTCGAAGAAGTAACAAAAGCAGACGTGGTGGATTGTCCGGACCACACGCCTTGTAACTTCGTGAAAGGCAAGCCCCGGAGCATTTCTAAGCCTCCTAATCTCTAAAATGCAATTTAGTATTATGTTATATCTATTGTTGCATTAAGTGGTAGGTGTTGGATGAAAACACTTGTTACATTGTTATCCAATCCTTGTCCAGATATTATTACCATGAATCCTATGTAGCTCAGGATTGAGTAGATGCTTAGCCCTGCTTTAATGCGGTAGAAATCAGGTAATTTCCTATCACCTGCGAGTTATAGGAATATATTTATGGCACGGTTGGCTATATTTGCTATCGTGGAATGGAACCTGGTACAATTTGATTAAAGACCGGGCGAAGGCTTGCCGGTTTACAGTGACTCCGTCTGTGTCGATTAAGGACCGATTCTTAGAGCCTTTCTTTGTCATGTTGAATGCATGCCTCTCTCTTAGCTGGTCGGGCCCGAGTGCTTGACCGCGAATCCGAGTAGCTCAACTCAGGCTAAACTCCGGCAAGTATAAAGTGTGCCTCGGAAGGGAGCCGTAGGCGTGAGTCCAAGGGCAGGTGGTTTAAAAGTCCTGATCGTCCTGGCAGAAGGGTAATCCCTGAGAGTGCTGGCGCTGACCGAACCCGTGAAGTTGTTTCTAAGTTGTACCAAAGGTGAACCACACCTACCCTTGCAAAATATGCTAGAGTGAGAGTTAGAAATACCCCTCAGCTGAGTTGTAATTCGATTCGAGTCGTCATCTCTCACCAGTTAGTGAGAACTTGACGGGCTTATCTCCAAATTAGATACACTAAATAAAGTGATGGTTCAAGAATAATGATATGATGACGGCCTGATTACACCTGCTATGGTTAATATTGTTTGCTTCTAATAAGTGAGTGCTCTAGTACATGTGCTAATATAGTTATCAGGTAAATGACGATGAACTTGATGCTAAGTTTAAATTGGTCAATTATGCTCATAAGTTTTTTTATGCAAATGTGTCAAGCTAGCCCACCTTATAAAGCTGTGCATGACCCTTGGTGTCCTTTATTTCTGGTTTTTGACGGGTAAATCTAGCTGAGTACCTTCTCGTACTCAGGTTTTATTTCCCACCTGTTACAGATGACCTGTTCTACTCTGGTTGCAACAAATACTGCCTCCTCCCTACCGGAGATGAAGACTAGATCGTCGGGCGCGATCTCTGCTAGCTATCTTACCTGAGATGTTTTTGTTGGACATGACTGCTACTTGGCAACGTACTTAAACCCCTGAAGTTATATACTGAACTATGTTGTTTCCGTGAAACAAAATTTGGTTTATAATATTTTATTTTGAACTCTGATGGATGTAATCCGTTTGCCACTTGTGAAATGTTGTAACGAATGATGTGTTGTGTTAAATCACTACGATCTTGGTTTATAGGTTGAAAGTTGTTTGAAATCTTTCGAGATTTTCGGACTACTGGGATTACAGGATCTTAAGTACAAGAATTTGATCACTTCGATGATTATTTTTGTACTTACATTCTTATAATTTGGTCGGTTCTATTACAATCACCACGTCGCTTTTTACCTCCATGCCTGTCACTATTATCGAGCCAGTTTGCCACCCCCAGGTCCTCATTTTTTTCCCCTAAACATATTGAATTTCTTACCACGCCTAAAAACCAACGCCTGAACCTAAACTTCACCGGAGTTGAAGAAGACGTTAGGATTAGTACTAAACATGTGTCTTTCACGGTTGGAAAAAATTTCGAATGTTAAGTTGCTCCAAAAATGCATGTTCTATAAAAATCCCGGTTTTTAGGTTCCTCTAAAAACACATGTTGTGTAGCTTTACTGTAAAAAAAAAAGACCCTCTCCGACCGTTTTTAGCTGAAGCATTTAATGTCATTCTTGAATCTGGTAAGAGCATGTGCAACCCACTGCAAGTTCTTGGAATCTAGTACCTCATACGCTATGACCAATTATAAATATCATTTCAGTGTATACTACTGCTGATATTTGATACAAATAAAACAGATGCAATATAAATAACATATTTTTTAGAACCATCAATATATATTATAATAGTTTTTCATAAATCAAATATAACATAAACATGTATGAGTTGCAGCTTATAAAAAATGAGACATAATTCAGTGTACCGTGTTCATCCATATAAAATTCTAGATTGATCCAGTCTCGTGTCTCTTATCTGAATGCTCTCGAAGATGCTACTGCTGATGCTAATTTATTGCGAGAGAAAAATACTGTTACTTCGCAGATAAAGTACACCCGATAAATTCGAGCGAACAGGGATTGTCTCGTGTCTCTTATCTGAATGCTCCTGCTGCAGATTACTATCTCGTGTCTCTTATCTAACGACCGGAGGCTATACAGAAATATAGAGAATTGCATATCAGTATTCCATCGACCTGTTCATAGTAAATCAGTAAAGTGAAATCCAATTAGTTTCACAGTTGCCTAAACTCCCTACAGGCCATGTCCTACGCACAGGTAAGGACGTAAGGTTCTCAGTCTGTCATCCATATCAGTATATCTGCAGGACAACCTGTATATTCATCAGACTGTAATTCTCAATAGAAGAGCTAAATTAGAAAAGTAATACTAAGTGATGAAAAGTTAAATGATGCAAGGCTAAATTATCCCTTCATTCAGTAATTTTCCCAGACAAATTGGCATGCATAATTAATCTGCAACAACATTTGCCTCTCTGAAGTCGGAACATGTTTTAGACTAGTATCAGCCATTCACGTCCGAGAAGAAACAGACAACGAAGTGCTCAACCCAAAACTTAAGGTTTAGCTGCGAGGCAGAGCAAGATATGCTAAAAATATCTTAGTCCAATCTGAACCATTCTAGCATAATTGCCCAGAAGTGTTACTGTAGCCGGGATTATCCTTAACTGCAACCACACAGAAGCATCCGATTGACTGACCTTGAGGTTGGGGTTGGGGTTGGCGAGGGCCATGGCTGCAGGCAAGGGAGCTCCCGATGGCACCTTGGCAAGGTCCACCGGAAGCTGCCGTTGCCGCGGCCAGGTGCCACCGTCGCGCCGTTGCTGCGAGCGAAGGAGACGGGTGCCACCGTTGAGCTTCGTCGGCGCCGCCGTGCTCAACATCTCCGATGCACACGAACGGGGAGGATGGAGAACGGTGGAGAAACAAAGAATGGCGTGCAGGGATGGTTGGGCAATGGATTTGGACATATCGTGGCTTTCCGCTCGCGCCACAATCCTCTGCCACGCTTGGAGAAGACGACCCCTTGTAATGCGGCTTTGGTCGACGACTCGGCCTCTGGCAGCAAGCGTCGTCGCCGTCGTCTCGTGAGACGCCAACCTCAAGCGCTCTTTAGTTCCAAATTTTTTTTTGTCACATCGAATCCATACATAGAGCATTAAATATAAATAAAAAAATAATTAATTATATAGTTTGATTGAAAATCATGAGATGATTTTTTTAAGTTTAATTAATTTATAATTGGACAATAATTACTAAATAAAAACGAAAGTGCTGCAATAACTAAACCTAAAAATTTTCGCGAACTAAACGAGACCTCGCTCTCTCCCTTCATTAATTACTGTTCGCGAGGAGGATTTTCGCAAAAATAACAACACGGAGACGGCTCTCGGACTCGGCTGAAAACACTAAAACGTGCCCTCCCAAAAGCCAAACCCCCCACTCCCATCTGCTAGCTCGCTCTCCCCCATTTCCGTCTCTCCCCTGTTCCCTCCGCTCGATCCAAACATAAACCCTAGGTTTGGCTTGTGCTACTACCCTCCAAAATCCGCCCGAAATCGCCCGAGTGGCGAGTGCCACACCGCGGTGGCAATGGATTCGATGGGGAAGACCACGGGGTCTCCCCAGCTGCCGCCGCAAGCGGCATCCGCGGCCCAGATCTCCGCGGTGCTCGGCAACGACGACATCCTCCGCCTCGACTTCCCCACCTGCCTCGTCCGCGCCGCTGCCGTCTCCAAACGCTGGCTCAGGCACGCCTCCGACCCCGCATTCCTCCGCCGCCTCCTCGGGTTCTACCTCGACGCCAGCAACTCCTGGCTGCGCTTCATACCGTTCCCACAGCCCCCGGAGCTGGCCGCAGTCATCCGCCGCGGAAATTTCGATTTGGGCAGAGGCGCTGGAAACGTGTCCGACTGCCACAATGTCCGCCTCATCGTCTACATTATGCCTGATGATCGCCCCGGCCAAACAACAGTGTGCAGACCGTTGCACCCTGGGAGAGGAGCCACGGTCCTTCCACTGCCCCAGATCCCTTCCGTGGGTCATTGGTGGTGACGACATGGCCATCTCTGTGGCGACCGTGATGCGCGATTTGTGGCAAGCAAGGGTCCAGTTACAGGATTTTCAAGCTGGAGACTGGGGCGAAGCCCGAAAGTCGGACCTGATACAGTTACCTGGACAGTGGAAGAGATGTGAACACGCTGCTTTGCTGGCCCATGGCAAGATCTACCTGATATGCATGGCGCAGTACATTCTTGGAATAGATGTCCAATCCCTGAGCTTGTTCGCTATCAAACTTCCAAATGGAGTGGAGTTTGAGTATGACGCAAACATTGCTCTGTCCCGTGCAGAGGGTTCTGGATTCTGTCTTGTTCATGTGAGGAGGTTTCAGATCTCTGCCTGGCGCTACACTATGGACCACAGTAGCACAGGCAATTGGGAGCTGATCGATACAATTTATTTGCGTCAGGTGTTTGGGCCCAATGCAGATCCTACTTGGTCTTCTCGGGGTGCTGATGTTCGAGTGGCTGCGGTTGGGGATAATGCTGATTTTGTGTTCCTGAGGATACAGAAGAAAGTCTTCTACTTGCATATTTCTAGCAGGACAGTGGAGAAAGTGTATGAGCTAGCGCAACATGAATCCCTGTTCGGGATCTCTCCCTTCATGATGGTTTGGCCTCCCACCTTTCCTACATTGAATGGTGGGCATGATAATGATGAATGATCCCACAAGGTTTGTTCCCATTGAACTGTACAACACTTTTCTTGTTCTGGGTTTATCATGTACTTCCACCTTTTTGCAGTGATCTAGATACTTAGATTACTTGTCTCCATCTAAATAAGATATCGTTAACAGTTGTCAAATATTTTAGAAGTTTAGATTATGAGATACTCATATTTTGCTCCGAACCCATTTTTTTTAATCATAAACACTACATTGGGGCTAGATGATAACACCACTTTCCCCATTGGTCTTACAGCTGGTATAATTGATAATCGTTTTGTTTGTCAAGCCGATGTTTCACTATTTTACCATAGTTTACTACTTCCATTTCTATATATTAGGGAAAAAAATTTTCTCCCCATTTTGTAGGGGAGCTACACATTTTGAAGTCTGATTCACCACTCTCCCCTATTCCCCCTGATTCTTTACTGTTGGGAATAGTGCCTGCAAAACCAACAGCTTGGTTCAGCCATCAACAGCTTCTTCCCTCTGCTTTGTATCGCCATCATGAGAGGATTGGGAGTTTGAAAGGGTGCAAGCTATAAATGGAGACCATGCAACTGGTGTATTTTCTCCATGCGTGCACAAACAGACTAATACAGTCTTTTTTCTTGTTATCTTGATTTCATTTAATCTGCGTACTTAGAGCTAAAATGCCTAATAAAAAGAAATAGAGGGAGTAGTATTTTCAAAGTGAGAACATAAATCAAAGATTTTTGAGAAGTTTAGCCTATGTCATCATTGCAATAGCATACATCACATTATCATATAACAAATGAAAAGCTGAGTTCCTCAACTCCTTTTACCATTCATCACATAACAACCTAACTTGAATGTGGAACTTCGACTGATTGTTGGCATTTCACAAAATGATTTAGTACTACACTAATGATTTAGATTACTTCCTAGGAAGCCAACTGATTTTACATCATGGTTTCCAGTTGAGGTATCTTTATGTAAAGATACATTAGTTTTGCAGGACATCTCAAACTCCATTCTAGAAACAGAATCCATTCTGTTCACCCTTAATTTTGGTTTGGGACTGTTCACATGGCCACTTCAACACCTGGAACTGGAAAAGAATGCAAGTGATCATTCCTTGCTTCTTTTTTCATGTGTTTTTTCATTCCTATTTTTCCATGCTAAGTATGTGGAAAAAAGGGTAAATGACTCAAAGGTCAAACCCCTGTGACATTTCTCTACAGTTGTTTTTTATGTAGACAAACCTACTGGCTTGCTATTATGAATTTGTCAAGTACTGCATGTAGCCGTGTTGTCTGATCCATTCCTATTTATGTTTGTACTTGATCTTATCAGAGCAAGGTGCCAGATTGGGCCAAGAACAAGTCATGAAGGCACAAGCTCATTCTGCAGCACAGGTACTGATGGATTCTGGATTGGCGGTACGTCGGTGGTGTGTACTAGTAGAATGAAGTGAATCAAGTGATTTGTGAAGTTTCTGGTGGTTGCAGCTATGTTAGGTGTTAAGTTATTTTCGGTGCATTAGCTAATTCTATTTGGCAGGCCTCTAATCCGCTTTGATGTTAAATATCTTTTCCCAGCATGTGACATGTTTGGAAGGGATACTACTGGTCCTTTAAACCTCGTGTGGACCCTTTTAACAAAGGACTGTTGTCGCCCATAGTTGGGAAAATCTTGTTGGACCATATAAGTGGGAATGTGGGATGAGGTCTTAACGTGTTTTACATGAATGCGTTTTACATGAAGGTGTTATCAAGTACTATGAATATTGATGAGCATTGATCATTTCAGGTTAGAATCATCCCAGTCAACAGTCATGTATAGAACTCTAGGTTAAGTCTAAACTGGTGGAAGTGTCAAGTCGTTGCCGGTTTAGATTTGAGCTATACTCATTAAGTGTTGCTTAATGCATTTAAAGATATAGCTTGCTTAACCAGCGGCTGGAGCTCTCCTGCACCGTTCATTACTGTGCGGCCAGCTGAATTTGTATTTGGCCATGATACCCGTAAGCACACTATTCTGTATGTACTCCCTCTGTCCTTGAATAAATATATTTTTAGAGTTGTCTTAAGTCAAACTTTTTAAACTTTGACCGAATTTCTTAAAAAAAGTTAAGACTTATGGTATCAAATTATTATCATTAGATTTATCATATAATATATTTTCATAAGATGCTCATTTTATGATATAGATGTTGCTCTTTTTTATGAAGTTAGTTAAAATTAAAAATATTCTAGGAATGGATTTATTTAGAGACGGAGGGAGTATGTCATTTTTAGCCAAAACTTGTAATCTCTGATTTTGCTCGATGTTTGTTTGTGGCCATAAAGTTTAAGCAGCCCCGTTTGTTCTGTACCGTAGCATTGATGGTTCCTTTCGTTCTTGTGAGCATGTCTATATGCCTCTGTATTGCACATGTCGACATTTGAGTACTGCAAGCCCGAACAGTGAAAGAAGAGAAATTTATTTAAGAACCATTCATCTGTGACTCTGAAACTGCTGCATTCTTTCTAAAGCTGGTGGATGCAAAGATGAGTTCTTTGGGGCTGAAAATAAACGACTGAAAGTACCGTTGGTTGATTTATGTGAGAAAAAAACACTGCTGGTTGGCTGAAAATAAGCAGCTGAAAGCTCAAGCGAACGGGCTAGAGGTTACGAAAGCATAACTGAAGACAAGAATCAGACTGACTGGAATGGACGAATTATTATCTATTTTAGATTTGTGCCAGTGTCTTGGATTCCGAACTGACCAATTGGTTCGATTTCTGGCTGCAAATCTCCAAATAATGGGACGAATTGAGGGGGGTGTCGATGCAGGGCGGTCGAGAGGACACAGGAGGGAGCGCTTCATGTTCAATGGACGGACGCAACCGAGCTAGGGAAGGGAGCACGTCAATGGTAGCCTCGATGGAGTGCGAGGGAAGGGTCTGGGTGACCGACACCGATGCGGGTGCCACCATGCCACTGCTGCCACGTGAACCGATTCTCGGTTTCCTTGCCCCGGTGTGAGCAAATTCACCGCCAGTCCTAAACTTGCCGGCGGTGTCATTTAGGTCTCTTAACTTATAAAGTGATATTTATGGGTCCCTAAACTTGATAGATGGTGTCATCTAGGTTCTTGAACTTTTAAGATGATCACCGCAGGTTCCTAAACTTGGCCGACGGTATCATCTCGGTTCCTGAACTTTCAAAGTGATCACCGCAGATTCCTAAACTTGGCAAGTGGTAACATTCTTGCCCAAATGTGGTCTAACCTACTCTATTAGCTATCATGGCACGCTGACTGTACATTAGACATAAATCCAACATGTGTCAATTAATCAATCGTTATTTATATAATATTTATCATAAAAATATAAATTATATAAAATAATTTACATCAGCAAAAAATAATTAAAGTATTAAAATAATTTACAACAACAAATATATTAGGTTTAAACTAAAATAGAAAAATAATAAAATTAATTTAATATTTACATATCATTAATAGTATTAAAATAATATTAAAATTCCTATAGTATTAAAAGTTACTTCTAATTTTAGTATTATTTAAAAAGTTTTAATAGTAGTATTATAGAAGTAACTTTTCTGTATTGTTAATACTACTCCCTCCATTCATTTATCTCCTTCATCTAAGCAAAAACTTTTTATTCAAAAATCTCCTTCATATTAGCTCGGGACTTGCCCGCATTTATTATCTGTTTGCTGTTCATTGGCTACCACCCGTCTGCATTTATTGTCTCTTTACTGCTCATTGGCTGTTCCTAGCCTGTGACTCCTCGTATGCGCTCAGCACGCGATGATTAAATGCAAACTGAGTGGTTTTACTCTGCTCCTTGGTCACTACGCCAAAGGCTAAAATGATAGAGATAAATGAACGAAGAGAGTATATACTACTTCTAATAGTAGTGTTATAGTATTACAACTTTTAGTAATAGTATTATAGTATTAAAAGTTTTAATAATAATGTTATAGTATTAATAATAAAGAAAAGTTACTTATGTAATACTACTATTAAAACTTTTAAAATAATATTAAAATTAGAAGTAACTTTTAATACTATAGGTAACTTTTAATATCATTATATTTGGACAGGAATGACACCGCTTGCTAAATTTAGAGACCTGAGGTGATCACCTTGAAAGTTTAGGGACCGGAATGACACGGTCGGTCAAGTTTAGGGACTTGCGGTGATTACTTTGAAAGTTCAGGGACCTGAAAGACATCTTCTGTCAAGTTTAAGGACCCATAGATATCACTTTAGAAGTTTAGGGACCTAAATGGCACCACCGGCCAAGTTTAGGGACCGGCGGTGAATTTTACTCCCCCGGTGTGGAAGCCATACGGGTGGAATCGATTTGAGGGAGATTGGCGATGATTTAGCCTGTAGCCTCTAGGAATGCTTCTGATTCCTTTGCATTGGTTTATGAGAAGGTTCTAGGGTTAAGAGAAACAGAATGAAAAATGAACTAAGAAGGTGATAGAAAAAAAAATCATCCATTAGACACCTACTTTGCATCCCTACATATGACACGGTCGTGGACAGAGGAGCCAGGCATGGATGAGGTGGATGAGGACGAGACCTCAAGGTGGCCAATATTGTTGTCGGCAAATCTAGGTTCACCGACTAGATGATCATATTGCGGTAAGACCATTTGTAGTTTATCAGGTATGTCTATGGACATCTTTACCTTACTAGAAAAAGAATACCGTTTCTACCAATAGCATTTTGAATTCTATCTATTGTATTTAATATTTCAGGTCGAAAGTGTGGAACTAAGGTTGAAACATCGTGAGATTGCTTACTTTCTCAAGGAGAATGATCGTAGAAATCAGAATCAATCAGGTCCAGTCTCTTCCATTTTCTAAAAAAAAAAAAGAGGAGGTGAAGCTATAGGCAGATATAGTAATTTGGAACATTCCCTTCATTTTTCTACCAGATGTTTTCTTAAAAGAAAAAGGATAATGTCGATGAATGAATACAAATATAACATTTTTTTTATAGACACGTGCGGCATGTGTTCGAGTTGGACTCAGACTGTTGCATGTAACATTTAGGCATTGCAGACAGACTAGTACTCTGCTTTTATTTGTCAAAGCACGCAGCAAAACTAGAACTATGATGTATTGTGGAACACATCGACACAGTGCCTTATTTATAGAGCAACTATCATCACAAATATACTTGTTCCCCGCTGTTATTTATGATGTTTACACTTCATTTGGAATGACTCATATTGTGATTGTGATTGCTCTCATACATTGACAAAAAGACGAGAGCATTTATGCTACTTGAAAGAGTTCTCAATGTCGATAACAAAGCGGTATTTCACATCTCGATTGACAAGCCTCGCAAGAGCCTCGTTGATATAATCCATCTTGATGATCTCAATCTCTGGATAGATTTTGTTCTCTGCACAAAAGTTAACCATTTCTTGGATGTCTTTTGTACCTCCAACAATACTACCAGACAAGGTCCGCCCACCTAAAAAAAAGGTTCAGGTAATCTAAATTATTTAGCTTATGTTACCACATTTATATATATTTTCACTACACAAGTTTCAGAACAGAGAATTACCACGGTTGAGGCTTGCAGGGTGCATTTTGATCTCACTTGGAAAGCACACTATTGTCATCACACCACCAACCTTAAGGAGTGAGAGATATGGATCAAATGGATGGTCACCAGAAGCAGTGTCAACTATGAAGTGCAGGGAGTTTTTCAGGGACTGCAAAAGCAAGAGATCAATATAGTCACAATCAATTTTCAGGTTAAGCAGAACAAACATTATTTAGCAACATATCTTTATTTTCAACATAAGAAACTGTCCATGGTCATAATTTTGATCAAGATTCGAGAAGTTTGACTTAAGACAAAAGTACAAAACTAAATTGTCTCATATTTTGGAACTATCAAGTACTAGGTATGTTGATATTGTGCAATGTTCAGTACCTCCATCTGTTGTGTGTCTGATGATATAACAAAATTATCTGCTCCAAGGAGGCTAATGGCTTCTTCTCTCTTTGATTCACTTGTACTGAAAACTGTGACCTTGAGACCAAAGGCTTTACCAAATTTCACTGCCATGTGACCCAGACCACCGAGTCCAATGACTCCTAGTGACTTTCCAGGTTGGTTCATGTTGTGTCGCGCCATTGGAGTATAAACAGTGACTCCAGCGCATAGAAGAGGTGCTGCCTTTGCCAAAGGGTAGCCATCGGGTATTTTGAAGCAGTACCTAAAATGTCAATTAATAATCAACAGAAAATTTTACCTTATAGAAAAGTTGTATTGAACTTGAACCAGGATCAAGGTATAACTTATATGGGCCGTATATATTATTCTTTCATCATTTATTGATTTCGATAAAAATAGCTGGACAGCAATGACACAAATTTTACTCACCTCCCATAAGAGACTACACAGTATGATTACATAGGCATATGAAATTACAGTAGAACAAAGTAAAATTGGAGTCTGTTTTCATCCCTAAAATTACCTTTTATCAACAACAAAAAAAAAATTCTTGTTTGCACATCCAACTAAAATGGTACTGCCTTACCTTTCATGGACTACAATGTGAGTGGAGTAGCCCCCCTTTGTGATAGTTCCATCAGTATCAATTCTGTTGAAAGTAAAAACTGATTTTGGGCAATAGTTCTCTAGAGAGCTATTGCAGTTCTCACAATCCCGGCATGAGTTCACATAGGTTCCCACACCTACATGGTCACCCGCTTTAAAGCCTTTGACATCTGTACCAACCTCAGTTACAACCCCAGCTATCTCATGCCTGCACAAATTAATATATAGTACAAACACCACTTTTAGACAATGGGCATCACTTAATCAGCACTCCTAACTATGATGTTCTTTTTTTTTTCCTCCGAGGGATTCAATGTATATATTGCTCTGAAAAAACTTACCCAGGAACCAAAGGATATTGTGAATCATTATGCTTGTTTTGTGTCCAAATGACGTCAGCATAACAGACTCCACAGTATATGATCTTCAATGAAACGTCGCTGCTTTGCACTGCTCTGAAAAATTATTGTACACATAGTAGCTCTCATAAGAAGACGTGGAACCAATAAGCTAGCTGCAGAAAAGACAAGTGACAATGGACTGCACACGCCCGTGTGAAGCAACACGCGCCGTGCAAATTTCAAGATTAAGTTAGTTTGACACACCACAAGCGAAAATACCTGGACTACTTGTTCCACACTTGATATGTTCATTTAAAATAGCCACTAAACACACTGACAACCAAACATGATGTATATGTAAAGACATGGAAACAATACGGGCGGTACGAGCATATAGTCCAAAGAATTCTAGCATAAAAGAAGACAGCAGTATTCAGAGTTTCTAACAAGTGATAAAATTGATGCAGAGCTTTTCAGCAAACGAGGACCACCTGCGGTTGAACTTGTATGGTGAGAGAACCCCAGAAGGATCTCGCGCCGCCCAAGCATCGCAGTTGCCGTGATCTGATTCAGCAGCCATTGAAGTTGAACTGCAGAATCGATTCGAGCCAAGTCAGTGGACAGAATGGTTCAGCTGTAACAGAAGCAGGGAAATTTTAGATAGCCTGTGCGTGCTCAATGAACTGATGGCAGCGAGATTGTTACCTGGAGCCTGAGCAAAGCACGAGACAGAGGTCGAGGAAGTACTCTCCACGATGCACGGGCGGCAGGCAAGCGCGGTCACTGGGATATGGGGAGCACCCGACGGCGAGGAGCCTTTTGTACCATGCCTGCTGGATGGAGGGACGGTGATGGATTGGACTATTGGAGACGGTGGCGACAGCAGTGACGTCCTAGACCTGACTCACGGGGCTTCATCGTTGATTAAACGGGTTGAGCGGCGCATCAGCGCATGCGTCAATCCTTAATCATTAATTTCCTTTGATTTGTCGCCTTCAGCTAACGGGATCAGGAATTCAGGATCCATCAGGCAGGCGATGCGCGACCCACTTCTTTTATGTCACGATCAGTGATAACTAGAAGTGGAATTGAGGGAGTTTAAGCAAGAATTTGTGGAGAGAACTCAGAGTTGTGTTGGATCACGGCAGATTCCGTGGAGAGGGAAGTTTGGGATCGAGTTCAGAAACTGTAGGGAAGATAAAAGGTTTTTTTTTTATCCACACCATTATAATTCTATGAGTTTGGAGAAACGCTATTACTATTTGACTATTCGGAGATCTGTCATTATAATACCAATCTCTCTCCTATCTATGTCATTTTCTACACCGACCTGTCAGCCACGTATGTCTACAGAAATACATACGGACGTCAATTCCGCCTCCTTCCGTCAGACAGAGCCCGCCCGTGGACGCCTAGCCTCGCCGCGCTTGCGTCGCTGTGCCCCGGACCTCCGCTTCACCTCGCCATGGACCTCCGCTCTTGGCGCTGCTCCGGCTACCGTGGTCGCGGACGCCGTGCCCCTTCGCCGTGTTCGACGCCGCGCTCCTGGCTGTTGGTCGTCGTGCTGTCGAGGATACGGATCTCGCCGTGCAGATGGCGGCCGCCATGGGATTGCCAGCGCGACGCCGTGGCCGACGGCGCCGATCCACCACGGACACCACCTCCACCACCCCGGCGCCGGCCGCGCACGTGGCGGCGCACCGCAGTCGGAAGTCGTGCGCGGCGCACTCCGCGGCGTCGGCGAGTAAGAAGAAGAACGGCGCACGCGGACCGCCGCTGCTCTCACGGCCATAGGCGCAGCGTCGTCGTCCGCGCGGCGGTCGCCACCGTCACCAGCAACCCGCGTGCCGCGGCGACAGCGCCGGACTCGCCGTCCGCGGCGTTCTGGGACTTCCCGTTCGGGTTGCGCCGGACCTCCTGTTCGGGTCGCTGCACGCCGAGTCCCCCGACCCCGTCGCGCTCCGCGTCACGGAGGGCGCGATCCCGCCGCACTTCACGGCCCTCTGCGCATAGTCTGCTTCCACACCCTGCACGGCGTCCCCGTCCCCCGCGCCGCGCAGAGGGCGTAAGTTCAGCAGGAAGGAGCTCGTACTCATCGTCGTTGGCATCCTCGTACTGCTGCTCCTCTGCTGCCTCCTGCTCTGTTTCCTTCTCGGTGCTGCAGGGCGGGAGCCAGGTGGGCAACGTGAAGGTGACGAAGAACGTGGCCAACACGAGCGTGCTGCGCCGGTGGGCATCAGGGGCGCCTCGCAGCCGCTGGCAGTGGAGCCCATGGGCGTCAACGGCTGCTTCGGCGAAGCCAAGAACGTGAGGCTACTGGTGCTGGTGTTGGAGCCCCTGGAGGTGAGCGTCAGCGGCCACTCCGGCGAAGCGCGAACACGAAGCTGCCACTGGAGGCGGACCCGTGGGCGTGTTGGGCCGTTCCAGCGCAGCCAAGAACGCGAACATGTTCCCCGCGCTGCTGGCCGAGGATCCCCCGGCGTCCCCGTCGCGTTCTCGGCGAACGCGAACATGTTCCCCGCGGAGGTCGGGTGGCTCGGGCGGAGTCCCGGTTCGAACGAGAACTCCGAGGCGCGCGACGCCGTCAGTGTGGTGGGCGTGGGCGGGCGTGGGCGGAGGCGACGAACGGGGGCAGCTCGAGCAGCATCCTCTCGTCGAGCTCGTGAAGCCTTGTGCAGGCCGTCATGGGCGACGACGACCCAGACGCTCCAGCTCGCGTGCTGGCCGTCCCGGGCCGCGGGCAGGCACCGTCGCTCTGCCTCGCGCGATGGCCGCCGCGGGCGGGCGCCAACGCTCCACCTCGTGCGCTGGACACCGCGGGCAGGCGTGGCGCGCTGGACGCCGCGGGCGGGGTCATTCTGACGGAGGCGGCGGCCCCTTAACGTCCATACACGTTTGCGTACAAATACGTACTCCCTCCGTACCCATAAAACAAGTTTTTCTAGGCTTGGTACGTGTTTTCACGAAACAAGTCGTTCTGGGCCGAAGACCGTCGAGTTGGACGTGTTTGCCCTCGTTTGCTTCGGCTCCCGTTCCAATCGCCGCTCCGCATTAATCGCACTTTGTTTGACGTAGTACCCGTGCGGCACTCGCGTTTTAACTCAGCAGCCCGATCGACGCTGCCATCTAACTGTTCACCACACGCTGTTCGTCTTCTCCAGCAGAACGCTCGCCCGCTCGCCGCCGTCACGTTACTGGCACAGCAGCGTCTCCGTGCGGGACTGGAGCTCAGGTCGAAGTGAGTGCTCCCTCCACCTGTTCTTTCTTCGCTTCACTGACCAACACATTGACACTTGACACTGTTGGACGCCGCCCTGCAGCGTCGCCGGCGAGGTTCGACGATGGAATCGGAGATGGCGCCAACAACCAAAACATGAACACACGCGCCCAACCTCGTTGAGCACAGCGCCATGCAAAATAGACGACGGCTTCAAAAAAGGTGAGGCTGGGAGCGCTCGAACTGTGGACGGCAGCCTCGGGCCGTAGAGTCGTCGCCACTCCAGCTAAGAAAGGATGTTGTACAGGTAACACCCGCAGATCTATTTAATAAGGGCAAGGAGGGAAAAATACCTGACTCATTGGTAAGCACAATCATATCCTAAATGACTTGTTTTATGGGTATGGAGTGCCTGACAATGGGCCTACCTGACAATGGGCCTATGTACACAAAATACGTAGGAAATGGCATGGACGAGTGGAAGATGAAATTATAATGGCAGATCTTCAAAATAGACAAATTGTAACGGCGTATCTTTGAACTTCACAAATTGTAACGGCGTAGATGAAAAAGGAAGAAGATGAAGATACATCGACGCCAGTACGTATATACGCCGATACGGGGGAGAGGAGGCCAACGGCCGGAATTACGATACGTAGAAGTCGAAGGGGCACGCTGCACGCGCTTGGTCGCCTGGCAGTTGTAATGAATGCTTAGATCAATCGCCGAAAACTAACGGAGGAATAAATACCATTTCCCGATTTTCATCTCTTCCCTCCGTTCGATCCGAACAGAAACCCTAGGCGTGGCTTATGGTACTCACCCCACTCCGAAATCCGCCCGAATCTGCGCTCTTCTTCTCCTCCGATTGCCACATCACGGTGGCAATGGATTCGACGGGGAAGATCACGGAGCCTCCTCGGCGGCCGCCGCAAGCGGCATCGGCGGCCCTGATCTCCGCGGTTCTGGGCAACGACGACATCCTCCTCGAGATCCTCCTCCGCCTCGACTTCCCCACCTGCCTCGTCCGCGCCGCCACCGTCTCCAAGCGCTGGCTCAGGCACGCCTCCGACCCCGCATTCCTCCGCCGCTTCCGCCGCCTCCACCCGCCCCGCCTCCTCGGGTTCTACCTCAGCAGCAGCGAGTTTTGTATGCGCTTCATACCGCTACCACAGCCCTCGGAGCTGGCCGCAGTCATCCGACGCGGCAAGTTTGATTTGGGGAGAGGCGCCGGACGCGTGTCGGACTGCCGCAATGGCCGCCTCATCGTCTACCTGGCGCCAGATGACCGTAGGGCGCCCGGCCACAAAACAGTGTGCAGACCATTGCACCCTGAGAGAGGACCCTCGGCCCTTCCACTGCCTCATATCCCTGTTCTGGCTCAAGACCGCGTTAGCCTCTGCTCTCATAAATTCCTGTTCGACGATGATGGTGGTGACGACATGACCATCTCTGCGATGGCCGTGATGCACAATGAGCGGCAAACAAGGGTCCAGTTACAGGACTTTCAAGCTGGACATTGGGGCAATTACCGAGAGTCGAACCTGATACAGCTACCTGGACGGTGGAAAAGATATCAACTCTCAGCTTTGCTGGCCAATAGCAAGATCTACATGATATGCATGGCGCAGTATATTCTTGGATTAGATGTCCAGTCCATGAGCTTGTTCTCAATTGAACTCCCAAACGGAGTGGAGCATGAATATGGCGCAAACATTGCTCTGTCCCGTGCAGAGGGTTCTGGATTCTGTCTCATTCATGTGACGAGGTTTCAGATCAATGTTTGGCGCTACACTATGGACTCCAGTAGCACAGGCAATTGGGAGCTGATCGATACAATTTCTTTGCGCCAGGTGTTTGGGCCTAATGCAGATCCTACTTGGTGGTCTCAGTGTGCTGATGTTCAAGTGGCTGCGGTTGGGGATAATGCTGACTTTGTGTTCTTCAGGATACAGAACAAATTATTCTACTTTCGTATTTCAAGCAGGACAGTGGAGAAAGTGTATGAGCTAGCGCAATATGAATCCTTGTACGGGGTCTCTCCCTTCATGATGGTTTGGCCTCCCACCTTTCCTACATTGAATGGTGGGCATGATAAGGATGAATGATCCCACAAGGTTTGTCCCCATTGAACTGTAGCCTTTTCTTGTTCTGGGTTTATCATGTACTTCCATCTTTTGGCAGTGATCTAGATATTTAGATTATTTGTCTCCATCTAAATAAGATATTGTTGCAGTTTTCAAATGTGTTTAGAAGTTTAGATCACGATACTCACATTTTGCTTTGAACCTAGTTTTTTTTTGTAATCATAAACACTACATTGAATTGGTAATCGTTTTGTTTGTCAAGCTGATGTCCCCCTATTTTACCATAGTTTACTACTTCCATTTCTATATGTTAGGGAAACATTTTTTTGTCCCCATTTTTTTGGGGTTAAAAATTTAGAAGTCTGATTCACCACTTTCTTCCTATTTCCCCCCTGATTTTTTACCGTTGGGAATAGTGCCTGCAAACAAATTACTTGGCTCTGCCATCAACAGCTTCTTCCCTCTGCTTCATATCGCCATCATGAGAGGATTGGTACTGCTTCATATCGCCATCATGAGAGGATTGGGAGTTTGAAAGGCTGCAAGCTATAAGTGGAGACCGTGCAGCTGGTGTATTTTTTCCATGCATGCACAAACAACATGACTAATACACTCTTTTTTCTTGTTATCTTGGTTTTGATGTTCTTTAATCTGCGTGCTTAGAGCTAAAAGACCTAACGAAAAGAAATAGAGGGACTAGTATTTTCAAAGTTAAAACATAAAGCAAAGCCTAATGAAAAGCTAGTTTCCTCACCAAAAATGAAACAAATGAAAAGCTGAATTCCTCCTCTACTATTGGCCCCTTTTATCATTCATCACATAACAACTTAAATTGAATGTCGAACTTCCACTGATTGTTGGCATTTCACAAAATCATTCAGTACTACATAAATGATTTATTTAATTCCTGATTTTACATCATGGTTGACATCATGATTTTACATCATGGTTGACAGTTGATTATACAAAAGATACATTAGGTGTTATGGACGCTGTTGGGATCGAGAGGAGAGAGTCGAGGGAGCGGCGGCGGAGCTACAGTACCCGCGCGCTACAGTACCCGCGCGGGTACTGTTCACGTGAGAGAGACGGAACGGCGGCTAGGGCTGTGAGGGGCGCTGGGAACGCCGGCCGCGGGGCTTCGCCCACGGCCGGCAAGAGAGAAGGTTTTTCCTTCTAATCTCTTGCTTGATTAGATTGATACATCTGCTCTCCTTATATAGAGAGGATTTCTTGACTTACAAGCAAGGCTTACTTGACCCCTAAGCAAGCGACTAATTAACCCTAACGGGCTACGGCCCATTGACTCTTCTAACACTACACCCCACCTGGACATGCAGCTCGTCCTCGAGCTGCAACCTAACTCGACTCTGCTAGACACATTTCTAACTGCATTCTAGAAATAGAATCCATGCAGTTCACCCTTAATTTTTGTTCAGGACATGGCCGCTTAAACATGCCTGGAACTGGAAAAGAATGCAAGTGATCTTTACAAACTCTTTTTTTTCTTTATTTATTTTTTCCCATCCTAAGTATGTGGAAAATAGGGAAAATGACTCAAGATCAAACCTTTTGACATTTCTCTACACTTGTTTTTTTTATGTAGACAAACCTTACTGGCTTTCTATTATCAATTTGTCAAGTACTACATGTAGCAGTGTTGTCTAATCTGTTCCTATTTATGTTTGTACTTAATCTTATCAGATCAAGGGCTAGATTTTGCCAAGAACAAGTCATGAAGGCACATGCTCATTCTGCGTCAGTGGTACTGAGGGATTCTGGATTGGTGGTAGATCATTAGATGGGTGGTTTGTACTAGTAGAACGAAGTGGTTTGTGAAGTATCTGGTGGTTGCAACTATGTTAGGTGTTAAGTTCTTTTCGGTGCATTAGCTAATTCTATTTGGCAGGCCTCTAAGCCCACTTTGCTGTTAAATACTAAATCTTTTCCCAGCAACTGACCCTTTAAACCTCCTGTGGACCCTTTTAACAACGGACTGTGGTCACCCATGGTTGGGGGGGGGGGGGGGGAATCTTGTTGGAGCGTATCAGTGGGAATGTGGGATGAGCTCTTAATGTTTTCACATGAATGTGCTTTTCATCTAGGAAAAAAAAGGACTGGATGTTATATTATCAAGTACTATGAATACTGGTGAGCATTTCTCATGTCAGGTTAGAATCATCTCAGTCGTGTAAGAACCCTAGGTTAAGTCTAAACTGGTGGAAGTGTCAAGTCGATACCGGTTTAAATTTGAACTATATTGACTATTGAGTAAGTGTTGCTTAACACATTTAAAGGTTTAGCTTGTTCGTTCATTATTGTGTGGCCAGCTGAATTCTGCGATGTACTTCATTTTAGCCAAAACTTGTAATCTTTGATTTTGCTCGATGTTTGTTTGTGTCCATAAAGTTTAAGCAGCCCAGTTTGTTCTGTAGCGCAGCATTGATGGTTCCTTTTGTTCTTGAGCATGTGTGTATGGAATATATGCCTCTGTATTGCAAATGACAACATTTGAGTACTGCAAGCCAGTGAAAGAAGAGGTATTTTTTTGTACAACCTTTCATCTTTGACTCTGAAATTGTTGCATTCTTTCTAAAGCTGGTGGATGCAAAGATGAGGTTGCGAAAGGTAAACTGAAGACAAGAATCAGAATGGAATGGACGAACGGTTATCTGTATTAGATTTGTGCCACTGCTTTGGATTCAGAACTGCGCAATTGATTTCTCTCCAAATAATGGGACGAGATGCAGGGCAGTCGAGAAGACGCAGGAGGGAGCGCGTCAATGGACGGCAGCAACCGAGCGAGGGAAGAGAGCACGTCAATTTTGGCCTCGATCGAGTGTGAGGGAAGGGGTGACCGACGACACCGATGTGGGTGCCACCGTGCCAGTGCTAGTGCCACGCGAACCGATCCTCGGTGAATTTTTTTTTATTTTTAGCCCAAATTTGAAACAAATTTTAAATTTAACCCGTCTTTCAAAAAATTTTTAAATCTAACCCGTTTGGCCCCGCCACCATGCATGGCGGGGCAAATGCACTGTACCCCGCCATGCATGGTGGCGGGGTGCACCTCCACCTGGCATGGTGACGTGGCGGGCACCCGGGGCGTACCCCGCCATGATGGGTGGCGGGGTACGCCTAACCCGCCACCGATCGTGGCGGGGTGTACCCCGCCACCGGTCACGGCGGGGCGCGGCTTAAATATAAGCCGCGCCCCGGCCTCGGCCCCGCCCGCTCTGTCTGCGCCGTCCCCGCGCCTCTCCGCCGTCCCCGCGCCTCCCCGCCGCCTCCGCCGTCCCCGCGCCGTCTCCGTGCCGCCGGAGAAGCCTTGGCCGCGCCCCACCGTCCCCGGGCTCCCCCGGCCGCGGTCCATCTTCATGTCAGTTGGCCCCCATGAGTCGAACAACGGTGTCTTATGGCTCTGGTACGGTGCAACATCCTCCTCGGGCATCGGTCCTAACTCCTCTGCAAGACGAAGTAGCTCGGCTATCCGTCCCATGTCGTACGCATCCTCGTCCTGAGGGTAGCCCAATTCTTCGGCTAGACGAATGAGCTCGCCTATCCTCCCGGTGTCGTCGTCTTCCTCCGGCTCGGCTTCCTCATCAACCACAATCGGACGACTTGCGGTGGCACCCACTCCTGCGTGCCGCTTTACTGTCCTATTCTCCGTGTACCTAGCACGAGCCATATCTGCTTCCCAGCCGCCGGTGCATCCAATCTCTGCAAGTACAAAATGCAAACAATTAACAGGATCTTTGCAATGACTTTATTGACAGTAAAACAAAGAAGTTTGACTTTCCAAAATCGCAATGACTCACTCGCACATAATGAGTCAATAGTATCGTTCAAGCCTTGCATCTCTCCTCTCGCAGCCTCCTCTGCAGCCTTCCTTGCATCCTCTTCAGCCTTCCGTGCCTGGTACTCCTCTACATCCTTCTTCTTTTGCTCGTACCACTTCTTCCACGCAATACTCTCCGGGTTACGAACACGTAGCTCTTGGGCCCGTCGTAGCATTTTCTTCTTGTGGCTCTTAACGAAATCTGTGACGTAGCTTGCAGGATATCCTCTGCTATTGCGAACTGCTACCATTGTCTTATACTCATTCTTGAAATTATACACATCATAATATGATTCCCACTTGCATTTCTGAGTGCTCTGTTGCAACAAATAGATGAATACAAAGTTAGCGTACCAGAGTTAACAAAATAAATCATTACCGCCAACTGTCAACAGTCCTAGCAAACCTCGTCATAATCGATCATGTGGCCACAGAAGTGCCCAATACCAAGGCCTGAAGGGACAAGGCCGTAGCTAGCTTCAACACCACATTTGCACATCACAGGAGGCGCAATAGACCTCCTCTTCTTCTTCCAGTCCGGCACCTCCACATTCTTCTCCGGCTCCGACCAATGGCTCTTTGGACCATAGATCCATTCCTTGAAACGGCACTTTGGAATATCATGATCCTACAAAATCAAAACAGTAAAACACACATATAGAACGTGACATTCCAAGGTACACTCAAACCTTACCTCATGTCGTAGAGGACAAATGAACTCTTGTTCATTGCGTGGGTTTATCACGGCTTGCTCTCCGCAAAGGCACTTTGGAGGATCCTCGAGCCGCCGTGCCGATGCTACGGCCTTCTCTTCGTCCGTCGTAGGAGGAGGGTTTGGAGGGGCCGGAACCCAGCGAGTAAACACCTCACGCTTGCAATGATCAATGCCGGGGTAGAAAAGGAGAATCCTTGGATCAAACTTGTCCGGGCCATCGATCCATTGGAAAAAAAAAGCACCGGAAGTAGGGCTATACAAAAGTTTCAATTATCTCATCGCGAATACAACATCAGCAACCAATAAGAACAACAAAGGGAACAATTACTTACGCTACAACTATAACATGTGTAGAAGCAACGAGCCGCAGTATCGGGATGCCTCGACTGGCCCACGTGTGCCGGATGACCACAATCACAGTTAGGTATAGGTTCCTCGGGAGGAACGGGCGCATCCTTACAAGACACGTCGGGGTACATCTCTCTAGGACGACCCTTTTTCCTCCAAATCGACTCACGATACGAGTCCTCCATCTAATAAAACGAAACGATTTCAACACAAAACGATACACGCAGAGAAGGGGTGGCCGGAACAAGGAGCGACGATGGGACGATACCTGACGGGGACGACGGAGGGACGCCGGAGAAATGGAATGGGTGAGGGAGCTCGGTTCTAGAGCGCTGCGGGAAATGGAATGGGTGAATGACCAAAAACAAGAAGTGCCCGGGCTTTTATATGGCCGGGGCTGTACCCCGCCATGCATCATGGCGGGTTAGGGCAACCCCGCCATGCATCATGGCGGGGTACACCCCTGCCACGCTGGCGAGGTGGTCTGCCACCCCTGCCACGTCGGATCTGTACCCCGCCACCATGCATGGCGGGGTTCAGTGCATTTGCCCCGCCATGCATGGTGGCGGGGCCAAACGGGTTAGATTTAAAAAATTTTTAAAACATGGGTTAAATTTAAAATTTGTTTCAAATTTGGGCTAAAAATAAAAAAATTCTCCTCGGTTTGCTTGACTGGTATGGAAGCCATGCGGTTGGAATCTATTTGGGGAGATTGGACGATTATGATCTAGGGATGCTTGTGATTCTTGCGCATTGGTTGATGGCAACTGCCATCTAAATGAAGAATTCTGATTTCAAGATTAAGAAAAATAGAATGAAAAATAAGCTAAGGTTACAAAAAAAATTATCCACTAGGTAACCACTTTGCATCCTACCTATAACACGGCTGTGAGGAATCAGGCATGTATGAAGACGAGATGGCATATTGTTGTTGGGCAAATCTAGGTTCACTGACTAGATGATCATATCGGGGCCATTTGTAGTTTATCATGTCTGTCCACGGACCTCACTACCTTGCTAGAAAAAAAATATCATATGTTACAAATGGTATTTTAATTTAAATTCTATCTGCTACATCTAATATTTCAGGCTAGAAGTGTGGAACTAAGGTTGAAACTGCATTTGACTGCTCACTTTCTGAAAGAGAATGGTTGTAAAGAACCAAAATCAGGGCCCAAAAGTTAAAAAAAAAATGAGGGTCCAAAAGGAAACACGAGAATCATCAGACGCGAGGTTATAGGCAGATATAGTAATTTGGAACATTCCATTCATTTTTCTGCCAGATGTTTTCATAAAAGAAAAAAGGATAAGGTCAGTGAGTGGATAAAAATATAATAATTTTTTGATGCAGAAGTGCACATGTCTACTAGTTGGACTCAAACTGTTTGCAGGTAAAAGAGCGCTATTGCTGATTTGGGCATTGCAGACAGACTAGTCTGCTATTATTATTTGTAAGAGCACGCAACAAAACTAGGACTAGGAGGTATTGTCGATCACATCGACACAGTGCTTATTCCAGACACTACCAAAACGGGATCGAGCCAATCCTTCCCTGGCCACCCCTAAACCAAACACGCTTGGGCGACTTTATCATTACAAATATACTTATTCCTAATATTAATTATTATGTTTACACTTTATTTGGAATGACTTACATTGTGATTGCTCTCATACATTGACAAAAAGATGAGAACATGTGAATGCGCATGCTACTTGAAAGAGTTCTCGACGTCGATTACAAAGCAGTATTTCACATCTCGATTAACAAGCCTCGCAGGAGCCTCGTTGATATAATCCATCTTGATGATCTCAATCTCTGGATAGATTTTGTTCTCTGCACAGAAGTTAACCATTTCTTGGATGTCTTTTGTACCTCCAACAATACTACCAGACAAGGTCCGCCCACCTAAAAAAGAAGTTTAGGTTAAATCTAAATGATTTTGCTTCTGTTGCCACGTTTATATATTTTCACTACACGAGTGTCAGGACAGAGAACTACCATGATTGAGGCCTCCAGGATGCATTTTGATCTCACTTGGAAAGCATACTATTGCCATCACACCACCAACCTTGAGGAGTTAGAGCGAACGGATCATAGATCAGTTGATTATGTTCCTTGTGATGGAACTTGTCTACCTGGGTTTAAGTCCTCGACTTGGTACATGTGCTCGTATTTTTCTGGATTTATTCTAAAATTTAACGGCGCTATGCTTTCAGTGGTAGGCGACGTCCCCGTTGACAGCGAGACGCCAGTGGTGACTTCGTGAATCTTGATATCAGTCGGCTCAGTCCTGCAGTGGTGTTCATAGGGGTAGGGTTTACGTACGTGTGTTCATAGAGATGAGTGTGGTGCGTGTTGTGGGCGTCTGCGTTGTACCATGTAATTCTCAAAAAAAAACCCTTGAGGAGTGAGAGATATGGATCAAATGGATGGTCACCAGAAGCTATGTCAACTATGAAGTGCAACGAGTTTTTCAGGGATTGGAAAAGCAAGAGATCAATATAGTCACAATCAATTTTCAGGTTAAGCAGAACAAACATTATTTAGCAACACATCTTTGTACAACGTGCAGTACCTCCATCTGCTGTGTGTCTGATGATATAACAAAATTATCTGCTCCAAGGACGCTAATGGCTTCTTCTCTCTTTGATTCACTTGTACTCAAAACTGTGACCTTAAGACCAAAGGCTTTACCAAATTTCACTGTCATGTGACCCAGACCACCCAGTCCAATGACTCCTAGCGACTTTCCAGGTTGGTTCATGTTGTGCCGCACCATTGGAGTATAAACAGTGATTCCAGCGCATAGAAGAGGTGCTGCCTTTGCTAAAGGGTAGCCATCGAGTATTTTGAAGCAGTACCTAAAATGTTAATTAATCAACAGAAAATTTTACCTTATCAGAAAAGTTGTATTGAACTTGAACCAGCATCAAGGTATAACTACTTATATGGGCCCTATATATTATTCTTTCATCATTTATTGATTTTGGTAAAAATGATTGGACAGCAATAACACAATTTTACTCACCTCCCATAAGAAACTACACAGTATGATTAAATAAGCAAATGAAATTGCAGTGGAACAAAATAAAATTGGAGCCTGTTTTCATCCCTAAAATTAGCTTTTATCAACATAAAAAAATACTGGTTTGAATAATCAACTAAAATGGTACTGCCTTACCTCTCATGGACTACAATGTGAGTGGAGTAACCCCCCTTTGTGATAATTCCATCAGTATCAGTTCTGTTGAAGGTAAAAACTGTTTTTGGGCAGTAGTTCTCTAGAGAGCTGTTGCAGTTCTCACAATCTCGACATGAGTTCACATAGGTCCCAACGCCTACATGGTCACCCACTTTAAAGCCTTTGGCGTCTGCACCAACCTCAGTTACAACCCCAGCTATCTTATGCCTGCACAAATTGATAATATTGACAAATATACAGTACAAACAACACGGTTAGACAATGGGCAGCACTTCCAAACAATTATGATTTTTTTTACTCCGAGGGATTCAATGTAAAGATTGATATGAAAAGCTTACCCAGGAACCAAAGGATAATTTGAATTATTGTGCTTATTTTGTGTCGAAATAACGTCAGCGTAACAGACTCCACAGTATATGATCTTCAATGAAACGTCGCTGCTTTGCACTGCTCTGAAAATTATCATACACATAGTAGCTCCCATAAGAAGACGTTATAAAATGAAACCAATAAGCTAGCAGCACAAAAGACAAGCGTAAGCATCAATTTCACGATTTAGTTAGTTTGATTGGCACACCACAAGCAGAAATACCCGCACTACTTGTTCCACACTTGATATGCTCATTTAAAAGTAGGCACTAAACACACTGAAAACCAAACATGATGATAATGGACATGTAAAGGCATGGAAACAATACAACTCTAGCATCCCAAGAAGAGAGCAGTACTCAGAGTTTCAGACAAGCGATAAAAATGACGCTGAACTTTTCAGCAAACGAGGAGGGGTAAAGCCAACTCCTGCGGTTGAACTTGTATGGTGAGATAACCCCAGAAGGATCTGTCGCCGCCCAATCATCGCAGTTGCCGTGCTCTGATTCAGCAGCCATTTGAAGTGCACTGCAGAATCGACTAGAAACAGAAAGATTTCAGCCGTAACAAAACCAGGGGAAGTTGCGCTCAACGCACTGATCGCAGCGAAATTGTTGCCCCTTTGAGTGGAGTCTGGGAAAAGAACACCTGAAGACGATGCCATGCCGCCCGCTGGATGGATTGGATTGGAGTATCGGAAACGGTGGCGACAGCAGTGACGTTGCAGGCCTGACTGACGGCGCTCCAGCGCTGATTAAACGGGTTGTGCGGCGCATCAGCGCGTGCGTCAATCCTTATTTTTCTTTGATTTGATTTGACGCCTTCAGCTAATGATGGGATCAGGAATTCAGGATCCGTTCCCATGCTGCATGCATGACCGATTGACCGCATCTTCTTCCCATGCGGAGAGACTTTCCGGCGCAACGATGACAATACCGAAACGATTTGTGTCAAGAACCAACAGGACAGTGACACGTGAAACGGGTTTAGTGTGGGTTTCGGCTTCTAGTCTAGTCAGAAGAAAAGCACGCGGCACCCCTTCTCGCCGGCTTCCTCTGTTTAGCTTCTGAAGCTTTATTTGACGAAACAAACAGGACATCAAACTAGAATCAAATTCCACTCCTTGATGTACGAGTCTACCACAGAGTATTCTAGCCATCCAAATCTGAGTGAAAACAAGACCAAATTTAGCGTATTTTTTATTTTTTAAAATAAATATTCCATTTTTAACCTCTTCTAAAATTGTTTTCACACAAATTATTTTCAAACCTAACTCCTTTGATCACACTAGACGGACTGGCGTCACAGGAAGACTTTGCGCGCCATATGCATTTGCACGACAGAGTCGCTATGGTGGCGACGACTAGAGAGACCCGTTCCGGCGTGGCCGATAGCGGGTTTCACTCTATCGCGCCGCCAACTCGTCACGACACCCCGCCTTACATGACATATCACATGCACATTAGGCCAGTCTTATATATATATATATATATACACCCTACAGCTGGCTACAAAATAACTTATTCTGTAGCCACTTTGAGTTACGATAATTGCTATGCTAATTTACGAGATTATAGTAACTACTTGCTATGTGATTTACTGTAACATTATGGTAAATATCCCTATGTGTTATAGTAATTCAACTATCGTAAATATATACTGACATCGTCGTAAATTAGTATATGAAATTATCGTAAATAGAGGTGGCTACAAAATAACTTATTTCGTAGCTAGCTATAGAGTATACTCTCCCTATATATATATATATATATATATATATATATATATATATATATATATATATATATATATATATATATATATTATATGGTGCTTTTTCTATACTCCCAGGAGTAATTACTCCCTCCTCTCGGTAGAGACAGGCGCACGGGAGATCTCGGCTGCCAGGAACGATGCAGGCAGCACTGGATCACGAGCGACGGGATGGCGTACGGCCGGACTTCGGCACGGAGTTACTCAGCGAGGACGGAGCTTGGACTCTAGTAGGCTTGCGCGGCCAGGTGCGCTTGCTCGACGATGGCGGCGCTCACAGCTCTGACGGGTGGACAAGAGGACAAAGGGAAGAGGAGGAGGAGGCGGCGGCGGCTGCGAGAGGCGCCGGGTGGGGCTTCGGATTCTATTTGTTGTCGACGTTTATTATATAGTATTGGATTTTATTAACGGGTCTGTTTTTTTAACCCGCTAATCAGTCTAGGAAGGTTCGACGGGTATATTTCTGTGATTAAGAGTAGGGAGTAACTACTCCTAGGGAGTAGGAAAAATTTTCCATATATATATATATATTCCTAAAAAGCAGGCGCCTAAAATTTGTCTTTGGTTTAGGCGATACGTGATCCTTTGATCTTACTTTAAGATTCGTACATCTTTGTGTTCATTCAGATCATAAATTTGTAATTGTCTTACTATAGAAAAAAAATGTTTATTGTTAATTGCCTTTGTGTCAATTTAGATCATGATTTTGTAATTGTTCTACAATAGAAAGAATTGTTTATTGTTAATTATTTGTGCAAATTTAGATCTGTTAGATCTTTCTGTGATGGCTCACAGCCGTTGCCTGAATAGATGCTATTTTTCAGTCATCTGGGAATAAAGACGGCAGCGGGGCGGATATCCACGGGTTTCGGGTCTAGCGGTTTTGGGTTCGGATTTAATTTTTCGCCCATGGTTTTCGGGTTCGGATACCCGAAACTTATCAGGTTCAGTTTCAGGTTTCTATTTTCACCCGTGGATACCCAATGGATATCCGAAATATAACATTTTGAATAAAACTCAAGCGTTTTTATTAATAATTTGTTTATATAAGCTATTAAATTTGTTCTAAGTTGAGTTATGAAATTGTATGTTGTTTATCATCTCTTGTTTATACATTTGAATTTGTAATATATGTCATATATATGTTGCTAAAAATTCTTTACTTATTATTTTTCTTATTGCTTATAGTGGGCGATTTCGGGTTTTGGTTAACCATTCGGGTTTTGGGTATCCATCGGGTTTGGATTATCATCCGAAATGGTGTTCGGGGCGGTTTCGGGTTTTGAGTTCGGGTTTTGGGTTCGGGTCCGCGAAGACTCCACCCGATCCGAATCCGCCCCGTTGCCATCCTGACTTGGGAAATAGCAAATCCCATATTAAAAACAACGTAATTGATCTTATGTGTGGAACATGACAAATTGAAAAACTAACGTCTTTTTTTTTGAACGGAAATACTCAGGTGCGGGTGTCTGTTCCATCGGATGAGGGAAAAAAGAGCGACATTTTCTCATACGGCTGTGCGTTCCTCACTGTGACACCGCACCACCCGCCTACTACTCGCCTTCTCCAGTGCGAGGGCACCTCGCCACGTCCTTCTACAGCGCGGGGCGCCTCGCCGCAGGAGGCCGCACCTGCGCCGACCACCGCTGCCGCCTCCACCGTGGATGCTGCTCGCTGGGGCACTGCACCCGCCATATGATTGGGGGTAGTGTAGCCGCTCACCGGGGGCCGCGCAACAGCTGGCTCGCTGTCATCCTCCTTCCCCACCGCGATCTAGCGCTGGATCTCGCTCTGAAAGCGCATGTTGCAAACATATGTTTCAAATGTTTCAGAGGTATGTTGTAAGTGTTTTATATAGATGTTGTAAAAGTAGATCGGGATGTTGCATATGTTGCAATAGCTATACACGTATATTGCAATGGCTATACAAGTATGTTGCAAGCAACTAGCATCTGTTCCAAACGTTTCATTTATTTTTAGACGTATGTTGCAAATGTTTTATCCATGTTTCAAACATATGTTGCAAGTGTTTTATCTGGATATTGCATATGTTTTGTGATAGCTTTCAGTGTTTTTAGGTGTTTTGCAAGTGTTTCAGACGTATGTTGCAATTGTTTCAGTTGTTTCACACATATGTTGCAAGTGTTTTATTTGCATTTTGTAAAAGTAGATCTGGTGTTACATATGTTGCAATGGAACTCCACCTGCCGCAGCTGCCTGTTGTAGCTGCTAGGGTGCCGCCATGCTTGCCCATAGGAAGCGGAGGGGGCTTGAGCGGTTCCCGCATGTGGTCTGGTGGCACGGGCCCCACGTGGGTGCGCAAAGCGCAGACGCCGTTTACTTTGAAATAAAAATAAATTCGATAAACTGCCTCTATTCCCAACCGGCGCCGACGTTCCCGGGAAACTAAACATGTCTTTCCATAATCCTATGCGCAACAGATCGATTACTTCCTATAAACAAGGTCCTACCCTAGCTCTGCAGCAGATCCGTTTTTATTTGTGCAACGCCCATTTCCCTGCTCCCTCGCCATGGCTACCGACTCCACCTCTGCGGCTGCGCATGGGCAGTGCCTATCCCAGACGTCATCGAGGTGCGTGACGGGGAGCGTCACCGCATCGCACAACTTCGAGGTGACCAACTTCCCGCTGCTGGACGGCATGGGCACCAGCAGGTTCGTCAGCTCGAGCACCTTCAGCGTCGGCGGCTGCGACTGGAGGATCGACTTCTACCCTGACGGGATTGAGACGAAGAACAAAGGTGCTTCCTGTATTTTGTCAGAGGAACAGCAGGTGTCAGTGCTATGGTGACGAGTTTATTGGGCAATAATAGCGATCAAGCGACGACTCAGCTAACGACGTCGACAAAGACCTTTGAGTCGGTTGGTGACGACTGGGGCTTCTCTAAGCTCATTAAGAAATCCATTCTTCTCCGCCTCAAGGTGTGTTTTGAGTCACACTGAAAGAAGTGCATCACACTGAAGATGTAGGCGCCGTCGTCGTATTTCCACAGCCAA